>CM066994.1:8620000-11312480 GCA_033977485.1 Hydrangea macrophylla | reverse complement strand
AAAGTCAAATTGCTGCATTAAAAATCACCTAAAAAAAAACACCTTACGTCATTCCCTTTATCTTTTTTATGCTATCTTTTTATCCATCTTTTCAATTTTTTTTCAACTTTAGACTAGTTTACATGTTTATCCTTTCCTACATGCTAGGCCATAATAAAAAATATTTTGGTCCTCAAAACAACAAAATAATGTTATCACTAATCTTCCAGTCCTCACCTCCAAAGTGAGGGACAAACTCATTTTCATTAGTACTAGCATGTGAGTTGTGTCCATAGGCCCATAACCAAGTCACCCATTTTGATTGGTGGCTCTTTTTATGTTCCCGCAATGCCTCAAATAAAGAAATTGTTATTGTTAAATTGGTAAAGGACCAATCAATGGTTTTTCTTAAGTGTCTTTCATTTCCTATTTGGGAAGTATGTGCCTAACAAGGTAGGCCATGTAGCCATTCATTTTTGTGCTGCCATTGTTAATGTATTTATCATGTTTTGTAGTGTGCTCCACATAGCTGACATATATGATTACCATTTCAGCCTCACTCTAATGAGGATTTCAAATGGTAATGATAATTGTTAAAAGTTAAAAGAGGGCCACATGCCAGGGTAGGCCAGATGGAATTGGATTTTGGTGAGACTGAAATATTACAATATTCTGAGTTTGAATTTTTTTATGTCTCATGAATTGTTCAATACTGGTAGCTTGTAGGTAATTGTGACTTACGTACTAGTATAAATGGTTTATTTCGTAGCGATTGGTTCTTTGACTCAGACTTACTAACTGAAAAATAAAAATATGCATAAACATTGTTGTTGGATAGGATGCTGTCATCTTTTTCTTAAGGTAAATATTTGCGTTAGGATAAAAAAAAAAAAAAAAAAAAAAAAGCACGATTTCTATTAACATGGTAAAGAATCAGCAATGGATGAGCATCCAGTATATGTATACTCGGGGGCTACAAAAGTGCACACCGGATTCTCCAACACAACACTCAGGTACTTTGTAGAGATCAAATTCTTCTAGAATCATTTAAAACACAGTGGTGATTTTTCTGGGTGCGATGGAGATTTGCTTGGGATGCGAGATTAGTACTTTTTTAGATTTTTTTTTTTTTTTTTTAAAATATTGAAAACTCTGTAGTCAATTTAAGAATGTTGGGAGTTGAGTTACACACAAAAATATTAATGTTGCTTATGTAGCTAGCCTTTATGTTTGTCATTCATGTATTAATTACATAAAAATGTCAAGATAATACAATTGTAGGATAGTTTGTATAGTTATGCAAAAGATTATCTTTATTAACATTTTACATAAGTGCCCACGCACATGCAACTAGGTTATTAGAAAATTGACGAATCCTTCGCACTCATGTATTTGCATCTACATTCCCGCACCCACATCGATTCGTTTGTCTTTACAGTCTCAAGTCTCCTCATTTTTGTTTGTGAATAAGATTACCTATCCTCTTCACTATATGTGGCCCATATAGCAGACTACCAGGGGACCATTTAGTTAAAATAGATAATTATTCCCCAAAAGCGGATCTATTAGTAGGCTATGCACATTATCTTTTTCTCTTTTAGTTTTACTCACACGGTCACACCCAACACGTTCCAATTTTAATCTAGCCTACACTACTTTGTAGTCTAGCACCTTCTAAGATTTTTTACGGTATTTTTTTTTGGCACTGCCCTTTTTAATCCCCTCATTTTAGCATATCCAAATATCAAACTGTCCAATTAAATGAACTATTAATCTAATCCCGCCTCAGTCTCACAAAACAAACTTGGCCAAATACAGTTAATTCCGAGCAAGTATGTGGCTCGGTTAACTATCTTATCGCGCACCATTTTTTTTTTTTTTTTGGGTAAAGAAAATGAAAATGCAACTCTGCCTAGGTTGTTTCAACACTGCCGGCCCCAAGCCCGGATAAAATAGGAGGGTTAGTGCGTTAGGTAGCTCGACAGCCAGCACGTAAAAAAAACCATCGGATCCTTATGATATGAATCCAAATATGAATACTCGTGTAAATGCTAGGGCGTTCCCTTTAAGCGACGCGTTGCACCTGCCTTCGGGTGTTTCAAAAAATGTGCAAGGGGTGCCGCATCGACGCCCAGGTGCGGTGTTAAATAAGCAAGGGTTTCTGCGCTCATCTGGGCCACCGCGGGTAAAGAAGCTAGTCCAAAACTATAGGCTTAGGTTATCAACTTGGAATATAGGAACCTTAACAGGTAAAGCTATGGAACTAGTAGACACTATGATTAGAAGGAAGGTTAATGTAGTATGTTTACAAGAAACAAAGTGGGTTGGAGAAAAAGCTAATGAGGTAAAAAAGACCGGGTATAAGATATTCTATACAGGGAAAGTTAGGCATAGAAATGGTGTCGGAATCGTGGTTGACAAGAACCTCAAGGATAAAGTTGTGACAGTCACGAGAAAAGGAGACATAATATTGCTTATCAAACTGGTAGTTGGAGTGGATATAATTAATGTGATTAGTGCATACGCGCCCCAAGTAGGATTGGATGATCACACTAAAAGACAATTCTGGGATGAGTTGGACGTTTTAATGCAAGAAATACCGGGAGGAGAGAAGATAATTGTAGGCGGAGATTTTACTGGCCATGTAGGCAAAGATAGAACTGGATATGAGAGGGTGCATGGGGGGTATGGTTTTGGAGATCAGAATGAGGTAGGGGTGAGTATTTTAGATTTCGCAGTAGCATATGATCATGTAGTAGCAGACACATTTTTTTAAAAAAGGGAAGAACACTTGATAACCTTTAAGAGTGGATCTAATAGAAGCCAGATCGATTTGTTCCTTATGAGAAAGGCGTCTTAGCATGTAAAAACTGTAAGGTCATCCCAGGAGAGTGTTTAACATCTCAACATAGACTTACTATTTTAGATATCCATATAAAAGGACAATGTCGTACTAGAAAAGACCCTATAAACCCGCGAACTAGGTGGTGGAACCTTAAAAGGCGAAAAACTAGCAATATTCCAAGAGAGAATGTATGCAGAAGCACCTTGAAATTTGGAAGATGGAAGCAATACTATGTGGGATAGAATGACAAGGTGCATCACGAGAATATCGAAGGAGGTCCTTTGAGAGTCGAAGGGAAGAGGTTTGGCTTCTAAAGATACTTGGTGGTGGAATGAAGAGGTACAAGCTGCAGTAAAAACCAAAAAGGATTGCTTTAAGAAGTGGCAAAATGATAGAAGTGAGGAACACTTCAAAAGCTATAAATGTGCAAATAAGGAGGTTAAAAGGACAGTTAGAGTTGCTAAAATGGAAGCCTATGACGTCTTCTACATCAAACTAGATACTAGAGAGGGAGAAAAATGTATTTATAAGCTTGCTAAGTCGAGAGAAAGGAAAACAAGAGACATTAATCAGGTTAAGTGTATAAAAAGCGATGACTCTAGGGTATTAGTGAACGACGAAGAGATTAAGGAAAGGTGGAAGAGCTATTTTGAGAAGTTGCTGAATGAAAAACATATAGATAACACAATGGAAGAAGAAACTAGAAGTTACGATGAAACCAGAGAATACAGATTCTATCGAAGAATAAGGAAGTTTGAGGTGGATTTTGCTTTGAAGAAGATGAAACCCAACAAGGCCTTAGGCCCAGATGGGATCCCCATTGAGGTTTGGAAATGCTTGGGAGATGTGGGGGCATCTTGGCTTACAAAAGCTTTTAATAGGATTTTAATGACTAGAAAAATGCCTGATGAGTGGAGGAAGAGCATCCTAGTGCCTATATATAAGAGTAAAGGAGATGTACAACAATGCAACAACTATAGAGGTATTAAGTTGATGAGCCATACTATAAACCTATGGGAGAGAGTGATGGAGCATCGCTTAAGAGGCACAACATCAGTGACAGAAAATCAGTTTGGATTTATGCTTGGGAGATCAACTATGGAAGCAATTTATGTACTTAGAAGACTAATGGAAAAGTATAGAGAGAAGAAAAAAGATCTACATATGGTTTTTATTGATTTAGAGAAAGCTTATGATAGAGTGCCTAGAGATTTAATTTGGTGGGTGCTAGAGAAGAAAGAAGTGACCAAGGGCTATATTGACGTGGTGAATGATATGTATGATGAAACAGTTACTACAATTAGATCACCAGCCGGAGAAACAAGCGAATTCTCAATTACCATAGGCCTGCACCAGGGGTCGGCCTTGAGCCCTTATTTGTTCGCCCTAATTATGGATGAATTGACTAGACACATTCAAGATGAGGTCCCATGGTGTATGTTGTTCGCAGATGATATTGTCTTGGTTGATGAGACTAAAAGGGGACTCAACACTAAACTAGAAGCCTGGAGAGAAGCAATGGAGACTAAGGGGCTAAAGATAAGTAGAACGAAAACAGAATACATGGAATGCACTTTTAGCAACAGTGGAAGTAGAGACAACGAAGCAGTGAAGATCGAAGATCAGGAGATCCCAAAGAGGGAACACTTTCGCTATCTAGGTTCAATGATCAGTAGAGACGGAGAGATTGGTGATGACGTGACCTATAGAATTAAAGTGAGTTGGCTTAAGTGGAGGAGTGATTCTGGAGTATTATGTGATTGGAGAATACCAGCAAAATTGAAAGGAAAATTTTATAGGACTGCTATTAGGCCAGCTATGCTCTACGGGACAGAGTGTTGGGCAACTAAGAAACAACACATTAGCAAAGTGAGTGTAGCGGAGATGAGGATGCTAAGATGGATGTGTGGTAAGACTAGGAAAGATAGAATTAGAAATGAGTACATCCGAGAGACTGTAGGAGTGACACATATTGAGGACAAATTGAGGGAGAATAGACTTAGATGGTTCGGCCATGTGCAACGAAGACCTGTAGATGCACCTGTGCGAAAGAGTGATAAGATCGTAGTGCCTGGAATGGTTAGAGGGAGATGTAAACCTAGACTGACTTGGGAATATGTAGTACAACAAGGTATGAATATATATAATTTAAATGAGCATATAGCTCTTGATCGTGCAGAATGGAGAAAAAGGATTCATATAGCCGACCCCAATTGATTGGGACACAAGGCTTGGTATGATTTGGTTTGGTTAAAGAAAATGAAAATGCAAGAAGGTTATCCCACAATTCCACTAGGGATCGTTGGGAACCAACACATAGGACTAATCTGCAAAGGCCCCCAGTGTATCTATGTCGGGGCCAAAACATGTGACCCACCGCAAACACCTTGGTGTGACGCCTAGGTTTGGCCTCAATAACCGACTAAGGGAGAGATTCGAACCCAAACATTAAGCGAGGTTAAACGAACTGTTTACCACTAAGTCAACCGATTATTGGTCTTATCGCGCACCATTACTTTCTCTTAACTGCTCCAAAGAAAGTTTATCACAAACTTTAGAAAAAGCTATTTCAATAGTAGCAAAAATTCCAAACTATTTGAAGCAGCCCTTTAGCATGCAAAATGACGTTCACATACCAACAATATAGTGTCAAGTCAGTGACCTCCATGACATCTGCCTTTATATCACTTAACCTAAAAAAATTTGACATATTGTTAATAATCTACAATTGTTTATATATTTGTTGTTGTAATTCACCTCCTCATAATGAATGGTATGAATTTAATATAATGTAGGCATTTATAAATAAAATTTTAAAAAAAAATTTGTCAAAAGAAGGACGTATTCACATTTGACATGCAATTCTTTGTACCACATTTTTAATAGGTATACAGAATATAGTAGCTAGGAGTATTATAACCATTTTTTCAGACTCTTTACCTGGTAGAATGAATGTGCCAAAACAATGAAAGTCTAAAAGTGATTCGATAATGGGAGAGATTATTTTGTGGTACAGTACTACTACCTCATGGTGGTCCGGATAAATGGAAGAGAGTCATGTGCACAAACAAATATGACAGCGTGGAATGTCGATTATTGTGGTTTTTTTTTTTTTTGAGTACTAAAGAAGCAGTTAGTTAGTTAATTATTTTTGACACATGTGACACTTTTTCGTTAATCCGGACTTACACGTCACATCGACGAGAGGATTATTTTGCCAGGTTGCCACTGAATAAATTTTTGTGGGGGAGGATTGACCATAGAGACGTGAAGGGTGTACCAAATTTTTGAGGCACTTGACCAACACTTATGTTTTTTTTACGTATGCACTTGGTACTGTACCTTAGGACCTTTTAAGTACTAATTGAACAATATTAACTTATATCGACCTATGACAATTAAGAACACCACTTAAAACAACTTAAGACACAACACTCAAGTGTTCCTTGTTATAAACAATAAAAAAAGATAAAGTCCTGGCATGTGCCAGCACCGCCATAATATCACCAGCTAGTAGAAAAGTGAGCATACATGAAAGAAGATGAAGCACCATCACCATCCATGAAAGTGAAAGAATGAAAATAAGTCAATTCACCAAAGCACATTTTTTCCCCAAAAGCCAAAGTAATCGGCGACATTTATATCCTTACATGCCCTAAGGGAACAGATAAGGACTTGAACCCTCAACCACTCTTCCTAATCCAGTCCATCATAAAAAAAATATGTGTATATATTATGAAAAACCTTTAGGTATTTTTTTATTTTTTTAATTTTTATTTACTGTTTTAAAATGTAATTAATCAACGTGTGCAAATATACTTATGTAATGTATTTTTATGTGTATGTGTGTGTGTTACATAGATGGACTAATAATATACTAATAAAACATGATGAAAATTACACCTAAAAAAAGTAGTGTTTTTTTTTTTTTTTTGCTAGACAATACTGACGTGCTGTCCATATGTTTGAGTTATATATGTATAGAAAATATCTCTTGGTATTTTTCAGCGAGTTTGTGGTGTTAAGTAGGTTTTGGACAATTTTGTTGGAGAGTGAATGTCTCTTTGTATTTTCAATGACTTTCGGTTAGTGGGTTTTTTGACAATTTTGTTGGAGAGTGAAAAAAAGTGAGGGATTTTTTCACTTTTGGAGTAATGGTACACATTGTTATCTGCTTTGTTGCATGAAGTGGAGGACAATAGTATCAAATCAAATCACTCAATAAAATTTAGATCGATCAACTTTTATTTCTTTGTATTTCTCATTCAGAGTATGTAAGGACATGTCCCTTATTGGTACAATTCAAGTACTAAGCTTTAGGGCTACTATACCTTACACTTTTATGATGGCCATGGTACAGGGCCTACAGGCCAAAAGGGAAAATTTCACGTGTTAATGACAAGGTTCGCAACCATAAAGTGGGAAAAAGATGAGGAAATAAATTGTTGTGAAAAGAAAGTCATCATCTATCACATGGAGATATTATTGAGAGCATTAATTTTGGTCATTTATTGCTCATTTATATTTTTATTGGGTGACATGTATATTATTTTAATAATTATACTGATAATATAAGGGTAAAATAGAAATAAAATAAGATACATCTCACGCAATGAAGGTCTGGATAAACAAAATTAAAACGGGGGATCTGATTTTTTTTTTTTTACAGTTCAATTTGATGCCACACATTTAAAAATGTTTTAAGGCGTTGTTCAGACTCACAATGTCAGGCAATGGTGGCCATTGACATGTAAGACATTATTGACAGTGGCGACCCATTATTGACAGTGGCGATCCAGGATTTTATGTTAGGGGGTTAAATTAAATGGATTTGAGTTCGTTAGTAAATAAGTTTTAAGCGAGTTTGGAGACGAAAATTTTGATCTATTTATAAATATTTTTTTGTGGTAGAGAGTCGAAAGAGTAGTTTTGACAATTCGATTTATCATTTTGTCTCACGAGCTAGGTAATAGAGTGCTATCCTTTCCCAATTCACTGTTATGGGGGACAATTATCACACCCTTGAGTAAATAGTGCTCCATATGAGAATTATTAAGTTGATACTGACAATTAAACTTGCATTATTTGGCTTACCAAACAACGAACTATTGAATTAAAAATAATTATTAGTATGGTTTCTTGTGTCTTAAGATTAGTCTTGCAAAACAAATTGCATGTGGCCTTGAGGCTTTTGATTTTTAAATTGACTTTTATGGATGATTTATGATGTAAATGTTTAAAATTTGGAAGGGTCAAGTTCTAAATTAATTTTTAAATGTTAAAATTACATATATATATATATATATATGGCCCTTCTTGGTCTCAACATAGGTCCGCCCCTACATTTCATGATCCACACACACACACATATATATATATATATATAGATACGAAAATTCTCCAGAGAGGGTGCCCTCTCGTTATTAAAGATAGGACCTCTGTTTTGATCGTCAGATCGTGTTTGAAAACTAAACTCTGATGGCCAAAACAGAGGCTATCTCTTTAATAAAGAGAGGGAGCCCTCTCTGGAGTCTGACTGTATATAGATATGTACATATATGCATATATATATATATATATATATGCCCTGCAACATGTGTAAATAGTGGTTGTTACAGGGATATTATCCTATATGGTATCCCAAGCCAATAAGGAGACTATATCAATCTAACTAGCCCCCTATTTTCATGAGTTTTCTTATCCAAACCAGTAAAAAAAATCCTTCAAATTTAACAAAAAATTAAAATTTTGTGAGAGGGAATACAATCCTATCTAACATTCTGTGATAGTACCCAATATTTACTCTTGCAACATTAATCCCTAGCCATCAACATTGCCACATCTTTTTGCCTGCTTTTAACATGTGCCCCTCTAATGATTTTTCCATTTGGACTACTTTTTCCTGTGAAGATGAACAAAAGAGATTCCATCAATAATGCAGCAAAATGATGTCTCTGAGAGGTGCAGGTTGGAAGAGAAATTCCGATTCCATCCAAAATTGATCCAAATGTTCCAAATTCTGAAATCCGGAAATTCGAAAATAAAAAAATCAGACTGTGTTGGAATCTGAATGGTGTCGAAAATTTCAATTTAATTTCTCATTTTCTAATCCGAAAAATCCAAAAATTCCAAACTACTTCGGATCCGACCTTTTTGAAACGTTCAGAACTTTTGATAATAACTATATAATTTTATATTTTATTTTAATGAATAATATAATTATATATATATATATATATAATTTATGAATGACATGAAAGATTTTATGATATTTTCAACTAGGATTTAAAAAAAATCCCAACTCCTTATAGACATTGAATACGGCAGTGGTGTCCGAGCAAGCCCCCAACAAAAGGGGAAAAAAAAAAAAAAGCGCAACGGTTTCTTGTTATTTCATACCAGTTGGCAGTAAGTTAAGAAATATTGAACAAAGGGTTAAAAGTGTAGTGCTATAATTCCCAATTTTGGCATATCTTAAAAGGTAGTATTTTTTTTTTTTCCTAGTGGTCAAAACACCCGCAGGCGCCACACACACACACTTGCAGTCAGACTGCAGACAGCCAGGGGGGGCCACGGGTCCACTTCGAAGGGACTTCCTCCCATAGACGGCTGAGGGGTAAACAATGGGAATCGAGGATATTGTTTACCCCTCAGCCGTCTATGGGAGGAAGTCCCTTCGAAGTGGACCCGTGGCCCCCCCTGGCTGTCTGCAGTCTGACTGCAAGTGTGTGTGTGTGGCGCCTAGGAGAATCGGACCCCCCACCTCCCACTTGGGAGAGATGGGGTAAGACCAGCTGAGTAGAGTGGTATACATCTAATGATATGTACTTTTATGATCACTACCACTCCATGTGGTATCACTTCCACAGCGTTTGAGTTGTCCCTAATTTGAGAAACTGAATATTATTGGGGTTTAATTGTTTAAATAGGTCCACTTAGTACCTTCACTATGTTTGATAATTTCCTCACTAATCTCTAAAAGTAAGATTTTCACTTAAAACTTTCATTAGACAAAATGGTGAATATTGTACTCCTGATTATGTAGGCTATTTGATAGTACAATATTTAAAACTAGTGAAAAAAGATTCATAAATTTACAGGCCGGATATATTGTTTCTGAACATGTTGTACTCCACAGGTGTAAAACCCAGGTTTATTGGGTAAGTTCACTTGACCCTGTTCACTTTAGAGAACCTCTTCATTTTATATATATATATATATATATAGGAAAATACTAGACCTACATACTTTTCTACACACTATGCTTTAAATGTATGTACCTTGTGCTGCTTGACTTTTTCACATTATTTTGTGCACCGCTTATACAACACATAGCAGATACATTTAAAACTGTATGTAAAAAAGTATATGAATGTAGTAGTGCTCATATATATATATATATTACGTACACAAACACACACACACAGATAACATTCAGAAGCTTGTACTTCAAGGGCCGAGAGTGTCTAACTTAAGTTACAGTAACATAAAATAATCATTAAAGATTTGAACAAGGCTTGATTAATTTGCAACACATGATTACTTTGTAGGTGGATATCACAAGCTGTTATGTAGTTTGAGCAACATGACTTATATAAAAAATTCTCTAAAGAGGGTCACTTCTCTTTATTGAAGAGAGGATCTCTGTTTTGACTATTAGATTGTGTTTAAAAACTGTAAAATGACAAAACTGTCATTAATGAAAATACGATCCGACGATCAAAACAGAGGCCCTCTCTTTAATAAAGATAGGGCGCGCTCTTTAGAGCCTGACTGTGACTTATATTAGTCATGTCCCAACTATTTGTCACTTACTTTCTATTTTCAGAGGCTGCATGTCTTTATGTGTTTTTGGCATCACGTCGTTAGTATAACGATGTGGTGTGACGGTAAGAATTTCTGAAATATTGACTACCTAATTTCACATTATTTACGGCCTTTTGGTCTAAGAGTACAACTGTTTTTCCATCAAAAGATTTAGCCCTCCATGAATTTCACATTATTGGCCTTTTTGTCTATGTGGTTTAGCCACATAAAATTATGATGCACTGTGTTTTATAGGAAGTTTTTTTTAAACAATATATAGAGGAAGTTGTTTTAAATGGCTATGTTGTTAGAAATTAAACTTGAAATAAATTATTATTAATTTTTTTTTTGGAAACCATTGCATTAATCTTTCAAAAATAAATAAATAAATAAAAATGAGTTTTTTTTTTAACGACAAATAAAAAATATGGTTATGCAGGCTACTTCTTCAGAAAGAAAAAGAAAATGCCATGCAGCTATATTAAGCATTGTTTGATTTACAGATTTTTTGAAGAAAAAGAGAAGGGAAAATAAAAACTAATTTCCTTATATTTTTCTCCAAACTTAAATAATATTAAAAAAAAAAAAAAAAAAAACTTTGTGAAAAAATGGAAGAAAGTGACTCACAATGTTCAATATTTATAATTTATTTCTCGCTCTATTTTATTATCTTTTTTTGTTTTTTCACCATTAATTCCTTACTAACCAACTAAACAAAAACAAAGTTTTTTTGTACTTACTTTCTTTTTCTCTGCGTAAATCCATGACCCAAACATAACTTTAAGCTAATAGATTAACAAACTTCATTAATTGCAAAGTTCGATGGCCATTAATGAATGAAGAAAATGTATAACTATGGGACAATAGAAAGCTGGAATATTGGGAGACAGGGGAGGAGAGCCGGGTTTTGAAGGTGGGTTACAACTTACAACTTCCTCATTCACGTCTTTTGATTCAATATATATATATATATATAAGTCCAGCTCTTAAGCGGACTTTAACAAACGGACCTAAAAGACGAATCGTGTAAAAAGCGATAATTTCTTACAAAAAAATTGAGAATTTTGCATATATTGAATTTCACACTTTTTCACTTTGTACATGGTCCGTTTTTGAAAGTGCACTTAAGAGTCAGACCGTGTGTATATATATATATATATTTATGTGTCCATATATATATATAAACATATATTCACACCCACCCACACACATGTGTCCTTACAATTTTCTCGAGATGTTAAAAATAAGCAAAAAAAAAAAATTAAAGAGTTTTGTTAACATATGCCCTTAGGGTATACATAAAGATTTCAAAAGTAGAAATAAACAAAGCGAGACAAATACTGAATCTCACACCGAACACTGATACCCATATTCTTCCTTTGTTTATTTTTACATTTAAAACCTTAACATATGCTCTAAAGGCACATGATAACAAAGTCAAAAAAAATATCTAATATAAAAGTCACGGTCAAAGATATGCATTACTGTCTCTGTCTCCCACACACAACACACACTGTTTCATCTCCCTATATACTAGTATATATATTGTACATATATACACATTCTCACTCATATAAACATTCCCCAAAACCCTCACAGTCACAGCACCGAGCACTATGCCCCCAACTTTGGCGCGGTCCTACCTGTCTCGGTGCACCCGCCTTCCCACTGTGATCTTTACTCTCAGCAGGTAACGGGCGCCCATCATTTCTTCAGAAAATAATTTTGGTGCTACAATACCGTAACACTAGGAGGGTGTTTGTCATTGCTTATTTATTTATTTTAAGCAGTTTTGGTGGCCCAAACTGCTTATTGATGTGTTTGTTTCTGCAAAAAAATAAGCAGATTTGGTCCAAAAAGCAGTTTGACAATAAGCAGGTGAGGGGGTGCTTTTTAAGATTATCTCTATATTTGATCAATTCACAGCATATTAACCAAACACCCAAACTATAATAAGCAGTTCTACTTTTAAGCAGTTCTACTAACCACGATCAAGATCACATAAGCATAAGCACAGACAAACAGGTCGTCGATTTGAATCAAGCGTGTGTTTGGCTAAATAACTAACTTGACGTGTTTTAGACAATTAATAACTTTGTGTGCTTTCGACACAAAACAATGTCTATGTGAAAAGCCTTAAGTGTAAAGTCAACAACGCTGTAAGCCAAACGTCTAAGGGTGGAGGTATAGGAGGGCTAAGGTGCACTACAGCCCATGCCATGTTTGGAGATATTTTTTTTTATATGGGCAAAAATAAAAAAAGATGCCATTATTGCCAAAGTAATGGTTGCCAAATTATCAAACTGACTATTTGGCGAATTGTGACTTATATGTATAGTCAATTTGCTTTGACAGTAACCACTATTACTTTGACAATAATGATAACCAATTTTTTTTTTTTAACACTTTTTAATTTAGCACAACCCAAATTGATCTATCATGCATCAGTCAAACCTTAACAAATTATAATAAGATGTCAATCCCTATGATTGAAAACTAGTAATATATAACTAATTATACCCTTAAATATGTATAGATATACCCAAATAAAATCGTTTTGGGGTGTCGCTCTCGAAACCTTGTATAACTTTGTCACTTTATGCACACCCTTGAAATTCCAATACCCCTAATAAAAAAAAAATTCATAACTCCGCCTTCACAAAAGTCCTTGCGGCAAACAATCGTTAGTCAAAATCCAAATAACCATTAAGTCAAACATCCTTAAACTAAAGCCAACAACGCGTAAACAACCTTAAGCCTAAAATTCACACAGCCCGTAAGTTAAAAGCCAAATGGATCATAATCCCAAAGCCACAAACTTTAACCCTAAAGCCGAAAGAAGGGGCGAAATAAAAAAAAGAGTAATGATAGGCACACAATGAATTGCACAAACATATATCACATGGTTGGATCTTGTGCTGAAAAGCCTGCACACACCTTTTTGTATGTACATGCTTTTCAGCACAAAATCCAACCCTGTACTGCCGTTTGTGCAATTCGTTGTCTACCTATCATTATTAATATAAAAAAAATAGGAGAACTTTTTTTTTCAAACCAACTAATTTTTGCTACTAGAATAAAGCTCACAATTAATTTTTTTTAGTGTTTTATATTTATTACTCACCTACATTTTGAGGTGATTCCACACTCAACCAATCTTTATATAGATTTGCACAATAGTGTTTTCAAATTTACTACTAACATTTTACACCAACCACATAGCAAATTTCATTAGTGTGAGCCATCACGTATCCTACAGTCTAGTAGGAGTATAAAAGAATAATTTTTATAACAATATGAATGTCGATATATATATATATATATATAAAATAAATTATTCTGTCTTCTTTCTCTATCTAAGTATGTCGGACTCCTGGCCGTCAGATCAGCTGACCCATCGTTGAAAATTGAAATCAACACAAAGGGATGGTCATCCTCACGTGTTGACTGGTCAACGCTGGTGGGCATTTGACACGTGACCTTGGGGCCTGATAAGGGCCACCGAGAACAGGAATAAGAAAGAAGAAAGAAGTGAAGAATAAGAGTAATGATAGACACAACACATTGCATAATATAAAGTATAATAATAAGATTTTAAATATTTGTATTCAGTGTTGTGTAAGTGGTTCAAAGAAAAGTGTGAAAAATTCAAACAACACATAATGTATAACATTTAAAGTCCTGTCATATTTTGTTGTGTATATAGAGCATTAATCGAAGAGCAATGTCAGAAAGCGTTGGGGCTGAGACACGTGGCGAGCTTGGACTGTGCAATGACGTGGCACTGGCGTCATCTTTAGTGCCATTTATGCAACAACTGCTCTTGAATTCAGGGATAAGGCAACAAAAAAAAAAAAATTTGTATGACTTTTGCCTTTCGGTGATGAAACGATGACATGGCGATTTGTACCTCACATAAATTGCCTTGCCGCTTTATGGACTTTGGCGCTCTTTTTTTAGTGAATTTATATACTTTCACTTGCATTGGATCAATAATTGGTCCAAATTTTAAGAGTAATTTTTTGGTGGTAATTTTCATATAACTTTTATTTATTTTTTTAAAAAGATGTGTCTATCTCTCTTGTGTGATGTCACTGGTCCCTACAGTGACACAAGAGAGTGATAGATATATCTTTTAAAAAATTGTATGAAAGTTATAACCAAAAAATTACTCAAATTTTAAAGTAGAGGGTGTACACGAATCGAGTTTTGTAAGTTTGGGCTTGGTTCGAAGGGTTGACACTCTACCCAAGTTTGGTTCGAGCTCATCAAATCTTTAACGAGCATGCTCAAGTTTGGCTAGATTAAAAAAAAAAAACCTCGAGCTCGCTCGAGCTTGAATAAGCTCAGCTCATTAAAGCAACTCTGAAACTTGAAAAGTGCACGGCTCACTAAAGCATAGAGCCAACTCTTAGCTCCAAAAAGAGCGCAATTTGATGCACCAAGCCTTGCTGAGTGGCTCAGCTCATTTACACCCTTACTTGAAAGAAATTTTTAAGTGAACCAAGTATTTATCTCACTCTGAATTTTAATCTCTCTTATTAAATATATTTAGAATTCCTTTTGTACTTACCTAACTTTAATTTGCAACTCATTCAACACTAAGTTTACTCCTGTCATTTTCAAGGAGACTTTTTTTTTTTAAGACTGATATGCTCAGTGATGTTTAAAGATCATGTGTTTTGTGGAACTAATTGTAAATTGGTTAGTGTTTCAAACAAAATATTTTCTGATTTCATGGTTGGTTATCACTTGAATATTAAATTGTCTCATTTATATATAATTTACATGGTATCCTAAGGTGAAGTTCAATATCTTTGATGAACCCATTTGTATAAATAGGACGTCTCGTCATATTTTTTCTTAGCTGCCTGTTTTTATATTTTTTTTGAATGACAAAAATTCATGATTTAAAGCATTATTCATTATATGAGCATAATTTCTCTAAATTCGATTATTTAAGATCATCACTTTTTTTAGTTTAGACTACTATAAAAACATATGAATGTAATTATTGCATTCAAGTGAGTTGTAAGAGCATGTTTTGGCTTCTGCGAAACAAAATAGAATTTTTTTTAACTAGTTATTAGTTACTGTCGCATCCCCCACCTCCTCCAAAACAGCAAAACTAAAGTTGCTTCTGTGTGTAGCCTAGGTAAAGTACAACTATATATGTTGACCTTATTATTTTTTCTCAATTTTTTTTCTATGATGTAATTCTTCATTCGTTGGCAAGCTTAATCAACTATCTAAAACAAGTTAAGCACATTCTTCGCCAAACTTGCTTAAAGAAGAATTTCTTGTGGATATATTTTTGATAACTGACATCCTATGTCAACTTAGGAGTGAGGGCCGGTCCTGAGTATCTGGAGGTCCGGGACAAACTATTAAAAGGGAGGCCCTTATACAGGGGTTCGGGGGCACGAGACGATTTTTTGGGGTCTACTTATACATAATTCGCAATATTTTTTTAAGGATTTACTTATACATAATTGACGATTTTTTTGGGGGTCTACTTATAATATGGGTCTATTTGTGAAACTTAAACACGTATGGTATCTTTCAAAATTCTAGAGGGGCCTATTTCTAAAACTTAAAAAATTCTTACGCTAAAAGTGTAATTTTCAAAATTCTAGGGCCGGCCATGTTAGGAGTAATTAGCACTAAATCGCAACCACCATTCGTACAAAAAATAATACTAATTGTTTATATATAGTAACAAACAATTTTACATTTTGCAAATTTTCAGTTAATGGTCCATTTCATGTGTTATTTTGGTCAAGGTTAGGTGGGCTATTCCATAATCAATTACCTTGTGATGAGTTAGCTCGTTACTAGATTGTCCACCGCACACGACTCATATACGTGTGTCGCTTAAAAAAGGAGCTCGAAGTACTTTTGTTTATGAAATTGAATTTTAACTTACAAACTTGAGGTAATTAATAATCTTGAAGCCTTCTTATCCGAGCTACTCTAGGTTAAAATGTTGCCATATATTTGTTTATATTTGAAGGATTGGGATGCCCTATCTTGATGTGTTGTCATGTGGCTTCTACAAATTTATAGATATTTTTTCTGCACCTATTTAATTGTGCTAATGGGATTTTGAATACAACATTTTATCTTCTTCACCTTTTTTTTCTCTTCCTCTCATTCGTGTTAATGATGTAATTTATCATGCACAACTTTTAAAATTTAACAGCTAATTATTATTTGACAAGTAATTTTCATTTTTATTTATATATTTAAACATTTTTTTTTTAAAATTACGCATTTTATTTTTTTGACAAATTACTGTGTATCTCATGGGCTTAGGAGATAGGAATCGTTATGTGAGTGAATAGAGTCATGTGTCCCATTGGGAGAAGACACCAAAAAGAAGTCAATGTTCTTAAAAAATTAAAATAAAAAGTTAATTTGCAATTTGTTTTATTCTTACCACATCCTCCTTTTGAGTTTGGCTCCTTTCTGGTTGTTAAAAGATAATCCAAGAATATTAGTATTCTATAATGTAGCCACTTTGAATTTAGTCCAAATAGTGGTGGTGAGTGAAGTATATCAAACAAGAGATATATTTATTAATTGAACCTTCAATGATCAAGTTCTTGTCCATTAATAATCCCAAAACAAGGAAAGAGGAATTTATTACTCACCAATCACCATATCTAATTTATGTATATCCAAAATGAGTACATCTAATTACATACATCCTAATCAAAAGTCGACAATTTTCCTTCATTTCAGTGTCTTCATTTACCAAACTTTTTTCAACAATAATTGATTGCAATTAGTGGTATACAAGAGCTGAACCACAAAGGCTCGCGGTTCGGTTCAATAACGGTTCGGTTCGTATAATAAACGAGTCAAGATTGAGCTTAATACAAAGCTCGTTTAATAAACAAGCTAGGCTTGAGTGCACATGGACTCGGCTCAATAAGGCTCGCGAACAGTTCGATTAAGGGTTCTATAGTAGGCTCGTGAAAAATCGTTTTAATATGTTTAATAAAGGATTGTTTAATTATATATATATGATAATTATAAAAATATAATATATGTATAATGTAAAGTATTTAAAATTGAAAGAATAGTCAGGCTATGGAGAGGGCGTCATCTCTTTATTAAAGAGAAGGCCTCTGTTTTGACCGTCAGATCGTGTTTTCATTAAGGGCAGTTTTATTACTTCGCAGTTTTTAAACACGATCTGACGGTTAAAACAGAGGCCCTCTCTTTATTGAAGAGGTGTCACCCTCTCCATAGAATTTTCGTATGAGTAATGCTAGGTGTACACAAATTTGCACACACTTTTGCACACAAATACTTTAATTGCATGTACCTTGTGCTATGTAAGTGGTGCATAGAAAAGTGTGAAAAATTCAATCAGCACAAGGTATATGCATTTAAAGCATTTGTGTGCAAAAGTGTGTACAAAAATTGTGTACACCTAACATTACTCTTTTCATATATATATATATATATAATAATTATAAAAAAAAAAATAATATATGTATAATGCAAAGTATTTAAAATCGAAAGTATATTGGCATATTATAATGTGCATAGTCCTAAATTCATGTGTCAAACAATTGTTTTAGGTAAAAAAAAATGTATACATATATATATGCCAACTGTCAAGCATTGAGCTTGGTCCATGGATTTTTGTTGACAACTTAACTTGCTATTAGGGGTGTACACGAGTTGAGCCGCTCAACAAAGGCTCACGGCTCAACTCGATAACAGTTAGGCTCAGCTCGGCTCGATAATTAACGAGGCAAGCTCAAGCTTAAATAAGATGCCAACTCTTAAAGCTTGGAACGAGCTCGGCTCGAGTACAACCCTAATTGCAATAATCTAAAAAGAGAAAAAAGAAAAAAAGAGCCCTCAACAAATTAATGCTATAGTACTAAACTTGTGATGAGATTAATTCAACTCATCTAAATTACACCCTTTCCTAATTAATAATTTCTCATCAATTTTCTCGCCTAAAAGGGGAAAAATTTCGTATTTAAAAAAAAAAAAAAAAAAAATTTGTAGTAGGAATAATTGCTACTAAACCATGTATACATGGCTTTGCCCCTGGTTTTGCCTCAGCTAAATCTATTATTCACATAGACATAACATATGTATATAGAATTAGGCTCGGGTTACTTTTGTTATACCTCTTATAACCAATCGCAACCCGAAATGATACTGGAGTAGCCCAACCCTGTACCAAAATTGGGAGAGCTCGTGCTAGGCTTGAATTAGTCCTCATAAGCAAAGGCGGAGTCAAGAATTTTAGTTAGGGCGGGCTGGACTTTAATGGCATGTATTCATAGACAGATTGGTACAGGAGTTCGGAGAGCAGCGCCCTCGGACGTTTTTTTTTTTTTTTTTTTTGGTCTATTCATTCATTTTTTGTTTGAATTTTTGTGTACCACTTATTAATAACAAGAGTTGATTTTTAATTTGTGTTACTTGACTAATGGTAATACATTTAGGTTGGACTAAATTAAAAAATGATAAGAAAAGGTGATTTGGCAAATATCTAAAGTGAGTTGAATTACAATTAGATCAATATATTGTGCATAATTAACTTATTTTCATAATTTGAGAGGGGATAACTATACATACTATACATTTTTTTTTTTCCTTCCTAGCTACCTTATAAAAAGTTATTTTGTTCAAAACGAAGGAGGGCTATAGTCCGAGACAGCCCTCAAAGGGCTCCGCCCTTGCGCATAAGTTGCAACTCTAATCATAGAGAAATTATCTCACTGGTGCCTAAAGAACACACGAGTCATGATAGTCTTTTGGGAGACTAGAACAAATTCTTTCCCATGTCCTCTGCAACGTAGATACATCATTATTTGAGTACAAAATTACGGACACTAACCTATCTTAACTACAACACACGTATTAGATAAGTCAATGATGTAAGTTAGTGGTAAAATTTGTACCCATATCAAAATTTGGATACGATTTATCGGACCCACTTACATCGAGGTTTAAAACTCTCGATTTTGCTTAAGAAGGTAACGAGCTCTCAGGACAAACATGAGATTGTCACATGAGAATATTATCCAAATCCAACAAATCATTACGTGAAAAACTCAAATACCATTCGTACACGTGTCAACTTAGGGGGAGCCAGCTGTCAGTCACACCAGGACACTGAAACATTAGAAATCACTTGCCGTACAGCCACAAATTCTACATATTCCTACTTAGTTGATGTTTACCACTAATCAATCACGATATTTTGACATTAAAATAGCACGAAATACTAGACGATATTATTAAGAGACCCAGTCGGTGTTACCGGGAAACGAAGCGGGGTTCGGGAAACGGGCTGCCGGTAAATAGAGGAACACCCGTAGTACAAGCACCAATGTAACCGGTGGATTTACTGCTGGTTTACCGGTGATTGCCCGTCCAAATTTTTTTTTCTTTGCGACTTAGAGGCTGTTTGTCATTGCTTATTTGCCCATTTTAAGCAGTTCTGGTGGCCCAAACTGCTTATTGATCTGTTTGTTTCAGCAAAAATATAAGCAGATTTGGTCCAAAAAGCAGTTTGACAATAAGCAGGTAGGGGGGTGCTTTTTAAGATTATCTCTATATTTGACCAATTCACAGCATATTAACCAAACACCCAAACCATAATAAGCAGTTCTACTTTAAGCAGTTCTACTAACCACGATCAAGATCGCATAAGCATAAGCACAGACAAACAGGCTCTAGGTATTGGCGAGAAATTATTCCATGGATCTGACACAGTGACTTTGATCTCTTCATGAGATCCATTGATTAATGTTAGTCACATGAGATAATTTTTTGTATAAACAATCCAATTTGGTGCTAAAAGTGGAGTACTAATTTTATCCCAAAATTTTGATTTTGTCCCAAAACAGTCTAAAGTGATTTTTGGAATTAATACATTTTGGGAGCTAGATATTACACTTTGAAATATGAATTTGACCCAAAATATATATATCAATAATATATATAAATGTACCAATGCCCATAAGTGTTTTAAACTTTTATTAATCGGTGCATTTTTACTTAAATGATTAATTTTTTTAGAGTTTTAATAAGTTTAGTATGCCACTATTTTTTTGGTCTGTCCATGAGAGTCCTGTTTTTTTTTTTTTTTTATCAATTAGTGAATTTTTCTTAGCATAACAATATGTCTTCTTCTTTTTTTTCTTATTTTTTTTTTGGGGGGACGGTTCACAATGTTTTAGTTTTACACTACTCCCTAAAAGTAGATAACATTATTGCTTAATGCTTTAGTTGGACTCTAAAACTAAGGTTCCTAATTTTTTTTTGGATTGGCTTGGCAGAGTCCTATTTTTTTTTTTTTATCAATTAGTGAATTTTTTTAGCATAACAATATCTCTCTCTTTTTTTTTTTTTTTGGGGGGGGGGGGGGGGGGGGGGGGACGGTCACAGTGTTTTTATGTTTCCACCTCTCCGTAAAAGGAGAGAACGTTATTGCTTACTGCTTTAATTGGACTCTAAAACTAAAGGTTCCTAATTTTTTTTGGATTGGCTTGGCATGACTGCCTTTTTTTTTTTTTTTTTTTTCGTTTGTGGTGTATTCCATCTAATAGCAAATTAAAATACACCCCTAATTTTTTTCCTACAACATAGGACACTGCCTACATTGTTCAACCTTGACGTTGGGAATGGTTTCTTTAATGAGTAATTAGTAAGCAGCTTTCATATGAGAAAGCAGTTTTTAACCGTTAGATTAAAATTTGGTCTCTAGATAATAAGTAAAAATATTATTAAAGAACTATTTATTCGTCATCAAATAGTTATAGAGTGCTTGTGCATATGAGAAGCTGCTCATAATATCATTGTCCTTCTTTAATTTCGTGGACTCTGTGATTTTTAACTGTATTTATTCATTGATATCTATATTTTAAATTTTTGATCAAGTTAGAACTCTATTCTTATATTTTTGTATATATATATATATATATCTTTTTTTTTTTTTTTTTGTAATGATATACTTTCCAAATTTGGCTCCCACATTTTTTGTCATATGCACCACATGTGGTGGCGTGTTACATATCACATCCAAAACAAATGAGATTTAAATTTGGAAAGCATAGCACTATTCACCTTTCTTTTCAAATTTTTTTTTTTCCAGTAACAACAGTTTTCACATTATGTATATATATAGGGTAAATTACACTTTATATCCTTATAGTTTGAGTGTGATTTCACTTTGACTCCTATAGTTTCAATTTTGTCAATTTGGTTCTTTCAGTTTCAGTTTAGATTCAATGTAGTCCATTTATCAATTTTCTTACTATTTTTGTCTGATTTAAGTTTAATATAAGTGTGTAGCATATTTTGTCAAAAGTTGTAGGAAATTTTCATGAATGGATTATATTGAACCTAAATTGAAACTGTAAGGACCAGAGTGACAAAACTAAAACTGCAAGGACCAAAGTAAAATCACACCCAAACTATAAAGGTACGAAATGTAATTTACCTATATATATATATATTCTTTCTGCTTATGTGATTTCTTTAATTAGTACGGACTACAGAGACTTTCTCAACAATTTCAGTTAAAGATTTTAAGAATTTTTAACTCATATAGTACAAAGAGTTTGACCATCTTGACGTAGAGGCTTCCCTGAAAACTTTTATATGAATGAAAGTAGGTATACCAAAATGTAAATGTGGGAATAATGTTATATGTGCTTCCCAAATCTTTGTATCTCAAATGTAATTCCAAAATGAACACACGTGGCCATAGGACCTGTACCTTTCAATAGTGGTGGGATATCTTAAACATCCTCCAGTAAAAATTGAGTGGGCTCACTGCCACATATATTGGGAACTTATTTTGGGTAAAAATATTCGTTGCAACGGTTATTTTGCTGATGTGGTATCACAATCTAATCAAAACTCTTTATTTATTCATCTGTACGTAACCCCTATTTTCAAGGGAAATCCCATCCACATATTACATATCCCAAATGTATTTGTATGTTGTGTTTGATATTAACGTGGGGTATTCCCATTGCAACGAATCTTTACTTCTATTAGGGATACAAATTTGGACAAGCATAGCATTACTCTAATTGTAGAGTATGATCATGATTCCATAAATGTCAAAAAGTACCAGATTGTACCATATCAAACTTGTGATGCTAAGGCATACAACTTTCAATAATATCGTTAATAATGTTCTCTTTTCTCATATGGCAAGAGCAACATCACCTAACTGATATAGTATAATGTTTTTGAACTCTTAAACTTCAAAGATTAATTCGTTGTTTTAAGTTTACATGTTGTAGAATTATAGGAGAAATTTAACGGGTAATTTAATTATCATAAGATTAAAAAATAAAGATGCGACAATACTTAAATAATATGTTGGTACTTAATCAATTTGATACAATTGTCTATCATAACTTGATATTAATGTACATTATGATTTGATTGAAGTTCTGTTCTTTGTTGTGCTAATACGCTATTATTCAAGGTGATAACATTATATCATTAATTCTTTGAGAATTCTCTTTGTCTTTTTTATCAATTGATTAAATATTATTATTGTATTTATTTAAAAAATTAAATTTTAATTCACCTTAGAATAGTAATTGAATTTGACCTTAATATCTCATGTATTTATATTACTTAAGCGTGATACTATAATACTTAGTGTATAAAACATAAGTAAACAAGAATCTTATAATAGTTGTTCATATTCAAACACTAACACATGGTATAATAAAAAAAATGTCAATTTTAAATTTGAGATGAACTAATATTTCTTGTAAAATGTACGGCTATATAAAACGTATAGCTTAGAAGAAAAATTGAAGTGAAAAGCTTACAATGAGGTTAATTGAAGTTAGAACTATGATGATTGGAAAAAGTTTATACGACTTGTTAAATGATGAAGCTATGGAACTATAGTTGATAATTAATTCTACATAATATTTGATATAAGTGTCTTTTATCAGTTGTCTTATAAATGTTTTTAATTTGACTATATCATCTCACCGATTATACTTTATTTATAACTAGCTAGATATTTATATAATTACTTTCAAATATGTGTATTCACAAAGTAAAAAAAAGAATACAAAATAAATAACAAAAGCTTAAATTATGACAAAATTGAGCATTTTAATCAAAGGCTATACCAGATTTATGAGATGATGGTTTTCTAACATGGATTTATTTTAGATTAAGTACAAGTTTACAAGTAATCCTTTGTATAATCATATTTATGCAGTTTGACATGTCTTAGTAAGTATTATGCGGGATTGTAGTGGAAGACTGTGAAGATATTAGATTTTTTAAAGGTACTCTTGCATCTTTTTGTACGTAGTTTAATAAAAACTTACCTACATTCTTATCCAAAAAAATAAAAGAAGAAGAAGCCCTTCACCTACACTGATTGTTTTCTATTATTTTCTAATTACACATTTGGACAATTCATAGCAATACAATCCTTTTCCTCTGCTTTATTACATATTGTTATATAAACTTTACTGTTAACACACAAATTTATGTAAAATTTATAACAAACTAAAGAAAGTGTAATACTAGGGACACAAAATGGTCACCAAGAAATGCTCATAAAAGGATGTGGCATCCCATGTGACAGTAGGACCCACCAAACTCCTTTTGTGAGCATCTCTTTGTGACCATTTTTTGTCCCAAATATTATTTCTAAAGGAACACCTTTTTTCTTGTCAAAGAATCTTATTACTTTTCATTATTCAACAAACCCTTAAATGTAAATCAAATACTTCTAAGCTTTATATATTGTACATATATAAAAGATCTTTTTTTTTTTTGATATGGGGGAGGGGATGAGGTTCGAACATCGAACCTATGCATTGGAGGGGACTTATAAATGCCAAGCTCTTTGCCACTTAAGCTATGCCATATATAAAAGATTTTATCGATCTTTGATTTTATTTGTACGTAAGTTATCTTCACCGAGGGTGGTTTTAGTAAAAAAAAAAAAATTATATATAAGTATTCAAAACTTGTAGATTTAAACAAGTGTTAAACATTCTTTTTGGACACTGCTATAAGTTTTAAAACTGTTACAATTTTTTGTAGTAACTTATTTGCTTGTGAATTTTGTCCCTATAAAAGTAAATGTGTGTGTGTGCGCGTGCAATTTTTCAGATTTTCCATTATTGCAATTTAGAACTAATATTACGATTCCATGATCGTAGCCTTACGAATTGGTTTGGGAATTTCTGTTCCAACTTATATCCGTATGATCACATAATTAGGAATAACGGAACATAGTTTAAATTAGAATATTTTCAAAAACTAATTATGATATAAATTAAAACGAATAATTAGGAAGTGTTTTAGTACGTCACTTTACCAATTGAAATATACCATATAATCTAAATACTTTAATATTAGGCTTGATGTGATTCTCTTAGCTTTTAATACTTTTTAAAAATTATCATACGAGTCAAATATTTAGCCAGTTAAATCCTTCAATTTATTATTATCCACTCTTTTGTGCACCACGACGTGCAAAGCACGTGCTTTAAAACTAGCATATATATATATGATTACAATTTTTTAAAATTAAAAACCACCTAGTTGTATGATGAGTAATGCTATGCTTTCTAAATTTTATCTTAAAAGTGTTTTCTAAATGATGTGGAAGTGGGGTCAGGTCTAAAATAGTGAAACCAGTTGAATTTTGATTGAAAGTTGTTTATCTGACCTCATTAACATATCATTTGAGAAGTACTTTTAAATAGAAATTTAAGAATCAGAACATTAATCTTGTATGATATAGTCAAACTACTACACCTATATATGATAAAAAAAAAATTTATGCCCTCTAAACGTCTTGAGAAGGTGGATTCTAAACGGTTTCCCAGTTTTGCTTGTACGACAAGCACATAAAGTGCACGGTAGCATATGCACCACAACCCATGAAATTTTAAGTCCGCCATCTCTTTTAACACAAAATGTTAGTATATGAATGAGAATTTAAAAATGTGGGTTAGTTAGCGTAATGAAAGTCAAAATTCTGAGGGAGATTAATGTAGGGAAGTTTGGTGGTAAAGTGACATTTGAGATATTTTAGAGGCTGTTTGGGCGGGTTATGAGGTGGGGCGGATTCAAGAGTTAGGTCAGGGGACAAAAAATTATACGGAGATTCAGAGGCAGCGCCCTGACTTGAATTTTTTTAGCTTTAAAAGGGATATATTAGAAATTATGGGACAAAAATGAATAAAGTCTGGAATAATTAAAGTAAAAGAATTATTTTAAAAAATTGATGGTGCAATTTTATAAGGGGAAAAATTGAATAAAATATGTAATATATAAGGTAAAAGAATTATTTTTTAAAAGTTGAGGGGGGACAAAATGAACAAAATATAAAATATATAAGGTAAAAAAATTATTTTGAAAGGTTGGGAGGCAATTAAGAGGCAAAAATAAATAAAGTATGAAATATATAAGATAAAATGATTATTTTAAAAAGTTGAGGGGGAGGGGGAGGGGGAGGGGGAGGGGGAGGGTGGCCCTTAAGCCTTCCTCCATCCGCCCTGAGGTTAAGAGCCTTGAGCCTTCCTCCATCCGCCCAGGGCCGGCCCTGAGATGGCAAAAATTGTCCTAGGCCCCAAGCGAATTTTTAAAGGGGCCAAAAAAATGGGGCCTCTATACTATGTTTCATTGAAATTAGAAGAAAATAGGCCTAAAAATGATAAGTTTCATAGAAATTAGGAAGAAAATAGGCCTAAAAATGATAACCTTCATAGAAATTAGAAAGAAATTAGAAGAAAATAGGCCTAAAAATGATAAGTTTCAAAAAAATTAGGAAGAAATTAGAAAAAAAATAGGCCTAAAAATGAGGCCTAAAATTGAGGCCCCATGCAATTGCTTTGCCAAATTGGCCCAGGGCCGGCCCTGCATCCGCCCATGGTTATGAGGTTAAGAGAATAATCAGTTTTAAATAGTTTGGTATTTGTGTCATTTTTTATTTGAGCATTATTACACCCACACATTTTCATACCCAACTTTAAATGCATGTATCCTGTGTTGTGTAAGTGGTACACAGAAAAGTGTAAAAAAAAAATTCAAACAGCACAAAATACATGCATTTAAAACATAGTGTGTGCAAAAGTGTGCAAAAGTTCGGTTTTTTGAAAATTTCTTACACCCCTACATAAAACTTAATAGAATTGGTTCTTCTTGAAAACACAAAATCGATCTTTTGTGACCTAAACAGCCTCTAAATATCATATTAACGTGAGACTTACATGACCCTATTTTAAGTGTTTTCAAATAGACCCTTAGACTTTAAACGAATCACAACTAACTAGTGAAGGAATTACATGAAATGTTCTTTGTGACTCAAAAGATATTCATGGGTTGGTAAAATAAAATATGTCTAAAAAAACAAAAAACTTTAAATGTAGTTGTTTTGTATTTAAAATATGTTTATCAAAGGCGCATGGGGTTCATAGAAAATATTTTAAACTTAAAATTTTTAATTTTAGAGTTTGATGTAGGAAAAGAATTAAACAAAGTAAATTACGAACATTTCCTATTGTTCCGCAATGTGTATTTGATCTATATTACACATGTGAATCAATCACGTCCTAGCACAATACAGGATATTCCTAAAGAATTTAGTCAAGTACTGGTGTTGACTTTGAGTGTTTATGGTATTTTAATACTTATCATTCCCATTATAAATGTAAAATTTTTTTTAGGAAGAAGTCTATATATATATATATATATATAAAGTCAGGTTCTAAAGTTCATTGGGTATATGCACAGAGTTTGTGCACTGAGTTTTTTAGTCTAAAAAACCGAGGGCCACCCCGCATCCGCGCCTTGTCCTGTTGTTCTGCGATTTTTTTAGACTAAAAAATCCAGTGCACTTTAGAGTCATACTGTATACACATATATATATATGTATATATAGTATATATATATATATAACAAAAAAAATTTTTTTGGATAGATATCAAGTTAACCTAAGCCAGTGGTGAAGCCAACCACACGCCACACTAGAATGCATGTAAGCCAATGATATCCCTAGTGTAGTTCCACCAACATAAGCGATAATAAGCACTATGGAATGAAAAATCAAACGAAAGATAGACAAAAAGTTTGCATTGCAATTGGTAGAATCAATAAAAGGCTATAACTAAAAGATTAATGACCAAATTGCAAACAAAGTTATAGTTCAAGGGTTCAAATATATGTATTTTACCCTAAATTAATATTTAACAAAATTGCAATGCATGTCTTTCTGTACATGATAGACATTTGATTAATTTGATTATATGGGGCAAAGATGATGCTGAAAAAATAGATAATTTGCACTCTTTGAAGACCTTTATGCCAGGCTAGTGAGATTAGACATTTAGACTTGCAAAAAAAAAAAAAAAAACACTTTGGTTGAAGACCTCTAATGCTTAAGTTTGTTAAGATGATAGGATATATGCTATTGACAAAGTGTTTGCATAGGACCCAAAGAGATTGTCCATTTCCTCACTCCTTGATTATGTACTTATAGTGGAAATCGAGTCGTTACCTTTTATTATCTTGTCATGATCTAGTGTTGGCTGATTCGATACGATTACGCCTTATTTTTAGACAGGATTTTACGTATAACAAAGGTTGATCCAGTCCAATCATTTATGAAAAGCCAACTCAACACTACGACATACGCGATGACTTGACTTCAGATTCCAATTCCAGAGCTCGGAACTAGCTTTTCTTCGACTGCTGAGGTGAGACATATAACACATGTCATTTTCGTATTATCCATTAACTTTGGTCCATCATCAGACACGTGTGCGCAAATTATATCACAAAATTGTACTATACCCACCATAATTTTGTTACAAACATTGAAATACAATTAGGCGTCAAAATTTTTCTTTTATATAAACACACTTTCATATATATATATATATATATAATGTATGAATAATCCAATAGTATCATAGAATTTCCCAAGTGGATCACCAAAAGGCCACCAAAAAAAATCTATTTTTATTTCTGCCATTTATTTGCACTGTTTCTTTGCACTTTAAAACCGCAACAATGTGGACCGCAGCCACGTTTCATTTCCTCTATGGCTCTATATAATGCCCCATTCTCTCCTCTTTTCTCCCTCACCCATAACCAAAACCATCCCCCTCTCTCTCTTTCTCTCTCTAAAATCTCTCCACACACCAAAACGCATCATTTATCTCTCTCCTCTGTCTCTCTCTCACACAAACACACCATGCCTGAAGCTCCAAAGACAACAGACTATAATCTCACTGAGAAGAACAAAAGTGTTCTTCAGTTCATTGAGGAGGTTACCTCAAACGCGGATGAGGTTCAGAAGCGCGTTCTGGCTGAAATCCTCTCTCGAAACGCAAACGTGGAGTACTTAAAACGACATGGCCTCAATGGCCAAACGAATCGCGATAACTTCAAGAAACTCATGCCCGTCATTACGTATGAGGATTTACAGCCCGATATAAATCGAATCGCCAATGGCGATATATCCCCAATCCTCTGCTCCCAACCCATTTCAGAGTTCTTAACTAGGTGCGATATTCTCTCTTATATATGTGCATATATATATATATATGTATATGTATATGTATAATATATATGATGTCTTTTTATAGGACTTTTGAGATACTGTTACCAATGGGTCCTTTGACAATAGCTTTTGTTCTGCATTGAAAAAAATGGGTTTGGCCAAAAGCTGTCTAAATAACTATTGGTCAACCACAAAATTTTTGCAATTGAATCATATTTTTTTGAGTTCGAATAACAATAGTTGGTTTGTCAAACATTTCTATTTTAACTTTTGGAGCTTCCTAATCACTTGAAAGCTCCAAAAACTGTTTCAAGTAGGACCTAAGAGATTGTTCGGGATCTCGTGGCAGCAAGAGATTTCTGTGAAAGCTATTAATATTGTTTAATGTTTGGTATTGTTGTGAAAATTAGTAACTTTTCATTTTTTATAAAGATTTTTCAATTTTTTTCTTCTTAAAAGAAATGAGTAGCTCTTTGAGAAGGCTGTAAAAAGTTGGTTTCAAAATAAATTCAAATTTTTTCAGTAATCTCAAATAATTAATTATCAAAACTGACATTAATGTGTACTTTTAATTTGTAGCTCTGGGACCTCTGGTGGAGAGAGAAAATTGATGCCAACAATTGAAGAAGAGCTAGAGAGAAGATCATTGCTTTATAGTCTTTTAATGCCTGTGATGAACCAATCTGTACCTGGTTTAGACAAAGGCAAAGGAATGTACTTTTTGTTCATAAAATCAGAGGCTAAGACACCTGGTGGTTTAGTGGCACGCCCTGTCCTCACTAGCTATTACAAAAGTGCCCATTTCATGGACAGGCCTTATGACCCATACACAAACTACACTAGCCCAAATGAGACCATTCTGTGCCCTGACTCATACCAAAGCATGTATTCCCAAATCCTCTGTGGCCTTTGCCAAAACAAGGAAGTCCTCCGGGTCGGGGCGGTTTTCGCCTCCGGGTTCATCCGGGCGATCCAGTTCCTCGAAAAACACTGGACCCTTCTTTGTGAAGATATCCGAGCCGGATCCGTTAACCCGCAGATCACCGACCCGTCGGTGAGAGAATCGGTCATGAAAATCCTCAAACCCGACCCGGAACTCGCGGGTTTTATCGAAACCGAGTGTAGCAAAGAGTCGTGGCATGGGATTATAACTAGACTGTGGCCTAATACAAAGTATGTGGATGTTATTGTGACTGGGACTATGTCACAATATATACCAACTCTTGATTATTATAGCAATGGGTTGCCTCTTGTTTGTACTATGTATGCCTCATCCGAGTGCTATTTCGGTGTAAATCTTAACCCTCTTTGTAAGCCTAGTGAGGTCTCTTATACCCTTATTCCAAGCATGGGCTATTTCGAGTTCTTGCCGCTGCATCGAAACAATGGGTCCACCAATTCAATCACTGTGCCCAAATCGCTCAATGGGAAGGAACAACAAGAATTGGTTGATCTGGTCGATGTCAAGATCGGCCAAGAATACGAGCTTGTTGTCACCACCTATGCTGGTAAACTCAATTCCCAAATTTACACTCAACACATAAATACACCCACATACTTAATTTTTGTTAGGAATTTTAGTTTGAGATTATATAAACTAGACATTTTTGGTTGTAGGGCCTACCCGTTTTTTTTGTCGTATTAAAATGTCTCTCAAAAGAAACTTAATTGATTATTTTATTTTTTATAACAGAATTTCACTAATTCGTTGAAATTTTGTAACATAAGCATTTTGATTGGAATAAGTTTCACTAATTAGCAACCTTTGACCAAAATTAAAAAAAAGGGTAGACCTTCAAACTCAAATAATTCAAGTATTCAATAGGAGAGTTTTTTTTTTATTTTTTCCTTTTACCAAATCTCTAATTTATATTTGGGTTTTTAGGATTGTATCGATACAGAGTTGGAGATGTGCTGAGGGTTGCCGGATTCAAGAACAAGGCCCCACAGTTCAATTTCATTTGTAGAAAGAATGTTGTTCTGAGCATTGACTCGGACAAGACCGATGAGGTTGAGCTACAAAACGCGGTCAAGAATGCTATGGACCATTTAATGCCATTTGACACGACTCTGATCGAGTACACAAGCTTTGCGGACACTTCCACAATCCCAGGTCACTATGTCCTGTTTTGGGAGCTTAGCATTAGAGGGTCAACCCCAATTCCACCATCGGTCTTCGAGGACTGTTGTCTCACAATCGAAGAATCGCTCAACAGTGTGTATCGACAAGGTCGAGCCTCAGACAAGTCAATCGGCCCACTTGAGTTAAAGATTGTGGAGGCCGGGACTTTCGATAAGCTCATGGACTACGCGATTAGCTTAGGAGCATCGATCAATCAGTATAAAACACCGCGGTGCGTTAAGTTTGCACCAATTGTTGAGCTTTTGAACTCAAGGGTTGTGTCTAATTACATGAGTCCGAAGTGCCCCAAATGGACTCCGGGTCATAAGCAATGGGGCAATCCGAATTGAGCTCCATTGGAGATCCGGAAAAAGAACTGTTTTGTTGGTCGTTAGGAGATAAATCAAAAAATGTTTACCTACTCTCTTAGGATTTAACCCATCCTTTTCCTTTTAATTGCTTTCTTGTCTCCTTTGAAATTTATATATATATTTTTTTCTTTTTGTAACTGTCGTTACTTATTAGTATGAATTAGATATTTGAAGTTAGTCATGTACAAAAACAGTTCATGTTTTCAATTAAGGCCCTCTCTCTCTCTCTCTCTCTCTCTCTCTCTGTGTGGATGTTTAATGAATGGGAAATTCAGCACTGTGGGAATTGTTCACTTAATTCAAGCCAGGTATTCTGCCCACTGAACTGTCATGGGATGTGGTGCTAAAACGGCAACAAAGAGCTAATTAAACAATGAAATTGCTAAATCCACCCATTATTTTTAACTACACCTACATTTACAACATGAGAGGCTTCAAGTACTCCTCTTCAATGAGTAAAGATTGGGACACACCTAAAGACATAACTCAAAAGATATGTGTATCTCACTCCTGTGTTCCGATACAACCCAAAAGATGTGTCTTTACGTGTATCCCAAATATTACCCATCTTCAATATATAATGTGGCCTTTGAGAGAAATTTGATTAGTATTTTTAGAAGCACTCTAAAGTATTATATTCTGGAAAGTGATCTTACTTTATTTATCTTATATACAAAGGTAAAAATAATTAAGATTAGGCTCTAAATTCTCATGATACTAAAGTTGAAACAGGATTAGCCGGAACTCCATGTAGACAGCTCAGCACCAGTCAATTTCTCCCAAAAAAGTGCATTGATCAACTAAAACTAGGAAAATGGGGACCATATAAGAGAATATTTCTTTAATTGAGCTCTTCCCAATGAACCAATAATGGCTCACTAGTGAATTAGTTCACTCAATTTCTTCATGTAAATTTGGGAAAAAACTTCTATACACCAATGTTATTTTGGTGTATTATGTTTATGTATCAAAATATTTTTGGGTAGGAAATATTTATTCTCGGGTATGGAATATTTGTTTTGTGATCGAAATTATTTGATCAAATTCACACACACCACTCTGAAACAAATGTTTCCTATTATGAAACAAATGTTACCAACCCAAGAACAATAGTGTAGGTACACCAAAACCATTTTAGTATACCGAAGTGGGACTTGTAAAATTGGTATAAGATTTATTGATTCAACCTTTGAGTTGGCCACGGGGCAACAGCCTCTGTATGTGCGGCATAGATATTTTGCAAACATTAATCAATTCACTTCTCCTAACAGAGAGAACTACGGTGAAAGTTTAGTTGTACACGACATTGAAGTTTGCTTTTGAGAACTAGTACATGTATTCGTGCAAATAATTGAATCACTTGGACAAAAAGTTGTGATTCCTTTCTTCTTTCTTCTTCTTCTTTTTTTTTTTTTTTTTCCCCTTAACTTAAAAAAATTAACAAAAGTTAAGTTCGTCCTGGTCCTGGTTGGCCTGAGACCAGGACGGACTTAAGGTGTTTGTCAGCGGGCCCTAGTGACCCTTGGTATCGTTCGAGAGACTTAAAGTCACGAACATGCAATTAGGTCTTAGAACAACTTGCCCGAGCAAAGATTTGAAGCCCTGAACTTGGGTTTTCCAATTCGTCTTCAACTCTATTTTGTGTGTTATGAAAGGGTTGACTATGTATCATTCTATTCTGTACACTTTTGTTCTTAAGCCTCTGAGCATGATAAAGCATCTGCAACTCTATAGATGTTGTCCAATTTTCGGTGAATCAAATAAATGTAATTTTCTGTATTATTGTGTGATTTGTTGTGTTTCTTGTTTTTTGTATCTCACTAGTCTTGTAATCAAAGGCGGAGCTAGGGATTTTAGTTAATTAGGGGGTTGAGATTTAATAGATATATATATATATATATATACACGGGGATTTAGTGATGAATTTTTTGCATCTATTGGTTCATGCATTTAAGTTGGAACTTTTATATACTACTCTTTTTATTATTTAAATTTTTTTTATAATAATAAGAGTTGATCACCTAAATTAATTTGTAAAATTTGACTGATAGTAAAATAATTTGAGTCAAATTAAATTAAAAAATGCTAAAAAAATATGATGGGACAAATATTTAATAAAGTGTGAACTATATCATACATGAAATTAGAGCATCTCCAAAGGAGGTGCGATATAGAGTGCTATATCCCCAACCATGACCCCTGATTCACCCAAATTCCACTCCAAAGAAAATTGTGGCAAAATACAAACTTAATGGTCTCTGGGCGGTAAATTTGCCACCAATGGGAAGACAAAGAGAAGGGTCGTAAAAAATTTTACCCAAAAAAAAAAAAAAAAATTGTAAAATTTGGGGGAAAAATAATAGTCATTGGATAACCAACTAAAATTGCATTAGTGGCTTTAATTTATGAAAATAATTAAAATATGAAAATGGCATATCACTTTACCGTTTTATGGTGAGTGCACTTATAATAGAGACTGCTATAAATAGCATTCAAAAGGCCAAAACATAGTGTAGACCCCTCAAAATACAATCTTCCATTGGAAGCATTTAGAACCTTGTTTGGTAACAATTTTCAAACTCCACAAGTGCTTATGGCCAAAAGTTACAATAAAATTGTTTGGTACTGCTATTCAATCGCAAAATAAGTGAGTCGATTACAGAAATTTGCAATTGATCAAAAATTACGTTTAGATAGCTTATAACTAAATATAGTTTTCTACAAATGAATCTCAGAAATAGAAGTTATTGCCAAATGAACTCTAAGTCTGTACCTTGGGGTATATATATATATATATATATATAAAAAAAAAAGAACTGGAATTATTGCCAAATGGACTCTTAGTAATGTGTAATGAGTAGTCAGTACATTTTTAAGGGGCGGGGGGAAGAATAAAAGAAAAAGAAAAAGAAAGAACAGGGAATGACTAACGAGGTCTGATTTGGTCATGGAGTAGCCAGAGAAAATGTTTATATGTAGTAGGCTAAGAAGACAAGGACTGGAGAAAAGATATTATTTGAGTATTTCTGTATTTTTTTACAGAGTACATATAAACATTTTTTTACAGAGTACAGTAAGGATAAGAAGATAACGATTGATTTTTTCACCAGAAATTGTTCCCCAATTGTGCCTTTGTATCACCTCCTACAATTTTTGCAGGATATTCTGACTATTACTAGTGCTGTCAAAGACATACCCTGAAAAGATAAAGTGAGAGAAAGAGACAATTACTTTTATCAAATCACCAATGTAGTGAGAGAAATGGATATATGCAAATTTTTTTATTTTTTATTTTTATTTTTTATATATAATTCTTAGTGTTTTAGTTTGTACTGTACAATTGAAGTTACTTTGGTTCTAAGATGTTATATTTTGGTGCTCAAAGTTGTACCATCCGTGAAATATGGTGATTTTCAAATGGAAAGAGTTAAAATGCTGTTTTTTTAGATACTTATCCTACCAGAAATTCTTTTTTCTACCGTTAGATCATTACTTTAAAAAATGAAATGACAATAGTACCTTTAATGAAAACTCGATCTAACAGCAGAGACAGAAGTCTTTAACTTAATAAAATAAGGGCGTCCTTACTAGAAGTGTTCTGCTTACCCTACTGTTTTGGAGTGTGATTGTTTTACATGTATAAGTATGTCTACGTTGTGCTCAGACCCAGGTTCTGTACGCTTGTACTGGTTCATTTCAGAATCCGTTTTTAATAAAATATTACTCTTGCTACCAAAAAATAAAAAAAGTATTGAACTGCTGTCCATTTTCAAATTCCACGTGATTTTCAAAATTATAACTATTGGGAGCGGGAGCCAAATTACAAATTTTGATGCCAAAATGTGTAATTTGAGATGTACGCTAGTATATACAAAGAGACGGGGAGGGTGTATGTGTATGGATATGTTAATTTTGATGGCATTGATAGGAAAAGTTTTTGGGTATATACAGGTATCACGTGGTATGTCTACTTGTGTATATATGTGTGTGATTTGATGGCATTGATAATAAAAGTTTTTGGGATGTACATCGTACATGTAAGGTATCATGTGATATGTCTACTTAACACTCTCCAACTAATGTGAAAGGCTGTTTTGGTGAGACTCATGCCCCTTAAATACGAGAAGTTATTCAGTGAGTCAGTCACACTACGTCAGCATGTTAATGTGGTGAGACCACTTAATCTAAGTCATACATCTAACTCCTATTTCTAGGGGATCATGACAAGTGATTCACAAAATTTTAAAATTTAAATTTGCCAACAACTTGTCACGGTACCCCAAAAGTAGTGGGCACATGTATGGTTTGAATTGATTGGTCATATCATATCAGCATGTTGACATGATGTGATGGACTCTCATTGAATAATTTCTCCTTAAATACACGGAATCTCACTTTTGATGTGAGTCTCACCCAAAAGAGTCGTTTCAATTAACTGCGAGTATGTAAGCATGACATGTGTTACCCCTGCACTAAAATTTCCCATCCTTGTAGGTGTTTTGGAGTATTTGGAGTGGTGGTGGTGTAATCATGTGCAGTATCATACATATTTGTCATCTTCACAATTTTCCATACTAATTTCTTCAACTATGTTCCTAAAATCTGCGAAGAATTGGTAGTTCAATCTTGTACCAAAACATGCACTTTTGCCTTTTTAGTAGTATAAAGGAAGAAAAACATACTGTACTATTCATAAGTTCAAAACCCATGCACACACATTTCTTCCGTTATACTTTAAGAGTTCTTTGTTCCAATTACTTTTAAAGTTTACCATTTATTTCATAAAAAAAACTTTCTAACTTCTTTTAGACTTAAAATAAGAAATGGTAAACTTTAAAGGTAAACTTTTCATTTGATGTGAGGTTAATTTTTTTTTATTTTATTAAATAATTCATATAATTTTTTTTGACTTAAAAGAAGGAATGCTAAACTTTAAAAGTAAACTTATCATTTGATGCAATGTTTGGTTAGTTTTTTTTTTTTTTTTTTTCTTTCAAAAAAAAAAACCCTTAAAAAAAGAATAATTGACCTCAATTGATTGAGACACAAGACTTGATTTGGTTTTAGAACATGAAAGAAGATATTAAATTATGAAAAATAACAAATTAACACTTCCATAAATAGTTGGAGTTTCAAAAAGGGTCCCTTCATTTGGCTGAGACGGAGAATTAGGTCAGGTGAAATTGTCGTATCAGACTTTGGTGTGACCGCTTAATCTAAGCCATACATCTAGCCCCTATTTCTAGGAGATTATGACAAGTGATTCGCAAGGTTTTAAATTTTAAATTTGCCAACTACTTGTCATGGTCCCCCTAAAAGTAGTGGACACATGTATAGTTTGGATTAAATGATCACACTGCATCAACATGCCGACAAGGTGTGACCGGCTCATTGAATAAATTTTCCTTATATACAAGGAATCTCACTTTTAGATACGAGCTCCACCCAAAAAAAGTCATTTCAAATGACTGCGAGTAAGTAGGCATGACATGTGTTACCTCTACCCTAAAATTTCCCATTCTTAGGGTGTTTTGGAGAATTTTTCAGTGGTAGTGTAATCAACTGCAGTATCATACATAATTGTCATCTTCACGATTTTCCATACTAATTTCTTCAACCATGTTCCTAAAATCTGCAACCGCGACCTCCTACCCAACCAGGGTGGTACTCTGGTATTCTAATGGATGGGGGTTCCCATAGCTTTCAAGCATGTGAGTATAAACTCTCATTGGTTGCCTCTCTTAGGTATACGGAGATGCGTTCTTGTGTTTTCCATTTTTTTTTTATTTTCCACATGAGGATGGAGAATTTTTGTCCATCACTTGCTTTTCTATTATTACTGGCCAAAGATTATCTATGTGTTGTATGATAGTCCTTTTTTGTTTCTTGTACTTGTGTCACGCCCCGGAGCAGCAAAAATAGAGAAATAAATTTCCTACATGGGTCCATAGAGAATGACAAGTAAATGTCACTAATTATCCACACCACACAATACCAGTCAACTATTGAACAAGAATAACAACATAATCAAACTTAATATAATAACAGTTGTATCTATTACAAACATCAGAGTGGTCCTTAGGAAACTAACAGGTCTGGAGACAACATATGCCCAAGTACCCGTTACAAAAAGTTCAGCAGAAATAACAGAAATTTAAACTAGATATAACTTCTTCATCTCTAGTTGGCGTAAGGGTAGTCATCAGCGTAGTAATCTTCCCTGGCATAATCGATATTAGTGGGGCCACCCGCAACACAATCCCCTTCTGAGTAGTATCCATCGTCGTAGGCATCATTATCTGTATTAAGAGGGATAAGGTAATCTGGACTGGGAATATCCAGGCAATAACGACCGTCAGCTTACTGAGAGTTGAGTGAATAGAAACTCAACCAATGATATAACGTAATACCAAGTTATGGAAATGTCTATGATATAGTGCTACAATAATATTTTTCTCTTTATTATCCCAATGTCGTTACTCAACCCTTATCGTTTTGTTAATAACAAGCTCAACACATACTGACCCTTGGAACAGAAACTCCTGGATACACTAATGCTCTGTCTACCGCGTCACCGCAAGTCATAAATACCATCTACCGCATAACACCGCAAGTCATAGAGATCATCTACCGCGTACACCGCAAGTCATCGATAATACGTCAGTCCATCCTCCGCTTTCAAGAACATATGCATAGTCCACCGCATGTCAGGGATTTAACGCTTCAAGCATCCATACATCAATTCTATTACCACGACTTATCGTCAGTTACGTATTCTCAGCCACTGCAAGTCGTAGATACCTTCTACCTCATAACATCGCAAGTCATAGAGGTCATCTACCACATTTTAGAATACTTGTTTATCCAGTCACCGCAAGTCATAGACACCTTCGTTTGTCTACCGCGTTTGGAAAATAGTTTCTCCCGTAATCATCCCATAACTTAGCAAACTTACTTATCGTTATACTGTTGGGTTTGTGCCCTCAAACCATTACTTTATGTATGAGACATTGACATTTTAATATATGGATATCAGCTTTACATTTCATTGTGTATGTTCTTTTCATGAGATGATTGTTAATCCTTAAGTATTATAGTAAGTAATTCGTGTGTGTATGAGATGCACACAAGTGAGATACGAATTACTATTCTTTAATACTTAGAATGTGTCACAGTGGATGATGAGACTGGATACCTCATCAAGTCTACACTGTAGCATAATTAACTACCATTGGATGGAGTGATTAATCTCAATCACTAGAGTGTATCTCTTAGTTGATATGCTAGTGCTTATAGTGCATTGACGGACCTGAGTTTCCTATTGACGCTTAAGACTGTCAAACAGTCAATAGGAACTCATAACTTGTATAAGGTACGTGTTCTCAATCTTGAGACGATTATGAACACAGACTGTGGATATGACTGCTTTGACTTACCAATCAGTGAGGTCTATAAAAGATCAACACCTGGGTATCTTGGGTATGTCATATTCATAGGGTTGTGAACATATATTGTCAAGATAGAATCTACCCTCTGTTTCAGAGTAAGCATTCCCTTGAGAATGTCACCATGTCGATTACTGAGTACTGCAGTCTTGTTGATAAGAGTTATCAACATGTTTGGTAATCATGAGAGGTGAATGGGACTCAAGGAATACAAGAAGTAATCATGATTCAGGTTGACAGTAACAGTTATCCGATTACCTGAATATGATTACGAATGCTGACGGTAGAGGGACATTAGTACAACATACAAGTCTAGTTATCGCTTCGGATATGTTCTTTTGCGTTGGAGTTCAGTTATCGTTTTATAGTGGAGTAAACTTTAACTGACCAGTTAGTTAGTTTGCTGATCAAAGAGTTTGGTCATGGTGATTAACAAACTGGTCTGAGCCAACAATAAAGAGCCTAGGAGGTCCCACTCTTAGCTCCGCCAGGATGCTTGGAAAGATGCTTGAGGATGATGTCCAGACAGGTTCGATCGATCGAAGATGGTTCGATCGATCGAATGTTCGATCGATCGAAGGCACTTCGATCGCTCGAAGTCTAGGTCGGTTCTGGGAATCTATAAATAGGGCAGCTGCGTTCTGGAAAAAGTTGTTCGTCGTTTTGAACGTCAGAAGCTGCAGAAACTGTTTTGGAGTCCCAAAACCTTCTCTATCCTCTCCATTAGGGTTCCCACCAACCCTAGTCTTTCTGGCAGGCATCCGCAGGAGTCATAAGGGTGAAGATCATCTAGTGGAGGCTGCTGGAAGTTGAAGATCAGAATTGGGTTCAAGACACTAAGGTATAACTCGTGTCCCCTCTTGTGCGCATCTGTAGAATTGACGAGTAGAAGATCCGGGCATGCCAATAAAGTTTCATAACTTGATTTTTCCGCTGCGCGTTTAAACTTTCCATTTAAACCTGTTTTTCCTGCAATTGGTATCAAAGCTACGCTCGTTTGGATCTATAGATGCGTTTTTTGGAACACTATTTTGATTTGCATGTTGATTTTAGAACTGCTTTCAAAACTGCATCGTCACAGATCTGTTTCTGCAGTGTTATCACAGCAGTATACAAATCTGTGATTGCATTGGATGCAAGATGGGTTCGATCGATCGAAGTAGTCTCGATCGATCGAACGCTCTGTACTCGAGCGATCGAACAGGTTTCGATCGATCGAAACCTTCTGTTGTTCGAGCGATCGAATAGAGTTCGATCGATCGAGACAGACTCTTTGTCAGGTTTTCTGTTTCACAGTTTTAAAAGTATTTTGAAATTAAAAGTTTAATTTTAACGTATTCTGCAAAATTTTTAATCATTCTGTGAAATAGAATGTTCAAGCGATTGAACAGTGTTCAATCGATCGAAGGTTCGAGCGATCGAACGGTCTTCGATCGATCGAACTATGACAGAGAAGTTAGATGCTGTTTTGAGTTCTAATTCAGTATGTAAAGAGTTTATATACTGTGTGAATCAATTAAGGGTTCCAATAGTTATATTTTGTTATATATATGCGTGGATGTGTGTTCAACTAACCTTTTGCAGCAAAAGATTAGTCGCTATCTCCCATGGCGCCAAGAGCATTTAATTTTGTGTTTGAATGTTTTTAGATTGGTGTGTTATTTTAAGTTTGGTTTGGTTTTATGGCATATGTAAAGGGCGCTGCGACTTCAATCCTACGAAAAGGAAAGTCGCACCGGTTTCCCTAGCCTTTTATTTTGTTGTTGCTATTTCTATTTCTAGATAAATTGTAAGCTTCAAAAGAGGCATAGGTTCAATGTAATAGAATTAGAATATCCATGAAGATGGAGCAAGGAGCCGTTGTCCATGAAGATGGAGCTGGAGGCGATCAAACCAAAAGCAGGTTCTATGGAGATAGAGCCATGGGAGATAGAGGCATCGTTTGGATGTCTTTTATTTCATTTTAGTTTTTTGTTTTATGTGCTTTGTTTGTGATTGGCGTACAATACATTGTTACATGCACGCAAAACAAGTTTTCTAAAATAAAATTCAAAAACCGTTTTCAACACATTAGTAAACATTAGATGTTTATGGGAAGTGTGTAGAAACAGATTTTCTCAAAAAGCAAAATCCTTTTTTACTAAATCTAGTGGGAGAGGGTCTTATTAATTACACCCACGATCTTCCATTAACGGTTCACTGTAAGATGAGTGATGCATTCTGTGTCACCTCGCCAGGGGTGATCATTCCATACGGAGGATGCATTACTCATTGGTTACTAGATGTGAACTTCTTTTGATAAGGATCAATCAGACGTGTTAGAGGGTGACCACCATACGGAGGCGCTACTTGAGACGGTTGTGATTGGATCCTAGTTAATGGTACACACTAGCTAAGCTATGGATAAGGGATCCCACACGGGGCATTATTCAGAAACTTAGAGATCAAATAGGTTCGGAAGTCATAACTTGTTTTGCAAGAGTTGCATAGCGGATAAGTTATGATAAATTGAAAGATCGAACATTGACCACCACACGGAGGCTTTATTCTTTCGTTTCGATATTCCGGCGACTTAGTTTTAAAATAAGAGTTTTAAAAGGATTCTTTTATTTCAAACTGTCAAATTCTGATATCCATATTTATTTTGTTTTGATTTTTTCAGTAAATCATAATGTCTGGATCTGCATTTAGTCCACTTGCCACCATACTCACTCAAAACAAGTTAACTGGAAACAACTACACTGAATGGAAACGTAATCTTGACATCGTGTTAACTGCGGAGGATCACATATATATCCTCACCACCCCATGCCCCGAAGAACCCGCTGCAAATGCTTCGGCTGCTGCTAGACGCGAGTTCGATAAATGGAAAAAGTCGAATGGGATGGCTCGTTGTTACATATTGGCTTCTATGGCTAATGTGTTACAACACTAATACCAGTCGAACAGTTCCGCCAGTGACATTATCGAATCCCTGAAAAAGATGTTTGGGGAGCATGGCAGGCCTGCCAGACAGGTAGCTATGCAGAAGATAATGAGTGCTAAGATGTCGGAAGGGACTCCAGTCAAAGAACATGTTTTGAAAATGATTGGTTATTTAAACGAGCTGGAGACCCTAGGTGCTAACATCGATGCACAGACCCAAGTTGATATGATCCTCAATACGCTGTCGCCATCATTCGCTCAATTTAAACTGAATTATAATATGAATAAAATGGATTTTTCAATGAGCGAATTGATGAGCTCTTTATTGGCAGCGGAAGGGGTGATCAAACCTGGGGGCAGCGTTTTAAACGTTGAGAAAAGCGCTTCCTCTTCCCGATCTATGCCGAAAGGAAAGAAAGGGAAGAAGAAGGCTAGCACTGGTGGTTCAAGTGTTGGACCAGTCCCTAAGATTGCAAAATTGAAGGGAAAAGGTAAGGGCAAAGGGAAGGTGGGTGGCCAAGGCAAAGGAAAGTGTTTCCAATGCGGTGAGAAGGGCCACTGGAAGAGGAACTGTCCAGAATTCTTAGCTACAAGAGTTCAAGGTATGATTGAATCACATGTGATTGAAGTAAGTTTTATAACGGATACTTCAAACACTTGGTGCATTGATTCTGGTGCGACTAACCATATCTGTAATTCATTGCAGGGGTTCAGATCAACCAGGAAGTGCAGTGATGGGGAAATCGTACTTACTCTAGGTTCTAGCGCAACCGTTTCTGCGGTTGCTATAGGAGTCGTAGTTTTAGAATTTCTAGACAATAAAGTTTTGATTTTATCAGATGTACTTTACGTCCCTTCAATGAGACGTAATTTAATTTCAGTTTCTAATTTATCGAATAATGGTTATTCTTTTCATTTTGGAACTGAAGTTGTGATTAAAAGAAATAGTTCTTTTATATGTTCTGGTGTTAAATCAAATGGTTTATATGTGATTACTCCCAATATTTCTAAAGATTCTTGTATGGAACTTAATAACTCAGTGGTAACTGTACCATCTAAAAGAAAGAGACCTTCCACTAATCCAACAAAGCTTTGGCATATGAGGCTTGGTCATATCAATCTAAATAGGATTGGCAGACTAGTCAAAGAAGGGGTCTTAGGCGATTTGGTTCTCGAACCAATAGAAGTCTGCGAGTCTTGTTTAGAGGGTAAGATGACCAAAAGGCCCTTTCCTGCAAAGGGCAATAGAACCAATGCATTGTTGGAATTAGTTCATACTGATGTGTGTGGACCAATAAATATTAGAGCAAGGGGTGGTTATGAGTATTTCATAACATTTACTGATGACCACTCTAGGTATGGATATGTGTACCTAATGCAGCACAAGTCTGAAGCCTTTGAAAAGTTCAAAGAGTTTAGGGCTGAAGTGGAGAAGCAATTGGGCACACATATCAAGGCCATTCGATCTGATCGAGGTGGCGAGTACCTCTCTAATGAATTTATTGATCACCTCGTACAGAATGGGATTCTGTCACAGTTGACTGCACCTGGCACGCCTCAGCAAAATGGTGTAGCGGAGAGAAGGAATCGGACTCTTTTAGACATGACTAGGTCAATGATGAGTTATTCTGAGTTACCTTTATTTCTTTGGGGTTATGCTTTGGAAACCGCTGCTTACATACTAAATCTAGTACCAAGCAAATCTGTTCCCAGGACACCACGAGAGATGTGGATTGGGCGCAAGCCTTCTTTGCAACATCTCCGGATATGGGGATGTCCGGCACATGTGCTAAAAGGAAAGATGAGCAAGTTGGATTCTAGATCGGAAGTATGTTACTTCGTGGGGTATCCAAAGGGTACTTATGGATGGTATTTTTATGATCCAAGAGAACAGAAGGTGTTCGTCAGTACGAATGCTATTTTCTTGGAGGATGATTATATCATGAACCATAAACCTAAGGGAAGGATAGATCTTAGAGAGATAGAAGGAGAGCCCTCAGTCCAACCCGTAGTTAATAACGATGTAAATCAGGAAAACACCACTTCTTCACCTATTTCCGCACCAGTACCTCGTCGTAGTGGGAGGATTATCAGCCAGCCTGATAGATACATGTTCTTAGGAGAAGTTTTTGAAGCTGTCTCCATAGAATCTGAATCTGATCCTACCACATACGAAGAGGCAATGGCTGATGTTGATTCAGCTCATTGGGTTAAAGCTATGAAGGCTGAATTGGAATCTATGGATTCTAATCAGGTCTGGGATCTTGTAGAACTTCCAGCCAATATTAAACCCATTGGCTGTAAGTGGGTCTACAAGAGGAAAAGAGGATCTGATGGAAAGGTTGAGACCTTTAAGGCAAGGCTTGTTGCGAAAGGTTATACTCAGAGGGAGGGCATTGACTATGAGGAAACCTTCTCGCCGGTGGCCATGCTCAAGTCCATCAGAATACTCTTATCCGTTGCTGCATGCCTAGATTTTGAGATCTGGCAGATGGACGTCAAGACTGCATTCTTGAATGGCAATCTTGAGGAGGACATCTATATGCAACAACCAGAAGGGTTCATAGCTGGTCGGAAAGGTAACTTGGTATGCAAGTTGCAAAAGTCCATTTATGGGCTTAAGCAGGCATCCAGAAGTTGGAACATACGATTTGACCAAGCGGTCAAATCGTTTGGTTTCATACAGAATCTGGATGAACCTTGTGTATACAAGAAGAGTGAAGGGAAAGTGGTGGCTTTTCTTGTGCTTTACGTTGACGACATTCTACTCATTGGAAATGATGTAGCGGCATTGTCAACGGTCAAGGTTTGGCTAGCTAGTACTTTCGATATGAAGGATCTAGGAGAGGCGAGCTATATTCTTGGGATAAAGCTCTTTCGGGATCGCAAGCGAAAGATAATGGGATTATCTCAAGCTGGTTATATTGATAAGGTGCTAACTAGGTTTTCAATGGATAATTCGAAGAAAGGTTTGTTACCTTTCAGGCATGGTTTAGCGTTCTCCAAGGACCAGTGTCCAAAGACACAGGAGGAGAGGAATCGCATGACAGGAGTTCCCTATGCTTCTGCAGTGGGAAGTCTCATGTATGCGATGTTATGCACTAGACCAGATATCTGCTTTGCCGTTGGCATGGTTAGCAGATATCAGTCGAATCCGGGTCCAGAGCACTGGACAGCCGTTAAGCACATTCTTAAGTACTTGAGAAGAACTAAAGATTACATGCTTATGTACGGTGGTAGTGAGTTAATTCCAGTGGGATACACTGACTCGGACTTTATGTCAGATAAAGATTCGAGGAAGTCGACGTCCGGTCATCTCTTTACCTTGGGAGGTGGTGCTGTCAGTTGGAGGAGCATTAAGCAGAAATGCATTGCAGACTCAACTACAGAAGCTGAGTATGTGGCTGCTTGTGAAGCCACAAAGGAAGCTGTTTGGCTCAAGAAGTTCCTTATGGAACTCGAGGTGGTACCAGCGTCGCTGTCGCCTATTACGCTTTATTGTGATAATAGTGGGGCAGTGGCTCAGTCCAAGGAGCCAAGGAACCACGGAAAGGGAAAGCACGTAGAGCGGAAATATCATCTTATCCGAGATATTGTTCAACGTGGAGATGTGACTGTCACCAAGATTGCCACAGCTGACAATCTTGCTGATCCGTTTACAAAGGCCTTGCCACAGAAGGTCTTTGATCGTCATCTAGATAGTCTAGGTCTTAGATGTAGTTTTGAATGGTTATGAGTGCAAGTGGGAGTTGTTGGGTTTGTGCCCTCAAACCATTACTTTATGTATGAGACATTGACATTTTAATATATGGATATCAGCTTTACATTTCATTGTGTATGTTCTTTTCATGAGATGATTGTTAATCCTTAAGTATTATAGTAAGTAATTCGTGTGTGTATGAGATGCACACAAGTGAGATACGAATTACTATTCTTTAATACTTAGAATGTGTCACAGTGGATGATGAGACTGGATACCTCATCAAGTCTACACTGTAGCATAATTAACTACCATTGGATGGAGTGATTAATCTCAATCACTAGAGTGTATCTCTTAGTTGATATGCTAGTGCTTATAGTGCATTGACGGACCTGAGTTTCCTATTGACGCTTAAGACTGTCAAACAGTCAATAGGAACTCATAACTTGTATAAGGTACGTGTTCTCAATCTTGAGACGATTATGAACACAGACTGTGGATATGACTGCTTTGACTTACCAATCAGTGAGGTCTATAAAAGATCAACACCTGGGTATCTTGGGTATGTCATATTCATAGGGTTGTGAACATATATTGTCAAGATAGAATCTACCCTCTGTTTCAGAGTAAGCATTCCCTTGAGAATGTCACCATGTCGATTACTGAGTACTGCAGTCTTGTTGATAAGAGTTATCAACATGTTTGGTAATCATGAGAGGTGAATGGGACTCAAGGAATACAAGAAGTAATCATGATTCAGGTTGACAGTAACAGTTATCCGATTACCTGAATATGATTACGAATGCTGACGGTAGAGGGACATTAGTACAACATACAAGTCTAGTTATCGCTTCGGATATGTTCTTTTGCGTTGGAGTTCAGTTATCGTTTTATAGTGGAGTAAACTTTAACTGACCAGTTAGTTAGTTTGCTGATCAAAGAGTTTGGTCATGGTGATTAACAAACTGGTCTGAGCCAACAATAAAGAGCCTAGGAGGTCCCACTCTTAGCTCCGCCAGGATGCTTGGAAAGATGCTTGAGGATGATGTCCAGACAGGTTCGATCGATCGAAGATGTCTCGATCGATTGAAGTCTGCAGGTTCGATCGATCGAAGATGGTTCGATCGATCGAATGTTCGATCGCTCGAAGGCACTTCGATCGCTCGAAGTCTAGGTCGGTTCTGGGAATCTATAAATAGGGCAGCTGCGTTCTGGAAAAAGTTGTTCGTCGTTTTGAACGTCAGAAGCTGCAGAAACTGTTTTGGAGTCCCAAAACCTTCTCTATCCTCTCCATTAGGGTTCCCACCAACCCTAGTCTTTCTGGCAGGCATCCGCAGGAGTCATAAGGGTGAAGATCATCTAGTGGAGGCTGCTGGAAGTTGAAGATCAGAATTGGGTTCAAGACACTAAGGTATAACTCGTGTCCCCTCTTGTGCGCATCTGTAGAATTGACGAGTAGAAGATCCGGGCATGCCAATAAAGTTTCATAACTTGATTTTTCCGCTGCGCGTTTAAACTTTCCATTTAAACCTGTTTTTCCTGCATATACCACTAACGATTACACAACAGCCCCCATTGCGGCCTAACTACTCTAAGTAAAATGAATGGATGTCAAACTCATACATGAACCGCATAGTATCTAACATCATCACGTTAATCCATTATTCTTAATTATACTTATCTTTGTTGTCACATTATCCCTGATCAACCCATAATCGCATAATGGAAGTCCGAATCGAGAATCGAACAATCAAACCCTTTATATAATAAACAAGAGGAACTAACCATGTTCTACAATTGCCAATCGATTGGGACAAGAGTCCAATCGATTGGGATAAAAACTATGACAATCGATTGAGGAAAATGATAATTTATTGGATCCAAAAACAAGCCAATTGATTGATAACTTTGGCAATTGATTAGGCTACAGTTAATGACGATCGATTGGGAAACAATCCAATTGATTGGGACTCAGCTGATGTCAATCGATTAGGAAAAGTCCAATTGATTGGTACTTCGTTTTCCTGAGCAGATTCGTAAAACAGAATATATAAACGTCTTATGGACATTTTTAATACCTCTAAACATCAGCAAAACTTGTAGAAAGAGTATATTAAAGAGACCAAGTGAGTAAAGACTCACCTAAGGCTTGTTTGGGTGTGTGTAGAGATTTAGGAAGCTCAAGTTTCTCTTTCCTCCTTCTCTCTCTTTCCCTGTCTTCTCCTCTGTCTCTCTTCTCTTTCTCTCTGCTTATGTCTTTTTTCTTCTTCTCCTTCTTTTCTACCAAGGTAGTGAGTGTGTGTGTATGTGTGTGTGTGTGTGTTTGTGGTGTATATATCTATATGTATGTATAGTTGAGTGTATGTATATATGGTGTGTCTCTTTTCTCCAGAATTTGTGTAAACTAGCCCCAAGACAATAAATGAGCTGATATATATAGAAAAACAAAGTGCCATGTGTCAACCCACGAAGCAAAGTTGAAAACTTATCTCTGCAGATGTCAATCGATTGGAAGCAGAAGCAATCGATTAGTTACAGATATTTCATGGCAATCGATTGTGAGTCAAGGGAAATCGATTGGTATATGCCACGTAATGAATTCATGTCGGCAAGATGGCAATCGATTGGTATGCAAAAAGTGACAATCGATAAGAATGCAAGGCAATCGATTGGTAACCAAATTTTACCAAATGAAAGGTAAGGGTTATACATGTATAAATACGAAGTCTTTTTAATAATAATATATACTCCAAAGTACAGGGTATTACAACTTGTGTTTGTTTGAATGATACTAATTGGTGTTTTAGCCAAAAACAAATCCTAAAATCGGCAAGGAATTGTTGTTCAATCGTGTACAAAAACGTGCATTTTTACTTTTTTAGTAGTATCAAGGAAGAGAAACATACAATTCATAAGCTCAAAACCCATGCACACACTCTTCTTCCGACCCACTTTAAGGGTTCTTTGTTCAAATTACTCTTAAAGTTTACCATTTATTGCATAAAAAAAAATTTCTAACTTTTTTTAGACTTAAAAGAAGAAATGGTAAACTTTAAAAACAACTTTAAAAGTAAACTTTTCATTTGATGTGAGGTTAATTATTATTATTTTTTGACTTAAAAGAAGAAATGGTAAAACTTTAAAAGTAAACTTTTCTTTTAAGTAAACTTTAAAAGTAACTTGGTTGGATTTTAAATTTATAGTTCAAGAGCAAACTAATCGCGACAAGTAGTACTCGGAAGTACGTGATCGATTTCCACAGGGACTAATATGTAAAACATCGTATTTGGTGATATTAGGAGCTTAGTATCCACAAGAAATAAAAGGGGAAGGAAAAGAGGAGAAACGTAGACCTACGTCTTTTCGCTTGTGGGATTTTCCAAACCAACTATTACTACAATGACTTTTAAATGAAGACAAGATTCTAAAAAAACTAAGAATAGGGGAATTAGCTTACATAACTTTAAATCTCAAAGTTTTCGGAAGATAATTTAGAACTTGGAAGATTTAAAGAGGTAGGAAAGGATTTAAGAGATGAGGTTGGGATGATAACTCTACCTTGAACTCTTACAAAAACCAAAATGTGAGATTGATTCGTGTTCAATATTGCACTCTTGACTTCATGATTTTACTTTTATTGGACACGAATTATCACCTAAACCAAGAGATTCAATGGATAAACTGTGCTTTTGTTAATCTTGTTTATTGTTTACCTGTTGCTAATAAAAAGATATTTCTTGTAGGAATTGGGGACTTGTTCAAAGCGAGAACCAATCCCGTTTGATTTTTATCTCATAAAAAGGGGAAGGATTCAGTTTCAGCAAAGGCGGATCGATTCGGCCTTAGACCGCAGATCGATCTGCCCATTTGAAGGAAGCTATTGCCCAGAATTTTAATATCGGATCGATCTAGCCTCAAAGGGCGGATCGATTTGGGATTCTGAATAGCCATTCTGTGAGCATATAAGAAAATCGGATTGATCCACCCATTTGCCGCGGATCGATCTGCTCCTACAGTTTTTTTCCGTCTTTTTATTTACAAGCTTTCCATTGAGTATAGGAAGTGATAGGGTTTTTGTACTAGCTATCTTTTTATTTCATCTATCATTTTGCTCTCATTTTGGAACCCCCTTGGGTTCCCTTCCATTTTTCTTCATTCTTGTAAACTTGAAACTTGGATTGAAGTTTTAATGGCTAGGCACATCTTCTATCTCTTTTCCTTTGATGATATTGCTATGTTTTCTATTAGTAGTCAGATTTACTTAGGTTGTGGATCATGAACTCTTGGATTTAATGTTGTAGCATTTCTAGGGTTCATTTGTTTAGGATTCAAAACTACAGGTTTCATCTTATTTGCCTTGCATCTTTGATTATCAAAACTTAGACTTTGAATCCTACCTTATGTTTTTCATATGGAATATTATGCAACCTTGTGTTTTGCTCCATGTGTTTGATAATTGTTGTGTGTGGGATTTAAAACTTGAAGTCTTCATCTTTGATGTCAAGTATCTTTGATTGTTCAAACTCTTGGGTTTTAAATACTACCTTTTGAAGACTTCATAGGTGATTTGTCCACCAAGTAGATTAATTAGTGTAGGGTGGACAAATCATTCGGATTAGAAGTCATGAAGGCTTCATCTTGTATGTCATGCATCCTTGATAGTCAAACGTTAGCTTCAAATTCGTTTCTATGGAAATCTCAAAGCTCCTTTATCTAACACGTAGATGCATTCCTTGTGTTTGATAATATGCCACAATGAAATGTTAGAGTGTGCATGAAACATTAGTCTATTTCATCTTGTTGTGACCCAAGATAGGGGGAATGATCCCAAACTATTGCTTTTTAGATTAGTTTTCCCTTTTATCCTCTAAAAACCCCAAAAGACGCAAAGTCAATTTTTCCTTTTTTTTTATCATCTTTTCTTATTTCTTCCTTTTAACATTATAATTAGCTCTAAACTTCCCAAACGTTGTTCTTGTATCAATCCCTATGGACTCGATACCCTATTTTCAACATACTACATTTTTAATAGGGTTAATAAAAATACTTGATTTTGACAACATCAGATGTGTTCTAATTACTCTTTTGAATAACAATCTTATTGAGGAAAAGAATCAAACATGTAGTAGTCAACTAACATCTTAGATCCAAGGTTCAATAGGATTCATGAATCTAGATGTAATTCTTTGAGAATCCTTCTATTCTTGATGCTAGACATCAATAATGAAGTTCCTCCTAGAATCCAACTTAGGTTCAAGAATTCTAAGAATGATTTCAACCATAAAACTTTTCCTGAAGAACATGAATTTAAGGTTTGAGCTATGGCTTCCCAACCTGATGAGTTTTAGCTACACATATTCAAGATAATAATCTTAAAACAAGTAAGCAAAGAAAATTACAACAATAAACTATAACTACTTTCATTTTACAGTGACATAATTCAAGAATTTCTTACAATGAGTTTTAAACCCAAATTAAACTAGGAAACCAAAAGAAGAAGATGATAACCTACATAAAAGAAGAGATGCTTGTTCCTTTCCAAAACCTTTATACATATAGAGCTCCTTCACCACTAAGCTAGCCCTACTACAAGTCCCTAGGGCTGTTGAGGTGAAGGGGGATGTACACTCACTACTATTTGCAAGTTATGAGGTGAGGAATTTCAGAATGGCAAACTTGTAATTTTGAATTCGCAGGTCCGGATCGATCTAGGTCCCAGGCAGATCGATCCGCACGAAGGCCAGGTCGATCCAGATGTGACGACCTTGATTTTTTATCACTGTTTTTTTTTCCTTTATAAACTTTCACATCAACTTCTTTTTTTAGCAAACCTACCTAAAAGCAAAAGATAGTGAGAGAAAAATAAAGAAAGGAAAAGACAAGAAGTAGCAAAGCTATGCTTAAGATCTCTTGATTGAGGAAATGACTAAACAAAAGCATGCACTTTCACATAGATGATAATGCAAAACTTGAAATGAATCAAGTCGACCCCAATTGATTGGGACACAATGCTTAGTTTGGTTTTAGAACTTGAAAGAAGTAATTAAATTATGAAAACTAACAAATTAACACTTCTTTAAATAGTTGGACTTTCAAAAAGGGTCCCTTAATTTGGATGAGATGGAGAATTAGGTCAGGTGAAATTGTTGTATCAGACTTTGGTGTGACCGCTTAATCTAACCCATACATCTAGCCCCTTATTTCCAGGGGGGTCATGACAAGTAATTCGCAAGGTTTTAAATTTAAATTTTTCGACTACTTGTCATGGTCCCCCTAAAAGTAGTGGACACATGTATAGTTTGGATTAAATAGTCACAACACATCAGCATGCCGACGTGGTGTGACCGGCTCATTGAATAATTTTTTCCTTAAATACAGGGAATCTCACTTTTAGATGTGAGTCCCAGACAAAAAAATTCATTTCAGTTGACTGTGAGTAAGTAGGCATGACATGTGTTACCTCAACCCTAAAATTTCCCATTTTTAGGGTGTTTTGGAATATTTTTAGTAGTAGTATAAGCAACTGCAGTATCATACATATTTGTCATCTTCACAATTTTCCATACTAATTTATTCAACCATATTCCTAAAATTGGGAGCCACGACCTCTTACCCGTCCAGGTTGGTACTTGTAATCATAATCAAGAACAATCATCAAACTATTAAAGCATGAATCAATAATCTAGGATTAAAGTATAAATTAGTCATGCGTTGTTCTTTAGGATCCTTATTCTTATGTATGTCCACGATTAATTCCACCTAATCTAAACGATAATAAGAAAGCATACCGTGATCCATAGTACTTCTTTTCTTGACTCTCGAAATATAACACCTATACCAGAGAAAAAGGTTTAATTATCCTTTAATATGCATTAATTAATATAATTAGTGTATAAAATGGGTTAAGGAGAGGCTTTGTACTCGCCTATATGAAAAGTGTTCAATGAAAAACACTATTGAAAAGTCCCCGGTGAGGTAAGACAAGTAATGACGTGGGACCAATAAAGGTCCAGATAAAATAAAGTGCATTTAAATTATTAGATGCATTCTTATTTGATTAATTTGATATATATATATATGTGTGTGTGTGTGTGTGTGTGTGTGTGTGTGTGTGTGTTTAAATGTTTTCATATTATATTGCTGTAGACACCCCAATTTTGACCATACGTCGAATTAAGGGGAATACAACCTCTAAGATCCAATGATGATAAGTATCCGACTAATTTAGGACTTCCAAAGATGACTTAAACTCTTCCGAAAGCTCTTTCAAGTTAAAAACAAAAGAAAAAAGAGAGAAATTCAGCATGAACCCCGAAAAACAAAGTCAACAGTTGACCCAGTGAAAAGTCAACGGGTTAAAAGGGAGTCAATCATAAAATTTCCAAATTTCAAGATGAAAAGTCCCGATAATTGTTCATTGGGTCTCCCTTATGCTAGAAATGATTTTTAAGAATTTTTAAATGAAAGAAATCATGGTGAAATCGAAAGGCTTTTAAGGAGAATTGTGCAGAAAATCGATATTTTGCCTTCGAAGGGAGAGTTGACTTTTTTTCCTTAAGGATTTTGATTTTTTGGATATTTTTATCGAATCCAAATGGGGGGTATTTCCTTAATTACATTTAATGTCTTAAGTAAATACATAATATTTACTTAAATGACATGAAATGAAATTAAGGTGCTGAATTGCAGTGCAGCGGCAGTCGGGGTGCACGAACGGCAGTCGGCGAGTGCCGCCCGGCATTCAATGAGTGCCGCAGCGGCTTTCACTGAGTGCCGCTGGTTTCATCAAGTGTCGCATTTTTGTGACAGTTTTCCAAAAGTAGGTCGGTTCACATCCCGAAAAGTGGCGGCGGGAATTAGGGTTTTGGCTGCGAATTTCCCAAAATATCCCCCTAATGATTGCCTATAAATAGGGATGAATATCCCTTTGTTTAGGAGAGACAAAAAATGAAAGTTTAGAATGTTAGGATTTTCATGTTGATTCTCACCTAAAATTTTCCAAATCAAGAGAGAAATTAGAGAGATTTGTTGGAAGAACAAGAAGAGTTTGGTCATCATTTGGAGGAGCTTGAAGAAATCAAAGAAAGTTGAGGATACTTAGAGGTAAAACTCTAAACTAGTTAGTTTATTTAGTAGTTCAATCACAATATTTAGATACTTAGGATCTTTTACACATTTTCACAACCTCTCTTCTTACCTCATTTCATCACACACCACCTATATATTGTGATTGAACTCTCATCTCGTTAATTTGGATCAAAAACAAGTCTATACATTTGAAGTTTAAATGAGTCTTGAAGTAAAACTTTGGTCCTTTTCTTTATTTGTGTTTGTTTAGATTCATGAGACCTCCAATGTCTCACTTGAATCTTAGCAACCAAAACCCAATATTCTCATAAACTTATGATTTATGAGGGGATTGAGGTTGATTTTTTTAGTATATTGAGTTAATGAAGTCCAAACTCCATCCATAGTTTGGGACCATTACCTTGGGATTTTATGAAGTTCTTTGTACTTTATTAAAACCCATGAGTTCAAGAATTATTTAGTCTCCAATGACCATCAAATGGTAGGAGAAATGTGTTAGTTCAAGTCTACTCCCATAGCTTAGACTAATCTTTCCCATAGGTTTTGGGAAGTCCTTCATACTTCATCTAAAACCTATATATGAGTATGTCTCTAGTCTCTTATGACCATCAAATGGTAGGAGTGATAAGTTGAATTCAAGCTTGGGTCCATAGGTTTGAGTTCTTTATTTGAGGGTTTTGTGAAGTTCATTTCAATACTTCATCAAGATCCATAAGTGTAAGGTGTCTTTAAACTCCAATGACCATTAAGTGGTAGAAGTAGTGATATGAATCCAAACTTTTATCCATGAATTTGAGTTCATTGTTCTTTAGATCTTGTGAAGTCCATTTTATACTTCATCAAAAATCCATAGGTCTAAAGATGTCATTAGTCTTCAATGACCATTAATTGGTAGAAGAGATGGTTTAGTTTAAGTCCAACTTCATGATTTAATAGTTGGGGTTAACAAATAAAGTTGAACTAGCAAAACGAAAACAGTGATTTCACAAACTATTTTCGATCAAAGATTTTTAGTTCAAAATCTAACCGTTGAAATTAAGTGAAACCAACGGGAAAGTGTCAATAACACATTGTTTTACCACTGCAATTTTTGTTTTGGTAAGATTTTATGCTTAGAATGGTTCGATCATGAATTTTGTGAGACAACCACAATCTGTCCAGAATTTCAGAATAGTTTCAGAACAGCAAACCGGTTTTAAAATTGATAGATCAGAGCTCTAACCAAGTTTTCATGACCTCTAATAATTTTTTATAAGAACCTTAATGTGTTAGGAAGGTTCCCTAAAAAGAATGAAGCAATTCGGATTTGTTTGCTATTTTTTAAAAAATCATGCAAGATCTCTGGACAGAAGGTTGTAGAATGCCGAGGGATGTCTAGTGTTTGCCCAATTCCCGGAGATCTAACCGTTCAAACCTTGATTTTCTTTTTGGGTTAGAAACTAGACTCACAGAGGCATATTGAGTCCAAAAATCATCAAGATCAAACCACAGGAGCCATGTCTTTTATTTCTTTGAAGTTCGGGTCTGCTCTCTGGAATTTTCAGAGTTTTGTTACAATTTATACTTGCTTAGCAAATAAAGGTCCAAATGACCCTTTCTTGACCAAGGGTTCATACCATGCTTCAATAAAGGTTTATTAAGCTTAAAATCAGAGACTAAATGATCCAAATCAATGAATAGTTCATAACCTTATTCCTTTCATACTCATGTGTTCACGTGCACGCATCTATGTAGATTGGTATTTGTAAATAGAATTCATCTTGTGTTAAAGAGTTGTTACTTAGGAAGTTCAAATGACATGTTTTATTTAAAATGTGGGACTAATCCTTTGTTTTGTAGCGCTTTTTGAGGTACAACTCCTCATCCCTTCTCTAGTTTAATTCATTTCTTTGATTTTACTTGATTTTTCAACCTCATGCGCAACACCTTAGAATTAGGATTTGCCTTATGTGTATATGTGATTAGAGACCTTTGTTTAGGACTTTCTTTTGCATGTATGCATTGCACATTTAATATCGCTGCTGGATCCCGGGTAAGTTCTTTGGTTTCTGATTGCATATCATGATGCTTGCTAGTTGAATTATGTGACTTATGAATGATATTTTACCGTTAGCAATTTTACACCATTTCCAACATGCTTGTGTTATGTATACCTATATATGTATTAATTGAGGGCATGCTTAGATAATTAATTCAATTAAATGGATGTTGAGTAGAGGCCTATCGCGAGATAGGATGAGAGGGGGTGTTTTAGTCCGTCGGGCTCCTTCCCCTCTCATTCCATAATCCCCGGACCCAGTTAATCTTTGGTTTCACAAAAGATCAGTTTCCTTTTGAAATGGTTTCTTAATTTTTCCTTTAAAAATTAAGTGGCGACTCTTTTATTTTGAATTTGAAATTTGGAAAAAGATTTTAAATAAGAAAAGCTGTGGGTAAGTCAACCTGCGATGTCCACAATTGCTTAATATGCTAGTCTTTAATGCCAGTTTGGGTACTTGTACGAATGGTATAACTGAAAAAGTTCATAATTAGTAGGTACATTAACAATTTCACAAATATTTGGGACAATGTCTGGTACCCATACGGGACCTAGACAAACACCCACTTAGATAAATTGGGTAGTTAATGAAATGTTTGAGGATGTCATAATAAGAACTTAAGAAATTTTGGGGGTTTAAATGAAGAGAAGAGAAATTGAAGTGCAGACACCTCATGCTTGATGCATGAGGTATGTGTCAAGCAAAGGGAGAAGTCTCCCAATTAAGGAAAAAATTGATTGGAAGAGAGAGAGAGAGAGAGAGAGAGAGAGAGAGAGAGAGAAGAGTTGAAGCTTCGACAACATTTCACGCTGTTCCGTCGCCGCCGTTTGTCCAAATCGCGAACCAAAACCATATTTGGACTTGTGGGGGTAAGACGATCGTAGTCATATATTTTATTTAGGTTTTAATCGTCAAATTTTGATAGCTTATTCTAATCGGTGACAAGTAGTTTGCTGAGTTCGTGTAGGATTTATTCCGAAGTGAGAATTGGGTTGGAATTTGGAAGAATTCAGCATTTATTAGTCTTAATTGGGTAAAATTCAGCTAAGGTGAGTTTTCTAACTTAAGCTTGATGTGGTTCATGTCATGTGCTTTAATTGTTAGTTAGAGATTATAAATTCTGAAATTTGTAGCTTAATTCATGTTGAGTTGCCAATTTCATGTTAATTATGTGAGAAATTGTCATGTTTATATGGTTATGTGCTTATGTGTTTTAAGTGGTCAATGAATATTTGGGAGTAATGGTTGAAGTATCCGGACCTCCCTTAAAATGAATTGGTTTCCGTTTGTAGAATTGCTCAATGATCCCCCGTTTATGTCGTGGATTTGTAGGTCTAATCTCACCCGTTGGTATTCTATCACTGGCGGCTCTTACAAACTTACTTACAATATCCTCCAAATGATCCAATCTCGAGTCTAGTGAGTGTTCCCGGTTTGGATCCGCCATTTCTTACTTGTCAGTCAAATTCGCAAAAATACAATGCATGCTATGCCGATATATATCATGCAATGTTCTTATTTCAACATCATAATATAGCATCAATTATTCATATGCATGCACAGTGAACTCTCATGTTGTCGTCTCTCGCACCCAAGTTTCTAAGCCTATAGCTCTGATACCACTAAATATCAAGCCCCGAAACCGTTCATACGATCCTAGGACACGTGGCACGCCACCAAGGCATCCTATTACTCCTAGGGTCCATTAACCATTATTAAAATCAGAGTTATAGAAGGTCTTTTCCATTTAAAATATGGTTAAAACAATTTATTTTAAAATAGAGTGATCCAGTCGACTGATCGGGGACCCGATCGACTGGAAATGCGAAATACAGAGAGCACGTTTTGAGAACCCACTGGTCCGGTCGACTGGACAGTCCGTTTGACTGAACTTTGGGACGCCAGGTCGACTGAACTTCGGGTCCGATTGAATGGACACTCCAACTCCAAAAGTTTGGCCTTATGTTTTCCCGACCCAGTAGATTGGACGAGACACTTGGTCGACTGGTTTGTGGCAGCAGAACCTCAATTCTGCAGTAACCCTGTTTTCAAACCAAAACACTCAAACACTCACACAACATTATTGAAAAAAAAATGATAAAATCCAACATGACCATCTTGTAGAAACATATTCCCATATTAAAGCAATATCCGGAGTTCCTAGTCGAAGTTATTACAAGACTTAAGTCTAGATTAAGAACCGGTATAGGATTTTAAACAAGTTCAACAAGTTAAACATAATACAAGTATAAACACTAAGCTATACCAATAGTTCCCCATTCTTTCCATGCCCGTTGGCTAACTTCCTCGGGTCCTCTCAAGCATGATCACCTACAATGGTTATACAATAACCACTACAGTATATAAGCTATATGCTTGTGAATGATAATAATTAGAAACATAGAATTAACGAAAGTCATAATCTTCCAAATTACAATCAACTATAGTCATCGGGAATACATTGCTGACACCCACAATCCAGTTCGCGATTCCACCACTGAATATCCCATGCAACTGGTAGGCCCCTACGTCTCTTCTTTCAGACGGGCAGTACCTGATAGCCTCTGGCGGATCAAAATCCAACTCATACGGTGAACAACACAAGTATCCCATTGACCCAGTTACACAACTTAACATGCCCAAATATGTTCATTACACCATGCTTTGACATACAATTGGGTCTTATTAACCACATGGGTATGCCCATTGTTAACTAACAAGCTAAATTATACAAATAGACATGCTTAGCATACAAACTGTAATAACCTGCGTTTTCATTCATTTGCATTGTCACATTTAAATTTAATTTATATTATTGCTTTCATTTTAATTTGCAATTCTCATGTTTAGAATTTTGATACTTGTTTTAATTCATATTTGGAATTCTTATTGGGGCCAAACTGCAATTTTACAAAATTGGTAATACATGTGTTGAATTTCAAAGTCTGTATTTTAAAAACGGTGAAAATGCTTTCTTTTAATTCAAACTGTATTTTTATAAAACCAGAAAATCATTTCTTACGTTAAAATGAATTTCTTGTATTTTTATGACGAACACCGCGTCACGAAAATACCAGTTTACTTCCAAAACTGCCCGCGCTGTGCTAAACTTTCACAGATTTTGGAAGTGATGTAAAGTGTGATTGGACATACACTTTATTTCTATTTATGGCAACTAATGATTGCCGTAGGCCTTGTTTGGATATTGCAATTGAGTATGTGCAATTGTTGTGCCAAAAGCTTTAATTCCCAAACACACTCAATTTGACCCCTACACATCTAATTACCCCCTACTCTCATATACAGCAGGTTATACATGTATTATACGTATGTATATCAGCAATACATGAGCTGTGAATATTTATGAAATTAGGAAATTAGAAATCAATCCAATTTGTTGAGTCTTCAAGGTGGAACTTGGTGGCCAAGTTTGGTCCTCTATATACATACACTACACTCACACACACATTAAGTTCATTACATCTGTAAACACAGAGAGAAAAGAGAGAGCTGTGAGTTCATAGTTTCAGATTTTAGTGAGAGAAAGCTCATCACCATAGCCAAAGCTTGTGGTGGAAATTTCTATATCTCATATCTTTTTCAACAATCTCTACACCATTAATCACAGTGAGTATTTTAAACTCACTCCTAAATGTAATTCATGCTTAGTTACTGTTTGAGTGTATAAAATTGCTAAACACCATTGTTGATTTTCGTATGAAAGCTTGAAGCTCAAAATGGAGATTTTCCAAACCTAACCAAATTTCGTTTTTATAGATAATTATGATAGATTACAATATGTAAAGTGTTTGAATGAAGTATTTAAGTCTAACTCATCCACATGAAAAAGTATATAAGAAAATTAGTTCTGCCATCTATTAGTTTTTCATTAAATACTAGAGTTATAGTTGAAATCTTGTGAAATTGATCATGAATTCATAATCCTTGTGAAAAACCGAAGAGATCCATATATTATATGTCATATATGCTTCGGGTTTGCAAAATGGGTCAAAATGGACCCTTAAACTGAAAATAGGGAAAAACCAGCGAGGAAGACGAAGCCTCTGCTTCATCTCGCGCGCGCGATCGCGCGAGCGTCCCGCGCGCGCGAGGTTTGCGTTCCCAGGAAGACAGAAAAGTTTTTATAAAGAAAATGAAAAAAAGTCAGGTTGTGCGAGCGAGGGTAACGCGAGAGACCTTTCGCGCGAGCGACCCGCGCGCGCGAGGTGACTGATTTCAGGCAGAAAGAAAGGTTTTTATAATAAAACGAAAATTGGGCACATCGCGCGAGTGGCCCGCGCGCGCGACTTCTGGCAGTTTCTAGCTTCTGCTTATTTTGTGAAAAAGGGACTGTTTGGGGTAAAATTTATATACTGTTTGAGTACTGTTTGGGAAATTTATTAAAGCAGAATCTTAATTGGTTATGTTTGAATGATTAAAACGTTGTGTTATGACTTATCAATTCCCGTACGCTCGTCGTTTGTATAAATCAGTAAATTGCCTCATGTTTTAAAATTTCATGACATACATGTGGAGTCAGTTGTACATGCATGGTGTCATGCCCGTTCCAGAATTTCATAGTTTAATCATGCATGATATGAAATTTTATGAATTATCATTGATATATGATAATTGAGGATAAGTGGTTGACTGTGGTCAACGGTAAGGTGTCAGTGAGGACACGGGAACATGGAAGTTCATATTGCATAATCATGAGTAAATGGCATTTATATGATTTAAATGTTATTTGACTTTATCTGGTATTCCTGTGAATAGTAATTATACCTGTGTAGTATAATTCTGGTAAATTTAGATATGATAGTATCATTTTGAGAACTGTGGTGAGAACGTGAGTGATACGTTAATTTAAAAGGTAGGTTGTGTAGAGATTCCACAGAATATAGTTTTCGGACGTTATTTTGGACCCAAACGAAACCTAGTCGAAAACTTTTGAAATTTATAGTTTTCACTTGTAAAGTTATAAAATGAACGTGTGCGAAGTTTCGAGAGCTAATTAGAAGTTTGAGAAACTTGTGGGGAGGTAAACGTAATTTCCAAAGAGTTTTTCTATATATAGATGAGGATGAGATTGAAATCTCATCCACAACTCCTAAATATCTAGAGAGAGGAGAGAGAAGGGAGATTTTGTTGCCACGGGCTTTGCGACGACAAACGGCGACCGTTCGTCCGTCAGATTTTCTCCAGATTTCATATTCGAACTCGTGGAGGTAAGACCTACGTTTTGGTACTACTTAGGTCGTGTTTGGTAAAGTTTTGTAAAATCTTAATTTTGGACTTTTGGGAAAAACAGGTATAAACTTGTAGGAATCGTACCAAATTCGAAATCCGACGATTATTTAGCCCCTTAGACGATCCTTCAAAGTTTGAAGAGATTCGCACGAGGTATGAATTCTAGATCTATGAAATATATGGATTTTCATGTTTTGGACATCACTTTTGATATTCTTGGATTCGGGCAAAATTCATGTGTTAGTTAGGCCCGTTAATTATGCACGTGAAATTATGATAAAAGCACGTATAACTGTTTATGTGAGCATGTTATGTGTCTACTTGGGTCAAAGGGGAGTTTGGTGCAAATTCATTCGGAGTAAGCTCCTCGAACCTTGAGGATTGTGATCTTGTTGGAATTGGAATTGTGGTTGTGTCTAGATTGGAGGTGGGCCCAACCAGTACACGGTACCTGGTATGGAGGAAGGCCCAACCAGTGTACGAGATGCGTGGGAGAGGTGGGCCTCCTACGGCATCGACCAGATGAATGCATACCACTCACCCCAGAGACTATTTCTATGTGTTTTAGATGCTTAAACCATGAACTGTCATATAAGCATACATTTAGAATTGTACGCTCAACATATAGCTGAGCAGTGGAGATGTACTCCATTGCAGGTAAGAAGAAAGACAAGAAGAAGCGCGATGAGTGAGGCCGATGAACGCCGGGAATAACACTTGTATATGTTTTTGTTTTAAATCCTGAAACTTGTGTAAGGATTTGATATTGTAAGATGTTGTAATAGATCCTTGGATTAGTTTTGTAATATGGTAATTCTGTAATTGAACGTCTGTAGTTATGTTGTAATACGTTAAAATCAGTTGTGGTTGTATTTGTTGTTGGTATTGAGTAGCAGGACTTGTTAATTTTCAACACAAGCTGCCCAGCAGGGGAGCAGTCGACTGGACCCAGGGTCAGTCGACTGGACCTCGTGGAATTTAGACACTGAAAGTATATTATAAGAGAAGCAGTCGACTGACCCCTTGGACAGTCGACTGAACACTGTTAATTTTGGCTACTACTTCTTAGAATAGAAAAGCAGTCGACTGGTTTCTCGAAGCAGTCGACTGGACCTCTGTTGTGGATTTAGGGTTTTAGTTTCTGTCAGGCACAGTCGACTGGACCCTAGTACAGTCGACTGGGCAGTCGACTGAACCTCTGTATTTTGAAATGGATTCTTTTGAAAGTGTTTTCCTTTAGCCAAAAATTTTTATAACTCTGATTTCAATGGATTTTACAAACTCAGAGGGTAATGTTCCCTAAGTTTTAAAATACCCAGGGTTGTTTTAAAGTTCTTTCCGCTGCGTATCGTTAGATGATGTTTGGATGAGCCTTTGTGGCGTGCCACGTGTCCTATTTCCACGCGTAGTGGGATGGGTCGTGACACATGGTGAGTGTGAATGTTGGTCAGTATGGAAAAGAGTAATGGTCAATGTGGTATAGTGAGTGCGGTTGAGATTGTGTTATGGACACTCCCTGGTAAGTGAGTACCAAAGTGTGTTGTGATTGAGATTGCGGCGAGGGTGTCTTTGAAATGCGACGGTGGCAAAACTGGACACTCCCTGACGACCATGGTAGCGTCAAAGTGTGTGAAGACGAACTTGGACATTCCCTGGCACCCATGGAAGTGCTAAAGTGTGGCCTACGGACACTTCCTGATACCCGAGTCTGGATACTGCGTGAGGGTTCCTCCGGTATTTGCATGGCGGATTAGGTAGTCAAAGTGTGAGGCAATGGACACTCCCTGGTACCCCGGACCAAAGTGTGAGGCAAACTGGACATTCCCTGGCACCCCTGTGCTAAAGTGTGGCTATCTTAGCGTTTCAAAGATACCGGTGTGTGATGTTGGGTTGTTGGGTTTTGTCGAGAGAAAAGATTCGGTAAGATGAGATGGTGCATTGTTCTCATACACGGTCACATATATGTGAATTATATCTTTTAAATAATATTGTGCTTGGTTCCTAAAATGACCTCCATGCTTTAATGTAAACTTATTGGATTAAATGAGTATGTGTTGCATTCAAAGTTATGTTTTTAATACTCACCAGCTTCTTGAAGCTGACGGCGTTGATGCGCTATGCTGGACCATATGACTATGCAAAATGAGAATCCCTGCTGGAAAGAGAGTTTACTTTATATGTTTTTAAGTTATGAACTGTTTTGTACTAAGGATGGCTGTAATAGACACTAAGTTATTGTTTTGATTTAAGGTGGTCTGTGCCTTTAGAGACCCCGTGCTGTAATATGTAATAAGTTAGAAAAATATTTGTAAGCTTTGATTGCTCTACTCTGATTATTATATTATTGTTGTTCGACGTTTGGGACGGAATCGATCCTTCAAACTGTCGCGACCTACGGGTCCATAAAGGAAATTAAACGCTTTCCTTATTTATGCTACATCGGGGCGTGACATGATTTAGTGGTATCAGAGCCAGGTTATCTAGTTTGACCAGGCTTGGTTATTCACGCCACAGATTAGTGACATAGGTTAGCTTTAAGTTTTACTAAGCTATACGTTCAAGATTAAGTCGTGTCTGATTTACCCAATTTAGATTTACCAAACGACCAGGTTCCAGATTTTAGTTGATTAGCACTGATTGTTTATAATTCAGAACTCATGATCCAGATTAGTTTCATCGTAGAGGCGATTGTACATGTTTTTTCACATCGACAACAATGTTACCAGTCGCCAAATAGCCTCGAATGTATCTGTTTAGAATTTACCCAAGTTGGTTATGACATATGAAAACCTTATAGGCAGATAGTAGCCGAGTTCCTAAGAAGTCGAGGTGAGCCAAAACCCTCATAAATAGCTTAGACACTGACGAACTTCTTGAGACAAATCTCGGAACAGTCAGCATAGCCCATGACCTAGAGCTAGGAAAGAGAATAAGAATACGACCTCCTTGCTATTAGATAGTCCTAGTACGGATACGTGTTTGGTGTAATATGTATATTTGGATTTTATTATATGATTATGCTGTAATAAGAATATATTACATAGTGATATTAACCCGTTAGGTTGCATGTAGGAGCATAGATGGCCGAGCCACCTCAGGCAACCGAGAACCAATCAAGCGCACAATCCAAACTATTATCCCCAGAAGTTGATCCCACTGGCTTGGTCGGGTCACTTACTCTGAGCTTTTGGGAGGTGGGTAATAGAATCACGGTAGGTCAATTAGGAGATCATCTGTATGAGAGTTTCCTTGCGAAATCATCTGAGCTACAGCAACGCAAGAGGAAGTTCCAAGAAATGGTGACTCCCGTTGAGAACAAGGTTACAAGCAGGCGAAGAAACCTTTGTGCTAATTGTAACCTACCAGGTCACAATTGGTATGATTGCAATGAGACTCACGGCAGTTTGAGTCACCTTCGTAAGGAGAAGAATGCACTGAAAGCGGAGAAGAAGAAATAGAAAACCAAGCTTCGGGTCTGTTTTAACTGTTGGATGCCCGAGCATTTTGCTAAAAGATGTGCTTTACCCAAGAGGGTGACACGATGCTTTAACTGCGGCACCCCCCAGCAATTTGGCTCAAAATTGCAAGGCACCTAAGCGCATCACTCATTAGAATATAGTCTGTTACAACTGTGGTGAACCGGGTCACATCAGTAAGTTCTGTACTGCTCCTAAGCAGGTGACGTATGGTCAACAGAATCAGACTCGCATGAATGCTGTTATTCCTGATACTGCTGGATATGACGGAACTATTTATGAAGAAGGAGATTATGGAGAAGCTCAATCTGATCAATAAGCAGTGGAAGGTACATTGACTTTGCATAACTATCATGTTAAAGTGTTATTTGATACATGTGCTGCTCTTTCGTTCATATCTGTTAATACGATTCGGAGATTGGGTATCTTACCTCATCGTTTAGAAAAAGCTTTGAAGGCTACATCACCATTAGGAGCTGCAGTCAGATTAGGACACGTGTACAAGGATTGTCCCTTTACGGTTAGGAGACCGTGAAATCCCTGCAAGGTTGATTGTCTTATCAATGAAAGAGTTTGACATAATCCTAGGAATGAATTGGCTCTCTCAGAATCAAGTGACATTTTTATTCATTTGCATTGTCACATTTAAATTTAATTTATATTATTGCTTTCATTTAATTTGCAATTCTCATGTTTAGAATTTTGATACTTGTTTTAATTCATATTTGAAATTCTTATTGGGGCCAAACTGCAATTTTACAAAATTGGTAATACCTGTGTTGAATTTCAAAGTCTGTATTTTAAAAACAGTGAAAATGCTTTCTTTTAATTCAAACTGTATTTTTATAAAACCAGAAAACCATTTCTTACGTTAAAATGAATTTCTTGTATTTTTATGACGAACACCGCGTCACGAAAATACCAGTTTACTTCCAAAACTGTCCGCGCTGTGCTAAACTTTCACAGATTTTGGAAGTGATGTAAAGTGTGATTGGACATACACTTTATTTCTATTTATGGCAACTAATGATTGCCGTAGGCCTTGTTTGGATATTGCAATTGAGTATGTGCAATTGTTGTGCCAAAAGCTTTAATTCCCAAACACACTCAATTTGACCCCTACACATCTAATTACCCCCTACTCTCATATACAGCAGGTTATACATGTATTATACGTATGTATATCAGCAATACATGAGCTGTGAATATTTATGAAATTAGGAAATTAGAAATCAATCCAATTTGTTGAGTCTTCAAGGTGGAACTTGGTGGCCAAGTTTGGTCCTCTATATACATACACTACACTCACACACACATTAAGTTCATTACATCTGTAAACACAGAGAGAAAAGAGAGAGCTGTGAGTTCATAGTTTCAGATTTTAGTGAGAGAAAGCTCATCACCATAGCCAAAGCTTGTGGTGGAAATTTCTATATCTCATATCTTTCTCAACAATCTCTACACCATTAATCACAGTGAGTATTTTAAACTCACTCCTAAATGTAATTCATGCTTAGATACTGTTTGAGTGTATAAAATTGCTAAACACCATTGTTGATTTTTGTATGAAAGCTTGAAGCTCAAAATGGAGATTTTCCAAACCTAACCAAATTTTGTTTTTATAGATAATTATGATAGATTACAATATGTAAAGTGTTTGAGTGAAGTATATATTTAAGTCTAATTCATCCACATGAAAAAGTGTATAAGAAAATTAGTTTTGCCATCTATTAGTTTTTCATTAAATTCTAGAGTCATAGTTGAAATCTTGTGAAATTGATCATGAATTCATAATCCTTGTGAAAAACCGAAGAGATCCATATATATTATATGTCATATATGCTTCAGGTTTGCAAAATGGGTCAAAATGGACCCTTAAACTGAAAATAGGGAAAAATCAGCGAGGAAGACGAAGCCTCTGCTTCATCTCGGGCGCGCGATCGCGGGAGCAACCTGCGCGCGCGAGGTTTGCGTTACCAGGCAGACAAAAAAGTTTTTATAAAGAAAATGAAAAATAGGCAGGTTGCGCGAGCGAGGGTCGCGCGAGAGACCTTTCGCGTGAGTAACCCGCGCGCGCGAGGTGGCTGATTTCAGGCAGAAAGAAAGGTTTTTATAATAAAACAAAAATTGGGCACATCGCGCGAGCGGCCCGCGCGCGCGACTTCTGGCGGTTTCTAGTTTCTGCTTGTTTTGTGATAAGGGACTGTTTGGGGTAAGATTTATATACTGTTTTAGTACTGTTTGGGAAATTTATTAAAGCATAATCTTAATTGGTTATGTTTGAATGATTAAAACGTTGTGTTATGACTTATCAATTCCCGTACGCTCGCCGTTTGCATAAATCAGTAAATTGCCTCAGTTGTACATGTGGAGTCAGTTGTACATGCATGGTGAGTGTGAATGTTGGTCAGTATGGAAAAGAGTAATGGTCAATATGGTATAGTGAGTGCGGTTGAGATTGTGTTGTGGACACTCCCTGGTAAGTGAGTACCAAAGTGTGTTGTGATTGAGATTGCGGCGAGGGTGTCTTTGAAATGCGACAGTGGCAAAACTGGACACTCCCTGACGACCATGGTAGCGTCAAAGTGTGTGAAGCCGAACATGGACATTCCCTGGCACCCATGGAAGTGCTAAAGTGTGGCCTACGGACACTCCTTGATACCCGAGTCTGGATACTGCGTGAGGGTTCCTCCGGTATTTGCATGGCGGATTAGGTAGTCAAAGTGTGAGGCAATGGACACTCCCTGGTACCCCGGACCAAAGTGTAAGGCAAACTGGACATTCCCTGCCACCCATGTGCTAAAGTGTGGCTATCTTAGCGTTTCAAAGATACCAGTGTGTGATGTTGGGTTGTTGGGTTTTGTCGAGAGAAAAGATTCGGTAAGATGAGATGGTGCATTGTTCTCATACACGGTCACATATATGTGAATTATATCTTTTAAATAATATTGTGCTTGGTTCCTAAAATGACCTCCATGCTTTAATGTAAACTTATTGGATTAAATGAGAATTGGAAAAATGGTAAATGAGTATGTGTTACATTCAAAGTTATGTTTTTAATACTCACCAGCTTCTTGAAGCTGACGGCGTTGATGCGCCCAGGACATTAGTGTTCAGGCTTTTCAGGTTATGATTATGCTGGACCGTGTGACTATGCAAAATGAGAATCCCTGCTGGAAAGAGAGTTTACTTTTATATGTTTTTAAGTTATGAACTGTTTTGTACTAAGGATGACTGTAATAAACACTAAGGTATTGTTTTGATTTAAGGCGGTCTGTGCCTTTAGAGACCCCGTGCTGTAATATGTAATAAGTTAGAAAAATATTTGTAAGCTTTGATTGCTCTACTTTGATTATTATATTATTGTTGTTCGACGTTTGGGACGGAATCGATCCTTCAAACTGTCGCGACCTACGGGTCCATAAAGGAAATTAAACGCTTTCCTTATTTATGCTACGTCGGGGCGTGACACAAACGAATTAAAACATGACATCAACCCATTGAATCCTCAATTAGTATCACTCACCTCATAGAAATCACTCCTAATTCCAGGTTACTATTCCTTTAATTGCTGGGTACAATTCCTATATCAAAAATCATAAATTATGAGCAAAACCCCCGAAATGGGTCGCGAAAAACTATCACAGAACTCAACCATATTGGTATCTACGCGTTAGACTCACCTCCAGGAGTCTGAATATGTAGTAAAAATTGAAATTGAATGACAAACGGCGCGACAATTGACATCGAACGGTCCGTCGAAATTCCGCCAAACTCTCACAAACTCTCTGTGATTCTATCACAATTTCGGCGCAAGAATGAAGATGAAGTCATGGGAGTTGACATGTGTCATCCCTTTACATATGTCACTCAACATGTTATTGATCTTCTACTAATTGTACTTACATCCCCACAGGTTTTAAAGTGTTACAATTATACCCTCACAAGTTATGAAACCATATTAAAACTATCCCAATCCTAAATAGGTATTTGTCTATGTTTTGCATGGGTCCCATAAGTGGTCCCATATAATATTATGGAGTTGCTAATTAGCCTACTAATTATGTAGCATGTTCAATTCGTACTTACAAAGGTATCATAAACCCCAATAACATGTTATAAAATAATTGAATAAAATATTTCACATAAGCCTTAATAAACACACAAGTCATATAAAGTGATTCCACATCACTGTCCCATCATACAGGGACTTCTTAACCCATGTCCCAATTAGGAACTACCACATTGGCCACAACTAGATTCCCAAATAGATACCTATAGTTAACTCAGTCGGTCATAACCCACGTCACAAATGCATTTCCAATATTATTATATAATTAATAATGCATGCTATGATATATTAATGATATCCGTGGGAACGGGTGTCACAAAACACATAATCGCTAGTGCTCTTTTTACTATCTAGGCATCCTCCAAAATCTGAGTCTGAATAACCAACCACTTCAAGGTGATCAGTCCTCTTAAATGTAAGCATATAATCCTTAGTCCCATGCAAGTACCTTAACACTTTATTTGCAACTTTCCAATGATCTAGCCCCGGATTACTTTGGTATCTTCCAAGCATTCCAACTGCAAAACTTGTGTCATGTCTGGTGCAAACCTTAAACTTCCCACAATAGAAGCATAAGGATAGTCTTTCATTTATTTTTGTTCCAATTCATTCTTGGAACATTGACTTAAGCTGAATTTATCTCCCTTGTGAATTGGAACAAGAATAGAGCCACAATCATTCATGTGAAACCTTTCCAAAACTTTGTTAATGTAATCTTTTTGAGACAATCCCAATCATCTAAGTGATCTATCCCAGAATATCTCTATCCCGATCTCGTAGGATGCCTCTCCCATTGTCACGCCCCGGAGCAGCAGAAATTAGCAGGAAATAAAATTTTCCTTTCTGGGTCCGTAAGCCATGACCAGTTACGTTAACTGATTGTCCACAAACACTAGATAAATAAAAGAGTAATTTCAAACAGAAGCGCAAACTGAATATATACATCAACCGATTACTAGCTATTACATCAGAGTTTGTAGTTATCAAAAGATAAAGAACAAAAGAGCTTAAGGCGTTAGACGCCGTTTACAACTTATTAGCACGAAAGGACAAAAGTCTATAAAGAACAACTAAGTCTTCTTTCTTGAAGCCGCGCCTCTAACTGGCGTAGCCGTGACCTTCAGCATAGTAGGCTTCTCCTTCGTAGGCTCCTTCCAGATAGTCCTCTTCTGGACAATCATATCCTGTATAGTCTAGACATGGGAATGTCCAGGGCGTAGTATGCCGTTAGCTTTAATAAAAGCTAAGTGAGCGTTCTAACCGAACACTCCTAATATAAAATATGTATTCAAAAGTACACAACGGCTGGTTACGACGATTGAATGAATTATAATTAGACCGTGCATGAAACTATGCATCGTCGATATATTCGACTTCACTCGACTTAACCTCCGACTTACTTAACTTTGTTACATTACCAGTGTAACGCCGTTGGCTTAGAGTGACTCGCCAAGTGGGTCGAGCTATGGTTACTTTACTATCGTTGTCTGCCCCTCCGTGGCCATAGTAGTAATCTCGCTTTACAAGCTAACCATGTACTCTAGGTCCTCGGAACCTTGCCTTATGAATATCGTCGCCGGTTTGCGAAACGGTTACTTTACTATCGTTGGTCGTCGCGACTGCAGTAGTAATCTCGCCTTACAGGCTAACCGTGTTTATTCATTTCTCGATGTATTCTTATCAACATGGTTACTTTGCTATCGTGTTTGCCTCTCCGTGGCCATAGTAGCAATCATCACCGGCATGCGATCTTGTAATTCCATTTGACAGTACCAACTCACTACATATCAACTTTCGGACCTCCGCGGTCGACTTACACGTACCTCCAAATGTATACGAACTTGATCTCCGCGACCGTTCGACTCTATACTCGTACACGTCGACTTGACGTTACGACACCGACTTCTACATGAGGTGTATCATATGTTATGCACGAGGTACAAGTTAATTAAACATGTACTATTTTATTCTTGAAATAAAGTACGGATCCGAAACTCGTAGTATTGTATGTTGAAGCATGAGGCTAACCGAAATAAATAATAATAATAAACAGAACTAATTACCACACGTTAACATGGAGTTAACCCGACTGATAATGAACATAAATAGTAATAATAATATTAATAATAATAATAATAATAATAATAATAATAATAATAACGGAGATAATATGTTCGGGGTGCAACATATTAACATGAGGTTAACCGAAAGGTGATAACAATAATATTAGCAATAATATTATTAATATTAATAACGATATTAATAATAATAGTGGAATAATATGTTCAGGGTATAACATATTAAAAGTTGAAGTTAAATCCATAATAATAATAATGATAATAATAACAATAATAATAATAATAATAATAATAATAATAATAATAATATCATTATTATGAATGGGATAACAAAACGGATATTAATATGTTCAGGGTACATGTATTAATCACGAGGTTAACTGGACCATAATAATAATAATAAGCGGAAAATAATAATATAATAATAATAAATATTATAATAATAACAACATTTATAATATGGACCTGGGTTAGGGACACCACATGTTAAAATGTAAGTTTTAACGACTAACTAATAAGATAGCAATAATAATAATAAATAGTAGTAGCGATAATAACAATACTAATATAATCATAATACTGACCTAGATTAGGGGCATCACATGTTAAGTACAAAATTTCTAAATAATAATAAAGGAAAGATAACATGGGCATTAATCTAATATACCAAGTGAGTTAGGAACTCACTGTGGGTTTGAGGTCGCGATGTGACACAAGGGGTAAGCTTCCTTTTCTTTCTTTTCCTTTTCTTTTCTCTCTCTCGGGCTAACTCTCTCTTCTTTTTGTTCCTAACACTAATGGGGAGGGGGTTTATATAGGGGTGGGAGCATTCTCTCTCTCTCTCTGTATATATTATACATCTAACACACACCTAATATAATATCTATATTAATACACAACACACACTCCACTATCACACACAACACACAGGACACACACATGCACACACCTACACTTTACACTTGTCACCCTCACAATTACCCACTCACTCACTCACTCTCCCCCCATGTCGGCACACTCACATACACTACACTCAACACTACACACCTCACACCTACACTCTACACACTAGCCCACCCAACTCACCACCCTACAACACACCTCACCACTCTATCTCCCTTTAATGTCGGTACACACACAACACAATGTGTAGGGGTTGTTTGGGGGTTAGTTTAGGGTACACATATGGTTGGGCAACACAGGTATAATTATGGGTTCAAAAATAATATTTAATGGCAGTGAAAATCTTATAATTACTGTTTGGGACTGGAATTTATATTAATAAAATATAATAAAAATTTCAGGTATTACAATATCCACCTCCTATCAAAGATTTCGTCCCCGAAATCTGAGCTAACTAGTCACTAAACAAAGTTGGGAACTTCTCGCGCATTTCTGATTCCAACTCCCAAGAAGCTTCACGTTCGTCATGGTGTCTCCACTGAACTTTCACCAGAGGAAATTCCTTTGTCCTCAGCTTCTTGACTCCTCGATCCAAAATTCGGACTGGTCCTTCAGTATAAGTCACATTGTTGTTTACCTCGATGTCCGTGAAGTCAATCTCATGTGATGGATCATGTACAACCTTCCTAAGCATACTTATATGAAATACATTATGTACTCCTGACATCTTAGGTGGTAGGGCAAGTCGGTAGGCTACTCTTCCCACACGCTCTAAAATTTCAAACGGTCCAATGTAGCGCGGTGACAACTTTCCTCGTTTCTGTCCGAATCTGACAATGCCTCGTACCGGAGATACCTTGAGAAGTACATGATCTCCAACACTAAACTCCAATTCCTTGCGGTGCTTGTCTGCGTAGCTCTTCTGTCTGCTCTGTGCTGCCTTCATCTTTTCTTTCACAATATTAATCTTTTCATTCGTCTCTCGAACCATCTCCGGTCCTAGAAGTTTATTGTCTCCGACTTCCGCCCAGCACAATGGTGATCGGCATGGCCTTCCGTACAGTGCCTCGAATGGTGCCATCCCGATGCTCGAATGATAGCTGTTGTTGTATGCAAACTCTACCAATGGCAAATGTGTCTCCCAAGAATTCTCAAAGTCTATGGCACAGGCTCGGAGCATGTCCTCCATTACTTGGTTGACTCGTTCTGTTTGTCCATCGGTTTGAGGATGAAATGCTGAACTTAACTTCAATGAAGTTCCCATTGCTGCTTGTAAGCTTTCCCAAAATCCTGATGTAAAACGTGAGTCGCGATCTGATACGATCGATACAGGTACTCCGTGTAGTCGTACGACTTGCTGTAAGTACATTCTGCTCATCTTCTCAACCGGGTACGTCATATTGTAGGCGATGAAATGAGATGATTTGGTGAGTCGGTCCACGATCACCCAAATAGCGTCATGATTCTGTTGCGATCTAGGCATTCCTACAACGAAGTCCATAGTAATGTGTTCCCATTTCCATCCAGGAACTGGCAGTGGTTGTAATAACCCTGCTGGCCTTTGGTGTTCTGCTTTGACTTGTTTGCAGGTTAAACATTTGGATACATGATCTGCTACCTCTCTTTTCATTCCTTCCCACCAGAAGTTTCTTTTCAAGTCCTTGTACATTTTTGTTCCTCCAGGGTGGACCGTCATTCTTGACTTGTGTGCTTCACTCAGTATGTCCTTCCTTAGGTTGTCCTCGTTAGGCACACAAAGTCTATTGCGGCATCTAAATCCTCCGTCTGCTCCAATATTCCATTCTGCTGGGTCCTTTGCTGATGCTTTCTCAAACCATTGACGGAGTCCTTCGTCCTTTCCTTGAGCGTCAAGGATGCGATTTATGAGCGTCGGCTGCACTACTAGACATCCAAAAATTCGTCCTTCACTAGATTCAACGGTCTGAAAGTCAAATTCGGCTAGTGTTTCCAATGCTCTCCACTCTTTAACCATAAGAGAGGATATGAACAGTTTGCGAGGTTTCCGGCTTAGTGCGTCGGCAACTACGTTTGCTTTACCAGGGTGGTATTGCAAAGTGAAATCGTAATCCTTTAACAATTCCATCCAACGTCTCTGCCTCATGTTCAGCTCCTTCTGAGAGAACAAGTATCTCAAACTCTTGTGATCTGAAAATAGATCGAACTTCTCTCCGTAAAGGTAATGTCTCCAAATCTTGAGAGCAAAAACAATTGCAGCTAGTTCGAGGTCATGCGTAGGGTAGTTCATCTCATGTGGTTTCAGTTGTCGTGATCCATATGCTATCACTCTTCCATCCTGCATGAGCACACATCCAAGTCCTTGGTGTGATGCATCACTATAAATGGTGAACTGCTCACCGCTCTTTGGTATTGCAAGCACTGGCGCCGAGGTCAGTCTTTCTTTCAGCTCTTGAAACGCGCGTTCATGCTTGTCTTTCCATTCGTACTTCGCGTCCTTCCTTGTCAGATTGGTCAAAGGGGATGCTATCTTAGAGAATCCTTCAACGAATCTTCGATAGTATCCAGCTAAACCAAGGAAACTCCTAACTTCGGTTGCAGTGTTCGGTCTATTCCAGTCCAAAACAACATCTGTCTTGATTGAATCCACAGCTATCCCGTCCTGTGAGACAGTATGACCCAAGAATTTGACTTCCTTTAGCCAAAATTCACACTTGCTGAACTTCGCATACAAGTGGTTGTCTCGAAGCGTCTGTAGTACGATCCTCACATGTTCTTTGTGTTCCTCCATGGTCCTTGAGTAGATTAGGATGTCGTCTATGAACACAATCACAAATTGATCCAAGTAGGGCCTGAATACTCTATTCATTAAATCCATGAATACAGCTGGGGCATTCGTTAGTCCAAACGGCATGACTAGGAATTCATAGTGCCCATATCTTGTTCTGAAGGCTGTCTTTGATACATCTTCAGGTCGAACCAACAATTGGTGGTATCCAGATCGTAGATCAATCTTGGAGAAGGTCGTTGCTCCATATAATTGATCGAATAGATCATCAATTCTAGGAAGTGGGTATCGGTTCTTGATTGTGACCTTGTTCAACTCTCTGTAGTCGATACAGAGTCGAAGTGTCCCATCCTTCTTCTTAACAAATAGCACTGGCGCTCCCCAAGGCGACGTGCTCGGTCGAACGAATCCGAGATCTTCAAGTTCCTGGACTTGCTTCTTTAATTCTTGCATTTCTGTTGGGGCCATCCGATATGGGGTCTTAGATATCGGTAGGGTACCGGGTATCAGCTCAATACAAAAATCGATGTCCCTCTTGGGTGGTAGCCCTAAGATTTCCTGAAATACGTCCTCAAAGTCTTGAACCACAGGGATTTGTGAAATCGAAATTTCTGAACTTACACTTCCAAGGGTAGCTAGACATCTTGTGAGGAAGGCATCGCACAAGGGATCGCATTGAAATTTAAATGGTTGACTTCCGGGTATCGAGAAAGTAATAGACTTGCTAACACAGTCTAATTTGGCATGGTATTTCGTGAGCCAATCAATTCCTAAGATTAAATCGAATTCCTTCATCGACAGAACTATTAGATCAGCGGGGAGGTTCTGATCTTCCAAGTTCAAAGTGCAGTCCTTACACACTTTTCCCAACGTAATGTTTACTCCTAAGGGGGACATAACATTCAGAGCTACATCAAGCGTCTGGGGTACTAAACCCAATCGTTGTACAATCTTAATAGCAATAAAGGAGTTGGAAGCACCAGTATCGAATAAAGCTTTAACTTGACTGTTAAACAATGTGAGGGTACCTTCCATATTCTGCTGTTCTCCTTCATCGAATCCGGCTTCCTCTGGGATAATGGCATTTAGGCGGGCTTGCTTAGGTTGACCCTGAGTAGATGCTCCATAGTATCCGCCTTGAGGCGCTCGACAATCCCTGGATAAGTGGCCCTTTTTGCCACAGTTGTAGCAGACGGTGTCCTCTCGGCTTCTCCTTGGGGCTCGGCAGTCCTTGGACATGTGTCCGGGTTTTCCACAATTGAAGCATCCATTGTTATTAGCTCCAGTGAAAACAGGTGGTCCTCTCGGGGTTTGTGCTTGGGGTACAGATGGTCGGTTCTGAGGGAATGTGAGTTGTGGCTTCCTTTCGCCAGTCCAATTACGCTTGTTTTCTTGAGATCGCATTGGGGGTCTTGATCCTTGGTTGCCTTGGTTGTTTCTGAATGGTAGTCGATTTCCAAAACGTCCTCGTTCTCGACCATTGATTTCCTCATGGTCGATTGCCATGCTTACCATAGCTTTGAAGGTCAGGCCTTGATTGTTGAGAGTCATGCGTTGAAGTGGTAGCGATAGGCCTTGGTGGTACTGTCGGTTTTTCTTCTCAGGGGTATCAATCATGTGGCGAGCAAAGCGAGACAATCGTTCGAACTGTACTGTGTATTCCCTCACAGTTCGATTTCCTTGTGTCAGATCAATGAACTCCCTCTCTTTCTTGTTCCTCTCTGTCTGTGGAAAGTAATTCTCCAGGAACAGCTCCTTGAATGTAGTCCAGGTCATTCTTCTTACTGCCGCTTCTCCTACCGTTGCTTTCTCCGATTCCCACCAATCGGCTGCCGTGTATGTTAATTGGAATGTCGCCAGTCGACGCTTCTCGATCTCTGTACATCCTAGTGTGTCGAAGATCGACTCCATTTCTCGGAGCCACTGTTCCGCACGGCATGGCTCGGCATCTCCGTCAAACTTCTCAGGACGAAAATGACGGAAACGCTCTACCACTCTATCCTCTACGGGTCTCGGAGGTGGTACAGGGTTGTTCCTATTATTCGCGTTATTGTTGTCATTGTTGTGGATGCGTTCTAGTCTCCGCACAAAGGCCTCGAATAGACCAGTAGGATCAGCGGCTGCAGGTGCTGGGGGTGCAGCCTCAATCTGTCCAACGGGATTGTTACGGGTACTTCTATTTCTTCCTGCCATAGGGATTCGTGTGTTGGTGTACCTACACAGACATCTATTGGTTACTACTAGAATATATGCACACATCTACAAGTTGTCACCGAAACATAAACGTCGAGATGTAAAATTTAACAAGGTAGCAACAATAGTAAAAATATAAAAACATCAAGATTATTAGGGCCACAGTTTATACAAAAAGATGATACTCATATACATATACTAGAAAATCTAAGCCCCCAAAAGTCCTGATTCAGTAGTCATCCACGTCTGATCCATATAAGGGAGCTTCATCCACGAAGGAAAAATCCCACTCCTCGACCATCATCTCCTCGTCGTCCTCCTCGTCGTCCTCCTCCTCCATAGCGTCTATTGCTGGCTCAGCAGCATTAGCAGCTGCAGCGGCAAATCCCTCGGCTATAGCAATAGCCTCTGCTAGCTCGACCTCTCCTATAATGAATCCCTCTGGCTGTGCTGCTATCCCTGCTACCAAATCTGCTGCCCTATTGACAAGGACTGCCATCTGTAATATAGGCCCTGCTACTATCTCAGGTATAACTACCTCCTCAGGTCCCTCATCTTCAGCATCATCATCTACCTCTGGTACAATATCTCCTCCGGCTATAACATCCATGTCCGCGGGCTCTGGGTCCTCGGGATCCTCCTCTGGGTCATCCTCCGGCTCATCATCGTCGTCCACGGGCTCTTCCTCTCCGTCCCTGTCCACATCCTCGTCACCCGGCTCTATGTCCTCAACCGGATCCTCGTCATCCTCTATCGGCTCGGGCTCCGCTGGCTCTGGCACTGGTGCTACTGGAACCGGTGCGGGTGGTGCTGGTACTGGTACTGGTGGTGCTGGTGCTGGTGCTACTACCTGAACTTGTGCAGCCACAGGTACGGGTAGGGGATCAGGCCTCGCTAAGATAGCTCTCAACTCGATAGCGTCCATCTCTGGCTTACTCTGGACCAACCGAGCCATCTCGTGATAAATAGCCTCCCGAGTCATCGCGAAATGGTACGCGTCCATACGAATCTCAGTAGGGTGAGTCCGTCTAGTAACATACAGGGCTCTCCATACATCCTCCTCTAGGTACTGGCTGGCCGCACGGCGTATGCGCTCGTAATAAAGCTCTGGATTAGCAGGCTCCACAGTGTCTCCATGAATCACGTGACCTCCATAGGGATCATCCACAAACTTATGAAAGTTTGGATCCATGCTAACCTGCAAGGAAACTATCTAACGTCAGCATGACGAACTTATCTTAATACTCATATCTCAGGAATCTTAAATACTAGAAATAGATGGTGGGGGACAATCAGCGAGCACATCTAAGTAAAACCTTGCTCTGATACCAAAAATCCTGTCACGCCCCGGAGCAGCAGAAATTAGCAGGAAATAAAATTTTCCTTTCTGGGTCCGTAAGCCATGACCAGTTACGTTAACTGATTGTCCACAAACACTAGATAAATAAAAGAGTAATTTCAAACAGAAGCGCAAACTGAATATATACATCAACCGATTACTAGCTATTACATCAGAGTTTGTAGTTATCAAAAGATAAAGAACAAAAGAGCTTAAGGCGTTAGACGCCGTTTACAACTTATTAGCACGAAAGGACAAAAGTCTATAAAGAACAACTAAGTCTTCTTTCTTGAAGCCGCGCCTCTAACTGGCGTAGCCGTGACCTTCAGCATAGTAGGCTTCCCCTTCGTAGGCTCCTTCCAGATAGTCCTCTTCTGGACAATCATATCCTGTATAGTCTAGACATGGGAATGTCCAGGGCGTAGTATGCCGTTAGCTTTAATAAAAGCTAAGTGAGCGTTCTAACCGAACACTCCTAATATAAAATATGTATTCAAAAGTACACAACGGCTGGTTACGACGATTGAATGAATTATAATTAGACCGTGCATGAAACTATGCATCGTCGATATATTCGACTTCACTCGACTTAACCTCCGACTTACTTAACTTTGTTACATTACCAGTGTAACGCCGTTGGCTTAGAGTGACTCGCCAAGTGGGTCGAGCTATGGTTACTTTACTATCGTTGTCTGCCCCTCCGTGGCCATAGTAGTAATCTCGCTTTACAAGCTAACCATGTACTCTAGGTCCTCGGAACCTTGCCTTATGAATATCGTCGCCGGTTTGCGAAACGGTTACTTTACTATCGTTGGTCGTCGCGACTGCAGTAGTAATCTCGCCTTACAGGCTAACCGTGTTTATTCATTTCTCGATGTATTCTTATCAACATGGTTACTTTGCTATCGTGTTTGCCTCTCCGTGGCCATAGTAGCAATCATCACCGGCATGCGATCTTGTAATTCCATTTGACAGTACCAACTCACTACATATCAACTTTCGGACCTCCGCGGTCGACTTACACGTACCTCCAAATGTATACGAACTTGATCTCCGCGACCGTTCGACTCTATACTCGTACACGTCGACTTGACGTTACGACACCGACTTCTACATGAGGTGTATCATATGTTATGCACGAGGTACAAGTTAATTAAACATGTACTATTTTATTCTTGAAATAAAATACGGATCCGAAACTCGTAGTATTGTATGTTGAAGCATGAGGCTAACCGAAATAAATAATAATAATAAACAGAACTAATTACCACACGTTAACATGGAGTTAACCCGACTGATAATGAACATAAATAGTAATAATAATATTAATAATAATAATAATAATAATAATAATAATAATAATAATAATAATAACGGAGATAATATGTTCGAGGTGCAACATATTAACATGAGGTTAACCGAAAGGTGATAACAATAATATTAGCAATAATATTATTAATATTAATAACGATATTAATAATAATAGTGGAATAATATGTTCAGGGTATAACATATTAAAAGTTGAAGTTAAATCCATAATAATAATAATGATAATAATAACAATAATAATAATAATAATAATAATAATAATAATAATAATAATAATATCATTATTATGAATGGGATAACAAAACGGATATTAATATGTTCAGGGTACATGTATTAATCACGAGGTTAACTGGACCATAATAATAATAATAAGCGGAAAATAATAATATAATAATAATAAATATTATAATAATAACAACATTTATAATATGGACCTGGGTTAGGGACACCACATGTTAAAATGTAAGTTTTAACGACTAACTAATAAGATAGCAATAATAATAATAAATAGTAGTAGCGATAATAACAATACTAATATAATCATAATACTGACCTAGATTAGGGGCATCACATGTTAAGTACAAAATTTCTAAATAATAATAAAGGAAAGATAACATGGGCATTAATCTAATATACCAAGTGAGTTAGGAACTCACTGTGGGTTTGAGGTCGCGATGTGACACAAGGGGTAAGCTTCCTTTTCTTTCTTTTCCTTTTCTTTTCTCTCTCTCGGGCTAACTCTCTCTTCTTTTTGTTCCTAACACTAATGGGGAGGGGGTTTATATAGGGGTGGGAGCATTCTCTCTCTCTCTCTGTATATATTATACATCTAACACACACCTAATATAATATCTATATTAATACACAACACACACTCCACTATCACACACAACACACAGGACACACACATGCACACACCTACACTTTACACTTGTCACCCTCACAATTACCCACTCACTCACTCACTCTCCCCCCATGTCGGCACACTCACATACACTACACTCAACACTACACACCTCACACCTACACTCTACACACTAGCCCACCCAACTCACCACCCTACAACACACCTCACCACTCTATCTCCCTTTAATGTCGGTACACACACAACACAATGTGTAGGGGTTGTTTGGGGGTTAGTTTAGGGTACACATATGGTTGGGCAACACAGGTATAATTATGGGTTCAAAAATAATATTTAATGGCAGTGAAAATCTTATAATTACTGTTTGGGACTGGAATTTATATTAATAAAATATAATAAAAATTTCAGGTATTACAATATCCACCTCCTATCAAAGATTTCGTCCCCGAAATCTGAGCTAACTAGTCACTAAACAAAGCTGGGAACTTCTCGCGCATTTCTGATTCCAACTCCCAAGAAGCTTCACGTTCGTCATGGTGTCTCCACTGAACTTTCACCAGAGGAAATTCCTTTGTCCTCAGCTTCTTGACTCCTCGATCCAAAATTCGGACTGGTCCTTCAGTATAAGTCACATTGTTGTTTACCTCGATGTCCGTGAAGTCAATCTCATGTGATGGATCATGTACAACCTTCCTAAGCATACTTATATGAAATACATTATGTACTCCTGACATCTTAGGTGGTAGGGCAAGTCGGTAGGCTACTCTTCCCACACGCTCTAAAATTTCAAACGGTCCAATGTAGCGCGGTGACAACTTTCCTCGTTTCTGTCCGAATCTGACAATGCCTCGTACCGGAGATACCTTGAGAAGTACATGATCTCCAACACTAAACTCCAATTCCTTGCGGTGCTTGTCTGCGTAGCTCTTCTGTCTGCTCTGTGCTGCCTTCATCTTTTCTTTCACAATATTAATCTTTTCATTCGTCTCTCGAACCATCTCCGGTCCTAGAAGTTTATTGTCTCCGACTTCCGCCCAGTACAATGGTGATCGGCATGGCCTTCCGTACAGTGCCTCGAATGGTGCCATCCCGATGCTCGAATGATAGCTGTTGTTGTATGCAAACTCTACCAATGGCAAATGTGTCTCCCAAGAATTCTCAAAGTCTATGGCACAGGCTCGGAGCATGTCCTCCATTACTTGGTTGACTCGTTCTGTTTGTCCATCGGTTTGAGGATGAAATGCTGAACTTAACTTCAATGAAGTTCCCATTGCTGCTTGTAAGCTTTCCCAAAATCCTGATGTAAAACGTGAGTCGCGATCTGATACGATCGATACAGGTACTCCGTGTAGTCGTACGACTTGCTGTAAGTACATTCTGCTCATCTTCTCAACCGGGTACGTCATATTGTAGGCGATGAAATGAGATGATTTGGTGAGTCGGTCCACGATCACCCAAATAGCGTCATGATTCTGTTGCGATCTAGGCATTCCTACAACGAAGTCCATAGTAATGTGTTCCCATTTCCATCCAGGAACTGGCAGTGGTTGTAATAACCCTGCTGGCCTTTGGTGTTCTGCTTTGACTTGTTTGCAGGTTAAACATTTGGATACATGATCTGCTACCTCTCTTTTCATTCCTTCCCACCAGAAGTTTCTTTTCAAGTCCTTGTACATTTTTGTTCCTCCAGGGTGGACCGTCATTCTTGACTTGTGTGCTTCACTCAGTATGTCCTTCCTTAGGTTGTCCTCGTTAGGCACACAAAGTCTATTGCGGCATCTAAATCCTCCGTCTGCTCCAATATTCCATTCTGCTGGGTCCTTTGCTGATGCTTTCTCAAACCATTGACGGAGTCCTTCGTCCTTTCCTTGAGCGTCAAGGATGCGATTTATGAGCGTCGGCTGCACTACTAGACATCCAAAAATTCGTCCTTCACTAGATTCAACGGTCTGAAAGTCAAATTCGGCTAGTGTTTCCAATGCTCTCCACTCTTTAACCATAAGAGAGGATATGAACAGTTTGCGAGGTTTCCGGCTTAGTGCGTCGGCAACTACGTTTGCTTTACCAGGGTGGTATTGCAAAGTGAAATCGTAATCCTTTAACAATTCCATCCAACGTCTCTGCCTCATGTTCAGCTCCTTCTGAGAGAACAAGTATCTCAAACTCTTGTGATCTGAAAATAGATCGAACTTCTCTCCGTAAAGGTAATGTCTCCAAATCTTGAGAGCAAAAACAATTGCAGCTAGTTCGAGGTCATGCGTAGGGTAGTTCATCTCATGTGGTTTCAGTTGTCGTGATCCATATGCTATCACTCTTCCATCCTGCATGAGCACACATCCAAGTCCTTGGTGTGATGCATCACTATAAATGGTGAACTGCTCACCGCTCTTTGGTATTGCAAGCACTGGCGCCGAGGTCAGTCTTTCTTTCAGCTCTTGAAACGCGCGTTCATGCTTGTCTTTCCATTCGTACTTCGCGTCCTTCCTTGTCAGATTGGTCAAAGGGGATGCTATCTTAGAGAATCCTTCAACGAATCTTCGATAGTATCCAGCTAAACCAAGGAAACTCCTAACTTCGGTTGCAGTGTTCGGTCTATTCCAGTCCAAAACAACATCTGTCTTGATTGAATCCACAGCTATCCCGTCCTGTGAGACAGTATGACCCAAGAATTTGACTTCCTTTAGCCAAAATTCACACTTGCTGAACTTCGCATACAAGTGGTTGTCTCGAAGCGTCTGTAGTACGATCCTCACATGTTCTTTGTGTTCCTCCATGGTCCTTGAGTAGATTAGGATGTCGTCTATGAACCCAATCACAAATTGATCCAAGTAGGGCCTGAATACTCTATTCATTAAATCCATGAATACAGCTGGGGCATTCGTTAGTCCAAACGGCATGACTAGGAATTCATAGTGCCCATATCTTGTTCTGAAGGCTGTCTTTGATACATCTTCAGGTCGAACCAACAATTGGTGGTATCCAGATCGTAGATCAATCTTGGAGAAGGTCGTTGCTCCATATAATTGATCGAATAGATCATCAATTCTAGGAAGTGGGTATCGGTTCTTGATTGTGACCTTGTTCAACTCTCTGTAGTCGATACAGAGTCGAAGTGTCCCATCCTTCTTCTTAACAAATAGCACTGGCGCTCCCCAAGGCGACGTGCTCGGTCGAACGAATCCGAGATCTTCAAGTTCCTGGACTTGCTTCTTTAATTCTTGCATTTCTGTTGGGGCCATCCGATATGGGGTCTTAGATATCGGTAGGGTACCGGGTATCAGCTCAATACAAAAATCGATGTCCCTCTTGGGTGGTAGCCCTAAGATTTCCTGAAATACGTCCTCAAAGTCTTGAACCACAGGGATTTGTGAAATCGAAATTTCTGAACTTACACTTCCAAGGGTAGCTAGACATCTTGTGAGGAAGGCATCGCACAAGGGATCGCATTGAAATTTAAATGGTTGACTTCCGGGTATCGAGAAAGTAATAGACTTGCTAACACAGTCTAATTTGGCATGGTATTTCATGAGCCAATCAATTCCTAAGATTAAATCGAATTCCTTCATCGACAGAACTATTAGATCAGCGGGGAGGTTCTGATCTTCCAAGTTCAAAGTGCAGTCCTTACACACTTTTCCCAACGTAATGTTTACTCCTAAGGGGGACATAACATTCAGAGCTACATCAAGCGTCTGGGGTACTAAACCCAATCGTTGTACAATCTTAATAGCAATAAAGGAGTTGGAAGCACCAGTATCGAATAAAGCTTTAACTTGACTGTTAAACAATGTGAGGGTACCTTCCATATTCTGCTATTCTCCTTCATCGAATCCGGCTTCCTCTGGGATAATGGCATTTAGGCGGGCTTGCTTAGGTTGACCCTGAGTAGATGCTCCATAGTATCCGCCTTGAGGCGCTCGACAATCCCTGGATAAGTGGCCCTTTTTGCCACAGTTGTAGCAGACGGTGTCCTCTCGGCTTCTCCTTGGGGCTCGGCAGTCCTTGGACATGTGTCCGGGTTTTCCACAATTGAAGCATCCATTGTTATTAGCTCCAGTGAAAACAGGTGGTCCTCTCGGGGTTTGTGCTTGGGGTACAGATGGTCGGTTCTGAGGGAATGTGAGTTGTGGCTTCCTTTCGCCAGTCCAATTACGCTTGTTTTCTTGAGATCGCATTGGGGGTCTTGATCCTTGGTTGCCTTGGTTGTTTCTGAATGGTAGTCGATTTCCAAAACGTCCTCGTTCTCGACCATTGATTTCCTCATGGCCGATTGCCATGCTTACCATAGCTTTGTAGGTCAGGCCTTGATTGTTGAGAGTCATGCGTTGAAGTGGTAGCAATAGGCCTTGGTGGTACTGTCGGTTTTTCTTCTCAGGGGTATCAATCATGTGGCGAGCAAAGCGAGACAATCGTTCGAACTGTACTGTGTATTCCCTCACAGTTCGATTTCCTTGTGTCAGATCAATGAACTCCCTCTCTTTCTTGTTCCTCTCTGTCTGTGGAAAGTAATTCTCCAGGAACAGCTCCTTGAATGTAGTCCAGGTCATTCTTCTTACTGCCGCTTCTCCTACCGTTGCTTTCTCCGATTCCCACCAATCGGCTGCCGCGTATGTTAATTGGAATGTCGCCAGTCGACGCTTCTCGATCTCTGTACATCCTAGTGTGTCGAAGATCGACTCCATTTCTCGGAGCCACTGTTCCGCACGCCATGGCTCGGCATCTCCGTCAAACTTCTCAGGACGAAAATGACGGAAACGCTCTACCACTCTATCCTCTACGGGTCTCGGAGGTGGTACAGGGTTGTTCCTATTATTCGCGTTATTGTTGTCATTGTTGTGGATGCGTTCTAGTCTCCGCACAAAGGCCTCGAATAGACCAGTAGGATCAGCGGCTGCAGGTGCTGGGGGTGCAGCCTCAATCTGTCCAACGGGATTGTTACGGGTACTTCTATTTCTTCCTGCCATAGGGATTCGTGTGTTGGTGTACCTACACAGACATCTATTGGTTACTACTAGAATATATGCACACATCTACAAGTTGTCACCGAAACATAAACGTCGAGATGTAAAATTTAACAAGGTAGCAACAATAGTAAAAATATAAAAACATCAAGATTATTAGGGCCACAGTTTATACAAAAAGATGATACTCATATACATATACTAGAAAATCTAAGCCCCCAAAAGTCCTGATTCAGTAGTCATCCACGTCTGATCCATATAAGGGAGCTTCATCCACGAAGGAAAAATCCCACTCCTCGACCATCATCTCCTCGTCGTCCTCCTCGTCGTCCTCCTCCTCCATAGCGTCTATTGCTGGCTCAGCAGCATTAGCAGCTGCAGCGGCAAATCCCTCGGCTATAGCAATAGCCTCTGCTAGCTCGACCTCTCCTATAATGAATCCCTCTGGCTGTGCTGCTATCCCTGCTACCAAATCTGCTGCCCTATTGACAAGGACTGCCATCTGTAATATAGGCCCTGCTACTATCTCAGGTATAACTACCTCCTCAGGTCCCTCATCTTCAGCATCATCATCTACCTCTGGTACAATATCTCCTCCGGCTATAACATCCATGTCCGCGGGCTCTGGGTCCTCGGGATCCTCCTCTGGGTCATCCTCCGGCTCATCATCGTCGTCCACGGGCTCTTCCTCTCCGTCCCTGTCCACATCCTCGTCACCCGGCTCTATGTCCTCAACCGGATCCTCGTCATCCTCTATCGGCTCGGGCTCCGCTGGCTCTGGCACTGGTGCTACTGGAACCGGTGCGGGTGGTGCTGGTACTGGTACTGGTGGTGCTGGTGCTGGTGCTACTACCTGAACTTGTGCAGCCACAGGTACGGGTAGGGGATCAGGCCTCGCTAAGATAGCTCTCAACTCGATAGCGTCCATCTCTGGCTTACTCTGGACCAACCGAGCCATCTCGTGATAAATAGCCTCCCGAGTCATCGCGAAATGGTACGCGTCCATACGAATCTCAGTAGGGTGAGTCCGTCTAGTAACATACAGGGCTCTCCATACATCCTCCTCTAGGTACTGGCTGGCCGCACGGCGTATGCGCTCGTAATAAAGCTCTGGATTAGCAGGCTCCACAGTGTCTCCATGAATCACGTGACCTCCATAGGGATCATCCACAAACTTATGAAAGTTTGGATCCATGCTAACCTGCAAGGAAACTATCTAACGTCAGCATGACGAACTTATCTTAATACTCATATCTCAGGAATCTTAAATACTAGAAATAGATGGTGGGGGACAATCAGCGAGCACATCTAAGTAAAACCTTGCTCTGATACCAAAAATCCTATCACGCCCCGGAGCAGCAGAAATTAGCAGGAAATAAAATTTTCCTTTCTGGGTCCGTAAGCCATGACCAGTTACGTTAACTGATTGTCCACAAACACTAGATAAATAAAAGAGTAATTTCAAACAGAAGCGCAAACTGAATATATACATCAACCGATTACTAGCTATTACATCAGAGTTTGTAGTTATCAAAAGATAAAGAACAAAAGAGCTTAAGGCGTTAGACGCCGTTTACAACTTATTAGCACGAAAGGACAAAAGTCTATAAAGAACAACTAAGTCTTCTTTCTTGAAGCCGCGCCTCTAACTGGCGTAGCCGTGACCTTCAGCATAGTAGGCTTCCCCTTCGTAGGCTCCTTCCAGATAGTCCTCTTCTGGACAATCATATCCTGTATAGTCTAGACATGGGAATGTCCAGGGCGTAGTATGCCGTTAGCTTTAATAAAAGCTAAGTGAGCGTTCTAACCGAACACTCCTAATATAAAATATGTATTCAAAAGTACACAACGGCTGGTTACGACGATTGAATGAATTATAATTAGACCGTGCATGAAACTATGCATCGTCGATATATTCGACTTCACTCGACTTAACCTCCGACTTACTTAACTTTGTTACATTACCAGTGTAACGCCGTTGGCTTAGAGTGACTCGCCAAGTGGGTCGAGCTATGGTTACTTTACTATCGTTGTCTGCCCCTCCGTGGCCATAGTAGTAATCTCGCTTTACAAGCTAACCATGTACTCTAGGTCCTCGGAACCTTGCCTTATGAATATCGTCGCCGGTTTGCGAAACGGTTACTTTACTATCGTTGGTCGTCGCGACTGCAGTAGTAATCTCGCCTTACAGGCTAACCGTGTTTATTCATTTCTCGATGTATTCTTATCAACATGGTTACTTTGCTATCGTGTTTGCCTCTCCGTGGCCATAGTAGCAATCATCACCGGCATGCGATCTTGTAATTCCATTTGACAGTACCAACTCACTACATATCAACTTTCGGACCTCCGCGGTCGACTTACACGTACCTCCAAATGTATACGAACTTGATCTCCGCGACCGTTCGACTCTATACTCGTACACGTCGACTTGACGTTACGACACCGACTTCTACATGAGGTGTATCATATGTTATGCACGAGGTACAAGTTAATTAAACATGTACTATTTTATTCTTGAAATAAAGTACGGATCCGAAACTCGTAGTATTGTATGTTGAAGCATGAGGCTAACCGAAATAAATAATAATAATAAACAGAACTAATTACCACACGTTAACATGGAGTTAACCCGACTGATAATGAACATAAATAGTAATAATAATATTAATAATAATAATAATAATAATAATAATAATAATAATAACGGAGATAATATGTTCGGGGTGCAACATATTAACATGAGGTTAACCGAAAGGTGATAACAATAATATTAGCAATAATATTATTAATATTAATAACGATATTAATAATAATAGTGGAATAATATGTTCAGGGTATAACATATTAAAAGTTGAAGTTAAATCCATAATAATAATAATGATAATAATAACAATAATAATAATAATAATAATAATAATAATAATAATAATAATATCATTATTATGAATGGGATAACAAAACGGATATTAATATGTTCAGGGTACATGTATTAATCACGAGGTTAACTGGACCATAATAATAATAATAAGCGGAAAATAATAATATAATAATAATAAATATTATAATAATAACAACATTTATAATATGGACCTGGGTTAGGGACACCACATGTTAAAATGTAAGTTTTAACGACTAACTAATAAGATAGCAATAATAATAATAAATAGTAGTAGCGATAATAACAATACTAATATAATCATAATACTGACCTAGATTAGGGGCATCACATGTTAAGTACAAAATTTCTAAATAATAATAAAGGAAAGATAACATGGGCATTAATCTAATATACCAAGTGAGTTAGGAACTCACTGTGGGTTTGAGGTCGCGATGTGACACAAGGGGTAAGCTTCCTTTTCTTTCTTTTCCTTTTCTTTTCTCTCTCTCGGGCTAACTCTCTCTTCTTTTTGTTCCTAACACTAATGGGGAGGGGGTTTATATAGGGGTGGGAGCATTCTCTCTCTCTCTCTGTATATATTATACATCTAACACACACCTAATATAATATCTATATTAATACACAACACACACTCCACTATCACACACAACACACAGGACACACACATGCACACACCTACACTTTACACTTGTCACCCTCACAATTACCCACTCACTCACTCACTCTCCCCCCATGTCGGCACACTCACATACACTACACTCAACACTACACACCTCACACCTACACTCTACACACTAGCCCACCCAACTCACCACCCTACAACACACCTCACCACTCTATCTCCCTTTAATGTCGGTACACACACAACACAATGTGTAGGGGTTGTTTGGGGGTTAGTTTAGGGTACACATATGGTTGGGCAACACAGGTATAATTATGGGTTCAAAAATAATATTTAATGGCAGTGAAAATCTTATAATTACTGTTTGGGACTGGAATTTATATTAATAAAATATAATAAAAATTTCAGGTATTACACCCATATCTTTCATTTCAAAGTTTTCAGAAAGAAAATTCTTGGTTTCCCGTAACAAACCAAGATCACTGCTGGTTATTAATAAACCATCAACATATAGAACTAAAAAGGCAAACTTACTCCCACTGATCTTCGGATATATACATCAATCCACGATGTTTTTCTTAAATTTGAAGGTGGTAATGGTATTATGAATGTAACAACCTACATTTTCATTTAATCTTAAATTGACATTTTCATAATTAATCTGTATTTGTATTGTCATATTTAAAATCAAATTACATTGTCTGCTTTTATTTTAATTACAATTCTTATGTGTAGAATTTATTACTTGCTTGATTTCATATTTGAAATTCTTATTGGGACCAAACTGCAATTTTACAAAATTGGTAATACCTGTGTTAGGTTTCAAAACTGTATTTCAAAACGGTGGAAATATTTTCTTTTAACTCGAACTGTATTTTTATAAAACCAGAAAACCATTTCTTACGTTAAAATAAATTTTCTGTATTTTTGTGGTGAACACCGCGCCACAAAAAATACCAGTTTATGTTCGAAAACTGTCCGCGCCAGATTAAACTTCCACAGATTTTGGAAGTGATGTAAAGCAAGATTTGACACTTACTTTACTTTCCATTTATGGTAACTCATCATTGGGTTGGGATTGTTTGGGAATGCTTTATTGTATGTGTAATTGTTGTGCCATAAGCTATTTTACCCAAACACATGATTAGATTCCCAGCAACTTGATAGAGCCTTGTTTGGCTAAGCTTTAGTTGTGTGTATTAATTTGTGCTCTAAGCTATAATTCCCAAACACATAAGTGACCCCTATGAGTCTACTTGGCTCTTGGTTCACTGATGAAGCCTTTCCAATCTGATTATGTGTACATATATGTATTGCTTACACATATATGCTGAGTAATTAGGAGGATTAGAATCTGTTAAACCCATTTGGATTGATTAAATGATCTTAAGAAATACTTGGGCACCAAGTTCTTCTCAAGAGCTTCTATATATACACTCCCATACTCCCTCATTCACACAATCTGTACATCTCCATAATCTGTAAACACAGAGAGAAAAGAGAGAGCTGAGAGTTTATAGTTTCGATTTTATTTTAGAGAGAGAAGAATGAACTTCAATCCTCCATAGCCAAAAGCTTGGAGTATTTCTTATTGTGCTTATCTTTCTCAACTAAATCTCTAAAGCATCAATCTGTGAGTATTTGAAACTCACCTAGAATGTAATTCATATTATATTTACTGTCTTATATAGCTTAATTGATGATCACCCTTGTTGATTTTTCGTTGAATCTCCATAGCTTTGAAATCACAGTTTTTCAACCTTAACCAAACTCTGTTTTTAGAGTAAAAAAATGAAAGATTGCACATCCTATATGTCATGTTTGAAGTATTGAAGCTTAGTTTGTTCATATGAGGAAGTATGTTAAAAAATTAAGTTTTGTTAACTTTTAGTTTTTCATAAAATTTAAGAGTTATAGATTGATTCATGTAAAATTAGTCATAAATTCTTAATCCTTGTTGAAAAACAAAGAGATCCATATATAACATGATATATATACTAATAGTTCTGAAAATGGGTCTAAAGACCCTCTTAAAACTGAAATAGGGGAGTTTCAACGAAGAAGATGAACCTTCAGCCTGAACTCGCACGCGCGATCGCGCAAACGACCCGCGCGCGCGAGCTTCGTGTTTTCAGGCAGGCAGAAAAGGTTTTTATAAATAAAACAAAAAATTGGGCATATCGAGCGAGCGGCCCATGCGAGCGACCTTCGCGCGAGCGGCCCGCGCACGCGACTTCTGGCATTTCTAGTTTTTGCTTGTCTTGTGTTAAGGAACTGTTTGGGTGATATTTTATGAATTTTTAAAGCTCTGTATGGAAAATTGACAAAAATAGAATTTTATTTGGGTATGTTTGGACGATTAGAACGTGGTATTATGACCTATCAATCCCAGTACGCACGTCGTTTATATAATTCAGTGAATTGCCTCATGTTTTAAAGTTTCATGACATACATGTGGAGTCAGTGATACATGCATGGTGAGTGTGAAGGTTGGTCAGTATGGAAAAGACTAATGGTCAGTGTGGCATAGTGAGTGCGGTTGAGATTGTGTTATGGACACTCCCTGGTAAGTGAGTACCAAAGTGTGTTGTTATTGAGATTGCGGTGAGAGTGTCTTTGAAATGCGACAGTGGCAAAACTGGACACTCCCTGACGACCATGGTAGCGTCAAAGTGTGTGAAGCCGAACTTGGACATTCCCTGGCACCCATGGTAGTGCTAAAGTGTGGCCTACGGACACTCCCTGATACCCGAGTCTGGATACTGCGTGAGGGTTCCTCCGGTATTTGCATGGCGGATTAGGTATTAAAGTGTGAGGCATTGGAAATTCCCTGGTACCCCGGACCAAAGTGTGAGGCAAACTGGACATTCCCTGGCACCCCTGTGCTAAAGTGTGGCTATCGGAGTATTTCAAAGATACTGGTGTGTGATAGTGGGTTGTTGGGTTTTGTCGAGAGAAAAGAGTCGGTAAGATGAAATGGTGCATTGTTCTCATACACGGTCACATATATGTGAATTATATCTTTTAAATAATATTGTGCTTGTTTCCTAAAATGAACTCCTTGATTTAATATAAACTTGTTGAATTAAATGAGAAATGGAATGAGGTAAATGAGTATGTTTTACATTCAAGTTATGTTTTTAATATTCACCAGCTTCTTGAAGCTGACGACGTTGATGCGTCCTGGACATTCGTGTTCAGGTTTTTCAAGTTATGATCAGGCTGAACATTATGATTATGCTAATTGAGAATGACTGCTTGGAAGAGAGACTATTATCAATACTCTATGTTTTTAAGTTAAACTAAATTCTGTAATAAGAATGACTGTAATAGACGATAAATATTGTTTTGTCTTAAGGTGGCTTGTGCCTTAGTTGACCCCATATTGTAATATGTAATAAGTTAGGAAATATTTGTAAGTCTTGTTTTGCTCTGCTCTGATTATTATGTTTTTGTTGTTGACGTTTGGGACGGAATCGATCCTTCAAACTGTCGCGACCTACGGGTCCATAAAGGAAATTAAACGCTTTCCATATTTATGCTACGTCGGGGCGTGACATTGAAACTTAAGGTACCATTGCCGAGAAGCTTGCTTAAGTCCATATATTGACTTCTTTAACATACCATGTCCTCTTTGCCCTTTATAATGAAGCTTTTGGGCTGTGCCATGTAGACTTCTTCATCTAAACTCCCATTCAAAAAAGTTGTTTTGACATCCATTTGGTGAAGCTCTAAATAATAATGAGCTACCAATGCCAAAATAATTCTTAATGAATCCTTCTTAGAAACAGGAGATAAGGTTTCATTATAATCAATACCCTCTTTGTGATTAAATCCTTTGGCTACTAGTCTGGCTTTATGTCATTCAATGTTGCCCTTTAAATTGCGTTTGGTCTTATACCCGATTCTTTTACATCTTTGAGGCAAATCGACCAACTCCCAAACTTCATTATCACCCATAGATTTTAATTCGTCTTTCGTGGCATCAATCCATTTATCATAATTATCACTATTAATGGCTTGTTGATATGTAATCAGATCATCTATATCCCCTATGTTAAATTTAGCCTCTTGCAAATACACCACATAATCATCCGAGATAGCTGGCCTTCTAGGTCTCTGAGACCTTCTTAATGCTATTTCCGGTGGTGCCTCTACAATAGGTTCAATGGTGACAATCTCATTAGAGGGTTCATTGATGGGTTGTTGATTATTCATTTGTTCAATGTTGTTACCATGGACAACATCATTAGGAACACCATCATTCTAAATTCGGGGTAAGGGAATTTGTGCCCTGACTTCTTGAATAACCACTTCTCTAATTTTATCACTCCCATTGACTTCACCATTCTCAATGAATTTAGCATTACCGGTTTCAACTATTCTTATGTTATGGTTAGGATAGTAAAACTTGTATCCCTTTGAGTGTTCTGGATACCCAATGAAAAAACCACTAATAGTCTTGGGATCTAATTTCTTTTCTTGTGAATTATAAATTCTCGCTTCCGCTTGACAACCCCAAACATGCAGGTGTCTAATACTAGGTTTCCTTCCCATCCACAGTTTAAAAGGAGTCTTTGGAACTGACTTACTAGGAACTCTATTTAATATATACACAGCGGTTTTGAGAGCATACATCCATAAAGATAAAGGTAAATTAGTAATGCTTATAAAACTTCTAACCATATCCATAAGTATACGGTTGTGTCTTATAGCCACACCATTCTGCTAGGGTGTACTCGGCATTGTCTATTGTTCAACTATACCTAAATTTTTTAGGAGTTTAGCAAGTGGGCCAGGTTGTTGCCCTATTTCATCATATTTACCATAAAATTCACTACCTCTATCAGACCTAATGATTTTTACCTTTTTCCTAATTGTCTTTCAACTTCTTTTATATAAATCTCAACAAGATTAACTGATTGAGATTTATCGTGCAAGGGATAAAGATAACAAAAATGTGAAAAGTCATCTATAAAGGTGATGAATTACTTTTCTCTTCTGAAGGATGGAACATCAAAAGGACCGCATATGTCTGTGTGTATTATTTCTAGGAGTTCATTACTTCTCGTGGCTCCTTTCTTTGTATGTTTGGTTTGTTTTACCTTAATGCAGTCCACACATACACCAAAATCACTAAAATCCAGGTCAGGGAGGTGTGGATACCGGGAATCGGACCACTTCTCTTGTTTGAGATTGTTTTGAAATTGATTTGAATCAAAGAAAGAAAATAGGTCTGTTGAAAACAGATACAGAGTCGCCACTTGGTCTTTAAGGAACCAAGAAACCTAATTTTGACTCACCCAAATGGATAAAGGGCACCGGCCCTTCATAACCAAAGAACTTGGTTCGGGGTTTTGGTACGAGAGAGGAAGGAGCCTTTGTCGCGACTAAAACACCCTCAACTCGCCCCATCTTTCGACGGGCCTCAATTAGCATCCAAATAATCATCTTATACTATGTATGGTTCGTCAATTAATACTATGATAGTATATTACATTACATAAGAAACTTGAAAATGGAAGATCTAAAGATAAAATATCATTCATAAGATCTAAATCAAATATCATGCAATGTAAAGTGAAAGATCACACAAATAAACCTAGGAAAAAAAATCGTCTAATCACGCTTCAAGTAATTAAGTTTCCTTAATCTAAAGGGGACATGAATCGTTATTGAAACAAATAAGCAAAGAAATCAAAATATGCTTAGCAAGCTAGTGTGATGCGTGTTAATCTTTGATAAAAGAAGACCTCTCAATCCCCGGGACGGATGAGAAAGGATGATTAGATCAAAGGGGAAGCATGAACGTGTGATCAAGTTCATTCCTTATAATCTTCTTAGATTAAGAGTTACAAAAACCCCAAATCTTGCATGAATGCAATGTATGTATCTAAAATGTGCAAAGGTTGTAGTGTGTTTTGTGTACATGGATTTCTAGAATGACTTAGAAGTCTAAAATGTGTATGAATGAATGAATGAAATTAACATGGGATGTGTACAAATGTAGTATGGACTACTTCCTAAGATATGAACTAATTTGGAATGCATATGAGCATCAAATCAAAGAATGAAAGTTGAAATGTACTTGCTGTGAATAGTGGACAGAACAGTAGCATGATCTTTTGGAATTTGAAAAGAGGGGTTAGGAATGTTTTCAATGCATGATTTTTTATGGAGATGTTCCTTATTGTGTCTAGAAGACAACCCAAAAGGCCAATCTTGAATATCTATCACAGATTGAGAGAAATTATATAAACAATAGAGGTCACTCAGAAACAGAGTTCGTACTGTCGACTGAAATGTTAGAAAATCTTAGAAAATGAAAAAGAATGATCTAGAGGCCCATTTTATACAGAAAGTTTCCTAAGACATTTAATTTTAAGGGAAAAATAAGTTAGGACCACCCCTTTTGGAAAAGTTTCCTGTAAAAGAGGTTGGAAGTGGACCTAGCTGCTGTGACAGCAAAATCAGAATGTTTGGAAGGAATATTGGGATCCAAATGGACCATTTCCAAGTACTTCCAAGTCAAACCAAAAATCATGGGTGTTCTCCAATGAGTTAGTAAGACTTTCCAAGTGGCCTTGCATCCATATGTTGAGTATTGAGTTCTAGAGAAATCTTTGAACTCAACTCACTCACTGTTTTGACTCATTATTTTGAAGATTTTTGGAGAAAACAAAGTTTTGTTTCTTGAAACCAAATGAGAGGGATTGAGAGGGGTTTTGAAATAGATGTTTTGAAAACACATTTTCAATACTCAATAAGGATTATAGCCACTTAAAATGTCAACATTAAACTCATCATCAAGAACCTCCAAGATTGTTGGAGAGATTTATTTTTATTTTTTGAACATAACTTCAATACATTTCAAGAATACCTTGGAAGTATTGAGGTTATGATCATCATCTATCAAACATGTTTTTGAGGTCAAGAGCTACTATCCATAAGGATTCACTCACCCCAAACTTCATGTCATCACTTAGATGATGATGAACTAGTAAGTAAATAAAGAAAAGAAAAAGAAATGAGATAAGGAGAGATGAACATATATATAATCAAAGCAAGTAAATAGCAATCAATAGATGATAATCAATGTGATTTTGGACTTGTAGCTTGGTGTTTCACTCATAGATTTTGACATTTGGACATGGAAGTAGCTTTCTATCTCATGAATGCTCAAGAATGAGGGTTGGAGTGGACTTTGAATGTGAAGTATATAGAAGGATGATGGAAGAAAACAAGAATAAAACTCACTTTCTTATGGAAAATCAATGGGAGAAGCTCCCTTTCTCTCTTCTAAACCTATATCTATCTCTCTTCTTCTCTACAACTTTTCAAGCTTTGCACTTGGCCCCCCCAAAATGAAGAGCAATGGAGGGTTTAAATAGGCCAATTTGGGGTGGTTTTGGGGTTTTAGAAGTACTCCCATTGGTCCCAAACAACTGTGAACATAAAACTATGTCGTTTTGGCTTTCAATTAATCAATTTGGACCCCTAAAAAAATTACAAAAATGGACTCTGCGAGGATTGAGTGCCGCGGAGGCACTGGACCAGTGCCGCGGCGGCAGTGGGCCAGTGCCGCGGCGGCAGTGCTCCTCTGAAGCCCAGAAAATTACGTTTAGGCCCCCAGAGGTTCCGGTATTCGCGAAAAGGCCCTATTTTGTCCGAAATTCACAGAAAATGCATACGAACTCCAAATCGAGGTTGTGATATACCGTTGGAAAGGTAATGGAGTCTACTTTACATAAAAAATAGTTCGGGGATAGGTCACTTTGAAAAGTTTTGTGGTATTCGTGATAAAAGCTGATTTGATCGCCTTTTTCGCCTTTGAAAATTCATAATAAATTCGTTTTAAATCCGAAAATTATGTGCGATATACCGTCGGAAAGCTGTTGACCTCTAGTATCCATGAAAAATATTTGAAAATTGTCACGGTGCCCCGGTTCTAAAGTCAAATTCCGGTCAAACTGGTCAAACCTGGGATTCCCGGGAAGTTCTGGAAACCTCCGGGAGTTCCCGGGAGCTGATGTTTTCGCTCGATTTTCTTTTGGAACTTGTTTTAATACTTTTCTCATGATTTAGAATGATTCTGGTGAATTCGGACGATTTCGGTCAAACTTGGTCAAACCTTGGTCAAACCTTGGTTTAACCGGTCAACGGGGACTTTCCGAGAGCTTCCGGGACTTCCGGGGGTTTCTGGGAGCTGACGATTTCACCCGATTTTCTCTTAAAAACTCATTTTATCGCTTTTCTTACAACGTAGCATGTTTCTAGAACTTTGGGACCAAATCTGGGAGTTTTCGGGCTTTCAGGGGCATTTTGGTCATTCTGAGCATTTTGAGAAATAGAACTAACTTCCAAGAGTCCTTTTAAGTCTTTTTCGATCATTGTGAACCACCAAGCTATGGGTCTCCTAAATCTGATAGCCGACAAAATGGGGTGTCTACAGTTTGCCCCTCTTTGGCATGAACTTGTGAGGCAACGCATGTCGCAAGGGAGTGCCAAAGCTTTGAAGAGACAGGACTTTTTGGAGGCTATAGATTTAGGATAAAAAGCGTTGCAAAAGATGCAAAAAATGATGTTGAGGTCAATGCTGGTCGTGCTCTGCGTTAGCTGCCTACGTATCCCAAGGGGAATCAAACCAGGACGTAGTTCAGGGCACAAAGGAACCAATCAGACATGCACATACACAACAATCAGGCAGATGCTATGCTATGAGGATGATATGCAATGCATGGATGTAATGTGAATTGTGTCATGAGTCCTATCATGTCTAGTGTTCTGATCCTAGTATGAGCAGGTGCTGTGGGGTGTGCCACTCCGAGTGGGCTGGTATTGTGCTAGTGTTTACGACTGTGATGTGGTGGATGACTCGGATAAGGACATTAAGGTTTAGAAGACTCTGGGTCTAGGGGCAAACTTCTGGAATTTTGGGAAGCGTGCTTCGCAAGTGAATGTTATTGGATGTTGGGTCCCAGAGGACTAAGATGCAGTTTGACAGATAACCGACGGACATGGAAGCCCTGGAAATTAAGAGACGAACACAGAAGTCCTGAGACGTTAAGTGATGGACATGAAATCCCGAGATGTCAAGCGATGAACATGGAAGCCCCATTAATGGACATAGAAGCCTAAGATTTTGAATGAGAATGATGAACACGGCATATTTTGAATGAGAGTGATGGTAAACTAATGATGATTAATGAACTGACGATGTACGAATCGAGATGATGAGTCGACTACTGTGACTATCATGGATTGGATCAACAGTTGGGCTAACCGTGACCGAAAGAAGTGACGATGCACGAACCGAGATGATGAGTCAACAGTGAACTACTATGACTATCATGGATTGGATCAACAATTGGACTAACCGTGACCGGAAGAAGTGACGATGCACGAATCGAGATGATGAGTCAACAGTGAACTACTATGACTATCATGGATTGGATCAACAGTTGGACTAACCGTGACCGGAAGAAGTGACAATGTACGAATCAAGATGATGAGTCAACAGTGAACTAGTGTGACTATCATGAATTGGATCAACAGTTGGACTAACCGTGATTAGAAGAAGTGACGATGTATGAATCGAGATGATGAGTCAACAGTGAACTACTGTGACTATCATGGATTGAACTGACGATGTACGAATCGATATGACGAGTCGACAGTGAACTACTGTGACTGTTGTGATTGAACTGACGATGTACGAATCGATATGACGAGTCGACAGTGAACTACTGTGACTGTTGTGATTGAACTAACGATGTACGAATCGATATGACGAGTCGACAGTGAACTACTGTGACTGTTGTGATTGAACTGACGATGTACGAATCGATATGCCTGCTGGGGGATTAAACTGAATCTGTTGGGGATGAAGCGACTCTTTCTGGGATCTCTCTTCAACTACTTCTCTTGATCGTGAACCAGGATTCAAATTCGAATCTCTCATAGCTGATCAAATCTTGCTGGCCTGGAACCGGGATCCATCAACAGCCACTCATGGACTTGTGTTGCTTGGAGATGAAAGAAAATCAACAGCCACTCATGGACTTATGTTGCATGGACGAGGGAAGGTAATCAACAGCCACTCATGGACTTATGTTGCAAGGAGATAATGGTCAACTTTCGATGGTTTGGAAAGGGATGAAATTCGCATTTGCCCTAAGTTTGGACGCTTCTCATGCTGACGCCTTAACCGGTACAGTAATGGTGTTTGGTACTCCTGCTTGTATTGGCATGCTCTTTATAACTTAATTTGAAAATTTTATTAGTCACTGTTGACTTACACATTTGAGACTACAACAGACTCAAAAACTTGACAGACATTGACGCACGAGGGTGACACATTTGACACAAGCTCGTCTTGTCAAAACTTGATGTGCTTTTGTTATAAACGATGTACCATTTCTCTTTTGGTGTTCACCCCTCATCTTAACATGGTAACACTTTGCTGATAAATCTGATTTTTGAAAATTCCTCCCTAGTGATCTAGTCAATTTTCTGCTTCTCCCAGGAAGTGTTTTGAATTAGTGCCTTAGCTTTTAGAGTAAAAGATGCTCTATTTCAAAATTTTCAAAATAACTTGGTAACTTGAAAACTCGCCCTTGGTGTGAAGGGATTTAGGCAAACGAAGTTTGCCCCTAGTTTGAGGTGTACAAAGTGGGATTCCTAAGCAAACGAGGTGGGTGACCGAAGTTTGCCCCTAGTTTGGATGATGGTTTATTGGAGGTTTTGGGCAAACGAGGTAGGTGACCGAAGTTTGCCCCTTATATGAAGGGTAGTTAGTAAAAGTCAGGCAAACGAGGCGGGTAGCCGATGTTTGCCCCTAGTGTGGAAGGTGATTTTCTGGCTTGAGGCATGGACCGTGACTTTAATCTCTCCAATGCTCATAACTTTTGCCTAGGCACCAGTGAGGTGACCTAGCAAGCTCTTTTCTCTCTTTTGTTATTGCTCACCTTGGATTTAACTCTAATTTTGCCTAGGCGTCCTTTCAGATTTTCGACCTAGCGAGCCATCCTTCTTTTCTTTTGAAAGTCTGCCTACGTACCCCCGAGCGGGGATCAGGTCCAACGTAGTTCGGGCCAAGGCTTGAAGAAAATGGTTATTTTTGTGGGTGGAGCGACCGAACCGATGTGGTTGCCTATGTATCCCTGAGTGGGAATCAGGTCGAGCGTAGTTCGAGGCAAGGCTTGAAATAAGGGGTTTGAGGTATGAGGGTTTTTCAAACCAATCGTCAAAGAAGTTCAAACTTGAGCCACTTGTGGAAGCTTTGAATAAAAGGATTCAGTTTCAATCTCCCCTTCTTTTCTTTTTTTTTTTGTTTTTTTTTTTTTTGTTTTGAGGATTGATCCTTTTCACTTTCGCCTAGCCAGTCAATTTTGCTTTTTAATGTAGTCGATTCTTGTGAGATCTTTCAATCGCAATCTCAGAATTCCAGAATGTGCATGTCAGCTCTCGGAATTTATTTGTGGTCATTCCGTGCCTTTTGAAATGTGATCTTGGCACGTTCTTAAGATGTATCTTGAAGCGTATGATTCTCTTATTTGTTTCATCAAAATTTTCTCCAACATTTCGACTGGCTAGTGTCAGATTTTGGAAATCAACACCTTTTTCAGCTCTAACTTTTGCCTAGGTGCCCTTTCGGGTTTTCAACCTAGCGAGCTTTTCCTTTTCTTTTCTTTTCTTTCCTTTTCTTTTTCTTTCTTTCTTTTTTTTTTGTTTTTTTTGAAAAGTGGAGATGAAACTCACTGAAATGTTTGGCCACCATCAAGAGCTAAGTTTGCATTGCTTTCAATCGGACAGATTGCGTGGCTCCCAATTGGATTGGGCTTAAGGCTTCGAAATGGTGGAAAAGGGGTGTTGGGCAAGCCCCAAGTCAGTTTCAAGTATGTCTTTTCAAGATTGAGGCAAGAGCATCTTTAAATTCTTAAAGTAAGACTATTCAATTCTCGGCTCTTCATCAGTGTCGGCGTGAAATCGACTTTAACCTTTCAGGATTCTTTTTTGTTTTGTTGTAGAAAAATTATTAGCAGAGTAATATCCATGGTAATTTAAAAAGTGACACTTCAGTTTAGTGATTCATGCATTTATGACTAGGCACATCAGATTAAGCAAAATGAGATTTCATTCCATCAATAGAGAAGGTTTACAAACTTATTAACAACTCGATGACAGACAGACTCGATCACAAGACTAGAATTGAAATGGACTCGGAACATAGAACATACTCAACTTGACTCGACCCGGTCTCAAATGGAGTGTCTTTGCGACCCATTTATTTTTCTTATTATATTTTTTTTAGCAGAAGTTCCAAACACAATCACTTTACTGCATAGCTTCAACACTCATTGGCATCATCGAAGGGATCATCCGAGCGGTTGATCCAAGCCAAGATAGTGGATAGGATTAGGATGGGATACATCCTCTATGAGGTTCTGAATGTCATGGCGGAGGCGGATGCATTGATCGGTGGCATGGCCTAGATTTTGGTGGTAAGCACATCGTAGGCTCATGTTGTAGTGGGAGGGTATGGGATCCGGTAGCGGTTTGTGAGGGAGGAGCTGTAGGTGGCCCTTTCTGAGTAGGTGGTCCAAGGCTGTGGAAAGAGGAACATCAAGTTTGGAGAATTCGCGAGGGCCTTTTGGACGATTTGGAGGAATGGACTGGTATGGACGAAGGGCGCAGGCCATTGATTGGTTGCTAAGTGCATTGATATCCGGGGAGTCCAGGGAGTAGTTAGGTCTCTTGGACTGGTGTTGGGGTTCATCCTTTTTGAACTTTCCTTCTCTGATGGCATCCTCTATTCTGGTGCCTATTTCAAATAGCTCTTCGAATGTGGAGATGGATTGGTAGAATAGCTTGTCATGATATACTGGTTGCATGTTCTTGACCAGCATACGTACTTACTCTTTCTCAACAGGTCTGTGGATCATTTGAGCCACTTTATTCCTCCATCTGCTCAAGAACGCAGTGAAGGACTCATTGAAGTTCTGCCTGGTGGTCTCTAGATCCTGGATGGTGATATCAAACTCTTGGTTGTAAGAGTAGTGATCAATAAAAGTTCTAGCAACGTCTTCCCAGACTCGGGTCTTGGAGGCTTCAAGGGTTAGGAACCAGGATAGTGCGGCATTCTTAAGGGTTTGCGGGAACAGCATCGCAATGTGCTCATGAGTGCAGCCCATCGATTGGAAGATGCTCATGCACAACTTGATGTGACTTTTTGGATTCCCTGTTCTGTCAAAACGGTCGATGGCAGGCATCTTGAAATTCTCTGGCAGTTTCAGCTTGATGGGCTCAAAGAGGCCTTCCAGGTCTAACATGTAATCATCGACCCCCTTGCTTTTCCTCAGTACGCTTTCCAACTTGTCAACCTTATCCATTTTCTCTTGAAGCTTCTTCTCATACGCAAACGGTGGGACCCCTTGAAACCAGTCTTCCTCCCCATTATTCTCAGATGGGGGTGGTTCAAACCCCGGTGGTGGAAAACCGGGCGGAGGTTGCGGCCGCTGCTGCTTTAATTCTTCCATGAAACTCAAAACTTGGGCCAGGCGATCAGATTGTTGGCTTATGGTTGTTCCCAACACAGTGACCTTATTTTCCAATTCTTCTTGATTCATGCTGAAGTAACTTGGTGGGCAGATCTTGACCAAACGACTGTTTGAACTTCCAACCCAGGACGAGGATCCCAGTGGCTGACTTTGGGAATCTATACAAACCTACAGATTCGAGAGGAGAAGTGTATCAGATTCTGACAGAGGCAATCAGACAGACAGTGACAGTGACAGGTATGGACAGGCTTGTGTACAGACTGACTGAGATAGTGTGCGCAGACTGATGAGAATGGTGCATGCACATGAGACAAGCATGCGGATGCAAGCCCTAATCTATATGATGCCCCTACTTCTAACAGATAGAAGTTAAACAAATAAGGTCCTAGCCATACAGAGTGTGCTAACCTTACTTTCCAGTATGATCACCAAGGGATAACAGGGATTTCCGGGATACTTTGGGAATTTCGGATAGAGTTTCTGGGAGAAACATGGGTTTGGAAGATTCGGAGAAATTTCTAGGAAATTTGGATAGAGTTTCTAGGAGATAGGACAGAGTTTCTGGGAGAAACTGGTATATCTGGGAAATCAGGGAGATTTAGACAGAGTTTTTTGGGAAAAACTGGTTAATATGGGTGTATCTGGGATATCTGGACAGAGTTTCTAGGAGAACTGGACAATATGGTTATATCTGGGATATCTGGACAGAGTTTCTAGGAGAAACAGGTTATGATGGTGATCATACTGTCTAGCTAGTTTTCATACTCCTATGTCCTAGGACCAACAAACAAGGTTTGCGGTGTAAATCTTTGTGAGCATGGAGCAGACATCCTTATCATGGTACCTAGGCAAGTCAACTCAATGTGATCACATGTGAGCGATTGCCTTGGGAATCATAAGAAAGAGATTCTGTTCTATGTCACATAAGCGTCTACACCGCGCAGGTAATCCCATCGGGGCATACAGCAGTTATATCACATTGTCCTATCTGAAAAGATAAATGAACAGTCCTATGAAAGGTTCTACAGGAATCTATATGAAAAGGCTGGGTTTAGTCAAAGAGGGTCCGTTGACGAGAGTTCCAATATACCGTTGGGGAGACAGTACGGAGGTTTTTACTCTTTTTGATATACCTTGGAAGGTACAGTATCAACGGTGACTTGTGCCCTGGCACAGCAAGACCTGAACAATGTCAGCGCCGCGTTTCAGACACAGTCGGAGGGGGGGAATGCAAGAGTGCAATACGGTGAACCAAACACAGTAAAAAGATGATTTTAAGGATGCTTCTTATGAGTCAAACCTCTGTATTATTTTGTTTTTAAAATAAAAATCCCCAGCAGAGTCGCCAGATTGTGGATACCGGGAATCGGACCACTTCTCTTGTTTGAGATTGTTTTGAAATTGATTTGAATCAAAGAAAGAAAATAGGTCTGTTGAAAACAGATACAGAGTCGCCACTTGGTCTTTAAGGAACCAAGAAACCTAATTTTGACTCACCCAAATGGATAAAGGGCACCGGCCCTTCATAACCAAAGAACTTGGTTCGGGGTTTTGGTACGAGAGAGGAAGGAGCCTTTGTCGCGACTAAAACACCCTCAACTCGCCCCATCTTTCGACGGGCCTCAATTAGCATCCAAATAATCATCTTATACTATGTATGGTTCGTCAATTAATACTATGATAGTATATTACATTACATAAGAAACTTGAAAATGGAAGATCTAAAGATAAAATATCATTCATAAGATCTAAATCAAATATCATGCAATGTAAAGTGAAAGATCACACAAATAAACCTAGGAAAAAAAATCGTCTAATCACGCTTCAAGTAATTAAGTTTCCTTAATCTAAAGGGGACATGAATCGTTATTGAAACAAATAAGCAAAGAAATCAAAATATGCTTAGCAAGCTAGTGTGATGCGTGTTAATCTTTGATAAAAGAAGACCTCTCAATCCCCGGGACGGATGAGAAAGGATGATTAGATCAAAGGGGAAGCATGAACGTGTGATCAAGTTCATTCCTTATAATCTTCTTAGATTAAGAGTTACAAAAACCCCAAATCTTGCATGAATGCAATGTATGTATCTAAAATGTGCAAAGGTTGTAGTGTGTTTTGTGTACATGGATTTCTAGAATGACTTAGAAGTCTAAAATGTGTATGAATGAATGAATGAAATTAACATGGGATGTGTACAAATGTAGTATGGACTACTTCCTAAGATATGAACTAATTTGGAATGCATATGAGCATCAAATCAAAGAATGAAAGTTGAAATGTACTTGCTGTGAATAGTGGACAGAACAGTAGCATGATCTTTTGGAATTTGAAAAGAGGGGTTAGGAATGTTTTAAATGCATGATTTTTTATGGAGATGTTCCTTATTGTGTCTAGAAGACAACCCAAAAGGCCAATCTTGAATATCTATCACAGATTGAGAGAAATTATATAAACAATAGAGGTCACTCAGAAACAGAGTTCGTACTGTCGACTGAAATGTTAGAAAATCTTAGAAAATGAAAAAGAATGATCTAGAGGCCCATTTTATACAGAAAGTTTCCTAAGACATTTAATTTTAAGGGAAAAATAAGTTAGGACCACCCCTTTTGGAAAAGTTTCCTGTAAAAGAGGTTGGAAGTGGACCTAGCTGCTGTGACAGCAAAATCAGAATGTTTGGAAGGAATATTGGGATCCAAATGGACCATTTCCAAGTACTTCCAAGTCAAACCAAAAATCATGGGTGTTCTCCAATGAGTTAGTAAGACTTTCCAAGTGGCCTTGCATCCATATGTTGAGTATTGAGTTCTAGAGAAATCTTTGAACTCAACTCACTCACTGTTTTGACTCATTATTTTGAAGATTTTTGGAGAAAACAAAGTTTTGTTTTTTGAAACCAAATGAGAGGGATTGAGAGGGGTTTTGAAATAGATGTTTTGAAAACACATTTTCAATACTCAATAAGGATTATAGCCACTTAAAATGTCAACATTAAACTCATCATCAAGAACCTCCAAGATTGTTGGAGAGATTTATTTTTATTTTTTGAACATAACTTCAATACATTTCAAGAATACCTTGGAAGTATTGAGGTTATGATCATCATCTATCAAACATGTTTTTGAGGTCAAGAGCTACTATCCATAAGGATTCACTCACCCCAAACTTCATGTCATCACTTAGATGATGATGAACTAGTAAGTAAATAAAGAAAAGAAAAAGAAATGAGATAAGGAGAGATGAACATATATATAATCAAAGCAAGTAAATAGCAATCAATAGATGATAATCAATGTGATTTTGGACTTGTAGCTTGGTGTTTCACTCATAGATTTTGACATTTGGACATGGAAGTAGCTTCCTATCTCATGAATGCTCAAGAATGAGGGTTGGAGTGGACTTTGAATGTGAAGTATATAGAAGGATGATGGAAGAAAACAAGAATAAAACTCAATTTCTTATGGAAAATCAATGGGAGAAGCTCCCTTTCTCTCTTCTAAACCTATCTCTATCTCTCTTCTTCTCTACAACTTTTCAAGCTTTGCACTTGGCCCCCCCAAAATGAAGAGCAATGGAGGGTTTAAATAGGCCAATTTGGGGTGGTTTTGGGGTTTTAGAAGTACTCCCATTGGTCCCAAACAACTGTGAACATAAAACTATGTCGTTTTGGCTTTCAATTAATCAATTTGGACCCCTAAAAAAATTACAAAAATGGACTCTGCGAGGAATGAGTGCCGCGGAGGCACTGGGCCAGTGCCGCGGCGGCAGTGGGCCAGTGCCGCGGCGGCAGTGCTCCTCTGAAGCCCAGAAAATTACGTTTAGGCCCCCAGAGGTTCCGGTATTCGCGAAAAGGCCCTATTTCGTCCGAAATTCACAGAAAATGCATACGAACTCCAAATCGAGGTTGTGATATACCGTTGGAAAGGTAATGGAGTCTACTTTACATAAAAAATAGTTCGGGGATAGGTCACTTTGAAAAGTTTTGTGGTATTCGTGATAAAAGCTGATTTGATCGCCTTTTTCGCCTTTGAAAATTCATAATAAATTCGTTTTAAATCCGAAAATTATGTGCGATATACCGTCGGAAAGCTGTTGACCTCTAGTATCCATGAAAAATATTTGAAAATTGTCACGGTGCCCCGGTTCTAAAGTCAAATTCCGGTCAAACTGGTCAAACCTGGGATTCCCGGGAAGTTCTGGAAACCTCCGGGAGTTCCCGGGAGCTGATGTTTTCGCTCGATTTTCTTTTGGAACTTGTTTTAATACTTTTCTCATGATTTAGAATGATTCTGGTGAATTCGGACGATTTCGGTCAAACTTGGTCAAACCTGGTCAAACCTTGGTCAAACCGGTCAACGGGGACTTTCCGGGAGCTTCCGGGACTTCCGGGGGTTTCTGGGAGCTGACGATTTCACCCGATTTTCTCTTAAAAACTCATTTTATCGCTTTTCTTACAACGTAGCATGTTTCTAAAACTTTGGGACCAAATCTGGGAGTTTTCGGGCTTTCAGGGGCATTTTGGTCATTCTGAGCATTTTGAGAAATAGAACTAACTTCCAAGAGTCCTTTTAAGTCTTTTTCGATCATTGTGAACCAGCAAGCTATGGGTCTCCTAAATCTGATAGCCGACAAAATGGGGTGTCTACAGGAGGATTCCCCCTTTTACGAGTCTTTGAACCCTATCCCTAGATATGTGTCCTAATCTTTTATGCCACAAGAAGTATGAATTGTCATCCATTAAAACACGTTTAGTTCTACCGTTAGGTTGCAGGATGAGTAATGTTTGTTCAAAATTATTATCTAAATTAATTTGATACAAACCATCAATCATAAGACTAGAACCACGGTAATTAAGATCTTTAAATAATTTAAAACCTTTATTCTTAAATTAAAAAAAAAGCCATCAACATCAAATTTTGATAAGGAAACCAAATTTCTAGAAATACTAGGAACATAAGAAGTGTCTTTTAAATCCAAAATAAAACCAGAATCCAAAATTATTCTAAAAGTGACGACGGCTTCAACTTTAGCTTTCCTTCGGTTCCCCGTGTATAAAAATACTTCATTTTGTCTTATGGTTCGAGTCGAAAGGTATCCCTTCAAGGTATTGGAAACATGGGTGCTTGAACTAGAATCTTAAATCCAATAATTTGAAGGAACATCAGTTAAGTTTGATTCGAAACATACTAAAGCCAAAGGCTTACCCTTCTTTTTGAACCAAGCTCGCCTTTTCAGGCAATCCTTCTGGAAGTGCCCACTCTTTTTACAAAGTGACACTTATCATTCCTCTTTTCAATCTTCTTTGGTGCTGGTTCAAACTCATTGGATCGGCCTTGCTTTATGCCTTTCCCAATTGCTTTCTTAGATGAGTTCATCATCCTAGAATTGTTCTGCATGGCGAGATGAGCCACTTGACCCCTTTGCTGCTTTAAACATTCTTCTTCCTGGATCAATTTAGATGTCACCTCATTTATACTCCAATTATCTTTTATAGTGTTGTAATTTATAACAAATGGTGCATACTGATCTGGGAGAGAATTGAGAATGAATTGGACAATAAATGCACCATTCAATTGCATCTCTAAAGCCCTTAATTTGGAAACAAGCTTGGTCATCTCCAGAATGTACTCGTTCATTGTATGGGTCCATTAAAAATCATTATGGTAAGTTTTCCCATCAGTCCCTGCTAGGGACTTATCAGCCTGTTGGAATCTCTGCTTGACATTATTCAAAAACTCCATAGCACTTTCACTTTCGGGTAAGGAATTTTTAATGGAGGGGATGACAGTAAGCTTCAAATACATCAGGCTCAGCCTGTTGGATCTTTCCCACGCTACGAACACATCCCCTTCAGCTTCACTACTCGTATCTATAATGGCAGCGGGCTTTTCAACAAGAAGGGATATGTCCAAGTCAAGAACCCCCAGGGTGAACTGAACGTGTTCACTCCAATCATTAAAATTTGTTCCATCATATTTTGGAGTGGACGAAGCTGCATTAAAAAGGCTAATAGGGGCTGCTGCAACAATAAAATATGCCCACATATCAAATATAGCAACACATAATCTATAATTTCAAGGGATAGTTTCATGGACTGTTTGATGATTTTCATGAAACATAAATGGGCAATGTGCCTATCAACGAAGGAGAGATATGGACCTTTGGGCAACCTATATCATCCTCAATCAATAACATGTCGCCCCTTTAACATTATTTTAACCATTGTGACTGGACCTTTGGGCCACCAAATCACAGTGGCAAATTTTCAATATAATAAAAACATTTAAGCAACCAAATCACAGTGGCAAATTTTCAATATAATAAAAACATTTACAATCCGAATACTCAAAATTATATTTCGACCTTTGGGCAACCAAAATATAGTAATTGAATATTTTCACAATAATGTAGTATTTTATATTTTTAGACCAGGGCACTTTGGTGAACACCTAATCTAACAGAATGTACATGCTACCATAAGGAAGGCTTAATACTTCTAATATACATTCAATCATACTAGAACAGAATCAATTATGTTCAATGAGCATCAGAATACCCATTAATGGTATTATAGACAAATGGAGACAATAAGACAGTAAATTTGGAAAATAAAATTTTTTCCAAAATTGGTTTAACAACTTATCAATTTAAAGAATAACTCCAGAGTTATTCTCCAATTTGCGGAATCATAAAAAAAAATTTTCTGGAGATAGTCATTGTGTTTACATTATTACCAAAAATCGGCAAATCTCACAATTCTCTTTTATGGCAGAATATAAACGAAACATCATGAGATTAAAACTAAGGCTTTGATACCACATGTAATCATAATCAAGAACAATCATCAAACTATTAAAGCATGAATCAATAATCTAGGATTAAAATATAAACTAGTCATGCATTGTTCTTCAGGATCTTTATTCTCATGTATGTCCACGATTAAGTCCACCTAATCTAAAAGATAATAATAAAGCATGCCGTGATCCATAGTACTTCCTTACTTGACTCTCGAAATCAGACTGGTGGCTCTTGAAGTCAGGATGATGTCTCAAGAAATTAGACTTATGGCTCCAGAAATCAGACTGATGGCAGATCCCTTCTTAAGATTTTGAACCCTAAAATATTTTAGTATTGGACAACTAAGTTTCTTCCTCTTGCCCTCTAAGTTCGTGTTGCATAAAAAGTAATTACTGATGGAGAGTTTTTCACTATATTTAAAGGGAGAGAGAGAGAGTACCTAATAGTCTCCTAATTAGCCTCTTATTCTGCTCACCCATCAAAGCAGACATTTAATGAAATTAGGATTCTTTTTGACCCATTATCTAAACCTTCTATAATTATCCCAATCATATCTCTATAAATCGGATTGATATATTGGACCATATAATAGTAGATTTAATTTAAACCTTCCTTATCAATTTCGCAGTCCCATAATTAATGGTAATTCAAAATTAAGTCTAACAATTCTATGATATTCTGGTGGATGGGGGTTCTTATAGGTTTCAAGCATGTGGGCATAAACTCTCAGTGGTTGCCTCTCTTAGGTGCACGAAGATGTGTTCCTGTGTTATCCAATTTTTTTTACGCACAAGGAAGGGATCTTGTCCCTCACTTGCTTTTCTGTTGTTACTGGTCAAAGGTTATCCATGTATTGTAGGATAGTCATTTTTTTGTTTCTTGTACTTGTGTTTGTTTGAATGAAACGAATTGATGTTTTAGCTATTAAAAAAAGGGACGAACTATTGTTCAATCTCATACCAAAACGTGTATATTTGCTTTTTTAGTAGTATCAAGAGAAATATACTATTCATCAGTTCAAAACCCATGCACACACACTTCTTTTGTCCCACTTTAAGGGTTCTTTGTCCCAATTACTTTTAAAATTTACCATTACTGCATAAAAAAACTTCTAACTTTTTTAGATTTAAAAGAAGAAATGGTAAACTTTAAAAGTAAACTATTCATTTTATGTGAGGTTAATTATTATTATTTTTTTTACTTAAAACAAGATATGGTAAACTTTAAAAGTAACTTAAAAGTAAACTTTTCATTTGATGTGAGGTTAGTTTCTTTTTCAATATATATATTTTTTTAATTTTAGAACTTAAAAGAAGAACAGTCAACCCCAATTGATTGGGACACACGACTTTGTTTGGTTTTAGAACTTAAAAGATGAAATTAAATTATGAAAAATAACAAATTAACACTTCCTTAAATAGTTGGAGTTTCATAAAAGGTCCCTTAATTTGGATGAGATGGAGAATTAAGCGGTTTATGGGTCAGGTAAAATTATTGTATCAGACTTTGGTGTGACCACTTAATCTAAGCCATACATTTAACCCCTTATTTCCAAGGGATCATGACAAATGATTCGCAAGGTTTTACATTTAAATTTGCCAACTACTTGTCATGGGCACCCTAAAAGCAGTGGACACATTTATGGTTTGGATTAAATGGTCATACCACATCAGCATGGCGACGTGGTGTGACCGGCGCATTGAATAATTTCTTCTTAAATACAGGGAATCTCACTTTTAGATGCGAGTCCCACCCAAAAAAGTCATTTCAATTGATTGCGAGTAAGTATACATGACATGTGTTACCTCTACCCTAGAATTTCCCATTCTTAGGGTGTTTTGGAGTATTTTCAGTGGTAGTGTAATTAACTGCAGTATCATGCATATTTGTCATCTTCACGATTTTCCATACTAATTTCTTCAACCATGTTCCTAAAATCAGCAACCGCGATCCATACCCATCTAGGGTGGTACTTTGATATTTCAGTGGATAGGGGTTATAATAGCCATATGCATGTTGTTGCATTTTCATTGCATTGTCATTCATGATAATGTGATGTGTTGTACATTTGTGTCACATGTGTGAGTGAGTTGTGACTACGAGTTGATTTGGGTGTCTATGTAAGAGAACCCTCTGAGACTGTGTTGAATGAGTGTTTTGATGTAATGTTGTCTCTCCGAGATTGAGGCGGTCATTGTGGAATACCCTAAATGTTTATCTGGAAATAAATGTTTACCTGTGTATTTCACTATCTGTATTATTATCTGGTTTAGAATATATTTCTGTTGTAAATTTTAGTATCCTGGTGAGGACGAATGAAAATGCTACATATTTGGTAGGCTAATTAGTAATTTCATAAAATCATGTGAAATTGCGTTTTAGCAACCAAACGGAACTTAGACGAAAACGGAACTTAAATTTTAGTTTCCACTTATGAAGCAATGAATTAGGCATGTAAGAAGTTTCGGAGAATAATTAGGAGTTTTGAAAACTCGCAGGGAGGTAAACACAATTTTTTAGAGTTGTGCCTATATATAGATAGAGGTGACTTAGATATTTTTTAATAAAGTTTTCTACACCTAAATCAAAAAGGGAGAAAAGAGAGATTTTGGTTCTTCGAGCTTCACAGCAACAATTGACGAACTTCTGCTCGTTTGTTTTCTTCTAAATTTCATATTTGAACTCCTCGAGATAAGCCGTCGTTTTGATATCCGTTAGGTCTTGTTTGGATAAGTTTTTTGAAAACTTGCTTTCTAGAATTTTTCTAAAAAGTTGATAATTGGACTTTTGATCGACAGGGATTGTAATAGACGGACTTCTGCACAATCTTTGTGCTCGGGATTTCTTTGGAAAGAATTTTAGGAGCGTTAATCAGAGGTGAGTGATTCAACTATGTGTTTTGGAATGATTTCTTGACATATATTCATGTTTTGTATGAAAAGCATATGTTAGTTCATAGATATATGTTGTTTAGTTCATATTGGGCAACTATATTGATAAGTAGGCCCAATTGCATGGTGAAATGTTTTAGTTATGTCGAAAGCATGGTGAAATGTATTTGAGCATGTTTAGTTGCTATTTAAATCAAAGGAGCACATGGTACCAAGCCATTTTGTGGAACCGTTATAGCCATAAGGACGCACGTTTGAAGAAAAGAAACGTGGGTCTTACCTTGTTGCGTGGACTTATTGGCGAGGAGTCGTGGACTAGGAGTGTGGAACGTACACGTGAGACTCCGGAGACTAGTATGAAACATAGAGGATGTGAATGCGAGCATATTTATCATTCACGTGCATTGTTGCTTTATTCACTAAGCGTTGGCTTAAATGAATCGAATTATGTGTGGTTATTTAAATAACCATTTCAGGTGTGTATGCCAGTGAGGATTCGGAAAGTGATCACAGGGTGTTAGGAATTCAATTAGAAGGCGATGGAGTATGTTCACATCGTAGTTTTGTAATAGAAATGTTGTAAAAAGGATTCCATGATGTACAATCTATGTTTAACTTAATATCTCAGAACAAATTCGTGATATTGTAATAGACGGTAATCTTTTGTAATTATGTTTTGGTAATGTTATAATCCAGTTAAGATCACTTTGGAATGAGTTTGGAGTGTGTGTTTGGTCTCTGGTTGAATTATGAAAAACTTTTAACTTGGAATTCTGCAGAATGTGCTGTTGTAATGAAACCAGTCGACTGGTTTGTGAAAACAATTGATTGGGTCTTTTTGTTGAGCAATTTACTGCATCATTTTATGAAAAACAGTCGATTGGGTCACTCGACACAGTCGACTAGATTGTGTTTTCAGAATGTGACTTCCAACTTGGACTGGAATTCAGTCGACCAGACAGTACAGTCGACTGGGAGTTTTACACCCCAGTCGACTGGATATTTGAGACAATTGACTGGACATTGGAGACAGTCGACTAGACTGGCTGCTGAGATTTTTGGGCTCTCTGTATCTTGCATTTCTAGTCGACTGGACCTTGGATCAGTCGACTGGATTTCTATTTTCAAAAGGAGTGTTTCATTAAGTGTTTTCAAATGGGGAAAACTTTTATGGTCTGAAATTGTAGATTTCTACTATTGTTTATTCCGCTGCTGTTTACTTTAATTGTTTTGGGCTAGCCTCGGTGGCATGCCTGTGGATATCGCAGGTTGACTTACCCACAGCTTTTCTTTTAAAATGCTTTCTCAAAATCAATGTCAAAACAAATGAGTCGCCACTTAATTTTTAAAAGGAAAAATTAAGAAACCATCTTTAAAGCAAACTGATCTTTTTAGAAACCAGAGATTAACTAGGTCCGGGGATTATGGAATGAGAGAGGAAGGAGCCCGCCGGACTAAAACACCCTCTCTCATCCTATCTTGCGATAGGCCTCTACTCAACATCCTTCTAATCGAATTATTAATTTAAATGTGCCCTCAAATAATACATAGGTATTACATATACATTACAAAAGCATGTCCAAAGGGTATAAGATTGCAAATGACAAAATATCATTCAAAAGCCATATAGTTCAAATAGCAAGCAAGATGATATGCGAATAAGGAACTAGGAAACTTACCCGGGATCCGGCCGCGAATATTTAAACGTGCAAATGCATGCGAATAGGTAAAACCTAAGAAAAAGGGTCTCTAATCCATATATACAAGTAAAACAATTCCTAATTCTAAGGTATCGCGCATTAAGTCGAAAAAATCAATAAAATCAAAAAATGCAATAAACTAGAGAGGGGATGAGAAATTGTACCTCAAATGCGCTACAAAACAAAGATTAGTCCACATGCTTCATATAATAATATGATATCAAAACAATCAATCATGATCCTCTAGCTTAAATCTAATAAGCATGAAATCCAACTTTATTCAATAGCTAGTTCTAATCATAAGCATTAATGTACATGAATGAATGAATGTGAACAAGAATAAAACATGGATTTATTCACTAATTTGGATCACTTAGCCTCTGGGTTTAATCTAAATTATCATTATTCAAAACATGGTTTGAGTCCTAAGCCATTAAGAGACTATTTGAGTTGGAATAAATAAGATTAGACAAAAATGGTAGCAGTTTTTTTATGAATTACAGAGAGCAGACCAGACGTTCAAAAATAGGAATAAAATACTTTCAACGGTTGGATCTTAATGATTTTTGGATATGTTATGCCTCTGTGAGTCTAGTTTCTAACCCAAAAAGAAAATTGATGTTTCAACGGTTAGATCTCCGGGAATACGGAAAATACTAGACCTCACTCAGGATTCTGCAACTCTCTGTCCAGAGATCTTGTATGATTTTTTAAAAATAGCAAAAAGATCAGAATTGCTTTGTTCTTTTTAGGGTGGTTTCCTAACACATTAATCTGCTTAGGAAAAATTATTTTGGGTCACAAATACTTTATTAAAGCTCTGATTTACTAATTTCAAAAACGTTTTACTGTTCTGAAACTATTCTGAAACTCTGGGCAGATTGTAGTTGACTCACAAAACTCATGATCAAACCCCTCTAAACATAAAACCACCTTAAAACAAAAATTACAGTGGTAGATTAATGTGTTATTGACACTTTCCCGTTGGTTTCACTTGATTTCAACGGTTAGATTTCGAACTAAAAATCTTTGATCAAAAACAGTTTGTGAACTCACTGTTTTCATTTATCAAGTTCAACTTTTGTTTGTTAACCCCAACTATCAAGCCAATGAGTTGGACTTAAAACCAAACCATTTCTTCTACCATTTGATGGTCATTGAAGACTAAAGACATTGATATTTGGAGATTTCATTGAAGTATGAATGACCTTCATAAAATCTTGAGACATATGAACCTAAACCATAGGGATTAGATTAGATTCAAACTATTTCTCCTACCATTTGATGGTCATTGGAGACTAAAGACACACATACATGTAGGTTTTAAATGAAGTATGAAGAACTCCTCAAACCTAAGAAAGGATTAGCTTAAGCCATGGAGACGGACTTAAACTAGGCTACTTCTCCTACCATTTGATGGTCATTGGAGACTAATAACACTTGAACTCATGGGTTTCAATGAAGTATGAAGGACTTCATAAAACCTCAAAGTAATGATCTCAAACTATGGATGAAGTTTGGACTCATTAACTCAACATACTAAAAATAAAACCTCAATCCCCTCATGAATCATGAGTTTATAAGGACATTGAAGGCCTCTAAACACATGGATTTAAGTAAGACATTGAAAGTCTTATAAATCCAAGGAGATAAACATAATCAAAAGAAAATGACCAAGGCTTTTCTTCAAAATTTTATTAAGCTTCAACCATTGAACTAATTAGTTTAGAGTTTTACCTCTAATGATCCTCAACTTCTTGGTTGCTTTAAGGCTTTCCAAATGGTGATTAAGCTCCTCCTTTGCTCTTTCTTCCAACAAACCTCTCTAATACTCTCTTGATTTTGGGTGAGAATCAATAAAGGACTCCCAACATTCTAATGTTCTCCCCTTAACATTCTAATGTTCTACCTCTCAAACAAGGGATATACACCTTCTATTTATAGGCAATCTTTAGGGGGGCATTTTGGAAATTTCGTAGCCAAAACCCTAATTTCCGCCGCCACATTGAAGGTATAAGCTTGACCTAATTTCGGACAAGCTTTCACAAAAATGCAGCACTCTGCACTGCAATTCAGCACTATTCAGCACCTTAATTTCATTTCATGTCATTTAAGTAAATGTCGTTTAATTTATGTATTTACTTAAGACATTAAATGTAATTAAGGAAATACCCCCCATTTGGATTCAATAAAAATATCTAAAAAATCAAAATCCTTAAGGAAAAAAAGTCAACACTCCCTCCGAAGGCAAAATATCGATTTTCTGCACAATTCTCCTTAAAAGTCTTTCAATTTCACCATGATTCCTTTCATTTAAAAATTCTTAAAAATCATTTCTAGCATAAGGGAGACCCAATGAACAATTACCGGGACTTTTCATCTTGAAATTCGAAAATTTTATGATTGACTCCCTTTTGACCCGTTGACTTTTCACTGGGTCAACTGTTGACTTTGTTTTTCGGGGTTCATGCTGAATTTCTCTCCTTTTTCTTTTATTTTTAAATTGAAAGAGCTTTCGGAAGAGTTTGAATCACCTGTGGAAGTCCTAGGTTAGTTCAGACATCGTCATCATCGGATCATAGAGGTAACACTCCCCTTAATTCGACGTTTGGTCAAAATTGGGGTGTCTACAGTTTGCCCCTCTTCGACAGAGCTTGTGGAGCAACGCGTGTCACAAGTGAATGTCGAAGCCTGTGTGAAGACAAGCCTTTGACCAGACCGTCGAATTTAGGTAAAAATAAAATGCGTTGCAAAAAAGAACATGCGTGCGGCAATGGTTCATGCTGGTCGTGCTCGATGATGAGCTGCCTACGTATCCATTCAGGAATCAGACCAAGACGTAGTTCGGGCAGGAGCCAAACATACACAAACGCAAATAGTCATACGGATGAATGCACCTATCTTATTGTGATGCACGTGCTCAAGCAATTTCGTGCTCCATATAATGCCTATGCGACATATTGTTCTTTCTTAGTACCAAAAAGCAACCTATGCCATTCTACTCATGATGTCATCCCATTCTGGGAGAGTCATGACCGTCATAGATGCGCTTACTATGTTTAATTCTCTGACATTCTTCAAGAGTCATCTAATCGTCTAGGATGCGCTACGCGCCTTATACTCTGGTGTCAAATCAGGAACCACGCTGAAAGACTGAGATGCGCTACGCGCCTTATACCCCGGTGTCTTCCAAAAATCATCTGATCGACTGAGATGCGCTACGCGCCTTATACTCTGGCGTCAAATCAGGAACCACGCTGAAAGACTGAGATGCGCTACGCGCCTTATACCCCGGTGTCTTCCAAAAAATCATCTGATCGACTGAGATGCGCTACGCGCCTTATACTCTGGTGTCAAATCAGGAACCACGCTGAAAGACTGAGATGCGCTACGCGCCTTATACCCCGGTGTCTTCCAAAATTCATCTGATCGACTGAGATGCGCTACGCGCCTTATACTCTGGTGTCAAATCAGGAACCACGCTGAAAGACTGAGATGCGCTACGCGCCTTATACCCCGGTGTCTTCCAAAATTCATCTGATCGACTGAGATGCGCTACGCGCCTTATACTCTGGTGTCAAATCAGGAACAACGCTGAAAGACTGAGATGCGCTACGCGCCTTATACCCCGGTGTCTTCCAAAATTCATCTGATCGACTGAGATGCGCTACGCGCCTTATACTCCGGTGTCAAATCAGGAACCACGCTGAAAGACTGAGATGCGCTACGCGCCTTATACCCCGGTGTCTTCAAAAATCATCTGATCGACTGAGATGCGCTACGCGTCTTATACTCCGGTGTCAAATCAGGAACCACGCTGAAAGACTGAGATGCGCTACGCGCCTTATACCCCGGTGTCTTCAAAAATCATCTGATCGACTGAGATGCGCTACGCGCCTTATACTCTGGTGTCAAATCAGGAACCATGCTGAAAGACTGAGATGCGCTACGCGCCTTATACCCCGGTGTCTTCAAAAATCATCTGATCGACTGAGATGCGCTACGCGCCTTATACTCCGGTGTCAAATCAGGAACCACGCTGAAAGACTGAGATGCGCTACGCGCCTTATACCCCGGTGTCTTCAAAAATCATCTGATCGACTGAGATGCGCTACGCGCCTTATACTCCGGTGTCAAATCAGGAACAACGCTGAAAGACTGAGATGCGCTACGCGCCTTATACCCCGGTGTCTTCCAAAATTCATCTGATCGACTGAGATGCGCTACGCGCCTTATACTCCGGTGTCAAATCAGGAACCACGCTGAAAGACTGAGATGCGCTACGCGCCTTATACCCCGGTGTCTTCAAAAATCATCTGATCGACTGAGATGCGCTACGCGCCTTATACTCCGGTGTCAAATCAGGAACCATGCTTTCCGAAAGATTGAGGTGCAATTTCATGCTATATAGATGCAAAGATTCACGATTATGTTCTTTCTGGTGATATGAATGCATTCTACGCCGATATGAATTGCCGCAACATAAATGACTTCAACAAGGATTCGCCTTAATCTAGAGGACTCCAACGGATTTGCCTCAACCTAGAGGACTTCAGCAGGGGTTTGCCTCAATCTAGAAGACTTTAACGGATTTGTCTCAACCTAGAGGACTTCAGCAGGGGTTTGCCTCAATCTAGAAGACTTTAACGGATTTGCCTCAATCTAGAGGTCTTCAATAAAGATTGCCATTGAGGACTTATATCGACCAAAAAGATGCTGTCATCGAGGACTAACGCAAGTTCAAAAAAAAAAAAAAAAAAAATTGCCATTGATGAGTGACAAGGATTGCCATTGAGGGCTAAAAGAGATTGCCATTGAGGACTAACGAGGATTGCCATTGAGGCCTAATACAAATGATGCTGCCATTGAGGACTAACGAGGATTGTCATTGAGGCCTAATACAAATGATGCTGCCATTGAAGACTAACGAGGATTGCCATTGAGGACTAACACCGATGATGCTGCCATTGAGGACTAATGCAAGGTTGCCATTGAGGACTAACACCGATGATGCTACCATTGAGGACTAATGCAAGGTTGCCATTGAGGACTAACACCGATGATGCTGCCATTGAGGACTAATGCAAGGTTGCCATTGAGGACTAACACCGATGATGCTGCCATTGAGGACTAATGCAAGGTTGCCATTGAGGACTAACACTGATGATGCTGCCATTGAGGACTAATGCAAGGTTGCCATTGAGGACTAACACCGATGATGCTGCCATTGAGGACTAATGCAAGGTTGCCATTGAGGACTAACACCGATGATGCTGCCATTGAGGACTAATGCAAGGTTGCCATTGAGGACTAACACCGATGATGCTGCCATTGAGGACTAATGCAAATGAAGAGAAACTGTCATGGAGCACTAATGTTTATGAAGAGAAGCAGCCATTGAGGGCTAATGCTTGTTCAGGAGTCTCGTCGTGCTTAAAGAACCAAATTTCAATATTCGGAGTCATTTCAGACTCAAAGAATTGATTTCACAAAAGTTCGGGAGTCCGCGGACTCACAGAGTTAATTTTTCAAAATTTGAGGAGTTTTCAGATTCAAAGAATTTGAACGGAGCTAATAGAAAGAAAAATTTTCTGCATTTGCGGACCTTTGGAAGAAACACATCGATTTTGTCAAAAGAGGGAAGTCACCTTTGCCCCTAGTATTGGACTCTTCTTATATTGCCACTTTAGCACTATGTTGTGATAGTGTTCAAAACCTCTGCTCGTATCGCTCTTAGGATGCTCATGGAGACTTTTCAAATCTTTATTCATCATCTTAAACCCACACATTTGAGACCATTTATTGACTCATCAAAGGAGGATATACCTAACAAAGCTAGTTACTCAAGATGACTGACTCAAACTCTACATTCATTATGAATCAGTGTGCTTTCATTGCGAATAATGTATCATCTCACTTTTCATTTATTCATCATCTTACGAATGGCAGTGTTTTGCTGATAAACCGACACTTTGAAAACTTCCCCTTTTTGATTTAGCGAATTCTTTGCCTATCTAGAGTGTGCTTCAAATTAGTGCTTTAGCTTATAGAATTAAAGGCACTCTATTTCGATCCTTTCAAAACAAACTTGATTACTTGAGAACTTACCTCTGGCACAGAGGGATTTTGGCAAACAAAGTTTGCCCCTAGTCTTAAGGGCAAATAGGCTCATCCAAGGGTTTTGAGAACATGATGGTACAGGATGCCTGCAGTGCATTTACTCCCAACCTAGAGATAGTCATCATGAATGTGGTGGGCTGAAGCGGGAAACCCAATGCTGATGGGCAAACTTTGTTTGCCCCTGGTTTGGCAATACATATATGGCTCTAGGCAAACACAAGTTTGCCCCTAGTCTGAAGGAAGGAAACCAAAGGTGCAAAGGGTGATGCTTTCGGTTTAGGAATGGTTATGGACCGAGAACCTTGGGAGGTTCGCCTACTTATCCCCATCAGGTCCAAAATAGTTCGGGCAAGACCTGAATGAAAGATAGCATGAGATGATGGGGTGATGACCGAACCGAGCAGGTTGCCTACGTATCCCCAAGTGGGAATCAGGTCAAAGCGTAGTTCATCAATTCTGGAGGTCTTGAAAGAATAAGGCTTCAAGAATTGGTGGGCTTTTCGAGCCATATTGCCATTTGGGTCTAGGGAGTGCATGTCACTTGTGGTAGCCCTTGTATAGCATGATGAACTACTTCTTCCTTTATTCTTTTTCTTTCCTCTTTTCTTTTCTCTTTTTTTTTCTTTATTTATTTGACGGTTGATTCTTTAACCCTTTCACTAGCCAGTTAATCTTTACAACTCTCATCATGTTTTATTCATACTCTATCATATTCATAAAGTAATATCAACTCTTCAAATCTTTATTTTTCAAAGATATCTCTGCATTGTTTTAGGCTCACGAAAATTTTGAAGCTGATAAGTCTCTCTTTTTGTTTTCAACATCTTTTCTTTGTTTAGAACAACACAAAGCCTTGAGATAGTTCATGTGCCAATGATCTACTTTGAAGTGTTCAATAATTCTCAATCTATTCTATTCTCTGCCTTTTCTTTTCTCTTTCCTTTCTTTTCTCTACCTTACTATCTCTTATTCTATGATTTTGACTGGCTAGGATTAGGATTTTTGAGATCAACACGTATCTTATTTTTGCTCTAAATTTTGCCTAGGCGCCCTTCCGGGTTTTCATCCTAGCGAGCTTTTTTTTTTTTTTTTTTTTTTTTTTTTTTTTTTTTTGTGCTCTAACTTTTGCCTAGGCGCCCTTCCGGGTTTTCATCCTAGCGAGCTCTTTTTCTTTTTCTTTTCTTTTTTTTTTTTTTTGGAATAAGAAGTTCATTAAGATGTCTGGCTACCATCAAGGATCCAGTTTATGGCTTTAGACTGGTTGGGCTCATCTTTTAGGCTTGGTATTTGAGAGAAGGGGATGGTGAGCAAGCTTCAAGTTCTAAGTTCATCTTTTCAAGATTGAGCAAGAGCATCTTTAAATTCTTAAAGTAAAGCTAATCAATTCTCTACTTCTCCATGGTTTTGGCACAAAATTTGCTTTGATCACTTGGGGATCCTTTTCAATGCAAAGACTTATTAACAAAGTATTTTCCATGATCGTTTGAAAAAGTGACTTTTTTTTTTTTTAGCTTAATGATCCATACATTCATGACTTAGCACACTGAATCAAGAAAAAAATGAGATTTTATTCAACTAGTAGGGAAAGAGTATTATATCACTCGACTCGATAACCTTGACAAAGACTTGAAAACAAACTTGATAACAGACTGACCAGAAGACTCGACTGGACTTGACATTTGACTCCAACTTAACATAACTCGACTACAGACTGGACTTGACTTGGTCTCAACTAGAGTGTCACAGACGACTTTCAAATTATTGGGTCCCCAGGAGCATCCATATTTGTTTTAGCATCCGTATTTCAAAACACTATCACCTTACCAGCAACATATGTGCATAAACATCTCTCTTCCTATTATCTGTTCCTTCCTGACTAATCACGTCTTTGAATCTCTGTATCAAACAGTGCTTGATTCGGGTGCTTTTTCGCTTATAACAACACTTATCTTTAATCAACTTTGACTGATTTTCTCAAGAGAATCTTATACTTCTATTGATTTTTATTAAATTTTTATGCCAAGTGAAATGCTCATGAATGATTCATATGTCACACGAATGCAATGCATGTGTGTGTGTGTGCCTATTCTATATGCCAAAGAAACGAAAAATCTAATCCTAACACATAAACACATAAGCACATAAAATCCTCATTCATGTCAAATGCGCCAATTTCACCTTTCATTGTGATCCTACTACCCTCTCAAAGGTTGGATATTCAAAAATTTTCAAAATTCATTTGAAAAGCATTTCTTTAGATGATGAGATCTTTCAAAAATGATTCTCGAGGATTTTGAATCTTTTATTTAAAAAATGAGGATGTGAAAACATTTCTCAATGAAGATAATTGAATTGAAATTTTGCGTTAAAATTCATTTGAAGAGCATTTTTTCAAAAACAATTCCCAAAGATTAGTTTGGAGCTTTAATCAAAAGTGAACTCCAAAGATTTTTGAAAGAGCAATTGCAAACTTTGGGATGAAGATTACAAAAATTCACTTGCTTTCAAAGATGGTCTTAAAATTCTTTCGGGGTAGAGGGATCACACGATCGGATTATTACCGTACTTTTCATAAATTTGGATGCATACAAGGTCAATGATGCTTAACTAAACATGATATAAGAAGTATAATCTTATAATCAAGGTTCAGCATGTCCTCCAAATGTCATGTAACACGAGGAGAAATTGCTAAAAGGTGATTAAAAGATTATTCATCTTTCATCAAGCAAGTATCGTCATCATCTCAAGTAATCCCTTCCGGGCATACAAAACTTCCTAACACATAACCCTAATCAAAAATTGATTTCCTAAGATTGAAATGTTCTATAGAAACTACTATGCAAAGGCTGGGTTTTGGTCAAATAAGGGACCCTTGACACACACCCGATAGGATGCTTCATATACCAAATCATGGTACGAGATCAAGGGTGATCACACAGTCCCATGATGACTTGACCGACCGGGTTGCCCCGAGCCTCCAAGGTCATAGTTCCGTGCAATCGACTGGCTGGACATGCAAGTGAAATGCAACAGGCACACAAAGATTAATAAATTCGATTAAAAGGATGTTTTTCAAGTCTAATCCTCAAGTGAATCCAAAATCAGAATCATGGTCTGCGAAACCAGAGATTCTGGGTTCGATCCCCAGCAGAGTCGCCAGATTGTGGATATCGCAGGTTGACTTACCCACAGCTTTTCTTTTAAAATGCTTTCTCAAAATCAATGTCAAAACAAATGAGTCGCCACTTAATTTTTAAAAGGAAAAATTAAGAAACCATCTTTAAAGCAAACTGATCTTTTTAGAAACCAGAGATTAACTAGGTCCGGGGATTATGGAATGAGAGAGGAAGGAGCCCGCCGGACTAAAACACCCTCTCTCATCCTATCTTGCGATAGGCCTCTACTCAACATCCTTCTAATCGAATTATTAATTTAAATGTGCCCTCAAATAATACATAGGTATTACATATACATTACAAAAGCATGTCCAAAGGGTATAAGATTGCAAATGACAAAATATCATTCAAAAGCCATATAGTTCAAATAGCAAGCAAGATGATATGCGAATAAGGAACTAGGAAACTTACCCGGGATCCGGCCGCGAATATTTAAACGTGCAAATGCATGCGAATAGGTAAAACCTAAGAAAAAGGGTCTCTAATCCATATATACAAGTAAAACAATTCCTAATTCTAAGGTATCGCGCATTAAGTCGAAAAAATCAATAAAATCAAAAAATGCAATAAACTAGAGAGGGGATGAGAAATTGTACCTCAAATGCGCTACAAAACAAAGATTAGTCCACATGCTTCATATAATAATATGATATCAAAACAATCAATCATGATCCTCTAGCTTAAATCTAATAAGCATGAAATCCAACTTTATTCAATAGCTAGTTCTAATCATAAGCATTAATGTACATGAATGAATGAATGTGAACAAGAATAAAACATGGATTTATTCACTAATTTGGATCACTTAGCCTCTGGGTTTAATCTAAATTATCATTATTCAAAACATGGTTTGAGTCCTAAGCCATTAAGAGACTATTTGAGTTGGAATAAATAAGATTAGACAAAAATGGTAGCAGTTTTTTTATGAATTACAGAGAGCAGACCAGACGTTCAAAAATAGGAATAAAATACTTTCAACGGTTGGATCTTAATGATTTTTGGATATGTTATGCCTCTGTGAGTCTAGTTTCTAACCCAAAAAGAAAATTGATGTTTCAACGGTTAGATCTCCGGGAATACGGAAAATACTAGACCTCACTCAGGATTCTGCAACTCTCTGTCCAGAGATCTTGTATGATTTTTTAAAAATAGCAAAAAGATCAGAATTGCTTTGTTCTTTTTAGGGTGGTTTCCTAACACATTAATCTGCTTAGGAAAAATTATTTTGGGTCACAAATACTTTATTAAAGCTCTGATTTACTAATTTCAAAAACGTTTTACTGTTCTGAAACTATTCTGAAACTCTGGGCAGATTGTAGTTGACTCACAAAACTCATGATCAAACCCCTCTAAACATAAAACCACCTTAAAACAAAAATTACAGTGGTAGATTAATGTGTTATTGACACTTTCCCGTTGGTTTCACTTGATTTCAACGGTTAGATTTCGAACTAAAAATCTTTGATCAAAAACAGTTTGTGAACTCACTGTTTTCATTTATCAAGTTCAACTTTTGTTTGTTAACCCCAACTATCAAGCCAATGAGTTGGACTTAAAACCAAACCATTTCTTCTACCATTTGATGGTCATTGAAGACTAAAGACATTGATATTTGGAGATTTCATTGAAGTATGAATGACCTTCATAAAATCTTGAGACATATGAACCTAAACCATAGGGATTAGATTAGATTCAAACTATTTCTCCTACCATTTGATGGTCATTGGAGACTAAAGACACACATACATGTAGGTTTTAAATGAAGTATGAAGAACTCCTCAAACCTAAGAAAGGATTAGCTTAAGCCATGGAGACGGACTTAAACTAGGCTACTTCTCCTACCATTTGATGGTCATTGGAGACTAATAACACTTGAACTCATGGGTTTCAATGAAGTATGAAGGACTTCATAAAACCTCAAAGTAATGATCTCAAACTATGGATGAAGTTTGGACTCATTAACTCAACATACTAAAAATAAAACCTCAATCCCCTCATGAATCATGAGTTTATAAGGACATTGAAGGCCTCTAAACACATGGATTTAAGTAAGACATTGAAAGTCTTATAAATCCAAGGAGATAAACATAATCAAAAGAAAATGACCAAGGCTTTTCTTCAAAATTTTATTAAGCTTCAACCATTGAACTAATTAGTTTAGAGTTTTACCTCTAATGATCCTCAACTTCTTGGTTGCTTTAAGGCTTTCCAAATGGTGATTAAGCTCCTCCTTTGCTCTTTCTTCCAACAAACCTCTCTAATACTCTCTTGATTTTGGGTGAGAATCAATAAAGGACTCCCAACATTCTAATGTTCTCCCCTTAACATTCTAATGTTCTACCTCTCAAACAAGGGATATACACCTTCTATTTATAGGCAATCTTTAGGGGGGCATTTTGGAAATTTCGTAGCCAAAACCCTAATTTCCGCCGCCACATTGAAGGTATAAGCTTGACCTAATTTCGGACAAGCTTTCACAAAAATGCAGCACTCTGCACTGCAATTCAGCACTATTCAGCACCTTAATTTCATTTCATGTCATTTAAGTAAATGTCGTTTAATTTATGTATTTACTTAAGACATTAAATGTAATTAAGGAAATACCCCCCATTTGGATTCAATAAAAATATCTAAAAAATCAAAATCCTTAAGGAAAAAAAGTCAACACTCCCTCCGAAGGCAAAATATCGATTTTCTGCACAATTCTCCTTAAAAGTCTTTCAATTTCACCATGATTCCTTTCATTTAAAAATTCTTAAAAATCATTTCTAGCATAAGGGAGACCCAATGAACAATTACCGGGACTTTTCATCTTGAAATTCGAAAATTTTATGATTGACTCCCTTTTGACCCGTTGACTTTTCACTGGGTCAACTGTTGACTTTGTTTTTCGGGGTTCATGCTGAATTTCTCTCCTTTTTCTTTTATTTTTAAATTGAAAGAGCTTTCGGAAGAGTTTGAATCACCTGTGGAAGTCCTAGGTTAGTTCAGACATCGTCATCATCGGATCATAGAGGTAACACTCCCCTTAATTCGACGTTTGGTCAAAATTGGGGTGTCTACAGTTTGCCCCTCTTCGACAGAGCTTGTGGAGCAACGCGTGTCACAAGTGAATGTCGAAGCCTGTGTGAAGACAAGCCTTTGACCAGACCGTCGAATTTAGGTAAAAATAAAATGCGTTGCAAAAAAGAACATGCGTGCGGCAATGGTTCATGCTGGTCGTGCTCGATGATGAGCTGCCTACGTATCCATTCAGGAATCAGACCAAGACGTAGTTCGGGCAGGAGCCAAACATACACAAACGCAAATAGTCATACGGATGAATGCACCTATCTTATTGTGATGCACGTGCTCAAGCAATTTCGTGCTCCATATAATGCCTATGCGACATATTGTTCTTTCTTAGTACCAAAAAGCAACCTATGCCATTCTACTCATGATGTCATCCCATTCTGGGAGAGTCATGACCGTCATAGATGCGCTTACTATGTTTAATTCTCTGACATTCTTCAAGAGTCATCTAATCGTCTAGGATGCGCTACGCGCCTTATACTCTGGTGTCAAATCAGGAACCACGCTGAAAGACTGAGATGCGCTACGCGCCTTATACCCCGGTGTCTTCCAAAAATCATCTGATCGACTGAGATGCGCTACGCGCCTTATACTCTGGCGTCAAATCAGGAACCACGCTGAAAGACTGAGATGCGCTACGCGCCTTATACCCCGGTGTCTTCCAAAAAATCATCTGATCGACTGAGATGCGCTACGCGCCTTATACTCTGGTGTCAAATCAGGAACCACGCTGAAAGACTGAGATGCGCTACGCGCCTTATACCCCGGTGTCTTCCAAAATTCATCTGATCGACTGAGATGCGCTACGCGCCTTATACTCTGGTGTCAAATCAGGAACCACGCTGAAAGACTGAGATGCGCTACGCGCCTTATACCCCGGTGTCTTCCAAAATTCATCTGATCGACTGAGATGCGCTACGCGCCTTATACTCTGGTGTCAAATCAGGAACAACGCTGAAAGACTGAGATGCGCTACGCGCCTTATACCCCGGTGTCTTCCAAAATTCATCTGATCGACTGAGATGCGCTACGCGCCTTATACTCCGGTGTCAAATCAGGAACCACGCTGAAAGACTGAGATGCGCTACGCGCCTTATACCCCGGTGTCTTCAAAAATCATCTGATCGACTGAGATGCGCTACGCGTCTTATACTCCGGTGTCAAATCAGGAACCACGCTGAAAGACTGAGATGCGCTACGCGCCTTATACCCCGGTGTCTTCAAAAATCATCTGATCGACTGAGATGCGCTACGCGCCTTATACTCTGGTGTCAAATCAGGAACCATGCTGAAAGACTGAGATGCGCTACGCGCCTTATACCCCGGTGTCTTCAAAAATCATCTGATCGACTGAGATGCGCTACGCGCCTTATACTCCGGTGTCAAATCAGGAACCACGCTGAAAGACTGAGATGCGCTACGCGCCTTATACCCCGGTGTCTTCAAAAATCATCTGATCGACTGAGATGCGCTACGCGCCTTATACTCCGGTGTCAAATCAGGAACAACGCTGAAAGACTGAGATGCGCTACGCGCCTTATACCCCGGTGTCTTCCAAAATTCATCTGATCGACTGAGATGCGCTACGCGCCTTATACTCCGGTGTCAAATCAGGAACCACGCTGAAAGACTGAGATGCGCTACGCGCCTTATACCCCGGTGTCTTCAAAAATCATCTGATCGACTGAGATGCGCTACGCGCCTTATACTCCGGTGTCAAATCAGGAACCATGCTTTCCGAAAGATTGAGGTGCAATTTCATGCTATATAGATGCAAAGATTCACGATTATGTTCTTTCTGGTGATATGAATGCATTCTACGCCGATATGAATTGCCGCAACATAAATGACTTCAACAAGGATTCGCCTTAATCTAGAGGACTCCAACGGATTTGCCTCAACCTAGAGGACTTCAGCAGGGGTTTGCCTCAATCTAGAAGACTTTAACGGATTTGTCTCAACCTAGAGGACTTCAGCAGGGGTTTGCCTCAATCTAGAAGACTTTAACGGATTTGCCTCAATCTAGAGGTCTTCAATAAAGATTGCCATTGAGGACTTATATCGACCAAAAAGATGCTGTCATCGAGGACTAACGCAAGTTCAAAAAAAAAAAAAAAAAAAATTGCCATTGATGAGTGACAAGGATTGCCATTGAGGGCTAAAAGAGATTGCCATTGAGGACTAACGAGGATTGCCATTGAGGCCTAATACAAATGATGCTGCCATTGAGGACTAACGAGGATTGTCATTGAGGCCTAATACAAATGATGCTGCCATTGAAGACTAACGAGGATTGCCATTGAGGACTAACACCGATGATGCTGCCATTGAGGACTAATGCAAGGTTGCCATTGAGGACTAACACCGATGATGCTACCATTGAGGACTAATGCAAGGTTGCCATTGAGGACTAACACCGATGATGCTGCCATTGAGGACTAATGCAAGGTTGCCATTGAGGACTAACACCGATGATGCTGCCATTGAGGACTAATGCAAGGTTGCCATTGAGGACTAACACTGATGATGCTGCCATTGAGGACTAATGCAAGGTTGCCATTGAGGACTAACACCGATGATGCTGCCATTGAGGACTAATGCAAGGTTGCCATTGAGGACTAACACCGATGATGCTGCCATTGAGGACTAATGCAAGGTTGCCATTGAGGACTAACACCGATGATGCTGCCATTGAGGACTAATGCAAATGAAGAGAAACTGTCATGGAGCACTAATGTTTATGAAGAGAAGCAGCCATTGAGGGCTAATGCTTGTTCAGGAGTCTCGTCGTGCTTAAAGAACCAAATTTCAATATTCGGAGTCATTTCAGACTCAAAGAATTGATTTCACAAAAGTTCGGGAGTCCGCGGACTCACAGAGTTAATTTTTCAAAATTTGAGGAGTTTTCAGATTCAAAGAATTTGAACGGAGCTAATAGAAAGAAAAATTTTCTGCATTTGCGGACCTTTGGAAGAAACACATCGATTTTGTCAAAAGAGGGAAGTCACCTTTGCCCCTAGTATTGGACTCTTCTTATATTGCCACTTTAGCACTATGTTGTGATAGTGTTCAAAACCTCTGCTCGTATCGCTCTTAGGATGCTCATGGAGACTTTTCAAATCTTTATTCATCATCTTAAACCCACACATTTGAGACCATTTATTGACTCATCAAAGGAGGATATACCTAACAAAGCTAGTTACTCAAGATGACTGACTCAAACTCTACATTCATTATGAATCAGTGTGCTTTCATTGCGAATAATGTATCATCTCACTTTTCATTTATTCATCATCTTACGAATGGCAGTGTTTTGCTGATAAACCGACACTTTGAAAACTTCCCCTTTTTGATTTAGCGAATTCTTTGCCTATCTAGAGTGTGCTTCAAATTAGTGCTTTAGCTTATAGAATTAAAGGCACTCTATTTCGATCCTTTCAAAACAAACTTGATTACTTGAGAACTTACCTCTGGCACAGAGGGATTTTGGCAAACAAAGTTTGCCCCTAGTCTTAAGGGCAAATAGGCTCATCCAAGGGTTTTGAGAACATGATGGTACAGGATGCCTGCAGTGCATTTACTCCCAACCTAGAGATAGTCATCATGAATGTGGTGGGCTGAAGCGGGAAACCCAATGCTGATGGGCAAACTTTGTTTGCCCCTGGTTTGGCAATACATATATGGCTCTAGGCAAACACAAGTTTGCCCCTAGTCTGAAGGAAGGAAACCAAAGGTGCAAAGGGTGATGCTTTCGGTTTAGGAATGGTTATGGACCGAGAACCTTGGGAGGTTCGCCTACTTATCCCCATCAGGTCCAAAATAGTTCGGGCAAGACCTGAATGAAAGATAGCATGAGATGATGGGGTGATGACCGAACCGAGCAGGTTGCCTACGTATCCCCAAGTGGGAATCAGGTCAAAGCGTAGTTCATCAATTCTGGAGGTCTTGAAAGAATAAGGCTTCAAGAATTGGTGGGCTTTTCGAGCCATATTGCCATTTGGGTCTAGGGAGTGCATGTCACTTGTGGTAGCCCTTGTATAGCATGATGAACTACTTCTTCCTTTATTCTTTTTCTTTCCTCTTTTCTTTTCTCTTTTTTTTTCTTTATTTATTTGACGGTTGATTCTTTAACCCTTTCACTAGCCAGTTAATCTTTACAACTCTCATCATGTTTTATTCATACTCTATCATATTCATAAAGTAATATCAACTCTTCAAATCTTTATTTTTCAAAGATATCTCTGCATTGTTTTAGGCTCACGAAAATTTTGAAGCTGATAAGTCTCTCTTTTTGTTTTCAACATCTTTTCTTTGTTTAGAACAACACAAAGCCTTGAGATAGTTCATGTGCCAATGATCTACTTTGAAGTGTTCAATAATTCTCAATCTATTCTATTCTCTGCCTTTTCTTTTCTCTTTCCTTTCTTTTCTCTACCTTACTATCTCTTATTCTATGATTTTGACTGGCTAGGATTAGGATTTTTGAGATCAACACGTATCTTATTTTTGCTCTAAATTTTGCCTAGGCGCCCTTCCGGGTTTTCATCCTAGCGAGCTTTTTTTTTTTTTTTTTTTTTTTTTTTTTTTTTTTGTGCTCTAACTTTTGCCTAGGCGCCCTTCCGGGTTTTCATCCTAGCGAGCTCTTTTTCTTTTTCTTTTCTTTTTTTTTTTTTTTGGAATAAGAAGTTCATTAAGATGTCTGGCTACCATCAAGGATCCAGTTTATGGCTTTAGACTGGTTGGGCTCATCTTTTAGGCTTGGTATTTGAGAGAAGGGGATGGTGAGCAAGCTTCAAGTTCTAAGTTCATCTTTTCAAGATTGAGCAAGAGCATCTTTAAATTCTTAAAGTAAAGCTAATCAATTCTCTACTTCTCCATGGTTTTGGCACAAAATTTGCTTTGATCACTTGGGGATCCTTTTCAATGCAAAGACTTATTAACAAAGTATTTTCCATGATCGTTTGAAAAAGTGACTTTTTTTTTTTTTAGCTTAATGATCCATACATTCATGACTTAGCACACTGAATCAAGAAAAAAATGAGATTTTATTCAACTAGTAGGGAAAGAGTATTATATCACTCGACTCGATAACCTTGACAAAGACTTGAAAACAAACTTGATAACAGACTGACCAGAAGACTCGACTGGACTTGACATTTGACTCCAACTTAACATAACTCGACTACAGACTGGACTTGACTTGGTCTCAACTAGAGTGTCACAGACGACTTTCAAATTATTGGGTCCCCAGGAGCATCCATATTTGTTTTAGCATCCGTATTTCAAAACACTATCACCTTACCAGCAACATATGTGCATAAACATCTCTCTTCCTATTATCTGTTCCTTCCTGACTAATCACGTCTTTGAATCTCTGTATCAAACAGTGCTTGATTCGGGTGCTTTTTCGCTTATAACAACACTTATCTTTAATCAACTTTGACTGATTTTCTCAAGAGAATCTTATACTTCTATTGATTTTTATTAAATTTTTATGCCAAGTGAAATGCTCATGAATGATTCATATGTCACACGAATGCAATGCATGTGTGTGTGTGTGCCTATTCTATATGCCAAAGAAACGAAAAATCTAATCCTAACACATAAACACATAAGCACATAAAATCCTCATTCATGTCAAATGCGCCAATTTCACCTTTCATTGTGATCCTACTACCCTCTCAAAGGTTGGATATTCAAAAATTTTCAAAATTCATTTGAAAAGCATTTCTTTAGATGATGAGATCTTTCAAAAATGATTCTCGAGGATTTTGAATCTTTTATTTAAAAAATGAGGATGTGAAAACATTTCTCAATGAAGATAATTGAATTGAAATTTTGCGTTAAAATTCATTTGAAGAGCATTTTTTCAAAAACAATTCCCAAAGATTAGTTTGGAGCTTTAATCAAAAGTGAACTCCAAAGATTTTTGAAAGAGCAATTGCAAACTTTGGGATGAAGATTACAAAAATTCACTTGCTTTCAAAGATGGTCTTAAAATTCTTTCGGGGTAGAGGGATCACACGATCGGATTATTACCGTACTTTTCATAAATTTGGATGCATACAAGGTCAATGATGCTTAACTAAACATGATATAAGAAGTATAATCTTATAATCAAGGTTCAGCATGTCCTCCAAATGTCATGTAACACGAGGAGAAATTGCTAAAAGGTGATTAAAAGATTATTCATCTTTCATCAAGCAAGTATCGTCATCATCTCAAGTAATCCCTTCCGGGCATACAAAACTTCCTAACACATAACCCTAATCAAAAATTGATTTCCTAAGATTGAAATGTTCTATAGAAACTACTATGCAAAGGCTGGGTTTTGGTCAAATAAGGGACCCTTGACACACACCCGATAGGATGCTTCATATACCAAATCATGGTACGAGATCAAGGGTGATCACACAGTCCCATGATGACTTGACCGACCGGGTTGCCCCGAGCCTCCAAGGTCATAGTTCCGTGCAATCGACTGGCTGGACATGCAAGTGAAATGCAACAGGCACACAAAGATTAATAAATTCGATTAAAAGGATGTTTTTCAAGTCTAATCCTCAAGTGAATCCAAAATCAGAATCATGGTCTGCGAAACCAGAGATTCTGGGTTCGATCCCCAGCAGAGTCGCCAGATTGTGGATATCGCAGGTTGACTTACCCACAGCTTTTCTTTTAAAATGCTTTCTCAAAATCAATGTCAAAACAAATGAGTCGCCACTTAATTTTTAAAAGGAAAAATTAAGAAACCATCTTTAAAGCAAACTGATCTTTTTAGAAACCAGAGATTAACTAGGTCCGGGGATTATGGAATGAGAGAGGAAGGAGCCCGCCGGACTAAAACACCCTCTCTCATCCTATCTTGCGATAGGCCTCTACTCAACATCCTTCTAATCGAATTATTAATTTAAATGTGCCCTCAAATAATACATAGGTATTACATATACATTACAAAAGCATGTCCAAAGGGTATAAGATTGCAAATGACAAAATATCATTCAAAAGCCATATAGTTCAAATAGCAAGCAAGATGATATGCGAATAAGGAACTAGGAAACTTACCCGGGATCCGGCCGCGAATATTTAAACGTGCAAATGCATGCGAATAGGTAAAACCTAAGAAAAAGGGTCTCTAATCCATATATACAAGTAAAACAATTCCTAATTCTAAGGTATCGCGCATTAAGTCGAAAAAATCAATAAAATCAAAAAATGCAATAAACTAGAGAGGGGATGAGAAATTGTACCTCAAATGCGCTACAAAACAAAGATTAGTCCACATGCTTCATATAATAATATGATATCAAAACAATCAATCATGATCCTCTAGCTTAAATCTAATAAGCATGAAATCCAACTTTATTCAATAGCTAGTTCTAATCATAAGCATTAATGTACATGAATGAATGAATGTGAACAAGAATAAAACATGGATTTATTCACTAATTTGGATCACTTAGCCTCTGGGTTTAATCTAAATTATCATTATTCAAAACATGGTTTGAGTCCTAAGCCATTAAGAGACTATTTGAGTTGGAATAAATAAGATTAGACAAAAATGGTAGCAGTTTTTTTATGAATTACAGAGAGCAGACCAGACGTTCAAAAATAGGAATAAAATACTTTCAACGGTTGGATCTTAATGATTTTTGGATATGTTATGCCTCTGTGAGTCTAGTTTCTAACCCAAAAAGAAAATTGATGTTTCAACGGTTAGATCTCCGGGAATACGGAAAATACTAGACCTCACTCAGGATTCTGCAACTCTCTGTCCAGAGATCTTGTATGATTTTTTAAAAATAGCAAAAAGATCAGAATTGCTTTGTTCTTTTTAGGGTGGTTTCCTAACACATTAATCTGCTTAGGAAAAATTATTTTGGGTCACAAATACTTTATTAAAGCTCTGATTTACTAATTTCAAAAACGTTTTACTGTTCTGAAACTATTCTGAAACTCTGGGCAGATTGTAGTTGACTCACAAAACTCATGATCAAACCCCTCTAAACATAAAACCACCTTAAAACAAAAATTACAGTGGTAGATTAATGTGTTATTGACACTTTCCCGTTGGTTTCACTTGATTTCAACGGTTAGATTTCGAACTAAAAATCTTTGATCAAAAACAGTTTGTGAACTCACTGTTTTCATTTATCAAGTTCAACTTTTGTTTGTTAACCCCAACTATCAAGCCAATGAGTTGGACTTAAAACCAAACCATTTCTTCTACCATTTGATGGTCATTGAAGACTAAAGACATTGATATTTGGAGATTTCATTGAAGTATGAATGACCTTCATAAAATCTTGAGACATATGAACCTAAACCATAGGGATTAGATTAGATTCAAACTATTTCTCCTACCATTTGATGGTCATTGGAGACTAAAGACACACATACATGTAGGTTTTAAATGAAGTATGAAGAACTCCTCAAACCTAAGAAAGGATTAGCTTAAGCCATGGAGACGGACTTAAACTAGGCTACTTCTCCTACCATTTGATGGTCATTGGAGACTAATAACACTTGAACTCATGGGTTTCAATGAAGTATGAAGGACTTCATAAAACCTCAAAGTAATGATCTCAAACTATGGATGAAGTTTGGACTCATTAACTCAACATACTAAAAATAAAACCTCAATCCCCTCATGAATCATGAGTTTATAAGGACATTGAAGGCCTCTAAACACATGGATTTAAGTAAGACATTGAAAGTCTTATAAATCCAAGGAGATAAACATAATCAAAAGAAAATGACCAAGGCTTTTCTTCAAAATTTTATTAAGCTTCAACCATTGAACTAATTAGTTTAGAGTTTTACCTCTAATGATCCTCAACTTCTTGGTTGCTTTAAGGCTTTCCAAATGGTGATTAAGCTCCTCCTTTGCTCTTTCTTCCAACAAACCTCTCTAATACTCTCTTGATTTTGGGTGAGAATCAATAAAGGACTCCCAACATTCTAATGTTCTCCCCTTAACATTCTAATGTTCTACCTCTCAAACAAGGGATATACACCTTCTATTTATAGGCAATCTTTAGGGGGGCATTTTGGAAATTTCGTAGCCAAAACCCTAATTTCCGCCGCCACATTGAAGGTATAAGCTTGACCTAATTTCGGACAAGCTTTCACAAAAATGCAGCACTCTGCACTGCAATTCAGCACTATTCAGCACCTTAATTTCATTTCATGTCATTTAAGTAAATGTCGTTTAATTTATGTATTTACTTAAGACATTAAATGTAATTAAGGAAATACCCCCCATTTGGATTCAATAAAAATATCTAAAAAATCAAAATCCTTAAGGAAAAAAAGTCAACACTCCCTCCGAAGGCAAAATATCGATTTTCTGCACAATTCTCCTTAAAAGTCTTTCAATTTCACCATGATTCCTTTCATTTAAAAATTCTTAAAAATCATTTCTAGCATAAGGGAGACCCAATGAACAATTACCGGGACTTTTCATCTTGAAATTCGAAAATTTTATGATTGACTCCCTTTTGACCCGTTGACTTTTCACTGGGTCAACTGTTGACTTTGTTTTTCGGGGTTCATGCTGAATTTCTCTCCTTTTTCTTTTATTTTTAAATTGAAAGAGCTTTCGGAAGAGTTTGAATCACCTGTGGAAGTCCTAGGTTAGTTCAGACATCGTCATCATCGGATCATAGAGGTAACACTCCCCTTAATTCGACGTTTGGTCAAAATTGGGGTGTCTACAATGCCACAGGCTCCGGTTCCGCTATTGTGGGACCAGGCTGTGACAGGGGGTTCCCATAGCTTTCAAGCATATGGGTATAAACTCTCATTGGTTGTCTCTCTTAGGTGCACGAAGATGTGTTCCTATGTTTTCCATTTTTTATTTTCCGTATGAGGAGGGGATCTTCTCCTTCACTTGCTTTTCTGTTGTTACTGGCCAAAGGTTATCCATGTATTGTAGAATGGTCCTTGTTTTTTTTTTCCCTGTACTTGTGTGTTGTTTGAATGATACGAATTGATGTTTTAGCCCAAAATTTTTTTTCCCTAAAATCGCGAGGAATTGTTATTCAATCTTGTACCAAAACGTGCATTTTTGCTTTTTAGTAGTATCAAGGAAAAGAAACATACTGTCAAGCGAGCTGTAGCCTAATTGACATAGCCTCTCTCTTCCTAGTAGGGAGGGAGACGGTTCGAATCCCCATAGGAGATTCTAGTTGTTTGCCTCTCCAATTATTCTTCAGTCGTAATTAGGCTTGTAAATGGATTGGATCTGGACCAGATCCACACAAATCAGATCCAGATCCGGTAACAATTCTACAATCCAGATCCGGCCCATTTATCCGCCGGATCTGCCTTATTTAATCTATATCCAGATTTGATCAGATCTGGATATTCGGAACAATTTGTTGGATCTAAAATGGCAATCAGATCTGGATATTCGGATCCATTTGTCGGATCTAAAACGGCACATCGGCAACTTAGATGCTTATATGTATTCTAGTATTACCATAGAAACTATTGTTTTTATTATTTTTCTATATGCATACACAAAAATCAATCAACGTTTAACTCATCAATGCACTTGATTATGTAGAAAAATCCTATCTTTAAATTAAAATAATATACCATTGAAAGTAAATATGTATAATCTAGTGCATACTATATACGTTGTTCAATTTTATATGTAATAGTAATCAAAAGAAACATGGGGCTCTCCCATGGCCATGGCCCATGGGGAAGCCCTTAGTTCTTTTTCTTTGTTTGTTTGTCTCTCTTTAGCAGAGTTTGTACCTCATTTTGGAGGGTTTGTACCTCCTAGGGAGGATTTTGTCCCTCTTTAGGAGTTTTTTTTTTTTTTTTTTTTTTTTTTTTTTTGTTTTGGTCACTATTTGCTAGATCTCTTTAGTTCTTTGTTCTGTGGTTGGATCCGATCCTGTCTACAGTAGATCTGGCCTTTTTTCGTCAGGTCGGTTCATGGATGGGCTCTATTCGCAATCATAGTGCTTTTGAAGCAATCTTTGCTGAAGTTTGTTGGAATCTTTCTCCTTTAGTACTAGCTCCATGTTGAGTTACACCACAGTCCGAGATATCTTTGGATTTAGAGATTGTAATATATCTCAAGAGATTGTTGTGCTTTACTTTGTAATTTTTCTTTCTTTTGATTTGTACTTGTGTCTTTGAAACTTGCCTTTATTCTGGCGAAATGAAATTTACTGATGTTATAAAAAAAAAAAAAAGTAATCATATCTAGTATATTGTATGTATATTTTTTGTGCATAGTTTATTCTTATTCAGATTCGGATCTTAGGCGGATCTGATACCACAAAATCATATCCGATCCGTCAACCTAACATTCTAAACGAATCCGGATATGGATATGAAAATAGATCTAAAAAAAGCTCTAATTCATCAAAAAGTGCTGGATCCAGATCGGATCCGGGCCAAAATCTGGTTCATTGAGTGGCCTTTGTTGGGCTTTGCTGTAGGCCAATGTGGAGCTAGCTTTGGGGTTGGGATGCGCGTGTGTGTATATCCAGTTCGAATTCAAATAAATATAAAAAAATAAAAATAAAAATAAAAATACCATTCATGAGTTCAAAACCGACGCATGCATATTTCTTTTGTCCCACTTTAAGGGTGCTTTGTTCCAATTACTTTTAAAATTTATCATTTATTGCATATAAAAACTTTCTAACTTTTTTTAGGCTTAAAAGAAAAAAATGGTTAACTTTTCATTTGATGTGAGGTTAATTTTTGTTGACTTAAAAGAATAAATGACAAACTTTAAAAGTAAAATTTTCATTTGATGTGCGGTTAGTTCTTCTAATTTATTTTTAGAACTTAAAAGAAGAATAATCGACTCCAATTAATTGTGACACAAGACTTGGTCCGGTTTTAAAATTTGAAAGAAGAAATTAAATTATGAAAAATAACAAATTAACACTTCCTTAAATAGTTGAAGTTTCAAAAAAAGGTCCCTTAATTTGGATGAGATGGAGAATTAAGAGATTTACAGGTTACTTGAAATTGTCGTATCAGACTTTTCTAATTACAAAAATTAAGCTTAGTAGCAATAGAAACCGCCATAGGGTTTGATATGATAGAAAGGCTTCAGAGGTTAGAGTAATTCTTGAGACACAACTTTTATACAATTTTTATACAACTTTCAAAAACTTGTGTCTATTTCTCTCATGTGTCATTGTGGAGTCCAATGATGTCACAGGAGAGAGATAGAGACATCTTTTTTGAAAGTTTTATGAAAGTTGTGTCTCAAAAATTACCCCAGAGGTCAATACATTGAGGTTACAAGTTCCAAATCTTTTTTTCCAAGAGATGTGCCTGGACTGCGAATTTTTTTGTGTAATTCCGAGTTACGGCATATAATCGGGGAATATATATATATATATATATTGAGTGTCACGGCAGGCTGGCTTTGATTTTTTAAAAATTGTCTGAGGCCTCAAGCGAACTTTTAAAGGCAGATCTTCTATACTAAGTTTTATAAAAATTAGGAAGAAATTAGAAGAAAATATGTCTAAAAATGATATATTTCATAGATATTAAGAAGAAATTAGGAAGAAAAAAAAAAGGGTCTAAAATGATAAGTTTCATAGAAATTAGAAAAAAATAAAAGAAAATAAGCCTAAAAATGAGACCTCATGCGGTTGTTTCGCTGCATGGCCTCAGGCCTTGTGTCATGGTTACTTTTGGTGATATATATGGTATCACAATTCACAAACCACTAGGGTTCTTTTCACTACTCATATGTTTCTCTTATTTTTTTTTTTATGTAGAATCGTTCTCAACTTAAACATAATTTTAAATATATTAATACACACATTACATCTAATGATGTAATATCCACGTTGCATTCAATATTTACTCAATGTAGGACAAAAGTGAGGCTAAGTTAAAGATGATTTGAATTGAATTGAATTGAGCTATGAATAAAGTATCAAGGACTTGAAAGTATGAATTGTCATTTGAAGGCAATTATTGGAACGGTTTCCTAACACAACCCAACATAGACATCGCCAAAGTTATAACTATACATTATTAATTTATGTCATAATCGTGTTAGATAACACACATCATCACAATATCCTTTGTAATTAACAAGTGGATTTAAAGCTCTAAGACTTTAAGTTCTTGAAACATTGGCCATTAATTTCATAAAGCAACCTTGTCAACTTTTCTAAATGACGCAAAGGCGATTAGTATAAACAAAGACGCCACTCTTTCAATTTTTTGAAATTCTTTAATTTGGTAATACGAGAACCAGTGCTGTATGTATTTAAAAACTAGTTTTAACTGTTCCAATTTTATATACTCCATCCGTTCCTTTTTTTAAGTCTATTTTTGGGAACTCAACTTATTAAGGGGACAAAAAAAATCTACTCCTACTTTCCATAATTGCCCCTAATCATTACTACGGAGTATAACTTTTTTAGTTTTGTCTTAGTGTAGATTTCAAGGAAGGGTAATTTTGGAAAGTATGTAAAAATTGTTTACCAATTTAAGAAAGTGGACACTAATTTTGAGACATCCCAAAATGGAATATAAGACTCAAAAAAAGGGGACGGAGGGTGTAGTTGCTTTTTTTATTACTCCCTCTGTCCCTTTTTTGAGTCCACATTTGGAAACTCAACTTATTAAGGAGACAAAAAGAATCTACACCTACTTTCCACAATTACCCCTAATCATTACAATAACTTTTTTAGTTTTGTCTTGGTATAAATTTCAGGGAAGGGTAGTTTTAGAAAGTAAGTAAAAATTGTATGCTAATTTAGGAAAGTGGACACTAATTTTAGGACATTCCAAAACGGAATATAGGACTCAAAAAAATGGAGGAGGGAGTACATAAGATCACTTAAAAATGCCTCTAAAACTGATTATCTCTTGAATAAAAAAAATTAAAAAAATCCTTATTTTCATTAAAACTAGAAAAAAGTTAAATTAGATCTGAATCCTGATCTATTCCAAGTATTTCTCCAACAGAACCTGAGATTAATGTCATAAGATAAGAACTTTATATTTAGCTTGTCTTGGATAAAGTTACAGTGTACAGCTTTTACCCAAAACCATAAGCAAAAACTGTTACCAAACAGGCCCTAAACCAAACAATTAAATCGGCGAGGAGGACTTGAAGAGAAAAGGAAAGAAATACACGTATCTATGGGATTCCTTTTTCCGTGGGGCTACACTAACCATGCAATTTAAATGGGAAAATGCGTAAAATCCGGGGAAATATTTGGATTGGGTGCGTCCTATGTAGGGGACCATCTCTGGAAACTCGCCACGTGTTTAGTTGACTTGACGTAATGATTTAATTCTCTCTCTCTCCTCCTGATATTCTGAAAGACAGATGTGATGTGTAAAAAGGAAAGGGTCAGAGGACGAACCAATCACATCGCAGTGATCCACGTGTACTTGTCACTCACAGTTTTGTTTGTTGGTCGGTCGGCCCCCAAAAACTAAGTGGAAAAAAAAGAAAACTAAGCCCATATTATGAATAGAAATTAAGTTTAAACAAATCGTTTATTTATTTATTATTTTGGTTAAAATTTCATGATTATTGAAATTTAATCGGATCAAATTCATATATTTTAAAATTTATGTGAAATCTACGTAATTTTTTTTACGTGAAATTTTACATACCTAGTTCAATTTTTTGCAAAATTTATGTGAATTTTACATAACTTTTATAAACCTGTGGATTTTTTACTAAAATAAAAGACGGGTTGGACCTAATCGTTTAAAATATAATTTTAGAAGACTTTTGACTATTATTCATTTTTTTTTTTAAAAATTATTATTTATAAAACCATAGATAGATATACAATGATCTTTGTATGAGACATCCTAGCAGTTTAATTAGTGTATATCATGAAATCAAATTTGGTGTTCCTAGCAGTTTAGTATGTATGATGAATTCTAAATTGGTGTTAAAATGTTGCAATTATACTTTAAAATGTTACAATCTTAAAAAGTAGTGAGGTAGTTTCAAAATTCACTCTCGATCGCGCTCGACCAAGATCAAGTTCCGACATCTCACCCGAATAAGGTTTGTAAAAGAGTTTAGAATGAGCTTTGAATTAAAACTCGAATAAACATGTCTTGAAGTTGAATAAGAATAAGTTTCTTATTTTTATTCAGAGTATGTTTTTTTTTTCTTTTTTTTTTTTTGTTGGTTTGAGCAGGGTTTGGAGAGGGAGTTTTCTTTTCCTTTCTACCAACTATTCTTGTTATTCGGAAGAATTAACAAGGTTTTGGATTTCTATTTGTTCTTTCTTGTTCTTGTTTAAGAATTATAGAAGTTGAGCATAGTCGTCAGTATTCACTTCGTCGATTTCTTTACACGTGAAACAACTAGGTTTATTTATTTATTTATTTTTATTTTTATTTTATTTTTTATTCTTCTTTATGAATTACCATAAGTTGAGAATAGTCGTCACTACGTTGATTTCTTTACAAGCTACTCTACATGTATAGAAATTTGAAAATAATAATAATAATAATAAAATAAAAAAAGGAAGTAGGGTTAAGGTTTATTTCTCATTCTCTAGAATCAAAGATATTTACACACGACGTGATTAGTTAGATTGACCACATTTTTTTTGTATGGAATTTGTTGATCTTTTCTTTTATTCTCTTTTAGGCTCTGTTTGGTATGTGAATTGTGTGAGGGAAAAGAATGAAAAACAGTGAGAAGGTAAATGTTTTCTTTTGTCTTGCTACTGAGAAAAACATGTAGTGAGAAAAATAAAAACACAAAGAACTTGTTTGATCCTTGTTGTTTTTCTTTCCCTCTTCTTGTCCTTCTATAAAATCTATAAATCAAATAAAGCGTTACCGATTCTCCATTTTTTCTTTTTGTGTCTATCATCAAACTTAATTATGATATTTTTCTTACCTAGCTATAAACACAACAAAAGTTATATAATTGAATTAAAAGGCCAAACATGATGATAATAGGCTAATTATAAGTAAGTTTATTCTCAAGATAATTTCTGAGAAACAACAACAAATCACTAACATTCTATCACTACTAAAGATTTTGATGTTGGAGTTTTGTTGGTGTTACTATCATCAGATGAACAATAATGGTGAAAATGAGAGAGACAGAGAGGGTGTGTGATTGAAACATTTAAATAAGTGGAGATGGAACAATTAGCAACTTTAATAAGGTTGATAGAGAGAGTTAGTTTTGCTTTTTGAGACAATTGGCCCAACTATGACCGTGACCGTGGCATTTAGTTTGATAATGAACCCATGGGTAGTTCATAAATATTTTGTATGACAAATTATAAATGTAGAGAGAGAGAGAGAGAACACAAAATGTAGCTGTTTCCAGATACATCTGAGAAACTTAAGAGTGAGACACTTTTATTTGGGGGAAATAATTATGTAGCAAAGAAAAGGATTTAATGAATGAGGTAATAGTATCTTCAGCAGATTAATTATTTTGGCTTTTCAGCCAAAATAACTATTAATCAGCTGAGTGGTGTGTAAGAGTTTCAGTTGGCTATCTATTTTGTAAATCTCCAAGAGGCTATGCAAATTCGGCTAGTCAGAATTAGCTCTGTATATTGTGTCTCTAAATCACAACCATGGATATTCATTTCATATCAAACTGTCGCAAATTTCAACCGTTAAAGAACAATGTTATGCTTCCCAAATCACATAATATGAGTTGTAGTACATAGTGTGACAGTGATCAACATACCATTATATATAATACAACTGACAAAAAATTTAAAATTCAAAATTTAAAAAACGTAGTATTAGCATCACTCAAAAATATAATCAAGTAATTCGGCTGATCACTAAAAGAGAGAACAATGCTAGAGTCATATATATTTAATAAGTAGATCAGCTAAAGTAATTTGTAGCTTTGCCAAACAAACATCACTGTTTGGATGCTATAACATGACAATGCTTTAGGTCATGAATTAATAAATCATGATATATATGATTCCAACTTTATCCGTTGATATGAACCCAGAGTTCATGAGAGGACAGTTTGGATAACAACCAGATTTGTAAAGGATTAATATATTCAAAAATTGTTGATACACATTCATTCACTCCTATCAAATCAATCTATGGGATACAATGAACTGTTATCCAGCACGCACACTTCTATTTAAATACATATATATATACATATCTATATATATATATATATCATGCATTTACATTTTTATATGTATATATATCATGTACATTAACATTTTTAGTCAAAGTAGGACCTTACTATTCAGGCAGAGACACTAACGACGTCGCTGTACATGAGGTCACGATAAACCCAAACTATAAATGACATAATATTTGATACATACTGTATTATTTATATATATATATATATATTTATAAATGTATGAACAAGCAAGCATAATTATATACTAGCAGCTGTCCATTTACTTTGTGAGTTGAGAGATTGTAGAGGAAGTTAAAAGTAGTTTTTATGTGATATTTTTGTGACATTTTAATCTATTGAATAAATTTATTAAAAAAAGAAATTTAATAATTTTGGTGTAATTATTAATGATAGAAATTTTTTTCAAAATTGGTAACCCCTCCCTCACTCTTTAGAATAGTATAGATTTATACATATATATTTATATATATATCATGTACTACATTACATTTTGAGTTATTCAGGCAGATACACTAAGGAGGTCGCTATACATGTCTGACATACCCACATTGTAAATAATAATATATTGTATATGATATGTATATGCATAAGCACACATAAATATTTATCAATCACAAGCTAAAAGCTTAGCTGATTAAGAACCACTCATCCAGAGCCTGGCCGATGGCCGAAAGTTCACGTGAATTGTCTCATTGGATGGGAGAAAGAGGCACAAGTTTGGGTTGTTGAGGAGTCACACTTGAATGTCACCTCACACGTGTCTCTCCCCATGATGTCACCAAGACACAAGCGCGTGCGGCTCCATAGGGAATGTTGACTTTGACTGGGCCCCATCCCAAACCCCACCCACACGTGAGAGCATATATCCTCTGTTTTCTTGCCGGGCCCTCTACCCCGGCCCATTAGGCCCAATCTTGATGGGTCCAACACTGGTCATCAACAGTAGCATTTGCAGATTTCAAGCTTTCCAATTCAACCCCAGCCACTAATGATTCTAATATATATTATTTTCTTCTATTTTGGACTAGATATATTATATTAAGAAAAAGGTGAGCCACTTTGATTTGTAAAAATCAACAAAGTGAATGCCTTTCATTTGTAGACTAGTGTGTTAGACTAAAAAACAAGGAGTAATTGTCTATGTGCTGTTCGCACCCATGTTACGTTTACTGCAATTTGAGCATTCTGTCAATTCCGTGTAAAACCTTCGATGTTGAGAAAACGACAATGTGATGTGATAGTCACATGGCAAACGTATAAAATTAAAGAAGGAATTTAGACCCATTGATCCATAGGGGGAACCATGTATAACACACCCATCTGATTATAATTCATTATTAGCTTAGACAACAAAATTCATGGTACCCTCCATGTTTCTCAAAAGAGATGTGGCATGAAAACAAAGCCGTTTGGCAACTTTGCGGGTCGCCGGGTCGATTTTTAGTTTTTTAAATTCTGAATATGGAAACTGGATTTTTTTTTTTTTAAAACAAAAAATATATAAACGAAAACTAAAAAATTGAAAACCTTTTCCTTATTTTTGCTTTCTGGCCAAATTTCATTATCGTTTAAAAAAAATGAAAAGAAAAACTGAAATCCGCACTGTTTGGTAACGGGAAGGAAAAAAAAAGAAGTAACATTAAAACAGATTGGTTCATATGTCTCTCGAATCTACAATCAGTAATGTTAGGTATACACACTTCTTTACACACTTTTTGACACACTATGCTTTAAATGCATGTACCTTGTGTTGTTTAAATTTTTCACACTTTTCTGTGCACCACTTACACAACACTAGGTACATGCATTTAATGCTGTGTGTCAAAAAGTGTGTAAAAAAGTTTGTGGATGTAGTAGTGCTCATCTACAATAGTAGTACTTGGCTACTTTAGTGCATGTTCTTGCCGCTATATCTAAGATGGACCATAGCATTAGGCTCTCAGTGCAAGAAGGAGTCCAATGGGCCAACCCAATTAAAAGGTGTTTCTAGCTGGGCCACTAGGCCCCATAATATTAAAAGACACCCCAAAGGTAGTGGAAACAACTATTCTCGCCAATGGAATTTTCTAGGTGGAGCTGCATGTTAATCAGTCCTCTCGATTCCATCATGAGGCCCAGAGAAGCATATAAGATAATTAAATTTAAGCAAGGGTCCAGTTAGAAAAAAGCAACCTCAAATAGAGCCTTTGTATGTAAAATGACCATAGCATTGATTTGTTATCACTAAACAAGTGACTACAAAAATGAATATTGTATCTTTAGGTAGGGGTGAAACAATCCGATTCGGTTCGATTTTTTTTTCTTCCATTTTTTGACACTATAAAAACCAATTGAATATGCTCGGTTATGTCGGTTCGGTTTTTAGCTTAGAGTCTTTTTTTAAAAATTGGCCGAATAGGCTTGATTTTTTCAGTTCGATTCTCAATTTTATTTTTTTCAATTATGCTTTCACCCCTATCTTTAGGTATAGGTTATTTTACACGTTCACATAGAAGGATGTAAGCTCTTATATAATTCTGTATTTAATTTGAACATTGTCACTTGCACACAAACCAATAAAATGAATTTAACTAACAAAATTAGAAAAAGTAGCATTTTTCAACATTATTACGACGCATCATATTAAATATAATAATTATTACCTCACACCATATTATATGTAAAAACTATAAATTGGAAACAATTGATGCCACATGACAATTTTTATTTTATTTTTTCTCAATAATTTATTTCTCTCTTTACCAATGCTTTCTTACTTTTCACATGTCTCATAAAATGGTCATATTCTCCTGTCAATGCCCCGCATTTTCATCCACAACTCCGTCAATTTCTCTCTCATAATCTCAAACTTTCGATTTGGCTCTCTTTTCCATTACACCCATGTTCAAAATCAAGGCCGACCCTAAAGTTTTGGGGGTTCAAGGTGAACTCTAATAAGGGGCCTTGACTATACGAGGATTCAGGGGCAACGCCCCCAAGTCGATTTTTTTTTGTTTGGTTTACTTATATATAATTATTCATAGAATTGATTTGATGCATTTTTTAAACATCAAATAAGCATTTTATTAGGCCCTGAAAACTAGATTTAAAAAAAAAAAAAAACAATCAATTCATGGATTTGAACCCTAATAATATTATGCACACACACAAAAAAAAAAAAAAAAAAAAAAAAACAATAATAGTAATTTAGTACCAACCTCAGTTTGACAATAAAATAGCTCAAGTGCTTGACAGTGAGAGAAGGAAACAACGTGAAAGAGAGAATAATTTAGAGTTAGGTCCTTTTTATCTTTAGGAAACTTAGAGTAGGGCCTATTTGGAAGGAGAAATAAGGTTAGATTGGAGAGAGGGACTGATGAGGATAATAAGGGCTGTTAGAGTTTTAACGGACTGAGATTTTTATTGAACTCTATTAGGCTTTTTTTTGGGCTGATCTATTACTAGTAGCAGACTAAACAATTACTAGTAGTGGGGGCCTTAAATTTGGATTGAGGTTGGGTGCCCTAGGCATTGGCATTGCTCGCCTATGCACAGCAGGATTGGGCCTGTTCAAATCTCAACCATCTATTCATCTCTCATCCCTTCAACCTATATCACTCTAATCCTATAACTCTCTCTGACACTCCAAAGCAATCTTTTTTATTTTTTATTTTTTTAATTTATTTTTTTATTTTTATTTTTTTGGTTTAATCCTATAACTCTCTCTGACACTCCAAAGCAATTTTTTTTTATTTTTTTTTGTTAGCAAAAAAAAAAAAAAATTTACAACATCTTTGTCGCAACTAAGATTTTCCCTTTTTTCTTGGTCGCAACTGAGAATAATCGTCTACTCCTTCTCTCTTAGATACGTATATCCATTATTTCTTCAAATTTTTTGCTTCTAGAATAATTTGTTAATTTTTTTCCTAATTGTTATTTTTCAATATGCTATAATATTAAAAGGAATAACTCTTATGGCACATAAATAAGATACATAAATTTTATGTGTCTATCTCTCTTATGTTGGGGTCTACAATTGTGGACCTCGTAGTGTCAGTGAACCCCATCATGTGAGAGATAGACACATTGTAATTTATGTATCTTATTTATGTGAAATTCTTATGTGTCCCAAGAATTATCCATTTAAAAGATGGATTGTTACATAGATGATTGGGGATCCCAAGTCCAAATTCACAATTGAAAGAGTGCACAACATCAAAGGGAAAAAGTGAAAACAAAAATCACAATCAAGCCCCAAAGCCCAAACCAATCCAGCCCAGACCATTTAACCTGCAACTTCTCTCACATCAAACCAACCCGACAACCCCAAAACCCAAATTTTCTCACCATGACCCAAAAGCCTCAATTTCAAACCAATCCAGCCAGAGCATTTTCATACAAGTTTATTCCCATCTAACCCAAAACCCTCAATTTCAAAACCCCCACTAACACAGTAACACTTCCATCAAAAAAAAAAACCCCACTAACACCTTGTCTCCAACTCGTGTCTTCGTGCCGATTCAACTCAGTTTTCTACCTCCCAACTCGTCCTCACTCAACACATCACGGTGGTTCCACATTTCGGGCTCGGGGCACCGTAGACGAAGACTAGTCGGCAAAGAGGAGTAGCAGTATTTGTTGGGATATAGTTTTCAAAAAAAAAAAAATTTGTTGGGATTTATGTCATATGTGGAATAATCCATTAATTTGGAGATTATTGATATGGCTAAATATATATTAATTAGTTTACTTTTGTGATAGAGTTTTATTTGGAGTATATCTCTAGTTTCTTGGTGGATAAGGAATGGTTGAAAGCTCTGTATAAAGGGATGTTCTATAGTAATGTAGGAAGCCCTTGGTGTACCAAGTTAGGGGTCTTCCCTCATGAGGGTACGTGGTCTAAGGTGTGAGAGTGAGGGTTATTTGTTTATTGAGAGTGAGTGTATAAAGTGTTTGGGGTTGGATTATGGGATTTAATCCAAGTGTTTTTTTGTACCGAATCTTATTTTCAATAATAAAGAATGGTCTCTTGCTCTTGAGTGTGGACCCCCAGAGAGACGATAATGTTACCGGGCTGTGACTACAACTACTGGCTCATTGTAATGGAGGCGACTTTGGGCTAGAAAGTTTTAAACCTAAATTGATTTTGGATTGGACTTGGATACATAGATTAATTAATAACTCGAATAGCATGAGCCAATATATATATATATATATATATGTCATAATACATGTATCTTACCTATGTTTGATGATTAACTATTGGATCAGTGTCCTCCTAGCATAAACATATATATATATATATATATACAGAGGAGATCTAAGGTGAACCTGGTCAGTGAACTGACCCGCTGAACTGGGTGTAACTCGACTCACTTTAATGCGGGTCTTAATTAATTTTGGGGGTAAACCCAAATTTAGGGCTCATTCTCAATTGCTCTATCTCTCACTAGGAGCTCTCTCTCCCTCTCTCTCTCTCTCTCTTTCTCTCTCTCTCTGTGTGTGTGGAGATCTCACTATGCCTCTATGTCGGCGCTCTCTCACTAGAGATCTCACCGTGCCTCTATGTCGGCGCTGCCACGTTGCAGCAGTCGCCGCCCCGACCTCTCTCTCTCTCTCTCCCCAGGTAAATCGATGCATCTCACTGTCTCGATCTCACTCGGTATCTCACTCTCTTGACCGAAATCCTTCACCTTAGTTAGATAGTTGGTACTCTCTCTTTCTCCCTCTCTTTCTGGCTTTCTCTAACGAATATATACATACACATTGATATACAGGGGTAGACTCAAAGACCTTCAGCCCCTAATATACCTTAAAAAATATACACCATTTGATATACCTTTAAAAAAAAAAAACGCTTAAACCCCCCCTAAAATTTCATAAAAGTCCCATATTTTATGAATATTTGAGATTTTGTTTTAATTTTTGTCATACCCGTTCCGGAATTTCATTGTTTTTAAAATACATATTTGAGATTTTGATAATTATCAATGTTATTTGATAATTGAGATAAGTAGTAGATTGTGGTCAACGGTGAAGTGTCGGGTGAGGACACGGTAATTAGAGAATCATGAGGCATTCGTATGATTAAATGACATTTATATGATTTAAATGTTATTTGACTATCTAGTATATCATGAATAGTAAATTTACCTGTGCAGAGTAAATTTCTGATAGTTTGGATATCGTTTTAAATTGGTTTTGAACACTGTGGTGAGAACGTGAGTGATTGTTGCATGAAAATGGTAGGTTATCTAGAGATTCCATGGAAATTAGTTTTCGGACGTAATTGCGGCGACAAACGAAACTTAGTCGAAAACTTGTGTACTTTATAGTTTTCACTTGTGAAGTAATGAAACGGACGTGTGCGACGTTTCAGGAGTTAATTAGGAGTTTTGAGAACTCGTGGGGAGGTAAACACAATTTCTGAGAGTGTTGCCTATAAATAGAAGTTCCAAGATATTTTCTTCATTACAACTTTTCTAAATCCAAAATCAAAAAGGGGGATTTGGGGGTTTTGGAAGCTTAGAGCTTGCCGACGCAAATCGACGGACTTCTGCCCGTTTAATTTCAACCAAATTTCATATTCGAGCTCCTCGAGGTAAGAGCTTCGTTTTGATATCTCTTAGGACTCGTTTGGTTAAATTTTTATAAAAATCCTAATGTTGGAATTTTGGGAAAAACACGTGTAAACTTGTAGGAATCGCTTGAAATTCAAGATTCGGCGTTTAATTGGTCACTTAGTTCATCCTTCAAAATTATAGGACGTTTGCACGAGGTATGAGTTCTTGACTTATGTTATATAGTCAACTTTGGATGCTTTAAATATCGAACATGATTTGTGATCCGGGCAAAATTCATGTAGTAGTTAGGCCCGTTAATTTAATCGCGAATACGTATGAAAGCATGTTTGTATGGTTATGTGAGTATGCTAAATGTCTATGTGGGTCAAAGGGGAGGTTATACAAATTCATGCCGGGGGTAAGCTTCTCGTTGTTTGAGAATTTAGTAGCGACGGCTACTGTGTATGGTTTGGGAGAAGGCCCAGCCAGGGCACTGGATGAGTAGTTTGGGAGAAGGCCCAACTATGGCATCAATTCTATTACCGGGTGAACGCGTATCTCTCTCCCTAGCGACTATTTGTTGTTGTGATGATATTATTAGACTTGTACACTCAGCATATAGCTGAGCAATGGAGATTTATTCCATTGTAAGTATGAAGAAAGGAAAGAAGAATGCAAAGAGTGAGGCCATTGAGATCACCCTGGACAAATCTCTCCCATTGAGATGTGGTAGTATATTTTCTATGTTGAATTATGCAATTTTGAGAAGTTAGACTACGAACTTGGACTTGGAAGATTTGAGATGGCTTAAAAGTTTGTAATAGGTCATAAAACTTTTTTTGGTTATGTTGTAATGAATCCAAACTCTTGAGTTCGTGTTTTGAATGGTTTTACTTATCTAATTCGGTTTTTTGGAGGAATGTAATAGCGCTTTCATGTCTAATCCAAACAAGCCTTAGTTTGTTTTGTTGTCTTTTCTTTTCAAGGTTGAACAAGGTGTTGGTATGCTCTTGCAACCTTGATAGGCTTGGGGAGTGTTGGATTATAGAGTGGAAGTCTTGGTAAGTTTTAAAATGAGGAGGTTGTTTGATCCTTAGCAAATTTTGCAACTTTGGGCAGGATTCTGCTAAAGGGTCATTCAACCGGTCGAAGGGGGTCGTTCAACCGGTCGAAATGACCCCTGCAACAAATCTTTTTATACCCCTTCCGGTAATATTTTAAATGTTTTATTTAGTTCTTAGGGTACCTTTAGGACCCCTCTTAACATATATTCATCCGATTCAAAATATAATTACGTTTTCAATTTTTTTTTACGGATTTTACAACTCGGAGGGTAATGTTTCCTAAAGTTTTAATTACTCAAGGTTGTTTAAAGTTCTTTTCCGTTGCGTATAGTTGTTTAATGAATTAGATGAGCCTTGGTGGCGTGCCACGTGTCCTATTTCCGCCCGTAGCGGGATGGGTCGTGACGTTTATTGGTATCAAGGCTATAGGTAACAAAACTTTGGGAACGTTCGACGTCGAGTAGAGTGTTGAGTGAATTGACACATATTCTAGAATGCATCCACATATTTTAGAGATGTTTGATGCATATGATATGTTGTTATACATACATGATTATGTTGTTGGCATACATGCATAGTATTTTTATGCACTCGTGAATCGGTGGAATCATGCGGATGTAGAGCTACATGATGAGATCAGACTTACCGGGCGTTATCATAGGCCTTGCGTGGTGATAAGAGGGAGAGATGATATCCTGGTAGTGGTGGACCATTGAATTTCTAAATGAAAATGAAATGATTTTTGATCAAATCGGTGGATGTTTTCAATGATAGCGACAAGTGTCCTTTGGGAGATTTAACCGAGAACGGAGTTTGAGTAGTGTGCGTAAGGAAAGATTTCCTTATAGTTCACATAGAGAATGAAAGTGATTGTTCGTAGTCGAGTTTTAGGATTGAGATTAAATTATAAGAATTACGTCTCAGACATGGGTTAAACGTTATGAAGCTAGAGAATAGAGATGTACAGTTGGGTGTTATGACAGAAAGATAGTCCAGAGCATGTATTGCTCGTGTATGGGTAGGTGAGGAATCTCTCACCTTATCTTACGGTGTCATCCTACAGTGTTATTTTACGGTTTTCTCTTATGATATATACAGTGTATGATGGGTAATTGAAGAATCTTTCAACTTATTGTACGGTATTGAGGTGATTGGATGGTTGAGGAATCTCTCAACCTATCTTACGGTATGTATTAGACAGTTGAGGAATCTCTCAACCTATCTTGTGGTATGAATTGTGAGGCTGAGGAAAATCTCAATGGATTGTTAATATTATGGTTGTTGAGGAATCTCTCAACTAAACCTAGCTTCGAGTGGTTGTGGTACCATCGTGGATTTAGATATGATAAGAGGATTAGTAGCGGATACTACCGGTGGAGGGTATGAGTGGAGAAGGTTGGATTAAAAGGATTTACCTAAGATGAGGGGTTAAGAACGGGAATAATAGAGTATGCTTTGACTGTTTGAAACTACAGTTGATAGAAGTTTAATTGATGACATACTTCGGGAGTGATTGCTTAGACTTGATGATTATGTGTGTATGATTGTAATGATAAGGACGACATAGGTCGGAGGAGAAATGTTAGGACTTCTTGATGGAGATTAAAGGAATGGAAATGAATATGAATAAGATTTTCTCGGTGTTTTGAGGTGTGGTTTGTCAAAGGAAGCAGAACAAAGGATGTAAGACTATAGGACTTAAGGTAAAGGACAAGTGTGAATGATTGAGCGTGATAGGAGATTCGGAGAAATCATATGGATATTGGATATCCTAAAGATAAGGGGATCTTGGTAGGGAATCTTATAGGAAAGTCGTTATTACAATGAGTTGTAGTAGGGATAACCATGAACCACGTGTAGTTTGGTGAGTTTTCGATGTTTTCGAGTACTTTTTGATGGTTCTAAAATGGTTGGGAAGTAGCTCCAAATGCCTTGTGAGGTTGGGAACTTTTAAAGACGTTAAATGGAGTAAAATATGGTCTTGGACCGGTCGAAAGGGGCAGTTCGACCGGTCAAACACCCCTCTGATCCAAACAGTGATTTCGGAAACATTTTTCGTCGACTTTTACGGAAACAGGCATAACTCTTTGTAGAAAATTAGGATTCGCGCACCATTTCTTGAGTTAGAACCGGGACTCAAAGAGATATCTTTTGGTGTAAAATTGAACCATAATTTCTTAATGACAATTTTTCCCTTGGGCTGTTTTATCACTGTAAAGTCGATTTAAGATGTCTAATCCATGTTTTCTTTGCTAATTAGCATATTTCAAATAAAATGAAAGATCTAGTAATGTTTTTAAAACATTGTTGGGTGTTTGAATCGAATCATGGTCAATAAAAAGTTGGAGTACAATGATTATTACGATTCAAAACAAGAACGGTGGTAAAAATGGATAGAGGAGTAAAGAGACTTTGGGTAAGTAAAGTTAGAAGGTGAAAATATAAATTGGGAAGATGTGACTTTGATGGGTAAGTGAACATGAACGATAAGAGTGGGATGAAGACTTGGTAGTACATTATCGGATATGATGGAAGGAATGTAAAACGGTCGGAGGACAATGGTGAATGTAGTAGAATGTTGTCTCAGTTGTCCTGAATTCCAACGAAGCTGGAGAGTTTTGAGAATGTCGGATTTCATCCTAAGAGAATCTTAAAGTGTTTAAAATGTTTTAAAATAAAACTATTGATTGAGTAAGAAAATTTGTATTAAATACTTGTGATAAGGTATCAAGTAGACTTTGGAAGACGAGTATCATGGAAGGATACGGTATGCTTAGTGCTTGAGACACAACAGTGTTTTTCAAATGAATGAGTGCTACATGAGCAGATTATGAACCTAGAAATTCTAAAGTAAGGGGGTTAGTAAAATGTTGTACACTTGGACTTAGTAAGTTGGATTAAGTTTTACTAAACGAGTTGACTCGAGTATTGTCCTAAGGGAACTTGATCTCTGTTTAAGTATTGGAATAACCTGAGGTTAAGAATGATTGAAGTTTTGAACGATCAGGAATTTGACGAGATCCGTAAAGTGTGAAGCACTTGAAGACAATAGTTATGAAGGGGTTGACATTAGTACCCAGAGTGAGAGTGGGTGATCTTGAGCATTGTCACGAAAGGTGTGTGAATTGGAAGGCCATAGGGAATTTATCGAACATAGTGGGACTATGGTGCTTGATTGGGAAGATCGGATTACTGAGTTGTCTTCAGAGGGTTATGGGGATAGTATGAATGCTTGAACAAGAGGTTCTTCAGGAATAGTGAATTTGAGATTAGAATAGCAAAGATATAGGATTATAGAATCTGAATTGAAATTAAGTCAGGTTGACTAGAGTCATGAAATGCTAAATCATTGAATAAGGTATGAAGCCTTGAGATGTTATACAAAGGATATATGTTCAGTATAAAGGGTTATCAGACAACTCAATAAGGGTGGAAATCAGGAGTATGATTGGTATGGACTTGTGTAAAGGTGAAAGTGAAACACCATAGATTTATGGAATTGTATAACTACGTAATGGTAGTGGATCCACCTGGACTGATAAACTAAAGGATAGTGGACAAGTAGGGTATGAGACGAGAATGTATTACACTGCAATTGAGATCTCCGACAGAAAGTGATTGACTCGGAGTGTGTGTACATGAATGTGTATAAGAATGGATTGTGAATGGTCAAAGGTTTGAGATAGGAACAAAGTACGTGCTAAGCATGTGAATATGTTTTGATGAATTCTGTGGTACATGTCTGATTGACTCAGTTAATATTGATTTAACAATGTTACTCGCTATGAGTTGTGTTGAAGAAGAAATAAACGTGTTATGTGAGATGTCAAATAATTTGTTTTTAAAAATATGAATGAGAAATGTATTTGACTTTGTTAAAAAGTTATAAATTGAAGGTGTAATGTGAAATCCTCTATGTTAATCGACAGTAGTTCGAGTACAGAATTGAGAGATAATGATAAGTGGGTTGACCTTACTGAGGGTGATTCAGGACATTTGGTAACTTCGAACAAGTAAAACGGTGTGAAATTTTCAGTTGAGAATCTGAATGGTGTCTTACGAATCATGCATGATTGGAAGTATAATACGAGGTTGGATTAAATCGAAATGGAATTTAATAAGAAATGAGAGTCGTTTGAAGCGTGTTATCATTCTACAAGTATTTCGCGATTAACATGATAAGGAATTAAATCTATGGTATATGAAAAATTGGTTGAAGCATTGGCTTATCGACGGGGTATGTATGTATGATAGTACTTAGTTTTGGGTTAACTTTGAGATGAAGAATCATATATGGTTATTAACCAGTTGAGACGTGTTGTCAATGACTATTAGTCGAAAAGCAAGATAGGTGAATGAGAGATGAATTGTTTTATTTGGTTTGAGTAGTTTGATGAAACTTTTGAATTTCAAAAATGGAATGTGACAAGTACAATGAAGGTATATATAAGCTGACATTGTGACGTCGCAATGGGATTGAATGTCAAGTTTGACTATTGAGTATGATCTACTCAGGTATTGATGTCCTTACTTATCGAGGTGCTTCGATGTTTTACTAGAATGTGGTTTGAATCTTCAGTCAGATTGAGATGAGGGCTCTGAGGATTTATTTTCCTTCAGAGCTTGAGGATTTATTTTTCTCGTGAGATCGTGATATCTCAGTAGAGATGTATAAATTGTAATGAGACAAACGTTGGAAGTGTTTATGAGAAGTCGTTACGATTTGGTGAAATGGTATAAGTTTGGGGACAAACTTCCTTTTTGGAGGGGAGAGTTGTCATACCCGTTCCGAAATTTCATTGTTTTTAAAATGCATATTTGAGATTTTGAGAATTATCAATGTTATTTGATAATTGAGATAAGTGGTTGACTATGGTCAACGGTGAAGTGTCGGGTGAGGACACGGTAATCGGAGAATCATGAGGCATTCGTATGATTAAATGACATTTATATGATTTAAATGTTATTTGACTATCTAGTATATCATGAATAGTAAATTTACCTGTGTAGAGTAAATTTCTGATAGTTTGGATAACGTTTTAAATTGTTTTGAACACTGTGGTGAGAACGTGAATGATTGTTGCATGAAAAGGGTAGGTTAACTAGAGATTCCACGGAAATTAGTTTTCGGATGTAATTGCGGCGACAAACGAAACTTAGTCGAAAACTTATGTATTTTATAGTTTTCACTCGTGAAGTAATAAAATGGATGTGTGCGACGTTTCAGGAGTTAATTAGGAGTTTTGAGAACTTGTGGGGAGGTAAACACAATTTTCGAGAGTGTTGCCTATAAATAGAAGTTCCAAGATATTTTCTTCATTACAACTTTTCTAAATTCAAAATCAAAAAAGAGGATATGGGGGTTTTGGGAGCTTAGAGCTTGCCGACGCAAATCGACGGACTTCTGCCCGTTTAATTTCAACCAAATTTCATATTTGAGCTCCTCGAGGTAAGAGCTTCGTTTTGATATCTCGTAGGACTCGTTTGGTTAAGTTTTTATAAAAATCCTAGTGTTGGAATTTTGGGGAAAACACGTGTAAACTTGTAGGAATCGCTTGAAATTCAAGATCCGACGTTTAATTGGTCCCTTAGTCCATCCTTCAAAATTATAGGACGTTTGCATGAGGTATTAATTCTTGACTTATGTTATATAGTCAATTTTGGATGCTTTAAATATCGAACATGATTTGTGATCCGGGCAAAACTCATGTTGTAGTTAGGCCAGTTAATTTACTCGCGAATACGTATGAAAGCATCTTTATATGGTTATGTGAGTATGCTAAATGTCTATGTGGGTCAAAGGGGAGGTTATACAAATTCATGATGGGGGTAAGCTTCTCGTTGTTTGAGAATTTTGTAGCGACGACTACTGTGCATTGTTTGGGAGAAGGCCCAGCCAGGGCACTGGATGAGTAGTTTGGGAGAAGGCCCAGCTACGACATCAATTCCATTACCGGGTGAACGAGTATCTCTCTCCCTAGCGACTATTTGTTGTTGTGATGATATTAAGGCATGAATTGTCATACATGTATTTGTTTAGAATCGTACACTCAGCATATAGATGAGCAATGGAGATTTACTCCATTGCAGGTATGAAGAAAGGAAAGACGAATGCAAAGAGTAAGGCCGTTGGGATCACCCCATACAAATCTCTCCCATTGAGATGTGGTAGTATCATTTCTATGTTGAATTATGCAATTTTGAGAAGTTAGACTATGAACTTCGACTTGGAAGATTTGAGATGGCTTAAAAGGTTGTAATAGGTCATAAAAATCTTTTTGGTTATGTTGTAATGAATCCAAACTCTTGAGTTCTTGTTTTGAATGGTTTTACTTATCTAATTCGGATTTTTGGAGGAATATAATAGCGCTTGCATGTTTAATCCAACCAAGCCTTAGTTTATTTTGTTGTCTTTTCTTTTCAAGGTTTAACAAGGTGTTGGTATGTTCTTGCAACCTTGATAGGATTGGGGAGTGTTGGATTATAGAGTGGAAGTCTTGGTAAGTTTTAAAATGAGGAGGTTGTTTGATCCTTAGCAAATTCTGCAGTTTTGGGCAGGATTCTGCTAAAGGGTCATTCGACCAGTCGAAGGGGGTCGTTCGACCGGTCGAAATGACCCCTGCAACAAATCTTTTTATACCCATTCTGGAAATATTTTAAATGTTTTGATTGGTTCTTAGGGTACCTTTAGGACCCCTTTTAACATATATTCATCCGATTTGAAATATAATTACATTTTCAATTTTATACGAATTTTACAACTCAGAGGGTAATGTTTCCTAAAGTTTTAATTACTCAAGGTTGTTTAAAGTTCTTTTCCGCTGCGTATAGTTGTTTAATGAATTGGATGAGCCTTGGTAGCGTGCCACGTGTCCTATTTCCTCCAGTAGCGGGATGGGTCGTGACAATTTTAGAGTCTCCATGTAATTCCAATTCCATCCCACTTTGAAAAATGTGTTTTAAAATGCATGGGATGGATGTGTCTGTAATTCTAAGTCACTCTCTCAGTATCTCACAATGGAGTTCAATGAAACTGTGCACAATAAAGACCATGGATATGTGTGTGCATTTTCTTTTGCTAAATACCCACATTTATTTTGCTAACAAGTCTATTGAACTCCATTTTGGGGGATGAATGTCTTTATTATTGTTGAACGTGTGGTCACTCCATTTCGGAATTCGCTTCATCTCACCTGCCCCAAAATTTGAACTACCTAAACACATTGAGTTCAATAGAGCTGTCAAGCTCTCATCCAATTATTGGGGCTTGAGTGATATTCCTCACATTAAATTTTTATTTGTAACTATTTGATCAAAAATTGAAAGAGGACATGCCACATTCTTATCATTTCTAGAGGCAGACATTATACTTAAAGACTATTTGATGATTACACTTTTCTCATTGTTTTCTTTATTTAACTTCAGGCATTATGGACAATAACATAATGCAGGTGAGGCAAAGATTGTTGAATTTAGCCCAGATTATGAAAGTGATGAATGGGGGGACACCTCCAGTTGTCGTAATATTTTCAATCCTCAAGTGGCCAGTGATGTCAAACTAAGTGTTGGTCAAGAATTTCAAATAATAGAGGATGTTTACAATTTCTACAATGCATATGCTAAACAAGGTGGATTTAGTATTTGAAGTTCGGTGTCTAAGAAGATGGAAGGAAGTGATGTGGTGAAAAGGAATGAGTTTGTTTGTTTTAAACAAGGAAAGGGAATAATGGTTGCGGATGTTGCAAGCCAAAGGCATCGGGGAATGGTGAAAAAGGGTTGTAAGGCAAATATAGCTGTGATGAGATCCAACTCTGGGTCATATGTAGTGACAATTTTTTTTACAGTCATTGTCAGCCATTGGCAACCCCTTCAAAGAAGCATCTTTTGAGATCTCACTGATTTGGTTCGAGTGCCCAAAAGAGTTTAACTCAACAACTTGGAGTTGTGAACATAGCCTCACATCAGCAATTCAGTTTTCTTGGAGTCCAATCAAGAGGGTTTGAAAACATTGGATGTACACAAAGAGACTTATATAATCAGCAGAGGGATATGCGTAATGAGAAAAGGGACATGATGGAGAAATGTTGGGTGAGTATTTAAAATTGGAATAGGCCAAGAATCCATCATTCACATACAAAATTGCGGCATATCATGAGCAGAGGATAAAACATTGCTTTTGGGCCGATGGGACATCTAGAAGGGCTTATTAATTTTATGGTAATGTGGTCGTCTTTGATTCTACATACAACACCAATCACTATGGTATGATTTTCGCACCACTAATGCGGGTTAACAATCAGGGTCAGATGATTATTTTTGCTTGTGCATTTTTAAGTGACGAGACCTCAGATTCATTTATTTGGCTATTCATCCAATTCTTGGAGGCTATGCCAGGTGGTGCCCTAAGATGATCATTACTGATCAGGATCCAACGATGACTAAAACAATTTCCCAAACTATTCCGGCTACATTCCATAGATATTGTAGTTGGCACATTTTGATGAAGTTTTCTAAAAAATTAGACTGGTTCAAAAAAATTAAGCACTATCAAGAATTTTCCAATTGCATTTGGAAATCAGAGTCTAAGGAAGAGTTTGACTCCGATTAGATAGATCTTGTTACGAGGAGTGGGTTAGACGCCAATAGTTGGTTGAAGTCAATGTTTGATATTCGGTCGAAATGGGTGCCTGTCTATTGTAATCACGTTTTCTCTACCAATATGACAAGCAGTCAAAGAGCCAAAGGCTCTCACGCATTTTTCAAGAAATTTGTCAAGAGGGATAATTCATTAGTTGATTTCATGATTCAATTTGGTAGGGGGCTACTACGACAACAGAATGAAGAGTTGTTGTCCGATCACAAAGATCGGTCCGAGTGGCCTAAGGTGAATATGCTTCATGATTATTTGTTACAAATGGTTGATATTTATACGTTGAAAAAGTTTATGAACTCCAGGATGAGCTTTGGGATTCCTTGAACTATAGATATGAGCTTATCAAGGAGGATAAGAAGCACCGGGTATATAAAGTTCAAAGAAAGGCATGTCAAAGAGTATGAGAAGTCCATGAAGATGCAACACTGTGTTCAAGTTCAGAGGATGATAGCTATGCTTCCGAAAGTCCATGACGTTTCAATTTTCCTTCAATTTCGTGTTTTTTTCTCTCTTTTTTTTTTTAAAAAAATGTAATATGGTTCATGACTTTCAATTTGAAGAAATGGTTTTTTGTGTGTAAATTTACAATATTGTGTTGTTTTTATTGGATTACATGTGTGTTATGTTTTCCATTTTGTGCTCAAGTTGAATATATATGTGAAATGAGTGAGATGGGAAGAATGACTAAAGCATAGAGGTGAAATAAGAGTGATGGGAAGAATGACTACAGCATAAGGCAAATTGTACTACAACGTTTTTACATTTCCATGAGTGCAATGTCTACAATGTCTCAAAGAAGTTCAAATTTTGTTCAATGTTACATCATCATTGTAGTAAAGTCTTAGTCCTAAAATAAACAGTGCACAACACGATCCCAAAAATGCATTGCGATACATCTTTTGCCTCCCACGAGCAATCTCGAGATCTCGCTTCAAGAGTTTGATTCGTGTTACGAGTGTTGGTATAACTTATCTTGCACGATCACACATCGGAGGGTCTACCCATTCGATGTACCCACATATTGCTAGAACCACACCCCACAAATCTTCGGCCATGGTTTCCTTCCGTCCTTGCAATCCTCACTGAAGATGGTTTACCACAATAACAAATCCTCCCTCTAAATCTTGATCGCGCACTATATCCCGTATGGGATGATTGTGATGACATTACAAATCACATGCACCAATGGTGAGTAGATACTAAATAGTATTACGAGGAAAGAAAACTTTTTCAAGAATAGAATGGTCACACAGAACCTATTATCTATTTAACCTAACAATGGTAGGAATATAGTAAACCAATTTGTTCACCACAAGGGAAATGTGAGGAATTTCACTCAAGCCCCAATAATTGGATGAGAGCTTGACACCTCTATTGAACTCAATGTGTTTAGGTAGTTCAAATTTTGGGCAGGTGAGATGAAGATGCAATGGAATGATCACATATTCAACAACAATAAAGATATTCTTCACCCAAAATGGAGTTCAATAGACTTGTTAGCAAAATAAATATGGGTTTTAGCAAAAGAAAATGCGCACACACACACACACACATACACACACACACACATCCATGGTCTCTATTGTTGGAGTTCAAAATAAAATGCAGAATGTAGCAATATAAAATGCAGAATTTAGGATTAAAATGCATATAAAATGCACACACACATCCATGGTCACTATTTAGCAAAATAAATGTAGGTATTTAGCAAAATAAAATCGATGCACAATGGAGTTCAATGTAACTGTGCACAATGATATTGGAAAAAAAAATGGAGTTCATGTAGATCGAGAGAGTGAGAGATACCGAGAGAGTGAGATAGATTGAGAGAGTGAGAGATAGTGATACAGATAGAGAGAGTGAGAGATACCGAGAGAGTGAGATAGATCGAGAGAGTGAGAGATACCGAGAGAGTGATTTAGGTCGAGAGAGTGAGACACTGAGTGAGATCAAGAGAGCTAGATGGATCGATTTATCTGGAGAGCTCTGCCGGGGCGGCGACGGCTGCGACATGGAGGCGCGGTGAGATTTCTAGAGAGAGAGACAGACAGACAGACAGACAACTCCCAGTGAGAGAGAGAGCAAGTGAGAAAGAGCCCTAAATTTGAGTTTCCCCCCAAAATTAATTAAGACCCGCATTTAAGTGAGTCGGATCATACCTAGTGATACACCCAAAATTGGCTCTATCCTATGACCGAGCGGTTCAAATCAGCAGCCAGTCCATGTTCCGGTCAAATCATGTACAACTCCTCGGACAAGCATCAGCCCAAGTGGTCTAGTCTACTCATCATCCCGAGCGGTTCATCCACGACCCGGCCAACAGGTCGGGAAAACCCCACAAGTACATCCCACCGCGAGAACAGCCTATCTGGGCCCACATGCATGATCCCGAGCATTGCAGGCGTGATCCCGAGCATTACGGGTAGTTTCCTACTCAAGCTAGAAGACTAATGGAAAGTGCAAACTATTTCCTAATCCAATTAGGAAACCCCCACAATTAATGCCAATTTATATCAATTGGATTATATTTCCTTATCCATGTACGAGTAGGTCTCTTACATCTATAAAAGAGATCTCTCACCCCCCATTGAGGGGGCCGACTTTTCAATCTACACAACACCTCTATAGCATTCATCTACATGCCCGGCCGGTGTACAGTAGTTCCAAACTTGTTGGTTCACCACAGGCCCCCGGCTCTTTTACAGTATAATGAACGTGCTCAGACACACACGTGGACGTAGGTACCTTCATTAACAGGGCCGAACCACATACAAAAAAATTAGTCTCTCACTCTCTCTCCCTCCTAAAATTGCTCTACTTTACTCTTACCAAATTCTGGCATCATCACCTAGTTCACTGACCTGATTATATATATATATATATGTATGTATGTATGTATGTGTAATGTTTTGTTTCAAAGATTGAAACCAAAAAATTAGGCTTGAGACTTAATGTTTCTCTATTGCAAGTTGGACTTGGTTTAGGTTGGTCGGGCTCAAGTTGGGCTCGGGCTTGGACATACTCGAGTAAAACTTGGGTCAGGCCTGAACAAAACGTATAATTAAGCCCAACTTGCCCAAGTTGCAATCCTACTTTATGCTCTGCTTGTTCTTGTTGCAAAGAATGTTCATGAGGCATTTGGTTTCCGAGGAAATCATGGGAAAAAAATGAATTACTGAGAAGTATTTACCATTCATGGTTTTTTAAAAATTTTCGGACCTAAGGAAAACAGGGATATTTGCCTAAATTGAGCCTAATGTAGTTGTTTGAATCCATTAGAAGTGTATGAAGTCTGTGACATTAGAGAATACATTAGTTTGAAACTTCATACCTCACTAGTTGTTTAATGTGATTCTGAGTTTGGTTATGCATATAAGCTCGCAAATTGATGGAATGTCTCGATTTGGTTAATGGATTTAGAGAAAAAAATGATCGAGGAAAGAACTTTTCTTTGTTTATAATTAGTAAGAAAATTGACGAGTGACCAAGAAAGAAATGAAAATAGGTTAAAACAAATTAAAAATTTTGAATTTTGCGAGTCACACACCTTCCTCTTTATACTTTGACAAGTTTTGATTTTTAGTGTTGGAAACTATTAGGGAAACATTGGAAAAAAGTTTTACTTCTTGTTTTTTCTTTTCATTTACCTTTTTCTTCCCTTTAAATCTGCAAACAAGTTAAAGCCTAAATTGAGCTTTTGTGACCCCTTATGATGGATTTGAAATTAAATGTTTTAGACATTTGCTTAAAAATATGAAAGATGCAAATTTGGTACTTTGGTAACCAACACTGGCTTCTTTATTGCACAGCATGGAGGAAGCAAAGAATAATATACTTCCTCCGTCCTATTTTTTTGAGTCTATTTTGTGCATCCGCGCTTTTTAATCGGACAAGTAATTAGTGCATTTATGTCAAAAAAAAAAAAACTTTTAATTTTTTTTTCTTCACAATTTAAAAGATTTACTCTGTTTTTGTAAAGAAAGTTGTCAAAATCATCTCAAAATAAATAATTTATGTAAAAATTGACTATTTTTGGGACACCTGAAATTGTTAAACTAGACTAAAAAATAAGACAGAAAGAGTATATGCTTTTAGTACCACCACTTACACTGGATTCCAGTGCACCGTATCTGAAGAAACATCGGAGATATTCAAAGGTACTACTTATGCATGAGAAGTGATTTGAATGTACAAAAAATTTCTTTCTTCATGATAATATCAGTGACTCGACATATATAATTTCCTTGTATAGACCCGGAGTTCTTTGGGTGGTGTTGCCCAATTCATACATGTTGAGTCACTGAAATAAGGATCTTAAAAATAAGGATTACTACGGATCGAGGTCAGTTGCTTGAGTTATTCGTTATATATGCTTAGAGGCTGTTGGTTCAAGATTTGATGAATGTCCATTTTTTGCACAAGAATCTGTAAGGCGTCCAATATATCTTTTGAAACTGGTTCTCTTCAAACTCACGTAGTGTTGATGAAACCAAGATTAGGTTCAAACTAAATATTTACATTATTGGTTCTTATGAAAACTAGTGTTATGGTGGTATGATAAAGAATTAGTGTTTAGATAATTTTTTTTAATCAGATATGAACTCCTGTATACTTAAAAACAACTACACAAACAATGACTTGTTTAGATTTAGTGCTTGTCTAAACCACATAACCGGTTCTTGTATTACCCAACGAGCCTTCCGATTATAATTATTGGTTTATTGTTGTGATTTAGTGTTAAGACTGATACGGAGGCTGGCGGCTTTGTGAGGTGCTATGGATACTTAATATTGATTATCTAGTTGAAACACCCATCTGTGGGCTGCCCTCAAGTTAATTGTAGTTTTTACACAGAGATTTGTATTTGAAACTTTTTCAGTCAAACTTCATATCCATTGAGACCTTTATAAAGTTGATAAACTTGGATTTATGGGTGATTCGTTATTATGCAAAATGACAATGTGGGAATCCTTGTTTGAACCAATAGAAAATTCTTACAAACCTTTATTCGAAAATTGGAATGATTCTTTGTCCAGTGTTTGAAAACTCTAGGGTTGTGTTGGGTATACCGTATGTATAATGTCCATACATATGAGATGTAAGCCTTAATGGGCTTTGACTTTCTTTTTTGGTTACTTAAGTCTTGGTAGGCTTAAAAGTGGGCCCATGTTGGTTAAAGCCTTTGAATGGCCCAATAAGTGACTAAAGGCTTTGAGCCTTTGATTCCATATTATGTTCTGTGCACAAGAAGAAAAAAATACAGAAGGTTCCTTTTCTGTGACTGTGCGGCTGCCGAAGGAGATTGAGAGTTTGAGGGAGCAGCTTTGCAAGGTTGATTAAGGGTTTGTTTGTGTACCAAAATATTGAGGATTTTGAAGTAACTCTTGCTTTTATTCTATTTTTTGGTGATTTCTTTGGGTTATTTGTGTCAGAGTTTGAGAATTGATTAATTTTCATTACAGAAATCTCAGAACATATACAAACTAAGTTGCCAAAAATAAGAAAGCTAATAAAGGAAAAATACAATTAGTGATCCTAAATACATTATGTCCATATATACACTAATCACTAAATTATTGCCTAAATATATCACTAACATCCCCCCCCCCCCCCCCCCCCCCCCCCCCCCTCTTAAACTTTAGGGGCTGGTAAAGGCAGCAACTGAAGTTTGGAAGAGAGAGCAGTAAAACGAGCTAGAGAATGAGATTTTGTGAGCAGATCAGCAAGTTGGAGTTCAGTTGAAATGTAGGGAAGAGTGATGGTGCCATGCAAATAATGGTGTCGAACAAGATGACAATCAAGCTCAATATGTTTGGTGCGCTCATGGAAAACATCATTATGAGAGATGTGGATAGCACTTTTATTGTCACAGAATAAAGATGTAGGTTGCGGTTGTTGACCACCAAGATCAGCTAGAAGACGACGAAGCCATACAATCTCAACGGTGGTGTCGGCAAGAGCACGATACTCTGACTGAGCACTTGAGCGAGATACAACAATTTGTTTCTTGCTCTTCCAGGAAATAAGGGAGTCGCCAAGAAAAATGAGAAAACCAGTAGTGGACTTACGATCAGTCACATCCCCAGCCCAATTAGCATCGGAATAGGCACAAAGCATAGGAGATGATGAGGAACAGAGCAAAAGACCACGATGAAGTATACCCCGAAGATAGCGGATTATCCGTAGAACAGCGAAATAGTGATCAGTCCGAGGAGAGGCCAGAAACTGAGACACAATATGAACCGCGTGCGTAATATTCGGCCTAGTGATAGTCAAGTAAGTGAGCATGCCAACTAACTGGCGATAGAGAGTAGGATTCGAAAGTGGAGAACCATCCATGGACTGAAGTTTGACATTTATAGCTAGTGGAGTGTCAGAAACCTTGCCATCAGAGAGATGAGGGATGGAGAGAATCTCAGAAGCATATTTGATCTGAGAGAGAACATAACCCTAAGAGCTACGACTGACCTCAATGCCAAGGAAATATGATAAGTCACCTAGATCCTTCATCTCAAAGGAATGGGATAAGAAGGCTTTGGTGGCAACAATTCCCTGTATATCACTTCCAGTCAAGATCATATCATCCACGTACAATAAAAGAAAGACGTCACCATAAGCACTGTGCCGAATAAATAGGGCAGAGTCATTATGACTCTGACGAAAGCCGAAGGTATGAATGGTGGAGTGGAACTTCTCAAACCAGGCACGAGGAGCCTGCTTAAGACCATATAAGGCTCGACGAAGACGGCAGACTTGGCCAGGCTGATGAGAGAGACCAGGAGGAGGATCCATGTATAATTCTTCATGCAATTCACCATTTAGGAATGCATTTTTGACATCCATCTGATGTAAATCCCAATGGCAAAAGGAAGCAACATCAATCACAGTCCGAACAGTGGTCATGCAAGCAACAGGAGCGAAAGTTTCTTCATAGTCTAAACCATACTCCTGTGTGTAGCCTTTAGCCACAAGGCGAGCTTTATAGCGCTCAATGGAGCCATTTGCTCGAGTCTTTATCTTGTAAATCCACCTGCAACCAACAGTAGACTTGCAAGAAGGTAAAGTGGTTAGTTCCCAAGTACGAGTGTGTTCCAAAGCTTGCAACTCTGCGTGCATTGCCTTACACCATTCAGGGTGTGCACTCGCTTCCCTGTAGGTCTGGGGCTCATGGAGGTCAATCATATAAGTAGCATAGCAATAGTAATCATTAAGATGTGAAGGAGGAGCATGTGTACAACTAGGGTAACGAGAGTTTACCTCGGCAGAATCATCAGTTAGAGAATCAGTATGAGGCAAGGTCGGAGCTGGCAGAACTGGTGGTGGGGTGGATGTAGGATTAGACTCGAAGGGAAAGGGGTCAACGTATGTGACCGAGGAGGGAGGAGTAACATTTCGAGGCAGATCCATGAAGGGAATAGACTCCCAGAAAACAACATTACGTGGGAGACGAATACGTTTTGTCTCTGGATCATAACAACGGTAAATCTTTTGTTCAATGCCATATCCTACAAAGACACAGATGGCTGATTTAGGAAAAAGTTTGGAACGTTTTACAGTAGGCAATAAAACAAAGCAAGTAGAGCCAAATGTTCTCAAATGAGCATAGGATGGAACTTGGCCAAACAAAAGTTCATATGGGGATTTTTTATTATGTAAAAGTGGTGTAGGAGTGCGGTTGATGAGATAGGCGGCAGTGGTGACAGCTTCCCCCCAAAAATCCTTAGAGAGCTGAGAAGAGAGAAGCATTGTGCGAGCTATCTCGACAATATGGCGGTGTTTTCTTTCTGCGACACTGTTTTGTTGTGGTGTATCGGGACAAGATAGTTGAGGAAGAGTGCCATGTGATTTAAGTTGGTCTATAAAGGAAGTGGATCTGTATTCACCACCAGAATCAGATCTAAAAATCTTTATCCGTTTTGAAAACTGAGTGTATATCAAAGCAGTAAAATCAACATACACTTTATAGACGTCTGATTTATTATAAATCACATAAGTCCAAGTATACCTAGAAAAATCATTAAGGAAAAGCACATAATAACGAGCACCACTCAATATAGGAACTGAGCAAGTCCAAACTTCACTATGAATTAAGTCAAAGGGGGCAATAGTAGTTCTAGAACTCAATGGAAAAGGGAACGCAACTTGTTTGCCTAAGAGACAATGCTCACAATTTATATGCTTGACAGTTCGAACAGAACCCAAATATCCATCAGAAAATAAAGTTTTTAAACGATCAAAAGAAATGTGTCCTAAACGACTATGCGAAAGAGAGGAAGAGGCACTGGCAGTAGTATAGGAGGAAGCAGGTAGATGAAGTGACTCAATGCAGTAAAGGCGGCCAACTCTACGTCCTGTCCCACATGATTTCCCCGTCTGACAATCCTGCACAAGACATCCTGAATCAGTAAACTCAACATGATAACCTTGATCACATAGTTGGCTAATAGAGATAAGGTTCATGGAAAGTCCAGGCATAAGTAAAACATTATGTAGAGTAATAGAAGTTGTACAAATAGTTCCAGTGTAAGTAACGGTAAGGGGTGTATTATTAGCAGTGTATATAGGAGAAGACGAGGAAACAGGAGATGAGGTGGAGAACAAAGTGGGGGCAAAAGGTCATATGATTAGAAGCCCCAGAGTCCAGAAACCACAAAGAGTCATGAGACATACCTGAAGGGGCAGCAGCAGAAGCTACAAGATGAGGACTACCCGGACTAGTAAGAGCCTGACGAATCATCTCCTAAACGGCTTCCAGTGTGACAGTGCCAAAAGATAATGATGGGCTAGAGTGCGAGGGTGTATCCTCAACAATAGCAGCACAATGAGGACGTTCCTTGTTGAGCCGTTGAAGATGAAGGCAGTCCTGTTTCCAGTGACCAGACTTACAACAGTAGACACAGTAAGGCTTTTTTCCTGTTAATTTTGAAGAAGAAGAAGAGCCGGAATAATTCGAATGGTTGGAAGCAACAAGGAAGGCTGTATCAGAGGACGGATGAGCATGAATGCCCTTCCGTGTTTGCTCAGTAAATAATTCAGGGAGAACATCAGTAGTGGTGGGGAGAGGCTTTCGGTGAAGAATGGAACTTCGGAGTGCTTCAAAATCGTCGATGAGAGCAAGGAGAAATTGAACAAGTTTGGTGTGCTCATGAAGTATCTGATACTCGGCATGTGAGTGAGTCCATGCAGGTTCACTAAGTGCCAACTGGTCCCACAAAGTAGTCATTTATGAGTGAAATTCATAAATTCGCTGATGAGGTTGTTTCCTAAGATTTCGTATGTCCATCTCTAATTGATAGGTACGTGCAAAATCAATCTAAAGATATGTAGATTTGAAAGCATCCCAAACAGTTTTGGCAGTGGTCGCCTTACCAATAGTCATGGAAATTGACTACTTGCATGTAGAGCGGATCCATGATATAATTTTATAGTTATTCATGTTCCACTCCTTGGTTTTTGTGACATCAGTAATATCGGGTTGGGAGACAGATGCATCAATATATTCCCACAAGCCTCGTCCACGCAGATAATCCTCCATACTTTGAGACCAAAATATATAGTTGGTCCCATCAAACTCAACTGTGATAGGTTTAGAAATTTCATGGCTAGACATAATTAAATCCCACAGTAAGGTATATGAAAAAAAATAAAGATGACCAAGTCACACTCAATATCTAATTCTTTTCTTGTGGGGGCAGGTATCCTTAAAGGCAAAGGAAAAGAAATAGAAATATATATATATATATGATAAGCCCAAGGAATAACAGTGGTGTAGAGTCCACTGTTAGATGCACGCAAGAAAGAAGATAGGGTGGTAATTACTCACGGTGGTGAGATGAACAGCCAAAAAAAAAAATAATAAATAAAAAGAGATTGAATTGCTGGCGAAACGATTGATGCTCTGATACCATGTCAGAGTTTGAGAATTGATTAATTTTCATTACAGAAATCTCAGAATATATACAAAATAAGTTGCCAAAAATAAGAAAGCTAATAAGGAAAAATACAATTAGTGATCCTAAATACATTCTATCCATATATACACTAATCACTAAATTATTGCCTAAATATATCACTAACAATTTGAACCCTAAGAGGTAACCTTTGTACTCACTCTCTATTTGATTTGGATACCTCAAGTTTTAAGGCAAAAACTTGAGAGAACATTTTATATTCCTTATTTTCATATAGTGGAATCATTCAGAGTTGCCCTATGATTTTTTCCCTTTTCATTGGAGGGTAATTACGCATAAATCTTGGTGTCATTTAATTCTTATTTGGGTGCTTTATTATTATATTGTTTGTGGTTGATTGTGGTCAAAAGAAATTACTATTGGCAGTGGCTTGGATGTTAGTTTTTATTTAATTTACACTTGACAAAGGTTAGGAAGTGTTACTCCTAATAGTGGGGATTTCGATTTTTCCCTAACTAGTTGTTGTTAGGTAGTTAAAAATATTGGGCGGACTTCATGGCTCGGGCGTACCAAGTTCAGAGTTTTGGTGTGGGTTTGAATTCTAATACAAATTTTCCTCTGAATCAATTGATACGTGTATTGTGGAGTCAAATGCATGTCATGCCTAGGGTTTTGGTTCTTTTACTCCAATAAACGGCAATACGTGGAGGATAGGTTGCCTGGATTTCCCTATTAAAAAAATTTTGTTAAGGCATGTCGTTCAGTTCAGTTTTTGGGTTTTTGGGAAACCAAAGAACATGTTCTATGGTTCATAAGTGAATTGGTACTGCAAATTCAAATATTCTATAAGTGCAAATTTCTTGCATAGGAGATTGTGCGAAGATTAACTCTTTTATAACAAGTTCTTTTTCAAACCAACAGAGCCTACTAGATTTTGATTGAAGAATGTTGAAGGATTTCCATTATTATTGAAGATGGTCTCACTATCACATGTATTTGGGAAGTATTTTGAGATGCAAAATTTGAGAATCGTAAAACGAAACTTTCCACCACCACCTCCATCCCTTCGGTGGACCACCCATTGGCTTGTTGCTTTTGCCTCTCGTCTTCTGTGCCTTACCTCAGCCTTCTTTTCATCTTTTGTTTTCTTGATCCTTTCTTTCATTTCATCAAATTATTGGGTGTATAAATCTCTATATTCCACAAAATAGAATCATACTATCTTCATCTTCCAAATTCTGCGCCGACCTCATACAAGAAGGCGGATCCTGTGGCACTAAGAGACGATCCTCCAAATCAGTCTGAGGAGCTACTCTCTCTCCAAGATACCACTCAAGAACAGAGGGACCCTCAAGAAGAATCCTCTCTCCAGTCATCTGTCTAGCTAAGCCAATCTCAGTCACATCTCCATTTGTCACCCAAGGATGCCAGTTAACTTGGGTGAATCTGAGACGGGTAAGAAAATCCCGGCAAGAAATAACATTATGAGCATCATTCTTGGTACCTACGGCTTGGCGACGCCACTTCAGAGCCCGTGGAAAAATATGAATCTCTTCCTCCCGGAATGATGGAGCCGTCATGGAGAAATACTCAAAGGCCCACACCTACAAGAGAAAATAAAGCAGTGGTCAAAACAGCAGAACATCAAATGATAAAAACTGGAAATGAAAATATTTTCAGTACCTCCCAAGCTCTCCAGAATCCGCCGAATCCAGGGGATTTGCCTCGAGAATGCTCCGTCCCATTTTATGTGTCCATCTTGGGGAGTCCAACTATTTAAGGGGACAAAAAGAATCTACACCTACTTTCCACAATTGCCCATAATCATTGCACTTTTTTTATTATTATTTTATTTTGGTATTGATTGCAAGGAAGGGTAGTTGGGGAAACTAAGTAAAATTTATATACTAATTTAGGAAAGTGGACAACAATTTTGGGACATCCCAAAAAGGAAAGATGGACACATAAAATGGGACGGAGGGAGTACTAAACTTGACATTCACAAACTAGAGTAAGTTTTTGGGTGCAAGTAAATATCACAAACACAATCTATAAAGATTATAATGTGTCTATCTCTCCTCTTTGAACACCATAGTGTCAGTAGACCCACATGAGAGATAGACATATTGTGATGTTAGTGAGATTTGTTTGTGCCCAAAGACTTACTCCACAAACTATACTTAAAAAAACACTCAAAGCTATGTTTGGTAGACTGGAATGACCCTTACAATGGAGTGGTGATTCATGAGTTCATTTAATTCTCATGTTTGTTACCACCAACACAAAAGTAGGAATGATCATTCCAACCAAAAACCTAATTAATGAGATTTCATTGGAATTGAATAAGTAAGGAAATAATGTCCATCTTCTCCACTTTCCTTGTTTCAATCTTTCCTATAATAAAACAAATTATTACCTTTTTTGTTAATATTTAATTTAAATTCAATATTAACTCCAAAAATTAGGATACCATTTTAAAATAGAAATTATTGTATGTCATTTCATTCCTAGTTACAACCAAACATATGAATGAAATTCTCATTCCTATTCCATTCCGTCTTTATTCCATTCTTAAGTTTCATTCCATTCATGCGTATCAAACATACCCTAAAATAGAGTAAATTTCACCTAAGCTCTATTTGGTTCACGAACTTAGAGACGGAAAGAAGTAAACATAAAAGAAAGCACTTTTTTTCGTTTGGTTAGTAAAGAAAACAATGACGAAAACAAAAAGGAAAAGAAACATGATACGAGTATAAATTAACTTAAATTTTTTGATGTCCATGCTAATGTCACTATAGCTATTTCTCCTTTGAGTCACTAATTCAGTTACATGAAGGAAGAGAGCATTTTTGCTCACTCAAAAAATGGTTCACTAATGCTCACCCAAGCATTCCATTAGCCTATGCAGTGGGATCCATGATTAAACATCATTTATTTAACCCTGGGTCCCACTGCATTGGCCAATGGGATACTTGGATGAGTATTGATGAACCATATTTTGGGTGAGCAAAAGCATTTTATGAAGGAAAATGTTTTTCATTATTTGGTTGATAAGAAAATTGACAGAAAAATTGGAAGGAAGGAAAATTATGATGTAAAATATATTTTAAATTTTGAATTTTATGAGTCACATCCCTCTTCTTCTCATAAGTCACTATTTTGAAACTTTCAATTTCTAATGTCACTTAAAAATGAAGAAAACGTTAAGACAAATATAAGGGAAATAGTTTTTCATATTGGTTTTCTTTCCTTTGACTTTTTCCTTAATCTATAAACCTGGCTGGGTGTGTTTGGTAACCTAATTAGTGCTGAAAATAAAAATCTTATGCACTTATTTTATTTAGTTTCAATGAGTTTGATAATGTACCAATTAATTGAAAACGTAGTAAAAAATTCACTGAAAACACTATTTTCAGTATTATAAACCCAATCATTTAAAATTTTCAATATTTAAAATTTAACACTTAATTTTCAATACTTAAGTTTCAATTTTATAAAACGGAGCCTAATCGTTTTCAAAAGCTTCTTCCCTGGCATTCACAAGCATTAATTTTTGATGGGACATTCCTTGTCCTACACTGCGCAAACAAACACAGGCAGGCACAATAAAACAGAACCATGCAATTCCTTTTCAAAAGCCTTAAGAAACTTTGTTTTCTTTCCTTTTTTGTTGGTTGTAACTTGTAACTAACTTTCAAATCGTCAATTGAAGGCATTCACAGAGTTTCTAAAATTCTAAAACAATGTTTCTCAATTTTTGTAAAGTGTTTCTTAATATATGTGGCTAAGAGCCCAATTGATTTTTATTTGTTTATGTTGACATGGTCCCGGGCATTGAAGCATGTTATTTTAGTTAAGTTGCCAACAATTCTAAAAGCTTAAGCTGTTAGAGAATAGGCCCAACAATGTATATCAAGCTTCAACACCCTCTGTTTGCACCCAAAAACCGTCAAAGGTTTTTGAGCCCGAGTGGCATGAAGTTGGATAGAGGGGAGGCCGGCCTAGGGAATCTATGACTCATCAGACTCAAGTACAGATAATAAGCCCAATGGTAGGCACAAGGCTGTTGGGTGTTGTGGTATGAGCCTGATTAGAAGCATGGGCATGTATGAGGATTATCGGGCACGAGAATAACATAACCTAATGCAACATAAGCCCGATGGTAGGTCAAAGCAGCACGGAGGCAAATCGGACACCGTGTAATGAAGAATGGCTGTATGAGTCCGATCGGCCATAGGCATTCATAAAAAGGTGATTGGGCATGAAAGAAAGTATTGAAATTGGTTGAGCCCAATTCAGCTGAAAGAAGTGTGTAATAACCTGCATTTTCATGCATTATCATATTTAAAATTTTCATTATCATTGGCATTATTATATTCAAAATTTAATATATATTGTCTGTTTATATGTTAATTTCGATTCTTATGTGAAAAGTTTAATTCTTGACTAATTGAAATTACTTTTGGGGTCAAAATGCAATTTTCATAAAAACTTGCAATACCTGTGTTAAAATTCAAAACTGTATTTCAAAACGGTGGAATTATTTCTTTTAAACTCAAACTGTATTTTTATGAAATCAGAAAACTATTTCTAACGTTAAAATGAATTCTCTGTATTTTTGTGATAAACACCGTATCACGAAAATACCAGTGTAAGTTTAAAACTGTCCGCGCAGTGTTAAACTTCCACGGAATTTTGGAAGTAAATGATTGAACAAATATATTTATACCCAAATTATTATGCTGATGCTTTTCCTTAGGCCTTGTTTGGCAAATGTTGTAGTATGTGTGTTGTCCTTATGCCATAAGCTAGATTACCCAAACACACTTTGACAACACATCATCTCCACCAACCACCTACAATCTTCAGTGGAGAATAAAGAGCAATTTTACACATCATATCTGCATATTCATTGTATTTAATGGAGGTTAATGGAGTTTGAGTGGGGTGTTAGGCCAATGTTTCTTGGTAAGAGTTTGATTATTTATACACCCCATCACACTACACAATCTGCACTTCCATCACAGCATAATTCAGTATACACAGAGAGTTTAGAGAGTGCAGAGAAGTTCTTCAATTTCGTAGAGAGAGAGAAGAGCTCAATCCTCCATAGCCAAAGCTTGGATTTTGGGAATTTCGTAATTATATTTCTTTCTCAACAATTTCTTCAATCTATATCACAGTGAGTATTACTAACTCACTCAAAATGTAACTCATTCCTTATTTACTGATTTAGGTAGTTAATTTTAACAGTAGCAGAATTTTGTTTTCAGATTTTTGTTAGGAAAACGAATGAAATTTAAGGTTCTGCCCGCGTTGTCCCAAGCAAAACTCGATTCTGCACACTTTTTGTCTAATGCAATTTTCTCAGATTCTGCACCGTTTGGACAGAAAACGAGGATTTCAGTAGCAGTTTTTAGAATGCTATTAGTTATGTTTAAAATGATTAAGGCAATGAATTACGAATTTTCAATCCCCGTACACGTATTATTTCTTTAAATTCTGTGAATTCCTTTATGTTTAAAGTTTGATGACATTCATGTGGAGTCAGTTGTACATGCATGGTGAGTGTTGGTAGTGTGTAAAAGAGTAATGATAGTGTGGAAAAGAGTAATGATTGTGTGGAAAGAGTATGAGTTTGAGTTGTGGTTGTGGTTGTGGTTGTGGTTGTAATTGTGGCTGTGGTTATGGTTGTGGATGTGATTGTGGTTGGAGTTGAAAAAGAGGATGAGGGTGTCTTTGAAATGCGAAGGTGGCAAAAATGGACACTCCCTGACGCCCATGGAAGCGTTAAAGTGTGTGAAGCCGAACTTGGACACTCACTGGCACCCATGGAAGTGCTAAAGTGTGGCCTATAGACACTCCCTGAATGACTCGAGTCTGGATACCTGTGTGGGGGTTGCCCCGGTATTTGCATGGCGGTTAGGGTATTCAAAGTGTGAGGCATTGGACACTCCCTGGTACCCCGGACCAAAGTGTGAGGCAAACTGGACACTCCCTGGCGCCCCGTTGCTAAAGTGTGGCTATCTTAGTATTTCAAAGATACCAGGAGTAGGATAGAGGGTTGTTGGGTTTTGTCGAGAGAAAAGAGTCGGTTAGATGAGATGGTGCATTGTTCTCATACACGGTTACATATGTGTGAATTTATCTTTTAATTATTGTTGTGGTTGTTTTTCTAACAAGCTCTTTATCATAAATATAAACTTGTGGTATTTAAATGGAAATGGGAAAAAGGTAAATGGGCATGTTTTTACATTCAAAGCTATGTTTTTAATACTCACCAGCTTCTTGAAGCTGGCGGCGTTGATGCGTCCTGGACATTCGTGTCTAGGCTTTGCAGGTTATAATCAAGAAGAACCGTATGACTATGCTAATTAAGATCTGTTGCTGAGAAGAGATGTTACCCTTATATGCTTTATGTTTATGTGTTATGATTTGGTTTGTAATAAGGATGACTGTAATAGACTTTAAGTTATTGTTTTATTTCAAGGCGGTCTGTGCCTTAGTAAACCCCGTACTATAGGATGTAATAAGTTAGAAAATTTTTATAAGCCCAGGTTGCCCTACTCTGATTAATGGTTTTATGATGTTCGACGTTTTGGGACGGAATCGATCCTTCAAACTGTCGCGACCTACGGGTCCATAAAGGAAATTAAACGCTTTCCATAATTATGCTACGTCGGGGCGTGACAGGATTTGGTGGTATCAGAGCCATAGGTTTTCTAGATTGACCAGGCTCAGTTATTCACGCCATAGATTAGTGACATAGGTTACCCTTAAGTTTTACTAAGATATACAACCAAGTTCTAGTGTTAGTTTAGTACGGATTACCCTTAGTTCAGAAACTAAAATTCTAAGTTGGTTTTATCATAGAAATGATTACCCGTTTGTCTTGTCACATCGACAAGAATGATAACAATTTCCATATACCTTCAGACATATCCATTTAGGATTAGCCGAGATAACCATAACTTATGATGCCCCTACAGACATATAGTAGCCGAGTTTCTAAGGAGTTAAAGCATACCATAGCCCTCATTAATAGCTTAGGTACTGACGAACTTCCTAAGTCAAATCTTGGAAAAGTCAGTATGGCCCACAACCAGAGTCTAGAGGATAAGAATACAACCTCTTTGCTATTAGACAGCCCTAGTTCGAATACGTGTTATATGTACTCAATATATATTTTATTGTATGCTTATGTGATAATACGAGTATGTGTTATAGTGATATATACTACTTTGAAAATTTTCGTCATAGTACTGTTGCATGCATGTTTCTCATTCTACTACCCCTATCATGCATAGAATGGCTGGAAGACCAAGGAGGAACATAAATCTGATTGAAGGAGCGCCCGAGGCTGCCGACCCCACGGGAATATTTGAAGCTTTTATTAGACGTCTCGAGAGGGTTAGTAATGCGAATGAAAACCAACGAGACCGCCAGACGGGAGATAAGCTGCTGGAAAGATTCCGTGCGCTCAGACCCGAGCAATTTGCGGGTACCACGGATCCCTGGAAGGCGGAGCAATGGTTAAGACAGATGGATCGCATGTTCGAAGCTGTCCAATGCAACGAGATGGACAAGAGGAGATTGGCTACTTTTCAACTGACCGACGCCGCTGCAGATTGGTGGGACTCGGTCATAGCCACTATCGGAAACACAGCTGCGATGGGGATGACGTGGACGGCGTTCAAAGGGAGATTTCTGGAGAAGTACTTTCCGGCTACGGAGAGGCACAGAAGAGAGAAGGAATTTATGGATCTGACGCAAGGAACCAAGACGGTGCAAGAGTATACCACACAGTTTGAGAGGCTGTCACGGTTTGCCCCGCACATGGTTGATACTGAGGAGAAGAAGATCCGGAAGTATAATCAAGGGTTGGCACCGCAGATTCGTCGCTTGACTCTCGGCCACCTAGACAAATCATTTGAAGGACTAGTCGGCCTGGCTACCGATCTGGAAGAAGATGCTCGAGTATATCGCAAACAATTTGAATTCCGACCGCCTCAGAGGGGTAATTTTGGGAATAGACCACCAATGAACCGTACCCAAGGGCAGAAGAGGAACTTTGATGGGAGCAAGAAGGCACAAGCTATTACCCATCCGACTCAACCCCGAGTAGGAGAAGGAAGTAGTGGTGTAAAGTGCTTCAACTGTGGCAACCCTGGACATGTGGCTCGGGACTGCAGGGCACCAAGGCGTGCTGCTCAGCCAGGAATAGTGTGCTTCAACTGTGGTGAACCAGGTCACATCAGCAGGTTCTGCACTGCTCCTAAGCAAGCAACTTATGGACAACAGGGTCAGACCCGCTTGAATGCTGTTATTCCTGATGCCGCTGGATATGATGGAGCTGTATATGAAGAAGGAGATCTTGGAGAAGTTCAACCTGATCAGCAAGCAGTGGAAGGTACATTGACTCTATTTAACTCCCATGTTAGAGTATTATTCGATACGGGTGCTGCTCTATCATTCATATCTGTTAATACAATTCGGAGATTGGGTATCTTACCTCATCGCTTAGAGAAAGCTTTGAAGGCTACATCACCAATAGGAGCTGCGGTCAGTTTAGGACATGTGTGCAAGGATTGTCCCTTAAGATTAGGTGACCAAGAAATCCCTGCAAGGTTGATCGTCCTATCGATGAAGGAGTTTGACATAATCCTAGGAATGGATTGGCTGTCTCAGAATCAAGTGAAGTTGGATTGTGCGAGGAAGAGAATTACATTCTCCGACAATGAGAATCAACCCTTTGATTTTCAATGTAACCCTTCGGGAGATATGTTCCTCACAAGATGTTTAGCCAACATCGAAGTCGTCAGTACAGAGGTGACAGCATCATCTATACCTGTAGTCAAGGACTTCGAAGAAGTATTTCAAGACATTTCTGGATTACCGCCCGAGAGAAGTATAGAGTTCTGTATTGAGCTTATACCGGGTACCGTACCGATTACCAAGGTTCCCTACAGAATGGCCCCCACAGAACTACTAGAATTGAAGGGACAAGTTCAAGAGCTCGAGAACCTAGGTTTCATACGTCCTAGTACATCGCCTTGGGGAGCACCGGTGTTATTTGTGAAGAAGAAAGACGGGACGCTCAGGCTGTGTATCGACTACAGAGAATTGAATCGAGTGACGATCAAGAACAAGTATCCTTTGCCTCGGATTGACGATTTATTTGATCAACTACAAGGAGCTACGATATTTTCCAAGATAGACCTTAGGTCGGGATATCATCAGTTGAGGGTACGGAAGGAAGACATACCTAAGACTGCTTTCAGAACCCGATATGGTCATTATGAATTTCTGGTGATGCCGTTTGGATTGACGAACGCCCCGGCAGTGTTTATGGATCTGATGAACAGAGTGTTCAAGCCTTATTTAGATCAGTTTGTCATCGTCTTTATTGATGATATTTTGATCTATTCTAAGTCAAGAGAAGAACACGAGCAACATCTTCGGATTACGATGCAGACGCTTAAGGACCACCACTTGTATGCCAAGTTCAGTAAGTGTGAGTTCTGGTTACAAGAAGTGAAATTCTTGGGACACAAGGTGTCATCTCAAGGAATTTCTGTGGATTCGTCCAAGACCGATGCTGTATCCAACTGGGTTAGACCGAGCAACCCTACAGAAGTTCGGAGTTTTCTTGGACTCGCAGGCTATTACAGGAGATTTGTTGAGGGATTCTCTAAAATAGCCGCACCATTGACTGGATTGACGAAGAAGAATTTGAAATTCGAATGGACAGAGAAGCATGAGCGAGCCTTTCTAGAGTTGAAAGAGAGACTCACTACCGCACCAGTACTAGCAATACCCAAGCCTGGTGAGAAGTTCACTATCTTTAGTGACGCATCATATCAAGGACTAGGGTGTGTACTTATGCAAGATGGCAGAGTTATAGCCTATGGATCCAGGCAGCTGAAGCCGAATGAGTTGAACTACCCTATTCATGATTTGGAGTTGGCAGCAGTGGTTTTTGCACTCAAGATTTGGAGACATTATCTCTACGGTGAGAAGTTTGATTTGTTCTCCGATCACAAGAGTCTGAAGTATTTGTTCACACAGAAAGAGTTGAACATGAGGCAGCGCAGATGGATGGAGTTGATCAAAGATTACGACTTCACGTTGGAATACCACCCTGGTAAAGCTAATGTGGTCGCTGATGCTTTGAGTCGGCAGACTCGTGAGACGATCGCCTCCTTAATGGTTAGAGAATGGCGAGCATTGGAGACGTTGGCAGAGTTTGATGTACAGAGTGCTGAAAGAGGAGAAGGACAACTTTTCGGATGTCTTATCCTACAGCCTGTTCTCATTGACCGCATTATTGGAGCTCAGAAAAAAGATGAGAAGTTTCAATCATGGTTCAAGAAGATGTCAGAGAAGGACCCGACAGAATGGAAGGTGGGAATCGATAGAGGGTATCGGTGCAGGAATAGATTGTGCGTGCCCGGTGATGGAGAGTTAAGGAAGGATATCCTGGAAGAGGCACATAAATCAAGGTATACAGTTCACCCGGGAGGAACGAAGATGTACAAAGATTTGAAGAGGAATTTCTGGTGGGAAGGCATGAAGAAGGATGTGGCCGAGTTTGTATCCAAGTGTTTGACGTGTCAGCAAGTCAAGGCCGAACATCAGAGACCGTCAGGATTGTTGCAACCGCTACCTATTCCTGGTTGGAAGTGGGAGCATATAACGATGGATTTTGTAGTAGGATTGCCTCGATCACAGCAGAATCATGACGCTATTTGGGTAATTGTGGATCGATTGACGAAGTCAGCTCATTTTATTGCTTACAGTATGACATACCCGGTGGAAAAGATGAGCCGGATGTACATACAACAAGTTGTGCGACTTCATGGTGCACCTGTGTCGATTGTGTCAGACCGTGACGCACGTTTTACTTCTGGATTTTGGGAAAGTTTGCAAGAAGCTATGGGAACCTCGCTCAAGATGAGTACTGCTTTTCACCCTCAGACAGATGGACAAACTGAGCGTGTGAATCAGATCATGGAAGATATGCTTAGGGCTTGTGTGATCGATTTTGAAGAATCTTGGGAGACACACTTGCCGTTGGTTGAATTTTCCTATAACAATAGTTATCATACGAGTATCGGTATGGCTCCGTTCGAAGCACTGTACGGACGACCATGTCGTTCTCCATTGTGTTGGGCAGAGGTTGGGGACACAGAATTGTTGGGACCAGATTTGGTTAGAGAAACCAACGAGAAGATTTCCTTGGTCAAAGAAAGGATGAGAACCGCTCAGAGCCGGTATAAGAGTTATGCTGATCGACGCCGAAAAGATTTGGAATTCAGTGTTGGAGATCACGTACTTCTTAAGGTTTCACCAACACGAGGAGTAGTACGCTTTGGTCTCAAGAGGGGGAAGTTAGCTCCGCGTTTTATTGGACCGTTTGAGATTTTGGAACGTATCGGGAAAGTGGCCTATCAACTGGCGCTACCACCAAAGATGTCTGGGGTTCACAACGTGTTTCACGTGAGTATGTTGAGAAAGTACATACGAGATCCCTCGCATGTGGTTAGTTATGACGACATTGAGACGAGTCATAACGTTTCTTACAAGGAGAGACCGGTGAAGATTCTGGATCAGAGTATCAAGAAGTTGAGGAATAAGGATATCCCGTTGGTAAAAGTTCAGTGGAATCACCATGACGAGAATGAAGCCTCGTGGGAAGTTGAAGCTGATATGAGGAAGAAGTACCCGGAGTTGTTTCAGGACTAATTAGTCTTGATTTCGGGGACGAAATCCTGTTTAAGGGGGGAAGGGTGTAATAACCTGCATTTTCATGCATTATCATATTTAAAATTTTCATTATCATTGGCATTATTATATTCAAAATTTAATATATATTGTCTGTTTATATGTTAATTTCGATTCTTATGTGAAAAGTTTAATTCTTGACTAATTGAAATTACTTTTGGGGTCAAAATGCAATTTTCATAAAAACTTGCAATACCTGTGTTAAAATTCAAAACTGTATTTCAAAACGGTGGAATTATTTCTTTTAAACTCAAACTGTATTTTTATGAAATCAGAAAACTATTTCTAACGTTAAAATGAATTCTCTGTATTTTTGTGATAAACACCGTATCACGAAAATACCAGTGTAAGTTTAAAACTGTCCGCGCAGTGTTAAACTTCCACGGAATTTTGGAAGTAAATGATTGAACAAATATATTTATACCCAAATTATTATGCTGATGCTTTTCCTTAGGCCTTGTTTGGCAAATGTTGTAGTATGTGTGTTGTCCTTATGCCATAAGCTAGATTACCCAAACACACTTTGACAACACATCATCTCCACCAACCACCTACAATCTTCAGTGGAGAATAAAGAGCAATTTTACACATCATATCTGCATATTCATTGTATTTAATGGAGGTTAATGGAGTTTGAGTGGGGTGTTAGGCCAATGTTTCTTGGTAAGAGTTTGATTATTTATACACCCCATCACACTACACAATCTGCACTTCCATCACAGCATAATTCAGTATACACAGAGAGTTTAGAGAGTGCAGAGAAGTTCTTCAATTTCGTAGAGAGAGAGAAGAGCTCAATCCTCCATAGCCAAAGCTTGGATTTTGGGAATTTCGTAATTATATTTCTTTCTCAACAATTTCTTCAATCTATATCACAGTGAGTATTACTAACTCACTCAAAATGTAACTCATTCCTTATTTACTGATTTAGGTAGTTAATTTTAACAGTAGCAGAATTTTGTTTTCAGATTTTTGTTAGGAAAACGAATGAAATTTAAGGTTCTGCCCGCGGTGTCCCAAGCAAAACTCGATTCTGCACACTTTTTGTCTAATGCAATTTTCTCAGATTCTGCACCGTTTGGACAGAAAACGAGGATTTCAGTAGCAGTTTTTAGAATGCTATTAGTTATGTTTAAAATGATTAAGGCAATGAATTACGAATTTTCAATCCCCGTACGCGTATTATTTCTTTAAATTCTGTGAATTCCTTTATGTTTAAAGTTTGATGACATTCATGTGGAGTCAGTTGTACATGCATGGTGAGTGTTGGTAGTGTGTAAAAGAGTAATGATAGTGTGGAAAAGAGTAATGATTGTGTGGAAAGAGTATGAGTTTGAGTTGTGGTTGTGGTTGTGGTTGTGGTTGTAATTGTGGCTGTGGTTATGGTTGTGGTTGTGGATGTGATTGTGGTTGGAGTTGAAAAAGAGGATGAGGGTGTCTTTGAAATGCGAAGGTGGCAAAAATGGACACTCCCTGACGCCCATGGAAGCGTTAAAGTGTGTGAAGCCGAACTTGGACACTCACTGGCACCCATGGAAGTGCTAAAGTGTGGCCTATAGACACTCCCTGAATGACTCGAGTCTGGATACCTGTGTGGGGGTTGCCCCGGTATTTGCATGGCGGTTAGGGTATTCAAAGTGTGAGGCATTGGACACTCCCTGGTACCCCGGACCAAAGTGTGAGGCAAACTGGACACTCCCTGGCGCCCCGTTGCTAAAGTGTGGCTATCTTAGTATTTCAAAGATATCAGGAGTAGGATAGAGGGTTGTTGGGTTTTGTCGAGAGAAAAGAGTCGGTTAGATGAGATGGTGCATTGTTCTCATACACGGTTACATATGTGTGAATTTATCTTTTAATTATTGTTGTGGTTGTTTTTCTAACAAGCTCTTTATCATAAATATAAACTTGTGGTATTTAAATGGAAATGGGAAAAAGGTAAATGGGCATGTTTTTACATTCAAAGCTATGTTTTTAATACTCACCAGCTTCTTGAAGCTGACGGCGTTGATGCGTCCTGGACATTCGTGTCTAGGCTTTGCAGGTTATAATCAAGAAGAACCGTATGACTATGCTAATTAAGATCTGTTGCTGAGAAGAGATGTTACCCTTATATGCTTTATGTTTATGTGTTATGATTTGGTTTGTAATAAGGATGACTGTAATAGACTTTAAGTTATTGTTTTATTTCAAGGCGGTCTGTGCCTTAGTAAACCCCGTACTATAGGATGTAATAAGTTAGAAAATTTTTATAAGCCCAGGTTGCCCTACTCTGATTAATGGTTTTATGATGTTCGACGTTTTGGGACGGAATCGATCCTTCAAACTGTCGCGACCTACGGGTCCATAAAGGAAATTAAACGCTTTCCATAATTATGCTACGTCGGGGCGTGACAAAGTGGTTGACAAGACCGATGAATTGAAAGGGGAAGGCGGTATTATTCACAGCTGTCAGGACGACGTCATCCCAGATTTTTAGGAAGCAAGAGTCCGGTTTGGAAGGTATTTAATCACGACTAGTTGGATTGGAAGACTGATCCCTAAAATATAGGGATTGGTTCAATCAAGAGTTGAGATAAGGCAAGAGTTAGAGATTAAGAAGGTTTCTTCCACCATCAGCCAATTAGCCATGCAGCTTAGGGGGCAAGAAAAGGAGTCCTTTCCTTATCAGAATTCATCCATGGCCGCTATAAATATGGAGGCAAGCCAAGAATGCAGGGCACTCCGCGTCATCTCGAAAACAGCATACACACTGCATTTGAAGCATTCAAAGCACTCAAACCTTTGTTTTCAGAATTCATAGCAAATAGGTCTGCCCTTTTGTTATTTCTTTTTATTCTTTTGGATAATCATAGTATGTTCTGGTTCGTTCTTTAGATCTGTTTAATTTTCCAAACACTTAATACAATCTACATTTTATTAATCCGTTTGTGATTGTTTACCTGGTAAACTCTTAACACTGTTTAGCTTGTGCGCTTCAGTACTGCTAAAGAATTTATGGTGAGGGTACTTTCCTACTCACTGCACACAATCACTGTTTAGAAGTCAGATTCATAAAGCCTTGTATATCATTCACACAAGCGTTTAGGAAATTAGTTTGCACACACACACACACTGAGCCTGTTTGGCTCTGGCACGCCCGCGCAAATTATAAGCAAACATTTTAGCACGCCCGATGGGACCCACAATGTCAAGCCATGCATCCAAAGAAAGACTAACAGACAACTAAGAACATCCAAGACAATTCTCCCATGGTCCCTCCTATGGAGGAAAGTACTAGCCATTCTTCACAAGACGGTAGTGTCACTCTTGAGGCAATTTCGGAGGCCATGAGAGCGAACGTTGAGCCCATGTGGCAGGAATACAACGCGCTAATAGGATCAATGGGCAATCTCAAGGTGGTCATCATCTAGACTGCCGATGTTCATAAGAGTCAAGCTGACCTGGTCATGGAGACAAGGACCACCCACGTAAAACTGGATCGCCTGTCGGACATGATCGACAAGCTAATAAAGACCTATAAGGCTGGAGGTAGCAAAGAGCAGGTCAACAGATCGGGCTCTGGCACAATGCTCCAGTCCGATAAGCCAAAAGATCCACCCTACATATGTCCGAACCTTAGGGAGGGTCATGGTTCAGGCAAGCAATCTGAATCACAGACCGGAATGGCTGGCGGATCGATGGTCACCGATCCCAATGGATCGGTGACATCGGGTTTTATTCAATCAACAGGCCACACTGAAACTCAGTCGGAAACACACAACCTCTAGGTCACACTACTGGGGGGCAAAGAAATAATGGTGGGTTTTGGACCCATCAGACCAATAACAATCAACAACAATTACCATTGCCGTTAGTATCCCCGGTGAGGAATGTTCAACCCATAGCTCCATAACCCTTCAATAGGGAGGAGTTGGTAGCGGCCATACATAAAGAGTATGGCCCGTTTATGAGAAGACTGGAAAGGCCGACGTACAGACGGCCATATCTCCCCGAATTGACCTGGTCGTATTTCCCTAGGGGTACAAAGTACCAAACTTCACTCTGTTTTCTGGAGAGAGTGAACAGTCTTCGGTGGAGCATATTGGCCATTTCATTATTTAATGCCGCCATGTGGGTAGTAGTGACCCATTAAAGTTGAGGTTATTTCCAAATTCGCTAACGGGCATGGCATTTTTGTGGTATGTCAATCTCCGCGCCAATTCGGTGCAAACTTGGCAAGGGATGGAAGAGCTATATCACAGCCAGTTCTATAGGAGTGAGCCTGAAACATCGCTGGTAGTCCTGTCCAGGATGATGCAATTAGTAAGAGAAACTATAGAAATCTACATAGCCCATTTTCATAAGGCAAAGTATCGATGCAAGATGGTTTTGCCTGAGGAAGAATATGCTAAAATGGCCATGGGGGGCATGTCTTTTGAACTTCGCAAGAGGTTTGAAGGAACTGACTTCCGTGATTTATTCGAGCTAGCCACGCGGGCCGCTCGTTATGAGCGCATCCTTTTGGATGAGCAGGAGAAGAAGAACTCGTCCAAAGGGACGTATCATAAAGACCCTAACTACGAGGTCCACCTAGCGGAGTGTGACCTCAAAACAGAGAGTGATATGGCCGAGTTAATTTGCAAACGACCAATTGTATGTAACGCCTTGAATAAACCTATCAATAATAATGCCGTTGTAAAGAAGATGGCATTTGAGGCTGGAAAAAATTATACTTTTGACATAACCTTGGCTGATCAAATATTCGATGCCTTATTGGCCGATAAAGTGATCAAGCTGAGTGAAGGCCATCGGATCTGTCACGCCCCGACTAAGCATAAATATGGAAAGCGTTTAATTTCCTTTATGGACCCGTAGGTCGCGACAGTTTGAAGGATCGATTCCGTCCCAAAACGTCGAACATCATAAAACCATTAATCAGAGTAGGGCAACCTGGGCTTATAAAAATTTTCTAACTTATTACATCCTATAGTACAGGGTTTACTAAGGCACAGACCGCCTTGAAATAAAACAATAACTTAAAGTCTATTACAGTCATCCTTATTACAAACCAAATCATAACACATAAACATAAAGCATATAAGGGTAACATCTCTTCTCAGCAACAGATCTTAATTAGCATAGTCATACGGTTCTTCTTGATTATAACCTGCAAAGCCTAGACACGAATGTCCAGGACGCATCAACGCCGTCAGCTTCAAGAAGCTGGTGAGTATTAAAAACATAGCTTTGAATGTAAAAACATGCCCATTTACCTTTTTCCCATTTCCATTTAAATACCACAAGTTTATATTTATGATAAAGAGCTTGTTAGAAAAACAACCACAACAATAATTAAAAGATAAATTCACACATATGTGACCGTGTATGAGAACAATGCACCATCTCATCTAACCGACTCTTTTCTCTCGACAAAACCCAACAACCCTCTATCCTACTCCTGGTATCTTTGAAATACTAAGATAGCCACACTTTAGCAACGGGGCGCCAGGGAGTGTCCAGTTTGCCTCACACTTTGGTCCGGGGTACCAGGGAGTGTCCAATGCCTCACACTTTGAATACCCTAACCGCCATGCAAATACCGGGGCAACCCCCACACAGGTATCCAGACTCGAGTCATTCAGGGAGTGTCTATAGGCCACACTTTAGCACTTCCATGGGTGCCAGTGAGTGTCCAAGTTCGGCTTCACACACTTTAACGCTTCCATGGGCGTCAGGGAGTGTCCATTTTTGCCACCTTCGCATTTCAAAGACACCCTCATCCTCTTTTTCAACTCCAACCACAATCACATCCACAACCACAACCATAACCACAGCCACAATTACAACCACAACCACAACCACAACCACAACTCAAACTCATACTCTTTCCACACAATCATTACTCTTTTCCACACTATCATTACTCTTTTACACACTACCAACACTCACCATGCATGTACAACTGACTCCACATGAATGTCATCAAACTTTAAACATAAAGGAATTCACAGAATTAAAGAAATAATACGCGTACGGGGATTGAAAATTCGTAATTCATTGCCTTAATCATTTTAAACATAACTAATAGCATTCTAAAAACTGCTACTGAAATCCTCGTTTTCTGTCCAAACGGTGCAGAATCTGAGAAAATTGCATTAGACGAAAAGTGTGCAGAATCGAGTTTTGCTTGGGACAACGCGAGCAGAACCTAAAATTTCATTCGTTTTCCTAACAAAAATCTGAAAACAAAATTCTGCTACTGTTAAAATTAAAAGAGAAAATATTAGATTGAATTTCTAATATATTTTTTCTGCTACTGTAATCCTCATTTTCTGCCCAAACGGTGCAAAATCTGAGAAAATTGCATTAGACGAAAAGTGTGCAGAATCGAGTTTTACTTGGGACAAAGCGGGCAGAACCTTAAATTTCATTCGTTTTCCTAACAAAAATCTGAAAACAAAATTCTGCTACTGTTAAAATTAACTACCTAAATCAGTAAATAAGGAATGAGTTACATTTGGAGTGAGTTAGTAATACTCACCGTGATATAGATTGAAGAAATTGTTGAGACAGAAATATAATTACGAAATTCCCGAATTCCAAGCTTTGGCTATGGAGGATTGAGCTCTTCTCTCTCTCTACGAAATTGAAGAACTCTCTGCACTCTCTAAACTCTCTGTGAATTCTGAAATGTGTTGTGATGGAAGTGCAGAATGTGTAGTGTGGTTGGGTGCATATATAATCAAATACCCACTAAGAAAACATTGGCCTAACCCTCCACCCAATCTCCATTAACCTCCATATAATACCATGAATGTGCAGATATGATGTGTATACACTCCCCTTTATTCTCCACTACTGAAAGTAAGAGGTAGGTGGAGATGAGGTGGGTCAATGTGTGTTTGGGTAATCTAGCTTATGGCATAAGGACAACACACATACTACAACATTTGCCAAACAAGATCTAAGGGAAAAGCATCAGCATTCATAATTGAGTATAAATAAATTTGTTCAATCATTTACTTCCAAAATTCTGTGGAAGTTTAACACTGCGCGGACAGTTTTAAACCTACACTGGTATTTTCGTGACACGGTGTTTATCACAAAAATACAGAGAATTCATTTTAACGTTAGAAATAGTTTTCTGATTTTATAAAAATACAGTTTGAGTTTAAAAGAAATAATTCCACCGTTTTGAAATATAGTTTTGAATTTTAACACAGGTATTGCAAGTTTTTATGAAAATTGCATTTTGACCCCAAAAGTAATTTCAATTAGTCAAGAATTAAACTTTTCACATAAGAATCGAAATTAACATATAAACAGACAATATATATTAAATTTTAAATATGATAATGCAAATGATAATGAAAATAAATTTTAATTATGATCATGCAGGAAAATGCAGGTTATTACAGGATCCCCAAGGCCGATGACCTAAAAAATAAAGAATACTGCAAGTGGCACAATTCCTGGAAGCACTCCACTAATAATTGCGTTGTTTTTCATAATGTTATACAGGAAAACGTGGAGAAAGGAGTTTTCAAGTTCTCGGACAAAGCTATAGGGGTTGACGTAAATCCGTTTCCTCAAATAACTGGCACCAATATGGTTACGCTTGATTTAACTAAGCTGACAAGGCCAAGGTCGAAGATAGACTTGAGCGACCAAGAAGTTCTGCCAAGGCAGAGAGAAGGGAAATAAATCGCCATTTCGGTTACAGATAGGCCAAAAGTGACGATACATGAGCTCAAAAGAAGTTATCAGGAACGTAAAGAAAAGGGCCACAAGGCCGAGGAAGAAACAGCTAGGTCCGATACTGATAACTTGATAGCGGATTTGCGACGACAACTGGAGTTCATTGAACAAGGCCTTTGCCCAAGATGCAAGGCTGATATCAAAAAAGAGATCTTTAGCCCGAGTAAGAGGCCAAGAGGTAATGAACATCGGGAGCCAAGCCCGAGAAGATCTACATATGAGAGGTTGTCACTGCCTTGGCAGAGTCAGGCGAAGCCTGAGTGGTGGGCAAAACCCTCCCTAGTTTCGCAAACCGGCCTAAGTAAATCAGACCGATTGGAGGCAAGAGGTACCCGAACAATTCCAAAGCCTAAGCTGTAAACAAAGTCATCAACCTCAAACAAGAGCCCAAGGATGGTATTGCCACCCTGGATGGAAGATGGGAGGTGGCATAGGGTTGAACATTCCAAATTCCCAACACAGCCACAGTACAGCAAGTCGCAAAAAAGGAGGTATTAACGCAGGAGACAGGCTGAACGGGAATGCCAGTACTGGAAACGCTCCTAAACCCACGGCACATACATTGCCATTGCCCGACACCCAAGAATGCTCAGCTGAGGTGGAACCATTTTATGACGAAGAGGCTGGGACGATGTGTACTTCTACTGGGCACCTGAAGGAAATATTCGGACGGGAAAAATCACAGGAGGGATGCAAGCCCACATCAGACAAAATGAGTATGGAATCCGATGGTGATCCGTCAGACTCCAGCACCTCGCCAATTCAATTTGGAACTATTCCGGTAAGCCTGTCATCTAACATGGTGTTTACTTTGCCTAGGTCCTTCATGGCCAAGCCAGACCAGCTTGCGGCCATGGAAGGGGATGTAATGGAGGGCCTGACCAAAGACTCAGCCATGATAGAAGATGTATTCTGGAACGGGGGAGAGACTGGTAAACCCAATGCGGTAGAAACCACAAACAAGAATGTGGATGCCACCGACGAGCAAACTGATCAGCTTAAGATCACTATTTTGAGGTCGAAAGGACATCAGCTTAACCGGGGCGGGGCGGGCCGGGGCAGGGCAGGGCAGGGCAGGGTAGCCCGACTGTGGGGCGGGGGCGGGAAGAGAGACTACGAGGGGCGGGGTGGCGGTGGGGGGAGTGTTTAGCTAACCGGGGTGGGGGCGGGGTATGGGGGCCCAGTCCCATACCCGCCCCATTGCCATCCCTAATGAAGACGTGTTACCATAACCTCAGTCGGACTGAAGAATCAAGGCCGATTGAGATTATCGAACAGGAAGACGTCAATGGAGATACCGATTATTGAAGAACAAAAACTGCTGGCCCTAAAGGCCAGCATGGCCAGATGGTGTGCATACCTGGCCGATAGAAGATTGGAAATTGGCCCTGTTGACGGAATGATTAATCTGGCCGATTGTATCTATGAAGAAGAAATGCCAAGGGAGGAAGAGATTCAAATAGATGAATTGGATATGGCCATGGCAAAGCTTGATGATTTAAAGGACGATGTCCAAGACCCCCTCTTGGAGGTCAACCTAGGTAGAGAAGGAGAGCACAAGCCTACTTATGTAAGTCAGATGCTGGATCTGCAGTGGCAGGCCAAGTTAATTGCACTCTTGTACAAGTACAAAGATTGCTTTGTCTGGGATTATGATGAAATGCCAGGGTTATCTAGGGAACTGGTGGAACACCGATTACCTATTAAATCGGGGTTCAGGCCATTCAAGCAGCTACCTCGGTGGATGTCACCAGAAGTAACTCTGAAGGTGAAAGAAGAGATTGAGAGACTACTAGACGCTGGTTTCATTCGGACAGCCCGGTATGTTGAATGGGTCTTGAATGTGGTCCCGGTAGTAAAGAAGGATGGAAAGCTGAGGGTTTGCATTGACTTCAGAAACCTAAACCTAGCCACCCCAAAAGATGAGTATCCCATGCCCATGGCCGATCAGTTAATTGATTTAGCCGCCAACCATAAAATTTTGACCTTTATGGATGGGCACTCAGGGTACTACCAGATCTACATCGCCGAAGAGGATGTCCCGAAGACTGCTTTTCGGTGCCCGGGGGTAATTGGAAACTTTGAATGTATTGTCATACCCTTCGGTCTGAAGAATGCTGGAGCCACCTATCAACGGGCGATGAATTCAATCTTCCATGATATGATTGGACGATTCATGGAGGTCTATATCGATGACGTGGTGGTAAAGTCAGGAGGTAACGCCGAACATCTGAGAGACTTGGAAAAGGCATTTGAAAGAATGCGGGCTCACAAACTAAAGATGAATCCTCTCAAATGTGCTTTCAGCGTCACAGCAGGGAATTTCCTAGGTTTCTTAGTGCATCAAAGAGGGATAGAGGTTGACAAAAATAAGGCTCGGGCTATCCAGGCAGCAAAGCCACCAACTAACAAGAAAGAGCTTTAGAGATTGCTCAAGCAGATTAATTTCTTGAGCAGATTTATATCCAATTGTGCAGGGAAGACCCAAGTATGGACCCCACTATTAAAGATCAAGACCAATGAAGACTTCAAATAGGAAGACAGCCATCAACAAGCCTTCGAGGGAATTAAATAATATTTGTCAACTTCTCCAGTATTAATGCCACCCAAGAAGGGTATGTATCTCAAATTGTATATATCGGCCTTTGACTGCTCCATAGGAAGTATGTTAGCTCAAGACAATGAGCAAGGCAAAGAGCATGCTATTTATTATTTAAGTAGAATTTTGACTCCAATCGAGCAGCGCTATGCGCCGAATGAGAAGTTATGCTTGGCATTATATTTTTTCTCACAAAAGTTAAGAACGTATATGCTGCCCGTTTCCACTTACATAATATGTCAAACTGATGTGATAAAATATATGTTGTCAAGACCAATCATGCGAGGCCGATTTGGGAAATGGACCTTAGCCTTGATGAAATTCGCCATCCAATACCGATCATAGCAATCGGTCAAAGGCCAGGCCATAGCCAATTTCTTGGCCGATCACCCAGATCCTACTGATCTAGGAAAATTACCTCTAACACCCAAAGTTCTAAACACATCCTTGGTCCCATGGACGTTAATCTTTGATGGTTCCAAAAACGCAAAGGGTGCTGGGGAAAGTATGGTTAATGTATCACCCAAGTACAAGAAGGCAAAAATGTCGTTTCAGCTCAATTTCAAGTGCACCAACAATCAGGCCGAATATGAAGCGCTTATCATCAGACTAGAAATACTCCTTGAAATGGGGGCATCATCCGTGCACATAAAGGGAGACTCAGGACTGGTGATCGGACAGATATCTGAAGAATTCCAGATAAGAAGTTGGGAGCTCTGCCTATTCTACTCTGTGGCCACTCAACTCATGGAGGCATTTGACGATGTTAGTGTGAGTTATATTCCGAGGACCATAAATATCGAGGCTAATAAGCTGGCAAAAACAGGATCAGCCTCGTCTTCTGGGAAGAACTTAGAAGACCAAATTATCACTGTTCATGTCCGATCATTACCATCTGTTGCAAGGAGAGGTTGGTATACCACCACTAATTCGGTCTTGATGGAGGACGACGATTGGAGAATGCCCATCATTGAATACCTGAATCACCCGAATGTTAGGGTAGACTAAAAAGTTAGACTATTCGCAGTCCGATTCGTGATGCTTGATGGAGAATTGTTCAAGAAACCCATCGGTGACGACGTGATCTTGAAGTGTTTAGGTAAGAAATAGGCCATGCAGGTTATGGCTGAAGTACACGAAGGGATCTGTGGGGCACATCAGGCCGGTACAAAGATAAAGTAGTTATTGAGAAGATACAACTATTACTGGTCCGCTATACTGAAAGATTGTATCAGCTATGCAAAAGGATGTCAAGCTTTCCAGAAGCATGGCCCGATCCAGCATGTGCCAGCTAAGGAGCTCCAACCAGTAATCAAACCATAGCCGTTCTGAGGATGGGCTATGGATTTAATTGGCAAAATCCTACCGCCGTCATCAGGCCAACACTGTTTCATCATAGTGGCTACAGACTACTTTACTAAGTGGGCTGAGGCCATACCCTATAGAACGATGACTCAGGCCACGGTAATAAAGTTCATTGAAGAGCACATTATCCACAGGTTTGGCCTGCTAGAGACAATTACGGCCGACCAATGGTCTGTTTTCACAGGAACGGAAACATTAGCTTTTGCAGAGAGTAGGGGGATCAAGATTCTCAATTCTATGCCCTACTATGCACAGGCTAACGGGTAGGCTGAGTACACAAACAAGATACTTAAGGGGATTATTGAGAAGATGATCGATGAAAATCCTAGGGAATGGGACAAGCTCTTGTCCGAAGCTCTATGGGCCTATCGGACATCTAAAAGGTCAAGTACCGGGGTCACACCGTTCATGCTGACCTATGGGCATGACGCTATGTTACCTATGGAAGTCATAGTCCGATCGACCAGAAGGGCTCTACAGAATCAGCTTGAGCTGCTGAGTACACAGAGGCTATAAAAGCTGAGTTAGAAGGGCTTGACGAAACAAGGCTCACGGCCTTAGACTCATTAAAGGTGCAAAAGCAACGGACAGCCCGAGCATATAATAAAAGGGTGAAAGAAAAGTCTTTTTGCATAGAGGATTTGGTATGGAAGGCCGTTCTACCTATCGGGGACAAGGATAACCGTTACGGTAAATGGTCGGTCAACTGGGAAGGTTTGTTCATCATCCATCAAGTCAATAGAGGTGGTACATATAGGCTACGTGATATAGATGGGACAGTCCATGTCAGACTAATCAATGGTTAATATTTAAAGTCCTATTATCCTACATTGTGGGAGACCATCGATCTTGAATATAAACCAAATCCAGGGTTAGAATATGATCAACTTATCAATTATGAACCTGAGCCCGAATGATTAAAGAAAACATCATTTTGCATTAATAAAACTGAGCACAGCTTACTTACAAAAATATGCTATGAAGAATAAAAACATACAAGGTACAAAAGATGGGAGTCGGCCTCTAGGCCGACCCAAAATTCCTAAGTTTGGCCCTTAAATCTTCCCAAGTCTTGATAGCTTCAGCCCGATCTCATTTTGCCTTGTCAAGTTTTTGGGCCCATGCTCGGGATATCGGGACGCTAGCCTATAGTTGATCACTGCACTTCTGGGCATCACCACCAAGTTCATCAATTTTCAAGCTGAGCCTTAAGTGCAGCAATGCGATTGTGCAACCAAGTGTCTCTGGCTAGCACTTGAGCCCGAGAGGCCTTCCCTGCTTCAAACTTAGCCTTGGCCCCCTCAAGAAACTTCACTGCTTTTTACCGAGAGCCCAAGTGAAGTTCTGCATCAGCTTGAACCTTCAAGGCCAATCTGTCCAGGAGACAGCAGCTTGGGAGTCTTTCTTGTGTCTCACGGAGTAGGGATAGCTGTCCGTCAGAAAGAGAGGGATCGGCCATGAGTGTGTTCAAAGCTGCTTCAACATCGGCAGTAGGAGGATGATTAGAGAGGTCCTGATCAGCAAGCCCGAGGAGTAGGTCTTTTGATTGCTGAAGGCATGAAGGAGAGACCGCCTCGATCAAGAGGACCAAGTTCAAAAGCTCCCAGGTCCAGACCGGATAAGAAATTGTCAAATGGGATGTACGGCTCTGGACCTATGGGAATAGCTTGTTCAAAATAGTAGGGGTCAAAAGATGTTTTTAAGAGTTCATGAATGAAATAAGGTAAGAGGCTACAATACCTGGGTGTGAGGGCCAAGCGAGGCCGAGACCTCTTGACGAACATCGGCCTCACTTGGCTGAGAGGTTGATGGTTGAGAGGACGGCTGACCAAGTCCGGAAGAGGGAGCAGTACTGGTTTCTATCCCTGGGCTAGTAGCGGTCTCTAAAATTTGAATGCCCAGTGTAGAGCCCGAGTCATTCGCTTCATCCTCAACCCTTGGAGCTGCAAGATCTTTGGGGGGTTTGATCGACCTCAACAGGTTCCCTTGTTGGTTGAGAGGACGATCCTGTGGCAGCACTGGTGTCCTCTTGGCCGAAGGGTGCTCCGACTACAGCTGGGCCAGCCTGCTCGATTTCTTCTCCAGCTGCCTCCATAGCAGTTCCGGCATCGGGCACGTCCTCGCTGCTGGAGGAGAGAACGACTTGTTCAGAAATATTGCCAGTATGATCACCGTCTTCGTCGTCGCTCAAAGGGGTTAGAGGTGGCACAATGTGTAGTGGCATCACTCTCACGGCGACTCGTTCTAGGTAGGCCACGACAGATGCAGGAGATGTAGAAAGATCAATGGGAAGAGTTTGAGGCTGGATCGGTGGTGGTTGGGGAACCGCTCCGGTCAATGATAAGTCTTCTCTAGAGTTCTCATCAGCAAACTGAAGTGGAAAGGGAAAAGATTAGAACTTAATAATGTAATCGGGCCTAACAGGTCAAAAATAAAGTAAATGTAACCTGAGTTGTTGAGGCCGGTGTTGTTTTCTTCTTCTTTTGAGTAGGACCTTTGCCCGAAGCTGGCTTGCGAGCTGGCCTCTTCGCTACTTGTTTGCGTCGGGTTGGAGCTACTGTTCGAGCAGGAGCATCGGCCTCGGCTGCTGATGATGTAGCAAATCGTACAAGGACCGCGGCGGTGGTATCTTTGAATATGTGGCTTGCCCGATCGTTCCACCACTTGGTGAATTCTTTTGATACTATAGGCCGGGCGGAGAAGGGGGTGAAGTTGAATGCGGCCTTGAGCTTGTCTGACCGTTCTTTGATTTTCTTCACTTGCCCATCATTGATGATTAGGCCGCGCTCCACCCAATCAACATTAATAGTGATGCCTGGGGGAACGGACATGAGTTGAGTAAGCCCGAACTGACGGGCATAGAGGGGAGCAAAGTAATACTTTGCTCCGCATTTATTGTTGGTTGAAGGAATACTTGGGCTAAAAATTATATCCCTAGCTAGCAAGTAGCTAGAGAGGATTTCATTGTATGTAGACTGGGTGCCCGAGCCCCAGTTGGAAGGGTTGTTGGAAAGCTGAAGGAATGAAGAGAATTGAAGTGAAAAGAAAGGGGTGAAGAGATTTATCGCCCGAGGGGAGCACCCTTGATAAAAGAAGGTGAAACACTCCTCAAAGGAGTGGGAAGAAGGCACTACGTCCACAAACTAGACGGCGGAAATAGGGACATCGGCCATGTGGCGAATGGTTGGTTGAAACTCTAAGAAATAAGAGTAAAGCCAAACCTGCAGAATCTAGATCGGGCTGCCTCCAGCACTGAAACCCGAGTGAATGAAGTCCGTTATGCCTCGGACAAGGTAAGCCCAGACTAGGGTGGCCAGAGACAGTGGCTTCCCAGCAGCAAGGGCTAGGGCTAGAGTAGTGTACTCCTTGGTGATGGCTTGGTTGGCTGAGCAGAAGATGAATCTGTTTAGCCACTATATCAGGAAGGCCGTATGTTCAGCATCGGACACTTTGGTCTCGTCAGCACCCATACAAGCTATCAAGAAGTTGCCGAAGGCTGTGATCGGTCGGTAGGAAATAGCCCCGTCTCTTACGGATTCTTATTGGAAGCTGGCCAATCCAACATCCATAAAACCCGGCATAACCTCCTGCCCATGAGGGTGTAGACCGAGCAGATAGCTAATGTCTTTAACAGTGGCGGCCATCGGACCACAACGGAAGAGGTACCCGTTGCAAGAGGCCGACCAAAAGAGGAGAGCAGTGAAGAAGAGTGGACGGTCCATTTCAAGCCTTGAGTGGCTGAGCATTATGGCGTCATAGATGCCTGTCTGCCTCCAGATATCAGCCTTAGAGACTGATACTCTTGTAACCCATTTGTCCCAGTTAGCAGCAGGGGTCGCCCAACCTCTAATGGGGTGGGTAGTAGTTTGGACTTTGCCCCAGTGGGCAGGTACCTAGAGGAATACTTCCTTATCCACTATCTGCATCTTGACAGTAGCCGGCTCCGTCAGGACTTGCAAAAGCTAGACGTGGATGGTCCAGCGGCATGAAACACTATTAGCAATTAAGCTAAGTGAGGGTACCCTTAAGGTTACCACCACTAAGGTAAGTTATTCATCATCTCTTATTCTCAGAACCATGTCTCATTAAACCCAACCATACCCTTCGAAGCTTAGCCGAGAACTGAACTGACCAACGACATTAACTAAAAGAAGACTTAACTCCAAACGCATTTACGGGTCAAGAAAGAACAACACTTGACAATGAATCGCTTGATCAAACACGTCACTGACGATCCTCAGGTCACGCGTAAGACCGAACATGTCATAACGATCCTCAGATCAAGAATGCGGGATATTAACAGTCACTTAATCGAACACGTCATGACGATCCTCAGGTCACCCACACTTAATCGAACACGTCATGCCGATCCTCAGACCAAGGGTGCTGAATATAGTCAATCACTTGATCGAACACGTCATGACGATCCTCAGGTCATCCTCACTTGACCGAACATGTCACGCCGATCCTCAGACCAAGGTACAAAACATTTTACAACTCCCTAATCGACTCCATGGAATTACCGAAGGACTAACTCTACAAGAAATATCCGAACATGACACGAAAGTTTACGAATCAACTTTGATCGAAAGTCACACAACGAGAAACGAAGCTCAACGTCCCTTATTCGCATAAAATCTGTTATTGAAGGGTTTATCGTTATTTTACACATTTGTACGTTTCGTAGTTTAGTTCAATAATAACATCGATTTATACTTTCAAAGTTACGTTTATACATCCGTCATTCTGTTTTATATCATAATATACTTACGATGAGAACTTACCCAATCACTATCAATGCAATAATCGTGTTGTACAACATACTTAAAGCTTGCTATGAACTTTCAACGGTCATTAAACTATCATCATAACAATGGAAAATATAGCATGTAGCTCATGGATTTATAACATGGATTTAATACCAATAAACATATAGATGAAACCCTTAACATACTCATCTATGCGATAGCACTACCATAGCACAATATTTTCATAACAACACAGGTACCGGAAAACTAGCATCAACAATCAACACCATGCATAAACAAAATATCATACAAAAAGCTACACAATCTGCCAGAATACATTTTCACGGTGTTGAAACAACATGATTTATTTGGGCATGATAAATTACTTTGTAGATCAAACTCAAAACTATAACATTATAGGTTCCGGAGGATCACCGCGGAACGCCGCACCAAGACCTGGTGCTACTGGGGAACCATCGGGGGGAACTGTAGTGAGTCAAGTAATCAGTGGAAATGTTTGTAGCATGAGTTTTGGCCAGTGTTCTCACTTCTCTACATCTGTTCTGTGGTGGTGGAGCATTGACGAAGGATTTCTTGCCTTTGGAAGTGGTTGCCGGTGCGATTTTAGGAGCCATTTCGAAGGTAGAGTGGAGGTTGATAGTACCGGAAAAATGGAGGTTAGAGAGAGAAGCTCTGGATGCTTGGGATTTTAGGAAGATAGAGAAGACGCAAATGAGGGAGGTGGAGAGATTTTTGAAAATCTTACAACTTTATACCATGCCGCATTAAATGAGGAGTGACTAGTGAGATTCTCTAGATCTGACAAATCTCTGCATGGCTAACACGTGGCAATTTTAAAATTCAAAATGTCACATCAATCAAGGCGGGACGTTTGATATGACCTTTTGGGGGGCAATTGTTTGCACCCAAAAACCGTCAAAGGTTTTGGAGCTCGAGTGGCATGAAGTTGGATAGAGGGGAGGCCGGCCTAGGGAATCTATGACTCATCATACTCAAGTACAGATTATAAGTCCAATGGTAGGCACAAGGCTATTGGGTGTTGTGGTATGAGCCTGATTAGAAGGATGGGCATGTATAAGGATTATCGAGCACGAGAATAACATAACCTAATGCAACGTAAGCCCGATGGTAGGTCAAAGCAGCACGGAGGCAAATCGAACACCGTGTAATGAAGGATGGCTGTATGAGTCCGATCAGTCATAGGCATTCGTAAAAAGGTGATTGGGCATGAAAGAAAGTATTGAAATTGGTTGAGCCCGATTTAGCTGAAAGAAGTGGTTGAGAAGACCGATGAATTGAAAGGGGAAGGCGGTGTTATTCACAACTGTTAGGACGATGTCATCCCAGATTTTTAGGAAGCAAGAGTCCGGTTTGGAAGGTATTTAATCACGACCAGTTGGATTGGAAGACTGATCCCTAGAATATAGGGATTGGTTCAATCAAGAGTTGAGATAAGGCAAGAGTTAGAGATTAAGAAGGTTTCTTCCACCATCAGCCAATCAGCCACGCAGCTTAGGGGGCAAGAAAAGGAGTCATTTCCTGATCAGAATTCATCCATGGTTGTTATAAATATGGAGGCAGGCCAAGCATGCAGGGCACTCCGCGTCATCTCGAAAACAGCATACACACTGCATTCAAAGCATTCAAAGCACTCAAACCTTTGTTTTCAGCATTCATAGCAAATAGGTCTGCCCTTTTGTTATTTCTTTTTATTCTTTTGGATAATCAGAGTCTGTTCTGGTTCGTTCTTTAGATTTGTTTAATTTTCCAAACACTTAATAAAATCTACGTTTTATTAATCCGTTTGTGATTGTTTACCTGGTAAACTCTTAACACTGTTTAGCTTGTGCGCTTCAGTACTGCTAAAGAATTTATGATGAGGGTGCTTTCCTACTCACTGCACACAATCACTGTTTAGAAGTCAGATTCATAAAGCCTTGTGTATCACTCACACAAGCGTTTAGGAATTAGTTTGCACTCACACACACACATACACACACACCGAGCTCGTTTGGCTCTAGCACGCCCGCGCAAATTACAAGCAAACACCCTCCCTCACGTGCAACCCCGACTTGCATATGGAGAGCAAACAAATCAAACTCCATCATAGTGGAAACAAATAACAAAGTGCAAATATGCACAATAAAGCGGGGATGGAGAGTCGAACCCAAGACCTCCCACAAACAAAGCCCTTATACCAAGTTAAGTTACCAACTACTCCAAAAGCTTAAGCTATTAGAGAATGGGTTCAACAATGTATATCAAGCTTCAACAATTTTCTGTGTATCTTGTGGAGTTTGTATCTTGAGAGTTGAATTACACGTTAAAAAGGCTCATATTGCTTATATGTACTTGTTATTTACCATAATTACATGGAAAGTCAAGATAATGTATAATTATAATATTCTATAAAATTATAGTACTATTCTTTAATAACTAGAAAGACTGCCCGTGCAAGGCACAGGCATTGGATTTGATAGAAAAAAAAAATATCATGTATTATTTTTTAATGTGTACATGAAAGAGGAAAAAGTTCTAATAATTCTTAAGATAATGTTAGAAAAATTATGCTTGAGCAACATCTATATTAATTGACGTTAAACCTACAATTTTTTGCTAGATAAATAGTACTAATAAAAATATTCAAAAATTTAAAGTGAAGTCTTCTATAGACTGACATTTACTTTCTATTTCTTTGACCAGTTAGAAATTGTGTTCAGAATTCATAAGAAAAAAATCTTGAGTTCAAATAAAGAAATAAAATTTAGTTGTGTTTATTGTGGATACATTTCATAGATTAATGATTTGACAAACAAGTGAAATCAAATATTAACCCTAAATGTATTAAACATGCACCGCCGACAATAGAAATGAGTTATTTGAGTAATGTTCATATTCCATAATTGTATACACTTTAAACTTTTATAGAAGAGTACTATACACAAGATAAAAGGGCAATTAATTTATAAGTGTACACACAAATTTTTAGGCTCTTTTCTTTAACGCACAACATAACACACAGATAATATATATACATATATATATATACAAATATCTATACTAATATAGAAAGAGAAAGGAATGGGTACCAAAAAAGTTTTTCTCACGCCAATAATTACAATAAAACCTACACAAATTTCTAATAAAAAAATTTCACAAAGGATTAAAATATTATTTAATTTTTTTTTTTAAAAATAACTTTTCTCAACTACCCACCCCACTTTTTTCTCTCGTACTCACATAGTAAGTGGCACTCCTCTAATATATACAAAAATAATAGTTTATAAAAGATAAAAGGTAATTTGATAATGCGATTTAAAAAAAGAGAAATTTACAAAAGGCATAAGGGTAATTTGGTTATTCAATTTATAATTGTATACACTTAATTTAAACTTTTAGGTCAACGTATAGATAATATATACATATATATACACATATATACAAAAGTGTAATTAATTACGAAAGGCAAAAGAGCAATTTGGTAACAAAAGGGTAATTTACAAAAGGCATACGGGTAATTTGGTTATTGAGTATATATATATATATATATATCATAATAGAGTAAAATAACATACAAGTATACACACATACACACACACACAATGGTAATTTACAGAAGGCAAAAGAATTTTTGGTAATTCCAATTGATGAAAGGAAATGTATAATTGTGCACACTTAAAACTTTAATGCTCTTTTTTTAATAATATATTCAATTTATATATATAATAAAAATATTAATATGTATATACACAAGGGTAATTTACAACGTCAAAAGGGTAATTTAGTAATTCAACTTATTATTGTACACACTCTAAATATATAAACAACAATAATAAATTATAACACACATATCTATATATACACATACACACACACATATATATATATATACAAAAGGGTAATTTACAAAAATCAAAATAGGTAATTTGGTAATTCAATTTATTATTGTACATACTTTAAACTTTAACAAAAGTTTATAAAAGGCAAAATGATAATTTTATATAATAAAATAATATATGCACACACACACACACACACACACACATATATATATATATATATGCACACACACAAGGGCAATTACAAACTACAAATATGTAATTTGGTAATTCAATTTAACAAAATAGTAGTTTGTTAATTCAATATATAATTGTACACACTTTAAATGCATAAATAATAATAAAAAATTATAATATGTATATATATACACATATGTAGAAAATGATAATTTACAAAATTAACTTAAGGCTTGGTGTTAGTGGTTTGTTTGGTAAAAACCAAAAAAAAACAAAAAAAAAAAACAAAAAAAAACAAAACCAAACCAAACAAAACAAAACCAAATAAGTTAGTGACTTTTTTGGGAAGAATGAAAAAATATACAAATCACAAAGCAAAAAGAGGTTGTGCCAAACAAGGCACAACCTACAATTGTTGACATTGGGATTTTTTGAACCAAATTGTAAATTGTAAATATTTGTAATTATTGCTTAAAAAGTTGATTGAAATCATCATTTGTAGATTAATTTAATTTTAGAAGTTGAACCTAATTGTAAATATTTGTAATTATTGTTTAAAAAGTTGATTGAATTATCATTTCTAGAATAATTAAATTTTAAAAGTTGATCTAATAGTAATAAGGGTTGTTTTTGTTAGAAAATTGAGGTGTGAATGTGTATACAACGTTTAACGGTGTTTGTCTTAAAGTGTCAGGAATTAACGACATTTGACTTTCAAAAAGTTTCAGAGGGGCTTTCGACCGGGTCAACTCGACCGGTCGAGTAGGCCCAGAACTAAAAAGTTGTGACTTTTCATGTCTCAAATTCGAATTTGAACAATGTATATATGTTCTATTGGTTTTTAAACGTCCATTTACATACATAGACATGTTCTAAGGGTGATGGGACACAACCGTTTGTGTACAGACATGTCTCTTACCCTATAGACACCTCCATATATACATGTATGTTAGTTTATATATATAGTCATGGAGTTTATGTCTCTTCTTCTACCTAATTTCTTGAGTCTTTTGAGAGCAATTTATATACACAAATTCTGCAGAAGTTAACAGAGATTGTTTCCTATGTTAACTTAAATCGTAGTATCCTCAAGACAAAGACGTCATAATCCACTTGCAACCGTGTGTGGGGCGTAACTTTGTTTTCGGACAACGTATTTAATACGTTCTCGATCTTTGAAGTTCTTTTTCTATATTTCATTATTTCTTATCCATTTTTCGAGTACCCCAAAACAAACAATCAAAAACAAAGTTATGTATATACTTGAAAGATGGCCGAAGAAACATCAACTACAGTAGCAACCATTGTCAAGAACTCCCATGCCGAGAAGCCTGAAAAGTTTTAAGGGGGAAGAATTCAAAAGATGGCAAATGAAGATACTATTTTATCTCACTACTCTCAACCTCGCACACATTCTACGTGAGGCAAAACCGATGATTCCTACAGAAAATGCCACTAAAGAACAAGAAGCTGCTTTGGAAGCATGGAATCACTCCGATTTCTTATGCCGCAATTATATCTTAATTGGGCTGGAGGATATTCTCTACAATGTTTATTCTATCTTTGAGGCAAAACCGATGATTCCTACAGAAAATGCCACCAAAGAACAAGAAGTTGCTTTGGAAGCATGGAATCACTTCGATTTCTTATGCCGCAATTATATCTTAATTGGGCTGGAGGATATTCTCTACAATGTTTATTCTATCTTTGAAAGTGCAAAGAAACTTTGGGAGTCTCTAGACAAGAAATACAAAATGGAAGATGCGGAGACTAAGAAGTTCATTATGGGAAGGTTTCTAGACTTCAAAATGGTGGATTCTATTCCGGTGGTTAAGCAATTGGAAGAGATACAAGTCATCATCAACCAAATTCATGTGGAAGGAATGGCTATTAGTGAACCATTCCAAGTTGCATCAATCATTGAGAAGCTATCACCGTTATGGAAGGAATTCAAGAGCTATCTAAAACACAAGCGCAAGGAATTATCGATGGAAGACTTGGTAGTGCGTTTAAGGATAGAGGAAAACAACCGGAAATGAGATAAGAGTGGGTTGCAAGGATCTATCGAGTCTAAGGCAAATCTTGTTGAAGGTGAGTCTTCAAAGGTTAAACAAAAAAGTAATACTAAGGGAGCAAAAAGGAAGTCTACATAAAATAATTCTAAGGACCACAAATCCAAGAAAATCAAAGGGAATTGTTGGGTTTGTGAGATACCCGGGCATCGCGCAAGCGATTGTCGAAATAAGAAGAGATATAATGGAGGGAGCAAAAATTCTAACCAAGCAAATAGGATGGAGACCGATGATCTTGCGGTGGTAGTCATGGAAACTTGTGTTGTGACCGACTCAAAGAGTTGGTCGATAGACATCGGAGCCACTAAGCACATTTGTGGAGATCGAAACATGTTTTCTACCTAAACAAAGGTGGAAGGTGGTGAGAGGCTTTATATGGGAAATGTCGCGGCTGCAACCATTGAAGGCAAAGGGAATGTGTTAAATAAAGTTCACATCCGGCAAAGAGATGACTCTCCTAGATGTGCTACATGTACCCGAAATTCGAAAGAATTTGATGTCGGGTCCTATGCTTAGCAAGAAAGGATTTAAGCTAGTCATCGAATTCGATAAATTTGTATTAACTAAGGGTGTGATGTATCTAGGGAAGAGCTATATGTGTGATGGGCTCTTCAAAGTCAATTGTACTCCTAAAATTAATATTAATGAGAATGAAATAAGTTCTTCTTATATTATTGAGTTATGTAGTTTATGGCATTCTAGGCTTGGACATGTTAATTTCAAATATATGCATGAGATGATGAATTTAGGACTATTACCAAAATTTGAAATTGATAAAACTCATAAATGTGAAATATGTGTAGAATCTAAGTTTGCTAGAAAACCATTTAAATTCGTAGATAGAACAAGTGAATTATTATATTTAATTCATATGGACTTATGTGATTTAAAATTAACTGCAACAAGGGGTGGAAGAAAATATTTTGTTACGTTCATAGATGATAAAAGTACATATTGTTATGTTTATTTATTGCACTCAAAGGATGAGACCATAGATATGTTTAAGACATATAAGGCCGAGGTTGAAAATCAGCTTTCAAACACAATTAAAATGGTGAGGTCGGATAGGGGAGGTGAATACGAGTCAACTCCATTGGCCGAATATTGTGCACTTAATGGCATAATTCACCAAACTACGACACCGTATACACCGCAACAAAATGGTGTAGCGGAGAGGAAAAACCGAACTTTCAAGGAAATGGCTAATGCTATGTTAAATAGCTCGGGAGTGCCACATAACTTGTGGGGGGATGCCATTCTCACGACGAATGTGATCCTAAATCGGATTCAACATAAGAATGTTAGGAAACTGCATTCCCAGAATCCGTTGACAGTGCGTATAAGTTGGTACTGCAAAAAATTTCGTGAAATCTATAATAACCCTACAAGGGCGGAACTAGGGTTACCTTGAACTGCAAAACGGATTGCTGTAGTAGATGAATCGAGAACACGGGCTCGAAATCCTTTTTTTTTTCTGCTCTCCCTCTTTTACGCTCTCTTTTCTATTCCGAGTTATAATACTCTTGATGGAAAAACGCTAACTGATGAGAGAGCCAAAGCAGCATATGTATAGGCTACGATAGGGACCATAAGAAGTCAATAAGGAATAGGCTTCCTTATGGAATTAGGAAACCCTAATTCGAACTGAATCAGATTCCTATTTCCATAAATTATAATTCATACCACTAAAGAATTATAATTACACTCCTACCCTTATCTCAAAAATATATTTCGAGCTCCATGTTATTAAATGCTTATTATCTCCCCATGTTAAGATTACAGATATCCATTAATTAACTATAATTACTGACAATCATATTTAATTAATTTCTTAAAATTCCTTGAGATCCTCTGCTTAACTTATCTGATATGTCGGATACAAAATCCACCTGCAGGGTTTGACATAATCAAAACTTATAAGCTTTCTCAAGGGGATATCATCAATCCCAAAAATTGAGATATGGATTCCATTATTAATTAATATCCACCACACAATTAATATTGCCACCCAATCCAATGAGATATTGACCCATTTAAGGATCTCACCCTTTTAGGGATCAAAGTGTAAATATCAAATGTACGTGTCTACAAATTAACTTAGGATTTAGAGCATAAGCACTCATAATAGCCATGAGGTATTAATTATCTTATAAGTCAGTATAAAGATAATTACCCCAAGTCAGTCCCGTTTAATACACAAAGTGTACTAGCATAGTGAGTTGAAACTATACCGTTTTCCGTAGTCAAAACAAACCTACTACAACACCATGCTGCAGTCCTACCGATGGTGTGTCCAATCCCATCTAAGACTGTAAACCAAAATCTTACATTCTATAATATCTGATGGCCTGATCTTCCGTGTGTAAGCCGAACTCTACACATCAAACCACCTACTATATAGAATGAGAGACACACATGCATAATATTAAATAAATAATATAATACAAACATTTCCCACACAGATTCTAAAAAAAATGGATTAACTGATTTTATTAAATGAATAATAAATCAACTACATAAAGCATGGCTTTTAGTATATATCCCTAACAAGGAAGACTAACAAGTCTCCTTATGAAGTGTGGAAAGGTAGAGAACCTTCGTATAAAAAGTTGAAAGTGTGGGGGTGTCTAGCTAAGGTACAAGTTCCGCTTCCAAAACAGACTAAGCTTGGACCTAAAACTATGGATTGTGTATTTATTGGATATGCTGTTAATAGTGCTGCGTATCGATTCCTTGTGGTTAAATCCGATAATGTAGATATTCATGCTAATACGTTTATAGAATCGGTGGATGTCGAATTCTTTGAGGACATCTTTCCTTTTAAAGAAGGAAGACAAAATTCAACTCTGAAAAAGAAGTGTTGAAGAGGTTTCGTTTAATCCTCATGATGAAGAAGAAATCGATGTCACTCCTAGAAAGAGCAAGAGAGCTAGAAAAGCTACTTCTTTTGGACCAAATTTTGTGTCACTAGCTACCATGGGGGATCCTCAAACATTTAACAAGGCTATGAGTACCCCCGAAGTGCCATATTGGCAAGAAGCGGTAAATAGTGAACTGGATTCCATTATGCAAAACCATACATGGGAATTGGTTAACTTGCCTCCGGGAAGTAAACCAATTAGTTACAAATGGATATTCAAGAAAAAGCTCAAGGTCGATGGTACTATTGATAAGTACAAGGCTCGGTTAGTAGCTAAAGATTATAGACAAAAAGAGGGATTAGATTTCTTTGATACCTATTTCCCGGTCACTAGGATTACGTCCATCAGGATGGTAATCGCTATAGCCTCTATCTATAACTTAGAATTACATCAAATGGATGTAAAAACAACGTTCCTTAATGGAGATCTAGATGAAGAGATCTATATGGAACAATCGGAAGGTTTCATTGTAAAGGGACAAGAACACAAAGTGTGTCGACTTGTTAAGTCTCTTTATGGCTTGAAGCAAGTGCCAAAGTAATGGCATGAAAAGTTTGATCACACCATGATCGCAAATGGATTCAAAATCAATGAATACGATAAGTGTGTATATGTTAAAGAATTTGTAGATTCTTATGTCATCATGTGTTTATATGTTGATGACATATTGATAACCGGTACCAACAAGAAGGTTATCAGTGAAACTAAGAAGTTGTTAAACTCAAGCTTTGACATGAAAGACATGGGTAAAGCCAATGTTATTCTTGGTATGCAAGTGAAATCAACTTCCGATTGATATCTTATCACACAATCACATTGTGTTGAGAAAATAATAAAGAAATTTGGACAATTTGATTGTAAAGCGGCTTTAACGCCGTTTGATGCAAACTGCAAGTTAAGGAAAAATGTGGGGGTTGCCATATCTCAACTTGAATATTCTTAAGTTATTGGAAGTTTGGTGTACATTATGAATTGTACGAGACCAAATATTGCTTATTCGGTGGGGAGACTTGCTAGATACACTAGCAATCCAAGGAAAGAACATTAGGATGCTCTAATGGTTTGCACTACACATGGTATCCACCTATGGTAGAGGGATACTCCGATGCTAATTGGATCTCGAACAGTCAAGAAACCAAGTCCACAAGTGGGTATGTATTCACTTTAGGTGGAGCTGCGATTTCTTGGAGATCTACAAAGCAAACGTGTATAGCACGTTCAATGATGGAATTGGAATTCATTGCCTTGGATAAGGCGGGTAAGGAAGCTGAGTGGCTTCGGAACTTCCTAGAAGATATTCCGTTGTGGCCAAAGCCGGTAACGGCTATAATTGTGCATTGTAATTGCAATACGACATCATCCGGGGCTAAAAATGCCGTTTATAACGGCAAGTCAAGGCATATATGAAGATGACACAATACGATCAAGCAGTTGCTGTCTAGTGGGGTTATAACGATTGACTATGTCAAGTCCAAAGAGAACATTGCGGATCCTCTGACGAAAGGATTGCATAGAGATCAAGTTCAATATACTATGAAAGGAATGGGCCTAAAGCCAATACTTTGAACATCCTGGGCGAAAACCTAACCTAGTTGACTGGAGATCCCAAGCTCTAGGTTCAATAGGGAAACTAGTTGGGAAAGTTCATGTTGTAAACACACATTTGTAATAAATGGTTTCATTCTTGTATATTGAATTGGTGTGTAATAAAAATGTTGAGGTTATGTTGTTACATTTAATGATGTTGATGAGTAAGTGTTAGTACTCTAAATTGATATCACATATATGATAAAAGAAGTGGGGTCGCTTCTATGAGAATTTCAAAGACTTGGTTCTCTAAGAGCTCTCATGAACATAGGATCTTGTTCAAGACCAAAATGAACACAACCGAATGAATTAAAGTTTATAAGGATAAGTGGTGTATGGTATCTAATGTTGATTTACACTAAAAAGGTTGGTCAGTTCAATACGTTAGTGTACACCGCTTCACCGAGTAAGTCCATTAGGTATTCACTAAGGGACAGTTCAAGTCCAAAAGACACTCTCCTAATGCATCACAAGTCCGTTAATTGCTCTCGTTATTTTTATCGTCTATTGAGTCAAGTTTAGAAAACCATGTCATTCACATGTGGGGGATTGTTAGAAAATTGAGGTATGAATGAGTATACAACGTTTAATGGTGTTTGTCTTGAAGTGTCGGGAATTAACGGCGTTTATCCTTTCAAAAAGTTTCAGAAGGGCTTTCGACCGGTCGATCGGGTCAACTCGACCGGTCAAGCAGGCCCAGAACTGAAAAGTTGTGACTTTTCATGTCTCAACTTTGAATTTGAAGGATGTATATATGTTCTATTGGTTTCTAAATGTGCATTTACATACATAGACATGTTCTAAGGGTGATGGGACACAACCTTTTGTGTAGAGACATGTCTCTTACCCTATAGACACCTCTATATATACATGAATGTTAGTTTATAAATATAGTTTATGGAGTTTATGTCCAGATTTTGTCTCTTCTTCTACCTAATTTCTTGAGCCTTTTGAAAGTAATTTATATACACAAATTCTGCAGAAGTTAATAGAGATTGTTGCCTCTGTTAACTTAGATCGTAGTATTCTCAAAACAAAGACGTCATAGTCCACTTGCAACCATTTGTGGGGCGTAACTTTGTTTTTGGACAGCGTATTTAATACGTGCTCGATCTTTAAAGTTCTTTTTCTGTATTTCATTGTTTTTATCCATTTTTTGAGTACCCCAAAACTAACAGTTTTGTGGGTAAAATGACTAATTTACCCTCACAAAATGATAAAAACTCAAAGTAATGATAAAAGGAAAATAGAACAAAAAAAAAAGTAACGAAAAAAGTGTCATTTCAAACAAATAAAAAAATGACAAATTAAAACAAAATTGAAATTAACAAACCTATTAAGACTATTTTATATCGAGTAGTAGATTTAGAGAACCATGCACTTGCACCCTTGATTTTGGAAAATTAATGAATACTTACACTCGCACTAGTGTTTCTTATAGGCCTTAAGTTAATTGTAGTTTCTACACAGAGATGACATTTGGCACTTCTTTCACTCAAACTAATCAAATTCATTGAGACCTTTGTACTTATAAATTATAGGTTGCTAAACTTGGGTTTATGGGTGATCCATTCCTATTGCAAAGTTAAAGACTTTTTCATTGTACCACTATGGGAAAAATTGACAATGTTGGAATCACTGTTTGAACCAAGCTATAGAAAATTCTGACAAACAAAATTCACAAACATAATCTACAAATATTAAAATATATCTATCTCTTTCCTCTATGGACCCTATAGGGTCAGAGGATCCCATAGTGTCAGTGGACCCCATCAGGAAAGAGTTAAACACATTTGTATGTTTGTGGATTGTGTTTGTACCCCAATTTTTATTCTTTTCACTTTATTCCCTGTGTTTCAAAAATGGACACTTAACCTCCTGTGGTTTCGGACTAAAGTGAAACTGTTAAGATATATCTCAAAACTAATGAAAATTCTAGAATTTGCCAAAAATATTAAAACTTGACTCTCTTTGTGAGGTTAATTTTGGGGTTAACCCTTACATAGATATAATGCTGCTATTTATCCCAGCTATATGAGGCTAATTTTTAGCACTTAAGTCCCTAGTGGAGCTAATTTTGGGAGTTAATTGCCTATTTTTGAGGTTATTTTGAGGGAAATTTTAGTAGTTTCACTTTATTCTGAAGTCGCATGAATTAAGTGTATACTTTTGAAGCACAAGAGGTAAAGCAAAAATAGACCTACCCACATGGAAGTAAAATGTAATTAATCCAACATAAAATTCATTCTCATTTTTGTTTACTTTTTTCTTCTCCTTCACCTAATCTTCCAACTGAATAGAACACACGTATACATATCAAATGCCTCAGATTCTCAATTGTGGTGCTTACATGGTCACTGTTAGAATTTTTAGGTAGCTCTAATACCATCTTGAATTTTAGATACTACCATATTTGGTTAGTATTTGTAACATTACATTGGAGATGTACACCAAATGGTGTACAGAGCTCTGGGGACTTGCCCTTCTTTCATATATTTATCTATTATCACATCTTAGTACATAATAATGAGTATTTGGTCATTTATATAGTTACACATAGAATATTTTAGATACATAATTAACTCACCTAAAAATACTAGACAACCATAAATTAAACTACTAACCACCACCTATATAACTATTACTTCACTGACATTGTTCTAGAATATTTTAAAATTTTCAAAATATATTTCCAACAGTCACAAACCAAACAACCATGTTATAAAGTTGGTTGGAACAAACTAAAGCCATATTTACTAGATTCCACTTCTCTCGTGTATACCATGTCTTATCTGGAGCTGGTGGCTAGCATGCAAGTTGTTAGTATCGATGGATTTACCATTTGCGGTTTAGGTCTTTTGGCCTGACTTTTCCGAAGGCATTTTTGTTTATTCAAGCCTTTAACGGGTAACATGTGTTTCATTCTATTCTTGTATTATCAATATAATCACTAAAGACACATATCACCCAGTAAAAAAATGAGCGAGCAATGTGTGAGTATAGATGGGTCAATAAAAATACTCTCGCTATTGCAGTGTTCCAAAGTCATACAAAAATTAAACATCCTAAATAAATGTTTAACAACACTATCATCTCATTTTTATAAAGTGCGCCAAAGGCCAACATCCTAAAAAAGGAGTAAATATTGGGTATCCCAAGGATACCATGTGGGATTTTATCCCCTCTCACATAATTCAAAAATTTGCTGAATTGGAGAGATTTTTGCTGAGTTGGACTAAGAATCCCCTGGAAGTAGGGGGCCAGATGGATTTATATTGGATTTCTATTGACTTGTTGTACCACGTAGGATTATATACCCGTTATATTGAATATTTTTTCCTTAAAAAGGGCCATATATATATATATATACGGAGAGGCTCTTTAGTAAACTGGGTCAAATGAACTTACCCAGTGAACTGGCTTTTTATCCTAAAAGAACCAGCGGGTCAGCGGGGTACGCGGATCAGCGGGATAGCCCACAAGTTCTTTTAAGCTAAAAATTTAGTTCATTGGGTAAGTTTACATGACCCAGTTCACTTAAGAGTTTGGCCGTATATATAAATATATATATATTATTTATCATCTCATGTTTATAAAGTGTGGTCTGCATCCACCTTAGGTACTTCTAGATTACCACACAAACATGTTGATGTGGTATCGTGCAATCAAATTAGAGTTGTACGACTACATGACGTACCTGTTTCGATCGTGTCGGATCGAGATTCACATTTTACCACAGAGTTTTGGAAGAGTCTTCAGACAGCGATGGGAACTAAATTGAACTTGAGTTCAGCCTTTCATCCGTAGAATGAGGGACATATTGAACAAGTCAATCAAGTGATAGAAGATATGCTACGAGCTTGCCTTATTGATTTTGAGAGTTCTTGGGAGACGCACCTACCACTTATCGAATTCGCCTACAACATCTATCATATGAGCACAGGAATAGCACCGTTCAAAGCTTTATATGGAAGACCTTATCGATTACTCCTATGATGGGCCAAAGTCGGAGATACTCAACTTCTTGGGCCAGAAATGGTACGAGAAACTAGCGAGAAGATTCAAGTTGTATGACAAGCGGGGGTATTTGTAAAATACAACTGCGCTATAATGCGAAAATATAATGATTTAGTTTATAATTTCCCATTTTATCTGCAGTTTCATTACAATGCATGTCTTGATAAAATGAGATGAGTATGTGATGAATTTTGTTGTTTTAGACTCTTTTCTGTGCATAATTGCTATGATGCTGTGTCCAGGGATAAATTCTAGGAAAAGGGTAAAACTAAGATGCAAGCAAGACATTTCAAAATAAAATGTGCAATTCCAGGAATCAAAGAGGTTTCAAGCGATCGAAGGTTTCTCAAGCGCTCGAGTAATTTGACATTCAAGCGATCGAACATAGTTCGATAGGTCGAATATGGGTTCACCAGATTTTTGCGGGCATGCAGCAGACATATCATTGTTAACCCTAGCCTTAGGTTTCTCTATATATATGTGTTATAAACACGTCCTGGGGCACACCCACACTTTGTTTTTTTCTCAGTTTATAGAGGGAGATAGAGAGTTTTTGCTTGGTTTTGTAGGTTTCATGGTTTGATATTGAGTTCCTTTGGATTTTCAGCAAGTTTAATATAAATCAATGTTCCAGGTTCTTTAATATTGTTTTTCTTATACACTATTTTAGTTTTAGTAACCATAATCAGTTTTGATCGTAGGCTGCATGTTAGTTTCTATTTTAAATCTTAGTTTTCCATAGTTTTATGATTAAAATATCACCAAACACATCCTTGAACATATCTTACATTAAGAATCAATCTGTTGTACTTAAAGCAATGTCTGAGTAGTCTCAGAATTGGGAGATCACAATGAAACAGTGATCTCCAACCTCTGCCATGCATTCTGCAGAAAACCTATATTCGAGCGATCGAAGCTATTTCGATCGATCGAATAGCTTTGATCGATCAAACGTTGGGAAAGTCAAGCGATCGAAGATATTTCGATCGATTGAGAGATGTTGAAGTTTGATCGATCGAAGGTGCGTCGATTGATCGAACCTATAAAATCTTGAGATGATCCTTTTTGGTATTCCTTGACTTTCTGTTTACAAAACATGTTATCAAATTGTCCCTACAAGCTCAGTTTGTTAAAATAGTTTCTTACCAGCTTTAAGCCTTAAGGCATTTTTCTCCAATAACTTTTGCAAACCACTTTGAATGTTTACACCATTCATAGTGCGAGTCTTAACTATTGTTTTAAACCGTCTTCCATGTATTTTAAATCAACTGTGAGGATATAGTCCCAGTCATGAAAGGACTATTGAATCTTTATCTTTAGAAAATACAGGAATACTGTAGAGGGATGTAATCCATTGAGCGTCAATGAATGTGCATGGTAGATGGCTAGGTCATTGTAGATTCGTGCGAACCCAACGTTTTTCCTTTATAAAGTTAAAACCTAGTTTTATATTGCTTTCGTTAGTTAATTAAATTATTAGTTTAATATAATCGTTTCTATTTCACTGGTTAGTAATCTGTGGAACTTTGTGTTTTACATCTTATTTAAAACATCGAATTTTTAATTTTCTTTTCAAGATTAGTCTAAGTTAGTAGCTTATAACCTTCCCTGTAGGATCGACCTGGTCATACCAGATTACTACTTGCACATCCACCTACACTTGGGTGTTGCACAAGAGCGCACAATTTATCAAGTTTTTGGTACCGTTGCCGGGGTATACGACTAGATATTGCTTAGATTACCTCACTATATCTTTATCTATTTCTATTTTTCTTTTTCCTTTTAAGTTCTTTAAATCAAAATCTTCTTAGGCTCTTCTCCTTTTCATGTCCAAGAATTCCATTGAGGGAATTTTCAAAAATCCTCTCTATTCATCTGACTCTGGTAGCTCTATTAATCCTGTAGTCACTCCTATAAACTCAATGGCTGACAACGAAAGTGAGAATGGTGAGAATATGATTGCACCCATTGACGATTCGTTGCGTCCCTTGCGCGATCTCATGCAACCTACTCATGCACCTATACCGTCTTGTATTCTCATTCCCCCGCATACAGGCGAATTCCAATTTTGAAATGGAATGATTCAACTCCTTCCAACCTTTCATGGAATGGAGAATGAAAAGTCATACCTACATATCAAGGACTTCGAGGACATTTGCAAAACATTCTCTCAAAATTGTCTTGTGGATGTCACCTGTTTGATGCTTTTTCCCTTCACGTTGAAAGACAAAGCGAAATAGTGGCTATTATCTCTCAAACCCAATTCTATCTTCACATGGCATGCGATGAACACTGCATTTTTAAAGAATTTTTTCCCACCTCGCATGACCACTGAACTTAAACGTCAAATAAATTCATATAAATAAAGATATAATGAAACCTTCACTCAAACTTGGGAGTGATTTAAAGACTTGCTTCTCTCATGCCTATATCAAGGGTACGAGAAATGGCGAACAATCAGTTTCTTTTACGAAGGACTCAATGGCGAAACAAAAAAATTGGTTGAAACTATGAGTGCGGGTGCGTTCCTTAGTAAGAACACTGAAGAGGCTGAAGCACATTTTGAGTGGTTAGCCGAACATGCTCACGAATGGTCTAATCCCGAAGATGTCTCACGAACACAACCATTGAGTAGGGAGGAAAAAAGCATATATTAGTTAAAAGGGAGGAAAAAAGCATATATTAGTTAAAAATTGAAGATAATTTAATGACCGAATACGAGGAACTAGTGAGGAAGGTCGAAGAGTTAGGAATGAGAGTAGAGAGTTCTAGGCAGGTTTTGCCTAAAGAATTATGCGGCACATGCAATATGTTGGGACACACTACCCAGTACTATCCCAATGTGCCGTACTTTCAAGAACAACCCCCCATGGAGATGAATGTCATGCAAGGGTATAGAGGGGTGGAAAATTCCTACAATAATAACAATAACAATTTTCAAGCTAATAATAATAGATGGAATCACCCCGGTTTTGATTGGAAGAATGATGCTGGGACCCAATATCAATATCAATAATAGCCCTACAATAACAATCAATATCAAGGGCAACACAGTAGGTAGTCCCAACTATTCAATCAAAACAGATCTAATAATTATAATCAATCTCAGCCCCCTAATCAACATTCGAATGTGTACGTTCCACTGCACAAAAAGGTGCAAGAAGAAGATCCACTATCTAACGTAAACTTAACGCAACAATTAATTCAAATGATGAGTAAGATGTCTGCTACGTTAGAAAGAACATATGCATGACAAGAGGGAACGGGAGGAACATTTCCTGCCCAACACCCTAAGGGATACAATAATGGTCCCAATAATCAAGAACATGCTAAAGCCGTGGCTACTCTGAGAAGCGACAAGATCATAGGGCAAAACATGCCTCTTTCTACATCTAAAGAGTATGTAGAGGTGGAAGTGGTAAATGAGGAGCCATCTCATAAAAACGAAACCCTAGAATCAAATGATGAAGCTCCCATAGAAGTAGAAGGAGTTGAGATCCTGGAAAGAAGCCCGTTAATGACGAATTACCAAAATAAATGCCCTTTCCCTCACCCTACCCTCAAAGACTAAAAAAACCTTAAAATGAGGTAAGGAATCAGGAGTTTCTAGAACTGTTTAAACAAGTTAAAATAAACCTTCCACTCCTTGATGTAATCAAGCAAGTACCTGCATATGCCAAATACTTAAAAGATTTATGTATGGTCAAGAGGCAGCAGAGTGTAAAAAAACACGCCTATATTACTAGCCAAACAAGTGCAATTATCCAAAAAGAACTGCCCCCGAAACTCAAAGACCCCGGTACTCCTAATGTCTCATGTCAAATTGAAAACCAAAGAATAGACAATGCACTCCTCGACCTAGGAGCGAGTATAAACCTACTGCCATAATCAATCTATAAACAACTAGGGTTAGGTGAACTCAAACCTACTTGAGTTGCATTATAATTGGAAAATAGATCGGTGAAGTACCTGAGAGGGGTGTTGGAGGATGTCCTTGTGCAAATAGACTGGTTTGTCTTTTCGGTTGACTTCGTGATTTTGGATACTGAACCTGTTTCCAATCCGTGTGCACAAATTCTGGTGATCTTTCGATGTCCATTCCTAAACACCATCAATGCCATGATATGAATAATGAGTGGTATTATGACCATTGTATTCGGGAACATGACGTTAAACGTGAAAATCTTTTCAAATCCCTGACCTGAACAATACGAGGATGAGGACGAAGTAAACCTCATCAAGACCATTATTAAAGACGAGTCCAATTTTATTGATTACAAAGATCACGTGGAGGTAGTTGTGTCATAATTTGATGCTGTCTATCAACCTAAAGATTCAACTCCACTGGATGCCGACCTAAATCAAACTTGTCTCACGATGGAAACAATAGAGGATTACATACCTGAATGCATGTGGGTAACACTATATGAACTGTTGCCTTCAAAAACAAAATTAGCTATACCCTCGAATCTCCAATTTCCTGATCTGGAATTAAAGGGGAGCTCAAATACGCTTTCGTAGGAGCTGAGAAAACATACCCTATTATTATATCATCCACCTTAAATTCTGAGCTAAGGGGTAAACTGGTTTGAATGTTGAAACAACACAGGGGAGCATTTGGATTAGACTATTGCCGACCTCAAAGGCATAAGCCCGTCCATGTGTACCCATAAAATATATCTGGAAGAAGACACTAAGCCAACATGACAAATGCAAAGGCATCTGAACCCCAACATGCAAGAAGTGGTTACAAAGGGAGTTTTAAAATTACTTGACGTTGAGATAATATATCCTATCTCTGACAGTCCGTGGGTTAGTTCGACCCAAGTAGTACCTAAAAAAGTGGGCATAACAGTTATTCCAAATAAAGATGGCGAGTTGGTACCGACGCGCGTCCCCACTTGTTGGAGGATGTGTATCGATTACCAAAAATTGAACATTGTGACCCGAAAAGACCACTTTCCGTTGCCGTTCATGGACCAAATGCTAGAACGAGTGGCCGGTCACAAGTATTAGTATTTTCTAGACGGATACAATGGTTATAATCAAATCAAAAATCGCTCCTGAAGATCAGGAGAAAATGACTTTTACATGTCCTTTCAGTACCTTCGCCTACCGACAAATGTCGTTCGGCTTATGCAATGCACCTGCTACCTTTCAGCGACAATATGGTCAAACAGATACTGGAAGTTTTCACGGACAATTTTTCTGTGTTCGGCCATAACTTCGACAATTGTTTAGAAAATATGGAACGTGTAATAGCACGATGTGAGGATAAACATCTGGTGTTAAACTGGGAAAAGTGTCACTTCATGGTAACCAGTGGGATTGTCCTCGACCACATAATCTCTGACGAAGGTATCCAGGTAGATAAGGCAAAAATTGATATTATCTCAAACCTTCCTGCTCCCCGTGCAGTCAGAGATATCCGCTCTTTCCTAGGACATGCGGGCTTTTATAGAAGGATTATACAAAACTTTAGTGCCATTTCCCGACACTTTGTTAATTGCTTGTCAAAGACGTACCTTTCGAGTGGTCGGATGCCTGTCAAACATCTTTTTATACACTAAAGCAACTCCTCACAACCGTACCTATTATCCTAGCTCCTGATTAGAGTCTCCTGTTTAAATTAATGTGCAATGCTAGTGATTACACCATTGGCACGGTCCTAGGCCAGAGGAAAGATAACAAGCCTTACGTTATCTATTATGCTAGCAAAACACTGAATAATGCTAAAATGAACTACACTATAACCGAGAAAGGGATTCTAGTTCACGATAACTGGAGTTGTTAGCAATAATCTTTACCTTGGACAAGTTTCAATCGTACCTCATAGGGTCACCAATAGTCTGCTTCACAAACCATTCAGCCCTTAAATACCTCTTGTCCAAGAAGGATGCAAAACAAAGACTCATTAGATGGATACTGCTACTCCAAGAATTTGACTTAACTATTAAAGACAAGAAAGGAGTAGAGAATGTGATCACTGGCCATTTATCTAGGTTAACCTTTATTGACAACACTGAACCAATACCAATCAAAGAAGAATTCCCAGACGAATAACTAATGGCTACTTATAGTTTGCCCTAGTATGCGGATGTCATAAATTACTTAGTCATGGGAAAAACTGCCGCGCATTGGCCAAATCAGGATAGGAAAAGATTTCTCTCGTTCGCACGTCAATTCTTCTTCGATGACCCGTACCTTTTCAAATATTGCATTGATCATGTCATCAAACGTTGCATTCTGAATGAGGACTTCACCATAATCCTGGCCTTATGCCATTCTGAAGCTTGCGGTGGCCATTTTGCTTCATAGAAAATCGCACAAAAAGTCTTACGTAGCGGTTTCTACTGGCCCACTATGTTTAAAGATGCCCATTCCTTCTGAAAATCATGCCAACGTTGTCAAAAGTTAGGCACAATTTCAAAAAGGAACTCTATGCCTTTAACTCTCATAATCATAATCGAAATCTTTGATTGCTGGGGCATAGACTTTATGGGCCCATTCCCAAAATCGAATAACTGGGAGTAGATACTTCTTGTTGTGGAATATGTATCAAAATGGGTGGAAGCCATACCAACACGCCGTAACGATCATAAAATAGTTATATCCTTCCTTAAAGAGAATATTCTGTCTCATTTCGGAACCCCGAGAGCGTTGATTAGTGACCAAGGCAAACACTTCTGTAATCGGCCCTTGGAGTCACTCCTTAAGAAGTATGGGGTCAATCACAAAATTACACTAGCTTATCACCCACAGATGAATGGGCAAGGGAAGTTGGCCAACCGAAAAATCAAGCACATCCTAGAGAAAACGGTTAGCTCCAATAGGAAAGATTGGGCATACGAACTGACCGATGCTTTATGAGCATATCGCACTATATTCAAAACTAATTTGGGAATGTCCGCGTACAGACTGGTGTACGGAAAAGCATGTCACCTCCATGTTGAACTCAAACATAAGGCTTATTGGGCGACATAGTCATTAAACTTTGATATTAAAGAAGGAGGTCAATTAAGAAAACTTCAACTTGCAGAACTCGAGAAAATACGTCGAGATACATATGACTCTGTAAAGTTGCATAAAAAGAGGTTGAAGGCTTGGCATGATAAAACTATCTTTTGTAAATCCTTTGAGCCAAGGCAAAAAATTCTTTGCTATATGACTCCCGCTTCATCTCTTCCCAGGTAAGCTTTGCTCCAGGTGGACAGGCCCATTCATCATTAAATCTGTATTTTCGCATAGAGCCGTTGAGCTGATAAATCCAAAGAACGACAAGAACTTCAAAGTTAATGGTCATCGGTTAAAGCCATTCTTAGAAGATTTTCAACCAAAAGTTGAGCACATATCCAACTGGATGAGCCCAACTATTCCTCCTGTTGAAACACCAAAACATTGTCCTCTAACTGTTGTTGTAATCTTTTCATTTAATGCATTTGTTTATTATCATTTGTTTTTGTTTTACTTCATATTTGTGAGTGTGACTTCGTTCTTAATTCGCTATTCCTTTTTATACTCATCTGTAGGCTTCAAAAATGAACAATGACGAGGACACACGATCAGTGTATTCAATAGGCTCCTGGGCTGATTTTGAGTACCAAAATCCTCCCTGGACCACTAACAAAATTGATTTTTGCCTTTCACCTTATCAAGGACCAGGGGCGGATGACCTCGTTGATCTTTTCTGTGGGTATGTTCGATATCCACCAGCCCTTCTTGCTATTAATCCTTTCGAACATATGGAATTTCCTTCCGACAAGGATGAAGAAGAATAGGAGGGAAACAATGTTGGGTGGATAGATGATGAACTCCTGCAGTAATAGGAAAATGATGAGATGTGGGAGCCATGGGACGAAAATGATTTGCACGAAGTTGTTGCTGAAAACCACAATGTTGCCTTCACATTTGATGATGACTTCATCACTATCGTGCTGGTTCCCTACATCTATGTGCACTTGAGCTATCTGTTGTTCAAGCTTCAGTGTCCCCTTCCAGCTAGTGCACATGGTTTAGTCATGCTAATAGTGAGGTTGAATTCATGTCACACTTCGTTTTATTTTAGTTTTCATTGTTTCTTTCTTTTCATTTGATTTCTTTCTGCTATTACTTTTTCAGTTTTATTCTAATCTAGATGTAGTCATTTGTTTTTGTCTTTGTGTTTTTGTCTAGGAATATCACTATGAATCTTAATCTGCCACTTGTATTCCTTCCACACCTGCTATTTCATGGGCCTCCCGTTAGGTCCCCTGGCACCCCGCCACGAGAAGGAAAATAACTGAGGAGTTATACTCCATTATCTATGTCTCCATTAGGATCTCCAAGATCACTTCATGCTTGCGTTTTCAATTCTTTGGAGATTCCAAATGCATTCAATGATATACTAGACACTTTTAGATCTTTCTGGGATCGTGCATTATCGAGTTTGGACTCCAACAAAGAGGATTCAGTAGGATGCTATAATAAGACAAACGTGGAAGAGAAAGTTTTCAAATTTGAGGAATAGTGGTCCACTTTAGCATGTGATTATTTATTTGATCAGTCTTTTCACAAATTGAAGTGTATTCCTAGATAATTGGAGGGATCGATACAGAGGGAGCTGCTTCTGGGACGCTGTCAGAGGCTGTAGTGCAGCAATTCGAACTGAAACAGCACTCTCAGGCTCTGAACAAGGGAGGGTCGTCGTCTGTGTCTCTCCAGACTATTCATGTGATATTACTCGAGGAGAGAGCGGCAAGGCTATGACTTGAGGGTAAGGTTGATCACTTGATTGCATAGCTCGATGCACTTTTAGTCCAGTTGGGGGTCGCCCAGTCATTACACACACCTTCACATCCCCCAACTGCACCAGCCATCTCAGTTCCTTCATCATTTACAGCTCCACCTCTGACTTCTGACCCATCTGCTCCATCATCGTCGTCGGCACCACACATTATCTATGAGACACCACCTACGGCTGCTATACCTACTGGCACAGCGACAAGTGACCCGGCGACAGCTTGTGCAATTGTTGAGGGTGGAGAGGGGGCCACTGCTATTAATGCTCTGATCGACATTTCTGATACTATTGATGATGACCCGATCGCGGTCGATTAGGATATATTAGAGGAGTGTGTGGGAGTTTTATGTATTTATTTTATTTTTTTCTCCTCTCATCTCTCTCCTTATTTATGTTTTGGATATTAGCATACTATGATCACTTCTCTGTTCTATTCATGTCTTGTTATTACTGTGATTGGTTATGATTATAGTTTTCGACTATGTCTTTTCCTGCTCTATCTATTGCTTATGGTTGTTTGGAGATTGTATATTCTTATTAGAGGTTGCTATGCTTGCTGTTATTGGTTTGCTTCTACCAGGTGATACCTATCCATTTTATTTTGAAAATCAACTTCTAAGGACATCGTTGTTTTCAGTTGGGGGTAGGCTGTAAATAGGTATTCACCTGTACATTTCACACTTAGCACTCTGAAACTTTGAAAATTTTCATTGTAATATCATAAAACATACAATTCCAATAAAATTTTATTTCAAGAAAATTTTGAAAATTTTCAACTTAAATGATAAGATCACTTTGAACTTTCTCTCCAAGTTAGCTGGTTAGTATGTGATGATGCATTCACATTAGTCTCACCCTTTTATGAATTACGTTCACGCTTTTTTTTTTTTTGTATTACTAGGACGGTTGCATATGTTGACCTTTCATGTATTCAACATCCATATACACTTGTTGATAGCTATGTAACAATTCTAAAAGGGAGTTACTACGACTATTGTGTTCAAAGAATGAGTAGTGGAAACTAATTACCCTTAGTGAGCTCTTGATCTATTCTTCATTTCTGAGGGAATTGTCATACAAACTCGAATTGTTTTTATTGATTATGCGTGTAAAATTCATTGAAATGGTCTCAACTAATTCTTCATGTTTGTCTGCTTATTAGAGGAGAACGTCCAGGATCTACCAACTGAACTCGATAAACATCGACGTGCTAAAACTAAGAAATTAAGAAAATGATTTAAGTCATCGATATCCTTAACCTATACATATATCTTTACCTGCATTCAAGAAACCATTTCGTCTCCAACCCCATACCGATATAATATTGCTGATTCTATTGTGAAAAATATAAACTCCCAATCATACACCTTGACCCCAATGGACCTCATTGCTGACCTAATATGATTGAATTATCAAAGGATGTGAGTGGAGGAAAGTGGCTGTGGGAGGTTCTTTAAAAAAATAGAATCATGCAAAGAAACGTTGAATGTGGAAGAGGAGTATATATATTTTTTTTAAAAAGAGAGAGAAAATATGCCAGAATAGAAGATGGTTGGAGAAGTGAAAAGAATAAAGTGGCAAAAGATAGATTCTATCACATGCTAAGACGTACACTCCCTCTCCTATCATATCTGATCACTATATATATTAACCGTAACTCAAAGTCTTAATGATTCTTAAAAAGAATTAGTTTGAACATGAACGTGTGAATTGAATTATCCACGGTAGTTCGCTCCTCTAGTAAGTAGTATTCCATTCGTGAGACTTTACACTCTAAACGTTCGTTTTTCATAAAGTCAAGTATGAAAGCATTAGTATCCAAAAGTTCACTCATATCAAATCTTTCATGCAATGTGTGATCATTCTTGAACAAGTTTCTGTGAGACGTTCTTTTATGAGTGCGAACCACTATGAGAATTAAGTTGAAACTACAAGTTCTAGAGGTACGATAGTCCCCCAACTCTAAACAAAGTTTGATGCATGGCTGTTAACTCCACACACACACAATGATGCATGAAAGTGATACATATGTCATTTCTATCTTTGTGGCATAAGGAGCATGTGAATTTCTTTCATGGTTTGATTGAGAATAATGTGTTATTGTAGAGCAAAGTTATCAGTTGACCGAGAGAGGATAGTTTTAAAGATGTTTTATCTGTGTTTAAATATAAGGATTTTGTGGGTATATTCGCTACAAACCCTCACGAGATGACACTCGTTCACTAGGGGGAACCTAGGGGTTTAACGGCTCGTTGCATTCACTAAATGCAACTGCAATTCCTGCGAAAGTGAGTTAGGAATTCCTTTCTATTAGGTTAGCTTATTTTTAATTTGTTTTTGTTTCTCTTTTAGTCGTTGTAGTTTAGCTTGTCTTTTTATCGCTTTATCGCTAGGGGGTAGCAATAAGCTAGTTGGGGGTTGTGACAAACTGGAGTATTTGTAAAAATACAACCGCGATATAATGCAAAAATATAATGATTTAGTTTACAATTTTCCATTTCATCTACAGTTTCATAACAATGCATGTCTGGATACAATGAGATGATTCGATGATGAATTTTGTTGTTTTAGACTCTTTTTCTATGAATTGCTATGATGATGTGTGCAGGGATGAATTCCAAGAAAAGGGTAAAGCTAAGATGCAAGCAAGACATTTCAAAACTAAAATGTGCAATTCGAGCAATCGAAGAGGTTTCAAGCGATCGAAGGTTTCTCAAGCGCTCGAGTAATTTGAAATTCAAGCGATCGAACATTGTTCGATCGATCAAATATGGGTTAACCAGATTTTTGCGAGCACACAATAGACATATCATTGTTAACCCTAGCCTTAGGTTTCTCTATATATGTGTGTTATAAACACGTCCTGGGGCACGCCCATACTTTGTTTTTTTTCAATTTATAGAGAGAGATAGAGAGTTTTTGCTTGGTTTTGTAGGTTTCATGGTTTGATATTGAGTTCCTTTGGATTTTAAGCAAGTTTAATATAAATACAACGTTCCAGGTTCTTTAATATTGTTTTTCTTATACACTATTTCAGTTTTAGTAACCAAAATCAGTTTTGATCCTAGGTTGCATGTTAGTTTCTCTTTTAAATCTTAGTTTTCCATATTTTTATGATTAAAATATCACCAAACGCATCAATGAACATGTCTTACATTAAAAATCAATCCGTTGTACTTAAGACAATGTCTAAGTAGTCTCAGAGTTGGGAGATCATGATAAAATAGTGATCTCTAGCCTCTACCATGCATTCTGCAGAAAACTCGTGTTCGAGCAATTGAAGCTATTTCGATTGATCGATCAAATGTTGGGAAAGTCAAGCGATCGAAGATATTTCGATCGATTGAGAAATGATGAAGTTCGATCGATCAAAGGAGCGTCGATCAATCGAACCTGCCAAATCTTGAAATGATCCTTTTTGGTATTCCTAGACTTACTGTTTTCAAAATATGTTATCAAACTGTCCCTATAAGCTCAGTTTGTCAAAACAGGTTCTTAACTTTAAGCCTTAAGGCATATTTCTCCAATAACTTTTGCACACCACTTTAGATGCTTACACCATTCATAGTGTGAGTCTTAACTATTATTATAAACCGGAATACTATAGAGGGATGTACTCCATTGAATGCTAATGAATGTGCATGGTAGATGGCTAGGTCACTGTGGATTCATATGAACCCAATGCTTTTCCTTTATAAAGTTAAAACCTAGTTTTATATTGATTTAGTTAGTTAATTAAATTATTTGTTTAATTTAATCATTTCAATTTCACTAGTTAGTACTATGTGGAACTTTGTGTTTCACATCTTAGTTCAAGCATCAAATTTTTATTATTCTTTTCGAGATTAGTCTAATTAGTTAGTAGCTTATAACCTTCCTTGTGTGATCGACCTGGTCTTGCCAAATTATTACTTGCACGTCCACCTACACTTGGGTGTTGCACAAGAGCGCACAACTTATGCGTGTCATTGTATGTGAAAACATGAAGATGGCACAGACCAGACACAATAGTTACATTGACACACGCCGTGATTCATCTGACCGCTTGAGATCCTGGAGTGTGTTAGAAAGGTTGCATATAGACTGTCATTGCCGCCAAAGAAGTCAGGAGTGCACAATGTTTTCCACATCAGTATGTTGAGGAAGTGCGCCTACAACCGAGTGCACAAGATTAATTTTGAAGATATTGAAGTCAACAACAATGTGACATTCAACAAAGGACCAGTACGGATCCTAGACCGAGGAATTAAGAAGCTATACTACTCGTAAAGATTCAATAGAAGCATCACGACGAAAGATAAACTTCAAGGGAACTAGAGTCAGAGATGCAAGAGAAGTTTTCATTTTTGTTTTAACCGTACTAACTTTAGATTTAGAGGACGAAATCTTTTAATAAGTGGTGGATGATATAATACCCTGTATTTTCGAATGTACAATAATAAAAGAGATCCTGTATAGTTGCCTTGATCATACTTGTAAAGTTATTCCCAATCAATTGAACTTATATCAATCGATTGACTTAAAGTCTGCTTCAATTAATTGAACTCATCTCAATTGATTGAACCTGTGTCCTTCCCATTCAATTGAATACTAGTTAGTCAATTGAAACCCTACCGACATGAATGAAATGATTGAACCCTTCCCAATTGATTGAACCCATGTTAATTAATTGAACAGGGTCTGAACTTGAACTCCAAGACTGTGCAGGGAGCTGCGACCTGCACCCCTCTCCCCTATATATATATATATGTGTGTGTGTTGTGTTCGTGTGTGTGGGGTATTTTGGGGACAGAGAAAGTTTAAAGAGGGAAAGAGACATTTTTTTATATGTATACACACTCTCATATATATATACATACATACACCCTATATATACGTAGTCGAACAGGAGAGAGAGAGAGAGAGAGAGAGAGAGAGAGAGAGAGAGAGAAGTAAAAGATGGAAGAGAAAAAGAAAGCAGAAAAAGAAGGATGAGAAGAGAAGGGACAGAGAAGATAAAGAAGAGAGAGAGAGAAGGTGTCACTATGGGCGGATATAGGACAGGTGGCACGCCACCAAAGCTCATCCAAAACAATAAAAGATTGTAGCAGCGGAAAAAGAACTTAAAAAGAATGTTGAGTATTCAAAACTTTTGGAAGCAATACCCTTCGAGTTATAAAATCTGTATAAATTTGAAAACATAATTATATTTGGAAATGAATGAATAAATGTTGAAAAGGGTCCCAAAGGTACCCTATGAACCATTCAAAACATTTAAATAATTTTCGGAAGGGGTAGAAAAGGAAACCCTGCAAGGGGTATTTCGTCCTGTCGAACGACCCTCTTCGATCGGCCGAATGACCCTTTAGCAGAATTCCTTCTAGCAGTAGAATCTTACTAAGGAGTCACCCAACATTAGGCCTGTCAATGGACCGGGGCTAGACCCGAATCTGGTCCAGATCCGGCTCTGTTAGACGGATCTGAGCATTTTTTAAGATCCATATCCAGATCCGGATCCGAATCCATATTTTATGCTTAAAAAATGGACCGGATATGGTTTTGTAATATCCGGTCCGCCTAAGACCCGGATCCGAATAATACTTATATATATATATATCTACATATTATATATATATATATAATATAATTATGTGTATACATAATGTATATACATACTATAATATAATTATGTATATATAATGCATATACATACTGTATTATATTTAATATATTTGTCATGTATATACAAATATATTTGTATATATACATATTATATATATACATACAAAAATAGTATAGATATACACATTATATATTATTTCGGATCGAATCCGGATCCGGATCCGGATTCGGTATATTTTGGCGGATCCAGTTATGGACTGACTTATAACAGATCCGTCAGATCCGAATCCGAATCCATATATAGTTTAGCGGATCTGGATCTGGATGCACTAGATCCGGTCCGGATCCGACCCGTTTACAGGCCAACCCAACATTTACCTCTTTCACTACACAAAACATGATTACATTTTTCTAAACTTCGCAAGCTATAACAATCTTTAAAAAACAAAGCTTAACCTTACTAATCCATAAAAAGAAATGATAACGAAACAAGCTAAGGTTTGTTTGGCTCGATTACAAAAGTACTAACAACATTCATTCAAAATCCGAATTGTCAAGTTTATCGTTCAAAACATGAACTCATGAGTTCGGATTCGTTCAAGACTAACTATAAGAAGTTTAGTTACATGTTACAATATTTCCAAATCCATTCCGATGTTCCAAGTTAAGGCAACATAGTTCTAACTCCTTACATCTCTTATTACAACCTTGGAATGAAAACAAAAACATATACATGAGGAAGATTCTCGTCGTTCCCACAGCCTCACTCCTCACGCTTCTTGCCTTCTTTTGTCGCCTGCAATGGAGTAAATCTCCATTGCTCAGCTATATGTTGAGTGTACTATTCTAAACATATGCTTATATGACAATTCATGTTCTAAACATCAAAACACATCAAAATAGTCTCCAAGGTGAGAGATACTTATTCATTCGGTAATGAACAATGAAATTGATGTCGTGGAGGGCCTTCTCCCAACCACTCATCCAAGTGTCCTAGCAGGGCCTTCTCCCAAACCATACATTGTGCCCTGGCAGGGCCTTCTCCCAAACCATGCATTGTAGCCGTCGTTACATAATCCTCAAACATCGAGGAACTTACCCCCAGAACGAAATTGTATTAAACTCCCCCTTTGACCCACATAGACACACAGCATGCAAATATAAACACATATACATATATGCTTTTCTTGTATTTTTATGTGCATAATTAACGGGCCTAATTAATACATGAATTTCACCCGGATCCAAAATATCAAGTCGGATATTTATAACATGGAAATTTCTTATAAAACATAGGTCTAGAATTCATACCTCGTGCTATATCTCTAACTTCAGGGAAAGTACTAGGAGTCCGATTAAACGTCGAATCTATGATTATAAGCAATTCTTACAAGTATTTACACATTTTTTCCAAATTTTTAGAATTGAAATTTTATAAAACTATGCAAACAAGGCCTAAGAGGTATCAAAATGAAGCTCTTACCTCAAGGAGTTCGAATATGAATTTAGAAGAAAATAAATGGGCAGAAGTCCGTCGATTGGCATCAAGAAGCTCTAAGCAATTAATCACCTCTAGATTTAGGTTTTGAAGAAAAAAAAGTTGTAATGAAAATATTTTGAGTTTTTTTTATATAGGCAACACTCTCGAAAATTGTGTTTACCTCCCCACAAGTTCTCGAAACTTCTAATTATACTCTGAAACGTCTTACATGTCTAATTTATTGCTTCACAAGTGAAAACTATAAATTATAAAAGTTTTCGTCTAAGTTCAGTTTGTCGCCGTAATTACATTTTGAAAACTAAACTCATGGAATTTCTAGATAACCTACCTTTTATGCAACGCATCTTATCGGTTATCATTAAAATAATCAAAATGATCTTAATCAAGATCCAAACTACCAGAAAATACCTAAAACAGGTAAACTTACTATTTACATGTATTAGATAAATAAAATAACATTTAATAACATAAATGTCATTTAACTCATATTAATGCCACTTTGATTTACCATGTCTCAGTTTCCTCAATTGACACTTACCGTTGACCCGCGACAACCTCATTCCCAATTATTAAAAAACGTTAATAATTCTCAAAAATTCACTTATGCAATTTAAAACAATTGAAATTTCGGGATGGGTATGACAACTCTCCCTCCAAAAAGGAAGTTTGTCCCCAAACTTATACCTCATACGTTGAAGAGATATGGATACTTGTTCTTCATCTCTTCCTCATTCTCCCACATAGTCTCCTCAACTGTGTGACTACGCCACAATACCTTCAGCATCGGAATCGTCTTCATTCTCAACACTTGCACTTTCCGATCCAAAATCTCTACCGGATGCTCCATATAAGTCAAGTCTTCCTGAATCTGTAATGGTTTTGGTACGATGATCTTAATCGTATCCATCATATACCGTCTCAATATAGACACATGAAATACGTTGTGCACAAATGCTAATTCGGATGATAAGGTCAGTTGGTTAGCCACTGGTCCTACTTTTCTAGGATCTCAAATGGTCCTACAAATCTCAGGTTAAGCTTCCATCACTTCCTAAATCGGACAATGCCTTTTGAAGGCGACACTCTCAAGTATACAAATTCCCCTACCTCGAATGTTATTGGTCGTCGTTTAGAGTCCATATAGATCTTATAACGACTCTGATCCACCTTAAGTCTCTCCTGAATTAACTTCACCTTCTCGACAGTCAACTGTACTATCTCAGGTCCTAACAATCTTATTTTTTCAACTTCAGTCCAATAAATTGTTGAACGACACTTACACCCATACAAAGCTTCGTACAGTGCCATACCAATACCTGATTGAAATCCATTATTGTAGGCGAATTCGACAAGGGTAAGGGTTTTTCCCAATCACTCCCAAAGTCTAGGACACATAATCTAAGCATGTCCTCTAGCTTATGAATCATTCGCTCTGATTGTCTATCGGTCTGAGGATGAAATGCGGTACTAAAACTCAAATTGGTACCTATTGTATTTTGCAAACTTTCCCAAAACCTTGATGTAAAACTACTATCGTGATGATTTAATCACTGCTGGAACCCTGTGTAGTCTTACAATCTCTTTCACATACAACTATGCTAACCTCGAAGGCTTAGTCTTCTTGATCGGTAGGAAATGAGCTAACTTTGTCAATCGGTCAACTATAACCCAAATCTTGTCGTTCTTGTTAGGCGATCGTGGAAATCTAGAAACAAAATCCATCGTGATCTCATCCCATTTCCATTCATACATAGGTAATGGATGTAGTAGTCCCGCGGGTACTTATCTCTCTACCTTCACTTGTTGACATGCCGAACATTCAAAAACAAACTTTGTAACTTCCCGTTTCATAACTCTCCACCAAAAGTTTTCTCACAATTTCTGGTACATCTTGTTACTTTCTAGATGAACTGAGTATTTAGTACTATGCACCTCCTCTAGAATTTTCGCTTTCAAGTCTTTTAAATTCGGAACACACAATCAATTCTGAAGCATCAATACTTCTTACTCTAAGCTAAAACTGGGTCATTTCCCTGAAGGTATCTCGTCTCTCATTTTGTACAAACAGTAGTCATTGAATTATGCTACTTTGATCTCATCTATGATGTCTGGGTGAGCTATGATTGCCATCATTAAGCCACCATTTTTTTGTTGGAATCACATCTAACTCCAAACGTTCCATTTCCTTAACTAGTTCCTTTTGCTTAGTTAGTTCATCGGCTAAGTTCCCTATCGTCTTCTGACTTACAGCGTCGGCTACTACATTAGCCTTTCTCGGATGATACTCAATCGAAAGATCATAATCCTTCATCAACTCTAGCTATCATCTCTGCCTCATATTCAAATCTCGTTGCATGAATAAGTATTTCAAGCTCTTGTGGTCCGTAAATATCTCATACTTCTCATCGTACAAGTAGTGCCTCCAAATCTTCAAAGCATAAATCACTGCGGCCAATTCAAGGTCATGAGTCGGATAATTAACCTCATGTGGTTTCAACTGTCTAGACACGTAGGCAATCGCCTTGCCACCTTGCATAAGTACACAACCCAAGCCTTAATGCGAAGCATCATTATAGATCACAAATCCCTCAGTTCCAAGTGGTATCGTCAAGATAGGTGCTCTTGTCGCCACTTCAACTCTTGAAAACTATCTTCACATTCTGAACTCATTTAAATGTAATACCCTTCGTCATCAACTTGGTCATAGGTAATGAAATCTTTGAGAAATTCTCAATGAATCGGTGGTAGTACCCAACTAACCCCAAGAACCTTCAAATTTCTGACACCGATGTCGGTCTTTGACAATTAGATACTACTTTTACCTTGTGAGGATCAACTGAAACGCCGTTCTTGTCAATCACATGACTAAGAAAAGCAATATTAGGTAGCCAGAATTCACATTTTTTTAATTTCCCAAATAGTTGTTTCTCTCACAATCTCTGTAGTATAAGCCTTAAATGGTTCTCATGTTCTATCTCACTCGGCAAATAGATAAGAATATCGTCAATGAACACGATCACAAAATCATCCAAATAGTCCTTGAAGACTCGATTCATAAGGTCCATGAATGTAATACCCTGTATTTCTTTTTCGTTAATAAATAAATATTATATTTCATTTCCATTAATATTTCTTTTACTTCTAGTAATAAATATTTATTTGGGGTCAAACCGTAATTTCCATAAATATAGAAAATACTTTCTATGGTTTTGAAAACAATATCTATATATTTTTTTGTATAAACTGTAATTTATTTCCTACACTAATATGTTTTCTGTATTTTTATTTTCAAACGTATAATACCAGTTATTATTTTTAAGCTGCGACTATATCGCGTTTTAGGTGTGGGAGTACGTGAGCTCGACCACACCGGGAGAAATCGCCCAACTGCTTGGAGGCCACAACAGTGATTTTATATATATATATATATATATATGTATATATATGGGTATCAGTCTCTCAATCTCTCACAATTCACTCTCTGTAACTCTCTTTCTCTCTTAATATTCTCTCCCTCTCCCAAGAACACAAACAAACATAGTTTGTATATTTATATATCTATACTCATATATATGTATACATAGATATATATATATATATCTATAGTTCAAGAACAGGAAGAGAACTCTAACGACGGATTATTCGGCAAAAATTCTCGACCTCCAATTTCTGTCCAATTACCCTCAGTGAGCATTATAAACTCACTCCCAACGTGTATATGTGTATATTGCTGTATTTATAGAGGTGTCTATACATATATATATATATATATGTAAGTGCCATGAAAGCTTTGAAAATGGAGTTTTGTGAAAGTTAATCAAAATCAATTCCGTGAATTGGGAATGAAAGATCTTAGTCCCAATAAGCTACGGTTCGAATACTACGGCTTAATTCATCCGTATCGCTACGTATTGTTAAATTGAAGTTTTGTCACTCACACTTTAATTGCGAAAATCAAGAGATAGAATTCGTATTAGTTTTTCCGATCGCGTATTCTTAATTACGCGGAAAAATGAAGAATTTCATATATTAAATGTCATGTTTGCTTTTGATTTGCGAAATGGGTAAAAAAATGGCTTCAAAAATGAAAATAGGGGAAAACCCATGAAGAAGATGAAGTCTCTGCATGAACTCGCACCCGCGATCGCTTGAGTGAGGGTCGCGCGAGTGACCACTCACACAAGCAGCCTGCGTGCGCAACCTGTGTAATTCTGACACAGAGAAAATTTTATAAGGAAAATCGAAAAATGAGCATATCGCATGAGCGGCCCGCGCGAGCGACCAGACAGTATCTGGTTTTTGTTTGTTTTCTTAAAAGGGGCTGTTTGGACTAAGTTTTTAAGATTTTTAAAGTTCTATTTGGGAAATATACTAAAGCAGAATCTATTTTGTAACGTTTGGTTATAAAGGAATGATTATGGTTTCGGTCATTCTCATATATACATGGCTATCATTCCCAGTACTTTATATGTTCTGTATATAGTTACATGTCATTCATGTGGAGTCAGTTGTATATGCATGGTGAGTGATGGTCAGTGTGGAAAAGAGTATGTGATTGAGATTGTGTGTGGACACTCCCTGGTAGTGGTGTACCAAAGTGCGATATTACGATATTGCGGCTAGAGTGTCTTTGAAATGCGATGGTGACAAACTGGACACTCCCTAGCGCCCATGGTAGTGCTAAAGTGTGTGACGCCGGATTGGATATTCCCTAGCACCTATGGTAGTGCTAAAGTGTGGCCTATTAGACACTTCCTGACATGCTTGGTATGGTCAAAGTATGAGGCATTGGACACTCCCTGGTACCCCATACTAAAGTGTGAGGCAAACTGGACACTCCCTAATACCCCTATACTAAAGTGTGGTCATCTTAGTATTTCAAAGATACTGGAGTGAGAGAGTGGGTTGAGGTGTTGTCGAGAGAAAAGAGTCGGTAAGATAAGATGGGTTGCAATCTTCCCATACACGGTCACATGTGTTATTAATTAAATATTATAATATCACCCTTATTGTTTAACCTGTTGAATAATGAAACTGCGAAATGGAAAAATAGTAAATGAGTATGTTTTACATTCGAATACGTGTTTTTAATACTCACCAGCTTCAATAAGCTGACAGCGTTGATGCGCTCTAGACATTCGTGTCTCGGTTTTTCAGGTTATAACCAGACAGCGGTATAACTATGCGAATTGATTTTGATCATCAGAGAAGAAGAAACTGTTTATTATTACCTCATGCTTTTAAAATAAATTTGTAATTAGGGTGACTGTAATAGATTATAGATATTGTTTTTTTCAAGGCGGGTTGTGCTATTAGTTAACCACATGCTGTAATAATTATTAAATTGGTAAAATTTTTGTAAGCCTTGTTTGCTCTACTCTGATTTATATTATTATACCGTTCGACGTTTGGGACGAAAACGATCCTTCAAACTGTCACAACCTACGGGTCTATAAGGGAAATTAAACACTTTCCATATTTATGCTACGTCGAAGCGTGACAAGATTTAGTGGTATCAGAGCCAGGTTATCTAGTTTAATCAGGCTCGATTATTCACGCCATTGATTAGCACCACAGGTTAACTTTAGGTTTGACTAAGCTTTACAACCAAGTTCCAGTTTTCAGTTGGTTAGCACCGATTGTCCTTAGTTCAGAACTCAAAATCCAGGTTGGTTTCATCATAGCAACAATTGTACATGTTTGTCACATCGACAAGAATGTTAGCAGCAGCCAAATATCCTTAGACGTATCCATTTAGGAATTAGCCAAGTTGGTTATGGCATATGAAGTCCGTATAGGTAGATAAGTAGCCGAGTTCCTAAGAAATTGAGGGAAGCCAAAGCCCTCATGAATAGCTTAGGCACTGATGAACTTCCTGAGTCAAATCTCGGAACAGTCAGCATAGCCTACAGCCCAGAGTTTGGAAGAAGAATAAGGATAAGAATATGATCTCTTTGCTATGAGACAGTCTTAGTTATAATACGTGTTTGGTGTATTATGTATACTTGGATTTTAATTGTATACTTATGTTGTAGTACGAGTATATTATATAGTAATATTAACTGACACGACTAAAAAGTTATGCACTCTTGTGCAACACCCAAGTATATGTGATCATGCAAGTAATGCTGGATAAGTCCAGGTCGATCCCACAAGGAAGGAATAGGAAGAAAATATACTAAGTTACAACCTAAAGAAAAGAAAAATATGAATTGTAGGAATGAAGGTTCTAACAAATCCTAAATAATTTAATTCAACTAAATAATAAACTAAAGTATAAAGAAGTATAACTAATTAAATAAATAAACTAAAGATGTTGGAAATAGTGAATCCACATTGATCCTAACTATCTACCATGCATACCCATTAATGTTCTATGAAGTTCATTCTTCTTCAGCATTCCGTATTTTTCTAAAGATATAGAATCAATAGCCCTTACATGACCGAGACTACATCATCATAGTTGATTTAAAATACTTGGAAGATGGTTTAAAACAATGGTTATTACTTGCACTCTAAATGGTGTTAGCATTCAAAGTGGTTTTCAAAAGTCATTGAAGAAAATAGCCTTAAGGCTTTAAGTTCTACAAACTGTTGTGACAAACTGAACTTATAGGGACAATTTGATGACAGATTTTTAAAACAGAAAGTCTTAGAATACTTAAAACAATCATCTCAGGAATTAACAGGTTCGATCGATCGAAGCACTCTCGATCGATCGGACATCATCATCCTTCAATCGATCAAAATGTCTTCGATCGCTCGACTATGGCTCTGGTTCGATTGATCCAAATACCTTTGATCGATCGATCGAGCCCAAGGTTTCTAAAGATTGCATGGCAGAGGCTGGGAATCAATGTTTCATCACATATTCCCAATGTCTAAACTACGGAAACATGATGAAACTAATACAGAAATAGCAAACTAAAGTAATCATACCAACTAGATTAATAAACAATCAAATATTGATAAAGGAAAAGAAAAACTTGAAATAATCTGATTAAAACTTGTAAATAACTTGAATCTTGAGATTAACAATTGAAAAGAGGAAAAAGAATATCAAAACTAACCTAATCTACTCCTAAACTAGCCCTAAACTACCCTAAAATTGCTGTTTTCGCGTTTTGGAGCGTCCTCCCTTCGTCTGCCATCAAAACGACTTATTTATAGGGTTCTTGCAGAGTGTACGCAACTTTTGGGGAAAAATAAATTTCAATCGATCGAACTTAGTTCGATCGATCGAAGTCTCAATCGATTGAAGGTTCTGCAAGCCCTTGAACTTCTCTGATTTTGACAGCTCTGCGCACCGATGGGAGAATGGCCATAACTTTTCACTTGGACCTTGGATTGACCTCCCATTTGTGGCCACGCGACTATAACTCAAAGATCTACATTTCATATTTTTGGGGAAATCTTCCAAATCTGAAGTCTTCATTGTCAAAAATGGCATTTTCTCAGCTGCTTCTGTTGTTCTCTCTACCAGAATCACTTTTTATGCAACGATTGCTTTCTATGACCTGTAAAATAGTGTAAAAATACATCATTGAGTCTCAACATCATAGAAAACACTTAATCATTGATATGCATCTAAATCTAGGGACTTGGGGTTAAATATATACATAAAAGACAATATAATACGCTATGAATATGCACTTTTCACCTCTAATCATTAACCGATTAGGTTGGACCTGTGTGTAGGAGCATAGATGACCGAGTCACATCAGGCAACTGAGAACCAATCAAGAGGACAATTCCAACTATTATCCCCAAAAGTCGATCCCAGTGGCTTGGTCGGGTCACTTATTCTTAGCTTATGGGAGATATGTAATAAAGCCACCGTTGGTCAGTTAGGAGATCACCTATACGAGAGTTTCCTTGCGAAGTCATCTGAACTGCTACAAGGCAAAAGGAAGTTCCAAGAGATGGTGACTCCAGTTGAAAACAAGGGTACAAGAAAACCATGCAACCTCTGTGCTTATTGCAACCTACCAGGTCACATCTGGTATGATTGCAAAGAAACTCAATGGATAGGGCACGGTAGTCTGAGTCACCTCTATAAGGAAAAGGGTACACCAAAAGCGGAGAAGAAGAAATGGAAAACCAAACCCCAGGTCTATTTTAACTGTCAGATGCCTGGGCATTTTTCCAAAAGATGTGCTTCACCCAAAAGGATAATACAATGCTTTAACTGTGGCACCCCCGGTCATTTAGCTCGAGATTGCAAGACACCTAGGCATATCACTCAGCAAAGTATAGTCTGTTACAACTGTGGTAAACCAGGTCACATCAGCAAGTACTGCACTGCTCCTAAGCAGGTGACTTATGGTCAACAGGGTCAGACTTACTTGAATGCTATTATTCATGATGCTGCTAAGTATGATGAGACTGTTTATGAAGAAGCTCAACCCAATCATCAAGCGGTGGAAGGTACATTAACTTTGTTTAACTCCCATGATTGTCCTGTCGATGAAGGAGTTTGACATAACCCTAGGAATGGATTGGCTCTCTCAGAGTCAAGTGAAGTTGGATTATACGAGAAAGAGAATTACATTCTCCGACAATGAGAATCAATCCTTTGATTTTCAATGTAACCCTTTGGGAGATATGTTCCTCACAAGGTGTTTAGCTTACATCGAAGTCGTCAGTATATAAATGACAGTATCATCTATACCTGTAGTCAAGGACTTTGAGGAAGCATTTCAAGACATTTTTGGTTTACCGCCTGAGAGAAGTATAGAGTTCTGTATTGAGCTTATACCAGGTGCCGCTCCGATCACTAAGGTTCCCTACAGAAAGGTCCTCCGCTGAACTATTGGAATTGAAGGAACAAGTTCAAGAGCTCGAGAACCTGGGCTTCATACGTCCAAGTACATCGCCTTGGGGAGCGCCAGTGTTATTCCTAAAGAAGAAGGATGGGATGCTTCGGTTGTGTATTGATTACAGAGAATTGAATCGGGTGACAATCTAGAATAAGTATCCCTTACCTCGAATCGACGACTTGTTTGATCAACTACAGGAAGCTAGAACATTCTCCAAGATATACCTACGGTCAAGATATCATCAGTTGAAGGTACAGAAGGATGACATACCTAAGACTGCTTTCAGGACAAGATATGGTCACTATGAAATTTTAGCAATGCCGTTTGGAATGACGAATGCCCCAACAGTATTTATGGATTTGATGAACAGAGTGTTCAAGCCTTATTTGGATCAGTTTGTCATCGTCTTCATAGATGATATTTTGATCTATTCTGAGTCAGTAGAAGAACACAAAAAATACCTACGGATTGTGATGCCAACGCTTAAGGACCACTACTTGTATGCTAAGTCAATAAGTATGAGTTCTGGTTGCAAGAAGTGAAATTTTTGGGACACAAGGTATCATCTCAAGGAATTTCAATGAATTCATTCAAGACAGATGTTGTGTCAATTTGGGTTAGATCGAGCAAACCTACAGAAGTTAGGAGTTCCCATGGACTTGTAAGTTATTACTGAAGAATTGTCGAGGGATTTTCCAGGATAGCTGCGCCATTCACCGGACTGACTAAGAAAGCTCAGAAGTTTGACTAGACAGAGAAGCATGAGCACGCCTTTAAAAAATTGAAAGAGAGACTCACCACCGCACTGGTACTAGCTATACCCAAGCCTGATGAGAGGTTCACTATCTTTAGTGATGCGTCATATCGAGGATTGGGGTGTGTGCTTATGCAAGATGGTAGAGTAATCACCTATGGATCTAGGCAGCCAAAGCCGAACGAGTTGAAATACCCCACTCATGATTTGGAATTGGCGGCAGTGGTATTTGCACTCAAGATTTAGAGATATTATTTCTACGATGAGAAGTTTGATTTGTTCTCCGATCACAAGAGTCTGAAATATTTGTTCACATAGAAAGAGTTGAACATGAGACAGCATAGATGGATGGAGCTGATTAAAGATTACGACGTTACATTAGAATACCACCCTGGTAAAGCTAATGTGTCGCTAATGCTTTGAGTCAGTAAACTCGTGGAACAATTGCCTCTTTAATGGTTAAAGAATGGCGAGCATTGGAGACGTTGGCGGAGTTCGATGTGCAGAGTGATGAGGAAGGAGAAGGACAACTTCTTGGATGTCTTATCCTACAGCCTATTCTTATCAATCGCATTATTGAAGCTCAGAAAGAAGATGAAAAATTTGAGACGTGGTTTGTGAAGATGTCAGAAAAGGATCCGATAGAATGGAAAGTGGGAAGTGATGGAGGGTACAGATGCAAGGACAGATTATGTGTGCCAAATTGTAGAGAGCTAAGGAAGGACATTCTAGAAGAAGCACATAAGTCTAGATTTACAATTCACCCAGGAGGGACACAAAAAAAATGTACAAGGATTTGAAGAGAAATTTATGGTGGGAAGGTATGAAGAAGGACGTGGTCGAATTTGTATCTAAGTGTTAGACATGTCAATAAGTCAAAGTCAAACATCAGAAACCCTTGGGATTGATACAACCATTACCTGTTCTAGGCTGGAAGTGGGAGCGCATAACCATAGATTTTATAGTGGGATTGCCTCGGTCACAACAGAACCATGACGCAATTTGGGTAATTATGGATCGTCTGACGAAGTCCACATATTTCATCGCATATAGTATGACTTACCCAGTAGAAAGGATGAGTCCAATGTACCTACAACAAGTGGTACAACTGCACGGTGTACCTGTGTTTATCGTATCAGGCCAAGATGTACGCTTTACCTCGGGATTTTGGGAAAGTCTGCAGAAGGCTATGGGAACTTCGCTCAAGATGGGTACTGCTTTCCATCCCCAGACCGGTGGATAGATCGAGCGTGTTAACTAGATTATGGAAGATATGCTCAGAGCTTGTGCAATTAACTTTGAAGAGTCTTGGGAGACACACTTGCCGTTGGTCGAAGTTGTATATAACAACAGTTACCACTCGAGTGTTGGGATGGCACCGTTCGAAGCCTTATACGGATGGCCATGTCGATCTCCATTGTGTTGGGCAGAAGTAAGAGATACAAAGTTATTGGGACCAGATTTGGTGAGGGAAACCAATGAGAAGATTTTACTAGTTAAGGGAAGAATGAAAACTGCACAGAGTATACATAAGAGTTATTCGGATCTGCATCGAAAGGATTTAGAGTTCAGTATTGGGGATCACGTACTTCTTAAAGTTTCGCCAGTTCGGGGAGTAGTACGTTTTGGTCAGAAAAGAGAAAAGTTGCCACCTCGTTTCATCGGACGGTTCGAGGTACTGGAACGTGTTGGGAAAGTGGCTTATCGACTTGCATTGCCACCAAAAAAAATGTCCGGTGTTCATAATGTATTCCATATTAGTATATTAAGAAAATACATACGGGATCCTTCACATGTGGTAAATTTTGACGATTTTGAGGCGAGTCAGAATGTTGTTTACAAGGGTAGACCTGTGAGAATTCTTGACCAGAGTATCAAGAGGCAGAGAAGAAGGGATGTTCCTTTGGTTAAGGTTCAGTGGAGGCATCATGACGAGGGAGAAGCATCGTGGGAGTTAGAGGCAGACATGAGGAATAGATACCCCAAGTTGTTTTAGGATTAGTTAGCTCAGATTTCGGGGCGAAATCTCTGTTAAGGTGGGTATAGTGTAATACCCTGTATTTCTTTTTCGTTAATAAATAAATGTTATATTTCATTTCCATGAATATTTATTTTCTATGATTTTGAAAACAATATCTATATTTTTTGTATAAACCGTAATTTATTTCCTACACTAATATGTTTTCTGTATTTTTATTTTCAAACGTATAATACCAGTTATGATTTTTAAGCTACGACTATATTGCGTTTTAGATGTGGGAGCACGTGAGCTCAACCACAGTGGGCGAAATCCCCCAATTGCTTGGAGGCTACAACAGTGAGTTTATATATATATATATGTGTATGTGTGTGTGTATGTGTATCAGTCTCTCAATCTCTCACAATTCACACTCTGTAACTCTCTTTCTCTCTCAATTTTCTCTCCCTCTCCCAAGAACACAAACACAAATAGTTTGTATATTTATATATCTATACTCATATATATATATGTATACATAGATATATATATATATAGTTCAAGAACGGGAAGAGAACTCTAACGGCAGATTATTCAACAGAAATTCTCGGCCTCCAATTTCTGTCCAATTACCCTCAGTGAGTATTATAAACTCACTCCCAACATATATATGTGTATATTGTTGTATTTATAGAGGTGTATATACATATATATATATATATATGTAATTGCCATGAAAGCTTTGAAAATGGAGTTTTATGAAAGTTAATCAAAATCAATTCCGTGAATTGGGAATGAAAGATCTTAGTCCCAATAAGCTACGGTTCGAATACTACGGCTTAATTCATCCGTATCGTGACATATTGTTAAATTGAAGTTTTATCACTCATACTTTAATCGCGAAAATTGAGAGATACAATTCGTATTAGTTTAATCCGATCGCGTATTCTTAATCTACGCAGAAAAATGAAGAATTTCATATATTAAATGTCATGTTTGCTTCTAATTTGCGAAATGGGTCAAAAATGGCTTCAAAAATGAAAATAGGGGAAAACCCACGAAAAAGATGAAGTCTCTGCATGAACTCACGCGAGCAACCCACGCGAGCGACTCCTCGCGCGAGCGGCCCATGAGTGCGACCTGTGTAATTTTTTATACTTAGAAAATTTTGTAAGGAAAATCAAAAAATGAGCATATCGCGCGAGCGATTTGCGCCCGCGACCAGACAGTTTCTATTTTTTGACTATTTTCTTATAAGGGGCTGTTTAGACTAAGTTTTTAAGATTTTTAAAGTTCTGTTTGGGAAATATACTAAAGCAAAATCTGTTTTGTTACGTTTGGTTATAAAGGAATGATTATGGTTTCAGTCCTTCTCATATATACATGGCTATCATTCCCAGTACTTTATATGTTCTATATATAGTTACATGTCATTCATATGGAATTAGTTGTACATGCATGGTGAGTGATGGTCAGTGTGGAAAAAGAGTATGTGGTTGAGATTGTGTGTGGACACTCCCTGGTAGTGGTGTACTAAAGTGTGATGTTACGATACTGTGACTAGAGTATCTTTAAAATGGGACGGTGACAAAATTGGACACTCCTTGGCGCCCATGGTAGCGCTAAAGTATGTGACGCCGACTTGGACAATCCCTAGCACCCATGGTAGTGCTAAAGTGTGGCCTACTAGACACTCCCTGACATGCATGGTATGGTCAAAGTGTGAGGCATTGGACACTCCCTGGTACCCCATATTAAAGTGTGAGGCAAACTAGACACTCCCTAGTACCCCTATACTAAAGTGTGGTCATCTTAGTGTTTCAAAGATACTAGAGTGAGAGAGTGGGTTGAGGTGCTGTCGAGAGAAAAGAGTCGGTAAGATGAGATGGGTTGCATTGTTCCCATACACGGTCACATGTGTTATTAATTAAAGATTTTAATATCACCCTTACTGTTTTATAAGTGAATTCATTTCTATGTTATTTAACCTGTTGAATAATGAAACTGCGAAATGGAAAAATAGTGAATGAGTATGTTTTACATTCAAGTACGTGTCTTTAATACTCACCAGCTAACACGGAAATAATTTGTGTGCGCTTGTGTGCTATACCCAAGTGTAGGTAATCGTGCAAGTAGTAAACTGGATTAAGTCCAGGTCGATCCCACAGGGAAGGATGAGAATTAAATTACCTAGATTAGACTCTAACAGAAAAGAAAATTCAATGTTTTAAAAGAAGTGTAGAACACAAAGTTCCACGGTTTATAACTACTAAAGATAAAGTAAGTAAATTAAACTAATGATTACTTAACTAACTAAAACGAGATTTGAAAGCGGTTTTTCTTTTAAATTAAAGGGAATGTTGGGATTACACGAATCCACTGCGACCTAGCCATCTACCATGCAACTACGTTGAAGCTCAATGGAGCACATTTTCTACAGTATTTCGTATTTCTCTTAGGATAAAGAATCCATAGTCCTTTCATGACCGGGACTATGTCATCACAGTTAAGTTTGAAATACATGAAAGTGGTTTAAAACAATAGTTAAGACTCGCACCTACAATGGTGTTAGCATTGAGGGTGGTTTGCAAAAGGTATTGAAGAAAAACGCCTTAAGGCTTAAAGTTTAAAGACTGTTTTGACAAACTGAGCGTTTGGGGACAGTTTGATAACGAATCAGTAAAGCAGAAAGTCTAGGAATACTGCATAGGATGTCCTCAAGAAAAAGGGGGTTCGATCGATCGACGTGCTTTCGATCGATCGAACATCTTCTTCCTTCGATCGATCGATCGAACAATGTTAGATCGCTCGACTATGTCTCTGGTACGATCGATCGAACAAACTTTGATCGATCGAACACAGGAATAATTCTGCTGCATGGCAGAGGCTGGAGATCACGGTTTCATCGTGATCTCCCAACCTGAGGACTACTCAGACATGGTCTGGAGTGTCTCAGTGTCGTTTTCAACGTGGATATCCATTAAAGGTGTGTTTGTTTGCATTTTAATCGTGAAAACTATGAAAAACAATGGTGAAGACTTATCCAGCATTCAAACTAAGAGTTTAACAGATCACACTACTGTTAACTAAGTGCAGAATGTAAATAAATAATAAAAAGGTAACCTGGAAAGATAAACTTTGATTAAACTAGAAAAAAAAGCAATCAAAAACAATATCCAAGCTTGTAAACCTACAAAACAATGAAAGAAACTCCCTTTCTCTCTAAAAACTGATAAAAGTGATAGATGGGCGTCCTCATGGACGTATACAATACGAGTATATATACTAGAGGCCTAATGCTAGGGTTAAAACTCTGTCTTCTACTGCGTGCGCATATTCTGATAAAAGGCACGTTCGATCGATCGAAAACACTCGATCGATTGAACTTTTGGAATCTTAGATCGCTTGAAACATCTTAGATCGATCGAATTCTCGATCGCTTGAGATGACTTCGATCGCTTGAACTTCAATTTTCAGCTTTGAGTTATCTTCATTAAAGCTAAGCACTTCCTTTTATCCTGCTCCTTCAATTATTCACATAGAGACAGTAATCTGCACAAATCACAGCTAAAACACACAACTTATCATAGATTAATCATAATGTGTAGAAACTGGCATTGTAATCCAAACTGCAGATATATGAGGGAATTGTAAACTAAATTAGCGTATTTTCCTCTTTTAGCGCGGTTGTATTTTACAAATACCCCCGCTTGTCACAACACCCAACTAGCGACTTGCTAGTCCCTAGCAATGAAGCGAAAACAAAAACAAGCTAACTACTACTACAACGACTAAAATAAACAAAAATAAGACTAAAACAAACTCATATAAATAGAAAGAGAAATTTCCTAACTCACTTTCGCAGGAATCGCGGTTGCATTTAGCAAATACAACAAGCCGTTAAACCCCTAGGTTCCCCTAGTGGACGAGTGTTGTCTCGTGAGGGTTTGCAGTGAATGTACCCACAAAATTCTCCAATTTTAAGCTCAAGAAGATATAGAATAACTTTTAAACAGTCCCTTTCATTCGACTATCAATTTAGCTCTACAAAACAAATCACCCTCACACCAACCATGAAAGAAATCCACATGTTCCTCATGTCACCAAGATAAATATACACATGCATTACATCCATGTATCCTTGTGTGTGTGAAGGTAACAGCTATGCATCCAACTTAATTTAGAGTTGTTTAAGCTATCATACCTTTGGAATTTGTAGTTTCAACTCAATTCTCACATGGGATCACACTCAAAAATGAACATCTCACAGAAACTGGTTTAATAATGATCGCACAAGGTACGAAAGCTTTGATGGGAGTGATTTTTCTTTTGGATACTAATGCTTTCATACTCGACTCTATAAAAGACGAACATTTTAGAGTTTATAGTCTCGTGAAAAGAATACTACTTACTAGAGGAGCGAAATACCTTGGATAACTCAAATTACAAGTTCATATTCAAACTAAGTCGTTAAAAATCATTAAGACTTTGACTTCTCGGCCTTTATTTAGCAGGATATAGATAAGAGAGGCTAGATTTGCACATCCTTAGCATGTGATGGAGACTAGTTTATTTCTTCTTTATTCCAACCATCCTTTATTTTCATATATGTTTATTTCTCTTTACTTCTTTTTTTTTCTTTCTTTTTCTCTTTTTTTTTTTTAATTTTTTTTTATTTTTTTTATTAGTAACCACTCCCACAACTACTCCCTTCTTGTCACATACTTCAATAGTTTTAATCATATTGGATGTGCAATCGAGTTTATAGCGGTTAAAGTATAAGACAAGGGGTTCCAGGTTTTCATATTGGCCATATTTTATCGGTGTGGGGTTAAAGATTCTTGGATGTTGATACATGTATAGGAAAAGAAAAAAAAAAGGAGTGAATAACGATGGCTTAAATCATTTTCTTAACTTCTTAGCTTTAGCACTTCAGTGTTCATTGAGTTTAGTTGGTAAATCCTGAACGTTCTCCTCTAATAAACAGCCCAAATGAAGAATTAGAGACTATTCAACGAATTAAAATGTGTTCAAGAAAAACAATTCGAATTAATTGTGATAAGTCCCTCAGAATTGAAGATTGGGTTCAAAAACTCACTAAAGGTAACTAGTTTCCGCTACTTATTCCTTAAAGCATAACAGTCGTATTAACTCTTATTTAGGTTTTCAACATAGCTATTACAACGTGCAAATGGATGTTGGATACTAGAATGGTCAACATATGCATTCATCTTAGTGAAGCTAGAAAAACGCGAGAATTTAATTCATAAAAGGATGAGATTAAAATGAATGTATCATCGCTTGATAACAGCTAACAGAAAAGAGGATATTCAAAATTATTCTACCAATGAAGTTTCTAATAAATATTTCAAAAATTTTGTGTAACATCTGTTCAATTTTAGAAAAATTTCTTGAAATTTTTCTGCCTTTATTCGCATTTGTAATTGAGATTGTAAGAAACAATGAAATAAGTCAGATTGCTAAATAACATGCTCAGGGTGATATTCTATCTACATCCTACCCCCAACTAAAAATCGCGATGGCCTCAGATGTTGATTTTCAAAAATAGATAGAGAGATATCACCTGGGAAAGCAAAGCAATAACCGCAAGCAGCACAAGCTGTAAAGAAACATACAATCTCCAAGCAGCCAAGATCAAAAGAAAGATAGATAATGGATAAAACAAGCAAATGATCTATATATAACAACAGAACATCACTAGAAAGATAGAACAATGAAAATGACAGAGCAGCGATAATAAAATGCATCCAAACCAAACCAAACCACCCAACAAAACCAAATTTCTACATAGAGTACCACATAACCAAAATCCAAAAGACAAAAGAAAAGAGCAGAGAGATATAAATAAGAAAGAAAAGATACAACAAAACTCTCCAAACTCTCGTAAAGTCCAGACCTAAACATCATCTGCGACATCTGATAATATCTCTATCGGCGCAACGGGGGTATCCACAACTCCACCCTCAGCAACAGTATGAGCCGTCGCCGGGTCACTCTCAGTCACGACTAGAGGTGGTGGAAGTGGGGGCTCCGCAGAAGGTGGTGCCACTGATGATGATGGTGCAGAAGTGTCAGCATGTGGTGGTGTGCCTCAGAAGTGGGTGGATCGGCAGTAGGTGCGTAGAAGGGGGAGTAGTGGTAGGTGGAGGTGTATGTAATGACTGGTCAACCCCCAACTGGATCAAGATGGCCTCTAGCAAAGTCGTCATGTGGTCCACTCGGCCCTCGAGTCTGATCCGAGCCTCTCTCTCCTCTAATAACAACTCGTGAACAGTCGGGAGAGGCACAGATGAAGAAGACTCTCCCTGGGCCTGAGTTTGAGCCTGAGAACGTTGTCTCAGCTCAAACTGTGCAATCTCAACCCGAGGATCAACCTCATCATCGGAATCAAGCTCCTCAGCCTTTGTCGGCGTCCCTGAAGCTGCACCCTCAGTATCGGTGCCATCACCTCTCCGTCTCTTCTCCCCAACTTTTAACTTCCCTTTACCCTTGTGCTTCCTCTTCTGAGCATCAGATCAGCGAGAAGCTGTCTCGCCAAAACAACTGCGAGCCTGAGAGGTCGCATCATCAGGTAAGGGAACGAGGCCAGCCTGCTCGATCACTCGGTGAATAGCCCAAGCACCTTTCAGGTGCTTCTTGGTAGCAATGTAGCGGGTGGGGTGCCTCATGAACTCAATGTACAGGCGAGGCAAACAGACCGGCAACCCCGTCCCTATGGCATATAAAATATAGGCATACCAGGCTATAATCTTCTCCCAGTAGGAGGTCACCAAAAGACAGTTGCTCAGGGCAAGGTGAAGCATATGATAATTATCGGTCAGGTAGGAGTCAGCAATAAGGGATGCACCATCCCAGCTCTATAACGCACCCCTGGTGAGCTCTCTGATGACAGCGGTCGGTGGAATCACTGGTGTATCAGTACGGTGCGGGCATACACAATCAGGCACCTCCGGGACCCCTAGAGCAGCAAAAATGGTGGCTGGACTGAACACTATCTCCCGACCGTGGAAGAATTATCGTAAAGTGAATGCGGCATCTGGATCTCGAATCATCGTCGCACAAGTCGTGCGGATCCATGAAAGATTCACTCTCTTTGTTTAAGAGAGAAAATCGTACCTATGTGGCATGGCTCGAAGACGGGTGAGATACCAAGGAGTAGTGAGCCATGCCGTCTCAAGTGGTCGCTCAAGCAAGACCTTTTTGGACTGGAAATAGCGCGTGAACCACTGGCGGTCGGGGGTGTTCCGAAAGCCGTGGTGCGGGACCGGGTCGGGAATAGCGAGGTCAATGGGCTTCTCCCTGTGATACCCTGTAATAGGGTTCATTGTGAGGACCCTGAAATGGAAAAGAAAAAGAAACGATAAATAAAAACAAAAACTAAAAAGAAACTAGGAAAACTGCCACTGCCAGAGTTCGAGCGATCGAACTGGTATCGATCGATCGAACAAGGCACAGCTTCGATCGCTTGAGCCCGCTCGATCGATCGAACACAGAGATGCGGCAGCGACGAGAAGCAAGAACGGAAAAAACAGAAAAACAACGAAACAAGGAAAAAAACTAATAGCAGAATGGTCAAAGGACTAATGGGGGGGCACCCCCATGAAATTCGAACGAAAATAGAAAGAGGGGGTGGCTCGTGGCCTTACCTCGGGATATGTGTACAGGGGGGGGGGGGTGATGGTGATGAAGATGATGATTTGGGGATGAGGGGATCCTCGAATCTGCGTGTGTGGTAGGAGGAACAAAAATCGCCCCGAGTGCCTCTGTCGCCGATCGCTCGAAGGAGGAGGGAGATGAAGAGAACTGATGAAAGTGTATGCAAGATGCCTCGTTTAAATACAAGTCTCGATCGATCGAGATAGTTCGATCGATCGAACCTTTGATCGATTGAGGGCCTTTCAAGCGATCGAGTATATGAAATCATCGATCGATCGGGGAGTGTTCGATCGATCGAAATTGAAAATTCCAAGACAGCACAGAATGGAAAAATTAAGTACCCCCAACTGACCCAAGTTATTCTGGACATACAGTAGAATGATAAAACAGTGCATTGACAGGACATGTAAGCCAAAAACGCATCCTCATAATAGAAAAATTGCAATTTTTATATAAATAAAACTTTATAATAGCATCCATATTGCAAAATTATTGCCCCCACTTGGTATTTAAGACCTTATTCAACTAAAGAAAACTAAAATAAAACTAACACCAAAATTAAAAAAAATTTCTAGGATTACACTTCAATTGATAATAGAAAGATCAATGACTGAATACAATTGAAGTGATCACTACTCTTCGAGCAAGAAAATTTCTTCTTCCTCCATTGCTTCATTCTCCGCTAAAACTTCGCATGTGGATTCCAAACTTTATGATTCCCTTTCCCAGAATAGCCGGAAAGCAGCAAGGACATCATCGAGCAAGTCTGAAGTCTCTAAGGAATTGAAAACCCATGCAAGAGGTGATCCCGTTGGAGACAAGGGTAACGGAGTGCAACAGTGCAACGGACTGTCCTCTTGCGGCGGAGTGCCCGGGGGCCATATGTAGGGCCCAAAGCTATGAACCAGTTGATGTGGAAGATAAAGAGCCAGGAACGGTGGACTCATAGTGACAATCCTGACAAAGGGAAAAACAAAACAAAAACAACGAAAAGAAAAGAAATTAAATAAAAACAAAAGGCAAAGACAGCAGAAGAAAAAACTAAAATGAAGAAAACAAGAGAAAGACAAGTGACAACAAAGTAACCTCACTATTGGCATGAGACACCCATGCGTACTGGCAGGTAATGGGCATTGAAGCCGGAACAGCAAATAACTCATGTGCACATAAATGTAGAGAACCACTTCGATGAGAAGGAAGTCATCAACAAAAGTGAATACCGCATTGTGGCGTTCAGGCACCACATCCTGTAGGTCTTCTTCATCCCATGGTTCCCACATGGAGTCATTCTCCCACTGCTCTAAGAGAGCATCATCCACTTCTCCAACGAAATACCCTTCAGGTTCTCCTTCCTCTCCAGAGAGGTCCATATGCTCAAATGGGTTAATTTGGAGAAGAGCAAGATTGTAAGGGATGTATCCAAAGGTCAGATCCACTACATCATCCGCCCCCGGACCTTCATAGGGAGATAAGCAGAATGCTATCTCATCGACAGTCCAGGGGGGATTTGGATATTCTGAATCAGCCCAAGACCCAATTTAGTGGACATCATCATCTCTCATATTGAACAGCCTGCATGGGAGAGATAATATGAAACAGTAGATTAGAATCAAAATCACTTGCAGAAAAAGAAATAAAAACGGAAGACAGCAAAAGTAAAGGTATACAACAACAACGTGGAGAAAACGCTTAAAATAAGCTTTGTGTTCGATTTTGACAGGGAGGTGACATGCTTTCCCGTATACTAGCCTGAATGGGGACATCCCTAGGTTCGTTTTGTATGCAGTACGGTATGCCCATAGTGCATCAGTCAGTTTATATGCCCAATCCTTTCTGTTGAAACTAACCGTCTTTTCGAGAATATGCTTGATTTCTCAGTTAGCCAACTCTGCTTGCCCGTTTGTTTGTGGATGGTAGGCGAGATCGATTTTGTGGTTGACCCCATATTTCTTGAGGAGTGATTCCAAAGGCCTATTGCAAAAGTGCTTGCCTTGGTCACTTATTAGGGCTTTCGGGATTCCAAAACACGATAGAATATGTTCCTTAAGAAAGGACATCACCGTTTTGTGGTCATTGCGTCTTGTTGATATCCCTTCTACCCACTTTGATATATATTCCACAGCGAGGAGTATATATTCGCAGTTATTTGATTTAGGAAACGGGCCCATGAAGTCTATGCCCCAACAATCGAATATTTCAATCATGATAATGGGGGTTAAGGGCATGGAGTTCCTTTTTGAAATTGTACCAAGCTGTTGACAGCGTTGGCACGTTTTGCAGAAAGCGTAGGCATCTTTAAACAAGGTGGGCCAGTAGAAACCGCTATGTAGAACTTTTGTGCAGTCTTTTGTGATGCGAAATGGCCACCGCATGCCTCAGAATGGCATGATACTAAAATGACGGTTATATCCTTGTTTGGAACGCAACGTCTGATGACCTGATCAGCACAATACTTAAATAAGTGCGGGTCATAGAAGAAGAAATGACGTGCGAAAGAGAGAAACCGCTTCTTGTCTTGATTTGACCAATGTCCAGGTGTCTCTCCCGTAACCAGATAGTTTACTATATCTGCATACCAGGGTAGAGCGGACACAATCATCAGTTGCTCATCTGGGAATTCGTCCTTTATCGGTATGGGTTCAGTATTGTCAACAAACGTTAACCGAGATAAATGGTCTGTAACCACATTCTCTACACCCTTTTTGTCTTTGATTGTGATATCAAACTCTTGGAGTAGGAGTATTCAGCGAATCAGCCTTTGTTTCGCATCCTTCTTAGATAACAAATATTTGAGGGCCGAGTGGTCTGTAAAACAGACGATTGGGGACCCTATCAGATATGACCTAAATTTATCCAGAGCGAAAACTATCGCCAGTAGCCCTTTTTCGGTAGTTGTATAATTCATTTGAGCTTCATTAAGTGTACGTCTGGCGTAGTAGATTACGTAAGGCTTTTTATCCTTCCTCTGTCCTAGCACTGCGCCAATGGCGTAGTCACTAGCATCGCACATTAACTCAAAAGGCAAACTCCAGTCGGGTGCCTATATTATCGGTGCAGAGGTAAGGTGTTCTTTTAGTGCGTCAAAAGATGTTTGACAATTTTCCGACCATTCGAATGGCATGTCTTTCGCTAACAGTTGACACAGTGGCCGGGAAATTGCACTAAAATTTTGGATAAAGCGACGATAGAATCCCGCATGTCCCAGAAAGGATCGAATATCTCTGACTGTACGAGGACAGGTAAGTTCGAGATTATATCTACTTTTGCTTTATCGACTTGGATACCTTTATCAGAAATGATGTGTCCGAGGACAATTCCCTTGGTCACCATGAAGTGACATTTTTCCCAGTTTAGTACTAGGTGTTTGTCCTCGCATCTAGCTAGCACACGTTCCAGATTGTCTAAGCAGTTTTTGAAACTATGGCCGAACATAGAGAAATCATCCATAAATACTTCGAGAATTTGCTCGACCATGTCACTGAAAATACTCAACATGCATCGCTGAAATGTAGCAGGTGCATTGCATAGCCCAAAAGGCATACGTCGGTAGGCGAAAGTACCGAACGGACACGTGAAGGTTGTTTTCTCCTGATCTTCAGGAGAAATTTCTATCAGGTTGTAACCGCTGTATCCGTCCAGAAAGCAGTAGTATTTATGACCCGCCACTCGTTCTAGCATTTGATCTATGAATGGCAATGGAAAATGGTCTTTTCGGGTCACAGTATTCAGCTTTCGATAATCAATACACATCCGCCATCCGGTGGGGACGCGTGTTGGTACTAATTCGCCATCTTTATTTGGAATAACTATTATACCTGCCTTTTTAGGCACCACTTGGGTCGGACTGACCCAGGGGCTGTCAGAGATAGGATATATAATCCCAACATCGAGTAGTTTTAATACTTCCTTGTTTACTACTTCTTGCATGTTGGGATTCAGACGCCTTTGCATTTGTCGCGAAGGTTTAGCGTCTTCCTCCAAATAAATTTTATGGGTGCATACGGACGGTCTTATGCCTTTGAGATCAGCAATCGTCCATCCCAATGCTCCCTTATGTTGTTTTAGCATCAAAATTAACTTACCCTCTTGTTCAGCATTCAAAGTTGATGATATTATGACAGGGTAAGTCTTTTCAGTCCCTAGGAAAGCGTATTTGAGCTCTTTTGGAAGCTCTTTTAATTCCAATTCGGGGAACTAAAAATTTTATGGCATCACTAGTTTTGTCTTTGGAGGTAGTGGTTCATATGGTGTTACCCACATGCATTCAGATCTATCCTCCTCTTTTGTTTCCATCATGAGGCACGTGTGATTTAAAGCAGAATCCAATGGAGTAGAGTCTTTAGGTTGATAGATAGCGTCAAATTGTGACACAACTACCTCCAAAGGATCTTTGTAGTCAATAACATCTTCCTCGTCCTCGATGACTGTCTCAATGTAATTAACTTCTTCCTCATCTTCGTATTCTTCAGGTCTAGGATTGGAGAAGATTTTTATGGTTGCAGTCATGTTTCCGAACACAATAGTCATTGTACCACTTCGTATTTTTATTGAGGCATTAATTGTGTTTAGAAATGGATGTCCAAATATCATCAGGATTTGTGTACCTGGGTTAGACACAGGTTCGGTGTCTAAAATTACAAAATCGACCGGAAAAATAAATGAGTCTATCTGCACAAGGACGTCTTCCAACACTCCTCTCGGGTATTTGACCGACCTATCTGCCAATTGTAATGCAACTCGGGTGGGTTTGTATTCGCCTAGCCCTAGTTGTTTATAGACTGAATATGGTAGAAGGTTGACTCTTGCTCCTAGGTCGAGGAGTGCGTTGTTTATTCTTTGATTCCCAATTTGACATGAGATAGTGGGAGTACCGGGGTCTTTGAGTTTCGGAGGCGATTCGTTTTGGATGATTGAGCTTGCTTGGCAAGCAACGTAAGCGTGTTTCTTCACACTTTGCCTCCTCTTGACCGTGCATAAATCTTTAAGATATTTCGCATAGGCCGGCACTTGTTTAATTGCATCTAGGAGTGTGAGGTTTATTTTTACTTGTTTAAATAATTCCATGAACTCCTGATTCTTTGTCTCATTTTTGGGTTTCTTAAGCCTTTGAGGGTAAGGCGCAGGGAAGGGGCATCTCGGTAATTCGTCATTAACGGGCTCCTTTCCGGGCCTTCTCTCAACTTCTTCCACTTTTTCAGGAGCTTAAGTGTTTGTTCCTAAAGGTTCATTACTAGTAGTTGGCTCCTCTTCTTGAGTAGAAGGTTTGTTTGCATTGACCACTTCGTCCTCCTCGTACTCTTCGGGAGTAGAGGGAGGCATGTTTAGCCCTATAATCTTGCCGCTCCTTAGGGTAGTTACGGCTTTAGCTTGTTCATGATTAGGGGGACCGTTGTTGTATCCCTTAGGGTTTTGAAGTGGTTGGGCAGGAAATGTTCCACCCAATCCCTCTTGTCGTGCATCCATCCTATCTAACATCGCAGACATTTTACTCATCATTTGAATTAATTGTTGCGTTAAGTTGACGTTAGAGAGAGGATCTTCCTCTTGCACCTTTTTGTGCGGTGGCACGTACATATTAGCCTGTTGATTATTAGAGGGTTGCACTTGGTTGTAATTATTAGGTCTATTTTGATTGTACGGCTGGGACTGCCTATTGTATTGCCCTTGATATTGGTTATTATTGTAGGGCTGTTGTTGATAATGTTGATTTTGGGTCCCAGCATCATTTTTCCAATCAAAACCAGGGTGATTCCATCGATTGTTATTGTTTTGTAAATTATTGTTGTTATAGGAATTCCCTGTCCCCCTATACCCTTGCATGGCATTCATTTCCATGGGGGGTTGTTCTTGAAAATACGGCACATTAGGACAATATTGAGTGGTATGTCCCAACATATTGCATGTGCCGCATGGTTCTTCGGGCAAATTCTGCCTCGAACTTCCTCCTTTCATGCCTAACTCCTCTACTTTCTTTGCTAGTTCTTCGTATTTAGTCATGAGGTGATCTTCACTGTTTAGTTGGTATAGGTTTTTCTCTTCTACACAGGATATCTATGAGCGTGAGACATCATCAGAATTTGACCATTCATGAGCGTATTCAGCCAACCAATCGAAATGGGCTTCAGCCTCTTCGGTGTTTTTACAGAGAAATGGGCATGAACTCATGGTTTCCACCAACTTTTTCGTTTCACCATTCAACCCATGATAAAAGAAGCTGATAGTTTGCCATTTCTCAAACCCATGGTGTGGGCACGAGAGAAGCAGATCTTTGAAACGTTCCCAAGTTTGAGTGAAGGTTTCATTGCTCTTTTGTTTATAGGAATTAATTTGGCGTTGACGGTCAGTGGTCATGCGAGTTGGATAGAATTTCTTTAGAATTACAGTGTTCATCGCTTGCCAGGTGAAGATTGAATTGGGTTTTAAGGTGAGTAACCACGCCTTTGCTTTATCCTTCAAGGTGAAAGGAAATAGCATTAGACGTGTCACGTCCACAGGACAATTCTGTGAGAATGTTTTGCAAACATCCTCGAAGTCCTTGACATGTAAGTACGCCTTCTCACTTTCCATCCCATGAAAGGTGGGAAGAAGTTGGATCATCCCATTGCGAAATTAAAATTCGCCAGCGTGTGGTGGGATTAGAATGCAAGAGGGTGTAGGTGCATGTTCTGGTTGCATGAGATCGCACAAAGGTCGCAGCGCCTCATCAAGTGGTACAACCACATTATCACCATGTTCACTTTGATTATCACCCATTGATTCAGTAGGAGTAGCTACAGGGTTAACAGAACTAGAGGAATCTGATAAGTAGAGTGGATTTTCGAAAATTCCTTCAATGGAATTGTTGGACATGAACTAAGAGAGTTCCTAAGGAGAGTGTTTTACCTAAAGAACTAAAAGTAAAAGAAAACAGAAATAGATGAAGAGAGATTGAGGTAACCTAAGTATTAACTCGTCGCCCTTCCCCGGCAACGGCGCCAAAAACTTGACACGGAAATAATTTGTGTGCTCTTGTGTGCTATACCCAAGTGTAGGTAATCGTCCAAGTAGTAAACTGGATTAAGTCCAGGTCGATCCCACAGGGAAGGATGAGAATTAAATTACCTATATTAGACTCTAACAAAAAAGAAAATTCAATGTTTTAAAAGAAGTGTAGAACACAAAGTTCCACGATTTATAACTACTAAAGATAAAGTAAGTAAATTAAACTAATGATTACTTAACTAACTAAAACGAGATTTGAAAGAGGTTTTTCTTTTAAATTAAAGGGAATGTTGGGATTACACGAATCCACTGCGACCTAGCCATCTACCATGCAACTACGTTGAAGCTCAATGGAGCACATTTTCTACAGTATTCCGTATTTCTCTTAGGATAAAGAATCCATAGTCCTTTCATGACCGGGACTATGTCATCACAGTTAAGTTTAAAATACATGAAAGCGGTTTAAAACAATAGTTAAGACTCGCACCTACAATGGTGTTAGCATTGAGGGTGGTTTGCAAAAGGTATTGAAGAAAAACGCCTTAAGGCTTAAAGTTTAAAGACTGTTTTGACAAACTGAGCGTTTGGGGACAGTTTGATAACAAATCAGTAAAGCAGAAAGTCTAGGAATACTGCATAGGATGTCCTCAAGAAAAAGGGGGTTCGATCGATCGACGTGCTTTCGATCGATCGAACATCTTCTTCCTTCGATCGATCGAACAATGTTAGATCGCTCGACTATGTCTCTGGTACGATCGATCGAACAAACTTCGATCGATCGAACACAGGATTAATTCTGCTGCATGGCAGAGGCTGGAGATCACGATTTCATCGTGATCTCCCAACCTGAGGACTACTCAGACATGGTCTGGAGTGTCTCAGTGTCGTTTTCAATGTGGATATCCATTAAATGTGTGTTTGTTTGCATTTTAATCGTGAAAACAATGAAAAATAATGGTGAAGACTTATCTAGCATTCAAACTAAGAGTTTAATAGATCACACTACTCTTAACTAAGTGCAGAATGTAAATAAACAATAAAAAGGTAACCTGGAAAGATAAACTTTGATTAAACTAGAGAAAAAAGCAATCCAAAACAATATCCAAGCTTGTAAACCTACAAAACAATGAAAGAAACTCCCTTTCTCTCTAAAAACTGATAAAAGTGATAGATGGGCGTCCTCATGGACGTATACAATACGAGTATATATACTAGAGGCCTAATGCTAGGGTTAAAACTCTATCTTCTACTGCGTGCGCATATTCTGATAAAAGGCATGTTCGATCGATCGAAAACACTCGATCGATTGAACTTTTGGAATCTTAGATCGCTTGAAACATCTTAGATCGATCGAATTCTCGATCGCTTGAGATGACTTCGATCGCTTGAACTTCAATTTTCAGCTTTGAGTTATCTTCATTAAAGCTAAGCACTTCCTTTTATCCTGCTCCTTCAATTATTCACACAGAGACAGTAATCTGCACAAATCACAGCTAAAACACACAACTTATCATAGATTAATCATAATGTGTAGAAACTGGCATTGTAATCCAAACTGCAGATATATGAGGGAATTGTAAATTAAATTAGCGTATTTTCCTCTTTTAGCGCGGTTGTATTTTACAAATACCCCCGCTTGTCACCAACTTCAATAAGCTGACGGCGTTGACTCGCCCTGGACATTCGTGTCTAGGTTTTTCAGGTTGTAACCAGACAGAGCGGTATGACTACACCAATTGATTTTGACCACCAGAGAAGAAGAAACTGTTTATTATTATCTCATGATTTTAAAATAAATTTGTAATAAGGGTGACTGTAATAGATAATAGATATTATTTTTTTTCAAGGCGGGTTGTGCCTTTAGTTAAACACATGCTATAATAATTATTAAATTGGTAAAAATTTTATAAGCCTTGTTTGCTCTAGTCTGATTTATATTATTATACTGTTCGACATTTGGGACAGAAACGATCCTTCAAACTGTCGCAACCTACGGGTCCACAAAGAAAATTAAATGTTTTCCATATTTATGATACGTTGGGACGTGACGATGAATGCAGCTGGTGCATTTGTAACCCCAAATGGCATTACTAAGAATTTGTAGTGTCCGTAGTGCGTTCTGAAAGTTGTGTTCTCAATGTATTCAACCTTTACTTTCAAATGATGGTGACCCAATCTTAAATCTATCTTTGAGAACACTTGTGCCCCCCACGAAGTTAATTGAATAGGTCGTCGATTCTGGGCAACGGACACATACGCATTAAAGAACCATCTTTCTTCTTTACAAATAACACTTGAACTCCCCATAATGATATACTAGGTTGAATAAAACCTTTATCAAGTAGTTTCTGTAGTTGACTTTTCAATTCTACGGGTACCATCCTATACGGTGCTTTCGATATGGGTCTTGAGTCTGGCATTATCTCAATGGTAAACTCAATCTCTCTCTCAATAAGAACATCTGGCAAGTCATCAGGGAATACACCCAGATACTCGTGTACTATTGGAATGTCTTCTACTTTCAATTCGGTCGCCATAGTATCAATTACTAAACATAGAAATCCCTAACGACCCTTTCTCAATAACTTACCCGCTCGGATAGCTAAAACCAAATACGGTGATGGTGTAACCCCACTCCCTTGGAAACAAAAGTTCTCGTGCACTGGTGATCGAAATTAACTTCCTTCCGTTCACAATCTATCGTGGCTTGGTTAAGGGATAACCAATCCATTCCTAGTATCACATCAAATAGGTTCATGACAAGCGGTATAAGGTCTACAGTCATCAACTTCTTGCCTAATTTGATCTCATAATCCTTATATATTGTAGATGTTACTATCATCTTACTAAGAGGTACAATAATGGATAATTCATATCCTAAAGGTACTGATCTAACATTCAAATGTTCAACAAAATCATGAGACAAAGGAATGCGTAGATCCTGAATCAACAAGTATGCGTGCTAGATGCGAACATATAAGCACCATACTTGAGACCAGTGTCTCTGTAGTAGCCACATCTTCGGATTCATCTGACATGATCTCCCTTGATGCTACTACGTCCCTTGTCTCCTCTCGTTAGACTATGTAGGCATCGAATCGCTGGAAGCCACAGAACTCACTCCTTATTGTGGACGCTTCCTTGGATAATATTTTGCTCGATATCCTATGATACCACAATCAAAGCATTTAATTTTTGAATCTGGTGTAAAACTTTCACTGCTCACCCCTTGATTTCTGTTCTGCGTGTTACTTATGAAACATCGGCCTGTATGTGGTCGGTTGCAAAGTGAACACAATGGTATATTACTTGGCGCTCTCCGGTGTTCACTAAAACTAGATCCAAAGCCTCGTGCAAACGGCCTCTTGAAGGATCCACCATAGTTCTGGTCACTACTCTTGAGGTTTCGCATTCCTTGTTGATTTTTTCTCGACCTTTCCATTCCACTTTCGGCCACAAGTGCCGTTTGTTGTACTGCCCCAACAGTCCAATGTTCATATGTTTCCACCCTCAAGCGGATGTTCTCTCTTAGTCCTTCCTCAAATTTCCTCGCTCTATCATCTTCTATCAGTACAGAACCCTTTCCGAACCTCAATAGGGCATTGTACTTTGAGGTGTAGTCAATCACAATCATATCTCCCTATTTAAGGTTATCAAACTCTCTCTTCTTTGCATTATGAGCAGCTTATGGAGAGAATTTGCTATTGAACTCTGCCTTGAATCCTTCCTAAGTAATTGGTGCCCCTTGGTCTAAATCATTTACCCAGCAATTATGGGCTTCTCCCTTGAGTATATTACTAGCATTCTCAATTTTCAGCGCATCGAACATTGGGATAGATCTGAAAATCCTCTCCATGCCCATCACCCAATGCTCTGCTAGCGTCATGTCGGATGTCCCATAAATCTCTGTCGATTTCTTTTTTATGAATTATTCTGATATAGATCGTTCACCCCTATTCCCAAGTGCAGGCACAACAACTATCGGTGCTAGCTCAAATGGAGGTATTGGAGGTAATCGTTCTGCTATATTCTGTACCAAATCCCCGATGTTCCCCATCATCTCAGACAGATGGTCTATACGAGCATGGGGTGATTGTTCACATTCGCCACTCATGATAGAGTATACGTCAAAACACTCAAAACATAGTATCTCTACTATGTGGATGCATTCTAGAGTATACGTCAAAACACTCAACACTCCACTCGTCGTCAAACGTTTCCAAAGTTTTGGTACCTCTCACTCTGATACCATTAAATGTCATGACCCATCTCATTATGGGCCGAAATAGGACACGTTGCACGCCACCAAGGCTCATCCAAAACAATAAAAGATTATAGCAACGGAAAAAGAACTTCAAAACAATGTTAAGTATTCAAAACTTTTTGAGACATTACCCTCTAAGTTATAAAATCTGTATAAATTTGAAAACGTAATTATATTTGGAAACGAATGAATAAATGTTGAAAGGGGTCCCAAAGGTACCTTAAGAACCATTCAAAACATTTAAATAATTTCTAAAAGGGTAGAAAAAGAAACCCTGCATGGGATATTTCGACCGGTCAAACAACCCCCTTCGACCGGTCGAACAACCCCCTTCGACCAGTCGAATGATCCTTTACTAGAATTCCTTCTAGTAGCAGAATTTTGCTAAGGAGTCACCCAACCTTCACCTCTTTCATTACACAAAACATGATTACATTTTTCTAAACTTCGAAAGCTATAACAAGCTTTCAAAAATAAAGTTTAACCTTACTAATCCATAAAAAGAAACGATAACGGAACAAGCTAAGGCTTGTTTGGCTCGATTACAAAAGTACTAATAGCATTCATTCAAAATTTGAATTTTACAAGTTTAACATTCAAAACATGAACTCATGAGTTTGGATTCATTCAATGCTAACTTTAAAAAGTTTAGTTACATGTTACAACATTTCCAAATCTATTCCAAAGTTCCAAGTTAAGGCAACGTAGTTCTAACTCCTTACATCTCTTATTGCAACCTTGGAATGAAAACAAAAACATATACAAGGGGATGATTCCCGTCGTTCCCATGGCCTCACTCCTCATGATTCTTCTTACCTTTCTTTTTGTCACCTGTAATGGAGTAAATCTCCACTGCTCAGCTATATGCCGAGTGTACAATTCTAAACATATGCTTATATGACAATTTATGTTCTAAACATCAAAACACATCACAATAGTCTCCGAGGTGAGAGATACGCATTCATCCGGTAATGAAACAATGAAATTGATGCCATGGAGGGCCTTCTCCCAACCACTCATCCAAGTGTCCTGGCAGGGCCTTCTCCCAAACCATACACTGTGCCCTAGCAGGGCCTTCTCCCAAATCATGCACTGTAGTCGTCGCTACATAATCCTCAAACATTGAGGAGCTTACCCCCGGAACGAAATTGTATCAAACTTCCCTTTGACTCACATAGACATATAGCATGCTCATATAAACACATATACATGCTCTTCTTGTATTTTTACGTGCATAATTAACAGGCTTAATTAATACATGAATTTCGCCTGGATCCAAAATATCAAGTCGGATATTTATAATATGGAAAATTCTTATAAAACATAGGTCTAGAATTCAGACGTCGTCCTATATCTCTCTAACTTCAGGGAAAGTACTGGGAGTCTGATTAAACATCGAATCTCCGATTATAAGCAATTCCTACAAGTATTTACATGTTTTCCTCAAATTTCTAGAATTAGTATTTTTATAAAACTAAGCCAAACAAGGCCTAAGAGGTATCAAACGAAACTCTTACCTCAAGGAGTTCGAATATGAAATTTGGAAAAACATAAACGGGTAGAAGTCCGTCGATTGGCGTCTAGAAGATCTAAGCATTAAATCACCTCTTGATTTAGATTTTGAAGAAAAAAAAATTGTAATGAAAATATCTTGAGTTTTCTTTATATAGGCAACACTCTCGAAAATTGTGTTGACCTCCCCACGAGTTCTCAAAACTTCTAATTATACTCCGAAACGTCTTACACGTCTAATTCATTGCTTCATGAGTGAAAACTATAAATTATAAAAGTTTTTGTCTAAGTTCCGTTTTTGCCGCAATTACGTTCCGAAAACTAATTTCGTGGAATTTTTAGATAACCTACCTTTTACGCAACACATCTTATCAGTTATTGTTAAAACAATCAAAATGATCTTGCCCTCGATGGAGGAGTAGTAGTTGCCAAGATCCAAACTACTAGAAAAAACCTAAAATAGGTAAACTTACTATTCACATATACTAGATATATCAAATAATATTTAATCACATAAATGTCATTTAACTCATATCAATGCCTCTTTGATTTACCATGTCTCGATGTCCTCGATTGACACTCACCGTTGACCCACATTAACCTCATTTCCAATTATTAAATAGCGTTAATAATTTTAAAAAATTCACTTATGCATTTAAGACAATTGAAATTCCAGGACGGGTGTGACATAAGGACATTGAAGCTCAAGCTCTAAAAGCTTACTACCTTTCTGTGAGTTCCAAACTCACTCAATAGCATTTTAGAAGTTTAGACATAAAATAATGGACACAAATGGTAAACTAGAGCCTCAGCCCGCTTTTGCTCAGTTCTGGGAAGAAGATGACCATCTCAATCAATTGAAAATGTTTCAATTGATTGATCTGGTCTCAATTGATTGGACTTTTATTCAATCGATTGATGGAACCCAATCGATTGAAAGTTGTTTCAATCGATTGAACTTACTTTTTTCTCAATCGATTGAACCTTAGTCTCAATAGATTGGTACTTACAAAATGCTAATCTTCTTTGTTGTTTATAACATAAACTGCTTAGTTATTTAATTACTGTCTTATGCTTTTGTTATGCAACATTGTTGCATAAAGAGATAATACGACACTGTAATTAGATAACGTTTAGAGTAACGAGATAACTTATAGGAACGTTAGACAACGTGGTAGTCATGAACTGTTGGGGTTAACGTTCGTTTCATTCAATGTAGTCAGGCCATATAGGATTTTCATGTATCAATATTAGTACGGAACTTAGGTAGGTTTGATAAGTTCTGGGAATTGTGCGTCGGCGATCACTTGTTCATGATATGTTCTTTAAAGCTGGTGAGCCAGACCAAGTAGTCCTAAGATAGACCAGGTGATCCTTGATATGTTCTTAAAAGTTGGTGAGTTGTTAATATATTCTTAAAAGGTGATGAGCTTAGATCACTTGTAGACATCGCTAAGTTGTGTAATAGATTGATATGCCTTGTTCGAAACGTTGTGTCCCTATATTGCGGTGAGCTACAGATATGTTCTTAAAAACTGAGGACGGATTGATGTGGAGTCCATGACATGAGGTGAGCTTTGAATATGTTCTTAAAAGCGGTGGACGGAATGATGGTATATTGATAGAGTTGAACTATCGGGTTTGTTCTTTAATCCAGAGTACATTGTCGGTCGTTGGGTAACAAGACATCAGTAAGCGGATAACGATTGGGATAAAGGAAATATATTATTAGTAACACTATCATATACTATTCCATAACTTATAATTACTTCATTCTTGTGATATTGTGTTAGTTTCTATTCACTCAACTTTCAATAGTTTATGGCCTCTATATGCCTGGACATTCCTCGTCCAGCCTATACGATCTATAATGTTGTAGGTGACAAACCATACGATGGTAGCTACTATACGGAGGAAGGATATGCTGAGGGTGGACCTGTTGAGAATAGAGGCACTGGGGAGGATTAGTATGCTGACGACTATATATGCGCTAGCTGAAGACTAAGATGGATTATAGTTTCTATTTTTGTCTTTTAGACGTTATGTATTATGTTTTGCAATTGGGCATATGTTGCCCTAAGACTTTAGTACTTCTACTTCGAGACTCTAATGTAATACTCCCTCCGTCCCATTTTATGTGTCCATCTTGGGGAATCCAACTATTTAAGGGGACAAAAAGAATCTACACCTACTTTCCACAATTGCCCATAATCATTGCACTTTCTTTTTTGTTTTGTTTTGGTGTTGATTGCAAGGAAGGGTAGTTTGGGAAACTAAGTAAAATTTTCATACTAATTTAGGAAAGTGGACAACAATTTTGGGACATCCCAAAAAGGAGAGATGGACACATAAAATGGGACGGAGGGAGAAATCTTAGTAGTGACTTCTTGTCACGTTTATATAAGATGCAGTTTTTATTATCTTTTTCTTTATTGTTTAGAACTATGTGGTGTGGACAATTAAATGACATTCACTAGTCATGGACTATGGACCCAAAAAGGAATTTGATTTTCTTCATTTTTGCTACTATGGGGCGTGACACCTCGCCTCGTTGCCGCTCACTGAAAGTCACTTCGTCGATGTCACTTTGGCTCACTGATGTCACCCCTTAGCTTTATCTTTCTCGACCCTTGGCTCACCGACATCACCCCTTGGCTTTCCTCGACCTGCCGCCTCCGCCACTTAGATCTGTAAGCTAACCTTTCTTTTTTTCTTTTCGTGTGTAAATGGAAAATGAAGATTAGGTTTATATCTGGTGGGCCATTTAATCTCTTATCCCATGTGGACACTTGTGACCACCTTTAGATTGGACTTTTAGGCCTCGTTTGTTTGTCGGATAGGATAAATGGGTATTGTATAAAGTGTAGTTTAGACATCTTGGGATAACTAACCACAGGTTAAAACAGTGCAGTACTATTTTTATACTGTATTTGGTACCTATCGGATTATGTTAGGTATAAAACTAAAATAGTGCAATACTATGTTTGGATGTCCCTAGTATAAATCTGAACTTTTCAAAATACCCTTTTATAGGATCAAATACATTTAGTGCCAAATTCGAGATGATTAGTACGTTTGTGGTGATATATATACACAACTCATATATATATATTAGGGGTGTAAATCGGTAGGTCGGTCGGTTTTTTTCGGTTTTTTTGGTGTATAAAAACCGACCAATAGGGGTGTAAATCGATCGGTCGGTCGGTTTTTTAGGGGTTCGGTCGGTTTTGCGGTCGGTTTTAGCTTGTATATGTATTTAGAAAACCGACCAATCGATTTTCGGTTTGGTCGGTTTGCGGTCGGTTTGCGGTCCGCTGTTTTTTCTTACACCCCTAATATATATATATATAAGATATTGGATACATATCAACACAGTGATAAAGAAGTCATGATTTTTCTTCTTCTTCTTCTTCTTCTTCTTCTTCTTCTTCTTCTTCTTTTCTTGAAACAGCAGAGTCAATTAATTAAATTTTGTAGATGGGAATGAATCCCCCCTTTCGCCAACACTCTGTTAGACCAAATATCAAACACCTAGTTTGCATTATAACCAATATTTCTTAAAATCACAACACTTACCACCAATCGAAACACACCAATTGAAACCCTTGAAACAAAAGTCAAGATTTGATAACAAAATCAGAACTCCAATAAAGAATAATGGTAAGGATCCAAGATCAAATTAAGGAACACACACACACACATACACACACACACATACATATTTGAACCTGTGATAATTGATTAATAGCTAAGGAATCCAATACAAGGGCTTGAAGCCAAACAAATACACCACCCAAAGCCCCAATCCAAACAATTAATCAGGTGGAACGACAACACCTATCGAATTTTTTCTAGATAAAAAAAAGGGTTTTTGAAAAGTAACTTTTGAATCCCCATGCCATTTCGGTTCAGAGAGTGAGGATTTTTTAGAAGAATGAATTGGCTCAACTTTGAAGATCCATCGCCGCCGATGGACTATGCTTGTGGTGCGACTGAGCTCAGAACATGATGACATCCTTACGTAACTCTGACACGTTCGTCAATTTGATCCTTCATTTTACCATACAACGGCAAACCCTAGCAAGAGATAGCCCAAAAAAGTCAAAAATGATTAAGTAATGGAAGTCACAAACCCTCTTCCAAATAGTGCAAATCTAAGGGAAAAAATGGAATTTGTTGCAAAATTGGAGCTTCAGAGAGAGAGAGAGAGAGAGAGACTAGTCCTTCCATAGAAAAATGAGAGAAGAAAGACTCTCAAGTCTTATTAGGGATGGAAAACATCCCTTATCCGCCGGAACTCCACCCTGCCCCCATCCCTAATGAAAAGGTTTTGGAGGAGGTATCATAGGAGTAGGAGCGGATTTGGTAAATGAAAATGAAAATCCTATAGGAGTTGCACTACACCAAATTGGCCGAATTGTCACCCTTTTTTTCGCGTCGTTTGTCACCGCTCAATACCGTGACAAATTTTGTCACCGTTCAGAACTGTGACAATTTGGTTTGTCACTGCGAAGAACCGTGACAAATTTAGTCATGGTTTTAACCGTGACAATAAATAAATTTGTCACTGCACCAAACCGTGACCAAATTTGTCACTGTTGCAGGCGGTGACAATAAACATTAACAAAATTGGTCACCGTCCGGAGCTGTGACAAACTACGGTGACAAAGGTCACTTTTATCTATAAAAAAAAAAAGAACCCTAATATTGCTTGCTGCTTGCTCTCTCTTGAGAGTCAACTCTCTCTCACTCTTTCCCCCCTAAACAGTCCCCAAATTTCACACTCTCTCTCGAGAGAGCATTTCCCCCCTAAAAGCCCCCAAATCTCACTCGCTCTCTCTCTCTCCATCGCCCCCACCACCGTCCCCCTCTCCATCGCCCCCACTACCACCACCCACACCCCAGCCCACCCCGCTGCAAACCCCACCCCCAAAGCCCGCGTCGGTTCCTCTGCATCTATCTCTCGGTAAACTCTCTCTCTCTTTCTCTCTCTCTCTCTCGGGTTGTGTGTATGTGTGTGTGTGTCCGAATGTATGTGTGTGTGTGCGATTTTGTGTGTGTGCGCGAGTATGAGTGTATGTGTGTGTATGTGTGTCCGACCCTCTCTCTGTCTAACCAATTTGTGTGTGTGTGTATGTGTGTGCGAGTGTGAGTGTTTGTGTGTGTATGTGTGTCCTTGCAGATTGGTTTCACATACATGGTTGGTTTAGGGTTTGGCTCACCCTCAATTAAGGGTATGATCTCTTTCCTTTGTACTTTGGTGTTCCAGGTAAGGGGTTTATCGAAAATCTGAAATATGGGTTTTCCTTTTTTGTTTATTCAACATTTGCTTTCCTTTCTATTTATTCTGATTTAGTTTGTGCTTGCAAATTCAGTAGTTGTGAACTTCGAATTTTTTTCTCTCCCACTAAATTTCCACGGCTTTGTAGTTATAGCTAAGGGTTCCATCAAATGCTAACTTAAATCCCACTTTTGTGCAGGGGTCCATGATTCTTTTTCATATTTGGTTTCTCAAGCACAAATCTAGATTATTTTGATTCTTTTGAGTGTCTAGGTGCATGATTCTTTTGATTCGTAAGTTCATGTTGCATATATGTTCAAATCTTGGGAGCAGATTAAATGGACAAAAAATGACCAAACACACAAACGTGTTTCTCTCTCTCTCTCTCTACTAAAAAAATGGGTTTCAATAGTGAGCAAATTCAATTTGTGGGTTTGTTTCTCCTAGAGTTTACTAATGTTTCTCCTCGATTATTTCCGCTGAACTTGGATTTTGTTATCGGAACTCAAAGTTAGTTCACTTTGTTTGAATCTCTTTGCTTTTATGTCTCACTGGAATTAAAATTAGTCTAAATTTTAAAGTTAGTTTTTGAGCTATAAAGTTATTTTTTTTTCTTATAAATTGATTCCATATAATTTATTTAAAAAATAGGAACTCCAAAATATATTTTTTTTGGTCAACTGTAATGTGTAAACCATAGCATGTGGTTAAAGCATATGCTGTCAAGTACATGTAACTTTAAAAGCTCAAATACATGTGCTCAAGTATTTTCATGTTTAATACATTATTTTCATTTGTTTTTCTAATTTGACAGATCAGTTTTTACTTCACTCTTTCAGGTTATGCGCTTGGGGGCCAACTTGATGACATGGAAGCAATTTGGAGTAAATGCTATTATAAGCACATAAGGAGCACCCAGTAATTATATGGTGCCATATCTGAGTTGCACGGGGGCTGATTGTTTGGTTATGTTGTGAATAGAGAATGCAAGACTAAGAGAGTGTGTTGATATTGAATCAGTTTAGAAAAGGTAACGTACCATTCTTTGGGTGTGGAAATTAGTAATTTGATAGTGTTGGGTTCATAATAAATGAAATTGTTTGCTGAGATACTTTGGTTAATTGATTGTGGGCCTAATCACAAAATACACCACTGAAGTTTGGGATATTTATTGTTTGCTCTCTAGATTCTATAATGTGTGGTGCTGAAAGACAATCTGTGAGAGTTGCTTAGATTTGTAGGGTAGCAAAGCAGACTCTAGAATGAATAAATTTTTTTTTTGTTCGTATGGATTAGTTTTAATTTTTCGTACGGATTAATGAATATTTTTTGTGTAGTACTAATTAAAGTAGTGTCTTTATTTAAATTAGCATCTCTCTTGACCTTTCAATCTACATTTTCTACTAAAAAGTAAAGGTGAAGGGGGAAATCTTCTCTGGAGAAGGAGTAACAAGATATGGAAGGCAATTCTATTCATTGTCAATCTACATGTGGTTTCCTAATTTATGTATTCCATCTAGACTTTTTTCCAGAAAATCATGGGTATGAAAGGCAATTCTATTCATTATCTTTTTTTTTTTTAACATATATATATATTTATATTTTACCAGTCATTTTGTACATTGTGGTTTATTTTTTCCTTTTCAATTTTGCCTTATTTTGCTTTATTTTGCAGCTATTACCCCACTACATATGGGCTGCTTCAAGCCGTAGTTGATCTATTTTGCTTATGGGTTGGCCTTGAACCAAAGAATAATACCTGAAAGAACATGGAAAAGGTAAAATTCTGTCCTGGTTAGGTAGTTTGTGCTTTCTTGACAGCATGTGAGGAATTTGTACTACTAATTAAGTGGCTTAGTTAAATAAACCTTTTAAACTGTTAGTGTTGCATGGTTACACAAAAAATCAAGGAACAAAAAAGAATAAAAAAAAAAGTAAGTGAAGGAAAAGGAGGAGGGCAGCCCCACTGCCCAGCACAACACAGCACACATGCACTGCATGCCCATAGCACACGTGCGCTGCATACACGTACGGTAGTGCACAGGCAGCACATGCGCACGCGCACATGCACACAGCACAGAACACGTGCACGTGAACAGGCAGCACATGAGTAAAATAGGTATTTTGGTAGTTGAATTCTATGGACACGTAGTAAAATAGGGTGAATATCATAATGTTTTAATGGGGAAGGGCATTGGTTGTAGAATTTGGCAATAACAAGCTGACCCTGAGGTTATTGTGCTGCTTGACATAAATAGAATTGAGTGTTTGTCTTTATGGCTTGAAGTCAAGGTATTGTCATTTTATTATTTGTGTGGGTTATGAAACCATGTGGTGAAAAAATATTCATGTAGCTAACTTTTTTTTTTATTGGGACATAAAGCTAAGCTTGGTTTGGTTTGGTTTTTGAATCCTTGTGTATTAGAAAAAGATTGGTGAGGGAAAGTAAAAAAGGGAAAATTTCAAGTGAAAAGTAAAGAATCTTAATCTCTTCTAAACGGACAAGGATTAGTGCTCCTACAAAGTTTCAATGAACAAGGGAAATGATACAATCTCTTCTTTTTTAATCCTATTTTGGTCTTCTTCTTATTTTTACCCTTCTTTTAAGAGCTCATTTTCTAGGAAGGGCTAGGGCAAGGAGAAGCGGTGGTTTTGTGGTGCCGAGTTGTGTCACTTTATCTAGAGTGGTCTTTGCACGTATGGAAAGTGCCTAGTAGCACATAGTTGGAACCCTACAATCAACCTTTTGGCTGTCCAATTGTTTTGATTAATCATGCTCAAAGTAAAGGTTTTCTAATTATTTTCCTTTTTGTTCAACAATTGGCAGTGGCGAAACCATGATCTCTAAAGACGATAGGAATTGAAGCAAAACGTGAGAACCAAAGTTTAGGCTGAAGGGGTGGCATTTCTAATTACAAGTGTGTTTTTTGCCCAAGTTAGTACGAGTACGCCTGCGAGGTGGCGTTTTATATGTTTTACTTGCTATTTAGGGTTGTAAACCTTAACGAGTACGCCTGCGGGGTGGCGTTTTATGTGTTCTTGCTTTCTCTCTACTTTTCATGATTATACATGTATTGTGTGATGAATTGACTCTTTGTTTCATCTTCTTATCATGTGACATTGGTTACAATTTTTTGAAAAATTTTCTAGACATTTTGGAATAGTGAATTTTGTTGTTTTTATGCATGACCGATGAATTGACTCTTTGTTTCATCTTCTTATCATGTGACTTGTGTAAGGCAACGACTTCTGTTTACTTTGTTGTAGGAGCAATCTAGGTTACAGTATATACCCTTTCATTCTGTATCCCAATTAACAAATTCATCATTAGACTCCAATACTCCATTCAAAATAAACCCAAAAATGCTAGAAGGAGAAGCAAAGTTTCTCAAATTGAAGGTAAGAGTTTGAAGGAAGATATTGCAGTCTACTTGAGATCAACCCAAGATTTTACCATTGCGCGGGTCAAAAATGGGTTGCCAATCTGAAATACGTTACTTTAGCAAGTTTCGTCGGATTGGTTGCAGGTACCCAATAGATCAAATGTTACTTTTCAGGATCTCTCATTCTCTCGCCCAAGCAGTCGAGCTCAATCTCCCTATTGGAACTTGGAACCCCAGCTTTCTCTCTCTCTCTCTCCACGTAGTGCTTTCTCTCTTAATTGATCGATCTCACTCTGCAACCTCTCTCTCCTACGACGTAACTCTCTCTCGATCTCACTGTGCAACCTAGCTCTCTCTCTTTCGAGCCCAAGCAGATCGATCTCACTCTACAACCTCTCTTCCCTTGCCTGATTAAGGTCTCTGCCTTGCCTTTTAAGGAAGGTTTCAGTCCATCATTTCTTTCTTTTATATTAATTTTTTAAACTAGACGAGAAAACCCATTATCATCCCCACCAACCATTAGCCATATAAACCACTAATAACCCGCCTACCATCTTTTAATATTTACCACTCTGCCTAAACTCAATTTAGTGGCATAGTAACTGTCTGACTGAGAATAGTCACCCACACACTTATCCCAATTATTAAATTTTCGTCTGAGAGTTAGTACTTCCACTTGCTCCAAAGGCTATTCTTTTTTCAATACTAATAATAAAGCCAAGGCTGTGGTAAATTATTCATGATGAATTTGTGAATCCATATAACTATATAAGGGTGTCATATATTACTATTATTATTAGGTGCATGATCTAACTTGCTCATCCTTGGTTATCTACTATTTTGATGTGCATTCACATAAGAAAGAAAGTCAATGAAACAACCCAAATTGATGAACAAACAGATCATCCTATCATATAAAAGGAATCTATTCTATTTTTGTTTGATAATAGACCAAAACACCTCAACGAGCTTCTCATATTAATCAAGTAAGTGGGCTGAACTCCAAAGAAAAACCAAGAAAACCGGCAATTGGGGTTTGTGCACATAGATAAAAACAAAAAAAGGGGGAGAGAGAGAGAGAAGATACCTAAAACCCAAATATGATATATGTGTGGTTCATCTATGTAAATTGTTTTGGATTGTATGGATTGCAAAATGGTGTTTAGCAACTTGTGTAGTTTATATATGTAAATGGTTTTGTATTGTATGAATTTTAATTGTACATGTACCCCAAAAGAAATAGTTTTTTTATTTTTATTTTTTTATATAAATATTTTTGTCACTGTTTAAAGCGGTGACAAATTTTCTACATGCTCCCATAATTTGTCATGATTTACAGAGGTGACTAATGAATTGTCACCACAATATGTCACGGTTTGTAGCAGTGATGAAATTATAACAATTGTCACCAACAATTGTCATGGTTAATGGCAGTGACAAATTTATATTTTGTCACCGTTTATAGCAGTGACAAATTTATATTTGGTCACAGTTCGGAGCGGTGACAAATTTTTATTTAGTCACTGCCTGGGGAGGTGACAAATATAAGGCAAGTACCCCTTTTAGGGGTACACAAATGAGCAGTGACAAACAAAATTGTCACCGTTGGTGGAGGTGACAAAATTATTTGTCACCCCCGAAATAGTCACCGCCCAAAACAGTGACAAATGGTGTTTGTCACCGCTCAGAGCGGTGACAAATCGGCCAATCTGGTGCAGTGTTGGGGACATAGGTGATAATTGAAAATACGCTCGATTAAAACCCACCCTTCCCCGATTAAAGTGTCAAATACAGTAATATACTCTTATACTTTCCCTTTATATGCTAAAATACCATGACTTATATATGTACCATATACCATGGCATATAAAAAGAAAGAAATATACGTGTAGCAAAAATATAAAAGTTTGGCTCATAAAATAAAAGAAACTCACCATGGTTACTTATCATTTATCATTCAATCCATTAATTTACTAAAATCTTAGTTTTTTAATTTTATTTAAGTTAACCCTGAGGTAAACCCGTCACCGCTCCGATAAAAAACCGACCAAAATCCGACTCCACTACTGATAGGGTTGGGGCGGGTTTAGTAAATAACTTTTTAATAGGAGTAGGAGCAGGGAAGAGGTTACTCCGAACCAAACCCGCCTCGTTGCCATCCCTAAGTCTAATTGAAGCTATTTAAAGCGAGGGGTAGTCTAGTCATTTGTCATGTTATCCCACTTAAACGCAATCCCCGTGTAAACAATACCCAGATGTTTTATCCCACTTACACAACATTATTTTTAACCACATATCACAATACCTTGAGTTAATTTATACTAAAAAGGCACAAACAAACACCGTATAGACCTGAATTGGACTATTTTAGTTCAATCCTCCTTAGCTATCCGGCAAACAAACAAGGCCTTAATTTCTAGTGTGGTAAATTCATTTCCTAGTTGGATACTAGATTTTGTAATAAAAAAAAGGGCAAATTACACTTTAGTCCGTTAAACTATAACATGTTTTCTATTGGGTCCATAAACTTTTTTTTTTTTGCAATTCGGTCCTTGAACTTCAAAAATTCATTCAATCAGACCCAAATTGTAACACTGTTAGCTTAAACTATTAGAAATTGTCACGTACGTTGCGCGTAATGCTTATCTGTCACATGTTAGATTAAGACAAACATGGGAGATTGTGAATAGTGCAAAATCGCATTCAATCAAATCCGAAATCGTGTTTAATCAAATTCGAAACCACGTTCGACTAGATCCAAAATTGCATTCAATCATACCCAAAATCACATCATTTTTTAGCCATTCACAGTCTCCCGTGTTTGTCTTAACCTAACATGTGACAGGTAAGCATTACGCGCAACGTACGTGACAATTTCTAATAATTTAAGCAAACAATGTCAGAATTTGTGTCTGATTGAATGAATTTTTTGAAGTTTAAGGACTCAATTGTAAAAAAAAAATAGTCTATGGACCCAATTGAAGACAGGTGTTTAATTTAATGGACTAAAGTGTAATTTGCCCTAACAAAATGTGTACTTAGTTTTAGAATTGTTTTACGTTGTGTCAAAATAAATTAACTTTTATATTTTTCCACTTTGCAGCATTATTAATATTTATGAATAAATATATATACATATATATTTTATAAATATATTGCGTAATTATGACATCATAGTTCGATTTCGGTTCACCCAACGGTTGAACCAGTAACCCGTGATCTAATCATTTTTCTAGTTTGATGAATAGTCCGATTTTCAAAACCTTAATAATGGTGGGATCACTTCAACATCAACCAATTAAAGTCAATTGGGCTCACTACAACATATGTTAGGAAGCACTTTTTAGGATAGAAAAGCATAACATTACTTCTCAGAAAATGGAGTAATGCTATGTTTTCCAAAAAAAAATCTCCAAAAATATTTCCTAAATGATGTGACAGTAAAACCAAGTATGATACAATAAAATTAGTTAAATTTTAATTAAAAATTATATACCTGACGTCATTACATTATTGTTTTCGTAGTACCAAGCTGAAGAATTCCATGGAGAAGGAACTCAGCATAATTAGCACTCAAAGACTAGTAAAAGCAAAAAGGGTTCTTGGATTCTGCCTCTAATCGAGGCTATGACTTTCAACAATCATATTCTCTTACACTGCCACTTGAGCAGTTGAGCTAAACCAGTCCCAGTAGCTGGGCTGGCCAGACCCCGCAACCCCCAAATGGGAGGTTGTGGGTTCGACTCTTGCAAGGAGCATTTGGCTTTAAAGTGGGGTTTGGCCCCCCTTGCGTGTGCGTGTGTTTCCAAGGGAGCTTCGTCTTTAAAGTGGGGTATGGCCCCCCCTTGTGTGTGTGTGAGTTCTTCGACCAAAAAAAAAAAAAAAAAAAAAAAAAAAAAAAAAAAAAAAGTTGAGCTATAGCTACAAAGCATAAAGTTGGTGCTTCCTATCACTGTCATAAAACATACATGTAAAAAGACTCAAAGCCAAAAGATAAACAAAAATGCTTCCTATCACTGTCATAAAACATACATGTAAAAAGACTCAAAGCCAAAAGATAAACAAAAATTATGCACAATACATATAAAAATTGGATAACATTTAGAACACATTTAAAGATACAATTTTTAGAACACAATTTAAGAGATGTGTATATCTCTTCTGTGTTACTGTGAGGTCTAGTGATATTACAGGAGATATAGACACATCTCTTAGATTATGTCTCAAAATTATGTCTTTAGGTATGTCCCAATCTTTAACAAAAATAAAAATAAAAAAGAATGGAAAATTGGCATTGACCCATATACCTGAATTCATTAATAGCAAAAGAACTGACAAGGAGTCTCCATCAGGACCATTGTGGTGCACTTAATGATATGGGGTCAGGCTTATTGTATGCCTCACAATTCACAAATGGCTTCCAGATTTTGGACATGGGTTGCCCCGTTAACCCAACATGACCCACTTGTCCTGTTAAGATGGATGAAAAGTGAAGGGAAAGATGTTGTATCTAGGGGTGTAAATCGGTCGGTCGGTCGGTTTTTTTTGGTTTTTTTGGTGTGTAAAAACCGACCAATAGGGGTATAAATCGGTCGGTCGGTCGGTTTTTTAGGGATTCGGTCGGTTTTGCGGTCGGTTTTAGCTTGTACATGTATTTAGAAAACCGACCAATCGGTTTTCGGTTTGGTCGGTTTGCGGTCCGCGGTTTTTTCTTACACCCCTAGTTGTATCAATAGGGAGGGGCAGCTGAGGTCATTAATTGGATGTGCATGTTATTGTTGAATATGATGGAAGCTGAGAAGTGAACAGGAGGGAAAGAAAGAAATTTCTAACACATTACTGTTAAAATGTGCTACCCATGTTAGGATATAAGTTATATAACAATTAAAATATTAATAATTTATTTTATTAATAATTACTCATCCTATTTTATTAGGGCTCGGCTGTAGTGGGGCAATAGTGGTTTTGCTGTAGGTGGGGCAAAACCACTATATATGTGGCAAGTGCTGATTGGAAGAGATATGAAAAGGCTGACATAATTCAGTCAAGGCTGTCATAATATTAAGGCATTAAATGCCTTGCAACCTGCTATAGCAGGTTTGGACTTTGTTAAGAGCTGTTTGGACTTTAACTAGGATTGTTTGGACATTGCAAAGAAATGTGCCAAGTTTGTAAAATAATATGCATTATTATGTTGTACCTTATGGAATAAATAATGTACACAACTAAATAAAATTCAAGTAAGTAAAAAAAAAAAAAAGGTAAATAGCAGATTTAGACTTCTTTGAAAGGTACATGAAGTTCCTTTAGAAAGTCCAAACGATCTTTATCAAGGTACAAATGTTTCTTACAAAAGTCCAAATATTTCTTAATAAAGTCCATAGGTCCCTTAGTAAAGTCCAAATGTTTCTTTAAGAAAGTTCAAATTTTCTTTAAAAGGTACAAGAAGTTCCTTTAGAAAGTCCAAACAATCCTTATCAAGGTACAAGGATAGGCAGTTTATATTCAAAAGAAAGTTCAAAAATATTTCTTAAGAATGTCCAAATTATCCTTATCAAGGTACAAATGTTTCTTACAAAAGTCCAAATAATTCTTAATAAAGTTCCCTTAGTAAAGTCCAAATGTTTCTTTAAGAAAGTTCAAATTTTCTTTGAAAGGTACAAGAAGTTCCTTTAAAAAGTCCAAATGATCCTTATCAAGGTACAAGGATAGGCAGTTTCCATTCATAAGAAAGTTCAAATGGGCAACTGGCTCAGTAGGTGAGATGGTTTTGAAATTTTTTAAAAGCAACTTGCCATGTGTCGCATTAGATCCTCCTCTCCTCCTCATCCGACGACTGAGAGAAAAAAGGCTTCACGTGGGGCGAAACCACTTTGCCCCACTGTAGAATTCCCCATTTTATTATTGTTTGTTTGTACTATAAAATTACAAATGTGGAAGAAGGAAGCGTCCTACGATTTAAATAGTAATTGTACTAATACGATACCTATGAATGTGGAGGCAAGAAGAAACTTAGGTTGTAAATAGTAAATGTATCACAATGAGATCCACAAATGTAGAAGAAAAAAGAAACTTACTATCCAAGTGATAAATGTATCAAGATGGGATCTGCCCGAATGAAGAATAATAAAATAAGGGGAAAATACATTTTACCCTCTGTGATTACACTCATTTTCTCATAACCCCCTGTGGTTCATTTTGTAACACTTAACCCCCCTGTACTACGGACTGAAGTGAGACTGTTAACTTTTCTAACGGTAGTCCCACTTCAGTCATTAGTACAGGGGGGTTAAGTGTTACAAAAATGAACCACATGGGAGTTATGAGAACATGGGTGTAACCATAGGGGTTAAAAGGTATTTTTCTCTAAAGAATATGTATAGGGGTTTGGGGGTATTAACGTCATTTCCTTTTTTTCCGTTAGAAAAGTTAACAGTCTCACTTTAATCCGTAGTACAGGGGGGTTAAGTGTTACAAAATGAACCACAGGGGGGTTATGAGAAAATGAGTGTAACCACAGGGGGGTAAAAGGTATTTTCCCCTAAAAATAATAACAGTAAGGGTTTTTTTTTTAACACGTGTCCTTAGAGTATATGTTAAGATTCTAAAAGTATAAATAAATAAAAGAGATAAACACTGAATTCCACACAGGACACTGAAACTCACATTGTATCCCTTGTCTATTTCTACTTTTAGAACCTTAACATCTGCCCTAAATTGGGCACATGTTATGTTAACAAAACCCTATTTAGGGTTTTGTTAACATGTGCCCTTAAGGCCTTAGGGTATATGTTAAGATTCCAAAAGTAGAAATAAACAAGGGAGACAAACATTGAATCCCACACCGGACACTGAAACTCACACTGTACCCCTTGTTTATTTCTACTTTTAGAACCAACTGAACCAACTCACACTTGTTTATTTCTGGTATGGGGTTCAGTTGGTTCTAAAAGTAGAAATAAACAAGGGGTACAGTGTGAGTTTCAGTGTCCGGTGTGGGGTTCAGTGTATTGGTTTTGTTAACCTGTGCCCTTAGGACATATTCCCTCTGTCCCAAATTGCTGGGCACTTTTGAGGAATCCAACTTTTTAAGAGAACATCATTTATTACACTATTTTCATGTTTAAATATTCTTAGTTTTCAACTTTACCCTTAATTTAGTTTTCCCATAAACTAAGATTTGTGGGAATTGTGAAAAAAGAAATGGCAAACTAGAAAAGATAAAAAAAAATTTGGTATGTTGACTTTTCAAAATGGACAAGCATTTTTGGACAACCCAAAATGGAAGAGTGCCCAGCAATATAATTCAGGACGGAGGGAGTATGTTAAGATTCCAAAAGTAGAAATAAACAAGGGAGATAAACACTGAAATCCACACCGGACACTGAAACTCACTGTACCCCTTGTTTATTTTTACTTTTAGAACCTTAACATCTGCTCTAAGGGCACATGTTAACAAAACACAAGAAAGTAAAAATAAACAAGAGGTACAATGTGGAATAGAAAATTTGTGGTGATGACACTTGTCATCTAATGATCTCATTTTTAATATTCATGGTATACGATAGGATAACTTTATGAGAAAATGATAGGGTCCTGGGCTTGGCGTAATGGCAAAGTGATCACTCAATTAAAGATTTGGACATCACTTTCGAAATATGGAAACAACTTATCTACATTTATATATCTAACAGATCCTGTAGAATTGAGTGGACTTTAAGTAGTAGTTAAATATTCGCTTCCTACAATAACTTTAACTGAATTACAAAACTATAGTAACTGATGTAGAGTACTACATGGACACAAAGTAAAGTAAATTGTTTTGTACGTGTGTTTGTGTATGTAATATCAAATGAATTATTTTTGTAGACCCTTATCATTGAAAAATTGAAATACATTGAGGTGACAAGAAGTTGAAATTTCTCAATAACCCATAACTACTTATGAAGTAAATTGAAGTAGAGAAGTTCGAAGTCTTTCAAAAGTTCATTAAAATTTGAAGTTTATAATGAAGAATGATACTTGCAAAGTGAAAGGCAATAAAAAAAGAAAAAAAAAAATATATATATATATATATATACATATATATATATGGTTTTGAGAAGTCTATACACATTATAGAGGTTGGTGCTTACTTGAAAAGCACCGAATTCTCGGACAATTCACGTAATACTATACTAATCTATACCAAAATATTATAGCGAACATAACGAATTCACGTAATCTTTTTTTGATGCATGGGAAAGAATTCACATAATCTAATACTGCATATAATTGACATTTTGGTGAAACAGTGTGATAAATGCGAACATTATGCTAACGAAACATGTGGAGCCAGCTAGAAACATTTTCCTTCCTCCTTACTAATATTCATAAATAAATATTAAAAAAATCTCACCACTCTTATCATTATAGTGATGGTTGTTGCCCTTGTGGGCAAACTTTTACCTATGATCGACTTTTTTTCTTTTCTTTTTTTTTTAATAAAAATCATATTTACACTTAATGTGAAGACCAAAGAAATAGCAATAAATGGATCTCTCATAGCAAACAAACTTTTACAGTTTTACAATACAAATGCTTTTTTTACCAAATTAATTATATTCACTTGTAATATAAATGTCACATGGGGAGTATAAACTCAAATTAACTTCTAACCGAAAATCAGACAATTAAATGATATGATGCCACTTTACAAAGTTTATTTTTTTTCAAGCACTACCCATATAAATGATTATTGGGCCTTTTGATATTTTAGCCTCTAATAATTGAAGAGGCCACACATATGTCACGCGTGGGGACAGAACAACACCATGTGGGCCATTTTCCACCGGCAACCTGCTTTTACAGTCCCACCAATTGTCTTCTTTTATTTTTATTTTTTTATTTTTAATAATGAAAAGTCTCACACTCCCACCATTTGCCTAAAGAGTAATATTTAAGGGCACTAATAACTTTTCACTAACACTTATTAACACACTCTATCTCTTTTTTAGTGGGACTGTGGGGTCCGCGTGAGCCCACAGTACCACTAGGAGAGAGATAGAGTGTGTTAGTAAGTGTTAATGGAAGTTGTTAGTGCCCCTAGCAAGACCCTTGCCTAAAAGCACACATGCATAACCCGTGCATGTATGATTTTAGGCAGATGGTGGGATTATTTATTAAAAATAAATAAAAAATTTGGGGTGGACACAACCCAAGCCGCTCAACAAGGGTTCTTAGCTCGGTTTGATAAATATTAGGTTTGGCTCGCTCAACAAAGTGTTGGATTTAGGGGTACTCGAAAAATGGATAAGAAACAATGAAATACAGAAAAAGAACTTCAAAGATCGAGCACGTATTAAATACGCTGTCCGAAAACAAAGTTACGCCCCACACACGGTTGCAAGTGGACTATGACGTCTTTGTCTTGAGGATACTACGATCTAAGTTAATAGAGGCAACAATCTCTATTAACTTCTGCTGAATTTGTGTATATAAATTGCTCTCAAAAGACTCAAGAAATTAGGTAGAAGAAGAGACAAAATCTGGACATGAACTCCATGAACTATATTATAGACTAACTAGCATACATGTATATATAGAGGTGTCTATAGGGTAAGAGACATGTCTCTACACAACCGGTTGTGTCCCAACACCTTTAGAACATGTCTGTGTATGTAAATGCACGTTTAGAAACCAATATAACAGATATACATCGTTCAAATTCGAAGTTGAGACATGAAAAGTCACAACTTTTCAGTTCTGGGCCCGCTCGACCGGTCGAGTTGACCCGGTCGACCGGTCGAAAGCCCCTCTGAAACTTTCTCGAAACTTTTCCAGTTCTGGGCCCGCTCGACCGGTCGAATTGACCCTCTCGACCGGTCGAATACCCCTCTGAAACTTTCTCAAAACCGAAGCTAAGAAATTCCCGGCGCTTTTGAATAAACGCCGTTAATACGATGTCTCCTCATTCACACCTCAATTTTCTAACAATCCCCCACATGTGAATGACATGGTTTTCTAAACTTGACTCAATGGACGACAAAAACAACGAGAGCAACTAACGGACTTGTGATGCGTTAGGAGAGTGTCTTTTGGACTTGAACTTTCCCTTAGTTAACACCTAATGGACTTACTCGGTGAAACGGTGTACATTAACGTATTGAACCGTCCAACCTTTTAGTGTAAACCAACATTAGATACCACACACCACTTATCCTTATACACTTTAATTCATTCGGTTGTGTTCATTTTGGTCCTGAACAAGATCCTATGTTCATGAGAACTCTTAGAGAACCAAGCCTTTTAAATTCTCATAGAAGCGACCCCACTTCTTTTCTCATATAGGTGACATCAATTTAGAGTACTAGCATTTACTCATCAACATCATTAAATGTAACAACATAACCTCAACAATTTTATTACACACCAATTCAATATACAAGAATGAAACCATTTATTACAATTGTGTGTTTACAACATGAACTTCCCCAACTAGTTTGCCTATTGAACCTAGATCTTGGGATCTCCAGTCAACTAGGTTAGGTTTCCGCCCGGGATGTTCAAAGTATTGGCTTTAGGCCCATTCCTTTTGTAGTATATTGAACTTGATCTCTATGCAATCCTTTCGTTAGAGGATCCGCAATGTTCTCTTTGGACTTGACATAGTCAATCGTTATAACACCACAAGAGAGCAACTGCTTGATCGTATTGTGTCGTCTCCTTATATGCCTTGACTTGCCGTTATAAACGGCATTCTTAGCCACAGATGACGCCGCATTGCAATCACAATGCACAACTATAGCCGTTACCGGCTTTGGCCACAGCGGAATATCTTCTAGGAAGTTTCGAAGCCACTCGGCTTCCTCACCCGCCTTATCTAAGGCAATGAATTCCGATTCCATCGTTGAACGTGCTATACACGTTTGCTTTGTTGATCTCCAAGAAATCGCAGCTCCACCTAAAGTGAATACATACCCACTTGTGGACTTAGTTTCTTGACTGTCCGAGATCCAATTAGCATCAGAGTATCCCTCTACCACGGGTGGATACCGAGTGTAGTGCAAACCATAGCTCATAGTATGCTTTAGATACCTTAACACTCTAATAAGAGCATCCCAATGTTCTTTCCCCGGATTGCTAGTGTATCTAGCAAGTCTCCCCACCGAATAAGCAATATCCGGTCTTGTACAATTCATAATGTACATCAAACTTCCAATAACTTGAGAATATTCAAGTTGAGATATGGCAACCCCCACATTTTTCCTCAACTTGCAATTTGCATCAAACGGCGTTAAGGCCGCTTTACAATCAAATTGTCCAAACTTCTTTAATATTTTCTCAACATAATGTGATTGTGTGATATGATATCCATCGGAAGTTGATTTCACTTGCACACCAAGAATAACATCGGCTTTACCCATGTCTTTCATGTCAAAGCTTGAGTTTAACAACTTCTTAGTTTCATTGATAACCTTCTTGTTAGTACCGGTTATCAATATGTCATCAACATATAAACACATGATGACATAAGAATTTTCAAATTCTTTAACATATACACACTTATCGCATTCATTGATTTTGAAACCATTTGCGATCATGGTGTGATCAAACTTTTCGTGCCATTGCTTTGGCGCTTGTTTCAAGCCATAAAGAGACTTAACAAGTCGACACACTTTGTGTTCTTGTCCCTTTACAATGAAACCTTCAGGTTGTTCCATATAGATCTCTTCATCTAGATCTCCATTAAGGAACGCTGTTTTTACATCCATTTGATGTAATTCTAAGTTATAGACAGCGGCTATAGCGATTACTATCCTAATGGATGTAATCCTAGTGACAGGGGAATAGGTATCAAAGAAATCTAATCCCTCTTTTTGTCTATAACCTTTAGCTACCAACCGAGCCTTGTACTTATCAATAGTACCATCGGCCTTGAACTTTTTCTTGAATATCCATTTGCAACCAATTGGTTTACTTCCCGGAGGCAAGTTAACCAATTCCCATGTATGGTTTTGCATAATGGAATCCAACTCACTATTTACCGCTTCTTGCCAATATGGCGCTTCGGGTGTACTCATAGCCTCGTTAAAGGTTTGAGGATCCCCCATGGTAGCTAGTGTCACAAAATCCGGTCCAAAAGAAGTAGCTTTTCTAGCTCTCTTGCTCTTTCTAGGAGCAACATCGGTTTCTTCGTCATCACGAGGATTAGACGAAACCTCTTCAGCACTTCTTTTAAGAGTTGAATTTTGTCTTCCTTCTTTAAAAGGAAAGATGTCCTCAAAGAATTCGACATTCACCGATTCTATAAATGTATTAGCATGAATATCTACATTATCGGATTTAACCACAAGGAACCGATACGCAGCGCTATTAACGGCATATCCAATAAATACACAATCCACGGTTTTAGGTCCAAGCTTTGTCCGTTTTGGAAGCGGAACTTGTACCTTAGCTAGACACCCCCACACTTTCAACTTTTTATAGGAGGGTTCTCTACCTTTCCACACTTCATAAGGACACTTGATAGTCTTCTTATGTGGAATCCGATTTAGGATCACATTCGCCGTGAGAATGGCATCCCCCCACAAGTTATGTGGCACTCCCGAGCTATTTAACATAGCATTAGCCATTTCCTTGAGAATTCGGTTTTTCCTCTCCGCTACACCATTTTGTTGCGGTGTATACGGTGCCGTAGTTTGGTGAATTATGCCATTAAGTGCACAATATTCGGCCAATGGAGTTGACTCGTACTCACCTCCCCTATCCGACCTCACCATTTTAATTGTGTTTGAAAGTTGATTTTCAACCTCGGCCTTATATGTCTTAAACATATCTATGGTCTCATCCTTTGAGTGCAATAAATAAACATAACAATATCTACTTTTATCATCTATGAACGTAACGAAATATTTTCTTCCACCTCTTGTTGGAGTTAATTTTAAATCACATAAGTCCGTATGAATTAAATCTAATAATTCACTTGTTCTATCTATGGATTTAAATGGTTTTTTAGCAAACTTAGATTCAACACATATTTCACATTTATGAGTTTTATCAATTTCAAATTTTGGTAATAGTCCTAAATTCATCATCTTATGCATATATTTGAAATTAACATGTCCAAGCCTAGAATGCCATAAACTACATAACTCAACAATATAAGAAGAACTTATTTCATTCTCATTAATATTAATTTTAGGAGTACAATTGACTTTGAAGAGCCCATCACACATATAGCCCTTCCCTACATACATTCCACCCTTAGTTAATACAAATTTATCGGATTCGAAGACTAGCTTGAATCCTTTCTTGCTAAGCATAGGACCCGACATCAAATTCTTTCGAATTTCGGGTACATGTAGCACATCTAGGAGAGTCATCTCTTTGCCGGATGTGAATTTTATTAACACATTCCCTTTGCCTTCAACGGTTGCAGCCGCGGCATTTCCCATATAAAGCCTCTCACCACCTTCCAACTTTGTGTAGGTAGAAAACATGTTTCGATCTCCACAAATATGCTTAGTGGCCCCGGTGTCTATCCACCAACTCTTTGAGTCGGTCACAACACAAGTTTCCATGATTACCGCCGCAAGATCGTCGGTCTCCATCATGTTTGCTTGGTTAGACTTTTTGTTCCCTCCATTAGATCCCTTCTTATTTCGACAATCGCTTGCGCGATGCCCGGGTATTCCACAAACCCAACAATTCCCTTTGATTTTCTTGGATTTGTGGTCATTGGAATTATTGTATGTAGACTTCCTTTTTGCTCCCTTAGTATTACTTTTATTTTTAACCTTTGAAGACTCACCTTCAACAAGATTTGCCTTAGACTCGATAGATCCTTGCAGCCCATTCTTGTCTCCTTTCCGGTTGTCTTCCTCTATCCTTAAACGCACTACCAAGTCTTCCATTGACAATTCCTTGCGCTTGTGTTTTAGATAGCTCTTGAATTCCTTCCACAATGGCGGCAACTTCTCAATGATTGATGCAACTTGGAATGGTTCACTAATAGCCATTCCTTCCACATGAATTTGATTGATGATGACTTGTATCTCTTCCAATTGCTTAACCACCGGAATAGAATCCACCATTTTGAAATCTAGAAATCTTCCCACAATGAACTTCTTAGTCCCCGCATCTTCTGTTTTGTACTTCTTGTCTAGAGACTCCCAAAGTTCCTTTGCACTTTCAAAGGTAGAATAAACATTGTAGAGAATATCCTCCAGCCCATTTAAGATATAATTGCGGCATAAGAAATCCGAGTGATTCCATGCTTCCAAAGCGGCTTCTTGTTCTTTGGTGGCATTTTCTGTAGGAATCACCGGTTTTGCCTCACGCAGAATGTGTGCGAGGTTGAGAGTAGTGAGATAAAATAGCATCTTCATTTGCCATCTTTTGAAGTCTTCCCCCTTAAACTTTTCAGGCTTCTCGGCATGGGTGTTCTTGACAATGGTTGCTACTGTTGTTGATGTTTCTCCGGCCATCTTTCAAGTATATTAACTTTGTTTTCGATTGTTGGATTTAGGGGTACTCGAAAAATGGATAAGAAACAATGAAATACAGAAAAAGAACTTCAAAGATCGAGCACGTATTAAATACGCTGTCCGAAAACAAAGTTACGCCCCACACACGGTTGCAAGTGGACTATGACGTCTTTGTCTTGAGGATACTACGATCTAAGTTAATAGAGGCAACAATCTCTATTAACTTCTGCTGAATTTGTGTATATAAATTGCTCTCAAAAGACTCAAGAAATTAGGTAGAAGAAGAGACAAAATCTGGACATGAACTCCATGAACTATATTATAGACTAACTAGCATACATGTATATATAGAGGTGTCTATAGGGTAAGAGACATGTCTCTACACAACCGGTTGTGTCCCAACACCTTTAGAACATGTCTGTGTATGTAAATGCACGTTTAGAAACCAATATAACAGATATACATCGTTCAAATTCGAAGTTGAGACATGAAAAGTCACAACTTTTCAGTTCTGGGCCCGCTCGACCGATCGAGTTGACCCGGTCGACCGGTCGAAAGCCCCTCTGAAACTTTCTCGAAACTTTTCCAGTTCTGGGCCCGCTCGACCGGTCGAATTGACCCTCTCGACCGGTCGAATACCCCTCTGAAACTTTCTCAAAACCGAAGCTAAGAAATTCCCGGCGCTTTTGAATAAACGCCGTTAATACGATGTCTCCTCATTCACACCTCAATTTTCTAACACAAAGCTCGTGGAATAATTAAGGCTCGTGAGCAGGCTCGTTAATAGACTTGATAAAGAGCTTGTATACTGAATTTTATATATGTATTTATTGAAAAACTATGTAATTCTAGAGAAAATATGACAAAGCTCGTAAATAAGCTTGAAAAATGACTAATTTATCATTAAACTATATAGTTTTAAAGGACACGGAAAAAAGTTCGTTAAAAAGCTCACGATCAATTGAAAGGTCGGCTCATTTAAGCTCGAGAGCAAGCTCGCGAACACGAGCTCGGTTTGAGCTCAGATCAGCTCGGCTCGTGTCTACCCGTTAATGTTTACATGGGAGGTGAGATTAGTGTAATTTAGCCTTCTTAATTCCCATGTAAAGATCAAAATACAGGGATAAGCATGGTTTGCCTAATTGAGATTTGGGATTGAGTTATACTTTTTCCCTTTCCGTTAGTAAATGGTTAGTTGACCCTTAGTTTGATTAGCAAAGTTGATAAAAATTTCATATGATACATTTCTCTAATATGAATATGGAAGTATTTTTTAAAAAAAAAAATTTCTCTGTTAATGGTAAATTTGCCTATTATTAATGTGTTGATTTTTCCAAATTAACAAATTATATTTTATTTTAAACCTTTAAGGTATCTAGATAACTTTACTTAGACCGTTAGATTTCATCTCTAATAGAAAGGTCAGTATAATTATCCAAATTACGAAAAAAGTATCTGTATTTTGACCTAACATCAATGCAGATGAGTGAAATTTACACAATTAAGAAATTTGCATGGACCTTTAATTTTGTTGAATTTTCATCTCTAATGGATAGTTCAATAACTCTATATAATTATGCAAACCAATTACGAAAGAAGTCTCTGTATTTTAACCTCACCTTAATGCAGGTGATTGAAATTTACCCAATTAAGAAACAAGGGAAATATTAGATTAAAACAAGTTTAAAATTCTAAAAATAAATTTTAAAAAAAAAAAGTAAAAAGAAATAAGAGCATCTGCAACGGTGTTACGGTGTATAGGGTAAAGTTAATTAAGTTCCTATACAGAGGGGTGAAATTCTACAGCGGTGTTAAGGGGTAGCTGGATAACAATGAGCCGGTTAGAGGGCGGCCAGCCAAGCCTCAGCTGGCTAGAGGTGGCCGACTATCCCTTATTGGGAATGGGTCCACAATCACAACAAGAAAACCACACCCACAAAGATGGAGATAAATAGAACAAGAACGACACAACCACGAAAGAAAAATCAAGCAAACCAACACAACAAGATTTAAATATGGTTCGGCCAAACAATGCCTACGTCCACATGTAAAGGCGATCACCTCGATTACTATGAAGATTACAAGCACTCAAGACCTCACGTGTATAACTCTCCAACCAAGTTATATGACACACAATGGCTAGAACCTAATCTTTCCCTCACTAGTTTGCAGCCCTCTCTTGTGTATGTAGAATGTGTGTTTGTAGAAAATTTCCTACCAATCTTATCAATCCCTTGAGTAAGCCCTATATTTTTATAGATTGTCGAGTCCCAATCCTAGTTATAGTAGGATTTACCCACATGGTAAGTCTTGTACAATAAGGAATACTCTCACAAACATTCTTAAATAAAATAGGTAACTTCCACCATCAAAGGAATCCTTATTTGATAAGAAAACCACCAAAAAAGGAATCATATCATAATTAGGAAACAATTTCACTAATAGAATTTTAGGCACAATCCTAACAATCTTCACTTTACCTCAAATTCCTTCCCATCAGTTCTCAGAGTCTTCTTGTTGTAATCTTCAACTTCTACATCGATAGCTCATTGCCTTTGCCATCCCCCAAGCTATTCAGCTACTCCATTACTCAAGTTCACATACCCCATGAACTTGAGATCACGAACGTCATCAAATATGAAACGCACGAGCTCCACTTGTTATTGTGGTCGTCTTCACCTTGAGAAGAAGTTGTCATCACCGAAGTTGTTGGAGCCTTATCATCTATTCCCTCAATAGATTTTTCCACCGGCTTCGACACCCTCTTATTCTACGTGACATCTCCAAAATTGTACTTTTCTAACAAAATGTACAAATTTCCAACCTCCTTTCCCAAGAACATTATACGAGAATCCCGCTTCACCTTTATGAAGCCTCCCTTTGTGACAAACGAGCATCCTTTGGAATCCAACATTTCCAAGGAAATTACGTTTATCTTCAAACCCGGAACATGAAGCACATCTGTCAAAAGCCTTGTTAACCCATTTTAAATCTTGATTTGAACAGTTCCAACACCCTTGATTTCTCCAACTGTATTGTTCGCTATATAGACTTTTCCCTCCATCGGTTTGTAGAATGAGAACCAATCTACATACGAGCATAAGTGAGCAAAACAAGCTGAATCAAGAACCCAATCCGCGATTTTCTTCTCCTCCTATGTAATTGTCATGACTTTTATGACATCTTCATCCGAATGTTCCAACACGTTTGCAGCGGTTCCACTATTATCCTTCTATGATGGGCAATCTCACATAAGTGTCTCTCCACAATAGTAACACTCCTTGTCCTTCATAAGAGTTCTATGTCGTTCTCCTCCACTACTGCCTTCGCTAGAGTTCTTCTTCCCTTGCCTTGGCCTTTCTTGTATAACAAGTGTTTGTGCATCTTCCAACTTTCCCTCCTTGTTATCTTTCTTCTCGCTAGAGAATAAAGCTTTCTTCACCTGTTCTACCGTTATGGTATCTCTCCCATATAACAATGTATTGAATAATTGATTATGGGTAGATTTTACCGACGTAAAGAGAATAACAGCTTTGTCCTCGTCGTCTAGTTTGAAGCCAACGTTGGATAACTCGCACAATAGCTTATTAAACTCACCTATGTGGGCTTGAAGATCAACTCCTTCTTTTTGCCTAAAGGAGTACAACTCTTGCTTCAACATAAGACGGTTGGTGAAGTTCTTCCCCAAATAAAGATCCTCAAGATTTTTCCCACAAAGCTTTTGTGGAGGTCTCTCCCATGACATCGTACACCAAATCGTCCACCAAACTAAGCCACATGGTGCTAACGGCTTTAGAGTTAATCATCTTCCACATCTTGTCGATCATCCCTTCCGGCTTGTTATCTTCACCGCATAATGCATCCTCTATACTTTGTTGCACCAAGGCGTCCTTCATACGCACTTGCCACATGCTGAAATTCTTCTTGCCATCAAACTTTTCTATTGTCATTCGCATATCCCCCAGCGAACTATTTCTTGCTACCATGGATTCTCAACCGAGCTTTGATACCACTTGTTGGGAATGGGCCCACAATCATGTCACGCCCCGGAGCAGCATAAATAGAGAAAAATAAATTTCCTTTATGGGTCCATAGGGAATGACGGGTGAATAACCGCATTGTCATCTAATCAAACCAACAAACACCACGATAGGGAGGATGCTATTCATAGAACATAACTTATTAACATAATCAGAGGCTACAGCGGAAACTATAAAAGGTTTGGAAGCAACAGATGCCCAAGTACCAATTATAAAAGTCTACTAAAACTATTACAACAGCTGGCTTATAGTCTCAGGACTATACCAACAACATCAGTAGTACAAAAGATATACCAACTAACTATTACAAAGCGGCACGTCTTCAACGATGCGTATACCCTCACTGGTCGTCTACACAGCTGAGAATACATTAGAGCACTAGCCGGACGTCTTCAACGGTACACTGGACGTCTTCAACAGTGCATACGCATCACTGGACGTCTTCAACAGCGAGAGGCGCACTAGGAACTCTAACCATCCCACGTCCACCCGGCTCGTCAGCCGTTGATCCCACGGATCCAAAGTACCAATATCTCATTATTCCACATTGAAGCACATATCCCATTTCTCATCATATTCTCTTGTCTCGTCATAATACTATCCCATTTCTCATCAGATTCTCTTGTCTCTTTATAACACTATCCCATGCATGCTGACCACATGTTGTGAAATGCTCATATACTAAGTACAGGAAATACCACATGTTCTGTATTCAACATATCTACTCATTTCTGATTATTAACATGCTGTCGTATTCCATTCTACTATTCAGTTCAGCAATATTATCATGTAACAGTTAAACAGTTCATCTCATAACAGTGTTGCACTATCTCTTAGATTAACAATATCGCATAATAAAAGCATGGATCAACATTTAATCAACTAAACTGTTCATATTATAATCAACAGGAAATAAACATGTTCTGCAAGGTTCGATCGATTGAGGTCCTCTCGATCGATTGAAGTCAAACGAAGTTCGATTGATCGAAGTCATTTCGATCGCTCGAGGAAAAGTCGTTTCGATCGATCGAAGTTCCCTTCGATCGATCGAGGAAGCGGTAAGTTCGATCGATCGAGAATAGTTCGATCGCTCGAACATCATCTTCTACCCAGAAACTTGGCAGCGACGAACAAAGGTTTCGGGGTCACAATATAAACGTTCTAAACACGCATATAACACCCTAGAATCATTCTTCGAGTGAGTTAATGAACTCACCTCTCTCCGGTGGTCCGGTGGCGGCGTTCCGAGCTTGACGGCGACGGCTATGGTGACGGCGAGCTTTCTCTCTCTCTTCTCCTTCTTCTCTGTCTCTCTCTGATCTCTCTCTGTCTTTCTTCTTCTTCTCCTCTCTTCTTCTTCTTCTTCTTCTTCTTCTTCTTCTCCTTCTGCCCAAGCACATATATATATATATATATCACACACACACATACGGTTACATATATATATGGAACACACATACACACACAAGCTCTCTCTAACTCTCTAAACTGCCAAACACCACACACACACAAAACACACGTATATATATAGGGAAACAAGAAGGGCAGGTGGCAACCACGTAAACTGAAAATACAACGTTCGATCGATCGAAGTGAGTTCGATCGATTGAGAACAGGTCGGTTAAGGTTCGATCGATTGAAAGAAGTTCAATCGCTCGGGAAAGGGTACACATCATAGAATCAGGTCGGCAGAGATTCGATCGCTCGAAGTATGTTCGATCGATTGAGAAAGCACAATGTTCGATCGATCGAAGTGAGTTCGATCGATTGAGAAAGATTCTTCCCCAAGGTTTCACACAAGCATACAGGGTCTTATTTATATAACCATGCATCCGAAAATACAGGGTATTACATTATCCACCACTCATCAAAAGATTTCGTCCTCGAAATCTGAAGCAGTAGCCCCTCAAATAAAAACACAAATCATCTCAGAAGACATACTCTAAAATGCTCAAGTTCTCGTTTTACATAAACGATCACATCAGCGGCCAAAGGTTTAAGTTCTAAACACGCAATGCAAAGTTATCAACGATCTATAAGTGCTAGGGTAACAACTATCAATCCTCGGGTTAGCTATATGAAAATTCGTATGTCGAATTTCGAGAAAATGTTCTAGGTAGCAAAATCTAATCCTTCTACAAGACTAAAATAGCTCGTCTCCAAACACACAAGATACATTCCTCAAGTCAAACTCTACGGTGTGAGGGTTCTAATCTTATCTAAGTTGTAAAGAAGCGTTGCCGTCTACTCTCGTTTCGAAGATGCTTCACACTGTGCTGACAATGTCTCTACTGCGTCATCAGTTGACTGTCTTCTTATCTCTGGACTCCTGGTTATGATTGTTAGCGTCCTTAGTCGGTCTCTTATTGTATCAACACGTCCTAATAAAACTCCTGTGTTATTATCATCCTTTAGTATGCTGACTTGAGAGTATCGTGACTCTGGCATCGTAGTTGTTGATTCGAACTTCCTCATGTGTCTCCAAATTCTCACGTATTATTCATATAATCATCTCTCGAGTTTGTACCATCCATTGAATACTCGTTCTGCTTCCACGTACTAATCAAATAGGTTATGCAGAACTACATACTGATATCGTGAGTCGTTCTATTATATAATCTCGACTGGGTGAAAGCAACATGCAATCGGTGTTGAAAAGAATCCTTCTATGATACTCTTTTGAAAGTTCTGGTGTTGTCTCTGCGTTACTCGTATCTCTTCTCGTATACTCGCAATCTTCTAGTTCGTCCTCTCTTGTTAAGGCTACATCTAACGAAAATTTAGATTCCTTATCTCTAGTCTCTGTCCAACATACCAATGGTTGGCGTAGTCTTTCGATAGGGAGGCAATTGACGTCATATAAGGATGCAAAAGATGTCATATAGGGATGCAATTGATGTTATACAGGGATGCAAATGATGTCATATTTATTCTTGGATAACTTACTGTCAATCAGTGTCAAATGAATTGTTCCGGTAACTACAATTTACGGTGTAGGCTAATCCTCTTACAATCAAGTCAAGCGAATACCAAACTTCCTGCAATATCGGGATCATATGTAATACAAAATGTAGGTGATGAGGGTTGTACCTTCTGTCTATCGTCCTTGTCTAAGTCGAGACCAATTATTTGTTCGACAGGTTCGTCCTTGTGGTACTTGTTGCAACGGAACATTGTGTTGCATCTCTAGTTCTGGACAAAACTTACGAACATGGCCAAATTTACCGCAGTTAAAGCATCGTATCCCTCGTCCATTAGATTTCCTTACTGCTGTGCATTCTTGGGAATGGTGTCCTAGTACTCCACAATTGTAGCAGATATCTCGTTCCCTATGCTGTGTTGGGGTCGTCATTAGTTTTGATTCTTTCTGGTCGTTCCCCATCCTCTTACGCTTCTGGCGGTTGCTTATGTAACTTCTCTCCATGTTTCCTCGTTGAACTTGGTTAGTTGCCAACACAATCTGACTGTCTTTTCCTCTCTGATCCGTTATGAAAAACTGATCGTTCTTTGGAAATGCTTGATCAAAGTGTTGTCCTTCACTAATCTGAGTGTCGTCTTCCAGTTTCGTTGCCATTTCTACCAAAGCTTCGAAAGATTGATCTAAATGTCCTATAGTCATATGACGAATATGCGGAACTAGTCCTTGATGATATCTTTTGATCTTTCTTCTTGGTGTATCAATCATATGCGGTGCAAATCGTGATAGCCTCTCGAATTGAGTTGTATATTCGGGCACTGTAAAACTACCTTGAACTAATTGTATGAATTCCATTTCCCTTTTGTTCTTCTCAGATTCTGGAAAGTACTTCTCTAGAAATCGAGTCTTGAATGATTCCCAAGTCATCCTTCCTACAACTTCTTCACCTATCGTAGCTTTCACTGCGTCCCACCAATCTGCTGCTGAGAACGTCAGTTGAAATACGGCCAAATGTCTTTTCTCAACGTCAGTACATCCAAGTACCTCAAATATCAATTCTATCTGTCGAATCCATTGCTCCGCTTGCCATGCTCCCGTTAATCCGGTAAAGGTTCCTGGTTGAAGAGCACGAAATTCCTTTAGCAACTTGACTCTTGTTTGTCGTACTGGTGCTCCATTGCCGATGACACGATCTGCATGATTTATAACTTGTTCCATGCGACGGATGAAAACTCCAATCATTCCTGTTGGATCTATCTCAGGAGGTACTACATCAGATACTCCATTCAGCTGGCTCTGGTTTCCTCGAGTCGTTCTAACCATAACGAGTGCTGGTAGGGTTCAATGTTGCTACCTACAAATGAAAAATCTATTCGGTCAGACGCATTCTATCTTACAGCTCAAGCAAGAACAAAACATGTGGTAACCAATAGTACCACTATATAACACGATCACATCAAGTAATACGAATACCTCACATAAATGGTAATATTAACCACAGAGGTCAGCCTATCTACTAGGTACGCTTAAATGTATCTATGCTCAAGACGAAACTACAACCTCTACGCTTAACGTCAAATCTTAAACATTCTATTTCTATTCTCAGGTTCCAAACTACAAGTACTGCTCAGCTAACATGTGAGACCACTCAACTAACATGTGACTAAAGGTAACAGGATAATCTTATCCTTATCCCCTTTCTATTTCTAGGACATACTGACTGTTCCGACATCGCTCAGGAATTCATCAGCGTCTAACATCCAACGGCTCTATATTTAGGATCTCCATCACCACAACTAACTCTCAATGCCTTGTTCTTCGTGAACTCAGCTATCCAAATTCTTATTGGTTCCAACAGCTACTACCTTCCAAAGAAACATCCTCAGACAGATCCTTCTAACCTCTTATCAGCGTGACAAGATAACAGTTCTATCTCATCTCAGCTAATCCTCATACTACCGATATTACCTTAGAATTCGGGTTCTAATCACAAAAGACAAGCGGTTAACAACTAAAAACCTAGGCTTTGATACCAAAAATCCTGTCACGCCCCGGAGCAGCATAAATAGAGAAAAATAAATTTCCTTTATGGGTCCATAGGGAATGACGGGTGAATAACCGCATTGTCATCTAATCAAACCAACAAACACCACGATAGGGAGGATGCTATTCATAGAACATAACTTATTAACATAATCAGAGGCTACAGCGGAAACTATAAAAGGTTTGGAAGCAACAGATGCCCAAGTACCAATTATAAAAGTCTACTAAAACTATTACAACAGCTGGCTTATAGTCTCAGGACTATACCAACAACATCAGTAGTACAAAAGATATACCAACTAACTATTACAAAGCGGCACGTCTTCAACGATGCGTATACCCTCACTGGTCGTCTACACAGCTGAGAATACATTAGAGCACTAGCCGGACGTCTTCAACGGTACACTGGACGTCTTCAACAGTGCATACGCATCACTGGACGTCTTCAACAGCGAGAGGCGCACTAGGAACTCTAACCATCCCACGTCCACCCGGCTCGTCAGCCGTTGATCCCACGGATCCAAAGTACCAATATCTCATTATTCCACATTGAAGCACATATCCCATTTCTCATCATATTCTCTTGTCTCGTCATAATACTATCCCATTTCTCATCAGATTCTCTTGTCTCTTTATAACACTATCCCATGCATGCTGACCACATGTTGTGAAATGCTCATATACTAAGTACAGGAAATACCACATGTTCTGTATTCAACATATCTACTCATTTCTGATTATTAACATGCTGTCGTATTCCATTCTACTATTCAGTTCAGCAATATTATCATGTAACAGTTAAACAGTTCATCTCATAACAGTGTTGCACTATCTCTTAGATTAACAATATCGCATAATAAAAGCATGGATCAACATTTAATCAACTAAACTGTTCATATTATAATCAACAGGAAATAAACATGTTCTGCAAGGTTCGATCGATTGAGGTCCTCTCGATCGATTGAAGTCAAACGAAGTTCGATTGATCGAAGTCATTTCGATCGCTCGAGGAAAAGTCGTTTCGATCGATCGAAGTTCCTTCGATCGATTGAGGAAGCGGTAAGTTCGATCGATCGAGAATAGTTCGATCGCTCGAACATCATCTTCTACCCAGAAACTTGGCAGCGACGAACAAAGGTTTCGGGGTCACAATATAAACGTTCTAAACACGCATATAACACCCTAGAATCATTCTTCGAGTGAGTTAATGAACTCACTTCTCTCCGGTGGTCCGGTGGCGGCGTTCCGAGCTTGACGGCGACGGCTATGGTGACGGCGAGCTTTCTCTCTCTCTTCTCCTTCTTCTCTGTCTCTCTCTGATCTCTCTCTGTCTTTCTTCTTCTTCTCCTCTCTTCTTCTTCTTCTTCTTCTTCTTCTTCTCCTTCTGCCCAAGCACATATATATATATATATATATCACACACACACATACGGTTACATATATATATATGGAACACACATACACACACAAGCTCTCTCTAACTCTCTAAACTGCCAAACACCACACACACACAAAACACACGTATATATATAGGGAAACAAGAAGGGCAGGTGGCAACCACGTAAACTGAAAATACAACGTTCGATCGATCGAAGTGAGTTCGATCGATTGAGAACAGGTCGGTTAAGGTTCGATCGATTGAAAGAAGTTCAATCGCTCGGGAAAGGGTACACATCATAGAATCAGGTCGGCAGAGATTCGATCGCTCGAAGTATGTTCGATCGATTGAGAAAGCACAATGTTCGATCGATCGAAGTGAGTTCGATCGATTGAGAAAGATTCTTCCCCAAGGTTTCACACAAGCATACAGGGTCTTATTTATATAACCATGCATCCGAAAATACAGGGTATTACATTATCCACCACTCATCAAAAGATTTCGTCCTCGAAATCTGAAGCAGTAGCCCCTCAAATAAAAACACAAATCATCTCAGAAGACATACTCTAAAATGCTCAAGTTCTCGTTTTACATAAACGATCACATCAGCGGCCAAAGGTTTAAGTTCTAAACACGCAATGCAAAGTTATCAACGATCTATAAGTGCTAGGGTAACAACTATCAATCCTCGGGTTAGCTATATGAAAATTCGTATGTCGAATTTCGAGAAAATGTTCTAGGTAGCAAAATCTAATCCTTCTACAAGACTAAAATAGCTCGTCTCCAAACACACAAGATACATTCCTCAAGTCAAACTCTACGGTGTGAGGGTTCTAATCTTATCTAAGTTGTAAAGAAGCGTTGCCGTCTACTCTCGTTTCGAAGATGCTTCACACTGTGCTGACAATGTCTCTACTGCGTCATCAGTTGACTGTCTTCTTATCTCTGGACTCCTGGTTATGATTGTTAGCGTCCTTAGTCGGTCTCTTATTGTATCAACACGTCCTAATAAAACTCCTGTGTTATTATCATCCTTTAGTATGCTGACTTGAGAGTATCGTGACTCTGGCATCGTAGTTGTTGATTCGAACTTCCTCATGTGTCTCCAAATTCTCACGTATTATTCATATAATCATCTCTCGAGTTTGTACCATCCATTGAATACTCGTTCTGCTTCCACGTACTAATCAAATAGGTTATGCAGAACTACATACTGATATCGTGAGTCGTTCTATTATATAATCTCGACTGGGTGAAAGCAACATGCAATCGGTGTTGAAAAGAATCCTTCTATGATACTCTTTTGAAAGTTCTGGTGTTGTCTCTGCGTTACTCGTATCTCTTCTCGTATACTCGCAATCTTCTAGTTCGTCCTCTCTTGTTAAGGCTACATCTAACGAAAATTTAGATTCCTTATCTCTAGTCTCTGTCCAACATACCAATGGTTGGCGTAGTCTTTCGATAGGGAGGCAATTGACGTCATATAAGGATGCAAAAGATGTCATATAGGGATGCAATTGATGTTATACAGGGATGCAAATGATGTCATATTTATTCTTGGATAACTTACTGTCAATCAGTGTCAAATGAATTGTTCCGGTAACTACAATTTACGGTGTAGGCTAATCCTCTTACAATCAAGTCAAGCGAATACCAAACTTCCTGCAATATCGGGATCATATGTAATACAAAATGTAGGTGATGAGGGTTGTACCTTCTGTCTATCGTCCTTGTCTAAGTCGAGACCAATTATTTGTTCGACAGGTTCGTCCTTGTGGTACTTGTTGCAACGGAACATTGTGTTGCATCTCTAGTTCTGGACAAAACTTACGAACATGGCCAAATTTACCGCAGTTAAAGCATCGTATCCCTCGTCCATTAGATTTCCTTACTGCTGTGCATTCTTGGGAATGGTGTCCTAGTACTCCACAATTGTAGCAGATATCTCGTTCCCTATGCTGTGTTGGGGTCGTCATTAGTTTTGATTCTTTCTGGTCGTTCCCCATCCTCTTACGCTTCTGGCGGTTGCTTATGTAACTTCTCTCCATGTTTCCTCGTTGAACTTGGTTAGTTGCCAACACAATCTGACTGTCTTTTCCTCTCTGATCCGTTATGAAAAACTGATCGTTCTTTGGAAATGCTTGATCAAAGTGTTGTCCTTCACTAATCTGAGTGTCGTCTTCCAGTTTCGTTGCCATTTCTACCAAAGCTTCGAAAGATTGATCTAAATGTCCTATAGTCATATGACGAATATGCGGAACTAGTCCTTGATGATATCTTTTGATCTTTCTTCTTGGTGTATCAATCATATGCGGTGCAAATCGTGATAGCCTCTCGAATTGAGTTGTATATTCGGGCACTGTAAAACTACCTTGAACTAATTGTATGAATTCCATTTCCCTTTTGTTCTTCTCAGATTCTGGAAAGTACTTCTCTAGAAATCGAGTCTTGAATGATTCCCAAGTCATCCTTCCTACAACTTCTTCACCTATCGTAGCTTTCACTGCGTCCCACCAATCTGCTGCTGAGAACGTCAGTTGAAATACGGCCAAATGTCTTTTCTCAACGTCAGTACATCCAAGTACCTCAAATATCAATTCTATCTGTCGAATCCATTGCTCCGCTTGCCATGCTCCCGTTAATCCGGTAAAGGTTCCTGGTTGAAGAGCACGAAATTCCTTTAGCAACTTGACTCTTGTTTGTCGTACTGGTGCTCCATTGCCGATGACACGATCTGCATGATTTATAACTTGTTCCATGCGACGGATGAAAACTCCAATCATTCCTGTTGGATCTATCTCAGGAGGTACTACATCAGATACTCCATTCAGCTGGCTCTGGTTTCCTCGAGTCGTTCTAACCATAACGAGTGCTGGTAGGGTTCAATGTTGCTACCTACAAATGAAAAATCTATTCGGTCAGACGCATTCTATCTTACAGCTCAAGCAAGAACAAAACATGTGGTAACCAATAGTACCACTATATAACACGATCACATCAAGTAATACGAATACCTCACATAAATGGTAATATTAACCACAGAGGTCAGCCTATCTACTAGGTACGCTTAAATGTATCTATGCTCAAGACGAAACTACAACCTCTACGCTTAACGTCAAATCTTAAACATTCTATTTCTATTCTCAGGTTCCAAACTACAAGTACTGCTCAGCTAACATGTGAGACCACTCAACTAACATGTGACTAAAGGTAACAGGATAATCTTATCCTTATCCCCTTTCTATTTCTAGGACATACTGACTGTTCCGACATCGCTCAGGAATTCATCAGCGTCTAACATCCAACGGCTCTATATTTAGGATCTCCATCACCACAACTAACTCTCAATGCCTTGTTCTTCGTGAACTCAGCTATCCAAATTCTTATTGGTTCCAACAGCTACTACCTTCCAAAGAAACATCCTCAGACAGATCCTTCTAACCTCTTATCAGCGTGACAAGATAACAGTTCTATCTCATCTCAGCTAATCCTCATACTACCGATATTACCTTAGAATTCGGGTTCTAATCACAAAAGACAAGCGGTTAACAACTAAAAACCTAGGCTTTGATACCAAAAATCCTGTCACGCCCCGGAGCAGCATAAATAGAGAAAAATAAATTTCCTTTATGGGTCCATAGGGAATGACGGGTGAATAACCGCATTGTCATCTAATCAAACCAACAAACACCACGATAGGGAGGATGCTATTCATAGAACATAACTTATTAACATAATCAGAGGCTACAGCGGAAACTATAAAAGGTTTGGAAGCAACAGATGCCCAAGTACCAATTATAAAAGTCTACTAAAACTATTACAACAGCTGGCTTATAGTCTCAGGACTATACCAACAACATCAGTAGTACAAAAGATATACCAACTAACTATTACAAAGCGGCACGTCTTCAACGATGCGTATACCCTCACTGGTCGTCTACACAGCTGAGAATACATTAGAGCACTAGCCGGACGTCTTCAACGGTACACTGGACGTCTTCAACAGTGCATACGCATCACTGGACGTCTTCAACAGCGAGAGGCGCACTAGGAACTCTAACCATCCCACGTCCACCCGGCTCGTCAGCCGTTGATCCCACGGATCCAAAGTACCAATATCTCATTATTCCACATTGAAGCACATATCCCATTTCTCATCATATTCTCTTGTCTCGTCATAATACTATCCCATTTCTCATCAGATTCTCTTGTCTCTTTATAACACTATCCCATGCATGCTGACCACATGTTGTGAAATGCTCATATACTAAGTACAGGAAATACCACATGTTCTGTATTCAACATATCTACTCATTTCTGATTATTAACATGCTGTCGTATTCCATTCTACTATTCAGTTCAGCAATATTATCATGTAACAGTTAAACAGTTCATCTCATAACAGTGTTGCACTATCTCTTAGATTAACAATATCGCATAATAAAAGCATGGATCAACATTTAATCAACTAAACTGTTCATATTATAATCAACAGGAAATAAACATGTTCTGCAAGGTTCGATCGATTGAGGTCCTCTCGATCGATTGAAGTCAAACGAAGTTCGATTGATCGAAGTCATTTCGATCGCTCGAGGAAAAGTCGTTTCGATCGATCGAAGTTCCTTCGATCGATTGAGGAAGCGGTAAGTTCGATCGATCGAGAATAGTTCGATCGCTCGAACATCATCTTCTACCCAGAAACTTGGCAGCGACGAACAAAGGTTTCGGGGTCACAATATAAACGTTCTAAACACGCATATAACACCCTAGAATCATTCTTCGAGTGAGTTAATGAACTCACTTCTCTCCGGTGGTCCGGTGGCGGCGTTCCGAGCTTGACGGCGACGGCTATGGTGACGGCGAGCTTTCTCTCTCTCTTCTCCTTCTTCTCTGTCTCTCTCTGATCTCTCTCTGTCTTTCTTCTTCTTCTCCTCTCTTCTTCTTCTTCTTCTTCTTCTTCTTCTCCTTCTGCCCAAGCACATATATATATATATATATCACACACACACATACGGTTACATATATATATATGGAACACACATACACACACAAGCTCTCTCTAACTCTCTAAACTGCCAAACACCACACACACACAAAACACACGTATATATATAGGGAAACAAGAAGGGCAGGTGGCAACCACGTAAACTGAAAATACAACGTTCGTTCGATCGATCGAAGTGAGTTCGATCGATTGAGAACAGGTCGGTTAAGGTTCGATCGATTGAAAGAAGTTCAATCGCTCGGGAAAGGGTACACATCATAGAATCAGGTCGGCAGAGATTCGATCGCTCGAAGTATGTTCGATCGATTGAGAAAGCACAATGTTCGATCGATCGAAGTGAGTTCGATCGATTGAGAAAGATTCTTCCCCAAGGTTTCACACAAGCATACAGGGTCTTATTTATATAACCATGCATCCGAAAATACAGGGTATTACATTATCCACCACTCATCAAAAGATTTCGTCCTCGAAATCTGAAGCAGTAGCCCCTCAAATAAAAACACAAATCATCTCAGAAGACATACTCTAAAATGCTCAAGTTCTCGTTTTACATAAACGATCACATCAGCGGCCAAAGGTTTAAGTTCTAAACACGCAATGCAAAGTTATCAACGATCTATAAGTGCTAGGGTAACAACTATCAATCCTCGGGTTAGCTATATGAAAATTCGTATGTCGAATTTCGAGAAAATGTTCTAGGTAGCAAAATCTAATCCTTCTACAAGACTAAAATAGCTCGTCTCCAAACACACAAGATACATTCCTCAAGTCAAACTCTACGGTGTGAGGGTTCTAATCTTATCTAAGTTGTAAAGAAGCGTTGCCGTCTACTCTCGTTTCGAAGATGCTTCACACTGTGCTGACAATGTCTCTACTGCGTCATCAGTTGACTGTCTTCTTATCTCTGGACTCCTGGTTATGATTGTTAGCGTCCTTAGTCGGTCTCTTATTGTATCAACACGTCCTAATAAAACTCCTGTGTTATTATCATCCTTTAGTATGCTGACTTGAGAGTATCGTGACTCTGGCATCGTAGTTGTTGATTCGAACTTCCTCATGTGTCTCCAAATTCTCACGTATTATTCATATAATCATCTCTCGAGTTTGTACCATCCATTGAATACTCGTTCTGCTTCCACGTACTAATCAAATAGGTTATGCAGAACTACATACTGATATCGTGAGTCGTTCTATTATATAATCTCGACTGGGTGAAAGCAACATGCAATCGGTGTTGAAAAGAATCCTTCTATGATACTCTTTTGAAAGTTCTGGTGTTGTCTCTGCGTTACTCGTATCTCTTCTCGTATACTCGCAATCTTCTAGTTCGTCCTCTCTTGTTAAGGCTACATCTAACGAAAATTTAGATTCCTTATCTCTAGTCTCTGTCCAACATACCAATGGTTGGCGTAGTCTTTCGATAGGGAGGCAATTGACGTCATATAAGGATGCAAAAGATGTCATATAGGGATGCAATTGATGTTATACAGGGATGCAAATGATGTCATATTTATTCTTGGATAACTTACTGTCAATCAGTGTCAAATGAATTGTTCCGGTAACTACAATTTACGGTGTAGGCTAATCCTCTTACAATCAAGTCAAGCGAATACCAAACTTCCTGCAATATCGGGATCATATGTAATACAAAATGTAGGTGATGAGGGTTGTACCTTCTGTCTATCGTCCTTGTCTAAGTCGAGACCAATTATTTGTTCGACAGGTTCGTCCTTGTGGTACTTGTTGCAACGGAACATTGTGTTGCATCTCTAGTTCTGGACAAAACTTACGAACATGGCCAAATTTACCGCAGTTAAAGCATCGTATCCCTCGTCCATTAGATTTCCTTACTGCTGTGCATTCTTGGGAATGGTGTCCTAGTACTCCACAATTGTAGCAGATATCTCGTTCCCTATGCTGTGTTGGGGTCGTCATTAGTTTTGATTCTTTCTGGTCGTTCCCCATCCTCTTACGCTTCTGGCGGTTGCTTATGTAACTTCTCTCCATGTTTCCTCGTTGAACTTGGTTAGTTGCCAACACAATCTGACTGTCTTTTCCTCTCTGATCCGTTATGAAAAACTGATCGTTCTTTGGAAATGCTTGATCAAAGTGTTGTCCTTCACTAATCTGAGTGTCGTCTTCCAGTTTCGTTGCCATTTCTACCAAAGCTTCGAAAGATTGATCTAAATGTCCTATAGTCATATGACGAATATGCGGAACTAGTCCTTGATGATATCTTTTGATCTTTCTTCTTGGTGTATCAATCATATGCGGTGCAAATCGTGATAGCCTCTCGAATTGAGTTGTATATTCGGGCACTGTAAAACTACCTTGAACTAATTGTATGAATTCCATTTCCCTTTTGTTCTTCTCAGATTCTGGAAAGTACTTCTCTAGAAATCGAGTCTTGAATGATTCCCAAGTCATCCTTCCTACAACTTCTTCACCTATCGTAGCTTTCACTGCGTCCCACCAATCTGCTGCTGAGAACGTCAGTTGAAATACGGCCAAATGTCTTTTCTCAACGTCAGTACATCCAAGTACCTCAAATATCAATTCTATCTGTCGAATCCATTGCTCCGCTTGCCATGCTCCCGTTAATCCGGTAAAGGTTCCTGGTTGAAGAGCACGAAATTCCTTTAGCAACTTGACTCTTGTTTGTCGTACTGGTGCTCCATTGCCGATGACACGATCTGCATGATTTATAACTTGTTCCATGCGACGGATGAAAACTCCAATCATTCCTGTTGGATCTATCTCAGGAGGTACTACATCAGATACTCCATTCAGCTGGCTCTGGTTTCCTCGAGTCGTTCTAACCATAACGAGTGCTGGTAGGGTTCAATGTTGCTACCTACAAATGAAAAATCTATTCGGTCAGACGCATTCTATCTTACAGCTCAAGCAAGAACAAAACATGTGGTAACCAATAGTACCACTATATAACACGATCACATCAAGTAATACGAATACCTCACATAAATGGTAATATTAACCACAGAGGTCAGCCTATCTACTAGGTACGCTTAAATGTATCTATGCTCAAGACGAAACTACAACCTCTACGCTTAACGTCAAATCTTAAACATTCTATTTCTATTCTCAGGTTCCAAACTACAAGTACTGCTCAGCTAACATGTGAGACCACTCAACTAACATGTGACTAAAGGTAACAGGATAATCTTATCCTTATCCCCTTTCTATTTCTAGGACATACTGACTGTTCCGACATCGCTCAGGAATTCATCAGCGTCTAACATCCAACGGCTCTATATTTAGGATCTCCATCACCACAACTAACTCTCAATGCCTTGTTCTTCGTGAACTCAGCTATCCAAATTCTTATTGGTTCCAACAGCTACTACCTTCCAAAGAAACATCCTCAGACAGATCCTTCTAACCTCTTATCAGCGTGACAAGATAACAGTTCTATCTCATCTCAGCTAATCCTCATACTACCGATATTACCTTAGAATTCGGGTTCTAATCACAAAAGACAAGCGGTTAACAACTAAAAACCTAGGCTTTGATACCAAAAATCCTGTCACGCCCCGGAGCAGCATAAATAGAGAAAAATAAATTTCCTTTATGGGTCCATAGGGAATGACGGGTGAATAACCGCATTGTCATCTAATCAAACCAACAAACACCACGATAGGGAGGATGCTATTCATAGAACATAACTTATTAACATAATCAGAGGCTACAGCGGAAACTATAAAAGGTTTGGAAGCAACAGATGCCCAAGTACCAATTATAAAAGTCTACTAAAACTATTACAACAGCTGGCTTATAGTCTCAGGACTATACCAACAACATCAGTAGTACAAAAGATATACCAACTAACTATTACAAAGCGGCACGTCTTCAACGATGCGTATACCCTCACTGGTCGTCTACACAGCTGAGAATACATTAGAGCACTAGCCGGACGTCTTCAACGGTACACTGGACGTCTTCAACAGTGCATACGCATCACTGGACGTCTTCAACAGCGAGAGGCGCACTAGGAACTCTAACCATCCCACGTCCACCCGGCTCGTCAGCCGTTGATCCCACGGATCCAAAGTACCAATATCTCATTATTCCACATTGAAGCACATATCCCATTTCTCATCATATTCTCTTGTCTCGTCATAATACTATCCCATTTCTCATCAGATTCTCTTGTCTCTTTATAACACTATCCCATGCATGCTGACCACATGTTGTGAAATGCTCATATACTAAGTACAGGAAATACCACATGTTCTGTATTCAACATATCTACTCATTTCTGATTATTAACATGCTGTCGTATTCCATTCTACTATTCAGTTCAGCAATATTATCATGTAACAGTTAAACAGTTCATCTCATAACAGTGTTGCACTATCTCTTAGATTAACAATATCGCATAATAAAAGCATGGATCAACATTTAATCAACTAAACTGTTCATATTATAATCAACAGGAAATAAACATGTTCTGCAAGGTTCGATCGATTGAGGTCCTCTCGATCGATTGAAGTCAAACGAAGTTCGATTGATCGAAGTCATTTCGATCGCTCGAGGAAAAGTCGTTTCGATCGATCGAAGTTCCTTCGATCGATTGAGGAAGCGGTAAGTTCGATCGATCGAGAATAGTTCGATCGCTCGAACATCATCTTCTACCCAGAAACTTGGCAGCGACGAACAAAGGTTTCGGGGTCACAATATAAACGTTCTAAACACGCATATAACACCCTAGAATCATTCTTCGAGTGAGTTAATGAACTCACTTCTCTCCGGTGGTCCGGTGGCGGCGTTCCGAGCTTGACGGCGACGGCTATGGTGACGGCGAGCTTTCTCTCTCTCTTCTCCTTCTTCTCTGTCTCTCTCTGATCTCTCTCTGTCTTTCTTCTTCTTCTCCTCTCTTCTTCTTCTTCTTCTTCTTCTTCTTCTCCTTCTGCCCAAGCACATATATATATATATATCACACACACACATACGGTTACATATATATATATGGAACACACATACACACACAAGCTCTCTCTAACTCTCTAAACTGCCAAACACCACACACACACAAAACACACGTATATATATAGGGAAACAAGAAGGGCAGGTGGCAACCACGTAAACTGAAAATACAACGTTCGATCGATCGAAGTGAGTTCGATCGATTGAGAACAGGTCGGTTAAGGTTCGATCGATTGAAAGAAGTTCAATCGCTCGGGAAAGGGTACACATCATAGAATCAGGTCGGCAGAGATTCGATCGCTCGAAGTATGTTCGATCGATTGAGAAAGCACAATGTTCGATCGATCGAAGTGAGTTCGATCGATTGAGAAAGATTCTTCCCCAAGGTTTCACACAAGCATACAGGGTCTTATTTATATAACCATGCATCCGAAAATACAGGGTATTACATTATCCACCACTCATCAAAAGATTTCGTCCTCGAAATCTGAAGCAGTAGCCCCTCAAATAAAAACACAAATCATCTCAGAAGACATACTCTAAAATGCTCAAGTTCTCGTTTTACATAAACGATCACATCAGCGGCCAAAGGTTTAAGTTCTAAACACGCAATGCAAAGTTATCAACGATCTATAAGTGATAGGGTAACAACTATCAATCCTCGGGTTAGCTATATGAAAATTCGTATGTCGAATTTCGAGAAAATGTTCTAGGTAGCAAAATCTAATCCTTCTACAAGACTAAAATAGCTCGTCTCCAAACACACAAGATACATTCCTCAAGTCAAACTCTACGGTGTGAGGGTTCTAATCTTATCTAAGTTGTAAAGAAGCGTTGCCGTCTACTCTCGTTTCGAAGATGCTTCACACTGTGCTGACAATGTCTCTACTGCGTCATCAGTTGACTGTCTTCTTATCTCTGGACTCCTGGTTATGATTGTTAGCGTCCTTAGTCGGTCTCTTATTGTATCAACACGTCCTAATAAAACTCCTGTGTTATTATCATCCTTTAGTATGCTGACTTGAGAGTATCGTGACTCTGGCATCGTAGTTGTTGATTCGAACTTCCTCATGTGTCTCCAAATTCTCACGTATTATTCATATAATCATCTCTCGAGTTTGTACCATCCATTGAATACTCGTTCTGCTTCCACGTACTAATCAAATAGGTTATGCAGAACTACATACTGATATCGTGAGTCGTTCTATTATATAATCTCGACTGGGTGAAAGCAACATGCAATCGGTGTTGAAAAGAATCCTTCTATGATACTCTTTTGAAAGTTCTGGTGTTGTCTCTGCGTTACTCGTATCTCTTCTCGTATACTCGCAATCTTCTAGTTCGTCCTCTCTTGTTAAGGCTACATCTAACGAAAATTTAGATTCCTTATCTCTAGTCTCTGTCCAACATACCAATGGTTGGCGTAGTCTTTCGATAGGGAGGCAATTGACGTCATATAAGGATGCAAAAGATGTCATATAGGGATGCAATTGATGTTATACAGGGATGCAAATGATGTCATATTTATTCTTGGATAACTTACTGTCAATCAGTGTCAAATGAATTGTTCCGGTAACTACAATTTACGGTGTAGGCTAATCCTCTTACAATCAAGTCAAGCGAATACCAAACTTCCTGCAATATCGGGATCATATGTAATACAAAATGTAGGTGATGAGGGTTGTACCTTCTGTCTATCGTCCTTGTCTAAGTCGAGACCAATTATTTGTTCGACAGGTTCGTCCTTGTGGTACTTGTTGCAACGGAACATTGTGTTGCATCTCTAGTTCTGGACAAAACTTACGAACATGGCCAAATTTACCGCAGTTAAAGCATCGTATCCCTCGTCCATTAGATTTCCTTACTGCTGTGCATTCTTGGGAATGGTGTCCTAGTACTCCACAATTGTAGCAGATATCTCGTTCCCTATGCTGTGTTGGGGTCGTCATTAGTTTTGATTCTTTCTGGTCGTTCCCCATCCTCTTACGCTTCTGGCGGTTGCTTATGTAACTTCTCTCCATGTTTCCTCGTTGAACTTGGTTAGTTGCCAACACAATCTGACTGTCTTTTCCTCTCTGATCCGTTATGAAAAACTGATCGTTCTTTGGAAATGCTTGATCAAAGTGTTGTCCTTCACTAATCTGAGTGTCGTCTTCCAGTTTCGTTGCCATTTCTACCAAAGCTTCGAAAGATTGATCTAAATGTCCTATAGTCATATGACGAATATGCGGAACTAGTCCTTGATGATATCTTTTGATCTTTCTTCTTGGTGTATCAATCATATGCGGTGCAAATCGTGATAGCCTCTCGAATTGAGTTGTATATTCGGGCACTGTAAAACTACCTTGAACTAATTGTATGAATTCCATTTCCCTTTTGTTCTTCTCAGATTCTGGAAAGTACTTCTCTAGAAATCGAGTCTTGAATGATTCCCAAGTCATCCTTCCTACAACTTCTTCACCTATCGTAGCTTTCACTGCGTCCCACCAATCTGCTGCTGAGAACGTCAGTTGAAATACGGCCAAATGTCTTTTCTCAACGTCAGTACATCCAAGTACCTCAAATATCAATTCTATCTGTCGAATCCATTGCTCCGCTTGCCATGCTCCCGTTAATCCGGTAAAGGTTCCTGGTTGAAGAGCACGAAATTCCTTTAGCAACTTGACTCTTGTTTGTCGTACTGGTGCTCCATTGCCGATGACACGATCTGCATGATTTATAACTTGTTCCATGCGACGGATGAAAACTCCAATCATTCCTGTTGGATCTATCTCAGGAGGTACTACATCAGATACTCCATTCAGCTGGCTCTGGTTTCCTCGAGTCGTTCTAACCATAACGAGTGCTGGTAGGGTTCAATGTTGCTACCTACAAATGAAAAATCTATTCGGTCAGACGCATTCTATCTTACAGCTCAAGCAAGAACAAAACATGTGGTAACCAATAGTACCACTATATAACACGATCACATCAAGTAATACGAATACCTCACATAAATGGTAATATTAACCACAGAGGTCAGCCTATCTACTAGGTACGCTTAAATGTATCTATGCTCAAGACGAAACTACAACCTCTACGCTTAACGTCAAATCTTAAACATTCTATTTCTATTCTCAGGTTCCAAACTACAAGTACTGCTCAGCTAACATGTGAGACCACTCAACTAACATGTGACTAAAGGTAACAGGATAATCTTATCCTTATCCCCTTTCTATTTCTAGGACATACTGACTGTTCCGACATCGCTCAGGAATTCATCAGCGTCTAACATCCAACGGCTCTATATTTAGGATCTCCATCACCACAACTAACTCTCAATGCCTTGTTCTTCGTGAACTCAGCTATCCAAATTCTTATTGGTTCCAACAGCTACTACCTTCCAAAGAAACATCCTCAGACAGATCCTTCTAACCTCTTATCAGCGTGACAAGATAACAGTTCTATCTCATCTCAGCTAATCCTCATACTACCGATATTACCTTAGAATTCGGGTTCTAATCACAAAAGACAAGCGGTTAACAACTAAAAACCTAGGCTTTGATACCAAAAATCCTGTCACGCCCCGGAGCAGCATAAATAGAGAAAAATAAATTTCCTTTATGGGTCCATAGGGAATGACGGGTGAATAACCGCATTGTCATCTAATCAAACCAACAAACACCACGATAGGGAGGATGCTATTCATAGAACATAACTTATTAACATAATCAGAGGCTACAGCGGAAACTATAAAAGGTTTGGAAGCAACAGATGCCCAAGTACCAATTATAAAAGTCTACTAAAACTATTACAACAGCTGGCTTATAGTCTCAGGACTATACCAACAACATCAGTAGTACAAAAGATATACCAACTAACTATTACAAAGCGGCACGTCTTCAACGATGCGTATACCCTCACTGGTCGTCTACACAGCTGAGAATACATTAGAGCACTAGCCGGACGTCTTCAACGGTACACTGGACGTCTTCAACAGTGCATACGCATCACTGGACGTCTTCAACAGCGAGAGGCGCACTAGGAACTCTAACCATCCCACGTCCACCCGGCTCGTCAGCCGTTGATCCCACGGATCCAAAGTACCAATATCTCATTATTCCACATTGAAGCACATATCCCATTTCTCATCATATTCTCTTGTCTCGTCATAATACTATCCCATTTCTCATCAGATTCTCTTGTCTCTTTATAACACTATCCCATGCATGCTGACCACATGTTGTGAAATGCTCATATACTAAGTACAGGAAATACCACATGTTCTGTATTCAACATATCTACTCATTTCTGATTATTAACATGCTGTCGTATTCCATTCTACTATTCAGTTCAGCAATATTATCATGTAACAGTTAAACAGTTCATCTCATAACAGTGTTGCACTATCTCTTAGATTAACAATATCGCATAATAAAAGCATGGATCAACATTTAATCAACTAAACTGTTCATATTATAATCAACAGGAAATAAACATGTTCTGCAAGGTTCGATCGATTGAGGTCCTCTCGATCGATTGAAGTCAAACGAAGTTCGATTGATCGAAGTCATTTCGATCGCTCGAGGAAAAGTCGTTTCGATCGATCGAAGTTCCCTTCGATCGATCGAGGAAGCGGTAAGTTCGATCGATCGAGAATAGTTCGATCGCTCGAACATCATCTTCTACCCAGAAACTTGGCAGCGACGAACAAAGGTTTCGGGGTCACAATATAAACGTTCTAAACACGCATATAACACCCTAGAATCATTCTTCGAGTGAGTTAATGAACTCACCTCTCTCCGGTGGTCCGGTGGCGGCGTTCCGAGCTTGACGGCGACGGCTATGGTGACGGCGAGCTTTCTCTCTCTCTTCTCCTTCTTCTCTGTCTCTCTCTGATCTCTCTCTGTCTTTCTTCTTCTTCTCCTCTCTTCTTCTTCTTCTTCTTCTTCTTCTTCTCCTTCTGCCCAAGCACATATATATATATATATATCACACACACACATACGGTTACATATATATATATGGAACACACATACACACACAAGCTCTCTCTAACTCTCTAAACTGCCAAACACCACACACACACAAAACACACGTATATATATAGGGAAACAAGAAGGGCAGGTGGCAACCACGTAAACTGAAAATACAACGTTCGATCGATCGAAGTGAGTTCGATCGATTGAGAACAGGTCGGTTAAGGTTCGATCGATTGAAAGAAGTTCAATCGCTCGGGAAAGGGTACACATCATAGAATCAGGTCGGCAGAGATTCGATCGCTCGAAGTATGTTCGATCGATTGAGAAAGCACAATGTTCGATCGATCGAAGTGAGTTCGATCGATTGAGAAAGATTCTTCCCCAAGGTTTCACACAAGCATACAGGGTCTTATTTATATAACCATGCATCCGAAAATACAGGGTATTACAAATCATAACAAGAAAACCACACCCACAAAGATGGAGATAAATAGAACAAGAACGACACAACCACGAAAGAAAAATCAACCAAACCAACACAACAAGATTTAAATGTGGTTCAGCCCAACAATGCCTACGTCTATGTGCAAAGGCGATCACCTCGATTACTATGAGATTACAAGCACTCAAGACCTCACGTGTATAACTCTCCAACCAAGTTATATGACACACACAATTGCTAGAAATTAATCTCTCCCTCACTAGTTTGCAGCCCTCTCTTGTGAATGTTGAATGTGGGTTTGCAGAAGATTTCCTACCAATCTTATCAATCCCTTGAGTAAGCCCTATATTTATATGGGTCTTGCTAGAGGCACAAACAAATCTCACTAACACGTACTAATACACTCTATCTCTCTCCTAGCGGTATTGCGGGGTCCACTGTGGATCCCACAATACCACTAGGAGAGAGATAGAGTGTGTTAGTAAGTGTTAGTGGAATTTGTTAGTACCCCAAATATTACTCATATTTATATAGATTGTAGAGTCCCAATCTTAGTTGTAGTAGGATTTACCCTCATGGTAAGCCTTGTACATTAAGGATACTGCCAAAAACATTCCTATATAAAATAGGTAACTTCCACCATAAAAGGAATCCTTATTTAATAAGGAAACCATCAAATAAGGAATCAAATCATTATTAGGAAACAATTTCACTAATGGAATTTTAAGCACAATCCTAACATCCCTCAGCTGGCTAGTTATTGTTTTTTTTTTTTATTTTTTTTTTTAATCTTTTCTTTGCAGCAAACAAACATTAAAAAAATCATAATAATAATAAAAAAATAAAAATAAAAAAGCAACTCACTGACTAACTCTTATCTGGCTGGAAATTGTTTTCAATTTTAATTATTTATCTATTTTTTGTATGCTTGTTTGTTGCAAAGAAAATTTTTTTAATAAATAAATAAAGGAACTAGTCGGCCGAGGGATAGCCGACCATCTCTAGCCGGCTGAGGTTTGACCGGCTACCCTCTAATTGGCACACTCTTATCCGGCTAATCTGTGGAGTCAGAAATTTAGATGCATGGTAAAATTAAGTTCATATACTTTACAGGTAACTTAAGTTACCCTCAGCTACACCGTTGGGAGTGTTTTATTTAAAAAATTAACTTAACTTACCCTGTTAACTACACCGCCGAGATGCTCGAAAGGAAAGAAAGTAGCCAGTTTCTATTTGGTCCACGTGTGTTAAATCATGAAGCTGGGGCACACAATCCAGGTCCCCTATACATTGATTATCCATTACATGCTTTTTCCTCAGTGGCAAAACAGATAATAAACCAAAATTCCATGTCGTAAATCCAAACTTCGAAGTTTCCGTCGGGTGTTAAGCCAATCTGTTGTGCAGCTATACGATTCGTATTTTCTCTCACTCATTCAAAAACATGGCCAAAGCTGAACTCTGTAAAAGAAGTACCGAATCATACCTAAAACTGTGAAAATTTTCAAATTACCTTTCTAGCCTTGAGATGTTTCCAAAATTGTCAGACTGGCCCATTTGACCATTGAATTCGTCTGTTTCGTTGTGCTTTATACAGATTCTTTGCTTGCCCGAAATGCCCCTTTAATGCTTGACCTTGGTTAGTGGCTTGATGCTCTCCTATGGTTTAATGATATTATTCTCCTAAAATTTTATCTAAAATTTAAGGAGTAGTTCAATAACCCCTAATTTAAGATTTAGTTTTAAATTTCAAATGATATGCACGTGGGATCACGTAGAACAATTTTAAGTGAAGTTTTGATGATACCGTTGTAGTTGGATATAATGTGCATATTTTTTTGTGAGAAAATTTTTAACGTGTGGATGTTTATAGATATTCATTGCTAAGGGTTAAATTTTCATTCTGATCTTCTTTCTTCCTTTAATCTATTCATGAACCACCGTAAGAAAGTTTGGAAACATGGGCCAATCAGAGCAGCTCCAACACTACGTGGTAACTTCATTTGTCTATTTTAATAAGCCACTTTTTGAAAGTTAACTCCAATATTGCTCTCCATTTTGACTAACTATTTTAGTTTTATGATTTTTTAACTGTTGAAATTTGTATCAATCGGCATTTCAAAAAAGAAAAAAAAAAATTTGACCCTTACAGCTTTGAGGGTCAATCAATATAGCTAAATACCGCTTTAGCTAGCCGTAATATTTTTTGAGTATGGACAATGAAGAGTCTCGGAGTGCATCTCATATTATAGTACGAAAATTACTTAAATATTTTTCCTTTGCCTAATATAATTTTTATACTCAGGATGAAGATTGTTAAAGAATTTGACTTGTAAAATCACCATCACATAAGTAGTTTCTCACACCTTTTTTTTTTTTTTTTTTAATTTTTTCCGATAGATGTATTTTTGTACGTATGAACTGGATTTCTTAGTTGTTCAAATGTATGCATCAATCGTAATTGAGAATATTAGACAAATAAACCTAATGAGAGACGTATAAAATTCAAATCAATATTAATCATGTGACAACATTTGAGTTTGTTAGAACAAAAAGAACTAATGAAATTGCCTTAAGAACTACTTTACAAAATTAACCAAATCTCTCTATAAATTGTTGTTCCTAAATCACATGAGCTTCAAAATTTTGTTAAGTTTGGTTGTGGAAAGGACATATATACCAAATTCGCCCCCACACAATTGATTAAGATTTAAGACCATAAAAATCATTAACAAACTAATTCAATCCCAACCAAAAAAAAAAAACTCGGGTCCCCCAAAACCAAGGGCATTTTAGTAAATTCACTTCATAACCCCCTTTTAAACAGTCTTTCCACTTTCCAAACTCCCTCCAGACTCCCCCAAAAAACCAGTCCTAAAACCCCTGCCTCTCTCTCTCTCTCTCTCTCTCTCTCTCTAAAAAGCTCATTCATGGCTTTCCTTCAAAACAATCTCTTGGGTTTCTTAATCCTCCTCTTCTTCTCTCTCCAACTCTCTCACTCCATGCCCATCCATGACCTCCTAAGGTCCAAAGGCTTACCAGCAGGTCTCCTTCCAAAGGACATCAAGTCCTACACTCTCTCTGAATCTGGGCTTCTTGAGGTCCTCTTAGATGGGCCCTGTTTAACCAAATTCGATACGATGGCGTTTTATGAGAGTGTTGTGAGGGCTAATCTAACCTACGGTTGTCTCACCGGAGTTGAGGGTATGTCTCAAGAAGAGCTGTTTTTATGGTTACCAGTTAAAGGTATAATAGTTGATGATCCAAAGTCTGGTCTCATATTATTTGATATTGGGTTGGCTCATAAGCAACTTTCTCTCTCCTTATTTGAAGATCCACCTAGTTGCAAACCAGAAGGTAAATAAATAATTCACTGAATTTTCAATCTGATTTGCCAAATTTTTGCTCATCACTGTGAAAAGATCAAATCTTTGACATTTTTTATGGCTTAATTGAATTGGGTTTTTTTTTTTTTTTTGTGGGTGTTGAATTGCAGAGTCCTTAGCATCTCTCTGTCTCTCGCTCCTCTCTTTCTCTCTCTAGTGTGTGTATCCATCCCAGAAAATTTTCAATCTGATTAGTCAAATTTTCAGTGATCACCATGAAAAGATCAAGCTTTGACATTTTTTTTAATTGAATTGGGTATGTGTTAAATTTTTGTGGGTGTTGAACAGATTTTGATTTTAATGGTTTATATTGCTATTCATGTTCAAGTCTGTTCATTGACCAGCCATTAGGATCACTGCAGTTACCATCTCTCTCTCTCTCTCTCTCTCTCTCTCTCTCTCTCTCTCTCTCATGTGTATATCCATCCGACAGAATTTTCAAAAGATGCACAATCCGATTACTCAAATTGCCACAGATCATCGAGAAAAGATCAATCTTTGACATTTTTTAAGGCTCAATTGAATTGGGTTTATATTAATTTCTTGTGGGTATGGAGCAGATTTCCATTATTAGCACATTGCAGGGTCCTTAGCATCTCTCTCTCTCTCTCTCTCTCTCTCTCTCTCTCTCGTGTGCATGTGGATCCCAGAATTTTATTTTATTTTATTTTTTTCAAGATGCACAATTATTCAATGGGTTCTATATGGACAATTGGATTCTTGGTTTTTCATGGGTTTGATGTTTTGGAAACTCAAGTTCTCATTTTAAGTTATATATATATACACACACACATACTGACACACAGAGAGATGAACTTAGATTTTCATTGATTTTAGACTTCATTTTCTAGAGGACTAATTATGTTATTTTACAGGTGTTATGAAGAAGAATCCGAGGAAGGAGAGAGGATTTGAAGCTCAACGATAGAGAAGATGCCACATCTTTTTATTCTTACTTTTTATTTTCTTATATAGAGGTTTAATAATATTAATAATAATAGATTAATAGGCATATATATAGTTTACCTAGGTGTTTTAGATGTTAGTTGGCCTGTAAAGATTTTGGAATCAGATTAGAGTTGCTAATGTTCTAAGTTTTTTTTGTTTTGTTTTTAGTATCTAATCTATCTCTATAGATTTTTTAGTTGAAGCAAAGGATATGTATCTCAAATTCACTTTTATCTGTAGTTAACCAACTTTTAATTTTTTGATTTAGAAATTATTGAAATTATAGCATAAGTGTTTTTTGAATTATAGAATATGAAACCCTTTTTCAAAAAAAAAAAAAAAAAAAAAGGCCACTCTTCACGGGCGAAATTTCAGGCTACCGTACAGACAAACATGTTCTTGAATTTATCAAATTCTTGGGACATTTTTTAAAGTTTTCCTTTGGAAATTTTTATTGTGATTATTAGTATCATTGTTGTATGATCCACCAACAAAAGCAGACTTAATATTAAGCGGGAAATGTGGGGCCTACCTAAAGGTAAAAGGTTCATGGAAGGGCCCAGACAATGGTTTGGACTATTTGTCTATGTCCTCTATCATTGGATTTATTATCTGTCATATAGGGAAAAGCATCTTGATTTAAGTATTTCCCTATTAGGCCAAAACTAGTTAGTTATTTGCAAATGAGGGATGTACACGAGTTGAGCCGCTTATTTAGAGGTGATTCGTGTTGATAACAGCTCGGTTCGGCTTTGCTCATATAATAAACGAATCAAGTTCAAGCTTGAATGCAAAACTCATTTAATAAATGAGCCAAACATTAGTATAAATGGGCTCGGCTCGATAAGATTCGCGAACAGTTCGATTAAAGCTCGTATAGTAGGCTCATGAAAAATCTCCTTAATATGTTTGATAAAGGGCTTGTTTAATTGTGCATATATATATATGATAGTTATAAAAATATAATATATGTATAATACAAAGTATTTAAAATTGAAAGAATATAATATATATAATAATTAGAAAAATATAATATATGCATAATGCAAAGTATTTAAAATTAAAAGAATATTAGCATATTATAATGTGTATAGTCTTAAATTCACATGTCAAGCAATTATTTTAAGGAAATATATATATATATATATATATTATGTCAACTGTCAAGAGCTTGGTCTGTGGGTTTTTAGTTGGCAACTTTAACTTGCTACTAAGGGTGTACACGAGCTAAGCCACTCAACAAGGGCTCGCTGCTCGGCTTAGTGGTGTCAAACGGGCGGGCCGGGCTCGGTCAAAGCGGGCCTAACCGGGCTAGAGGGCCGGGCCGGGCTTGGGAAGGGAGGGGGGATGTCCGCCCCGGACCGGTGGCCTGGGCTCACTAGGGTCGGGCTTAGGGCCGGGCCGGGCCGGGCTAGTGGACGGGCTCATGGACGGGCTCGTGGACGGGTTCGTGGACGGGTGCACAGACGGGCCGGGCCGGAGTTTTGGGGGGGGGGGGAAATTTTAACTTTTAAAGTTTAATGTTTGGGAATTGGGGGGAGTTTTTACCTTTACTCTTTTTTTTTTTTTATATGTTTAGTTTATGCATTAATGATTAGTGATTACTAAAAAAAAGTTTGTTTAACAAAAAAAAAAGTAAATAATATTTATTATTCAATAAAAATTAATGAGATTACTATTATTTGATATTTAAAAATTATAGTCTAATAAAAAATAAAGATTACTTATCATAAATTGTACAATAAAAAGTAAAGATTTATTCATTAATGATTAGTGATTAGTAAAAAAAAGTTCATTAAAAAAAAAAGAAAAGAATATTTATTATTCAATAAAAATTAAAGAGATTACTAGTATTTGATATTTAAAAATTATAGTCTAATAAAAAATAAAGATTATTATCATTAATTTCAATAATTTGTATAATAAAAAGTAAAGGTTTATTCATTAATGATTAGTGATTACTAAAAGTCTAAAAAACGTTCATTAAAAAAAATAGTAAAGAATTTTTATTATTCAATGAAAATTAAAGAGATTACTAGTATTTGATATTTAAAATTATAGTCTAATAAAAAATAAAGATTACTTATCATTAATTTGTATAATAAAAAGTAAAGATTACATTTTACAGAATTGGATTTTTTTTTTAAAAGCCGTTCACAGTTTATACTCATGCGGGCCAGGAGTATTACAATTGATTTGTTTGGAACTAAATGATCTTCAACTCTCATATTCATTCTTCAATTCTTCATTCTTCAATTTTCTTCCGTAACTTCCAAATTTGCAAAGTCTTCAAGAATAGAATCTTGGCGGTTTTGAGTTCGATATTGTACAAGGTCCCAATCCTTCAAGCACATCAAGCAGTCAAGCATATCAGGAGATAATCTGCTCCTCCTTTCCTCTAGCACCCTTCCACCTACACTAAAAGCAGACTCCGATGCAACTGTGAAAGCCGGAGGAGTTAGTAGATCACGAGCCATGATGAAAAGAACAGGGAAAGCTCTTACATGTTCTTTCCACCATGTCAAAAGATTTAAATCGACCATTTCCTCGTTGGTTAATCGGCTTTCCCACTCGATTTCTCGATACTTATTTAATTCACCAAGAATGTTAGAGCTACTTACAAATGATTGACTAACACCCTTTTGTTTCTTTCGACTGAGAAACTGGTTCGCCCAAGAACCACCTGACGCTCCCGGACTTAACTCAATATTAGAAGTAGAAGAAGAAGTAGCACTTTCTTTATTTGTATATTTTTCATAGTAAATACGAAATAAAGATTCCAAAGTATTTTCCATTTCAAAAGTAGTTATTTCTAGACCAGGCTCACCATCTGGTCCTTGCATCAATTCAGATATTTGTTTAACCATTTCACAAACACCATCAAAATTGATTCTAGGATCTAAGATTGCAGATAAGTAAAATACAGGTGGAATGTTAGACCAAAATTTTTTAAACTTTTTTTCCATTTTCTCGTAAATATCAATAAAAATGTCATTTTCTTTGTTTATAATTGTCATACCCGCTCCTGCGGTATTTATTTATATCATTTTAGCATGCTTATGGTTGTGTTAATTAACGTGTGTGAAGTGAGTGGTGACTCACTAGTTGTTGGAGGGTGTCTTTTGAGAACCCAATATTTGGCCTTAAAGGCAGTTCAGAAGATGTCAAGAGAGGACACAGGAACATGGAAAGGCATGTTGCATTGGCATAGCTAAATGACATTTATGTGATTTAAATGTTATTTGACTTATCTGGTATTTCCATGAATAGTAATTATACCTGTGTAGTATAATTTTTGATAGTTTTGATCTAGTTTTAGATCGTTTGAGAACTGTGGTGACAACGTGAGCGACCTGTTGTATAAAAGGTAGGATGTGTAGAGATTCAACAGAATTTGGTTTTCGGACATAATTTTGGATCCAAACAAGACTTAATCGAAAACTTTTATAATTTATAGTTTTCATTCGTGAAGTAATGAATTAGACGTGTAAGACGTTTCGAGGGATAATTGCAAGTTTTGAAAACTCGTGGGGAGGTAAACGTAATTTCCGAGAATTTTGTCTATATATAGAAGTTCCAAGATATTTCTTCATTACAACTTTTCTAATTTCAAAATCAAAAGGGAGATTTGGGGGTTTTAAGAGCTTAGAGCTTGCAGACGCAAATCGACGGACTTCTGCCCGTTTGTTTTCAACCAAAATTCGTATTTGAACTCCCCAAGGTAAGGGTTACGTTTTGATAGTCTTTAGGCCATGTTTGGCTAAGTTTTTATAAATTTCTAAATCTAGGAATTTGGGGAAAACACGTGTAAACTTGTAGGTTTCACGTAGGATCGGAGATTTGGCGTTTAATCGGGCTTATAGTCGTTCCCTCAAAGTTATACGACGATAGCTCGAGGTATGAATTTCTAGCCTATGTTATATAGGTGAAATACATGTTTTATATTTCGATGACGAAATTGTGATCCGGGCAAAATCCATGTGTTAATCTTAAGCCCGTTAATTTTGCACGCGCTTAAATGTGAAAAGCATGTCTAATTTTACGCGAGCACGTATATGTGTTAAATGAGCATGTTTATGTGCCTATGTGGGTTAAAGGGGGATCTGTGCTAATTCACCGTGAGACGTCCTCTCGAAGGGGGAGGATTAGTAGTGACGACGGTCACTTGGCCGAGAAAGGCATTACGCGACATGTCGAAGGGGCATGGGTCGTGGTTGAGTCGTAAGACTTTGGATCGGTGAATGCACACTTATTCCCTAGAGACCATTAGTTATGTGTTATGATGAGGTAAAAGCATGATTTGTCATATATGCAAATGTTAGAAATTGTGCACTCAGCATATAGCTGAGCAATGGAGATTTACTCCATTGCAGGTATGAAGAAAGGAAAGATGGAATGCGAGGAATGAGGCCGTTGGGGATCAATCGGAGGAATTGGTGTATAGAACATTTTTGTAACCGAATTATAGAAGCTCTGTATTATTTTTGGATTGATGTAATATTCTTTTGAAAACCTTTTTAAGTTGGTTGGAAGCGACTCGGAATCTTGAGTTCGCGTCTTGATGTTTAACAAGTTGAATTTCATGTTTTATAAATTGTTGAAGCACTTATGAGATTTTGATCCAAACGAACACTCAACTTAATTAGTTAACGTTTTCCAAACTTAGGCAAGTTTTTATACTTGTCCTTATAACATTGGTAAGGGTTGATAAGAATTGGAATATGTTTGAAGGGTTGCAAAGGAGTGAGGTTGTTTGATGCCTTAAGCAAATTCTGCAGCTTTGGGTAGGATTCTGCTAAAGGGTCATTCGACCGGTCGAAGGGGGTCGTTCGACCGGTCGAAATACCCTCTGCCAGAATTTTTAAACCCCTTCTTCCAATGTTCAGAACAACCTCTAACTAGGCATGGTGGTACCTTTGGGGACCCTTTGACCTATAAAACTGTTACTTTTGAAAACGAAATTCGTTAAGGCGTGTTTGGACACGTGTTTAATGTAACCTTTGAAATACTGCTTGGAAGTTGGTTATTTTGGAGCAAAACTTTTATTAAGGTCATTGTGGGAACTTTAATCATCGTTGGTAAGCCTTGATGGCGTGCCACGTAACCCGGATTCATATGTATGGATCCGGGGCGTGACATCTAATGGTATCAGAGCAATAGGTAACAAAACTTTGGGAACGTTCAACGTCGAGTGGAGTGTTGAGTGATTTGGCACATATTCTAGAATGCATCCACATATTGTAGAGATGTTTGATGCATATGGTATGTCGTTATACATACATGATTATGATATTGTCATACATGCATAGTATTTATGCATTCGTGAATCGGCGAAATCTTATGGATGAAGAATTGTGTGATGAAATGGAGTTTACCATGAGTTATCATGGACAGTGTGTTGTGACAAGAGGGGAGATGATATCCTAGTAGTAATGAGCAGTAGCACTTTTCAACAAAATCCAAATGAATTTTGATCGAATCGGTGAATATTATAAAGGATGGTAATGAGTGCTCTTTGAGGGCTATAACCGAGAACAGAGTTTGAGTAGTGAATGTCAGGGGAGATTTCCTTATAGTTCACATAGAGAATGAAAGGTGATTGTTAGTAGTCGAGTTTTGGAACTGAGACTGATTGATAAGAGTTCCGTCTCGGACATGGACTAAACGTCGTGGCGTGAGAGAATAGAGATGGACAGTTGGGGTTTATGACAGAAAGATAGTCTAGCAGAGTGTATTGTTTGTGTATGGGGTAGGTGAGGAATCTCTCACCTTTTTCTTACGGTGTTAACCTATAGTGTGATCGCACCGGTTATCTTATGGTTTTCTCCTATATGGGGTGTATTGGGTAGTTGAAGAATCTTTCAACTTGTTGTACAGTATATGGGATGGTTGGATGGTTGAGGAATCTCTCGACCTATCTTATGGTATGTATTGGACGGTTGAGGAATCTCTCAACCTATCTTGTGGTATAAATCGGGGGTTGAGGAATGTCTCAATGGATTGTGAGTATTATGGTTGTTGAGGAATCTCTCAACTGAACCTGGCTTCGAGTAGTCGTGTGACCATAGCGGATTCAGATGTAGTATAAGGATTGGCAACGAAAGGTACCGGATTGATTGTGTAAGTGGAAAATTGAATTCAAGGATTAACTTAAGATGAGGGGTTGAGGACGTGAATGCTAGAGTATGCTTTGACGGTTTGAGACTACAGTTAGTAGAAGTTTAGTTAATGACAGACTTCGTGAGTGGTTGCTTAGACTTGATGAGCACGTGCATATGAATGTAACAATAAGGACGACATAGGTCGGAGGAGAAATGCTAGGACTTCTTGATAGAGATTAAAGGAATGGAAATGGATATGAATAAAAGTTTCTTGTTGTTTTGAGGTGTGGTTTGTCAAAGAAAGTAGAACAAAGGATGTAAGACTATCGGACTTAGGGTGAAGGACAAGTGTGAATGATTGAACGTGATAGGAGATTCGGAGAAATCAAATGGATATTGGACATCCTAAAGGTAAGAAAATCTTTATAGAGAATCTTGTAGAGGAGGGTGTTATTACGAGGGGTTGTAATGAGGATAAACCTGAACCTGAGTCCAACGGTTGTGTGATTCGATGAGTTTTGATGTTTTCGAGCACTTGCGGGTGGTTCTAAAGTGGTTGGGAAGTAGCCCCAATAGGCCTTGTGAGTTTGGGGACTTCTAAGGGTGTTAAATGAAGAAAAATATGGTCCAGGGGGCACTGGACCGGTCGAAAGGGGTAGTTCGACCGGTCGAACACCCCTCTGATCCAAACAGTGTTTTCGAAAACATTTTTCGTCGAGTTTTACGGAAACAGGCATAACTCTTTGTAGAAAATTCGTAATCGTGCTCCGTTTCTTGCGTTGGAACCGGGATTCAAAGAGATATCTTTTGGTGTAAAATTTCACCATATTTTCTAAATGACCATTTTGCCCTTGGGCTGTTTTGTCACAGAAAAGTTATTTTAAGATGTCAAATGCATGCTTCCATTGCTAGTTAGTGTATTTCAATTAAAATGGAGAATCTTTTAATGTTTTTAAAACATTGTTGGGTGTCTGAAGCGAGTGGTTGCCAATGGGAAGTTGGAGTATGATAAGTATTACGATACTGAACAAGAGCAACTGTGGAAATGTATAGAGTAAAGAGACGTTGGGTAAGTCAGATCACAAGAGATGAAAATGTAAATTGGGAAGATGAAGCTTCAATGGGTAAGTGAACAAGAACGGTGGAAGTGGGATGAAGACTTGGGAGTACGTTGAATACATTATCAGATATGATAGAAAGAATGTAAAATGGCCAGAAGATAATGGTAAATGTAGTGGAATGTTATCTCGGTCGTCCTGGATTCCAACAAGGTTGGAGAAATTTGAGAATGTCATATTTCATCCCAAGAAAATTTTAAAGTGTTTAAAATGTTTTAAAAATCAAACTTTTGTTTGAGTAAGAAAATTTTGTTAAATACTTGTAATAAGGTATCAAGTAGACTTTGGAGGACGAGTATCGTGGAGGGATATGGTATGCTTAGTGCTTGGGACACAACAGTCTTGGTCAAATGAATGAGTTCTACATGAGCAGGTCATAAAGTTGGAAATTCTAAAGTGATGGATTAGTAAAATGTTGTACACTTGGACTTAGTGAGTTGGATGAAGTGCTACTAACGAGTTGACTTGAATATTGCTCAAAAGGGAACTTGATCTTGTTTTAAGTATTGGAATAACCCGAAGTTATGAATGATTTAAAGGTTTGAATTATCAGGAACTTGGTGAGATCTGTAAAGTATGAAGCACTAGAAAGACCACAGTTATGAATCAGTTGACCTTGGTAACCGGAGTAAGAATAGGACATTAGGTATTGTCGCGAAAAGTATGTAAAGTAGAAGTCGATAGGGAATTTATCGAACATAGTGAGACTATGGTACTTGATTGGGAAGATCGAATTACTGAGTTGTCTTCGGATGGTTACGGGAATAGTATGAATATTCGAACAACAGGTTCTTCGAGAACAATGAAGTTGATATCAGAATAGCAAAGATAAAGGATTAGAGAATCTGAATTGGAGTTAAGTCAAGCTGACTAAGGTTATGAAATATTAAACTATTGAATAAGGTATGGTGCCTTGAGATGTTATACGGGGAATATACGCTTAATGTGAAGGGTTGTCAGAAACTCAGTATGGGTATAGATACAGGAGTATGATTGGTATGGGCTTATGTAAAGGAAAAAAAGTGAAACACCAGAGATTTATGGAATCGTATAACTACGTGATGGTAGTGAATCTACCTGGACTGATAAACTAATGGATAATGGACAAGTAGGGTATGAGATAAGAATGTATTACACTGCAGCTGAGATCTCTGACAGAAAAGTAATTGACTCGGGGTAGGTGTGCACAACGCGTTTAAAAATGGATTGTGAATGGTCAAGGGTTTGAGTCAGGAACAAAATACGTGCTGAACATGTGAGTATGTTTTGATGAGCTCTGCGGTACATGTACGATTGACTAACTAAGTTAATTTGGGTTAACAACGTTATTTGTTGCGACGGATATTGGGGTAATTATGTTGTAAAAAAATGGAAGTGTTATGTAAGATTTCAAAATAATTTGTTTAAAGCATGAATGGGAAATGTATTTGACTTTGTTAAAATTTTAAATTGAAAGTGTAAGGTGTAATCTCCTATGCTAATCGACGATAGTTCGAGTACAGAATCTAAGAGATAAATGACAAGTGTGTTGACCTCACCGAGAGTGGTTCGGGATAGTAGGTAACTTCGAACAAGTAAAACGGTGTAAAATTTTCAATTGAGAATCTGAATGGTGTCTTACGAATCATGTATGATTGGACTTATAATATGAGGTTGGATTAAACCGAATTGGAATTTGATAAGGAATGAGAGTCATTTGAAAACGTGTTATCGTTCTACAAGTATTTCGCGATTAGTACAATAAGGAATTGAATCTATGGTATATGAAATATTTGGTTGAAGCATTGACTTACCGACAATGTATGAATGTATGATTGTACTCAGATTTGATTACTTCGAGATGAAGAGTTGTGTATGGTTGTTAACCAGTTGAGACGTGTTGGAAACGACTGTTAGGCCAAAGGAAATATGGGTGAAAATGAGGTGAGTTATTTATTTTGTTTTGGCTATTGGGATGAATTTTAAAGTTCGAAAAAGATGTGACAAGTACAATGAAGGTATGTGTGGGTTGACGTGTGACGTCGAGATATGATTTAATGTCAAGATTGACTATTGATTATGTTCTACTCAGGCATTGATGTTCTTATTATCGAGATGTTTATGTGTTGTTAGTATTCGATGAGAATCTTCAATCGAGTCAAGACAGGGGGGGGGGGGCTTCAAGGATTTATTTTCCTTAAGAGCCTGAGGATTTATTTTCCTCGTAAGATTGTAATATCTTGGAGGGGATGTGTAGTTGGTAATGAGACCAATGTCGGAAGTACTTGTGAGAAGTCTTGTGGCTTGATGAAATGGCATAAGTTTGGGGACAAACTTCTTTTAAGGGGGAGAGGATGTCATACCCGCTCCTGCGGTATTTATTTATATCATTTTAGCATGCTTATGGTTGTGTGAATTAACGTGTGTGAAGTGAGTGGTGACTCACTAGTTGTTGGAGGGTGTCTTTTGAGAACCCAGTATTTGGCCTTAAAGGCAGTTCGGAAGATGTCAAGAGAGGACACAGGAACATGGAAAGGCATGTTGCATTGGCATAGCTAAATGACATTTATGTGATTTAAATGTTATTTGACTTATCTGGTATTTCCATGAATAGTAATTATACCTGTGTAGTATAATTTCTGATAGTTTTGATCTAGTTTTAGATCGTTTGAGAACTATGGTGACAACGTGAGCGACCTGTTGTATAAAAGGTAGGATGTGTAGAGATTCCACAGAATTTGGTTTTCGGACATAATTTTGGATCCAAACAAGACTTAATCGAAAACTTTTATAATTTATAGTTTTCATTCGTGAAGTAATGAATTAGACGTGTAAGACGTTTCGAGGGATAATTGCAAGTTTTGAAAACTCGTGGGGAGGTAAACGTAATTTTTGAGAATTTTGTCTATATATAGAAGTTCCAAGATATTTCTTCATTACAACTTTTCTAATTTCAAAATCAAAAGGGAGATTTGGGGGTTTTAAGAGCTTAGAGCTTGCAGACGCAAATCGACGGACTTCTACCCGTTTGTTTTCAACCAAAATTCGTATTTGAACTCCCCAAGGTAAGGGCTACGTTTTGATAGTCTTTAGGCCATGTTTGGCTAAGTTTTTATAAATTTCTAAATCTAGGAATTTGGGGAAAACACGTGTAAACTTGTAGGTTTCACGTAGGATCGGAGATTTGGCGTTTAATCGGGCTTATAGTCATTCCCTCAAAGTTATACGACGATAGCTCGAGGTATGAATTTCTAGCCTATGTTATATAGGTGAAATACATGTTTTATATTTCAATGACGAAATTGTGATCCGGGCAAAATCCATGTGTTAATCTTAAGCCCGTTAATTTTGCACGCGCTTAAATGTGAAAAGCATGTCTAATTTTACGCGAGCACGTATATGTGTTAAATGAGCATGTTTATGTGCCTATGTGGGTTAAAGGGGGATCTGTGCTAATTCACCGTGAGACGTCCTCTCGAAGGGGGAGGATTAGTAGTGACGACGGTCACTTGGCCGAGAAAGGCATTACGCGACATGTCGAAGGGGCATGGGTCGTGGTTGAGTCGTAAGACTTTGGATCGGTGAATGCACACTTATTCCCTAGAGACCATTAGTTATGTGTTATGATGAGGTAAAAGCATGATTTGTCATATATGCAAATGTTAGAAATTGTGCACTCAGCATATAGCTGAGCAATGGAGATTTACTCCATTGCAGGTATGAAGAAAGGAAAGATGGAATGCGAGGAATGAGGCCGTTGGGGATCAATCGGAGGAATTGGTGTATAGAACATTTTTGTAACTGAATTATAGAAGCTCTGCATTATTTTTGGATTGATGTAATATTCTTTTGAAAACCTTTTTAAGTTGGTTGGAAGCGACTCGGAATCTTGAGTTCGCGTCTTGATGTTTAACAAGTTGAATTTCATGTTTTATAAATTGTTGAAGCACTTATGAGATTTTGATCCAAACGAACACTCAACTTAATTAGTTAACGTTTTCCAAACTTAGGCAAGTTTTTATACTTGTCCTTATAACATTGGTAAGGGTTGATAAGAATTGGAATATGTTTGAAGGGTTGCAAAGGAGTGAGGTTGTTTGATGCCTTAAGCAAATTCTGCAGCTTTGGGTAGGATTCTGCTAAAGGGTCATTCGACCGGTCGAAGGGGGTCGTTCGACCGGTCGAAATACCCTCTGCCAGAATTTTTAAACCCCTTCTTCCAATGTTCAGAACAACCTCTAACTAGGCATGGTGGTACCTTTGGGGACCCTTTGACCTATGAAACTGTTACTTTTGAAAATGAAATTCGTTAAGGCGTGTTTGGACACGTGTTTAATGTAACCTTTGAAAAACTGCTTGGAAGTTGGTTATTTTGGAGCAAAACTTTTATTAAGGTCATTTTGGGAACTTTAATCATCGTTGGTAAGCCTTGATGGCGTGCCACGTAACCCGAATTCATATGTATGGATCCGGGGCGTGACAATAATTATGAAATGTATGAGCCATATTATATAATTCCATAAGAACTAAACAAGAAGTAGAATAGTAAACACCGGAAAGTTTATTTGTAGCATTGTAAAATACTTCTAAAAATCCATGAAAGTCAAATGCCATATCCCAATCGTTTGAAGTCAAGTTTAGTGATGGATAATTAACATTGACAAATTGAGTAATAATATTACTATACTTTTTACAAGAATCTATCATAAGATAAGTAGAATTCCAACGAGTTTTAATATCAGTTTGCAATTTCTTTGGATTAAGACGATTTTGATTACAAACACCATAAAATGCTTGTAGACGGCTAGGCGTTGAACGACAAAAGACCACTGCCTCTCTAATTTTAAGTATGTGATCATTAATTTTTGTTAATCCATCTTGGATAATCAAATTAATGATATGACATACACAACGACCATGAAATAATTTTCCATTCAACATTGGTCGCATAAGATCTTTAAACATATTAATAGCATTTGTATTAGCACTAGCATTGTCAAAAGTAATGCTTATAATTTTTTTCATAATATCATACTCATTAAAAACATTGATTATATAGTTATATATATTTTCACTAGTATGAGGATAGTCTAATGCACGAAAAGCAATGATATTTTTATTCATATTCCAATTTTCATCTACAAAATGCGCCGTTATACATATATATCCCTTTTTATTACAACCAGTCCACAAATCAGAAGTGCATGCAATTGTACAATTAAAAGTAGAAAAATCCTCAATTAATTTTTTTTTGGTTTGTTGAAAAACAGATTGTATATCACTTCTAAGAGTATTTCTAGTAATAGGTTGGTAGGCGGGTTGTAAAAAAGTTTGAATAAAACGTGTAAAGCACTCTTCTTCAACTAAAGTAAAAGGCATATCGGATGCACAAACAAATTTTGCCAAGCCTTCCCTCATTTTTTTTTATTATAAAGAAAAGTTCCAACACTTGTGCCAGTAGAAGCAGAAATTTGGGATTGTACTAGGCCGCCCGCTTGAGCGGTACCTGCTTCCCATGCACCTTTATGTTTGTTTATGATGTGCCTTTTAAGTGTATTATTTCATCCACCTTTGTAAGAAAATTTGAGTCCGCATATTTTGCAAATGACTCCATTTTTTTCGTCATTTAATTTAAAAAATAACCAAACAGGTGATTTTAATTTTCTTTCAGTGGTGGGACTGGGATCATTAGGATTTGAAGGTGATGGTTCAGATGGATTAGACCCCACAATTTCAACGTCGTCATCATCCTCCAATTCCAAGTCATTAATCTCATTTCTTTCCCCATAATCTAAATTTTCAAAGTCATAAGTTGGGCCTTCCCTAGTTTTTTAAGATCTTGAGTGAGATGCAATTTTTTTTAAATAAAAAAAAAGAGGGGAAAGAAATATAAAAGATTAAAAATACTAACAATTAAATAAGCAACTAATAAAGCAAGAAGTGAAACAATAAATAAATTTACCTCAACTTATAGTAGTAGAAGAATAAGTGAACAACTATAAATTATAATAAGACTTGAGACTTGAGAGCTTGTAAGTTCAACTGTTCAAGTTGTAGAAGACTAGAAGTGCCTTTACAAATTAGAGCTTTGATAATTGAATCACCAACTTGTAGAGTAGAAGTGCTTGTAGACTTGTAGTTTATGGAGTAGTATAGAGAAAGTAGAGAATAGAGAGAGATAATTGATTTTTGTATGAGAAAATATGTTGTGGGAAGTTTGGTATTTATAGAAAATGGGCTAAGGGGCATTTTGGGAAGTCAAAAAGTACATTTACATTTTTACCCCCAAAACTAGCCGTTAGAGGGGTAAAAAGTGGAAAAATATTTGAAAAAGGGCCAAACTAGCCGTTATGGGCTCGGGCGGGCCTACCGGGCCGGGTCGGGCCACAACTGCTAGTTTATCCGGGCTTTTGGGCCAGGCTAGCGGGTTAGCGGGCCGGGCCGTGGACGGGACTAAGGGTGTCCACCCCGGACCGGACAAAAGTGCTCGGGCCTAGCGGGCCGGGCCTATATCGGGCTGGGCTTTTAGCCCGGAAAAGCCGGGCCGGGCCAACCCGACCCGATTGATACCTCTAGCTCGGCTCGATAACAATTAGGATTGGCTCGACTCGATAATAAACGAGCCAAGCTCAATCTTGAGTAAGATGCCAACTCTTAAAGCTCGACTTGAGTTCGAAAAGTTCGGTTCGAGTACAACCCTATCTGCAGGGGCGGATTTACAGCCAAGGTTGGGGGTCTCAAGTCCAACTTAAAATTTTGAAAAATTACATATTTTTACTAATTTATTTTTATTTTTATTTTTATTTTTATAGTTAAGCTCCCCTTAAAATTATAAAAGCTCCACCTGACATTATAAATATGTCATATTATGTATAAAATATACACAAAATATGTATAAATAGGTCCAAAAGTCCCCTGACATTATAAATTGTCATATTAGATCTTAAATATATACAAAATATGTATAAATAGCTCCAAAATCCATCTCTAACATTATGAATTTGTCATATCAGGTTTAAAATATACACAAAATATGTATAAATAGGTCTAATTTTTCTTTCCCGGGGGGAGGGGGTGTTATCAAGCCCCCCTAGAATAATTTTCTAAATCCGCCCCTAATTTATCTGGGCAATATTTGAGGTTAAAATACATTTTAACTCCCTATGGTTAGGCCCGATTTCCACTTAATCCCCCAGTAGTTCAAAAGTGGACACTTAACCCTCATTTGGTTTCAGAGTAAAGTGAAACTGTTAAGATTTCTTCAAAACTTATGAAAATTCTAAAATTGGCCAAAAGTATTAACACTTAACCCCCTTGTGTGGTTAATTTTGGGGTTAATCCCCTGTAGAGATAATGCTACCATTTAACACAATTATGTTGGTCTAATTTTGGGATTAAAAGACTATGTAAGATTAATGTTGACCCTTAAACTTTCCAATATGAGGCTGATTTTAACACTTAATCCCCATGTGGAGCTATTTTGAGATAAATATTAGTAATTTCACTTTTGTTCAAAACCATAGGGGGTAAAATAAAAATGGGTTTAACCATAGGGGGGGGTAAATATGTGTTTAACCCAAAAAAGTGAGAACAGAAAATAGCATGTTGAATTTGGTAAGCCACTTTGGGTTCGTTTGATAAAATTGGAAATTAAGTGCTGAATTTTAAGTACTTAAAATCATAGACAATTGAATGCATGTGAAATACTCAAAACAATGTTTCAAGTATTGAAATAGACTGCATTTAGTTATTATTTTCAATAAGCATCTTCCACTGAAGGTTTCAATGATTTTTTTTACTGTTTTTTCAATTAAATGGTATATTTTGAAACGCATTAAAAATAAATAAGTGCTGAAATCAAACGTACCCCCTTTCTTTCCTTCTCTTTTTTCATTAGTTACAATAATATTTTGATAGTTTGAGTCTTTAACATTATTTAAGAATGGATGCAAAAACACATATAATAAGAAACACAAAAAAATTAGTTTGTGTTTTCCCTTATATTTCCTTTTTCTTTTTGTGCCCCTTGATCCAATTATGTAAGAACCAAATAGGGCCTTAATGTTAGAAATTACATTTTCAAGAATATGTTAAAGTATGAACAATTTTTTTTAGTACGGTGGGATGATAACAGAATAAGGACGGACTTTAATACTGGAATTGACAATTGAGGGGCATTCATGTAATCTTATTTTCTTAATCAGGAAAATATTTGTCTCTTGATATTCTGCAGTTACGTAGAATCACAAAGTCATACCCAATTTATCCTACATGAATAGTTTTGAAATTAGTTGTGAAATTTCTCTTTTATTTTATTTTATTTTATTTTATTTTAATAATCTTCTAACCATATACATGGGTGTGTAAAATTAGATCACATAAATAGCAAAGTTGTGTAGTTTTGCTCACCTCAAAATTATTTATTCACTGTTCACCAACTCTTCTATTGACTAATGTAGTGAGACCCACGACTTTTTACCATTAATCAATTCTTATTTAATCATAAGTCTCATTTGCATTAACCAATAGCAGAGCTGGGTGAACAATGAGTGAGCAATTTTGAGATGAACAAAAATGTATTCATAACAAAGTTAGTCATTAACATACATTTTCTTAAAGGGCAAAAATCCATGAAAATTAATGGCCACTAGATAAAATTTTTCTCAACAAAAAATATCTTAAGTGGGTCCTATTATGGATTGTATATCTTCCATATTTAGTGAATTTTCCTTTGGGAATCTGGCATTGGATGGTTGGTTTGTCCTTTTATGTTTATTGGCTTATGAAAGATCATGTTCTCATTTAATTTTTACTGAATAATGATCATTGACAGGTTGAATAGTTTTGGCCTAAAGAAATAAGAAAAATAAACTATCCAATTATAGGTAGTCATTTGTCTTGAGTCTTGACTGGTTTAACCGCCCAATTATTTTAATTTTTTGTTTAACATGAGTTGTATGTTATTTTGTTAGCTTAGGATATTGACCTAATTATCTAGAATGTGGTTTGATTATTGATGACAGTTCACCCCCATCAAAACACAACAACTGACCCATATAGATAGAACCAGGGCCACCAGGCCAATGCCTTCATGTCATCAACTTGGACATTTATTTGTGATTTGTCACAATATTTGACTGTCAATGTGTAGATACAGTGTGTATGTCTAAATTTTAGTGGTTGGACCAAAATAAAATTATAAAATAAGTTTCATCTTCTCTTTCTTTCGGCTATAGAAATGAGAACTTTAAATTTATTAAAATTATCGGGATCGTGAAAAAGACTACGAAAAATTATATTAAAGTAAATAAATATATATATATATTTATATATATATATATTTTAAATTTTTTGGCTTCTTTTCTCAAATTTTTGGTTATAAGAGATTCAGACTTAATTGATCGAATTAAAGACCGGACTCTAACAAACTCGGTTGAGTCTGAACATTACTAAAAGTCTAAAATCATGTCTAGTCTAATGCACAAAACAAACTAGATTCAGTCTTATATTTTATAAAATTGAAAATTAAGTGTTGAATTAAGTACTGAAATTTTTAAGCGATTGAATTTGCAATACTGAAAACAGTTTATCAACTACCTGAAATATTAGATTGCATTTAGTGATTATTTTCAGTCAAAATTTTTCACTTAAAGTTTCAGTGATTTTTTGGCTGTTTTTTCAATAAAGTGGTACATTATCATATGCAGTGGAAAAAAATTAAGTGTTGAAAGTTTTTATTTTTAGCACTTAATTGGGTCATCAAACATACATTTACTCTCATATATATATATATATATATATAGTTCTTATAAATACCAGGGGGTGGATCCATGATTTTTTAGTCTGGAGGGGCATAATATAAGTATAAATAGAACGTTCGCAAAAGCTAATACTATCATTCCTAATACTGCGACGGAGTTTCAGATCTTGAAAATGTTTCATTGTAGCATCATTTGTAACATTACTGGATCTCTTTTTCTGAATCTCACAAGCAAACTATTATTTAAAAATTGGTCCCCCATTCAATTGCATAAGCGATTTTTCACAATTTTCATAGCAACGGGTAGAACCAACACTAATTTTAAATCTTAATTCACAATTCATATATTCACCTTCACATATTGACAGTTCACAATTTATGTACACAATTAAAAAAAAAAAAAAAAAGCTAATATTTCTCAAGTCTTTAATCCAATGATCATATCTAAATGCCAAAAATAATATGAAATCAATCAAAATTCTCGATTTCTAACATGAGGTTTGGACTACTTCAATAATGGTGGAATCTCTCTAACATACTCCAATATTCAAAATTAAATGGTATCACTGTCACGTATTTGAAAAATATTTGAGATGTAAAATTTGAGAAGTATAACATACTCAAACTATTTTTACACACCAAATTGAGGATAAACATGTAATATGAGGGGGACCTATTCCTGAAATACTATATGTAAATTAATAATTTTCAAAATTCAAGAGTGGAGGCCTCACTTGCCTCTGCCTTACGAACACGAATGTCATGTTGGTTTAATAATAAACAAAAATATTTAGGAGAGATTTTAGGTTCGTGCTTAGATGAGTCACAAAATAATTTCTTTCAACTTACACAAATCCCAAGTTCCCAAACCTTCTCTCTCTCTCGTGGATTTTCATCTCATCAGAATCATGTTTATCTTTGTGATGTAATTTTCAGTAGTCTATTCCACAACTCCATGTGACTTTCCAACAACAATCATCTTTAGTGATTCAAACTCAGGTGCAGGTAAAATTGAGTAATGATTTATGCAAATAAAATGTACATATAAAGTATGCATATAAATATTTGGGCCATTTATTTCGGTAGGTCTTATGTATGCAGGCACGGACTCTACCAAAATGAATGGTCCATATCTTCATATGCAGACTTTATGTGCACACATAGCATTACCTGATAAAATTTCTGCAGCATAAAGTGGAGTATTGTTACAAGTCGACCTTACACAAATAAAAGGATCCCTATTATTAAACACTTTAAAAAATAAAACCAAATCATTTGTGAACCTAGTATCCGATTCTAATAGTCCATTTTAATTGAATCATTTAGTGTTTGGCGCGGCCATTTAGTTTGAGATTATTAATCCATTTTAAAAGAATAACCCCTTATATGAAAGACTAAGTTGTACTATGGGAAAATTTGGGAGGATGGATATACAAGAATTCGGGTCTCAGACATGGGTATCCGAGAGAAGGGCCTGCAGTCTAACAGGAAATAATGGGCCAATCAGTAAGCCCATAGATAGCCACTGACTGTCCACTATAAGACTTGTCATTTTTTCCTTTCCATGAGAAAAGCCTACTGGGCTAGCCAACATTTTACTTTCTCACTCCTCTCTAGACTTGTTGAGAAACTTGTTGAGAGGCTTGTTGAGAAAGCAAAGAGTCGATTGTGGTTCATCTTTCTTAAATTTAAGTTTTGTGAATGTTATTTTTTTTTCTTCATATGCGCTTTGTCTATTTTCATACTTCTTTTAAAATTGAATATTTGTCAAATTAATATAACCTTAATTTTAAAAAAGTGGGACTTGAAGACTGTCAAAGGGCGTAACTAGCACTGGGCAACGTTGCACTGTAGCCATTGCAGATTTTTTGAAAATAAACTCAAAGTCTCGGCTGTGTGGAGACTGTCATCACTTATTATTATTATTATTTGATGATGTCGAAAATTGGTAAGAGCAAAGAAAGCAGTTTAAGGAGAGAGAGAGAGAGAGAGTGAGAGACTATTTTTTTTATGTGGTTCGGCCTTGTTAATGAAGGTACCTACGTCCACGTGTGTGTCTGAGCACGTTCACTAGCAGATCACCCGCGGGCCTGGTGAGCCAACAAAGAGGGGCGGCACTACCAGTAATACCGGCCGGGTATATGCGTACAATGGTGAATTCTATAGAGCGAGGTGCTATCTAGACTGAAAAGTCGGCCCCTTCAATGGGGGTGAGAGGTCTCTTTTATAGATGTAAGAGACCTACTCATACATGATTAAGGAAATATAATCCAATTGATATAAATTGGCATTAATTGTGGGGTTTTCTAATTAGATTAGGAGATAGTTTGCACTTTCCATTAGTCTTCTAGCTTGAGTAGGAAACTGTCCGTAATGCTCGGGATCATGCCTGTGGGTCGGATGAGCTGTTCCCGCGGTGGGATGTGCTTGTGCGGTCTTCCCGACCTGTTGGGTGGGTCGTGGATGAACCGCTCGGGAGGTATCAGGTGGACCAAACCGCTCGGGATGATGCTTGTCAGTAGTTGCAGAATAGAACCGCTCGGGCATGGGCTGATTTTGGGTGTATCAGTTGCCCCCCCATTTCCAAGGTTGGCTGGATGCTATATCGGGGCAAGTTTGGAAATCAGTTTGATGTTACTTGCCACTATATGAGTGCTTGGGGAAGCTGCCTCGGGGCTTCTGAGCCTGGTGAGTCCTCAGGAACTGGCTGAGAGTTGAGACCCAGCCTAACTCGGGACCTTTAGGTGCTCGGGAACTGACCAGGAGTTGAGACCCGGCCTAATTCAGAGTCTTTGAATGCTCGGAAAGTGACCGAGAGTTGAGACTCGGCCTACTTCGGAGTCTTTTTACTAGAGTTAGCTCCCAGGATGGTTATCTTCTGCCCGTAAACCTTCGTCAAGGTTGTGGGTAGAAGAATTTGACCATGTTGGAAAAGCCGACCTAAAGCGTATTGCTTTAGGGTCCTTTTATGTTAACTCCCCAAGATGGTTGTCTTCCGCCCAGTTAGCCTTCGTCAAGACTGTTGGGAGAAGAGCTTGACCATGTTGGTGGAGCCAACCTAAATCACGTCGCTTTAGGGTCTTTTTGTTCCTATATCGTCGGCCAACCTAAGAGATTTTAGTCACCTCTATCGTCGGTTTGGACCTAAGTGGAGTTAATGCCTCTTAGTACTGTAGGTGCTCGATCGGGTTGTCCAAGATTTTGACTTGGTTATCCGTGAGGCCTGTAAATACCCGGTGTGATTACCTGTTTAGTTCACTACGCCATCTTTCCCCCAAGCTTTCGCTAAGACGAGGGTCTTACAGAGGCTATGAACTGTAGGTAACCGACCTGGAACATGGTGGTTGCAGGGTCTTTTGAAGCTTGCCATCATCAGCCACATAGAAGGTTTGCCCCCATCGTCGGTTGGACCTAAGCGAAGCCTGTGCCTCGGGCGTGACCCCGAGGTCTTTGGTTCCTGGGTTTGGAGCCCGAGGTCTTTTTAGTGCCTGAGTTGGAGCACGAGGTCTTTTTCGTGCCTCGGGGTTAGGCCCGAGGTCTTTGGATGTCTCGTGGTTAGGCCCGAGGTCTTTGGATGACCTCTCTAACAATCGGTGGAGCCTCATGTGGTGATCAAGCAAGTACCACTGTAGTTGGGCTCATATAGACCGATGGAGACAGGGGGTCGGATCAGGATAGTCGGGATCCTGATTTCTCTGTGCCGGAGACAAAGTCAGAACTGCTTGATCCTGACCGATGTGAACTGGAGGTCGGGTCTGGACTGCCGGACTCAGACCACTGTGAATTGGAGGTCGGGTCGGGACTACCGGACTCAGACCGCTGTGAATTGGAGGTACTTTCAGAACTCCCGGGCTGATCTCGCTTTCGCTTATTTCTGGAAGACTCGTTGCTTTCTTGCCCGATGTCTTTGGTCTTTAGAAACTCTACAGTGTCAATGTATTTTCCAACTCTCTCGAAGAGCTCAACCAAAGTTTCCGGTTGATTTCTGTGGAACGACACGGTGCACATGGTGTGTTGAACTCCCTAGCAGAAGGCTATGATGGCGATTGTCTCGTTCAAATTGCGAATTTGAAGCTTCTGTTGGTTGAATCGGTCGGAGAACTCCTTGAGGGACTCATTATTCCGTTGTCTGACTGTCAGTAGCTGCATGTCTGGCTTTGGCCGTTCATGCATGCCGACGAACTAGTTGATGAACTGCTTACTGAGTTGTTTGAAACTGCAGACCGATCGGGGCTCCAAGGAGTAAAACCACTGCATGGCCGGGCCATTCAAAGTGCTGGGGAAGGCTAGGCAATGTAGTTCATCGGAGTGGGTGGCTAGGGCCATCTGAGCCTTGTAGGTCCGGATGTGGTCGACCGGGCTTCCCGAGCCGTTATAGGGATCTAGGCGAGGCTGCTTAAATTTGTGCGAGATGGCAAACCTCGTGATCTGGCTGGAGAACGGTGACTCTGTTTCAGTATTGGCCTGATTCTGAACGCGGTTTTGACCAAGCTTTTTGGCCACTCCGTCAATCTGCTTCTGCAAGTCCTTGATTCGGGCTTCCACTCCTTCCCGACCGGTATCTGAGGGGTCGGTCGGGTCGGTGGAAGAGGCTTTTTCTTCATGGCGGGGTGCTGTCCTCTGGGATCGGGCTCGGCTATGACTTCGGGTAACCGTGTGCTCAGGGATGACTCGGCTCTTGACCGAGTGACCTTGGACTGATTCCCGGGCCATTACTCCCGCCCTTCCTCTCGGGCAGCACGCCCACTGTTGATGTCTCTAGCATCCTCAACACGGGACGGGTTGGCTCGGGCGCGTTGTCTGGTCAAGATCGGTTACCGACCGTACGCAACGTTCCCGGGTCGTTTCCCGGCCCCTGTAGGTCTGCTTTGCTGGGCTTCGATCTGTTACTGGATTTGACGCTGGCCCTCAAAGAGTTGTGTGAGTGTCGCGGTGATCTGCTCAGATGTCATGATTGCAGCAACCGGTGCGGGGCCGAAGGAACATCCCGTTCGGACCGCTGATCAGCCTTCTTACCCTTCTTCGGTGGCATGACGATCGGTCGAGAGATTTGTTGATGAGAAGACTTGTCGTTTCCCACAGACGGCGCCAAACTGATGATGCCAAAAATTGGTAAGAGTAAAGTAAAGCAGTTTAAGGAGAGAGAGAGTGAGAGACTGTTTTTTTTGTATGTGGTTCAGCTCTGTTAATGAAGGTACCTACGTCCACGTATGTGTTTGAGCACGTTCATTAGTAGATCACCGGCGGGCCTGATGAGCCAACAAATAAGGCGCGACACTACCAGTAATACCGGCCGGGTATATGCGTACAATGGAGAATTCTATAGAGGTGCTATCTAGACTGAAAAGTCGGCCCCTTCAATGGCAGGTGAGAGGTCTCTTTTATAGATGTAAGAGACCTACTCATACATGATTAAGGAAAAATAATCCAATTGATATAAATTGGCATTAATTGTGTGGTTTCTTAATTAGATTAGGAGATAGTTTGCACTTTCCATTAGTCTTCTAGCTTGAGTAGAAAACTGCCCGTAATGCTCGGGATCATGCCTGTGGGGCTGGATGAGCTGTTCCCGCGGTGGGATGTGCTTGTGCGGTCTTCCCGATCTATTGGCCGAGTCGTGGATGAACCGCTCGAGAGGCATCAGGTGGACCAAACCGCTCGGAATGATGCTTGTCAGTAGTTGCAGAATATAATCGCTCGGGCATGGGTTGATTTTGGATGTATCATTATTATTGTTATTATTATTATTATTATTATTATTATTTAAGAGTAATACTTGGGGCACAACCAAAGCCACAACTTTTTTTGCACAACCTTCATTTTGTGTCTATCTCTCTCTCTTGATGGGTCCTACAGTGCCAGTGACCCCACAGTACCCACAAGGAGAGAGATAGACACAAAATGGAGGTTGTGCAAAAAAGGTTGTGGCTTTAGTTGTGCCTCAAATATTACTCTTTATTTAATAATAAGAGTTTTATCGCTAGTTATTATAGTTCATAAAATTTGGAATAACGCACATTAATTTGGGTTGACTAAAAGTGAGAATAGAAGTATTGTGTGGAAAATTGAAGGTGGGTACGAAGGGTCATATGCAAAGTAAAAATTTTGTTTCTGAAGAGTAACAAACACACACACTAAAATAAGTAGCTCTTCTAGCATTGTAGAACTTGTCATGTATTCTAATCTGTAGAGATTTGTTGGGCTATGTCCTGCTTAGGTTGTGTGTGTGGGTGTGTGTGCGCGTGCGTCCCTCAGGTAAGTAAATAAAAAAAAAATAATAATAAGGAGCTCTTTTTGAAGAGTAAAAAGTTAAAAATAAAAAATAAAATTGGGGCCCTAGACAGCCGGTTGCCTAAAAAAATGTATAAACACACAAATTTTGTTTCTGAAGAGTAACAAACACACTAAAATAAGGAGCTCTTTCTGAAGAGTAAAAAGTTAAAAATAAATAAATAAAATTGGGGCCCTAGACAGCCGGTTGCCTAAAAAAATGTATAAACACACTATCTTTTTCAAAACTTATATATATACATCAGTCCAAAAAAAAAAAAAAAAATCTTAGGGCTCTCCCCCAACCCCCCGTCGCGCACTCGTGCCCACAAAAAACAAAAAAAAAAAGCTATCCCGCCCACCAAAAAAAAATGCGGCCCAACTTGTTTGGTGTAATATATATCATGAGTAATGTTAGGGGTACAACTCATTTACAACACCATCTCTATCTATCTTCTAAATGGTACTGTGAGGTCTGATTAAATTTTAATAGACCCTAATGCCACTTAAGAGAGATATAGAGAAGGTTATAAAAATGAGTTGTACACCTAATATTACTCATATATCATTGACTAATTGTAAATGACCACTAATTGCTTGACTCACTATTTCATACATAAGTTATAATTTAACTAGATTTTTTTTAAAAATATTAATCAACCCCTTTGAGAAATCATGGGTCCGCACTTGGAGGTTGTAATGGGATATCAAAATGCAAGGGGTAGTTCAACCATTAGGCAAGTTAAGGCCCCCATTATACATACATACATATATATATATATATATTATGTAATATTACATTCTTTTACAAAAGATAAATAAAAATAAGAAAGAAGAGAAAGAAAATTAAGTTGCAGGGCCGGCTCTGAGGGGAAGCGGCACACGCGACAGCATAGGGCCCCTCTTTATGCAGGGTCCACTCTAAAAAATTTTAACCCAAATTTATTATTTAAGAAATCAATAAATAATATTTGTAATATTTATGCTAATATACAGAGGGCCCTTATTTAGACGTTTGAGTATGGCCCTCAAAATCTCAGGGCCGGCCCTGTTAAGTAGTGTTGCCAAAAAAAAAAGCCACTTCATAATATTTTATTATATTTCGAATATATATAATCACTTAATTATTGCCTGCTTGAAAAAGACCCCCTATTAATTGTAAACCAACTACATACATCGATTCCTTAATAATAAAAAAAACATATATTCCTAAAATAAAGTCCTCCAACGTTTCGCTACCTCCTTAATTTCAAGACTTCACACCCATCATATAGCAAAACAAAAGGAAAAATCATGTTAACTCCATCCCAAAAATAAGTGTCCATTTCAAGTATGTACATTATTTAAGAAAGATGTATTATATTAATTTTTTTGGTTCATTTCATATTCACTAGTACTATTTTATCCTTGGATATAATGGATGTTTAACTTCCTGCTTATTTTGGGGTCACACATAAATGCTACTTTATCTTTATTATTATAAGAGTATTATAGGAAATTTAATGATTAAATTTTGTAGTTGATCTTTCAAAAGTAGATACTTATTTTGGAACATTCAAAAAGAAAATATGGAGACTTATTTTAAGACGAGGGTGTATTATTTTCTATCTAGAAGTCTTAAGAGAAATTAAGTTGATAAAACCAACAAATAATTAATACACCAATTGAAATATTAAATTTTGATTAAGGAGTAGATTCTTCCAAATGCATTGATTGATTATAGAATCATATTAATAATATACATGTAACAGTTATTTCCGCAGAAAGTAGTTTTAGGAAAGTAGTTTTTTTAAAACTAATATTGATAAAATCTTATCTAAGATCAATCATGTCACGTGAGAGATAAAATAGATTAGTACTCATGTTATCGATTAAAAAAAAAAAAAAACCCCCTTTGAATATGAAACAGATTAGTACTCATGTTATCGATTAAAAAGGAAAAAAAGAAAAAAAACCCATTTGAATATGAAACGTTTAATTTAGCAATGTTGCATCTAAAAAAGCAAGAATTTTTTTTAAAAATAATTGATATGATTAAAATTAATGTCTGCTTACCTAAGGCCCCAACAATGCCAACATGCATTGAGTCGCCCTACAAAGTGTCGATTCTATAAATTTAAGTCTTTGGTGAGTGTCAATTTTTTGCGCACAAGTCTGTGTCCAATCTAAAAACTCTCTTAAAATTGTTTCATTTCAAACCAACATTATCTTGGTTATGACAAGAACCAAATAAAAAGTAAGACCTACATTGAATCTGGTCCAACTTTAGTCTTTCCCAAAACAAACCCTTAAAGTCGAAAGAGACTCGTATGCTAAACACTGACACTCACCATTACTACGGTTTTTATAATTTGTTCACCTATTAATCACAAACTCGATTTAATCTTTGCTTCCTCAAACAACCTCAAATAAGTGAGACGGGTTGAGCCTTGTCCAATTTTAGAACTTTCCCAAACAAACCCAAATAAGTGAGATGGACTGATCCTTGTCCGATTTTAAAACTTCCCAAACAAAACCTTAAACTGACCCTAGTCCAGTTTGATGACATTCCCAAACAGGTCCTAACAAAAAAAAAAAAAAAAAAACCACGTGTTACTTACTTGCCTATCACGTTAGGGCACCCAACCACAACCTATAAAACCTTACTTCATCACCTCCCTCCTTCATTTTCCAACCCTAATTCCTAGACAGCTTTAACAGGTTAGAGAGAGGAAAAAAAAAATGGGTCGTGTGATCAGATCTCAGAGAAAGGGTGCCGGCTCAGTCTTCAAGTCCCACACCCACCACCGCAAGGGTCCGGCCAGGTTCCGTAGCCTAGACTTCGGTGAGCGCAATGGCTACCTTAAAGGTGTGGTCAACGAGATCATCCACGATCCGGGTCGGGGCGCCCCGTTAGCCCGAGTCACGTTCCGACACCCGTTCCGGTTCAAGCACCAGAAGGAGTTGTTCGTGGCCGCTGAGGGGATGTACACTGGACAGTACGTGTACTGTGGCAAGAAGGCCAATCTGAGTGTGGGTAATGTGCTTCCTCTCAGATCAATACCCGAGGGGGCCGTTGTTTGTAATGTTGAACATTATGTGGGTGATCGTGGGGTTCTCGCTAGGGCTTCTGGTGATTATGCTATTGTGATCAGTCATAATTCAGATAATGGAACTTCAAGGTATAAAGCTAGAGTTATTTTTATTTTTTTATTTTGTATTTATGTTTTGTGAATTGTGGAATTTTTGAAAACTAATAACCTGCTCGGTTCGGCTCTTTGCCCATTGAACAGATAACCGAACAAAGGAGGTTATGTGATAGAGAGAGAAATTCATGCAGTGTATAAATTTGGAGGAAGAAAATTAATGGGGCCATGATTTTTAGTTAGTGGGGCAAAGAGAGAGTTCCGAGAATTGTCAAGTCTATTGTTCATACATTTGGGCTGGAAATAGCACCTTTTATTATTATTATTTAAATATTTATTTTATAATAAGAGTTGATTACCTATATTAATTTGTAAAGCTTGAGTTGTGGTAAAATATTTTGAGTTGAAATAATTAAAAAGTGATAAGAATATGTGATGGGACAAATATTTAAGGGAGGTTGAACTATAATTAGCCAATATAGAGTACATAAAATCATTTTTACAAAATTTGAGAGGGGCTAATTCACATACTGTAAAAAAAATAATAATAATAAAAAAATTAAAAAAAAAATTGAATTTTTTTCCATATAACCAAAAATTCTAAAAAAAAAAACTGAGGAAGGCTATAGGCGGTAGGCCCCTAGTCTATCAATGGCTCAGCCATTGAAAGAGAGTGTATAAATGTGTGTGTATATGTATATATATAGAGAGAGTGTATATGTATATATATATATAGAGAGAGAGAGAGAGAGAGAGCAATTAACGAGTAAGAGCATCCATAATGGTGTTAAAGAGAAATAAACGAGTTAGAGGATGAGGATCCATAGTGGAGCAATTAATGAGTAAGAGCATCCATAATCGTTTTAAAGAGAAATTAACGAGTTAAAGGACCATAGTGGTGTTAAAGCCCTAGGATAATTAGGGCAACTAAAGGATTTAATGTGCACAACCTTATAGAGTACATAACAATTTCGTATAACGAAACTTAAGTTTGTTATATGCCAAAGAATGGCTATTGTAAAGGAAACAACGTAGTGCCATGTGGGGACCAAACAGCACACAGAGAGCCGTTTGGAAATAGCACCACATAAGCACTACGTACGACCGAATATTCAAAATGAGCGTTTGTTTAGCCAAAAAAAAAAAAAAAGAAAAAAGAAAAAAAGAAGAAAGAATATTTGGGATGAGTTGGATAACAATTGCATCTGTATTAGTAGTTCAACTGCTCTCTATTTAAAATCTATAGCTTGACTCACAATATAAGATGAATTTGATTGTAATTAGTGTTCAATATTAAGACAAATATCTCAAATACTCATAAAATATGGGGCGTTCTGATATTTTAAGGGAGGCTTTAAGTGTAATATTTTAGGGTATACCAAAAATTCTTCAAAACAATAGGGGGCCGGGGGCTTGCCCCTATACATATCTGTCCCTGCCGGAGTGTAGACCCATAACCGAACAACAGTTTATCATGTTCAGAAAGTTTAGATCTTTACAATCTACTTCTATAATTTAAGCACTCATAAGCTTGTAACCTCTGGTTTTCTCTGTTTGTTTCAATTTATATTTATTTTGTAGGTGTTGCTATGTTTTGGCTAGTCTGATTTGTCCATTTGTTTTGTAGGATTTGACCTTATGTAAATATTGATTTAATTGATCTGACCTTGTAGTTTATATTTGTGTCCTGAATTGGTTATGATTTTAGTGCTTTAGAGTGCTTTGAGCGTTGAGAATTCACTCATATCATTTGGTGGATCTTGGAATTAGGTGACTTCAATCACATGCTTTATATATAACTCTTGTTCTCTTAGCTTTGATTACATTGAAAAATATTGAAACACAAATTTGCATACCTTCAAATGTAAATGAAGAACATCAATATGTGTATTGAGTCGGTCACCATTTGGGAATTTTCTGCTCTATACTATTTCATTTCACAGTCCAGGAAGATTATGTTGTTACAATTGTGATAAAATAAAAAAATTGGCATTAATTCAATGATACCCAGAAGAGGCATAAAGCTTATAGCTAGGCTAATTAAATTTCCAAGTCATTTACCACTCAAAAAAAAAAAATTTCCTGAAAACAGCGTGAACTTCCAGGTATTTGTGCAAACTCACACAAATTCCTTGGAACTTTTGACTAAAATTGCATGAGGGAGCTAGGTTTAGAATTTATGCATGCCCTTTTTGGTTGTGATTGTTTTTCTTGTTGGTTGAGCATTTTCTTGCAGTGAATGTAGTGTTTTCTAATTTAATTTGTTACCTCTTAATCTTTTTTCCTTTTCTTTTGGTCACCTGAATGGGGAACTTTTTTTGGTGTAAATTAATAAATAGAGTAGCCATCTATGTTTATAGTGGTTTCTAATTAATGGACCGTTCAATGATTAATGTCTGAAATTCTTGTGCCATTGACAGAATTAAGCTCCCATCAGGGGCAAAGAAGATTGTAGCCAGCGGGTGTCGTGCCATGATAGGCCAAGTTGCTGGAGGAGGACGTACCGAGAAGCCCATGCTCAAGGCTGGAAACGCGTATCACAAGTTCAGGGTCAAGCGTAACTCTTGGCCGAAGGTTCGTGGTGTGGCTATGAATCCCGTGGAGCATCCCCACGGTGGTGGTAACCACCAACATATCGGTCACGGCAGCACGGTCAGCCGTTATAAGTCACCTGGAGGAAAGGTTGGTCTAATTGCCGCCAGGCAAACAGGTCGGCAGCGTGTAAAGGCGGCTGCTGCTGCTGCCAAAGGCGATTATATGGCGTAGATAGATTTTCCTGAGGATGTTTTCTTGGATTTGGTTTCTTTTCTTACATTCTTTTTGGTTTTAATTATGTTTTTTTTGGATTTTTGAGTTTCTTTTTTTTTTTTTGATCACGGATTTTTGAGTTTCAAGTGCTACACTACATGGTTTAAGAATATTGAAAGTTTTGTTGGGAAATTTAGAAATGAATATTTTTACTTGGACTAATTGTTCTTTTTTAGGTGGTGATTTTTTGTTGATTTATGGATATTGTTTCCATTTGAATACCTTCTTTGGGTGGTGGCACTACAAGAAATATGACTTTTAGTGACGAAAAATTTCGTCACTAAAAGTCCAATTTTCGTCACTAAAGGTCTTTACCGACGAAAAAAATTTCGTCACACGTTCGTCACTAATTCCTCGACGAGAAAGGTTTTAGTGACGAAAAATAATTTCGTCGCTAAAAGTACTCTTTAGTGACGAAATATTTCGTCGCTAAAAGTACCCTTTAGTGACGAAACATAGTTTCGTCACTAAAGATCACATACTTTTAGCTACGAACTTTCGTCACTAAAAGTTCTATTTAGTGACGAAATATTTCATCAACAAAAAGAATATTTTCCGACGAAATATATTTCGTCAAGAAAGGTCACCTACTTTTAGTGACGAACTTTCGTCGGGAAATAGAACTATTAATGACGAATTAGTTCGTCGCTAAAGGTATTCTATTAGTGACGAAACATTTCGTCGCTAAAAGTGACTAATTTTCGACGAAATACATTTGTCAATAAAGAATAACTATTACTGACGAATTATTTCGTCACTAAATGTGATTATTTATCTACGAATTCTTTTCGTAGTTAAAAGATAACTATTACCGACGAAATATTTCGTCACTAATAGTATATTATTATCGACGAAATAATTTCGCAGGTAAAAGTTCACTATTAGTGACAAAATATTTCGTCACTAAATGTTAGAAGAAAAATGATATGTGAACCATTAGTGACGAAATATGAACAATTAGTGACAAAAATTTCATCACTAAAAAAGCATGCTCTTTTTGAAAATATATTGCATTTTCAGTCTAGTTTTTTTTTTTTTTTTTTCACCTGCTAATTGAATAATCTAAAAATATTCATAACATCCACAGCATTCATATTAAATAATCAAATGTTCATTCATTACTAAAATCATCTACTCAATCCAACATAACAAAATAGTATATTGAAAATCCAAAATACAAATTCAAAACGAAAAATCAAACGTCAATCCCGTAATACAAATATTACTTCAGTCCAAAAAGATCAAAATACGGAGTTGAATTCAGTCCTCGAGATGCCCGTAAATCTGCAATATAAAATTTTAAACGTCAATGTCAAAAAATAAAAATAAAAAAAACCTAAATTTGGAACATTGTTTTTTTATGTCCTTTAATGAAATAGCTAAGGTTTCAAAAGAGTTTAGAGTAACTTTTTAAACTTAAAATTAACGAACCATGTAGAAGCGGGAGATGGTTGCGGATTCTGCCTTATCAGTTGGTCTAGCAATTGTTTCATTTGCGCTTGTTCTTGTGCCATCCGACTTATCATATCTTGCTGGCTTTCAACAATACCACGCAAGGAAATAACCTCTGCATCGGGTTCGGTAGATACTGTCTGAGATGAGCACGACGTTGGCCTAGGCCCATGACCAAGACCTTTAACATAACCTGGCTTCTTTCCCAACACACAATCAGCAACCTCATCCTGTGTTGGGCGGGTCCCTCCCTCAGATACAGGCTAGTTCAACCTCTCCTCCATTTCCTCCTACAAAGCATGTGGAAACTTATAAGCACTCATTGTGAGTAGTCATTACTACTTTTGACCAACTTTAATAAGATATAACTAGTAACTTACATGTATCACCCTAGCCTGGTCACAACACCAACCATTGGCTTCCGTGTGACGTGATCATTTCCACCATTCACAACGGCCAAGAGGCCTCCCGCGGGTCTTTTCCTACAATTGAAAAAAATGACTTTTAGAATCGTAAAGAAATATTATTAATTTGAAGACTTGTATAAACAATATTTACCTCTTTTGCTTTGGCTGCAACAAACGATCATGATCCCATACAATGAGTGACAGTCTGGCTAGCTCTATTCTTCTTATTTGTCTCAGACCGTTTCTTCAAGAGTAAATAATTTGAAGTAAATGAACAAATATAAATGTCGTTCTCAAATCTTAAGATTAAACTTTTAATTGTACCTTAAAGGCTTCTGACGAGAAATAGTCGCATTTTTTATCCCAATCAGGCTGACTCAACTCAATGGGGCAATGGGCACGTGCCTCATCCACTGAGCTGTACTTCTGAAATAACTTGTGCAACTCGTAGTTGCTGCCCCTCCTGCGTGCCATTGCGAGCTCAGTGCAAGTTCGCTTAGCATGAGGTGTAGATGTATCCACATCAATCCTCATCTGCAAGTTAAAAAAAAAATTCAAACATGTAAAATTTAAAAAATAAAAAAAGCATATTATTGTCAAATATCTATATGTAAAGTTTTAATAACAAACACTATTTAATATACTTTCAAGCAGGTGAATAACTCCTCTTTATCTGTTTCAGGCACTTCACTCCATTTATTGTATTTCTTTGCAATGTTCTCCCTCGTAAGAACACCAATCTCATTAGAGAGCTTGGCAGACTGAACTTCATCGGTTGGTCTACCCAAAATAGGGTCTATGTCAACTGTTAACTTTCGGCCTTGACTTCGTATCAGCTTATCGAGCCCCTTACCTCTAGTGGGCCCACGACCACTCACGGTAGAACCTATAATAAACAAATAGAGAGACATAATCACTCTTATGTAATCCGCATAACTGTAAAGCAAATGCGTATGTATTAGACATTATATTATTACTAAAAACAAAATATATAACATGATAAACATTACCAACAGATGACGGTGTATGCGAAGTAGAAGGCTCTGATGGTATACTCGTCTCGCCTGCTGCCGAGTGATGGTGGACAGAGGCATCATGGGGTGAAGATAACTCTGATGGCCCACCTACACAACATCTACTCTGATCATCAACTACCGGTGGCAATGATTTAGACGAGCGCCGCTTTCCGGGTGCCATAGTTAAACCTGTGGCAAATGTGGATACACATAATAGGACTAAATAAATAACATCATGCATAGAAATTGAATAAATCACTTCACATTTCCAATATGACAAAAGACGCCATAGTAAACATGTGTAGAAACCAATCAAATGTTCATACATTAATAAAGTCACATACTTAATCCACAAACCAAAAAAAAATATATATCTTCCTACATCCAAAATCCAAAGCAAATAAAATTTCAAAAAATTTAGATTAAAACAAGTCGTATATTTCAGTCATATGCTCCGAATGCTTTTAAATCTGCAACACAAAAATATATACATCAATGTCAATAAAATAAAAATAAAAGAAACAAAGTTTGAATATTTATAAAATACATTATCTTTTAACTATAAAATTACCTCACATATTAATTTCATTGTCATCATCATCATCATCATCAGTACACACATGATTATCGGACTCATCCATATACTCAATCAAGGTTTCATCCTCTTCATCCTCTTCTTCGACCCCTTCGTCATCATCACATATGAAGTCATCTGTAGTATTTCCTCGCTTACTTGTTTGCACAATCCTAGCATCAACCATTTCAGGAGGAATATCTTTCCTATTTAATGCCCCAACTTCATTCTCATGAACATGGACAAAGTTCGATGACTCATTTTCTTGGTACACCTCTTCAGTGACCACGTTTACATCATCAGCATCCATTTCTGCAGTTACTACCTCTGGAACATCATACACATGCCTATGATGAATCTCCTGAACAATTTGCCAATTTGTACCCAACTTCGGGTCATTTAGGTAGAAAACTTGCTTCGCTTGGATCGCTAGCACAAATGGATCATTCTCGTACCACCTTTTACTTACATTTAAGCTTGTAAAGTAATCATCTTTTTGTATCCCCTTTTTCTTATCATCAACGTCGAACCAATCACATCGTAACAGTACAACCTGATTGTCCATTGGATAATCCAGTACAAGGACTTCTTTAAGAACACCATAGAAGTTGATTAATTGGTCCTCATGTTCCCCCTCTACAACTAAGCCACTATTTTGACTCTTACGTCGACTGTCACGATCTCGTGTATGGAATCTAACTCCATTAACTATGCAGGCACTATATGATCGGGCCCTAAAGTCTGGACCCAAAGCTAAGGCATATAATTGATCACTAGCTTCATTTGATCCTTCGTGGCGCAACTGTTTTATCTATTAAAAAAATGTAGATATAGTCATATATTTGGGTATGTTAATCAAATTCAATTCAATTCAAATCATATCAAATCTTACATATTTTTTAAACCAACTAGCAAATTCCTGTAGGTGCCTCTCTTCTAAGTTTTGTTGACTTTGAGTCATCAAGTATGTCTTATGCTCACTGGATACACAATCAACAATAATTAAATTATGCAACAATAATGTTCTCACTTCGTAGATATCGATTTTTTAAATGATATATGTATAGTGCTTACTCGATGTACTTGTCCAAACTGTCACAATTATTTAGCACGTATCTATGTAAAGTATCATAATCATGCTCTGCCATCTCAAAATAGTGTCCTGCTCCAAAAGGACGTACTTTCGGTGTGAAAACTGACAATTTGCTATCTTCGTCACCATTTCCTCCATCATAATTACGTTCATTTTTGTTATACTTGGTCTCAATTCCACGGAGATACATGGATACAAATGTTAGACACTCATTCACAATATAGGCCTCTGCGATTGATCCTTCGGGACGAGCTTTATTGGTGACATAACCCTTAAGGGTACACAAGTACCTACAAATATATGGACAATTTGCAAGTAACGATATGAGTTTTTAAATAAGCATATACATGAACCAATCAATTTGTATAACTACTTTCACCTTTCAATTGCATACATCCAACGGTACTGCACTGGTCCTGCAAGTATTGCCTCAGGTGGAAGGTGAATGGCTAAGTGGACCATGACATCAAAGAATGCAGGTGGGAAGATTGCTTCTAGCTTGCACAATATTTTTGCAATATCGTTCTCAAGTTTCTCGAGCACTTGTAACTTCAAAGTCTTACAACATAGTTCTTTGAAGAAAAAGCTTAGCTCAACTAGCGCGGTATACACGTCCTTTGGTAAACATTTTCGGATCGCAACAGGTAAAAGTCATTGTAGTAGAACGTGACAATCGTGACTTTTCATCCCTGACACCTTATGATCCTTATCGCTCACGCAACGAGCAATGTTGGATACATAACCATATGGAAATTTTACAGACTTAAGAAATTCAGCAATATCTCGCCTCTCATTAGGGGAAAGTGTATAACATGCGGGAGGTACAGCATATGAATCTCCCTTATGTTCTGGATGTAATTCCGCCCTTATGCCCATGTCAACCAAGTATAGTCTCGCTTTAAGCGTGTCTTTCGATTTACCATCTATGTTCAACAACGTTCCCAACACACTCTCACAAATATTCTTCTCAATGTGCATCACATCAAGATTATGGCGTAGTAAATGCTTGTGCCAATACGACAATTCAAAGAAAATGCTCTTTTTCGTCCAATTCAACTCCTCGGGTCTTCGATTTCTCTTCTTACCAATAATCGGATGCTTCCCAGGGTTGACATCTTGAACACGACGTAGCTGTTGTAGGATTTCTTCCCCAGAGCGCTCCTTGGGTTTTGACCCATGTTCTGTCTTACCATCAAACTTTCTGCTCCTTCGCCAACTATGATTCTGAGGCAAAAATCGACGGTGCCCCGTATAACCTATCTTACCTCTCAACTTCCTTGAAAATATATCCTCATTGCAAGTAGGGCATGCCTTGTATCCTTTAGTACTCCAGCCAGACAAATTAGCATATGCAGAAAAGTCATTTATAGTCCACATAACTGCAGCACGTAACTGAAAACTCTCTTCAGCATATGCATCATATGTTCGTGCACCATTCTCCCACAACTCTTTTAATTCATTAATCAGCGGTTGTAGATACACATCAATGTCCTTCCCAGGTGCAGTTGGTCCAGGTATAAGCAAGGACATCATAAAAAATGGTTCCTTCATACATTTCCAAGGTGGTAGATTGTATGGCATAAGTATCACATGCCACATACTGTAGGAGCTGGACATATTACCAAATGGGTTGAAACCGTCACTTGCTAGACCAAGCCTGACACTACGAGGATCTTCTGAGAATTGTGGGTAGGCCTTGTCAAACTCTTTCCAAGCTTTTGAGTCGGCTGGATGTCTCAATACGTTGTCATCATCGACACGTTTTTCTTTATGCCACCGCATATCTTCAGCCATTTTTTTTGACATAAACAACCTTTGGAGTCTCGGCTTCAACGGAAAGTGACGTAGAACCTTGTGAGGTATCTTCTTGCCCTTTCCATCATTAATTTTCCAACGGGACTCGTGACATACCGGACACTCCTCCAAATCTGCATTCTCATTCCAAAATAGTGCACAATCTTGTTTACATGCATGAATCGAAACATAACCCAATCCAAGATCCCGCAACATCGTTTTGACCTCGTAGTGTGACTTAGGAAGCGTTTCACCTTTTGGAAAAGCATCCTTCAATAAGTCAATCAACGAGTTAAACGATTTGTTGCTCCAATGATTCATTACCTTCAAATGAAACAACTTCACAACAAATGACAATTTCGAATACTTCGTACATCCTGGATAAAGTTCACTCTGCGCTTCTCTCAAAAGCTTATCAAATTTGTCTCCATCATCATCATGCACAGATTCGGAAAAGTGACTATTGAAGTCATCTATTGTAGAACTCTCAACGAAAGCAGCCCGTCTTACATCCTGTATAGCTTCAACCACCTCATCCCCTTCATCCTCATCATTGTCTTCTGTTCCATACTCAAACTCATTCTCTTCATCGTCAATGTCATCGTGTATAGTTTGAAGTACTTCCCCATGATGTATCCATTCCGTGTAACCCCCCATCATCCCTTTAATTATCAGGTGATCTTGAACGTCCTTGGAAGGTCTAAGTGGTAAAACAATTAGCGACGAAATATTTCGTCACTAAACGTAAAAAAATTAGCGACGAAACAATTTCGTCACCAATTGTAACAATTACTGACGAAAGTTTTTCGTCACGAAAGGTTAAACTATTCCCGACAAAATATTTCGTCACTAAAAGTAAAAGAATTACCGACGAAACAATTTCATCACCAATTGTAATAATTCCCGACAAACGTTTTTTGTCACGAAAGCTTAAACAATTCCCGACGAAATATTTCGTCACTAAAAGTAAAACAATTACCAACGAAACAATTTCGTCACCAATTGTATTAATTCCCGACGAAAGTTTTTCGTCATGAAAACTTAAACAATTTCCGACGAAATATTTCGTCACTAAACGTAAAACAGTTAGTGACGAAACAATTTTGTCGGGAATTGTAACAATTACTGATGAAAGTTTTTCGTCACGAAAGGTTAAACAATTCCCGACGAAATATTTCGTCACTAAAAGTAAAAGAATTACCGACGAAAAAATTTCGTCACCAATTGTATTTCCCAACGAAAGTTTTTCGTCACGAAAAGGTAAACAATTCCCGACGAAATATTTCGTCCCTAAAAGTAAAACAATTACCGACGAAACAATTTTGTCACCAATTGTAACAATTCCCGACAAAAGTGTTTCGTCACGAAAGCTTAAACAATTCCCGACGAAATATTTCGTCACTAAAAGTAAAACAATTACCGACAAAAATATTTCGTCACCAATTGATAACGTTTCGTCGCCTAAAATTTTCCCACCAAATTTTTGGCGGGGGAAATTTCCCGCCAACTATTAGCGACGAACTTTAGTGACGAAATAAATTTTCGTCGGTAATTGTTTGACTTTTACCCTCAAAAATTGGTTTCGTCGAAAAAGATAAACACTTTTGCTGACGAACGTTGATTTCATCACTAATAGTATACTATTAGTGACGAAAATAATTTCGCGGGTAAAAGTTTCGTCACTAAAGGTCAGATTTGTTGTAGTGTGGGGTGTTTTGCATATTCCATGGCATATGTAGAGGATCATTTTGTTCACTCATTACTCATGCAAAGGCACACTAACATGGGTTCGGGGTAGCACTTGCCAGCAAAATGTTTTTTGGTTCAAACAGTACTACAGCTTTTTAAATTTTAGAAAGTTATAAAAATTATTGGCAGATTTTGTTATATACAAAATGGGGTGTTATGCCATATTAGAAAGGTGGAACAATGAATGCCGTTCAATGGCCACTGCAAAAAATTCCAAAATGGAGAATGCCTTTGGCTAGGGACGGAATCAGGATTTAATCTGGCACACTAACATGGGGTTCGGGGGCGCTCGCGAGCAAATATTTTTTTTTATTGGTTGAAACAGTACTGCAACTTTATTAATTTTTAGAAAGTTACAAAATTATGTGATTATTCTATGGACAGTGTAATATATCTCTTTCTGTAATAAAGAGATGACACCCTCTTAGATCCTGACTATATATATATATATAGAACAGTTCTAGCAAGGACGCCCTTACTTCATTAAGTTAAGGACTTCTGTTCTTACCGTTAGATCGAGTTTTCATTAAGTACACTGTTGTTATTTCATTTTTTAAAGTGATGATCTAAGGGCTGAAAATAGAAGTCTTTAACTTAATAAAGTAAGAACGTCATTACGAGAAGTGTTCTGTATATATATATCTATATTATATTAGAAGACTTTGTCCTACTAGGATATGTTAGAAATATGACATAGACACCATTTGCTGACCAGGATGGATGACTTGGCTAGGGTATAATTAAAAAAAGGTCTAACATGAGCTCTAGATCCCCTTTTTCTCTCTCACGTTCTCTCCCACTCTACTCTTCTCTATTCTCTGTCTCTCACTAGGCCACTTTTCTCTCTCCCCCACCGCCGACCAACCCAACGGCGACTCTCGACTCTCACATTTTGTCCCAAATCAGGTCCCATTCAGGAAACAGTGATTTGGGGGGGTTTGGAAATTTTTGGATTTTGATTTCTTATCTTTCTTTTTGTGATTTTGGGGGTTTCCGTCTCATTAATCCATTTGTGATTTGGGAGGTTTCATTCTCAAGAAATAAGGGATTGTGAACTTAGTTGTTTCGAAGTTTCCTCTTTAGATTATGTTAACTCTTAAGAAGTGTATTGACATCTTCTGGTTTCTGGTTGCATTCGCAAATTTCTGTGTATAATTTGCATTCTCAATTTTCTGGTTTTTGTTTACTTTTCTTCCAAGTGAGTATTTTGTTTATGGCACATTTTGGGGGTTTATTCTTTCCAAAATTTTGCTCACAATATTATTCTTTTTGTGATTTTGGGGGTTTGGAAATTTTGGAAATTAGTGTTGCCTAAATTAGTTTTGCGGAAATTAGTGTGTATTATTATTTCAGTCAACAAATCAATAATAATGTTTCACAATCACAATCAATTATCTCCCCAATTTGTCTCTCAACACTCTCTATATGTCTATCTCTTGGAAATTTTGAAATTTTGTGTTGCCCAAATTAGTGTTCCCTAAATAAGTTTTTCAATCAACATTCTCTATATCTCTATCTATACATAAGCCACAATTTTGGATCTCCTCAGCAATTTTTGCAGCTACCCATTTGAGTTCCAGTTCTCTTTCCCTCACTCTAGATGGTGCAGTTCATTCCATGTCACGTTTTGTGTTTTTTTTCCTTCTTATCTATAATACTCTGTTCTGGACAACATTTTAATGTTTGGATCTTTAAGGTTTTGCAGCTACCCATCATCAAGGTAAGCTCTAAAGGTAAGAAATCATCTAGGTAGAACTTTAACATTTTCAATTAGTTCGGTTTCTCACTTCTTTCAGTTTCATGTCTGTTTGTAATGTTTTTGATATTTTCAGGTTTGAATCTTCTGTGCCCTTTTCTCAAAATAGGCAAAGAAGAAAGAAATTCTTAATTCTGTTCTCCCATAATTCTTAATTCTTAATTCTCTTTTTTTGGTTCATGAAGTTTTTGAGTCATGAGATTTAATGTCTGGATTTCTGATTTTACTACTCCATTTCTTTTGCAAATATAGTAGTTTTGATATCATGTCTGGATAAGACTTTTATCTAGGAAGCTAGTAATGTTTAGATTTGGGTGTTGCTTTGTGCTTATGATTTTACTACGCCCTCTTTTCATTTTTGGATTAGATACTCCACAGACTCATACATCCGACCACCGCTGTTTACCAAGTCCATTTTGTCTATTTTCTCCCCTCTCTTGATTCTCTTGATAGGATTTGTATTCTCTTTACTTTATTCCCCTAACTTTTCCTATTGAATGCTATTTAAAATATTCCAAGCCTTTGTTTACACTGTGTGTGTTGAACCCAAAACTTGATGCAAAAACATCTATTGAAATTGTATGTGCTTATAAAAAAAGGGTAAGATGAGGCAACATTATCCTGTGTTTATTACTTTATTTTGTTGCTCGAGTTGTTGCTTAAGTTTTTTCGAAATTGGTGATTAATTTAATTGTTGTGCAATCATATCAGGTTTGGCTCAATAACTCTCCTCTTTCATGCATGTTGCTCAAAAACCACATCTGAATCCATTTTAGCAATAAACGATGGAGGTAGCTTTGGGATTCATGGAGTAATTTAATTTTCCTTCTCTTTTTTTCCTCATGGTCACTCCTCCTAAATAAATAATCTATGAATGTATTTGTTGTACATCTTAGGTAGTTTAATGCTTAAGTGAAAAAATCATACACACACCTTTTGAAGTTTTGAATCTTTTGATCATGCAACTTTTAGATTTATTGACGACTACCAAATGTGCATAATTTTTCAAAAAAAAAAAAAAAAAAATTTGTGGATATTTGTTGTGTGAAGGGTGGATTGTGTGTATGATTTTGAAGTAAAGATGTAATTGCCAACTTTTAAATGTTAGCTAGGACATCATGAAAAATTGTTTGATGTTTTTTTTAATTTGTTTTCTTTTTAATAACGTTTGGTCAATTTCTTATATGTTCCTTATTATTGTTTGAATTATGTAGCGTTATTTGATTTGAAAACTGACTTGAGCTTATCAGGGCTTATTGCCGTATTACTTACGATTCTTGGTGGGTTTGAGGAAATCAACATACACCCATTTGAGGAAAGCTAAAGAACATTTCAATACAAATGGAGAACCAAGACTCAAGAGTAAAGAAGCCAGTAAATAAGGTTGAGATTTGAGTTGTGTGTGTGTGTGTGTGTGGGGGGGGGGGGGGGGGGGGGGGGGGTCTATGTTTGTGTGTGTCTGAGTTCTTTTTTGGTTACAAGAATCCCAAAGAGACCTAATTATTATTAAGTTGAATGTGGGCAGCTTGGTCTTTTTTTTTTTAATCGTTATAGTTGAATCTATTGTTAATTGATTTGCTAATTATTCAACAGTGCCTTCAGCCAATAGTAAATTAAGGGTTGTTTGACTTAAAGGCTATTTGGCTTAATGACTTTTGGCATAACTACTTTTTGCTTGGAAATTGTATTACGTATGTTTGGTAGTAATTAATTAAAACGTGCCAAAGGCATATGAAGTTAATTATTGGCAGTATGCATGCATGGATATTATTTGTAGTGCCTTTAAGCACGGGTTATACCTGGTGTATATATATCTCTCGCTTCGTCCAGCCCCCCGGGCACATAAGATGTTGCAGCAATTGGATCATTTGAATAGGTGTAGGCTCCGTTTGATAAAAGAAGCCCTGGGTAGCATAACAGAACCTTTAAGACCCCGACACTGACCGAAGCAGTAGGATACCGACCAAAACCGATCGGTCCCGTCGGTCAATTTGATTTTCCAAAAAAAAACTTTCACCCCTATGTGAGAGTGAGGGTTGGGCCCCTTAGTATTACCCAATTTTGTGGAATGGAGATTAATACCTAGGCCCAATGGGTTTCGCCACACGCTTCCACCACCATTCCCTTTCAGGAATGGGTTTGGGTTGAGCTTAAGCGAGTTCCTTATCTTCTCATACAAAATACTTTCCTATATACCAAAAAAAGTTTACAGAGATTTTTTCCAACGTTAACTTCAGTCTTTTTCCTCAAACATTCACCTATTTTCTAGCCACTAGCGTTCCATCCTGTTCAGAATTTTTCTACAAATACTGAGCCTACCTTCAACATTTATTCATTCAAAATTATAGAGAGCAACACGAGATATAGAGTCTGGAAATACAGAGTTTTTTTTTTCTTCAAAAACATATAGATACAGTTTTATTTCAATACAAATTGTTTTTATTCAGTTTTCCGAGCAACAATTTCTAAAAGGATGTGAGCATTCTGATTTTCCTCAGTGCAAGAAAAATTGGAGACATCGGCGAATTTGGAGTTGTGTTATCCTGGGATGTCATGGCCTTATTTTTGAACTATTTGAACATTTTGGGCATAACTTTGAAACGTCTTAAAAAGAACGACAATCAACCCAAGAAAACGCCTAAGGTAATATCGCCATGTTTATATCTGCAGCAACAAAAATATAGATCAATTGTAGAATGGGTCAATGGCCAAGGTAGTAAAATATCATCTGATTTGATAGTTTTAATTGTGTGGTGGTCTCGTGCAAATTACATAAGTGTCGGGTTATAAATCATTGCATGAAGTGCTGGTGTTGCTTGTCATTTAACCTATTTCAATTGTATAAACCCTTTCATATTTATAAACTAGTAATAATCCGTGCCCGTGGGCACGAAGCGAAAAAAAGAAAAAGAAAAAAAGAAATTCAATATTTCAAAAGATCCAATCTTTTGCGTAAAATTGTCCATGTCATTCAAACCTATGTGAGACATTGGTTTCGCGGACACAACAATATATTTTCAATTCTTTGCTTTTGATTTTGAAATTAAACTGTAATATGGTTAGAATTTTTATAACAGATTCATAGATATCATCACAACAAAGACAAAAAATGTGGTAATCTTCATCAAACAACAACAACAAAAAAATGATAGAAACTATAATGACAAATTTTTTTTTTTACCCTACCAAATTAGAAGTAGAAGCACTCTCTTGATCATATTCCAAACAAATTTATGTAACTAACAAAATTACAGTGGCTGTTAACTTCAAGCCATGTTTAAAAAGATCTAAACTTATACCAAAATGAGTACTGTAACATTTAATTACATCATTAGTTAAACTTTGCTGTGAGGTTTCTTCATCAATTTATAAAATGTGTAAGTGTCAATCTCGATATGCTTAACCCAACCTGGTGAATGCACAACAATCTGAAAAGTAAAAAAGAAGAATTACATAAGTTATATTGACATGGAAAACAGTACATCGTTGAAAACATAAGGTAGATACAAATTTTATAACATTATGCATTACGGGCTTTTATTAAATTCAATTTCCCATGCAACATCTCTAAACCATTTCTACAAAAATATAGTCTGGGTCAATAACAGTAGTAAGTGCAGATCAAATATCAAATTTAATAAAACACAAATAAAAAAAATACAAAACAAACATTACCTGTCAAAAGCACATTTCATTTCGTGCTTTTACCTGTCAAAGGCAAAAAAGTTAGCAATTACTTCAAAGGGGTTTGTTTCCTAGAGAATCAAAAAATTACCTTTGCAAGGAGGATGTATAAGAAAAAATAAAAGGGAAAAAAAAAGAAAAAAAAGAGAGAAGGTATTCAACTCAATATGCTTAATATTAATGATGGCTACAGAAAGGCCCAATATTGAGATGTGAAAACCTGTAAGAAAACAACAGAGAGAGAACAAATCAGTGTATGACTAATATCTATGCATAGTATTAAATATGAATAAAACAATTTAAAAAATGGGTAATGTGAACACTTACATGCGCGCGCGCACACACATGCACGCACACACAGAAACACCCCCACACACAGCTAGACGCACACATGCATAGTTCTACGCACATAGTTGCACACATAAACACACATACATGCACGCACACACAAAAACACCCCACACACAGAAACGCACACATGCACAACTCAACTCACATAGTCGCACACACATAAACACATACATGCACGCACACACAAAAACACCCCTACACACAGAGACGCCCAGTCATTGAAAAATGATTGAATTATAAAAAAGCTTTTCTTTGATTATAAATTAATAGTAACTGTAAAATTACCACTCATGACACAAATGCAAAGAATTCTTAAGAATCAAAAAATAGTGCCAAGGAGACTCGCCACTATAGGTGCCAAAAAGATGTTTTTTCATGGCTAAAATATTGTGAATTTTTTTTTTCATGATAGAATTTACTTAAATTTGGTACTTAGTATTAGGGACCATTTTCTTTTTCTTATATAACCTACGTACACATTTTTAAAATGGAGTGAAATTTTATTTATTTAAAATTTTTTTTTGCGTATTATAATATTCAAGTGCTAACATTTTAGGAATTATTAACTATATATGTGTTATGTGTGTGACATACATCAATAATGTAAACTTTGCTATCTTACTTCTTCCAATCTCCTTAATAAAAGTAGCTACAAAGAATTTTAATTTTAGTCAATATTCACATATACCATATATATATAGCTTGTGGTGATTCTCTTTGATATGGCAACTCAAAAAGAGATTGAGTTAGGTGAGAGGACTAATGTGAGGGTGAGATTTTTTGAGATTTGGTGGACCAACGATCTTAGGGTTGAAAATATCTAAACTTGCCTCAATGGCTAAGATTGTAAGTTGCTAAAATATGAAGGACTCACACCGCTCTAACTTATTATATAGATTACTAGTAGTCGGGCACATGCAACGCATGTACACTATAGAGAAAGTCATGGCCACTGTAAAAAAACTGTAGAGAAATTCATTCTAGAAAAATCCATAGCCAAGAAAAATTAGAGAACAATTAATAGCAATTTGATGTCAGTGATAGATATTCACTTACAAAACCATACTTCAATGCTCTTTCTTGCACTCCATTCCTAAACTCTTCCAAAGACAAAACTATGTGAACAAAACTCTATAAACAAAACTCTGTAAAGAATCGACATTTCACATGTACGGATACACGCTTATACATAAATATATTTGCCTGATTAAAAATGAAGGGGTTTGAATAGCAAGGGGTAGCAGAGAGGGGAGAGACAAATTGGGTAAAGGCACAATAGTGGAATGTTCCAGATTTCTTTTTTGCAACTGACGGGAAAAGAAACTGTAGTTAGTTTCTTAGTTGGTTTTAATTTAGCAGTTGCTTTTTGACATTTTTATGATATTTTAGTCCTTTTGTATTTATATTTTTATATAACAAAATTTACTGGGTTTGATGTAAATATGAGTGATAGGTAAAAGTGTATGGGAACCCCTACCTCTCCCATTATATAATAGTATAAATATTAATAAAATAAAAATAAATTAAAAACCAGAAAATAAAATCTGCTGCAATACGATGGGATTTTTGGTCCTTATCCTTTATGTGTATATCCAAATTGCAAATATAAATTTTTCGAGTAATGTTTTGATTTTCAAATTTAAATTCCAAATTCACGTCTCAAATGATGTGACAGTGAGCTCACTAAATTTTGATTTGAGGATCATTCCCAAATCTAATATATTAAATCTCAAATATTTCACATCCCAAATGAACTGTCAGATTATTTGGGATGTGAATTTGGGATAAACTGGCACATCGTTTAGGATGTGAATTTAAAATTTACAGCGATTCCACTACTTGAGATGTGAATTTGAGAAGTATGACATTAGTCAAAGTTTCCAAGTACCACAACTCAAGTATTTTTCTAACTCCTAATAGTGATAGGAAAAGGAAAAGAAAAAGAAAAAGCTCTAGACTAGTCGCATTCTTATGTGTTCTGTGTTGTGCTATAAATATAGGGTTATGGAAATCTCCAAGGGTTAGAAAGAAGTAGAAAAAAAAAAAAAAAAAAACTCAAATTATCAGAGAAACATTAGAACGAAGATGGATGATCAGTGTCCATATGTTTGTGCCATCGAAAAGAGTATTGAGAAGAAGACTAAGAAGAGGGCGTATGAAACAGTTTATTCAATTTGCCTTTACGTTGCTTTATTGATTGGAGCTTTCGGCATGTCCGTTTGGGCAATGCATTCATTAATACAGCTCCCAAAGAATGCCTCTAGTCATGGGTTTGTTTATAGTAGCAATATTTTAATTCCCGAGACCATATATTTTGTGGCGATGTTCCTTATCATTATCATTGCATTTGCACCATTAATGTGCTCAATGTTCTCAAGGCGCCGTCCCAAAATTGCAAATTCAGCTACAACTGCTACAGAAGAAGTTTAACGGCACTGGTGCCCAATCAATTAATTGTTTTAAGTTTTTAAGAGTTTTGTACTTGTTACTTAAGCTTTAATGTCTTTTTCAATGTTTTGTTAATCTACACTGCAGTTTTCATATGAGATTATGAGTGTGTTTGTCTGTGAATTATGCTTATGCGATCTTGATTAATTGTGATTAGGAAAACTGCTTAAAAGTAGAACTGTTTATTTTGGTTTGGTTTTAATATTATAGAATTGATCAAACATAGAAATAATCTTGAAAAACACCCGCTTATGACCCAACTACTTTTGGACCAGATTGATCCACTTATATTTTTGCTGAAACAAATAGATCAAAAAGCAATTGGGCGACTAGAACTACTTTAAAATAGACAAATACACAATAATAAACGGGCTCTATGTTGCTTTACATTGAGCACCCCCCAACCCAAGTTTGAAATATTTTTTTTACTACATGGGATATTAGCCCAAATGAAGTCCATTTTACTCTAAAATTTGAGAAAATTTTTTACTATAGGTGATATTCTAGTCTAAATGTAGTCTTGTTCACCCTAATAGTTGTTCTAATAGTTGTTTAAGTGATATTCTAGCCCAAGCCCACCTTAGTATTTGATACCAAACCTTATTACTATATTCATTCTTATTTCAGCTCAACCCAATTTAGTGTTCTAAATTCAAAATTTAGTCAAGCTCACTTAATATTTGACACCATACATAATACCTCATGTGATATTCTAGTCAAGAGCATACTAGGCACCAAACCATATTATATCTATTGTCTTTTTAGCCTAATCTAATTAAGTGTTCCAAATCTTCTTTGACATCATACCTCGTTGAATAATTTATATTTATATCTCCTTATATATTATCTCACTATCGTTTCTTATCTCATTAGAAAATATGTATAAATAGACCCTAATATTTTTTTCCAGGATCCGTAAACTTCTCAGTGTTGGGAAATTTGTCTTTAATATCTTCAAAATCCACCGACAAACAAAGTCACAAAATGTATTCCAATAATATGCTTCAAGGCGTGTACGAGACATGCACTTCCCTAAATACAGTATTTGTCCCCACCATAATTATAATTTGGTGTGCAAACGGGTATTCTGCAAATCGGTATTCAAGGTACAACGAAGCCAAACCTATCTACAATATACACTATTGAAGATAGCCGAAAATATCCACTAAGAAATAAAAGCCAATTCTAGAATTCTATTTCTGCAGAAAAGAGAATCTAGAAATTTATATTTTGTATAAAGAAAAACAACAAATTTAAACTTCTAATTTTCCATGAGGAAGAGCGATCTATTCAACATCGAAATGATAATTGATCCATTCTATATATAGAATGCTTAGTGTCCCTTCATACACATGTATGTCTATTAGCCTTATGACTATTGGTCAAAGAGACAAACTATGGATTTGAACTTTCTTTTTAATCGAATCTACATGGTTGCGACCTATTAGTTCGAATTCAATCTCAATAGTTACGACCCATCATTTCTAGTTCAAATATCACTTACCCTTAATTCCTTATTTTGAAAATTCCTCTGATACTCGACCCCTGACCCAACAAAAATAATTTATAGTTCCGCCCTGGACAACTGTGCACAGTGGTGAAAACATTGAGCACATGTTTTCACATTCATGATGGTATATACTCCATCTGTTCCATATTTAGAGTCTTTGATGCCCTTTTTTGGTGTCCCATTTTAAGAGTTTTATTTAAAAAGTCAATGTACTTTAATACACACTTTCCAAATTTGTCCTTTATTATATCCAACTCTTTCCTCTATCTTTTTTGATGTGACATTATAATTTTGAATTTCAAGGAGGGCAATATTGAAAAGTTGAAAATCTCATCAAAATTAAGATTGTCTCTTTAATAAATTGAAACTCCCAAAAGAAACTCTTAATATGAGACGGAGGAAATATTTTGGATCATGCCTGTTTTGTGGAGTATCTACTATAAGTCTATCTATAACTTAGCTAACCCACCCGAGGAAATTATGAATCATGATTTCTATATATCACACATTTCATATGATTATATGTTTGTAGGTGTCAAGAAAACACCCAATTGATTTAACACAAATGGTTTACATCTTGCTACTTGACCATAATGAGGATGACCGCAATCGTCATCATTAACACCACCATCTTCTTCTTCCTCTTGTGCTTTACGCATATTAATTGAAGGGTAATATTTGGGGCACAAATAAATTTCATTAACACTTATTAACACATTCTATTTCTCTTCTAGTGGTACCGTAATTTGGGATACGAACAAATTTCACTAACACTTACTAACACATTCTATCTCGTTCCTGGTGGTACTAGAAGGGTAATATTTGGGGCACAAATAAATCTCACTAACACTTATTAACGCATTCTATCTCTCTCCCAGTGGTACTGTAATTTAGGGCACGAACAACTTACTAACACATTCTATCTCTCTCCTAGTGGTACTGCGATTTGGGGCACGAACAAATCTCACTAATACTTACTAACACATTCTCTTTCTCTCCTAGTGGTACTGCTAGGAGAGAGATAGAATGTATTAGTGTGTTAGTGAGATTTGTTTGGCGCAGTACTACTAGGAGAGAGATAGAATGTGTTAGTAAGTGTTAGTGTTGTTTGTGCCCCTAGTATTGTCCTTAATAGCAGTACCACTAGGAGAGAGATAGAATGTGTTAATAAGTGTTAGTGAGATTTGTTTGTGCCCCTAGCATTGTCTTTAATAGAATTGAACCCAGTACCACTAGGAGAGAGATATAATATGTAAATAAATGTTATATTTATTTGTGCCCCTAACATTATCCTTAATATAATCGAATACATGCATTCAAGAGTTTTTCTTCAGCGTGACATAAAGCCTGACAACTTTTTAATGGCTTTGGGCCGCAAAGCAAATCTAGTAGTACCTGTTTATGGACACTACCTCAGTCCTATTTTATGTGTCCATATTGGGGAATTCAACTATTTAAGGGGACAAAAAGAATCTGCACCTATTTTCCACAATTGCCCATAATCATTGCACTTGCTTTTTTTATTTTGTTTTGATGTTGATTGCAAGGAATGATAGTTTGGAAAACTAAGTAAAATTTGCATACTAATTTAAAAAAATGGACAACAATTTTTGGACATTTCAAAAAGAAAAGATGGACACATAAAATAGGACGGAAGGAATATTTTGTTGTTTGTATTTTTTCTATTTTTTCTTGAACAGCAAGTCAAATTAGATTTAAAAAGCTAAAAATGCCAAAGGAAAAGAAACACCCCAATAAGGATAAACACATACAACAAAAACAAAAAGTAAAGATTGGGACATACTTAATGTCACACCCTAATTTTTAGACAATTAGATATTAGTCAAGGGAGAATCCCTAAACCAATATCCAGTTGTTCAATTATTAAAGATGATCGCAATGTAAAACATCACATAGTCTGTACAGGATAAAACTTAACTCACAAGCGCAATATAACAGTAAAATATCCAATTAATAAGGATCAAAACCTAAGGTTCCAAACTATAATTAACCTCTTAAAAAAAACATCATTCAAACAATATCTGATAAAGTCAAATGGCACACAATGCCAAAATATAAAATATTAAAACTCTCAAATAAAAATTTTAAAGACTAATAAGGACTTCACACTTCTCCTATTATCAGATGCCACGAACTTCTCACTATCCTTGCAAATTCCGATCAGCTACGCTCCAAAAAGAACGCACCCACAAGAAAAACTCAATGGGTCAGTCACATGACTGGTATGAGTTAAATAACACTAATCACAAACAGTCTTAGGGATCGCTCACAATCCCTTACATCAACACAACAATAATAAATAAAAGATCGGGCAGGAAAATAGTTCCACTCACATAACGGGACAAGAGATAGTTTCCTTTATGTGGCGGCAATATAGTTCCTACCAGAACTAGACTGAATAAATACTTACCCTTCTTAGCTATGGTAGGCCAATACCTGCAAACACATTAGTGGGCCTACCATCCAGCATAAATAGACGTTAGTAAAAAAAATCAAAAAAATTATACTTTAAATGTTATTTAAAAAAAAAGAATTTATCTCCAAGAAGGAGTTGGAATTGGAAAAAACTAAAAACACGAAAGATGTTCAGAATTAAATTTTCAAGGAAAGTCTCGCATCCCCGTTCATTAATTCTAAACATAAGTCAAAAATCAACTGTTAAACTCCAGCTCTTAAGCGTGTGATATTCAGCAGATTCTAAAATTAAATTAAAACGGTGTCATGACGACATTTTTAGGAAAAATGTAAAACATGAAAGTCGTTCGGATTGTCATTTTACTTGAGGATATGCAAAAGGACCTTGAATTATGAAGTTAAGTGATCAAATTATCTGATTTACTAACCTGACCCTATTTAATATTAAATCACAACGTTCCTGAAGGTATTATAGTACACATACAAGACTATATTTAACCTAACGGATACCCACATAAGTTGTTTGATATGACAAGGATTCGACTACAACAAAAATATAACGAGCTACATTACAATGTATAGCCGCAATTTAAGCACCACAAGTCTTTTGGTTAATTACACCTTATGTTCACCACTTCGGCCACCCATCCATGGTTCAGCCTACACATATATCCCATGTGTCTTCTAACGTAATACTAACTCCCACTCCGGTCCCAACTCTCATGGGGTATCACTGGGATTTAAGTCTACACCGAAAGACTAGTCCGTACGATTTTGACATCAATAAACAATGTCTAAATACACATGAAAAAGACCAACAAGCCGGGAATAAGGCTAAAAATGAAGAGACGGGTCAGCCACGTAGTCGCCGTCTAATCACACAAGACGGGTCATCCTCGAAGTCGCCGCCTAAACTCATAAGGAGTAGTGGTGAACATTTAAAGGATTTCCTATTATTAACTTCTATATATATATATATATATATATAAATCTTCACACAGATGGTCTCACATTCCCAAGTTTATGAAACCCAATATTAGATGAGAATGCTTACATCTCAACAAAATTTCACGTTATATCATAATAACGAAATACGTGTTCATCCCAACACATAAATCAACTTAGACAATCAACGCGTTTTTAATCTTATAAAAATTGCTACTGAAATTTAAATTTACAACTCAAACGGTGCAGAATTAGGAAAAACTCAAAACATGAAAAGTGTGCAGAATCACGTTTTACACAGGATTCGCGAACAAAATGTTAAAATTCCAAACCACGAGTTTACAATAATTTTCTAAATTTTCTGCAACTGTGTGAATTAAAAAAAAAAAATTCACATATATATATTACTTAATTACCATGAATATTTCACATATGGTTTTATCAAACTAACTATTCACCTAACCCTTTCGAATACCCTAATGTCATAGTCACAAAGTCACACGAAGGGGAAAAAAATATCTAGATTACTTCAACAATAACAACGTATATCCATTTCAAAGATTTAACCCTAACAATTAAATTAAACACATGTACTGAGTTAATTTACTCCCATATACATATATACATTCGTGTATATATATACTCGGATACACAAAATTTAACTCACCTCGTTGATCAAAAATCGACAACCACGAATGCTCCGCGATTCCACATGTGCCCACGAAGCCAAGACCCTTCTCACTTTTCATTTTTTCCTCCTTTTTCTTCTTATTTCTCTCTCTCTCTCTCTCTCTCTCTCTCTCTCTCTCTCTCTCTCGGCGGCTGTGCAGTGGGGTTCTATTACTTTTTTGTTGAAAAACTAACTAACCCGAATATAATATAGCATTATGTATATAACTATGGTACACACACTCAACATATAATTGTATTACACACACACCCGAGCACTAATCACACACACACACACACACACACACACACACGACACACACCAACACATGTACACGGCCCACACATTACACCCATTAAATATTAAACAAAGAAATAACTAAAAAGTAAAAATAAATAATATCTTTGTAGAAGAAAAAAAATAAGGTTGTTACATTATACACACCTCAAAGAAAATCTCGTCCCGAGATTTGCAACACATCAAACAGTTCAGGATGCGACTTCCAAATCTTCTCATCGAGTTCCCACGTAACATCATTAATTCTCTCACTCCATTGCACCTTCACAAGATTCACGACTTTTCTCCGCAAATACTTCACATCTCGATCGACGATAGTGATAGGTCGGGCAACATACGTGAGGTCATCGTTAATCTCAAGCTCTGCCGGACGGACAATTTGTGTAGGATCCTTTACACACTTCCTCAACATCGATACATGGAACACATTATGAATTGCCGCCAATGCCAGTGGCAACAATACTCTATAGGCCAACTCTCCAACCTTTCTGACAATCTCATAAGGTCCTACAAAACCTCGGAGCAAGCTTCCCTTTCTTACCAAAACGCATCACACCTCTCATTGGGGATACCTTCAAGAACGCAAAATCTCCAACTTCAAATTCTACCCCCTTGCGCTTCCTATCAGCATAACTCTTTTTTAGACTCTGAGCAGTCTTAATCCTCTCTCGAATAACACTCACCTTCTCAGTAGTCTCCCGAACCATCTCTGGACCCAAAATATGTACATCACCTACTTTCGCCCAACACACTAGAGATCTACACAGTCTCGCATACAACGCTTTAAAAGGTGCCATTCCTATACTAGAATGGTAACTGTTATTGTACGAAAACTCTACCAATGGCAAGTGTTCTTCCCAACTACCACCGAGATCGAGAACACAAGCCCTCAACATATCCTCAAGGATCTGGTTAACCCTCTCAGTCTGTCCATCTGTCTAAGGATGATAAGCAGTACTAAGATCTAATTGGGTCCCCAAAGCTCGTTAAAAACTCTCCCAAAACTCAGCCACAAACAATGGATCACAGTCAGACACCATCGAGACCGGAGTCCCATGCAAACGTACTATCTCCCGAATGTACAATGTGCCAACTTGTCTGTCGTACGATGTACACTAATAGGGATAAAATGTGCAGACTTAGTGAGCCGATCCACAATGACCCAAATCCACTCATTCCCATTCTTGGACCTCGGTAACCCATCCACAAAATCCATGGAAATGCATTCCCACTTCCACACATGTATTTCTAAGGGTTTCAACAAGCCAGGCGGTTTCTGATGTTCCGCCTTCACCTGCTGACACACCACGCACATAGAAACAAACTCTCCCACATCTCTCTTCATACCTTCCCACCATAAGGTACGCTTCAAGTCATGATACATCTTAGTCCCACCAATTATGTACCGAGATCGATGTGCCTTACTTAGAACTTCCTTCTTTAACTCTGCAATATCAGGCACATAAAGCCTACCTCAAAAACACAGACTCCCCTCTGAATCCACAGTCCAATCCGTCGGACAATCATCAAGCAAATCCACAATCAAATCATTAAGACGACTGACCAAAACTTTATCTGAACACTACATCTGTCGAATCATACTTACTAGGGTCGGTTGAACCAACAAACTTCTAATGTACGCCTTCTCACTCTCTTACACTGGTTGAATATCATGAGAGGTTAACACCTCCAAAAACTTCCACTCCCGAACCATCATAGAAGCCATCACGCTATGTTTCCGACTAAGCGCATCAGCCACTACATTTCCCTTCCCTGGATGATAAAGAATCTCAAAGTCGTAACTACTGATGAACTCTACCCATCTCTGTTGTCTCATGTTCAGTTCCTTCTGTGATAATAAGTACTTGAGGCTCTTATGATATGTATAAAGCTCAAATCTCTATCCAAAGAGGTAGTGCCTCCACACCTTCAATGCAAACACCACCGCTGCCAACTCCAAGTCATGAGTAGGATACCTCTTCTCATGTGGCCTCGACTGTCTAGAAGCATACAAAACAACCTTCTCTTCCTACATCAAAACACAAACCAAACCAGTCCCACTGGCATCCGTGAACACTACAAGTTTCACAGCTTCAACCGGAATGGTCAAAATGGGTGCGGTGGTCAACCGTTGCTTCAACTCCTTGAATGCTTGCTCACACTCATCTGTCCACAAAAACTTCACATCCACAAAAACTTCACATCCTTACGTGTCAACTTTGTTAACGGTGCTGCTATGACTGAGAATTTTTCAATGAACCTTCTGTAATACCCAGCTAACCCTAAGAAACTCCTCACCTCTGTAGGGGTAGTAGGTTGCACCCACTCTTGAACCGCTGCTACTTTATCAGGATCTACTGCTATTCCCTTAGCTGAAATAACATGTCCCAAAAATCTCACTGACGACTCCCAAAAATGACACTTACTGAACTTGGCATATAGATGATGCTCTCGAAGTGTCTGTAATACAATCTTCAAATGCTCTCTATGCTCCTCAAGAATCCGAGAATAAACCAATATGTCATCGATGAAAACAACAACAAATCGGTCTAAATACGGCCTGAATACCCGATTCATCAAATCCATAAAGAATGCTGGAGCATTGGTCAACCCAAACGGCATTACCGAAAACTCATACAATCCATACCGGGTATAAAAAGCTGTACGTGGAATACTTTCCTCCATAACTCCCATTTGATGATATCCCATCCTCATCCCATCCTCATATCCAACTGAGAAAAGACTGTCGCCCCCTTAAACTGGTCAAGAAGGTCGTCAATACTAGGCAACAGATATTTGTTCTTAACCATCACCTTATTCAACTCTCTATAATCTATGCACATACTGTCACGCCCCGATGTAGCATAAATAAGGAAAGCGTTTAATTTCCTTTGTGGACCCGTAGTTCGTGACAGTTTGAAAGATCGATTCCCTCCTAAACATCAACAACAAAAACATAATAATTAGAGCAGAGCAATCAAGGTTTACAATATTTTTCTAACTTAATTGTTATTACAGCACGGGGTCTCTAAAGGCACAAACCGCCTTAAATCAAAACAATAACATAACATCTATTACAGTCATCCCTATTACAAAATAGGTCATAAATTAAAGCATAGGATATTAATAACGGTTTTAATCTTCCAAAGCAGCCGTTCTCAGTTTGCATAATCATAGTGTTCCGCTTGATCAAACCTGAAAAGCCTGAACACGAATGTCCAGGGTGCATCAACGCCGTCAGCTTCAAGAAGCTGGTGAGTATTAAAAACATAACTTTGAATGTAACACATACTCATTTACCATTTTCAAATTCCCATTTAATTCATCAAATTTACATTAGAGTAAAGAGTTCATTTTAGAAAACAACCACAATATCATTTGAAAGCTATAATTCACATATATGTGACCGTGTATGTAAGCAAAGCACCATCTCATCTTACCGACTCTTTTCTCTCGACAGACACAACAACCCACCATCTCTCACCAGTATCTTTGAATTACTCCGATAGCCACACTTTAGCACAGGGGTGCCAGGGAATGTCCAGTTTGCCTCACACTTTAGCAGGGGGTGCCAGGGAATGTCCAATGCCTCATACTTTAGTACCTAATCTGCCTCGCAAATACATCACACAGTATCCAGACTCGGGTACCAGGGAGTGTCCGTAGGCCACACTTTAGCACTACCATGGGTGCTAGGGAATGTCCAAGTTCGATGTCATACACTTTGACACTACCATGGTCGTCAGGGAGTGTCCAGTTTTGCCACCGTCGCATTTCAAAGACACTCTAGCCACAATCTCAACCACAACACACTTTGGTACTCACTTACCAGGGAGTGTCCACAACACAATCTCAACCACACACTCTATACCATACTGACCATTACTCTTTTCCACACTGACTACTACTCTCATACATTCACAACAGACTCCTTATGAATGTCATGAAACTTTAAACATAAAGTAAATCACTAAAATATATAAACGGCGTGCGTACGGGGATTGATAAGTCGTAATACATCATTTTTAATCGTCCAAACATAACCAAATAGGATTCTATTTTAGTAAATATCCCAAACAGAGCATTAAAAGTCCATGAAACATCACCAAATAGTTCCTTAACATAAAACAAGCAAAAACCAGAAACTATCAGAAGTCGCTCGCGCGAGGGGTCGCTCGTGCGATGTGCCCAATTTTCCTTTTTCTTTTAAAACCTTTTCTGTCTGCCTGAAACTAGCCACCTCACTCGCGCGGGCCGCTCGTGCGATCTGCTTAATTTTCGTTTTTCTTATAAAAACCTTTTTTGTTTGCCTAAAAACACACAGCTCGCGCGACCCTCGTCGCACGTGTGAGTTTCAGCAGTGTCTTCATCTTCCTCGCTTGTTTTACCCTGTTTCAGTTTTAAGGTCTTTTCGACCCATTTTTAAATCTGTAAGCAATTAGGACATGTAATATATGGATCTCTTCAATTTCTCGCAAGGATTATGAATCTAGAATTAATTTAACATGAATCCAAACGTAGATCACGAATTTTACGAAAAACTAAAAAATGATAAAACTTAATTTCTTATATACTTTTTCATATGAATAAATTAGACTTTAATACTTGAACTGTAGCATCTAGGAACTATAATCCTTCTAAATCATCTCTAAAAACTTGTTTTGATTAAGTTTGTAAAATCACTCTTTTTCAAGTTTCAAACTTTCATGAAAATCAACAATGGTGAATCAACATATACATACATACAGACAGTAATTGAGCACAAATTACATTTGGAGTGAGTTTAAAATACTCACTGAGAAATATAGAAGTGGTAATTATTGAGAAAGGAATACAAGAACAAGAATTTCCAATTGCAACTTGTAAGCTATGGAGATTGAGGAGCTTTCTCTCTCTTGAAAATTTTCTGAAAACTCTCTGTGTAACTCTCTCTCACTCTCTCAATTTCAGTCTTCAGAGATGGATTGAATGTGTGTGTGAGAGTGTATATATAAAGAGATCAATGGATGAGCTTGGGCTCCAAGTCTCTTCACACACACACCACAAATTGATATAGATTTTCAAATTTCTGAAAATACATAAAATACATATACGTATATAAGTTCTACAGATTTTGAAGGGGTAAGTTAGAGTAGTAGGGGTCAAAAGTTGAAGTGTTTGGGAATTCAAGCTTATGGCACAACATCAACACACTCAAGGCTAGTCTATCCAAACAAGGCTTTAACAATGATTAGTTTCCATAATTGGAAACAAAGCAAATGTCCAATCACACTTTACGTCACTTCCAAAATCAAAATCTGTGGAAGTTCCATGCGGTGCGGATAGTTTTGAACAGAAACTGGTATTTTCGGAGCGCGGTGTTCACCACAAAAATAAAAAAAACTTCATTTTAACGTAAGAAATGGTTTTCTAGTTTTATAAAAATACAGTTTTGAATTAAAAGAAAACGTTTCCACCGTTTTGAAATATAGTTTTAAAATCCAACACAGGTATTGCTAAATTTTATAAAATCGCAGTTTGACCCCAATAATAATTTTGATTATGAAATAAAGCAAGTCACAAGATTTTAACATATGAGAATTGCAAATTAAAATGAAATCAGCAATACAGATTAAATATGGAAATACAAAGCGAATTTAAATATGGCAAATGCAAATTAAAATTACATTAAATGCAGGTTGTTACACATACGCAGAGAACCATCCTTCTTCGACACAAAGATAGCTGGAGCTCCCCATAGAGAATTACTGGGTCATATGAACCTGAGTCATACACACCTTTAAAGGATTACTCTAACGACTAAGGAAAGAAAATAATAACAAATAATAGAATAACTAGCAAAAGAAAGGAATTCAACGCACCTCTTCTGAAGCATCTCATCAATTTGTTTCTTCATCTCTCCTAATTCCTTGGGTGCCATACGATATGCTGATTTTGAAATAGGTAAGGATCCAGGTAAAAGATCAATCCGAAACTCCACCTCTCTCTTAGGCTGTGGTCCAGGAATCTCCTCAAAAATATCTTCAAAGTCGCATACCACCTCCACATCACTAATATCCTTCTTCGGTACCTCCACCGAATAAAGAAAACTAGACATCACTAACTCTGCGCTATCAGGATAAGTATGAGAGAAATGAGGCAAACCCGGAGTATCTATATGAATACTCCTTTTAGCACAATCTACGGTGACATGATTCTTCCCAAGCCAATCCATACCCAAAATAATGGAGAACCCCTCGAAACCCAACACAATCAAATCAACAAGAAATGTCCTATCCACAAAGTCCATCACAAAGTCTTTACACTGTTCATATAAGGTAACAGACCCTCCTAGAGGTGTTTCTACGCATACAGGCACAAGTAAAGGAGTAACAGGAATACCCTCTCTCAAAACAAACTGACGAGAAATAAAAGAATGAGATGCACCCATATCAAACAAAACATGAACATTGGAATAAAAAAGTTTGAGACTACCTTGCACATTCTCATTGCCTGGCATCACTGCAAATGCTCTAGCGGGAGCTGCCTGATTATTCTGGGGCTTAGTGGGACAATATTTAGCAATATGCCCTGGTATTCCACAATTATAGCACAGCTTAGAAGCTACAACCATCTCCTTTCCCGCTGGTGGTGCTCCAATCTGAGGCACTGGTGGACGGAAACCAATCTGCGGCTGCGGGGCCTACTGACGATAGCCCTGGAAGCCCTGATTATTTTGACCTCCCTGCCCATTCCACTAACGGTTCTGATTCCTGAAATTTCCTTGGTTCTGTGGGAAGTACTAACCTCTATTACCATGCCTCTGGTTCTGTTGGCCCTTCTGCCCTTGGTCATAAGGCTTGTATCGATTCCCACTTCTTTCCCCATCCTTCTGCTGAGACTGGGAACGGTTATCTCTCGATGACTCTTCTACCTTAGCTCTTCCAGATTTCTCTGCCTGAAACTTCTGCTCTTTTTTTTCAAATATCAGGGTCAAATCCACTATCTTACTAAATGGCTCACCCTCTGCCGCTAACACTGACTTGGAGAGATAATGTCCCAATCCATTAATGAATTTTTCATCCTTCTTCTCCTCGGTATCAATGAGATATGGAGCATAGTAAGAAAGTTCATTAAATTTTCTCACATACTCCATCACAGACATGGTACCTTGAGTAAGATCTTGAAAGTCTCTAGCCAATTGTGACTGCACTGCTGGAGGAACAAAGCTCTCTTCAAATTTAGTCTTAAACTGTTCCCATGTAATTTCTGCCACATCATATTGAGCCCGCACAAACTCCCACCATGACGAGTTCGCACCCTCCAACTGCTGAGATGCCAACTCTTACTTCTGCACCTTTGTCAGCTGCATCCGCTCAAATACAAATTCACACTTGCGAACCCAAGCATGTGTTGCCAGCGGACCCTTATCCCCATCAAATGTTCGCCCGCCAATATAAATAAAATCCTTGTTCCTTTTAACGAACGGGTCACTTGGTTTCCCTGCTGATTGTTCTGCACAGCTTAACGAATCTGGTTCATCATAGCCCCCACGTCAACCTGAACTAAGTTGGGATTTCAGCCCCAACTCCTCCAGAACTCTCACCAGTTCCAGCCTGAGCTCCATGACGGGTATTGTAGCCTCCATCCATAACCTTCATAAGACAACCACACAGACATAATTATCCGACATAAAGTCATTCATTGTAATTAACAACCCATTCACCACATTCCGAAGATCACCTAGACACTCTCCAGTCTAGGGTAACTTAAAGCTCTTATACCAAACTGTCACACCCCAATTTTCATACAATTAAATATTAGTCAAGGGAGAATCCCTAAACCAATACCTAGTTGTCCAATTGTTAGAGATGATCGCAATGTAAAACATCACACAGTCTGTACAGGATAAAACATAACTCACAAGCGCAATATAACAGTAAAATATCCAATCAATAAGGATCAAAACCTATGATTCCAAACCATAATTAACCTCTTAAAAAAAACATCATTCAAACAATATCTAATAAAGTCAAATGGCCCACAATGCCAAAATATAAAATATTAAAACTCTCAAATAAAAATTTTAAAGGCCAACAAGGACTTCACACATCTCCTATTATCAGATGCCACGAACTTCTCACTATCTCTGCAAATTCTGATCGGCTACACTCCAAAAAGAACGCACCCGTGAGAAAAACTCAACGGGTCAATCACATGACTGGTATGAGTTAAATAACACTAATCACAAACAGTCTTAGGGATTGCTCACAATCCCTTACATCAACACAACAATAATAAATAAAAAATCGGGCAGGAAAGTAGTTCCGCTCACATAACGGGACAAGAGGTAGTTTCCCTTTTATGTGGCGGCAATATAGTTCCTAACCGAACTAGACTAAATAAATACTTACCCTTCTTAGCTATGGTAGGCTAATACCTGCAACCACATTAGTGGGCCTACCATCCTACATAAATAGACGTTAGTACAAAAAATCAAAAAAATAATACTTTAAATGTTATTTAAAAAAAATGAATTTATCTTAAAGAAGGAGTTGGAATTGGACAAAACTTAAACACGAAAGATGTTCAGAATTAAATTCCGAAGGAAAGTCTCGAGTACCCGTTCATTAATTCTAAACACACAAGTCAAAAATCAACTGTTAAACTTCAGCTCTTAAACATGTCATATTCAACAAATTCTGAAATTAAATTAAAACGGTGTCAAGACGACGTTTTTAGGAAAAATGTAAAACACAAAAGTCGCTCGGATTGTTGTTTTACTTTAGGTTAAGCAAAACGACCTTGAATTATGAAGTTAAGTGATCAAATTATCTAATTTACTAACCTGACCCTATTAATTATTAAATCACAACATTCCTGAAGGTATTACGGTACACATACAAGAATTTAAACTAACGGATACCCACATAAGTTGTTTGACATAACAAGGATTTGACTACAACAAAAATATAACGAACTACATTACAACGTATAGCCGCAATTTAAGCACAAGTTTTTTGGTTAATTACACCTTATGTTCACCACTTCGGCCACCCATCCATGGTGTAGCCTACACATATATCCCATGTGTCTCCTAACGTAATACTAACTCCCACTTCGGTCCCAACTCCCATGGGGTATCACTGGGATTTGAGTCTACATCGAAAGGCTAGTCCTTACGTTTTTTACGTCAATAAACAATATCTAAATACACATGAAAAAGACCAACAAGCCGGGCATAAGGCTAAAAATATACGTAGTCGCCGTCTAATCACACAAGACGGTTCATCAACGAAGTCGCCGCCTAAACTCATAAGGAGCAGTGGTGAACATTTAAAGGATTTCCTATTATTAACTTCTATGAAAAAAAAAATCTTCAGACAAATGGTCTCACATTCACAAGTTTATGAAACCCAACATTAGATGAGAATGCTTACATCTCAACAAAATTTCACGTTATATCATAATAACGAAATACGTGTTCATCCCAACACATAAATCAGCTTAGACAATCAACGCATTTTTAATCTTATAAAAAACTGCTATTGAAATTTAAATTTACAGCCCAAATGGTGTAGAATCAGGAAAAACTCAAAACACGAAAAGTGTGCAAAATCACGTTTTACACAAGACGCGCGAACAGAATGTTAAAATTCCAAGCCACGAGTTTACAATAATTTTTTAAAGTTTCTGCAACTGTGTGAATTAAAAAAAAAACAAATTTCACATATATATTTCTTAATTACCATGAATATTTCACATATGGTTTTATCAAACTAATTTATTCACCTAACCATTTCGAATACCCTAATATCATAATCACAAAGTCAAACGAAGGGGAAAGAAAATATCTAGATTACTTCAACAATAGCAACGTATATCCATTTCAAAGATTTAACCCTAACAATTAAATTAAACATGTACTGATTTAATTTACTCCCATATACATATATACATATGTGTATATATACTCGGATACACAAAATTTAACTCACCTCGTTGATCAAAAATCGACAACCACGAATGCTTCACGATTCCACACGTGCCCACGAAGCCAAGACCCTTCTCCCTTTTCTTGTTGTCCTCCTTTTTCTTCTTCTTCTTCTTCTTCTTCTTCTCTCTCTCACACACACTCTCTCTCTCTCTCTCTCTCTCTCTCTCTCGGCGGCTGTGCAGTGGAGTTCTATTACTTTTTTGTTGAAAAACTAACTAACCCTAATATAATATAATATTATGTATATAACTATGGTACACACACTCAACATATAAGTGTATTACACACACACACGAGCACTACTCACACACACCAACACATGCACATGGCCCACACACCACACACCCATGGCCTACACATTACACCCATTAACTATTAAACAAAGAAATAAATAAAAAGTAAAAATAAATAATATCTTTGTAGAAGAAAAAAAATAAGGTTGTTACACTTAAAGACATAACTTTTGGGACACAACCCAAAAGAAGTGTTTATATCTCTCTTGTGATGTCACTGGACCCCACAGTGACACGGGAGGGATAGACACATCTCTTGAGTTATGTCCTAAAAATTGTGTCTTTGGGTGCGTCCCAAGTATTACTCAAAAAGAAAACACCCCAAACAAACCACTCCCTCAACTCCAAAGAAAAAACACAAGACTGAACACCTCGCAAAAAACCCCTCAAGCAAGCACTACCCTAACCAAGCAAACTGCTAACACACTACAACAGAACCAACAGAGAAGCAAAACCCCATAGCAGCAAACCAATACCCCCAAACTAACAACGGGCAAGCACCAGCCACAAAAGACAAAAGCATGAGCAAATACCACTTTACCAATCAGAATGAAATTCTACTATCCCCAAAGATCACATCAAAATCACCAAAGAGTAAGAAAAAAAATCACAATTCCCCATCAAAAAACCATGACCCTCAACAATAAAAAAATTGCCACAAGAAATTGAATTTGCTGCAACAATTTTCTCAAAAAAAAAAAAAGGATCTTGAATCGGGCAGCATCCCACCAAAGATCCAACCCAACAAAATTGTTCAGTCCATGAGGGGGACTAAAGCAGGCCCTTGAGCAGACTTGAAGCCAAATCAGACTCTAAAGCAAGATTTGCAATTGCAACAAAATCTAAGGCCAAGAGGCACTAAAACATGAAAAAAGAGTAGCTTCAAAAGCTGACAATCTGAAGATTGAATCTTCAGATTGTTGAGTTGAAGTTTTCTTGGGCTGAATCTCTTGAAGCTGATTTTAAAAGGACATTTTGGTAATTTTGGACTAATGTGGGTCTTGGTTTGGGACAATGTGTTTTATTTTTGTACATGGTGGTATCACTTTGGTAATTGTTTTGGCACATGTGTGTATATGTATGTTACATATTTGTGTGTGTTTGTGAGGGGACAAGGGTGGGACTTACAAGTCACCTCCCAAAGAACTCCCAACCACTCCCAACCACCAATGCTTCTTTAAGAAGCTTTCCTCTCTCTCTCTCTCTCCCCCTCGTTATCTCTTTTTCTTTTTCATTCTTTTGGTAGAAAACTCTCTCTATATCTCTCTATATTGGAAGTCAAAAACCTCCATTGAAGCCTCCACCTTAAAGCTCCATTTTTGGAAGCCTTCAATTCATTATTGAACCAATACTATTAGAGGCTTTCTTGTCCTCCTTATCAAGAGCTCTCATTTGGTATTTACATATTTCATTTTGGAGCTCCCTAGCTCAAACCATGGCCTAGAGGAAGAAGAGGGTTTTCTAAGTTACTTGATTATTGGAAGGTCCAAACTTGGGTTCTTCTATTTCTCACTCTTGGACTCTCTATCTCTCTTGCTTTCCTTGTCAAGAATAAGGTAGATTTCATTGTCTAAGTGCACTCCTATTTCTAATTTCATGGTTTGCTATGTGTAGGTTAGACCTATTACTTGATTAATCTTATTTTAGAATTTTTTCTACATTATTTGATTAAGTGCTACATGCTCTTATGTGCCTAAGTGAATCAATGCTTAACCTAAATGTCATTTAGTTGTTATGGCTTCAAATAATTATGGATGTTAGTGACCTCTTATTTACCCTAGATGATGGTTGTGCTTTTATATGTTTTCCCCTATTAATTTAGTTTTCGTATCTTGAACTACCATGTTTATTTCATAATATTGAAATCATAGAAATGACATTGCTAAAGCATATAAATCGCATCTAGTAGCATTTCATATTCACCAAGTCGGCAAAGCATTCATGGCATTGGCTTGGGACATATGTTTATTGTCAGAATTCCCACGATTGGGGAATGTCTCTGAATCCCCATTTGGGGGTTGTGGTTTGATGAAATTTTGGAAGCGGGTGTGAAGTGAGGAAGGTTGTTTGTGATTTTTAAAACATTCGAAAATGCAAGGTCATATTCGGTTAGCTATCAGAGATCTTGTATGCTACACTCACGTTTGAGTGGCTCACTATTCAGTGTCAGAGTGTGTGATTGGGATTTTAAGTTGGAAATATCTCTTGGTTTGGCCATCCAGCTAGTTGCATCGCCACGGTGGAAAATCATTGCACCGCATGTCATAGCATGTAGAAGTGGTAGTACATTTCTACAACAAAAATGATACATACACACACTAAACCACACACCAAATGACCCACAGGGGTCTCTAAGTAAAATTTTAAAAAATTTTGTGAGACCCACACCCAAATACACCCTCAAATCTCTAAATCCCTTTCCCTCCATTTCCCCCACCTCCAAATCAGTCCACCCCTCTATGAACGGCAACTCCCCTCCCCTTTCATCCCGTCGAAGCCTTGCCAGAATCCGGCGCCAGTCGCCGTCCACAGCAAGTCGCTGCCGTCGCCAAAAGGTTGGTAAGTCTTCTCTCTCTCTCTCTCTCTCTCTCTCTCTCTCTCTCAACTCATCAAAGAACTTTGCCAAGGATCACTTACCCAAAAACATAAAACATTTTAAATCACACACATCAGTACTCCCACTATTGATCTCTTTTGTCACTTTACCCATTGCAATAAGAGTCTAATAACCAAAAATGATTAATCAATTAGAAGAGATTTACACACACATACATGTATACTTATATATATAATGGATTATTGTTAAAATTCAATGTCAAAATGGTTTGATAAATACTGGATTATTAGTTGCTATAGCACCATCAATGAGATTGAATTCTCTCACTTTCACTGGATTTTCTTTGGTCTCAAAGTAATAGGCAGGGAGACATGTAGGGGCAACAGAAGTTCCAATGCATATATCTGATAGTAAGGCATCCAGGTTTGGTTTCTTCTTCACCTACACCTTCAAATAAAATTTCAACTATGATATATATATATAATTGTGTATTTAACCTATTTTATGTTTTTTGGTAAGTGATCCTTGGCAAAGTTCTTTGATGAGTTGAGAAAGAGAGAGAGAGAGAGAAGATTTACCAACCTTCTGGCGACGGCGGCGACCTACTGTGGACGGCGACCGGCGCCGGATTCCGGCAAGGCTTCGACGGGATGAAAGGGGAGGGGAGGGGAGGGGAGCCGCCGTTCACAGAGGGGTGGACTGATTTGGGGGTAGGGGAAATGGAGGGAAAGGGATTTAGGGATTTGAGGGTGTATTTGGGTGTGGGTCTCGCAAAAGTTTTTAAAATTTTGCTTAGAGACCTCTGTGGGTCATTTGGTGTGTGGTTTAGTGTGTGTATGTATCATTTTTGTTTCTACAATGTTTTCTACTAAGCCATCGTGCTTAATGAATCTATAAAATACCCCTTTATTAGGAATTGTGGTTAGGGCAAGGCCCAAAAGTTTTCAATGCGTGGTATCTCATTTGAAGATTCTTTACGAGGAAGTCTTAGATTTTGAAAAGAAAACACTTCTTTGTCATAGCTCATGGTAGGAGCATTGTCCTAGTTGTAATTCATTATCTTATTTGTAGATTGAATTACAAGGATTTACATTTACTTCGTAGTAGTTGTAATTGGGCACATGTTTAGCCCTTGCTTTATAACTCTTTCTATTAGACTTAATGATCTTGTATATTTGGGGATCCTAGTTATCCCTCTCTTAATCTTAATCTTGATAGTTGGATCCTCTAGGATCCTTGTTAAATTATGTTTTTGATACTTGTTAGCATTTCTTAGCCCATGGTTACCCTATTATGGGAAAATTACTAGTTTCAATTTCCTACAGACTGTTTGGTTATATTCCTTTAAAAAACCACTTTAGTGATAATCTTTCCAAGCAAACTTCATTACTTGTTACTTTAAGCCTTTGGAGTTTCTTTAAACTTCTTTACAAACTCCTATCAAAACCAAACTATGTTGGTTGACCCTATTTCACCCGTTTGGTCCTCGTGGATCAACCCTTGACATATTGACTTTTCTTTGGAATTCACGTATGCTTCCCCTATGCTTCTGCCTTGTGGATTGGTCCACGTTGGACTATTCCGTGCTTTACATTGCATTGTTTGACTCGTTGACCTCGCCCACGTGGCTTGGTTTTCGGGGCATTACAAATACCTTCTCTACATTTATCAAAAATTAAGTCAAGGGCTTTTCTTCTCCTAACCCATTTTTTGAGTTTAGCCTCCTCAATCCATTCTTGAATCTCTATATGATTGCTTTCTTCCAACTCAACGTCAGTTTCCCATTAAGATTCTCCACAATTTGACAGATTCTCCTCCATCTCAATATGAGTACCTGTTTCAACCCTAGCAGAGTCTCTGAATTCCCTCTCGCATTCGTCCTCGTCCCCTTTTAACACAGACCTTGGGGTCTTAGGAATGACAAGGATGGATGGAGACAACTTGGACGAATCTGGCTGCACATCTTTGCCCTCCTTTCCTTGACATTCACAAGGCACATCCATACTATCCTCATCATCTAGCACCAATCCCACCCATTTACAACTGCCAAAATTAGATTCCATCCTCGCAACATCATCCCTACCTAATTTCACCAAGCTTAGCTCCACATCTCCAAGCAAATTAATTAGATGTAGATACAATAGGCTTGAGCTTCTAATCAAATTCAGCCAAAGCACAAATTGGGTCCCCCACCAATTCCTTAGCTTTGACACAAGAACCCTCATTAACGATGTAATACCCTGTATTTTTGGTATATTAATATGACCTGGTTTTCATTTCTATACTTGTTTAACCTTTCCTTATCTTCTGGTGAAATTTGGTTAGCAATCGATTGCCACCTTTTAGATACCAATCGATTAACATCTTTACCAATCAATTGCCATTTTACCGACTAAAAGTAATGATGTGGCAACATACCAATCGATTGCCATTCTTTTCAATCGATTGCCTTCAAATATTTGTTACCAATCGATTGACTTGTGTCCTAATCGATTGGCATAAACTGAGACAAGTTTTCTTCTTTTCTTGAGCTTTGAACTTGTGGCACTTCTATAATCTATATATACTAGTAATTGCCCGTGCCCGGGGGCACATGTTGAAAAAAATAAAGGAGCAGTTGGCAAAGTCTAAATATGAAAACACCTGAAAAATAGGAAAGCAATTGCCAAAGTCTAGGAGCGTTTGATAAAACTGAAAATTAAGTGCTAGATTTTAAGTACTGAAAATTGTAAGTGATTGAATTTGTAATCCTAAAAACAATACTTCAACTACTGAAATAGAAAACATTCCGTGATTATTTTTAGTAGAAATTTTTCACTTCAAATTTTCAGTAGTTTTTTTACTGCTTTCAATTAAGTGGTACGTTATCAAATGCAGTGAAAAATAATAAGAACTGAATCTTTTCATTTTCAGTACTTAATTGGGTTATCAAACATACCCTAAGTATAAAAGCCTAATTGGTCCTTAGAAAATACAATATCAATCGATCATTTCCTAAAAACAAAAGAAAATTGTATTCCTTAATTGGTTCTTGGAACTGATCTAATGAGATCAATTAAGGAAAATAATGTTTTTGACATACTTCTACTTCTACTTCTACTTCCTGGCTAGCAACCTCCAACACGTTACCTCCAAAGTTGCATTAAGTTTGATTTTTCATACTATGATTCACTTTTTTAGACCAACTTCACAAAGGGTGAAAGACATGGTAGGTAAGTCCATCTTTAATTTGATTTGTCTTACCTATTTTGTAAAAGAGAAGAGAAAAATAAAATAAAATAAAATAAAATAAAATCCATCTTGGATTGTAAAACCGTTCTTGAGCACAACTGGAGAGGGTAAAAGCAAGTGGACATGAGCACAACTGGAATTACTTCTCTTGCTTCTAATACAATGTTTTTACATGGAAAAGTAACAACTTGAAGCCAAATTGAGAGTTTTATTTTTCTTTCCAAAGTATGTTAGGTTACTGCCCAAAGAAAAACAAACCGGATGAAAGTGAGAGAAATTATGCAAAATGAAGAAAAATTAACATCCGAGTAAAGAACAATTGGAAAATTCAAAGTGAAGATTCCCATTTGATCCATCATGCTTTAAATGTCTGCATTACTCACCTGCTGCTTCCCTATCAACTAAATAAAGAATAAAGCCACATACCATACTATTTGGAACAGAGGGAAACCTAACCAATCAAAACAGAAACCAACAGAAACATAATGTCGAATAAAGACAGTCCCTCAATCACAATAAAGAAAACTGAGAAAAGCTACACCTCAGATCATATAACCCAGAGGAAAAATATGTATCACAAAAAAATATGAAGAATGAGAGAGTTTGTGACCCAGAGGAAAAAAAAAAGAGATGCAGAGAAAACGAACCAACCGACTCAATCCAAGATCCACCACAATTAGCACCTGCGATCTCTAACTGAATCAGTAAGCCAAAAACTACGCACCCAAAATCAAGACCTCAAACTGAAAATAAAAAAAATGAAAAGAAAACAGAGAGTAAACGGAGGGAAAGAAAGAGGTGAGGACAGGCACAAAATTGTCCTTGTACCTACAATTTCAATGAGCAAAAATCTCCAAGATGAGAGAGAGGTGGCCGGAAGAGGAAGAAGAATAAGAGAGAGAGAGAGAGAGAGAGAGAGAGAGAAAAAGAGAGAGAGGTAGTGGTCGTTGTGTTTTAGAGAGAGAAATAGGGGATAGTGTTTATTAGAGGGAAGAGGGAAGAGAGACTGTATGGGTCTTCTCATTTTTTATGAGAATATTGGATTGTTTTCAAAATTCAAAATTGACTAAAAAGGAGGCTGTGTCAGCGTGTACTGTGGGAAGGAGTGAAAAGCTGACTGGGGTTGTTTACCAAAAATAGCTCATGGATTGTGGACTTCGAACTTCATCTAACGCCTGAAAGTGTCTACCTAAATGGACGGTCAAGATTCGTTTTTTGCCATAAAGGCTGAGCAAGGATATTATATAGATGTATCCCTTTTAGGTCTTAGGTCTATTTTGTTGGTTTTTGGTTGAGAGAGAGAGAGTTGATATATATACACACACACTCACTGCCCTTTGGCAGAGAAGGAGAAGAAGAAGAAGAAGAAGAGAAGAACAAGGAGAAGAAAATAGAAGAGACAAAAAAGAGAGAGAGCTAGACAGAGAAGAGATAGAGAAGGAAGAAAAAGAGAACTTGAGAATTTTCAAGCCAAATGCACCTTTGGTGAGTTTCTAACTTACTTGGTCCTTTTAATTTGATGTTTTACAAGTTTTTATGAAGCTTAGATGTGTAGAATGCATGTGGTGTATGTTTATTTATGCTATTTTTACAATTTGTTGGTGAAGACGAAGTGTCAATCGATTGGCATTCCAATCAATCACCATTTTTAGCAATCGATTGATGTGATTTTTATCGCAATCGATTAAACCTTATTCCAATCGATTAATATGGGCAGAACATGGATTCTTTTGCCTGTTTATTATATAAGAGGTTCGATTGTTCGTTTCCCATTTCAAACTTCTGTTATGTAATTTTGGGAGGATTTAGGAAAATGTGACAACACAGATAAATATGATTAAGAATAATGGGTTAATGAAATGACGTAAAATATTATGCTGTTCATGTATGAATTTGATATCCGTTTCTTTTAATCAGAGTAGTCAGGCCACATTGGGGATTGTCATGTGTCAACATTAGAAAGTAACTTAAGTAGGTTTGATAAGTTCTGGGAATGGTACGAGAACGGACGTTTGGTCATGATATGCTCTTAAAAGCGGTGAGCTGGACCAAGTAGTCCTAAGATAGATTGGATAATCTATGATATGCTCTTAAAAGCGGTGAGCTATGTAATATGCTCTTAAAAGCGGTGAGCTGGAATGTCTGGTAGATGACGCTGAGTCATGACAATAAATGATATGCCTTATTCAAAACGTTATGTCCCTGAAATGCGGTGAACAAGATACATTGTTCTTAAAATCTGGGGACGGACTGACGTGGAGTCCATGACATGCGGTGAGCTGTGCATATGCTCTTAAAAGCGGTAGACGGAATGAGGGTGTATCCCTAGAGATTAAATGATTGAGTCTGTTCCATTCAGTCAATATTTGTTAATATCGATCTTCGATTAACAAGACGATAAGGGTTAGTTTACGTTGTTGAATAAAGGATCAAGATATTATTATTATTATAGTAAGATGTTAAATCGTGTTTTCATAAAATTGTTTTACTTCAGATAACTGGTAACTTGTTAGTTTATACTCACTCAGCTCTCAGTAAGCTGACGGCCTTTATTGCCTGGACTTTTTCCCCCGTCCAGACTATCCTGTACCTTATTTTACAGGTGACGAAGTCTACAACGATAGTTCCTATTCAGGAGGAGAATACACTGAGGGTGACCCCACTGATGATGGCTATGCCAAGGAGGACTACGATGCTAATGTTTATGCCAGCTAAAGATCTAGAGATAGTTATTAGTTTCTATTTTCTGTTTAGTTGTTTTGTTATATTCGGTACTTGGGCATATGTTGCTTCCAAACCTTATATACTTCCACTATAGCTTTTTTGTTGTAATAACTCTGATGTTGGTAATATAACAGGTTTTCTTTATATTACTGTGGGTTGTTCTTTCTGTTTTCTAGAACTGCGTGGTGTAGAAGGTTAGTGACATTCACCCGTCGTTCCCTATGGGCCCATAAAGGAAATTTGTTTTTCTCTATTTATGCTGTTTCGAAGAGTGACAAACGACGACTTCAATCTATTCATCCACAAGATCCTCAACACAGATGGCCACAAGAATAAATCCATGCTGGAGTTGAATGCATTTTATAGTCTCATTCACGGTACAAATTACATTACCCCAAAGCCCACCAATAGTGTTAAAAGTTTCTTCTAGCCAACCTACCACTGGTACACCAGAACACTGCAGCCACGAACATCTTGGTGGAAATTGAACCTCCTCATTCCAACGTTCAATTTTGAAGAACCAAGTTCGTAGCCAAAGCCACCCATCCTCTTTCATAGATTTAAGAACATCACACTCATCAAAGGACAAAAGAAAACTCTCTCTGAGATTACTTTAACCTCAATATCGAAAACACCTTCCCTAATGAAACACTCTTTCGAAAAACACCCTTCCATCCTCTTCAACGTGATTCCCACGACTATTCTTAAGAATCTCATAAATTTTCCATTTACAGAACCCACAATAGATTTGGTTCGACAATGAGATAGAGTTTCCACCCCCTTATCTTTAAAAGGTTGAGAACCCACTAAAGCCTCCACAAAAGAACGGCCATTTCCCTAACCTTTTTTGACATCCGAATCATGAGGATGTGCATAAAAATTGAATTCATCTTGTTACCCATCTCCTTGATGTCAGAACCATAAGCATGAACCTACCCCTACTGAATCTAGCCATATTGACCCCTAAGCGATGATGCATAAACCACACCCCATTAAAAGTATTGACAGCTTCAATTGCTGATGATTCTTCAAGGAACCTAATGAAACCAAATCTTTTGCCCCCTTTATTTTTTTTTTTGTAAGGAATGCGTAATACCCTGCATTTCTAGAGAGTATTAATAAATAAACTTCTTTTCCATATACTTATATAAACTTTTCTTTTCATTGGTAAAATTTGGTTACCAATCGATTGCCACTTTTCAGATACCAATCGATTGCCATCCTACCGACTAAAAGTAATGTCGTGGCAACATATCAATCGATTACCATTCTTTCCAATCGACTGCCTTCAAATATCTGTTACCAATCGATTTCCATTTATACCAATTGATTGGCATAAGCTGAGATAAGATTTCTTTTTTCTTTGAGCTTTGGACGTGTGGCACCTTTTCCTTTCGATATATATGAGAGTAATCTTTGCCCTTGGGGCAATTTTTGGACCTTGAGAGAGAGAGAGAGAGTGTTTTTATATATACTTTCCTATATCTATATCTATAACTATATAGACACACATACACACACTCACTACTTTGGCAGTAGGAGGATAAGAAGAACAAGAAGAGAGAAAGAAGAAGAGAAGGAGAGACAAAGGAGATAGAGAGAGGCAGAGCAAGAAGAGAAGAAGAGAAGAGAGAGAGAGAGAGAGATCTTTGGTGTTTTCAAACAAACACAAGCCAAACAAGCCCTTAGTGAGTCCTAACTCACTTGGTCCCTTTATTTTGATGTTTTACAAGTTTTTATGAAAATTAGTTGTAGTTAATACATCCTTATAACATTTATATATGTTGTTTTATCAATCTGCTGGTGAAGACGAAGTGCCAATCGATTGGAATAATTGCCAATCCATTGCCATCAGTTTGGACCCAATCGATTGGATAGAGTTCCAATTGATTAACATCCCAATCGATTGCCATTGTTAGCAATCGATTGCCATCCCAATTGATTGTCATTGTTAGCAATCGATTGACATTATAATATCCCAATCGATTGGACCTTATCCCAATCGATTGGTATGGATAAAACATGGATTCTTTTGCCTGTTTATTATATTAAGGGTTCAATGGTTCGTTTTTTGATTCGAACTTCTGTTATGCAATTCAGGGTTGATCAGGGGTAATGTGACAACAAAGATAAAGTTTTATTAAGAATAATGGATTAACGTGATGACGTGGGTGACATGTTGCTTTTCGATATAAGTTTGATATCCGTTTCTTTTAATCAGATAGTAGTGCTGAGTTTAAGTAAGTTTGATAAGTTCTGGGAATGATACGTGGGAAGACGCCTAGTTATAATATGCGTTCACATGCGATGGATGGTTTATATCCTGAACGAGCAGTGAGCGGGACCATGTAGTGCTAAGATAGCCAGATGATCCATGTTCTATCCTTAACGAGCGGTGGATGGTTTATATCCTTAATGAGCGATGGATGGGGATCACTGGTCTACAGCGAGAAGTCGTGGCAATAGAATTGATGTACTGTTGTTCAAAACATTATATCCCTGACATGCGGTGGATAGTTTATATCCTTAACAAGCAGGGGATGGACTGACGTGGTGTCCATGAATGTGGTGGATGGTTTATATCCTCAACGAACAATGGACAGAATGATGGTATGTCTATACATGTGAAACGATTGAGTTTGTTCTTTCTGGAGAATATTTTGGTCATCGGTCTTCAAATAACAAGATGATAAGGGTTGGTTAATGAGGTTGAATAAAGAAACAAGATATCATTACTATTATAGTAAGATATTAAATCGTGTTTTCATAAGCTTGTGTTTACTTCAGATAATTGGTACCTTGTTAGTTCATACTCACTCAACTCTCAGTAAGCTGACGGCCTTTTATTGCCTGGACTTTTCCCCCGTCCAGACTATCCTGTACCTTATTCTGCAGGTGACAGATCCTACAACGACGGTTACTATCCGGGAAAGGAGTACACAGAGGGTGGTCCCGTCGATGACACTTATGCTGGGGAGGACTACTATGCAAATGTGTACGCCAGTTGAAGACTTGGAGATAATTATTAGTCTCTATTTCAGTTTAGCTATTTTGTTATATTTGGTACTTGGGCATATGTTGCTTCCAAACCTTATATACTTCCACTGTACCTATGCTGTTGTAATAACTCTGATGTTGATAATATAATAGGTTTTCTTTATATTACTATGGGTTGTTCTTTCTGTTGACTAGTACTGTGTGGTGTGGAAGGTTAGTGACATTAACCATTCATTCCCTATGGACCCATAAAGGAAATTTATTTATCTCTATTTATACTGTTGCGGGGCGTGACAGAATGAAAGCCTTCGAAATCTTTCTGCATTTCTCAAAAATCTCGAATAGCCATTGAATTAACTTTAATTTGAATGTTATTCACAAAAATCGTAGCATCGCCAACATCTGATTTCAAGCACTCAGATGCTCAAAATGCAGAACTCCTCAAATTGACAGCTTCAGTTATGTGGATCACTTCTGGTTTGATCCCATGTGCGATTTTCCAATAAGAATGACATAGCAATTGAGCCGATGACCAAAAATGGTATGTACTCAAAATTAGTCCCTTAGTAGCAAACCGATGAACCGAGGAACCTATTTGATTAAAGACAATCAGAATGAGCCCAATGGTTTGGATCTCTTTGTTGTTTGTAATAATGCATGGATGCATCCAAACATGCATTTCCAGTTTAATTTTAAGTTCTTGGTATGGCTTTCCTATTTTGCGTTCCATAATACTAGGCATACAACATCAACCAGAACATAAACCACAATCATGCTTTAAATGCATATACCTTATGCTTCCCAAAAAAGTGTGGGGCCTGTGAAAAATCCACACAGTACAAGGTACATGCATTTAAAGCATGTGTTGTGGTTGGTGTTATGTGTCTAGCATTACTGTTTGAGTTAGACTTTGGGAGTGAAATACTTTTTTAAAAAATGGGCAAATTACATGGACATCTCCTGAGGTTTGACAAAATTACACGAACCTCCCTCGTATATTGCAAAATTACACAAACCCCCCTTACAAGTGATGGAATAGTGTTAATTTTTGATGAAAAAGTACTATTGTTGTCACACCCCAACCCACCCCCGATGGATTAGGACACGTGTAACAAGAGTAACCGCACCCAAAACACACACTAATTAGAAAGAAAATGTGAATAAACCACTTTAAAGAACTCTATTGTGACAAAATAGCCCCAAGGGCAAAATGGTCATTAAGTAAGTATGTAAAATTTTTATACCAAAAGTTAGATTTTTGAGTCCCGGTTCCAACGCAACAAACGGCGCGCAAATCCGAGTTTTCTAGAAAAAGTTATGCACGTTTCCGTAAAAGCGGACGTGCTGTGAAAAATTACAAGCAGGTCGATCCCTTCATAAGGCCCGGATCGATCCATTTATATGAGCCACAAGCAGAATGTCCCCGATAAAAGCCGAATTGATCCCTTCACAAACGCAGATCGATCTGCGCCCTGCAGAACAGATTCTGCTGCTAAGTTTTGCTGTCAAAACAAGTTTTAACTTCCAAAACACAACCAATTCACATGGAACCCTTATGAAACTTTGGGAAAACATATCCAACACATTTTCAAACACTTTTAAACTTAAATCAAGCTTGGATCACACAAATACATTCACAATTTGATCAAATCAATCATAAACTCATTTCCTTTGATCCAAAACAAACTTTGAAACTTTGAAACTTAATTCTCATCCAAAGTACTTGGGATTTATTAGGAATCAACTCAAACTACAGCCAACACCATTTACACAACCAAACTTTTCCACAACGCTTGCGACACATCCAAACATGCCAAGATGGTCTTAATTACTAACTTGCACCATTTGAGCAAAACAAAAGAGATTATACATAGGTTCTACTTTTCACTTCCAAATACGTAGTTATGATCCAAATTCATTTCCAACAACCCAAGTATGAACATTAACATAAAAGAAACCATAAATTTACATCATTTTACAAGTTCAAAAGAAATTCACAAGTATGAGGCTCAAATCTTTCCCATCTCTCCCATCCACAAGTCAAGACTTCAAGCCATAAGTCAAGGACCTCAAGCCACTAGTTACACTGTAATATAGGCTTAAAACATATCTACAAGTTCCAAAACCTTTTTCCCCTCTTCCCGAGCACGTCACTTCCTCTCCGGGTATTGCTCCGTACCTGCGGTGGTTGTTATGTACCACAACAGAAATAGGAAAACGGTTTTCTTAAGCAATTTGCTTAGTGAGTAATCTAAACATGGATGAATGTTTAACATGTGCAATTCAACAATAACACATAAATCATATCTTTGTAATCGCCGAGTCACCGGTTCAATGATTCATTCAGACCCGGGACCTCCCTTGGTCCCGTGGCCACTTCTATTCCTTGGACTTCCGTATTTCTCGGATTCTTCCTCTTCACCACCCTTATTACTCCCAACTAATGAATCATTTTTCCGGTGCTCATTGAATACCACATAAACATATAAGCACATAAATATGTAGGCACATAAATTCTTCATAAAGCTAACATGCAATTCACAATTTAGTAACTACATGCTTTCTAAACATGAATAATCAACACAATGAGATCATTCTCTACATCTCTACATCATTGATGCCTTGAACATAGTTAAACACAACCATTCTTTAGGCTAGAAAACTCACCTTAGCAAGATCTACCCAAATTCAAGCTAGAAATGAAGAATTCCTTCACAAATCTTGCTCAATTCGTACCCAAAGTAAATCCTACATGGTTTGGTTCAACAAATATCATTTATCAAGAATGGTTACCGGAAAAACGTTGCCGAAAATGAAAACAAATTACGTGCATGTGATCCTCTTACCTCCACGAGTCCAAAAGTGGTCTCGGATCGTGAATCCGGCGAACGACGGAAGACGTCGTCGGTGACGGTCCGTCTTCTCTCTCGAAGCTCTCTTCTTCTTTTCTTCTTTTAATTCAGCAAATATGAGACTCTTCCTATGTCATGACACACATATGCAAGATGTGTTGATGTGTCAAAGCCTAAATTAGCCATTTTTTCGGTTACACCTCTGGAACTTACTAAGTTCTTATTATGAAATCCCCCAAACATTCCATTAACTACCCAATTATCCATTGAGTGTTTGTCTAAGTTTCGCATGGGTTCCAACGTGGGTCCCATATATTTTATGAAGTTGCTATTGCACCTACTAATTATCAATCGTTTTTTCAATTATACCCTTATTTGGGTATCCAAACTAATACTCATTACTAGTACATGTATTATCATATAATATGAAAGCATTTAAACTAATCACGTAAAAATGCATGTAATCATTTAAAATGCAAATTACCAATTTACCCTTTGATGGGTTCCATTTCAATACATGTCCCACCTCACTGGGGACTTTTCCAACTAGTGTCCCTCTCTGAACACTTTTTACATGGGCGAGTCCAAGCCTCCCCTTAATCCGTTTTATACACTAATTATATTAATTAATGCATATTAACATAATAATTAACCCGTTCTCCGGGTACGGGTGTTACAATTGTACTATTTTGCCCCTACCAATTCCCCTTCCCATACAGTATACAAAATATATGCATGTATTATATACGTACACATACACATAGGAATAGATTTTCTCTCATCTTTCTTCTCTCTTCATACAAAATTACACTTCATGTTCACCTGAAAGAGAGAGAGAAAGAGAGAGAGAGAGAGAGAGACATCCAGAGAGAGAGAGAGAGAGGGAGACAGATCAAAAAAGAATTGGGTCTGGAAGATTTAATAGTGATTTGGGGCTGATTTTGAAGTCGCTACCATACCATATCTATTTGGAGAATCAGAGCAAATTTATTGATGCTTTGTTTGATTCTTGGTTGCTGGTTTTGATATATGAAGATCCAATATTTGTATCCACTTTGCTAAGAATCATTCACTTACGATTTAACCAGAGAGCTAGAGGGGGAAACAGAGGCTTAGATTCCCTCTTAGAAACAATTTCAGAAGTTATAGCTAGAGAGAGGGAGAGAGAGAGAGAGAGAGAGAGAGAGAGAGAGAGAGAGAGAAACTGAGGAAATTTCATGAGCAAAACCTGAAGACAATTGGATGGTTTCGTCTATGGTCGGAACCAGGTAGAGGCCATGGTTGTATGTTTGTGGTAAGAAATTTGTGGGTTTTAATAATCAATTTACCTCTAGGGTTCAACTTGAAGATTGCATGATTTAGATAAATTTTTGAAACCACTAATTTGGGTTCCCAAAGCTTCTTCACTTGAAATTTTGAGAATTTTCCTTTTGGTGACAATTATGGAGTGAGAGGGGGATGATGAAACCTATGGGGCGGCAACCGTTGGAGGTGGGGTGTGAACATCCTAGTTAGGCCTGGAAAATGGGCCGCCCTGGGCGGGTTTGGACTGGACCGGGCATGGGTCGGGTATTCACAGTCGGGCCAGGTTATGATCCAGGACCCGTTTTTTTTCCCTTTTAAATTCCACCCCTTTTCCCTACTTTCTTCCATCTACCTTTTCATTTGATCAAATCCATTTTTAGGTGTGAGAAAAACTAATTATTTAAGTTTGCAAAGGTTTTCATGAGGCAATTATTCATCTATTTTTTTAAAAGCTCCAAAAAAATATCATAACTAAACTAATCATTCTTTGTTTCAACAACAAAAAAATACACAAAACACACAACACACACACACATACATACACACATACACATATATATATACACATTACTACTATTTGAGTTTGTAATATCAACCAAATAACAGTCCTACTACAATTATATTACAGACCATAGATATAATGAAAATTTTTGAAAAACAAATCCGGTCTAAATACTCTCATCTCCTCTATCAATTCACGAAAACAAAAATATATCATAACTAAGCTAAATACTCCCATCTCCTCCGATGGAATCACCTCCCATCTCCTCTATTCGTTCACAAGCACAAAATGGACCTGTAAATGAACCACAAAAAAAGGGGAAAACAAAGTACTAAATGAGCCACTAGCTAAAAAAGTAAAAGTAAAAGTAAAAGGAACACATAGGGAAATGTTGAACATGTATTGTTATACCCTAATCAAAAGAATTTCAACATTGGCCAAGTCCCACAATTATACCTTCAAAGTCTTCAACAAGTTCTTCCAATTCATCAAAAGCTACAGTAAATTAAAAAAAATGTTAAATAGATACAAGAAAATTAGATATCAAATAGAAATTATTAACACTTTACCTTTGGTCCCGTATAGCCAATCCCTAGTACATAGCAAAGCCTCGACATTCTTAGGCAACATTGAACTTCGATATTTTCCAACGATTTGACCTCCAATGCTGAAAGATGACTCTGACATGATAGTACTTATAGGAATACTTAATAAATCATGCGCCATAAAAGCCAGCTCAGGATATCGAATCTTATTTGCTTTCTAGTAACTTAAAATGTCTAAATTCTCTTTCTTGTCAATCCTATTTTCCTCCAAATACAAGTTTAATTGTGACTTATTTCTATTCAAGTCATATTGTTGACTCTTGAATGAATCGAACTCCTATATTAAGTTTCATAGTAAGTGCATTGAAATAATTCCACAAACTGAAACTTATAGCGAGGATCTAAAATAACACCAAATGATAACACAGTGTTATAGCATTCCCAATACTTGTCAAACTTCTTTTTCATTTCTTTTGCCATGTATCTAATAACATCATCTGAATCTTTGATCATCTCCAATATAAGAATTTGAAGTTTCCATACCCTTTGAAAAAACAAATTTGATGTTGGGTACTGACTTTCCGGAGAACAATGTGGTAATATTATAAAAAGGTTTCAGAAATTTAGAAATCTTTTCGATCTTTTCCCACTCTTCTTCCGATGAACAAGTCTTAAAACTTGTCTCAAGGAATTGTAATTGGTAAAATGCTCGATGGTATGTCAATGCACTTTCAAGCATTAAATAAGTGGAATTCCATCGTACAGGTACATCTTGACACACTTTTTTTGCTCTCTTTCTGAGACACTAGTGCCATGTACTCGGCAAACTTAATCTTTCTTTCCTCTGAGTCTCTTACATACTTTACGCTCTCTCAAACCTTACACACCGAATCATCAATTTCGTTTAGTCCATCATGTATAATTAGATTCAGTATGTGTGCTCTACAGCAAATGTAAAAGAATTCACTTTCAAAAAAATAAGGTTGAGGTTAAGGAAAGATTTTGTTTTAACCTATCCACAAGATCGTCATTGTATGAGGCATTATCTAAAGTCAATGAAAACACTTTCTTTTCAATGCCCCACTCTCGTAGTAAGTGCATCACCCTCTCTGCCAAAAAATGGTCATTATGTGGAGGCGGCACATGGCAAAAACTTAAAGTTCCACTACAACTTATGACTAACGGATAGATCTGTTAGTAATTTCTAACGGGTATATCTGTTAGTAATTACTAACGGATATATTTCCATTAGTAGTGAAACATTCTACATATTATTGCTCACAGATTAGAAAACAATACTAACAGATATAACCGTTAGTAATATTTACAGAAATTAAAATTAATTCAAAAAAGGAGAGAAAAATAAAAATAAAAAAGGAGACTATCGGGGGTCCTAAACATAAAGAAGACAGAAGAACTAAAAAAACCTAACTTAGAAGAGAGAGAGAGAGAGAGAGAGAGAGAGAGAGAGAGAAGATAAGATAGAGTAGGAAGAGAAGAGACCGTCTCGCCGCCACCATCTCGCTACCGCCACCACACCGCTGCCCCCTCGCGGCCACGATCTCACTGCCCCCTCGTCGCCGCCTGAAATCTTGGTCAAAAAAGAGAGAGCTAGAAGAGAAGAGAAGAGACCATCTCGTTGTGCCCTCGCCGCCACCATCTTGCTGCCCCCTCGCCGCCGCTTCTTAAAATCTCTGCTGGAAAAGGTAACTATCGGCTTAAGAGCCTCAGTCCAGATTTCACTTTTAGATTTCCTTCTTCTAGATTTCCTTTTTCTTTTTCTTCTTCTTCTTCTTCTTCTCATTCTTCTTTTCTTCTTCAAGAACCTTAGTTCAGATTTACTACTACAATTTCAGACAGATCTCTGTATATTACTGTTACTACTACAATTTCGGACAGATCTTTGCATCTGGGTATTTGCTGATTTGGGGGAGATTTTACTGTTTAGTATGTGTGTATATACTAAAAGTATCTAAACTCTGCACAGATCTTTGTATATTATTGTTAATTTTCTTACTCATAGCTCTCTATTGAATATTAAAATTTTAAAACAGGAAGTTGTACTCATTGTTCTCTTTTAACATGATTTCTCTCTGATTTGTATTATTCAAGCTTTGTTTTGGCACCATTTGTTTCTGATGATTCCAATTGATATAAGGAATTGCAAGTTAAATTTGTAAACTCTTAGGTAGAGGCCTTTGGGACATCTTTATTTTCTGAATAAGGGGTAAAATTCTCTTCAAGTTAGAGCATATCTTAATTTCTTTATTGACTCCTTTCATAAGAGGTAAGATCTGAGGAACCAAAAACAATCATCTTTCTTAAAAACTTTCAATTTGTGACTTGGCAAATAAAATTTAGGTCTCTTTCAGAAGTATGCTTGTGGTACTAACTACAGAAGTTCTGAGCTATATCAGCATGTCTTACTTAGATTCTTGTTTCTTACAGGCCCTTATTACAAGTTCCTATTCGAAAGGTGAATACAAAACTGTGAAGAAAATTACATACTTTGTGCTGAAGGTAAATCATTTTTGCTTATATGCTTTTGCATCATGTTCTAGCACCTAAAGAGCCACACGTATTTTTTGATTTTTAGTATGTGAGGCTTGTGTATTTAGAAATAAAACGACGAGTTTCATCTGGATTTTTGGATATACATTTGTCTACCGATCTCTCTAGTTCCTAGTTGGATTATCTTCTCCTCTGTTTATCTATTTAGATTGATCCTCTCGTTGACTATAGATAATTTTTTTAATGACGTGTTGTACTTGGGAACTTTAGTTATTTCTATGTGAATCCTCTATCTAGACATATACTTCACATTAGAGTAAGTTTTAGCTGTTTTCTCTTTTATTCTTCTTGTGTTGCCTTTTCTTGGTTATTGGCACAAGTGCTTGATTGTAATGTTTATCCTTGAAAGATCATAAGGGACATAGTGTGAAATGTGTCTGGCAGTTGAAAATAACTTTCTTATTTTAATTAGCTTTTTTGTTTTTTTTTTGGTCATGCTCCTAGTTGGAATTTTTGTATTTCTCTAATAGTAATCCTTTTTTTCAAAAAAAAAAAAACCAATGAAGTGGGTAACTTTCTAAATACATGATAACATATTCTCTTTGTATGCTCAGTCCAATCATCAACTGTCCATCATAAATATGATCCTAACCCTTCTCAGTGGAAGTTTGTCTATGATTAAAGGAGAGTTAAACTTAAAAAGAGCTTAGGGTGTGTTAATATAAAACTAGAAAATTACAACTGATAACCAATATAAATATGCTTTTGTGGGTGTTACTGTAATTTACCCTTATATAAATATATGTATAGATATTTAGGGTGTGCTTGTTTTTGAGTATTTTGGGTAGAACAAGTGTGTGCCATGAGAGGAAAAAGTGACAGAATAATTAAGTTGGGTGTCCTGTATGCAAAGGTTCTTCTTTATATGCAAAGTGGTGAGAAAAAACATTGTGATGTGATTGAGACTGAAAGTTCAAAACATTCCTCCTACAGTCCTATTGCACATTGCAAAACATTCCTGCCTAAACTTCGCATGCTTTCTTTTAAGCTGTTAATACGATTGGCCATGCATCACTATGTGAATCTTATTTCTCACTTTTTTATTATGCATCTCCCTTTACAGTCCTTTCAGTTGAATAGAATTGTAACATGGAACTGTCGCAAATTAATGATTAAAGTTCATATAAACTGAAGTAACTTTTCTTTTTAGAGTTTGATTTTTGGTCAATTTCAGGGCATAGTAATATCCTGCTAAATTACGATGCGGTTTGCATAGATCCGGAGTTTTCCTTGTAGGCATGCGTCCAAACGTTGATAAGAACTTTAGATCAAAATCAATATCAAGATTAAAAAGAAATCAATACCAAAAAACCAATCAAAAAAATAGGGGCCTAAAGTGCCGACGCAATAAGAAGGATTGTTTGCATTAAAGTCTTTTCTAGTCATCTAGTAGTCTTCATCAATTTTCATTTGACAGAGTTATGTATCATGTGAAGACCAATTCCATTATCACAAAGTACTAACCATATCTTGGAAATAGGGACCCATAATATTGGCATCATTACTTGCAGTGATATTGCTATGTTTCCCAAATTTGTATCCCAAATGTGGTTCCCAATACATGTGGTAGTGGGCTATGTTGAAGTGGTGCCACCATCGTTAAAGGTGGTCCCTCTGCCACCACATGTGTCGGGAATCACATTTGGGATTCAAAATTGGGAAGCATAGCATTACTCATTGGAATTAGAAATTCTATTTTCTTTAGTCCTAGTATTTCCCAAAATATTGAATGTTAATTTTTGGTTGTACAAATTGAAGCTTTCTTTTAAGTTAATGCATTGTTTGGTTGTAAAACTTTAAAATGATAAATGGTTAACACTTTATCAACAAATGTGTCAGGATAACAAGGTGATGCCCCCAAAAGTTCATTGTCTCTACTCCCTTAATTCTATTGAATTGCCACCCATTTTGATTGTTTAGACATAAGTATAGAATAAGCTCACATATTTCATTTTTCTTTTTTTGTTGTCATTTAAATAGAGAGGAGAATGAAAAGCGTAAGGGAAAGGAGATATTAGTTGCATTATTCCTTATGGTTACTTCGTAGAATTGCGGCTCCTCTATAGTATGAATCAGTTTGTTGCTATTTAGCTTAAATATTGAAATGGTAATGACATCTTTACAGGCCAAGCATCTTAGATCTTTCTTCAACATTCAGAAACCCAAAGCTGTCATCAGGTGTTTACAAGAATATTGCATTTCACTCGAGATTCCTAATCGATCCAGTCAAGGCTGAGAAATGCAAGTGCCCTGTTGTTTTGAAATGAATGTCATATTGGGTTGTAGTTAGTAGGCACAGCCAGCATGTATAGCATTGTCTTGTACAATTGATTTTGATAAATAATAGGTTTTTTTCATTTCATTAAACTTCTCTTTTTCGAAGATCACTTTGCTTGTTATGATTACTTTAGATTATTTTTTTGTTGTGTTGAATATATATTAATCTTGTTATTTTTTGTGTTTGGTATAGATTGATATGCTTATTAATTAGGTGCAAAAAAAATATTGGGAAGCATATAAATAAATTATTTGTTTTTAGATTTATGCTAATTTCTAACGGATATATCCGTTAGTAAATCTGTTAGTATTTTTAAAAAAAAATTTGGATATTCCGTTAGTAATAGTTGACAAACCGTTAGTATTCAACACAAATCCTTTAAAATTGGCTAAAAAAACCTTTAGTAAGTAGTTTTCTAACGGATATATCCGTTAGAAATTCTCTGATTTACTAACGAATTTACTAACAGATATATCCGTTAGTAATATTACTAACGCTAAAATACTAACGAATATATCTGTTAGTAATATTTATTCTAACGGATATATCCGTTAATAATAAGGCCATATGGTGTAGTGTTCTCTTCTGTAGAACCCAACTATCATCCACATAATGGGCAGTAGGGGCCAAATAACCATCAGTTCCAATAGATGACCATAAGTCTGAAGTCAAACATATTCTACTACCAACTAACTCCAACTCCTTCTTGAGTTTCACCTTCTCACTATCATACAATTTTAGCACGTCTGATTTTGCAGTATTTCTTGTGATCGGTTTCACCTTTGGGTGTAAAAACCTAAGTAGATCTATAATTCCTTCGTGTTCAACAAAGGAAAATGGATAGTTATGTTTAATAATTGCTGTAGATATCTTCTCACAAAAATTTTCTTGATCCAGTGGAAAGGAATGTGGTGGCAAAGTATTGTTTGATTCTTGTTTATGGCCAATGATATGCCTTAACATACTGGATGTACCACCATTTGAACTTGCAATTAAATCTTGTTTGTAACCTCTACATCTACCCCTTTGCTTTCCATCAATACTCAAAGGCAATTTATCATAATCCTCCCACACAATGGACTTTTTGCACCGTTTAAAACTCCTAGCTGAACTTTGCTCCACATCATGTTCATCAATATTTTCCTCCACAGCAAAGAATCTAAAGATTTGTATAGAAACGAGATAACATTCCAGAAAAGATATTTTATTCATTGTTCTTTAATATTTAATCTTTAGTTATTTTAATGTAATAGGGGTAGTTGTTAAATTAATAAAGACCATAGTTATTTTTCTCTCAAAATTAAACAGAGTTGATATTGTCACATATAGTAAGGAGGCATCTTCTAGTTATAAACAGGTGCAAATTATGATAATAGCAATCCAACTACATCACAAAGCCAATCCCAAGTACGTAATAATAATAATAATAATAATAATAAGAGAATTTTGCTCAATAATGTTCATAGAAACTATTATAATTTTGAGATTCACTTGTAAAGCTATGAATTAGCTTTGTAGAAAGTTTCAGAGACTGATTAGGAGTTTGGAAACTCGTAGGGAGGTAAATGTAATTCCCGAGAGTTTTGCCTATATATAGATAGAGATGGTTAAGATACTTTTTTATAAGTTCTTGACCTAAATCCAAGAGGATGCCAAAAGGGGAGATTTAGTTGCTTAGAACTTCTTAACGCCAAACGACGGACTTCTACCCGTTTATTTTCTTTAAGATTTCATATTCGAACTCCTTCAGATAAGAGCTTCATTTTGATACCACTAGGGCATGTTTGGCTAAGTTTTTTGAAAAGTCTTTTTCTAGAATTTTTCATAAAAGTTAATAATTGAAATTCTTATTGATAAAAGTTGTACTAGACGGACTTCTGCACGTTCTTTGTGCACATGTTTCTTCAGATTGAATTATAGGAGCGTAAATCGGAGGTGAGTGATTCAATTTTGTATTATGGAATGATTGCTTGGCGTGTATTCATGTTATGTTTGAATAGCATGTGTTAATTCATAGAGATATATTGTGTAGTTCATATTTATTGGGAATTTAACATGCAGAACCAAATTCCCCCAAATAAACACATACACATGAGCAGTAATTAAACATGCACACCAAAGAAAAGACACACAGATGCAATTTGGCTAGATTCCTATTGTGATTTGGTTTCCTTTATGATAGAGTTGTATTACTTGTCCAATAAGTAATGGGTTGTAAGCTCTATATATAGGGATGTTGTAGAGGAATTTATGTAAGCCCTTGGTGTACCAAGTTGGGGGTCTTCCCTCATGGGGGTGCATGGTCTAGGGTGAGAGAGATTAATCATTGGGGTTTTCTGTGAGGGGTGTTCACAGCGTTATAGGGATGTGAGGTAGGGATGGGTATTTCTTTATCTCTATGATTTCTCTATGTTACAGTGATTAATTGTGTCAGGTTCTTTGGGGTATTGAGTGGGGAGAGTACAAGGGTTTTGTATTTGGGTTATGGGATTTAATTCATGTAACTTGTACCATGTTTTACTCAATAGTGAATAATGGATCTCTCAGGTGTGGACATAGGCAGGTGTTTGGCAGAGCCACGTAGAAATCTATGTGTCTTTTCTTTGGTGTGCATGTTTAATTACTGCTCATGTGTATGTGTTTATTTGGGGGAATTTGGTTCCGCATGTTAAATTCCCAACAAGTGGTATCAGAGCTATGGTTGTCAGATCATGGTGTCAGAGGTGCAGGGTGACAGTGGAGAGCAGCACGGTGGTTAAAAAATAACACAGGATGAAGAAGAAAAAAAAAAGAATTGGCAAATCAGTGGAAGTAGCGTGACTGTGTGTGGGACACGTCCGATGTCATCATTGCGACACACGAAATCTCGACGGCAGTGGCCATATGACTTGGCTCAGCCCTCTCATGTTGGTGTAATTAAAGTTAAGGGTTACTTGGCATGGGATGTGATATGGTGTGGTAAGGTGTACTAGATTAAAGTTTTTGATTGAATAGAATTCAAGTGGTTAGTGTGAATAGCTATGCTACTTGGAATTCGGGTCGGAGATGGTTCCTAAGGTTTTCAGGCGCTACGGATTCACTGGTGGGTGCAGATTTGCGATATTCTGCATGAATTGAGATTTTTTTCTTGGTGATAGATTCTGTATATATTGCAGCAGGTTGGAATCTAGGGCCGAAAAATAATTTTGATGTTACTGTGATTGTACCATGTTGCGTATGGTGGATAGGTTCTCACATCCCACTCATACGGGCATTTCTCTTGGGTTGTTAGATTCCGGATACGGTAAGTATGTGCTTCTGGAGAAAAAAATTTGATGGGTTACAAGAAGACGGGGGCACGCAGAGGCGCAATTATCTGACAAAGGTAATTGTTAGGATACTGCACGTAGGAACATTGATCAAATATTTTTGGAGCATGTTCGCTATTTGGGTGGTGTGATATTGATCCCAAAGTTGCGAAGGAATCTAATATTATTGCTGAAATCACAGACGGTGGGTGAGAGAAGTGTGGATGGTTTGTGTCGTCTGGTTGGTAGAGTTGTACTCCCAAGTCCTCGATGAAAAATTCTTATATAAGTGAGTGCATGGATGGTCTGTTCACGGTTCAGACGATGGTGAGGGGAAATCCTACTTTGGGAGAAAGAGAGGTCGAGACTCTTCTCTGGTGGAGTTAATGGGTATAATCAACTCGGCCCAGCTGCACATGTATTGGCCGTGGTTTGAGGAATCGGAGGTGTTGAGACCATATTGATTTGAGCTTTGTGGGTACTCCAGTTGAGGGGTGCTGGTCATGTGTGATAGAATGGTTGGACAATTTTCCCACAAGTGATAGAGGGGGTGATTGTTGGGGTTATATCACATGTGGGATAATCCCATTAATTTAGGGATTGTGATTTGGCTAGATTCCTATTGTGATTTGGTTTCCTTCATAATAGAGTTGTATTACTTGTCCAATAAGTAATGTGTTGTAAGCTCTATATATAGGGATGTTGTATAGGAATTTATGTAAGCCCTTGGTGTACCAAGTTGGGGGTCTCCCCTCATGGGGGTGCATGGTCTAGGGTGAGAGAGATTAATCATTGGGGTTTTCTGTGAGGGGTGTTCATAGCGTTATAGGGATGTGAGGTAGGGATGGGTATTTCTTTATCTCTATGATTTCTCTATGTTACAGTGATTAATTGTGTCAGGTTCTTTAGGGTATTGAGTGGGGCGAGTACAAGGGTTTTGTATTTGGGTTATAGGATTTAATTCATGTAACTTGTACCATGTTTTACTCAATAGTGAAGAATGGATCTCTCAGGTGTGGACGTAGGTAGGTGTTTGGCCGAACCACGTAGAAATCTGTGTGTCTTTTCTTTGGTGTGCATGTTTAATTACTGCTCATGTGTATGTGTTTATTTGGGGGAATTTGGTTCCACATGTTAAATTCCCAACAATATTGGGCGATTATATTGATAAGTAGGCCCAATAGCACTGTGAAATGTTTTAATTACCAAGAGCACGATAATATGTATTTGAGCATGTTGAGTTGTTTATTTGGGTCAGGAGGAGCACGTGGTCACTAAGCCATTTTGTGGAGCCGATATAGGCATTAAGGTCGCACGATTGAAGAGAAGAATCGTGGGTCTTACCCTTTCGCGTGGACTTATTGGCGAGGAGTCGCGGATTGGGAGTATGAAATGTAGAGATGTGAATGCGAGCATGTTTATCATTCATGTGCATATGTTGTTTTATTCACTAAGCGTTAGCTTAAACAAATCGAAATATGTGTGGTTATTCAAATAACCATTACAGGTATTAATGCTGGCGAGGAATCGCAGAAGTGAGCACGCGGGTTTAGGAGTTCACTTAGAAGGCAACCTGAATGTTGATCTTGTGATTTTGGACTATAGGAATGTTGTAATAAAAATTTGAGCATTTTTAACTTACGTTTAATTTAGTATGTTAGAATGGATCTAAAACATCGTAATAGACTGTGACTTGTTGTAATCATGTTTTAGTAATGTTTCAATACAGTTAGGATCACTTTGGAGTGAATTTGGTATGTGTGTTTAACTTCTAAACGATTTGAGAAAGCTTTTAAACTTAGAAATCTGCAGAATGTGTGTTGCTGCCATAAACCAATCGACTGGTTGAGAAAACAGTCGACCGGAGCCTCTTTTTTCAGCATTTCACTGCATCTTTTCATACAGGATCAGTCGACTGGGTCCACGACATAGTCGAATGGATCGTGATTTCAATTCAGATATTTTTATTTAGGTAGGACTTCAATCGACCATACCGTACCAGTTGACTGAATATTTGAAGCCCCAGTCGATTGGACTTAGAAAACAGTCTACTGGATTATGTTTTAAAAACCAAGTTTCTGCTGAACCAGTATCAGTCGACTGGACATGAGAATCAATCAACTGGACTGCTAGTTTTCAAATGTTTTGTTTTCTTTCCGCTGTGTGTGTTCTTCAAACAAATTTTGGGAACGTTAATGAATAGTTTTAGCCTTGGTGGCGTGCCACGAGCTCCGATTCTACTATTGTGAGACCGGGCTATGACATTTAGTGGTATTAGAGCTTTAAGTTTAGAGCCTTGGAAACGAGTGACGTTATATGTTGAGAGACGTCGAGTGGAGTGTATGACTGTGAAGATAATATTATTATCATTATAGAAATGCTCATTTGTTAGCATCTGTTGATTGTGTTGGTGAACTATGCACATTTATATACATTGTGGCATGGCATGTATAGTCATTATACATTGAACTCATTAGGGTGAATTCTTGAAAACGTTATGTCTGATCCGTGGAGAGAGTTGTCGCCACTTTCGCGAATGGATCAAATAGTGAATATGGTGGGAAATTTTATACAAGCGGTACGTGAAAGAGTGCAGATGAATGTTTAGACTCCACCAGTTAAAATTCGCTATACCAATGCACCACCAGTACCGAGACCTCAACATATAATTGTGGAACAGTTTTATAAACGGAAACTGACCTTGTACCATGGGCAGGTTGATATAGACTTGGCCGATCATTGGATGATGGACATGGAATGACACTTTCGTACTGTAAAATGTAGCAACGAGGAGAAAATTCTGTGCACATCCGATACGTTGATGGGGGAAGTATTGGATTGGTATAACAACGCACTTGAACAAGGAAAGCCGACCACATGGGAAGTATTTAAAGAGGAATTTAACCGACGATTCTTTTCACAATCTCCTTACACTCAGAAATGCCAAGAGTTTGCAAGTTTGGTTCAGGGAGACATGACTTTTAGTGAGTATGTATCCCGTTACAATGCTTTGTTGCGATTTGGGAAAGCTACAGTTCTAACTGATAAGGATAAAGCTCGTAAGTTTGAGGAAGGACTTAGGGAGAATATCCGTGGCCGTGTGGATATGTTGCAACACCCAACCGTTTTTCTCGTAGAGAAAGCCGCCCGCATAGCTGAGAAAAGTGTCGAACGATATCGACAAGGGCAACAAGGAAAGAGATCCAATGATAATAGGGGCAAGAGTCAAGGCAATGCAAAGAGACCGTTCACGTAAGGTTCGAGATCGAATATGGGTAGTCAAGGAGGGATTACATTCATGGGGTACTCGAGACCATTATGCCCAACGTGTAATCAGTGACACAGAGGAACCTGTTACCAATTGACCACCTGCTACATTTGCAATCAATTAGGGCATGTATCTAGGAATTGTCCTATGAATATGAACGTGACTATACCGAACACTACCTCGAACACAAAGAGCTACAACCCAGAAATGAGGGGAAAATGTTTTAAATGTGGGCAACCGGGACATATAGCGAAGAACTGCCCGAGTAAAAGACAACCGGGAATGAGCATCGTGTTGGGTTTGTGCTCTCAAACCATTACTTTATGTATGAGACATTGACATTTTAATATATGGATATCAGCTTTACATTTCATTATGTATGTTTTCTTTCATGAGATGATTGTTAATCCTTAAGTGTCATAGTAAGTAATTCGTGTGTGTATGAGATACATACAAGTGAGATACGAATTACTATTCTTTGATACTTAGAACTTGTCACAGTGGATGATGAGAATGGATATCTCATCAGGTTTACACTGTAGCATGATTGACTACCATTGGATGGAGTGATGAATCTCACTCACTAGAGTGTAACTCTTAGTTAATATGCTAGTGCTTATAGTGCATTGACGGACCTAAGCTTTCTTATTGACACTCAAGACTATCAAACAGTCAATAGGAACTCATAACTTGTATAAGGTACGTGTTCTCAATCTTGCGACGATTATGAACACAGACTGTGGATATGGCTGCTTTGACTTACCAATCAGTGAGGTCTATAAAAGATCAACACCTGGGTATCTTGGGTATGTCATATTCATAGGGTTGTGAACATATATTGTCAAGATAGAATCTACCCTCTGATTCAGAGTAAGCATTCCCTTGAAAATGTCACCAAGTCAATTACTGAGTACTGCAGTCTTGTTGATAAGAGTTATCAACATGTTTGGTAATCATGAGAGGTGAATGGGACTCAAGGAATACAAGAAGTAATCATGATTCAGGTTGACAGTAACAGTTATCCGACTACCTGAATATGATTACGAATGCTGAAGGTAGAGGGACATTAGTACAACATACAAATCTAGTTATCGCTTCGGATATGTTCTTTTGCGTTGGAGTTCAGTTATCGTTTTATAGTGGAGTAAACGTTAACTGATCTGTCGATTAATTTGCTGATCAAAGAGTTTGGTCATGGGAATTAATCAACTGATCTGAGCTAACAATAAAGAGCCTAGGAGGTCCCACTCTTAGCTCCTCTAGGATACTTGGAAAGACACTTGAGGAAGCTATCATGACAGGTTTGATCGATTGAAGGTAGTTTGATTGATCAAAGTCATGGCAGGTTCGATCGAACGAGAATGGTTCGATCGATCGAAGTCCTTCGATCGATTGAAGGTTAGGTCGGTTTTGGGAATCTATAAATAGGGCAGCTACGTTCGGGAAAAGAAGTTCGTCGTTTTTGAATGTCAGAAGTTGCAGAAACTGTTTTAGAGCACCAAACCTTCTCCTTCCTCTCCATTAGGGTTCCCACCAACCCTAGTCCTTCGTTCGAACATTCATAGGAGTCATAAGAGTGAAGGCCATCTAGTGGAGGCTGCTGGAAGTTGAAGATTTCAAAATTGGGTTCAAGACACTAAGGTATAACTCTTGTCCCTCTTGTACGCATCTATGGAATTGACGAGTAGTAGATCCTAGGCTACCTTTAAGTTTTTATAACTTGACTTTTCCGCTGCACGTTTAAACTTTTAATTTTGAACCGGTTTTTCCATCAATTGGTATCAGAGCCAGGCTCGTTTGGATCTACAGATGCGTTTTTTGGAACACTATTTTGATTTGCATGTTGATTTTAGAACTATTTTCGAAACTGCATTATCACAGATCTGTTTCTGTAGTGTTATCGCAGCAGAGTACAAATCTGTGATTGCATAGGATGCAAGGCAGGTTCGATCAATCGAACATGTTTCAATCGATCGAACATTCTCTGTACTCAAGTGATCGAACAGTTTTCGATCGATCGAAACCTTCTGGTGTTCGATCGATCGAATGAAGTTAGATCGACCGAGACAGACTCTTTGTCATGTTCTATGTTTCACAGTCTTAAAGAGTTTTGAAATTAAAAACTTTAATTTTAAAATATTCTGCAAATTTTTCAAATCATTATGTGAAATAGAATGTTCAAGGGATTGAACATTGTTCAATCGATCGAAGGTTTGAGCGATCGAACGGTCTTCGATCGATCGAACTATAAAAGAGAAGTAAGATGTTGTTTTAAGTTCTAATTCAGTACGTTAAGAGTTTATATACTGTGTGAATCAATTAAGTGTTCCAATAGTTACATATATTTGTTATGTATGTGTGGATGCGTGTACGACTAACCCTTTTGTAGCTAGTTTAGTCACTATCTCCCATGGCACCAAGACTTTTAAATTTTGTATTTAAATTGTTTGAGATTGGTGCATGTTGTAATTTAAGTTTGGTTTGGTTTTAAGGCATATGTAAAGGGCGCTGCGACTTCAATCCTACGAAAAGGAAAGTCGCACCAATTTCCCTAGCCTTTTATTTTGTTGTTGTTATTTCTATTTCTAGATAAATTGTAAGCTTCGAAAGAAGCATATGACAAATGTAATAGAATTAGAAAATCCATGAAGATGGAGCAAGGAGCCGTTGTCCATGAAGATGGAGCTAGAGGCGATCAAACCAAAAGGAGGTTCTATGGAGATAGAGCCATGGGAGATAGAGGCATCGTTTGGATGTCTTTATTTTCAATTTTAGTTTTTTGTTTTATGTGCTTATTTTGTGATTGGCATTTAATTATATTGTTACTACTTGCATGCACGTAAAACAAGTTTTCTAAAATAAAATTCAAAAACCATTTCAACGCATTAGTAAACATTGGATGTTTATGGGTAATGTGTGGAAACTTTTTAAAAGCAAAATCCTTAATTTCTAAATCTAGTGGGAGAGGGTCTTATTAATAAACACCCACGATCTTCCATTAACGGTTCACTGTAAGATGAGTGGTGCATTCTGTGTCACCTCGCCAGGGGTGATCATTCCATACGGAGGGTGCATTACCCATTGGTTACTAGATGTGAACTTCCTTTGATAGGATCAATCAGACGTGTTAGAGGGTGACCACCATACGGAGGCGCTACTTGAGACGGTTGTGATTGGATCTTAGTTAATGGTACACACTAGCTAAACTATTGACAAGCGGGGGTATTTGTGAAATACAACCGCGCTAAAAGAAGAAAATGTGCTAAATTATTTCACAATTCCTTCATTTATCTGCAATTTGAATTACAAGGCTAGTTTGTACACAACTTGATTAAACTATGATAAGTTGTTTATTTTAGCAGTAGTTTGTGCAGATTACTGTTACTGTGTAAAGAATTGGATGAGAAAGATAAAAGGGAGTGCTGAATTTTAATGAAGAAAAGTAAAGGATGAAAAGAGAACCTCGATCGATTGAAGGCCATTCGATCGATCGAAGGTTCAATCGATCAAAAGAAGCTCAAGTGCTCGAAGACCCCAGAAGTTCAATCGATGGAGAAATGTTCGATCGATCGAGAATGGCTTTTATCAGATTTTACGTGCACGCAGCAGAAGTGGGATTTTAACCCTAGCATTAGGTCTTCAGTATATATACTCGTAGTGTATACGTCCATAAGGACGCCCACTTTCATTTTCATCAGTTTATAGAGAGTAGAGAGCTTTACTTTGTTTATTTTGTGGGTTTAATCAAGATTATACATTGTTTGGTTTGGATTCCTCTTTGTTCAATACAAGTTTTCATTTCCAGGTTACTTGGTTTATGTTCTACACTTAGTTTATAGTAGTGTAATCCGTTATCTTGTAGTCTTGCATGTTAGTTAGAGTTAAACACTTAGTTTTCATAGATTTTATGCAAAAATCACAAACAAACACACCTTTAATGGACCTTTACGTTAAAAACACATCTGAGACACTCCAGACCATGTCTGAGTAGTCCCCAGGTTGGGAGATCACGATGAAACTGTGATCTCAAGCCTTTGCCATGCAGCAAAATAATTCCTGTGTTCGATCGATCGAGAAAGCTCGATCGATCGAAACAGAGATACAGTCAAGCGATCGAAGTCAGTTCGATCGATCGAGAGATGAAGATATTCGATCGATCGAAAGCGCGTTGATCGATCAAACCTTCTGATTCTTGAGGACATTCTATGCAGTATTCCTAGACTTTCTGATTTACTGATTTGTTATCAAATTGTCCCCAAATGCTCAGTTTGTCAAAACAGTCTGTAAACTTTAAGCCTTAAGGCATTTTTCTTCAATATATTTTGCAAACCACCCGCAATGCTAACACCATTGTAGGTGAGAGTCTAAACTATTGTTTTAAACCGCTTCCATGTTTTTCAAACCTAATTATGATGACATAGTCCCGGGCATGAAAGGGCTATGGATTCGTTATCCTAAGAGAAATACAAAATACTGTAGAGAGTGTGCTCCATTGAGCTTCAACGTAACAGCATGGTAGATGGCTAGGTCGCGGAGGATTCGTGTGATCCCAACATTCCCTTTTAGTAAGAAAAACACGTTTTAAAATATCGATTTAATTTGTTAGTTAGTTGTTAGATTAATTTAGTTTAATTGTTTTATCTTTAGTAGTTGATAAATTGTGGGACTTTGTGTTCTGCACTTCTTTAAAATATTGATTTTTATTTTCTTGTTTGAGATTAATCTAGGTAATTAGTTTAACACCTTCCCTGCGGGATCGACCTGGACTTAACCAGATTACTACTTGCACGATTACCTACACTTGGGTATAGCACACAAGCGCACATAGAAAAATTCTCGTGTCAACTATGGATAAGGGATCCCACACGGGGCATTATTTAGAAACTTAGAGATCAAAAGGGTTCGGGAGTCATAACTTGTTTTGCAAGAGTTGCATAGCGGACAAGTCACGATTAATCGAAAGATCGAACATTGACCGCCACACGGAGGCTTTATTCTTTCGTTTCGATATTCCGGCAATTTTGTTTTAAAAATAAGAGCTTTTAAGGATTCTTTTATTTCAAACTGTCAAATTCTGATATCCATATTTATTTTGTTTGTTTGATTTTCAGTAATCATAATGTCTGGATCTGCATTTAGTCCACTTGCCACCATACTCACTCAAAATAAGTTAACTGGAAATAACTACACTAAATGGAAACGTAACCTTGACATCGTGTTAACTGCATAGGATCACATATATGTTCTCACCACCCCAAGCCCTGAAGAACCCGCGACAAATGCTTCGGCAGCTGCCAGACGCGAGTTTGACAAATGGAAGAAGTCGAATGGAATGGCTCTTTGCTATATTCTAGCCTCAATGGCTGGTGTATTGCAACACCAATTCCAATCGAATGATTCTGCCAATGACATTATCAAGTCCCTGAAAAAGATGTTTGGGGAGCATGGCAGGCCTGCCAAACAGGTAGCCATGCAAAAGATAATGAGTGCAAAGATGTCGGAAGGGACTCTAGTCAAGGAACATGTTTTAAAAATGATTGGTTATTTAAACGAGCTGGAGACCCTAGGTGCCAACATCGATGCACAGACCCAAGTTGATATGATCCTCAATTCGCTGTCGCCTTCATTCGCTCAATTTAAACTTAACTATAATATGAATCAAATAAATTTTTCAATGAGCGAATTGATGAGTTCTCTTTTGGCAGCGGAAGGGGTGATCAAACCTGGGGTCAACATTTTGAACGTTGAGAAAAGCGCTTCCTCTTCCCAATCTACACCGAAAGGAAAAAAAGGGAAGAAGAAGTCTGGTACTGGTGATTCAAGTGTTGGACCAGTCCCTAAGATTGTAAAATCTAAGGGAAAAGGTAAGGGCAAAGGGAAGGTAGGTGGCCAAGGCAAAGGAAAGTGTTTCCAATGCAGTGAGAAGGGTCACTGGAAGAGGAATTGTCCAGAATTCTTAGCTACAAGAGTTCAAGGTATGATTGAATCACATGTGATTAAAGTACATTTTATAACGGATACTTCAAACACTTGGTGCATTGATTCTGGTGCGACTAACCATATCTGTAATTCATTGCAGGGGTTCAGATCAACCAGGAGGTGCAGTGATGGGGAAATCGTACTTACTCTAGGTTCTAGCGTAACCGTTTCTGCGGTTGCTATAGGAGTCGTAGTTTTAGAATTTCTAGACAATAAAGTTTTGATTTTATCAGATGTACTTTACGTCCCTTCAATGAGACGTAATTTAATTTTAGTTTCTAATTTATCGAATAATGGTTATTCTTTTCATTTTGGAACTGAAGTTGTGATTAAAAGAAATAGTTCTTTTATATGTTCTGGTGTTAAATCAAATGGTTTGTATGTGATTACTCCCAATATTTCTAAAGACTCTTGCATGGAACTTAATAACTCAGTGGTAACTGTACCATCTAAAAGAAAGGAACCTTCTACTAATCTAACAAGGCTTTGGCACATGAGTCTTGGCCATATCAATCTAAATAGGATTGGCAGACTAGTCAAAGAAGGGGTCTTAGGCGATTTGGTTCTCGAACCAATGGAAGTCTGCGAGTCTTGTTTAGAGGGTAAGATGACCAAAAGGCCCTTTCCTGCAAAGGGCAATAGAACCAATGCATTGTTGGAATTAGTTCATACTGATGTGTGTGGACCAATAAATATTAGAGCAAGGGGTGGTTATGAGTATTTCATAACATTTGCTGATGACCACTCTAGGTATGGATATGTGTACCTAATGCAACAAAAGTTTGAAGCCTTTGAAAAGTTTAAAGAGTTTAGGGCTGAAGTGGAGAAGCAATTGGGCACACATATCAAGGCCATTCGATCTGATCGAGGTGGCGAGTACCTCTCTAATGAGTTTATTGATCACCTTATACAGAATGGGATTCTGTCACAGCTGACTACACCTGGTATGCCTCAGCAGAACGGTGTAGTGGAGAGAAGGAATCGGACTATTTTAAACATGACTAGGTCGATGATGAGTTATTCTGAGTTTCCATTATTCCTTTGGGGTTATGCTTTGGAAACCGCTGCTTATATACTAAATCTAGTACCAAGTAAATCTATTCCAAGGACACCACGAGAGATGTGGATTGGGCGCAAGCCTTCTTTGCAACATCTCCGGATATGGGGGTGTCCGGCACATGTGCTAAAAGGAAAGATGAGCAAATTGGATTCTAGATCGGAAGTATGTTACTTTGTGGGGTATCCAAAGGGTACTTATGGATGGTATTTTTATGATCCAAGGGAACAGAAAGTGTTTGTTAGTACAAATATTGTTTTCTTAGAGGATGATTATATCATGAGCCATAAACCTAAGGGAAGGATAGATCTTATAGAGATAGAAGGAGAGCCCTCAGTCCAACCCGCAGTTAATAACGATGTAAATCAAGAAATACCACTTCTTCACCCATTTTCGCACCGGTACCTCATCGTAGTGGGAGGATTATCAGCCAGCCTGATAGATACATGTTCTTAGGAGAAGTTTTTGAAGCTGTCTCCATAGAATCTAAATCTGATCCTGCCACATACGAAGAGGCAATGGCTGATGTTGATTCAGCTCATTGGGTTAAAGCTATGAAGGCTGAATTGGAATCTATGGGTTCTAATCAGGTCTGGGATCTTGTGGAGCTTCCAGGCAACATTAAACCCATTGGCTGTAAGTGGGTCTACAAGAGGGAAAGAGGATCTGATGGAAAGGTTGAGACCTTTAAGGCAAGGCTTGTAGCGAAAAGGTTATACTCAAAGGAAGGGCATTGACTATGAGGAAACCTTCTCGCCGGTGGCCATGCTCAAGTCCATCAGGATACTCTTATCCATTGCTGCATGCCTAGATTATGACATCTGGCAGATGGACGTCAAGACTGCATTCTTGAATGGAAATCTTGAGGAGGACATCTATATGCAATAACCAGAAGGGTTCATAGTTGGTCGGAAAGGTAACTTAGTATGCAAGTTGCAAAAGTCCATTTATGGGCTTAAGCAGGCATCTAGGAGTTGGAACATCCGATTTGACCAAGCGGTCAAGTCGTTTGGTTTCATACAAAATCTAGATGAATCTTGTGTATACAAGAAGTGTGAAGGGAAAGTGGTGGTATTTCTTGTGCTTTACGTTGATGACATTCTACTCATTGGAAATGAGGTAGCGGCATTGTCAACAGTCAAGGTTTGGCTAGCTAGTACTTTCGATATGAAGGATCTAGGAGAGGCGAGCTATATTCTAGGGATAAAGCTCTTTCGGGATCGCAAGCGAAAGATAATGGGGTTATCTCAAGCTGGTTATATCGATAAAGTGCTAACTAGGTTTTCAATGGATAATTTGAAGAAATGTTTGTTACCTTTCAGGCATGGTTTAGCGTTCTCCAAGGACCAGTGTCCAAAGATACAGGAGGAGAGGAATCGCATGACAAGAATTCTCTATGCTTTGGCAGTAGGAAGTCTCATGTATGCGATGTTATGCACTAGACCAGATATCTGTTTTGCTGTTGGCATGGTTAGCAGGTATCAGTCGAATCCAGGTCCAGAGCACTAGACAGCCGTTAAGCACATTCTTAAGTACTTGAGAAGAACTAAAGATTATATGCTTATGTACGGTGGTAGTGAGTTAATTCCAGTAGGATACACTGACTCGGATTTTATATCAGATAAAGATTCGAGGAAGTCCACGTCTGGTCATCTCTTTACCTTGGGAGGTGGTGCTGTTAGTTGGAGGAGCATTAAGCACAAATGCATTGCAGACTCAACTACATAAGTTGAGTATGTGGCTGCTTGTGAAGCCGCAAAGGAAGCTGTTTGGCTCAAGAAGTTCCTTATGGAACTCGAGGTGGTACCAGTGTCGCTGTAACCTATTATGCTTTATTGTGATAATAGTGGGGCAGTGGCTCAGTCCAAGGAGCCAAGGAACCACGGGAAAGGGAAGCACGTAGAGCGGAAATATCATCTTATCCGAGATATTGTTCAACGTGGAGGTGTGACTGTCACCAAGATTGCCACCGCTGACAATCTTGCTGATCCATTTACAAAGGCCTTGCCACAGAAGGTCTTTGATCGTCATCTAGATAGTCTAGGTCTCAGATGTAATCATGTATGGTTGTGAGTGCAAGTGGGAGTTTGTTGGGTTTGTACCCTCAAACCATTACTTTATGTATGAGACATTGACATTTAAATATATGGATATCAGCTTTACATTTTATTATGTATGTTTCTTTCATGAGATGATTGTTAATCCTTAAGTGTCATAGTAAGTAATTCGTGTGTGTATGAGATACATACAAGTGAGATACGAATTACTATTCTTTGATACTTAGAACTTGTCACAGTGGATGATGAGACTGGATATCTCATCAGGTTTACACTGTAGCATGATTGACTACCATTGGATGCAGTGATGAATCTCAATCACTAGAGTGTAACTCTTAGTTAATATGCTAGTGCTTATAGTGCATTGACGGACCTAAGCTTTCTTATTGACACTCAAGACTATCAAACAGTCAATAGGAACTCATAACTTATATAAGGTACGTGTTCTCAATCTTGCGACGATTATGAACACAGACTGTGGATATGGCTGCTTTGACTTACCAGACAGTGAGGTCTATAAAAAATCAACACCTGGGTATCTTGGGTATGTCATATTCAAAGGGTTGTGAACATATATTGTCAAGATAGAATCTACCCTCTGATTCAGAGTAAGCATTCCCTTGAGAATGTCACCAAGTCGATTACTGAGTACTGCAGTCTTGTTGATAAGAGATATCAACATGTTTGGTAATCATGAGAGGTGAATAGGACTCAAGGAATACAAAAAGTAATCATGATTCAGGTTGACAGTAACAGTTATCCGACTACCTGAATATGATTACGAATGTTGAAGGTAGAGGGACATTAGTACAACGTACAAGTCTAGTTATCACTTCGGATGTGTTCTTTTGCGTTGGAGTTCAGTTATCATTTTATAGTGGAGTAAACGTTAACTGATCAGTCGATTAATTTGCTGATCAAAGAGTTTGGTCATGGGAATTAATCAACTGATCTTAGATAACAATAAAGAGCCTAGGAGGTCCCACTCTTAGCTCCGTTAGGATACTTGGAAAGACACTTGAGGAAGCTGTCATGACAGGTTCGATCAATTGAAGGTAGTTTGATCGATCGAAGTCATGGCAGGTTCGATCGGTCGAGAATGGTTCGATCGATCAAAGTCCTTCGATCGATTGAAGGTTAGGTCGGTTTTCGGAATCTATAAATAGGGTAGCTGCGTTCTGGAAAAGAAGTTCGTCGTTTTTGAACGTCAGAAGCTGCAGAAATTGTTTTAGAGCACCAAACCTTCTCCTTCCTCTCCATTAGGGTTCCCACCAACCCTAGTCCTTCCTGCGAACATCCATAGGAGTCATAAGAGTGAAGGACATCTAGTGGAGGCTGCTGGAAGTTGAAGATTTCAAAATTGGGTTCAAGACACTTAGGTATAACTCTTGTCCCCTCTTGTACGCATCTATGGAATTGACGAGTAGTGGATCCTGGGCACCTTTAAGTTTTTATAACTTGACTTTTCCGCTGCACGTTTAAACTTTTAATTTTAAACTGATTTTTCCATCACATCGGGCCATCAAGTGTGCCAAGCGGGTCGAGGACAGAACCAAGAGCGGAGAAAGGGAAAGGAGTTGCACAATAACAAGGATGATACTTCCAGCTCAGGCTCGGGGAATACAGATGATACAGTTGTATTAGGTATTTTTCCTATTTGTTCGTATCTTGCACGTATACTTATGGATTCTGGTTCAACGCATTCATTTGTATCACGTGACTTCGTTAAGCATTTAACTATTAAGTCTGAACCGTTAGGATATGATTTGTGTGTATCATTGCCTAGTAGTGAACCGTTAGTAACTTCTTCAGTATTCAAGTAGTGTGAAATCAAGATAGGTGATAAGGTCTTGAGCGTTGATTTGATTCTGTTGGTAGTGAATTACTTTGATGTTATCTTGGGCATGGATTGGTTGTCGGTCAATCAAGCTAAGATCGATTGTAAGCAGAAACGAGTTAGTTTCCAGCCGTCAGGTCAAGAGGAATTTACTTTTCAGAATAAGGGTGTGACTGTACCGCCGTATTTGATATTGACAATTCAAGCAAGTAAGATGTTGAGGAAAGGTTGTTCGGGTTCCTTATGTTTGATTGTTGATACGAGAGGTCTTGGACCACTAGTAGAAGACATCCTAGTAGTTCGAGAATTTCCAGACGTTTTCCCAAATGAGTTACCTGATTTATTGATTAAAAGGGAGCTTGAGTTCACGATAGAGGTATTACCAGGGTCACAATTGGTATCCAAAGCACCGTACCGAATGGCACTGATAGAATTGAAAGAATTGAAGGTTCAGTTACAAGAGTTGCTTGAGAAGGGTTTTATCCAACCGAGTGTTTTGCCCTGGGGAGCTCCGGTCTTATTTGTGAAGAAGGACGGGACATTCAAGCAATTAAGAACCATTAAGAACAAGTATCCGTTGCCACGAATAGATGACTTGTTTGACCAGTTACAAGGGGCCCAGGTATTTTTGAAGATTGACTTGAGATCCGGTTACCACCAGTTGAAGGTTAAAGAGGAAAATGTTGAGAAGACAACTTTCAGAACTAGATATGGTCACTTTGAATTTCTGGTTATGCCGTTTGGAGTGACTAACGCGCCAACTGCTTTCATGGATTTGATGAATTGTGTTTTCAAGGACTATTTAGATGAGTTTGTTATCGTATTTATAGATGACATTCTAATCTATTCCAAGAGTGTTGAAGACCACGAACACCATTTGCGATTAGCCTTACAACGATTACGTGAGAAGAGATTGTTCGGTAAATTGAAGAAGTGTGAGTTTTGGTTGACAGAGATTGCTTTTCTTGGGCATATTGCAACAGCTAAAGGAATTTCTATAGACCCTCAGAAGATAGAAGTCGTTACTAATTGGGTGAGACCGACGAATGGGACAGAGATCCAAAGTTTCTTAGGATTAGCTGGTTTTTATAGGAGGTTTGTAAAAGACTTTTCACATATTGCAATGCCAATGACACAGTTGATGAGGAAAGATGTTACTTTTTTATGGAGTTTAGAATGTGAAAAAAGTTTTCAAGAGTTGAAAGGTCAATTAGTGAAGGCACCAATCTTATCCGTCCCGACGGGAACGGAAGGGTTTATTATTTACAGTGATGCTTTGTATAGTGGTTTAGGTTGCATTCTTATGTAAGGTGACAAGGTCATTGCCTATGCATCAAGACAACTTAGACCGCACGAGAAGAACTATCCGACACATGACCTAGAATTGGCTGTCGTGATTTTCGCATTGAAGATTTGGCGTCATTACCTATGCGGGGAAAGATGTGAGATATATACGGATCATAAGAGTTTAAAATACTTGTTCACACAGCGAGACTTAAACATGAGGCAAAGGAGATGGTTAGAGTTGATGAAGGACTATGATTTATCAATTCAGTATCATCCGGGCAAAGCGAATGTAGTCGTCGATGCTCTTAGTCGTAAGACACCAACCAATACCGCATCAGATTTAACTTATCAGAAAGAACTGATTCGAGATATGGAGAATTTGGAGCTTGAGGTGATTCCGAGGATTGAAAGTGGCTTGATGTCGATGATTGTGGCTCAACCACTCTTGATTCACAAGATTACAGAGAAATAACTTCAAGATGTAGCTTCAAAGAAGATTTGTGATGATATTCCAATGGGAAAATAGCCAGGTTTTACTTTTGAGAACAATATTTTGAGATTGAGGGGTAGAATTTGTGTACCTGCCGAGAAGGAGTTGAAACAGAACATTCTAAAGGAAGCACACAATACAAAGTATACCGTTCATCCAGGAAGCACCAAGATGTATAGAGACTTGAGACATGCTTATTTGTGGCCAAGAATGAAGATAGAGATAGCACGCTACGTTTCACGTTGTACGAGTTGTCAATAAGTGAAGGCCGAACGCCAAGTACCTTCAGGATTGTTACAATCGATACCGAAAGCCGAGTAGAAATGCGAACACATTACAATGGACTTTATTAGTAAGTTTCCAAGATCTAAGAGATCGAATACTATTATTTAGGTGATCGTTGACCGTTTGACGAAGTCGTCGCACTTCTACCACTTCGAACAACTAAGTCGATCACGTTAGCTAAGTTGTATATCCGCAAGATTGTGAGACTATATGGCATTCCAATTTCTATTGTTTCAGATAGAGACAATAGTTTTACATCGAAATTTTGGAAGGCCTTGCAAGGAGCAACGGGTACCAAATTGCATTTCAGTACTGCTTTTTATCCTCAGACCGATGGTCAATTAGAAAGAATAATCCAGATTTTGGAAGACATGCTTCGTTTATGTGTACTTGATTTCTAGGGTGATTGCGAAGACCACTTGCCGTTGATTGAGTTTGCATACAAAAACAATTTTCAGTCAAGTATTGGAATGGCTCCTTATGAAGCTTTGCATGGTCGTGTATGACGTTCACCGATTAATTGGACAGAAGTCTGAGAAAGACTGATTGAAGGACCGAAAATTGTACAAGAGACAACAAACAAGATAAAGGTAATACGACAACATTTACTGACAGCTCAGAGTAGGTGTAAGAGTTATGCCGACAAGCGTAGGCGACCGTTAGAATTTGACGTGGGAGATTTGGTTTACTTGAAGGTGTCACCTTCAAAGGGGATCACTAGATTTGGGAGATACGGGTAACTTAATCCGAGGTACATAGGACCTTTTGTCATGCCCCAAGACAGCAAAAATAGAGACAAATAAATTTCCTTTTTGGGTCCAAAGGCAGCGACTGGTGAAGTTACATGATTGTCGACACCACGCAGTACTAAGCAACAATAAGTAAAGGAGATAACAAGGATGAAATCTAGGTTCTGATTAACACATAACTTAATATCAAAAAGAGGTTACTAACTATTACACATCAAAGTCTCGAATCAAAATAAAACACAGCGGAAGTACAATTGTCAAGGCAACATATGCCTAATTACAAAAAGGTCTGGAAAGTAGTAAAGATAATTAAACTACAGTCTAGCCTAATCTTCAGTTGGCATAGAGGTAGTCCTCGGCGTAGTAGTCCTCTTCTGCATGACCTCCTTCGAGGTAGTCCTCCGCATGGGATATCGTCACTATGGGATATCGTCATTGGCATAGTAGTCCTCGCATACAGGTCCTTCATTTGTATAGTCATAACCAGGGAGTGCTGGAACATAGAAATGTCCAGCGACATAAACGCCTTCAGCTTAATAAAAGCTGAGTGAATTAGATACTGACAAGGAATCAACTATTGAAGTTATAACAAGTTATAAACGATAACCATTAAGATTCAATGGGGGGTAACTCCTTTAATCAAACCGATGATCCGATTACTAACGTCTTACTCATTTTAAGATTTGACAATACAACATGATAGGGGAACAGACTCAATAGTAGTTCATTCTTAGGGATGCACCATTGCTCCGTCCACCACTTTTAAGAACATATGCACAGTCCACCGCAGTCATGGATACCACGTCAGTCCATCCCCAGCTTTTAAGAACATATGCACAGTTCACCGCACTACAAGGATATGACGCTTTAAGCAACAGTACATCATTCTATAGCCACGACTTAGCGACGTCTACCAGTGATCATGGTCCACCGTAGTCATAGACACCTTCGTCTGTCTACCACTTTTAAGAACGTATGATTAGATCATCTGGCTATCTTAGGGCAAATGGTCTGGTCCACCGCAGTCGTAGACACCTTCGTCTGTCTACCGCTTTTAAGAATATATGATCGACCAAAACCCGCCCACGCAAGATTCCTGGATCCTAGCAAACCTACTTAAGTCCAACTCTAACATTGATACATGACAATCCCAATGTGTCCTAACTACTTTAAATGAAATGAACGTTAACTCCAAGGGATTCACAAATTATTACGTTATCTAACGTCACAACCATTATCCGTTGATCTTGTCGTTACTATGATTTTATAATGCATTAGTTCATTATCACATCTGTATTATAATAATGAAGCATGCTGGAAATGCTGAATAGTAATTAAACAACTAAACAGTCATAATATCAACTAAACAAGATTATTAACATTTTGTAACTTCGAATCAATTGAGACAAGGGTTCAATCGATTGGTATAAAAGTAGTATCAATCGATTGGATCACATGTCAATCGATTGCCAAAAATGGCAATCAATTGGTATATCAATCGATTGGAAAGATGTCAATCGATTGGGATTCAAATGATGGCAATCGATTAGGAAAAGTCCAATCGATTGGGACTTCGTCTTCTTCACAGTGAAGATAGTCCAGAGGTATAAAATGGGAAATACATGATTCCATCATCTTCTATCCATCTAAATAAGTCATAATATCAATGTAGTGTTACCAAGTGAGTTTAGAACTCACCTTAGAGGTCTAGGGTGTGTTTGGTTGTGTATTTGAAGCTTGGAAGCTTTAATGGCTTCTCTCTCTCTCTCTCTCCCTCCTATTTCTCTTCTGTTTATTTCTCTCTCTTCTTCTCTTCCTCTTTTCTTCCTTCTTCTCTTCTTCTCAGTCCATCTCTGTGTGTGTGTGAGTGTATGAATATATATATATATATGTGTGTGTATATATGAGTGTATACATATATAAACACACACACAAATACTCCCTCTTACTCTCTCTATTTCTAGAAAATAAAAAATGGACGAAAAATGTCCAATATATTGAGGGGGAAGTGTTCACGTGGCCTTTTCCCAGCCAAGGCAAGAGAATCTGCCCAGCTAATTCCAATCGATTGGTATAAGTGTCAATCGATTGGTATTAGGTATTAATGCTCCAATCGATTGATAAACGTGTCAATCGATTGGTATTGGCAATCGATTGGTATCCTTACTAATCGATTGGTGTCCAAATTACACCAAGGGTAAAGGAAAACTCATACAAATATTAAAACAAGCATTGCAAGGTCTTATTCATATAATATAGGGTAAATTACACAAACCTCCCCTGAGATTTGCCTTAATTACACGGACCTCCCCTCTTTTTTCAAAAATTACACAGACCTCCCTCGAGGTTTGAATTAGGTAACAAAACGCCCCTCCCCTAATGGTCCGTTAGTTATTTTACATTAGCCTCCCCTAAAAATTACAATTATCCCCCCTAATATTATAAAATTGTCATACTAAAGCCCCCTTTCTCTTATATTTTTGTGCTAATTATAAAATCCCTCCTCCCTCCTATGTTTTTGGGTTAATTTTTTTAGCATTAATTTATATCTACACAAAATATACAAAAAACATATATAAATAGGTCCAAATTTTTTTCCCCCGAACAAACCTCTATCAAGTCCCCCCCTGTATTAATTTTCTAGATCCGCCCCTATCCCTATGCTTCAAAAGTGGACACTTAACTCCCTGTGATTGTGGACTAAAATAGAACTGTTATGATTTCACTCAAAGAGCGTTAACCCCAAAATTAACATCACAAAATGGATTAAGTGTTTATATTTTTAACCAATTTTAGAATTTTTGTCAGTTTTGAGTGAAATCATAACAATTCCATTTTAGTCCACAATCACAGGGGGTTAAGTGTCCACTTTTGAAGCATAGGGACAGGGGCGGATCTAGAAAATTAATACAGGGGGGGCTTGATAGAGGTTTGTTCGAGGGAAAAAAATTTGGACCTATTTATATATGTTTTGTGTATATTTTGTGTAGATATAAATTAATGTTAAAAAAATTAACCCAAAAACATAGGAGGGAGGGGGAATTTTATAATTAGCACAAAAATATAACAGAAAGGGGGCTTTAGTATGACAATTTTATAATATTAGGGGGGCTAATTATAATTTTTAGGGGAGGCTAATGTAAAAAAACTAACGGACCATTAGGGGAGGGGGAGTTTTGTTACCTAATTCAAACCTCGAGGGAGGTCTGTGTAATTTTTGAAACAAGAGGGGAGGTCCGTGTAATTAAGGCAAACCTCAGGGGAGGTTTGTGTAATTTACCCTATAATATATTACAAAAAGATAAGGTATTACACCTTTTGAGATAATTGGGAGAGTTAGATCTGTAGCGTATCGTTTGAACTTGCCAAGTAAGTATGCTCAAGTTCATAACGTGTTTCATGTATCCTTGTTACGTAAAGACTTAGCAGAGGATACAGATTAAGTGATGACTCCGACGTTGAATGAGATTCAGAGTGATTTGACGTCTACGTTGCATATCCGGTAGAGATCTTGGATAGAAAGGATCAAGTCTTACGAAATAAGGTAATATCGAAAGTAAAAGTGTTATGGCGTAGCCAAACGACGGAGGTAATGACATGGGAGATAGAAGATGAGATGCGTACTCAGTATCCACACCTTTTCGATACATGAGGTACAAGTTTAGGGACAAACTTGTTTTAAGGGGGAGAGTATTATAACACCCACATGCGTGTTATTGCATTTCATTACATTGTCATGCATGATAATGTGATGTCTTGTGTATTTTGGCACATGTTTGAGTAAGTTTTGACTCACGAGTCGATTTGGGTGTCTGTGTTAGAGAACCCTCTGAGACTGTGGCAATTGAGGATTTGTTGTTGTGACGTCTCTCCGAGTATGAGACGGTCACTGTGGAACACTTTAAATGTTATCTAGAATTAAATGGTTACCTGTGTATTCCTATATCTGTATTTATTTCTGGCTTTGAATTTATATCTATTGTTAGATTTAGCATCCAGGTGAGGACGAATTAACATGCTATTAATTTGGTAGGCTAATTAGCAACTTCAAAAAAGTCATATAAGAATTTACGTTTTAGCAACCAAACGGAACTTAGTCGAAAACTGTTATAATTTTTAGATTTCACTTGTAAAGCTATGAATTAGCTGTGTAGAAAGTTTCAAAGACTGATTAGGAGCTTTGGAAACTCGTGGGGATGTATACGTAATTCTCAAGAGTTTTGCCTATGTATAGATAGAGATGGTTGAGATATTTTTTATAAGTTCTTGACCTAAATCCAAGAGGAGGCCAAAAGGGGAGATTTAGTTGCTTAGAGTTTCTCTACGCCAAACGACGGACTTCTGCCCGTTTATTTTCTTCAAGATTTCATATTCAAACTCCTTGAGGTAAGAGCTTTGTTTTGATACCCACTAGGGCCTGTTTGGATAATTTTTTTGAAAAGTCTTTTTTTAGAATTTTTCATAAAAGTTAATAATTGAAATTCTGATCGATAGGAGTTGTACTAGACGGACTTCTACACGTTCTTTGTGCACAGGTTTCTTCGGATTGAATTATAGGAGCGTAAATCGGAGGTGAGTGATTCAACTTTGTATTATGGAATGATTACTTAGCGTGTGTTCATGTTATGTTTGAATATCATGTGTTAATTCATAGAGATATATTATGTAGTTCATATTGGGCGATTATATTGATAAGTAGGCCCAATAGCATGGTGAAAGGTTTTAATTACCGAGAGCACGGTGATATGTATTTGAGCATGTTGGGTTGTTTATTTGGGTCAGAAGGAGCACATGGTCACTAAGCCATTTTGTGGAGCCGATATAGGCATTAAGGTCGTACGATTGAAGAAAAGAATCATGGGTCTTACCCTTTCCCGTGGACTTATTGGCGAGGAATCGCGGATTGGGAGTATGGAATGTGCATGTGAGTCTCCGGCAACTAGTATGAAATGTAGAGATGTGAATGCGAGCATGTTTATCATTCATGTACATATGTTGTTTTATTCACTAAGCGTTAGCTTAAACAAATCGAAATATATAGGGTTATTCAAATAACCATTGCAGGTATTGATGCTGGCGAGGAATCGCAGAAGTGAGCACGTGGGTTCGGGAGTTCACTTAGAAGGCAACCTGAATATTGATCTTGTGATTTTGGACTATAGAAATGTTGTAAGAAGGATTTGACCGTTTTCAACTTATGTTTAATTTAGTATGTTAGAATGGATCTAAAACGTTGTAATAGACCGTGACTTGTAGTAATCATGTTTTAGTAATGTTTCAATACAGTTAGGATCACTTTGGAGTGAATTTGGTATGTGTGTTTAATTTCTAAACGATTTGAGAAAGCTTTTAAACTTAGAAATCTGCAGAATGTGTGTTGCTGCCATAAACCAATCGACTGGTTGAGAAAACAGTCGACTGGAGCCTCTTTTTTCAGCATTTCACTGCATCTTTTCATAGAGGATCAGTCGAATGGGTCCACGACACAGTCGACTGGATCGTGGTTTCAATTCAGATATTTTTATTCAGGCTGGACTTCAGTCGACCGGACCGTACCAGTCGACTGAATATTTGAAGCCCCAGTTGACTGGACTTAGAAAACAGTTGACTGGATTATGTTTTAAAAACCAAGTTTCTGCTGGACCAGTATCAGTCGACTGGACATGAGAATCAGTTGACTGGACTGCTAGTTTTCAAATATTTTGTTTTCTTTCCGCTGCGTGTGTTCTTCAAACTAATTTTGGGAACGTTAATGAATAGGTTTAGCCTCGGTGGTGTGCCACGGGCTTCGATTCTACTATTGTGGAACCGGGCTGTGAAATGTACAACAAGCCGAAAAGAAAGTTTCTGATGTAACACTAAAGAGGAACTGAAACAGAAAATGAAACTGTAGGCAAAAAGCTATGAGGAAAGTCAAAACCAAGAAAACCCAAAAAAAGATAAAAGAAAAAAGAAAAATATGCAAAATAATAGATATGTAGATTTACGAAAACTGTTGCACAAGAACAGTGAATACCTATAATACCCAGAGTCAGATTTACAAAAACTATTGCAATTTAAAAAGTTTTACATGAACAGTAGCAAACCCATACATATACATAGGCACAAAGGATCGTATATATTCTGGTTCGAGAGAGTGAAAAACAGGGGCCATTTGGAAAATGAAGAAAAGTAACCAATCTTACCTTTCTAGATCTTCAATACTCCTGAGGCAGGATGACCAAGATGGATGAGGTGAGGTTGAGTGTGGGGGGCTTGTCTCACATCGCCTGGGGTGAAGTTTCTGGAGTAGTTTATAAAGATTAATCGCCCCTCTATATCCAACAAGGCCTTTTAAAACCGTGAGAGAGCTAAACACGAAAGAATTCCACAGTTAAGCGTGCTGCTGTCAGAGCAGTACTAGGGATGGGTGACCCCCTGAGAAGTTCTTTGTGTTTAGACTCAAAGCGGACAATATTGTTGCTAGACGGGGGAGGTGGGTCGTTACACATAGGGACAAAAGGGGCAATTGCCCACTCTCAACTTTTGCAAATCATTATTTTACCTTATAAATTTCATACATTATTCATTTTTTTCTTCTTAATTGCCCTGTCTCAACTTTTCAAAATTACTATTTTACCTTATATATTTCATACATTAGCCATTTTTGCCCCTTAATTGCCCCCCAACTTTTCAAAATAATTCTTTTACCTTATATATTTCATACGTTATTCATTTTTGCCCCCTCAACTTTTCAAAATAATTCTTTCACCTTACATATTTTATACTTTATTCATTTTTACCCCTTAATTGCCTCTCAACTTTTCAAAAAAACACTTTCAATCTAAAAAAAAATCGGGTCGGGGGTGGTGCCCCCGAACCCCTGCACAAGTTTCTGCCCCCTCGACAACTCCTGGGTCCGCCCCTGCTTGCAACCAAACGCAGCCTAAGAGACAGAAAACAAAACAGGAAGGGACTAGGAGCGTAAGACCAGACATGCGGGCACTCTGATTGATCGATCACAAGGATTGCAGTACGAAATAAACACAAGAATTAAAAACAACTCAATAAAGACTCATAAATAAACACCAAACACAATCAATATCCCAATATTAGATCGGCTCCCAACATACATCAGCAGATCTAGAGAGAGAGATACCTACAGACGGGCTACGATACGAAGATGGATCTACAGAGAGCAAGAGATTATAGAGATGGATCAACCAAGGAATTGGCCGAATTGTCCATGTGTCGTATTCTCATGAAACCTAGTTGAAAACCTCAGCTCTAGTTGCAAACCTCAGCTTTTATATAGATAGATAGATAGATAGATAGATAGATAGATATCCAAATTGCAAATACAATTTTTTTTTTTTAGTAATGCTATATTTTCTAAATTCACGACTTCAACACCGTAATGTTCCTATTACCACATCGTTTGGGATGTGGATTTAGAATGAGTAATGATATGCTTCCTAAATTTTGATATCCAAAAAGTGTTTTCCAAATGATATGGCAGTGGGATCAGTTGAATTTTAATTGGAACTTATTTACTTGGCCTATTGCCACATTATTTGAAAAGCACTTTCAAAATAGAAATTTGAAAAGCATAACATTATGCCTTTCGAATTTGAATTTGGAAACCATAACACATTACTCAAATTTTCCACGTGGTACAACTTAGAACCCAATACCACAAAAACTTTCCAAAATCCTAATAGTGATAGGAAAAGGAAAACGAAAGTTCCAGACTAATCGCACTAGGGGTGCCACTTGGAACGAAAATTTTGATTTCGATCTGAAAAATTTCGATTTTGGCATTCAAAATTGAATTTTGAATTCTGAAAAAAAAAAAAAAATAAATAAAAATATCGGATCAGAATGGGAATTGTTTTGAAAATTCTGAAAATTTTGAAAATATAATTTCGAAAATTTTCCAAAAATATTTTCGAAAAAATCTGAATATTTTATAAAATTTGGAAAAATGTGGACTTGTTTGCCCCACATCGAATAAGAAGAGAAAGAAGAGAGTAGGGGACTCTCTATAAAAGTATGACTTACCTTTCAATAGTATTTGTATTCCAAAAATTCCAAAAATTATAAAAATTTTCGAAGATTTCCGATCAGAAAATTCTGAAATTTCGAAATCGGAAAGGAAAATGAATATGTCGTACTTCTGTTAATATTTTTTGTAGGCTTCAAACTATAAGACTATTATTGTAATAGTTTTTAGTAGGTTGCAACCTGTGAGTTTCCGATGTTGTAGACTCTAATTATGTTAATAAGACATATACTGTCACGCCCCGGAACGGCAAAAAATAGAGAAAAATAAATTTCTTTTTTGGGTCCAAAGGCAGCGACGGGTGAAGTCACATGATTGTCCACACCACGCAGTACTAAGCAATAAGAAGTAATAGTGTAACAAGAATGAAGTCTAGGTTCTAATCACAAAGCAACATAAAGTCAACAGAAGTTACTAACTATTACATATCAGAGTCTCGAATCAATATAAGGCAGCGGAAGTACAAATGCCAAGGCAACATATGCCTGACTACAAAAAGATTCTAAAACGGTAAAGACAACTAGCTACAATTCTAGTCTAGTCTTCAGTTGGCATATGGGTAGTCCTCGGCGTAGTAGTCTTCTTCGGTCTGACCTCCGTCAGGGAAATTCTCCACGGGGACTCCGTCACTGGCATAGTAGTCCTCTCCTGCAGGCCCTTCACCTGAATAGTCATAACCAGGGTGCGCTGGAACGTAGAAATGTCCAGCGGCATAAACGCCGTCAGCTTAATGAAAGCCGAGTGAGTTAGATACTAACAGGGTATCAGCTATTGAAGTTATTACAAGTTATAAACAGTAACCAAATTAGAATTCTGTGAGGGTAACTCCTTTAATCAAACCAATTATCTGATTACTAATGTTTTACTCATTTTAAGACCGATAACATGTCTAGATAGGGGAACAGACTCGACAGTAGTTCAACTCTATAACACACCATTGCTCATCTACCGCTTTTAAGAACATATGCACAGTTCACCGCATGTCATGGATATCACGTTAGTCCATCCCCCGCTTTTAAGAACATATGCACAGTCCACCGCATGTCAGGGATGTAACGCTTTAAACAACAGTACATCATTCTATGCCACGACTTAGTGACGTCTACCAGTGATCACGGTCCACCGCATGTCATAGACACCTTCGTCTGTCTACCGCTTTTAAGAACATATGATTAGATCATCTGGCTATCTTAGGGCAAATGGTCCGGTTCACCGCATGTCATAGACACCTTCGTTTGTCTACCGCTTTTAAGAACATATGATCGACCAAAGCCCGCCCACGCAAGATTCCCGAATCTTAGCAAACCTACTTAGTTCAACTCTATTACCGATACATGACAGTCCCAATGTGGCCCGACTACTCTGAATGAAATGAACGTTAACTCCAAAGGATTCACAATTATTCCGTTATCTAACATTATAAACGCTATTCGATAGTCTTGTTATTACTACGATCCTACGCTGCATTAACTCGTTATCATGTCTATATTGCAATAATAAAGCATGCTGGGAAATACTGAACAGTAAATAAACAACTAAACAGTTATTACATTGTCTAAACAAGTAAAGCAGTAAACTGTAACTGTCAATCGATTAGTATAAATGTCAATCGATTGGTATAAAAGTGGAATCAATCGATTGGAAGAAGGTTCAATCGATTGGTATAAAAGTAGTGTCAATCGATTGATAAAAAGTTCAATCGATTGGATCACAATCCATGTCAATCGATTGATAAAGATTCAATCGATTGGAACCTGAAAGATGTCAATCGATTGGTATAGATGTCAATCGATTGACACTTCGTCTTCTTCACAGAGAAGACTGCCCAGCAACATATAAACGGGAATACATGGTTTCTCTCTATTTCTTCATTCAAGCATGTCATAACATCATTGTAAGGCTACCAAGTGAGTTTAGAACTCACCTTAGACGTTAAGGGTGTGTTTGGGAATGTGAAATGAAGCTTGAGCTTCAATGGTGGTCCTCCTCTCTCTCTCTCTAGTTCTCTGTCTTCTCTCTTCTCTTTCTCCTTCTTTCTTTTTTCTAATCTTCTCCTCTTCTTTCTTCTTGTCTCAGTCCATCTCTATGTGTGTGTGTATGAATATATGTGAGTATATATATATATATGAGTGTATATATATATATAAATACACACAAAACCCTCCCTCTCACTCTCTCTGATTTTTCTAAAGAGAAAAACGCAGGAAAAGGGCTGGTATATATAGAGGGGGAGTGTTCACGTGGCTTCTCCCCAGCCAGAGCAAAAGAATCTGCCCAGCTGCCTTCAATCGATTGACATAAGTGTCAATCGATTGAGATAAAGTTCAATCGATTGGTACCCAAAGCAAGTCAATCGATTGGAAAACTTGTCAATCGATTGGAAAACTTGTCAATCGATTGGTATCCAAAATATACCAAGGGTAAGGCCAAGCTCATACAAGTGTTTAAAAGAAACATACAAGGTCTAGTTATATAATATATTACAAAAAATACAGGGTATTACATCATCCACCACTCATAAAAGATTTCGTCCCCGAAATCCGAAATAAGCTGGTTTAAAACAAAAATGGAAACTTCTCTCGCATCTCCGACTCCAATTCCCATGAAGCTTCTCCTTCGTCGTGGTGCTTCCATTGAACCTTCACTAGCGGAATCTCCTTGTTTCTGATCTTCTTCACTCCTCGGTCTAGAATACGCACCGGTCCTTCGTTGTAGGTCACGTTCTTGTTCACTTCGATATCTTCAAAACTGATCTCGTGCGCTGGGTTGTGGGCACATTTCCTCAACATGCTGATGTGGAAAACGTTGTGTACTCCTGACATCTTTGGCGGCAACGCAAGTCGATAAGCAACCTCCCCAACACGTTCTAGGATCTTGAACGGTCCGATGAATCGCGGCGATAGCTTGCCTTTCTTCTGTCCGAATCTGACGATACCTCGAACTGGCGAGACTTTGAGTAGCACGTGATCTCCAACTGCAAACTCTAGATCTTTCCGTCGCTTGTCGGCATAGCTCTTGTGTCTGGATTGTGCTGTCTTCATCTTCTCTCGTACAATCTGGATCTTTTCGCTGGTTTCTCGAATCATCTCGGGTCCAAGTAGTTGAGTATCTCCGACTTCGGTCCAACATAGCGGCGATCGGCAAGGTCTTCCATACAAAGCTTCAAACGGTGCCATCCCTATGCTCGTGTGGTAACTGTTGTTGTAGGCAAACTCGATCAAAGGTAGATGCGTCTCCCATGAACTCTCGAATTCAATGACACAGGCTCGCAACATATCTTCCATCACTTGATTGACTCGTTCTGTCTGACCGTCTGTCTGTGGATGAAAGGTTGAACTCAAATTCAATGAAGTTCCCATTGCTGTCTGAAGGCTCTTCCAGAATTCTGCGGTAAAGCGTGAATCTCGATCTGAAACTATTGAGACAGGTACACCGTGCAGTCGCACTACTTGCTGTAGATACATCCGGCTCAATCTTTCAACAGGGTACGTCATGCTATAGGCGATAAAATGTGCTGACTTGGTGAGTCGATCCACTATTACCCAAATAGCGTCGTGGTTTTGTTGAGATTTCGGCAATCCAACCACAAAATCCATGGTGATGTGCTCCCATTTCCATTGGGGAATCGGTAGCGGTTGCAGGAGTCCAGGTGGTTTCTGATGCTCTGCCTTCACTTGTTTGCAAATAAGACATTGCGATACATACTCGGCCACTTCTCGCTTCATTCCTTGCCACCAGAAGTTTCTCTTCAAGTCCTTATACATCTTGTTTCCTCCTGGGTGGATAGTCATCCTTGACTTGTGTGCTTCATCCAGAATGTTCTTCCTGAGACCATCGTCATTTGGCACACAGAGTCTACCTTTGTGATATTGTCAGAATCAAGATATAAAAGTATTCTTTACTTTTCAAAGGATTTGCAGTGTGGAAGTAAAGGTCGAACCCACAGAGATTGATTACTACAGCAACTTAATTTTAAAACCTAAGTCTAATTAATTAAGGAAAACAGATTTTGGTTTGGATTTAATTAAACTAATAACATATAAGTAAATCTAAACTATGAAAGCAATTAAAGTTGTTTTAATGAATGTTTAAGGGAACCTAGGATTGCAAATCCACCACTAGATTCATAATAGAAATATTCATGAATTACTTTAGCTTATTACGTTGGATGAATATGGGGAATTGTAGCTACAAGCCCAATTCCTCCGACAAGAAGATAATCATGGTTCAAGCACCAACATAATCCATCTGCGGATAGCACGAATTATATCACACTAAACTAGGGTTGTGATCTAATCCGTCTAACCTAGGCATGGACTATTCGGATACACTACACCAAAACAGCAAATTTGTCACCCTTTTTTTCGCTAGATTTGTCACTGTCTGAAGCAGTGACAAAATTGTCACTGTCAATGACAGTGACAAGGTGAAATTGGTGACAAAAGTAACATATTGTCACTGCTATAAGCAGTGACAATGTTTATGGCACAATTGTCACTGTACAGGGCAGTGACAAACATGTCCTAAATGAAATATTCCCCCCCCCCCCCCCCCTCACCAAAAAAAAAAAAGAAACACCCCCCAATATTTGGTTTCCCCCCCAAACCTTTTACTTTCCCTCACTTCACCAAACCCTTACGATTCTTCTTCTCTACTCCCTCTCTCTATCACTCGCTCTACGTACAAGTCTACGCTACCACTATCTACCATCGTCATGAATCTCTCTGTGCCCACCACCGCCGGAGTCAGTCCCCGCCACCACTGTCCTATAGGTCTGTTTCTCTCTCTTTCTTTCTCTCTCTCTCTCTCTCTCTCTCTCTCTCTCTCTCTCTCTCTCACACACACACACACACACACACACATACATGCGCACGTCAAAAATCCAACACCACCACCGTCTCTGACATCGACCACCATAGATTTTGAGCTCTATGGTTAGTGGCAAGGTTGGACCAAATCCACTTTGATTTTGAGCTCTAAGGTTAGGGTTTTCTAATTTGATTTTGATTTTAACCAAACCCACTTTGCTAGAATAATCTTTATTTTGATTTTAATTTTGATTTTGGATTGCTTAAATCTTCTATGTGGCTTGAATTCTCTCAACAATCTGGGTTGCTAGAGTACTCACAGTCACAGAGCACTTTTTCAGCTTTGTGGGTGATGAAGGTTTTCTTTTTTTTTTTTTATCATTTTCTCTTTGGTTGGTGGGAGTTTGGCAAGCCGGCCAAATTTTTTAAAGAAATGCAAATGTGTGTATATATTATTATCTTGTATGTATATGTATAGTGTAGGTATAGAATACACGTATATATACAAAAGAGGGGATGAGTTTCCATGGTCCTAAAATTCACCTTTATTTGCGTGGGTTCATCTTGGTGTGATTGATTTTATAATTTAAAGGTCCTTGAATCACGTAATTGTGGCTTTTCTTGCCATCACTTAACATCCTCTTGTTTTTTTCTTTCTGTTTTTCCTCTGAAAGTGAAATGTAAGTTCAGGAAATGAACTGTTAAATTAAATTTCTCTGTCATTTGTATTCCCTTCATTTTCTGTCTGTTGGATGGGTTAGCATAGTGTTCAGTCTCTTGCTTACCTCAAGGGCAATAGGGACTGATGCATCAATTTCCCTCACTTCTCATCAACCAGGAAAAGAAACCAAAAATGAAAAATGAAAATTCTAGAAAGTACTTAAGCCTCTTCAATTTTTTGGGCACCCATTTTAGCAATTCTGGTTTTTTTGACCTCCAATCTCTGTACTGGTTCACTTTGCACGTAGTTTTTTTTCTTTCAAATCAGTGTCCTTGAAAAATTCACACTAATGTCACTGTGCTAAAAGATGGATATGGTTGTCATGTGGGTTTGTTGAGAATCATACGAATGTGTCTTGCTTTTATCTCCTCCAGATGCTGGAGTAAAGTAGAAATATGGGTGTCCTTCCTTGGTTGTTTTTTCCTTACAAATTCCTCAAATCTTCTTTGAAAAAACTACATTCTTTTTTCTTCATTATTTTCAATCATGAATATGTGATACCAAATTCTGGAGGACCATTCAAGTGGCAATATGTGATCAAATATATATATATATATATTTAGGACTTTGGAGTTGCAAAAAGTAAATCAAGTTCCACTTTGTAGGAGTTAAATATATTTTACTTCTTTATTGGAAGGAGTCCAAATCTCATGTAAAGTCTGAAAGCTAAAAAGGCATTTATTTGGTGTGAAATAACACTATTCATTTTTGGTGTGGGTTTAAGTAAGGTTGGAGATGCCTTTACTAAATTTTTTAGTTTTATCACTCAAACTTCATTTTGATATGGATTTGGGTGGGGGTTGGAGATGCCTTTACTCAAATTTCATACTTGAATGGGAATTTTTTTGTTTTTTTTAAGAAATTTGAGTATGACCATTGGAGAGGTCCTACCAAATCAAGCTTTTTCTCAAAATTTTAGTCAAATATTTTGAGTTTAAATTTGAGTAAGGGTTGGAGATGCTCTGCCATTCCTCCATCTATTGTAATTGTTTGTAGCATTTTGTTTCTATTTCATATGTCCAAGGGAATTATGCACATTCATATGTACACTTGCACAAAACTTTCTCTCTCTATCAATTAATATGGTGCCTCCTTATCTTCTTTAATAGTTGAAGTATTGTAATTTGCACTAAACCCTCTCACTTCTCCAATTATTCTCTTTATATTCTTAATGTACAGCTTTCAGAGGGGAAAGTTTTAATTTTACTCATAGTGGAATTGAGTTAATGGAAAGCTCAACAACAGATAGTGGACGCTAAATATAACCAAGAGGAAGGCCAAATAGTACCCCTTTACGTGATGCTGAAGTTGAAGGAAGAAAGCCAAATAGGTTTAATTGGGCCTTAGTCATGTTTGAATGCCAGTCCTTGCTCCACAAGATTCTGCATCAGAATCTTCTTTGGGTTTGATTTTCACATTCTTAATGTTATATGAATTTTGCATTCAAATGCTTGGTAAGGAGACAATATCTACACATCTAGTATATGTGTATCACTTCTTTTTCTTCCTTGGGTTAGTCTATAAGAATTTAATTTCTAATAGACTTATGAAGTTTATTTGTTAAGTCAGAAAAGATCTTAATCAAAGGAAACCAAACCAGCCCCTAAGCAGCCCAATGAAAGAAGAGCATAACCAGCCCCTAAATCAGCCCCTAAATCAGTCCAATCAACCCCTAAGCAACCTATAGATCAGTCCCTAAAAGCCTCCCCAAAGCAACCCCAAACAGACTCTTCATTTACTTGTCCATCATAAGTCAATCTGAGATATGCTTTGACAAGGCTATGTTATGTTGTTGCTTTCAATTTAGGACTTTTGATATCGATAAGAATCACTACAAGAAAATAGGCTTTGACAAGGCTATGAAAAGTGAACATTTTCTTTTAAAGTTCTAATCAGCAACTGTTTTATTTATTTCTTTTCTGTCATATGTTTATTTCGGGATTCGATTTTATCTTAGCTTTGTTTTCTTTTTTCAGAAATAACATCCCTTAAGCTTTGTTTTCTTTTTTCAGAAATACCATCCCTCGAGCCAATCCTATGAAGGTAAATTTGCCTTCCTATAGCTTGTTATTTATTTACTGTAAGTTGTTGTTTTGGATTTTGTTGGCTACATACAAGAATTTTTTTTTATTAATTGGTTAGATATATTGCAAATTGTGATTCCTCCTATATCATTTCCCAGGTAGTTAGAGAATCTTATTCCTAGCAGATGATGCGCATTTTATTTTTAATTTTCTTTGCTTCTTTTCTAGGCATGAAAGCACATCAAATATAACCTTCAAATCAAAATGGCTAAAATGAGTAAGACAACGACCAGCACATGAATACACAAAAAAAGCAATGATTTTCTGGATATTTACTTCACTCTCATTGTAAAGCCAAATCGAGTATGTTAGGATGTGCACAATGTACAAGTGTTTCTTACAGCTTGTAATTATGTTCTTTTTTTCCTTTATCTGATTCTGCCCAAGTCTTTACATTCTCATTTCTCTCTCCTGAACATGAGATACTTTAATTCTCCTGTACTTGATTGTGGAATCTTTCAGTTTTCCTAGTTATAGAGAAATTTCACTTAGAATAGTGCCTTCTGCCTATTATAATTTAACTCTCAGTTTCTCAGTCTAGTCATTTGCATTTTATTACCATTCCTCTTTCAGGCATCTCAAGCATGGATGGAGTGGCTCATGAAAAAGAGAAAAGCTTTTGATCAGCGAGGTGATATGGCTATTGCAGCATGGGCTGAGCAGCAACAGCTTGAATTGAATATTCGTGTACGCCGTCTTTTTCGTTCAATGGTATGAAAAATCCATTACCTTTTACTTTCAATAGTAAGACACTAAGACATATATTTCAATACATTGTCCATTTCTTCATTATAATAGAGAGGGCCTTGAGCTTGAAACTGATGATGATGAAGCATAGTAAGTCAGTTACCCACTTTTATGCTCCCTTTTGAAGAAATGTTTTGAATGTCTCTAAGAAAAACATTGGCCCGTATCATCTTGTACAAAAATAGGAAAAAGGAGACAAAAAAAGAAAAAGAAAAGAAAATAAACAAAACCTTATGCCAAAAGCAACAGCATTAAGGCAAGTCAATTGCACTTATACTCTTCTAATTGTTGCCAAGTTTTACAATAGAGTTAAGTTCTCTAGTAGTACCCTTGAAAGTTCCTTATCCCTACAAAAACTGGTTCAACAGTCAAAGTTAAAGATCTAGATGTAGCCCACATCGAGATATTATTTGTGGAACATAGTTACTCTTTATTTATTCATTTACATGCACTTAAGTTATTCGTTGCGTGCTATGTGGTTTCACTGGTGTCCGACTTCCAAGCCAATTAAAAAACTCAATGTTGTTTTACCTCAATATACTTATGTTCAACATTATTATATTTTTTTGTAGAGGCCCTCCATTCAAATCCAAATCCAAATCCAAATCCAAATCCAAGGGAGGCCCTAATTTGGTTGTAACTCGCAGTTATTGAGTTTGCCAACTCATTTGGTCTTACTTCTGATCAAAGGAACTTTGCTAAGGTATAGTCAATTGCACCTCTTTAGTTTAGTTGGATGAATTGGGTCTTCACATGGATTTTTAGTCTCTTATTCTTCACATTCACACACAAGCAAGGCCAAATTCTCTTGATTTTATTGTATGACTATGGGTCTTCACATGGATTTTTAGTCTCTTATTTTTCACATTCACACACAAGCAAGGCCCAATTCTCTTGATTTTGTTGTTAACGAATGAGTTCTTATAATAAGAAAAAGTCCATGCTTAATAATTTTATGAACTTTTAAGAACACATGTATAAGATTATGAAAAATCGATCGATTAAACTACTTTTATATTCCTTGATGCTCGCGCTTTTAAGTGCAATGGTTTGTGCACGTAGACCTTTTTTTGTTCCCCTAACTTTATGCATATTCTGTGTCATGTCTTTAAGCTTTTTATTCGTCTCTTTCTTTTATGGTTCATTCTTGTCTGCGTACCCGAATTCCCACACCCGCACTAGTGCTTCCTAGGTGATAGGTGGTATTAACCTAAAATCCAATATGTAGTGTGAACGGTACAATAGTTACCAACGTGTGGGCAGCCATAAAGGGATTTTTATGCTAATGATGATTAAAGTTTTATGGCTGGAAGGTTATTTGAAAAGGTGGGGGTTCTAAGGTTTCTTGGTTGGTAACAAATAGATTAGCATTTGGGATTTCATGTAAGCCAGGATAGATGATGATTTGGTGCTATGCTGGGAGCTCTAAACAATACCCGTGAACAGTTAACTCTTTGGTGCTGTGCTGGGAGCACTTCACATTTAGAAATTTAAACATGTTGACCATTAAACCTACACGTTTTTGTTAAGACCGTAAAAACCAAATATCATATGGTGTCCTCAGATATGAACTGTAGATTCTACTACACTGTACGAGTCTATGTCCAGCAGATTACAGAATCGCGTTATTCAACTTGAGGTCACATATTTGTGTAGTAAGAGATCTTAATCTCTTATCCCAAAATAAGAACACTTTTTTTATTTATTCTTTAGCAAATTAAAATTTTTTTTTATCGACACCGAATTTGTCACTGCTCTGAGCAGTGACAAAATTTAACTTCTTGTCACCAAATTTGTCACTGCTCAGTGTAGTGACAAAATTAAATTTATTGTCAGTAACATTGTCACCGCCATGAGCAGTGACAAAATTAGAATTATTGTCACTAACATTGTCACTGCTTTTGGCAGTGACAAATATAAAATTATTGTCACGGTTATAAGCGGTGACAAAGGGAAGGAAATTACCCCTTCAAGGGGTCCTCAAATGGACAGTGACAAACTAAATTGTCACCGATTGGAGCAGTGACAAGTATTTTTTGTCACCCCCGGAATCGTCACGGTCTAGAGCAGTGACAAAGGTCCTTTGTCACCTCCCAGAGCAGTGACAAATCAGCCATTCTGGTGCAGTGATACTTGATAGCACAAATCAATAAAGTACCATCACATGTAAATAATCTAAACAAGCACAGCAAGCATAGATCATTGAGCACATCACAGTCAAAATAGATCTAAGACAAGAATAAACTTTGAAAGCAATGATTTAATCAATAGAAGCACGATTTATATTTATAAAAATCCTCTAAACATGTGACTGTCATCCATTCATAATAAAACTAAAAGAAATACATAAATAAAACCCTATTACTTGGCTAGGGTTTCATTGAAACCCTAGATCTAGAGTTTAGTTGTCCATAGAATTGATGAACGGCAAAAGGTTGATGGAGGAGGCCATGGGAATCCTTGGTCTTCTTCTTCTTCTCCTTGCTTTTCTCTCTTCAATGGCTGAAAATAATGTATAATATGGCTGTATATTGATGTGTATAATGGTGTGTAATGATTTGTATATCTAAAGTTGATTTAGAATAGGATTTGTATAGAGTTTGGAAGGATTTAGGAAGCTTTCCTAAGTCAAATCGCGCTAAAACTGCTGTTTTTACGTTTCTGGACGTCGTTTAGCAGTCTCGTTTGCACAGGAGTCTTCAGTACACTGAAATACGCAACATTGGTTTTTGGGCATATCGCGCGAGCGGGTCGCGCGAGCGCGACTTTTGGTCCTTCGCGCGAGGGGATCGCGCGAGCGAATTATTGGGGGTCTCGCGCGAGCGGATCGCGCGCGCGACTTCCGGATTCTCGCGCCCGCGGATCGCGCGCGCGACTTGCATTTTTCAGCTTCTTTCTTTCTGACTTTTCACCCTGTTTAGCTTGGTTTAGTTGATTTCTTCCAAAACCTGTCAGAAACTAGAAAACAGAGTAAAAATATACAAAAACAGGATAACAAGGTACTAACAAATGCTCGTTAAAGCGTATAAATAGGATTAGTTCTCTCCCGATCACACCCCCAAACCTACATTTTGCTAGTCCTCGAGCAAAACTAAAATAAAAACTACTAATAAAAATCTATTCCATTTTCGTATGGATCACGATTGCATTTAGCGTATGCAACAAGCCTTTTAAACCCCTAGGTGTCCCTAGTCGGACGAGTGAAGTCTCGTGAGGGTTCTCATCAACAAGTTACCCACAACCATCTTTATTAACTTATTAATTTAAAAACTTTTATTAAAAACAAAAAACATAATATTCAATACTCCTTATTATATAACGAAGATTTGAAATAAAATAACAAACATAAAGAAATAGAATCAAACGTCTACCTACATCATGAAAAACCATCTCAAGCACATGCATCGTACAAATCAATAGAGTTTCTCATAAAATCGCACGTGTGTGATATGGTAGTCAAATGAACACGCGCTTGACATGAACTTGGAATAAAACCCGGATAACCGTCTAACTATGTCTCGACTACGAATCTCACAATGTCAATTACACTCTAAAATGAAACACTCAGAAACATGTGTAATTTCTCTAGTATATGCGAGCTAACGGAAATATATTTTCAAGACGAGAATACTCACATATGACTCGAAAAGGACGCATGACACGAAAGAACAGTAGTCTCATGGATAAGATGCCAATAATCAAAAGAAATTAATCATTACCATGTTTTAATCCCCTCCCATCATTTTCATATCCGAACCATGTTTCCTAGGATCAAATAGGACTTTTCAAAGGTTGTAATGTGGCTCAGGTAATGAAAAAGTATAGGACAGATATATCAGGTAGTTTCAGAATGGCATTGTAAAGCATGTTCGATTTTCTTTCATTCATCTCTTCTACCAACTTCATCTTTTCTTTCTTTTTCTCATTCATTTTTCTTCTTTTCTTTCAATATTTTTTTTCAACCTTCATCTTCTCTATTTTTTTTCTTTATTCTTTTCCTCCTCGTTGCTTTTGAAACGAATATTCAATAAATGACAAGGCAACGACCCCAAACATCATCTTATTTTCTTCTTCTTCTCAATCACACATCGCCTGAACACCACTAAAAGGTGATCAATCTTTCAGAAGTGAACTCCAAGTTGGCCAAATTGGAGCAAAAACAAGGATAATGGTAATTTAAGAAAGAAATGGCATTTTAATGGCTCAAAAGGGGGAACTAAGGAAATTTTATCTTTTATCGGTCGGTAGTAAACAAAGAGGGCCCACAATCATTTCCTAGAGTAATACGGTTCTTCAACGTTTACGACGGAAGATTATTTAGCATGGTAACAACTATTTTAACTTGACTATTAACCAAAACAAGAATAATGAGACTAAACAACAAGTTAATGCGCTATTTCAATGAAATTCGACAAACACAAGATGTATTTATAACCCTCTAAATAGAAAAGATAGGCTCAAAAGCTCACAGGGTCTAGTCTCCACCTTGTGTTATCTAGAAATCCGAATCATATTATAGTTCACAACCAACATGTATTCAAGCGACTACGTGCAGTGCATAAGTTTATGTGCAAATCTATGATATAAAACTACGATTCAAACAATACATAACTTAAAACATTACATCATAACTTCAGCAAATGTTTAATCACATCTTCCCTTGTTTATCATTCTATAACAATTCAAAGTTATTGAACAAGAAGTATCGAATTAATCTTGCAAAAACATTAGTACTCTCGTTTATTTAAACACACATTTTTTTTGAAAAATTTTAAAATTTAGCATAAACTAATGTGCATGTGTGTGCATACCCCCAAACCTAAACCTTTCATTGTCCCCAATGAAACAATAAAATGAAAGAAAGGGAAGTACGTAAGAAAGGAACGATAGTACCTCGATCTTGACAAGCATATCACAGGTTAACACCAAGAAATATGATTATAAATTTCAATGTTACCTGTTACTTCTAGATACACGAAAAGAACTAACAAAAGAATATTAAAAGGAAAAGAAACAGAAATATAAAATAGAAATTGAAAAACTAATCTAAATTACACTAAACGAATAAATGGAAAAGAAATAAACGAAAAAGTAAAAATGTAATAAGGAAAACAATAACTAACTCGATCTAAAATGGCTAAAAAAAACAAAAACAAAAACAAAAACATTATCAGAACAAGTACGGGGGAAAGATACAGAAAAGAAAAGAAAATATGCAGAAATGGGGGAATCGCCCGCGCGGTCCGCGCGAGCGGCCGTCGCGCGCGCGAATTTCCAAATTTTTTTTTTTTTTTTTTTAAATTGCCGCGCGAGCGAGGTGCCTCGCGCCCGCGATTCCAGGCGCGAGGAGATCCTGAGGCTTCATAAAAAGAAAACAAAAGAAAAACGCTAAGGGGCCATCTCGCGCGAGCGACGTCTCGCGCGAGCGGGCCGCGCGCGCGAGAATGGTCATTTCACTTGGTTCACTTATTTTATGCATATTTATTAAAAATAATTCTATTCCAACCCCCAAGCCTATCCAGCACCTCAAAAACAGACTAAAATCACCCAAAAACAAAGAAAAACAAACGAACTAAAGCTTGGGTTGCCTCCCAAGAAGCGCTAACTTTTACGTCTTTAGCTAGACCTTTCTAGCATAAGACTCATGGAGGCCGTAAATCGGACTGTGAACCCCTAAGGATGTCAGGTAAAGCTCGGTGGTACGCAGAAATAACATCGCTTTGAATTAAATCGATTAACGGTTTGTCATTATGTTCAAATCGATTTCTTACCTTTCGAGTAGATTCCGCATTAGGGTCCACGGGATTAGGATTCATCCACTCATCATCGTCCGCTATATTGTTTTCCCCACTCACATTTATTTCATTAGTAGGCTCAATATTCCGTGTTACCTCACCTTCCACCTCACATAGGGAATCGTCGTCTTTCGGAGGTTGATCCATCGCATTAAAAACGTTTAATTTTAAATTCATGTTCCCAAATGACACTTTCATTACCCCTGTTCTACAATTGACACGTGCGTTGGCCGTGGCTAAGAATGGACGGCCTAGAATGACAGGAGTGTGTTTCCTAACATCTAGCACTGGTTCAGTGTCAAGGACCATGAAGTCGACAGGATAATAGCATTTATCAACCTTTACTAGGACATCCTCGACGATTCCTCTAGGTACTTTAATAGAACGATCCGCTAATTGTATTGTAGCGGCCGTAGGTTTCAGTTCACCTAGTCCTAGTTGTTTGTAGACGTGATAAGGTATAAGATTAACACTAGCTCCTAAGTCAAGGAGAGCCCTATGAATGATAGTGTCACCTATGACACATGAAATCGTAGGCGTACCTGGATCTTTATATTTTGGAGGAGCGTGTTGGAATATAGAGCTTACTTTTTCCGTAAGGAAGACCTTTTTAGGAGTATGACTCCGTATTTTGCGCTTTTGAGTACAAAGGTCTTTTAAGCATTTGGCATAAGCGGGAATTTGTTTTATAGCATCGAGGAAAGGAATATTTATTTTAACTTGTTTAAACACCTCGAGTATATCCTCAACCTTAGACCCTTTCTTAGGCGAATGTGACGGTCCCTCAACGTTTGGTGGATATGGCATTCTTGGAATATAGTTTGTTGGGGCCGGTCCTTCATCTTGTTGAATTCTACTCGTTCCCTCACCCTCCTTATTCACTTTTAAGTTAATTTTCCCATCTTTCTCACTCTCATTCGGAATTACAACAACTTCCTCATCTCGAGCAGTCGTCCTAGTCGAAACAGCGTTCACACTCTCACTCGTACTACCCACTGCATATTGCCCCTTAGGTTGTTGAGTAGGTTGACTTGGCAACTTACTCTCAGTTAACCGGTTTAATGTATTAACAATTTGCCCTACTTGGGACTCCAGTTTTGCGATGGATTGTGTGTGAGAGTGTACTAACTGAACCACCGACCCAAAGTTTTCAAGTGAGGCCAACACCTTCTCCTCAAATGCATTATTGCGTGGAGGTGGAGGAGGTGATTGGTATTGACCTTGTTGGTATTGGGGTCGGTACGTATTTGGAAAATTAGTCGACCTAGGATTGTAATTATTTTGTGGGAATTGTTGCATAGAATTAACGTGTTGTTCAACAAATTCCGGATATTGAGATGCAGAAGGACATGCAAAGATATTATGTGACGGTTCAGAACATAATGCACATACTTCTAAAGAGGATGGATTAGACGGTTTGTTCATTTGCATAAGTCGGTCAAGTTTTCTATTTAATTCTTGTATTTGAATTGATTGACTTGACTCAACTGTCACCTCTCGCTTAGGTTGAAGGTACCCCTCAGAACGTACCGACACAGCCTGATGCATCAAATTCTCGCTTAACGTTTCAAATATTTTCCAGGCCTCGTCGGCGCTTTTGTGTAGGAAGGTTCCCGCACAAACGGCATCGACGGTATTCCTAACAGAGGGAATAAGCCCCTCGTAGAAGACTTGAACCAATTGCCACTTGGGCACCTGATGATGTGGACACGAACGTAATAATTCTTTAAATTTTTCCCACGTGTCATAAAGAGTCTCCCCATCTTGCATCACAAAATTAGTTATGTCTTTTCTTATCTTATTTGTACGCATAATAGGGAAAAACTTTTGTAAAAAGGCGGTGTGTAGGGCTTTCCATGTTTTTATTGTGTTTGGCTCAAGTGATTGGAGCCAAAACTTAGCTTTGTCTCTTAAAGAAAATGGAAAGAGCCGCAATTTTAATTCATCATTATTTAGGTTCTGTATTTTCAAAGTAGAGCATATACCCTGAAAATCCCCTAAGTGTTGGTAAGGGTCTTCATTTAGACGGCCATGGAAGGAAGGTAGTAGCGAGATCGTAGACGACTTTATCTCAAAGTGAGATGCCGTCGCCTCCGGTAATTCGATACCGGCTTGTGGCGTGTAAGTAGTGGGAATAAAATAATTTATAAGTGGAGGTGGTGGCGGTATATTAAGGTTATTCATATTAGCACCGTCGTTATTTTGGTTGTTATTGTTATTTCCACCGTCAGCCATTTTAATCGGTTTGATTTGAAAAGTTCGAGTTTTCCTTATCTGTTCACGGGTACTCTGAATTTCGGCCTCAAACAACGACGACGGAATCGGAGTTGATTCGTCATCTTGCAACCTAGCTCTAGAAGCTTGGGTTGTGGACTTACTAGTTCTTAAGGTACGTTCAAGTTCAAGATCGAAAGATTTTAAATCGGGTTTATTTGAACGTGTACCCAACATAAACTAAAACAAAAGAAAAGAAACTAAAAACAAAGACTACTAAACAAAATAAACAAATACAATCACGCAAGTAAGACGACAATCAAGCACACAGTACTACTATGATGCATGAATATTATCCTGTAATGCAATGACCGCGTCAAGCCCAGCGCCCCAGGTTTCCTAGCTAATGCAGTGCAATTAACCCTAAACTAATGCAAATAGTGCGTCACAGCGCCCTGACTTACAGTGGTTTAAAGCGAATTCCAAAGGAAGCAATTTATTTAATTTTATTTATATTTTTATTTGCGTAAGCTCCTTTGATGTAATTAGCTGCTCCACTCGGAAACGTTGACTAGGAAATAAAAAAGAACAAGTTAGTAACTAAAAACAAAAACAGAAAATAAGAAAAATAAACACTAATCTAATATTTACGAATTAACTAAACTACGATTATAAAACTAAGAGTAGTAATACAATCCCCGGCAACGGCGCCAAAAATTGATGTTGTCAGAATCAAGATATAAAAGTATTCTTTACTTTTCAAAGGATTTGCAGTGTGGAAGTAAAGGTCGAACCCACAGAGATTGATTACTACAGCAACTTAATTTTAAAACCTAAGTCTAATTAATTAAGGAAAACAGATTTTGGTTTGGATTTAATTAAACTAATAACATATAAGTAAATCTAAACTATGAAAGCAATTAAAGTTGTTTTAATGAATGTTTAAGGGAACCTAGGATTGCAAATCCACCACTAGATTCATAATAGAAATATTCATGAATTACTTTAGCTTATTACGTTGGATGAATATGGGGAATTGTAGCTACAAGCCCAATTCCTCCGACAAGAAGATAATCATGGTTCAAGCACCAACATAATCCATCTGCGGATAGCACGAATTATATCACACTAAACTAGGGTTGTGATCTAATCCGTCTAACCTAGGCATGGACTATTCGGATACTTGATAGCACAAATCAATAAAGTACCATCACATGTAAATAATCTAAACAAGCACAGCAAGCATAGATCATTGAGCACATCACAGTCAAAATAGATCTAAGACAAGAATAAACTTTGAAAGCAATGATTTAATCAATAGAAGCACGATTTATATTTATAAAAATCCTCTAAACATGTGACTGTCATCCATACATAATAAAACTAAAAGAAATACATAAATAAAACCCTATTACTTGGCTAGGGTTTCATTGAAACCCTAGATCTAGAGTTTAGTTGTCCATAGAATTGATGAACGGCAAAAGGTTGATGGAGGAGGCCATGGGAATCCTTGGTCTTCTTCTTCTTCTCCTTGCTTTTCTCTCTTCAATGGCTGAAAATAATGTATAATATGGCTGTATATTGATGTGTATAATGGTGTGTAATGATTTGTATATCTAAAGTTGATTTAGAATAGGATTTGTATAGAGTTTGGAAGGATTTAGGAAGCTTTCCTAAGTCAAATCGCGCTAAAACTGCTGTTTTTACGTTTCTGGACGTCGTTTAGCAGTCTCGTTTACACAGGAGTCTTCAGTACACTGAAATACGCAACATTGGTTTTTGGGCATATCGCGCGAGCGGGTCGCGCGAGCGCGACTTTTGGTCCTTCGCGCGAGCGAATTATTGGGGGTCTCGCGCGAGCGGATCGCGCGCGCGACTTCCGGATTCTCGCGCCCGCGGATCGCGCGCGCGACTTGCATTTTTCAGCTTCTTTCTTTCTGACTTTTCACCCTGTTTAGCTTGGTTTAGTTGATTTCTTCCAAAACCTGTCAGAAACTAGAAAACAGAGTAAAAATATACAAAAACAGGATAACAAGGTACTAACAAATGCTCGTTAAAGCGTATAAATAGGATTAGTTCTCTCCCGATCACTTTGCATCTTAGTGCTCCGTCCGTACTAATACTCCATATCTCGGGTTCCTTTGCGGACATCTTGGCAAACCATAAGTTTAAATCCTCGTTTGACTGTTGAGCTTCCAAGATGCGGCTGATGAGAGTCGGTTGTACAACAAGACATCCAAGGTGTTGTCCTTCTCCTGATTCCACTGGTCGAAGGTCGAATTCGACTAATGTCTCCAATGCTCGCCATTCTCTAATCAAAATCGAAGCAACCAAAAGGCGTGGTCTCCGGCTCAGAGCGTCGGCTACAACATTCGCTTTACCCGGGTGGTATTGCAAAGAGAAGTCGTAGTCCTTGAGTAGCTCCATCCATCTCCGTTGTCGCATGTTCAACTCCTTCTGAGAGAACAAGTACCTTAAACTCTTGTGATCTGAGAACAAGTCAAACTTTTCTCCATACAAATAGTGTCTCCAAATCTTCAGGGCGAACACGATTGCGGCTAGTTCTAAGTCGCGCGTCGGATAGTTCTTCTCATGCGGCTTCAATTGTCTCGATCTGTATGCGATGACATTCCCCTCTTGCATTCGCACACAACCAAGTCCTTGGTGTGATGCATCACTATAGATTATGAATTGCTCACCACTCTTAGGTATCGCAAGCACGGGTGCTGAGGTTAGTCTCTCTTTCAATTCCCGAAATGCATCCTCATGTTTATCGGTCCATTCGTACTTCGTCTCCTTCCTAGTCAGGTTTGTCAACGGTCCTGCGATTCTAGAGAATCTTTCCACAAATCTCCGGTAATATCCAGCCAATCCAAGAAAACTCCTAACTTCGGTCGCGTTGGTTGGTCTGTTCCAGCTCAAGACTGCATCGATCTTAGATGAGTCTACAGAAATCCCATCCTGTGATATCACATGTCCCAGGAATTTAACTTCCTGAAGCCAGAATTCACATTTACTGAATTTCGCATACAGACTGTTGTCTCTAAGAGTCTGTAGAGCAATTTGTAGATGCTTCTTATGTTCTTCTTCCGTCCTTGAATAAATTAGAATGTCGTCGATGAATACTATAATGAATTGATCCAGATAGGGTCTGAATACTCTATTCATTAGGTCCATGAATACTGTCGGGGCATTAGTCAATCCAAAAGACATCACTAGAAATTCGTAGTGTCCATATCTCATTCTGAAGGCAGTTTTTGGTATATCTTTCGGCCGAACTAGTAATTGATGGTATCCTGAACGCAAATCGATTTTCGAGAATATCCTTGATCCTTGTAGTTGATCGAACAGGTCGTCTATCCGGGGAAGTGGATACCTATTCTTGATCGTTACCTTATTCAGCTCCCTGTAGTCGATACAGAGTTGTAGCTCTCCGTCCTTCTTCTTCACAAATAGAACTGGTGCTCCCCAAGGCGATGTACTGGGGCGAACAAAACCTAAATCTTCAAGTTCCTGAACTTGCTTCTTCAATTCCAACATTTCTGTTGGCGCCATCCGATACGGGGTCTTGGAAATCGGCAATGTTCCGGGTGCTAACTCAATGCAGAAGTCTATCTCTCTCTTCGGTGGAAGTCTTGAGATACTTCGGAACACATCTTCAAAGTCTTGAATAACGGGGATCTGCTTGATAGTAAGCTCTGTGCTTGAAGTCTTAATCGTGGCTAGGCAGCTTGTGATAAACATGTCGCTCAACGGTTGGCACCGAAATCTGATCTGCGGGCAACCAGGCGTCGAAAAGACAATGGTCCGACTAACACAATCCAGGTTAGCGCCATACTTAGTAAGCCAATCCATTCCTAGGATCACGTCGAACTCAGACATTGACAGAACTATCAAGTCTGCTGGGAGATTCCTATCCTCTAGTGTCAAGGGACAATCCTTGCACACCTTACCTAACTTAACGGATACTCCCAAGGGCGAAACGGCATTAAGGGTCGGCTCAAGTGCTAGGGGTAACAATCCCAAATCACGTACCATCTTAATAGCTATGAAAGAACGGGCGGCACCGGTATCAAACAAAGCTCTAACTTGACAGTGAAATAAAATGAGTGTACCTTCCAAGTTTTGTTGTTCCTCTGCATTATACCCTACATTGTCAGGGATGATGGCATTCACCCTAACCTGTCCTTGCTGTCCTTGAGCAGGCGCTCCATAGTAGCCTCCACGTGGTGCTCGACAATCCTTGCTTATGTGACCAGGCTTGTTACAGTTGCGGCAGACGAGGTCATTACGCCGGTTGGTCTTGGGGGCTGTGCAATACCTTACAATATGTTCGGGCACTCCACAGTTGAAACATCCATCAGTGTTCTGTCACTGGGCGACGGGCTGTGCCTGAGGTGGTCCTCGCTGTTGATTCTGTTATCGAGGAAAATTTGCTTGGGGCTTCCTTGTCCCATCCCATGTGCGCTTGGTTCCCTGATAGTTGTTGGTCTGGGGTTTCCATCCTTGATTGCTCCTTGATGATTGCGCGGGAAAGTTCCTTGGTTGGAAGGTCCTGGGTAGAGGTTGATTCACTTGTGGTCCTTGCACAGGGTAAGCATCCTTTTCCAAACTTGAAGCAAGACGGACAATCCCTTCAAACGACTGGCCCAGATGGCCTATCATCATGTGCCGGAGGTGTGGGTTGAGTCCTTGGTGGAATCGCTTGACCTTCTTGACGGAGGTGTCTATCATATGCGGAGCGAAACGGGAAAGTCGCTCGAATTGTGTAGTATACTCCCTGACTGTCCAGTTTCCTTGGGTTAGACTCAGGAAATTCCTCTCTTGTTGGTCTCTTTCGTCCTCAGGGAAGTACTTCTCGAGGAATCGAGTCTTGAATGCTTCCCAAGGCATTCTCCTTGCAGCGTCAATCCCAATCGTGGCTCTCTCGGCCTCCCACCAGTCCGCGGCGGAGTAAGTCAGTTGAAATGCGGCTAGACGTCTCTTGTCAAGCTCACTGCACTCCAGGGCTTCAAAGATTAGCTCCAACTCTCGTATCCATTGCTCTGCTTTCCAGGACTCTGCCATGCCGTCGAACTTCTCGGGTCGCAGGCCACGAAATCGTTCCAACAGCTTATCGCCTGTCTGCCTTGGAGGGACAAAGTGGTTGTTGCCATTGTTGTTGGTGACATGACTGTAGGTATCGCCGATGTGTTCCATCCGTTGCATGAAAGCTTCGAAGACTCCGGTTGGGTCCATACCCTCAGGAATGGGTGCTCCCAGTCGTGCTTGGTTCCTTGTGGGTCCCACCATAGTGATCCGTGTGAGGTGTACCTATGAAGGATCTAACGATTAGCTGACAATCTTCTCGGGGAAATGATCATACTTAAATAACAGGAAGCATAACATGAATCAAAATCACAACCATAACATAACAATGAGATGATAACAGAAATAACCAAGAGAAACGATCTGCCATATATATATATACCCAAAAGATGTACAGCGGAGTACACAATAGATCATCTGTGTACCGCGTAGTACATGATCCTATACAAGATCTAAACAAAAGAAAGATATACACAAAACCACTACTGGTGGCTACCTATACAAAAAGGCTACGGTCAATAGCTGTCTATGTAAGCGTCAAAAGTAAGTGGACAACATGTCCTAAAGTCAAGCGAAAAAGTCTAAGTCCTAAAGGTACTGGACTCAAAAGTTGTCCACATCGGATCGATAGATGGAAGCCTCGTCCTCTGGGGCAACCTCAGACAAAACATCATCCTCATCCATATCATCGTCATCCATCATGTCCTCATCCTCTATCACAACATCCTCAATCAGCTCGGGTCCATCATGTTCCACAACAGCTCCCAAATCTCCTGCATCAGCGGCCATGTCAGCCTGGGCTGCATCAAATGCGGCGGCAAGTGCCTCAGCCTGTACCATAGCCTGTGCCAACTCCGGTGCTCCGATCTTGAATCCATGGGGATGTGCAGCCATCTCTGCGGTCCACTCAGCTGCTAGCTGTGCTATAACTCCTCCTGGTAAGACTGGTACTACTGCATCATCACCTGCGTCATCACCTGCGGCTACCTCCTCTTCCTCTATCGGATAACCCTCTGCAACTACAATATCTACGCCAACTGGCACGTCCATACCGGCTGGGTCCACGGGATCCTCCTCCTCCGGATCATACTCTGGCTCCTCATCATCGGTGTCCTCGTCCTCCATCTCCTTGTCGTCATCCTCTGGCTCATCGTCGTCATCGCTCTCATCATCATCCTCCGGGTCCTCATCTGCTGGGGGTGCATCAGCCATGTCTTCCTCCGGTGGGGGTGGAGGTGCTGCTCTAACCTGTGCAAGTAGAACCTGGTATGAAGAACGGTCTCGTAACATCAATAGAGAATCCTCCTCGATGCGTTTGAAGGTCTCCTTGCGGTAGATCATCTCCCGACGTATCACTTCTGGGTCCTGGGTCCCAAATCTCTGCTGCTCGATCTGCATGTCTCGCTCTGTCTCTGCAATAGCTCTCTGTCTAACCTTCCATGCATAGTACTCTAGATCTGCTGGCGCAATACTACTCTCATACACATAGTGTCCTCCGAACTCGTCTGGAACGAACAGCGGCGGTGCCATGCTACCTGAAAAGGGACTACCTTAAGTCAGAACTAATCTTAATACTCATCTATAGAATCTCAAGGTTCTGGGACCAGATGGTGTGGGACAATCTGTGAGCAGAAAGGTATACAACCTAGGCTCTGATACCAAAAATCCTGTCACGCCCCGGAACGGCAAAAATAGAGAAAAATAAATTTCCTTTTTGGGTCCAAAGGCAGCAACGGGTGAAGTCACATGATTGTCCACACCACGCAGTACTAAGCAATAAGAAGTAATAGTGTAACAAGAATGAAGTCTAGGTTCTAATCACAAAGCAACATAAAGTCAACAGAAGTTACTAACTATTACATATCAGAGTCTCGAATCAATATAAGGCAGCGGAAGTACAAATGCCAAGGCAACATATGCCTGACTACAAAAAGATTCTAAAACGGTAAAGACAACTAGCTACAATTCTAGTCTAGTCTTCAGTTGGCATATGGGTAGTCCTCGGCGTAGTAGTCTTCTTCGGTCTGACCTCCGTCAGGGAAATTCTCCACGGGGACTCCGTCGCTGGCATAGTAGTCCTCTCCTGCAGGCCCTTCACCTGAATAGTCATAACCAGGGTGCGCTGGAACGTAGAAATGTCCAGCGGCATAAACGCCGTCAGCTTAATGAAAGCCGAGTGAGTTAGATACTAACAGGGTATCAGCTATTGAAGTTATTACAAGTTATAAACCGTAACCAAATTAGAATTCTGTGAGGGTAACTCCTTTAATCAAACCAATTATCCGATTACTAATGTTTTACTCATTTTAAGACCGATAACATGTCTAGATAGGGGAACAGACTCGACAGTAGTTCAACTCTATAACACACCATTGCTCATCCACCGCTTTTAAGAACATATGCACAGTTCACCGCATGTCATGGATATCACGTTAGTCCATCCCCCGCTTTTAAGAACATATGCATAGTCCACCGCATGTCAGGGATATAACGCTTTAAACAACAGTACATCATTCTATGCCACGACTTAGCGACGTCTACCAGTGATCACGGTCCACCGCATGTCATAGACACCTTCGTTTGTCTACCGCTTTTAAGAACATATGATTAGATCATCTGGCTATCTTAGGGCAAATGGTCCGGTTCACCGCATGTCATAGACACCTTCGTCTGTCTACCGCTTTTAAGAACATATGATCGACCAAAGCCCGCTCACGCAAGATTCCCGAATCTTAGCAAACATACTTAGTTCAACTCTATTACCGATACATGACAGTCCCAATGTGGCCCGACTACTCTGAATGAAATGAACGTTAACTCCAAAGGATTCACAACTATTCCGTTATCTAACATTATAAACGTTATTCGATAGTCTTGTTATTACTACGATCCTACGCTGCATTAACTCGTTATCATGTCTGTATTGCAATAATAAAGCATGCTGGGAAATACTGAACAGTAAATAAACAACTAAACAGTTATTACATTGTCTAAACAAGTAAAGCACTAAACTGTAACTGTCAATCGATTAGTATAAATGTCAATCGATTGGTATAAAAGTGGAATCAATCGATTGGAAGAAGGTTCAATCGATTGGTATAAAAGTAGTGTCAATCGATTGATAAAAAGTTCAATCGATTGGATCACAATCCATGTCAATCGATTGATAAAGATTCAATCGATTGGAACCTGAAAGATGTCAATCGATTGGTATAGATGTCAATCGATTGACACTTCGTCTTCTTCACAGAGAAGACTGCCCAGCAACATATAAACGGGAATACATGGTTTCTCTCCATTTCTTCATTCAAGCATGTCATAACATCAATGTAAGGCTACCAAGTGAGTTTAGAACTCACCTTAGACGTTAAGGGTGTGTTTGGGAATGTGAAATGAAGCTTGAGCTTCAATGGTGGTCCTCCTCTCTCTCTCTCTAGTTCTCTGTCTTCTCTCTTCTCTTTCTCCTTCTTTCTTCTTTCTGATCTTCTCCTCTTCTTTCTTCTTGTCTCAGTCCATCTCTGTGTGTGTGTGTATGAATATATGTGAGTATATATATATATATGAGTGTATATATATATATATAAATACACACAAAACCCTCCCTCTCACTCTCTCTGATTTTTCTAAAGAGAAAAACGCAGGAAAAGGGCTGGTATATATAGAGGGGGAGTGTTCACGTGGCTTCTCCCCAGCCAGAGCAAAAGAATCTGCCCAGCTGCCTTCAATCGATTGACATAAGTGTCAATCGATTGATACAATCAATCGATTGAGATAAAGTTCAATCGATTGGTACCCAAAGCAAGTCAATCGATTGGAAAACTTGTCAATCGATTGGTATCCAAAATATACCAAGGGTAAGGCCAAGCTCATACAAGTGTTTAAAAGAAACATACAAGGTCTAGTTATATAATATATTACAAAAAATACAGGGTATTACATATACTATGAATAGCATTCTCTCTATCGTTGTATTTGTTGGTTTAAGTAGATGACAATACAGTTATTCACTAGTCACAGGCCTACAAAACCAAAAAAAAATTTATTTTTTCTATTTTTGCTTCTCTGAGACGTAATAGAATGCCAAGCGACAGCAACCAGTGAGGCAACTACCGTCAATCATTTTTCTTATTAGCAAAAAAAGAATAGGACATGAAAGTGCCGTATCAGGTAGAGGAGAAGGTGCAGATGAAGAAGTTGAGGAGTCAGGAAGAAGTTAAAATATCTCTAGTCAGCTTTTAAGTAATAGTTTTCCAGGGCCACATGGGAAGTTGATGACAATGCTAGGCACACACCTTCAACTACACTACAAATCACATCCTTACGTTAAATACATGTAATATGTGTTGTGCAAATGGTACACAAAAAAGTGTGAAAAATTCAAACAGTACCGGGTTTATGCATTTAAAGCATAGAATGTGGTTTGTTGAAGGTGTGTTCTTAGCATTATTCAATATGAGTAATACTAGATGTACAAAAAAAGTGCACAACGAAATGTACAATCAGTTTAAAATTGTTGGACTTCGTGCTGAAAAGTCTGTACACTCCTCTTTTTGTCTTTTTGTGTGTACAGATTTTTCAGCACGAAGTCCAACAATTTTAAGCTAATTGTACATTTCGTTGTGCACTTTTTTTGTGCATATAGCATTTCCGATTCAATATAGAAGGCCACATGCCGCTCTCAAACACTCACAACTTTTTTTACAACTTTTTCCACAACCACACATCTTGACCCTTGATTTTGGTGAACGGTCTCACATAGCCTCATACGGGACCCACTGAAATCAATAACCAAAATGTGTTAATTGTGAAAAAAAAGTTGTGAAAAAAGGTTGTGGTGTAACATATTTGGAAAATAGTATGTGCACAATGAATTGCACTACTGCACACTTCTTTTTAAGTGTACATGCTTTTTAGCATAAAATCTAACATTGTACTACACAGTTATATAATTAATGAGAAATGATAGATGCACAATAAAAATCCACAACTAATTGCACAACCTGCTTAAAAATGTTGAACTTTGTGCTGAAAAAACTGTACACCATTTTTTTTGTCTTTTTGTGTGTACAGCTTTTTCAACACTAAGTCCAACAATTTTAAACATGTTGTGCAATTAGTTGTGGATTTTTGTTGTGCATCTATCATTTCTCATAATTAATTGTGCATTTGCACCTAGCATTAATTGGGCAATTCATTTTTTAATTTGTTTTCATCCTTGAGCGTGTAGGTTAACTTGGTAGACGTCTCTCTCTCTCTGGTAGTTTCTCTCTCTAGAAATCCAAGGAAAAGCCCCGTCTTTGGGGTTTTCGTAGAGGAGGCTTAAACCCATGGCGATGAGAGCGGTTACGGCAACGGCGACGGCGACGGCGACGGCGGCGCGTGGCCTGAGAGGGCTATTCTCAACCTTATCTTCACCTTCCATGTTTATTCCACCACCGTCGGCTCAGGTAGAAAAGCCTCCTCCAGCTGAACCCTCCACCAACCTCTTCGTCTCCGGTATCTCTCTCTCTCTCTCTCTATATATATATATATATATATACACATAGCCTTCATTTCTTTCATTTTCTGTTTCTCGATTTATTCTGTTGGTGATAATTTTTTGTGTTATTGCAAATTAAGTATTGTCACCGTTCCTATTGATAATTGTTCTTGTTATTTTAGACCTTCAATACAAATTGATCTTTTTTAAATTGATCTTATAAACGAAGAGTTTTAGATTCAAAAATTTTATTTTGTGGCCTATATGTTGTCTGCAACAGAACTTGGGCATTAGAGCATCTGTAGTGAGTACATTAAACTTAAGGGTGAAAATGGATTTAAGTTTAATGTACAGAGGTTGGGTGCTTGTAGTGGTGTAGATAAACGACACAGCACACACTAAACTTTGTGGTACTAGGCAGTGGCGGATCCAGGAATCTCGACCAGTGGGGGCTGTGTAAGAACTTAGAGTCACACTGCGGTTCCGGGACAGCGCCCTGGAGGTAAATTTTTTTGGGTCTATTTGTAATTAGGCCAATATATTACATATAATAAGGGTTTTTTTTTTTCAATTTTTGGGAGAGTGAAGTATAATTGACCAACATATATTACATATAAAAACCTTTTTTTTTAGCCTAACTAATATTTTTTGGGGGGCTATGGAGTAATAAGTTTAATTATTTTGGGGGCATTATAAAACATTAAAAATTAGTGTGTGGCAAAGACTGGGCCATGTGCATTGTACCAACATAAACCAACATAGTCTGTGGCGCAGACTAGGCCGTGTGCATGGTACCAACATAAAGCATAAATTTGGGAATAATTAGTGTGTGGCAAAGACTAGGCCGTGTAGTACCAATATAAAACATTAAATTGAGAGTGCCGTGAAAGAGAAAACTGCAAAGACTGGGCTGTGGTGCCCCTGGACGGTACACACTGAGCCGTGGGGTTTCAAACGGCATAGTGTGTGCCGCCTAGGGTCCCACACGGCTCACCCTTGGCCGTTTGCTTCTTCACGGCTTCCACAAGACCGCCCATATATTAAGCAAACTTAAGCGAACACTAAGTTTAGAATTTGCTAAGTTTAGCTGTTGTATAATATTGTACCAGCTACACCACTAGAGATGTACAAAGCTAAGTTTGGCTAAGTTTGTTGTACCATTTAACCCACTGTAGATGCTCTTAGGGAAGTGTTTTTTAGGTAGCATGAGGTATGATGTGGCATGCCGACGTGTCTTCCAAGCAATGAGAGGGTTCTTTCGTGGGTTCCACGCCCCTAAATACACTTGGGTTCCATTATTTGTGGGTCCGGAGGCACGGGTTTAGTGGCGGACCTAGGAATTTCGTCCACTAGGGGCGAAGATGACGACTAGGCTTGTATACGGGCTGCGTTGCTCGGGAGCATCTTCGATAAAAGCTCAGCTCGACTCGTTTAATAAACAAGTCAAGCTCAAGCCTATATTTTAGGCTCGTTTAATAAACAAGTCAAACACACATGAGCTCGACTGGACAGACCTCGTGAAGGCAAGCGCGCGATAAAGCTCGTGAGTAGGCTTGATATAGGCTTGTATACTAACCTACATATGTAAATCTATTAAATGACAATGTTGTTTTGGATACATCTTACCTTTCCAAAAAGAGACAATATTGTCTTGGAAGGCTTGTGTAAAAACTCGGTAAAAGACTTGTATATTGGTTTATATTATTTATATCTGTTATAAAACTATGTAGTTTCAATGGCCCGTGAAAAAGCTCGTAGTCAAGCTTGAATTACATGCTCGTTTAATAAACAAGCCAAACTCAAGTACAAAAGAGCTCGACTCGTTTAATAAACAAGCCAAGCTCAAGCATGGATTTCAACTCGTTTAATATTCAAGACAAGCTCAAACACACATGAGTTTGGCTCATATGTACCCCCCCTGACAACTAACCAAACCAAACCAAGCCTTGTGTCATAATCAATTGTATGTAAATATCTAATATTTTCAACATGACAAAATAGCATGATAACTTGTTTCCAACCTGACAACTAATAATGATAATTTTTTTTTTTCCAAGTATTAAAACATGACAAAATAGAAGAAAATTGTATATAAATATCTAATATTTTCAACACAACAAAATAGCATGATAACTTGTTTCCAATACTCTTCATATCTCATTTTAATCTCAAAAAAGCTCCCTAGTTAACAAATAGTTCTCACTAAAACTCCAAATATTTTTAAAAACTATCATATATACAAAAAAGCTCCCTAGTTAACAAATAGTTCTCACTAAAACTCCAAATATTTTTAAAAACTATCATATATACCCTTTTTTTTTTTCCAAAAAATGAGTGGGGGCAGCCGACCCCTCTTGCCCCCATTGTCGGTCCGCCCCTGCATGGGTTCCACTCAAAATAACCCCCTCTCTGCCCCCCACCTTAGTTTGCCACGTGGTACCCTGTGAGTAGCTAAAAAGACTTGTCCGTTTTGAGTGTTTTTTTGCAGATGATAGATGTATAATTAAGTTATATTCTATTATAATGTCTATTGAAATCAATCACTCCTGGAAGATGGTGATCTTAATTAGTTTGGGATGATGGTTTGGGTACTTAAGTTTATGTCGGGGGAAATTATATGATAAGATCTGTGGTTTTGGTCGTACACGCAAAAAGTCGCAAACTTAGGCATCCCTTGCTGCCAAATTTGTGAATTTGGTGCCAAAGAATATAATAAACTTTCAAGAAAAAAAAATCCATTGAAAGCCTACATTTTTTTTTTGGACAGATTGAAAACTACCATCAATTCATGTTTTTATTTTAAAAAGTTGCAAACTTCTACCCAAAACTTACAAATTTGGCATAGTGGGTGCCAAAGTTTATAACGTTTTGTGTATGTATGATATGACCAAACTAGTTACTGATGGTAGTGAAAGTAGTATTGTACTTTGCAGACTTGTGCAACCACATTTTCTTTTTAGCATTTGTTAATCATCTTCTGGTTGAATTTGTGTGTAATAAAATGTTGGCATATATCCAGCTTTAGGTTCTTTTGGTTGCAGGCTTAGAGAAGGATAGAAAAGGAATTGAAAACTATATCTTTAACTTTCTACTGTTTTCCTCCAGTCCAAGGTTAAATATCGTTCGAAATTAACAATTTTCATAACATAAAAAGGAATTCAAGGAAATTTGACAGGAAGTGACTTGCAAAAGCCTAAAATTTTTAATTTTATTTTCACTATATTTTGTTTTCCATCTTATAATCCTTAATGATTTACTTATTAACCAAACAAAGAAAATTGTTTTCCTCAATACTTTCTTTTCCATTCCCTCTAAATCCATAACCCAAGCAGAGCCTTAATATTTCAACCTTGTCTTGGTGTTCCTTTTTTTGCTTCGATAGAACTTGGTCTTTGTATTCATTTTCTCAAGTCACTGCAATTTTTAACTGGATTATCTTTCTGCTGTATTTTCAGGGCTCAGCAAACGTACTTCATCAGAAGGACTTACAGCAGCCTTTACTAAGTTTGGTGAAGTGCTCCAAGGTTTCTTCTTGTACCCAATTTCTTATTAAGTTACTTACACTAAAAGCACCTATAAAGATTATCATAGACCATTGATCGAATGCACTGTGCAGCTAGGGTTGTGACCGATCGTGCATCAGGATATTCCAAGGGCTTTGGTTTCGTTAGATATGCTACTATAGATGAGGCTGCAGCTGGTATAAAGGGCATGGATGGCCAGGTATGTGGTCGATTTATTACTGAGAAATGAATTTTCTTCTTGGCTAGAGAATTTCTCTTTTATCGTAAAAATATCATCTGTTAGCATGTGAAATAAAATTTTGTGTCTTGCAACGCATGGAAGAGGAGGTTTGTATCATGGAATTGACATTGTTATCCACTACTAAATCCTATCAGCTAGAAATTGTTTTTTTTTTCTCCGTAAAAATTGAGAAAAGAAGAGTTTAAATTGGATTGTAGTAATTATGTCTGCAGTTCTCATCTCTTTGCTAGTTTGCATTTGCAGGTGCACTGATAAAGAATGAAACTGGTTTTTTGGAAGTTTGTTATTTGAAGCTAAAAAGGCTTCCCAAGTTCATTTTCCCCTCATAATCTCCTACTCAACTAGAGCTTTTTTTGGTTCCTTTTCCAATTCGTTTGCTTTTATGTTTTCAAGGCTTCCCAAGTCTCATAAACTCCAACTCAATTTTTTTTTTTTTTTTGTTCTATTAGTTTTCTATCATGTTCTTCCATACCATAATTGTTGTGTTTTCCTTCTGTATCACCTATTTGAAATTTTGAGTTACCTGAATAGTGTTTGAATGTTACCAAACACCAATAAAAGATCACATGAAATTCATCTCTTATTGCACCTTTTGCCAAATAGTAGTCTTTGTTTGTGTCCTTTGATCTGGTACTTCTGGAAGTGACAGAATTGCTAAAATCAATTCTGTCTTCCGAGATCATGAGCAGACACATTCATTGTACCCTTTTGTGGTTATGACTTATGAGCATGTTTGGTTGTCATGTGAATTTGAATTGCCTCAATCATTGTTTATATATTATTGTCATCGTGATTAGTTGATTTAGATAAATAGGAGATTTCCTCCTATTTCCTATAGTGTGGCCATATCTATATTTTCTTGGAACGTCAAAACTCATGATTTTAAGCATCATTTTTGAATGAGCGCAACATTTGTAGATGTAACCATTCAACCTCACCATTTTTTTGGGAAAAAATACAGTGTAAAAGTATAGCCCAAACAGGCCCTTGCTTCATTCAAGTACAAGTTCTCTTTTTATTTATGTTAGCAGGGCGAGCCTTTTTAATATGAAGTTAATGATGATTATTCCATTGTGTCTGCTTTGTAGTTTTTGGATGGTTGGGTAATATTTGCAGAGTACGCAAGACCGAGAGCGCCACGCCTCCCAGGTCAGAATAACGAGTCTCCATATGGTCGTCAGTGAGTTGATTTTCCGTGGAAGATGCTCTTCACTAAGTTATTATTATTGAGAAACGGAATTAAGGGTAGTTCTTGTTTTGCCTCATTGAGAGCCTATTGAACTTCTATTATGTCAAACTATACCATCTGCTTAGAACTTTAAATGAGAATGGGAAGATTGAATTATTATACATATGGATTTGAACTTGAGACATGTATGTGCAAAACTATCATGATTAGCTATCAGCCTCGAGTCGTTGGTGAGATTTTGGATGAGCTTGAAATGTACGGCTGTGAACTTTTTCATCATATGTGAAGTTAATTTGGCTTGTCTATATGGTGTAGACATTTTGAAACACATATTTCAGTTGAAATTTAACTATTATAGGAAGATTTGGATGTTGTGGTATAATTGCAGTTATGTAGTATAAAGCATTTGGGCTAGTTTCGGCCATTCGGAGGCGATTGTTAAGCATTTGGGCTAGTTATGTTCTCTGTGGCATGGATGCATACACACGACATGGATGCAACATAATACGGACAACCCGATACGACAAATCTTAAAAATGCAGGATACGGACATGGCTAAGATACGACGAATAAATAATTATATGTTTGAATTAGATATGCAATGTGTTGTTCCGTGTCCACTCCTGTTTTCATAATTCTCAAATAAACCAATTGCTTATCCCCAACTTTACTATATTAAAGACTATTGCCTCAAAATTTTAAAAGCATTTCTAATGAGGCCACCATGCCACGTTCACTCGTGTGTAAGACACATGCTCATTGCGCTTCTGCTGTTAAAAAACTAAGACACGTGGTGATACGTGTCCGACGGGTGTCATGTCGGTGTCTGCAAACACGGACACGGCACTCAAACTGAAGTGCCTATGCTACACAAGTTATGTTCTCTATACTTCCTTTGCTTTTTTGCTTCTCCATTATGTTCTATTTTCCTATAAAATGTCATGATCTCTTTAATATCTTTGATTTTCGCTTCACGGTTGTGTTCTATTTTCCTGCTTTTTAACCTTTTATTTCATTTTTGTAGTATATGCCGACCTTATGCTGATTTCAAACTGCTCTCTTTTCTTTCTTTTTTGAGTCATAGAAGGAAAAAATAAATAAAAAACAAAAAACCTCACTATGTGTAAATTTAATCCACACATAATTTTAGAGAATAGCATTTTAGAGAATTACTATTGGCACTCTATGGATGAACAAAGGCACTCTATGGAGTGTATGGAATGCATGACATCACATGCTCTGAGAATTGTACTATGGAGTGCCTTGGTTCAATTCTGGAGTGCCAATAACAATTCCCATAATTTTATTTTCTTGAGCTTAAGCTTGATGATTATAAATGTGATTGGTCGTTGTTTGAATGAAGATGAGTTCGATTGCTCAATCTTCTGCATTTGCCTTCCTGTGAGGCAATATGAAAAGTTAAATTTGCCTTCTTGTGAGGCAATTGGAAAATTTATCACACTGAAAGTAACATAACATTGGATATTTCATTTTGGACATTGAATTGATTTGGTTGGAGATTGTTATTGAAATGATAAATCAAACCAAGTTTACTTTTTCTTTTCTTGCGGTTCTCTTCTTTTCTTTTCTTTTTTTTTTTTTTTTTGGGTATGATTTTGTGGTTTTGGGGCATCCTTAATTTTACAAGTGCCACGATGGAAGATTTAAAAGATCCTAATGAAATAAGTAGACTACATGGACGAATAATTATATGAATATGTTTTGTTCTACAATAATGCTACACACACAACCAAATGCACAACCATTTGCACAACACTGCTTAAAGTGTGTTGGACTTTGTGCTAAAAAGCATGTACACACACTGCACATCATTTTGTGTGTACAGGCTTTTTAGCACAAAGTCCAACATTTTAAAGCAGTGTTGTGCAATTGGTTGTGCATTTGGTTGTGTGTGTAGCATTATTCTTTGTTCTATTGTGTGATTTGACTATTTCGAAACTCGAAAACTTCAATACTTAATTTGGATTTAGAGAAGTTTTAGAAAATAAAGAGAAAATATGGTTCTCTCTATCATGTTTGTAGAGACGATGGAGAACAGAAAATAAATATTGTTGGCCCGAAATGAAAAGCTTAGAGGGGGTGAATAAAGTTTTAGTAGAAAATTAACCTATTAAAAACTCAATACATAATTAAACACAATCACAAACAACAAAGAAAAGAGAGAAGGAAAGAGACACTTACAAACTGAGTTTTCAAGTGGTTCGGTAATCCGCACACCGCAGCCTACGTCCACCCCTCAAGAACATCTCTTGAGAATTCTTTTAATCCGACCTATTTATGGGTATAAATCAAATCGTTACAGGAGTCTTCAACTCTCACAAAGAAGAGCACCTCTTCTTTGCACACAAAGGTTACTAACCCTCACTCTTTACATATAAATAATTTGGATACAAATGATAACTCGCTTTCTAGAGTAGATGGATGCAATTATAGCTCACACAATTTACTCATTAGTGAGTGGATAATACAAATGAAATTTCACTACAATTTGCTCTCTCAAGAATTACAATTGAAATTTAGAGCAAATTGATTTTTCACTCAAACTAGGGCTCAAATTGAAATGATGATTAACCAAGTTGTTTGAATGATTTTTTCAATGTTCCTTGCTATTTATAACGCTTAAACACATCCCTATGTATAGGTTTTGAATTATTAAAGCCGTTGGGAGTGAATGAGGGGTGTAAAATCAATTTTTGTAGAGTTTAGAAAACTAGCCGTTATTCAGTTCTGCGCGATCCAGTAAACTATATCGAAGGTTCGGTTGACCGGAAAGTTTATACAAGAGAATAGACATTCTGTGTGAAATCTAGTCGACTGAACAGTACTTCCGGTCGACTAGACATGAAATTTTTTGGTCAACTGGATTTCCTATTTTTTCACTGATTGACACCTGTGTACTAAAATGGCCATAACTTCCTCTACCAAACTCGTATTTGCGATCTGTTTAAAGATTCAGAAACTAGATTCAAATACCTTTTCAACCATATAAAACTCAACATCTAATTCCCTACCAATTAGATCAGGTTTGCCTTTGAAGATGACCCATCTACAAAGGATACTTGATTTTGAGTTAGCCACTTGAAAACTTTTGTGAAATGAATTTAATTAAGTGGTCTAAATATGTTTAGGTCCTTGAAAGTATTTTAAAGTGTGAGAGCAAGGATCCTAAAGTACAACTAATGTTACTTGAGCCCTTATGAATGATTGATTAAAATGATTACAAATAAATCATAATCTTTAACCAAGGATTAAAAATCTTCAAGTCTTCAAGCTTGATTCTTGTTGAGCTCAATCATTCTTGGGTTTCACTATATGCTATCATGAAATCAAATAAGGTTAGAACATTTAAATGCATAAATCAAGAGATTAACACAATGAAAATGACTTGATAATATTTTATAACAGAACAATTACAAACATGTTATTATCAATAGGTTTGTCATCATCATCAAAACAAACATAAATAATGCCTTAAAGAAATTCAAGGCTAACAAATACAATTTTCTTTTATTTGGTTAACTTTCAAAACAGAAAAGAAAAGAAAATATTTATAACCAATTTGCTTTTTAATTCTATTAATATAAGCAAAATTATTTTGCGCCATATTAGTCCTAATAATAATATTTTATTTTGAGTCTCTTTTCGTCTTTCCACTCGTGAATTTTTGCAATTTGGAGAGAACGAAATTGAGTTCTTTTCTCCAAACTTTTTTTCATTAACCTTCTCTTCTCTTTCAACTTAACTTACTAACGAGAGAAGCGGGGAAAGTGGCCCACCTTTCTCTTCTGTTCTCTCCACTTTTCTCAATCCAAAAATATTGTTAGACAAAAGTCTAGATATGGGATGTAAGTCATATTGTATGGGGACAACTATGAATGTTTGTGCCATGAATTGAGTAGATAGATATGATATGCCATCAAAGAATTTTTGATAGAAGAAATCAAAGATTTAATGGTGCAAGTGGTTGAGTGAGGGATATTGTTCCAAGTGGAGAAGAAAGTCAGACAAATTTTATTGGAATTCATTGTTGATAACTTGACAAATTACCTCACTGAAGTTATCATTATCTCATAATACAGCAGAATTCTACGCTATGTACTAGTGGTTTGGATGTACCTATGTTCTAGTAATTTTAGATAAGAAATATTTATTCCTGTCTTCCCAGAATAAGAAACATTTGTTTCCGTGATTTTGGGTGGTAAACAACTATTCTCATTCAAAATAACCTAGTACAAATGTTTCTTGTTATGGAACAAATATTTCTTACAAAAAAAGGGATGCAAGTATGTCCAAACCGACCGTACTAGAGGGTTTTTCCATAATGAATTGCAATCTATATTACGTGCATATATTAAAGAGAAAGGATTTGTAATATTATTAATAGACATCAGCAGATGTTAGCCATATCGATCCAAATTGTTTTACATATTCTTGAAAAAATAGTTATTTCATTAACTTAGAGCTCGCATGATTACGTTACAATTTTTTGTTTTGATTTTTTACTTTTGGACTGTGATTGTGGTAGTAATTGAGAACCCCACCTATTAGGAAAAATTAAGCCAGTGAATAAATCATTTATCAAAAATGAAAAACTGTTTCTTGTAGGTTTATCTGAGTCAAGTTTATGTGTGCTTGAAGTTGACTTATTTATTAAACGAGCTTGAAATTCAGGATTGAGCTTAGCTTGTTTATTAATTGAGGCGAGACCGAGTCAAGTTCATGTATACTTGAGTTAGGGTTGCTTATTGTCACGACCCATCCCGCTAACGTGCGGAAACAGGACACGTGGCACGCCACCAAGGCTCATCCAATTAATTAAACGATTATACGCAGCGGAAAAGAACTTAAAACAATCTTTCGTATATAAAACTTTAGGAAACATTACCCTTCGAGTTGTAAAATCCGTATAAAATTTAAAACGAAATCATATTTCAAAACGGATGAATTTATGTTGAAAGGGGTCTCAAAGGTACCCTAAGAACCAATCAAAACCTTTTGAAAATTTCCGGAAGGTGTATAAAAAGATTTCTGGCAGGGGGCATTTCGACCGGTCGAACGACCCCCTTCGACCGGTCGAATGACCCTTTAGCAGAATCCTGCACAATGCTGCAGAATTTTGCCTAAGGATCCAATCCGACCTTCACTTCAACATTCCTCCAACAACAAACCAAAACCGAACTTCACGAGCTCTAGCATGCTATCAAAACAAAGTTTAGACTTATAATTCCATGAAAAGAAACAATAGCAGAACAAGCTAAGGCTTGTTTGGCTCTATACACAAAACTCTAGCCACAATCCTTCAAAATCCAAATTTAACAAGTTAAGTTTACAAAACACGGACTTAAGTTCGGATGAATTGAAAACTAACTACAAGAGTTTTATTACATATTACAACATTACCAAAATCCTTCCAAGGTTTTCCAATTCAACCAAAACATGATTCTAGCTCCACAATTTCATTATTACAACATATGGAAAGGAACTAAAACATGAACAAAGGTAATCCCCGGCATTCCCACGGCCTCACTCTTCACGCTTCTTCTTTCCTTTCTTCATACCTGCAATGGAGTAAATCTCCATTGCTCAGCTATATGCTGAGTGTACAATTCTAAACAAATGCATATGAGGCAATTCATGTTTTAAACATCTAAATCACATAATTTAGTCTCCGGGGAGAGAGATACGCATTCACCCAGTATATCGGCAAGTCTTAAATCTTAAACCGCGATGTCAATGGTTAGCCAAGGATCACTCAACCATTACACCCATCTGCTCTGGTTGGCCACTTCCCACACCAAGCAAGTAGTCGTCACTACTATAAACTCTCAAACATCGAGAGGCGTGCACCGGCGTAAAATTATATCAAACTCCCCTTTGACCCACATAGACATTTAACATACTCACATAATCATGTCACCGTGCTTTTCTATACATACTCGCTAAATTTAACGGGCCTAATTTAACACATAAGTTTGCCCGGATCACAAGTCATACAAAATATCTAAAACATCCAAAATTGTCTATATTACATAGGTTCGGAATTCATACCTCGTGCGATTTTCCTATAACTTCGAAGGATGAACTAGGAGGTCGATTAAACGTCGGATTTCGAATTTCAAGCGATTCCTACAAGTTTACATGCGTTTACCCCAAAATTCTAACATTAGGATTTTTATAAAACTTAACCAAACTAGTCCTAACTAGTATCAAAACGTAGCCCTTACCTCAAGGAGTTCGAATATGAATTTTGGTTGAAAACAAACGGGCAGAAGTCCGTCGATTTGCGTCAAGAAGCTCTAAGCCACCAATCACCTCTTGATTTAGGTTTTGAGAAACTTTTGAAATGAAAAAAATCTAGAGCTTGCTATATATAGACAAAATTTTCGGAAATAATGTTTACCTCCCCACGAGTTTCCAAAACTCTAAATTAACCCATGAAACGTCGCACACGTTCATTTCATGCCTTTACGAGTGAAAAATATAATTTACAAAAGTTTTCGACTAAGACTCGTTTGGGTCCAAAAATACGTCCGAAAACCGAATTCTGTGGAATCTCTACACAACCTACCTTTTTATGACGTGTCACTCACGTTCTCACCACAGTTCTCAAAAAGATATCTAACAGTATCAAGATTACCAGAATTTATTCTACACAGGTAAATTTACTGTTCATCAAAATACCAGATAAGTCAAATAACATTTAAATCATATAAATGTCATTTAGTCATGCCCATGCAACATGATTCTCCATGTTCCCGTGTCCTCGCTTGACACCTTCCGTTGACCCACGGTCAAACTCATCCACAATTATTAATCAACATTAATAATTCTCATAAATTCACTTAAGCATTTAAAAAGAGTACATTTTTCAGAACGGGCATGACAACTCTCCCCTCCAAAAAGGAAGTTTGTCCCCAAACTTATACCATCTTATCAATTCAAGTTACAAGACTTCTCACAAGTACTCCAACGTTTGTCTCATCACAACCTACACATCTCCCCCAAGATATTACAATCTCACGAGGAAAATAAATCCTCAGGCTTCGAAGGAAAATAAATCCTTAAAGCCCTTATCTCAAACTAATTGAAGATTCAAACCACTTTCTAGTAATACATCGTAGCACCACAATAAGTAAGGGTATCAATACCTGAGTAGATCATACTCAATAGTCGAACCTGACATACAATCTCCCCGCGATGTCGCAACGTTAACTCATATATACTTTCATTGTACTTGTCACATATCATTGCCGAAACCCACGGTTTTATCACAATACCCAAACAAAAGATATAACTCATCTCACTTTCACCCATATTTCTTTTCGACTGAAAGTCGTTTTCAATATATACCCACTGGCTAACAACCATTCACGATTCTTCATCTCGAAGTGGACCAAAACTGAGTACTATCATACTTACATACTCTGTCGATAAGTCAACGCCTCAACCAACTATTTCATATACCATGAAAGCAATCACTTATCATGTTAATCGCAAAATACTTGTAGAATGACATACATTTCCAAATATCTCTCATTTCTTATCAAATTCAAATCTTCCTTTCCTAAGGAATTCATATAACGTAACACCAGTTACATAACCATCAATTTGTCAGTAGCAAATCGCACTAGTACTCTCTCCCTGTCTCTGATAATGGTCATCATTCCATTTTGAGTTAGCTAACCTCGTATTTTACTTTCAATCATATATGCCTCGTAAGATACTATCCAGAGACCTAACTGGCAATTTCATATCATTCTACCTCTTCGAACCCACCCGATGTCCCGAATGGTTAACACACTTGCCCCTTATCTCTCACTGCTGTACTCGAACTACTGTCGATTAACGTAGGAGATTTCACTTTACACTTTCAATTTAAAACTTTTAACAAAGTCAAATTACATTCCCCATTCATGTTTTTAAAACTAATATTTTGAAATTTCCCACAACACTTAATCTCTTTCCCAATACAACTCGCACCGAATAACATTGTTAAATCAATATTAACTTAGTCAATCAGACATGTATCGCACAACTTATCACATGTACTCCCATGTTCATAACATACCTCGTTCCTGTCTCAAACCCTTGACCATTCACAATCCGCTCTATTCACATAGTGTACACACACCTTAAGTCCATCACTTTTCTGCCAAGGATCTCAACTGTAATGTAATCCATTCTCATCTCATACCTTACTCGTTTACCACCCTTTAGACTATCACTCCAAGTAGATCCGCTACCCTCATGTAGTTATACGATTCCATAAATCTCTGGCATTTCACTTTCACCCTTACACAACTCCATACCAATCATGCCCCTGTATTTCCACCCTTACTGAGTTTTTAATAACCCTTTGCACTAAACATATACTTTTTGTATAACATTTCAAGTCTTTATACCTTATTCAGTGATTTAATATTTCATGACTCTAGTCAACCTGACATAACTCCAATTCAGATTCTCTAATCCTTTATCTTTGCTATTCTGATCTTAAATTTGTTGTTCTCAAAGAACCTGTTGCTCAAGCATTCATACTACTCCCATTACCATCTGAAGACAACTAATTAATTCGATCTTCCCAATTAAGTACCATAGTCTCACTGTGTTTGATAAATTCCATATCGACTTCCAATTCACATACCTTTCATGACAATGCTCAAAGTCACCCATTCTCACTCCGAGTACTAATATCAACCCATTCATAACTATTGCCTTCAAGTGCTTTACGCTTTACGGATCTCATCAAGTTCTTGATCGTTCAAAACTTCAAATCATTCATAACCTCGGGTTATTCTGATACTTAAACTAAGATCAAGTTCCCTTTTGACAATACTCAAGTCAACTCATTTAGTAGCACTTCATCCAACTTACCAAGTCCAAGTGTACCACATTTCACTAACCCCCTTATTTTAGAATTTCCAAGTTTATAATATGTTCACGTAGAACTCATTCATTTGACAAACACTGTTGTGTCCCAAGCACTAAGCATACTATGTCCTTCCACGATACTCATCTTCCGAAGTCTACTTGGTACCTTCGCATAGGTATCTATTACCACTTTTCTTATTCAAGCAAAAGTTATATTTTAAAACCTTTTAAAATTTAGTTGGGGTAAAATCTAACATTCTCAAAACTTTCCAACCTCGTTGGAATGCAGGACAACCGAGATAGCATTCTACTACATTCACTATTGTTCCCTGACCGTTTTACAGTTCTTCAATCATATCTGATGATGTACTCAACGTACTACAAAGTTTTTATCCCACTCATACCGTTCATGTTCATTTTCTCCTCGAAGCTTTACCTTCCCAATTTACATTTTCATCTCTCTAACTTGATTTCACCCCAAAGTCACTTTACTTAGCCATTTCTACAACTGCTCTTGTTTAGTATTGTAATAACTATCATGCTACAACTTCCCGCTCACAACAACTCGCTTCAAACACTCAACGATGTTTTAAAAGCATTGAAAGATTTCTATTTTAGTTGAAATACACTAAATGTCAAAGAAAGCATGGATTAGGCATCATAAAAGAGCTTTAAAACGACAACACAGCCCCAAGGGCAAAATGGTCATTTATAAAATATGATTAAATTTTACATCAAAAGATAGCTTTTTGAGTCCCGGTTCCAACGCAAGAAACGGCGCGCAAATCCGAATTTTCTAGAAAGAGTTATGGCTGTTTCCGTAAAACTCGACGAAAAATGTTTCTGAAAACACTGTTTGGATCAGAGGGGTATTCGACCGGTCGAACAACCCCTTTCGACCGGTCCAGTACCCCCTGGACCATATTTTTCCTTCATTTAACATCTTTAAAAGTCCCCAAACTCACAAGGCATTTGGAGATACTTTCCAGCCCTTTTAGAACTACCCGTAAATGCTCGAAAACTTCGAAACTTCTCAAATCACACAGCAGTTTGAATTTAGTTCCCATATTCTTACTTCCTTTATTCCATTTTCTTTGGCAAAACACCTCAAAACACCAAGTGAATCTTGCTACCATTTATTTCCATTCACTTATTCCCCATCAAGGAGTTATGTGGTTTCTCCTCCGACCTATATCATCCTTGTCATTTCATTCACACGCACATAATCATCAAGTCTAAGTAACCACCCCCGAAGTCCGTCATTAATTAACTTTTTACTCACCGTAGTTTCAAACCGTCGAAGCATACTCTATCATTCCCGTTCTTAACCCCACATCTTAGGTAAATCCTTAAACCCAACCTTTCCATTTATACCTCCACCGGTAGCATCCGCTGCTAATCCTCCTACCATATCTAAATCCACTATGATACCACGACCACTCGAAGCAAGGTTCAGTTGAGAGATTCCTCAACAACCAAGATACTCACAATCCGTGGAGATATTCTTCGATCCCTCTCCCAATACATACCATAAGATAGGTTGAGAGATTCCTCAACCATCCAACATCTCAAACTCCATACCATACGTTGAAAGATTCTTCAACAACTATAATACTTACCATACGATAGGTTGAGAGATTCCTCAACCATCCAACATCTCAAACTCTATACCATACGTTGAAAGATTCTTCAACAACTATAATACTTACCATACGATAGGTTGAGAGATTCCTCAACCATCCAATCATCCCATATACCGTACAATAAGTCGAAAGATTCATCAACTACCCAATACACACCGTGTAAGAGGAAACCACAAGGTAACCCGTACGATTACACTGTAGGTTAACATCAAAGGATAACACCGTAAGAAAATGTGAGAGATTCCTCACCTACCCTATACACGAGCAATACATATTGTTGAACTATCTTTCTGCCATAAACCCCATCTGTCCATCTCTATTCTCTCGCGTCACGGCGTTTAGCCCATGTCTGAGACGGAACTCTTATCAATCAATTCTAATCCCAAAACTCAACTATGAGCAATCGTTTTAGCTTTCCGTGTGAACCTCCAATGAAATCTCTTCGATAGTTCACTACTCGGACTTCGTTCTCAGTTAACACCCTTAAAGAGCACTCATTACCATCATTTACCACATTCACTGATTCGATCAAAAATTCAGTTGATTTTCGTTTAGATATTCAACGGCTCCTCACCACCAAGATATCATCTCTCCCCCGGGTCACCACACAAGGTCGATGATACCATACGGTAAACCTCATCTCATCACACAGCTCTACATCCGCGTGATTCTACCGATTCACGAATGCATGAATACTATGCATGTATGGCAATATCATAATCATGTATGTATAACAACATACCATATGCATCAAACATCTCTATAATATGTGGATGCATTCTAGAATATGTGACAATTCACTCAACACTCCACTCGACGTCGAACGTTTCTGAAGTTTTGTTACCTATTGCTCTGATACCAATAAATGTCACGACCCATCCCGCTAACGTGCGGAAACAGGACACGTGGCACGCCACCAAGGCTCATCCAATTAATTAAACGATTATACGCAGCGGAAAAGAACTTAAAACAATCTTTCGTATATAAAACTTTAGGAAACATTACCCTTCGAGTTGTAAAATCCGTATAAAATTTAAAACGAAATCATATTTCAAAACGGATGAATTTATGTTGAAAGGGGTCTCAAAGGTACCCTAAGAACCAATCAAAACCTTTTGAAAATTTCCGGAAGGTGTATAAAAAGATTTCTGGCAGGGGGCATTTCGACCGGTCGAACGACCCCCTTCGACCGGTCGAATGACCCTTTAGCAGAATCCTGCACAATGCTGCAGAATTTTGCCTAAGGATCCAATCCGACCTTCACTTCAACATTCCTCCAACAACAAACCAAAACCGAACTTCACGAGCTCTAGCATGCTATCAAAACAAAGTTTAGACTTATAATTCCATGAAAAGAAACAATAGCAGAACAAGCTAAGGCTTGTTTGGCTCTATACACAAAACTCTAGCCACAATCCTTCAAAATCCAAATTTAACAAGTTAAGTTTACAAAACACGGACTTAAGTTCGGATGAATTGAAAACTAACTACAAGAGTTTTATTACATATTACAACATTACCAAAATCCTTCCAAGGTTTTCCAATTCAACCAAAACATGATTCTAGCTCCACAATTTCATTATTACAACATATGGAAAGGAACTAAAACATGAACAAAGGTAATCCCCGGCATTCCCACGGCCTCACTCTTCACGCTTCTTCTTTCCTTTCTTCATACCTGCAATGGAGTAAATCTCCATTGCTCAGCTATATGCTGAGTGTACAATTCTAAACAAATGCATATGAGGCAATTCATGTTTTAAACATCTAAATCACATAATTTAGTCTCCGGGGAGAGAGATACGCATTCACCCAGTATATCGGCAAGTCTTAAATCTTAAACCGCGATGTCAATGGTTAGCCAAGGATCACTCAACCATTACACCCATCTGCTCTGGTTGGCCACTTCCCACACCAAGCAAGTAGTCGTCACTACTATAAACTCTCAAACATCGAGAGGCGTGCACCGGCGTAAAATTATATCAAACTCCCCTTTGACCCACATAGACATTTAACATACTCACATAATCATGTCACCGTGCTTTTCTATACATACTCGCTAAATTTAACGGGCCTAATTTAACACATAAGTTTGCCCGGATCACAAGTCATACAAAATATCTAAAACATCCAAAATTGTCTATATTACATAGGTTCGGAATTCATACCTCGTGCGATTTTCCTATAACTTCGAAGGATGAACTAGGAGGTCGATTAAACGTCGGATTTCGAATTTCAAGCGATTCCTACAAGTTTACATGCGTTTACCCCAAAATTCTAACATTAGGATTTTTATAAAACTTAACCAAACTAGTCCTAACTAGTATCAAAACGTAGCCCTTACCTCAAGGAGTTCGAATATGAATTTTGGTTGAAAACAAACGGGCAGAAGTCCGTCGATTTGCGTCAAGAAGCTCTAAGCCACCAATCACCTCTTGATTTAGGTTTTGAGAAACTTTTGAAATGAAAAAAATCTAGAGCTTGCTATATATAGACAAAATTTTCGGAAATAATGTTTACCTCCCCACGAGTTTCCAAAACTCTAAATTAACCCATGAAACGTCGCACACGTTCATTTCATGCCTTTACGAGTGAAAAATATAATTTACAAAAGTTTTCGACTAAGACTCGTTTGGGTCCAAAAATACGTCCGAAAACCGAATTCTGTGGAATCTCTACACAACCTACCTTTTTATGACGTGTCACTCACGTTCTCACCACAGTTCTCAAAAAGATATCTAACAGTATCAAGATTACCAGAATTTATTCTACACAGGTAAATTTACTGTTCATCAAAATACCAGATAAGTCAAATAACATTTAAATCATATAAATGTCATTTAGTCATGCCCATGCAACATGATTCTCCATGTTCCCGTGTCCTCGCTTGACACCTTCCGTTGACCCACGGTCAAACTCATCCACAATTATTAATCAACATTAATAATTCTCATAAATTCACTTAAGCATTTAAAAAGAGTACATTTTTCAGAACGGGCATGACACTTATCATGTAAGCCTGATATTCAAGTTTGAGTTTGACTCGTATAAACTATAATCGATTCAATAACTAGCTATTACTAGGCTTAATCTTGACTCATATAATGAGTTGAGCTCATGTATCCTTTAAAATACATACTTTTTTTTTAATCATAAATGTATACATGCAAGCTCCTAACAAGTCTGTTCACTAGTTTTTTCATAAGTCTGCTTCTTAGCCTGATTCATATATGTTCATGAGCTTTATCGAGCTAAGTTCTTGTATGTTTGAGCAGGACTAGTTTATTAAATGAGCTTTAAATCCAGACTTGAGCTTGGTTTGTTTATTAAACCTGTCGAGCCGAGCTCTTATTGAATGTGATTGCGAGAGCTTGTTGAGCTGCTCGATTCGTATTCTCTCTAAGCGGCTGTTGGTCGAGCCTAAAGAAGGATTAAATACGAGGATAAATTCGTAATAATATACTAGCAGTGAGAGTAGTTTGAGTATCCAATAGGGGTATAAAAAAAAACCTGTGGACCGAACTGACCACTTTTCGGTCGATTTTTTAAAAATTACACACAATTTAAAACGAAACCTAAATTGATAAAAAATAAAAATAAAAAAAAAAACCTTACAAAATCAACCGAATTGACCACTTCGGTTCATTTAAAAAAAAAACTCCCAACCTGAACCGTGTACACCTAATAAGGAAAATTATATGATAGATCTTAGTTATTTTGGGTGCTAAAATATTATGGTTGGTCCCAAATATGTAACTTGGTTAGCACATGTGGTTTTAAAAGCTACTATACTTTGAAATCAATTTATACATTTTGGAACATAAATTATATCATTTTAGAACCAAATTTGAATATATATTAGGGTTAAATACATTTTACCCCCCCTCCCCCTTTGTTAAATCCATTTTCACTTTACCCCCTTGTGGTTCAAAAGTAGACACTTAACCCCTCGTGATGTCGGATTAAAGTGAAATTGTTAAAATTTTCCTAAAAATTGGTGAAAATTCTAAAATTGGCAAAAAATATCAACACTTATCCCATTTTGAAAGGTTAATGTTGGGGTTATTTCACTACGTGGAGATAATGCAGCCGTTTAAACCCAGCTATGTGAGGCTAATTTTTAACATGTAATCCCTTTTGGGGAATAATTTTGGGGTTAACTGTTTATATAGGGTTAATTTGACCTTTAAATTCTCCTATGTGTGGTTAATTTTAACACGTCATCTCCATGTGGTGCTATTTTGAGAGAAATATTAGTAGTTTCAATTTAGTCCAAAATCACAAAAGGGTAAAGTGTCCACTTTTGAACCATAAGAGTAAAGTGAAAATGAGTTTAACCACAATAAATAAAGAAAATTACTATTAGCACTCCTAAAATAAACTAATGCACTCTATGGTACAATTCTGACAACTTATCATACAATGCACTCTTAATACAGTGCATTTAGTAATCAATGATGTACAAATAGCATTATCTTAAATAAAATGTATTTAACCCTACATATTACAACCAAAAGGTCCAAAACCACTCAAATGTATCCACACAAATAGATAGAGGTTAACCAAGTCCCTTGTGGCCGAGTGGTAAACTTCTTGGGTGTACTACCCAAGAGGTTTAGTGTTCGAGTCATGGGGGGTGTGGCCACTGGAGTACCACCTGGTACCTCCAGGCCTCGGGGGATTAGTCGAGGTGCGCGCAAGCTGGCCCGAATACCCCGATTACCAAAAAAAAAAAAAAAATAGAAAGAGGCAAAATTCTTCAAAAAAATAAATATAATAAAATAAAAATAAAAATACTATAGATAGAGACAAAAAGGAATTAGCCCCTCTCCCTCTCCCTCTCCCTCTCCCTCTCTCTCTCTATAAAAACTAGTGAAGCAGAGAGATTTCTTTTAAGGAACCTCACCACAGAAATACACACCAATGTGTTGATAATAAGAGAACTCCATTGCCTCATCAATGGCAGGCTCTGAATTGCTAATCCTTTGCAATTCATAGCCCCTCTCTCTCTCTCTCTCTCTCTCTCTCTCTCTCTAACTGCCTGACATGAAATTTTTATTGGATTTCGTGTCCTGCTGTGGGACTCCTTCGCGCCATTCGATTTCAACCGCGTCGCCGCCGCCGTGTGCGGAGCAGACTCGTTCGCTCGTGATCTCTCCGCCGTCTAGGGCGGACGACGGAGGCTGTAACCGGCGCCGGAAGCGCGGGATTTTTGGCGCTCGAAGGTGTGGCTCTGCGGCGGCGGAGTGGCGGCCCTCGTTGTACGCGATCTCCGAGGATAAGGTGGTACCGGAGAAGGATGAGAGAACGACGACGGCGGCCAGATCTGAGAGGATTGTGAAGAGGAAGGTCGCACCCACGGCAAGAATTCATGTTCAGAGCCATGGGGACGAGTTTGGGTAACGATTCATTTTCCTTAGTCCAATACATATATAACAACATATACATACATATATATATATAAATGTTTGTGTGTGTGTGCGCGCGCGCACTAATTGAAATGTAGATGTTAACTGTTAATCAAAGGAGCTCTGAAAAAATATAGGAAAAGATCTTTGGAAATGAATTGGCATTGAGGATTTAGAATTGAAGTGAATTTACCTTTTGCAAGCATTTTCCTTTTCCCTACGGCTTTGTTTGGTTTATGTTTGGTTTATGAATTTCATGAGTGAAAAGAGAAGAAAACATTGGCTCTGTTTTTGCGTTCACGAAGATTTGGTCATTTCTTGATTCATGTATTAAAACATGATGGAAAACTAATCTCCCTAAGATAAAAGAACTAGTTTTTCACAGCGTTTTTCTTTCCCCTCTTTTTCCTCATGAAATTCATAAAGTAAACAAAGCCTAAATGACTTCATTTAAAATAGTGGATTTCAATATCGAAATGCTTTATAGATTATAAATGATTTCATTCAAATTCATAGACGCACAAATAGACCTTTATTATTATTATTATTATTATTATTATTATTATTTGATTGTTTTGCATAGTGGTCTCGTGCGAGGTCATTAATGCTGCGGTCCGGAATGGGGGCGGGGGAGCGCCTTTTTACCAACTGCATTTCTTTATTCGGTAATAAGGAAAATAGTGAGTAAAATAGGAAGGAGTACAGGATGGGGGCTTGCGTTAAGCCGTTGTTTGGTTAGTGATGAATAATTTTGGGAATCCACCTCAGCAGATGAGTAGTTTAGGTGTCCCGTTTAGATGTATTTAGCATTACTTGTTCTTTATTTGGTGATAAGGAAATTGGTAATAGGAAGGAAAATAAGATAGATTAAAAAATTAAATTTTAAATTTTGTGAGTTACTTTTCTCCTTTTTGTTAAGTTGGAATCCTCTTTTTAAAACTTTATCATTAAGATTGTCGAAGTCACTAATTCCTAGAAACTATCAGCGTCAGAGACGCAGATATTGAAGAATCTATACTTTATAGAATGGAGAAGGCAATTTCTATCACAATAATTACAGTAAAACCTATAGTTTTTTACTCAAATTACTATCACTACGGTACTAAAATGCCTTTTTAAAAGAAAAATTAGAATTAAAATAATGGCTCTCAACCACTCAGCCCAGTTTCTCCATCTCTTGCGCTCACGTAGTGAGTGGCACCTTTTAGTATCCAGAAAGGCATTTCGGGAGTGGGTCGGATTTTATCTTTAGATAGAGTAATTTGTTCCTTTATACAAGAAAAAGTAGTTCTAGTTTGCATACTGCTATTCAAGGATGAAAGGAACCGAAGGGGACTTGTTTTCCTTTGTATACCTTTTCTTTTCTTTAATCTTTTCCTTCAATGAATCTACTAACTAAGGGCTCGTTTGGTAACGTTGTCGTTTTCTGTTTTCTATTTTTGTTTTCGTTTTTTTAAAAACGAAAATTGAAAACACGTTTGGTAACGTTTTTGTTTTTTGGTTTTAAAAAACGTTTTCAAATTTTGGGTAAAAAATGAAAACAGCAAAAAGTCGTTTTGAGTTTCCTGTTTTTGTTTTAAAAAAAAAAAAATCAACAATGTTACCAAACAAGTTTTTGTTTTTTTTTTCAAAAAAAAAAAAAACCAAAACTGGTTTTCGTTTTTAAAAAACTGAAAACTCAAAACAGGAAACGTTACCATGCGAGCCCTAAACAAAGCAAAGCCTACAAGTGCTTTTTAATATCCAAACAGAGCCTAAATCAGGATTGCGTCTTTTACTAATTTCCTGCAAACTGAGCCTAATTGCCTAAATGTGTATTCTTATAGTTCTGCAAAACTATATGCATTTATGCTTCAATTGAATCGAGAAATGTTTTAACTTTCCATTCCTTCATTATTCAAGTGTGCTTGTACCACATACAAATTGAGAGCGAGTTTAGTAGCTCAATACTTTAACATGGCATATCATTTTAGTATCACCGTTTTATTGAATATTTTTTTCAATTACATACTGAAATAACTTTGTAATTTTTGTGATGCATTTTTTGTAGGCAAATTTCTCTTCCATCGATCATTCCGGCATTCTCTGCAACTCCATTCCTATTCTGATGGGCTTCCCTTTGAATTTTCTAGTTCATCAAAACCATGTGTAGTTGTATGGATGATGTGCATATATATATATATATATATATATATGTATTATAAGTATGTAATTATGTCCATTTTGTGAGGGTGATTGTATAACAATGGAGCATTGTTAATGTCATTAATATGGATACACCTATCTTTTAGGTGTCTTATTTTTCTTCTTTTTCTTGTTATACGTGGCTGTCAAGATTTATGATCCATGGTGACACTGCTTAGTTGTTGGAGCAACTTCTCAACTTTAACGTTAGAAAATATTATGCGTATTATTGTTTCTATCATGTGATTGACACAAGTTCATACGTTAGTCCATATGGAGCACGTATGGATCAATTACATCTTTAGAGGCCGTTTGGCGACCCCGTTGCGATGTGGTGGAAACAACACAGACAAGCACTTCTTATTGTCATTTATTGGAGTAAACAAACGGGTTTCGATTGGATTCTTGTGAAGTACGTAGCTCCTAGGTTGCTTTTGGGTATATAGCGTTCCCAACATGATGGCCAAACAGAGCTGGTTCTGAGGGGAAACAAAATATGCGGTCACGTAGGGTCCCCAATTTCAAAGGGCGCTCATTCAAATTAAGTCTTTAAGTCTATGTATGTACATATAAAAAAGGTCCAATGTTTTGGAAACTTAAGAACCCAATCAATTATAAAAAAAAAGCCCAATATTTCATTCTATAAAAACTCTTACAAAAGCCCAATAACCCCTTATGCACAAAAGCCCATTCAACAAACTTAAAATCATTTAAAAAAGGAAAATAGAAACAAGCATTCAACATGTAGAATACAATTCAACATCAACACACTCTCTCTCTCTCTCTCTCTAATAGTCTATGCTAATTCAAGCAACGGTGGATGTTTTAATGAATTGATTTTAATGTTAACGGGTGAGGTCAAAGGTGTGATTGTTAAAAGAGTGAAAGAAGCAAAATATTTTTCTGTCATATTAGATTGTACTCTAGATATAAGCCATGTACAATAGATGACTCTTGTACTACGATGTGTGGATGTTTCAACAAGTCCAATTAAGGTGAGAATTTTTATACAATTTTTGAAGGTAAATGATACATCGGGGCTTGAACTTTTTAATGTACTTAAAGATGTCTTGATCTCTCTTGAGCTTGATATTGGTGACATACGAGGGCAATGATGCGACAATGGGTCTAACATGAAAGGAAAAACAAAGGCGTACAAAAAAGACTACTTGAAGTGAATTTTAGAGCATTCTACACACAATGTGGTTGTCATAGTCTTAACCTTACACTTTGTGATATGGCCAACTCTTGTACTAAAGCTGAATCTTTTTTTGGAGTAGTGTAACGTATATATACAATGTTTGCATCTTCTACAAAGAGGTGGGATGTTTTGAACATCATGTGAAAGACCTCACAGTTAAGCCATTATCACAAACATGTTGGGAAAGTCGTGTTGAATGTCTTAAAGCAATAAGATACCAAGCTCCACAAATAAGAGATGTTTTGATAGTGAATCTAAATGTTTAGCACCATATGAGATTGAGAATTTTGAGTTCTTACTTGGCATGGTTATTTGGCACAGTCTTTTGTTTGTTATTAATGCAGCAAGTAAAACCCTTCAAGCTGAAAATATAGATATTCATGTTGTAACAAATCAATTGAAAGGACTTAAATATAGAGAGTCTGGATTTATGGAGGCCATGGTTGAAGCTACGGAAATTGCAACTACTATGGGAATTGAACCTGTATTTCGTGAGAAGCGCATCATTCATAGAAAAAGACAATTTGATGAAGGTATAATTGAAGATGTGACATAGTCGGCTGAAGAATCTTTTAGAGTTAACTACTTTATTTATGTAGTGGATCAAGCCCTTTCATCCCTCAATAGTAGGATTGAACAATTTCAATTATATGGGGAGACTTTTGGGTTTTTGTTCGACTTGAAAAAGTTGCAATCTTTTGATGATGAGAGTTTGAACAGTTGTTGTGCCAACCTTGAAAATTTTTTGAAGCATGATAATTATGATGTTGATGGGATAGTTTTATTTTCAGAATTAAAAGTTTTGAGAACAATTTTATCAAAAGAAACAAAGAAGCCAATTGAGGTGTTGAATCATATGCAAGCGATGAATGGTTGTTTCCCAAATGCATGGATTACTTATAGAATTTTATTGACTATTCCAGTTACAGTTGCCTCGCCAGAGAGAAGCTTTTCAAAGTTGAAGTTGATCAAGTCTTATCTTCGATCGACCATGAACAAGAAAGATTGAACGTGTTAGCTACGTTATCTATTTAAAGAGATATGGTGAAGGAGATTGATTATACAGGTGTAATTGGTGATTTTACAGCTAAAAATGCACGAAGGGCAATATTTAAGTAATACTGTTATTTGATGTAAGTTAGTTTTACTTATTAATATAAGTTAGTTTCTTTTGTAAATAAGTTTTCCTTTAGTAATATCATTTTTCTTATACGAAAATTTATAGAGGGCCCCATTTTAAAAGTTCGCGTAGGGCCCCCCAAAAGTCAAGACCGGCACTGTGGCAAAACGGCCTCATAGAACAGAACATGCTATGTTTTTCTTCGTCCTGGTTTATATATATTAGTTAGGGTATGCCTTTGACCATTTTAAAAATGGCATATTACATAGAAAAGAATTTTGCCACTAACACTCGGTATGTAAACAATTTTAGAGAATTAAATCTGGGGCAATTAGTATTTTCAACCTCCCTCGAACACATGAGTAATCTGATTGTGCATTTGTCTTCGTCAGAACATGATGTTCAAGCAAAAGAGATTAATCGAAACATTGATCGTATCATAGATGAGATTATAACACAACGCCAACCTTATTCCAAAGACAGCAAACAGTACTAGCTTTTTTCTAATCAAAGACAAAGTAAAATTGTACATATAGTATACATGTAACTTATATAAGGCCAAGATAAGAATAGCCCAAGCTCACAGGATTCAAGTTATTCCACCATGTCTGAAAGATTAGCAGAATCATCAAATGCACAAGTACTATTAAAACCCATCTTTAAACTTTTTTCTTCTTTCCAAAAGTAAAAATGGTACAAGATTCTATCAAAACGTGAAACCAATTTTACAGTCATTTCAAAGAAATGTCGCATTCTTGAGGAAACTATCAAAGAAAGCGCATGAACTTAATTGTCCATAAGAAAATGACAAATCACCAAAGCAAAGTGTCATAGCTTGTTCCCTCTTAAACCTCAATCAATTAATGATAATTTTATGCCTCCCAACCAAAAGTTAAAAAAATAAAAATAAAATAATCAAAATAAAAATGAGACCAACCATTTGAGTTCTCACAAACCCGAAACAAAAGCAAGGAAGTCAAATTGGAACCATTTGAGAATTTAGCTCATACATGTCTAGTAAACTCATAAAAACTGTTGGCTCTGTGTATGTAATTGCAGAGTATATTCGTAGCCTAATGAAGAATAGACAATCTAAGCAAGCCTTACCGCATTTCTCCATCCTCTACACCGGCCATTGTGTCATATAATGGCTGGTTTAAGGTCTCTGGCAAGTAAAATGAAAGCAAACCCCCTACAATCCCACAAAACCCAAACACCGCAAATGGTAATCCACCGCCCAAAACCACCACAAACGGTGTCAATATCGCTCCTATCTGACCCGCCTGCGTTGCACATCCAAGTGCCGCATTTCTAACCACAGTTGGAAATAGCTCTACCGTGTATATAAACAGCAAATTATAAGTACCTGCCATCCCAAAAATCCCCAAAATGCCACAAACCATCCTTACCACTTTCCATATCTTATAGTTTCCCACCAAACTCCCCAGAACGCAGAAAAATCCACTAAACCACAATGTCCCAATTGCCAATGGCTTCCTACCAAACCTATCCAACAAGATCGCGGTTAATAGGTAAGCAGGCATTTCTGCTATTGAATTAAGGACGACATTGAGATATAGATTGGTTCCGAGATTGACCACGTTTAAGCTAAGGCCATAGTAAACAACAGAGCACAAGAAATTAATGGCAACGGCTAGAAATAAACGAAAACGTAAGAGTGGTGACTTAAGTACATCTATTAGATTTCCGGTTATGACTTCTTTTGTGATATTCATAGCATCATTTGAAACACTATTGTTTGCTTCCTCATCAAGGGCTATAAGGGTATTTTCGGGTACGTGCTTTCCATTGGATTTAGCTATTTTTCGCATGATTTTCATGGCCTGGTTGGTCTGTCCACGGATTAGGAACCACCGAGGGGACTCAGAGACGAAAGGAAGGACAACAACTAGATAAAGGATGGAGGGTATAAAGGACACGAAATATAGAGATCGCCATGATTGGAAAATATAGGCTATGCCAGCTAGCAAAGCTATGCCTATTGAGAAGAAGTAAAATGTGGACATACCGGCAACACCGCGCTTTGTGGGTCCCATTGGCTCGGTGGCGAGGACGAAGGCACAGAGTCCAACGCCACCGGTGCTGAAACCAGTGAGGAGGCGAAATAGAGCGTAGGTCCAGTAGTCAGGGGAGATTGCTGTTAAGCAACCAAACACGGCGTTCAAGATACATACAACAGTTAGAGATCCTTTCCTTCCGAATCTGGAGTCGGAGAGATGGCCGAATACTCCCGCACCTGAAAGATAATACAGAAGTTAGGGTGTATTTGGAATGACATTTTTAGATTTCATCTCATCAATTGTAATCAAATAATTTTACTGTTATGGATGTGCACAAAATAATTATTGGAAAGTTGGACAATACTTTACATAGGCAGAAAATGCGTAGTGCATTGCAATCAACATTCTGTCCAAACAAAATTATTGGTCGGAATGACAAGGATCAACTTGAACTTATAATACTTCATCTAATTAACATATATAATTTCTGAGTAGTATGTTGGGTGGGAATATTAGAGTTCATATTCGAACCCTTTAAGCCTTTTATCAAGCACCCTTTTGATAATGGTAACATTTCTTTCCAATTCAATATGTCATACTCCTAAATCTAAAACATCATAGCGTTTCATATTAAAATTTCTTAATTTTCTATTTCCAAAGTTCACTCGCATGGTTTATCAGCAGCAAATTGGGTAATTGATGTATCTGGCAGCAAGGGCGTATCCAGGATTGTAGCTTGGGGAGGACTTGGAATACATGTAGCGTGGGTCCGCGGGAGTTCCGGGGCAGCCCCTCCAAATTTATTTATTTATAATAATAATAATAATAATAAATATTATTATTATTATTATTATTATTATTTGGTGTCAAATTATGTTATATTCTCTATTTTAGCGTCATAAATGTTATAGTTTACTTTTGCTTCTAGTCATTTTAAGAGTTAGGAAAAGATATTTTGGATTCATTTATGCACATATATATATATATATTTGCATCATATATAGATAGTATAGTCTAATTTTGATTCTTGTCGTTTTATAGTTTACAAAAGCATTTAATAAATTACACCACAAGCAAAGAGAAAAAATTTTGAAAAAAAGGAGAAAGAAAATAAGCGGCATGTATATATGGACTGGGCTAGAACATTTTTAAAATAACAAACATATCATAAATATTGGCTAGGTTAGAATTGGGTTAGACTGGGCTAAGGCTAATGGATTTGGCTTGATTACAAAGTACTGTTATGCTGAACTAGGAATATGGACTGGGCTAAAGAATGATTAATGCTAGTGGCTGAGCTTTTTATTTTTTGTGAAAAGAAAAAAGTAAAAGATCGCGCCACTAAGATTCGAATCTAAGACATTCCACTTAAGAATCACAAGCATCATCCACTAACATCTGGTAAAAAATTTTGTTTTGAACTTTATCCTGAGGCTATAGCCCAGGTCAACCCAGGTTTAGATACGCTACCAACACTCAACACACAAACATATGGGGTTATAGCCTTATAGGCACACACTGAACAAGGGCAGACCTAAGGATGGACCCAACCTAGTTGCAACTCAATCTAAATATGTTGGAAAATTTTTTGTATAGGTTAAATTTAGTCCAGTCCTACAGAAAGTTCGCCGAATTTAGCCTACCCCACCGCCCTCTTTCTTAATAGTAACTAATGTTAGCCCATTCCTACCCGCCCCTGTAAAAATTCATGTGTATACAATTGTACCCATATATGGTAAAGAGTAAAGATCTGGGCACAAACACTCCACAAACAAGTTACATTAATACTAGTGGAAGACTGTCAGTGGCAGAGTTGTCTATCACATAGAGGACAAAAATGTACAACTCTGTCACGTGACAGTCTTCCACTAGTGTTAATCTAATTTGTTTGTGGGGGTGGTTGTGCCCAAATTTTTACTTGTAAGGTAAAAAAGAAAGGCTAACTTGAATAACCTATGCTTAGCATTTTAAGACTTCACCAAATATATGCCACAGGCAACCAACCTTTTGTTTGGGCAGTATCTAATTTTAACTCTTTGTTTATTTAATTATTATTATTTTTTTTTTTTGGACAAGCATAGCATATTCCAATCAATGATTCCTTGTGCCCAAAAATAAAAAATAAAAAAGAAAAAGAAAAAGTGTTTGAAGAGGTGTCTGCAAAAAGATAATAAAAGTGAGGAAGTGTGCAATAAGGATACCTCAAAGAAGGGAAAAGAAAGACTTGTATAGATAAGAGACTGTTTATGATGAAAATATTCAGCTAATGCAGTCTTGGCACATAAGATTTTACGTGGCAGGATAAATGGTAGACATGGAAGAATGTGAAAACCGTTATAAGCAGTTGTTGCTGATTCACTTCATTCAAGTATGTAACTGCTGGAGGACACGTGTAAATCACCATGAAGTAACTGAAAGACAGGTGTCAATTCCAGGACATAACAGGTGCCATGGAGGTTATCAATTTGGAAATTGAGCGAGATTATTCAAACAGAGTTATTGGGGACCCTCGACGTCTATAAATAGAAGGATTGTGCATTTGAAAGATATCCTTTGATCAACATCAACATATATCTCTCAATACACTTACTGTATTGTTATCTAGATATTTAAATTTAGGAGTAGAACACCTTCGAAGTCATCTTCAAGGTTAGATTGTATTTTCTTTAACTTAATCAAAAGTAGTTTCTTATTGTATTACTTCCTTCATTAATTTACTTAGGAGTAGTTATTTTAAATTAGTTCGAAGTGCTTCAATTAAGAACATCTTTACACAATTAAAGTCCTGTTCAAGGCATCGAACGTCACCACAATCTCCCTGGTGAGGCGCAGTTTAGATAATCACATTTACATATTGGCAATTTGCTTGCCTGGCACGCTCGCACACACTTATAAATTTTCCAACCAAACATTTTTGGCATGCCCGGTGGGACACAAGTGTCATAAGATGGTAAACAGAAACCTTTGAAGCAATAGGTCTGTTGATAATGCCAATGGTGGCGTTAATATTGCTGAAACTGGTGGTTCTCCACACCAAGATCCTCAGAGCAGCAATACTGGCAATCATGCAACCAATGATCACCCAGAAATAGGAATTGAAAATTTAAATTCAATTCCAAATTATGGGAATGTTGGTTCAGAAAGTCAACACGATTTGGTGAGTCAATTGACACCAATATTTGATCATTTGGGGAATATGATTCAGAACGTTAATGTTTTGATTACTTCCCTTAACAATAGTTTACCACAATTTTCACCAGTAATGGTGCCAAGTGGACATCCATCTATGATTCGACAGAGTGAAAGAGGTCATGTTCATGGCTCATTTCAGCCAAATATTATGAATCATGTAAATGGGCCTCCTTTTAGGCCGAATTCACAAGAGAGTTTTTATATGTCTGTCCCTAATAATACTCCTCTAGTATTCGAAGGGATGCAAGGGAACCATGTGAATGGTCAAGATCATGTTCATAGATCAGTAAATTTCGAAGAACCAAGGCCTAGAGAAAACACAGCAGGCCAAAATAGGAGAATAAACAATAATCCTATATTCGAGCCGGACCCTATTGGAATAGAAGTGGGTCGAAGGAATGAAAATCCTAGGAGGATGGATAATAATCCTCAGCCACCTCCAATACCACCATTGAACCCTCACTTAGGTCATCCAGGTTATCAACAACCATTCAATATGGTTGATAGAAATGATATGATTAACTTAATCCATGAAGTTTGTGGACCCATGGCTCGGGGGGTACAAACTCCAGTTTATAGGAAACCTTATCCTGATTGGGTTGATAGGATCGAATTCCCTAGAGGATTTAAATTTCCTACCTTTGCTATGTTTGTTGGGGATGGAAGTCAATCCACGGTCGAACATATAGCAAAATTTATCAGTCAGTGTGCTGATGCAGGAAATAATGAATATCTTAGGCTTCGTTTATTTCCTAGTTCATTAACAGATACTGCATTCACTTGGTTTACTAATTTAGCCCCTAATTCAATCTATAATTGGGCACAGATGGAAGAATCTTTCCATACTCAATTCTTCCAAACAGAACCAGAAATATCAATGGCTGACATGGCTAGACTATGTCAAAAGCCTGATGAGAAGGCCACTCAATTTATAAATAGGTTCAAAAGGGCTAGGAAAAAATGTAAAATCACTTTGCCTGAACCTGAATTTGTTAAGTTGGCCCAAAATGGTCTCAAATTTAGACTTAGAAAGAAATTCGATGCTTTAGAGTTTAGAGATCTGGTTGAGTTAACTGCTCGAGTCTCTAGATATGAAGCTTTATTGGAAGAAGAAAATGAAAGGAATGCTTCTTCAATAAAAACATATTATAAAGATCCTAATTATGAGATAGATGCTGCAGAAATAATAGGAAAAGAACCTTTCACATGTAAGAGTCTTGTAAAGAAAAATGTTTCTGCTGAGATTTACAAATCTAAAGGATCATTCAAAAAATATTCATTCGATGTATATAAATCAGATGAAATATTTGATCATCTATTAGAAGGGAAAATTATCAGGTTGTCTGAGGGGACAAAATTACCTTCTAATGATGAGTTAAAGGGTAAGAAATACTGCAAGTGGCATAATTCTTGGACTCATTTAACTAATAATTGTACTGTTTTTCGAGACAGGATTCAAGATTTGATCAAGAAAGGGAAATTAAGGTTCCTTGAGAAACAGATGGGGGTTGATGAAGATCCATTCCCAGCAGTACAAGAGGTGTCCATTAATGTCCATGACATTTCCCTTGGAACTGTGATCAAGGATAGGGAAATTGCAAAGTCAGAAGACCAAATGAAAAGGTCGAAGAGATAACAAAGAAAAATCCTGAGTTTTCAGTTTTTAACTAAGAATATGCAAAAAACTTGTGCATTGGTTGTAGCAAAAGGTATGCTGAAATCTATGATGAAAGGGTTGGGGTCAAAACAGGCAGGAAAAACAAACAGCTTTTGTTCGAGCAAAAGAAGGCAAGCACTTCCTGTGAACTTCCTTTTCAACCAATCATGAATATTGGAAGAGGACAGTTTAGAGGACCAATTTATCAAGCCTCAACATGCATTGGTCCTATGACAGCAAGGTATGCTCCAAGGCCAGTGGTCCCTTTTAAAGCCAATTTTTCAAGAAACTTTCATGCTAGTAATTATGCCCGACCTTCAAGAAACTTGCAATATATAAGGCCAGGTTTCTCTCACGCACCAAAGAAACATTATGGGATGCAGAGAGAGAGACAAACTCAATTTGTACCATCAAAATTGGAACCAGCACATATGGTACAGGCTGAGAAAAACATCGAAGCATTGAATAAAACACCAAAGATTGGTGAGACATCTCAAGTATGTGAACCTGCATTGGTATCAGGAGTACCAAACTGGTTTGTCTTGCAAGATGATAGAGTCAAAAACATGATGGAACAACAAAGTTTTCAAAACAAGAATAGGATGATCAAACCTCCTCATGTTGAGAAAAACACATGGCATGTACTGCAACATCCCAAGGAGAAGAACCAGAATATGGTTCCTATGATAAACAGGACTCAACAAAGGAGATTGTAGAGGAAATTCACAATGTGGAAAGAATTTTCTAAAATGCAAGCTCAAAGTCAAGAGTTGGGAGATGAAATCAAAAGGGAATCCAGTGATATTTCGAGGCCTAATCCCAGGTTCGATCGAAATACAAGGGTTGAGTCTGATACTATGTCTGAAGAAAGCATTGTTAAAGCCAAAGTATTAGAGTTGGAAAAGGCAATGAGTATTGATGATGAGGATGAAGCAATGACAATGGTAGAATCCCAGGTTTTGGGAAATGCTGAAATAAAACTCGAAAAGGAAAATACCGAAGATGAGAAAATGCTTGTTCAGTTTGGCACATTTCCAGAACATATGGAAATTAACACTGCTACATTCATACTTCCAAAGATCTTCGAAGCAACAGAAGATCAACAATTAAATGAAGAAATGGAAATGGAAGTTTCTATTGAGGATGTCTTTGAGGTAAATCTTCCTGAATTTGTTTTTAGTGATTGTAATTTTGTTTATTCATTCGAAGAACCATCAACAGAAATGACTAAGCATCTTAAACCATTATATATAAAGGCTTGTTTAAATGGTGTCCTTTTAAACAAGATACTGGTTGATAATGGTGCTGCTGTCAACATTATTCCTCAGAATACTTTAAAAAAGATCAATAAACAAAATGCAAAGTTGATAAAAACTCACATTATGATATCAGGATTTACTGGTGATAAGAAAAACACCAAAGGTGTGATACCTATTGAAACTATAGTAGGATCTAACAAATCCAGAACTGCTTTCTTTGTAGTAGATGCAAATCCTAGTTATCATGCCTTATTAGGAAGAGATTGGATTCATGCTAATAAATGTGTTCCTTCTTCAATGCATCAGAAACTGTTGCTTGTGAAGGAAAACTGTGAAGTTGAAACAGTAAAGGGTGATGTTCAACCTTTTCATACAAGTTCCAATTGTGTCGAAGCTCAATTATATCAAGATGATGTCAAGCCAATTGACATTAAAGAATCAGAAGATGAATCTCCAGAAGAAAATTGGGATATTTTGGCTGAAATGCCATTTGGTTCTTTGGAACCATTGGATGGTGATAAGATGGTTTAATGACTCATACACCTATGGAAATAAGAGATGTAGAAGAGACCATTCAATTGGTCTTACAAAAGCTAATGATGGCAGATTTAGAGTCAAGAATTGAGAAAGACTCGACCATAAATTGGTCAGACTATGTCTTTGAGGAAGATTCACATGAATTAAAAGATATTGGCAAAGAAGAATTATCTATATTACCAGAAAATTCGATACAAGAGGCTTCACAAGACCCTTTAGTAGAAATCAATTTAGGATCAGATCAACAAAAGAGAATTACTTACTTAAGTTCAAAACTTGGAAATGATGACCAGTATAAATTGGTCGAGTTGTTAAAGGAATTTAAAGATTGTTTTGCTTGGAATTATGATGAGTTGCCAGGACTTGAAAGGAGTTTAGTAGAGCAAAGGTTGCCTATCAAAGATGGCTACAAACCAGTAAAGCAACAACCTCGAAGGATGACTTCAGAAGTCACTATGAAGATTAAAGAAGAAATTGAAAGATTGCTCAAGGCAGGATTCATTAGAACTGTCAGGTATGTTGAATGGCTTTCGAATGTTGTTCCAGTTATGAAGAAAAATGGAAAATTAAGAGTTTGCATCGACTACAGAAATCTTAATCTAGCTACTCCTAAAGATGAATATCCTATGCCAATAGTTGATTTATTAATTGATAGATCTGCTGGAAATGCTATAATGTCCATGATGGATGGCCATTCCGGATATAATCAAATATGCATTGCTGAAGAGGACATTCATAAGACTGCATTTAGGTGTCCAGGTAGCATAGGTACCTTCGAATGGATACAAATGCCTTTTGGTTTAAAAAATGCAGGGGCTACTTACCAAAGAGCCATGAATACTATTTTCCATGACATGATTGGAACCTTTTTAGAATGTTATATAGATGACATAATTGTTAAATCAAAAACATTTGATGATCATCTTAGTCACATGAAGTCAACATTTGAAAGGATGAGATGTTTCAAACTCAAGTTAAATCCACTAAAATGTGCTTTTGGAGTTAGTATTGGAAAGTTTTTAGGATATTTGGTACATGAAAAGGGAATTCAAGTAGATAAGAATAAAGCACAAGCAATTATTCGAAGTAAACCCCCTTCGACAAAAAAGGAATTGCAAAGGTTTTTAGGTCAGGTTAACTTCATTCGAAGGTTTATTTCCAATACTGCTGGAAAAACTTTAATTTTTTCCCCTTTGTTGAAATTGAAGGATCATGAAGAATTAAAGTGGGAAGACAAACATCAAACTGCCTTTCAAGCCTTGAAGGATTATTTGGTGAAGCCACCAGTATTAATGCCTCCAAGAAAAGATAGGCCTATGAAGCTATATATTTCAGCAGCAGAAGCATCAATTGGGGTCTTATTAGCCCAAGACAATGATGATAAGAAAGAGCAGGCTGTGTAATACCTTAGTAGGTTTTTGAATCCTGTCGAATGCAAGTATTCCTTTGTGGAAAAACTATGTTTATCTTTGTATTTTGCTGTAATGAAATTAAGATATTATCTTCTTCCTACTGAAGTCTATGTGATTGCTAAATTCGATTTAATCAAATATATGTTGACTCGACCTATTTTAAGGAATCGAATTGGTAAATGGATTTTAGCATTATCAGAATTTTGTTTGTGTTATGTGCCACAAAAGGCAGTAAAAGGTCAGGCATTTGCAGATTTTTTGGCTAATCATCCAGATTGCCTCGAAACAGAGGGGAAGTATGAAATTGGGCAAATAACCATTAGTCCATGGAAATTATGGTTTGATGGTTCAAAAACTGAATTTGCTGCAGGCATTGGTTTTGTCATTGAATCACCTGAAAAGATTAAAACCAAATATGGCTATAAATTAAATTCGAATCAATGTACCAACAATCAAGTTGAGTATGAAGCTCTTATCATGGGTCTCGAAACCTTGTTGAATCTTAAAGCTACATTTGTAGATATATTTGGAGATTCCCAGTTGGTCATAAATCATATGAATGGGACATATAAATGTATGAGTAGTGCATTGAAGGTGTACTATGAAACTACAATGGATTTGTTATCCAAATTCGATAATGTAAACTTGTTGCATGTTCCTAGAAGTTTTAATGAAGAAGCTAATGATGTAGCTTAGAAGGCATCTGGATTTAAAACAAATGATGAAAATATTGAAATGGAACAAGTGACTTATAGGAAATTATTACCAGTATTGGTAGATAGATTACCTTCTATTGATATCTTAAATATAGAAGTTTATGATGATTGGAGAAAGCCAATCATTGATTATCTCTCAGGATGCAGTGAAAAACCTAATCGAGGCATAAGGTTAAAATCTGCAAATTACATCTTATATACTGGAAAATTGTTCAAAAGAGGGAGCGATGGATTATTATTGGAATGTTTAAATAATCTCGAAGGATTAGAAGCTATAGCTCAAATTCATGAGGGATTATGTGGAGCTCATCAATCTGGAATTAAGATGAGATGGTTGCTTAGAAGACATAACATTTATTGGCTAACTATTTTGAAAGATTGTATTGAATTTTCCAAAAGATGTCAAGAATGTCAGAAGCATGGTCCTTTGAAGCATTTACCAACTATTGACCTTCAATATGTGGTAAAACCTTGGCCTTTTAGAGGATGGGCCATAGATGTAATAGGAAAAATTAGTCCTCCTTCTTCGAAGGGTCATGGATTCATTATTTTAGCCACAGATTATTTTACTAAATGGGTAGAAGCAGAACCTATGCAGACTGTGACTCAAACAATGGTTGTAAAATTTTTAGAAAACATAGTGTACAGATTTGGTATCCCTCAAACCATTGTATCTGATAATGCTTCTATATTCGAAGGAGATGTAATTACATTTACAAATAAGTTGGGGATTACAATGTCAAAATCAACCCCATATTATGCTCAATCAAATGGACAGGCTGAGGCCACCAATAAAGTCATAAAAGAAAATATGGCTAAAGTCATAAAAAGTAACCCAAGGATGTAGCATGAGATTTTGCCTGAAGTTTTATGGGCATATAGGACTTCGAAGCGAACAAGTACAGGTGTATCTCCTTATGCTTTAACTTTTGGACATGAGGTAGTTCTGCCTATTGAAATAAAGATTAATTCTCTTCGAGTTATGAAGCAGAATCAGTTATCTTTGGATGATTACCAAACATCCATGGCCATTGAACTAGAAGATATAGATGAAGAAAGAAGCAAAGCTCTCAATAATATTTTGATACAGAAGAGAATAGCATCAAAGGGATATAATAAAAAAGTACAACCCAGAACCTTTGATGAGGGAGACTTGGTGTGGAAAACAATATTGCCTATTGGATCTAAAGACCCAAAATTTGGAAAATGGTCCCCTAAATGGGAAGGTCCATTCCAAATTCACAAGGTTTTCAAAGGAGGATTTTACCATTTAAGAAATTTGAATGGGTATGTCCATATCAGAAAGATCAATGGTAAATTTTTGAAGCAATATTATCCCACTATTTGGGAAGCAAGAAATTTAGAATAAAGAATGCAGCATTCACAGAATAAGAACAGGTATTCTATATTTAAAGTTAAGATACAAAATCCAGATGTTGGTACATTGCAAAGTCCTATTGATTTTACCTTTCACAACAGTTTAGTTATGAATTGGGCCTTCAATCTAAAATTGTCCCAAGACCTAGAGTACAATTTTGACTGGCTCAGAATGAATTTCTGCCTCGAAATCGATTCTTGGTTCTTCAAAGGCTTTGATTCAATTGCAGTCTTCAGAGCTAGCAGCTTTGTCTCAGTATCCCCTTGCTTCGCTTTCAACTTGGTCAGTTCAATTTCTACAACCTCGAGTTTCTTTCTAAGCTTTTCAACCTTGCTTGAAAGTTTTTCAATTGTTGTGGTGTTCTTATCAAATTCTGGCAATAATTGGTCCATCTCGAGAGTCTTCTCTGATGTGTATTCCATATCAACTTCTAGTTGTTTCCTCTCTTCGATGACCTTTTCAAGTAAAAAACAGTCAAAATCAAAGGTAGACATCAATACAGAGATGGTTTCCTTGTCAGAAACAGTTATGGCAGAACTGTCCAACATGAACTGGCACAAGATTTTCATAGCTCTTTGCACTTCTTTGTCCTCGAATATTTCAAACGAAACCTTACTAAATAATCTCAATGTAGCAAGTGCAACTACTGGATCTATAGAAGGTATCTTTGGCTTGCTTTGACCTGTCATTTGTTGGAAGAATTCTTGGACATTGGTCACAGTAGTGTCTCCCATCTTCAAAACAGACTTCAGACCTTCTTTAAATTCTTTAACTTCTTCAGGATTTAAATTGGGAGGAAAAGACAGGTGAAATTCCCCAGAACTTGAGACACTTGGGGGAGCTTGAGGTTCGAACGAAGTTGATGTTGGAGCAGTCTGAGGATCAGAACTTGTACTTGGTTTTGAGGAACCAGCCACAGTCTCAGGAACAATCTGGGAAACAAAGGCAGAACATCTTCATTAGAATGTGTCTGTGTATATAAGAGATGTATACCAGAAAAGTTTGAATAACTTACTGTTGGTTGGTATGCAATTAATGGGAGGTGAGCACTGGATGGAGAAGAAGTTTGAATCTCTGGAAGGTCAGAATGTTGAGATAATGGTTCTAAAGTGGTTTGCGATAATTCAGGTGCAGGTGCCACCTTCGAAATAGGAACTACTAGAATGGGAGTTTCCTTGGTGATTTTTAAACCAGCAGATGGTTCAACTGTTGTTTTGGCTTTTTTCCTTCGAGATAAAGCAGGGACATGGCTAGTTTCTTCTTCTCCTTCAGACTCAACATTTTTTGATGGAGGAGGTGAACTCTCTGCTGGAAGGACTAGTTTTCTTTTTGGTTTTGAGGGTGGAGGAACAGAAGTTGAAGTTTTTGAGGTCTTTAAAGGAATCGGAATGTTTGGCTTGACCTTCGAAGCTCTGGTTGTTGGTGAAGAGCTTTTTCCAATTACTACTCCTGTATTGTAAAATTCAAACAAGTATAAATCAGGTTTCTTCTCATCATTTAAGGGGAGAAGGGTTAAATGAAAATTTTTATTACCTGGTTGCTTCGAATCGATATATCTCAAGAGTTGGCATTTGTCCATCTCCACTGACATCAAATTTTTCCACCAACTTGAGAAGGCAGGGGTGCAGGTGGTGTAAACTGGTAGAGAAGTAAACTCCAAATTGCTGACTCTGTTTTGATAAACTGCTAATGCAGTAGTTACCACTGATTCTGGCACTTTTGAGTGAGTTTTATAAGCCATAAGTATATTGGCTTGACTCCTGATTGGAAAAAGAATTGATTGAGTAAGCCCAAATTGCCTCGAAAACTGATTGGGAAGGTATAGTTCACCTTAAGACTTGAGACTAAGGATGTTCCCAAAGAATAGATCCCTACTAATCAAGAAACTACCCCATGCAGCTTTTAATTCGAGAGCACTTGCTGCTCTGTCCAAAATTTGACAAAGCCAATGAGGAGAAATAGGATATTTGTCTTCAGGACTATAGAGGACAGCAAATGGTTGGAACAGTTTGTTTGGCCTAATTGCAGGGAGATTGAAAAAGAAGGAGATGGATTCTTTGAAGGTCTTCTCAACATTTGGTAATAAGGCAAAAAAGATTCCATGAGCAACAGTGTAGGATAAGGATTCTAAGTTGTGAATTTCTGGAAAATAAGCATATAGCCATGATTGTAATATCCAGAAAGGACCACCTTGGGTAAGAATAAAGGGGTCAAAGCACAAATCAGAAAAGGACCTGTAGAGAGATCCTAGAACAAAAGGTGCTAGGGCTAACCTTCGACCAGCAGCCAGAGCTCTAGCAATGTTGGAAAATTTGAGGACAACCCTCTGAGAAGAAGTGCAAAATAAATGCTTCGAAATCCAATATAAAAGGAAGCAGTAATATTCCTTGTCTGTCACTGCTCCTGATGACTTTTTATGGGTAGTCAAGAAATTGGTATACCCTAATGATTTAGAATCAGTATTGATTAGAGGACTATCAGATTCAGCCATGTAGGGGTGAGCATCTTCCCCATGAGGCAAAAACCCTAATAAATGACAAATGTCTAGAACAGTGGGACCTATTGGACCAAATCAAAATTGAAAATGGTTGAAAATAGGGTTCCAAAAACAGAGGGCTGCAGCTAATAAGTTAGGACTGGATTCGATGGAAATTTTGAAAGGTGAACAGCTTGGTAAATTCCCGTTGTGGTTGGAATCTCTCTTTTGTTCTCTAAGATTCTATCTACCCATTCAGGCCAATCCTTTGCAGGTTTAGGCCAATGTCGAAACTTCCAGTCATACTTGGGGTTTGGAAGATCCTGTTGGTAGGTCAAGCGTTGTTCTCCTAATCTGGGGTAATAAACATGGAGTCTCGGGCTTGGTGTGCTCAGGCAAGGACCTACGGCAATTGAGGATTCATGGTTGGGAAAAGTAATGGGAACGAGAACTTCATGAATCAGAGAAGTTTCTTGCCCTTGCAAGTAACGTTCTTGTTCGTCTTTGAGGATCTGTTCAAAATCATCGCAGATTTTCTGAAGATGAGTGTTGTTACCAGTTGTAGTCATCTTTAGAAATGAAGTGATTGGATTGCAAAGAAGAAAGCAAAGTAGATTTGTAGAAGTTTGAAGGTCTTTTGTTCCCTTTTGGCTTACCTATTTATAGCCTTTGGTGACGTTTGGGAAAAGATGCATTTATTGAAAAGTAGCCGTTAGGTTCGGTTACTCCTTTTGGACCGTTGCACCAAAGGAAAAGACATATTGGTTCAGAATGAACTAATTAATAAAAACATGAATTTTTCATAATTCATTTCATTGAAAGGGAAATGCAATTACAATTCATAAACATAATTGGTAAAAATGGGGAAACCCATAAGTAACTAAATTATGAAACATGGCCCAGTAATAAGCAAAGTATTATGCTTCCAGTTCTATTTCGAGGCATAGGTTTCTGGCTTGTAAAGCCAATTCATCTTCGCTTCAAAGAGTGAGATAAGCATCCCTGAGTTGCTCTTCATACTGATTTAGTCGCGAGGTGATCCTGAACAAAGCTTTGCGAAGACCTCGAAGTTCCTTGGCTAATGGAGTCTTGCCTCAAAGAGATATGCCAGCAGCTTTGGCTTCTTCTTTTAGATATGCAATTCGACCTTCGAGATCAGGTTTCGAGTAGTGAGAAACACTGCTTTCTTCATCAGAACTTTCACAACCATAGATGTATTTCTCTTTAATCTGAAACTTCATCAAGAAGTGCATTAGGTTCTTCCTTAAGATTCTCATAAAGATCCGTTAGATAATTCAAATGATGGATACTTTCTTGATGATGAGAATGCCACCTTATATGAGAAGCCAGGGTTCGAAGGGTAAAATCCATTTGGGTTCGAACAAGGGTTGAAATATTCCATTCATGGCATAAGATATGGCAACTCCATTCGAAATTAATTCGAGCTTTTGGATTTTGTAAAATGGAAAAAGGGAAGATGTGAAAAGGCAACTAGAAGCCTTTGGGCTTGAATGATCAAGCATGGAGAAGGTGATAGAATAGGTGGAATATGCTCAAAAATGGGACCATGCCTGCATAATTGGTCTAATTTCAAAAAAGGGTCGCCAATATCTTCAGTGGGATCCACCACTTGAACTTTGATGTCAGGAAAGCCTAGAACAGAATGATCGAAGAGAAGTACCCTCTCTTCATAATCTTTTTCGAAAAATTTGCATTTTGATAGGAAGGCTGAAGAATAATGCTTATTAGAAAAAATTTCATGAGATGCTCTCACATATGTGTGAATAGGGGGTCTACCTTGAGGAATCAAGACATTACCTGTCACACCCCAACCCGCCTCGCGCGGATTAGGACATGTGTAACAATGCTACAAGCTCCCAATTACATTAATTAGCAAAGAACCATTCAAGTTACTAAGAATCACATGTATTTAACCACATTAAACAACTCTATTGTTACAAAATAGGCCCCAAGGGTAAAATGGTAATTAATAAGGTATATCAAATTTTATACCAAAAGATAGGTCTTTGAGTCCCGGTTCCAACGCAAAAAACGGCGCGCGAATCCGAGTTTTCTAGAAAGAGTTATGCACGTTTCCGTAAAAGGCGACGTGCTGCCGAATTTGTACGCGGATCGATCCGCCCTTTAAATCCGGATCGATCCGACTTGTCAAAAACTGACAGAGACTTTCAAAAAAGGCCCGGATCGATCCAAGGCAAAAAGGGGGATCGATCCGGCTTACCAGAAGTCATTTTTGCTGGTTAAAACATGTTTTTTTCAAGTCCAAACATATCCAAACCATCTCCAAACTTCATGAAACTTTGGGAAACAACTCTAAACACACTTCCAAACACTTTTAAACATAAACCAAGCATGTACCACATATCTACAACTAGAATTGGATCAAATCCACTCATGAACTCAACTCTTTTTGAATCAAACAAACTTTTCAACTTAAAAACTCAATTCTTATCCAAAATACATGAAACTTGCTGAGACTAAACTCAATGACACAACTAGCATTATGAACACTAAAGAAACATGTCCAAGACACTAACGACACATCCGGATTTGCCGAGATGGTCAACCCTTTACTTGCACCATTCTTGAGCAAAACATAAGAGATTATACATTGGTTCTCAAATTCACTTCCAATTCTACAAAATACAACTTTAGGATTCAAACTCTTTTCCTACAACCCAAATATGAACATTAACATAAAAGAAACCATAATTTACATCATTTTACAAGTTCCAAAAGAAATTAACAAGCATGAGGCTCAATCTCCCCCATCTCTCCCATCTCTCCCCATCTTTCCCATTCACAAGTTAAGACTTCAAGCCTCAAGTTGAGAACCTCAAGTCACTAGTTACACTATAATATAAGTTTAAAACATATCTACAAGTTCCAAAACCTTCTCCCCTTTTCCCCGAGCACGTCACTTTCTCTCCGGGTATTGCTCCGTACCTGCGGTGGTTGTTATGTACCACAACAGAAATAGGAAAACGGTTTTCTTAAGCAATTTGCTTAGTGAGCATTCTAACATGACTGAATGTTTAACACGTGCAATGCTATAATTAACACATAAAAAACACAACCGTAGTCGCCGAGTCACCGGTTATATGGTTCATTCAGACCCGAAGACCTCCCTTGGTCCCGTGGCCACTTCTATTCCTTGGACTTCCGTATTTATCGGATTCTTCCTCTTCACCACCCTTATTACTCCCAACAATGAACCATTTCCCCGGTGCTCATTGACTACCAAATAAACATATAAGCACATATACATGTATCAACACATAATTCTCTTGCAATTGATATAAAATTCACAACCCAACAATATAATTACTTCTAAACATGAATTAACATCTCTAAAATCACTTAAAGCCTTGAACATATTAAACACAATCATCTTTAGGCTAGAAAACTCACCTTATACACAGATTTTACCCAAGATTAAGCTAGAGAAGTGCTGAATTTCACCAAATTGAACCTCAATTTCTACCCCAACAAGAATCCTACAAGAATTCGGTAGACGACGTCTTACAGTTAAGTACGAGCTACCAAAATCCGACAATTAAAACATAAATTAAGGGTATAGGAACGTTCGTCTCACCTCCACGAGTCCGATAACGGCTTCAGTTCGCGAATCCGACGAACGGCGGCGACGGAACGGCGAGAATTCGACGTCGGTGACGGTTTCTCCGTTTCTCTCTCCGAGCTCTCCTCAATTTTCTTTTGATTTTGCTGCTGTAAATGAGAAACTCTCTCCCTCACATGACACATACTCACACATGCAAGTGAGGTGTCCAAAAGTTTTGCCCTTCTTTTCGTTTATACCCCCAAAATTCTTAAATTCTTATTATGAAATCCCCCAAACATTTCATTAACTACCCAATTATTTAATAAGTGTTTGTCTAAGTTCCGTATGGGTCCCAACGTGGGTCCCACATATCTTGTGAAATTGCTATCGCACCTACTAATTTTAAATCTTTTTCATTTATACCCTTATAACACCAACACTACACATATATCAACATGTAATATGAAAGCATGCAAACACATATTCATGTAAACACATAAGATGCATTTAATCATTTAAAATGCAAATTACCATTTTACCCTTCGCTGGGTTCCATTTCAATACCTGTCCCACCTCACTGGGGACTTTTCCAACTAGTGTCCCTCTCTGAACACTTTTTTTTACATGGGCGAGTTCAAGCCTCCCCTTAATCCGTTTATACACTAATTTTACTAATTAATGCATATTAACACAAATAATTAACCCGTTCTCCGGGTACGGGTGTTACATTACCACTTTGAAGTCTCTCACCAGAAGGACAGGTTGAAGATATCAACCATGCATTTAGCAGATTTTGCTCTCGTGAGAGACGATTCGAAAATGGATAGTAGGGTTTTATTGTTCTGCTTCGAATAATCCCTTCAGTTTCAGGATAGTCAAAGTTTGGATGAATAACTGAAGGAATTGTAACTAGGGTTTCGAGCTTCATACCTTTATAATATCCTACTCCTTCACCATGGGAAATAGGTTGTTCCCAAGCAGGAGGGAATGTCTGGTTATTATAAATCGATTTGGAAGAGTTCGAAGAAGAATTTGGCCCTGTTGAGGAAGCACTTGGTCTGTTCAACATTTCATACCACTTTCCCCATTTCGAGTAGATGAAGGGTTCAGGAGGAATTTCAGGAAGATCTCAATTGGTTCGAGAAGAAATTTCAGGGCGTCTGGTTGATAGCATCAATTCATCAGGAAGGTCTAGAGGAAAGTAATTACTGGTGTCGAAGGAAGATTGAGAGGAAGACATGATCAATAAAGCAGAGTCAAGAGAACAAGGTAAAATGGAAGATTAAATCAAACAGGAATGATGGTTTATATGAAGATAATTGAAGAGGTAAACGTGCAATTTAAAGATATTCAAAGATGGCGTAAGATGTTAACTACCTAGCACAATCCAGCCATGATCACCATTATCTTTTTTGAACCAAAAGGAAAATGGCGCGGGGGGTAATGTTTATGATGAAAATATTCAGCTAATGCAGTCTTGGCACATAAGATTTTACGTGGCGGGATAAATGGTAGACATGGAAGAATGTGGAAACCGTTATAAGCAGTTGTTGCTGATTCACTTCATTCAAGTATGTAACTGCTATAGGACACGTGTAAATCACCATGAATTAACTGAAAGACATGTGTCAATTCCAGGACATAACAGGTGCCATGGAGGTTATCAATTTGGAAATTGAGCGGGATTATTCAAACAGAGTTATTGGGGACCCTCGACGTCTATAAATAGAAGGATTGTGCATTTGAAAGAGATCATTCGATCAACATCAACATATATCTCTCAATACACTTACTGTATTGTTATCTAGATATTTAAATTTAGGAGTAGAACACCTTCGAAGTCATCTTCAAGGTTAGATTGTATTTTCTTTAACTTAATCAAAAGTAGTTTCTTATTGTATTACTTCCTTCATTAATTTACTTAGGAGTAGTTATTTTAAATTAGTTCGAAGTGCTTCAATTAAGAACATCTTTACACAATTAAAGTCTTGTTCAAGGCATCGAACGTCACCACAATCTTCCTGGTGAGACGCAGTTTGGATAATCACATTTACATATTGGCAATTTGCTTGCCTGGCACGCTCGCACACACTTATAAATTTTTCAACCAAATAGAGACAAGAGAAAAGTCATGGATGGAAATGAGAGAAAAAGTAAAAGGACTCAGACAACAACCAGCCAAAAGAAAAAAAAAAAAAAAGATAAGACCCCATTTAACATTCAAAAGGTTATACTGAATTTGTTTGGTAAACTAGCTTATATGTTTCATTATTTCAATTATTGAAAAATGTGAGTCAATGGTATATATTTATAATTGGACAGTTACTTTGAACAATTTTTAGTTAAAAATAATTTTATACAATTGAATCGCAAAACTACTTAGACATATATTCATAATTGATCACCATGCCTAGGTGCATTCATTTGGATATATCCGTACATGCAGTTATTGCTGCCAATAAAGTTTCAACCTTGCTGCAATTGTACGTAGAAATGGGTCCATTACCTGGCATGCCACAAAAAGGTTACAGACTAGTTTAGTACATTTCTTTCCATGTAGATATAGGTGTTCCCCTTGTTGGAACAGTATCACTTGTGCGGAAGGAAATGTACTGAAATTTTTTTCATCTTTATATGGTTTAACTTCTTAGACTCAATGATACCATACAACATTGTCCAGAGTCAGAATTTTTAATTAAAGGTTGGACAAGGCAAATGTACATATAGGGGTGGATTTATACAAGCCTTACAAGGTAGTGTCCCCAAAGTGAATTTTTTTGGGCCAATTTATTCACATTTTCGAGTAAGATTTTATGCGTATCACTTTTTTTTCAACAATAAGGCTTGATCTTTTATTGTAATTTGTATAGCTTGATGGTTAAAAAAATTGTATTGAATTAAATTTTTTTTTTATTATGCAAGATTGAATTAAATTGAAAAGTGATAAAAAAAAAATGATGGGACAATATTTAAGCCTAATTTAATTACTATTGTGCCAATTTACTCTACACAAACTATTTTTTTTTTTCAAAATTTGGGATGGACTAATTACACATGTTTCAAAAATACTTTCTTCTCCGTATAAATTTTCATATTTTTCAAAAATTAGGAGGGACTATAGCCCACCCTAGCTCCATGCACATCTGCACTTAAGACACTTATTAAGCTCATGCTGCTCATCATAGCCTATATCTTCTTCTTAAAAATATATATATATATATATATCTTTAAGAAAAGCACTTTCATTTAATTCTTGAAGCATCTACTATGTTTTGCAATTTAATAAAAATGTAGTCGCCTCGCCTACTTTCTTAATAGTTACTAATGTTAGCCCATTCTTGCCCACAACTTTAAAAACTCATGTGTATACCATTACACCTACATATTGTATACAAAAAAATAGAGTTAAAAGGAAGGCTAAATTCCAGAACCTATGCTTAGCCTTTTAAGACTTCACCAAAAATAGATGCCACAGCCTTTTGTTAGGACAGTGTAAAAGCGGCCAAACTGACCCAAAAAAACACGTTTTATAGTCATACTTGTCCATCATGCCTAGCTTCATTTAATTTAGGTACTAATACTTACTAATACATTTTATCTCTTTTTTAGTGGTATTGTACAATTGTGTAGTACTACTAAGAGACAGATAGAGTGTGTTAGTACCACTAGGAGAGAGAGAGAGATAGAGTGTGTTAATAAGTATTAGAGTAATACTTGGAGCACAACCAAAGCCAGAACATTTTGTCCACAACCTCCATTTTGTGTCTATCTCTCTCCTAGTGGGTACTGTGGAGTCACTGGCACTATGAGACCCATCAAGAGAGAGATAGACACAAAATAGAGGTTATGGGCAAAAGGTTGTGGCTTTGGTTGTGCCCCAAATATTACCCTAAGTATTAATGAGATTTATTTGTGCCCCTAACATTTTCCATAAGAAGAAATGAGTTCTTTAGTCGTGGCACAAAAAAGGTCACAGACTATGGACGAAGATTATATATAGTACGTTATTTATTTTGAGTGGGGGTTTAAAGCGGTTGCTTGGATAGCTTATGCTCAGGATTGACCCTCTTGAAGTGGTTGGTGGACCAAAACAGAGGATGTTCTACTTCTTTGGTCTTGAATTCGAGATTTTACATTAATAAATACAAAAGGATTTGGTCATGACCTCGATCTACTAACTTCGTATGCAGTCCCTAATATCTCAGGATCGACCCTGCTTATTAAGCTCATGCTGCTCATCATAACCTATATCTTTTAAGGACAACACATGCATATAATTCTTTTTTTTTTTTGGTAACCGTGGGTGTCCGGGTCAGCTTGCGCGCACCTCGACTAATCCCACGAGGCCAGGGCGTCCGGGTGAATCACCTGTGGCCACCCCCTTGAGATTCAAACTTGAGACATCTGGGTATAACACCCAGAGGCCATGCGATCGGCCACAAAAGGAAGTGGTTACATGCATATAATTCTTTAAGCATCTACGGTGATTTGTAATGTAACAAAAATAGTCATTCTAAAAAAAATAAAATAAAATAAAAGCGTCTCATTGTGTTCACATCACACCCGTACATAACATAAGTACGTGTAAGGTGTTCATAAGTAGGGGTGGACAAATAGTTCAGTTAATCGAAATTTGAATTGAACGGAACAAAAATTTTTATTTCAGTTCAGTTTCAAACCGAACTATATATATATATATTTTTCAGTTCCACTCTCTCAAACCGAACCGAATCGAATCGAAAAACCGAATTTTTTTTAGTTTATATATTATTAATATATTTTTATACACAATTATATATTACAAAATTATAAGTATAATATATATAAGTAAATATAAACATATATTTTCTTTGTAATATGAAAGAAAAATGAGAAAAGAAATATATAAAAAAGTTGTAAAAATGAAAAAAAAAATGAAAAAAAGAAAGAAAGAAAGAAAGTATAGTTTTTTCAAAATTCGGTTAACCGAATTTTCAAACCGAACCAAACAGAACCGAATTAACCAAAACCGAACCAAACCAAAATATAATTCAGTTCAGTTTCAATTCTCATTTCTCCAAATCGAACCGAACCGAACTGACCGAATACCCACCCCTAATCATAAGTCCAATCTTGTCCCACATCTCGATGACAAGCATAAATCAAGTATTGCATCTATAGCTATGAGTGATGCCTCTCCCTTGTGAGGGCCCTTTTGGGTTAAAAGCCCAAGAGGACAAAATATGTGGACTTGCTGGTGACTTAGTCAGTGAACTGATAAGACTGAAAGCAGACAATATCTTCACACAGGTGGACTGGATCGCTTACTCTAACAGAAAGACATACCAAGACTATTCGTATCTCAATAATAACATACATAACCAGCTTGTAATTTTAATCGAAGTTACTAAATATACGCACTAAATTTCTGTACTCGCACGTGTACGACAATTTTTTTTCACTCAAAGATAATACACGTAAAGAGAGAAACTAGATATAGGTATATCTAACAACTTTCAATTTAACTAATTTGTAATGACAAATTAAGCCAATCTTGTCCTCTTCTCTAATCTAATGAATACTTATAATTCTCTACTATCAATGATACTAGAGGAGGGCACACGCGTTACGTGTGTAATGTGTTCTCTGTTTGATATATCTATACTATTATAAAGGGAAAAGTAGGAGTTTCAACATTATTTTTTAAATTCTCTATAATTACAATTAAACCATTATACTTTATCTTCTTAAAAAATTTGAGAAGGGTATTAAAATGTTCAATCAATTTTTAAAAAAAAAAAAAAAACTGTTTTAACAAATAAGAAAAAACTACCTTAAACAGTTGGCCAAAAAAAATAAACTGTCTAACAAACCAACAAATAGGCACACACGGAGTGTGTGACCCTATTAATCTAGTATTCCTAAACTGAACCAATAAACAGTGCTAATTATATGAAGCCGGTAGTAGAAATAGAGAAGATCATGAAATCTTTTTTTAAAAAATAAAAATAAAAATTTTAAAAATGAAAACAATGCAAATATCAGAAAGCAATAACTATCGCCGTTAAAAAAAAAAAGTAAGCAATAACTATTACAGTGAATTGAAAGATAAACATTACCATCTTATTTGTATGTGTGACACATGCATGGTTAATGAGATTGGTACTTGCACAATCTTCTCACATCAAGTGAAGTGCATACATATCACAATTGGAACATGATCCTACTCCAAAACATAAAGATGCTTTCTTGTACGTATTAACACACAAAATTTCACCCTCTCTAAAAGGCATCTCTGTTTTTCACTCTTCACTCTGTTTCCAAATTTAAGGGGAACATGGGGACGATTTTTAGAAATTAACAGAGGACGGTTTTTAGAAGGCTTTGTTTGTACGAGTAATGCTAGATGCACAACAAAAATGCACAATTAAATGCACAACCAGCTTAAAATTGTTGGACATCGTGCTGAAAAAAATATACACATTTTTCTTTTCTTTTTTTGTCTTTTTGTGTGTACAGACTTTTCAGCACGAAGTCCAACAATTTTAAGCAGGTTGTGCATTTTTTTTGTGCATCTAGCATTTCCGTTGTTTGTACTTTGTGGGAACGGTTTTCCATGTTTGAGTTGGATGGGTTTTGTTTTGAGTTGTAATGACCATTGAGGGCTTTAATTTATATTTTTTTTTTTTGTGAAATGGTAAGTTTAATGGTTATAATGTAATTATGAGAGATAGTCAAAAGTGAATGGGTACCCCTCCCTTTCTCTTTATAAAATAGTATAGATATGAAGACTCGAAGGCTTTTAGGGTAAATGACAGCACTACCCCTTGAATTATGACTGTTTTTCACTAATAACCCCTGAACTTTAAAATTGAACAGACTCACTTCTGAATTATTCAAAATGAAAAAACACTTCCTCTAAAGAATGGGATTTAGTGTCAACAAAATATAGTTTAGGGGGTGAGGTTATTCAATTATAAAGTTTAGGGTGTGTTAGAGAAAAAAGGGTCAAAATTCAGGGAGTGTTACTGTAATTTACCCTTTGAAATAATTGTTCTCAATTTAAACAGATCAACTTTTCTCAATTGAATCGATATAAAAATCATGGGTCCTAAGCGACACTACTTATAATAGAGGGTCTAAATAAAAAAATTAATAAAATTAGAGTACATAAATCAAAAGTGATTTAGGGCCTCTTAGTGATGAAAGATAGTTGATGAGTTTTAGTTTGATTGCTTTTTAGAAACCTCAATGAAATTTCATAGTTTTATAGAAAACCCTTGTGAAGATTTTTGTCAGATTGTTCAATCTACTTCAAACAGCATGTTAATACTTTTGCAACCTATCATCTATTCGTTTTCTGCTAAACATGTTCTTCCACATATCTATACATAGTCAAACATGTACTCCGTAACATGTTCTTCCAGATCTTCTTCTTCTTTTTTTTTTTTTTTTTTTATTATTATTATTATTATTTTTTTTTTTTGAGTCAATGTTCTAGATCTTCTTGAACCACGTAAATGTTATCTTCAAGTTGTTTTTTAATATAGGTATACAGTAGAATGATGTCAGTTCAACTCTACACAGAAATACAAAATTCCGTAGTTTCATAGTTATATACATAAACATGTGTGTTACGTACATACAGTGGACCGCATAAATTGTGAGATAAATTTGGAAAATTTGAGAACCATTTTATTTTTCATACTTGAAATATTAATTTAAGAGCTACAGCAATTTTATTGAATAGGTATCACCATTTTAAATATGGGTAGAAATGAGTTCACTATTAAAACATAGGTCTGAACTTTTAAAAATAATAATAATAATAATAATAATACGTGCCTATACAAGCACTAGATCATGTGTATTAATGGGGTGATACCGATGACGTGGTATCACCATTTTGAATATTTACTCCTAAGAGTCCACAGGCATATTATTTTAAATGGACAACATTAAGCATTGAGTGGTTATTTTTGCAGATTTTTTTTTTTTACTTCCAATTAAATAGTGAGCCCTTCTAAGTTCTAACACCCTTAACTTAAAAATTTTTAACACTTAAAATCTAATTATCAATTTTTAGTTTTATCAAATGGGACCTTAAGCACCCGACTAGTTGATTTTGCTATTTCATGAGTCCGTTTGGGAATAGCTGATGAGCAATGTTCGGGAGGTCCAACTTTTGCGGAAAAAAGTTATCCCCCCAACGCATCCTTCTGCATTATGCAGAAACGCAAAAATCAAAACCAACCCAAACTAGCACTTATACATGGAAAATCTTCCGAAGGAGGACTAATTGGGAATAAGTCATGTTGATTCAAGAATGAACATCCAAAAACAATTGCACAAACATGTAAGAAACATTAACAACATGCGTGGTTGTACTTTCATAAATTACTTTTTAAGTACTGTGTTGATGTTGTATCCTCTCATATGATGAATTTATTTTCGCTTAACTAGATTGTTACATTTTTAGTTTTAAACTGAATTGATGTGTAATTATCATTAATTTCTGTGACAAAAATAGGTTGTTTCATTAAAGTAAGAGTGGATTCTTACACTTAAAAACTGTTTTTTTTTTTAAATTATGAATCCCCTTAAGAGGGAACAGTCGTAAGGTTACGGAATTAAATATAGAGAGAGAATCGAACAACTCACCGATCATGCAACCACCAAAGAATAGTGACTGAGCCAACCCAACCTTGTACTTCTCTCCACAAACCAATCCCCACTCGGACACGATCGACCCACCCGATCCACCAATCCACTCCCACGAACCGGGTTGTAACCCACAAACACTCCGGGCCATAGATGAACAACCTGAACCCTGTTCTCTGTCCAAGCACCGCCAACCGGGTTCACGGTCCGAGAAGATCATGACCATGGTGTGAAGTGCCTGAAGAGCCCAAGCCAGGCTGGTCAGCACAAAGTGTCTCAATTGCCATAACCCGAACTCGCCGCAGTGTCTCTGTAACATGTCGTCGATGCATAGCTTCATCCGTTCGGGCTCAGAGTTGGACTCGGGTTCAGATTCTCCTGTGAGTTTATTGACCGGTGGGATTAGTGGTGACCGGAGATCCTGATCATCTGATTGAGACGACGTCGTTGGCATCTTTGCTGCCACAAAGTTCTCTTCTAGTCTTCTATCTTAACTTTGTTTTGGCTCTAAAGTGTTTTCTTGCGACATATATACATATACACACACATAATATATACTTTGGGCGAATGTTACCACACAATCAAGTGGTTTGGTTGTATGGTACAATCAAAATACAATCAAAGCACTTGACATACAATGGTAAGAAATTTGTATCATAAGTACAAATGTTCTTTATCACGGGTACAAATTAAGTTTTTTTTTTTACCATAGGTCTATAGGTACTAAGGTTTCTTATCACGGGTACAAAATTTCTTTATCATGCGTACAAAACTTTCTTACCATAAGTACAAAGATTTTCTTATCACGGGTAAAACCGTAAGTGTTTTGATATAGTATAAACATTTTTTTATAAGGGTACAATATTTTGTTACTTTTGTACAAACATTTATTATAAGAGTGTAACGTTTTCTTACTAGGAAAAAACATTTCTTAAAAGGATATAACATTTCTTATATTTGTACAAATACTTGTTATAAATGTACAAACATTTCTTACCAATGTAATTGGTTGTATCATGATGTATTGAATAAGGTGTATATTGATTGTAAAAGTGATTATTAATTGTGTTAAAATTAGAATAATGCTATAATTCTCCAATTTGACTCCCAAATATTTTGATAATTGTACCACTTAAAACAACTTCTAAAAAATTCAACAATTCTCATTGTAACTATAAATATAGCACAACTATCAAAACATTTTGGAATCAAATTAATGAATAAGATAGAGGCAATAATACACAATTGAAGGGAAAAATTAAAATTGCAAAGGTGATTAAAATAAAATTTTGCGTTAATTGTGTCAGTGTTATTGACGCATTTAAAAATGTATTTTATTTTTCATAATTACTACTATTACCTTACAACATAGTACTCAATATACTTTCATAAAAAAAAAACCACCTTGCAACATATAATTATGCAATGTGGTCATAGCAATGACGGGTACATGTGTTCAATTTGTCCGTTTGTTCGTTTTATGCAATGACTATTGGTATGCTTTTCACATTTGTACTCTAAATATAGTTCTAACATATAGTGCAATGGTTTCACTTGATAGACTTTTATTAAAATATGCTGAAGGTGTCCCAACATTACTAAAAGTGACTTTATAGCGACATGGGTTACAAATCACATTTGAAATTCAAATTTTGAAAAACGTTGCATTACTCTTAAGTATACACATCCAATAATTGTAATTTTACAAACTTCTAATACAAAACTAATTTTCAATCATTAGTTTTGATTCATTTGAATACCAAATGTTTTAATAATTTTATTATATTTTATGACAGTGGAGAACATAATATTTATTGAAAGTTGCATTACAATGTATAATTATTAAAGCATTTAAAAATTAAATTTGATATTCAAATTAGGAACTATAGTATTATTGCTAGTATTATTGCTAGTACTTTTGTATATTATTTCTTTTTGCCTTGTTTCCAGCTAAGGTCATTCGAGTCACATGATGGACAGTTTGTCTTCCTCACTGTAGTATTCACGTGGGCCTATTACTGTCACGACTCATGCCGTTACGTGTGAAAATATGACATGTAGCACACTAACAAGTCTCATCCTAATCAATTACATCATCGTAGCAGCGGAATAATATAAATACACCAGTGATAACTCGATTCCCAAAGATTCAATAGATTTTGAAAATCAGAGTTATAAAAAATTTTCCTCGTTCAAAGCACGTATAGAAATAACCCATTTTGAAAACAGCAATCCAATTGACTGTGTCAGGAGCCCAGTCGATTGCTTTAGAAGTTACAGAAAGCATAACAATTTGGCCTTCCAATCCAGTCAACTGCCCTTCCTGTCCAGTCGACTGCCCTTCTGTCCAGTCGACTAGAGTCTCAATTTTCCAGTCGACTGGTACCTGTCAGGTCGACTGGACTAGATCTAGCTGAATGTCAAATTTCAAAACATTTTTGAGCCGACTGATTTACTTTGAAAACCGAAAAGATATTTTGTCCAAACAGGCCTCCAGTCGACTGGACTCTGAACCAGTTGACTGTTTTCCCCCACTACAGCACATTCTGCAGAAATCTAGTTTAAGGTTATCCAAACTCAAACGGGGATTAAAGTACACATGTCAACTCATCCCAGAGGAGTTCTAATTGTATTACAACATCATTAAAGTACAATTACAAGAGTTAAAATAGTACAAATCCATTCCGAATTTCAATTTAAGCACATGGTTTTGACTTCTCCCAAAACTCCCATTACAATTTCGAATGGAAAACAAAAGTATCACTAGAGACGTCCCAAGCATCTCGTCGGCCTCACTCTTCTCACTTCCTCTTGCCTTTCTTCTTATCACCTGTAATGGAGTAAGTCTCCACTACTCAACTATATGCTGATTGCACAAATCTAAAAATATGCAGATATGGTAATTCATGTTTTAAACATCTATTTCACATCAAATAGTCTTTAGGGGGAGAGACACGTATTCATCCGGTATATCGGCAAGCCCAAAGTCTATCAACCGCAATGCCAATGGCAAGCCCAAAATCTATCAACCATTACACCCAACTACTCTGGCAGGACCGGTTCCCAAACCAAACAAGTAGCCATTGCTACTATAACTCTCAATCATCGAGAGGCATACCCTGACATGAACTTGTACCAAACTCTCCTTTGACCCAAATAGTCATTTAGCATGCTCACATAGTCATACAAACATACTTTTCATACGTACTCGCTAAATTTAACGGGTCTAAATTAACACATGAGTTTTGTCCGGATCACAATATCATACATGATATCTAAAACATCCAAAATCCCTTATATATCATAAGTCAAGAATTCATACCTCGAGCTACGGTTCTATAATTTTAGGGGAAGTACTAGAAGTCGATTCTACGTCGGATCTCTGATTACAAGGGATTCCTACAAGTATTTACATGTTTTTTTCCAAAATTATGATTTTCGTAAAACTTATCCAAACGTGGCCTAAGAAGTATCAAAATGAAGCTCTTATCTCGAGAAGTCTGAATATGAAATTTGGAGAAAAACTAACGATCAGAAGTTCGTCGTTTGGCTTCGTGTAGCTTGAAGCCAAAAATCTCCATTTTCTCTCTCTTGGTTTGTGAGATATTTTGGAAAATATCTCAACCTCATCTATATATAGGCACGAGTCTCAGAATTTGAGTTTACTACCCCACAAGTTCTCAAAACTTCCAATTGTCTCCTAAGACATCTTAAACGTCTAATTTATTGATTCGCGAGTGAAAATTTATATTCCATAAAAGTTTTCGTCTAAGTTCCGTTTGGGTCCGTAATTAGGGGTGGGCATACTTTGGGCCAACCAGAAAAATTGATCCGAACCTGAAAATTTTACACTCTTCAATTCGAAAAATAACCGACCTGAAATTATTTCAATTTGAAATCGAACTGCATAACTTAGTTTAGTTTGGTTTTTTTAAGGGAAAATAAGTTCGGTTCGAAACCGAATATCTGGAGTTTTAATGTATGGGTAATACTTGGGACACACCCAAATACACAACTTTTGGGACACAACCTAATTAATGTGTCTATCTCTCTCCTGTGTCACTGTGAGATTTAGTGACATTACAGGAGAGAGATAGACACATAATTTGGGTTGTGTCCTAAAGGTTGTGTGTTTGGGTGTGTCCCAATCTTTACTCTTAATGTATATATAAAAACATGTTACAGAAATTAGGGCTCAAAATAAAAAAACCAAATTCTCATCTCTCGAGTCTCAAACCCCTAGGCAACGGCGACCTCAAAATCAAAAATCAAAAACCCTCAACTCACGCAGACCTCACCTCACTCCTTCCCCCTCGCGGCGATGGCGTGGCTGAGTCTCGATGTGCTCTGAGTGCTCTCTCTCTTCGTCTCAGCCCCTCCCTAACATGTGTATATATATATATATATATGAGAGAACTCAGTGTGCATCGTGATTGTATATATATGAGTCTACGTGTGTGTATGTGTGAGAGAGAGAGAGTGTGTGTGTGTGTGTGTGACTGTATATATAGGAGTGTATGTGTGTGTGTGTGTATGTATTTGAGTTTGTGTGTTTGTCACAGTGAGACTAATACAAATTGGGTATTTGGGTTTTCTTAGAGAGAGAGATAGAGAGAGTTTGGCACAAATTGGGTATTTGGGTTTTCTTGGGGGTATTAGAGAGAGAGAAAAATGGGTATTAAATTCAATTGGGTATCAAACCGAACTGATTTTTAGAGACAGAGAAATGGACTCCAATTAGGTATCAACGCGAACTTTCGAACCGACCCGAACTTCCATTTTCGGAACCCGAACTGTTTTTTTTAACATTATTTCAGTTTGGTTTTCGGTACTGTAATTCCCAACCCGAACCTGAATAACTCGACCCGAACTTTTGGTTCGAACCCGAACTGACCGAATGCCCACCCCTATCTGTAATTACGTTCTGAAACTATTTTCGTGGAATTTCTATATAATCTACCTTTTTTGCACGTTCACTTATGCTAAAACTATAACGTTCCAAAATGATTTTTAACAAGATCCAACTATTAGAAATTACACTATACAGGTAAATTCACTATTCATAATTATCAGATAATTTTAAATAATATTTAATTCATATAAATGTCATTTAATTATGTCAATGCCTCATGCTCTACCAACTTCCCGTGTCCTCGATTGACACTCACCGTTGACCCACAATCACCACTTCCACATTGTCAATTAACATGGATAATCCTTGAAATTCAACTATGCATTTTAAAACCAAAGATTTTTCCGGGACGGGTGTGATAATTACATAATACAATTCTTCTCTCTTTCTTCTTATTTTTCTTGTCCACTTCTTTCTTTAATTTCAGTTGGATCTTTACAAATGGAAAAGTTAGTAGTTAGCAACACCAAAATCAAATATATCATCTGATATGTAATTATAAATGGCTAATCCAAATAAGAAGAAAATAGAGACCGAAAAGATAAGAGGGGTAGAGAGAAACTTCCTAAATCGCTGGAAGGTGACGGCGCTGAGGACTGAGGAGCAATGAGGACGGCGTTGAGGGAGGCGCTGCTATGTGAAATTTTGATCAGCAGAGGTGCTCCTTGTGATAGAGATAAAGTGTGTTTGATATGCCCTAACTTTTCAAGGGTATATTGGGTATATTTGCAAAAGTGAGAATTTTGAGGAAAGTGTCAGCTTTGCTTTATTAAAAATTACAAAAGTCAAGATAACTAGGTCACTACACCAAAAACGCTAAACTGGCACTGTTTTAAACAGTGCCTGACCGAATCTGGCACTGTTTTTTTCAGTGCCAAATATGGGGGATCCAATTTTTTTGGTACTGTTCAAAACAGTGCCAGTTTTTGGTCAAAGGGTACCAAATTTAGAGATTTGGCACCTTTTTGGGCACTGTTTAAAAAAGTGCCAAAATTTCAAGATATCTTGTCAACACGTGGCAACTTTTAGACTCACCACGTGTACAGGTCGGTACATTAATCTGGCACGCTTTTGGCAGTGCTTAAAACAGTGCCAGTTTTATTGAGTATAAAAAAAAATTTCATCTGGCACTATTTTGAGCATTGCCAGATTTATTTTTAAGAAGACCAAAAGTTGGCAGCATCATAGCACTAATATATAAAATAGCAATAGTACCTGGTCTCACAAATAATACTTGTAATCACAACTATAAATAGTCATTAATAAATAATAAATTCCCAATAGAAAATAAAAATCATAGCAATCCAACGTATATTGCATACATGAAACATAATAAACCAATAACAGATAATCCAAAATAAAGTTCCTAACAAAAAAAAAACCATGAAAATCCAAAATATAACTGCTTCATTCTTGATCAGTGTCGTCGTGTGGGGGGGTAGGTCATCGTGCCAATACAAAAATCCACCTAGCATGCTACGGAGCTCCGCATTCTGCTTAGGACAGTCTTTCACCTACATAAATCACATCAGGCAGATCATTGAAGCGAGAAACCAACACAACTCCCATGTCCAAGATAACAAATAATAAAAGCATTTTCCATACAGGATATTAAGTTTTGACAATATTAATTTAACTTCAGCAACTTAAACTCTAAATGAAAGCCATACAATATCAGAAAGATGTTCATTCGACCATGTCAACTTCAATATGGACTCAAATGAGGCAGGTGGCCAAACAACAAAAGTATCAAAATGTATGAGGTATTGGTTCCTTGGGTCTTCACTTGTCAACCCAACAAGTTTTTCTCCATCTAAAATAGAACCTCAAAATATAAAATTAGTTGTGACTTTGTACCAACCAATTGGAGTCAGCAACACAAACATGTTCCTCAATACCAATCTGCCAAGAGCTATATATGAAATTAATGTAGTAAAGACAAAATTTATCTAACTCTATTCATGTCCTAGCCTACATTTTCAAGTCTCCAAGCTCTGCAGCGTTAAGTGGAAGTGTTAAATCTTTTTGTAACTGCTACTCCAATCAGTGGACATTTGAAGTGTCCCCTAAGACTATGATCTGGACTGCCCTTTAAAAAAAAATTAAACTTATCAAATCTTAGCAGAATATTGAAGAGTAAAGTCACCATAGTTGAATACAATCAAGTCAATTTTGTTAAGCTTTCTTGCTTCTACAACACTAATTTCTACAAATTACTTGATGGCAAAACATGTAGCTCATACCTGATTTCCAGTGGTTTCTATCACAAGCTTCTTCAACTTTTGTCCATTCCAAGCCACTGCCAAAATAAAAGAAAATAAGACCAAGAAAAAATATTTATATATATATATAACAATGTCTCTGAAAATGCCTATGAAATGGAAGGTAGTGCGATAATAAAGAATGAGAAAAGAATATTTAACAGTCACCAAACTTACCACCCACCCAGAGCCCTGTAAAGCAGCACCTTCTGCGCTCATCTTTTGCACTAGTGCTTCAAAGGAACCAAAGTGTGAGGCAATAGCCCCACCCAAAGAACTATTTGGAGGCTCACCACCTCCTTCCTGCAATAAGATATTATTTTAGCATTTGATAGTTACTTGCACGATGTTTCCAACACATTACCGTGATAAACATTCAGAAAAAGGGCAAGGAGATCAACTTACACGAACAAGAGCAAGATTCTTCCAGAAAATGGAGTGGTTGACATGACCTGCTTGAAAAAAAAAATCAATTTATACAGCAAATCAAAGAAAGTATGTAGCATGATAAAAAGATGAAATGGCCAAAATAAAGTGCATGCTAGTAAATTATGTGTTGATTACGTTACTCAATCATCCGAGTGGTAACAATCACCCAAGTGGTAAGCATAACAAGATGAAATCAATGGGATGTTAAAATGACCCACCCTAAATAGTCAAAAAAAGGCAGAAATGAAAATATACATATGAATAATGACCACAACTACCTATTCCAATCTAAGAAGTTCAAATCGTACTTCGAGATACAAGTAATGGAAAGATCCAAAAGTGACTTTCCTCCCAAATTATGTAGCACGAACACTTCAATTGGGTTATGGGTCCGTCGGATACGTGAAAGAAATAAGGAATAAAAGAAATAAACATGTCTTTTTTTTTTGACATCGAACACATGATTGACAAGGCCGTCGGACACAGGAGTGGAAGAAAAAAGACCAAATTAGTTCAATGAAAAGATCAATAAACCATTAAGTATACCTCTCCTCTGCAATACCGTCGATAGAGAATATCAAGATCACTCCGAAGAGCATGGTGCTCAAAAAAGCCCAAGGAGAAAAAGGCAACTCAAAGCTGCTGCCATAATTTGTTCCCTGAAGTTTCAAAGAATCTTGTCCGGATGGAAGGAGGAGCAGATAGAAGAAAAGAGAAAATATGAAAAGTAGTTTTGTCTAAGGCCCCATTTGGTTTGCGGATTTAAAGTTTTCCTCCATACTTAAAGAACATTAAAAAAAATGTCAAAATATAATTGCAATCAGTTCTCACTATCCATTTGGACTGTTGAATCACCACCAAGCAATTTGAAGAGATAGAGTGAAGCCAGTGAAAGTTTAAAAGATTGTGTACAAATAAGAGAGGACCACCGTGTCAAAAACCCTTGTATTTTCCACCATGTGACTAAACAACATCTATGAAATTCCATTTAGCAAAGCAATATTCCAACAAAATATAAGTTTAATCCACATTGGATATTAGCTGCTAACAAAAACTGTTAGTTGAGTTGCTTTAGAATAAAGATTGAAGTCTCTCCCAAGTTTATCCCTAGAAGATTATTAAGTCATTGCTTATCCGAAAAATTCTTAAATAGATTATTTATCTTTGTTTGGTTGCAAATTTATTGGAGAAAGAAAAAAAGGGAAAGAGATTAGTATTTTCTTTTGTTTTGCTTCCTATTTTCCGTAATATTTTTCTTTTGAATGGAACAAAGTAAAACGTTGTCTTGGTGTTCTCTCTTTTCCTCACTAAAAATTTACGAACGAAACAAAGCCTTGCTATTTATTGTGCTGCCACAAATATAGATCTTAGAGGTCTTACTTTTTTCTTCTTTGGAGTCTCATATAGATACATTTAACTTCTAAGGGATCAGAACAGTTTTTTTATTGATTAAGAATAGGAAGTTCCTTTATATGATCAATGGGCTAATGATGATGAGGCAAGAAAACACTACTACGGGAATTTGTTTTTCTAGAAGACTAGTTCAGGATTTTGTTTGCAAAACCAAGACTACTTTGGACCAAAACTCTCCTAGAAATAGATATATCTTGAATAATAGAGTTCTACATCTACATCTACATTTCTAAAAGAATCATATCTTTGAATATATATCTATACTACTATAGAAAGGGAGAAGCAATGGTACCATGAAAAATAAGTCTATCACTCATAATTATAATTATACCATAAAATTTTATATTAACAAAATACAATAGTAGGGGTAAAACAAAGTAATTATTCAAAAAAAAAAAAAAACTGCTCTAGAAATAAAAACTGCCATCATATATATATATATACACTATATAGTCTTTATTAGTGTATATATATATTACGAAAAATTAAACTTACAAGCTACATGAATTCAAGTTAATTAAGCAAAACATAAAAGAAAAAAGTGACAGCCATCATTATTAGACATCTACCAAATATCAATTCAGTTTAAAAAAAAAATAGAAACTATCTACCAAATTTGTAGAAAGTGTTATCAATCAATCTAATTTATATAAAAGTGATAACTACATCTACAACTAAAAGTGGATCTAAGGTCAAGCAATTAAAATGAAAATATCAACAGCTTTCCATACAATGTTATATACACTATATAGTCTTTTTCTCTCTAGACTTCTGACCCAGACGCAAGGGAATGTGGATAAACCAGGCTGTAAAAAAGCTAAAACAAATTCAAAAACTACAATAAACTTTTGTAAACAGATTTGAAAACTTTGAAAATAAATCACAAAATTAAAGAAGAAACGAAAAAGATTGAACATCTAAGGATTGTAGAAATAGCAAACACATACCTGAACAGATTTTATTCTGCGGAAACCCATGAACCATCAGATTTTAGAAAACCTAAGATTCCCACTAAGAGTGAGTCAAAAATCCATATAAATAAATCTAAAAATCGAAGCAAAAATAACAAACAGGGGCGGATTTGGGGTTGAATAGGGCCTGATTTGGGACTGGCCAAACATGGTAGCAAAATTCCTACCTTTGGACTATTACATGGGCTGTTTTGGGGGCTGAATAGAGGCTATAATTTTGGAGTTGGGCAAACATACAGAGGGGGTTTCAGCAAAAAGAGAGGAGGTGGTGGTGGTGATTGGTTGGGTGGCTCTGTTTTGAAGGCCGAGTCCGAAATGTGTTCTGCGGACGAGAACTTTTTTCAGGGCAAATATACAGAGGGGGTTTCGGTTCTGTCTCTGTGCCAAACACATGATTTGCTAACTAGGGTTTGCAAGAGATGAAAGGGGCAGAGATGAGAGAGAGGGAGAGATGAGAGGGGCAGAGATGAGAGAGAGATAGAGGAGCAAAGATGAGAGGGACAGAGAGAGAGTCAAGAGATAGATCTCCTTACCTCAGATCTGGTGAGCGGCGGTGATGGTGCTGAGGACTCCAGGCGGCGCCACCTCTGTTCTCTTTCTCCCTATTTTATTTTTTTTCGCTTTTGTGATCTTAAAACCTAATGGTAGTCTTTGCCCCCTTTTGGCCAAAAAGAAAAAACGCGGTCAACATTTTTTTTTTCATCTGGCACTTTTTTTTTTTTAATATTTAAAACCAGGCACTGCTTAAAACCGATCCAGACTTGGCACGGTTTAAAACAGTGCCAGATTGGCCAAAAACCGTTCCAAATTCTAGCACTGTTTTAAGCAGTGCCGAATCAAATTCGCGAAAGGGTGCCTAACTGACCATTTTGGTGTAGTGGGTGTACATAGCAAAAACATGGGTATATTTAGCCCCACTCCCAAAAATAAATGTTAAAATTATTAGTCCAAAATACTTAAATAGTTATTCCCATCTAAAAATACACCTAAAATTTTAGAATGTACAATGCACATAAATTTCTCAACAAAAAAAAATAAATAGAATTTCTAAAGAATGTTATGACATTTTAAAATTAATCAATGAGAATATTGTCAACGAGTGAGAACAAGGGAGAATTCTACAGTCAAGCGCCCAATTTGGGTTTGGTGTCAAGTGCAAGTGCCTTGACCGTTCGATCAGTTGAAGGGGCTAGGATGGTTACATGTGGCATGGTTTTGAATATCAAAAATCAAGCTTGGTTTTTAAGTGGTGACCATTCCAGCCGGTAACCCTCCTTTTGGACTTTCACATGATGTATTTGTACTTTGTAAGATAAATTTGTACCTTGCAAAAAATAATTTTTTTTAAAAAAAATATTTGAAATAGGGTCAGCCTTAGGGCAAGGGGACCAATGCAACCGCCTTGAGCACCCAATATTTTAGGGCCCCTACCCAAAAAATCTCAATACTATAATACCTCAATCCCAAAAAAAAAAGGATTTTTTTTCCATATAGTACATAGGTTTTGCCAAAAGAAAAAAAAAAACACACCCTTCACAAATCAAACAATAAGATATATGTAAATATACATGCAAAGAAGTGTAAATAGACCCAAAAATTTGTGCTTCAATGAATGTCCAAATTAATCTCAACAAAGTACAAACATTTCTTTGAATGGCCAAATTAACCTTGACAAAGTACAAACATTTCCTTTGAAGGTCCAAATTGATCCTAACAAAATATAAACATTTCATTTGAACGTTCAAATTGATCCTAATAAAGTACAAAATTTTCATTTGAAGGTCCAAATTGATTTTGACCAGGTACAAACATTTTTTTTTTAAGGTCCAAATTGATCCTGACAAAGTATAAACATTTTCTTTGAAGATCTAAATTAATCTTAACAAACATCGTGGGTACCAAACTATGGCTTTATTTTCAAAGTTTGATTAATGTCATGAAAGAAGGTGGGACCCATTATGTTTGTCACAGTGTTAGGCTTCAAAGTTCAGACATATTAAAAGAAATAGCCATGTGGGCCTTTGGCCCATCGTCCTCCTTTATGCCACCATGCCCTGATCACTTCAGGCTTAAATAATTACAAGTTTTATTGCAATTGTTAATCCCAAGAAGACTTAGCAGGGAAGGAATGCAGCCATTGGACCAACATATCTCACTTCCCTCTATATATACAGTGGCCTCCCCAATAGCAAAAGCTCTCCAACAACTCAACACAAAACAATACTCAGCCCGATCAAACTCTCCTCAAAAGCATTCCCTTTTATTTTTTCAACAAGTATTCAGTAGCTTTCTTAATTTCTTTTTGTGTTCTTACACTATTGTATTTTACTTTCTTAAGTAATTTTATTGCTTGTAATTCCTTTAATGCAATATATTTCCACTTTCAAAACCTTGCTTTATTTCCATTTTCACCACTTCCTGACTTGTGCGCATCAGTAATGTCAAAGAACCTATAACTAGGATACTTTCCTACTAGTTTTTGACAATCCCTAAACGATAGAAGTCAGATCGTGCATCACTCGTACAAATATTAGAAAAAACCATGTTTGCGCGTGCGCGCGCGCGCGCACACACACACACACACACACACACACAATTGAGCTTCCTCGTTTTTGGCATGCATGACGCAAAATAATAAGAGCAAACAATTTAGCACGCCCGGTGGGACCACTGAGTGATGAAAAGATGTACACCGAGGCATGCCTATAATTCTACCATGATCAAATTCGTTGGCGGACGAAGAAATAACCAACTTCAAAATGAAACTTATCGTCTCTCTAATGATAAAATCATAATTTGCGGCAATATATGCTGACAAGTGACATTTGTGCCATTGGAAAACAAAAATGTAAATCAGCATGACTACGAATCACGCCGATTTGATTATGAGATCGGTCTTCTTTACTACGAGATTGGCAGTTTTGAGGCCGATAAATATTTTTCTACAAAGAAATCGGTCCCCTAACCTTAAAGCCTCAAATGGGACAGACGATCTACCACCCGAAGTGCAAGGCTGTGGTTTCATGTCTCTTGAGGATTTTTTAAGCGGTAAATGGATAAAGGAACCAAGTTCTTTTCCAAGTTCACCATTTAAGGGGCAAATGATGTTAACGAAGAGCCGAAAGAAACAAATTTGGATAACAAGTTGGTTCCTAGTTTGGAATTTTTTGCACAATTTCTTGAGAAAATCAAGAAACTTAAGGAAAATTCGTGCAAAAATTGGTCCAATGTGAAAAATGAAGTTAATAAAAAAAAATTGACTTTTCCAGTAATCAAATGACCGAGATCTCTAATTAGACTAAATCCACGCCATCAAAGCCACAAGGAGTGCAAGACGCGCGAGAAAATAATTATAAGTGCCAAACCAAAAATTTTCTATTCGACTAAATTAAAGAGCCCCTCACTAGTGTTGAAGTCCAAAAAACACAAGGGGGCAAGTCCCACAAAAACCGATTGACACAAAATCGGTCGAATATTTATTATTTATATTTGAACATATTTCTTTGAGAAAACTAACTCTTAAAGAATTGTTCAAGTATTTTGGCATGTTTGTTGCCAAAAATACTTTTTGTGTTAAGCCAATAAATTATTTGGCTTATGGAAATTTACATCCACACTGGCTTTGGGGAGATGGATCTCTCCAAAAATTTTCTTTAATTTGGTGGCTCTTTTTGCACCAGTATTATTATCACAGAGAAAAGAGTTTATTAAAGACCAAATTCAAATATTGATTCGGTCAGAATATCATTCGGTTCACAAGACTAATATATATATGTTTAATTTTTGTTTTAGCTACTATATGTTTGAATGCTAATCGAATACCACGAATTGACCAATCATTTTGATAAAATGTTAGAATGCTTTAATGCTTGAAGAGTTGGTGAAATGGTTTTCAGCAGGCATGTTGCCCACTGCATGCCTTGGTGATTGGCTAAAACTTTTTTATTCGTGCATGGGTATTTAAAAATATGAAAGTATAAAAAATGCATCATCGGTCATCGGTCATGGTTGCCGGACATGACATCATCGGGCTCTTATTTCAATCAGGCACATGAGCTTTGAAAGTGTGGAGTGGGGTCCATTTTTTACTTCTTGATGCCTTCAAAAGTGACATCACATGGCCACTTACATAGGCCATACCCGAACTGTGCATAATGTGAGAATGCTTGTCATCATTACTCCAAGGTAGGACCCATGGTGAGTCTTGAATAGGTGAATCATTATCATGACCAACAACAACCTTTCCTTCGGGCTACACCACACCACACGAATGGGCTGGTAATTTTGATAAAGTTGGTGAGACCCATGTTTTTATCTTGAAAATAATTTTCTGCAAAACCTTGTTTATTCATAGTACAAAGGCCGAACCCATCAGTATGGGCAAAAACAATGATAAAAATAGCTCTTCAAAAGGTCACTTTTTTTATTTTTAAAGAGCTAGGGGCAATTGTTTGCACCCAAAATATATATATTTTGTCACATGCCCGATTATTTGGGAGCATTTGGTCAAAAATGTTTGACAAATGGGTATTTAAAATGTGAAAGTGACAAGCATTGTGGGTCCCAAACTATGACTTTATTTTCAAAGAAGGTGGGACCCATTATGTTTTCACAGTGTTATGCTTCAAAGTTCAAACATATTAAAAGAAATGGTCATGTGGGCCTTTGGTCCATTGTCCTCCTATTTGTCACATGTGGCCCATCATCCTCCTTTATGCCACCATGCCTTGATCATTTCGGATGAATTATTTGCTAAAGTTTGGCATCTAGTTTGAATTAAAGAATGCATATAGTCATGGCCTTGGCATTCATCAAGCCATCAGCCTTGGCATTCATTAAGCCATCGGCCATGAGAATATCAAGAGTTCAAAACTCATGTGTTGTCTTTTGATATTTGGTGGCCCAACAGTTTGACTATCATGCATTTCATGTGGGACCTATAGCATCATGCCTAAAGCTTTTTACTTCACAAATTATTTGATCCATCAAGCAATTTGCTGACAACACCATTTGCTCGTAGCATCGGGCTTAATATGTATGCATATCTTGGCATATGGTGGGACTAGGAATAATTACAATTTTTAATGCAATTCTGAGTCCCAAGAAGACTTAGCAGGGAAGGAATGCAGGCATTGGATCAACATATCTTACTTCCCTCTATATATACAGTGGCCTCCCCAACTAGGGGTGGCCATGGGTCAGGTGAGTCGGGTGTGACCCCCTACCCGACAATCCATCTGAATCCCATCGGGTGATGAGTTTAGCATCCGTCATCCATTCGTACAGTCGGGTGAAACCAATCCGTCGATTTTGGGTGGAGTTGGGTTGGTTTCGGGTAAAACCCGACAGAGAGCATACAATGCTAAAATACTTTTTACAACTTGTTTTCCACTTTTTTTTTACAACCTGAAATACTTTTTTATAAACTTTTACAATAACAATAATAATCACATACTAGCAATTTTATCATAATCCTACATCAAAGAAAGTTGCAACCATACAATAGTGCAACCTGTTCATGAAAGACTTGATAAACTAACAAAAACCAAAAGCAACATATTAATAAATTAACAATAGCAAGTTCAGTTGTCTGGAATAAGTCTTAAAAAGAGACCAAAGGAAAAAAAAAATAGGAGTCCAACAGGCAACATCAAACATCCCACCATACTAATACTAATACTAATACTAATACAATCCAACACAATGTTCATGAATCATAATTTCCAAATGACTTCACAGTTCCACTGTCCACCACAATTACTTCAGTCAATAACATTAACCGTGCTTGAATTAGAACTCGATTCCGACTCCAAAACATCTGCAAAAGTAAGTTGAAAAAACAATATATTAAAAGAAAGATTAGAAAGTGAATCTAGAAAAGAATAAAAATATTGAAATATACTCGATTCTACTGCTTCTTCAAGCTCCTCAATAAAATCTTTTGTGTTGCGAAGATTATGTGGAATTGATGCTTGGAGCCAATTTTGTGTGCATACAAGACTTTGCACCATTAAAGGAGATGGTAAACTCCTAAATGAATCCAATATGTGCCCTCCTGTACTAAATGCCAATTCTGAAGCAACCGTTGAAATTGGAACTGCCATTACATTCTGTACCACTTGAGACAACAATGGGTACCTAATACTATTGTGCTTCCACCAACCCAATATATCAAATTTCTCCTCATTTGCTCCTTCAGGGTTTTCAGCCAAGTACTTTTCTAACTCATTCTTACACCCCGACAATTGCCCCTCCAAAAAACTCTGATACTTAGAGGCCATAACCTTATGTGGATCATCCACATCAACTTCCATACGAACTATCCTACTACTACTTTGAACTGGCACATGAGGTGAAGAAATAGAAGCATAGTGCTCATATAACTGAAATAATTTATCCTTTACTTTATCAACAAGTGTCTTAGCGACAACATCATCATACATCTCATTAAAACAAAAATGCAAGTATGTCAATTTCCTTCTTGGATCAAGTACCACGGCAATGTACAAAAGCATGTTGATTTTATCCCCATTCCCCCAATACTTCTCAAATTTACCTTTCATATTTATTGCCATTTTAGTCACCACATGATCTCCAGCTCTAATTAATTGATTTATTTGACTTTGAATCACAACCATCTCATCAATAAATGTATTCGATGTGACATACGTTGAACCTGAAAAACGTTTGGTTGCCAAATAAAATAGTCTTAAGAATTTGACAAAGACCCTACATTTTTCCCAATCTTCTTCAGTTGGAGGGCATCCTCCACTAGTGTCAATGAAGTAACCTTTGTAGATTGGATTCTCATCCTCCAACCTCTCAAAAACCCTTTTAAAATTTTCAGCGCTTTCCAATATTCTATAGGTGGAGTTCCACCTTGTTGGTACATCTAGGCATAACAAGCTACTGGAATCAATTTTTAGCTTATGTACACACTTCTTAAAAGTTTCCAATCTATTTGGAGAGGACTTAACATACCTCACAGCATCACGTACTCTCGCAATAGACTCATCTAATTCTTTTAACCCATCAGCCACAATCAAATTTAGGATATGGGCACAACACCTCATGTGTAAGAACTCGTGCCCTAGGATAGTACCCTTCCAATCTTTAGCCACTCTTTATAAGAACCTAACCATAGAGTTATTCGAACTAGCATTATCGACTGTTAAAGTGAATATGTTACCAATGCCCCCACTCAAGCACGCAAGACTCTATCTTTTTACCAATGGTTTCTCCCTTGTGGTTTTCAACTTGACAAAAGTTTATAATTCTTTTTTGTAGCTGTCAGTCATCATCTATAAAGTGACAAGTAAGGGACATATAGCACATATTTTGAATTGAGGTCCAAGTATCAGTGGTATGGCAAACCCCACGGCCTTTCAAGACTTTCTTCAACTTCCTCGACTCTTCATTATATATCTTAACAACATCTCTAGTCATTGTTTTACGAGATGGGATATTATGGAACTTAGGATTCATAACATTACAAAATTTTTGAAAGCCATAATTTTCAACAAACCTAAAGGGTAACTCATCGACGATTATCATCTCAGCAAGAGCTTTTCTAGCAGCTTCTATAGAAAAAGTTGTTGCAACAAGATTAAACCCTTGTTCTCCTTCTTTCTTGGGTTGAAAAGACAACAAGGATTGCCCTTTAGATTTCTTTTCTTTCAAACCCAAAGGATCACTAGGACAAACCTCCAAATGATTCTTCAAATTAGTTGTCCCGTGATTCCTTGCATCAGCTCGATACCCTCTTTAACAATGTCTACAGACTGCCTTTGTTAAACCATTATCATCCACTACTTTATCAAAATGATCCCAAATAATTGATTTTTTCCTATTTACTCACATTGGTATTAGGTGGAAGTGGTGGTTTCTCAGCCTGACCCAGACTTGGAGCTGCGGGTATATTTTCATTTTCAACTTGTGGTTGTTGGCCTGCACCATCTTGATCATCTGCTTGAGTAAGTTCGGCTTCTTTAACTCCTTCAACTTCAACCCCATCAACAGTTTGAAAAGAGTCCATGCTACATAATTTTGTAAACATCATAAATTGAAGCTAATATTAGAGCATGATCAATTGAATTGATGAGAAAGATTTACCATTCACAAAAGCTCACTAGTCAGATATAAACTTTGATGCATCATAGAATTGTACATATGATGACTACATTGATGCATCAGCCATTGGATCAACATATCTCACTTCCCTCTATATATACAATGGCCTCCCCAAGGACCCCAATAGCAAAAGCTCTCTAACAACTCAATACAAAACAATACTCATCCCGATCAAACTCTCCTCAAAAGCATCCCCTTTTGTTTTTTCAATAAGAATTCAGTAGCTTTCTTAATTTCTTTTAGTACTCATACACTATTGTATTTTACTCTCTTAAGTAATTTTATTCCTTGTAATTCCTTTAATGCAATATATTTCCACTTTCAAAGCCTTGTTTTATTTCCATTTTCACCACATCTTGACTTGTGCAGATCAGTACTGTCAAAGAACTTATAACTATGGTACTTTTCTACTAGTTTAAACAATCCCTATACGATAGAAGTCAGATGGTGCATCATTCGCACAAAAAATTAGGAAAAATCATATTTGCTAACACACACACACATACACACACACACACAATCAAGCCACCTTAGCTCTGGCACGCCCGACGCAAAATAATAAGAGCAAACAGGTCCAAATTGATCCTGATAAAGCACAAACATTTTCTTTGAATGTCCAAATTGAACCTAACAAAGTGCAAACACTTTCTGTGAAGGTCCAAATTGATCCTGACAAATTACAAACATTTTTCTTTGAAGGTCTAAATTGATCTTGGCAAATAACAGACATTTTTTTAAGATCCAAATTGAACATAACAAAGTACAAATATTTTCTATGAAGGTCTAAATTGATCCTAACAAAATACAAACATTTTCTTTGAAGGTCCAAATTAATTCCGACAAAGTACAAGCATTTCCTATGAAAGTCCAAATTGAACCTGACAAAGTACAATCATTTTCTTTGAAGGGCCAAGCCGTGTCAGAAAACTAAGGTGCTCCGTATAATTTAAGACAACATATAGAATTGAAATCTGTTGATAGGCATTCAAGAAGATAGTTTAGAAAATCACTGTCATTTTGATGACGAATTGTATCCCCATGTAGCCACGCTTGATTGCAAATAGTTTCAAAAAGCTCGGTTGGAAAATCTATAACATCCGTGTAATCCCCATTGGGCCAAAAGTAGTACTTTAAGGCTTAGTTTGGCCCCCATTTTGGTGCTTCTCATTTTTTTAAGCACAATTTCATGTTAATTTATTTGGTAACTAGTTTATGAACTTTACAAAATTGAACTTAAGGTTTTTTTTTTTTTTTTTGGGAGGGCGGGGGGGGAGATTTTAAAAACTCTAGAATGGAGCTTTTAAAAGCTCAAGGTTGCATTTTGGTTTCATGATGTTTTTTTAAAGAGTAACGTGTCACTTATACAAAATTATCAAACAACTTAATAAAAAAGCCACGTGGGGGCCAAACTATGCCTAAGTCCGTTCTAGAACGTCCACTTATAACCAAGGTAAATTAGTCAAACATAATAAGGGTATACCGAGAGTGTAAAACATCATTATGACATAGATAACGAATACATTGAATGTCAGATTTCCAGCCACTCATTCACGTGCACTTACACACATATTTAATGTAATACCTTAATAATCAGTAGCACTCATAAATTGGCCAACTTGGGGGCACTCGTAGGTCCAATAAGGATTATCCAACTTGTGAGTATGTTTGTCTTGGTATAAGTTAATTTGTATAATAGCTTATTGTATATGCATGTGATTATCAGCTTTTTCAGATAAGAGATTAACATAACTTTAAGATGCAAAAAATTGAAGCGTTATGAGTTAGTGGAGTTATGCAAGTAGACCGGGGTCCAGGACAGTGATGATGTAATACTCGTAATTTCTACTGTATTTTTGTGTGTCTGTATAAATGAGATCATATTATTTTCCTTGTCTTTGGTGAATTTGTGACCCCAATCGATTGGACTCATTTCCCAATCGAGTCCAATCGACTTCTTGATCTTGTTGCCCAATCGATTGCCCTGTGCCCAATCGATTGATCCTGGCAGAACTTGGTCTCCAAGTTTACTTCGTATGGTCGATATTGAATCCCTTCCCCTATATATATATGTCCCTCTATAAATACATATCTATGTTTTGCTGAGTTATTCGGGAGAGAGAGAGAATATAGATACACACACACATATATGCTGCATGCACATCCTCTCACACTCATGGTGAGGAGAAGAAGAAAAGAAACAGAAGCAGAAGCAGAGAGGAAAAAGAGAGGCAGTGTAATAACTGTAAAATTTCTAAGTTAATTAACAATATAAGCTCCCATATTTGGATTCGTATTTTCCCGTGTTCTATAAAATAACACATATTAAATTTATAACTTAGACTGTAAGATATAACCCCGGACTAACATCATCGCGCAAACCCGTAAAAATCTGTATCAAATTTAGACTGTATGGCACAAGGATCCAAAACAAGATAAGAATATAAAAATATAGTAATACAAGTACTACCTAAAATGCTCTTTGTACTACCTCACTACCTTAAACCCATTGGGTAAACTTCCTACCCAAACACCCCCTATAACCGCCGGACCTCCACCCTCACCCTCAACTGCCGGCACACTCTCCATCCCCCTCATGTCCTCTCCATCCACTCTAAGAAGATTTTCAAATCTATGTGATTGTATGTGTGTATGTATACCTTGTATGGTTGTGTATAAAAAGGACTGTGGAGAGAGAGAGAGAAGAGAACCACCAAGAGAGAGAGAGAGAGCAACCAATACTCCCACCATCTCTCTGCCTCACACTCCACACCTACACACGCCTAGAACACATACACCAAATAGAGAAGAAGAAGAAGGTTGGTGGAGAAGAAGATCACAGAGGAGAGAGAAAGAGAGAAACTGACTAGAAAAGGAGAAGAGGAAGAGAGGGACTACACTGAGGTATAAACACCCCCTCTTTAGTTCTGTGTGTATTCAAACACCTCACACACACACCCAGACCCACCCACCCCCCCTTGTATGAACCAAACAGAGCCTAAGGCTCTCTGTGTACTCTAGCCACCATGGAAGCTTAAGCTTGAGAGCTTGATTTTTTTCAACTCTCACCAAACTTCCTCAAATCTATAACAAACAAACCCTATAGGTCCCAGATAGACCCCTCATGGATAGCCTAGAGGTTAGACCATGTATGGTCAGCCATGCATAGAATAATTCTTTAAAAACCCTAAAAGAATAATGGATTGGTAAGGACCCCAAATGAGATAACTAGGAATCTAGCTCATAGTATGTGATAGAAGGTGGAATTCCACTCCTTTTGGTGTTGGTTTGAACAATTTACATGGAAAGATGGAGAAGATATGGCATGTTTAAGTTTTTCGGCCAAAAAGGGCGTTGTCGACGGCAAGTCAGCTTGCCGGAGAAGATTCAACCCATTTTGGGTTAGGGTTATAAGAACCGGGTCTGGGTCACTTTGGGTACGAGTCTTCATGTGTGTGTATATGGATAGAGATGATCGGGTCGGGTTTATTTTAAAATAACCCATGAACAACTTTATGAAACGACGTCGTTTCATTTTGGATCGTACCTGATCCATTGGGTCGGGTACGGATCAGGGTATGGATACGAGTTGGGTTCGGATAAACCCCTGGGTACTAGGGTTATGTTATTATGTAACACCCACTCCCGCGATTAACCGTTAAACATGATTTAGCATGCATTAACATATATTATTGGTGTTTATTAATACATGTTTAAGTGAGTTTTAACTCACTAGTTGATTGTGGGTGTCCAATTTGGGGAACCCAAAGTTGGCCAATGTGGCAGTCCCAAATTGGGACATGAGTTGAGAAAGTTCCATTGTGATGGAACAAAGATGGTGGAATCACCCTTATGTGCTTAAATGTTTATTAAGGCATATGTGAAATATTTTCACGTTGTTAGATAATATTGTTTATCGTTAGGGACCAATTATGTGGTCATTTGGAGTACCTTGGTGAGGACGAAATGAACACGTTATATAATTAGTAGGCTAATTAGCAACTTCATAAAATTATGTGGGACCACTTATGGGTGTTAGGGATATATACTAAAAGCCATGCTTTATGTAGTTGATTTATTATTCATTTAATAAAATCAGTTAATCCATTTTTTTATGAGAATCTGTGTGGGCAATGTTTGTATTATATTATTTATTTAATGTGTGTCTCTCATTCTATATAGTAGGTGGTTTGGTGTGTAGAGTTCGGCTTACACACGGAAGATCAGGCCATCAGATATTATAGAATGTAAGATTTTGGTTTACAGTCTTAGATGGGATTGGACACACCATCGGTAGGACTGCAGCATGGTGTTGTAGTAGGTTTGTCTTGACTGCGGGAAACGGTATAGTTTCAACTCACCATGCTGGTACATTTTGTGTATTAAACAGGACCGACTTAGGGTAATTATCTTTATACTGACTTATAAGATAATTAATACCTCATGGCTATTATGAGTGCTTATGCTCTAAATCCTAATTTAATTTATAGACACGTACATTTGATATTTATACTTTGATCCCTAAAAGGGTGAGATCCTTAAATGGGTCAATATCTCATTGGATTGGGTGGCAATATTAATTGTGTGGTGGATATTAATTAATGATGGAATCCATGTCTCAATTTTGGGATTGATGATATCCCCTTGAGAAAGCTTATAAGTTTTGATTATGTCAAACCCTGCAGGTGGATTTTGTATCCGACATATCAGATAAGTTAAGCAGAGGATCTCAAGGAATTTTAAGAAATTAATTAAATATGATTGTCAGTAATTATATTTAATTAATGGATATCTGTAATCTTAACATGGGGAGATAATAAGCATTTAATAACATGGAGCTCGAAATATATTTTTGAGATAAGGGTAGGAGTGCAATTATAATTCTTTAGTGGTATGAATTATAATTTATGGAAATAGGAATCTGATTCAGTTCGAATTAGGGTTTCCTAATTCCATAAGGAAGCTTATTCCTTATTGACTTCTTATGGTCCCTATCGTAGCCTATATATATGCTGCCTTGGCTCTTCTCTCAGGTTGCATGATTTCATATTCTAAGCTTCCCTTGACCTCCTAGCTTTCTTCTAGAAGGGTTTCTACCAAACCCTAGTCTCTGTGAGCATTCAAGAGATATAGGAGTGTGGATCGCTAGCGTCGGACAACGCTCACTAAAAGAGCTTCGGACTGCTCGATACTGATCGAAAGTTGCTAAATTTTTTACACAACGTTCCTGACGTCGAGACGGAGCTGCTGTTAAAAATTCAAGTAAATCGGAGATCGTTTGATCCTGCTGACGAACACATCTTTGTCGGATCAATGTGATCAGGATTGAATCGTCACAGCAATCAAAGAAAGTGTTATAACTGGGAATAGAAAATAGAACATAAAGAGGGAAGAGCAGAAAACTAAAAGGATTTCGAAAGAGCCCACACACAGTTTGATATTCTGGCAGTAAAGGAATACGGTAGAAGATCGTGAGCTGTTATCGAGCCCGTGTTCTCGATTCGTCTACTACAGCAATCCAATTTTGCAGTTCAAGGTAACCCTAGTTCCGCCCTTGTAGGGTTATTATAGATTTCATGAAATTTTTTGCAGTACCAACTTATACCCACTGTCAACGGATTCTGAGAACGCAGTTTCCTAACAATGGGACCCACGCGAGACATAGACAAACACTTATTTAAGTTTGGGATAATTTTAAAGAGTTCTATAACTAGCAGGGGTATAATTGCAAAACTAGAGAAATATTGGGGAGGTCATAATAAAAACCAATACTTGAAACTTATATGATTGAGACAAGTGTCTCATGACTCATCAAATGAGTCTTCATCATCCTTAGCTAGGATAGTTAACAGAGGAAGAGAGAAACCGAGAGATATCGATAGAAAATTCGACGATGCTCTCAACGACGATTGACGGCGCGTTCGACAACCAATTTCAATTTCGAGACCGGATTCAAACTCGTAGAGGTGAGTTCTACGTTTTGGTACTGATTTTATTGAGTATAATCGTTGTATTTTGTGAGACCCAATTCGGAGCGGTAATCCGTAGTTTGTTGAATTCATGTAAGATTTTAACCCGGAGTAGATTTGGGCTTCAATTTCACAACTAGGAACGAAATGCAAAGAGCTGAGTGGTTTCAATCTTGTTTTTGGATGAGATTTGTGTTTGTGTTCATTTGGGTGTAAATCACATGCCTATTTAGCTTAATTACCATGTTTAGCTATAATTACGTGAAAAGCACGGTGTTATGTTTATGTGAGCATGCTTAGTTGCTTATTGGGTCAAAGGAAAGCTTGTATGAATCCGCCATGAGATTGTTTAGTGGTGACGACCACTTGTTGCCGACAACGACATTAGACCGCACGTGGGTGGCATGGGTCATTGGCTTGTGTCGTGGACTGTTGGGGGAGTCGCGGACTTGCGGGTAGTGGCGGAGGAAATACTTGCTTATCCGGAGATCAATTAATTTGTTGAGTTGAATATAAACATGATATGTCATCCGTGTGCTTGATTGATATCTCTCACTAAGCATATAGCTTATATATTGTAGTGGTTATTGAATAACCATTGTAGGTGAGCATGACGGCGAGAATCCGGGGAGATGAGCTTGGGGTTCGTGGAGTCAAGGAAGCTTGTAAATGTTGTAGTTTCATGTATATAGTTGTTTTTGAGCTAAACTTATAGTTTTGGTGCAAAACTTGTGGTTTGTAATAGTTAACTTGAGATTATGTTAAAACTTGGAGAGATATGTTAGTTTTGGTTTAATCGCTCCAAGACTTGTGTAAATTTGGTAATTGAAGTTTAGAATGTTGTTGGTATATTCCATGCCTTGATAATGTAGTTTTGGGCATGTTTGAATGAAAATTTTGTTTAAAAACATGTTTTGGTTGATCATAGCAGCATTGGGAGTATTTGGGAGAGATTTGGGGATTATGTGGGAGAGATTTCATTTTATATCTTGTTTATTGTATAGGAACATGTTAGAGTCCCTTGGGAATATTTAGAATGGTTTAAAAGTGGTTTTGAAATGTTTTTAGAAGTTCCCAAGAGGTTTGTTTGAAGTTGGTGATGTTTGAACATGTTTAGCAGAGTTTTTGATAGCAAAAATGACTTCTGCAGAGCCCGGATCGATCCGGGTTGAAGAAGGGATCGATCCGGCCTTTTTCGGGGGCATTCTGATTGAAAAATCTCAAGATGGATCGATCCGGCTTTTGGAGCGGATCGATCCGCTCACATTTTGGCAGCACGTCGACGTTTACGGTAACGGACATAACTTCTTCTAGAAAATTCAGTTTCGCGCGCTGTTTTTTACATTGGAACCGGGACTCAAAAACCTATCTTTTGGTATAAAATTTGCTATACCTTATTAATGACCATTTTGCCATTGGGCTTGTTTTGTCTAACTTAAAGGTTAATTTGAGCGTGTTTTCATTCCTTTGCATTCCTAACTTGATGTTTGAAGGCCTTGGTGGCGTGCCACGTGTCTTGGATTCATATGTGTAGATCCGGGGCGTGACATTTAGTGGATCAGAGCAATAAGCTTAGAAACTTTGGGACGAGAGACGGCGACTTGAGCATAACGTGTAGATATTGAGTACGTAGATGCATTACAAATATGCATATGATTATTGATGTTATATTATGATTGCTTAATCATTTATATCATATGAAATATAGCATAGCATGCCTAGTATTTATGCATATTTGACTGGCAGGCAAGAATTTGGAAAAAATGGACCAAAACCGAGAACTTGATGCAAGAATAGATCGTTTAGTGGACTTGGTAACTAATTTCGTTGGTGACCGAGTGCCACCAGTAAATGAAAGGTATGCAAATCCGAATCCTGAACCAAGGGTGGACCGTGTGACGATTGAGCAATTCTATAAGAGGAAACCGACTACGTTTGATGGGGGTCCGGATCCGATGATAGCTATTCATTGGGTATTGGATATAGAACGAATATTTCGTGCTATCGAATGTACCGAGGAACAAAAGATTACATTTTCTACAGACACTTTGAAGGAAGGTTCCCAGAATTGGTGGGTGAATTTACTTGAGCAAGGTAGGCCAGCCACTTGGGATAAGTTTGTTGAAGAATTCTATAAACGATATTTCCCTCGAGCAGCTAAAGCACAGAAGCGTCGGGAATTCATGAATCTCCAACAAGGAGATATGACAGTGAACGAATACATCTCCAAGTATAGTGAATTGCTTCGATTTGCAAAGGATACAGTGATAACCGAGGAAGACAAAGCTCGAAAGTTTGAAGAAGGGTTGAGGGATAACATCCAATGTAGGGTGGATTCTCATGAATTTGCAACTGTGGCTCAAGTCCAGAATGCAGCTCTCATAGCCGAATGAGATATTAACAAATATAAGCAAGGGCAACAAGGAAAGCGATAAGGTGAAGATAAAGGGAAGGGGCAAGGCTTCTTCAAGAAACCATTTTCAAGAGGGCCTGGGTCAGGTTCAGGTAGTCAAAGTGGAAGTTCATTTTCTGAGGGGGCTCGACCGTTGTGTCCTACGTGTAATCGACGACATGGGAAAGTTTGTTACTTGCTCAGCACGGGCAACATTTGTAAGCAAGTGGGGCACATATCCAAGAATTGTACGCAAGCTAGATCACGACCACTGAGCTCTGTGAGCTCAATTCCGGATATGAGGGATAAATGCTTTGATTATGGGTAGCCGGGACATTTTTCCAAGGATTGTCCAAAGAAGCGACAATAAGGGGCAAGTTCTATGGCGTCCAGCGGGGCAAGATCAGGACCACCCGGTGATAAAGGGAAAGGTGTGGAGCAGAGGCAAGCAAAATCTTTTCAACTTGCACCGGGAAATGTGTCAGCTACTGACTCCGTGGTGTTAGGTATACTTCATATCTGTTCACATCTAGCATGAATTTTGATAGATTTAGGGTCAACACACTCATTTGTTTCACATGAATTTGTCAAACATTTGGATAGCATGTCGGAATCCTTAGGGTATGATTTATCTGTATCATTACCCCTAAGTAAACCGTTGGTGACCTCTTCAGTGTTCAAAGCATGTAAAATCAGAGTAGGTGATAAGGTATTGACTGTTGATTTGATTCCATTAACCATCAACTACTTTGACGTAATCTTGGGCATGGATTGGTTGTCTACAAATCAGGCTACAATTAATTGTGAACAGAAAAGGGTTAATTTCCAATTACCGGGACAAAAAGAGTTTATCTTTCAGGGGGTTGGAGTAGTAGCGCCACCATACATGATATCAGCAATTCAGGCTGGGAGGTTGTTGAAAAAGGGTTTTCAAGGATTCTTATGCACTGTAATTGATACACGTGTCACGGGGACTTGGGTTGAGGATATTTCGATAGTACAGGAGTTTTCGGATGTATTTCCTGAGGATTTACTAGACGTGCTGATCGAGCGGGAGATTGAGTTTACTATTAAAGTAGCACCTGGATCAGTATCGAAGACACCATATAGAATGGCACCCGTGGAACTGAAAGAATTAAAGAACCAGTTATAAGAGTTGCTCGACAAGGGATTCATTCGACCTAGTGTTTCACCATGGGGAGCACCAATTTTATTTGTCAAGAAGAAAGACAGAACCATGCGTATGTGTATTGATTATCGGGAGCTGAACAAGTTGACCATTAAAAACAAGTATCCATTACCGAGGATTGATGATTTATTCGATCAGCTTCAGGGAGCTCAAGTTTTCTCATAGATCGACTTGAGATCGGGCTACCATCAGCTGAAAGTTAAAGAGAAAGATGTGGAGAAGACAGCATTTAGGACTCGGTACGGACATTATGAGTTTATGGTCATGCCATTTGGAGTTACCAATGCGCCCGCAATTTTTATGGATTTGATGAACCGGGTATTCAAGGAATACTTAGATGAATTTGTAATTGTCTTCATTGATGATATTTTAGTCTACTCTAAAAGTGTTGAAGATCACGAAAAACATTTACGATTGGTGTTGCAACGGCTTCGCGAGAAGAAATTATTTGGTAAATTGAAGAAATGTGAGTTTTGGCTTACGGAGATAGCATTTTTGGGACATGTAATTTCTAAAGAAGGTGTTTCAGAGGACCCGCAGAAAATTGAAGCAGTAGCCAATTGGAATCCACCGAAAAATGTGTCAGAAGTTCGAAGTTTCTTAGGTTTGGCCGGGTATTACCGAAGATTTGTAGAAAACTTCTCAAGAATTGCGATGTCTATGACTCAGCTAATGAGAAAAGATGTTCCTTTTGTTTGGAGTTCTGAATGTGAGGAAAGTTTCAAGGAATTGAAGACTAGACTTATAACAGCACAGATACTAACTATTCTGTCGGGGACTGAGGGATTTGTTGTATTCAGCGATGCTTCGCATCGAGGTTTAGGGTGTGTTCTAATGCAGAATGGAAAAGTAATTGCATATGCTTCACGACAACTGAGTCCACACGAAACCAATTACCCAACACACAACTTAGAATTGGCAGCGGTGATCTTTGCCTTGAAGATTTGAAGACATTACCTATACGGGGAACGATGTAAAATTTACACGGATCACAAGAGCTTGAAGTATATATTCACTCAGAGAGACTTGAATATGAGGCAGAGACGGTGGTTGGAGTTGATGAAAGATTACGATTTGTCGATTCAATATCACCCGGGAAAGGCCAACGTGGTGGCCGATGCATTGAGCCGAAAGTCAACTGGTAACTTAGCTTATGTTGTGACTTCTCAAGAGAAACTAATTCGTGAAATGGAACTATTAGACCTTGAAGTAATTCCAAGAACTGAGGGAGCTTTGATGGCGGCTATTATAGCACAACCGACACTTGTGGATGAAATTAGAATGAAACAACTTCAAGATCCAAATTTGAGGAAGATTTGTGATGGAATACCTGAGGGTAAGCAACCGGATTTTACTTATATGGATGGTGTATTGAAATATAGAAATCAAATTTGTGTACCCGACGTTAACGGGATTAAAGAGATGATTCTAGAAGAGGTGCACAACACCAAATATTCCATTCATCCGGGAAGTACTAAAATGTACCGTGATCTACGAGAGAACTATTGGTGGTTTGGAATGAAGCGAGAAATAGCCGAATATGTGGCAAAGTGTTTGGTGTGTCAACGGGTAAAAGCAGAACACCAAAGATCAGCGGGATTATTGCAACCATTACCAGTACCAGAATGGAAATGGGAGAACATCATGATGGATTTTATAGCAGGTTTACCAAAATCCAGAAGATCAAATGATAGTATTTAGGTAATTGTTGACCGATTAACCAAGTCTGCGCATTTCCTAGCGATTAAGACGAATGATCCGATGAAGTTGGCAGAGTTATATGTTCAGGAAATTGTAAGGCTTTCATGGAGTTCCAGTGTCTATTATCTCTGATAGAGTTAGTAGATTTACACCAAGATTTTGGAGGGGTTTACAAGAGGCTATGGGCACAAAGTTGAATTTTAGCACAGCTTTCCATCCACAGACTGACGGACAATCAGAACGAGTAATTCAGATATTGGAAGATATGCTTAGATTGTGTGTTCTTGATTTCAAAGGTGATTGGGAACAACACTTGTCATTGACTGAATTTACTTATAATAATAGTTTTCAATTCAGTATTGGGATGGCACCTTTTGAGGCTTTATATGGACGTAGATGTCGTTCGTCGATTTGTTGGGCTGAGGTAGGAGAACGAAAACTATTGGGACCTGAGATAGTTCAGCAGACCACAGAGAAAGTTAAGTTGATACAGCAACGATTACAAACAGCTCAAAGTCGTTACAAGAGCTACGCGGATTTGAAAAGGAAACTAATGGAGTTTGAAGTTGGTGATTATGTGTTCCTAAAGGTGTCACCGACTAAGGGAATTGTGAGGTTTGGAAAGCGTGGGAAACTGAATCTGAGGTACGTTGGACCATTTGAGATTATTGGTTGAGTTGAACCAGTAGCATACCGGTTAGAGCTACCACAAGAAATGGAGAATGTGCATAATGTATTCCACGTATCAATGTTGCGACGTTGTGTGTCAGATTCACGTCATATCATTATGCAAGAACCGTTAAGAATTAGGGAAGACTTGACTTACATAGAACATCCAGTGAGTATTCTCGATGCAAAAGTTCAAGTTCTAAGGACCAAGACTATTCCATTGGTTATGGTGTTGTGGCGTAATCACTCCGTTGAAGAGGCTACGTGGGAATGGGAAGATGAGATGCGCGAGAAGTACCCATTCCTATTCGGATCTTGAGGTAATTTAAGTTTGGGGATAAACTTCCTTTAAGGAGGGGAGAGATGTAACACCCGCTCCCGCGATTAATCGTTAAACGTGATTTAGCATGCATTAACATATATTATTGATGTTTATTAACACATGTTTAAGTGAGTTTTAACTCACTAGTTGATTGTGGGTGTCCAATTTGGGGAACCCAAAGTTGGCCAATGTGGCAGTCCCAAATTGGGACATGAGTTGAGAAAGTTCCATTGTGATGGGACAAAGATGGCGGAATCACCCTTATGTGCTTAAATGTTTATTAAGGCATATGTGAAATATTTGCACGTTGTTAGAGAATATTGTTTTTCATTAGGGACCAATTATGTGGTCATTTGGAGTACCTTGGTGAGGACGAAATGAACACGTTATATAATTAGTAGGCTAATTAGCAACTTCATAAAATTATGTGGGACCACTTATGGGACCCACGCGAGACATAGACAAACACCTATTTAAGTTTGGGATAATTTTAAAGAGTTCTATAACTAGCAGGGGTATAATTGCAAAACTAGAGAAACATTGGGTAGGTCATAATAAAAACCAATACTTGAAACTTATATGATTGAGACAAGTGTCTCATGACTCATCAAATGAGTCTTCATCATCCTTAGCTAGGATAGTTAACAGAGGAAGAGAGAAAACGGGAGATATCGACGAAAAATTCGACGACGCTCTCAACGACGATTGACGGCGCGTTCGACACCCAATTTCAATTCCGAGACCGGATTCGAACTCGTAGAGGTGAGTTCTACGTTTTGGTACTGATTTTATTGAGTATAATCGTTGTATTTTGCGAGGCCCAATTTGGAGCGGTAATCCGTAGTTTGCCGAATTCATGTAGGATTTTAACCCGGAGTAGATTTGGGCTTCAATTTCACAACTAGGAACGAATTGCAAAGAGGTGAGTGGTTTCAATCTTGCTTTTGGATGAGATTTGTGTTTGTGTTCATTTGGGTGTAAATTACATGCCTATTTAGCTTAATTACCATGTTTAGCTATAATTACGTGAAAAGCACGGTGTTATGTTTATGTGAGCATGCTTAGTTGCTTATTGGGTCAAAGGAAAGCTCGTATGAATCCACCATGAGATTGTTCAGTGGTGACGACCACTTGTTGCCGACAACGACATTAGACCGCACGTGGGTGGCATGGGTCATTGGCTTGTGTCGTGGACTGTTGGGGGAGTCGCGGACTTGCGGGTAGTGGCGGAGGAAATACTTGCTTATCCAGAGATCAATTTATTTGTTGAATTGAATATAAACATGATATGTCATCCATGTGCTTGATTGATATCTCTCACTAAGCATATAGCTTATATATTGTAGTGGTTATTGAATAACCATTGTAGGTGAGCATGACGGCGAGAATCCGGGGAGATGAGCTTGGGGTTCGTGGAGTCAAGGAAGCTTGTAAATGTTGTAGTTTCATGTATATAGTTGTTTTTGAGCTAAACTTATAGTTTTGGTGCAAAACTTGTGGTTTGTAATAGTTAACTTGAGTTTATGTTAAAACTTGGAGAGATATGTTAGTTTTGGTTTAATCGCTCCAAGACTTGTGTAAATTTGGTAATTGAAGTTTAGAATGTTGTTGGTATATTCCATGCCTTGATAATGTAGTTTTGGGCATGTTTGAATGAAAATTTTGTTTAAAAACATGTTTTGGTTGATCATAGTAGCATTGGGAGTATTTGGGAGAGATTTGGGGATTATGTGGCAGAGATTTCATTTCATATCTTGTTTATTGTATTTGAACATGTTAGAGTCCCTTGGGAATGTTTAGAAATGGTTTAAAAGTGGTTTTGAAATATTTTTAGAAGTTCCCAACAGGTTTGGTTTGAAGGTGGTGATGTTTGAACATGTTTAGCAGAGTTTTTGATAGCAAAAATAACTTCTGCAGAGCCCGGATCGATCCGGGTTAAAGAAGGGATCGATCCGGCCTTTTTCAGGGGCATTCTAATTGAAAAATCTCAAGATGGATCGATCCGGCTTTTGGAGCGGATCGATCCGCTCACATTTTGGCAGCACGTCGACTTTTACGGTAATGGACATAACTTCTTCTAGAAAATTCGGTTCCGCGCGCCGTTTTTTGCGTTGGAACCGGGACTCAAAAGTCTATCTTTTGGTATAAAATTTTCTATACCTTATTAATGACCATTTTGCCATTGGGCTTGTTTTGTCTAACTTAAAGGTTGATTTGAGCGTGTTTTCATTCCTTTGCATTCCTAACTTGATGTTTGAAGGCATTGGTGGCGTGCCACGTGTCTTGGGTTCACATGTGTGGATCCGGGGCGTGACATATTTTGAGAGATTAGATAGGTAACCCGCTTACGTTCGGGTTCGGGTCAGTTTTGACCCACTAGTTTTTATTTGGACTCTATTGAGTCTATAAACGGGTTACCCGTTTGGATCAGGGTAGGTTCGGGTTGACCTGCGGGTATTTGATTTATTTTAATTTTATTTATTCTGTTTTATTAATAAATAGGTTATATATCTTTTAATTGTTTTAAATTAAGTTTTAGTGTTGCTTTAAATCTTGTAATATTATAAATTAATATTCTTAACATTCTGAAATTATAATTTATGTATATTATGTTAGTTATTTACTTGTTTTTAATAAACAATAAGCATTAGTTTTATTTCAGTAAATAAATATATATTACTGTTAATGGTTTTAAATTATTTAAAAATAGTTTTAAATATCAAGATTTAGTTTTAGATATTCTGAAATAATATATTGAGTAATATACATATATTCTAGTGTTATAAGATACTAAGTTATATACTATACTTATAATTTATTTAGTTAAAATAAATAATATGAATTTGTTTTAAATTAAAATAATTACATAATAAATGTCCAATGACTATTTTAAATATTTAGAAAAGTATATTAATTATACCTAAGGCCTAATGTCTTTAGTTTATAAATTATTTACTCATAAGAACACTCATACGAACGTAATCGAGTCATAATGTCAAAGTTGACGTTTGCATAATTAGTCGAGAAGACTAACCCAATTATATTATCATACAAGTTTGAGTGGACCGCGGAGGTCCGAGTAGTATAGTCCAATCAATGGGAACAACGATATAATACTATGAGGCCATGTTAGGCGACGATAGCAAAAGTACCCATTTGAATTAATGGAGTTAATCATGAGTTGATGGTTTATACGCTATTGGGCCCTGTTAGGCGACGATAGCAAAATATCCATCCAAGTCTTGAATACAATGGTTATCACTTACAATGCTATGGGGCCCTATTAGGCGACGATAGCGCTATAACTGTTCTATTCTCCAGGCAAGGTCACGAGGACCTAAGAGTAAAGTGATAACAATCTTTTAAACCAAAACCGCTATGGGGCCCTGCTAGGCGACGATAGCAACATGATCATTTTACTCTAAGCCAACGACATTACACTGGTAATGTAACACATCACATGAGTCATTAATAGAGTCTACGTAAAGTCGAATATATGGATACTGCATTGTGTCATCACTATTTCACTCATACCATCATGATGATATAATTTACAAGGAAAAAACTCATTATACACGTTTCTATTCATAGAAGAGTTACAAGGTTCTCCCCAAGTTTTACACACAACTACACTCACTTCAAACTTCCGATTATACAACAAAAGTCGTTCTAGAAGACAACTTAACATTAAAAATAAAAATAAAAAACTATGTGATATAACCCGGATTAAGAACCTATTACTCCCTCTGTCTCATTTTGTTTGACTATCTTCGTATATCCAACTTTTTAAGCTAACATCATTTAATGCATTATCTGGCATTAAATTTCTTTTATTCTTCCAAACATGCCCTTTGAGATAAACCTTACAACAAATTTATTTCCTTTTACTAACTACTCCAGGTTTCAAATTTTCAAACTTAAGAAGGCAATGTTGGAAAGTGAATAAAATATATGCATTTAATAGTCAAAGTGATCAGTAATTTTGGGACGGCAAAAAAAGGAAAAGTAGTCATACATAGTGGGACAAAGGGAGTACAACATATTCCAAGTTTAAACTTAAACATAAATTTATATGCTTAGTGAATAGCATTAATTGTGCTCATGGATAATAGACATACTCAATTTCATCGCACTACAGAAAATTATAGTTTTCGGCAATTACTAGTTCACTTCTACCACTACCCACCAACCCGCGGCTCCATTCCCTAAGCCCACAAGACTAGTTACGACCCATGCCTCTACACGTGCGGTTCCATGGCTTATGGCGGCCTGTGGTCGTCATTACTACGATAACCTCATGGTGGTATAGAACTAGCAATTCTATCGACTCAATTGGATAACTCAACATGCTCATTTAATATCACACTGTCTCGCCCGCCCCTTTGATGAGGGGGCGGTTCCTTCGAGGATCACGACAGTTTTCATTGAAAGTGTGAAAAAGTATGTGAAAGTGGGTTATAGGGCCAAGTAAAAGTTCAAAGTTGCCACCTAACATTATTCGGATGTTAGGATCCCCTCAAAGACAATTAAAGTAATCATCTTTGACTTTTGAAAACAGTTTTGAGAAAAGTGGGCCCTTTAAAAGTGTGACTCTAAATAGTCATGCGAAAACCAGAGATTTTAAGATGGGTTCATTATGTCGAAGGAAGGTGTTAAGCACCCTCGAACATACGTGCAAACACAGTTGCCAATTCTAGTGATTTTCATTATAATGGGGCATAAGTAAAGGAATAGATGATAAGATATATACAAGAATTTGAAAAATTAATGGTTATAGTCGCACCCAAGTAAAGGATTGCATACGTATCTCAAGTCGAGAATCATGTCGTACGTAGTTCTGTGCTTTCTATGTGTGTGAGTGTATGTAAGTGATTTGAAAAAGTTGGTCGATCTAGACCATGCGAGTGTGAGGTAGTGTTTTGAGTGAAAGTTGGTATAGGTAAGAACTTTAACCTGTACGGTGTAGCCCTAGACTTTAACCTCTGAAAAAAAAGTAGTAAATTTTGAAGAAGTGCTTTGAGTGAAAGTCGGTGTAGCTAGGAACTTTAACCATTGATGATGTAGTCCTAAACTTTAACCTTGGAAAAGTGGAGTAGATCGACCGTGCAAGTGATGAGTATTGTGCCCGAATTTCTCTTCGTCAAGCTATTGATTTATAACTTGATGGAGAAGGCCCTTTCAGGGTATGAAAGAAAATGTTTTTTGAATTTTATGTTTTTGATTATTATTATTATTATTGTCTTTTTGTGTTATGTCGAAAGTAAGGGTGGGTGCCCATTTGAAGGGTTTTGAAAAAGTAAAGTAATGGACAAAGTCTTAGTATAGTTATAGGTCAATACAATAAAGTAACGAGTTAGCGCGGCTATGGGTTAGCACAGTAATGAGTTAGTACAGTCAAGAGTTAGATTAGTTAGTCCTTTTTTGTGGGGCAAAAGGGGGTGTCTACACACACAATTACGCCTTACTAGCCGATTCGGCGCAGTTCTACACCATGAATTGCCTAACAACTCTAAGTATGTCATATTAGTCTAACTAGTCATGCTTTAAGCATCACAAATGAACCCAAACATGGAATCATCCAAAATTCACAATTAAAGTCGCTCACTACTTGGAATTTGCTCCTAATCGTGAAATTATCGTCCTACTACGAATCGAGTATAAATCCTAGACAAAATATATGAATTATAAGCTATCAACCCAAACTGGATCAAGGGAAAAACTATCATTAAACACAGTAAAATTGGTACTACCGCGTTAGACTCACCACCAGGAGTCCGAATGTGTGTTCAGAATTGAAATCGAACTTCAAACGGTTTGTCAATCAATTTTGTAATCTCCGGTGAACCCTTTTGCTTGTAACCCCCGTTCGGTCGGTTGTAACATGGAAAAGATGAAGTTCTTCTCTCTCTCCTCTTCCTTTTATATGATTTAACTTTAGGGTATTTATTATGAAATCTTCACAAGTTCTAGTTTATTACTAATACGCCCCCACAAGTTATGTAACTATATTAAACTATCCCAAACTTATATCTGTCTATGTCTCGTATGAGTCCCATAAGTGGTCTCATATAATTATATGAAGTTGGTAATTACCCTACTAATTATGTAACGTGTCCAATTCTCCCTCACAGCGTCTCGTACCGTGACTTGTCAAGTCGTGCAGGGGTGCACAATGACTTGTCACGTCATGTAGCAGCATATAGTGACTTGTTCTACATTGACAACATTGTGTTTTGTACTTTGTTAGGAGCATTTGGACATTGACAATATTGTGTTTTGGACTTAGGAGCATTTGAACCTTCACATTCTTGTGTTTTGGACTTTATTAGAAGCATTTGAACCTTCACAAACCTTTGGCTTGGACTTTGTTGGGGCAGTTAGACCTCCACGTACTTGTGTTTTGAACTTTGTTAGGAGCATTTGGACCTTCACAATCTCGTGGTTTAGACTTAGGACGTAGGACCATTTGGACCTGCACAACCTTTGTGGACTTTGTTAGGAGCAGTTGGACATTAATAGCATTTGATTTAGACTTTATTAGGAGCATTTGGACTTTCACAGTATTGTGGTTTGAACTTAGTTAGGACCATTTGGCCTTCACAACTTTGTGTTCTGTACTTTGTTGGGAGCATTTGGACATTCACAACCTTGAGAATATGTTGTTTAAAAGTTCAAAATTTCATGTACATGTCCAAATCCTTCTATTTAGGTACAAATTGTCTATTTAAAGGTTCAACTCTTTCATGTAGGTATAAACTAAGCTGTGAAAGTCCATACCATTTCATGTAATAGTACAAACGATAGTCAACTAAATGGGTACAATATGTTTTTCATTATGTACACTCTATGTTATGCTTAGTAATTAAAATAGAAATGTACATATTGTCAAGACACAAATGTTAACATTGTGTACAACATTTATTACACATTGTATAAACATTTTTTTTTATTAAAAAAAAAAAAATTGGTTTTCTTACAAGGTACAAATTACCCCAACAAAGTACAAACAATCTTGTGAAAGAACAAATTACGCAACAAAGTTATTGTGAAGGTACAAATTACCTTAACAAGGTACAAATGAGCCTGGGAAAGACCACTAGCAGGTAGCCACCGATTAACATCCATTGAATGAGCCAAACTTCAGCCAACCATCTGTCGACACATGGCGGGGTGGTATGCTTGATTGTAGTGCGCCCGAGAAAAAGGTACCATACGGTCCATACTTTAGTATTTTTAAGACCACTAAATCTTCACCGTTGTAGACATTCTATCACTACCCCTAACCACCATTGTTACTTATAAAAAAAAGTTAAAAATAAAAATGAGTAATTAAAATAAACAAAAAAAGTAAAAAATAATGAACATTATGTTTGTCATTTAGAGATAAAAATTAACTCCAATAGCTTTTCCACTTAGCACAAAACACAACAGGGAACGATAGGATAAATCCAAATGGGCCTAATCAGAATGAGTTAAAATTTATTAAATATAATTTAATATATTAAATTTCATAAGAAAAATTATAAAGTTTCAAATAAATGAATGAGAGATAAAAACAATATTATAAACCAAAGAGAATAGAAAAGGCACCAAAATATTTATATATATATATATATATACTAGTTGATAACCCGTACTAAGCGCTGCTGTCCGGTATATTTGCCGTTTTGCAAATAGTGCGACATGTTAAGTTCACAACCAAAGTTCATAACGCTAATAGTACATTAATTAAATTTATTAGAAAAACATCAGTTTAGAAACACCCCACAGATGGGTATACTGATGCCAGCAGAAATTAATAGAGCAGATACATTCATCTCCATGACTTATCAGCAACCTTGAGGGGGGTTTCATTGCCCAAGAATAACGTTGAAGGACACCACATGTTGAACACTATGAATGTTTAAAAATATGACTATTGTAGGAATATTGTCTCTTTTTCTACATGGGTGGGGATATTCCCACCACTTATTTTTTTTGCTATTTACTCCACTTTTGTTTTATTTTAATAGTTTTGAAATACTAAAATCATTTACTTTCCTAGAAAATTATACTCTTTTGATAAACCCAAAATCCCTTTAAAAGCCAATTAGGTCTCGTCAATTTTATTTCACACAATGCACATTGCTCGTTTTTTCCAAGTGACATACCCCACCGGATGTCCATCATTGGCTATTGCCGTCGCCCTCACCCTTCCTGTCGACATACCCCACCGGAAGTCACAATTCTATGAATATTTGCAACTTTTCTGGTAAAACCATGATTTTGGTGATACACATTTTGGATGATTTTAAATTCTAGATTTTTGGGACTATTTTGTTTAGATTATGCTACGTTTTGAGACTTCATTGGTTTGACTTTGGATTTTATATTGGTTGGATCCTTAATCAGATCTTTTAGATTAATTTGTTATTGTTTGTCTTGATTTTCTTAATGTTTATGTCTTGAGTTATGCCCTAAATGAAAGAGTACCCTAAACCACTAATTTGCTTTTAAAACAAAAGACATTGATTGGCTTTTAAAAGGTATTTGGGTATATTTAAAAGAGTATGATTTTCTAGGAAAGTAAATGATTTTAATGATTAAAAACTATTAAGACAAAGCAAATGTGGTGTAAATAGTAAAAATGATGGTGGGAATAGCCCCACCCTTCTACATTTAAACAGGAACTGAGAGGGTTACTCGTTCCTTGTGTGCACCGCTGTCTTGAATTGGGATGAAACTCCCGACTAGGCCTTCGAATCGGCTATTCTGGAAAGTAGGAGACTACTGAAAGAATCCTTTTCCTTTTGGAATTTCTCCAAGATTCCTAGAGTCGCTAATCGTGTTGTTCATAATATCGCCCAATAGGCTGCCTTTTGTAATATTGATAGTCCAATTCTTATTGGTGACATCCGTCTCGGTGTCTTTATGGAATGTCACCAACAAGGAATTGACAACCATCCTTTTAAACCTACTGATTAATGCAGTTTAGTTCCTTTCTCAGCAGGGGGAAAAAAAGTATTAGGTCATATATATTTCAAAACTACTGTATCTGCACAGAATCCAACAAAGAATGAGTCAAAATAAAAACCGCGTGCCAAACAAGTCATTCCCGTCATTAGTGCTTTGGCAACTTTGCACACTCAAGTTTTGACTCCAAATAGAGCAAACAATGGATCTCTCCTTTATTAATGGATTGCACTTATCAACCTCAGGACAAAATATCCGTAAGGTTTTGAAACCAATTTCAATTGGCCTAACCACTGAAGCGTAGAAAAATCCTACTAATTGTACTAGCTTTTTTATAATCCAAGACAACGTAAAATTGTACATATAGTAGACATCAGTCAGGCTCTAAAGAGGGCGTCATTTCTTTATTTAAAAGGGCCTCTGTTTTGACCGTCGGATCGTTTTTTCATTAAGGGCAGTTTTGTCATTTCACAGTTTTAAAAACACGATCCGACGGTCAAAACAGAGGCCCTCTCTTTAATAAAAAGATGACGCCCCTGTTTAAAGAATCTTTGCAGTATACATATGTGTATATATATATATATATATATGTGTGTGTGTGTGTGTGTGTGTGTGTGTGTGTGTGTATTGTAGTATGGTCAAGATAAGAACAACCGACGCTCACAGGATTCAACTTATTCCACCATGTCTGAAAGATTAACAGAATCATCAAATGCACAAGTACTATTAAAACACATCTTTATACTCTTTTCTTCTTTCCAAAAGTAAAAATGGTACAAGATTCTATCAAAATGTGAAACTAGTTTTATATTCATTTCAATGAAATGTCACATTCTTGAGGAAGCAAAGAAAGCGCATGAACTTGTCCATAAGAAAATGACAAACCACCGGAAAGCAAAGGAGATAAGTTTCTAGCTCCAAAGTGTCATAGCTTGTTCCTCTTACACCTCAATCAATCAGTGATAAATTTATGCCTCCCAAATAAAAGTAAAAGAAAATCAAAATCAAAATAAAGATGAGACCAACCATTTGAGTTCTCACAAAACCGAAACAAAAGCAAGGAAGTCAAATTTGAACTATTTGGGAATTGAGCTCATACATGTCTAGGAAACTCGTAAAATTGTTGGCTTTGTATATGTAATTGCAGAGTATATTCGTAGCCTAATGAAGATGATAGACAATCTAAGCAAGCCTTACAACACTTTCTCCATCTTCCACACCGGCCATTGTGTCATATAATGGCTGGTTTAAGGTCTCTGGCAAGTAAAATGAAAGCAAGCCCCCCACAATACCACAAAACCCAAACACCGCAAATGGTAATCCACCACCCATAACCACCACAAATGGCGTCAATATCGCTCCCATCTGAGCCGCCTGCGTTGCACATCCAAGCGCCGCATTTCTAACCACAGTCGGAAACAGCTCCACCGTGTATATAAACAGCAAATTATAAGTACCCGCCATCCCAAATATCCCCAAAATGCCGCAAACCATCCTTACCACTTTCCATTTCCCATAGTTTCTCACCAAACTCCCTAAAACGCAGAAAAATCCACTAAACCACAATGTCCCAATTGCCAATGGCTTCCTACCAAACCTATCCAACAAGATTGCAGTCAATAGGTAAGCGGGCATTTCTGCTATTGAATTAAGGACGACATTGAGATATAGATTGGTTCCGAGATTGACCACGTTTAAGCTAAGGCCATAATAAACAACAGAACACAAGAAATTAATGGCAACGGCTAGAAATAAACGAAAACGTAAGAGTGGTGACTTTAGTACATCTATTAGATTTCCGGTTATGGCTTCTTTTGTGATATTTATAGCATTATTTGGAGTACTATTGTTTGCTTCCTCATCAAGAGCTATAAGGGTATTTTCAGGAACGTGTTTTCCATTGGATTTAGCTATTTTTCGCATGATTTTCATGGCCTGATTGGTCTTTCCGCGGATTAGGAACCACCTAGGGGACTCAGAGATGAAAGGAAGGACGACAACTAGATATAGGATAGAGGGTATAGAGGACGCAATATAGAGAGATCGCCATGATGGGAAAATGTAGGCTATGCCAGATAGCAAAGCTATCCCTGCTGAGAAGAAGTAAAATGTGGACATACCGGCAACACCGCGCTTTGTGGGTCCCATTGGCTCGGTGGCGAGGACAAAGGCACAGAGTCCAACGCCACCGGTGCTGAAGCCGGTAAGGAGGCGAAATAGAGCGTAGGTCCAGTAGTCTGGGGAGACTGCTGTTAAGCAACCAAACACAGCATTCAAGATACATACAACCGTTAGAGATCCTTTCCTTCCAAATCTGGAGTCGGAGAGATGGCCGAATACTCCCGCACCTGAAAGATAAAGCAGAAGTTAGGGTGTGTTTGGAATGACAATCCGGAATTCATTCTCATCAGTTGCAATCAAATAATTCGAATCATTTTCATTCTCACAATTTTTTACTGTAATACAATGTGCACAAAACAGTTTGTTGGAAAATTGGACCATACTTGACATAAAGGCAGAAAATGCATAGTGCATTGCAAGCAACATTCTGTCAAAACAAATTATTGGTTAGAATGATAAGGATCAAACTTGCATTTGTAATATATAGTTTCTGAGTGGTTGTTGGGTGGGAGTATCTGAGTTCAGATTAGAACCCATCAGACTTTTATCAAAACCAAATCATTCATAAAACAGGCACCCTTTTGATAATGCTAACAGTTTTTTACACTTAAATGTGTCCTACTCCTAAATTTAGAACAACATAGTGTTTCATATTAAACTTTCTTAATTTTCTATTCCAAATTCACTCGAGCTAGTCGCAATATTTATATTAGCCCTGAATTGGGTATTTTTGCTCTATCTACCACCACTCAACGCACGGAGTCACGGACATATAGACACACACACAAGGGCGGACCGAGGGATGGGCTCAGCCCGGTTGCGTCTCAATGTTACTCTTTTGTAGGGGAAAAAAAAGAGTAAAGGCTAATTCAGTCCAGTCTGTCGTTCACCTTATAATTTAGCCTAGACCACCACCCAGTTTCTTAATAGTTAGTCATTTTCGCCCAGTCCAGCCCACACCTTTAAAAATTCATTTGTAACCCATATATGATATATTCATACAAAAATAAAGAGGTAAAAGAAAGGCAAACTTTCAGAACCTATGTTTAGCATCTTAAGACTTTACCAAATATATGCCACGACATTTTGTTAGGAGAGTATCTAATTTTATTTTATTTTATTTTTTGACAAGGATAGCATATTCTAATCAATGATTCCTTCTTGTCCAACTCAGCTGGAGAAATGGGCACAAAACAGGGGGTAAGGTTGGTTGGAATTGGATTTGTGTGCAAAAAGATAATAAAAGTGAGGGGTTATGCAAAAAGGGATACCTCAAAGAAGGGAAAAGAAAAAACTTGTAGATAAGAGAAAAGTCATGGATGGAAATGAAAGAAAAAGTAAAAGGACCATCCTTATAATGACAGGCCAAGAACCAGCCAAAAGAAAAAGAAGATAAGGTCCGTTTGGCAACAACTTTTTGAAGCTCAAAAGGGATTACAGAACCCCAAAAGTTAAAATAAAAACATTTGGCAAACTAGTTTCTGTGTTTCAATCGCTGAAAAATGTGAGTCAATTGTAGAAATTTACAATTGCTCAATAATTGCTTTGAATAACTTTTTACATATAGAGACACACACACAAGGGCAGGCGTAGGGATGGGCTCAACCTTGTTGGTGCTTAATGTAAATCTCTTTGACAAATATAAAAAATAAAAATAAAAATAAAAAATGAATAGGTTAAATTTAGTCCAATCCTTCCCAGAGTTCACCTAATTTAGCCTAGCCCACTACCCACTTTCTTAATAGTAACTAATGGCTCCATTCTAGCCCACGCCTTTAAAATTTCATGTGTACACAATTGCACCCATATAAGGTAAAGAGTAAAAATTTGGACATAAACACTCCACAAATAAATTACTTATTAGTATGAGATTGTCACGTGGTAGAATCATCTACCACATAGGAGGCAATGCAGAAAGGCTAACTTGTAGAACCCATACTTAGCATTTTTAAGACTTCACCAAATATATACCACAATCTTTTGTTAGGACAGTATCTAATTTTAGCTCTTTTTTTTTTGGTGACAAGCATAAGCATATTCCAATCAATGATTCCTTGTGCCCAACTCAGCAGGAGATATGGCCACAAAACAGAAGGAAAAACATATATTAAAAATTAAATAAATAAATAAATAAATAAATAAGTGAAGAGGTGTGTGCAAAAAGATAAAAGTGAAGAGGGGTGCAGAGAGTCAGGGAACGGCGGAAAAACGACGTCGGCGTCTCGTCTCCGTTTTTCTCTCTCGAGCTTTCTCTCTCTTTTCTCTTGATTTTTTGTAAATTGTTTTGAGAGTCTCCCACTCTCTATTGACACATACACACATGCACAATGTGTGGTGTCAATCCCACATTTTTGCAACTTTTCATTTGCATCCCTAAATTTTTTTAAGTTCTTATTATGACATCCCCAAACATTCCATTAATTACCCAATTATTTAATGAGTGTTTGTCTAAGTCCCGTATGGGTCCCAACGTGGGTCCCATATATTTTGTGAAGTTGCTATCGCACCTACCAATTATAAGTCATTTTCAGTTATACCCTTATTTGGTACCAAATGCGAACACATAAATCATCATATAATATGAAAGTATTTAAGCAAATATTCATATAATCACATAAAGGCATTTAACATATAAAATGAAATTTCATTTTATCCGAGCCTTTCACTGGGTCCCACTCCAATACATGTCCCACCTCACTGGGGACTTTTCCATATGGTGTCCTTCGCTGAACACTTTTTCCCACGGCGAGTCCAAGCCTCCCCTTAATCCATTTTATACACTAATTATATCAATTAATGCATATTATGAGATAATTAAACATTTTCCCCGGGTACGAGTGTTACATATATATATATATATTTGCATCATATATAGATAGTATAGTCTACTTTTGATTCTTGTCGTTTTATTGTTTACATAAGCATTTAATAAATTACACCACAAGCAAAGAGAAAAAATTTTGAAAAAAATGAGAAAGAAAATAAACGGCATGTATATATGGGCTGGGCTAGAACATTTTTAAAATAACAAACATATCATAAATATTGGCTAGGTTAGAATTGGGTTAGACTGAGCTAAGGCTAATGAATTTGGCTTGATTACAAAGTACTACTATGCTGAACTAGGAATATGGACTGGGCTAAAGAATGATTAATACTAGTGGCTGAGCTTTTTATTTTTTGTGAAAAGAAAAAGGTAAAAGATTGCGCCACTAAAATTCGAATCTAAGACATTCCACTTAAGAATCACAAGCATCATCCACTAACATGTGGTAAAAATTTTATTTTAAACTTTACCGTGAACTTTACCCTTATAGGCACACACTGAAGACCTAGGGATGGACCCAACCTAGTTGCAACTCAATCTAAATATGATGGAAAAAAATTTGTATAGGTTAAATTTAATCCAGTCCTACAGAAAGTTCACCTAATTTACCCTACCCCACCGCCCTCTTTCTTAATAGTAACTAATGTTAGCCCATTCCAGCCCACACCTGTAAAAATTCATGTGTATACAATTGCACCCATATATGGTAAAGAGTAAAAATTTGAGCACAAACACTCTACAAACAAGTTACATTAATATCAGTGGAAGAATGTCAGTAACAGAGTTGTCTATCACATAGAAGACAATCACGTAACAGTCTCCTACTAGTATTACTTTAAATAACTTTTCAGGTTTCTAAAGTTACCTGACATATATTCATAATTGGACAGTAAATCAATAGTTAAAACTTAAAATTGTATAGGTTTACAATTGGACAGTTACTTTAAGTAACTTTTCAGGTTTCTAAAGTTACCTGACATATATTCATAATTGACCATCAAAAAATAATGAGTAATGCTAGGTGTACACAAATTTTGTACACACTTTTGCACACAAATGCTTTAAATGCATGTACCTTGTGCTGTTTGAATTTTTCACACTTTTCTGTGCACCACTTACACAGCACAGGGTACATGCATTTAAAGCATTTGTGTGCAAAAGAGTATGCAAATTTGTGTACACCTAGCATTACTCAAAAATAATTCATGCCTAGGTTCATTTCATTTGCGTATATCCGTACAAATTCATAATTGATCATAAAAAAAAATTTAAAATTCATCATGTTCATTTCATAATTTCATTTGCGTGTGTCCGTACGTGCATTAGTGCTATCAATAAAGTTTCAACATTTCTGCAATTTGACGTACTAAAAGAAGAAATGGGCCCATTACCTGGCATGCCGAAAAAAGGTGTCAGACTATGGAGATCTTTATTAGAAACTATTTCAGTATATTTTTTTTCGGTGTAGATCATTTTGCTCCTTTCATATAAAAGGTAAAAATATTATATTATTTATGTAAAGAGAACAACACCATTTGTGTTGCAGGAAATGTACTGAAGTTCTTTATTTAGTTTAACTTCTTATACTCAATGATGTCATATAGACACTATGAGGAGCCAGAATTTTTAATTAGAGGTTAGACTATGCAAATGTACATATAGGTAGGGGTGTAAATCGGTCGGTTGGTTGATTTTTTTCGGTTTTTTGGGTGTATAAAAATCTACCAATAGGGGTGTAAAGCGGTCGGTCGGTCGGTTTTTTAGGGATTTGGTCGGTTTTGCGGTCGGTTTTAGCTTGTACATGTATTTAGAAAACCGACCAATCGGTTTTCGGTTTGGTCGGTTTGCGGTCCGCGGTTTTTTCTTACACCGCTACATATAGGAGTGGGTTTATACATGGTAGTGCCGTGATGTGAATATTTTTAGGCCTATTTATTCACATTTTAGTGTAAGATTTTATGTATATCACGTTTTCCAACAATAAGGCTTGATTGTTTATTGTAACTTTGTTCAACTTGACGGTAATACAATTTGGATTGAATTAAAAAAAAAAATTATTATGCAGGATTGAATTAAATTGAAAAGTGATCAAAAGGTGACGAGACAATATTTAAGCCGAGTTTAATTACTATTGGGCCAATATACTCCACATTAACTATTTTTTTTTCAAAATGTGGGACAAATTACACATGTTACATATAAAAATACTATCTTCTCCATATAAATTTTCGTTTTTTTCAAAAATTAGAAGAGCTATAACCCACCCTAGATCCCATGCACATTCGCCCTTAAGACACTTATTAAGCTCATGCTGCTCATCATAACCTTTATCTTAAGTAAAGCATTTTCATATAATTCTTTAAGCATCTAATATGTTTTGCAATTTAATAAAAATGTAGTCGCCTACACCAAAAAATAATTACACGCATAGACCAATCACACTTGTACATAAGCAAGCATAGGTGTTGCATAAGTTCAATCTTGTCTCACATCGATAACAATCATAAATCGTGTCTCGCATCTAATTGTGAGATATGTCTCTTCCTTGTGAGAGCCCTCTTGGGTTAAAAGCCCAAGAGGACATAACATGCGAGCTTATCGTAAGACCAAAAACTTAGGCTAGTAAGTGAACTAATGAGATCGAAAGTGGACTGGATCAATAATTCTAACAGGATGACTAACCAAGACTTTTCATATCTCAATAACGACGTACGTACATAGCTAATTTGTAATTTTAATGGGAGTTACTAAATAAATCCACCAAATTTTTCAACATGTACGTGTAGGATGTTTTTTGTTTTTTTTTTTTTTAAACTCAAAGGTAGTATTAGGTAAATTGAGAAATTATATGAGTATATCTACAACTCTCAATTTAACTAGTTTATAATGACATATTAAGTCCTCATCTCTAATTAAACTACTAATTAACATCAAATGACGTCTAGCCTTTTGCTAACGACAAAGACCAATACAAATTTGCCTTTCTTAACCTTTCTAATTTTCCTCAGAAACGGACAGATTATCTGTCACCCATCATCTCTATCATTATCCTCTTCTCATAAGAAATACGTGTTGGTCGGACTCACACTCACCTTTTTCTAATATTTATTATAGGGTTAATTACACTTTACTTATCTTCTGTAGTTTAAAAGTGACCACTTAAACCTTCTGTGCTTTCGGATAAAGTGTCCTTGCTAAAATTAGTTACCACTTTACCACATGTGGTTTGGCCTGATGACACTTTACCCCTCTATGGTTTGGCCCGATGACACTTTAACCCTCATGTGCTTTCGGGGTAAAGTGTTAACTTAACACTTTCTGTAACGGTGAGACTTTACCCGAAAGCGTAGGAGGTTAAGTGATCACTTTTAAAGCATAGGAAGTAAAGTGACTTCGAGTCAAACCACAGAGGAATAAAGTGTACGTAATTAACCCTTTATTACAATCTTTTGTTTGTTTGTTTTGAGCAGAATCAGAATCCCAAATTTGGATTTTGCTAACAATGCTTTTGCAAATCCTCAATGTTTGTTGGTTCAAACGCATTATAAATAACTACGGGGTTTGTGAATTGTGGTATATAACATTTGTGAGATTCAAATTTAAGAACTGTATTATTTTTAAGAAATATATATTTGAAAACCATAACAAATTTATTAAATAGGTTTGAAAAAGAAAATGAAAAAGAAAGAAAGTCTATGCATATAAAGGACAGTGTGATATTTTATTAAGGTGACATACAATTATTTCTATGCTTATGCAGATTTCATGGAAAAAAAAAAAAAAAAACGAAGTACGTCATATGCCAATTGTCAACAAAACATTGTTTAATTTGTGCTCTAATAGTATGCTATGATGTTAACGAAAACAACATTATACTTTTTCTATTGATCAATTCAAGATGAAACAAACCAACAAAAAGAAAACAAAGTGTGGGAAGACTTATGAGTCGCATCCTATTGTATCACAGAGTTAGAATTAGGGTGTGTGAGATAATCTAACTAGTTAATTAAAGGGTTAATTACACTTTAATCCATCAAATTATACACATATTTTTAATTGGATCCATAAACTATTTTTTTTTTTTTTCAATTGGGTCGTTGAACTTCAAATATTCATTCAATCAAACCCAAGAAAATTCTGACACTGTTAGCTTAAATTATTAGAAATTGTCACATACGTTTTGTGCGTAATGTTTACCTGTCACATGTTAGGTTAAGACAAGCACAGAAGATTGTGAATGACTAAAAAATTATGCAATTTTGGGTATGATTGAATGTGATTTTGGATCTAGTCGAATGTGTTTTCGAATTTGATTGAACACGATTTCGGATATGCTTGAATGCAATTTTTCACACTATTCACAATCTCCCGTGTTTGTCTTAACCTAACATATGTGACAATTTCTAATAATTTAAGTTAACAGTGTGGGTCTGATTGAATGAATTTTTGAAGTTCAAAGATCCAATTGAAAAAACAAATTTAAGTTCATAAATCCAATTAAAAATAAATGCATAAGTTAATGAACTAAAGTATAATTTACCCTTAACTAAAAGATAAAGAAACTACTTAAAAAAAAAAAAGTCACTTAATGTGTTCTCATGTCCTTTTAAATCTGTTTGTTGACTATTACGAGTAAATATTCAAACACCACAAACACACACACGAGTATAGTGGTTATGTGATAAATTATCGACGCATATTTTCCTTAAAAGTAAAAAGAAGATTGACATGTGTATTTAATAGTGACATGATGGATATTTTCTCAACAATTGACACCCTTAAACTTAAAATTTCCAACAATTAAAATCTCATTCTTTTTAAATTTTCAATTTTATCTAACGGTACGCCTTAGCTCACTGGACTAGTTGCTTTGGCTATATCTTATATGGGTCCGTTTGGGAATATTTTATGAGCCGCGCTGGAAGGTCTTTCAGCTTATAGGACCGTTCGGAAGGCCAACTTTTGCAGAAAAAGTAGTCCAAGGGGTGCTTCTTCCCAACGCGTCTTTCTGTGTTTACAAACGCAAAAGTTGAAACCCACCCAAACAAGCCCTTTTCTATCTATACAAATTGCTCAGACATGTAATAGACTCTGACAACAGGACAACAAAGTGAACAAACATCATGCGCGATTCTAGAGAGAGAGAGAGAGAGTTTTACGGAATTAATTCTAGAGAGAGAATCGGACAACTCACCGATCATGCAGCCACCAAAGAAGAGTGACTGAGCCAACCCAACCTTGTACTTCTCTCCACAAATCAATCCCCACTCGGACACGGTCGACCCACTCGATCCACCAATCCATTCCCACGAACCGGGTTGTAACCCACAAACACTCAAGGCCACAGACGAACAACCCGAACCCGGCTCCCCTTCCAAGCACCTCCAACCCGGTTCGCGGTCCGAAAAGATCATGACCATAGTGTGAAATGCCTCAAGAGCCCAAGCCAAGCTGGTCAGCACAAAGTGTCTCAATTGCCAAAACCCGAACTCGCCACAGTGTCTCTGTAACATGTCGTCGATGCATAGCTTCACGGTCTCAGGCTCGGGTTTGGGTTCGGATTCGGATTCTCCTGTGAGTTTTTTGACCGGTGGGATAAGTGGTGAACGGAGAGCCCGATCATCTGATTCAGACGACGTCGTTGGCATCTTAGCTGCCAAAAAGTTCTCTTCTAGCTAGTCTTTCTATCTTAATTTTGTTTTGGCTCTAAAGTGTTTTCTGGGGACATATCTATATATATACACACACAAGTGGTATATACTTTGTGTGGTCATATATAAGAGGGGATATACCATGATGTGACACGTGGGAGGCTGATCCAGCCTTCGATTTCTGGGTATTTTGGGAAATTATGTGCACTGCCAACCAAGAGTTGGTATCTATCCGGATTTGTGTCTTGAATTTGACCAAAAAAAATATTTGCAGCCGAAACGTTTCTTTTAAATTTTTGTTTCAAGGAAAAAAATAAATAAATAAATAAAAGAATAATAATAAAAATCGAGTGCTCAAAATTTATCCCATGTGTGGGACCCATAACTTATCACATGGGCAGCTAGAGATAGCAAATGCAGAGAGTTATTATACCATCTACCACATGGACGATATTATTTATTATTGTTAAAATTATTTTGTAACTAAATTGGAGAATTAATATATTAATTTTTTTTTAAAATCAGCAAAAGAGTATTATTATTACGAATGATTGGAATCAAACATTACAAAGTGTTCAACTTGGAGAGGATATTGCTCAAGTCAGACTCTAAAACATTTGAAAACCTTTGCAAGCTTTGTTAATTGGAGAATTAAATTTTAAAATCATAACATTTAAGTCCACATGTTTAATTTGAGAGTAATGATATGCTTCCAAAATACATGTGATAGTGGGTTCACTGGATTACCATTGAATGAATGATGTTATACAAAGTAGTCCACCATTATTGAAGAAGTAAATGTTATGCTTCACAAATCCACAGCCTAGATGATGTGGCACTGTGAGGTGGCTTCAACATCTCCTCTAATCAAAATTCTGTGATCCCACAGTCACGTCATTTGAGATTTGGATTTGGGAAGCATAACATTACTCTTATTGAAGATGGACTCATTACCTCATGTGTTTAGAAAAGCATTTGGGTTAACTACAAAATTTGGGAAGCATAACATTACTCTTAATTTTATAGTGGGTAAAGCTATGATTCTCAAATTTGGAATATCTCAAATGTTGTGAGAGTAATACTACATGCAGTAGTCCGTGACACCACGACCACAACATGTGGTACAACTATCAAAGCCATTTGGATTAAAATGTACGAACCATAGCATTACTCTTTCGTAATTGGTTTGTGTAGTATTATCAAAGGTCATTGCCAGGAACTAATAGTCGTTTGGATTGTGAGAAGTGGAGAGGAAGAGATGAGAAAAGAAACCCCTTTCTCTCCACTTCTCTAGTTTGGTAAGTTAAGCTGGGAGAGACGATGGTACTAGTGGAGAGAATTGGAGAAGTTAGGTAGAAAAGAGTCTATATCAGAGAAACATGGAGAGAAGAAAAGAAATAGGAGAGGCGAAGTAAAAAAAAAAAAAGTTCACTTATGTAAATCGGAAAAATTCATAGAGAAGAAAAGAGACTGGAAATAAACACATTTTCAAAAAGACCAATATTTCTTGAATACGCCACAATTAAAGTATGATTGATATGTAGAGGATGAAATAGTACACTGATCTTAAATACTTTCTCTTTCTTCTTCTTTTTATTAAAGTTAGTCAAACAAGCGACAGATGTTCCATATCTTTTTTGTTCTCTTCTTTACTTTTCTTTTAGTGAATTTTTATTCTCTCCGCTTCTCTCAATCCAAATAAAGCCTATGGATTCACTTTCTGGTAGAGTTCACATGCAATTTCTCGGAAATGGCATTGTTTGGGAACCACGATTAAAAGACTAATCAATGACATCCTTCTGGAAACCAATACGTGGAAAATCCGCAATTGCCAGAATCCTCGATTGCCTTACAATCACAGTCGGAAAGTTTTCCCAAAGAGGGCCTATGTTTCTCTATTGCCACAGAAAGAGTTGATACTTGTTAGGCAGACTGAACAAAAAGGAAATCCTGAATTAATGAATACAAACATTGAGTTGGCGAACCACAGGGGAATAATGGAGACAGAAGGGCTCAAGTGGTTTTAGCAATAGGCAGAGAAAATATCACTGAGTATTGATTAGGGATAACAAAAACCAATCAAGCCTAGAGAGCCAAAGTAAAGATAAAAGATTCTTAATTTTCCTTGTTTCTGGGCCCTTAATATTGGGTTCATTCATTCAAAAAAAAAAATATTGGGTTGATTTTTAACCTGGACCCATTTATATGGTTTGCCTCGTCCACATGGGTCAAGTGTTCATTAAATGAGACTACGACTCTAATTGAGCAACAACAAAAAAAAAAGAGACTACGGCTCTAATAAATTTTTTTATTTGGTCTAGTGTTTCTTGCGAGGACATAAGTGTCAAGGCTTGGGAGATGAGGCGAGGTTCGAATGCTGGTATGAGTGTGACATAATGAGCATTTTTATCAACTAGGCTAAATCATTGCTCAACTAGGACTCTACTTAGTCTTGCTATTTTATATATATATATATATATACGGCCAGTGTCACACCCCAACGGCCCAACCCGCCCCGCGGGCTAGGACACGTGTAACAAAGCCAACAAGTACCAACAATTATTTATATGTTCCAAGAATTACATTTTAAACTGAAATACCAGGGGTAAAAACAACATTCTATCAAATAAGTTAATAAAAAGGAATAAAATAAAGTTTTTAAACTGTCAAATGGTACTTGGACAAAGTTTCCCCTATTACAGCACCATTCATCATATTTTCATAAACTAAAACATTTTAACCCCTGCTACACTCATTTATTTAAATATTTCAAAACACATCAAAATCCAACTAAATATATAGATATTACAAACTCATTCTAACATTTATTTCTAAATATATTTAAAAGTATAAACTTTAATTTATTACAACCTTATTCAAATCCTCACATATAAACATATAAGCAAGCTAGACCCAGCCCCGTAGTCTCGATCATTTCTCACTGTGGTATTCATCTGAACCTGCGTGGTCATTAGCCACAAAAATCGAATAAGCTTTCGTTTAGTGAGTACGTGGTGCTAATCATGAAATTGGAGTATTCAATGATTCATAGCACCAATTAAACATTCTTAACAATAAATAGTCGTCGGCGTGTCAAGTATTCAATCACCATCGTTCTGGACCCCTGATTCCGGGTCATTCTTACTTTTTCCGTCGCATATAACGAAATCACTCATTCTCTCGTGACCGTAGTCAATTCGCTGTAGTCGTCACCACTATCCATTTTTCTCTGAGGACTTCATTATCATCCCCCAGAGAAATGGACGTCCCTTATATATGGGCTAAATAATGGTGATTATCAATTGACACCCTTTGACCAAAATAAGCACATAAGCAACTCAACATGTCAACATGTCAACATGGCAATTTCAGTATTTTTGAACATGTTAAATAATAATTAATTACATGATTTTCTACTTTATCACAATTAAGCAATTTAAACATTCACTAATAAATAAATAACATTAAATATCCAATTTTAGGATTAGGACACTCACCTCTATGAATAATCAAATAAGCATAGAAACCCCGAATTTTTCCTAGATCCAGCCCAAGTATGAACCTGTAGTTAATCCTACACAATTTTAGTAAACTAAATATTACTAACCCATTTGAGTCACAATCTATCGATTAAACCCAAATTAAATTACACTATAAGGTTAGGGTTACCCCCACGAGTTTAAATATGGCTTCGTATCGCGATTTGGACAACAAACGACAAAGTTATGGCATCGAATAGCTGGAGCCCTCACTTTCCCCTCTTGCTTCGCGCGTCTTTCTCTGTTCTCTCAGTCTCTGTTTTCCTCTTCTTCTTTTTTTTTTTCTTTTGATGAGCTAACTAATATATATAATATAATATATAATATATACACACGTTGCCCGCCGCCGAGAAACACAGTACTTACGTTTGGTTTATTATTATTATTTTTTTTTTAATAAAATAAGATTGGGATGAGACATGATATGATGCTTCTCAATTCATAGAAATTAACTCATATTTATATTTAGACCTCCAATTAATTTATAAATCTTATTATAAAGCTCTCTAAACTTTTTATTAACTACCAAATATCTAAGTAGGTTTATATCTAGCTATATCACGTATGAGCCCCAAAACATAGCCCCAATTATTATATGAAGGCACTAATTAGCCTACTAATTATGCCATGTGTCTCATTACATGTCACGCCCCGGAGCAGCATAAATAGAGAAAAATAAATTTCCTTTATGGGTCCATAGGGAATGACGGGTGAATAACCGCATTGTCATCTACTCAAACCAATAAACACCACGATAGGGAAGATGCTATTCATAGAACATATCTTATTAACATTAATCAGAGGCTACAGCGGAAACTATAAAAGGTATGGAAGCAACAGATGCCCAAGTACCAATTATAAAAGTCTACTAAAACTATTACAACAGCTGGCTTATAGTCTCAGGCCTATAACAATAACAACAACAGATATAAACTAACTATTACAAGCAGCACGTCTTCTTCTCCAAGCCTTCAGCTCCAAGGCCGGCAGAACATCAGTCTCTCGTCCTCAAGTCCTGCGAAGCTCTAGACATTGGAATGTCCAGGGCACAAACGCCATCAGCTTTGGATACAAAGCTGAGTGAGTACATTAAACAACACTCCTCGCCGTTATTGTTCAGCATCTTAAAATGCGGTTAATCTCTTAACAATGGCGTCGCTCACGGACATAGCAAAGGTCTCATTAAACTGTACATTAATTCAGGGATAGCAGGAAACATATTAAGTAATGACAAGGATAAAGATCATAGTGTAAATATCTCATCACGTATTCATCAAATCAATGCATACAACCCATGCATCCATCCCATGCATATACCTTTACGTCGGGACGCTGAATCCACGACTGAACATCTTCTTACTAGCCATTCTCATATCCATATCCATATCCATCTCTGTATCTGTACGTTGATACCATAATCCAAATCTGTATCCATACGTAGATACCATAATACCAATCGGAATCACCCGACTAGGCAGTAGGTCCTACAATCCCTTGATAGGGTTACCGGTCGTCTACACGGTACCACCTATCTATAAACGATGGAAGCGGCACAACGGACGTCTTTTACGCTGTGTATATTCTCACTGGTCGACTACACGGTGAAAATACATTAGGGCACTAGCCGGACGTAATCGTCAACGGTACACTGGACGTCTTCAACAGTGCATACGCATTACTGGACGTCTTCAACAGCAAGAGGCGTACTAGGAACTCTAACCGTCCCACGTCCACCCGACTCGTCAGCCGTTGATCCCATAGATCCAAAGTACACATATCTCATATTCCACATAGGTCACATGACCCATTTCTCATCAGCTTCTCTTGCCTCTTCACATCACTATCCCATGCATGCTGACACATGTTGTGAAATGCTCATATACTAAGTACTGGAAATACCACATGCTCTGTATTAATCATATCTACTGATTATTGATTATTAACATGCAGTTGTATTCCGTTCTACTATTCAGTTTGACAATAACATATGACAGTTAAACAATTCATCTCATATCGACAGTTGACATAGGATAATTCATCTCGTAATATGTAGTAACTCGTATTTTCATGTTTAAATTGACGATTTACACTTCGTGTGCAATTTAGCTAAAATTGGTCACAGGGGTATTTTGGTCTTTTTCACAATTTTGTAAGTCATGAACTGAAAATATAATTTTTGGAAAAAGTTGCGTATGGTTAAATGATTTGCTATTCGTATTGAAAGTTAAGAGTTTTTATTCTCTATTTAGAAGATATCTCGATTTTAGTCATTTTGAGAAAATATCCGTTTTTGTATTTTTACGACATTTTCTGTAAATATACGACTTTTTAATTATATTATTTAATACTATTACAAGAATAAAAATTATAATGAAAGATAATATTTACCTAACTAGATTTCCACTGTAGTTAATATTATTTCGGAACCCGTAATTATACATGTGTTTCCCCAAACCATGCTTATATCCAAAGCCAAACCCCCAAACAACTCCTATGAGGTGTCATGTGCTTGAGTGTTTTGTGAGGTGTCCTGTGAGGTGTCCTATGAGGTGTCATGTGCTTGAGTGTTTTGTGAGGTGTCCTATGAGGTGTCTTGTGAGGTGTTGTGTATAATATATATATATACATATTGGTGGCCTTCCCCCTTTCCCTATAAAAACCCCTCACATTAGTTGTAGAAAGGAAGGGAAAAAAATAATAATAGAGAGTTAGCCGAGAGAGTGAAGGAGAAAGAAAAGAAAAGAAAGGAAAGGAAGAAATCCCAAATCACACCGCAACCCCGACCCTACGAGGAGCAGAAGGAGAGAACGGAGAAGAAGAAGAAGAAAGAGAGATACCCCGAGACCACCCACGACCACCCCGAACTCGCCGGCGTCACCGTCTTTACCGGTGAGTGCCTATACTCACTTAGTAGCGTAGATATGTATGTTTATATATGTTTTGGCGTGAAAGAAAGAACGGACCCCGAACGTACGGGAAATGTCCAGTTCAATTATGGAATATTACTGCTTTCAATCGATCGAACTTAGTTCAATCGATCGAACTTAATTGAATGTTAATTGTTTAGTTGTTTTATATCTAATGAACTGTTAACCTGTTTATTATCATATATTGATGTTAGAGAACTGCATGGGAATAATACATACGTGGAATAATGGACTTAATGCATTGAAACGTGGAACCCTTTGGTTAATGTTGAGATAATAACGAGATTGAAAAGCCGACATGCATAGTAGTGAGTCTATCAACCACAATGGTCGATACTATTTATGATTGGTACGTACAAATACGGTCACGAAGATCGTATGATATAGGGCCGTAATGTTCTGTAACAAAATGGGCGAGTTGGCCAGTGTAACATCATGGGCGAGTTGGCCAGTGTAACAAAATGGGCGAGTTGGCCAGTGTAACATCATGGGCGAGTTGGCCAGTGTAACATCATGGGCGAGTTGGCCAGTGTAACAAAATGGGCGAGTTGGCCAGTGTAACATCATGGGCGAGTTGGCCAGTGTAACAAAATGGGCGAGTTGGCCAGTGTAACATCATGGGCGAGTTGGCCAGTGTAACAAAATGGGCGTGTTGGCCAAAGTATATCGGGGCGTTTGGCTAGATTATATGGGACTGCGTGTCAAGAGTGAACAGACCGTAGGTATGGGACTACGTGTCTGATTAATGTGGACCCGAGAGTCTATGTTATGTGTGAGACTGCGTGTCAAGAGTGAACAGACCGTAGGTATGGGACTACGTGTCTGATTAATGTGGACCCGAGAGTCTATGTTATGTGTGAGACTGCGTGTCAAGAGTGAACAGACCGTAGGTATGGGACTACGTGTCTGATTAATGTGGACCCGAGAGTCTATGTTATGTGTGAGACTGCGTGTCAAGAGTGAACAGACCGTAGGTATGGGACTACGTGTCTGATTAATGTGGACCCAAGAGTCTATATTATATATCGGGAGATTGGGACGATATCTATTGTTAGATATTGAGTTGGTGCATACATGCATACGAACGATGAGATGATCCTTTTATTGATGTCATTATATACTACATATCTATAGATACTCTGGTAGTATTTGCATTCACTCGGCTTTCGTAGCTGACGGCGTTTATGCCGCTGGATATTCGACGTCCAGCTGGCCAGGGTTATGAGTATTCAGGAGATGCATACATGGATAGGGGCTACAAGGAGGGAGCATACGATGATGGAGGCTATGCTAGAGATGACTACTACGCAAGCTAAAGACTTGGACCTTGCTGTTGATAGTTTATGCTTATGTTTTTAGAGACTGTTGTAATAGTTAAGTTTGTAATCGGCATATGTTGCTGTAATGTTTTATTTATATTTTCTGCAAACACTTTGGTTTTGTAATAGTTAGTATTGAACTCTGATTATATATATCAACCTTAGAACTTTCCAATGCGTGGTTTACATCATTACTCTGATGGTTTGACTTTGGTTATGGACAATATGGTGACTTTCAACTGTCATGGCCTACGGGTCCAAAAAGGAATTTATTTTCTCTATTTTTGCTACTGCGGGGCGTGACAGGATTTTTGGTATCAGAGCCTAGGTTTTGTAGTCGTGTTCACCAATTGTCCAACATATATTGAGTTTGAACCTTAAGATTCCTTGAGATAGGGGTTGACTCTATAAGTTAAAATTTTTGAGTTGATCGTATAAAGTTTACTTGCTATAATGTGATAATAGTTATAACTATTATGTTTAGTGCGGATTGCTTTCTATGATTATTTTTGGGATCGACGACTAACCAATAGATGTCTGTATAGGTACCCAAACCTACTGCATCGATGGCAGGAAGACCTCTTACCCGGAACCATCCTACACAGATCGAAGATGCACCCTCAGCACCCCAAGTTGCTGACCCGACTGGATTGTTCGAAGCCTTTGTACGTAGGATGGAACGGATCAACAATCCTAACGTGCATAACGGAAATAACCATGCACCACCTCCAAGGCCAGTTGAGGATCGCATAGTAGAACGTTTCCGTCATTTTCGTCCGGAGAAGTTTGACGGGAATACTGAGCCGTGGCAAGCGGAACAGTGGCTTCGAGAGATGGAAGCGATCTTCGAGACACTGGGATGTAATGAGATCGAGAAGCGTCGACTGGCGACATTCCAATTGACTTATGCAGCTGCCGATTGGTGGGAATCGGAGAAGGCAACCGTAGGAGAAGATGCGGCCAGAAGGATGCCCTGGATCACATTTAAAGGGCTCTTTCTTGAGAACTACTTTCCTCAGACCGAGAGGAACAGGAAGGAGAGAGAATTCATCGAACTAAGGCAAGGGAACCTTACCGTGAGGGAATATACGGTGCAGTTCGAGCGATTATCCCGTTTTGCTCTTCATATGATCGATACCCCAGAGAAGAAGAATAGGCAGTATCACCAGGGCCTCTCACTGCCACTACAACGGATGACTCTTAATCATCAGGGTCAAACCTTCAAGGCCATGGTAGGAATGGCAGTCGGTCATGAGGATATTAATGGACGGGAGCAAGGACGTTTTGGGAATCGGCTACCACCTAGAGGTAACCAAGGACCTAGACCTCCGATGCAATTCCAAGGGAACAAGCGTAGCTGGAATGGAGAGAGAAGGCCACAACCGGCGTTTCCCCAGAAACGTCATGCTGTGAACCCAGCTCCTCATCCACAAGGACTTCCTGTTGTTATTGGAGACAATACTGGTGGATGCCTTAATTGTGGAAAGCCAGGTCATTTGGCTAAGGATTGTCGAGCTTCCAAGAACTACAACAGGGCGGGCGTTCTCTGTTACAACTGCAACAAGCATGGCCACATCAGCAAGGATTGTAGAGCACCACGTAGGGCATACAACGGACTAGCTGCTCAGGGCCAAGTTGGACAGGCTCGTATGAATGCTATTCTTCCGAAGCATGCGGGATTGGATGAGGCTGAACAGCAGAACATGGAAGGTACTCTTACGTTATTCAGCACTCGAGTTAAAGTTCTATTTGATACTGGTGCTTCAAATTCGTTTATTGCAATCGGGATTGTTAAACTTTTGGGTTTAGTACCCCAGGCGCTTGATGTAGCCCTGAATGCGGTATCACCTTTGGGAGTAACCGTAAGATTAGGAAAAGTGTGCAAGGACTGTGCGTTAACCCTAGAGGATAGGATTCTTCCCGCAGATCTAATCATTTTGTCAATGAAGGAATTTGACATCATCTTAGGATTTGATTGGCTCACAAAATATCGTGCTAAGTTGGACTGTGCCAATAGGAGGATTACCTTTTCGGTACCAGGAAGTCAGCCTTTTGATTTTCAATGCAACCCCTCTAGCGATGCTTTTCTTACTAGCCGTCTAGCAGCTATGGAGAGCTCGACTTCAGAACTCACTATTGCACAGATTCCTGTAGTCCGAGACTTTGAGGATGTGTTTCGAAATATTTTAGGACTACCACCTAAACGGGAGATTGACTTCTGTATCGAGTTAGTGCCTGGTACTTTACCACAATCGAAGGCTCCTTATCGGATGGCACCAACGGAGATGCAAGAACTAAAGAAGCAAGTACAGGAGTTAGAAGATCTCAAGTTTGTTCGACCCAGCACGTCACCTTGGGGGGCACCAGTGTTGTTCGTCAAAAAGAAGGACGGAACTCAGCGACTTTGTATCGACTATAGGGAGCTCAACAAGGTTACGATTAAGAATAAGTACCCACTCCCTAGAATCGATGATCTGTTTGATCAGTTGCAAGGAGCGACGACTTTCTCGAAGATCGACCTACGATCTGGATATCACCAATTGTTGGTTCGACCTGAGGATATTTCAAAGACTGCTTTCAGGACGAGGTACGGGCATTATGAATTCTTGGTTATGTCTTTTGGATTAACCAACGCCCCAGCGGTATTCATGGACCTAATGAATAGAGTATTTAGGCCCTACTTGGACCAGTTCATTATCGTGTTCATAGACGATATTCTGATCTACTCCAAGACCGAGGAGGAACATGAGGGACATGTAAGGATCGCACTACAGACCCTCCGAGATAACCAACTGTATGCGAAGTTCAGTAAGTGCGAGTTTTGGCTGAAGGAAGTCAAGTTCCTAGGACATGTTGTCTCACGAGATGGAATAGCAGTAGACTCGTCAAAGACAGACGCAGTTTTGGATTGGAATATACCAACTACTGCAACAGAAGTCAGGAGTTTTCTTGGTCTAGCTGGATACTATCGGAGATTTGTGGAAGGATTCTCCAAGATCGCAGCTCCTCTTACCGGACTGACGAAGAAGGATTTGAAGTTTGAATGGGGTAACAAGCATAAACACGCATTCCAGGAATTGAAGGAAAGATTGACCTCAGCGCCAGTGCTTGCGATACCCAAGAGCGGTGAACAGTTCACCATATATAGCGACGCATCACACCAAGGACTCGGATGTGTTCTGATGCAAGATGGAAAGGTTATTGCATACGGATCACGGCAGTTGAAGCCTCACGAGTTGAATTATCCAACGCATGACCTTGAACTAGCCGCGATTGTTTTTGCACTCAAGATTTGGAGGCATTACCTCTATGGTGAGAAGTTCGATCTATTCTCAGATCACAAGAGCCTGAGGTACTTATTCTCTCAAAGAGAGTTGAACATGAGGCAACGACGTTGGATGGAATTGTTAAAGGATTACGATTTTACGTTACAATATCACCCTGGGAAAGCGAATGTAGTGGCCGATGCGCTAAGTCGGAAACCCAGGAGGATAGTAGTAGCTTCTCTTATGGTCAAAGAGTGGCAGGCATTGGAAACTTTTGCTGAATTTGGTATTCAAGCCTCAAATCTAAGTGAAGGGCGACACTTTGGATGTCTATTGGTGCAACCTACCCTCATCAGTCGTATTTTGGAGGCACAAAGGAAGAATGAAGGACTTCAGGAGTGGTTCGCAAGCAACACAGTGAAAGAACCCGAGAATTGGAGTGTTGATGCAAATGGAGCACTCAGATGCAGAGGCAGACTGTGTGTGCCGGATGAAGATAATCTCAGAAAGGACCTACTGGACGAAGCTCATAAGTCACGAATGACTATCCACCCAGGAGGTACAAAAATGTACAAGGATTTGAAAAGAAACTTCTGGTGGGAAGGAATGAAACGAGAAGTTGCTGAGCACGTGTCTCAATGTCTTACGTGTAAGCAAGTGAAGGCGGAACATCAGAAACCACCCGGACTTCTACAACCACTACCAGTTCCCGGATGGAAGTGGGAACATATCACTATGGACTTCGTGGTAGGATTGCCGAGATCCCAACAAAACCATGACGCTATTTGGGTAGTTGTGGATCGACTTACCAAATCAGCGCATTTCATAGCTTATAGTATGTCATACTCGGTCGAACGTCTGAGCCGTATGTATATACAACAAGTCGTGCGACTACACGGTGTACCTGTATCAATCGTATCCGATCGTGATTCAAGATTCACTGCAGAGTTTTGGAAAAGTCTACAGACAGCTTTGGGAACTTCGTTAAGCTTGAGCACTGCCTTTCATCCACAGACTGATGGGCAGACTGAACGAGTTAACCACGTGATGGAGGACATGCTTCGAGCGTGTGTTATTGATTTTGAGGGCTCATGGGAGACTCATCTACCGCTGATAGAATTTGCGTACAATAACAGTCACCACTCGAGCATAGGAATGGCACCCTTTGAGGCATTATACGGAAGACCGTGTCGATCGCCGTTGTGTTGGGCAGAGGTTGGAGAAAATCAACTACTCGGACCAGAGTTAGTTCGGGAAACTAACGAGAAGATCCAGGTTGTGAAAGAAAGGATGCGTACGGCGCAGAGTCGACACAAGAGTTACGCAGATAAACGTCGCAGGAGTTTGGAATTCAGTGTTGGAGATCATGTGCTACTCAAGGTATCTCCAATGCGAGGCATTGTCAGATTCGGACAGAAACGAGGAAAGTTATCACCACGCTACATTGGACCGTTTGAAATTTTAGAGCGCGTGGGAAAAGTAGCCTATCGACTTGCACTACCGCCTAAGATGTCAGGAGTACATAATGTATTTCATATCAGCATGCTTAGGAAGGTTGTACATGATCCGTCACATGAAATTGACTTCACGGACATTGAGGTGAACAACAACGTGACTTACACTGAAGGACCAGTTCAAATTTTGGAACGAGGAGTCAAGAAGCTGAGGACTAAAGAAATTCCTCTAGTGAAAGTTCAGTGGAGACACCATGACGAACGCGAAGCATCTTGGGAATTGGAATCAGAAATGCGCGAGAAGTTTCCAGCTTTATTTAGTGACTAGCTAGCTCAGATTTCGGGACGAAATCTCTGTTAAGGAGGGTAGATTGTAGTAACTCGTATTTTCATGTTTAAATTGACGATTTACACTTCGTGTGCAATTTTAGCGAAAATTGGTCACAGGGGTATTTTGGTCTTTTTCACAATTTTGTAAGTCATGAACTGAAAATATAATTTTTGGAAAAAGTTGCGTATGGTTAAATGATTTGCTATTCGTATTGAAAGTTAAGAGTTTTTATTCTCTATTTAGAAGATATCTCGATTTTAGTCATTTTGAGAAAATATCCGTTTTTGTATTTTTACGACATTTTCTGTAAATATACGACTTTTTAATTATATTATTTAATACTATTACAAGAATAAAAATTATAATGAAAGATAATATTTACCTAACTAGATTTCCACTGTAGTTAATATTATTTCGGAACCCGTAATTATACATGTGTTTCCCCAAACCATGCTTATATCCAAAGCCAAACCCCCAAACAACTCCTATGAGGTGTCATGTGCTTGAGTGTTTTGTGAGGTGTCCTGTGAGGTGTCCTATGAGGTGTCATGTGCTTGAGTGTTTTGTGAGGTGTCCTATGAGGTGTCTTGTGAGGTGTTGTGTATAATATATATATATATACATATTGGTGGCATTCCCCCTTTCCCTATAAAAACCCCTCACATTAGTTGTAGAAAGGAAGGGAAAAAAATAATAATAGAGAGTTAGCCGAGAGAGTGAAGGAGAAAGAAAAGAAAAGAAAGGAAAGGAAGAAATTCCAAATCACACCGCAACCCCGACCCTACGAGGAGCAGAAGGAGAGAACGGAGAAGAAGAAGAAGAAAGAGAGATACCCCGAGACCACCCACGACCACCCCGAACTCGCCGGCGTCACCGTCTTTACCGGTGAGTGCCTATACTCACTTAGTAGCGTAGATATGTATGTTTATATATGTTTTGGCGTGAAAGAAAGAACGGACCCCGAACGTACGGGAAATGTCCAGTTCAATTATGGAATATTACTGCTTTCAATCGATCGAACTTAGTTCAATCGATCGAACTTAATTGAATGTTAATTGTTTAGTTGTTTTATATCTAATGAACTGTTAACCTGTTTATTATCATATATTGATGTTAGAGAACTGCATGGGAATAATACATACGTGGAATAATGGACTTAATGCATTGAAACGTGGAACCCTTTGGTTAATGTTGAGATAATAACGAGATTGAAAAGCCGACATGCATAGTAGTGAGTCTATCAACCACAATGGTCGATACTATTTATGATTGGTACGTACAAATACGGTCACGAAGATCGTATGATATAGGGCCGTAATGTTCTGTAACAAAATGGGCGAGTTGGCCAGTGTAACATCATGGGCGAGTTGGCCAGTGTAACAAAATGGGCGAGTTGGCCAGTGTAACAAAATGGGCGAGTTGGCCAGTGTAACATCATGGGCGAGTTGGCCAGTGTAACATCATGGGCGAGTTGGCCAGTGTAACAAAATGGGCGAGTTGGCCAGTGTAACAAAATGGGCGAGTTGGCCAGTGTAACATCATGGGCGAGTTGGCCAGTGTAACAAAATGGGCGAGTTGGCCAGTGTAACATCATGGGCGAGTTGGCCAGTGTAACAAAATGGGCGTGTTGGCCAAAGTATATCGGGGCGTTTGGCTAGATTATATGGGACTGCGTGTCAAGAGTGAACAGACCGTAGGTATGGGACTACGTGTCTGATTAATGTGGACCCGAGAGTCTATGTTATGTGTGAGACTGCGTGTCAAGAGTGAACAGACCGTAGGTATGGGACTATGTGTCTGATTAATGTGGACCCGAGAGTCTATGTTATGTGTGAGACTGCGTGTCAAGAGTGAACAGACCGTAGGTATGGGACTACGTGTCTGATTAATGTGGACCCGAGAGTCTATGTTATGTGTGAGACTGCGTGTCAAGAGTGAACAGACCGTAGGTATGGGACTACGTGTCTGATTAATATGGACCCAAGAGTCTATATTATATATCGGGAGATTGGGACGATATCTATTGTTAGATATTGAGTTGGTGCATACATGCATACGAACGATGAGATGATCCTTTTATTGATGTCATTATATACTACATATCTATAGATACTCTGGTAGTATTTGCATTCACTCGGCTTTCGTAGCTGACGGCGTTTATGCCGCTGGATATTCGACGTCCAGCTGGCCAGGGTTATGAGTATTCAGGAGATGCATACATGGATAGGGGCTACAAGGAGGGAGCATACGATGATGGAGGCTATGCTAGAGATGACTACTACGCAAGCTAAAGACTTGGACCTTGCTGTTGATAGTTTATGCTTATGTTTTTAGAGACTGTTGTAATAGTTAAGTTTGTAATCGGCATATGTTGCTGTAATGTTTTATTTATATTTTCTGCAAACACTTTGGTTTTGTAATAGTTAGTATTGAACTCTGATTATATATATCAACCTTAGAACTTTCCAATGCGTGGTTTACATCATTACTCTGATGGTTTGACTTTGGTTATGGACAATATGGTGACTTTCAACTGTCATGGCCTACGGGTCCAAAAAGGAATTTATTTTCTCTATTTTTGCTACTGCGGGGCGTGACATAATATCAATGATAATTGCATATAAGTCTAGTCCTGACATAGTATTTATAAATCTTATCCACACAGCGCAATAACCCATATGGTACAACTATTAACAAGTCTGATATATCATAAGTATAAGACAATATACAAATAACATTCTGCTCATATTCAATCGATTGAACAAACATGTCAATCGATTGGAAACAATATCAATCGATTGGACAAAATACCAATCGATTGACATATCAATCGATTGGAACCCATGGCAATCGATTGAGAAATCATTCAATCGATTGGATCCAATGGCAATCGATTGGACTCTGTCTTCTTCCTCAAAACTGCTGGTTTTATTATAAAAACGTTGGGGTTCTCTTTCCTCCTCATGCACGTTATTATACACACAAATACATCCCAAAAACAACCTCTTTGAGTGAGTTAATAAACTCACCTCTCCCGGCGGTCCGTTGACGGCGTCCCGAGCTCCGCGGCGGCGGCCATGGTGGTTCTCTTTCCTCTCTCTCTCTTCTCTGCTCTCTCTTTCTCTGTCCGTCTCTGTTCTCTCTCTGTCCTCCTCTTCTTCTTCTTATTCTTCTTCTTCTTCCCTTCTCTTCCTCTCTAACCCGAGAGGGTGTGTGTGTATATATATAATATATATGTATGTGTGTATATATATGAGAGTATATATCTCTCTCTCCCCCAAACACACACACAAGCAAACATATATATGTATAAGGGGAGGGGTATATATAGGGAGGGGAAAACAATCACAACCACACAAAACCAACGAGGTGGCCAACTCCAGCTACTCTCAATCGATTGATACCAGGTGTCAATCGATTGGGGTTAGGTCGGCAGGATACCAATCGATTGACAAAACATCCAATCGATTGACATATCAATCGATTGGGATAAAGTCAATCGATTGAACACACCACCTCACCAAAGGCTAAGAAAAGTACTAGGGATCTATATATACCTGAAAATACAGGGTATTACATCATCCACCACTTATCAAAAGATTTCGTCCTCGAAATCTGAAGCAGTAGCCCCTATACCAAAAAGAAATCCATCTCGCAAGACAGACTCTAAATGCTCACGTTCTCGTTTTACATAAACGATTACATCAGCGGCCAACGGGTTAAAGTTCTAGATACGCGATGCAAAGTTATCAACGATCTATAAGTGCTAGGGTAACAGCTACCAATCCTCGAGTTTAGATAAATGAAATTCATATGTCGAACTTCGGGAAAAGGTTCTAGGTAGCACAATCTAATCATTTTACAACATCTGAAACGGCTAGTCTTCAAACACACAAGGTTCCTCCCTCAGGTCAAACTCTACGGTGTGAGGGTTCTATTGATCAAGTGTTCTAATACCGTCTAAGTTGTAGCGAACCATTGTCGTCTACTCCCGTCTTCAATGATGCTTCGAACTATGCTAACGATGTCTCTACTGTATCAACAGTTGGCTGTCTCCTATCTCTGGACTCCTGGTTATGATTGTCAGCGTCCTTAGTCAGTCTCATGTTGCACATGACTTCCTTGTTAACTCCCGTGTTGTTGTCGTCATCCTTTAGTATGTTGACTTGAAAGCATTATGACTCTAACATCGTAGTTGTTGATTTGAGCTTTCTCATGTGTCTCCAAATTCTTACGTACTATTGATATGATCATCTCTTGAGGTCGTACCATCCATTAAATACTCGTTCTGCTTCCACGTATTACCTAAATAGGTTAGGCAGAGCTACATACTGATTTTCATGAGTCGTTCTATTATATAATCTCGACTGGGTGAAAGCAACATGCAAGCGGTGTTTGAAAAGAATCCTTCTATGATACTCTTTATAATTCTGGTGTTGTCTCTGCATTACTCGTATCTCTTCTCGTATACTCACAATCTTCTAATTCGTTCTCTCTTGTCAAAGCTACATCTTAGATTCCTCATCTCTAGTCTCTGTCCAACATACCAATGGTTGGCGTAGTCTTTCGATAGGGAGGCAATTGACGTCATATAAGGATGCATTTGAAGTCTTATAGGGATGTAAAAGAAGTCATATGGGATGCAATTGATGTTATATCTATACTTGGATAACTACTGTTGATCAGTGTCAAACGAATTGTTCCGGTAACTACAATTTACGGTGTAGGCTAATCCTCTTACAATCAAATCAAACAAATACCAAACTTCCTGCAATATCGGGATCATATATAATACATGATGTAGGTGTTGAGTGTTGTACCTTCTGTCTATCGTCCTTGTCTAAGTTGAGACCAATTATTTGTATGGTGAGTCTGCTCTCGTAGTACTTGTTGCGCTGGAGCATTGTGTTGCATCTCTAATTCTGGACAAAACTTACGGACATGACCAACTTTACCACAGTTGAAACATCGTATTCCCCGTCCATTAGATTTCCTGGCTGCTCTGCATTCTTGGGAATGGTGTCCTGGTACTCCACAATTGTAGCAGATATCTCGTTCTCTATGTTGTGTTGGAGTCGTCATTAGTTTTGATTCTTTCTGGTCGTTCCCCATCCTCTTACGCTTCTGGCGGTTGCCCATGTAACTTCTCTCTGTATTTCCTTGTTGAACTTGGTTAGCAGCCAACACAATCTGACTATCTCTTCCTCTCTGATCCGTTAGGGGAAACTGATCGTACTCTGGAAATATTTTATCAAAGTATGGTCCTTCACTAATCTGAGTATCGTCTTCTAGCTTCGTTGCCATTTCTACCAGAGCTTCGAAAGATTGATCTAAATGTCCTATAGTCATATGACGGATATGTGGAACTAGTCCCTGATGATATCTTTTGATCTTCCTTCTTGGGGTATCGATCATATGCGGCGCAAATCGTGATAGCCTCTCGAATTGAGTTGTATATTCTGGCACTGTAAAACTACCTTGGACTAATCGTATGAACTCCATCTCCATTTTGTTCTTCTCGGATTCTGGAAAGTATTTCTCTAGGAATCTAGTCTTGAATGATTCCCAAGTCATCCTTCCTACAGCTTCTTCACCTATCGTAGCTTTCACTGCGTCCCACCAATCTGCTGCTGAGAATGTCAGTTGAAATATAGCCAAATGTCTTTTCTCAGTGTCAGTACATTCAAGTATCTCAAATATCAATTCTATCTGGCGAATCCATTGCTCAGCTTGCCATGCTCCCGTTAATCCGGTAAAGGTCTCTGGTTGAAGAGCACGAAATTCCTTTAGCAGCTTGACTCTTGTCTGACGTACTGGTGCTTCATTGCCGATAACGTGATCCGCACGATTGATTACTTGTTCCATGCGACGGATGAAAACTCCGACGATTCCTGTTGGATCTATCTCAGGAGGCACTACACTAGATACTCCATTCAGCTGGCCCGGGTTTCCTTGAGTCGTCCTAACCATAACGAGTACTGGTAGTGTTCGGTGTTGCTACCTACAATGAAAAATCTATTTGGTCAGACACATTCTATCTTACAGCTCAAGCAAGAACAAAACATGTGGTAACCAATATATAGTACCACTATATAATACGATCACATTAAGCAATACGGATATAAGAATATAACCACAAGGTCAGTCTATCTACCAAGTGTACTCCAATATATCTATGCTCAAGACACGGATTACGAAACTATAGGTTCTACACGTAACGTCAAATCTAAACATTCTATTCCCATTCTCAGGTTCCAAGCTATGAGTATTGTTCAACTAAAATGTGAGAATACTCAACTAACATGAGGCTCAAGGTAACAGGATAATCTTATCCTAAACCTCTTTCTATTTCTAGATCATACCGACTGCTCCGAGATTGCTTCGGGATTTGTCAGTGTCTAAAATCCAACAGCTCTATATATATAGGATCTCCACAACCACAACTAATTCTCAACGCCTTGTTCTCTGTGAACTCAGCTATCAACAGTTCTAACGATTCTTATCGGCTCTAACAGTTACTACCTGCTAACGAAACATTCTCAGATGGATTCTTCAAACTTCTCGTCTACATGACAAGATTTCAGTTCTATCTCATCTCAACTAATCCTCGTGCTATCGATATTAACTTAGGACTCAGGTTCTAATCACAAAAGACAAGAGGTTAACAACTGAAACCTAGGCTCTGATACCAAAAATCATGTCACGCCCCGGAGCAGCATAAATAGAGAAAAATAAATTTCCTTTATGGGTCCATAGGGAATGACGGGTGAATAACCGCATTGTCATCTACTCAAACCAATAAACACCACGATAGGGAGGATGCTATTCATAGAACATATCTTATTAACATTAATCAGAGGCTACAGCGGAAACTATAAAAGGTATGGAAGCAACAGATGCCCAAGTACCAATTATAAAAGTCTACTAAAACTATTACAACAGCTGGCTTATAGTCTCAGGCCTATAACAATAACAACAACAGATATAAACTAACTATTACAAGCAGCACGTCTTCTTCTCCAAGCCTTCAGCTCCAAGGCCGGCAGAACATCAGTCTCTCGTCCTCAAGTCCTGCGAAGCTCTAGACATTGGAATGTCCAGGGCACAAACGCCATCAGCTTTGGATACAAAGCTGAGTGAGTACATTAAACAACACTCCTCGCCGTTATTGTTCAGCATCTTAAAATGCGGTTAATCTCTTAACAATGGCGTCGCTCACGGACATAGCAAAGGTCTCATTAAACTGTACATTAATTCAGGGATAGCAGGAAACATATTAAGTAATGACAAGGATAAAGATCATAGTGTAAATATCTCATCACGTATTCATCAAATCAATGCATGCAACCCATGCATCCATCCCATGCATATACCTTTACGTCGGGACGCTGAATCCACGACTGAACATCTTCTTACTAGCCATTCTCATATCCATATCCATATCCATCTCTGTATCTGTACGTTGATACCATAATCCAAATCCGTATCCATACGTAGATACCATAATACCAATCGGAATCACCCGACTAGGCAGTAGGTCCTACAATCCCTTGATAGGGTTACCGGTCGTCTACACGGTACCACCTATCTGTAAACGATGGAAGCGGCACAACGGACGTCTTTTACGCTGTGTATATTCTCACTGGTCGACTACACGGTGAAAATACATTAGGGCACTAGCCGGACGTAATCGTCAACGGTACACTGGACGTCTTCAACAGCAAGAGGCGTACTAGGAACTCTAACCGTCCCACGTCCACCCGACTCGTCAGCCGTTGATCCCATAGATCCAAAGTACACATATCTCATATTCCACATAGGTCACATGTCCCATTTCTCATCAGCTTCTCTTGCCTCTTCACATCACTATCCCATGCATGCTGACACATGTTGTGAAATGCTCATATACTAAGTACTGGAAATACCACATGCTCTGTATTAATCATATCTACTGATTATTGATTATTAACATGCAGTTGTATTCCGTTCTACTATTCAGTTTGACAATAATATATGACAGTTAAACAATTCATCTCATATCGATAGTTGACATAGGATAATTCATCTCGTAATATCAATGATAATTGCATATAAGTCTAGTCCTGACATAGTATTTATAAATCTTATCCACACAGCGCAATAACCCATATGGTACAACTATTAACAAGTCTGATATATCATAAGTATAAGACAATATACAAATAACATTCTGCTCATATTCAATCGATTGAACAAACATGTCAATCGATTGGAAACAATATCAATCGATTGGACAAAATACCAATCGATTGACATATCAATCGATTGGAACCCATGGCAATCGATTGAGAAATCATTCAATCGATTGGATCCAATGGCAATCGATTGGACTCTGTCTTCTTCCTCAAAACTGCTGGTTTTATTATAAAAACGTTGGGGTTCTCTTTCCTCCTCATGCACGTTATTATACACACAAATGCATCCCAAAAACAACCTCTTTAAGTGAGTTAATAAACTCACCTCTCCCGGCGGTCCGTTGACGGCGTCCCGAGCTCCGCGGCGGCGGCCATGGTGGTTCTCTTTCCTCTCTCTCTCTTCTCTGCTCTCTCTTTCTCTGTCCGTCTCTGTTCTCTCTCTGTCCTCCTCTTCTTCTTCTTATTCTTCTTCTTCTTCCCTTCTCTTCCTCTCTAACCCGAGAGGGTGTGTGTGTATATATATAATATATATGTATGTGTGTATATATATGAGAGTATATATCTCTCTCTCTCCCCCAAACACACACACAAGCAAACATATATATGTATAAGGGGAGGGGTATATATAGGGAGGGGAAAACAATCACAACCACACAAAACCAACGAGGTGGCCAACTCCAGCTACTCTCAATCGATTGATACCAGGTGTCAATCGATTGGGGTTAGGTCGGCAGGATACCAATCGATTGACAAAACATCCAATCGATTGACATATCAATCGATTGGGATAAAGTCAATCGATTGAACACACCACCTCACCAAAGGCTAAGAAAAGTACTAGGGATCTATATATACCTGAAAATACAGGGTATTACATTACACCCTCACAAGGTTACCTAAACTCGTCTCATAAACAATCATGAACTATAATAGAATATTAAAACACTGAATATTTTATCAATTAAATAATCATATGGTATCAGCATGTATCATAATGTACATATTTACATTTACATGTCTACTATTTAACCACATAAATGCACATTTATGCAATTTATATTATTCAAACCTCTCTTGGGTCACACTTTCATATATGTCCCACCTCTAGTGGGACTTTCAACTGTGCCCTTTATCAAGCACTTATCACATCGGGGTAACTGAAACTTACCCAAATCATCACATGCAATTATTTATACTAATTAATATATATAAAATAAATATCACTTCCATTTTTCGGGTACGGATATTACAGCCAGGCTCTAGAGTGAACATACCTAGTGAACTTTTTTTTTGCTTGAAAAAATGCTCACTGGTTATCGTGTATGTGTGTATATTTGGAGATATATGAATATATGTATATATGAATATATGTATATACGAAAAATCTCCAGAGAGGGCGTCTCTTGTCACAGCCCGGTCCCACAATAGCGGAACCGGAGCCCGTGACACGCCACCGAGGCTAAACCAAATCATTAACGTTCCCAAAAATTAGTTTGAAGAACACACGCAGCGGAATAAACAAGTCATTTTTGAAAACTATTCGTCCAGTCGACTGATCCTCGGATCCAGTCGACTGATCCTGTCCAGCAGAAAGTTGGGTTTAAAAACACAATCCAGTCGACTGCTTTCTACACCCAGTCGACTGGGGCTTCAAATTTTCAGTCGACTGATAAAGTCCGGTCGACTGAAGTCTGACTTGAACAAAATATTTTGAATTGAAAACATGATCCAGTCGACTATGTCGGGGACCCAGTCGACTGATCCTCTATGAAACAATGCAGAGAGTTGCTGAAAATAGAGGCTCCAGTCGACTGTTTTCTCAACTAGTCGACTGATTTATGGCAGCAGCACATTCTGCAGAGTTTTCTAAGTTTAAAAGTTTTTGAATTCGAACGGCGATCAAACACACACTTCCAAACGTACTCCAAAGCAATTCTAACTGTATTAACATATTACCAAAGCACAGTTACAACATATTACTAACTATTACAACGTTTTAGATTCGTTCTAACATACCAAGTTAAACATAACTAAAACCATAAGAATTCTTATTACAACATCCTATTATCCCAAAACTATATGGTTAACATTTCAAGTTGCCTTCTATAAGAACTCCCAACCCACGTGCTCACTTCTGCGATTCCTCGCCAGCATTTACACCTGAAATGGTTATTTGAATAACCACACATATTCGATTTGTTTAAGCTAATGCTTAGTGAATAAAACAACATATGTACATGAATGATAAACGTGTCCGCATTCACATCTCTACATTTCATACTAGTCGCCGGAGACTCACGTGCCCGTCCATACTCCCAATCCGCGACTCCTCGCCAATAAGTCCACGCGAAAGGGTAAGACCCACGATTCTACAACACAATCGTGCGACCTTAATGCCTATATCGGCTCCACAAAATGGCACGGTGACCACGCGCTCCTTCTGACCCAAATAAGCAACTTAACATGCTCAAATACATATCACCATGCTCGCGGTAATTAAAACATATCACCGTGCTATTGAGCCTACTTATCAATATAAATGCCCAATATGAACTACACAATATATCTCTAGGAATTAATACATGCTATTCAAACATAACATGAATACATGCCAAGAAATCATTCCAAGACATAGTTGAATCACTCACCTCCGAATAACGCTCCTCTAATTCAATCTGAAGAAAACCCGTGCACAAAGAACGTGCAGAAGTCCGTCTAGTAAAATTCCTATGGATCAAAATTCCATTTATCAACTTTTATGAAAAATTCTAGAAAATAACTTTTCGGAAAACTTAGCCAAACATGCCCTAATAGGTATCAAAACGAAGCTCTTACCTCGAGAAGCTCAAATATGAAATCTGGGAGGAACCAGACTGACGGAAGGTCGTCGTTTGGCGTCGCAAAGCTCTAAGCTCCCAAAATCTCCCTATGGCCTCCTTTCTTGAACTTAGGTTAAGATTTACAAAAATCTAAAGATCCATCTCTATCTATATATAGGCAACATTCTCGGGGAATTACATTTACCTCCCCACGAGTTTTCCAAACTCCTAATCAGTCTCTGAAACTTTCTATACAGCTTATTCATAGCTTTACGAGTGAAACCTCAAAATTATAAAAGTTTCCGACTAAGTTTCGTTTGGTTGCTAAAACACGAATTTCTACATGACGTTTCCGAAGTTGCTAATTAGCCTACCAAATTAATAGCGTGTTCATTCGTTCTCACCAGGATACTAAATCTAACAACAGAAATATATTCTAAGCCAGAAAATAATACAGATATTGCAATACACAGGTAAACATTTATTTTCAGATAAACATTTAAAATGTTCTACAGTGACCGTCTCACACTCGGAGAGATGTCACAACAACAAATTCTAAATCACCACAGTCTCAGAGGGTTCTCTAATACAGACACCCAAATCAACTCGTGAGTCAAAAACTCACCCAAACATGTGTCATAAGACATGCCACATCACATTATCATGCATGACAATGTAATGCAAATGCAATAACACAATTGTGGGTGTTATAATACTCTCCCCCTTAAAAGAAGTTTGTCCCCAAACTTATACCTCATGTCTCGAAAAGGTGCGTATACTGAGTACGCATCTCATCTTCTATCTCCCACGTCATCTCTTCCGTAGTTTTGCTACGCCATAACACTTTCACTTTCGGTATTACTTTATTTCGTAAAACTTGATCCTTCCGATCCAAGATCTCTACCGGATATGCGACATACGTCAAATCACTCTGAATCTCATCCGATGTCGGAGTCATCACTTGATCTCTATCTTCCACTAATTGTTTGCGTAACAACGATACATGAAACACGTTATGAACTTGAGCATACTCGCTCGGCAAGTTCAAACGATAAGCTACGGGTCCAACCTTTCCAATGATTTCAAATGGTCCTACAAACCTCGGGTTGAGTTTCCCGTATCTACCAAATCTGGTTATTCCCTTTGAAGGTGACACCTTCAAATACACTAAGTCTCCTACATCGAATTCCAATGGCCGTCTGCGCTTGTCGGCATAACTCTTATACCTACTCTGGGCTGTCAGTAATCGTTGTCGAATTACCTTTATCTTATCCGTCGTCTCTTGTACAATTTTCGGCCCTTCAATCTTTGTTTCTCCGACTTCCGTCCAACTAATCGGTGAACGACATACACGACCATATAAAGCTTCATAAGGAGCCATACCAATACTCGACTGAAAACTGTTGTTATATGCGAACTCAATTAACGGTAGGTGATCTTCCCAATCACCCTGAAAATCAAGTACACATAAACGAAGCATGTCTTCCAAAATCTGGATTACTCTTTCTGATTGACCATCGGTCTGGGGATGAAAAGCTGTACTAAAGTGCAATTTGGTACCCATTGCTTCTTGCAAGGCTCTCCAAAACTTCGATGTAAAACTACTATCCCTATCCGAAACGATAGAAACTGGGATACCATGTAGTCTCACAATTTTGCGAATATACAACTTAGATAACGTCATCGGCTTAGTCGTTCGAAGCGGTAGGAAGTGCGACGACTTCGTCAAACGATCAACAATCACCCAAATAATAGTGTTCGATCTCTTCGATCTCGGAAACCCACTAACAAAATCCATTGTTATGTGCTCCCATTTCCACTCGGCTATCGGTGACGGTTGTAACAATCCCGAAGGTACTTGGCGTTCGGCCTTTACTTGTTGACAACTAGTACAATGTGAAACATAGCGTGCTATTTCCCTCTTCATTCCCGGCCACCAATAAACATGTCTCAAGTCTCTATATATCTTGGTGCTTCCCGGGTGAACGGTATATTTTGTGTTGTGTGCTTCCTCTAGGATGTTCTTTTTCAACTCTTTCTCACTAGGTACACAAATTCTACCCCTCAATCTCAAAACATTGTTCTCAAACGTGAATCCCAGTTGTTTGCCCATTGGAATCTCATCACAAATCTTCTTCAAAGCCACGTCTTGAAGTTGTTTCTCTGTAATCTCGTGAATCAAGAGTGGTTGTGCCACCATTGTCGACATCAAGCCACTTTCAATCCTCGGAATCACTTCAAGTTCTAAGTTCTCCATGTCTCTCGTCAATTCTTTCTGAGAAGTCAAATCCGATGCGGTATTGGTTGGTACCTTACGACTAAGAGCATCGGCGACGACATTCGCCTTGCCCGGATGATACTGAATTGACAAGTCATAGTCCTTCATCAACTCTAACCATCTCCTTTGCCTCATATTCAAATCTCGTTGTGTAAACAGGTACTTCAAACTCTTGTGATCCTTATAGATCTCACATTTCTCTCCGTATAGATAATGACGCCAAATCTTCAATGCAAAAATCACGGCGGCCAATTCTAGATCATGTGTTGGATAATTCTTCTCGTGCGGTCTAAGTTGTCTCGACGCATACGCAATGACTTTATCACCTTGCATAAGAACGCAACCTAAACCTCTATATGAAGCATCACTATAAATAATAAATCCCTCAGTCCCTGATGGAACGGCTAAAATTGGTGCTTTCACTAGTCGACCCTTCAACTCTTGGAAACTTTCTTCACATTCTGGACTCCAAACAAAAGCAATATCTTTCCTCATTAACTGTGTCATCGGCATTGCTATACGCGAAAAGTCTTTTACAAATCTCCGATAATACCCAGCTAATCCTAGGAAACTTCTGATGTCTGTCACATTCGTTGGTCTCGCCCAGTTGGTAACTGCTTCTATCTTCTGAGGGTCTACAGAAATTTCTTTAGCTGATACAATATGTCCAAGAAAAGCAATCTCTGTCAACCAAAACTCACACTTCTTCAATTTGTCGAATAATCTCTTTTCACGCAATCGTTGTAAAGCTAATCGCAAATGATACTCGTGATCTTCTACGCTTTTGGAGTAGATTAGGATGTCATCTATGAACACAATGACAAACTCATCTAAGTAGTCCTTGAAAACACGGTTCATCAAGTCCATGAAAGCAGCTGGAGCATTTGTCACTCCAAATGGCATAACTAAAAATTCAAAGTGACCATACCGAGTCCTGAAAGCTGTCTTCTCAACATCTTCCTCTTTGACTTTCAACTGATGGTAACCGGATCTCAAGTCAATCTTCGAAAATACCTGAGCCCCTTGTAACTGATCAAACAAGTCATCTATTCGCGGCAACGGATACTTGTTCTTGACGGTCAACTTATTCAACTCTCGGTAGTCGATGCACATACGCATTGTCCCATCTTTCTTCTTCACAAACAAGACTGGAGCTCCCCATGGTGAAACACTCGGTCGGATAAAACCCTTCTCCAACAGTTCTTCTAACTGAACTTTCAATTCTTTCAACTCTATCGGTGCCATTCGGTACGGTGTTTTGGATACCGGTTGTGACCCTGGTACTACTTCTATTGTGAACTCAAGCTCTCTTTCAATTAATATGTCGGGTAACTCATCGAGAAAAATATCTGGAAATTCTCGAACTACTGAAATGTCTTCTATTAGTGGTCCAAGAACTCGCGTGTCGATAATTGAACATAAGAAACCCGAACAACCCTTCTTCAACATCTTACTTGCTTGAATTGCCGATATCAAGTACGGCGGTATGATCACTCCCTTTCCTTGAAAAGTAAACTCTTCTCGTCCTGACGGATAGAAACTAACCCGTTTCTGTTCACAATCGATTCTGGCTTGATTAACCGACGACTAATCCATACCTAAGATAACATCAAAGTAATTCACCGTCAACGGAATCAAATCAACGCTCAAGACTTTATCACCTATCTTGATCTCACATGACTTGAATATCGAAGAAGTAACTAGTGGTTCACTACTAGGCAATGATACACACAGGTCGTATCCTAACGGTTCTGACTTAACAGTTAAATGCTTAACAAAATCACGTGATACAAATGAATGCGTCGAACCAGAATCCATAAGTATACGTTCAGGATACGAACAAATAGGAAGAATACCTGATACGACGGTATCATCCGTATTCCCCGGCCTGAGCTGGAAGTATCGTCCTTGTTGTTGCGCGACTCCTTTCCCTTTATCCACTCGAGGTTCTACCCTTGATCCGCTTGGCACACTCGATGCCCCGGTAATCATTCCCGATTGTCTCTTACTCGGACAGTTCTTTGCTATGTGTCCAGGTTGTCCACACTCAAAACATTTTCCTCTCGTTTCTGGGTTATAGCTCTTGGCGTTCGAGGTTGTGTTTGGTGTAGTTGAATTTGCATTCAAAGGACAATTTCTAGACACATGTCCCAATTGTTTACAAATATAGCAAGTGATCAATTGATAGCAGGTTCCTCTGTGTCGCAGGTTGCATGTCGGGCACAACGGTCTCGGATCTCCAACAAACACACTTCCTCCTTGACTACCCATATTCGATCCTGAACCTTGCGTGAACGGTTTCTTCACATTCCCTTGGCTCTTGCCCCTATTGTCATTGGGTCTCTTTCCTTGTTGTCCTTGTCGATATCGATCGACACTCTTCTCAGCAATCCGAGCAGCTTCCTCAACGAGAGAAACGGTCGGGTGTTGTAACATATCCACACGGCCACGGATATTCTCTCTAAGTCCTTCCTCAAACTTACGAGCTTTATCCCTATCAGTCGGAATGGTAGTTTTCCCAAATCGTAACAAGGCATTGAAACGAGAAACATACTCACCTACGGTCAGATCTCCCTGAACCAAACTCGCAAACTCTTGACGTTTCTGAGTATAAGCAGGTTGCGGAAAGAAACGTTTGTTGAATTCTTCCTTAAATGCTTCCCACGTGGTCGGCTTCCCTTGTTCAAGTACGTTGTTCCACCAGTCCAAGGCTTCACCCATCAACGTATCGGATGCGCATAAAATTTTCTCCTCATCGGTACATATTACCTGACGGAAATGTCTTTCCATGTCCATCATCCAATGATCGGCCAAGTCTATGTCAATTTGCCCATGATACAACGTCGGTTTTCGCTTATGAAACTGTTCCACGATTGTGTGTTGAGGTCGCGGTGCCGATGGTGCATTGACATAACTAATTTCCACTTGTGGAGGCTGAACATTCATCTGTTCGCTTTCACTTACCGCTTGTATGAAATTTCCCACCATATTCACTATTTGGTCCATTCGCGAATGCGGTGACAATTCTCTTGGTGGATCAGCCATAACGTTTCAAATATTTCCCCTGTTGAGTTCAATGCATAATGACCATGCATGCTATGCCATAATATGGATATATGTGTACAGTTCATCACAATCAACAAATGCTAATGCATGAAGCATTTCTACAATGATAACAATTATCTTATCAATTACACACTCCACTCGACGTCACTCAGCATATATAACGTCACTCGTTCCCAAGGCTCTAAACTTATGCTCTGATACCACTAAATGTCACAGCCCGGTCCCACAATAGCGGAACCGGAGCCCGTGGCACGCCACCGAGGCTAAACCAAATCATTAACGTTCCCAAAAATTAGTTTAAAGAACACACGCAGCGGAATAAACAAGTCATTTTTGAAAACTATTCGTCCAGTCGACTGATCCTCGGATCCAGTCGACTAATCCTGTCCAGCAGAAAGTTGGGTTTAAAAACACCATCCAGTCGACTTCTTTCTACACCCAGTCGACTGGGGCTTCAAATTTTCAGTCGACTGATAAAGTCCGGTCGACTGAAGTCTGGCCTGAACAAAATATTTTGAATTGAAAACATGATCCAGTCGACTGTGTCGGGGACCCAGTCGACTGATCCTCTATGAAACAATGCAGAGAGTTGCTGAAAACAGAGGCTCCAGTCGACTGTTTTCTCAACCAGTCGACTGATTTATGGCAGCAGCACATTCTGCAGAGTTTTCTAAGTTTAAAAGTTTTTGAATTCGAACGGCGATCAAACACACACTTCCAAACGTACTCCAAAGCAATTCTAACTGTATTAACATATTACCAAAGCACAGTTACAACATATTACTAACTATTACAACGTTTTAGATTCGTTCTAACATACCAAGTTAAACATAACTAAAACCATAAGAATTCTTATTACAACATCCTATTATCCCAAAACTATATGGTTAACATTTCAAGTAGCCTTCTATAAGAACTCCCAACCCACGTGCTCACTTCTGCGATTCCTCGCCAACATTTACACCTGAAATGGTTATTTGAATAACCACACATATTCGATTTGTTTAAGCTAATGCTTAGTGAATAAAACAACATATGTACATGAATGATAAACATGTCCGCATTCACATCTCTACATTTCATACTAGTCGCCAGAGACTCACGTGCCCGTCCATACTCCCAATCCACAACTCCTCGCCAATAAGTCCACGCGAAAGGGTAAGACCCACAATTCTACAACACAATCGTGCGACCTTAATGCCTATATCGGCTCCACAAAATGGCACGGTGACCACGCGCTCCTTCTGACCCAAATAAGCAACTTAACATGCTCAAATACATATCACCATGCTCGCGGTAATTAAAACATATCACCGTGTTATTGAGCCTACTTATCAATATAAATGCCCAATATGAACTACACAATATATCTCTAGGAATTAATACATGCTATTCAAACATAACATGAATACATGCCAAGAAATCATTCCAAGACATAGTTGAATCACTCACCTCCGAATAACGCTCCTCTAATTCAATCTGAAGAAAACCCGTGCACAAAGAACGTGCAGAAGTCCGTCTAGTAAAATTCCTATGGATCAAAATTCCATTTATCAACTTTTATGAAAAATTCTAGAAAATAACTTTTCGGAAAACTTAGCCAAACAGGCCCTAATAGGTATCAAAACGAAGCTCTTACCTCGAGGAGCTCAAATATGAAATCTGGGAGGAACCAGACTGACGGAAGGTCGTCGTTTGGCGTCGCAAAGCTCTAAGCTCCCAAAATCTCCCTATGGCCTCCTTTCTTGAACTTAGGTTAAGATTTACAAAAATCTAAAGATCCATCTCTATCTATATATAGGCAACATTCTCGGGGAATTACGTTTACCTCCCCACGAGTTTTCCAAACTCCTAATCAGTCTCTGAAACTTTCTATACAGCTTATTCATAGCTTTACGAGTGAAACCTCAAAATTATAAAAGTTTCCGACTAAGTTTCGTTTGGTCGCTAAAACACGAATTTCTACATGACGTTTCCGAAGTTGCTAATTAGCCTACCAAATTAATAGCGTGTTCATTCGTTCTCACCAGGATACTAAATCTAACAACAGAAATATATTCTAAGCCAGAAAATAATACAGATATTACAATACACAGGTAAACATTTATTTTCAGATAAACATTTAAAATGTTCTACAGTGACCGTCTCACACTCGGAGAGATGTCACAACAACAAATTCTAAATCACCACAGTCTCAGAGGGTTCTCTAATACAGACACCCAAATCAACTCGTGAGTCAAAAACTCACCCAAACATGTGTCATAAGATATGCCACATCACATTATCATGCATGACAATGTAATGCAAATGCAATAACACAATTGTGGGTGTTATATCTCTCTTTATTAAAGAGAGGACTTCTGTTTTGGCTGTTGGATCGTGTTTAAAACTGTAAAATGACAAAACTGCCCTTAACGAAAACACGATCCGACGGTCAAAACAGAGGTCCTCTCCTTAATAAAAAGAAGGTGTCATCTTTAGAGCCTGACTGTATGTATATATTTATATAGATTAGATATTGATGAGATTTGATATGGTTTAAAAAGAGATAAGGAAAGAAGAGAAAAAAGGAGAGAGAGAGAGAGAAAGAGAGAGAGAGATTGTACATGTATATCTTATTAATTTAGAGATGTAGAAAATCGGGAAAAAAAAACAAAAGAATAATATAAAAAGGTGGAAAAAATCACAGAGCCACCACGTGGCAGGCATTTGATTCCACTTTATAATATATATATATATATATATACTAGTTTTTTTACCTGTGCATATAAAATAATGTGCAATAAATAAATAAATAATAATAATAATAATCAAAGTTTTTCAATCCGGTAGATGACATAAAATCTCAATTTTCAAACATTTTAAATTCAACAACCATAATAAAATAATGGAGTTATTATTAGGGATTCAATGCTAAATAAGAAAGGGTGTTTGGAGTAATTGAATGCACAAAATTGTAAAATTTTGCTAGCCTTGTCTCTCCTTATGTCATGTGACATTTGAGGCTTCCATATTATTTTAATATAATAAAATAAGATATCTATATCTATAATTTATAATCTATATAAGTGCACCGTTGAGCATAAGTGTTTTACACTTTTATCAATCGGTGCACTTTTACTTAAGTAATTTTTCTTAGAGTTTAATAAGTTTGGTGTGCCACTTTTAATTTTTTTTTTTTTTTTGATCCGTCCATGAGAGTCCTACTTATAGGGATAATATTTAGAATTTTATGATTTCTATTTTTTAATGGACCTATAGATATATATATATATATATATGCTATTGATCAATTGGTTTTAATTTTGGGACAGTTAGAGATATATCCCTTGTCAACTCAAAATTTAATAAAAAATACCTTCAATATCTGTATTTAATCAAAAGTCCCTGATCTTTGACAAAAGGACAAAAATGACATGCACCCAAACATTTCCCACATTTTCTCCACTCTCGTCCAATTTTCACGTGCCATGCTTTTGCAACCACTCATACGGTATGAGCACTGTACCGTATGATATTCTAAATTCAAAAAATATTTTGCAACTTTAAATCTCCATAACTTTTGACATACAACTCCATTTTTCTCAAATTTTATACCATAGGAATCGTGTCAACGAGAGCTACAAAACTAGTACCATTGTTGATATGTTTTGAGCAAAAAAATCAAAATTAAAATCAAAATCTTACATGTCTTGTGTAACTGAAAATTTCACAAAATTTTCACAAAACTACTTTTGTGAAATTTCACAAAACTCTATTTTTTTCAAAATTTCTTCAAATTGAAAAAAAAAATTTGCTCAAAACATATCAACAATGGTACTAGTTTTGTAGCTCTCGTCGACACGATTCCAGCGGTATAAAATTTGTAAAAAATGGAGTTGTAGATAAAAAGTTATGGAGGTTTAAAGTTTTGAAACATTTTTTGAATTGAGGAATGCTATTGTACAGCCACTCACACCGCGTGAGTGGCTGGGAAGTTTGGGGGGGGGGGGGGCGTGGGCTCTTGGTCACCAAATTTCTACCATTGCCTTACAAGGACTTTTGAATAAAGACAAAAAAAAAAAAAAAAAAACGGCCACTTAATACTTTTTGACCCTTTAATTAAAGATTTGGTCATAATTTTCCCTTTAATTTTTGGTAAGTAGCTAAATTTAAGCCACTTCCTAGCTACTAATTGGTGATCAATTGGTTCACGTTCCTATAGTTTTCCAAATTGGTTTTCTTCTTTTGTGGACTCTATAGATTAGTAATACTCCGTATCAGTTTTATACTCTAACCACACACACACTCACATATATATATGATCTTACACTTTAACTAAATTAGAACTAGAACTAACATTTGGTATTTTTATTTATTCCAAATTATTTTTTTCTTTTGGTGGATTCTATAGATTAGTAATATCTTATTTTTCTTTTTGTTTCTTTAAGGGGAAAATACCTTTTACCCCTGTAGTTATACCCATTTTCTCATAACCCCACTTGGTTCATTTTGTAACACTTAACCCCCTGTACTACGGACTAAAGTGAGACTGTTAACTTTTCTAACGGAAGAAAAGGAAATGACATTAATACCCCCAAGCCCTTATACATACTCTTTAGGAAAAATACCTTTTACCCCCCTATGGTTGCACCAATGTTCTCATAACCCCCCTGTGGTTCATTTTTGTAACACTTAAGCCCCCTGTACTAATGACTGAAGTGGGACTGCCGTTAGAAAAGTTAACAGTTTCACTTTAGTCCGTAGTACAGGGGGGTTAAGTGTTACAAAATGAACCACATGGGGTTATGAGAAAATGAGTGTAACCACAGGGGTAAAATGTATTTTCCCCTTTCTTTTAATTGTTTATATATGATTAAATATCTATTGTTTAATCGTTAATTGTGACCTTGTTTTTATAATATATTCATTTTTTTGTTCCATTCAATCATTTATTTATTTTTTGTTCTACTTAGCGTATATTGATTCATAAAGTACGTGATATGAGTGAGTTTGATGTGTAGAAAAAAAAAAATCAAATTCTATTTTGGCATAGTTTTATTCAATTTTTATTTTTGGGTCAGATACATTTTGGTATCCTTTATCTCTAACTAATTTCATTAATTTGACTTAATATTTTTTATTTTACATTGATTTCAATTTTCAATTGATTTCAATTTAGGTCAATTATTCAAGTCCTCTGAACTTTCTTCTTTACATTATTCAAAGTTTGAGGTATGCATCTTCTATTTATTTCCTTTTTATGAATACTTCTATTTGTTTTTTTTTTTTGTTATGCAAGAGGAACTGAAACTAAAACTTAGAACACTAAGCAAAATCGAAATCATGAGATTCTGAAGGAGCTATAAATATATATATATATATATATAGGGTAATACTTGGGGCACAATCAAAGCCACAACCTTTTTTGCACAACCTCCATTTTGTGTCTATCTCTCTCCTAGTGGGCACTGTGGGGTCACTGGCACTGTGGGACCCATTAAGAGAGAGATAGACACAAAATGAAGGTTGTGCAAAAAAGTTTGTGGTTTTGGTTGTGCCCCAAGTATTACTCATATATATATATATATATATATTATGGCCACAAGAGAGATCTAAATGTAAATAGGAAGAATTGGCTTAAGGTCCTTAAAGTTGGGCATAATTGGATTAAAAGACAGCCCATTAACAATAAACTCACTAAGGACAAAAGCCCAGGTCCATTTTTATCCTACATCCACAATATTAAAACATCACTTTTCAAATCCATTTTACTTTTTCCATCAGACCAAACTACCCTTAAAAGAATTGTAAAATAATCAAGTCAAACATGCCCTAAGCTCGCACAACGCGCCATAATTTTTCCCCAACGCGCCACACGCGCTAACCTGGGGGAATTGTCTCCCAACCCACTCACATGGTGTGAGTATAGTACCTTATAATTTCTAATTTCGAAAAACATTTTTAAACTTTAAGCCTTCATAACTTTTGATCTAAAACTCCATTTTTCGCAAATTTTATACCATTGGAATCGTGTCGACGAGATCTACAAAACTAGTACCATTGTTGATATGTTTTGAGCAAAAAAAAAAATTTCAAAATTTTACCTATATGAATAATAATAAGTGAAATTTCACTTATTAAGTGAAATTTCACTAAGGGTATGTTTGATAACCCAATTAAGTGATGAAAATGAAAAGATTCAGCACTTATTCTTTTTCAGTGCAATTGATAACATACCACTTAATTGAAAAAGCAGCCAAAAAACCACTGAAAACTTTAAATGAAAATTTTCTACTGAAAATAATCACTGAATGCATTCTATTTCAATAGTTGAAGCACTGTTTTCAGTATTACAAATTCAATCACTTAAAATTTTCAGCACTTAAAATTCAGCACTTAATTTTCAGCACTTAATTTTCAATTTTATCAAACGCACCCTAAGTATATGAAATATTAAGTGAAATTTCACTTAATATTTATGGAGGTTGAAATTTTCTCTATCGTAAGATTTCTTAGTTTAAAAAGGGGCAAATTGAGCAGGGTCGCAAACGCTTTTAAGTATAGATTAGGGCTTAGTTTGGCCCCCACGCGGTTTTTAAAAGTCGCTAATGAAATTTATTATTAAGTTGTTTGATAATTTTGTACAAGTAGGACATTACTCTTCAAAAAAACATCATGAAGCCAAAAAGCAACCTTGAGCTTTTAAAAGCTCCATTCTAGAGTTTTAAAAGCTCCTCCCAAAAAGCCCTAAGTTCAATTTTTACATATATGAATAATAAGTAAAATTTCACTTATTAAGTGAAATTTTTACATACATGATTAATAAGTGAAATTTCAAATTTTACATATATGAATAATAAGTAAAATTTCACTTATTAATTGAAATTATTCATATATGTAAAAAAAAAAATTCAAGTTTTACATATAGGAATAATAAGTGAAATTTCACTGAGTATATGAAATATTAAGTAAAATTTCACTTAATATTTATGGAGGTTGAACTGGTCATGCACTTAATATTTATGTAGTAAACTTGAACTCGACCATCAGATGCTATGATCACTTAATATTTATGGAGGTTGAATTATTAAGTGAAATTTCAATTAATATTTATGTAGTAAACTTGAACTGGACCATCAGATGCTATGATCACAAGAAAGAAGAAATATAAGATCGACTTGAATAAGATTAAGTTGGTAGTTAGTTCATCAAGAAAGAATTGTGTTTTGGAGGATAGTGTGAAATCTAGAATGTGAATGGCAGCCCATCTCAGTGTTCTCTTTGGTGGCTTTCCCTAAACATAACAAGCAACATGATCTTCACATAAAAAATAAATAAATAAAAAAAATCATGACATATGCTCATTAAAGTGCAGACTTAATAGCATAAAATAGTCACCACAGTGACCACACACTCTACAAAGAACCATTGACACAATCCTAAACGCACCACACCCTTATTGCTAAAATGGACTAGGGAATAGTTTGACAACTATAAACAGCCAACAACAACTTCTCAACTGATAAATCATAATTCCCAAGTTTCACTTTCATTTCCTTTACCTTCTGTTTAATCTATTTGTTGCATGTTTGTTTCAATCAAGACTATCTAGTTTCTGTGTGCCCGATTAATGCAAAGAAATGTCATTTGTTTCCCCGATTAAAGAAGATCAAACATTATAGTATTTAGTCTGTATCAACACAAAAACGAACATGCAAGGCCTCATAGTGTTCTCCTCTCGACTAAAGTCGATCGAGTGCTAAATGTATAAAAGAAAAGCTAACTTAATGGTTAAGATTGAAAATTGCTAACTTAATAAGTGAAAGTTCACTTATTATTTATATATGTAAAAACTTTAATTTTTTTTTTTGCTCAAAACATATCAACAATGGTATTAGTTTTGTAGATCTCGTCGACACGATTCCAACGGTATAAAATTTACAAAAAATGGAGTTGTAGAACAAAAGTTATGGAGGTTTAAAGTTTAAAAACATTTTTTCGAAATTGAAAAGTATATGGTACAATGCTCGCATGGTACAAGCAGTTTTTGGAGAAAAGCCCTGAGCGTGAGGCGCGTGTGGTGCGTGAGGGGCGCTTGGGGAGGGCGGATCGTGCGCATGTGCGCATGTGGCACCAAGGGTAGATGCGGTTTTTTCAAATTTATTTCTTTTGTCTTTTTCTGGCAGGACTTGTTTCCAATGTGTATTTTAAATTGTCTTTAATTCCAATAAAGCTCATTTTAATGATCTTTTCACCAATTTTCCCATGTAAATAATTGATTTAATTGATTCTGGATCCTATCTTCGTATACTCGAAAGTACATTATTATTTGCTCTTTGGATATTGGCTACTTTGCCTCTATTCAAAGTTAAATGTAATTTGAAATAGCAGTACTTAAACATTTAAGTTGCTAATTAAAATTTTCAATCTTATTTTAGAAGAAACAAAAATTGCACCAATTTGTTATAAAAGAAATGTGGGGTACAATTTAAAGTTTGTTATATTTTAATATCTATTTAACTCGATCTTGAGGGTTCCAATGAAAATTAGAAGCTAAACATTATAGTAAAATTGCTCTTATAAAAAATAATAAAAACGGAGTAATATTATGCTTCTCAAAAATTTTATATCCCAAATAGTTCTCAAATATATATATATATATATATATGGTAGTGAGATCACCTTCAATTTTGTTGGGACCAAGTCAAGTGCATCCACTATAAAATTTGTTTGGGAACAATTTGAAAAAATAACATCACTCTAAAAAAACACTTTTAACTGGAAATATGAGACTTAATAGGAGCCAAGGAAAAAGTGAAACAAAGAAGATTATTTTTAACGAAATGGAAACATCATGTTAAGTTTAAAATTACAGAAAACATTTTATAGCCATAGCATTGGAAAAATAAATTTTAAATTAAATGTGGGACTGAAAAAGCTTGATGTAACGGGATTTCAAATATGTATCTATATACAATTAAAAGTAACTTACAAAGTAATTGAGGTGTTAAAATAAGCGAATATAAAAACTGGGACTTAATAAATGCTTTTGCAAATATAAAAACGGTATGACACTTGCATTGTGTGCTTCAATGTCGATATTGTAATGGTTAATAATATGCTATCACTATGATTTCAATGTAAAGAATTTTTACTCTTAAATTTTATACTATGCTTCTTATCCACAGTTTTATAAAAGGGAATTGAATATAAATGTGTTATTGAAATTAGTGGTTTTACTGGTTCATCATCCGTGCAAGCCATGTCCTTACAACATCTATAACTATCTATATCTATAATTTAAATCAGTGTACCGTCCCATTAAGTGTCCTACTCCTTTTCCTCTCTCTCTCTCTCTCTCTCTCTCTCTCTCTTCCTTTTTATTTTACTTGCTCACGCTCCTACAGTCTTTTAACTTTGATGGGTTCCATGGATTAGCAACTAATTGGGATAAAATTTGACTCCTTAAAGTAAAGTAGCTATTTTAGATAATTGATTTATTAAATGTTCATTTTATCAATACGTTGTTATAGTTATAGGACCCTCTCTTTTTTTTTTTTGCTTTCTCAAGTATGGTGGACTCTGTTTAACTAATTAAAATAAAAAAGGATTCTTTGAAGTAGATAGGTCATCGTAGATTATCATATCATATAGTTTAAATGTTTATTAATGTGTAGAACACTATTGTTTTTTTAGCTTTTCACATATTCCTATTGTGCATTTTTTTTATTTTTTATTTTTTTAATGTTTAATGGATTGCAGTGATTAGCAATTAATTGGGAAATTTTTTTGAATTTTTCAATAATTATTTTAGATGCTTATTTTATTAATGATTTCTTATAGTTGTAAGACTTTGTGTCCATCATAAAGGAATTATAGGATTCTATGTATAAAAACGGACTCCCTAAATTAAGTAGACTGGTTATTTTAGATAATCATTATATTTTAGATATTTATTTTATCAATACTTTCTTATAACTATTATAGAAATCCATAAACATAAAAATAAAATAAAATGTGATAAGGAACACTTAGGTGCAAGGTTTGAAAATAAAACACACCAAAGTTCTCTCCTTGTAGATTCTCTCTATACTTTTCTCAAAACCATCTCCAATCACTGACATTCTTCTTTGCGGGACCAAATTTTGAGTTATGCTTCTCTATGTTTTTGTTACATTTATTATACGTATTAATGCTCCAAATTCATCTCTTTTGTTGTTAAATTCGATATCATTTCTAAGATATAGTATAAAATTATTAACAATTATAGTGCACAAATTTGTGAACTATACATAATAGAGTATATGTGATTTCACATCAATATATTCTTTAATCATAAATCCTAAACCCTAAACAAAGTTCGGTTTTCTCATAAGGTACGAACCTTTTAGGTTTATGTTTTATAGAATAAATGTTGCAAAGAAAATCTTTCAATCTACATATACATATACCTACACACTGTATATATAAACGTATGTATATTATCTCATCTCTGCATCTGTCTCATGAATGAAATTCTTTATTCACTGAAATTGTTTAGTAAGTTAAAATAGTGCACCAACTTTGGAATCGTACATATTGGAATGTATTCATGAAATGGAATTATTGGAACTTGAAGTACTTCCAAGAACCGAGGGAGTTTTGATGGTGGCAATTATAGCACAACTGACACTTATGGATGAGATTAGAATGAAACAGCTTCAAGATCCAAATTTGAAGAAGATTTGTGATGGAATACCTGAGGGCAAGCAACCGGATTTCACTTATGTGGATGGCGTATTGAAATATAGAAATCGAATTTGTGTACCCGATGTTAATAGAATTAAAGAGACTATTCGCACAATACAAAATATTCTATTCATTCGGGGAGTATCAAAATGTATCATGATCTACGAGAGAACTATTGGTGGTTTGGAATGAAGCAAAAAATTACCGAATACGTGGCAAAGTGTATAGTATGTCAATGCGTAAAAGCATAACATCAAAGATCAGTGGGGTTATTACAACCATTGCCAGTACCAGAATGAAAATGGGAGAACATCACCAAGTCTGTGCATTTTCTACCGATTAAGACTAATGATCTAATGAAGTTGGTAAAGTTGTATGTTCATAAAATTGTAAGGCTTTATGGAGTTCCAGTGTCTATTATCTCGGATAGAGATAGTAGATTTACATCAAGATTTTGGACGGGTTTACAAGAGACTATGGGCACAAAGTTGAATTTTAGCACAACTTTTCATCCATAGACTGATGGCAATCAGAGCGGGTAATTCAGATTTTAGAAGATATGCATAATTATGTGTTCTTGATTTCAAAGGTGATTGGGAACAACACTTGTCATTAGCCGAATTTACTTATAATAAAAGTTTTCAATCCAACATTGGGATGACACCTTTTGAGGCTTTATATGGGCGTAGATGTTGTTCGCCAATTTGTTGGGCTGAGGTCGGAGAACAGAAATTGTTGGGATCTGAGATAGTTTAACAAACCACTGTGAAATTTAAGTTGATACAGCAACGGTTACAAACAGCTCAAAGTCGTTACAAGAGCTATGCAGATTTATAAAAAAAGATTAATAGAGTTTGAAGTTAGTGATTATGTGTTTCTAAAGGTGTCACCGACTAAGGGAATTGTGAGGTTTAGAAAATGTGGGAAATTGAATCCGAGGTATGTTGGACCGTTTGAGGTCATTGGTAAAATTGGACCAGTCGCAATCTTGTTTTTGGATGAGACTCTTGTTTATGTTCATTTGGGTGTTATACATATGCCTATTTAGCTTAATTATCCATGATTACCTATAATTATGTGAAAAGTACGGTGATATGTTTATGTGAGCATGTTTAGTTGCCTATTTGGATCAAAGGAGAGCTCGTATGAATCCGCCATGAGATTGTTCCGCGGTGACGACCACTTGTTGCCGACAACGGCATTAGACCGCACGTGTGAGGCGTGGGTCATTGGCTTATGTTGTGGACTATTGGGGGAGTCGCGGAGTTGCGAGTAGTGGCGGAGGAAATACTTGTTCATCCGAAGATCATTTTATTTGTTGAGTTGAATTATAAACATTGATATGTCATCCGTGTGCTTGATTAATATCTCTCACTAAGCATATAGTATAACACCCACATTTGTGTTATTGCATTTGTATCATATTGTCATGCATGATAATGTGATGTGGCGTGTCCTATGACACATGGTTGAGTGAGTTTTGACTCACGAGTTGATTTGGGTGTCTGTATTAGAGAACCCTCTGAGACTGTGGTGATTTAGAATTTTGTTGTGACGTCTCTTCGAGTATGAGACGGTCACTGTGGAACACTTTAAATGTTTATCTGAAAATAAATGTTTACCTGTGTATTTCAATATCTGTATTATTTTCTGTTGTAGAATTTATTTCTGATGTTAGATTTAGTATCCTGGTGAGAACGAATGAACACGCTATTAATTTGGTAGGCTAATTAGCAACTTCGGAAACGTCATATAGAAATTCGCGTTTTAGCGACCAAACGAAACTTAGTCGAAAACTTTCATAATTTTGAAGTTTTACTTATAAAGTTAAGAATAAGCTGTATAGAAAGTTTCAGAGACTGATTAGGAGTTTGGAAAACTCGTGGGGAGGTAAACGTATTTCCCCGAGAGTGTTGCCTATATATAGATAGAGATGGACTTAGATATTTTCATAAGATTAACCTAAAGTTCAAAGAGGAGGCCAAAAAGGAGGCTAGAGGGAGATTTGATTGCTTAGAGCTTTGCGACGCCAAACGACGACCTTCCGTCAGTCTGGTTTCTCCCAGATTTCATATTCGAGCTCCTCGAGGTAAGAGCTTCGTTTTGATATATGTTAGGGCCTGTTTGGATAAGTTTTCCGAAAAGTTATTTTCTAGAATTTTTCATAAAAGTTGATAAATGGAATTCTGATCCATAGGAATTGTACTAGACGGACTTCTGCACGTTCTTTGTGCACGGGTTTTCTTCAGATTGATTTATAGGAGCGTAAATCGGAGGTGAGTGATTCAACTATGTTTTGGAATGATTTCTTGGCATGTATTCATGTTATGTTTGAATAGCATGTATTAATTCTTAGAGATATATTGTGTAGTTCATATTGGGCAATTATATTGATAAGTAGGCTCAATAGCACGGTGATATGTTTTGATTACCGCGAGTATGGTGATATGTATTTGAGCATGTTAAGTTGCTTATTTGGGTCAGAAGGAGCACGTGGTCACCGTGCCATTTTGTGGAGCCGATAGAGTGGCATTAAGGTCGCACGATTGTTTGTAGAATCGTGGGTCTTACCCTTTCGCGTGGACTTATTGGCGAGGAGTCGCGGATTGGGAATATGGACGGGCACGTGAGTCTCCGGCGACTAGTATGAATTGTAGAGATGTGAATGCGGACATGTTTATCATTCATGTGCATATGTTGTTTTATTCACTAAGCATTAGCTTAAACAAATCGAAATATGTGTGGTTATTCAAATAACCATTTCAGGTGTTAATGCTGGCGAGGAATCGCAGAAGTGAGTACGTGGGTTGGGAGTTCGCTTGTGAGGCAACTTGAAAGATAATCTTGTAGTTTTGAAATAATAGAAATGTTGTAATAAGATTTTGGTTGTTTTAAACCATGTTTAACTTAGTATGTTAGAATGGATTTTAAATCGTTGTATTAGACTATAACATGTTGTAATTATGTTTGGTAATACTTTAATACAGCTAGAATTACTTTGGCTTGAGTTTGGATTGAATGGTTAATCATTGGTGATAGTTAGAAAGCTTTTAAAACTTGTTTTTTTCTGCAGTTTGGGCTGCTGCCAGGGGAGCAGTCGACTGAGCAGTCGACTGAACCCCGGAGCCTGTTAGTTCTGCTTCTTCTTTTTTTAGCAGAAGCAGTCGACTGGACCCCTCGGCAGTCGACTGGACCCCTCAGCAGTCGACTGGACCTCCTTTTGCAGTCGACTGAAATTTGATATTAAAATCCCTGCCCGCCTCCGTCGACTGAACAGTCGACTGAGCAGTCGACTGAGCAGTCGACTGAACCTCTGGTTTTTAAAGGTGTTTTGTTTTTCTGCTGCGTGTGTTCTTCAAACCTAATTTTTGGGAACGTTAATGAATTGTTTAGCCTCGGTGGCGTGCCACGGGCTCCGGTTCCGCTATTGTGGGACCGGGCTGTGACATTTAGTGGTATCAGAGCATAAGTATAGAGCCTTGGGAACGAGTGACGTTATATATGCCGAGCGACGTCGAGTGGAGTGTGTAATTGTAAAGATAATGATTATCATTGTATAAATGCTTCATGCATTAGCATTTGTTGATTGTGATGAACTGTGCACATATATCTATATTGTGGCATAGCATGCATGGTCATTATGCATTGGACTCAACAGGGGAAATATTTGAAACGTTATGGCTGATCCACCAAGAGAATTATCACAGCATTCGCGGATGGACCAAATAGTGAATATGGTGGGAAATTTCATACAAGCGGTAAGTGAAAGAGAACAGATGAACGTTCAGCCTCCACAAGTGGAAATTCGTTATATCAATGCACCATCGACACCGCGACCTCAACACACAATCGTGGAACAGTTTCATAAGCGAAAACCGACGTTGTATCATGGGCAAGTTGATATAGATTTGGCCGATCATTGGATGATGGACATGGAAAGACATTTCCGTCAGGTAATATGTACCGATGAGGAGAAAATTTTGTGCGCATCCGATACGTTGATGGGCGAAGCATTGGATTGGTGGAACAACGTGCTTGAACAAGGGAAGCCAACTACGTGGGAAGCATTTAAAGAGGAATTCAACAAACGTTTCTTCCCGCAATCTTCTTATACTCAGAAACGTCAAGAGTTTGCGACTTTGATTCAGGGAGATATGACTGTGGGTGAGTATGTTTCTCGTTTCAATGCCTTGTTACGATTTGGGAAAACTACCGTTCCAACTGATAGGGATAAAGCTCGTAAGTTTGAGGAAGGGCTTAGAGAGAATATCCGTGGCCGTGTGGACATGTTGCAACACCCGACCGTTTCTCTCGTTGAGGAAGCTGCCCGTATTGCTGAGAAAAGTGTCGACAGATATCGACAGGGATAACAAGGGAAGAGAGCAAATGACAGTCGGAGTAAGGGTCAAGGGAATGCGAAGAAACCATTTACGCAAGGTTCGGGATCATATATGAGTAGCCAAGGAGGGAGTACGTTCATGGGGGACCCGAGACTGTTGTGTCCAACATGTAACTTGCGACACAGAGGAACCTGCTATCAATTGATCACTTGTTATATTTGTAAACAATTGGGGCATGTGTCTAGAAATTGTCCTTTGAACGCAAATTCGACTACACCAAACACAACCTCGAACGCCAAGAGCTATAACCCAGAAACGAGAGGAAAATGTTTTGAGTGTGGACAACCGGGACACATAGCAAAGAACTGTCCAAGTAAGAGACAACCGGGAATGAGTACCGGGGCATCGAGTGTACCAAGCGGATCAAGGGTAGAACCTCGAGTGGACAAAGGGAAAGGAGTCACACAACAACAAGGACGATACTTCCAGCTCAGGCCGGGGAATACGGATGATACCGTCGTATCAGGTATTCTTCCTATTTGTTCGTATCCTGCACGTATACTTATGGATTCTGGTTCGACGCATTCATTTGTATCACGTGATTTTGTTAAGCATTTAACTGTTAAGTCAGAACCGCTAGGATATGACTTGTGTGTATCATTGCCTAGTAGTGAACCGTTAGTTACTTCTTCGATATTCAAGTCATGTGAGATTAAGATAGGTGATAAAGTCTTGAGCGTTGATTTGATTCCGTTGACGGTGAATTACTTTGATGTTATATTGGGTATGGATTGGTTATCGGTTAATCAAGCCAAAATCGATTGTGAACAGAAACGGGTTAGTTTTTATCCGTCAGGGCGAGAAGAGTTTACTTTTCAGGGTAAGGGAGTGATCGTACCGCCGTACTTGATATCGGCGATTCAAGCAAGTAAGATGCTGAAGAAGGGTTGTTCGGGTTTCTTATGTTCAATTATCGACACGCGAGTTCTTGGACCACTAATAGAAGACATTTCAGTAGTTCGAGAATTTTCAGATGTTTTTCCCGATGAGTTACCCGACGTATTGATTGAAAGAGAACTTGAGTTCACAATAGAAGTAGTACCAGGGTCACAACCGGTGTCCAAAGCACCGTATCGAATGGCACCAATAGAGTTGAAAGAATTGAAAGTTCAGTTAGAAGAACTGTTGGAGAAGGGTTTTATCCGACCGAGTGTTTCGCCGTGGGGAGCTCCAGTCTTGTTTGTGAAGAAGAAAGATGGAACAAGGCGTATGTGCATCGACTACCGGGAATTGAACAAGTTGACCGTCAAGAACAAATATCCGTTGCCGCGAATAGACGATTTGTTTGATCAGTTACAAGGGGCTCAGGTATTTTCGAAGATCGACTTGAGATCCGGTTACCATCAGTTGAAAGTTAAGGAGGAAGATGTTGAGAAGACAGCTTTCAGAACTCGATATGGTCACTTTGAATTTTTGGTTATGCCATTTGGAGTGACTAATGCACCAGCTGCTTTCATGGACTTGATGAACCGTGTTTTCAAGGATTATTTAGATGAGTTCGTTATCGTGTTCATAGATGACATCCTAATCTACTCCAAAAGCGTTGAAGATCACGAGCATCATTTGCGATTAGCCTTACAACGATTGCGTGAAAAGAGATTATTCGGCAAATTAAAGAAGTGTGAGTTTTGGTTGACCGAGATAGCTTTTCTTGGACATATAGTGTCAGCAAAGGGAATTTCTGTAGACCCTCAGAAGATAGAAGCAGTTACCAACTGGGTGAGGCCAACGAATGTGACAGACATCAGAAGTTTCCTAGGATTAGCTGGGTATTATCGGAGATTTGTGAAAGACTTTTCGTGTATAGCAATGCCGATGACACAGTTAATGAGGAAGGATATTGCTTTTGTTTGGAGTCCAGAATGTGAAGAAAGTTTTCAAGAGTTGAAAGGTCGGCTAGTGAAAGCACCAATTTTAGCCGTTCCATCAGGGACTGAAGGGTTTATCATTTACAGTGATGCTTCATATAGAGGTTTAGGTTGCGTTCTTATGCAAGGTGATAAAGTCATTGCGTATGCTTCGAGACAACTTAGACCGCACGAGAAGAATTATCCAACTCATGACCTAGAATTGGCCGCCATGATTTTTGCACTGAAGATTTGGCGTCATTACCTATACGGGGAGAAATGTGAGATCTATACGGATCACAAGAGTTTGAAGTACCTGTTTACACAACGAGATTTGAACATGAGGCAAAGGAGATGGTTAGAGTTGATGAAGGACTATGACTTGTCAATTCAGTATCATCCAGGCAAGGCGAACGTCGTCGCCGATGCTCTTAGTCGCAAAGTACCAACCAATACCGCATCAGATTTGACTTCTCAGAAAGAATTGATAAGAGATATGGAGAACTTAGAACTTGAAGTGAGACCGAGGAATGGAAGTGGCTTGATGTCGACGATGGTGGCACAACCACTCTTGATTCACGAGATCACGGAGAAACAACTTCAAGATGTGGCTTTGAAGAAGATTTGTGATGAGATTCCGATGGGCAAACAATCGGGATTCACGTTTGAGAACAATGTGCTGAGATTGAAGGGTAGAATTTGTGTACCTAGTGAGAAAGAGTTGAAAAAGAACATCCTAGAGGAAGCACACAATACAAAATATACCGTTCACCCAGGAAGCACCAAGATGTATAGAGATTTGAGACATGTTTATTGGTGGCCGGGAATGAAGAGGGAAATAGCACGATATGTTTCACGTTGTACTAGTTGTCAACAAGTAAAGGCCGAACGCCAAGTACCTTCGGGATTGTTACAACCGTTACCGATAGCCGAGTGGAAATGGGAGCACATAACAATGGATTTTGTTAGTGGGTTTCCGAGATCGAAGAGATCGAACACTATTATTTGGGTGATTGTTGATCGTTTGACGAAGTCGTCGCACTTCCTACCACTTCGAACAACTAAGCCAAGGACGTTAGCTAAGTTGTATATTCGCGAAATTGTGAGACTACATGGTATCCCAGTTTCTATCGTTTCGGACAGGGATAGTAGTTTTACATCGAAGTTTTGGAGGGCCTTGCAAGAAGCAATGGGTACCAAATTGCACTTTAGTACAGCTTTTCATCCTCAGACCGATGGTCAATCAGAAAGAGTAATCCAGATTTTGGAAGACATGCTTAGGCTATGTGTACTTGATTTTCAGGGTGATTGGGAAGACCATTTGCCGTTGATTGAGTTTGCATATAACAACAGTTTTCAGTCGAGTATTGGGATGGCTCCTTATGAAGCTTTTATATGGTCGTGTATGTCGTTCACCGATTAGTTGGACGGAAGTCGGAGAAAGAAAGATTGAAGGGCCGAAAATTGTACAAGAGACGACGGATAAGATAAAGGTAATTCGACAACGGTTACTGACAGAGCAGGTATAAGAGTTATGCCGACAAGCGCAGACGGCCGTTGGAATTCGACGTGGGAGACTTAGTGTATTTGAAGGTGTCACCTTCAAAGGGAATAACCAGATTTGGTAGATACGGGAAACTCAATCCGAGATATGTAGGGCCTTTTGAAATCATTGGAAAGGTTGGACCCGTAGCTTATCGTTTGAACTTGCCGAGCGAGTATGCTCAAGTTCATAACGTGTTTCATGTATCGTTGTTACGCAAACAGTTAGTGGAAGATAGAGATCAAGTGATGACTCCGACATCGGATGAGATTCAGAGTGATTTAACGTATGTTGCGTATCCGGTAGAGATATTGGATCGGAAGGATCAAGTCTTACGAAATAAAGTAATATCGAAAGTGAAAGTGTTATGGCGTAGTCAAACTACGGAAGAGATGACGTGGGAGATAGAAGATGAGATGCGTACTCAGTATCCACACCTTTTCGAGACTTGAGGTATAAGTTTGGGGACAAACTTCTTTTAAGGGGGAGAGTATTATAACACCCACATTTGTGTTATTGCATTTGTATTATATTGTCATGCATGATAATGTGATGTGGCGTGTCCTATGACACATGGTTGAGTGAGTTTTGACTCACGAGTTGATTTGGGTGTCTGTATTAGAGAACCCTCTGAGACTGTGGTGATTTAGAATTTTGTTGTGACGTCTCTTCGAGTATGAGACGGTCACTGTGGAACACTTTAAATGTTTATCTGAAAATAAATGTTTACCTGTGTATTTCAATATCTGTATTATTTTCTGTTGTAGAATTTATTTCTGATGTTAGATTTAGTATCCTGGTGAGAACGAATGAACACGCTATTAATTTGGTAGGCTAATTAGCAACTTCGGAAACGTCATATAGAAATTCGCGTTTTAGCGACCAAACGAAACTTAGTCGAAAACTTTTATAATTTTGAAGTTTTACTTATAAAGTTAAGAATAAGCTGTATAGAAAGTTTCAGAGACTGATTAGGAGTTTGGAAAACTCGTGGGGAGGTAAACGTATTTCCCCGAGAGTGTTGCCTATATATAGATAGAGATGGACTTAGATATTTTCATAAGATTAACCTAAAGTTCAAAGAGGAGGCCAAAAAGGAGGCTAGAGGGAGATTTGATTGCTTAGAGCTTTGCGACGCCAAACGACGACCTTCCGTCAGTCTGGTTTCTCCCAGATTTCATATTCGAGCTCCTCGAGGTAAGAGCTTCGTTTTGATATATGTTAGGGCCTGTTTGGCTAAGTTTTCCGAAAAGTTATTTTCTAGAATTTTTCATAAAAGTTGATAAATGGAATTCTGATCCATAGGAATTGTACTAGACGGACTTCTGCACGTTCTTTGTGCACGGGTTTTCTTCAGATTGATTTATAGGAGCGTAAATCGGAGGTGAGTGATTCAACTATGTTTTGGAATGATTTCTTGGCATGTATTCATGTTATGTTTGAATAGCATGTATTAATTCTTAGAGATATATTGTGTAGTTCATATTGGGCAATTATATTGATAAGTAGGCTCAATAGCACGGTGATATGTTTTGATTACCGCGAGTATGGTGATATGTATTTGAGCATGTTAAGTTGCTTATTTGGGTCAGAAGGAGCACGTGGTCACCGTGCCATTTTGTGGAGCCGATAGAGTGGCATTAAGGTCGCACGATTGTTTGTAGAATCGTGGGTCTTACCCTTTCGCGTGGACTTATTGGCGAGGAGTCGCGGATTGGGAATATGGACGGGCACGTGAGTCTCCGGCGACTAGTATGAATTGTAGAGATGTGAATGCGGACATGTTTATCATTCATGTGCATATGTTGTTTTATTCACTAAGCATTAGTTTAAACAAATCAAAATATGTGTGGTTATTCAAATAACCATTTCAGGTGTTAATGCTGGCGAGGAATCGCAAAAGTGAGTACGTGGGTTGGGAGTTCGCTTGTGAGGCAACTTGAAAGATAATCTTGTAGTTTTGAAATAATAGAAATGTTGTAATAAGATTTTGGTTGTTTTAAACCATGTTTAACTTAGTATGTTAGAATGGATTTTAAATCGTTGTATTAGACTATAACATGTTGTAATTATGTTTGGTAATACTTTAATACAGCTAGAATTACTTTGGCTTGAGTTTGGATTGAATGGTTAATCATTGGTGATAGTTAGAAAGCTTTTAAAACTTGTTTTTTTCTGCAGTTTGGGCTGCTGCCAGGGGAGCAGTCGACTGAGCAGTCGACTGAACCCCGGAGCCTGTTAGTTCTGCTTCTTTTTTTTTTAGCAGAAGCAGTCGACTGGACCCCTCGGCAGTCGACTGGACCCCTCAGCAGTCGACTGGACCTCCTTTTGCAGTCGACTGAAATTTGATATTAAAATCCCTGCCCGCCTCCGTCGACTGAGCAGTCGACTGAACCTCTGGTTTTTAAAGGTGTTTTGTTTTTCCGCTGCGTGTGTTCTTCAAACCTAATTTTTGGGAACGTTAATGAATTGGTTTAGCCTCAGTGGCATGCCACGGGCTCCGGTTCCGCTATTGTGGGACTGGGCTGTGACATATAGCTTATATATTGTTGTGGTTATTGAATAATCATTGTAGGTGAGCACGACGGCGAGAATATGAGGAGGTGAACTTGGGGGTTTGTAGAGGCGAGGAAGTTTGTAAATGTAGTGGCTTATGTCTATGGTTGTTTTTTTGAGTAAAACTTGTAGTTGTAATAGCTAACTTGAGTTTGTGCTAAAACTTGGTGGGTTATGTTAATTTTGGTTTAATCGCTCCAAGACTTGTGTAAATGGTATAATTGGAGCTTAGAATGTTGTTGATACCTTTCAAACTTATGTTTTCTGGTTTGGAGTATATTGGTTGAGAGTTGAGTTCAAAATTATGTGTTTTGTTTGGTTTTGTGGAAAATTGGGAATGTAGGAGTGTTGTAACATTTTGGAGATCTTGTCTAATGTTTAATCACATGTTAATATATCTTGGAAATGGTTTGGAATGATTTTAGAATGGTTTTGAAGTGTTTTTGGAAAGTTTCATGAAGTATGGTTTGGTTTTGAGAGTATTTGGAATCTGCAGAACAAGAGAAACTACTATCAAAATGAGTGCTGCAGAATCCATAACGATCCGGGTCTTGAGCATATCGATCTGGTGCATTTGGAGAGCCAAAAATGAGGCTATGTTAAAATCGGATCGATCCGGTTTTGGGGCAGATCGATCTGCAGGTCATTTTGCTGCACTGTCGACTTTTACGAAAATGAACATAACTCTCTCTAGAAAACTCAGTTTCGCGCGCTGTTTTTTGCGTTGGAACCGGGACTCAAAAACGTATCTTTTGGTATAAAATTTGCTATACTTTATTAAAGATCATTTTGCCCTTGGACTTGATTTGTCTAACATATTGGTATAAATGTGCTTGTTTTCCCTCCTTTTCATTCGTAACTTGTTGTTTGAAGGCCTTGGTGGCGTGCCACGTGTCCTACGTTCACATGTGTGGATCTGGGGCGTGACAGATGACCCACTTTCTTATAGTTGTATTAAAGCTAGACCGTGCCCGCGCCGAGGTGGGGATGTTGGAATATGTTCAACGCATCATGTCCCCACATCGGAAGCAGACAGAGTTAAGGTCTTGTATATAAGTGAGGGTCTTTCTCAAACCATAGAGGCACCTTTTAGGTTAGAGCCTAGAAAGGCAAAACCACATGGACTCACTATTGGTTGAGACTTTGGGCTCTCCAAGCAAGTTGGTAGCCACATGGACAATACCTTAAATGGGCTTGGGGGTGGGCTGACTGTCACACCCCGGATCTACTTACAAAAATAATTGAAATAATCATATAATCAAGTGTATTTCAAAACAATAAAATAATTACACTTGAACTTCTCAAAATACAACCACTTCTTTTAAAATATTAGGGCCCAATCGCACCCACACGGTACTCTAAGGTGCTTCCAGAGAATCTATTCTATTTCTTCCATGCCATCAACTATTAGTGCCACCTGCATCTATAACACTACACGGGGAACTATACAATACGACATGAATAATCTACTCAAAATTGAGACGAATAAGAGGGATTATATACAATTGATAGGTTCAAATAAAATAGAACTATCTCACAAATTAACCGCTCGTTTTAAGAGCATCATACCAGGTTCCTTCTGGTAACACTGCGCGCAAGAGAGCCACCTCCTCACCTTACCCTTTTGCAAGCCTCTTTGGACTTTTCTCTGAGCTATTGGCTATTGGCAGGTGCTTCTCGCTCGTCTACCTATCAGTACCATGGCATTTAACCAAAATAAAAATTTTGGTACTGTATTTACCAGAAATTCACAGAATCCATAAAAAAAAAAGTACAACATAACTCAAAGAGAGTACAAATAGGGAAGACAAATAAATACTCCAAAGGTTTAGAGCATATTGTATACAACCCCGCACCTAAAAATGAAGTCGGCGCAATTCACGACTCCTCCTAGTTTCTGCTTCTTTTATTAACATGCAGTTAATCCTACACAAATTTGGTACAACGTATGTCACCAACTAAAAATGGGTCTCCGAAAAACATCGACGAAACTGGGAATAAATTACATATATGTTCTTCTACCTCCAGAAGTCCGAATATGACTTCGGTTCGCAAAAAATAGGTCGGATGAAGAATTTATGGGGAGACCACCATGGAGATCTCTTAACTCTCTCTTCTCCTCTTCTTTGCGTCTCTCCCTCTCTCATCTGTCTCTGTCTTCCTTTCCTTTCTTTCTTTTCTTTTTCTTTCTTTCCTTTCCTTTACGTTGGATGATTGATTTAGAACGATTAGGGAGAATATTCCTAAGCATATTTTCTAACTTAAGCCTATTTCCATTTACATCCCCAATAAATCTAATAATCACTATTATAATCCTATAAAATTAGTAATCAATTCAAAAGAAATACCTTGAAATATACGGGTGTTACACTGACCCACTTTCTAACAATATATTACAGAGCATATGTTATTTTAAATAATCTATGTTTGTTATTTTTGTTTGTGTTTGGCTACCTCTATTAAAATCATTTTGATTAAGGTACACACTTAGATAAAAAGAATGATATAATTGAAGGATTGGTAACGATAACTTCAAGTAGTCGTATGCTATATTGTATATATTTACCTTATGTTTTATATATGAATTAAATATTCTATGTTAATTTATTGTTTCATTTGTGAATTGTGAAAACATACATTATAATTTTGCTTCTTATTTTATCATACTCTTCAGTTAAGTTTTCTGAAATATAAAAAGTACTTTACATTTTGCTAATTTATAATTTATTTCAAATCTTTTGGGTCAGGAAAGGATAAATAAATGTCAAAATTAATTTCAAAAAATATTATTGATACCAAACAATGGAAAGTAAGTTTTTTTTTTGTTGTAATTGGAAAAAATAGTAAAATAATTTTCTCTCATCTATAAAAAAAGTTATTCACAAAAAATTTGTTCATACTATTGCAACTAAAATTGTGGTCATTAAAAAGTATTAACCGTATTATTACTCTACTTCTAGAAGCTGTGAAGGCAAACAATATATATCTATATATTAGTTTTCCATCAGCGTATTTTGGAGTAGAGAAACTCATTCTGATTTCATATTTTCTTTATGATTAAATTTTTTTGGATTTTTTGATAAGTTTTGGAAATCGATTTTTTTTTTTTTTTTTGGAATTTTTCTTCTTCATTTTCATTGTCATAAAAAAAATTCTTGAATTTTGGTTGGAAACAACATAAAACCTTTTATGTCATAAGTTTTAAAATAAAATTTGTAAGCATATGTGGATATCACAATTTTTCTTACCCACAGCTTTTTAATTCTATAACATTTTCTAAATTTCATACCAAGAGTCGCCACTTAATTTTTAAAAGGGAAATTAAGAAACCATTTTTTAAAAGCAAACTGATCTTTTTTTAGAAACCAGAGATTGACTAGGTCCGGGGATTATGGAATGAGAGGGGAAGGAGCCCGTCGGACTAAAACACCCCCTCTCATCCTATCTTGCGATAGGCCTCTACATAACATCCTTTTAATCGAATTAATAATATAAGCATGTCCTCAACTAATACATATGTATAAATATACATTACAAAAGCATATCTAAAAGGGTGTAAGATTGCAAATGATAAAATGTCATTCAAAAATCACATAATTCAAATAACAAGCAATATGATATGCAAATAGGGAACTACAGAACTTACCCGGGATCCGACCGTGAATATTAAACATGCGATGCATGCAAATAAAATAAAGCCTAGGAAAAAGAGTCTCTAATCACATATGCACAAAAGGCAAGATCCTAATTCTAAGGTGTCGCGCATGAGGTCATAAAATTAATAAAATCAAGGAATTAAATAAACTAGAGAAAGGGTTGAGAAATTATACCTCAAAGGCGCTACAAAACAAAGGTTAGTCCACATACTTTAGGAAGAATGTATAGTATCGAATAATTATTCCTAAACGTCTAGCGTAATTCTATCAAGTAGAAGAATTAGCACAATTATGAATTCTAATACCAATCTACATGGATGAATGTGTATGATCACATAGATGTGAACAAGAATGAGCTATTGGGTTATTCCTTGATTTGTATCATTTAGCCTCTGTATTTAAGCTTAACTAATCATTATATTAACACATGGTTTAAACCTTAGGTCATGGAAAGATCATTTGGACCATTGTTTGCAAGATATATCAAAATTGTGATAGAATTCTGAAAATTGTTGAGAGCATATCAGAACTTCAAATAAATAAAAATAAAAAATAAAAAATAATAATAAATAAATAAATCATGATTCCCGTGGTGTGATCTTAATGATTTTTGGATACAAGATGCCTCTGTGACTAGTTTCTAACCCAAAAAGAAAATCGAGGTTTGAACGGTTAGATCTCCGGGAATTGGACAAACACTAGACATCACTCAGAGACTTACAACTCTCCGTCTAGAGTTTTTGTATGATTTTCTAAAAACAGTAGAAAAATCAGAAATGCTTCGGTCTATTTAGGGTAGCTTCCTAACACATTAAACTACTTAAAAAAATTTATTTTGGGTCAAGAGCGCTGGATTAAGGTTCTGATTTGCTTATTTCAAAAGAGTGTTACTATTCTGAAACTCTGGACAGATTTTAGATGTGCCACAAAACCCTTGACCCAACCACTCTTAACATGAAACTTCCTTAAAAAAAAAATCACAGTGGTAGAACTTTGAGTTATAAACACTTTCCCGTTGGTTTCATTCAGTTCCAACGATTCGATGTTTAACTAAAAATCTATGGTCAAAAACATATTGTGAACTCACTGCAACATTTATCAAATACAACTTTGTTAACTAATTTGAGCCATGGAATTTGGCTTGAACCACACTACCTCTCCTACCATTTGATGGTCATGGGAGACTAACTACATTCATATCTTGAAAGTCTCAAAGAAATATGGAGAGATTTCATGAGACCTAAACATAACAAACCTAAACCATGAAGATAGGTTTAGATTTATTAATCAAGTGTACTAATATCAACTTCAACCTCCTTGTAAATCATGAGCTTACAAAGGAATTAAAGGGTTTCAAGTCTAAGGATTCAAGTAAGACATTGAGGGTCTTATGAATCTCAAAGACTAAAAGGGAGAGAAAAAGAAAATTCAAAGACTCTAAGTATATTTGTGATTAGAAAGACTAATTAATTCAAAGTTTTACCTCCAAAATATCCTCAACTTTGTGATTTTGAAGAACTTGCAAAGACTAATCAAGCTTTCCACCCTCTTCAACTCTTCTAGAACTAACTTCTAATTGTGTTTAGAGAACAAATTTTGAAAGTTTTAGGACTTGGAGAACTAATACAACCTCTAGATTCAAAGAAAATTCCCCCCCCCCCCCTCTCCATGCAAGAGGATATTCATCCTTTATTTATAGACAAATTTGAAGGGGTATTTCGGTCATTTCAGAGCAAAAAACCCTAATTCGGACTGTCCTTTGGTAGTACAAAATGTGTTGTATTACATCTGGCTGTTACAAAAATACGGCACTCAATGGAGATGGAAGCGGCACTTGCTGAATGCCGGAACGGCACTCACTGAATGCCGACGCGGTATTCACTAAATGCCGCGGACAACTCCATGAATTGTCGTCTTTTTAGGATTTCCAATTTTTGCGGCACTTGATGCATTTTAACGGCAGTTAATGACTGCCGGTGCGGTTCTCACTGAATACCGTTCCGACTGTCTGGGAGTGCCGCACGGGCAACCCGTGATTGCCGCATGTGGGCCCAGGTGCTGTTTTGCCTCTATTTTCCTTTTTCCTTTTTCCTTTCCTTTCTGCTTTTTGTTTGAGTTAGAGAAGAGCTTGAATCATCTTTGGAAGTCCTAGGTTAGTTCGTACATTGTCATAATTGGATTTGGAGCTAATACTCCCCTTCGTCCGACGTTTGGTCAAAATTGGGGTGTCTACAGCATACATTTATTTCATGTTAGAATTTTCAGATCGAAAGTTGTTCGAAATTTTTTTGAAATTAGAAATTTTAAAATTTTCGACATCATTTCAATTTGAATCTGATATTTTTATAATTTTCAGACATTGGAATTTAGCAATTCGAACTAATATCATAGTTTTTAAAATTGGTTTCGGAATTTCCGTCCCAACTTACACCCACATAAAGACATAGTAATTAACAAGAATGGAACATAGTTAACATTGTGAGATTTATTATATAAAAAAAATTAAGACATAAATTAAAGCAAATAATTAGGAAATATATCAGTACTCCACTTCAACTCTTGAAAGATATTTTATAATCTAAAAATATTAGATGTTTGGCGTGATTCTTTCAGATTGTAATTTCCAAAAACATGATAAGAAATTGTTTGTATATGTCCAGTGTTGCCTACTTCACTTGCACACTTCAAAGATATTTCAAAATCTAAAAAATTTAATATTCTTCTACATTTTAATACTTTTCCAAAATGGCATTAAGAAACTATTTGTATGATCCTTTTGTACACCAACCACGTGCAGACATGTGTTGTAAGACTAGTGTGTGTATATATATATATATATATATTTACATATATAGATATGTCCAATATCAAATATGGATGAAAAGGTTAGATTGCAACTCTAGGATTCCCCTCTCAAATTCTCTCTCTAACATTAACTAGTTATGTTACCGACTTAGGCTTTGTTTGGTTTGTGGATTTCAAGAGAGAAAGAAGAGAGGGGCAAGGAAAACAAGATAGAAAATTAGTCTCATCCGATAAGGTAAAAAAAAAAAAAAACTAATTTTCCATATTGTTTTCCTTTCCTCTATCTTGATATCCACAAACCAAAAAAGTAACATCTAGATGGGAAGAACATGTGACTCATAACTTCCCTCCCTCTTTCTACCCAAACTAAAGAATAAGGAACATAAATAGTATGGGTGAATATCATTGACCTCTCCTGAGCTTTGGCTTAATATCAGAGACCTCTCCTAGGTTTTGAATAATATCAGAGACCTCCCTTATTTTTAAAATTTGGTATCACTAACCTCTTTTCTGTTAATGGCAATGGATGAAATATTATGATATCAACAAAATTTTAAAAATGAACTGACATTATTGCCCTTATTTTTGACTAATTGACCAAAATAACATCATGACAAGCTTGTGTCAAATGACATAAATGCTTTCATATTAAATATTTCACTTGACAAATGTGCCCATTGAAATACCTAATGTTAGGGCATTTGTGTCATTTAACACAAGCTTGTGGACTTATTTGGCCAATTAGTCAATAACAAGGGAGCTAATGTCATTTCAGCATTAAAATATATTGACATCACAAGATTGAATATACTATTGTTGACAGAAGAGAGGTCTGTAATACAAATTTTTAAAAATAAGGAAGATCTCTGATATTATTCAAAATCCAAGGGAGGTCTCTGATTAGATCATACCTCAAGGGAGGACAATGATATTTAGCCTAAATAGAGTACACACATTCTTTCAGTTTAAGGTACCCTGCAATGGATATAGCGAATTACGGATGAATTGATGCTTTCCTTCAGCTTAAGAAGGCTGAAACTTGGAATTATCTGAACCAAGACACCCCCCCCCCCCCCCCCCCCCCCCAACAACAAATTATTTCATGTTATGAGTTTTGATGTGACAGATCATCGTAGACCGTTGGATCAACGTAGGACTCACAAAATCAACATTCCACGATAATCTCTCACACCAAAACCCGTCACACGGGATAATTTCGCACCCACAACACACACTCTCTCAACATACATAAATGATGTATGTGTCTCTGTGATAAATATGTAGCAACTCTCTCTACATTTTCCGTGATATGTAGCAATTATCCCAAAAATCCAGAAAACGATACAAGAGGTCACTATAAGTAGAGACAGAGACTCATAGTTCATGCAAATGAATGCATAATAAGAAGCCAAAAATCCGAGTTACCTTTCAACTTACACACGTACATACAACTTAATAAGAAAGTAAAGAAAAATCTATAAGAGAACAGTGATGAAAATATATTATGATAACAGTGTCACTATGATCATTTCTATTACTACAATCTGTGGGTTTTTCATTAGTCTTGGGGTTAGTGCCAGGCAGATGCCGAGACGAGATTCCTTTCCTTCCACCCGAGCAGCATAGCCCCGTCCGTCTCCACCAGCGTGTAGTGCTCCGAGTAACACTTCAGCAATCCCCGTATCACGGAATTCACATAAGTGCTCAGAGGAAATTGCCGAAACCCCGCCATTGTGAACCTCGACTTCCACTTCCCAAGCAGCTCATGCCTTTCGACCCTTTCCTTTCCCTCGCAAGCTATGACATTCACTATATCTCTAGCCAAACAGTGCTGCTCCACATCAATACGTTCCTTTCTGTCCCTCGGCATAGTCATGTCGATTGACTCAAACATCGCCGAATAGTACTCTAGAGCTTCCAAGAACCTTGGAAAGAAAGGGGCTGTGTTTGTGTTCGATTCTTGCTCCACCAAAGTGACCACTTTGGGAGATAATGACTTAATCATCCTCAAAAGCTCGTCCCTCGGATTGGTCACGTCAACACTCTCGTCGGGGGTATGGTGGAGCTGAAGAGGGAAATTTACTGCCAAAGCCTCCCCAGGCCTTACCCCGAGCATTTCCTGCGTGACATCTGGGGCAAAAACTGGGACTGGGTGAAACTCAACCGGGATGTGAAATTTCTCAGAGATTGCAGCCAAACGCCTCCCTACTGCCCCCAAATTGTCTCCACGGGCATATTGGGAAACGGGGTCATCGATCCCCGTGATCCGCACATGAGGGGGCCCACTTGGTCTCGCTGCGAGAGCTTGTAATAGAGTCATCCATTGAGTACCCTGACAAATCTGGAAGTCTATAATGTGGATTCGGTCCTCACTTCTAAATGCTTCCGCAATTGCCCCATTTGCAGCCATGTAACCGAATTTCAAATATGGGCATATTTCGTATAATAGATGCATGTAAGATAGTAATTCCTTGCCTTCTGGCTCTCTACACCGGAGGGTCCGGTAAATATTAGTACCCGATCCCTGTTTTCTCGCTACAAGACATTCTACCATGTAAGCTCCGAGGCGTTGGATTGGTTCCCCACTTATAGACACAACACTCCGTGCCTTTTCAATCAATTTCTCAAAATCATTTAGTCTATTTTCAGCTAGAGCTCTAGCACATTCGATCAACAGGTGCTTCAGACTACCCAGTGGGACACCCTGAAGAGTAGCCTTTGCAATCTCCCCATGACGTTTCTCAAAATGAACTCCGTATGATGCCTGAGGGTGGGACCCATGTGACCGTTGTGGCTTACTTTCCTGGAAAGGATGATTTTGTGTGGTTACTTCATCATCGGGCCCCATTAGGACAGTCTCTAATTCCTGAAGAGCGTGCTTTATGTTCTGACCACCATTTGCATTCTGTAAAAAGGGTGTCCCCGAAGGGCTTAACTTTTGAAAGTAACTGTTGGTTTCAAATGAAGAGGCACGAGACGAACTACTGCCAGAGAGATTATTCTCGGTGGAGCTGTGCTGTTCTGGACTGTGACTGAAAGTTGTAATGGTCTCGGAGTCGATGTGAGTTGAAAAAGGCGAGTCTGGTGAATTTCGTGTATCAAATTTCAGGGAGTTGAAGAGTCGAGTGGGTATTAATGGAACTGTGGGATGAGAAGAAGAGTAGGCTAACTCGGGACTAGTCACACCATAACCAAAAAACTGGTGTGATTCCATGATATTTGGTTGGCATCAGCTGTTCTACGCAAGAATAATCAAAACAATCGTTGCAGATGTATCAAACGACAAGAAAAGAAAACGAGGGCACCCTGCAAAAATAAATTAAATGAACAGGTAAGTAGATATTCATTTTCATTTTTGACGGAGAACATGTCTGTCACAGTTCATTTCATTTTATAAATCACAAACAAGTCTATAATTCTGGGCAGAACAAAGGTGCAAGGATACACACGTATGCACACACACGCACACACACATACATATTATTCGTATGCTGCAAGTTTTTCAAGGCAGCCAATAACGAGTGATAAGATGTCAATAAGTCGAGAATATGAACTATTTTTAGAGACCATGAATCATTAACATTAAATGTTTGAAAACTATGATTAAGTGAAACAACAAACTAAAATTATATGAATTTAAAGCACCAACTCGTGTTTTCATTTCATCATTAATATCTGGTTAAGAAGAATACGACAAATGTCTTCGGGTAATAATTTCTAAATTTAAATCAAAAAGCAATTGAAATGAAGCCAAATAATTTCCCAGTATACGTCTAGGAACAAACCACCAGCCATATGCATATAAACAATCATAGTTTTCATCAATTTCCATAATCCATCGTGTGGTTGCTTTCAATTTTTAAGAAAAAGAGAAACCAAGTAGTTAAAGACTGATCATAAGTTATCTCAGGAATTAAGAAAACCAAGATATCTATGATCCGTCCCAACTCTTTCCAGGCTCCATCAGAACCCAATTTTTCGTTTTCTTAAAACAAAATTACTGATTACAAACCATAAATATTTCTCCGAATATACCCGATTTAACACTTTTTTAATGAATTTAACTACCCAGTTGAACTTCAGATCAAGCTAGAGGCATAAAAATTAAATACCCAAGCAAAGTGCAGAGTAGGAAAAACTAGATTTTCTTTTTATTAATATATTTAGAAATATAAACCTTTTCAATTATAAGCAAAGAAGTAAACACACACACACACAGAGCAAGAAACTGAAAATAGACACCAGATTATTGTTCATTTTCAATCAATTTCCCCAAATAATTGATAAGTTTTTTTACATATCATTTATATACACACACACACACACACACACAAATATATACACCAATTTGACAAATTGTTAAATCAGAACGCTTCTAAATAAACCCAGAAAAACACACTGATTTACAATTTTCCCATTCAATAAAAGGCCGAAGCTTAGATTTCTGACTGTTTGGGACCCTAGAAAACCAAATCCTCCATTCAACTTTGCCTAAATTAACTCAAGACCGATTTTCCATGTTTTCCTTCAAATTTTCTTAGTAACCAAACAAAAGCCAATTCCTTTGCCGCTACTAGGAAATTAAATAGAAAAAACCAGCTGGAAACGAGTAAAAAGATGAAGAAAATTTGAAATTGAAGAGCTTGTTTCGATATTTACCTGGAAAATCTGTGAAGGCGAAGTCTTTATATGTGTAGATATTTGTGTGTGTGTGTGTATATATAATTTGATATGAATAGGTGGCTATGACGGTGTTGTAGTTGCTAGGGCAAATTTAGTGTGAAGAGAGATTCTAAACAACAAGCAGCTAAGCTTTGAGGAGGTATATATAGATACATAGATATGCAATATACTAATACATACATATATGTGTGTATTCACATTTATATATAGTAGCAGGAGATAGTTGACGGAAGCTTCGTATGGTAGAAAATTAACGGTGACGGCAAGGCAATTGACCATTGTCTGTACGGTAGTACTGTACTTGAGATGTAGGAAATTTGACGGCAGCAGTGACAATGTTTAACGGCGAGTCAACTAACCACACATTCTTGTATGCTGGAACATTCTGAGTGATTACTTCAAACATTTGTTTTATTTTTTATTTTTGGGGGTTATGAAGTGGAAAATTAGCAAATTGCAGTGCCACGCGCTTGGGGTAAAAAAAAAAAAAACGAAAGACAAATAACAATATACGACTAGGGGAAGGGTAGTTGGGTTAATACAGACCGACCGACATCAACCTGGTCCAAGTAACCAATCAAAACTTGTTTGAGAAATTCTAAAATAACAATGATTGGGATACTAACAAATTTTACTAACATTTATATCTATACTTTATCTTTTTTTTAGTTGCACTTTGAGTTCACTGCGGACCCTATAGTACCACTAGAAAAGAGATAGAGTGTGGGTGTAAATATTAGTGGAATTTGTTAGTGCCCCAAATATTACTCATTCTAAAATTGGGTAACTTCACTTCAAGTTTCACTTTTTATTTAGTTTTTTGTGAGAATCAGTGTAATATTGGTTCGATAAAGAACTAGCTTTAAGAGAATTGACAGGGCACAAATACTTGAATTTGTAGAACTAGTTCGTTTATGAACCACTGAGCCTAATAAAGTCTATTTTAATAGAGTACCCAAGAACTTGTTTGATAAGGATGAATGCCGGTTCAAGTTTAAACCAAATCTCACGATGATTTTTACGAAAATCATTGATTATTAGGTTGGTTTGATAAAAGAATAAGTTATTTGGTTATTTTTAAGCCAAAAACGAACTCCACATCTAATTTCTCTACTCGAGCCCTCAAATTCATTTCGGACTTGAACTTCCTAGTCTAGATTTATCCCAGACACATAAAAAAAGTTGTCCCAATCCGAACAAAATTCAAGTTAGACTCAAGTTGTGCCACCCAAATGTTATACCTAGATACAATAGGCCCACTAAAGGATGTTCCAAGTTTGAAAATTACTCCTATAATTACTCATTTTAAATAGGGTTACTTCAACTTTTACTTGGAGAATGAAAGGCATGTAACAATACTTTTTGAAAATAGAAAGAAAATTGGCTAAGGTACTATCCACTAAGGCTTAGTTTGGCCTCTATTTTGGTGCTTCTTATTTTTTAAAGCACATGTTAATTCATTTGGTAACTAGTTTATGAGCTCTGTAAAAATTGAACTTAGGGCTTTTTTAGAGGAGCTTTTAAAAGCTCTAGAATGGAGCATTTAAAAGCTCAAGGTTGCTTTTTGGTTTCATGATATCTTTTTGAAGAGTAGTGTGTCACTTGTATAAAATTATCAAACAACTTATTAGTAATAAATTTCATAAGCTCCTTTTAAAAAGCCACATAGGGGCCAAAATAAGCCTAAGTCGACACAACTCTTTAGGCCTAAATTCAAATCAGCCCATTTCAACAAAACAAAAAAGAAGGGTTAATTATATATACACCCCCTATACTTATCATTTTTTATTTTGTCCCTTATACTTTAAAGTGCATCATTAATACTCCTTGTACTTTGGATTAAAGTAAAACCGTCAATAAATCAATTAAATTTAACAGGCAATAACCCTACATAGGCCATTTTCGGCAACAAATTTTGAAGTTCATCAATAACTATAAAACTCTAAAAGCTAAAATAAAATATATAATAAAATAACCCCTATAATTACAACTGGCCAAAAGATACTTTGGACAACTTTTATCAATCATAATTTTTTTGTGGTTATTTATGTATGAAAAGAAGCTGCCAAATGATCTACAAGGATATTAGTGACACTTTTTAGACTACAAAGGGCAAATTGAAAAAAAAAAAAAAAAAAAATTTGTGTTTACTATAAGAAGTCAAGGCGATAAATATTCCACCAACCAAGCTTCTATTTCGTGAAATTTAACGAATTGCTAATGGTTTCACTTTGGTCCAAAGTACAGGAGAATTGGTGACACAATTTGAAATACAGGGGTAAAATAAAAAATAGTTAAGTACAGGGGATGTATATGTAATTAACCAAAAATGGAAGAAAATATTTGAAAAGCGTGTGTGTCACACGCGGCAAATTGAGGGTGTGCAAACTAGATTTTGATTGTGGCATAGGACACGAAAGGCGCATTATAGACAAGCGTGAGGTGACGGATGACGAACACATGACAAACAATGAAGTGAGCCGCTGAGCGAGCTCTTAACAGTTGTATCTAAAAAAAAAACTACTGAGTGGAATGCCACGTGGGTATTTTTGTACTTAATTCAGATTAATAAAACAATAATGCTAGGGACACTCCCCAAAGCACACTCCAAAGCACATCATGCTTTAAATGCATGTACCTTGGACTGTGGAACTTTTTTACACAGGGTCCACATTTTTTTGGGAACCGCTAGGAAAGCCCAAGGTACATGCACACAAAACATGAGGTGTGCTTTGGGGTGTGCTTTGTAGTGTGTCTCTAGCACCACTCTTAATAAAAAGCGCTTGTACTAACACGTGGAAATTATTCTCCAGAATCTCGCCAAGTTTGACTACTTTGACCTGACGTGGCACGCGGTACGACCATTGTTCGGTCCTCCTCCTCCAGTGGACCGGTTTTCCCGAGTCTTAGCTTCCTAAGGTTCTTTGAAATTGCCAAAAACTTTCATTATTAAACTAGTTGACTGAATAATTAAGGCAAATATTTGAAAATCCTACTTATTTGAATGGGAAAAATTTAGCATACACCCTCTCAAAAAGGAGTAGATGTCACGGTGTCACCTCCCTCCCTCCCTCCCTCTCTCTATTTTGGCTAAGCTCTCTCTCTCTCTCTATTTTGGCTAAGCAAAAGGTGCTCTTTCTTAAGTTGATTGAGCCATAGCTGATCCAGTCCGGTCGACAAAAGTGCTAATGAATATTTAGCTGACAGCATAGCAATAATTCTTCCCATTACGTATAGGATTCTAATTGGCCTACTAGTCCTCGAACTATTTGAAAATGTAGAATTTTGGTAAAAAAAAAAAAAAAAAAAAACCTCATATTAGATTAATTGAGTTTAAGGGACAACTAATTTTTAATTTTGGGTAAAAAAAAGTGTCATTTCTCAAGTTGATTGAGCCATAGCTGACCCAGTCCGACTGACAAGAGTGCTAATAGATATCTAGCCGACAACATAGCAATAATTCTTCCCATTACGTACGTACATGATTCTAATTGGCCTACTAAACCTCAAACTATTTGAAAATATAGAATTTTGGCAAAAAAAAAAACTCTCATATTAGATTAATTGAGTTTAAGGGACAACTAATTTTTTATTTTAGGTAAGAATTTCTGATTAGTGAAACTTAAATCAAATTAAATTATTATGTTACACGTGTCACATAACTATATGTGAAATTTTTCATAAGGTGTTTGAAATTTCAAATAACTATATTCAATTGAAAGACTTTTTAATAAAACAAAAAATGATCTAAGACTAAGACTAACAAACTCGATTTTAGTAAGCCTTGTTCTACAATATGATCACATTAGTGGTACTAGACTACCACTCTTGGTGGTGTCTAATCTTTTTGAGATAAAATTCAGTCTGAGGTAATAAACCAATCATCTTGAAAAAAGTTTTTTCTTTTCCTAAATCATAAACTAAAGGACAAGCCACTTGGTGTTCGTGACGGATTTTGCTTTTGGCATCAACAAATAGATTTCTAAATGAAAAGTGAAAACTAAAAAGATCAGACAAGTTCATGAGCTTTTTTAACTTATACACATGGAAAGAAGATAGAATGGAATAAAACTTTTGTAGATGTTACTTATCCACAAGATTATTCTTCAAGAAGATTAAGGGTAAATTGCAAATTACATCTCTATAGTTTGAGGGTTATGACAGTTTGGTCCTTATGATTTTAATTTTGGCAATTTACACTCTATAGTTTGAAAATTGTGCAAAATTCACCCAATTACAAAAAAAGCAAGGGCACAATGGGACTATCACATTATTTTTAACCAAAAATGACCCCATATGCAGGGGCAGACCCAGGAGGGTAGTTCAATGTGAGCAGGAGCTTATACGGGGGTTTGGAGCCAGCACCCTGACCCGAATTTTGTTTTGTTTTATTTTGTTTTGTTTGTAGAAATAGTATAATTCTATGTATTTTTTTTATTACAAACTAATCTATCCCATAATTCTTTCACGAAAAAAATGTATTATAATTTTAATTAGTTATTATATTTACCAATTTCACTTTGATATTTGTGTGGCAGTACGTGTCCAGCTTGAACTATATTAGATTGTTTAAAAGATTATAAGATATTTATCATATGGTTTAAAAGACTATAAGATATTATCAGATTATAAGCTTTAACTGTATCAAATTGTTTAAAAGATTATAAGTTATTTATGGGATAAATTAGTTTGTATAAAAAAAATCACATAAATTATACTATTTTCACCCATAAAAAATAATACAAATAAATATAAATAAATAAATCGGGTCGGGGCACTGCCCTAGAACCCCTGTATAAGCTTCTACTCCCACTGAACTACACTTCTAGGTCTGCCCCTACATATAGGGTCATTTTGGGCTGGAAATAATGTGATATTTCCCTTATGCCTTTGCTTATTTTGTAATTGGGTGAATTTTGCACAATTTTTAAACTATAGGAGTAAATTGCCAAAATTGAAATTATAGAGATCAAACTGTCACAATACTCAAACTACATGGATGTAATTTGTAATTTACCCTAAATTTAAATCATAATGGATTTTTGAATATTGTGTAAGTACAAAGTGTGCACTGCTTTTAAGTGGTCGCAAAAAGTGGTTTTAAAGCTGTGTGGACAATCGCTTTACTCAAAAGTGGGAATTCATATTGTAGAATCTTAATGTTCCCTATAGACTTTCCAAAATATTCATATTAATTTGCAACTTGGTAGATCATAGATGCAAAGAATTGCAATCAATGAGGTGTCATCAGTGTAATGAATCATAAGTGTGTGTTTGTGTGTGTGTGAGTGTGACTTATGTGCAGTGTTAACAACAGTACTGTTTGCAAATTCCACGTTTATTATGTCGTATGAGGTTTAAGTTACGGGTAATTCTTTGGTGACAATTTTCATACAATTTTTATACAATCTTCCAAAAAGATGTGTCTATCTCTATCACATGAGAGAGATAGACACATCTTTTTAGAAGGTTGTATGAAAGTTATATGAAAGTTGTCTCCAAAAAATTACTCTTAAGTTACAAGATCTTTTGTTTGTATATGTGTATATATTGGATTAAGATCACGTTTATGTTTAGTTGCTTGTCTTTAGTTGTTTGGCTTGTGGATTTTAGAGTTGTTTCTGAAATAATTGTAAAAATAATACTTAATTATTAAAATAAGGTGATTTTTAACTTAAAGACAGAACTCGAGTAAGTCAGTCTTACTAAGGACGATTTTATGATTTATTTGATTCAATCAATCTGATGCTCTGATGAGCAGAAGAAAAGTTGGGTAAACTTTTATTAAAATTGTTTGTACTAACATCAACTTTAAAGTCCGTGTTTAGTAAGATCGACTTTAATCAATTTTTTTTTTCTTTTCCTAGATATAGAGTCGGTGTTATTGAAACCGACATCATTAAAGTCTATTTACTCAAGTTCTGTCTTTAAGTTAAAAACTACCATACTTTAAGAATTAAGTATTGTTTCAACAATTATTGCTGAAACATCTCCGAATTTTATGTAATAACCTGCAATTTCATTTAAATTCTAATTTGACATTTTCACAATTAATCTGTATTTGTATTGTCTGCCTTTAATTAAACTACAATTCTCATAATTGGAAAACTTATTTCCTGTTTTAATGTATATAAGCATATATGAGCTAGGTTTAATTGTGTAATTACTTAATTTAGAAATAAACTCAATTGTTGAGTGTATGAGAATATGCTTGGGCTTCAAGCTCATCAATTTTGGTTCTATATAAACACACACAGAGCTCACATTACACACTTCACAATCTGCACATTGTTAAAACACAGAGAGAAAAGAGAGAGCTTGAGAGTTCATAGTTTCAGAAAATTTTAGAGAGTACTTATATATCCATAGCTTGAAAGCTTGTATTGGATTTTCTTATTTTGATCCTCTTTCTCAACATTACATCAAGCTTCAATCAAAGTGAGTATTACTAACTCACTATGAAAGTAATCTATGCTTTTTTTTTTTTACTGTGTTTATGATTGTAATTGTTAAACCACCATTGTTAATTTCGAATGAAAGCTTGAAGCTCAAAAATGGTGATTTTTCCAAACGTAACCAAAATCCATTTTTATAGATAAATATGATAGATTTCATGTCCTAGATGTTTTGTTGAAAGTATTAGAGCTTAATTTGTTCAGATGAGAAAGTATGCTAGAAATCAAATTTTGACATCTTTTGATTCTTCATAAAATTTGTGAGTTACAGAATGATTCGTGTTAAATTGGTCGTAGATTCTTAATCCTTATTAAAAATCGAAGAGATCCATATATAATAAGGCATGGTAACGTTTAAATTGCAAAATGGGTCCAAAATGGCATCAAAAGTTGAAACAGAGGAATTCTGACGAAGAAGATGAAATTACTGCCTGAAATCGTGCGCGCGACACCTCGTGTGAGCGACCCGCGCGCGCGAGCTGTGTGGTTTCTGGAAGATAGAAAGTTTTTATAATAAAATTAAAAAATTGGCATGTCGCGTGAGCGGTCCGCGCGCGCGAGCTGTGAGGTTTCTGACAGATAGAAAAGTTTTTTTATAAAAAAATTGAAAAATAGGCATATCGCACGAACGGCCCGCATGCGCGACTTCTGACAGTTTTGGAGTTTTGCTTATTTTCTGTTAAGGGACTATTTGGATGATATTTTATAAGTTTTTAAAGCCCTGTTTGGGAAATATGTTAAAAACAGATTGTGGGTTGTTACGTTTTGGTTATCAAAGAGTGATTATGGTTTTGATTCTTTTCATATATACATGGCTATCATTCTCGGCATTTCATAAGTTCTGTTTTATAGTTGCACGACATTCATACGGTGTCAGTTGTACATGCATGGCGAGTGTGAGTGTTGGTCAGTGTAGAAAAGAGTATGTGGTTGAGATTGTGTGGACACTCCCTGGTAATTGTGTACCAAAGTGTGACGTGGTGAGATTGCGGCTAGAGTGTCTTTGAAATGCGACGGTGGCAAAACTGGACACTCCCTGGCGCCCATGGTAGCGGTAAAGTGTGTGACGCCGAACTTGGACATTCCCTGACACCCATGGTAGTGCTAAAGTGTGGCCTACGGACACTCCTTGGAACCCGAGTCTGGATACTGCGTGAGATTTCCTCTGGTATTTGCGAGGTGGATTAGGTACTAAAGTGTAGGGCATTGGACACTCCCTAGTACCTCGGACTAAAGTGTGAGGCAAACTGGACATTCCCTGGCACCCCTGTGCTAAAGTGTGGCTATCGGAGTATTTCAAAGATACTGGTGTGAGAGAGTTGGGTTTTGTGTTGTAATACCCCGTATTTTCAATAAATATTTAATGCAGAGAGATTCTATATACTTCAATTGACCATTCAAGAAATTTCATCTTCGATCGATCGAAGCTAGTTCGAGCGATCGAGACCCTTCAGTTCAAGCGATCGAACCCTTTTCGAGCGATCGAAAACCCTACCGACATAAATTAAATACGTGGTCCCCACTTCAATCGATCAAACTTTTTTCAATCGATCTAACTGACCGATCTGAGTTCGATCGATCGAGCATTCTTCGATCGATCGAGAATGTAAATATCAGAATTCCAGTTTCCCGCAAATGCTGCCACCTACACTCCCATTTCTTTATATATACACTGCATTCGTGTATGTTGTGTGTTTGCTGAGTTTGTGAGAGTTTTAGAGAGTTGAGAGAGTTGTGAGTTTGTGTGTGTTTATATATATATACACAATTATACACACACACACATATATATATATATATATCCGGGAGAGAGAACAAGAAGAAGAAGAAGAAGGAGAAGAAGAAGAACAAGAAGAGGCAGAGAAAGAGAGACAGAAGAGACGAAGAGAGGAGCAGAGAGAGAAAGAGGCCGCCATTAAAGCTTCGGAGCTAAAGCTTACCCAAACGCGCCCTTACGACTTTTGGTGAGTTCCAAACTCACTCGGTATCTTAGTCATGATGTTTTACATATTCTGGACGTATAATTATAACCCAAACACCCCTTAGCACATTCTGCACGTTCACTGGCAGAATCTGTAGAAGACGAAGTTCGATCGATCGAACTGAGTTCAATCGATCGAACAGCAGAGTCCCAATCGATCGAACTGAGTTCAACCGATCGAACATCCCTGAGTTCAATCGATCGAGAATACTTCAATCGATCGAGACTACCTTCACTTCGAGCGATCGAGAAGACTTCAATCGATCGAACAGCACTTTCTTCGAGCGATCGAGATGACCTCAATCGATCGAACCTAGCAGAACATGAATGTATTCCTTTCAGTTTATAATGCATAGTGCGTAGTTGTTTAATTGTTGTTTCATGTTCCTATTATGCGATATTATGGATTTCGGAGGTAATGGGATACGATAATGAGATTGAGATAACATGGTGAGTAACGTAGTCGGGTTCGGAACGCTAGTAATAGTACGACGCGATAACGAGTAAGTTTGAGATGATAATACTGGGTAGTATTGGATAAGTGAGAAATGAGTCAGTAAGAGGAATTGTATGTTCAAAGTTGTGTGTGTCGAGCTGATGATTCGCTCAGGTTGAATCCGATAAGTGTATGTCAAGGATTTGATCAGGATCGTGAGAATTATGGGTGCACAGTACTCGCAAGCGTTCTTAAAAGCGGTGAACAGTAAGAGTTCTTAAAAGCGGTGAACAAGAGTAGATGTGGCACGCCCATGATTTATATTTACCAGAGCTGTGTATGTATCGTACTCGCAAGCGTTCTTAAAAGCGGTGAACAGTAAGAGTTCTTAAAAGCGGTGAACAAGAGTATGGGTATATCCATGGACCAGTCGTTATATGAGAACGATGTATGGGTGCTCGCAAGAGTTCTTAAAAGCGGTATAGCGGTGAACAAGAGCACTGGTATGTTGTGCTGATATAATCAGTTCGAGATAGTCAGTTGGGTATTGTGAAATCAGTCTTAGAGTGGGAGTCGATAATAATCGATTAATGATATGTCTGAATAAACGAGTAAGGGATATATTTAGTATCACTGTCATATATTGTTCATAATGGTAATTATGTCATTTCTATGAGACTGTGTTAGTTAGTGCTCACTCAGCTTTCAACAAGCTGACGGCCTTTATTGCCTGGACATTCCCCGTCCAGACTACCCTGTCCTTTACAATGCAGATGACGGAACTCATGGCGATAACGTTTACCCTGAAGGGAGTTACGTAGAGAATGGCCCCACTGATGCCAGTTATGCTGACGCCTATCCGTACGCTAGCTGAAGACCTGAAGATAGATAGTAGTTATATTACTACTTTTCCTTTTACTGTTGTACTTTGTAGTTAACGGGTACTTGGGCATATGTTGTCTCCAGACCTGTTGTGATCCTGTGGACCGTACTCTGATGTTTGTATTAGATAGAACCGTGTTTATATTTCAGTTGTTTTACTGTTCCTGTTTGGACTAGTACTGTGTGGTGTGGATTATCAGTGACTTTCACTTGTCATTCCCTATGGACCCATAAAGGAAATTTATTTTTCTCTATTTATGCTACTCCGGGGCGTGACAGGGTTTTTGGTATCAAAGCACCTGGTTATATTACGATTAGGTTCTGATATTGTCGTTCACTGATGGATTCCACACCATCTGGTTCTAGTATTTAAGATTTTTGAGATGAGATATGAGTATAAGATAAGTTCGTCTTTCTGACGATAGATAGTTTTCCTTTGCAGGATAGCATGGACCCAGAGTTTCATCAGTTTGTTACAGATGCTTATGGAGGACACGTGATCCATGGGGATACCGTGGAGCCAGCTGACCCAGAGTTTTATCATGAGCGTGTGTGCCAGATAGCTAGTAGACATTTGGAGGAGGACATGTGGAGAGCACTTTATGTGACAGAGAGGACTCACCCGACGCAGATGCGTATGGATGCTTACCACACTGCGAGGATTGGTAGAGACATTTGCCAGGAGATATTACGGTTAGTTCAGAGTAAGCCCGAGATGGATGAGATTGAGTTGAGAGCTATTGTAGCCGGTCCACCAGAGCCTGTAGTTGCACCAGCACCGGCAGTACCATCATCACCGGTACCCGACGTACCAGTTCCAGAGCCTGAGCCGATCCAGGAGGATGAGGACCTGGAGCTTGAGGATGAGCATGCCGATGAGGACATGGACGAGGACGGAGAGGAGGAGCCGATAGACGACGAGGACCCAGTAGAGGATGAGCATGCAGATGATGCAGATGATGATGAGCCTGAGGATGACCCCGAGGAGCCAGAGTTTGAGCCAGAGGATCCAGTACCAGACCCAGAGGCTGTTGAGGCAGACATAGTAGTAGATGAGGATGCGCCCGATGAGGAGATAGTTGTGCCAGAGGCACCAGTTGTGCTTCAGATACCAGCTGGACCCATTATGCATATGGCAGCTATGGCCGATATGGCAGTAGGATGGATAGCTCAGATGGTCGCACAGCCAGCAGATTTTGTTATGGGAGAGGCAGCCATAGCAGGAGCTCTTGATATAGCTGATGGATTCGCCGCAGTAGCAGTCGATGTCGCCAACCAGGCGATAGCAGACGGGATAGAGGATGATGATGCAGAGATAGTAGAGGATTGGGATATAGGAGTTGTAGTCGGAGATCTTGTTGCACCAGTTGAGGATGACCCACTCGAGGAGATGGAGATTGATTCAGAGGACGAGGCACCACCAGCAGGATCAGACGCTGACGACTTTTGAGTCAGGACCTGCAGGGCTTAGTTTTTGTTTGTTTTATCAGGACATGTTGTCCACTAGATTTTTGGGAGCTTGAGAGATAGCTATTTGACCATAGCTTTGTATAGACAGTAGTAGTTGACCTTAGTACTGTTTTAGCCTTGTCCCACGTGGTACATGGTATGGTTACTGTGTACTCCATGGTACATCTTTTGATATCTATATATATACGAGCAGTACTTTTGATATTGATGGTTGGTTGTTTGATGTGTTGTTTTGTAGAACTGTTAGTTCTTGTTGCTTTTCGTTCTATCTTGGTTTCGTTTCTACGAGAAGACTTTCAGCTGATCAATATGTCTCTTGTAGGCAATACTCGTTATCATCATGGTAGGACCCTTGAGAAATCACCAAGCACGTAATGGAGCACCTATTCCGGAAGGGATGGATCCGACGGGAATTTTCGAAGCTTTCATGCAGAGGATGGAGCATGTGGGGGATACTTATAATCATTCCACCCACCAGAGACCTTTTGCACCCCCGCCACCAAGACAGACTGGAGATAAGTTGTTAGCAAATTTTCGTGGGTTACGTCCAGAGAAGTTCGATGGACTAACAGAACCATGGAAAGCGGAACAATGGATAAGAGAGATGGAGTTGATATTTGAAGCATTGGAATGCAGCGAACAAGAGAAACGTCGCCTTGCTACTTTTCAGCTCACTTATGCCGCCGCAGATTGGTGGGAAGCCGAGCGAGCCACTATTGGGATCGATGCTGCTAAAGCTATGACATGGGAGACATTCAAAGGACGATTTTTGGAGAAGTATTTCCCAGAGGATGAGAGAGATCAACAGGAAAGGAACTTTCTCAATTTGGTACAAGGAGGATGGAATGTCAGGGAATATACAACACAGTTTGAGCGTCTATCCAGATTTGCTCAGCATATGATAGACACGCCACAGAAGAAGGTGAAGAGATTTCACCAAGGATTGAATCCCCATCTCAGACATATGATGGTTGGTCATCTGAATCAATCATTCGAAGAGATTGTCAGATTTGCTGCAGGATTAGAGAAGGATGCTTGTCCAGCACAACAACCACAGATGAATCGACCTCAGTCATCTAGAAGTTTTCAACAGAGGAATTTCCATAACTTGCCACCAAGGAATACTCAAGGTTGGAGACCTCAGAGTAATTTTCAAGGGAATAAGAGAAACTGGGAAGGAACCAGAAAGCCACAACAGGGCTATACTCGACCCCAACAATATCGCCAGCAAGGATCACAGCCGCAGGCACTACTGACAGCACCGCCAAGCAATAGCGGAGGATGTTTTAATTGCGGAAAGCCAGGGCACGTTGCCAGATTCTGTACAGCCCCTAGAGTTAATCGCAGAATGGATATTGTCTGTCGGAATTGCAACAAGCCGGGACATCTAAGCAAGGATTGCCGTGCACCACAAGGAGGATACTATGGAGCACCAATTCAAGGGATACAAGGACCTCCAGATCAGACAAGGATAAATGCTATCATTCCAGGAGAAGCAGGCTTTAACGCTGATGAGCAGCAACATTTGGAAGGTACGCTTGTACTCTTTCATAGTCCAGTTAAAGCTTTATTTGATACTGGAGCCGCACGTTCATTTATTGCTGTTAAGATTGTGCGTCAATTGGGTTTAGAACCCCAGACACTTGAGTCAACACTGAATGTTGTGTCACCTTTGGGAGTGACAGTTAAGTTGAGTAAAGTGTGTAAAGATTGCCCATTGACTTTGGGAGATAGGAATCTTCCAGCAGACTTGGTAGTTCTGTCAATGTCCGAGTTCGACATTATCCTAGGAATGGATTGGTTGACTAAGTATAGTGCTAATTTGGATTGCCCTACTAAGACGATTGTATTTCCGAGACAAGGAAGGCCGACGATTAGATTTCAGTGTCAGCCGACGAGCGAGATGTTTCTTACGAGTAATTTGGCTACGATTGGGAGAACAAGTACAGAGCTCACGATGGATCAGATTCCTAGTGTGCAAGACTTTCAAGATGTATTTCAGGATATTAAAGGACTCCCACCGAAAAGAGAAATAGACTTCTGTGTGGAATTAGTACCTGGTACATTGCCGATTTCCAAGACTCCATATAGGATGGCACCAACTGAGATGTTGGAACTAAAGAAGCAAGTTCAAGAGCTTGAAGACTTAGGTTTCGTTCGCCCGAGTACGTCACCTTGGGGAGCACCAGTTCTGTTTGTAAAGAAGAAGGATGGAACACTTCGACTCTGTATAGACTACAGGGAGTTGAACAAGGTTACGATCAAGAATAGATATCCACTTCCTCGGATAGACGACCTATTCGACCAGTTACAAGGATCGAGAATCTTTTCCAAGATCGATTTACGTTCAGGATACCACCAATTGTTAGTTCGACCAGAGGATGTATCAAAGACTGCATTCAGGACAAGATACGGGCATTACGAGTTTCTAGTTATGCCTTTTGGATTGACGAATGCGCCAGCAGTATTTATGGATTTAATGAATAGAGTATTCAGACCATATCTGGATCAATTCATTATAGTGTTCATTGATGATATACTAATCTACTCAAAGACGGAAGAAGATCACGAGGAGCATTTACAGATTGCCTTGCAGACACTTCGAGATAGCAAGTTGTATGCAAAATACAGCAAGTGTGAGTTTTGGCTACGGGAAGTCAAATTCTTGGGACATGTTATATCTCAGGACGGTATTTCTGTGGACTCATCTAAGATTGATGCAGTCTTAAGCTGGAACAGACCGACCAATGCGACAGAGGTCAGAAGTTTTCTTGGATTAGCAGGATATTACAGAAGATTCGTAGAAGGGTTCTCCAAGTTAGCAGGACCACTGACGAATTTAACAAGGAAGGAGACGAAGTATGAATGGACGGACAAGCATGAGGATGCATTTCAGGAGTTAAAAGAGAAATTGACTTCTGCACCGGTACTTGCGATACCTAAGAGTGGAGAAAGATATGTGATCTACAGTGACGCATCGCACCAGGGATTGGGTTGTGTACTTATGCAAGACGGGAATGTTATCGCGTATGGATCAAGACAATTGAAGGTACACGAGAAGAATTATCCGACGCATGACCTGGAATTGGCAGCAATAGTGTTTGCCTTAAAGATTTGGAGACACTATCTCTATGGAGAAAAGTTTGATCTGTTTTCCGATCATAAGAGCTTGAAGTGTTTGTTCTCTCAAAAGGAGTTGAACATGCGACAACGAAGATGGATGGAGTTACTCAAGGACTATGACTTTTCATTGCAATACCATCCAGGTAAAGCAAATGTCGTAGCAGATGCTTTGAGCCGTAAACCTCGATTAATGATCGCTGCATTGCTAATTCGGGAATGGAGAGCATTGGAAGTGTTAGCTGAATTCGAACTTCAGCCATTGAAACCAATGGAAAGACAACATTTTGGATGTCTGATGGTACAACCAACTTTGATCAGCCGTATCATAGAAGCTCAACAGACAGCAGAGGATTTGAAGTTATGGTTCACCAAGATGACAGCAAAAGAACCTGATATCTGGAGTGTTAGTACAGATGGAGCTTTACGATGTAAAGGTAGACTCTGTGTACCTGATAAAGAAAATCTCCGGAAGGACATATTGGATGAAGCTCATAAATCACGGATGACGATTCATCCAGGAAGTACAAAGATGTACAAGGACTTGAAGAGAAATTTTTGGTGGGAAGGAATGAAGCGAGAAGTGGCTGAATATGTTTCTCAGTGTCTTACTTGTAAACAAGTAAAGGCAGAACATCAGAAACCACCTGGATTTCTACAGCCGTTACCAATTCCTCAATGGAAATGGGAACACATCACCATGGATTTTGTGGTAGGATTGCCAAAGTCACAGCAGAACCACGATGCTATTTGGGTAATTGTGGATCGACTTACGAAGACAGTACATTTTATCGCCTACAGTATGACGTATCCAGTGGAGCGATTGAGCCGAATGTATCTGCAACACATAGTACGGTTACACGGAGTACCTGTTTCTATCGTATCAGATCGAGATTCGCGCTTTACTGCAGAATTTTGGAAGAGTCTTCAGACAGCAATGGGAACAACTTTGAACTTGAGTTCAGCTTTTCATCCACAGACCGATGGACAGACGGAGAGAGTTAATCAAGTAATGGAAGACATGTTACGTGCTTGTGTTATTGATTTTGAGAATTCTTGGGAGACACACTTACCTTTGATAGAATTCGCTTACAACAACAGTTATCATTCGAGTATAGGAATGGCGCCGTTCGAAGCTTTGTACGGAAGACCTTGCCGATCACCGTTATGTTGGACTGAAGTCGGAGATACTCAACTTCTTGGGCCAGAGATGATACGAGAGACTAATGAGAAGATTCAGATTGTACGTGAGAAGATGAAGACAGCTCAGACCCGACACAAGAGTTATGCTGACAAACGACGCAAAGATTTAGAGTTTACCGTTGGAGATCATGTGCTACTCAAAGTTTCGCCTGTTCGAGGCATCGTCAGATTTGGTCAGAAGAGAGGCAAATTATCGCCACGATTCATCGGACCGTTCGAGATTCTAGAGCGTGTGGGAAAAGTTGCTTATCGTCTTGCGCTGCCACCGAAGATGTCAGGAGTGCACAACGTTTTCCACATCAGTATGCTGAGGAAATGTATTCATAACCCAGCGCATGAAATCAACTTCGAGGATATTGAAGTCAACGACAATGTTACGTTCAACGAAGGACCAGTTCGCATTTTAGATCATGGAGTCAAGAAGCTCAGGAATAAGGAGATTCCATTAGTCAAGATTCAGTGGAAGCATCATGATGAAGGAGAAGCTTCATGGGAACTAGAGTCAGAGATGCGTGAGAAGTTTCCGTTTTTGTTTTAACCTTGTATGTTTCTGATTTCGAGGACGAAATCTTTTGTTGGGTGGTGGATGATGTAATACCCCGTATTTTCAATAAATATTTAATGCAGAGAGATTCTATATACTTCAATTGACCATTCAAGAAATTTCATCTTCGATCGATCGAAGCTAGTTCGAGCGATCGAGACCCTTCAGTTCAAGCGATCGAACCCTTTTCGAGCGATCGAAAACCCTACCGACATAAATTAAATACGTGGTCCCCACTTCAATCGATCAAACTTTTTTCAATCGATCTAACTGACCGATCTGAGTTCGATCGATCGAGCATTCTTCGATCGATCGAGAATGTAAATATCAGAATTCCAGTTTCCCGCAAATGCTGCCACCTACACTCCCATTTCTTTATATATACACTGCATTCGTGTATGTTGTGTGTTTGCTGAGTTTGTGAGAGTTTTAGAGAGTTGAGAGAGTTGTGAGTTTGTGTGTGTTTATATATATATACACAATTATACACACACACACATATATATATATATATATATCCGGGAGAGAGAACAAGAAGAAGAAGAAGAAGGAGAAGAAGAAGAACAAGAAGAGGCAGAGAAAGAGAGACAGAAGAGACGAAGAGAGGAGCAGAGAGAGAAAGAGGCCGCCATTAAAGCTTCGGAGCTAAAGCTTACCCAAACGCGCCCTTACGACTTTTGGTGAGTTCCAAACTCACTCGGTATCTTAGTCATGATGTTTTACATATTCTGGACGTATAATTATAACCCAAACACCCCTTAGCACATTCTGCACGTTCACTGGCAGAATCTGTAGAAGACGAAGTTCGATCGATCGAACTGAGTTCAATCGATTGAACAGCAGAGTCCCAATCGATCGAACTGAGTTCAACCGATCGAACATCCCTGAGTTCAATCGATCGAGAATACTTCAATCGATCGAGACTACCTTCACTTCGAGCGATCGAGAAGACTTCAATCGATCGAACAGCACTTTCTTCGAGCGATCGAGATGACCTCAATCGATCGAACCTAGCAGAACATGAATGTATTCCTTTCAGTTTATAATGCATAGTGCGTAGTTGTTTAATTGTTGTTTCATGTTCCTATTATGCGATATTATGGATTTCGGAGGTAATGGGATACGATAATGAGATTGAGATAACATGGTGAGTAACGTAGTCGGGTTCGGAACGCTAGTAATAGTACGACGCGATAACGAGTAAGTTTGAGATGATAATACTGGGTAGTATTGGATAAGTGAGAAATGAGTCAGTAAGAGGAATTGTATGTTCAAAGTTGTGTGTGTCGAGCTGATGATTCGCTCAGGTTGAATCCGATAAGTGTATGTCAAGGATTTGATCAGGATCGTGAGAATTATGGGTGCACAGTACTCGCAAGCGTTCTTAAAAGCGGTGAACAGTAAGAGTTCTTAAAAGCGGTGAACAAGAGTAGATGTGGCACGCCCATGATTTATATTTACCAGAGCTGTGTATGTATCGTACTCGCAAGCGTTCTTAAAAGCGGTGAACAGTAAGAGTTCTTAAAAGCGGTGAACAAGAGTATGGGTATATCCATGGACCAGTCGTTATATGAGAACGATGTATGGGTGCTCGCAAGAGTTCTTAAAAGCGGTATAGCGGTGAACAAGAGCACTGGTATGTTGTGCTGATATAATCAGTTCGAGATAGTCAGTTGGGTATTGTGAAATCAGTCTTAGAGTGGGAGTCGATAATAATCGATTAATGATATGTCTGAATAAACGAGTAAGGGATATATTTAGTATCACTGTCATATATTGTTCATAATGGTAATTATGTCATTTCTATGAGACTGTGTTAGTTAGTGCTCACTCAGCTTTCAACAAGCTGACGGCCTTTATTGCCTGGACATTCCCCGTCCAGACTACCCTGTCCTTTACAATGCAGATGACGGAACTCATGGCGATAACGTTTACCCTGAAGGGAGTTACGTAGAGAATGGCCCCACTGATGCCAGTTATGCTGACGCCTATCCGTACGCTAGCTGAAGACCTGAAGATAGATAGTAGTTATATTACTACTTTTCCTTTTACTGTTGTACTTTGTAGTTAACGGGTACTTGGGCATATGTTGTCTCCAGACCTGTTGTGATCCTGTGGACCGTACTCTGATGTTTGTATTAGATAGAACCGTGTTTATATTTCAGTTGTTTTACTGTTCCTGTTTGGACTAGTACTGTGTGGTGTGGATTATCAGTGACTTTCACTTGTCATTCCCTATGGACCCATAAAGGAAATTTATTTTTCTCTATTTATGCTACTCCGGGGCGTGACATGTGTTGTCGAGAGAAAAGAGTCGGTAAGATGAGTTGGTACATTGTCTTCATACACAGTCACATGAAATAGGATTTAAAGTTTATCAACGTTATTATTGTTATTTCAAATGAGACCTCCTTTTTGTGATATCTACCTATTGAATAATGGAAAATGGTAAATGGGTATGTTTTACATTCAAGCATATGTTTTTAATACTCACCAGCTTCTCGAAGCTGACGACGTTGATGCGTCCTGGACATTCGTGTCTAGACTTTTCAGGTTATGATCAGGCTGAACAATATGATTATGCTAATTGAGAACGGCTGCTTTGAAGAGAAACTGTTTATTTATCATTATATGTTTTAAGTCATGAACTGGTTTTGTAACAAGGATTACTGTAATAGGTGATAAATATTATTTTATTTCAAGGCGGTCTGTGCCTTAGGTGATCCCGTGCTGTAATATTTATTAAGTTAGAAACTTTTTGTAAGCCTTGATTCCTCTACTCTAATTTATGGTTTTTGTTGTTCGACGTTTGGGACGGAATCGATCCTTCAAACTGTCGCGATATACGGATTCATAAAGGAAATTAAATACTTTCTATATTTATGCTACGTCGGGGCGTGACATTTTGTGAGAAAAAGAAAACAAGAAATAAAATAATTTCTCTTATATATGTTTTTTGTAGTTCAAACAAAGAAAATTATTTTTCTTGGTGTTCACTTTTTTCTTTTTTCCTCTCCTTAAGTTTGTGAACTAAACAAAGCCTTAGGACATGTTGGGAATGATAATAGCAGTTTCAGGTTTAAACCAATATCACTTCTAATTGGTTCTAATAAAAACTAGTGTTATGTTAGGGTATGTTTGATAACCCAATTAAGTACTGAAAATGAAAAGATTCAGCACTTATTCTTTTTCAGTGCGTTTGATAACATACCACTTAGTTGAAAAAGCAGCCAAAAAACCACTGAAAACTTTAAGTGAAAAATTTCTACTGAAAATAATCACTGAATGCATTCTATTTCAGTAGTTGAAGCACTGTTTTCAGTATTACAAATTCAATCACTTAAAATTTTCAGTACTTAAAATTCAACACGTAATTTTTAGCACTTAATTTTCAGTTTTATCAAACGCACCCTTAGTCTATGTCAGTTTTTAGCTGGACAGTGACTCCTTTGTACCTCAAATAAACCCAAAACTATCCTAAACTATTTTTTTTTTTTAAATCGCATAATTGGTTTTTGTGTTACCTAAATACCCTTTTATTGAAATTTGGCCGTCCTCCCTCAGTTTCCATCTATTGCTCACTAGTCCAATCAACTGTTACTGATACAAACTTGCTATGAAAAAAAGGTTATTCATCAACAACTTTTGGAGTTCAATAATTTATTATGGAATTTTAAAAAGCTAAAATAAAATTATTTGACAAATTAAATTTTGCAACTCAGTCGAATGTGAGTCAATCGCGAAAATTTGCAAGTGGCCAAAAGCTACATTGGGCAATTTTTTATTAGAAGTAATTTCTTTTACAATTGGATTGTTGAAGCTGTGCCAAACGAGTACAATTGGACTGTTGAAGCTGTGCCAAACGAGCCCGAACCAATGAAATGTGATGGCACTTTATTTGGGTTAAGTGCGAGAGCATTTCTACTCATCCATTGCTTACACAAACCTTTATTGAGTGGCATGTCCTATTCTATTTCTATTTTGCCTCTATCAACGCAATTACTAGAATGTGACATGTGTCACCCAGTAAAAGTCTCGGTGAACAAGCAAAAATGCTCTCTAAGTGGACAACAAATGCCGTCTAAGCAATCCAATCAAATCATTTAACAGAAGGACCAAATTATACTTAATTTAGTTTAAGTTAGAGTAATGCCCCACTTCCTATTTATAATATTTATGAATTTTCCTCAATGATACAGAAGTTGAGGTTTCAAAATTAGTTGAACCACATGGAGATTAAGATAAACATTTAAATGTTCCAAAGGTTTCAAATTTGGAGAAGGGGAAGGAAAAATTATAAAAATAAAAAAATAAAAAATTCTTAATAATGTTTGTTCTCTTGTTTTCTTAACTGCTTAAATAATATTAGAATTAAAAGGTAATAAGATCTCAAGATAAAAATAAGAAGAAGAGTCTCTCACAAACAAGAAAAATAAAAGATATTATACTCCTAAGGCAGTATGTGAAGCCACTATGTGATATTAGAGTATTTGTTAAGTATGTGAAGCCAGTAACGGAACTAAGTATAGACCATGGCCTCCCAGATTTTTTAAAAACTTACATTAGCATATGTAATTTATAAAATTTTAAAATTAATACAGACAATTGGCCCCTCCAAAGTTTTAGCTTTTAAAAAAAGGTTCATGCCAATACACAATTGTAACACTTATTGTCATAAATCATAAGTCAAATGGTTACAATAGGCGACAATTACAACAACAACAAAAAAAAAAAAAACACCACCCTCCCAACTCTCAAAATGGGCAAGAAATATCACATAGTAAAACTATTAATCTTTTTAGTACCAGAAAAAATAAATCCTATCCAAAAATGTGTTTAAAGAGACGCCAAAAAAAAAAACCCTCATGTGATCATAGTGGGTAACCTTACTAGTAACCCTGGCCCCAAGTTTGAATTCCTGATTCCTTGTATGAAACCACAATCACTAGCATTTTGAAATGAAGTAACGTTATTTAGTGACATTGGAGTGAAAAATGCAGCAATTGGACCATAATTATGTGATCCCCTAAGTACTTAGATTAGATGGTCTCATCTAATATATATATATATATATATATATATGAAAACAGGATCCTTGAGTTCTGCCACTTGGCAAGTTATGGAAATTTTCATTATTTTTATTTTTTTTAAAACATTTTTGATGCATATTTGCAAGATAGACAATACACATATAAATAGTATTAAATGAAAAAACCAGCCTTAAATAAAAGTCAAATAAGAAAATTAACAAAAAAATGGAAACCCACCTTCTCTCTCATGTAATCAATAGCAATTCATAACTTTTGATTGCCCAATTTCAAACGTTTCTATAGTTTTACCTAACTTTACTCTTTGAAAATTAAATGAAATATGAAATTCTCTCTCCCCTGTAATGTTCTGTATATGTACAGTCTCTTCCCCTCCCCATGTTCATGTTCACAATCATCTCCCAATTTTCTCCATTCTGCTCTCTTCCTTCAAATCATGCATTGTCAAGCAAATGAAAATGAGGATTCAACTCATCTTTCTCTCTCCCCAATCTCAGTTTCGATCAATACCCATGTTCTCTCTCTACTTTTACTTTGTTTTTTCAATGATTCTAAATTTTCCTCCCCTCTTTTATATTTTTCTTGATTTTGAGATGTTAAATAAGTTGTATTTGGGGAAATTTGCTACAAAAACTCAAAATTTTCTCTTTGGATTTGCAAATGTCTTTATGATCCTTTTTAGAATTCCTAAATTGACTGGTCTCTATGCGTATAAATGGACACGGATAATATGTACATATGTGCGTGTATGGGATTCCACTTCCTTGGGTTCGAGCTATAAGGTTTACTTAGTTGAAGGCGAGGTTAAAGGTTTGCACCCACGACCCAGGTGGTCTATGGTTGTTGGTGATAATATATATGGATTTGTTGTGTTTCAGTGTTTGTGCTTGATCAATTGAGAATATTTTTGCATTAATTTAAATTCTATTATTAAGATTTTTCGGGTATGAAATAAGTTGCTTTTGTAAATTTGTTATAGATACTCTGTTTTTTTTTCCTTTGTGGAGTTATGTCTATCTTTTGATCATTTTAAGAATTCATGCCTATATATGTGGCGTACATTGACAACTCAGTGAGCGTTTATTTTGGGACGTTAAAGTGACGGTTTTTTTTCCTTAGAATAACATAGTCAAGTTATTTGGACTCCAATGAGGACTGGTTTGATAATAGTAAGTTGGTAATTGTTTGTGTGGTGAGATGGTTGCCTACCTTCACTATGCATTGCACATATCAACAAAAAAAACAAAAAACAAAAAAAAAAACAGTTGAATATGTTAATGTAAATGCAAGTAGTTGAATGTTTAAACAAATTTTTTTTAATAGCAAGACTGTTTAAACGATTTGATATCAAATGCATTTGCTTTTGTTAGTATATTATATATATATATATATACATATATAAATAAGATTTTGGTTTCGCCACCTCGGCGCGATATGTAATTTTCCTATTAATTTTTTTTTTCACTCAAAATTTTGAAATTGAATAAATAAGAATTAATGCTAATGAAATATAATACTGACTAAATAATTGTCCTATTCTCTCTCCACCAATCATGATTTCCATTTACTGAGGAGAGAGTTTTCTCACCCTATATATATTTGGGAACGGATTCAAAATTTGAAACCATGCATTATTCTAGACCTTATATATATTACGGTCATACCCTGGAATAACTCTGTTTTGTTAAGGTTGGCCAGGTAGAGCTATATTTGATTGGGTCTCTACAAATTTGTTTCTTCAACTATTACATATGATTTGGATTCCTTTTTCTGATTTAGACGCAAATTCGGGTACATTGATTTGGGTATATCTATTTCCGTGACTTCACGTTCTTTAAATTCCAAGAGTAATTATTTCCTTATTTTTGCTAAATAACAAATTTTATCGTGGTTTATTCGAGCCATCATTAAATTTCAGCCCTTATTTTATTTAACTCTTTACCCTTATTTTCTGAATAATGCTATAGTTTCCAAATGTTAATCCCAAATTTGCTTTCCAAATAATGTGGTAGTAGGACCACCTTCAACAATGACAACACCACTTGAACATCATCTAATCAAAATCTAGCACAATCTTATCATTTGGGATTTTGAAATTAGGATTTGGGAAGCATATCATTTATCTTATTTTCTTCTTTACTTTTTAGAAAATAACAAATCTCAGTTAGTGTTGGTCATGACTTTTTTTCTTTTTTTTTTCTTCTTCACAAAACGACTTTTCTTATCAAACGTGTTTTGCTGTTTTCATTTCCTTTTCTTTTTTTCGTTTTTTTTTTCTAGAACGGTCATATTTTACCAAATACATTCTATTTTTGTTCTTAAAAACTAAACACAAGTTTCTTTATTAAAAAAAAAAACGAAAAATGTTATCAAACACCACCGTAGCTTTTTGGAAGTTTTTAAAAGAAGGAAATTCGTTTCTTCTTCTTTTTTTGGTCAAGCTTTTGAAAGAAAGAAAAAAGAAATGCTTTACTGGCTTTTTTCAAAAAACAATTCTGTGGAGCATAGTCATATTGACTTCCTTTTTTTTTTTTCATACTTCAGAAGGAAAAAAGAAAAGAAAAAATAGATGCAATTGGGTGACTTCTCTAAAAAATCATTTTATTTTAAATACTTTTTAAACTTTTAGTTGGACAAATTTTATGAGAAATTTACTCACGTCATCAATAAATATACAAATTTTTTTTATCGTTTTAAATCATTTGCAATATCTTTCTTCTATTTTTAAATTTAAAACTATTTTTTGTCATGCGATACTTTGTCATGCTAACTCTCCGTGCATTGCACGGGGTCATTACTAGTTCTTACTTGAAATCTGTAGCCTTGAAAATAGTTTTGTGCAAACTCAATAAATATCATGAGAGCGAGGAGATCGAAATAATTTTGTATAACCGTCACACCCGTTTGACTTTTATGCAATTTGAGTACTTTGTGGTTCTTACGCGAGTTCTACAATAATGAATAACTTACAGTGACCGTAACATGCATGTTTTGACGCAGAATTATGAAATTATTTTGAGAGAGAGAGAGAGAGAGTTATTTTCATTTTCCCTACTCCTAAATCCTAATTTGGTTGAGAGTCATTTTCATTAATAGATACTCTATTAAATTTGGTCAACCTAAGAAAATAGAAGCACAAATATAAATAATCACTTTGCAGGCACATGGGAAAGGACAAGCCGGGAAGCCTGAGTGGTGGAAAACAACGGAGGCTTAGTTTGGCTCCTATTTTGGTGTTTCTTCTTTTTTAAAGCACAAATTTATGTTAATTTATTTGATAACTTGTTTATGAGTTTTGTAAAAATTGAACTTAGGGCATTTTTTTTTTATTTTTTTTCGGGGGGGGGGGGGGGGGGGGGGGGGGGGGGGAGGGGGGGAGCTTTTAAAAGCTCTGGAATGGAGTTTTTAAAAGCTCAAGGTTGCCTTTTGGTTTCATGATATTTTTTTGAAGAATAATGTGTCACTTGTACAAAATTATCAAACAATTTAATAATAAATTTCATAAGCTCCTTTTAAAAAGCCACGGGGGGACCAAACTCAGCCTAAACAAGGTCTCTTTTCTGAGTTTTTTCACTTCATAAAAATGGACACGTAGCCTACACAAACTCACACAATATACAATAATGCTAGGCACACAATACATTTCACAACAGGGCTTTTAATGTGTTGTACCCTGTGCTATTTGAATTTTTCACACTTTTCTATACAACACTAACACAGCACATGGTATATGCATTTAAAGCCCTATTGTGGAATATGTTGTGGAATGTATTGTAGAATGTGTTGTGTGTCTAGAATTATTGCACGATATAACTAGGATAGGTTCATTGGGCTATTGTTGATCTTGAATTCTTGGGTTAGAGAGCATTTTTGCTCATCGAGATCTATACTAGGTGGCATTTGTCCCATTCTAGCAATTATGTTGATAATACAGGGGCAAAATATGAATGAAATGAAACATATGTCACCCAATAAAAACCTGAATGAGTAATGGATGAGTAAAAATGGGTGAGTAAAAATACTCTCATTGGATCATGTACTTATGTTAAATGAAAACGTACCACTCTTCCTAGAGACTAATTTGATGTGTTTGAGATGTTTAAAGCATGAATTGTCATATAAGCATATGTTTAGAATTGTGCACTCATCATATAGCTAAGTAGTGGAGATTTACTACATTGCAGGTGACAGAAAGAAAGGCAAAAAAAAGTGTGAGGAGTGAGACCGTGGGAGCGATGTGAACCAACCCTTGTATTTCAAATGATGTAAAATGTAATTTTGAGAAGTTAAAATTATTAACTTCAACTTGGAAGGTTTGGAATGGCTTTGTAACATTGTAATAGGTGTTAAACTTCTTTTGGTTAAGTTGAAGTGAATATGAACTCATGGGTTCGCGTTTAGTATGTGTTACTGATCGAATGTGGATTTTTGAATGAATGTTGTTATCACATTTGTATTTTAATCAAAATAAGCCTTAACTTTGTTCTTTCCGTTTCCTTTTCAATGTTTGGCAAGGTTACGTATCTTTTGTAAGGTTGAAATGGTTGAGAAGGATTGAGATCATGTGTGGTTGTAGTGAAGTGAAGGTTGAGTGATTTCTAGGTAAGAGTTCTGCCAGGGGGGGTCGAAGGGCTTAGTTCGATCGGTCGAAGTACCCTATGCCTTGAAGGACTTATGCCTGAGGGTCATTTGACCGGTCGAAGGGGAACGTTCTACTGGTCGAAATGACCCCTGCATGAAACATTTTTCTACCCCTTCCGGAAATAATTTAAATGTTTTGATTGGTTCTTAGGGTACTTTTGAGACTCCTTTCAACATAAATTCATTCGTTTCAAAATACAATTACGTTTTCAATTTTATACGGATTTTATGACTTGGAAGATATCGTTTCGTAAAGTTTTAAGTACCCAAGGTTGTGTTAAAGTTCTTTTCAGCTGTGTATATTTATTTAAATGAATTGGATGAGTCTTGGTGGCGTGCCACGTGTCCTTTTTCTACGCGTAGTGGAATGGGTCGTGACAAAGAGTCACTCACAAACAAGAAAAATAAATGAAATTATATTTGTTAAGTATGTAAAACCAATGATGGAACTAAGTATAGACCATGGCACCCCAGATATTTTAAAACCTTACATTGAGTATATGTAATTTATAAAATTTTAAAATTAATACAGACAATTGGCCCCTGCAAATTTTTAGCTTTTAAAAAATGGTTCATGCCAATACACAATTGTAACAGTACTTATTGTCATAAAATCATAAGTCAAATGGTTACAATAGGCAACAATTACAAAAAAAAAACCACCACCCTCCCAACTCTTAAAATAGACAAGAAATATCACATAGTAAAACTATTAATCTTTCTGATTCAAAAAAAAAAATCATATCCGAAAATATGTTTAAAGAGACGCCAAAAAAACCCTCATGTGATCATAGTGAGTAACCTTACTAGTAACCCGGCCCCAAGTTTGAATTCCTGGTTCCTGTATGAAACCACAATTCACTAGCATTTTGAAATGACGTAATGCTACTTAGTGACATTGGAGTCTGAAAAATGCAGCAATTGGACCATATGTATGTGATCACCTAAGTACTTAGATTAGATGGTCTCATTCTTACTTGAAATCAGTAGCCTTTTTCAACAGTTTTGTGCAAACTCAATAAATATCAGGAGGGAGAAGAAATAATTTTGTATAACAGCCATATCGTGTGAATTTTTATGTAATTTGAGTATTTTTACGATTCTTACATGAGTTCTATAATAATAAACAAATGACAGTGACCATAACATGTTTTGACACGGAATTATGAAATTATTTCGAGAGAGAGATCCAGGTCTTTCTCTCTCTCGAGAGAGAGAGTCATTTTCATTTTCCCTACACTCCTAAATCCTAATTTGGTTGAGAGTCATTTTCATTAATAGATACTCTATTAAATTTGGTCAACCTAAGAAAATAGAAGCACAAATATAAATAATCACTTTGGAGGCACGTGGGAAAGGACAAGCCGGAAAGAAGAGTGGTGGAAAACAACTAAACAAGGTCTCTTTTGTGAGTTTTCTCACTTCATAAAAACGGACACGTGGCCTACGCAAACACGATATACTCCCTCCGTCTCATATTAAGAGTCTCTTTTGGGAATTCTAACTTATTAAGGGGACAATCTTGATTTTTGTGAGATTTTCAACTTTTCAATATTACCCTTTTTGAATTCAAAATTATAGAGTCACATAAAAAAAAAAAGAGGGAAGAGTTGGATATAATAAATGACAAATTTGAAAAGTTTGAATTAAAGTACTTTGACTTTTCAAAGAGGACTCTTAAAATGGGACATCAAAGACTCTAAATATGGGACAGAGGGAGTAACTAGGATGTAGGTCCATTCGTCATTGTTGATCTTGAATTCTTGGGTTAAAGAGCATTTTTGCACATGGAGGTTTATGTTAGGTGACATGTGTCTAATTTTAATAATTATGTTAATAATATAAGGACAAAATATAAATGGAATGAAAAATATATCACCTAATAAAAACCTGAATGCGTAATAAGTGAATAAAAATAAGTAAACCAAAAATGCTCTCCTTAAATTATGTACTTATGTTAAATGGGTCCTATGTGCCTACCCACCCAGAACATGATAGCCCAATCAAAGAGAGATATTGTTTCCTATCAAAATGAGAAAAAGAAGATAAGATTTTATGTGGTCACTAAAATAAAAGAAAAATATGCTTTAAATGGTCAAATTTTAATCGAAGCCCATTGCTAGAACTATTGAGGTTTTTGCTTCCTCTTGAATAGATGTTATTGAGTTTGGATTGGCCATTCGGCCCATTCCTAATCATTGATAGACATGAAATGTTTGATTTTGGAGAGGATAAAGAGCAACTACTTCCATTTAGGCCTGGGAAGGGTTCGAATCCTTAAATTTGTGTGAGTTGATAATTTACTGCTGCAAAAATTGAGTGGTCGGTTTTGTAGTAATTTCCGAAAGGGTTAACCCCTAGGGGTTTAGCCCTGGGGAGTTCATCCCTATTTTTAAAGAGCACATATTTCCATTTAGCTTCCTTTGGACGTATGGCAATAAACTTTGCCTCGAACAAGGAATTTATGTTGAGTGTAGTTTTAGTTTCTTTTTACGCTGAGCTAATGTTGAGTGCAACCATTGAACAGGTTGGCAATGATATTCCTCTATTCACTTAGGCTTTCATTTGAACCCACTAATATTATTTAAAAAAAAAAAAAAATAATAATAATAATAATAATAATAATAAAAAAACAAAAAAATAAAAAACAAGAGAAGGGTGTCAATTTGTAATTTGATAAAGTTAAAATAGACGGTTGCATTACACAAATCAATTCATGTATTTAAGTATTCAACCAAATTGGTCCAGTGCACTCACAATTTGTGGTGTCATTCTATTACCTTAAAATTGTGATCTAATTAAAACCACATCCCAAAATATGTGTAGTAGGATGTACTTTGATGACTACACATTTATTGAATGATACCACTGAAAAAAAATGTATATATAAATCCAATGCACCTTAATTATATAATATATATATGTGTGTGTGTGTGTTTTTACAACGAAATGCATAAATTCTATTACGGGTAAAGGACCAATTTTGTACTCATCAAGAGATGCAACCAAATCATGTGATGCTTAAAATAATAAATGTTTAGAAACATTTAGTGCAGTTTAATTTAACTGAAATTTTATTTTGGACCTTCCAAGTGGTCTACTCCGTTATAATTTTATAATTCCATGTACGAATTGTCCTAATATGAACAATTGTGTAATTTGTGGATTCAAAGTGTTGAAATTAAAAAAATGTATGAGCTCAGGTGAAATTTTAGTGTAAGTGGTACTGAAAGAAATTTTAGGAGAAGAATAGTACACACTTGGGTTCAACAGAAAGGCACAAGCCTTAGCCGCACAACATAGCTTTATGTCACTGATTCAAATTCATGCTAAATCTCAGTTTTTAAACTTTGGTGAAATTATCATTTGGAAGTATTACACTTAGCAGCTGATCAAAGATTTCTTATTCTAATTTCCACCTTAAACCAAGGACAGATGTGTAGAAGGGCAAGGGACCCGCCTCCCCTTGATTTTTGAAAAATATCATATGTAGCCTAAAAAAGGTATATTTTTACACTTAAGCCCCCCCTTCTAAATTAAAGAAATTCTCTATTTTACACTTAAGCCCCCTCCCAAGTATGAAACATTCAACCTCTTGGTCTCAATTTGTAGAAATAATGTGTCATTTTATACTATATTTGGTGCAATCAATATTAAGTTTTCGAATTCTTTCATCCATCCAAAAAATATGTATAAATAGACCCGAAAAAATCTCTTTGGGGCAGTAAATTCGCTACCTCTTCACCCTACCAACCCTCCAACTCCAATTTCCTACATCCGTTCCTGCCTCACAACTATGATGCAACATTGAATTGACCAAAAAGATTCCATTAGTAGTGCAAGCATGGCACAAACTCTACCAGGCATTTCGTCAAACACAAAATATGTGTGTACTAGTGTGTGTGAAATCAGATCTCAGCAACAGATAAATGAAAACACGTGAAAGTGCGGAGGAGCAAACATACCAATAAGAGGAGGCAGAACATAGGTGCCTGTAGAGGTTCTCAATATTGTAATTCGCCCAATCAAGGGTTCACCTGGTTGAACGGTTGACTGTGTCAAAAGCTAGGGCTTTTGTCGAGCTTTCTCGTTCTTCGCTGCGCTTATGAGTTTTCAGAACTTCACCGGAGGGGTGGCAGAAAATCGAATACAGAGAGGGAGAAATCATGAGAGAGAGAGAGAGAGGGTCAGAGAGGGAGAAATCGTGCCAGTTTGCCCCTTTGCTCTACTCCGATAAAATGACAAAAGATATCCGAAGTCCCGGAGGATAGGCGGAGGAATTGTTCGGTATTAAAAAAAAAAGAAGACAAAACGTCACTTCAATTAGGAGGGAGTGTTTTGAGTATCCTCTATTTTCTTATTGTAGTAGACTATGAAGCACTGACACTTCAATTGAGGTTCGCACCAATATGATTCGAGTATCCGATACCGATACAACTCGATATGCTCAGGATACGTATCAGATACTCTATTTTTTGAATCTGCATATTTTAATGCTATTTTTATACCCGATATGTCCCCGATACGTACCTATACGCACGGTACACGCAGTGGGACACACAACAATATTTTTAATTTTTTTTTGAAATTTTAGGGGTTGTAAACAATAATAAAAGAAACTTGAGGGTCTGAAAAAGAAAAAAAAAACATTAAAACTAAAGAGTCTCACACAGTCACGCTCATTCTGTTAATCAATTTTTACACCGAGAGAGAGAGAGAGAGAGAGAGAGAGAGAGAGAGAGAGAGAGAGAGAGAGAGAGAGAGAGAGAGTGTGTGTGTGTGTGTGTGTATGTGTGTGTGTGTGTGTGTGTGTGTGTGTGTGTGTGTGTGTGGACTCTCACAGCCACCGGCGACTTTCCAGCGACTCTCAGGCCACCTCCGACAGTCGTGACCCTTCAGGCAACCCTTCCGGCGACTCCAAGTTGGTCGACTCTCACAAAGTCATTGCGACTACCAGGCATTTATTTTTCTTGTCTTTATTTATTTTTATTTTTTTTGGTTTTTTTGGTTTTTTTTGTTTTTTTTTCTCTTCTTCTTCTTCTTTTTTCTTTTGTACCTGAAATAAAACATTAGGGTTTTGTTAATTAGGGCTTTTCAATTTAGGGTTTTTTTTTTAAACAACCAACAGTGGTATGATAGGTTGATAGTTGTTGTCTATTAGGTTTTTTTAGCAAATTTACCAAAGATTCTAATTATCATTTTTTTGTCCATCAATTTTTACCTTCTTAGATTAGGGAACATGTCTTCTAGTAATGATGTGGCACCAAGCAATGATGAAGACACCAAAAAACCTCTTTGAAAATATGTTACAAGATATGATAAGCCTACTACCGGAGGGGGAAATATGTCATGCCCGAAATAGAATTGTCATGGCCCTAACTACTAACATATATGTCATAAAGTAGTAGATTGACATATTTTTAGGGCCAAGTAGTTTTTTTTATAGTAACACTTGGCCCTAAAAATATGTCAATTTACTACTAGTTAGTAAATGTGCTTCAAAACTTTATTGATGAATGCTATTAGCCTATAAATGAAGATGTTTTTGAATTATATTAGTTGGCTTTGTTGTTATTGATAATGTCATAATGCGGTTGTGAATCTTGGGATTTTATGTGTTTTTATGCTAGTTTTGATTAAACATGGTAAAATATATATTTTTAAAAAATATTTTAAAAATTGGTGTCCCCGACGTATTGTATCATGGTTTTTTGAGAAATAGTGTATTGACATATTCGAGTCGTGTCTTATCTGTATCGCGTCTCCGTGTCGGTACTTCTTAGGTAGTAGATGCATGGTATATCAAGTATCAACCCAATAAAGATTCTGCATGATTTCTATGTGAATCTTTATTTAACTCAAGCAAAAAAAAAAAATTCTAACTCAGCCAAAATTTAAAATTTGTAAGGGGATAAAATCTTACATAGTATCTTGTTAATATCCAATATTTACTCCAAACTTAGGTAGCATCACATTTTGGAATCAGTAAAATATTTAGGACATGTTTAGAATCATTAACACAGGTTTCAAAGTTCAAATCAAGTCTTATTTTTGCAAGTACTTTCTCCTACTGTGTTCCCTAAATTTGTTCCTATTTTAGTGAAAAACACATTTTAGCTTAACCAATATGGAAATGGTTACTCAAGTCATGCCCCTTATTTTAGTTAACCTTGGATTTAAATTAATTTTCGAAGATATGATCATTGCATTTGGATAGCCTCTGCTAGTCATATTTGAGGGGCCAAAATAGAAGCCAACTATGCTAGGTTGTTAAAGAACTAATATTTGTATTATTAATTTTGATGTCACACACGTTCCTACTTATGTACCAAAAAACTAACTACACAATTAAAGATGGCAACGGGACAGGTATGGTACGGACTACGAAGTGACCATTTACCAACCCCGCCCCACCTAACAAAGTTCTTCCCTCACCCCTGCCCCGACCTCAGATACAAACCATCCCATCCCCGACCCCGCTAACTTCATTCCAACCCGGCCCCGCCCGTCCCGACCGTATTAGCATTAAAAACACAAAACAATTGAAAGTTTTTGACAAAACTGTAGATATTGGTATTTAATATAGGAAACGACTTGGGTACTGTTAGCACAGTACGCACACCACTTACATGTTGCCAAACAAGTACAAAAGGTCAACTTCAAACCTCTGAAATTTATTATTAATTGTGCACTACTTTTCCTGCACTAGCAGCCAAATTTAGATGGTGTCAGACTGCCAGCACATGATTCCGTGCACCGAGGTTTAAAATTCGGGTTGGCTACTCTTTGCTTTTATAAAGGAGTACTCTCTTTGCCTAGGCTCTTTGTTTTCGATGTGGGATGCAAGAGAAATAAGTGTAACTCAGACTATAATCAGGGTCACCCGGGTTTTCTCCACCCAACCGCCCCCGCCCCGAACCCATGACGGGTTGATCTATCTCCCATACCCATTACTATTCCAATCAGGGGCTCCCCATACCCGTCCTATTAGGGACGGAGCGGGGCGGGGCCCTGCATAAATCGGGCAAATTGCCATCCCTATACACAATTACTTAATTAATTAGAACTAGTAATTGTTTTCTCTAAATTAAAGCTTGATTCCTATGTTAGCCAAACACTCTTAAACCTAGAACTATCTCCTATTGTGTTCCCTAAATTCTTTCCTATTTTAGCTAAAGCACATTCCAGCTAAACAAGTTTGAAATGGTTATTCAAATCATGCCCTTGTTTTAGTTAACCTTGAATTTGATTAATGCTTGAAGATTTTGATTGTTGCAAATTGAAGATATCAATCGTTAGTTTCTGTACCTTAGATTTGGATAGCCTTCCTCTTCTCTCTCGCTAGTCAGATTTGAAAGGCCAATATTGACTTGTCTAAAATAGAGAGGACCTAATAGTCCATTAAAGTTGTCCGCATTTTTTTTTACCCATCCCTTGAGATGTTAGGTGTTTCTGCACTAAGGGTTCATTTGGTCGAGTTAAAGTGCTTGTGTCAGCAGCTGCCGAAACATTCTCAAAAGCATGATTGGGATTCCCCCAAGCGTCAAAATTTGTAGCCAAATGGACCCTAAGCATTCACCAAAAACTTGTATCTGCAATACACATGTATATTTAGGGAAAGACTCTCCAGTGCATTGGGCTTTTAAACCTAAAAAATCCACCCGCCGCTCTACTGACTCCCGAGTTTTTTAGGCTCAAAAGCTCAGTGCACTGGAGAACCTGACCCTGTATATTTATATTGGTTTACAAAATGTGGTTGGTCCATAATAGGCCATATGTCAATTAATTTTTTTTTTGAGTAATGCTACACATACTCTGAAAAGCACACCAAAATGCACAACCTTGCTTAAAATGTTGGACCTTGTACTGAAAAGTACGCACACACAAAGGGGGGTGTTTTGTGTGTGCTAAGGGTGTCATTTGGAATGGGAATTCCGATTCCGATCCGAAAAATTTTGATGTTGGTACCAAAAATTAAATTACGAATTCCGAAAATTCCAGGAAAAATCAGAACGGAATCGAAATTGTTTTCAGAATTCCGAAAATTCCGAAAATATGTTTTCTGAAAATATTTCCGAAAGAATCCGAATATTTTCGAAAATTTGGAAGAATGTGGACTTGTTTGTCCTACATCGAATAAGAAGAGAAATGAGAGAGTAGGAGACTCTCTATAAAAGTATGACTTACCCTTTCAATAGTATTTGCATTCCGAAAATTCTAAAAATTATGAAAATTTCTAATTCCAATTCCAAAAATTTCTGAAAATTTCCGAAGAATTCCGATTCCAAAAATTCCAAAAACTCCGAAATTCTGAAATCGGAAAGGAAAATGAAATTCCGGAAAAATCGGAATGAAAATTGGAACACCTATTTAATTTCTGAAATTTTCGAAATTTTTTCCGAAAAAGGGTATTCTAATCCGTTTTGGCCGAAACACACCCCTAGAGTGTGCAGACTTTTCAGCACAGAAAATGCTAGACCCACGCAGTGAACCACACACTTTTCCACACACAGCTTTAAATACTTGTACCTTGTGTTGTTTGAATTTTTCACACTTTTTTGTGCCCTACTTATACAGCATAGGGTACATGCATTTAAAGCTGTATGTGGTTCACTGTGTGGGTCTAGTAATGCTCTTTTAGCACAAAGTCTAACCTTTTTAAGTAAGTTGTGCATTTTAGTGTACTTTTCAGAGTGTGTGTAGCAATATATTTTTTTTAGAATCATAGGTCAATGATTGAATGTTTTAGAAACGGTTCGGCAGTAACAAATGAAAAAAGAACCAAGTTCACTGTAAATTAGTTTTAAGGCGGACCCAAATGACAGAAAAGCTGCCTTTAGCCCAACTATTCCTAGGAGAGGATTGCACGATACTGTGTTAAAGTGGCCCCTAATTAGTTGGGCCTCTCATGTATGTTCAGCCCATTGTTTTAAGTCCATATTCTATGTTACAAATTTTTATTGGGCCTAGGATATAATGCCTAATAATCCATTCCAAGGATTATTTGATTATTTTACTAACCCGACTTTTATCATGACCTAGATTATTTTAACGGAAAATTGGAGTTAAATCCTTGGTTAGTGGCTTTAAAAGTGTAAAGGAGCCTGAAAATTGAAACTTTTGTGCAAAGTCCCTAGTTATATGTATGTAATCATAAGTAATCCTATTAAACCATATATTCGGTTAGTTTGGACATATTTGCCCCTATAATTCTAGATCGTTCATTCTTATAAAACTGGGAGAGAGATTGAAGGTGATTGATATTCTTCTCTGTTGCAGATCTGATATTTCGGAGACATCTCATAGAGAGAGAGAGAGAGAGAGAGAGAGAGAGAGAGGGAGAAGATCTTCGGATATTGCAGAGTTGAAATTTTGTTTCCTTTCAGGTTTGATTTTTTTTTGTGATTTTTGATATATATATATATATATATATAGAGAGAGAGAGAGAGAGAGAGAGAGAGAGAGAGAGAAATCATCTTATGAACAACCTATTTTGTGTCTTTTGATTGGTGTATTGTAGCTTATAATGATCGAATTACACACAAGCATCCAGATTTTTACTAATTGAAGTCTTTCTAGATTTGCAATTTTGTTCTGTCTTGTTTGATTTCATTTTTGAACAATCAACTGTAATATTTGTGTTGAGGAAGGTGTGTACGATCTCTGCAACTGTGCTTCAAAGGTAGCTCCTGATCTATTGGTGGATTTCGAATTGGAGAATTTGATTTATACGTTTTTACAAATCTGATTGTTTTTGAAGAATTTAGGAGTTAATACAAATTGATGATTTCAGTTTTGCGTTGATGAATGTACTCTAATTGTAGCAGATTTTGTTTTACGAAATTTATAGTTTAGATATTTTGAAGTCGGCATTTGCTTTTAATTTGCTTTTTTGAAATTTAATCTGAACTTTATGAACTTAGCATAGGGCTTTGATATGCTTGCATTCTGTATGTTGAATAACTTTGATCAGAAATGTCACAGCCCGGTCCCACAATAGCGGAACCGGAGCCCGTGGCACGCCACCGAGGCTAAACAAATACATTAACGTTCCCAAAAATTAGGTTTGAAGAACACACGCAGCGGAAAACAAAACACATTTTAAAACCAGAGGTTCAGTCGACTGCTTAGTCGACTGCTCAGTCGACTGCTCAGTCGACGGAGTTAGGCAGGGATTTAAATGTCAATTCCAGTCGACTGATACTGGGGTCCAGTCGACTGCTGAGGGGTCCAGTCGACTGCTGGAGGGGTCCAGTCGACTGCTTTGCTAAAATAAGAAGCAGTAGCTAACAGACTCAGGGGTTCAGTCGACGGCTCAGTCGACTGCTCCCCTGGCAGCAGCCCAATCTGCAGAAATTCAAGTTTTAAAAGCTTTCTAACCAACACCAATGATCAACCATTCAATCCAAACTCAAGCCAAAGTAATCCTAGCTGTATTAAAACATTTCTAAAGTAAGATTACAACATGTTATAGTCTATTACAACGGTTTAAAATCCATTCTAACATACCAAGTTAAACATGGTTTAAAACAACCAAAATCTTATTACAACATTTCTATTATTCCAAAACTACAAGATTTGCATTCGAGTTGCCTTCTAAAAGAACTCCCAACCCACGTGCTCACTTCTGCGATTCCTCGCCAGCATTAATACCTGAAATGGTTATTTGAATAACCACACATATTTAGATTTGTTTAAGCTAATGCTTAGTGAATAAAACAACATATGCACATGAATGATAAACATGTCCGCATTCACATCTCTACAATTCATACTAGTCGCCGGAGACTCACGTGCCCGTCCATATTCCCAATCCGCGACTCCTCGCCAATAAGTCCACGCGAAAGGGTAAGACCCACGATTCTACAAACAATCGTGCGACCTTAATGCCACTCTATCGGCTCCACAAAATGGTACGGTGACCACGTGCTCCTTCTGACCCACATAAGCAACTTAACATGCTCAAATACATATCACCATACTCGCGGTAATCAAAACATATCACCGTGCTATTGAGCCTACTTATCAATATAATTGCTCAATATGAACTACACAATATATCTCTAAGAATTAATACATGCTATTCAGACATAACATGAATACATGCCAAGAAATCATTCCAAAACATAGTTGAATCACTCACCTCAGATCTACGTGCTTATAATACGATCCAAAGAAAACCCGTGCACAAAGAACGTGCAGAAGTCCGTCTAGTACAATTCCTATGGATCAGGATTCCATTTATCAACTTTTATGAAAAATTCTAGAAAATAACTTTTCGGAAAACTTGGCCAAACAAGCCCTAACATATATCAAAACGAAGCTCTTACCTCGAGGAGCTCGAATATGAAATATGGGAGAAACCAGACTGACGGAAGGTCGTCGTTTGGCGTCGCAAAGCTCTAAGCTCCTAAATCTCCCTCTAGCCCCCTTTTGGCCTCCTCTTTATGGAATTAGGTTAAGACTTAGAAAAATCTAAGTTCATCTCTATCTATATATAGGCAACATTCTCGGGGAATTACGTTTACCTCCCCACGAGTTTTCCAAACTCCTAATCAGTCTCTGAAACTTTCTATACAGCTTATTCTTAGCTTTATAAGTAAAACTTCAAAATTATAAAAGTTTTCGACTAAGTTTCGTTTGGTTGCTAAAACACAAATTTCTACATGACGTTTCCGAAGTTGCTAATTAGCCTACCAAATTAATAGCGTGTTCATTCGTTCTCACCAGGTTACTAAATCTAACAACAGAAATATATTCTAAGCCAGAAAATAATACAGATATTGAAATACACAGGTAAACATTTATTTTCAGATAAACATTTAAAATGTTCCACAGTGACCGCCTCATACTCGGAGAAACGTCACAACAACAAATCCTCAATCAATAATAGTTTCAAAGGGTTCTCTAATACAGATACCCAAATCAACTCGTGAGTCAAAACTCACTCAACAACGTGCCAAAATGCACAACACCTCACATCATCATGCATGACAAATGCAATGAAATGCAATAACACAAATGCGGGTGTTATAAGAAATGAATGTTCATCTTCATGTCCTTTTGAGTGTAATTTTTTTCAATTTATTTGAATTACTTAGCATAGTGCTTTGATAGGGTTGAATTTTCGTAGTGGACGTGAATGAGATCTCAAACTACACAACTAAATCCATTCTCTAGGCATGAAACAAATTTATTTTGTTCATTATGATTTTTCAGGTGCATTTTTTTAGGACAATTGTGTGTTTGAATTGTTTTTTAGAAGTGATCTTAAAATAGAGTTACTTACATTATTGCTGTTCTGTTCTTTTGTATCGTTCATTCATTTTTTTGTTTGTCATGATTGGACATTAAAATGTTTAAAGCAAGTATTCATTGGTGATTAAAATGAATGTTTTGTGAAATTTTACAAAAGTATTCCTATGGTGTTTTTGTAATGTGGATATGTGTATGTTGCTATAGTGGATGTGATTTGGACATTAAAATTGTAAAGAAACTATTTTTTGTTGTGGTTGAAATTTCACAATAGTATTCTCCGTTAGTTTCTGGTAACAATATGTTTTACTATGATTTTGTGTATGCATTTGCAGTCATGGCTAAGTAGCTTTGTCACGCCCCGGAGTAGCATAAATAGAGAAAAATAAATTTCCTTTATGGGTCCATAGGGAATGACAAGTGAAAGTCACTAACATCCACACCACACAGTACTAGTCCAAACAGGAACAGTACAACAACTGAAATATAAACACGGTTCTATTTATTACAAACATCAGAGTACGGTCCACAGGATCACAACAGGTCTGGAGACAACATATGCCCAAGTACCCGTTAACTACAAAGTACAACAGTAAAAGGAAAAGTAGTAATATAACTACTATCTATCTTCAGGTCTTCAGCTGGCGTACGGATAGGCGTCAGCATAACTGGCATCAGTGGGGCCCTTCTCTACGTAACTCCCTTCAGGGTAATCGTTATCGCCATGAGTTCCGTCATCTGCATTGTAAAGGACAGGGTAGTCTGGACGGGGAATGTCCAGGCAATAAAGGCCGTCAGCTTGTTGAAAGCTGAGTGAGCACTAACTAACACAGTCTCATAGAAATGACATATTTACAGTTATGAACAATAGATGACAGTGATACTAAATATAATCCTCATTCTTTTATTCAGACATATCATTAATCGATTATTATCGACTCCCACTCTAAGACTGATTTCACAATACCCAACTGACTATCTCGAACTGATTATATCAGCACAACATACCAGTGCTCTTGTTCACCGCTATACCGCTTTTAAGAACTCTTGCGAGCACCCATACATCGTTCTCATATAACGACTGGTCCATGGATATACCCATACTCTTGTTCACCGCTTTTAAGAACTCTTACTGTTCACCGCTTTTAAGAACGCTTGCGAGTACGATACATACACAGCTCTGGTAATTCAAATCATGGGCGTGCCACATCTACTCTTGTTCACCGCTTTTAAGAACTCTTACTGTTCACCGCTTTTAAGAACTCTTGCGAGTACTGTGCACCCATAATTCTCACGATCCTGATCAAATCCTTGACATACACTTATCGGATTCAACCTGAGCGAATCATCAGCTCGACTCACACAACCTTAAACATACAATTCCTCTTACTGACTCATTTCTCACTTATCCAATACTACCCAGTATTATCATTTCAAACTTACTCGTTATCGCGTCGTACTATTACTAGCGTTTCGAACCCGACTACGTTACTCACCATGTTATCTCAATCTCGTTATCGTATCCCATTACCTCCGTTATCCATAATATCGCATAATAGGAACATGAAATAACAATTAAACAACTACGCATTATGAATTATAAACTGAAAGGAATACATTCATGTTCTGCTCAGGTTCGATCGATTGAGGTCATCTCGATCGCTCGAAGAAAAATGTTCGATCGATTGAAGTCTTCTCGATCGATCGAAGTGAAGGTGATCTCGATCGATTGAAGTCATTTCGATCGATTGAGACTTAGTGATGTTCGATCGATTGAACTCAGTTCGATCGGTCGAACTTCGTCTTCCCCAGATTCTGCCAGTGAACGTGCAGAATGTGTTAGGGGGTGTTTGGGTTATAATTAATACGCCCAGAATATGTAAAACATCATAACTAAGTTACCGAGTGAGTTTGGAACTCACCAAAAGTCGTTAAGGGCGCGTTTGGGTAAGCTTTAGCTCCGAAGCTTTAATGGCGGCCTCTCTTTCTCCTCTGCCTTGTCTCTGTCTCTCTCTGTCTCCTTCCCTCTTGTTCTTCTTCCTTCTTCTTCTTCTTCTCCTCTGCTGAGTGTATATATATATAGATATGTGTGTGTATATATATATAGATATATGGAGGTATGTGTATATATATGTATACCAACACACAAGCACACACTCTCAACTCTCTCTTAAGCACAAGGTTCAGCAAACACATAACATACACGAATGCAGTGTATATATAGAGAGGGTGGGGGTGCAGGTGGCAGCATTTGCGCAAAACTGGTATTCTGATATTTACATTCTCGATCGCTCGAAGGATGCCCGATCGATCGAACTCAGATCGGTCAGTTAGATCGATTGAAAAAGGGTTCGATCGATTGAAGTGGGGACCACGTATTAAATTTATGTCGGTAGGGTTTTCGATCGCTCGAAAAGGGTTCGATCGCTTGAACTGAAGGGTCTCGATCGCTCGAACTAGCTTCGATCGATCGAAGATGAAATTTCTTGAATGGTCAAATGAAGTATATAGAATCTCTCTGCATTAAATATTTATAAAAAATACGGGGTATTACATCATCCACCACCCAACAAAAGATTTCGTCCTCGAAATCAGAACATACAAGGTTAAAACAAAAACGGAAACTTCTCACGCATCTCTGACTCTAGTTCCCATGAAGCTTCTCCTTCATCATGATGCTTCCACTGAATCTTGACTAATGGAATCTCCTTATTCCTGAGCTTCTTGACTCCACGATCTAAAATGCGAACTGGTCCTTCGTTGAACGTAACATTGTCGTTGACTTCAATATCCTCGAAGTTGATCTCGTGCGCTGGGTTATGAACACATTTCCTCAGCATACTGATGTGGAAAACGTTGTGCACTCCTGACATCTTCGGTGGCAGTGCAAGACGATAAGCAACTTTTCCAACACGCTCTAGAATCTCGAACGGTCCGATGAATCGTGGCGATAATTTGCCTTTCTTCTGACCAAATCTGACGATGCCTCGAACAGGCGAAACCTTGAGTAGCACATGATCTCCAACGGCAAACTCTAAGTCTTTGCGTCGCTTGTCAGCATAACTCTTGTGTCGGGTCTGAGCTGTCTTCATCTTCTCACGTACAATCTGAATCTTCTCATTGGTTTCTCGTATCATCTCTGGCCCAAGAAGTTGAGTATCTCCGACTTCAGTCCAACATAACGGTGATCGGCAAGGTCTTCCGTACAAAGCTTCAAACGGCGCCATTCCTATACTCGAATGATAACTGTTGTTGTAAGCGAATTCTATCAAAGGTAAGTGTGTCTCCCAAGAATTCTCAAAATCAATGACACAAGCACGTAACATGTCCTCCATTACTTGATTAACTCTCTCCGTCTGTCCATCGGTCTGTGGATGAAAAGCTGAACTCAAGTTCAATGTTGTTCCCATCGCTGTCTGGAGACTCTTCCAAAATTCTGCAGTAAAGCGCGAATCTCGATCTGATACAATAGAAACAGGTACTCCGTGTAATCGTACTACGTGTTACAGATACATTCGGCTCAATCGCTCCACTGGATACGTCATACTGTAGGCGATAAAATGTGCCGTCTTTGTAAGTCGATCCACAATTACCCAAATAGCGTCATGATTCTGCTGCGATTTTGGTAATCCTACCACAAAATCCATGGTGATGTGTTCCCATTTCCATTGAGGAATTGGTAACGGCTGTAGAAGTCCAGGTGGTTTCTGATGTTCTGCCTTTACCTGTTTACAAGTAAGACACTGAGAAACATATTCAGCCACTTCTCGCTTCATTCCTTCCCACCAAAAATTTCTCTTCAAGTCCTTGTACATCTTTGTACCTCCAGGATGAATCGTCATCCGTGATTTATGAGCTTCATCCAATATGTCCTTCCGGAGATTTTCTTTGTCAGGTACACACAGTCTACCTTTACATCGTAAAGCTCCATCTGTACTAACACTCCAGATATCAGGTTCTTTTGCTGTCATCTTGGTGAACCATAACTTCAAATCCTCTGCTGTCTGTTGAGCTTCTATGATACGGCTGATCAAAGTTGGTTGTACCATCAGACATCCAAAATGTTGTCTTTCCATTGGCTTCACTGGCTGAAGTTCGAATTCAGCTAACACTTCCAATGCTCTCCATTCCCGAATTAGCAATGCAGCGATCACTAATCGAGGTTTACGGCTCAAAGCATCTGCTACGACATTTGCTTTACCTGGATGGTATTGCAATGAAAAGTCATAGTCCTTGAGTAACTCCATCCATCTTCGTTGTCGCATGTTCAACTCCTTTTGAGAGAACAAATATTTCAAGCTCTTATGATCGGAAAACAGATCAAACTTTTCTCCATAGAGATAGTGTCTCCAAATCTTTAAGGCAAACACTATTGCTGCCAATTCCAGGTCATGCGTCGGATAATTCTTCTCGTGTACCTTCAATTGTCTTGATCCATACGCGATAACATTCCCGTCTTGCATAAGTACACAACCCAATCCCTGGTGCGATGCGTCACTGTAGATCACATATCTTTCTCCACTCTTAGGTATCGCAAGTACCGGTGCAGAAGTCAATTTCTCTTTTAACTCCTGAAATGCACCCTCATGCTTGTCCGTCCATTCATACTTCGTCTCCTTCCTTGTTAAATTCGTCAGTGGTCCTGCTAACTTGGAGAACCCTTCTACGAATCTTCTGTAATATCCTGCTAATCCAAGAAAACTTCTAACCTCTGTTGCATTGGTCGGTCTATTCCAGCTTAAGACTGCATCAATCTTAGATGAGTCCACAGAAATACCGTCCTGAGATATAACATGTCCCAAGAATTTGACTTCCCGTAGCCAAAACTCACACTTGCTGAATTTTGCATACAACTTGCTATCTCGAAGTGTCTGCAAGGCAATCTGTAAATGCTCCTCGTGATCTTCTTCCGTCTTTGAGTAGATCAGTATATCATCGATGAACACTATAATGAATTGATCCAGATATGGACTGAATACTCTATTCATTAAGTCCATAAATACTGCTGGCGCATTCGTCAATCCAAAAGGCATAACTAGAAACTCGTAATGCCCGTATCTTGTCCTGAATGCAGTCTTCGATACATCCTCTGGTCGAACTAACAATTGGTGGTATCCTGAACGTAAATCGATCTTGGAAAAGATTCTCGATCCTTGTAACTGGTCGAATAGGTCATCTATCCGAGGTAGTGGATATCTATTCTTGATCGTAACCTTGTTCAACTCCCTGTAGTCTATACAGAGTCGAAGTGTTCCGTCCTTCTTCTTTACAAACAGAACTGGTGCTCCCCAAGGTGACGTACTCGGGCGAACGAAACCTAAGTCTTCAAGTTCCTGAACTTGCTTCTTCAGTTCCAACATCTCAGTTGGTGCCATCCTATACGGAGTCTTGGAAATAGGCAATGTACCAGGTACTAATTCCACACAGAAGTCTATTTCTCTTTTCGGTGGAAGTCCTTTAATATCCTGAAATACATCTTGAAAGTCTTGCACACTAGGAATCTGATCCATCGTGAGCTCTGTACTTATTCTCCCAATCGTAGCCAAACTACTCGTAAGAAACATGTCACTCGTCGGCTGACACTGAAATCTAATCGTCGGCCTTCCTTGTCTTGGAAATACAATCGTCTTAGTAGGGCAATCCAAATTAGCACTATACTTAGTCAACCAATCCATTCCTAGGATAATGTCGAACTCTGACATTGACAGAACTACCAAGTCTGCTGGAAGATTCCTATCTCCCAAAGTCAATGGGCAATCTTTACACACTTTACTCAACTTAACAGTCACTCCCAAAGGTGACACAGCATTCAGTGTTGACTCAAGTGTCTGGGGTTCTAAACCCAATTGACGCACAATCTTAACAGCAATAAATGAACGTGCAGCTCCAGTATCAAATAAAGCTTTAACTGGACTATGAAAGAGTACAAGCGTACCTTCCAAATGTTGCTGCTCATCAGCGTTAAAGCCTGCTTCTCCTGGAATGATAGCATTTATCCTTGTCTGATCTGGAGGTCCTTGTATCCCTTGAATCGATGCTCCATAGTATCCTCCTTGTGGTGCACGGCAATCCTTGCTTAGATGTCCCGGCTTGTTGCAATTCCGACAGACAATATCCATTCTGCGATTAACTCTAGGGGCTGTACAGAATCTGGCAACGTGCCCTGGCTTTCCGCAATTAAAACATCCTCCGCTATTGCTTGGCGGCGCTGTCAGTAGTGCCTGCGGCTGTGATCCTTGCTGGCGATATTGCTGGGGTCGAGTATAGCCCTGTTGTGGCTTTCTGGTTCCTTCCCAGGTTCTCTTATTCCCTTGGGAATTCCCCTGTGGTCTCCAACCTTGGGTATTCCTTTGCGGTTGGTTTTGAAAATTCCTCTGTTGAAAACTTCTAGATGACTGAGATCGATTCATCTGTGGTTGTTGTGTTGGACAAGCATCCTTCTCTAATCCTGCAGCAAATCTGACAATCTCTTCAAATGATTGATTCAGATGACCAACCATCATATGTCTGAGATGGGGATTCAATCCTTGGTGAAATCTCTTCACCTTCTTCTGTGGCGTGTCTATCATATGCTGAGCAAATCTGGATAGACGCTCAAACTGTGTTGTATATTCCCTGACATTCCATCCTCCTTGTACCAAATTGAGAAAGTTCCTTTCCTGTTGATCTCTCTCATCCTCTGGGAAATACTTCTCCAAAAATCGTCCTTTGAATGTCTCCCATGTCATAGCTTTAGCAGCATCGATCCCAATAGTGGCTCGCTCGGCTTCCCACCAATCTGCGGCGGCATAAGTGAGCTGAAAAGTAGCAAGGCGACGTTTCTCTTGTTCGCTGCATTCCAATGCTTCAAATATCAACTCCATCTCTCTTATCCATTGTTCCGCTTTCCATGGTTCTGTTAGTCCATCGAACTTCTCTGGACGTAACCCACGAAAATTTGCTAACAACTTATCTCCAGTCTGTCTTGGTGGCGGGGGTGCAAAAGGTCTCTGGTGGGTGGAGTGATTATAAGTATCCCCCACATGCTCCATCCTCTGCATGAAAGCTTCGAAAATTCCCGTCGGATCCATCCCTTCCGGAATAGGTGCTCCATTACGTGCTTGGTGATTTCTCAAGGGTCCTACCATGATGATAACGAGTATTGCCTACAAGAGACATATTGATCAGCTGAAAGTCTTCTCGTAGAAACGAAACCAAGATAGAACGAAAAGCAACAAGAACTAACAGTTCTACAAAGCAACACATCAATCAACCAACAATCAATATCAAAAGTACTGCTCGTATATATATAGATATCAAAAGATGTACCATGGAGTACACAGTAACCATACCATGTACCACGTGGGACAAGGCTAAAACAGTACTAGGGTCAACTACTACTGTCTATACAAAGCTATGGTCAAATAGCTATCTCTCAAGCTCCCAAAAATCTAGTGGACAACATGTCCTGATAAAACAAACAAAAACTAAGCCCTGCAGGTCCTGACTCAAAAGTCGTCAGCGTCTGATCCTGCTGGTGGTGCCTCGTCCTCTGAATCAATCTCCATCTCCTCGAGTGGGTCATCCTCAACTGGTGCAACAAGATCTCCGACTACAACTCCTATATCCCAATCCTCTACTATCTCTGCATCATCATCCTCTATCCCGTCTGCTATCGCCTGGTTTGCGACATCGACTGCTACTGCGGCGAATCCATCGGCTATATCAAGAGCTCCCGCTATGGCTGCCTCTCCCATAACAAAATCTGCTGGCTGTGCGACCATCTGAGCTATCCATCCTACTGCCATATCGGCCATAGCTGCCATATGCATAATGGGTCCAGCTGGTATCTGAAGCACAACTGGTGCCTCTGGCACAACTATCTCCTCATCGGGCGCATCCTCATCTACTACTATGTCTGCCTCAACAGCCTCTGGGTCTGGTACTGGATCCTCTGGCTCAAACTCTGGCTCCTCGGGGTCATCCTCAGGCTCATCATCATCTGCATCGTCTGCATGCTCATCCTCTACTGGGTCCTCGTCATCTATCGGCTCCTCCTCTCCATCTCCATCTATGTCCTCATCGGCATGCTCATCCTCAGGCTCCAGGTCCTCATCCTCCTGAATCGGCTCAGGCTCTGGAACTGGTACATCGGGTACCGGCGATGGTGGTGGTGTTGCTGGCACTGGTGGAACTACAGGCTCTGGTGGACCGGCTACAATAGCTCTCAACTCAATCTCATCCATCTCGGGCTTACTCTGAACTAACCGTAATATCTCCTGGCAAATATCTCTACCAATCCTCGCAGTATGGTAAGCATCCATACGCATCTGTGTCGGGTGAGTCCTCTCTGTCACATAAAGTGCTCTCCACATGTCCTCCTCCAAATGTCTACTAGCTATCTGGCACACACGCTCACGATAAAACTCCGGGTCAGCTGGCTCCACGGTATCCCCATGGATCACGTGTCCTCCATAAGCATCGGTAACAAACTGATGAAACTCTGGATCCATGCTATCCTGCAAAGGAAAACTATCTATCGTCAGAAGGACGAACTTATCTTATACTCATATCTCATCTCAAGAAAATCTTAAATACTAGAACCAGATGGTGTGGAATCCATCAGTGAATCACAATATCAGAACCTAATCGTAATATAACCGGATAGCTCTGATACCAAAAACCCTGTCACGCCCCGGAGTAGCATAAATAGAGAAAAATAAATTTCCTTTATGGGTCCATAGGGAATGACAAGTGAAAGTCACTAACATCCACACCACACAGTACTAGTCCAAACAGGAACAGTAAAACAACTGAAATATAAACACGGTTCTATTTATTACAAACATCAGAGTACGGTCCACAGGATCACAACAGGTCTGGAGACAACATATGCCCAAGTACCCGTTAACTACAAAGTACAACAGTAAAAGGAAAAGTAGTAATATAACTACTATCTATCTTCAGGTCTTCAGCTGGCGTACGGATAGGCGTCAGCATAACTGGCATCAGTGGGGCCCTTCTCTACGTAACTCCCTTCAGGGTAATCGTTATCGCCATGAGTTCCGTCATCTGCATTGTAAAGGACAGGGTAGTCTGGACGGGGAATGTCCAGGCAATAAAGGCCGTCAGCTTGTTGAAAGCTGAGTGAGCACTAACTAACACAGTCTCATAGAAATGACATATTTACAGTTATGAACAATAGATGACAGTGATACTAAATATAATCCTCATTCTTTTATTCAGACATATCATTAATCGATTATTATCGACTCCCACTCTAAGACTGATTTCACAATACCCAACTGACTATCTCGAACTGATTATATCAGCACAACATACCAGTGCTCTTGTTCACCGCTATACCGCTTTTAAGAACTCTTGCGAGCACCCATACATCGTTCTCATATAACGACTGGTCCATGGATATACCCATACTCTTGTTCACCGCTTTTAAGAACTCTTACTGTTCACCGCTTTTAAGAACGCTTGCGAGTACGATACATACACAGCTCTGGTAATTCAAATCATGGGCGTGCCACATCTACTCTTGTTCACCGCTTTTAAGAACTCTTACTGTTCACCGCTTTTAAGAACTCTTGCGAGTACTGTGCACCCATAATTCTCACGATCCTGATCAAATCCTTGACATACACTTATCGGATTCAACCTGAGCGAATCATCAGCTCGACTCACACAACCTTAAACATACAATTCCTCTTACTGACTCATTTCTCACTTATCCAATACTACCCAGTATTATCATTTCAAACTTACTCGTTATCGCGTCGTACTATTACTAGCGTTTCGAACCCGACTACGTTACTCACCATGTTATCTCAATCTCGTTATCGTATCCCATTACCTCCGTTATCCATAATATCGCATAATAGGAACATGAAATAACAATTAAACAACTACGCATTATGAATTATAAACTGAAAGGAATACATTCATGTTCTGCTCAGGTTCGATCGATTGAGGTCATCTCGATCGCTCGAAGAAAAATGTTCGATCGATTGAAGTCTTCTCGATCGATCGAAGTGAAGGTGATCTCGATCGATTGAAGTCATTTCGATCGATTGAGACTTAGTGATGTTCGATCGATTGAACTCAGTTCGATCGGTCGAACTTCGTCTTCCCCAGATTCTGCCAGTGAACGTGCAGAATGTGTTAGGGGGTGTTTGGGTTATAATTAATACGCCCAGAATATGTAAAACATCATAACTAAGTTACCGAGTGAGTTTGGAACTCACCAAAAGTCGTTAAGGGCGCGTTTGGGTAAGCTTTAGCTCCGAAGCTTTAATGGCAGCCTCTCTTTCTCCTCTGCCTTGTCTCTGTCTCTCTCTGTCTCCTTCCCTCTTGTTCTTCTTCCTTCTTCTTCTTCTTCTCCTCTGCTGAGTGTATATATATATAGATATGTGTGTGTATATATATATAGATATATGGAGGTATGTGTATATATATGTATACCAACACACAAGCACACACTCTCAACTCTCTCTTAAGCACAAGGTTCAGCAAACACATAACATACACGAATGCAGTGTATATATAGAGAGGGTGGGGGTGCAGGTGGCAGCATTTGCGCAAAACTGGTATTCTGATATTTACATTCTCGATCGCTCGAAGGATGCCCGATCGATCGAACTCAGGTCGGTCAGTTAGATCGATTGAAAAAGGGTTCGATCGATTGAAGTGGGGACCACGTATTAAATTTATGTCGGTAGGGTTTTCGATCGCTCGAAAAGGGTTCGATCGCTTGAACTGAAGGGTCTCGATCGCTCGAACTAGCTTCGATCGATCGAAGATGAAATTTCTTGAATGGTCAAATGAAGTATATAGAATCTCTCTGCATTAAATATTTATAAAAAATACGGGGTATTACAAGCTTATTGGGTTGTGCAAATTTGGTTTTGAAACAGCCGTTACAAAATTGTGTGATACGATGGTTTTTAGTGACTTGAATGATTTTATACGTGGGAAGTGGGGTATGATAAGTGATGAATCAGCTATGATGTCCTACCAACTACCGGGCCACTCTGTTTGCGTGTTGCAAGACGAAGATGATTTTAGGAACATGTTGGATGTTGTGAAAGTGATGAATATGGATCACTTGGTGATTGATGTGACTTACTTGAATGCAAGGCTTGAGGATCAGTCTAGCGGCCTAAGTAACGGAGTAAGTGTTATGATAGAATCATATAGTAGGAGTGTTGTGGATGACTTTCCTCGCAATTCAGGTCATACGAGGCAGAAGTTATTATTGGGTTCGGACTGGGCATGTGAGATTCTTGGTGTGGATCAAAAATTTGAAGGAGGGGCCGAAGAATTTAGAAAGGCACTGTGCAAGTATGCAATTCAGATGGGTTTCCAGTTCAAGTACTTGAAAAATGACCGAGATAGAGTTACGGCAGTTTGCATTTACCGAGAGGTCGTGGATGTTTATGGCGAGTCCACGCATCAAAGGAGAGTATTAATAATTATTTCTACATTAAAACGATGACGAATGAACACACATGTGGTTCTGTTATTCGTACTACAAAGCATCCGCATGTGTCGTCGGACTTAGTTGCTAGTTTATATTTTGACAAGATCCGAAAGAAGCCACTGACCCGTCCGAAAGATGTTATTGGTGACATTAAGGATGATTATGGAATCGATATCATGTATCACCATGCATGGCTTGGGGTTGAGAATGCAAGGAGACAGATATATGGAGATCATGCTTTGTCATTTGATAAGCTTAGGTGGTATTTCAAGGAGGCAGAAAAGTTTAATCCTGGTAGTCACTTTGTTATTGACACAAATCCTGAGTCCCATAGATTTGAGAGGTGTTTTGTGGGCTTTGAAGCTTGTTTGTATGGTTTCAATTTCATTAGGCCAATGATATTTTTGGATGGTACTTTTTTGAAGGGACGTTATAAAGGTGCACTTCTTGGGGCTACTTGCAAAGATGGAAATGGAGGTTTGTAAATTATATTCTTCCCTAGTTTTTTACTGGTTAAAAAAAGTGTAATACTTTTGTGAATACTTTTGTGAAAATTCACAAAAGTATTGGAGTAAAATGTTTGTATTGTAAGAGAACTACTACATTTGTATGGAACGATTGTAATATTTATCCTGATTCTTCATGTTCAGGTATATTTAGCCTTGCATTTTCGGTGGTTAGCTCTGAAGACAAAAACAATTGGATTTGGTTTTTAACTGAGCTTAAAAAAGTGCTAGATCCTGAACGGAAGTTGACTTTTATATCTGACAGACATGCAGGACTAATTGAAGGTATTCGAGCTGTATTTTTGGATCACTTTCATGGTTATTGTTTGCACCATATACGAATGAATCTACAGGATAAGTTTAAAGGCGTGAGAGGCAAGTTTCGGAATCGTATTGTTTACAAATTTGAGTTATGTGCATATGCCTCTACAGGTGCTGAATTTGAGAGAGAAATTGAATCACTTGTTAGTGAAGGTGGTCAAAAAGTGAAAAACTTTTTGAGTGACCTTCCAAAAGAACATTGGTGCAACGCATTTTTTGCAGGTCAGAGGTATGGAGAGATGTTTTCAAATGTTGCTGAATCTTGGAATGCAAAGATTGTTGAAGCGGGGCATCTTCCAATTACGGACATGATTGATATGATTAGGGTGGATACGATGAAAACCATGGCCGATAAGAGAAACCTATGCAAGGAATGGACAGGAACTCTCTGTCCAAAAATGCATAAAAAACTGCAGGATTCATTGGATGAAGGTAGGACTTGGAGTGTTAGTGTTTCAAGTGATGATATTTACGAGGTTAATTGTCATCCTTCTGTTTTCGTGAACATCAAGGTTCGGTCTTGTTCTTGTGGTAAGTGGCAACAAGAAGGTTTTCCATGTCAACACGCTGCCACTGTAATCCATAACAGTGGAAAGATTACTAGACATACAATTACAGATTACATTGAATCATACTTTTATGTTCGATATTTTGAGCAATCGTACTCAAAATTTATACATCCTTTTGCAACTCCAAGCAATATCGATAACAGTCCTTGCAGTAGTTTTATCTTCCCCCCGGTGGAGAAGAAGCAACCGGGAAGGCCACGGAGAAAGAGAATACCCTCTCGGGGTGAAAACATTCGTCATAAAATTCGTCAAATAAGGTGCAGTAGGTGCGGGAAGATGGGAAGTCACAATAGGAAGTCTTGTAGAGAGTTTATCAAATAGGTGGGTAGTTGACCTATTAGATTCATACACATTTTGATTTCGGTTTGATATTGAATATTCAGTATGTTTTTGAATAAATATTTTTTACTGTTATAGTTTTGATGCTCTAGGAGGTAAATTGCAAATTTACTGATAATGAATGGAATCTTTAATTAGTTGTCTTCTTTGATTGTTATTGTAAATTTCTTACTGTTAAGTTTTGTGAAATTTCACAAAAGTAGTTGAGTTTATTCCGAAAGGCAGTTCACCTATTCTAAAGGCAGAGCTATATAGAATTTGACAAAATACATTATACTATCAATTCACCTATTCTAAAGGCAGAGCTATATAGTATTTGACAAAATAAAGTCAGGCAAAAAACACATTATACTTTAGTGAAAAATATGTATGTTTATTACAAGAACAAAGTTTTGTGAAATTTGACAAAAGTACTTGAGCTTTTAAAATTACAAAAGTACAAGTTCACAAAAGTAGTTAATCTTTTCTGAAAGCGTGCAGCAAAACAAGTAATTTGTGAAAAATTTACTAAAGTTTCTAAAAATTTACTAAAATTTACTAAAAAATTTTACGTTAGAAGAACAAAGTTTTGTGCAAGTTTCCTCGGACAGCAACAAAATAACATGTTTTTGTGAAATTTCATGAAGTTATTAACTCATCTACTCTGAAAGGCAACATTACAGTATTTTCCAACAAAATACTATACTTTCATGAAAAAGATGCATGTTCATTACAAGAACAAAGTTTTGTGAAATTTCACAAAAGTACTTGAGCTTTTCCGAAAGTATGCAACAGGAACGTAACAGATGTATGTTTATTACAGGTACAAAATTTTATGAAATAGTAAATCAAAATTTAGTAATCTAAAAAGCATGTTTGTCTATCTTAGTTTACCAAAAAATACAGATGCATATCGACAAACAACAATTTCTGTAACTTTACATAACAGCAAAAGAATGTCTATGTTCTAGTTTCCACGGTATATCAAAACAAAATCAGCGATCTAGTTCATTGAAAGAAAATCTACTTTCATGTATTTGTGGAAGGGGGTATCTGCTCTTCATTTACAAATTTCTTCTTGAGCTCATCTCTCTCTTTAAAATCTTCTTCTGTCCATGAGTTCTCAGGAGTGTTGAGGAAATCAGTTATCATCTCTGCTCTGAACCTTTCTGCATCGCAGTAAAGGTCGATTTCCTCACCAAAGAAAAATTTCTTTATGATGTAACAAACAATTACACCACAATCAAGTCTGCATTTGAATACAAGAAACTATAATCAATTTGTGAAAATTAAGATTAGGGTAAAATGTTGAATGTTAATATAGAAATCAATTTGATTTGATACATACGTCCCAAAAGCCTGTTGTGGGCTTTTTTCCACGAACTCAACTTTAGTCACCAACTCCTCAATCATGGGATCTTCTTCTTTTCTTGACTTCCAATATGACTCAACATATTTTTTCTGAAAGGTTATTGAGAATGGTGTTAGAGCATTATTACTAACTGAGAAAAGTTTTGTGAAATTTCACAAAAGTAATTTTATACTTTTGTGAAATTTCACAAAAGTACTTCAAACAAAACACTATTTTTTGAATTTACTTTTAAAAAAGTAACATAGTTCTGTAAGTCACATACTTCTGTTCATTCAGGTTTCTAAAAGCCATATGGTAAGTGATTATTGTCAAAGTTTGATTGATTACCATGTCGTTGAAGTCTCTTTTGTATTGATCGTATCTTTTCTTTCCTTTTCGTGGCTTTTGAGAGTTGTAGAACTTCCAAGTTCCGTCCCTTGTGTCCAGTACAGCCAAAGTCCAGTGTCTTGTAGAGTTTTTGTAGCCTTTAGATATCAGCGGATAGATGCAGTAACGGTGCTGCTCTCTGTTTTCAATGTGCGGGTGTACAAGGTTATTCAGTGTTTCTTTGTTGTTCTCTCTTACCCATGCCTGTTTTACCGGAACCCAACTCAATTGGCACTTTTCCAGCCATTATCCCGAAGATCAAAGATATATCCGTTGCATTAATTGGAATGAGGTACCTCCCTATTTGAAATCGTTTCTCTCTTGGTCGATATAGTTGAATAATCCGAGTTGAAATCTTATCAAACTTCCTTTCATGTGTCACTCTTTTTTGCAGGAAAGCATTGAATAGGTGCCAAAATGGTGTTTTCTTTAGTTCTACGACATGCTCCTTTCTAAGTTTTATTTCACGCATCAGTTTCACCAAGGTTACTAGCATGCCTCGATATTGAGGGGTCTTTTTCTTGTTCTCTTGCTTTTGTACTTTTGGCGGCTTCTTGATAGGATTTCGGAATGCGCGAGCTACATATTAAGCATTCACACTGTTACTTTTACCAAAAAGTTTTTAACAATAGGTTTAGAAAACACCAAAAAAACAGATGCATATAGACATACTACAATTTCTGTAACTTTACAAAACAACAGAAGATTGTCTATTTTCCATCTCAATCAGTTTCATCTCAATTTACCACATTATGAATGTTAGTCAACAGTAACAGCCAAAAATTTTCAGAATGAGTTTCATCTGAATTTGTCAAGCTATCATGATTTGCCTTCAACTTATGAAATCAAAATTTGAAGAATAATCTCCAAACCATAAAGCAATGGTAAAGGGAAAACATAGCCGAAATGACATGAACACTAGGAAAGACATCGCGAATTATAAATCATCAGAAATCAGTTCTAATCATCCTAAAGCAGAGGTTTCAAATTAGTGTTCTGAAACCTATAGAATTCAGAACACAATTGGTGAATCCATTAAATGAACTCAAACCAAAATCAATACTCATAATCAGCTTTAAATAATCTAAAATGAACTACAATCAATTGAAATTGGAAAATGTACTAAGATTTTGGGCAAAGGTACTGAAATCAATTGAAATGATATCCCAAAAGCAATTTACAGTTGTAAGTGAAATTGCAAAGTAAACTCATAGCCCTAATTTGAAAAATATGTGAAATCAAAAAGAACATTAGTTCATTTCATAGCCCTAAGACAGTATATGGTCACTATACTTGATCTAAGCTCCAATCCGACTCAACAATATTCATGTAGCATACTAAATTCACTTGACATTTGTACATCAGCCGCCAAAAACAATGTGAATCAGTCACCAAAAGCAATTTACATTTGTAAATGAAAATGCTAAATAAACTCATAGCCCTAATTTGAACAATATGTGAAATCAAACACAATATTAATGTTATATTTGTACCTTTCTTCCCCATTTTTTTAATTTTCAGAGCTTCAATGTTCGCTTCTTCAACTTCAATGGTGACTTAGGGTTTTTGGAGCTTCAATTATACTAATTCTTCACCTTCAATGTCTACTTAGGGTTTTCAAGCTTCATATGCTTGATTTCTCCACTCTTAGAGAAAAATCGATGGTGAATATCGTTCTCTTCGTAATCTTTGACTTTTTCGTCTCTTCGATGATGAATGTCTTCGTATCTGCGATTTGTGTTCTTCGTCTCTGTGTTAAAGCTTCATGTGCTCGATTTTTCCACTTTTTCGTCTCTTCGATGCTCGAGTTCTGCAATCTCCGAGTTCTTCCTCTTCAGTGCTCTGTGTTCAGTGCTGAATGTTGATTACTGAGATGCAATAGAAGTGATAAGGGCATTTTTGTCCTAATGTCTTGTAGGGACTTCTAATTAAGTCCTGCTTCTAAATGGGCCTAAGTCCATATGACTGGGCTATTTTGGACTGATAAGCAATTAACCCTTATTTTAAATGCACATATACTTCAATTAGCTAAATAACTTTTTTGATTAATCAGTAAAAATCAAATACAAGATTCTGTAGCTATGTCACCTCGCTATTGAACTTTAGTGGTTTCTCAAAAAAATCAAATATAAAAAATGTTGTAGTCATGGTGCATGTAGGTGAAGGTCGGCCTAGATAGCTTAGACTCCAAATCCAATTGATACTAGGCCTAAACCCAACCCAACATTTCTACCGCCCCAACAAGGAGCATTGTGATTAAGTAAGTTGCCTCAGTTGACTTTGGATGTGCTTGATAACTCAATTAAATGGTGAAAATAAAATTTTTTAATACTTAATTATTTCGGTGCATTTGATAACATACCACTTAATTTAAAAACTAACCAAAAATCTCCTGAAAACTTAAAGTAAAAAAATTTCTACTGAAAATAATCACGAAATGCATTCCATTTCAGTACTTGAAATACTTTTATTAGTATTACAAAATCAATCGCTTAAAATTTTCAGAGTCCGTTTGAAAAAACTGAACAACAATGCTAGGGGCACTAGCAAATTCTACTAACACTCACACTCACATTCACACTCACACTCTATCTCTCTCCTAGTGGCACTTTGGGTCCACTGCGAACCTACAGTGCCACTAGGAGAGAGATAGAGTGTTGGTGCGAGTGTTAGTGAAATTTGTTAGTGCCCCAAATATTGCTCTTCCCTAAATTCATTCCTATTTTAGCTAAAGCATATTCCAGCTAGTCAAGTTTGAAATGGTTACTCAAATCATGCCATTGTTTTACTTAACCTTGAATTTGATTAATGTTTGAAGATTTTTATTATTGCAAATTGAAGATATAAATCGTTAATTTCTGTACCTTAGATTTGGATAGCCTCCCTCTTCTCTCTCGCTTGTGAGATTTGAAAGGCCAATATTGACTTCTCCAAAATAGAGAGGACAGAATAGTCCATTAAAGTTGTACGAATTAATTTTTACCCATCTTAAGCTTTAGTTTGGCCCCCATGTGACTTTTTAAAAGGAGCTTATGAAATTTACTACTAAGGCTTAGTTTGGTCCCCATGTGGCTTTTTAAAAGGAGCTTATGAAATTTACTACTAAGTTATTTGATAATTTTGTACAAGTGACACACTACTCTTCAAAAATATATCATGAAACCAAAAAGCCACCTTGAGCTTTTAAAAGCTCCATTCTAGAGCTTTTAAAAGCGCCCCCCAAAAAAGCCCTAAGTTCAATTTTTACAAGCGCATAAATTAGTTACCAAATGAATTAACATGAAATTGTGCTTTAAAAAAGGAGAAGCACCAAAAGGGGGGCCAAACTAAGCCTAAGTTGTTTGATAATTTTGTACAAGTGACACACTACTCTTCAAAAATATATCATGAAACCAAAAAGCCACCTTGAGCTTTTAAAAGCTCCATTCTAGAGCTTTTAAAAGCTCCCCCAAAAAAGCCCTAAGTTCAATTTTTACAAAGCGCATAAACTAGTTACCAAATGAATTAACATGAAATTGTGCTTTAAAAAAGGAGAAGCACCAAAAGGGGGCCAAACTAAGCCTACATAAGGAAACCCTTGAGATGCTAGGTGTTTTCTCACTAAGGGTTCATTTGGTCGAGTTAAAGTGCTTGTGTCGGCAGCTACCGAAACATTCTCAAAAGCACGATTGGGTTCCCCCAATCGTCAAAATTTGGAGCCAAATGGACCCTAAGTATTCACCAAAAACTTGTATCTGCAATACATATGTATATTTAGGGAAAGACTTTCCAGTGCATTGGGTTTTTAAACCTAAAAAATCTATTGGCTGCCCCGCCGCTCCGCCGACTCCTGAAATTTTTAAGTTCAAAAGTCCAATACACTGGAGAGCCTGACCCTACATATTAATATTGTTTTACAAAATGTGGTTGATCCATAATAGGCCATACGTCAATGAATTGTTTTTTTTTTTATTTTTTATTTATATTATTTTTAGAATGATAGGTCAATGGTAGAATGTATTATTTTTATTTTTTATTTATATTACTTTTAGAATCATAGGTCGATGGTCGAATGTTTTAGAAACGGTTCGGCAGTAACAAATGAAAAAAGAACCAAGTTCACTGTAAATTACTTTTAAGGCGGACCCAAATGAGGAAAAGCTGCCTTGAGCCCAACTATTCCTAGGAGAGTATTGCACGAAACGTGTTAAAGTGGCCCCTAATTATTTGGGCCTCTCATGTATGTTCAGCCCATTGTTTTAAGCCCACTTTCTATGTTACAAATTTTTATTGGGCCTAGGATATAATGCCTGTCAAAATAATCCATTCCACGGATTATTTGATTATTTTACTAACCCGACTTTTATCATGACCTAGATTGTTTTAAATGCACAAATACTTCAATTAGCTAGATAACCTTATTGATTAATCAGTAAAAATCAAATACAAGACGCTGTAGCTATGTCACCTAGCTAAAGAACTTTAATGGTTTCTCAAAAAAATCAAACATAAAATGTTGTAGTCATGGTGCATGTAGGTGAAGGTCGGCCTAGATAGCTTAGACTCCAAATCCAATTGATACTAGGCCTAAACCCAATCCAACAGGTGCTTACGTTTCTACTGGCCCAAAAAAGGAGCATTGTCATTAAATTGTCTCATTGACTCATTGTTGCTTGATAACCCAATTAAGTGGTGAAAATGAAAATTTTTAATACTTATTTATTTCGATACGTTTGATAACATACCACTTAATTTAAAAACTAACTAAAAATCTGCTAAAAACTTAAAGTAAAAAATTTCTACTGAAAATAATCATGAAATGCATTCCATTTCAGTACTTGAAATGCTTTTATTATTATTGCAAATTCAACCGCTTAAAAATTTCAGAGTCCGTGTGATAAAACTGAAAATTAAGTCCGTTTGATAACATACCCTCAGTTTCTATTTAACAGTGTCCTTCTTCTTCTTCCTTTTTTTTTTTTTTTTTTTGATTATTTACCTGGACACACTAACGCACCAACACACGCACACACCCTGCATCCAAGTGGTGTGACCCAACACATTATATCATACTGAGAGACCAAGGATCATTCTACAATAAAAGAAAATAAACCCCACATTATTTGCAATCTCTCCAAAGGAAGAGAGCAAGTGATACCTCACATTTAACAGTACCTTCTAAGAATGCTAAACAAAGTAAGATATTCATGAACAAAAATGACTTGAAACAACTCCCATTGATTGTAGGAGCAAAAGCTGACCAAAGTACACATTAGTAAATGCTAAATAGAGAGAAGTAGCTATATACCCTTCAAAAAAAAAAAGCTACATACAAGAATATATATATATATTGATGATGCCAAAAATTGGTAAGAGTAAAGTAGAGCAATTTAAGGAGAGAGACTATTTTTTGTATGTGGTTCGGCCCTGTTAATGAAGGTACCTACGTCCACGGGTGTGTCTGAGCACGTTCACTAGCCGATCACCGGCGGGCCTGGTGAGCCAACAAAAAGGGGCGGCACTACCAGTAATACCGGCCGGGTGTATGCGCATAATGGTGAATATTGTAGAGGTGCTGTGTAGACTACAGAATTATCGGCCCCTTCAATGGGGGGTGAGAGGTCTCTTTTATAGATGTAAGAGACCTACTCTTACATGGATAAGGAAATATAATCCTATTGGGGTGTGATTGACACCAATCAAGTAAGTTTTCTAATCGTAATAGGATTGATTGACATTAATTGCGGGGGTTTCCCAATTGGATTAGGAAATAGATGCACTTTCCATTAGTCTTCTAGCTTGAGTAGGAAACTGCCCATAATTTTGGGCGTATCAGCTGCCCCCCATTTCCAAGATTGGCCAGATGCTATATCGGGGCAAGTTTGGAAATTAGTTGATGCCACTTGCCACTGTCTGAGTGCTCGAGAAAGCTGCCTCGGGGCTTCTGAGCCTGGTGAGTCCTCGGGAACTGGCTGAGAGTTGAAAACCTGCCTAGCTCGGGATCTTTAGGTGCTCGGGAACTGACCGGGAGTTGAGACCCGGCCTAATTCGGAGTCTTTGAATGCTCGGGAAGTGACCGAGAGTTGAGACTCGGCCTACTTCAGAGTCTTTTTTGCTTGAGTTAGCTCCCAGGATGGTTATCTTCCGCCCGTAAACCTTCGTCAAGGCTGTGGGTAGAAGGATTTTACCATGTTGGAAAAGCCGACCTAAAGCGTACTGCTCTAGGGTCCTTTCTTATGTTAGCTCCCCAGGATGGTTGTCTTCCGCCCAGTTAGCCTTCGTCAAGACTGTTGGGAGAAGAGCTTGACCATGTTGGTGGAACCGACCTAAATCACGGTGCTTTAGGGTCCTTTTGCTCCTCTATCGTCGGCCAACCTAAGAGATTTTAGTCACCTCTATCGTCGGTCTGGACCTAAGTGGAGTTAATGTCTCTGAGTACTGTAGGTGCTCGGGTTGTCCAAGATTTTGACCTGGTTATCCGCGAGGCCTGTAGATACCCGGTGTGATTACCTGTTTAGTTCACTACGCCATCTTGCCCCCCAAGCTTTCGCTAAGACGAGGGTCTTAAAGAGGCTATGATCTGTAGGTAACCGACCTGGAACATGGTGGTTGCAGGGTCTTTTGAAGCTTGCCATCATCAGCCACCTAGGGGGTTTGCCCCCATCGTCGGCTGGACCTAAGCGAAGCCGGTGCCTCGGTCGTGACCCCGAGGTCTTTGGTGCCTGGGTTCGGAGCCCGAGGTCTTTTAGTGCCTGAGTTCCGAGCTCGAGGTCTTCTTCGTGCCTCGGGGTTAGGCCCGAGGTCTTTATGTGCCTCGGGGTTAGGCCCGAGGTCTTTGTAGATGCCTCGGGGTTAGGCCCGAGGACTTTGTATGAACTCTGACAATCGGTGGAGCCTTACGCGGTGATCAGGCAAGTACCACTGTAGTTGGGCTCATCTAAACCGATGGAGACAGGAGGTCGGATCAGGATCGTCAGGCTCCAGATCTCTCTGTGCTGGAGGCAAAGCCGGAACTGCTTGATCCTGACCGATGCGAACTGGAGGTAGGGTCGGGACTGTCGAACCATGCCTGTTGTGAGCTGGAGATCCGGCCGGGGCTGCCTGACCCGGACTGCTGTGAACCGGTTGTCGAGTCGGGATTGCCGGACTCAGATCCCTGTGAACTGGAAGAACTGTAAGAATTCCCGGGCTGATCTCGCTTTCGCTTACTTCTGGAAAACTTGTTGCTTTCTTGCCCGGTGCATTTGGTCTTCAAAAACTCTTCAGTGTCGATGTATTTTCCAACCCTCTCAGAGAGCTCAACCAAAGTTTCCGGTCGAATTTTGTGGAACGACGCGGCGCACTTGGTGTGTTGAACTCCCGAGCAGAAGGCTAGGATGGCAATTGTCTCGTTCAGATTGCGGATTTGAAGCTTCTGTTGGTTGAACCGGTCAGTGAACTCCTTGAGGGACTCATTATTCCGTTGTCTGACTGTTAGTAGCTGCATGTCTGGCTTTGGCCGCTCATGCATACCGGCGAACTGGTTGATGAACTGCTTGCTGAGTTGTTTGAAACTGCAGACCGATCGGGGCTCCAAGGAGTAGAACCACTGCATGGTCGGGCCTTTCAAAGTGCTGGGGAAGGCTAGGCAGTGTAGCTCATCGGAGTTGGTTGCTAGGGCCATCTGGACCTTGTAGGTCTGGACGTGGTCGACCGGGCTTCCCGAGCCGTTGTATGAATCTAGCCGAGGCTGCTTGAATTTGCGCGGGATGGAGAACCTCGTGATCTGGCTGGAGAATGGTGACTCTGTCTCGGTATTGGCTTGATTCGGAACACAGTTTTGATCAAGCTTTTTGGCCACTCCATCGATCTGCTTCTGTAAGTCCTTGATTCGGGCTTCCACTCCTTCCCGACCGGTATCTGAGGAACTGGTCGGGTTGGTGGAAGAGGCTTCTTCTTCATGGCGGGGTGCTGTCCTCTGGGATCGGGCTCGGCTATGACTTCGGGTAACCGTTCGCCTAGGGACAACTCGGCTCTTGACCGAGTGACCCCGGACTGATTCCCAGGCCATATGCTCCTGCCTTTCCTTTCGGGCACCACGCCCGCTGTTGATGTCTCTGGCATCCTCAACACGGGACGGGTTGGCTCGGGCACGTTGTCTGGTCAAGATTAGTTCTCGACCGTACGCAACGTTCCCGGGTCGCTTCCCGGCCGTTGGAGGATTGCTTTGCTGGGCTAGCAGTGCTTCGATCTGTTGCTGGATTTGACGCTGGCCCTCCAAGAGTTGTGTGAGGGTTGCGGTGATTTGCTCATATGTCGGGACTGCTGCAGTCGACGCCGGGGCCGAAGGAACATCCCGGTCGGACTGCTGCGCAGCCTTCTTTGGTGGCATATTGATCAGTCAAGAACTTGTTGATGAGAAGAATTGTCGTTCCCACAGACGGCGCCAAACTGATGATGCCAAAAATTGGTAAGAGTAAAGTAGAGCAATTTAAGGAGAGAGACTATTTTTTGTATGTGGTTCGGCCCTGTTAATGAAGGTACCTACGTCCACGGGTGTGTCTGAGCACGTTCACTAGCCGATCACCGGCGGGCCTGGTGAGCCAACAAAAAGGGGCGGCACTACCAGTAATACCGGCCGGGTGTATGCGTATAATGGTGAATATTGTAGAGGTGCTGTGTAGACTACAGAATTATCGGCCCCTTCAATGGGGGGTGAGAGGTCTCTTTTATAGATGTAAGAGACCTACTCTTACATGGATAAGGAAATATAATCCTATTGGGGTGTGATTGACACCAATCAAGTAAGTTTTCTAATCGTAATAGGATTGATTGACATTAATTGCGGGGGTTTCCCAATTGGATTAGGAAATAGATGCACTTTCCATTAGTCTTCTAGCTTGAGTAGGAAACTGCCCATAATTTTGGGCGTATCATATATATATATATAGTCAGGCTCTCTAACGTACTGGATATGTATATTGGGCTTTTAAGCCTAAAAGAACCTCAGGCTAGCAGGACGGGCGTGTGTCAACGGGACAGTCTGCAGTTTTTGTAGGCTTAAAAGCCTAGTACGCATACCCAATCCGTTGGAAATCATGCCTGACTGTATATATATAAATTTATTCTTGAAAAAGAAATTTAGGAGTTATTTGAAAAAGAGTCATAATTGAGGGGTGTCACTTTAATTTGTCCTTAATAATTTATTAATATCCACCTTCTTTCATTTCAGGGAAAAAATAATAATATTAAAATTGGGTTGGGTCAAGTCAAACACAGTAGGACCAGTTGAATTTTGATTGAAAGTTATTTATCTTACCCTACTGTCATAAGAAAGCACTTTTGAGATATAAATTTTGGAAATATCATTACTAAAAAAAAAACGAAAAAACAAAAAATCAAATTGGGCTGGTCTGGGCTTGGCTGGTGTGGCGTGGGCTCCTTCTCTTGGGCCGGTCCAGGTCCACTAATAAACTATGCAAGCCCCTGTATATAATATCTCCAAGGCCACCAAGTAAACCCTAGATTCAATTTGTTCCCAGGGAGAGAGAGAGAGAGAGAGAGAGAGAGAGAGAGAGAGGAGGCGAAAATGGTGAAGTTTTTGAAGACAAACAAGGCAGTGATCGTCCTTCAAGGCAGGTACGCCGGTCGTAAGGCGGTAATCGTCCGATCCTTCGACGACGGAACTCGCGACCGGCCTTACGGTCACTGTCTGGTTGCCGGAATCTCAAAGTACCCTAAGAAGGTGATTCGAAAGGATTCTGCGAAGAAGACAGCTAAGAAGTCGCGCGTGAAGGCATTCATCAAGCTCGTCAACTACAACCACATCATGCCCACTCGATACACTCTGGACGTCGATCTCAAGGACGTTGTCACCGTCGATTGTCTTCAGTCTCGGGACAAGAAGGTCACCGCCGCCAAGGAGACCAAGTCTCGTTTCGAGGAGAGGTTCAAGAGTGGTAAGAACCGTTGGTTCTTTTCCAAGCTCCGCTTCTGATTCCCTTCTGTTTATTCTACTATGATTTAGTAGTCAGCACTTGCTTTATAATTGTTGTACTGTGGGTGATGAACTGAGTCTTAGATATAGGTGTCAACTATGAGGTTTGAGTTTGGTTTATTATGCTTTTGAACTTTTGTTTTTGATATTTAATTTTGATGGGTTCAACCGTTTTGCTTTATTTGCTTGTTCTACTACTCATATGTAATTCTCTGTGTATCCGAAAGTGTATACATTCTGCCGAGAATTATATTATTTGATGTGTTTGATTGATAATATTTTTAGGTAATTGTTATTTACACCGTTAATTTTTTTGCTGCTCCACTTTACCAAATTGGTTGCATTAATTGTTTCATTGTTCTGTAGATTGCTGCTTCTCATATGCTGATTTTCAGTAAACCTTCTTTTTAGTTACGCACACCAACATTCTTGAAATGTTTTTAGTTATATTTAAGGTCAAATCATGTTGTCCCTTTAGGCCCTATTTGGTTTATAGATTTACTAAGGAAGAGAAAAAATAAAAGGAAAAAAAAAACTTTGGTTAATACAAATGATGAGAATAGGAAGGAAATGAAAAAAGAGTGAGAAATAAACTAAAATATTGTGAATCACTTTCTTCTTACTCTCTTTATTTGTTAAATTCTTTTGAGTTTCAATACTATTTAAGCATTGAAGAAAAGCAAATTATTTTTCCTTCCGTTTCTTCTTTGAATGCACAAACCAAAGGGAGCCTTAGAGTCTTTAAAGATTCTATATGTAAAACAACTGGTGGTCTTAAATTGGAAAGTCGTCCTACACTTCTCTCATAATCAATGGGTCTATGGGAAGCTTTTGTCAATTGGCTTCAAAGGTTAGCCCCCCCCCCCCCCCCCCCCCCCCCCTTCTCTCTCTGTCTCTCTAGAATTGTTCTTGCTCAATAAGTATGCACAACCAGATGCACACACGTATGCATTTAGTTGTACATATCTGGTGGTGCGTGTCTATATGTTTGCCCATATATTTGAAGAGTAATGTTAGACCCACACTCAAATCTCACACTTATCCATTTACACCCTGATGTGGACCAATGAGGAGAGGAGAGAGATTATAAAGTGGTGTGGACCACAGTGGATTCCACAGTCTCTCTCCTCTCTCTATTGATCCAAATCAGGATGTAGATGAATGAGTGTGAGATTTGAGTGTGAGTCTAGCATTACCCATATTTGCAACATCTTGATCTTGAATCACAACGAAATCAGGTTTTTTTTTTTTTTGGTTTGCAAACTTGCCTATACTTGTATGTTTACACGTTCAATTTTGTTCCTCGCGTAAAACATTTAATTTTTATTTGATTTTTGGCTTGAATTGTGTTATTGAATAAAATTGGGTAGAGAGTAGGTTAATGTCGTGGTGTACAATTTGGTGTAGGTGTAACATTATTGATAGTTGTAGGTTAGTATTACTAAAATGATATAATCGTGATTTGACATGTCAACATTGAATGAAAAGGTGGGGAAAAATACAAATAATGCATTCTGTTATAAAACTAGTAATAAAGCCGACACACAAATAAACAATCATACTAAGGGATACAGATATTGTAGGTGGTTCGGTAATTTGCCTACATCTACTGCAGAGAGGGAGCTGATATAATATTGAGGGAATGTACAAGTATAACCCAAACACTCACAGTGTAGAACTCTCAAAACTACACATCTCAATGTTATCTGTCTTGCTTCTTTCTTCTGTATATTACACTGCAATCTCACCTCCAATTTATAGACCTTTGCCTGAAGCAAGAGTCAAGTGTCCTAAATGTAAAGCCATAAACTTTGGTTTTGCATTAATTTCAGTGGATGACATTCACTCAAATAGTGAACATCACTATTCACAACACCCCCCTTGAATGTCATTTATTAGAATAATATTCTCGAATCAATTACTCCCACTCATTTTAGCATGAGTATGATTTTTTTATGAAACCTCTTTGAGTTGACGCATTCCAATGTCGTGCACTAACTTCTTGATTGTTTTAGTTGGTAATGCCTTCGTGAATAAATCTGCTAGATCTTGTCGTTGGAGCATATTTGCTGAACATCAATTTCACCACTCTTTGGAGCTCATAAGTATAGAAGAATTTTTGTGAGATGTGCTTGGTTCTGTCTCCTTTAATGACCCCCCCCCCCCGTTGTTGGGTTGTCTATGATTAAAGATAAGAGACAAAATTCTTGAATATGGTAGATCATAGATCTTAACCAAATACATTCACGACTGGCTTCATGCAGTGTAATGATTTTAGAATGATTTGAAGAGGTGGCGATTAATGTCTGCTTCACAGATCGCCATGTGATTGCTGCATTGCCACAAGTAAACACATAGCCTGATTGTGATCGAGCTTTGTGTGGATAAGAGAGATAACCAGCATCTGCATACTCGACTAATAGTGATTTGGATCTTTTGGTATAAAATAATCTTAAATCAATTGTACCACGAAGATAGCGAAAAATGTGCTTGATTCCATTCCAATGTCTCCGAGTTAGAGCTGAGCTAAATCTAGTTAGCTAATTGACAGCAAAAGCAATATTTGATCGTGTACAATTTGCAAGATACATAAGAGCACTAATAGCGCTCAGATATGATACTTCTCCTCATCATCATCATGGGGCCGATAGGGATCCTTCTTTACATCAAGTGATCGGACTGCTATTGGAGTACTCAATGGATGAGCTTTATCCATATAGAAACGTTTCAAGATCTTCTCAGTACAGGTTGACTGATGTAAGAAAATTCTTTTGAGGAAATGCTCGAATTGCAATCCAAGACAAAAATTTGTTTTTCCAAGATCTTTCATCTCAAATTCCCTTTTTCAAATAATTTGCGGTTCTTGTGAGCTCTTCGGGAGTTCCAACAAGATTTAGATCATTAACATATACCGGAATAATTGCAAAGCCAGATTCTGATCTCTCACGCCCCGGAACGACAATAATAGGGAAAAATAAAATTTTCTTTTGGGTCCAAAGGTGATGATTGGTGAAGTCACTGAATTGTCCACACCATAGTGAGGATGCGTTCAACTGAACCCGCACAAATTTTCAGGGGCAAAAATTTACATGTAACTTCTCATATATTGACTAGTTTTCTTAAAATGGCACAACTGAAATGAAAGCCAAACAGATTTAGGGGTGTTAATTTGTCATTTGACTTGGTTAAAACTTAAAAGTAAAATTTAATCCCATACTCAAAAAGTTATTTTTTGTTACGATACTAAGAGTGTGTTTGATAACCTAATTAAGTGTTATAAATGAAACGTTTCAGTACTTATTTCCAGTGCCTTTTATGATATATCATTTTATTGAAAAGGAAACTAAAAACCTACTGAAAACTGCTAGTAAAAAATTTCGTAAAAAAAAAAAAAAAAGTCCGTGATGCAATCTACTTCAATACGTGAAGACATCGTTTTCCATACTACAAATTCAATCAAACCGGAGTTAAGTCACTTGATTGGTTTCGGTTCACTAGCTTAGTGAAATTCAGAAACAAAAGTATATAGTACTTCGTTGTTTTAGTTTCTTGTTACCTTCATCTATGATGCGCAATGATTACATTGAGCGAGGATTTTTTTTCCCCAAAAAATGATGTTTAATATTGAGAACCATTGGCCAAATGGATTTGAAATTTTCTCTTGCCTTACCAACTTTGTTCTCTCTTCTTTCTTAAAATTTTAGCACTTAATATTTCATCATTTAATATTTCAACTAGTCCAAACGGACTCTAATAGTATCAGGAACAGCACATAAAGGACGCAAGGAGCAACACTAAGTTTCACTGCTATGAAGTACATGGTGATGATCCCTAAATTTGGATAGAGAGAAGAAGAAGACAAGAGGAATTGTATATGGTTCGGTCCTATAAATGAAGAGACCTACGTCCACGTGTGCGTCGGAGCACTTATACTACGATATCAAATCGCTGGGGGTCTTTGGTGAACCAACAATGGGTATGGAGTTACTAGAGACCGGCCGGGTAAAGAATATGTGAGTAAGAAAAGTGTGCGATTCTGAAAAATAAGAATGTGATCCCCAAATGTGTGCAAGTAGTTCGTACATGCCACGCCGTCCCCAGGATAAAATAGCCCATAATCTCCTCTGTCTCAATTTCTCTTGCACATCAAGAAACTGGAAAACTCACACCTTTCAGATTTGTTGCTCGGTAATTACAAACTTTTGAAAGAAATTTTTTTTGCTCACTCAGACCCTCCGTTTCTCTCGTCCTCATTACCATCACTCTCATACTAATATATTTAAAATACACTGGACAACATGTTTTGAAGAGAAACCAATAATTTTAATATATGTACATGATCTTGGGAAATGGTAAAGCAAGAACAAAGTACACTTGACTTTTGAAAAATTTCATTGCAAAATGATTTTTGAGATCCTAAGGAGCATCCCGGTTTTGATAGTGGAAAAAAGTTTCATGATCAAGCAGCAAATTTCTAGCTTGATATCTCTGTGAATCACGTCATAATACTCCAATGCTTTCGGAGCGGTGGTGGTTGCATTTGCATATCCAAAAATGACATCAATTGGTAATGCAATCTGCAATTCACTATCTGATCTTTAATTTTTTTTTTTTTTTAATATCTCTGTAATTGCTCACTCTCTTAAAACAACACACAAAAAAAATACACGTTTTGTAATTAAATTAAGTTGGGTCATAATGCAGTGGGTTAAAAGACATTTATACCACACATTGAACAAAACATAACATCTAATTTTAAAGACATTTACACCATATATTGAATAAAAAATAATGTCTGTTTTTATTAAAATACTCCAACAAAACTCACTTGGGAAGAAAGAAGAAAATCTCCAAGAGAAAATTAGCGAACCGAATTATACTGCCAGAGAAGGAAAAAGAAAGGCTTTTGATTCTGTCAATGATCCTTTGGACTTTTTCTTACTAAGTGAGAGGATCCAACAGAGAAAATGTGTGAGAAAATCAGTTAAAGGTGTTGATAAAGAAGGGGAAGAGAAAAATGCTGGAGAGTCTTTGAAAAATCCTATAAATGTTGATGGCTACATTGGGAAATCTACAAATGGATTTGATCAGAAACTTGGACTAGATCTTGAAGGGAGGCTTCAGAAGATAGAGAAACGGTTGGGAGTAAATCTGTAACGAAGACAATGACAAAGACAATAGAGAAATCTTAGGTGTATTGGTAGTCCTTCGGTTATCTTTAGTTTCATAGTTTTTGTTCATTTTTGTATATGTTGTTTTGGACTATTTTGGTAGCACACTTGAAACTTGTCTAGTTGAGCTCACTTTGTCCAGAAAAATTGTTACAGTCTAAGGTAAGTGTTACTAATTTCTATCCAATGTTTATGAGTCATTAGTATGCTAGTGAATTGACAAGTTGTAGAGATCAGAAAATGCTTGAATCCTCGAAAGGTTATGTATAGACCCATCAAATTTGTCTTAAGATCAAAACTTGTGGTTTTGGTGGTGGTTTTGTTCTGTATTTCTGACCATAAAATGTAATTTCAGTTTCAACAGGTCCCGGTGAGACTATAAGATAGGCATTATGTACTTTTTACTTTGAAATGGGGGAGATTAATTGAACATCTTCGTAGGAGAATTTTTTTAGTGTATTGAGGCAATCGTGTGCCATGTTCATGTGGTACCCTTGCAGGCTGCAACTAATGGAAGTGAATCTTTTAAACGGCATCAACAACCAGAAGTGGAACCCTGCATCACGGGGTGTGGGTTCCACTGAAAAGACCAATTCTCAATATTGGTTGAAGCATACTACATAGACATGCCACATGATACCTTCGAGATATCCAAAACCTTCTGGTCTTAGTAAACATATGAATATAGGTGCAAAGAATTGCTCTAACTTCAAAAATCACAGGAGTACACTCTGCTTCCCTATTTCAAAGTATAAAATGTGCTTAGCTTCTGAAATTGTTTGTTAATATACTGTGGAATTTATAAATCTTTCCTCGTCATCATTTTGAATATGATGAACTCCTGGATTCCTGATTGGAAGCTCAAGCAATCAAAGAGGTTTCTGAAGAAAATTTGTAACCCCTCTCATGTTTAGTTGTTGTATACCAAATTTGGCACCTTAAACAACTAACAATAAAGAGAGTAATGATATGGTACAACTGTTAAAGTATTTATTGTACAACTTTTAAAGTATTTGAGAATTATATTTGAGATTCAATTTTGAGAAGCATAGCATTTTATTTCAATAAAAAAACAAGTAATAATCCCAATATAATTGGATGAGTCCCACTATTAGCACATGTGTTAGAGAACCAAATTTAGAAACATGACATTATTTATCCACAGGCAACTATATGTTTGGTATAACGAAAAAAGAAGGAAAAAGGGAGGGAAGAGAAGAAAACCTTTTTTTTTTAGTAGAGTAGATATGTCGAAGGAAAAGAATAGTAGTGAATATGTTGGGAAAATTGAGATTATGAATGAAAAACAGAAATTTAAAGGCTCCAAACGCGTCTAATGACACTGTCTTTAGAATATAATTTGCCCCCACTTAACTCAGTTTGCTATTGGGTTGCAGGCAAAGTTATTCCCAGGATTAATCAAAGCCTTTGGGTGAAGAATATCAATTAGCAACCACTGATTTTCTTCCAAATGAAATTCTTATAAATTATGTATTTGATCTGAGAGAGAGAAAAACAGAGCGTATTATTTCTGTACTTATAATTCTGTGAGAGTGCACAGAATGTATAAACTTCAAAAACTAGAGTCATAACTCTTCCAAACAGCGTCTTTGTTCAGAAAGGGTCATACCCATTGTCTAATCAGTACTGACAACTAGCACACTTTCATATATAAGAAAATGCCACAATTTTGTCATACCTAGTGGACACTGCCAAACGGCACCCTTTCACATATAGGATGTAACTGCTACAATCAATTAATTAATTAAATAATCAATTTCATTTGGAAAGTTGATCAGGCCGTCCAAATCAAATGGATTGATCAGAGTAGTACATCGTTTGGGAACAAGACTTATAGAGGCTAGCTTTTGACAAATCATTAAATTATCTTTACATGTTTTGTCCATTAAAGCAGCAGTAGCCTCTACATGCTTTTATTAATGGATTTTGACTATCAAACTAGTACCTTTACACTAGTACCTTTATGGGCTATTAAACAAATATCAACAATCCCCCACTTTGATAGTAAAAAATAATTAATAATAATTTTTCTCTCAGAACAATACAAAATATCATTATGAATACAAGAAGGTGTTTAACAACTTAAACCTTCAATTAGTACAAGTACATCAAAGTTTAATCAGAGTCATTGGTAGCTAGGCTTTAAACCAAGTACTCTATAAGAACAAACCGGAAATACCATACACACAATAATATACTATTTACAAAGATTTCTAAACTGCTCAGCACTATTATGGCCATGTGCTATCTCCTGGATTCATGAACGATCAAAGAGTAAACCTAACTCTCTTGAGAAGCGGCACCACTTCTACATCCACATAGGTGAAATCACATTGTGTCCCATTACTCCAAACACGTCTGACTCCATTAAGAAACTAATTCAACCCTCTTTAACGTAATGGTCAACACTGATTTTCTTCAAACAATCTCAAAATTGGGCTCACAAAGCAAATCAGTGTTACTCGATCACTTATCAACAACTTGTTTTTACCCATTAAACCCGTCACTAGAGGTTTTCTAGTTTTGGGTTGGGTTACCATTGTTGGCGATCATTGTAAACGGTTTTAGCCCCATCTCATTAGATGTCACCCTTACCACTTCTCTAGGCAAGCCTTTGGTAAAAGGGTCAGCCAAGTTCTTACTCGACTTCACATATGTAATTGTAATCACTCCGTCCTGAATTAATTGTCTTACAAACTCGTGCCTTAGACTTATGTGTCTAGACTTTCCATTGTAAGTACTGCTATAAGCTCTTGACAGAGTAGCCTCGCTATCGCAGTGAATAGAAATTGGCGGCATTTGATTAGGCCATAACTTAATGTCTAACAATAAGTTTCTGAGCCACTCGGCCTCCTTGCCTGCCGCTGCTAATGCTATGAATTCTGATTCCATAGTAGAATGAGATATACAAGTCTGTTTTTTAGATGTCCAAGAAATAGCACCCCCACCAAGAATAAACACCCATCCTGAAGTAGACTTATTATCTCCTTGGCTAGTAATCCAACTAGCATCAGTATATCCTTCGAGCACGGCAGGATATTCATTATAAAATAACCCAAGTCCCATGGTCCTCCTAAGATAACCAAAGACTCTAGAAACTGCCTTCCAATGCTCTCCACTAGGATTACTCGTAAATCGACTCAACTTACACACAGAAAATGCAATATCTGGTCTAGTACAATGCATAAGATACATTAAGCTACCAATTACACTAGCATATTCAAGTTGTGCAACCGCTCTACCCGAATTATCACTTAACTTAATGCTTGAGTCAAACGGGGTATTAACTTCCTTAATACTAAGGTGTTTGAATTTCGAAAGCATGTTCTCTATATAATGTGTTTGGTTCAAAGCGTAACCCCCACTATGCTTTCTAACCTTAATACCTAAAATAGTATCTACTTCTCCAAGATCTTTCATTTTGAAATTAGAAGTCAGATACTTCTTTGTTTCAAGTATGCCTAACATGTTTGTACCTATGATCAACATATCATCTACATACAAGCATATTATCACACCATATTCTTTGGTAAACTTTGAATAAATGCACTTATCTGCACCATTCGGAATGAAACCATTTGACAATATACACGAGTCAAATTTGTGATGCCACTGTTTAGGTGCTTGCTTCAAACCATATAATGATTTAATAAGCTTACACACTTTCTTTTCATTTCCAGGTAGGACAAACCCTTCAGGTTGATCCATATACACTTCTTCATTCATATCACCATTCAAAAATGCAGTTTTAACGTCCATTTGATGGATCTGCAAGTGATAGATAGAAGATAACGCCATAAGAACTCTAATAGAAGAAATTCTGGCCACGGGTGCATATGTATCAAAGTAGTCAATACCCTCCTTTTGCCTATAACCCTTGGCTACCAATCTCGCCTTAAAGGCTTGCACTTTGTGATCAGTGCCATATTTTCTTTTGAAAATCCATTTGCAGCCAATAGGTTTAGAACCTGGGGGTAAATCTACTAATGTCCAAGTGCCATTTCCAACGAGTGAATCCATCTCATCATTAATGGCTTCTCTCCAGAATGCAGAATCTCTGGAACTAATGGCTTCTGAAAATGTCTTAGGATCAGCCTCAACATTTAACACTAAAGGCATCTTATTTGTCACTTTGTCTCTATCTCCTTCTACTAGAAAAATTATAGAGTCGGTTGAGACAAAATCTGGATGCAAACTTTTCTCTTTCCTTGGTCTCTTACTTCTTCTAGGTTCCTCTTTGGAAAACACACGATCTTTGACTTTATTTGGAGGTTCTAATCTTTGAATAGAGTCAAGATCAGAAGTTTGGGTCTCTACAACTTTAGAGTCTGCATAAAATTTATCTTCAAAAAATTCTACATCACGAGACTCTACAATTGTGTTAGACTCTAGATCAAGAAGTCTATAAGCTTTGCTATGTTCAGCATACCCAACGAACACACTTTTTTGTGCTCTAGGACCTAACTTAGTCCTCTTAGGATCAGGGACCCTATAGTATGCCAAACACCCCCACACTTTGAGGTATCCTAAATTAGGCTTTCTACCCTTCCATAACTCGTAAGGACATACATTTGTTTTCCTAGAAACAATTCTATTATGTAAGTGACATGCGGTGTATAACGCTTCTCCCCACAAGTACATAGGTAACTTAGCATGCATTATCATACAATTTACCATTTCTGTTAAAGTGCGATTTTTCCTTTCAGCCACTCCATTTTGCTGTGGTGTGTAAGGTGCAGAACTTTCATGAATTATACCATGTTTTTCACAAAAATCATCAAATTCATTTGGAAAATATTCTCCTCCTTTATCGCTCCTCAAAACTTTAATTTTCTTATTTAATTGATTTTCGACTTCAGCCTTATAAATCTGGAATTTGACAAAAGCTTCATCTTTGGTCTTTAAAAGATAAACATATGTATATTTAGAAGAATCATCAATAAATGTGACAAAATATCTTTTCCCACCGCGAGTTAAAACACCATTTAATTCACATATATCCGTGTGAATTAAATCAAGAATTTCTGAATTTCTTTTAACACTAGGAAAAGATTTCTTAGTCAATTTAGATTCTGCACACACTACACACTTGTCACAGTTTGAATCATGATAATTAATTAAACCAAGCTTGCTCATATTTTTTATTGATCTAAAATTCAAGTGTGCTAATCTACTATGCCATAAAGAAAAAGACTCAACAATATAAAAAGAAGCACTGTTATTATTATTATTATTAATACTCAATTTGAACATTCCATTACAACCATAACCCTTTCCAACAAACATCCCATTCTTAGTTAGGATTAATTTGTCAGATTCGAAAACAACACGAAATCCTCTTTTACACACAAGATCAACAGAAACTAAATTCTTTCTCATATCAGGAACATGAAGAACATTCAGAAGAGTCAGAGTCTTCCCAGATGTAAAGTTCAATTCAACACTTCCTTTTCCAGCAACTTTAGCGCAGTCTTTATTTCCCATTTGGACCTCTTGTCCATCGACCGCCTCATAAGTTTTGAAAAGTGACTTGTCTTTGCACACGTGAACAGTAGCCCCAGAGTCGAACCACCATCCCGAGAAGGTGTCTGCCATGTTGATTTCAGTCACCATGGCTACAAGGTTCTCTTCAACCATATTTGTAGAACTTTTGTGTTTCTTATTCGAACGACACTCTTTGGCATGATGTCCCAAGATTCCGCATTTATAACATTTGTCATTCTTTTTGTTCCTCTTCCTCTTGTTAGAAGCACGGTTTTTGGTTGACTGATCATGTTCTTTCTTTGTATGGCCCTCCACAATATGAACATTAGTTTTAGCGATTTCTCCTTTACCGTCTCGTTTACGAGTCTCCTCTTCAATTCGAAGATGTTTTTGAAGTTGTTCTAAAGAGAAATCTTCTACCTTATGCAGAAGTTTCTTCCTATAATCTTTCCAAGACGGTGGAAGTTTCGCAATAATTGCTCCAACTTGGAAAGATTCAGGAAGCTTAATGTTCATAACAGTGAATTTATTAACAATGCTCTGTAACTCGTGAATTTGATCGAGTACAGATTTGTTATCAACCATACAAAAATTGAAGTATTCAGAAATTAGAAATTTATTTGTACCTTCCTCTTGCATCTTATACTTGAAGTCCAGTGCTTTCCATATCTCAGTAGCAGAATTTGTTTCTTTATAGAAGTTGTACAAACGATCGGACAGTGCATTCAAGATATGACCACGACATAGCAATGCATCTTCTAGGCGCTTCAACCTTTCCTCCTTTTGTTTTTCAGTGTCTGTATCTGTGGGCTCTGGAATAGATTGTAGATTTGGATCCAAAATATAGTATATCTTCATAGCAGTAAGAAAAAATATCATCTTGTCCTTCCAGCGACCAAAATTACTTCCATCGAATTGATCGAGTTTGATGAGATCCTGGTTCATCATCTTAATAGAATTCTTTTTGGCTTCAGCCTCCATTGCCATTGCATAAATTATATTCTAAAATTGTTGGGAAAATTGAGATTATGAATGAAAAACAGAAATTTAAAGGCTCCAAACGCGTCTAATGACACTGTCTTTAGAATATAATTTGCCCCCACTTAACTCAGTTTGCTATTGGGTTGCAGGCAAAGTTATTCCCAGGATTAATCAAAGCCTTTGGGTGAAGAATATCAATTAGCAACCACTGATTTTCTTCCAAATGAAATTCTTATAAATTATGTATTTGATCTGAGAGAGAGAAAAACAGAGCGTATTATTTCTGTACTTATAATTCTGTGAGAGTGCACAGAATGTATAAACTTCAAAAACTAGAGTCATAACTCTTCCAAACAGCGTCTTTGTTCAGAAAGGGTCATACCCATTGTCTAATCAGTACTGACAACTAGCACACTTTCATATATAAGAAAATGCCACAATTTTGTCATACCTAGTGGACACTGCCAAACGGCACCCTTTCACATATAGGATGTAACTGCTACAATCAATTAATTAATTAAATAATCAATTTCATTTGGAAAGTTGATCAGGCCGTCCAAATCAAATGGATTGATCAGAGTAGTACATCGTTTGGGAACAAGACTTATAGAGGCTAGCTTTTGACAAATCATTAAATTATCTTTACATGTTTTGTCCATTAAAGCAGCAGTAGCCTCTACATGCTTTTATTAATGGATTTTGACTATCAAACTAGTACCTTTACACTAGTACCTTTATGGGCTATTAAACAAATATCAACAGAATAGGCATTCATATGAGCCCATCATTTCTCATTCATAATTAATTAATTGGACATAATGAAAAAGGGTACAGACTTCTTTTCTCTTTTGACCTTTTGGCACTGGAAAAAAAAATCATTCTTTTACTAAATAAGAATTAATATGATAGTAAAAACACATCAGTATACATTTCTTTTATTAGTAATTCTAATTTCATCGAACAAAGGACAAAAAAAAAAAAAAAATCACTTCCTCTCCTTAGAGATTGGACTTTCTCTTCCTCACACATTTTTCGTGTCTTTCATGCATCCTATCAAACATAGTGGAATGACTCAATGATTAACAAATTTCCTACCTTTTTTTTTTTTAAAGGAAATTATAAGTGAACTTCAAGTCATTAAAATCCCTCATTTTTTTCCCTTTGAAATGTTTTCCTTTTTCTATTTTAGGTTCTATTTGGATTGTGAATGTAAAGGAAAAAAAAGAAAGAAGAGAAAACTAGTTCCCTTGTATTTTCCTTTATGAATAAGTAATATCAAAAATATATAGTTTTAATTTGATAAAAGGAAGTGGAAGAAACTTAACATTTTCTTCCTATTTTCTTCACCATTTTTCCTACTAACCAAACGAAAAAAAATGTTTTTCTTTACGTTTCCTTTTCTTTTTCGTCAAAAAGTCCATGAACCAAACACATGCTTAGTGTTTTAGTTTCCTTTCCCTCACTAAGAGGATGTTTGAGTAACCTAAGAACTAGTTTTGTGGTTCACAAAAGAACCAGTTTTAACTAGTTGTACAAAGGGCCAGTTTTGTGTAGTTACTAATTGTACAAAGGATTTCAAGCCTAGGAGTATAAAAAAAAATCAACAAACCGAGCGGATCGACCGAATTGAATAATTCGGTCAGTTTTCATCAACGGAGTGCTGTGGAAAATTGAACCGAGCCGAACCAAAAAAAAAACACAGTAAAAGTGCTGAAACAGAACCCATTCGGTCGGTTATATAACCACCCCAAAATTGACCGAACCAAACCAATTCACCTCTATCCCCAAAATTGGTTCCCTAACAAACTAAAATCAGACCGATTTTAATAACAATCAAATAATAGTGAGACAGTTTAAACTCGATGCTATTTTAATTTTCCAAACATGCCCAAATCGTTTCAAGAAAATTTAAAGGAGGTCTACGCATTTCTTTCCCCAAATGAGCCAACAGTCCCACCATTCCTTTCATTGGAGAATTTTACGCTACAACCTTAGCTGGTCGGTTGAATCATAGGACCAACCTTCTGTGACTAAGAGGAAATCACATATAAAACAGTCAGGTCACAAAATTGTACCACAGTGATCTTGGTTAGGTCTCAAAAAAATGGTACTGAGGTCTCACAACATTGTATCACAACGGTTTTTGTTTAGGTCTCAGTAAATTCTAAATGAGTAATATTTGGGACACTAACAAATTCTATTAACACTTACACTCATACTCTATTTCTCTCCTAGTGGCACTGTGGGGTCCGCATTGAACCTAAAGTACCACTAGGAGAGAGATAGAGTGTGGGTGTGAGTGTTAGTGGAATTTGTTAGTGCCCCTAGCATTGTTGATTCTACATATATCTCAAAACATTGTACTCATATTTATTTGAGTAATGCTATACTTTCCAAATCTAAATCTCAAATGATGTGGCATCAATCAAAATTCAATGGGCCTAATGTTCACTGTGGGTAACTTCAATATCCTCCAATCAAAATTTAGTTGGCCCACTGTCACATTATTTGCGATGAAGATTTAGATTTGTGAACTGGGAAGCATAGCATTACTCTATTTATTTTAGGTCCTGTCATATCAAATAATTCTCTCCTTTAATAGAGGAGTTCTTGAATGGCCCGGAATCATTGTCACGTGATGGTCCCGACAAATATAGGCTGCCAAGTGCAGATTATTTTGTTTCTTATTAGACAACACCTTAGCTACATGGCGATACTTTATTAAACGGGACCACCATATGACAATGGTCGGACCATAGAAGTAGAATAACAAAAAGAGTAGTGCTAAACCCACATAAAATTCCACACAAAATAATCCTGGCTCTAATTCTGATGGATCCCGTGTGAGACCGATGTGCTCCCCACATGAGGCTCACTAGAATCTAGGACCAGGAACGTTTTGTGTAAAATTTTGTGTGAATCTAGCATTATTATAATGCTACACTCATATCTAAATTTCCACCAAATTCCAATCCAACAATCCTGACTCGTGATTTCAGTACAACCACCATTTGACACTAACTATTCTGTACAACCACCATTTGACACTAACAAACACACGCACAATATCAGAAAAGGGTAATACTTGAAACATATCCAAAGACACAATTTTTGGGACACAACTCAAAAGATGTTTGTCACATCTTTCGAGTTGTGTCTCAAAAGTTATGTCTTTTTGTCACATCTTTTGAGTTGTGTCCCAAAAATTGTGTATTTGAGTGTGTCCCAATCTTTACTCGTCAGAAAATTCTTTAGAGCTCCATATCACCATTTTCGGAATCAATCCAAAACACATTGAACTGTTAAAATGCGCAAGCACAGACCTTTGTGAGAACAATTTCTAAAACCCTTACGAGTTATGGCCCCAGATTAACTTTCTCACTCATAGACACTCTGTTCCTTTGAAGAACTCTCAACAATGGCGGCCTCATCAGAACCCACATTCATGGAGGAGAGAGAAGAGCTCATGATTTCAACCACTGGTGGAAACCCAACTCTTAGAACTGCCCATTTTCTCAAACCACTCTCACTTCCTCAGAACCACTCCCCCCACTTTCTCTCTCCTCTAGACCCGCCATTTCTGAGTTGAAGAAACCTCCATTGAAAGTCCTGATCAAGGGTCGGCATTACCCACAAAAGGGTTGGAAAATATGGGTTTATCGACTAGAGCCTATATACAAATCTGTATGGAAAAAAGCTCGTATAAATGAAGCAATTTTGGGTTCTACTTACAAAACCCTAGGACACAATGATTTGATTATTGGGCTTGCAGAGAGATGGTGTATAGATACAAACAAGTTTATATTTCATTGGGGTAAAGTAACTATAACATTGGAAGATACGATGATTTTGGGTGGTTTTTCTGTTCTGGGTGAGTCTGTTTTAAGCCCTCTTAACAAAAATGAATTGATTGAAATTAAAGAATTTTTTATCAAAGCTCACAGAGATCTGAGATTGGGTGGAAATTCCTGTCAGTTTTCATGGATGAATCATTTTAGGAAGATTAATGGCCGATTTAAGCATGAAGCATTTCTTGTAATTATGTGGCTTTCAAGGTATGTCTTCCCTGCAAATTGTGACACTGTAAGAAGAATTGTTTTCCCAATTGCAATTTCTCTCTCTAAAGGGACTCTAATGGCTCTTGCACCTGCTGTTCTTGCTAGCATTTATAGGGATTTGAGTTTTCAGAAGAAGAAAAACTATAAGCAAATCAAGTGAAACTCTTGGTTTGGGAGTCACTCTTTCGGCTCCATTTTCAATTAGTACAGCTATGGGTTTGGGAGAGATTTCCAAGTGTGGGGCCAAATCCCAAATCCATCAATCTTGGAGAGCCAAGATCGGCTCGTTGGCATAGATTGATAAAATTGCGAGTTGATGATTTGAGGAATGAAATGGACTCAGCTACTGAATCTTTTCAATGGTACCTTGTGCTAGAGTTGTGAATAACTTGAAGTTTAGTAAGTTTTATAGGGAAAGTGAAGAGTGTGTATTAGTTGAATATGATATGGAAAAAGAACTTGAATCCTTCGCGTGGTGCTTGTGAGTTTTTAAGCTAGTTGGATTAATTTATCTCCCACATTGAGTGGCAATGCAGTTTGGAATGGATCAAGATGTTCCTGGTAGTGTTAGTCCATCCAATGTGACTCTAGAGATTGCTTAGAAAAACTACAGCCGGCCAGTTATAGACATGAAGTTATATATACCACCAAGACTCTTTGAATCTGATATTACAAAAGGGTATTTAGAATGGTGGAATGTCGGCTATGGAAGATGGGATTAAGGGTGTTGTAAGGCGGGAGCATTCGAAGACTTACAAAGCCACGAGGTCTTGGAGGGAATGAGAAAGATAAGGATTACTTTCTTTGTCCTAATTTTCCTCCTTGTGGTTTTGTCACGCCCTGACGTAACATAAATAAGGAAAACGTTTAATTTTCTTTATGGACCCGTAAGTCGCGACAATTTGAAGTATCGATTTCGTCCCAAACGTCAACAACAAAAACATAATAATCAGAGTAGAGCAATCAAGACTTACAAATATTTTTCTAACTTATTACATATTACCACTCTGGGTCAGCTAAGGCACAAGCCGCCTTAAAATAAAACAATATCTATTGTCTATTACAGAATTCATTTTAAAACTTAAAACATATAAAGGTAAATTCTCTTTCCAGTAGGGATTCTCAGTTTGCGTAGTCGTAATGTTCCGCTTGCTCAAAACCTGAAAAGCCTAGACACGAATGTGCAGGACGCATCAACGCCGTCAGCTTCAAGAAGCTGGTGAGTATTAAAAACATAACTTTCAATGTAACACATACTCATTTACCAATTTCTAATTCTCATTTAATTCAACAAGTTTATATTAAAGTAAAGAGTTCATTTTTAGAAAACAACCACAATATCATTTGAAAGCTATAATTCACATATATGTGACCGTGTATGAAAACAATGCACCATCTCATCTTACCGACTCTTTTCTCTCGACAAACACAACAACCCACTATCTCACACCAGTATCCTTTTAATACTCCGATAGACACACTTTAGCACAGGGGTGCCAGGGAATGTCCAGTTTGCCTCACACTTTGGTCCGGGGTACCAGGGAGTGTCCAATGCCTCACACTTTAGTACCTAATCCGCCTCGCAAATAGCGGAGGTAACCTCACGCAGTATCCAGACTCGGGTACCAGGGAGTGTCCGTAGGCCACACTTTAGCACTACCATGGGTGCCAGAGAATGTCCAAGTTCGGCATCACACACTTTAACGCTTCCATAGGCGCCAGGGAGTGTCCAGTTTTGCCACCGTCGCACTACAAAGATACTTTCACCGCAATCTCAACACGTCACACTTTGGTACACAATTAACAGGGAGTGTCCACAACACAATCTCAACCACACACTCTTTTCCACACTGACTATTACTCTTTTCCACACTGCCCAACATTTACACTCACCATGCATGTACAACTGACTCCACATGTATGTCATGACACTTAAACAAAAGTAAAATGCTAAATTATAGGAACAACGTATGTACGAGAATTGTTAAGTCGTAATACATCATTTCAATCATCCAAACATAACCAAATAGGTTTCTGTTTTAGTAAATTTCCCAAACAGAGCTTTAAAAGTCCATGAAATATCACCCAAACAGTTCCTTAACATAAAATAAGCAAAATTTAGAAACTGACAGGAGTCACGCGCGCGGGACACTCGTGCGAAGATCGCTCGCGCGGGCCGCTCGCGCGATATGCCCAATTTTCCTTTTCTTTTATAAAACTTTTCCAACTGCCAGAATACAGGGAGATAGCGCGCGCGAGTCGCTCGCGCGATCTGCCTAATTTTCATTTTTTTTCTTTTTAAGATCCTTTCTATCTGCCTGAACCCACACGGCTCGTGCGCGAAGGGTCACTCGCGCGATCGCGCGTGCGAGTTTAAGCAGTGACTTCATCTTCTTCGTCAGAACTGCTCTATTTCATAAATCAGGGGGTCTTTTAACCCATTTTCAATTCTGTAAGTTATCCTACCTTGTTATATATGAATCTCTTCGATTTTTCACAAGGATTAAGAATCTATGACCAATTTAAGATGAATCCAAATGTAGATCACTAATTTTACGAAAAACTAAAAGATGATAAAATTTCATTTTAAGCATACGTCGCAATACGAACGAATTAAGCGCTAATATTGTAACCGTAGTCTCTACATGCTATAATCTTTCATATTCCATTCTAAACACGAATTTTGATTAAGGTTGAAAAATTGAGTATTGAAGCTTCAAGCTTCCATGGATGACCATAACAATGGGAGTTTTCAATTTCAATTAAATACACAGTAAGCAAGTATGATTTACATTCATAGTGAGTTAGAAATACTCACTGTGATTGTGATTGAAGTAATTGTTGAGAAAGAGAAGCAATATTGAAATTCAAACCCAAGCTTTGGCTATGGGGATTGAGTCCTCTCTCTCTAGCAAATTTTTTGAAATTAAACTCTCCAGCTCTCTCTTTTCTCTTTGTGATATGTGTATGCTGAAAGTGAGAGTGTGTAGGTGCATATATAGAAACTAAATTGGGGTGAACTTGGGCTCCAAGTCCCTTGATCAAGGCTCAACAAATTGAATTTATTTACTAATTAACTAACTACTAATATACACAGATATAGATACGTACATACACTCTTAAAAAATCTGAAGAGGCAACATAGGCTTGTAGGGGCCAAAGTGGGGGTGTTTGGCAATAGTAACTTATTGACAATAATAACACACACAAGATGTATAGATCCAAACAAGGCACAAGCTAATGATGAGTTGCCATAAATGGAAAGTAAAGTGTATGTCAAATCTATCTTTGCATTACTTCCAAAATCTGTGAAAGTTTAGCATGGCACGGACAGTTTTAAACATAAACTGGTATTTCGTGGCGCGGTGTTCACCACAAAAATACTGAAAATTCATTTTAACGTGGGAAATGATTTTCTGGTTTTATAAAAATACAGTTTGAGTCAAAAGCATACATTTCCACCGTTTTGAAATACATATTTGAAATTCAATACCCGTATTACTAAATTTGTAAAATTACAGTTTGGCCCCAACAAGAGTTTACATTAAATAAATCAAATAATCAGATTTAATACAAGAGAATTGTAATTAAATAAAAGTAGACAATCCCAATTAAATTTTAAATGTGACAAATGAAATTACACTATATTAAATATGGACATGAATTTTAAATTAAATGGAAATGCAGATTGTTACACCCTTCCTCCCTTAAACAGGATTTCGTCCCCGAAATCAAGACTAACTAGTCCTGAAACAACTCCGGGTACTTCTTCCTCATCTCAGCTTCAACTTCCCACGATGCTTCATTCTCGTCATGGTGATTCCACTGAACCTTCACCAACGAAATGTCCTGGTTTCTCAACTTCTTGATACCCTGATCCAGAATCTTCACAGGTCTCTCCTTGTAAGAAATGTTATGACTCGTCTCAATATCGTCATAACTATAATTGTTGCATGAATTTGTATAACTAAAAATGCACCACTTTTGTAAAGGGCACAAGGATTGAAATCATGGGTTGATACAGTCTTTGGTACTCAGTTGAATCAATTTTTTAAACTCTTTTAGTGTGATTTGTATCAGAAACCTAAAATCAATCGCAATTAAAGGAAAAAACCCAAAGAATTGGAAAAAACCAACTTCAATTCTAGAATTAGACTTTTTTTTACAAAGTGCCTTTAGCCTTTTTTACTAAGTGTCTTTAGCCTTTACCTTTTTTGATAAGCAATACAAATGGAATCACATTAATATTTGTTAAAAAAGCATTAATATTGTAGCAAAAAAATAAATTGTTTTTTATTTTCTCTCTCTCATCAATAGTGTTTTGTGTTTCTCTTTCATCTCCTGCCTGTCTTTCTCTTTCATCTCTTTTCAATTTTTTTTTTCAGTATCTCTTCCATCCCTCATTCAGATTCTCACTACCCCTCTTACTGATTTTTTGTAATGAGTTGTAGATTTATCACTCTGTTTATTTGCTTGGATTATTCTCACAATTATCATTGGAGAAATTTCAGTCAATGTATACATGGAAAAATTTTGTTGACAAACTCTCTGCTTCTTTAATTTCACTAAATCTGGCTTTGAAAGTTCTATCGTTAAAGCAACCAACATTGTGATTGGTTTTCTCCAAAGAAAGAAACTTCAAAAAAACAAATAAAAAAGAGCATTTGGATTATACTATTTTAAGCACTGATGGCATATAAAGTAGTTATTAGCAAAGTTTTTCTCCAAAGAAAGAACGTTCAAAAAATAAAATAAAATAAGAGTATTTGGATTATACTAAAGAGTATTGATTTCTGAGAATAGGTTCAATTGCTATGTTTAGTCATTTCATAAGCTTGAGACTAGGATTGGAAATACTTTTTGAGCAAGATTGTGAGTTGTACTATTGTGGATCAAAAGCTTTACTCCATGTCCTTGCAGTGTTCAATCAGGAATTGATTTACAAATCACTCCTTGACTATAATGTCTTTTAAGATTTGTTAAATGTTCTTAAAATTTCTAAAAGTTCTATTATTTTGCACATCAACAATGGATACTCCTTCAATCAGGATCATTACATAGCCAACAACCATTTGTATTGGTTTCAGTCAATGTATACATGGAGAAATTTTGCTGTTAATTTTGCTAAATATAACTTTGAAAGTTCTATTGTTAAACATTGTGATTGGTTTTCTCTAAAGAAATAAAATTCAAAAAAAAAAAAACTGCTATTTTTTTTAAAAAAAAATTGTTGTTTTCTTAATTGTTATTTTCTCCTTATCTCGGTACCACTCTTTCCCTCAATCTCCTAATTATGTTTGTTTTTATATAAAGTTAGTCTCTACACACACAAACTATTACGTGGCCACAACTATTGCGTTTTAGAATTTTGCTGTGAGAAATTTCAAATTTTCCAAGACTCAGGGTTGAATCAAAACCAAAGTAAGAAAGTCAGATATGTAGGTTATGAATTCTAAGCCCAATGTTTTTTTTTCGGGTCAAAGGCCTGTTGAATTTGTATATGTACTTTTTTTTTTTCGATGACTAATAAATCTTTATATTAATAAATATTTACATAAAAGTAGGTGCCAGTATGGAAAGCAACTCATCTTTTTTAATACTGTAGGGAACTTACCACATGTTCTCTTCCATCACAATTTGGAGATTATCTCCATCACATTGGAGATTAATGACAGTTGTAATTATATGTATTCTTTAGTACACCACTTAGTAAAATTTCTAATTAATATTTTCTTTTTTAATTTTTTAATTTTTTAATCTTAAATAATACATTTATATATATATATATATATGCAGATGGATATTAGACCCCCTATAATGGCACGCGTTAGTGTGCATCTTTTTCATAAAAATATTATGAATCAACTTGTAAATATGACTTTTGAAGAAGGCACTCCCATATGGGTGTATGGCACAAATGTAATTGCATTATGTGGTCAATTAAAGAACACACGTAAATGTTTGTCAAAAAGAGATATAATGCAAATAATAGCTGATTCGATATCATCATGTTGGGATGATGTGTTGAAGATATATTTAATAGACATAAACCGGATGATGCATTATGTCACACCCGTTCCAGAAATTCATGGTTTTGAAAATGCATAACTTGAGATTGTGGAATTATTAATGTTATTAATAATTGGAGTTGAGTTGACGTGGGTCAACGGTGAGGTGTCAGTGAGGACACGAGAACATGGAATTTCACAGTTGCATGGGCATGACTAAATGACATTTTATATGATTTAAATGTTATCTGACCTATCTGGTATTTTATGAATAGTAATTTTATCTGTGTTGTGGAAATTCTGGTAATCTTTGATATTATTATATCATTTTGAAAACTGTGGTGAGAACGTGAGTGCCACGTTAAATAAAAGGTAGGTTGTGTAGAGATTTCACATAACTTAGTTTTCGGACGTGATTTTTGGACCCAAACGAGACTTAGTCGGAAACTTTTGGAATTTATAATTTTTACTCGTAAAGGCATAAAATGAACGTGTGCAAAGTTTCGAAAGCTAATTAGAAATTTGAGGAACTCGTGGGGAGGTAAACGCAATTCCCGAAGAGTTTGCCTATATATAATAGTGGATGAGATTCATTCTCATCTAAAACTTTCAAAATATCTTGAGAGAGGAGAGAGAAGGAGATTTGGTGTTTCAGGCTTTGCGACGCCGATCGACGACCATTCGTCCGTCAGATTTTCTCCAGATTTTAGATTTGAACTCGTGGAGGTAAGAGCTACGTTTTGATACTACTTAGGCCGTGTTTGGCCAATTTTTGTAAAAATCTTAATTCTAGACTTTTGGGGAAAACCCAGTAAAACTTGTAGGAATCGCGTATAATTTGGAATTCGACGTTTATTTAGCTCCCTAGACGATCCTTCAAAGTTTGAAGAGAATCGCACGAGGTATGAATTCTAGATCTATGAAATATATGGATTTTCATGTTTTGAACATCAGTTTTGATATCTTTGGATCCGGGCGAAATTCATGTATTAGTTAGGCCCGTTAATTATGCACGTGAAATTATGTGAAAAGCACGTATAACTGTTTATGTGAGCATGCTATGTGTCTACTTGGGTCAAAGGAGAGTTTGGTGCAAATTCATCCGGGGTAAGCTCCTCGAACCTTGAGGATTGTGATTTTGATTGTGATAGTGATGGAATTAGAATTGTGGTTGTGTCTGGTATGGAGGTGGGCCCAACCAGGACACGGTACCTGGTATGGAGGAAGGCCCAACCAGTGTACGAGATGCGTGGGAGAGGTGGGCCTCCTACGGCATCGACCGGATGAATGCGTACCACTCACCCTAGAGACTATTTTCTATGTGTTTTAGATGCTTAAACCATGAACTGTCATATAAGCATACATTTTGAATTGTGCACTCAGCATATAGCTGAGCAGTGGAGATGTAGTCCATTGCAGGTAAGAAGAAAGACAAGAAGAAGCATGACGAGTGAGGCCGTTGAGGAACTCCAGGGAACCACATTTGTATATGTTTTTGTTTTAATCCTAAAACTTGTGTAAGGATTGGGATATTGTAATATATTGTAATAGACCATGGATTAGTTTCGTAGTATTGTAATCTTGTAACTGAACGTCTGTAGTTATGTTTTAAAATGTTGCAAGTTAGTGGTGGTTGTGATTATTTGTCACGCCCCGGAGCAGCATAAATAGAGAAAAATAAATTTCCTTTATGGGTCCATAGGGAATGACGGGTGAATAACCGCATTGTCATCTAATCAACCAACAAACACCACGATAGGGAGGATGCTATTCATATAACATATCTTATTAACAAAATCAGAGGCTACAGCGGAAACTATAAAAGGTTTGGGAGCAACAAATGCCCAAGTACCAATTATAAAAGTCTACTAAAACTATTACAACAGCTGGCTTATAGTCTCAGGCCTATAACAATAACAACAACAGATATAAACTAACTATTACAAGCGGCACATCTTCGTCTTCCAGCCTTCAGCTCCAAGTCTGGCAGAACTATCAGTCTTCAGTCCTCAGGACCTACAAATCCCTAGACATTGGAATGTCCAGGGCATTAACGCCATCAGCTTTGAATACAAAGCTGAGTGAGTATACTAAACAACACTCCTCACCGTTATTGTTCAGCATCTTAAAATGCGGTTAATCTCTTAACAATGGCGTCACTCACGGACATAGCAGAGGTCTCATTAAACTATGCATTAATCAATAATAACAGAAATCATATTAAGTAATGACAAGGATAATCATCATGGTATAACATATCTCATCACGTATTCACCAAATCCATGCATGTAACCGTGCAACCACCCATGCATATACCTTTACGTCGGGATGCTGAATCCACGACTGAACCATCATCATACTAACCATTCTCATATTCATATCCTTATTCTCATCCGTATCCATAAGTCGATACATTAATGTCAATCAGTATCCATTCGTCGATACAATAATGCCAATCGGAATCACCCGACTAGGCAATAGGTCACACAATCCCTTGATAGAGTCACCGGTCGTCTACACGGTACCACCTATCTGTAAACAATAGAACGGCACATCGGACGTCTTCAACGATGCGTATACCCTCACTGGTCGTCTACACAGCTGAGAATACATTAGAGCACTAGCCGGACGTCTTCAACGGTACACTGGACGTCTTCAACAGTGCATACGCATCACTGGACGTCTTCAACAGCGAGAGGCGCACTAGGAACTCTAACCATCCCACGTCCACCCGACTCGTCAGTCGTTGATCCCACGGATCCAAGTACACATATCTCATTATTCCATATAAATCACATATCCCATTTCTCATCATATCTTCTCATCTCTTCATCTCAATATCCCATTTCTTATCAGATTCTCTTATCTTGTCATAACACTATTCCATTTCTTATCAGATTCTCTTACCTCTTCACATCACTATCCCATGCATGCTGACACATGTTGTGAAATGCTCATATACTAAGTACAGGAAATACCACATGCTCTGTATTCAACATATCTACTCATTTCTGATTATTAACATGCAGTTGTATTCCGTTCTACTATTCAGTAACATATGACAGTTACTTAACCATTAGAGCATCTCATATTGATAGTTAATAATAAACAGTTCATCTTGTAACATTAACATAAACATCATATAAGGCTAACGTAGTATCATGTTGACTAAGCACATCTCCAATATCACGTATGGTACAACCATTAACAGCTTGGGTACATTACAATCAGCTCATAACATATAACAATAGATAAACAACATTCTGCTCTTACCCAATCGATTGAACAACCATGTCAATCGATTGGACTTTATGTCAATCGATTGGACTTTATGTCAATCGATTGGATATATCAATCGATTGAACTCTATGGCAATCGATTGAACCCTGTCTTCTTCCTCAAAACTGCTGGGTTTATTATAAAAACGTTGGGGTTCTCTTTCCTCCTCATGCACGTTATTATACACACATAAACATCACAAAAACAAACCTCTTTGAGTGAGTTAATAAACTCACCTCTCCCGGCGTTCCGGTGACGGCGTCCCGAGCTCCGCGGCGGCGGTTATGGTGGTTAATCTCTCTCCTCTCCTTCTCGGTCTCTCTGTCTGTCTCTTCTTTCTCTCTCTGGTCTCCTCCTCTTCTTCTAATTCTTCTTCTCTTCTTCTTCTTCTTCTTCCCGAGAGTGTGTGTGTAATATATATACAATATATATGTGTGTGTATATATATATGAGAGAGTATGTATCTCTCTCTCTCAAGGCTGCAAACTTGGCCCAAGGCCACAAATGAGCAAGTATATATAAGGTTTAAGAGTGCCACACGTTCAAAGCTGAAGGAAAGAAGAAAATGTTTCTCAGCTTATGTCAATCGATTGAACTCTATGTCAATCGATTGGAGACAGATATTTGTAGTCAATCGATTGGAATAATGTCAATCGATTGGGATGAATGGCAATCGATTGGGATGTTGACACGTCATCAATTTTAGTCGGTAGAATGTCAATCGATTGGGAACATGTCAATCGATTGGTATCTGAAAAGTGTCAATCGATTGTGATGAATGTCAATCGATTGGAAACTCAAACTCACCAAAGACTAAGGAAAGTGCAAGGGATATATATATATACCGGAAAATACAGGGTATTACATCATCCACCACTCATCAAAAGATTTCGTCCTCGAAATCTGAAACAACGGCCCCCTACTACCAAAAAAAAAAAACCACCTAAATGCTCAAGACCTCGTTTTACATAAACGATTACTTCAGCGGTCAAAGGTTTAAGTTCTAAACACACGATACGAAGTTATCAACGATCTATAAGTGCTAGGGTAACAACTATCAATCCTTGGGTTTGCTATATGAAAATTCGTATGTCGAACTTCGGGAAAAGGTTCTAGGTAGCATAATATAATCATCTCACAAATCTAAAACAGCTAGTCTCTAAACACACAAGGTTCATTCCTCAAGTCAAACTCTACGGTGTGAGGGTTCTATCGATCAAGTGTTCTAATCTCGTCTAAGTCTTAGCAAAGCGTTGCTGTTTACTCTCGTTTCGAAGATGCTTCATACTGTGCTGACAATGTCTCTACTGCGTCATCAGTTGACTGTCTTCTTATCTCTGGACTTCTCGTTACGATCGTCAACGTTATTAGTCAACCTCGTGTTGCACACGACGTCCTTGTTAACTCCAGTGTTGTCACCATCATCCTTTAATATGCTGACTTGAAAGCATTGTGACTCTAACATCGTAGTTGTTGATTCGAACTTCCTCATGTGTCTCCAATTTCCCACGTATTATTAATATAATCATCTCTCGAGATTGTACCATCCGTTGAATACTCGATCTGCTTCTACGTACTAGTTACATAGGTGAGGCTGGGCTATACACTGATATTGTGAGTCGATCTATTGTATAACATCTTGACCAGATGAAAGCAACAGACGATCGATGTCGAAAACATTCTTCTGCGATACTCTTTTGAAGTTCTGGTGTTGTCTCTGCGTTACTCGTATCTCTTCTCGTATACCCGCAATCTTCTAGTTCGTCCTCTCTTGTCAAGGCTACATCTTACGAAAATTTAGATTCTTCATCTCTAGTCTCTGTCCAACATACCAATGGTTGGCGTAGTCTTTCGATAGGGAGGCAATTGACGTCATATAAGGATGCAAAAGAAGTCATATGGGATGCAATTGATGTTATACAGGGATGCAAATGATGTCATATTTATTCTTGGAAAACTTATTGTCATAGACGATTATTGATCAATACCAAATGGGGTGTTTGGGTATCTACAATTTATGGTGTAGGCTAATCCTCTTACAATCAAATCAAACGGGTGCAAAGCTTCCTACAATATCGGGATCATATGTAATACATGATGTAGGTGTTGAGTGTTGTACCTTCTGTCTATCGTCCTTGTCTAAGTTGAGACCAATTATTTGTTCGACAGGTTCGCCCTCTTGGTACTTGTTGCAACGGAACATTGTATTGCATCTCTAGTTCTGGACAAAACTTACGGACATGACCAAATTTACCACAGTTGAAACATCGTATTCCCCGTCCATTAGATTTCCTTAACGCTCTGCATTCTTGGGAATGGTGTCCTTGTACTCCACAATTATAGCAGATATCTCGTTCTCTGTGCTGTGTTGGAGTCGTCACTGGTTTTGATTCTTTCTGGTCGTTCCCCATCCTCTTACGCTTCTGGCGGTTGCTTATGTAACTTCTCTCCATGTTTCCTCGTTGAACTTGGTTAGTTGCCAACACAATCTGACTGTCTTTTCCTCTCTGATCCGTTATGAAAAACTGATCGTTCCCTGGAAATGCTTGATCAAAGTGTTGTCCTTCACTAATCTGAGTGTCGTCTTCCAGTTTCGTTGCCATTTCTACCAAAGCTTCGAAAGATTGATCTAAATGTCCTATAGTCATATGACGAATATGCGGAACTAGTCCTTGATGATATCTTTTGATCTTTCTTCTTGGTGTATCGATCATATGCGGTGCAAATCGTGATAGCCTCTCGAATTGAGTTGTATATTCGGGCACTGTAAAACAACCTTGAATTAATTGGATGAACTCCATTTCCCTTTTGTTCTTCTCAGATTCTGGAAAGTACTTTTCTAGAAATCGAGTCTTGAATGATTCCCAAGTCATCCTTCCTACAGCTTCTTCACCTATCGTAGCTTTCACTGCGTCCCACCAATCTGCTGCTGAGAATGTCAGTTGAAATATAGCCAAATGTCTTTTCTCAATGTCAGTACATTCGAGTGTCTCAAATATCAGTTCTATCTGGCGAATCCATTGCTCAGCTTGCCATGCTCCCGTTAATCCGGTAAAGGTCTCTGGTCGAAGAGCACGAAATTCCTTTAGCAGCTTGACTCTTGTCCGACGTACTGGTGCTTCATTGCCGATGACGTGATCCGCACGATTGATAACTTGTTCCATGCAACGGATGAAAACTCCAATCATTCCTGTTGGATCTATCTCAGGAGGTACTAATTCAGGTACTCCATTCAGCTGGCCCTGGTTTCCTCGAGTCGTTCTAACCATAACGAGTACTGGTAGTGTTCAATGTTGCTACCTAAAAATGAAAAAACTATTCGGTCAGACGCATTCTATCTTACAGCTCAGGTAAGAACAAAACATGTGGTAACCAATATATAGTACCACTATATCATACGATCACATCAAGCAATACGAATATAATAATATAACCACAGAGGTCATCTACGCACAACGTCAAATCTTAAACATTCTATTTCTATTCTCAGGTTCCAGACTACGAGTACTGCTCAACTAACATGTGAGACCACTCAACTAACATGTGGCTCAAGGTAACATGATAATCTTATCCTAAACCTCTTTCTATTTCTAGACCATACCGACTGTTCCGAGATCGCTCAGGAATTCATCAGTGTCTAACATCCAACAGTTCTAAAGATTTCTTATCAGCTCTGCTAACAAAACATTCTCGGATGGATTCTTCAAACTTCTCGTCTACATGACAAGATTCCAGTTCTATCTCATCTTAACTAATCCTCATGCTACTGATATTATCTTAGAACTCGGGTTCTAATCACAAAAGACAAGCGGTTAACAACTGAACCTAGGCTCTGATACCAAAAATCCTGTCACGCCCCGGAGCAGCATAAATAGAGAAAAATAAATTTCCTTTATGGGTCCATAGGGAATGACGGGTGAATAACCGCATTGTCATCTAATCAACCAACAAACACCACGATAGGGAGGATGCTATTCATATAACATATCTTATTAACAAAATCAGAGGCTACAGCGGAAACTATAAAAGGTTTGGAAGCAACAAATGCCCAAGTACCAATTATAAAAGTCTACTAAAACTATTACAACAGCTGGCTTATAGTCTCAGGCCTATAACAATAACAACAACAGATATAAACTAATTATTACAAGCGGCACATCTTCGTCTTCCAGCCTTCAGCTCCAAGTCTGGCAGAACTATCAGTCTTCAGTCCTCAGGACCTACAAATCCCTAGACATTGGAATGTCCAGGGCATTAACGCCATCATCTTTGAATACAAAGCTGAGTGAGTATACTAAACAACACTCCTCACCGTTATTGTTCAGCATCTTAAAATGCGGTTAATCTCTTAACAATGGCGTCACTCACGGACATAGCAGAGGTCTCATTAAACTATGCATTAATCAATAATAACATAAATCATATTAAGTAATGACAAGGATAATCATCATGGTATAACATATCTCATCACGTATTCACCAAATCCATGCATGTAACCGTGCAACCACCCATGCATATACCTTTACGTCGGGATGCTGAATCCACGACTGAACCATCATCATACTAACCATTCTCATATTCATATCCTTATTCTCATCCGTATCCATAAGTCGATACATTAATGTCAATCAGTATCCATTCGTCGATACAATAATGCCAATCGGAATCACCCGACTAGGCAATAGGTCACACAATCCCTTGATAGGGTCACCGGTCGTCTACACGGTACCACCTATCTGTAAACAATAGAACGGCACATCGGACGTCTTCAACGATGCGTATACCCTCACTGGTCGTCTACACAGCTGAGAATACATTAGAGCACTAGCCGGACGTCTTCAACAGTACACTGGACGTCTTCAACAGTGCATACGCATCACTGGACGTCTTCAACAGCGAGAGGCGCACTAGGAACTCTAACCATCCCACGTCCACCCGACTCGTCAGTCGTTGATCCCACGGATCCAAGTACACATATCTCATTATTCCATATAAATCACATATCCCATTTCTCATCATATCTTCTCATCTCTTCATCTCAATATCCCATTCCTTATCAGATTCTCTTATCTTGTCATAACACTATTCCATTTCTTATCAGATTCTCTTACCTCTTCACATCACTATCCCATGCATGCTGACACATGTTGTGAAATGCTCATATACTAAGTACAGGAAATACCACATGCTCTGTATTCAACATATCTACTCATTTCTGATTATTAACATGCAGTTGTATTCCGTTCTACTATTCAGTAACATATGACAGTTACTTAACCATTAGAGCATCTCATATTGATAGTTAATAATAAACAGTTCATCTTGTAACATTAACATAAACATCATATAAGGCTAACGTAGTATCATGTTGACTAAGCACATCTCCAATATCACGTATGGTACAACCATTAACAGCTTGGGTACATTACAATCAGCTCATAACATATAACAATAGATAAACAACATTCTGCTCTTACCCAATCGATTGAACAACCATGTCAATCGATTGGACTTTATGTCAATCGATTGGACTTTATGTCAATCGATTGGATATATCAATCGATTGAACTCTATGGCAATCGATTGAACCCTGTCTTCTTCCTCAAAACTGCTGGGTTTATTATAAAAACGTTGGGGTTCTCTTTCCTCCTCATGCACGTTATTATACACACATAAACATCACAAAAACAAACCTCTTTGAGTGAGTTAATAAACTCACCTCTCCCGGCGTTCCGGTGACGGCGTCCCGAGCTCCGCGGCGGCGGTTATGGTGGTTAATCTCTCTCCTCTCCTTCTCGGTCTCTCTGTCTGTCTCTTCTTTCTCTCTCTGGTCTCCTCCTCTTCTTCTAATTCTTCTTCTCTTCTTCTTCTTCTTCTTCCCGAGAGTGTGTGTGTAATATATATACAATATATATGTGTGTGTATATATATATGAGAGAGTATGTATCTCTCTCTCTCAAGGCTGCAAACTTGGCCCAAGGCCACAAATGAGCAAGTATATATAAGGTTTAAGAGTGCCACACGTTCAAAGCTGAAGGAAAGAAGAAAATGTTTCTCAGCTTATGTCAATCGATTGAACTCTATGTCAATCGATTGGAGACAGATATTTGTAGTCAATCGATTGGAATAATGTCAATCGATTGGGATGAATGGCAATCGATTGGGATGTTGACACGTCATCAATTTTAGTCAGTAGAATGTCAATCGATTGGGAACATGTCAATCGATTGGTATCTGAAAAGTGTCAATCGATTGTGATGAATGTCAATCGATTGGAAACTCAAACTCACCAAAGACTAAGGAAAGTGCAAGGGATATATATATATACCGGAAAATACAGGGTATTACATCATCCACCACTCATCAAAAGATTTCGTCCTCGAAATCTGAAACAACGGCCCCCTACTACCAAAAAAAAAAAAACCACCTAAATGCTCAAGACCTCGTTTTACATAAACGATTACTTCAGCGGTCAAAGGTTTAAGTTCTAAACACACGATACGAAGTTATCAACGATCTATAAGTGCTAGGGTAACAACTATCAATCCTTGGGTTTGCTATATGAAAATTCGTATGTCGAACTTCGGGAAAAGGTTCTAGGTAGCATAATATAATCATCTCACAAATCTAAAACAGCTAGTCTCTAAACACACAAGGTTCATTCCTCAAGTCAAACTCTACGGTGTGAGGGTTCTATCGATCAAGTGTTCTAATCTCGTCTAAGTCTTAGCAAAGCGTTGCTGTTTACTCTCGTTTCGAAGATGCTTCACACTGTGCTGACAATGTCTCTACTGCGTCATCAGTTGACTGTCTTCTTATCTCTGGACTTCTCGTTACGATCGTCAACGTTATTAGTCAACCTCGTGTTGCACACGACGTCCTTGTTAACTCCAGTGTTGTCACCATCATCCTTTAATATGCTGACTTGAAAGCATTGTGACTCTAACATCGTAGTTGTTGATTCGAACTTCCTCATGTGTCTCCAATTTCCCACGTATTATTAATATAATCATCTCTCGAGATTGTACCATCCGTTGAATACTCGATCTGCTTCTACGTACTAGTTACATAGGTGAGGCTGGGCTATACACTGATATTGTGAGTCGATCTATTGTATAACATCTTGACCAGATGAAAGCAACAGACGATCGATGTCGAAAACATTCTTCTGCGATACTCTTTTGAAGTTCTGGTGTTGTCTCTGCGTTACTCGTATCTCTTCTCGTATACCCGCAATCTTCTAGTTCGTCCTCTCTTGTCAAGGCTACATCTTACGAAAATTTAGATTCTTCATCTCTAGTCTCTGTCCAACATACCAATGGTTGGCGTAGTCTTTCGATAGGGAGGCAATTGACGTCATATAAGGATGCAAAAGAAGTCATATGGGATGCAATTGATGTTATACAGGGATGCAAATGATGTCATATTTATTCTTGGAAAACTTATTGTCATAGACGATTATTGATCAATACCAAATGGGGTGTTTGGGTATCTACAATTTATGGTGTAGGCTAATCCTCTTACAATCAAATCAAACGGGTGCAAAGCTTCCTACAATATCGGGATCATATGTAATACATGATGTAGGTGTTGAGTGTTGTACCTTCTGTCTATCGTCCTTGTCTAAGTTGAGACCAATTATTTGTTCGACAGGTTCGCCCTCTTGGTACTTGTTGCAACGGAACATTGTATTGCATCTCTAGTTCTGGACAAAACTTACGGACATGACCAAATTTACCACAGTTGAAACATCGTATTCCCCGTCCATTAGATTTCCTTAACGCTCTGCATTCTTGGGAATGGTGTCCTTGTACTCCACAATTATAGCAGATATCTCGTTCTCTGTGCTGTGTTGGAGTCGTCACTGGTTTTGATTCTTTCTGGTCGTTCCCCATCCTCTTACGCTTCTGGCGGTTGCTTATGTAACTTCTCTCCATGTTTCCTCGTTGAACTTGGTTAGTTGCCAACACAATCTGACTGTCTTTTCCTCTCTGATCCGTTATGAAAAACTGATCGTTCCCTGGAAATGCTTGATCAAAGTGTTGTCCTTCACTAATCTGAGTGTCGTCTTCCAGTTTCGTTGCCATTTCTACCAAAGCTTCGAAAGATTGATCTAAATGTCCTATAGTCATATGACGAATATGCGGAACTAGTCCTTGATGATATCTTTTGATCTTTCTTCTTGGTGTATCGATCATATGCGGTGCAAATCGTGATAGCCTCTCGAATTGAGTTGTATATTCGGGCACTGTAAAACAACCTTGAATTAATTGGATGAACTCCATTTCCCTTTTGTTCTTCTCAAATTCTGGAAAGTACTTTTCTAGAAATCGAGTCTTGAATGATTCCCAAGTCATCCTTCCTACAGCTTCTTCACCTATCGTAGCTTTCACTGCGTCCCACCAATCTGCTGCTGAGAATGTCAGTTGAAATATAGCCAAATGTCTTTTCTCAATGTCAGTACATTCGAGTGTCTCAAATATCAGTTCTATCTGGCGAATCCATTGCTCAGCTTGCCATGCTCCCGTTAATCCGGTAAAGGTCTCTGGTCGAAGAGCACGAAATTCCTTTAGCAGCTTGACTCTTGTCCGACGTACTGGTGCTTCATTGCCGATGACGTGATCCGCACGATTGATAACTTGTTCCATGCAACGGATGAAAACTCCAATCATTCCTGTTGGATCTATCTCAGGAGGTACTAATTCAGGTACTCCATTCAGCTGGCCCTGGTTTCCTCGAGTCGTTCTAACCATAACGAGTACTGGTAGTGTTCAATGTTGCTACCTAAAAATGAAAAAACTATTCGGTCAGACGCATTCTATCTTACAGCTCAGGTAAGAACAAAACATGTGGTAACCAATATATAGTACCACTATATCATACGATCACATCAAGCAATACGAATATAATAATATAACCACAGAGGTCATCTACGCACAACGTCAAATCTTAAACATTCTATTTCTATTCTCAGGTTCCAGACTACGAGTACTGCTCAACTAACATGTGAGACCACTCAACTAACATGTGGCTCAAGGTAACATGATAATCTTATCCTAAACCTCTTTCTATTTCTAGACCATACCGACTGTTCCGAGATCGCTCAGGAATTCATCAGTGTCTAACATCCAACAGTTCTAAAGATTTCTTATCAGCTCTGCTAACAAAACATTCTCGGATGGATTCTTCAAACTTCTCGTCTACATGACAAGATTCCAGTTCTATCTCATCTTAACTAATCCTCATGCTACTGATATTATCTTAGAACTCGGGTTCTAATCACAAAAGACAAGCGGTTAACAACTGAACCTAGGCTCTGATACCAAAAATCCTGTCACGCCCCGGAGCAGCATAAATAGAGAAAAATAAATTTCCTTTATGGGTCCATAGGGAATGACGGGTGGATAACCGCATTGTCATCTAATCAACCAACAAACACCACGATAGGGAGGATGCTATTCATATAACATATCTTATTAACAAAATCAGAGGCTACAGCGGAAACTATAAAAGGTTTGGAAGCAACAAATGCCCAAGTACCAATTATAAAAGTCTACTAAAACTATTACAACAGCTGGCTTATAGTCTCAGGCCTATAACAATAACAACAACAGATATAAACTAATTATTACAAGCGGCACATCTTCGTCTTCCAGCCTTCAGCTCCAAGTCTGGCAGAACTATCAGTCTTCAGTCCTCAGGACCTACAAATCCCTAGACATTGGAATGTCCAGGGCATTAACGCCATCAGCTTTGAATACAAAGCTGAGTGAGTATACTAAACAACACTCCTCACCGTTATTGTTCAGCATCTTAAAATGCGGTTAATCTCTTAACAATGGCGTCACTCACGGACATAGCAGAGGTCTCATTAAACTATGCATTAATCAATAATAACATAAATCATATTAAGTAATGACAAGGATAATCATCATGGTATAACATATCTCATCACGTATTCACCAAATCCATGCATGTAACCGTGCAACCACCCATGCATATACCTTTACGTCGGGATGCTGAATCCACGACTGAACCATCATCATACTAACCATTCTCATATTCATATCCTTATTCTCATCCGTATCCATAAGTCGATACATTAATGTCAATCAGTATCCATTCGTCGATACAATAATGCCAACCGGAATCACCCGACTAGGCAATAGGTCACACAATCCCTTGATAGGGTCACCGGTCGTCTACACGGTACCACCTATCTGTAAACAATAGAACGGCACATCGGACGTCTTCAACGATGCGTATACCCTCACTGGTCATCTACACAGCTGAGAATACATTAGAGCACTAGCCGGACGTCTTCAACAGTACACTGGACGTCTTCAACAGTGCATACGCATCACTGGACGTCTTCAACAGCGAGAGGCGCACTAGGAACTCTAACCATCCCACGTCCACCCGACTCGTCAGTCGTTGATCCCACGGATCCAAGTACACATATCTCATTATTCCATATAAATCACATATCCCATTTCTCATCATATCTTCTCATCTCTTCATCTCAATATCCCATTCCTTATCAGATTCTCTTATCTTGTCATAACACTATTCCATTTCTTATCAGATTCTCTTACCTCTTCACATCACTATCCCATGCATGCTGACACATGTTGTGAAATGCTCATATACTAAGTACAGGAAATACCACATGCTCTGTATTCAACATATCTACTCATTTCTGATTATTAACATGCAGTTGTATTCCGTTCTACTATTCAGTAACATATGACAGTTACTTAACCATTAGAGCATCTCATATTGATAGTTAATAATAAACAGTTCATCTTGTAACATTAACATAAACATCATATAAGGCTAACGTAGTATCATGTTGACTAAGCACATCTCCAATATCACGTATGGTACAACCATTAACAGCTTGGGTACATTACAATCAGCTCATAACATATAACAATAGATAAACAACATTCTGCTCTTACCCAATCGATTGAACAACCATGTCAATCGATTGGACTTTATGTCAATCGATTGGACTTTATGTCAATCGATTGGATATATCAATCGATTGAACTCTATGGCAATCGATTGAACCCTGTCTTCTTCCTCAAAACTGCTGGGTTTATTATAAAAACGTTGGGGTTCTCTTTCCTCCTCATGCACGTTATTATACACACATAAACATCACAAAAACAAACCTCTTTGAGTGAGTTAATAAACTCACCTCTCCCGGCGTTCCGGTGACGGCGTCCCGAGCTCCGCGGCGGCGGTTATGGTGGTTAATCTCTCTCCTCTCCTTCTCGGTCTCTCTGTCTGTCTCTTCTTTCTCTCTCTGGTCTCCTCCTCTTCTTCTAATTCTTCTTCTCTTCTTCTTCTTCTTCCCGAGAGTGTGTGTGTAATATATATACAATATATATGTGTGTGTATATATATATGAGAGAGTATGTATCTCTCTCTCTCAAGGCTGCAAACTTGGCCCAAGGCCACAAATGAGCAAGTATATATAAGGTTTAAGAGTGCCACACGTTCAAAGCTGAAGGAAAGAAGAAAATGTTTCTCAGCTTATGTCAATCGATTGAACTCTATGTCAATCGATTGGAGACAGATATTTGTAGTCAATCGATTGGAATAATGTCAATCGATTGGGATGAATGGCAATCGATTGGGATGTTGACACGTCATCAATTTTAGTCGGTAGAATGTCAATTGATTGGGAACATGTCAATCGATTGGTATCTGAAAAGTGTCAATCGATTGTGATGAATGTCAATCGATTGGAAACTCAAACTCACCAAAGACTAAGGAAAGTGCAAGGGATATATATATATACCGGAAAATACAGGGTATTATATTATTGTTGATATGAAGAAGCATGAGTTGTGATTTTTCATACAGGGCTGCCCAGCAGGGGAGCAGTTGATTGGACCCTGGATCAGTCGACTGAATCCCGTGGGGTTTAGACACTGAAAGTAAATAGTATTAGAAGCAGTCGACTGGACCACTGTAGATTTTAGCAACTGATCCAAATAGTAACCAGATCAGTCGACTGGGTTCCCTGATCAGTCGACTGAACATCTGATGAGAAATATGGGTTTTGGTTTCTGCCAGGCACAGTCGACTGGACCCTATTACAATCGACTGGGCCTCTGTTTTCAAAACTGATTCTTTTGGACGTGTTTCCAATTGGCCAAAACTTTTTATAACTCTGATTTTAAAGGATTTTAATGATATTTTCCGCTGCTATTTGACTTTAATGGAATTGGATGAGCCTTGGTGGTATGCCACGTGTCCTATTTCCACGCGTAGTAGGATGGGTCGTGACATTTAGTGGTATCAGGGCTATAGGTAACAAAACTTTGGAAACGTTCGACGACGAGAGGAGTGTTGAGTGAATTGTCACATGTTCTAAATTGCATTCATACATATTAGAGATGTTTGATGCATATGTATGTTGTTTTACATACATACTATTGTTATTGTTGTACATGCATAGTGTTTATGCATTGAGAACTACAGGATTGTAATCATGAGTGACGAAGAGCAAAATTTATCGCCACACACTCGACATATGAATGAAATGGCAGAAATGATGGGGAATATGGGGGAAATGATACGGAATATAGCGGTGCGACTACCTCCTGGTAGCCTTAAGGTATATTAAGGCATATTTAATTATGTTTTGATGATGTCAAATATGCTATGATAATTACATGATTCATATTGATTCATTCTTTGTTATTATCATAGTCATTTTTATGCTCATATATAATCTCATGTATTAATATTGTATCAATGTTTTAACATCTTTGTGTGCATGAGATTCAATTGATGTAGATCAAGATTACAAGGAGCTCAACAAGGATCAAGCTTGAACACTTGAAGATATTTCATCCTTGGTTGAAGTCTAGGACCATCATTGTAAGGCATCTTGATCTCACACTCTCAGGGGCTCAAATAAATGCTAAAAGTTAAAGTTTTGGAAACAAATTTTAAATAGGTCATCTTTAAAGCAATACCCCAACCAATTTAAGAATAATTAGATGTTGAGTTTTATATGGTTGGAAAGGTATTTGAATCTAGTTTCCAAAACATCAAACGGATCTCAAAAATTCATTTTGTAGAGGGAGTTATGGCCGTTTTAGTGAAGAGGTATCAGTCTGCCAAAACCAGCAGAAAACCAGTCGACTGATTTCTGAAGGGTGCAGTCGAATGAGGGCCCGATGCAGTCGACCGAAGTGAGCAGAATGAAAACAGAACCCTCTATAAACACATCTCAGTCGACTGCTTCAAGGACCAGTCGACTGCTTCATGTTCCAGTCGACTGAAGCGACCTGAAAAGGCATAACGGCTAGTTTTTAAAGGGGCTTTTAATTACCAAACTTGCCACCAACGGTTATATTCTTTCTTGGCCTATAAATACATGTTTTCCCACATCATTTTATGTTGATCAATCCATTGGAAAACATCAATTTCAATCACACAACTTGTTGATTCTTAATCATTCACAATTGAGCCCTAGTTGTGTGAGTTTATCAATTTGCTCATATCTTTCATTTGTATTTCTTGAGAGAGCAAAATTATAGTGAGCTTTATTTGTATTATCCACTCTATATAGAGAGTTTCAATTTGTATTCAAATCAATTTGTAAAGGTTGAGGGTTAGTAACCCTTGCGTGCAAAGAAGAAGTGTTCTTCTTTGGGAGGGATTGAAGGCTCTTGTGACGGTTTGGTGCACACCCGTAAGTGCTCCGGGAACGGTTTGGTCTACACCCGTAAGTAGATCGGATTAAAGGAATCCTCAAGAGGTGTTCTTGAGGGGTGGACGTAGGCCGCGGGGTGCGATTGCCGAACCAGTTGAAAAATTGGTTTGCAAGTTTCTCTTCCCTTATTTCTTTACTTAATTGCTTGTGATTGTGTTTTAATTTGCAATTTTGTTTTAAAAGTTAATTTCCGCTAAAACCTTATTCACCCCCCCCTCTAAGGTTTCCATATTTGGGCCAACAATTGGTATCAGAGCCTCGGCTCGTCTTTTTCAAAAGATTTTTGAAAAATTTTGAGTTAAAGATCCAATGGAAACCGACTCTTCTTACATTTATTATTGTGAGGGTCAATCGACATTAAGACCACCATGTTTTAATGGCTCAAACTATGCCTATTGGAAAAATAGAATGAGAATCTATATGATTTCTCAAGATTTTGATTTATGGCAAATCGTGGTCAAAGGGTCTCATCTACCTACAAAAATTGAAAATAGTTTTTCTATTCCAAAGACGGTAGATGAATATAATGATGCCGATAAGAAACTCATAAAAATAAATGCTATGGCAATGAATTTATTATATTGTGGTTTAGACCCAAATGAATACAATAGAATTTCATCTTGCGAATCCGCAAAGAAATTTGGGATAAACTTGAGGTTGCTCATGAAGGTACTAATCAAGTTAAGAAATCAAAATTAAATCTTCTTGTTCAAACTTATGAAATGTTTAAAATGTTGCCATATGAATCTATTGGAGATATGTTTTCTCGTTTTACCATTCTTATTAATAACTTGAAAAACCTTGGTAAAGTTTATACCAATGAAGAAATGATTGAGAAAGTGCTTAGGTCTTTACCAAAGGATTGGCAACCAAAGGTCACGGCGGTTCGTGAAGCAAATGAGCTTTCAACACTCTCCTTGAAACAACTCATGGGTTCTCTCATAACTCGTGAAATGGAATTGGCCGTCTTCGAAAATGAAGACAAGAAATTGGAAGTGAAAGAGGCCAAAAGGGGAGACATGGCTTTAAAATCCTCAAGCTCAAAGAAAAAGATGAAAGATGGTGAGAGTGATGAGGATGAGGAAATGACAAAGATCACTCGAAAATTTACAAAGTTTCTAAAGAAAGAAAAATCGGGAAAGAAGTCACCCAAGGAGGAAAAACACAAAAAGAAGACAATCAAGGCCACTAATAGTAGTTCCGAGAACGAATCATCGGACGACGACTCAAATGGTGAAGAGATTGTCAATCTTTGCCTTATGACAATGGAAAGGGCCTCTCCTTCCACCTTGGCAAATGGAGCATCCAAGAAATGCTTGGACAACGGTTAAGTATTGATTTGGTAATGGTAGGTTAGTAGGTAATTTTGTTTTGATTTGTTTTCATCAACCTACTTAAATTTTCTTTGATTTCATATCATACACTTATTTGTTTCAAATCATCATTCTCTTGATATTGCTTATTTGAAAAATGATGATATGTTTTTGTTTGATTAGACAAAGTTTTTAGAATGATTAAACAAAATGATGTTTTGTGAATCATTCAAATTTTTGCTGCTGAACTGTCATTTTTATGAACTGCTGAACAAAGCAGTCGACTGGTACCCCGACACAGTCGACTGATTCAGGTGTGAGGCTTTGAAGTTTTTGATTCTGCATTGTTAAGTCGACTGTGAAATCGACTGCTTTTGCTCCCTGTTACCTTCTGCCCTATTCCGTCGACTGTGGCATCGATTGATCCGACTGAATTTTTTGTTTTTGAGCTCTCCAACTTTATTATTGGTATCTTTTGGGAGAATATGCTCTCTATTCATATCTTTTGGTATCTTTTATCATTGCACATGCTTAGGGGGAACACTTTTATGTTTCAATAGCTCACACGTGGTTATATTTGTTTATTTTTGGTATCATTTTGGCCTTTGATTTGTATGCCTATTGTGAGGGGGAGCTTTATGTTTTATCCTCAAATCTTTTTGATAATGTCAAAGGGGGAGAAATATGAGAAGTATTGGGGAGAGACCAAATATGAGAAGTATTGGGGAGAGACCAAATGTGCTTATATTGGCATATCCTTCATTGGTTGTTTGCCATCATCAAAAAGGGGGAGATTGTTAGCCTTAAGGTATATTAAGGCATATTTAATTATGTTTTGATGATGTCAAATATGCTATGATAATTACATGATTCATATTGATTCATTCTTTGTTATTATCATAGTCATTTTTATGCTCATATATAATCTCATGTATTAATATTGTATCAATGTTTTAACATCTTTGTGTGCATGAGATTCAATTGATGTAGATCAAGATTACAAGGAGTTCAACAAGGATCAAGCTTGAACACTTGAAGATATTTCATCCTTGGTTGAAGTCTAGGACCATCATTGTAAGGCATCTTGATCTCACACTCTCAGGGGCTCAAACAAATGCTAAAAGTTAAAGTTTTGGAAACAAATTTTAAATAGGTCATCTTTAAAGCAATGTCCCAACCAATTGAAGAATAATTAGATGTTGAGTTTTATATGGTTGGAAAGGTATTTGAATCTAGTTTCCAAAACATCAAACGGATCTCAAAAATTCATTTTGTAGAGGGAGTTATGGCCGTTTTAGTGAAGAGGTATCAGTCTGCCAAAACCAGCAGAAAACCAGTCGACTGATTTCTGAAGGGTGCAGTCGACTGAGGGCCCGATGCAGTCGACCGAAGTGAGAAGAATGAAAACAAAACCCTCTATAAACACATCTCAGTCGACTGCTTCAAGGACCAGTCGACTGCTTCATGTTCCAGTCGACTGAAGCGACCTGAAAAGGCATAACGGCTAGTTTTTAAAGGGGCTTTTAATTACCAAACTTGCCACCAATGGCTATATTCTTTCTTGGCCTATAAATACATGTTTTCCCACATCATTTTATGTTGATCAATCCATTGGAAAACATCAATTTCAATCACACAACTTGTTGATTCTTAATCATTCACAATTGAGCCCTAGTTGTGTGAGTTTATCAATTTGCTCATATCTTTCATTTGTATTTCTTGAGAGAGCAAAATTATAGTGAGCTTTATTTGTATTATCCACTCTATATAGAGAGTTTCAATTTGTATTCAAATCAATTTGTAAAGGTTGAGGGTTAGTAACCCTTGCGTGCAAAGAAGAAGTGTTCTTCTTTGGGAGGGATTGAAGGCTCTTGTGACGGTTTGGTGCACACCCGTAAGTGCTCCGGGAACGGTTTGGTCTACACCCGTAAGTAGATCGGATTAAAGGAATCCTCAAGAGGTGTTCTTGAGGGGTGGACGTAGGCCGCGGGGTGCGATTGCCGAACCAGTTGAAAAATTGGTTTGCAAGTTTCTCTTCCCTTATTTCTTTACTTAATTGCTTGTGATTGTGTTTTAATTTGCAATTTTGTTTTAAAAGGTTAATTTCCGCTAAAACCTTATTCACCCCCCTCTAAGGTTTCCATATTTGGGCCAACACCTCCCACGCCCCAAATCGAAGTGGAACCAATAACTATAGTGCATGCACCCGAAACTAGAGGCATAAGATCTGTATCTAAACAATTCACTCGAAAGAAACCAATAGAATTTCATGGGACGCCTGATACAATATTGGCAGAACATTGGGTCATGGACATGGAACGAATTTTTTGATCTATTCTGATGTCAGATAGGGAAAAGATTGAGAACGCAAGTGACGTATTGAGGGGTAAAGCTCAGAACTAGTGGGTAAACGTTTTAGATTAAGGAGCACCGATTACTTGGGAAGGGTTTAAGGCAGAATTCAATCGCCGATTCTTTTCGCGAGCCGCCTACAATGCAAAGAAGCGAGAGTTTGATAACCTCAAGCAAGGAGACATGACTGTAACGGAGTATACTTCCAAGTATAACGCGTTGTTGAGGTTTGGTAAGGGTTCAGTGCCCGAAGAGGAAGCTAGGGCAAGAAAATTTGAAGAGGGTTTAAGGGATAATATCCAGTTCAGAGTAGAGACCTACGAGCATTCGACTGTTGCAGCAGTACAGCAGACGGCGCTTGTAGCCGAAAGTGGAATAGAGAGATCGAGATAAAATCACCAAGGAAAGCGAAGTCATGAGGGTGGTGACCGAAGTCAGGAGGGATCTTTTAAGAAGTCGTTTTCACAAGGCTCTAGTTCTGGTTTTAATGATTCCAGGAGAGTACCAAGTGATATACCGTTGTGTCCGCTTTGCAACCGACCACACACCGGTCGATGTTTTCTGACCAACTTTTAGAACAGATCTACAGGGGAAAACAATGTAAGTTCTGTGACCTACCCGCAACTCAAGTGCTTTGATTGTGGTACCTTAGGACACCTAGCGAAAGATTGCCCAAAGAAGCGTTCTCAACAAGGGGCAAGTTCTATGGCTTCTAGTGGTTTGAAGCATAAGTAGTCTAGTGACGGAGGACAAAGGACGGAGCAACGTCAGGGAAGATCATTCCAGATGAACCCTGGAGACGTGGCTGCTACAATTACAGTGGTCTCAGGTATGGTGCTTGTATATTCGCACTTAGCACGCATACTCGTTGATTCGGGATCTACGCATTCGTTTGTATCTTATAACTTTGTCGAGTATTTGAATGTTAAGTCCGCGCCACTAGGATATGATTTATCCATTGCCGTTCCGCTTAGTAAACCGATAGTGACATCTACGATATATAAAGACTGTGAGATCAAACAAGGCAAGAAGTTAATGACCGTAGACCTTATACCGATTGTGGTGAACCATTTCGATGTGATATTGGGGATGGATTGGTTAGCCCTTAACCAAGCCACCATAGACTGTAAACGGAAGGAGGTTAATTTTTGATCACCGGTGCATGAAAACTTTTGCTTTCAAGGGAGTGGGGTTACACTGCCGCCGTACTTGATTTCAGCTATCCGAGCGGGAAAGTTATTGAAAAAGGGATGTCATGGATTTCTATGTGCAGTGACTGATGTCTTAGCGACTGAATCAATAGTAGAGGATATCCCAGTAGTGCGAGAGTACCCGGATGTATTCCCCGATGACTTACCATATGTTCTGATTGAGAGGGAAATTGAATTCACCATTGAGGTAAAGTCAGACTCAAGACCGGTATCCAAAGCACCGTATAGGATGGCACTAGTAGAATTGAAGGAACTGAAAGTTCAACTACAAGAGTTACTTGATAAAGGTTTCATCCGACCAAGTGTATCGCCGTGGGGAGCTCCAGTATTGTTTGTAAAGAAGAAAGATGGCGCAATGCATATGTGTGTTGATTACCGGGAACTGAACAAGTTAACGATTAAGAACAAGTACCCGTTACCCAGAATTGATGACTTATTTGATCAACTTCGTGGGGCACAAGTATTCTCCAAGATAGACCTGAGATCGGGTTACCATCAGTTGAAAGTGAAGGCCGAAGATGATGAGAAAATAGCTTTTAGAACACGTTATGGACACTATGAGTTCTTAGTTATGCCATTTGGAGTTACCAATGCACCAGCCGTGTTCATGGATCTTATGAATCGAGTCTTTAATGACTATCTTGATGACTTTGTGATAGTGTTCATCGACGATATTCTTATCTATTCACCGAGTGAGATAGAACACGAGAACCACTTGAGGTTGATACTTCAGAGATTGCGAGAGAAACAACTATTTGAAAAACTTAAGAAATGTGAATTTTGGTTACCTAGTATTACTTTTCTTGGTCACATGATTGACAAGAATGGAGTTTCCGTTGATCCTCACAAAGTAGAAGCTGTATCAAATTGGCACAGGCCGACTTCTGTATCTGAAATTCGAAGTTTCTTGGGATTAGCAGGATACTACCGGCGTTTTATTGAACATTTCTCGAAGATTTCATTGCCAATGACAAAGTTAATGAGAAATGGGGTTATTTTTTAATAGAGTTAGTAATGTGAAGACAGTTTCCAAGAGTTGAAGTCACGTTTGACGAGAGCACCGATACTGACAATACCATCTGGAACCGAAGGATTTATAATCTATAGTGATGCTTCACACAAAGGGTTGGGATGTGTGCTTATGCAAGGTGGTAAAGTAATTGCATATGCTTCTAGGCAGTTAAAGACACATGAGGTTAACTATCTGACTCACGATCTTGAATTAGCCGCGGTAATTCATGCTTTGAAAATTTGGAGACACTACTTGTACGGGGAAAAGTGTGAGATATTCACGGACCACAAGAGTTTGAAATACATTTTCACCCAACGGGACTTGAATATGAGACAGCGAAGATGGTTGGAGTTGATGAAGGATTACGATCTTTCTATTGAGTACCATCCGGGAAAGGCGAATGTAGTAGCCGATGCATTAAGCCGGAAGACGCCGAGGAATTTAGCCGATGAGCTAACACAACAAAAAGAATTGATAAAAGAGATGGAACGCTTAGAATTAGATATGATTCCAGGGACAAATGATGGCTTAATGATGGCGATCATAGCACACCCAGATATTATTGATGAGATCAAGAAAGAATAATTTAACGATGTCTATTTGTGCAAAATGAGGGACGAGATACCTTTGGGGAGACGACCTGGGTTTGTGTTGGAACGAGGGACGTTGAAACTGGAAAATCGATTATGTATACCGAATGTGAAAGACTTGAAAGAAAGGATTCTAGAAGAAGCTCATAGTACAAAATATTCAGTGCACCCGGGAAGTGACAAGATGTACAGAAACTTGAGAGAAAACTTCTGATGGAAGGGTATGAAGCGTGAAGTCGCTAAGTTTGTATCTAAATGTTCGGCATATCAACAGGTCAAAGCAGAGAGACAAGTACCCACGGGGTTACTACAGCCATTGCCAGTGTCGGAATGGAAGTGGGACGAGATCACGATGGATTATGTTTCTGGATTTCCGCGATCGCGTAACAAGAATGACAAGATTTGGGTTATAGTCGACCGATTAACCAAGTCAGCTCATTTTCTACCTATTAAGACTACAAAGCCGTCCAAATTAGCGGAATTGTATGTGAAAGAGATTATAAGGCTACATGGAGTCCCAGCTGTGATTGTATCAGATCGTGATAGTAGCTTTATGATCTTGTCAGAATCAAGATATAAAAGTATGCTTATTTGTGCTTTACTTTCAAAAGATTTGTAGTGTGGAAAGTAAAGGTCGAACCCACAGAGATTGTTAACTTTTAATCCTTTAATTACTAAAATCTAATCTATCTAGTTATAAGAAAATCAGTAGTTTGATTGGTTTAGAATTTGATTATTACTACTAATTAAACTATGAAGTAAACTATGAAATTATAGAAACAAAATCTAGAATCAAATCTAAGTAAACTTGTATGCGAAATTCAAAGTGGATTTAAATATATGGAGATGAGATCTAGGATTACAATTCCACCTCTAACTATGCATTGGGGTTCTATACTTCCTAATCTAAGTTCTATGTATGGATAGTTATGATCTATCGTAGCTACAAGCCCAATAGTATCATCAAGAGTATATTGTTAGTTCAATCTAAGCATAATCCATCTATGGTTCACATGAATTATCTACCTATAACTAGGGCGTAGCATAACTCATCTTTCCTAAGCATGGGTTATAAAAGATGTAAACATCACAATCACATAAGCACCATTGTATGTAAATACTCCTATCAATCACAGAAATCAAGGACTATTGAGTTCAATAAGCATAAGGAAAAATCTAAGACAAGAATAGATCCAAAATACTATTGATTATTAGCATTAAAAATTGATTATGTATAAATAATCCACCAACATACAATCCCTATCCCAAAACATAGAATCCTAGAGTAGAAAAGCATAGAAAATCCCCCTTTACATAGCTAGGGTTTCATTGAAACCCTAGATTAGGAGTTTAGTTGCTCATGATGGTTGAAAGCATCAAGATTGAGTTGATATAAGCCATTAGAAACCTTCAAGCTTGCTCTTCTCCTTCCCTTGCCTTCAAAGCCTTCAATGAATGTATATGAATAGCTCTCTCGGTGTGTAACCCCAAATACTTATAAAATCTCCATATATATAGAGTTTACAAGGGTTTTTGGAAGCTTTCCAACTCGTATTGCACTAAAACAGAGGTTATTTCCAATCTGGACGTCATTAAGCAATTCCGTTTGCACAGGCGCTCTTCAGAATAGTCAAATATGTAACTTCGGTTTTTGTACGGATCGCGCGAGTGGCTTTTTTCAGCTTCTTTCTGCCTACTTTTTCACCTTATTTAACCAGATCTCCTTGTTTTCTTCTAAAACCTGACAGAAAATAGAAAATAAAGTAAAACTACACAAAAACAGGGTAAAAACAGCTAACAAATGTGAATTAAGGCGTATAATTAGGATTTGTTCTCTCCCGATCACACCCCCAAACCTACATTTTGCTAGTCCTCAAGTAAAATGAAAATAAAACTACTAATAAAAGACCTACTCCATTTTCGTATGGATAACGATTGCACTTAGCTTGTGCAACAAGCCTTTTAAACCTTTAGGTGTCCCTAGTCGGACGAGTGAAGTCTCGTGAGGGTTCTCGTCAACAAGTCACCCACAACCATCTTTATTAACTTGGATAAAAAATTTATTCAAAATCTAAAATATTTCAATGTCAACATCCTTCTTTAATAAAATCAAATTCAAATGAATTTTTTTTTTTTAATATTAGCAAGAGTAAAGTAGTCGTATGCCTTCCTATATTACGAAAAATAATCCGAAAACATACATCTACAGAATCGATGGAATATATCTAAGACCTGCATGTGTGTGAAATAGTAGTCAAGTGGATACACGACACTATGAACTTGGAATATAAATCGGATAACTATCTAGCGATGTCTTGACTACAAATCTCACGTTGTGATTACACTCTAAAATAAATTCACTTTGAAACAAGTGTAAGCACACATATGTATATATGCGAGAAAGAATTATCGTACAAAACTAATAAACTCGCATATGACACAGAACAACGTATGACACGACAGAAATAAAATAGTCTCACGAATAGATATCAATCGTCAAGTGAATATCATTACTACCATACTTATATTCCCTTTCCTTTATCGGTTCCATATTCAAATCATGCTTCCATAGAATCAACTAGGACTTTATAAGGGTTGTAATGTTGGTTAAGGGTTAAAGCTCAGAAAAGAAAGGTAAAAGGGATTCAAAGAGTCCGTAAGTATATCGAAATAGCCTTAATGTGTAATGCAAGGGCTTTACTACAATGACTAGTTATTTCTCTTTTTCTCTTTTCTTTATCTCTTTCAAGAGATTCATATCTTTTTTTTTTCAATAACTACTTTCTCTTTTTTTTATATATATATATACTTTTCTATACTTCTTTTCTTCTACTACTCAATACATAATTTTTTCCTAGTCGTTTATTAGCCCGATTTCTTGATGAAAAACTATTCTCTAACTACTTTTGGACATGGGTTAGGTCAATTTTTTTATAGTGGCAAACTCCATATCGAAGTGGGTAGGATAATAGGTGAACAAAGAAATGGCTTAATTAAAGGCTCAAAGGGTTAATGAGGGATAAAATATTTATATTGGGTAGGCCAAAGGTCAACAGGTGTATTAGAACAAATGGCCTAATGTCATTTTCTAAAGTTACATGATTCTTCACTGTTATGATTAGGAACTATAATATTTTTTTTATATATATATATTTTTTAAACCTGGTAATTATAATAATGACTCGACTCTCAATCAAAATAAAAGAATAATGAGACTAATCAACGCAATAGTGCAATATGTCAAAGAGATTCGATAATAATAAATTTAAAACCTCAAAAGGATGAAAGGCTCTAAAGCTCACCGGGTTCTAGTCTCCACAATTTTACTATTTAGAAATGCAAGTTATATTATAGTTCAATGTTACTATGTATCCATATGACTACGTGCCGTGCAACAAGATATGCAAGTATAAGATATAAAGCAATGATTCTAAGGATATATAACTCCCAAGACATACTTTCATAGATTCGGTAGACACCAGATTATATACTCTCGTAATTTTCAAAATCTCAATGAAATCTAATCTTTGTAAGAAGGAATGCAACATTGAACATTATTAAAAAACTATTTAAGAAACTGTTTTCATTTATTTAAAGAACTATTACAATGTTTACTTTTCTATTCTTATTACTTCTATTTTGTATTATTATTTATTTAATTTTTTTATTTGTTTTTTTTTACAATGAATGAAAGAAATAACGAATGAACGACATAACAAAATAAAAGAACTAAGAACTAAAATTTTAAAAATTCTCAAATACTAAAAATAAAACTAAAAATAAAACGACAATACTAAAATGAATATCCATATACTCCCCCAAACCAAATCACTTCATGTCCATATGCAGGTGGGAACATGACAATGATATGAATGTAGTCCTTGTAGAAGATCACCAAGACGTCCACACCACGAAAAATGTCGGACGGTAGCGGCACGCCAGATCGAAAGTACCAATCAACTAGCTCCCACTCCGGGTGCTCCGCAGGGTCGAATGGCGGTCCCATCTCATCAAAATCAGCATGTAACTCCGGACTCACACCCTCCTCAATCTCCTCAATGACACTCGGACCCAAATCCACCCTATCATCCTCAGGACCGGAGTAAGGCGCAAATATCGAGGCAATGTCCTCAGGGGACCAGTCAGGGTGACCCGGACGCTGTCGAACAACGTCGGGTACATAATCAGGGAGGTCCCTATATGGATAGGTAACCTCGGGCGTAGGCACAATAGACTCAACAGGGTCAGATAATGAACTAGCAGCTAAACCTGAGACAACACCCTCGTCGTCGTCATCGGTCGAGGAATCGGCCGATTCAGATGAAGAAGACTCGGAAGATGTAGGGGGAGCGCCATAAGGACCATCAATAGCGGTAGGGTCATCGTCAAACAGATCATCCTCATTGGAAGAATTAGAACAGATAGGCATGTGCATACGAGGACGACGACGAATCCAGCTGGGACGACCGACTGGACCGCAAGACTTGGCTACCCTAGGACTCGGTACGGTATCAGAATCGGAAGCACTAGAGTCGGAATGAGGACCCGACTCAATCGAAAACCTATCGGGTGACGAAGGAGGAGAAATCGGATGGTCCATAATATGAGGATGTAAATGAGATATGGGGTCAAGGTAACTATACGGATATCGGAAAAAAAAACAAAAACCTGAAACCAAAAAGTAAGTCACAAATTAACGGTATTAGTTTGAGTGATTCAAAGTAAGAAACTTAACGTTACTATTTGCTTGAATGTATAGCCGTAATGAATTCAAATATTAAAATTAAGCAACATAGGTTTGAAGTTAAATAAAATTCTGACAGTAGTATCCCCAAACCTGAACCGAAGAAATTCCTGTTATAGTGCAATGGGAGGTGAATTGTTGTGCAATATTAATTCGAGGACAAGTACGTCCAATTGAATAGATGAAAACATTATATAGCCAAGCATGAAAGTAAAACAACAATGAATAACAACGTTAATGTTGTGACTAACTAGAAGTAACAGGAATAACACAACCATAAATGAGAAGCAACAAATGCAAAATAATATAATTACAGACCAAATGAGAAAAAGGAAATCAAAAGACAGAAAGTAAACTAACCGGTCGAAGCCGGGGACAGCAAAATCCTAATAATAAGAAACAATAAGACGAAAAAATAAAAGCAAAGAAATAATAAAAGAATATACAGGCCCAAATGTCTGAGAATGTCTAAACCACCCACCAAATACATGAAAAATGAAAAACGAAATGCCCAAACACTCCCCCCCAAACCTAATCTAGTCCTCACCACCCTCAATCAGAACCAGCTCCAGACCCGTACTCCCCTGTCCTGTAGTACCATCCCCATCCCCATCTCCATCGTCTCCAGCCTCCTCCTCCTCACCCTGCACCTCTCCCTACTCCTCAGCTCCTTCCTCGGCCACCTGCTATGCCTGTCGCGGAAATGCCGACTGGTAAGCCGCCTCTCCCTGAGCAAGAATGTCCTCCAGCTGGTCAGGATGATGAAGCTGGAAAAAGGACCTCATGTATGACTACAAGCGCAGCGTCTCACCTCAGAAAGCACACACGTCCCCATACGACCAAGCGTAAAGGGTATCCTCAGGAGGAGGTGGACGTTGTGCTGCCTGCTCACGACGAGCTTGAGGATTCGGCGAGAGATAGTCGCGAGATGCGACGGCGGCGGGTTGGCGGTTGTCTCGCGTTGGCGATTAGGCAGTGGTGGTTGGTACACGGCGGCCGTGTGGTGGTGAGTGGAGGTTTGTGGTGGAGAGAGGAGAGAGAGAGAAACGCCGAGAGGGAGAGGTACGCAGAGAGAGAGAGAGAAAAGAAAATTCTGAGAAATTAGGGCACAGCCCTATATTTATAGGGAGGGCAACCTTGCGCGAGCGGACCGCGCGAGCGAGCTTCGCGCGCGCGGATCCCTCCGCGAGGGAAAGCTGAGGCTTGTTTTTGGTTTCATAAAAATTTTTCTCTAAGTATAAAGTCCGCTCGAGCGGGCCGCTCCAGCGAGTACCTCGCGCGCACAATTTTAGGCTCGAGAAAAAGCTGAGGCTCTTTTTTCGTTTATTTGAAAAAAAATTCTAAGTCCCAGGTTCGCTCGAGCGGGCCGCTCCAGCGAGGGCCTCGCTCGCGCGATCCCAAGCGCGAGCAAGAACTGAGGCTTGTTATAGAAACGTTCAAAAATTTTGTCTAAGGGAATATCTCGCACGAGCGGACCGCGCCAGCGACCTCTCGCGCGAGCGGGCCGCGCGCGCGAGATGCCAATTTCTCATTTTTCTGTTTTGTTCTCTTGTATAAATGTTCCATTAATTGAAAATTTTCATCTTTTTGGGTTTTTTAAAAGCTCAGACATTGGCCAAACACTATCCACTAGTGTACAAAATTAAAAAAAATTCTAACTAAATCTTGGGTTGCCTCCCAAGAAGCGCTAAGTTTTACGTCGTTAGCTCGACCGATGCACGAGCTCAGTCGAGATAGACCGGGTCTACCAAATCTATAGATTCGATTTCTCTTTCTTCTAGTTCCTCAGTTCGATATGACTTAAGCCGTTGGCCATTTACCTTAAAAGGTGTTCCACCGTTTGTATCTTGGATTTCAATTGCTCCATGCGGGAACACTTGTGTTATAATGAACGGACCGTCCCATCGGGACCTTAGCTTTCTCGAAAATAATCTTAATTTTGAATTAAATAACCATACTCGTTGTCCAACTTCGAAATTCTTTCTTACAATCATTTTATCGTGGAAAGATTTAGATCGTTCTTTGTAGATTCTCGAATTTTCATACGCTTCCTTTCTCAATTCCTCAAGTTCTTGCAATTGAAGTTTACGATGACATCCAACCGCTTTTATATCTTGGTTAAGCATTTTTACGGCCCAATAGGATCGATGTTCAAGTTCCACCGGTAAGTGGCACGCTTTTCCAAATACTAGTCGGTAAGGAGACATCCCGATAGGAGTTTTAAAAGCTGTGCGATATGCCCAAAGCGCATCGGTCAGTCGTTGCGACCAGTCTTTACGGTTTGGACGTACCGTTTTTTCTAATATACTTTTTACCTCTCTATTAGACACTTCAACTTGTCCTTGGGTTTGCGGATGGTACGCGGTTCCTACTTTATGGGTGACGGAATATTTTCGGACGAGGGCTTCGAGGTAACGATTACAGAAATATTTACCCCCGTCGATTATAATTGCCCGTGGCGTACCGAATCGACAAAATATGTTATCTTTTATAAATTGAACCACAACTTTATGGTCATTGGTTCTCGTCGCCACTGCCTCCACCCACTTAGAAACATAGTCGACCGCGACTAAAATATATTCGAAATCACAAGACGAGGGGAACGGACCCATAAAGTCGATACCCCACACATCAAATATTTCTATAATAAGAATTGGGGTCATGGGCATCGCGTCACGATGTGACATGTTCCCTGTTTGTTGACAACGTATGCAGTTCTAACAGAATTCATGTGCGTCTTTAAACAATGTTGGCCAATATAACCCGCTTTGGAGGACTTTAGCGGCCGTTCGACGGCCTCCAAAGTGACCTCCGCATTCTAGAGAGTGACAAAAATTTAATATGGATTTGAACTCACTTTCCGGAACACAACGTCATATAATTTGATCAGAACAGTGTTTAAATAACAGTGGGTCGTCCCAGTAGTAATGTTTAATTTGAGAAAAGAACGGATCTTTGTCTACACGAGACCACGTAGGCGGGATAAATCCCGTTGCTAAGAAATTGACGATGTCACTGAACCACGGACGATTTACGGTAGATAACGCAAATAATTGCTCGTCCAGAAACGAATCCTTTAGAGGTGTAATATCGTTAGATTCTACGAGAATTCGTGACAAATGGTCAGCGACAACATTTTCTGAACTCTTTTTGTCACGTATTTCATAATTAAATTCCTGAAGGAGTAAAATCCATCGGATTAATCGAGGTTTTGTTTCTTTCTTATTCAATAAATGACGCAAAGCAGCATGATCAGTATACACAATAACTTTTGATCCCAATAAATAAGAACGGAATTTGTCGAGGGCAAACACAACCGCAAGTAATTCTTTTTCAGTTGTTGTATAGTTCAATTGCGCGTCATTTAGTGTCTTACTCGCATAGTATATTACGTGAGGGATTTTATTAACTTTTTGTCCCAAAATAGCTCCAACGGCATAATCGGAAGCATCACACATCAATTCAAACGGTAATGACCAATCGGGAGATTGGATTACCGGAGCCGTAGATAGTAAGGTTCGCAACGTCTCAAAAGCCTTCAGACAGTCGTTGTCAAAGATAAAAGGAACATCCTTGGCAAATAGGTTGCACAAGGGGCGTGAAATTTTACTAAAGTCTTTGATAAATCGTTTATAAAAACCGGCATGACCTAGGAAGGAGCGGATCTGACGAGTGGATGATGGCGGTGGAAGTTTGTCTATTAACTCGATTTTCGCTTTATCAACCTCAATACCTCACTTGGATACAACGTGACCCAAAACTATTCCCTCTTGAACCATGAAATGGCTCTTTTCCCAACTTAATACCAAATTTGATTCCTCGCACCGGGCGAGGACTCTCGTAAGATTTTGAAGGCATTCATCAAATGTAGGTCCGAAAACTGAGAAATCGTCCATAAATACTTTGAGAAATTTCTCCACCATGTCCGAAAAGATTGCCATCATATACCGTTGAAAGGTTGCCGGTGCATTGCACAACCCAAACGGCATACGGCGGTAGGCAAAGGTTCCAAAGGGACAGGTGAACGTCGTCTTTTCTTGGTCATCGGGGTAAACGGGCACCTGGTTGTAACCAGAGTATCCATCTAAGAAGCAATAATAACTCTGACCGGACAGACGTTCTAGGATTTGATCAATAAATGGGAGAGGGAAATGAACCTTACGAGTCATTGTATTCAATTTTCTACAGTCAATGCAAACCTGCCAACCAGTAGTTTGCCGGGTGGGTATAAGGACTCCCTTTTCGTTGGGTACAACCGTAATACCTGATTTCTTTCGGACAACCTGAGTTGGGCTGACCCAATTACTATCGGAGATTGGGTAGATAATACTGGCATCTAAGAGTTTTATAACTTCCTTCATAACCACTTCTTTCATGTTAGGGTTGAGACGTCGTTGTATTTCCCTAGATGGTTTAGCATTTTCTTCTAAATTTATTCTATGCATGCAAACTGACGGGTCAATTCCTTTTAAATCGGCGACCGTCCATCCAATCGCCTTCTTATGATTCCTTAGAACCTCGATCAGCTGTACTTCCTAAATTTCAGTTAAATTTGACTCGATTATAACTAGAAGGGTTGCGTTCATTCCTAGGAATGCATATTTTAAAGAATCCGGCAGCGGCTTAAGTTCGAGTGTAGGAGGATACTCAATGGATGGTAAGACCGGTTCATGTGCAAGAGGCGGTAAAGCTTCTATTTTAGGTTTCCATGGAAGTACATTGGTTGTGCTTACTGATTCCAATAAAGTATTTACATCTTCAATATGCGTGTCAATGTTGAAATCCTTAAAATTGAAATGTGATAGGCATGCCTCTAAAGCTTCCTTAGTCAACATAAAAGGCGCTGCCTCTTCGACTAATTCGTCTATTAAGTCTATGGCATAGCAGTCTGCCTCTTCATCATCTCTATGTTGTTGATTAGATGCATTAAAGACGTTAAAACGCACGGTCATGTTACCAAAAGTTATATCCATCACTCTAGTCCTACAGTTAATAATAGAGTTAGCCGTGGCAAGAAACGGGCATCCTAGAATGACCAGGATGTGTTTGCTAGCATCTAAGACTGGTTCGGTGTCTAGCACGATAAAATCGACCGGATAATAGCATCTATCGACTTTCACCAATACATCTTCTACTACCCCTCGTGGAACTTTAATTGACCTATCGGCTAATTGTAAGGTGGCCGCAGTCGGTTTTAGTTCTCTTAAACCCAAATGTTCATATACTGAATAGGGTAGAAAATTCACACTCGCACCTAAATCAAGAAGAGCCCGGTGAATGTATTTATCACCGATGTGACAAGCGATGGTTGGAGTACCCGGGTCTTTGTATTTTAGAGTGTTAGTATTAAACATGGAGCTAACCTTTTCTGTTAGGAACACTTTCTTAGATAAATGGTTTCTAGACTTCCTCTTCTGAGTGCATAGATCCTTTAAGAACTTAGCATACGGGGGTATCTGTTTAATCACATCTAGTAGTGGAATATTAATTTTTACTTCTTTAAAAATTTTAAGAATATCTTCCGGTTTCGTGCTTTTTCTAGTAAAGTGAGCCGGGGCTTCCCCGCTCGGTGGGAATGGCATCCTTGGCACATAATCGGAACGATTCGCTGCTTTTTATGTTTTATTAGATACCAAAGGATTAGCGTTTTTTGAAACTGGAGTTACATTCCCTTTCCTTTTCACCTTTTTCTTTTTCTTTACCCTTATCCTTTCTTGTTTTGGGAGGAGGTACGACCTCCTCAGGACGTTCAGTTGTCCTTGTCAAAACAGCGTTGACTTGGTCGCTTGTCGAACTCACCTCGTACTGACCCTTAGGATTTTGCACAGGTTGACTTGGTAATTTTCCCTCATTACGTCGATTCAATGTATTAGCTAATTGTCCAATTTGAGACTCTAACTTCGCTATGGATTTCGTATGGGAATTTACAAGTTGAGACTGCGATTGCGATTGGGCCTCTAAGGTCTTTAAAGATGCCAACACGCTCTCTTCAAAAGTTTTATCCCTAGGAGGATTCGCACGGAACGGAGGCTGTTGGTATTGGTTTTGTTGATTCGGAGGCTGCTAATATTGATTAGCTTGTGGCTTATACGCATTAGGAAAATTTGTCGTATCGGGTTTCGAATACGGTTTCTCACTATTAGAGTTCCATGAAAGGTTCGGGTGAGGCCCCCATGTCGTGTTTGGTTTATAACCCGTAGGGTTATAATTGGGTCGTTGGAACTGTTGGACAGCATTTATATGTTGTTCTATGAATTCCGGGAATTGGGACGCGGACGGACATGCTAATGTTGAATGCGACGAATCTGAGCATAACTGGCATACTTCAGCAGAAAGAGGTGGGCCTTGCATGCGGCCCATCATCATAAGTTGGTCCATTTTTCTATTTAATTCTTGAATTTCATATGAATGATTAGACTCAACTTTCGCCTCTCTCTTAGGGTGAGGTAGAAGGTGTCCCTCGGGTCGTACGGATACTGCTTGGTGCATAGAGTTTTCACTTAATGTTTCAAATATCTTCCATGCTTCATCGGCACTCTTGTGGAGGAACGTCCCCGCACAAATAGCGTCTACGGTATTTCGGACGGCGGGAATTAATCCCTCATAGAAGACTTGCACCAGCTGCCATTTGGGTATCTGGTGATGAGGGCAAGAACGTAAGAGTTCTTTAAATTGTTCCCATGTATCGTTAAGTGTTTCCCCATCTTGCATTGTAAAATTAGTTATTGACTTTCTAATCTGATTCGTCCTAGTTATGGGGAAATTTTTTTGTAGGAACGCAGTTTGCAACTCATCCCATGTTCTTATTGAATTTGGCTCCAAAAATTGGAGCCAGTACTTCGCCTTATCTTTAAGTGAAAACGGGAAAAAGACGCATTTTTAACTCATCATCTGTTAAGTTCTGAATCTTTAAAGTCGCACAGATACCTTGAAATTCACCTAAATGATTATAAGGATCTTCCTTAACACGCCCGTGAAATGACGGAAGGAGCGCAATAGTTGACGATTTGATTTCAAAGTGGGCTGCCGTCACTTCCGGTAATGCAATACACGACGGTGGTGTGTAGGCAGTAGGAGTAAAATAGTCCTTTAATGGTGGTGGTGGGGGTATGTTAAGATTATCCTCATTATTCTGATTGTTTCCATTATTCCGGTTATGTCCAAAATTGGCCATAGGAATAGGTTCGATTTTTATCGTTTTAGTTTTTCTTAAACGGTTAAGGGTACTACGGATTTCTGATTCAAACAAAGATGACGGTTCCGGTGTGGACTCGTCGTCTAACATCAACCGAGCTCTTGCAGCTTGGGTTGATGATCTAAGGCCTCTAAGTGTGCGTTCAAGTTCGAGATTAAGCGGATTTAATTTAGGTTTAGTTGAACGAGTACCAAACATACACTAAGGACTGACTCAAATTAAAAAAAAAAAAAAAAAAATAGCTACGCTAATAACCAAGCATGCAAGCACACAAGACTAATATGATGCATGACATTATCCTGTAATGCAATGACCGCGTCAAGCCCAGCGTCCCGGGTTTCCTAGCTAATGCAATGCTGACTCCACACCTACCCTAATGCAAGTATTGCGTCTCAGCGCCCTGACTTACAGTGATTCGATGCGAAATTTAAATAACGGATTTACTTGGTGATTTTAAATTGATTGCAATTTTATTTTCTTTCAGGTCCGCGTAAGCTCCGTTGATATGCACAGCTGCTCCACTCGATTGTGCTAGAATTGATACTTTAAAGTCTGCAACCAAGGATAATTTTAGCGACTCGATAATGAAATTGAAAACAATGAATGTAAAATAGACACTAATATTTACTAACTAAGTAGATTATAAATCTAATAAATAACGACAAAATTATTTCAATCCCCGGCAACGGCGCCAAAAATTGATCTTGTTAGAATCAAGATATAAAAGTATGCTTATTTGTGCTTTACTTTCAAAAGATTTGTAGTGTGGAAAGTAAAGGTCGAACCCACAGAGATTGTTAACTTTTAATCCTTTAATTACTAAAATCTAATCTATCTAGTTATAAGAATATCGGTAGTTTGATTGGTTTAGAATTTGATTATTACTACTAATTAAACTATGAAGTAAACTATGAAATTATAGAAACAAAATCTAGAATCAAATCTAAGTAAACTTGTATGCGAAATTCAAAGTGGATTTAAATATATGGAGATGAGATCTAGGATTACAATTCCACCTCTAACTATGCATTGGGGTTCTATACTTCCTAATCTAAGTTCTATGTATGGATAGTTATGATCTATCGTAGCTACAAGCCCAATAGTATCATCAAGAGAATATTGTTAGTTCAATCTAAGCATAATCCATCTATGGTTCACATGAATTATCTACCTATAACTAGGGTGTAGCATAACTCATCTTTCCTAAGCATGAGTTATAAAAGATGTAAACATCATAATCACATAAGCACCATTGTATGTAAATACTCCTATCAATCACAGAAATCAAGGACTATTGAGTTCAATAAGCATAAGGAAAAATCTAAGACAAGAATAGATCCAAAATACTATTGATTATTAGCATTAAAAATTGATTATGTATAAATAATCCACCAACATACAATCCCTATCCCAAAACATAGAATCCTAGAGTAGAAAAGCATAGAAAATCCCCCTTTACATAGTTAGGGTTTCATTGAAACCCTAGATTAGGAGTTTAGTTGCTCATGATGGTTGAAAGCATCAAGATTGAGTTGATGTAAGCCATTAGAAACCTTCAAGCTTGCTCTTCTCCTTCCCTTGCCTTCAAAGCCTTCAATGAATGTATATGAATAGCTCTCTCGGTGTGTAACCCCAAATACTTATAAAATTTCCATATATATAGAGTTTACAAGGGTTTTTGGAAGCTTTCCAACTCGTATTGCACTAAAACAGAGGTTATTTCCAATCTGGACGTCATTAAGCAATTTCGTTTGCACGGGGCTCTTCAGAATAGTTAAATACATAACTTCGGTTTTTGTACAGATCACGCGAGCGAGCCGCTCACGCGAGTGACTTTTTTCAGCTTCTTTCTGCCTACTTTTTTACCTTATTTAACCAGATCTCCTTATTTTCTTCTAAAACCTGACAGAAAATAGAAAATAAAGTAAAACTACACAAAAATAGGGTAAAAACAGCTAACAAATGTGAATTAAGGCGTATAATTAGGATTTGTTCTCTCCCGATCACTTTACGTCAAGGTTTTGGAGAAGTTTGCAAAAAGCTATGGGTACGAAGTTAAGTTTCAGTACCGCATTTCATCCTCAGACCGACGGACAGTCAGAGCGTATGATTTAGACCTTGGAAGATATGTTGAGATTGTATGTATTAGACTTTGGGAATGATTGGGAGCACAACTTGTCGTTAATTGAATTTGTTTATAACAATGGATTCCAGTCAAGTATCGGAATGGCACCGTATGAAGCTTTGTATGGCCGTAAGTGCGATCACTGGTTTGTTGGACCGAGGTTGGAGAAAGAAGGTTGTTAGGACCTGAGATAGTATAAATGACTACCGAAAAGGTAAAATTGATTCAGAAACACGTCTTAAGGTAGCTGAGAGCTGTTATAAGAGCTATGTGGACTCTAAACGACGACCGACGAATTTTGAAGTTGAAGATTTCGTATACTTGCGAGCATCGCCTTCAAAGGGCATTATACGATTCGGAAAGAGAGGAAAGCTCAATCTGAGATTTATAGGACCTTTTGAGATCCTAGAGAGGGTAGGACTAGTGGCTTACCGATTGGCTTCATCATCAGAAATGGAACATGTGCACAATGTGTTTCATGTATCAATGTTGAGACGTTGTATACCGGATGCGAGTAAGATTATAACGCCAGAATCGTTACAAATCCAAGGAGACTTAACCTATGTTGAACATCCTGTAGAGATCTTGGATCGCAAAGAACAAGTTTTGAGAACCAAGACAATTCCAATGGTGAAAGTGCTATGGCGTAGCCATACGATGGAGGAGGCTACATGGGAAAATGAGGAAGACATGAAGAATGGGTATCCGTACTTATTCGACGCATGAGGTAAAGTTTGGGGACAAACTTCCTTTTTGGAGGGGAGAGTTGTCACACCCGTTCCAGAAATTCATGGTTTTGAAAATGCATAACTTGAGATTGTGGAATTATTAATGTTATTAATAATTGGAGTTGAGTTGACGTGGGTCAACGGTGAGGTGTCAGTGAGGACACGAGAACATGGAATTTCACAGTTGCATGGGCATGACTAAATGACATTTATATGATTTAAATGTTATCTGACCTATCTGGTATTTTATGAATAGTAATTTTATCTGTGTTGTAGAAATTCTGGTAATCTTTGATATTATTATATCATTTTAAAAACTGTGGTGAGAACGTGAGTGCCACGTTAAATAAAAGGTAGGTTGTGTAGAGATTTCACATAACTTAGTTTTCGAACGTGATTTTTGAACCCAAACGAAACTTAGTCAGAAACTTTTGAAATTTATAATTTTCACTCATAAAGGCATAAAATGAACGTGTGCAAAGTTTCGAGAGCTAATTAGAAGTTTGAGGAACTCGTGAGGAGGTAAACGCAATTTCCGAAGAGTTTGCCTATATGTAGTAGTGGATGAGATTCATTCTCATCCAAAACTTTCAAAATATCTTGAGAGATGAGAGAGAAGGAGATTTGGTGTTTCAGGCTTTGCGACGCCGATCGACGACCGTTCGTCCGTCAGATTTTCTCCAGATTTTAGATTTGAACTCGTGGAGGTAAGAGCTACGTTTTGATACTACTTAGGCCGTGTTTGGCCAATTTTTGTAAAAATCTTAATTCTAGACTTTTGGGGAAAACCCAGTAAAACACGTAGGAATCGCGTATAATTTGGAATCCGACGTTTATTTAGCTCCCTAGACGATCCTTCAAAGTTTGAAGAAAATCGCACGAGGTATGAATTCTAGATCTATGAAATATATGGATTTTCATGTTTTGAACATCAGTTTTGATATCTTTGGATCCGGGCAAAATTCATGTATTAGTTAGGCCCGTTAATTATGCACGTGAAATTATATGAAAAGCACGTATAACTGTTTATGTGAGCATGTTATGTGTCTACTTGGGTCAAAGGGGAGTTTGGTGCAAATTCATCCGGGGTAAGCTCCTCGAACCTTGAGGATTGTGATTTTGATTGTGATAGTGATGAAATTGGAATTGTGGTTGTGTCTGGTATGGAGGTGGGCCCAACCAGGACACTGTACCTGGTATGGAGGAAGGCTCAACCAGTGTACGAGATACGTGGGAGAGGTGGGCCTCCTACGGCATCGACCGGATGAATGCGTACCACTCACCCTAGAGACTATTTTCTATGTGTTTTAGATGCTTAATCCATGAACTGTCATATAAGCATACATTTAGAATTGTGCACTCAGCATATAGCTGAGCAGTGGAGATATACTCCATTGCAGGTAAGAAGAAAGACAAGAAAAAGCGTGAGGAGTGAGGCCGTTGAGGAACGCCGGGGAACCACATTTGTATATGTTTTTGTTTTAATCCTAAAACTTGCGTAAGTATTGGAAAATTGTAATATGTTGTAATAGAACCATGGATTAGTTTTGTAGTATTGTAATCTTGTAATTGAACGTCTGTAGTTATGTTTTAAAACGTTTCAAGTTAGTGGTGGTTGTGATTATTGTTGATATGGAGAAGCATGAGTTGTGATTTTTCATACAGGGCTGCCCAGCAGGGGAGCAGTCGACTGGACCCTGGATCAGTCGACTGAATCCCGTGGGGTTTAGACACTGAAAGTGAATAGTATTAGAAGCAGTCGACTGGACCGTCCCTCAGTCGACTGGACCACTGTAGATTTTAGCTACTGATCCAAATAGTAACCAGATCAGTCGACTGGGTTCCCTGATCAGTCGACTGAACATTTGATGAGAAATATGGGTTTTGGTTTCTGCCAGGCACAATCGACTGGACCCTATTACAGTCGACTGGGCCTCTGTTTTCAAAACTGATTCTTTTGGACGTGTTTCTAATTGGCCAAAACTTTTTATAACTCTGATTTTAAAGGATTTTAATAATATTTTTCGCTGCTATTTGACTTTAATGGAATTGGATGAGCCTTGGTGGCGTGCCATGTGTCCTATTTCCACGCGTAGTGAGATGGGTCGTGACACATTAAACTTTCTAGAACTATTAGAGGAAGCTGAGCGTGATATCCACCGATTATGGATAGACTTTGAGACAACACGGATGGCTTCGGGTGTAGGAGTTGTAGACCACATATTGAAAAAGGAAAGTATATGCAACGAACTAGGTATTGCCCGTGCCCGAGGGCACTACTGGTAGGGTTGAAAATGGTTCGATTGGGTTCCATTCGAGGCGATTTTTAGTCAAACCAATCGATTTCGGTTCGGATCGATTTAGTGTAAAGGTGTGTTTGATAACCCAATTAAGTGGTGAAAATGAAAACTTTCAGCACTTATTTGTTTTCAGTGCGTTTGATAAAGTATCACTTAATTGAAAATGCAGCCAAAAAATCACTGAAAACTTTAACTGAAAAATTTCTACTGAAAATATTCATTGAATATAGTCTATTTCAGTAGTTAAAAATATGTTTTCAATACTATAAATTCAATCGCTTAAAATTTTCAGTACTTAAAATTCAGCACTTAATTTTCAGTACTTAATTTTCAGTTTTATCAAAGCACCCTAAATGTTCGATTCGATTTATCTACTGCATGAAAATTTTGAAAATCGGCCGAACCGATCGGTTCGGTCAATATGATCGGTTTTGTTACACCCCAAACTACCAGAAAAAAAAATTTAAAAAAGATTTAAAAAATGAGGAGTATAAACTTTTTTAACTCTAAAATTTTAACTTAAAAAAAAGATTCATCATTAAAATTTGACAAAGTCAACTTTGTTATTTTGATGTTAGATTCTGGGAACATTCATTACCAAAAACTTCAAGCACCCGTGCATTTACTCAGTATTTAACTCCATGTGCCATCGGCACTCAATACAATTCTATATGTATTTTAACAACAAAGAGAGAAGGATACGATACACTTATCCGGTAATACTACAACTGGAAAATTCAATATAAATGCATCATAGGCTCACATTTGGTACAATTGTTATCATTGATTAGATATTGCCCATGCCTAAAGGCATTATCCATTGATTTTAATACATGTGTTTGGTTGTTAGCTATTCATATTTCGTTGTCACTTAATACATTATTCATTCAATATAGATGGTCTTATATTAGATACAAAATTTCATACCTATCTCTATATAATAAAAAAACAAACACACTTTTTATTGTTGTAACTTAATGTTTTAGCAACAAAGAAAGAATTACATAGTCCATCATTAAAATTATGAAATATTACAAACAGAAAAGTCTTGCATGCTAAAATTCTAAAATATGACAATAAGATTCATCACCAGTACCAATATAAAGAACATAAAAAGGGAATTATGATTTTCATTTCTTGGATGATCCTTTACGATCTTCGGGCGTCCAACCATACATTTTCCTCATCATTCTACAGAACAAAGTTATATCCAATACAATACACCTTCCCATGTGAGGAGTATACACAGCAAGCTGATTAGTATTCAACAAAGGAACTACTTTCTTTTTGAATGGGGGTGCTGGAACAGGGAAGACATTTTTGTGCAACACAGTTGCAGCTAAATGTTGTAGCCTTGGTCATATTGTTGTTACGGTGGCTGCATCGGGTATTGCTTCTTTGCTATTGGTGGGAGGTCGCACTGCACATTCTACGTTTAGCATTCCTACAGAACGAAGTTGTATCCAATACAATACACCTTCCCATGTGAGGAATATACACACCAAGCTGATAATGTATTCAACAAAGAAACTACTTTCTTTTTTAATGGGGGTGCTGGAACAGGGAAGACATTTTTGTACAACACAGTTGTAGCTAAATGTCGTAGCCTTGGTCATACTGTTGTTATGGTGGCTTCATCGGGTATTGCTTCTCTGTTATTGATGGGAGGTCGCACTGCACATTCTACGTTTAGCATTCCATTGGATATGCTAGAAAACTCAATTTGTGGGTTTTCAAAGCAATCAGCTCAGGTAGAATTGTTTAGACACACAAAGCTAATAATCTGGAATGAAGTTCCAATGCAGCATAGATATTGCGTTGAAGCAGTTGATCGGACACTGCAAGATATTTGTGAGAATGGGATGTCATTTGGGGGAATCACCATTGTGCTTGGGGGAGACTTCCGACAAATCTTACCAGTTATACCAAGAGGGCTTCGTGAGCAGATTGTGGCTGCATCACTAAGACGGTCTAATCTCTGGCAGAAAATACACATATTAACCTTGAACGTGAACATACATCTCAATAGCACAAACCATGCAAATACTAATTTTGCAAAGTTTTTGATCGAGGTAATTTTTCTACCCCCAAATTTTTTTATGATATTCATTTATGACACTTTAATTTATCATTTTAATGATTTAAACAACATTGTAATTTTCATTAGATTGGGTCAAATCCAGAAGAAGTCATACAACTTCCACCAACAATACGCAAGTGCCATAACCTAGATGAACTATTATCCATTGTTTATCCGGAGTTGAATGTCGTGAGTACAGTGACCCCAACATTTCTAACTGAACGCACAATTCTTTCTACACGAAATGACGACGTTAGTACTATCAATACTGTCGCACTGAATCTTTTTCCTAGGGAGGTAGTTTCATATCTCGCTGCTGACAAATTGTCTAAAGATGATGAAGTTGATTGTACCATTACAACCAGATATCCGAATGAGTACTTAAATTCGTTGGATCCTACTGGACTACCACCCTTTAAGTTGGACTTGAAAGTAGGACGCCCAATAATGTTGCTGAGAAACATTGCCTCAAAGGATGGACTTTGTAATGGAACGCGACTGATGGTTGTCGGGTGTAAATCGTGTGTAATTCACGAATTCTGATCCGAGATAAATCTGGAGATTTGGTCTTCATTCCAAGAATGTCATTAACTCCGTCATCTTTGGAACTTCCTTTTACAATGACGAGACGGCAGTTCCCAATCCGGTTGGCATATATAAATCTCAAGGATAATCTGTGAACTATGTTGGGGTAGATTTGCGCACACCTGTATTTAGCCATGGACAACTATATGTTGCACTATCCCGATGTACAAATTATGATCGTGTAAGTATTCTTCTACCAAAAGATGGAGTAGATACTACGACAAACATCGTTTACCCAGAGGTTTTGTTATAGTGTTATTCTTTAGTATAAAGGTAAATTATACTAATTTTAATAAATTACAAACTCTTGAATAATATGTCTACTTTACTTACATTTAAATATTTGTAGGTCTGGAAGAGGATGTGTAGGGACTCCGAGTGGATAAACAAACCGAAGCTTTTCAGATGGAAAGGAAATAGTGAGGTAAGTTTAACCTATCTATATAAATTAATTTTAATAATAGCGGTACACATTTTTAGTACTAATTTCTTTGTTGAATACATAATCAGCTTGCTGTGTATATTCCTCACATGGGCAGGTGTATTGTATTGGATACAACTTCGTTCTGTAGGATGATGAGGAAATGTATGGTTGGACGCCCGAAGATCGTAAAGGATCATCCAGGAAATGAAAATCATAATTCTCTTTTTATGTTCTTTATATTGGTACTAGTGATGAATCTTAATGTCATATTTTAGAATTTTAGCATGCAAGACTTTTCTGTTTGTAACATTTCAGAATTTTAATGATGGACTATGTAATTCTTTCTTTATTGCTAAAACTTTAAGTTACAACAATAAAAAGTGTGTATGTTTTTTATTATATAGAGATAGGTATGAAATTGTGTATCTAATATAAGACCATCTATATTTAATGAATAATGTATTAAGTGACAACGAAATATGAATAGCTAACAGCCAAACACATGTATTAAAATCAATTGATAATGCCTTTAGGCATGGGTAATATCTAATTGACGATAACAATTGTACCAAATGTGAGCCTATGATGCATTTATATTGAATTTTCCAATTGTAGTATTACCGGATAAGTGTATCGTATCCTTCTCTCTTTGTTGTTAAAATACATATAGAATTGTATTGAGTGCCGATGGCACATGAAGTTAAATACTGAGTGAATGCACGGGTACTAGAAGTTTTTGGCAATGCATGTTCCCAGAATCTAACATCAAAATAACAAAGTTGACTTTGTCGAATTTTTATGATGAATCTTTTTTTAAGTTATAATTTTAGAGTTAAAAAAGTCTATACTCCTCATTTTTTAAATCCTTTTTCTTCCCGGTAGTTTGGGGTGTAACAAAACCGAACCGAACCGATCGGTTCGGTCGATTTTCAAAATTTTCATGCAGTAGATAAATCGAACCGAACCGAACATTTACACTAAATCGATCCGAACCGAAATCGATTGGTTTGACTAAAAATCGCCCCAAATGGAACCCAACCGAACCATTTTCAACCCTATCGATAGTGCCCTCGGGCACGGACAATACCTAGTTCGTTGCATATACTTTCCTTTTTCAATATGTGGTCTACAACTCCTACACTCGAAGCCATCCGGGTTGTCTCTAAGTCTATCCATAATGGGTGGATATCGCGCTCAGCTTCCTCTAATAGTTCTAGAAAGTCAAATGCATCATCCGGTTGGTGTCTAATAAATATATCTTCAACAACATCATCCCAACATGATGGTAGCGAATCAGCTATTATTTCCATTATATCTTTTTCTGACAAACATTTATGTGTGTTCCTTAATTGACCACATAATGCAATTACATTTGTGTCATACACCCATATGGGAGTGCCTTCTTCAAAAGTCATATTTGCAAGTTGATTCATAATATTTTTATGAAGAAGACGCACACTAACGCGTGCCATTATAGGGGGTCTAATAACCATCTGCATAAACATATATGAATGTATTATTTAAGATTAAAAAATTAAAAAAGAAAACATTAAATTAGAAATTTTACTAAGTGGTGTACTAAAGAATACATCTAATTACAACTGTCATTAATCTCCAACGTGATGGAGATAATCTCCAAATTGTGATGGAAGAGAACATGTGTTAAGTTCCCTACAATATTAAAAAAAATGAGTTACTTTTCATATTGGTATCCACTTTTACGTAAATATTTATTAATATAAAGATTTATTAGTCATCGAAAATAAAAAAATAATAATAAAAAAAGTACATATACAAATTCAACCTTGGCCTTTAACCCAAAAAAAAAAAAACATTGGGCTTAGAATTCATAACCTACATATCTGACTTCTTACTTTGGTTTTGATTCAACCCTTAGTCTTGGAAAGTTTGAAATTTCTCACAGCAAAATTCTAAAATGCAATAGTTGTGGCCACGTAATAGTTTGTGTGTGTAGAGACTAACTTTATATAAAACAAACATAATTAGGAGATCGAGGGAAAGAGTGGTACCGAGATAAGGAGAAAATAACAATTAAGGAAACAACAATTTTTTAAAAATAAATAACAAATTTTTTTTTTTTTTTGAATTTTCTTTCTTTAGAAAAAACCAATCACAATGTTTAACAATAGAACTTTCAAAGTCATATTTAGCAAAATTAGCAGCAAAATTTCTCCATGTATACATTGACTGAAACCAATACAAACAGTTGTTGGCTATGTAATGATCCTGATTGAAGGAGTATCCATTGTTGATGTGCAAAATAATAGAACTTCTAGAAATTTTAAGAACATTCAACAAATCTTAAAAGACATTACAGTCAAGGAGTGATTTGTAAATCAATTCCTGATTGAACAGTGCAAAGACATGGAATAAAGCCTTTGATCCACAATAATACAACTCACAATCTTGCTCAAAAAGTATTGCCAATCCCAGTCTCAAGCTTATGAAATGACTAAACATAGCAATTGAACCTATTCTCAGAAATCAAATACTCTTTAGTATAATCCAAATACTCTTTTTTATTTTATTTTTTGAACTTTCTTTCTTTGGAGAAAAATTTTGCTAATAACTACTTTATATGCCATCAGCGCTTAAAATAGTATAATCCAAATACTCTTTTTTTATTTGTTTTTTTGAAGTTTCTTTCTTTGGAGAAAACCAATCACAATGTTGGTTGCTTTAACGATAGAACTTTCAAAGTCAGATTTAGTAAAATTAAAGAAGCAGAGAGTTTGTCAACAAAATTTCTCCATGTATACATTGACTTAAATTTCTCTAATGATAATTGTGAGAATAATCCAAGCAAATAAACAGAGTGATAAACCTTCAACTCATTACAAAAAATTAGTAAGAGGGGTAGTGAGAATCTGAATGAGGGATGGAAGAGATACTGAAAAAAAATTGAAAAGAGATGAAAGAGAAAGACAGGCAGGACATGAAAGAGAAACACAAAACACTATTGATGAGAGAGAAAATAAAAAATAATTTATTTGTTTGCTACAATATTAATGCTTTTTAATAAATATTAATGTGATTCCATTTGTACTGCTTATCAAAAAAGGTAAAGGCTAAAGACACTTAGTAAAAAAGGCTAAAGGCACTTTGAAGTCTAATTCTAGAATTGAAGTCGGTTTTTCCAATTCTTTGGGTTTTTTCCTTTAATTGCGATTGATTTTAGGTTTCTGATACAAATCACACTAAAAGAGCTTAAAAAATTGATTCAACTGAGTACCAAAGACTGTATCAACCCATGATTTCAATCCTTGTGCCCTTTACAAAAGTGGTGCATTTTTAGTTGTACAAATTCATGCAACAATTAGGATAAAAGGAAAGACAACATATAAGGTAGAATACCATACATTCACGAATACGACTCACACCAAATTAATGCAACAATTTGCACGTGTATACTCAAATTAGACAATCATGTACAACTTAATTGAAAACCCACCCAAGTTTTTGTTATTAGTGTATTGCATTGGTCTTCCCCAAGGGACCAACCCCCTTCCGCAACAAAAAAAAAAATAGAAGAAGTAGAAGAAGAGAATATTACAGAATTTAGTAGAGTTTAGCATCCAAAAAAGAGAGAAACCAAGGCAGAGAAATGTACAGAAAAATCAAAGATGCATAAAATAAACATAAGTAAATCTCGAAATGTGAGATAATTCACTTTGTGAGAATAAAGTCAATATAATAATGGTTGAAATGCGTGCCTTAAGCCATAGCCATATAGATCATGGTGAAATAACTCAAACAAACGCAAAGACCTAAGGACCTAAATCTCTACCTACCCTTTAGTGAGATGTGATAGGCCATTAATCGAATCAAAACACCATATTAATTCTAAATGAAAAATTTATATTCTATTTCACGAATCAAAACACCATTAATCGGACCATTAATCGAAAGCAAACAGAGCTGTAAGAAATATGAAATCTAAGAGGTACTGCATTAAAAAAATCCTACAGGTCTACAAAAAGCTGGTTTGTGGAAGAAAAAAAAAAACAAAATAGGAACCACAATAAGGCTAAGACATAAATGAGAGAAATAATTATAGCATGAGGCTACCCTTGCATGGATTGAACATAGCTATTGAACATACCATGAAGCCACCCAAAGTGCACTTGATTGTAAAAAAAAAAAAGTCTAATTCTAGATTAAAGGCTCTTTTAGGATTGAAGTCGGTTTTTTCCAATTCTTTTCAGAGCATTCTCATAAACCTAAAATCAATCGCAATTAAAGGAAATTCTTGTTGTGATTCCATAGCTTTGCACCAAATTATCAATTGAGGAACATACCTTAATCAAAGCTTGCTCAAAGGAATCCGGTAATGATTGTTTTAGAGTTTCCAGATCACTCGAATGAGCCGTGAAATTGAGAGGAAGTGGAACAGGAAGAGAAAGGGGAAGAGACGTGATGAGTGTATATAATTTCTGCATTTTAAAAGAATCAATATATGTACACATTAGTAATAGAAGTTGTATCACTTTTTTTTAAAGGAAAATAAGTTGTTTCCTAAATGTGTGTATATTTAACATATATCAATGATTCAATGTGAGCGGCAAACAAAAATGGTAAAAAAGAATAGCATACTAAACAATAAGTTGTTTCCTAAATGTATGTATATTTAACATATATAAATGATTCAATGTGGGCGGCAAAATGGTGAAAAAATATAGACTATGAGTTGTTTCCTATATGTATGTATAACCCGTTATTGCACTACGTTAAAAAAATGTATGAACAGTTTGGTTTTTTTCAAGTATTACATTTTACTGTGTTAAGAAAATGAGAACAAATTAGAAAAACACTTTTGACATTTTGCACAGAATACATGTTTTCAACCAATCGATTGAAACCCGTATTAATAGAAACATCATCAATAGAAACCCGTATTACATCATCAATAGGGGAGTGTACATCAAATCAACCCTTTTTGGATAAAAATTGGGAAGTAATAGAATTACTCGTTTCAAAATTAAATTGCTACTTAGTATGTAAGAATTCGATTTGTAGTAATTAAATACAGCAAAATCTCGTTTCAAAATTAAATTGCTACTTAGTATGTAAGAATTCGATTTGCAGTAATTAAATACAGCAAATTCGTATTACCATATGAATTTTATGTCACTGCCCAAAGAATCACAAACTCTTACTTATGCAATGCTCTATTTTTTATTACATACAGAGTAAGAACACATGAAAAAGTAGGAGAAAGAAGATAACTTCAGAGAATAAATATAAAACTTGGACATACCTGTCAAATGGATTGTGAGAGAGAGAGAGAGAACTTCAGAGAGATAACCTATTGACTGTGTAAGAAAATGGAGTGTTGGAAGTGTATACATATAATAAAGATTTAGGGACAGAGATTGTGATTGAGGAGAGCTAATTTTGCTAGGAACAGAGATTTTAGGAACGGAGATTTTGATAATTTTGCTATGAGAGATAATTTTGATAGGGAGAGATTTGGTTATAATTGATTGTGATTGACTGAATAATTCTATATTATATTTCAGGAAATTAACAAAAAAATTTCAGAACGCAAACATTTTAGGAATCGAGATTTTGAAAGGAAAGAAATAAAAATATGTGTGGAGATTTTGAAAAGGATATAGCAAAATGGAAAGATTTGCAAAATGGAAACATTGAATCTCAGATTTCTGATTTCCATAGAAAAAAAATGGAAAGATGTGCAAAATCTATAGAATTGCAGACATGTTTGTAAAAAGAAATACCAATCACATGCAATCAAATACCAATCACATGCAGAATCTATACAATTGCAAACATAATCAAAGAAAGAAAAAAGAAAAATAAAAAGAAAGGAAACTAAAAAGAAAAGAAAAAGAAAAGGGGAAAAAAAAAACCAAAGACATAATCAAGCAAGAAAGAAAAAAAGAAAATCAAACAATCAAAACATGAATTTCGAACTGTTTATCTCTTTGCCCATGTCAAGCTCCGTTATCTTACAGATCTGTAGTTTTTAATTTTCTTGAAAAAGAAAAAATTTAAGTGTATAATAATGATATTTTAATGCAACAGATCCCAAACCAAAATGGGTTTCGAAACCCTTTCTTGTCGGTGGAGCTTGAATTTTCGAAACCCTTTTGACCAGAGATCGAAACACGGGCTTAGACTGGAGCTTGAATCCTCAAAAAAAATTTCTTGACCGAAGATTGAAGCCACTACCGATCGAAACAAAAGGGTGTCTGGCTTTTGGGTGAGAAATCGAACAGAATCAAAACGTGAACAGATCTCTTCGGAACCAGATCTGTTCGTACGGACCCGAGCTTCTTCAAAACAGAGAGCTTTTGGGGTTGTGAGGTGCGGCGGTGGTGTGGTTCTGGGTGAGGGGGTTATGAGGGGGAGAGAGAGAGGGGTTGTGAGGTGCGCGGTGGTGGTGTGGTTCTGGGTAAGGGATTTGGAGATGCGGGGTTGTGAGGTCTGGCGGTGGTGTGCTGGTGGGTGAGGTAGGTTAATGTGAGGGGGTTGTGAGGTAGAGAGAGAGAGAGAGGGAGAGAGAGAGAGAAGGGTTGTGAGGTGCGGTGGTGATGTGGTTCTGGGTGAGGGATGTTGTGAGGTGACGTGGTGGTGTGGTGGTTGGTGAGGTAGGTTGTGAGGGGGCTGTAAGAGAGAGAGAGAGAGAGAGAGAGAGAGAGACGAGTACTGGGATTAGAGATAGGAATAGTGAGATAGGGTTTTGAGGGTTCCAAAATATTACACTCAAACTCAGCAATCTAAGTCACATTTTCTTATCCTAGTCACTTGTCCTAATAGGATACAGTCCTACAATATAATATAGATATATATATATATATAGTACTGCAAGTGCCACGTTGGACCGTCGGTGCTGCCCACCCAACAACACCCATCCTGTTGGTATATGAAAATGGGTAATATTTGGGGCATAGACACTTACAAACACACACTCTCTCTCTCTTAGATGGCACTGTGGATACTGTGGGATCCATTGAAATTATCTGAACCCCACAATGTCACCTAAAAGAGAAATAAAATGTGTTTGTAAGTGTTTGTGCCCTAATATTATTATATGAAAAATAGAGAGAGAACTAAGGTCACACATGAATTGGTTTTAAGTCCCTTACCCCAAATTATATTTTAAAAAATAAATAATTAAAAAAAAAGACTACTAGCGGGTCGGTTCAGCCCGCCCAAGTTCTCAACTTGTCTTTATCTTCTTCTCCATCGGTTCATAAATCAGATACTCTTATCTTCTTGCAGAATTAGGGACTGTTTGAGTCACAGCACAAAAATGGCAACAATGGCTGCTCTGCAGAGCTCCTTCACGGCTCTTTCTCTCTCCTCAAATTCCTTATTGGGTCAACGCTTATCACCCTCTTTCACCCCACCTCTGGTATGTGATTTTTCCTCCCAAATTTCGTTTCTTTGTAGCTCTTAACGCATATTATTCTGATATTAGAAGTTCAGAGTTGGATATACCTAAGTGTTGTTGAGATTTTGCTTGCTGTGTTTTTTTTTATTTTTATTTATTATTATTATTATTATTATTTTTTTTTTTTAGGTTGATATTTGGAACTGGGTATTGCAAAGTGTGAGTAACTGTGCATTATAATTTATTTGGATAGTCATCCAAAACCCAAAACAAATTACAATTTTTTAGATTGTTTGGGCTATGATAATTTAGATCTGTGCATTGCAAAGTGTTTGAGCAACTGCTCATTATTTGGACAACCATCCAAAACCCCCAAAAAATTACAATTTCTTTATTTTATTATTATTGTTATTATTATTATTATTTTATTTAAATTTTTTTTTTTATAATAATCTTCACATGGTACTTGCTGTTAAAATGGAGCAATGTTTTTTTTTTCGGAAAAAGGGTTAATCGAAAAAAGAAAAGTCAAGAGGCAAGTACAAAAAGTACAAGGGCATACCCCAGATATACAATGGAGATCAAACAACTTGCTAGGCACAGAGGATAGAGTCCATTCTACAGACAAGTCCATAGAATAGGCTCCATCCCTAACTAGCTACTTAGACCACATCGAAATACTGGCCTAAAAATTAAGTAGGTTGCCAAGGTCTGTGGCGACCCTTAGGACGGCTTCCACTGATCTTCATCTTCGCTTCCCTATTCCTCTGTCGGGAGGAAAGGGAAATAGCAGGAGCCGGGGAACCATCCTCAAGCTCATCCTCACTCTCTTCAATCTCCCCTTCAAGGTTGTAACTAGGAGGCTCTCGCACTTCTGGTTCATCATCAACCTCTTGAACATTTTGAGGAAGAACAGCGAACATATTACTCTCCATCCGGGTAGCAGGTCTAGTGTCCTCAGGCACCTTAGAGGAGCTAGCTTCATTTTGCATCCCACTAGCAAATCCGACCTTGGACTTACCCTTACCAATCACTACATTCCATTGTCCCTCGCTCTGAGACCCGACTTTAGGACTCTTCCCACTCTCTTGCTCATCTGATGATCTTTCTTTGAAACTATTTTCCAAACACCAACCTCCTTTTTCTTGTAGCTACTTTGATAATTAGGCATCTGTTTCACAACTTTAGAGCAGTCATGCCCAAACTTGCGGCACTTTGAACATCTGATGGGGGACCATTGGTACTCCACATGAATTTTAGACAATACTAGTCCTCCACTATTCTCATCTTTTGCTTCAATATTAAAGTCAGGAATGAGGTCCTGCTCAACATTAACCTTAATGCAGATCCTGGCAAAGGTGATCCGTCTACGGGAAGCAGTCAGTTTGTCCACACGTAAAGGTCTGCCAATGAAACTAGCAATAAAACTTAAACCTTTGGGGTTCCAATACTCTAGAGGGATTCCATAGAAATTGACCCAAATAGGAATGGTCTGTATAGCCTCTTTATCTGACCTGAGGTTTGGTTTCCATGGCCTTAAAAAGAATGGGTTGCCCAGCTATGTGCCAAGGACCCCCCTCTAAGATATCATCTCTTCTTTCTGAACTTGAGAATGTAAAGAAGAAAAATCCAGAATCCGTAGCAAGAGTGCCAACAAGACCTTCTTTACCCCAAAACCTCTCCGTAGCCGTAATGACCAGGGAGTAAGGGAGTTTCCTCCCCACAAAGTGTCCTACGGTCCTACCAGAGTGGTTGCCCAATCTTTCTTCCCCTCTTCTGTTAGGATTTTAGGGACTGTGAGAGTCAAAAGCTCATTTCTAGTGCCATGATCAACATAACCCAAATTGAATGGAGCAATATTGTCAAAAACATTTTTTGAAAGCTTCTCAATAGAGTATGTACCAACCTCTGAGGTGAGGAGAGCAGTGTGCTTAGAAAACAAAGAAGCAAAAGAAACATGCCTTTGCTGGGAATAAGGAACAGTGGGCAAAGGGGCAAGCTTAGTATCATGAGTAGCTGACACGTGGATAGACCAATCAACTCGTGAAGTAGCCTCCCAAGGGGTAGTATGGTCTTGCTGATTGCACATGCATGGAGAACTCATCAAATTGGTGGTGGGGCCCAAGTCACCTTTAATTAACATTGGAGCCGCAATAGAAGGATCATTGGAAGAACATGTAGCTTTAACATGTGGTGGACCCACCTTATTAGCAAAAGCTAAGCAGCAAACACTAGGTTCCACATTGGCAGCAGCAAGGCAGCTAGCATTAAGAGTTGACTGGGTGGGACCCACGTGATTGTGGCCAAGCTTCGGCATAGAAGGATGGCTTGTGGCACAAAGGGGACATAACATGCCGCTTGGGAGTCTCTATATTGTAACTGGGCTCTACAAGTTGATTAGTAGAAGGAGCAATAAAAGTTGGAGTAACATCACATGGGCTCCCCAAGGTACAGCAACCTGGGACTGACCATGCTTTTGGGCAGCGCACAAAAGCGTGACATTTGCAGATTGCCCATGTGAAGACCCGCAGGCTTAGGCGTGTATAATACACTTCCTCTTAGGCTAGAGGGTGTATACATATCAGTATGTATATTAGCGTGGGCTCCCCAAGTAAGGTACAGCAACCTGGGACTGACCATGCTCCTTGGGCAGCGCACAAAAGCGTGACATTTGCGGATTGCCCATGTGAAGACCCGCAGGCTTAGGCGTGTATAATACACTTCCTCTTAGGCTAGAGGGTGTATACATATCAGTATGTATAGGAGCGTGGGCCTCACTTGCAGTAAACACCTGGGATTGCGTGATTGTATCTGGTTTAGGATCAGAAAATGTACTATCCTCATCTACCACCCTTGAAGGTATAGAAGTTTTATTTGGATGTTCATGAACAGCCTTGACTGGGCAAGTTTCTTGGAGACAAATGTTGGAATCTAGATTATCCAGCCGATTTGGATCAGCCAAGGAAGCCGAAGGAGAACTTTGCTTGACAGAAATGGAGTCAATCATGGAATCGATAGGACTGATTGCAACTTTAGTTTCGTTCTCTTTAACCATGGTGGTCCACCCAAGTTCAGGAAGAGGCGAAGGATGATCATCAGTAGCATTGGCATCCAATGAAACCGGACCAACCAAGGCATCAACAGGGTTAGGAGTATCAGCCTGAAGGACTTCGAGAAGGAAACATTCAAATGTACTTGGCTCAACCAGATCAGAGACCTTTGAAGTAGGATGATCATAAGCAATTCCAAATTTACTCTTAATATCATCTATCTTGGTCTTCAGCTCAGTAGTCTTAGAAGAGATAGACGATATATGAGGGTTAGCAAGATCCGAGCTTGAATCATCCACACCTTCAAGCTTAGATGCTTTAGTTACTGCACCAACCTTTGATTGGTCGAGAGAATGAGCCTTCGAACCATGTATCTGCGTCCATATATCACCAACAAACTCAGTTGCATATGGATCTTTAGGCGGTCCCCGACATCTTAAGGATCGTCTAAGATCCCTCTGATTTGGGATATCAGACTCCTCAGTAGCACAATCCACATTGGTTGCTCAATATTAGTTGCTGATACAAAATGTTGGAGTTCTTTTAAGGATAGTTTGATTTTTGATGAAGACGTTGAAGATGGTGACCTTCTAAGCCTATCTTTCTTGCCCATTAGTTGAGCATCATGCCAATGTAAATATTTTAATGGAGCAATGTTCTTAGTTTGGTGAATGAAGCAAAATTCAAAAATTGTTTTGTTACATCCCCTTCATTTTGTATGTCATGTTTGTTTGTTGATAATTTTCAAGTAGGTAATGAATTGGGTGTACCAATGGATTTTATTTTCCTTTTTTTGGGTAAAGTAATCGAAGCCCAGATATAGATGCGATCAATGTAATCAATTGTCAATATTGTTTTGGTGATTGAGTCAGTGGGTTGGAAATGTTTCATGAAACTGACCAACATATCAGTTTAGTGTTTGTCAATTAGTACACTTAACCTAGGTAATATGTAATCATACTGGAATTGTATTCCATTTTCCAAATCGTGCTCAAACTCGCTACTGTACCTTTAATTTTTTTTTTGTTTTTGTCATGAATTGACCCAAAGTTAAGTTGAGTCAAACAAAGCTTGTTCCATCTACTAGAGGAAAGTTCCCCAAATCTTTTCTTTACTTAGTTAGCTCCATTTTGGGCTTTATCTTCTACCAATCCTCAAGTATAGTGCCTTTCATAACTGTCTCAGTTCTCTTTTTGGCCTCCAATTGTTCTTTCCTTGCAGTGCCTAGGCTTGAGCAAGATTGAAAGGGTTAAATACTTGTTACACTCATGACATGATTCACCATAAACATGACAACATGGGGAAGGTAGTTAGTGGTTGACTCTTATTTTATAGGAGGCTTAGGATTTGGCGCCATTAGGTATGTTGCTTCCTAGTTGGTTTTGCAATACCATTCATCGTACGTTGTAGTTTTTGCTATTAGCTTGTAACATGAGGTACTTCTCTGGGTTCTTCTTGACATGGGTATTAATCCAAAGCAACTCCAACATTGCAAGCTAAATTTAGTTAAGAACTCCACTTCCCGATTTTCGCTAGCCACTTGTTGAGAGTCAATTCAACACTACCCTCCATTTTAGCTAGCTATTTTACTTTTTAATTTTTCGACCATTTATATCTGGGTCAATTGACATTTGGAGGAAATCTAACGACTTAGATTTGGAGAGTCATTTGGAGGTTTTGCAAAATAACTAGCCTTACATCTAGCTTGTTGGATTGGCTTTGAAGAACATGCTAGCTATTATGGCTAAGAATGCTTATTAGCCAGCCTACTAGAGTTTCTCTGAATCAAGACCCAAGATTCCTAGTTTAAGTAATTGAAATGCTTGCCCTATTTTGGTGAACCAACATGCTTGTGGCTCTTCCTATAACATGTTATTTTGGTTCAGCAAGTACACTTGTGTGGTGAAAATTTTCCCACTGTATCCCTTTGACGGAATAAGCAATTGCAATTACTATGTGGATTTGTAAAGAAAAGCACAGTTTGGGTGTCTACGTTATATCATATTACATCTAGTTGGGAAAAATAATTAAAATTTTAACATTGCCTATAGGTTCTGTATGAAAATGTTTGGAAATTTAATTTTTTAACTTCATGAAATTAGCTGTTCTTTACATTTGATCTGCTTTTCTAGAACTCCGAACTCCTATTGTTTGGAGATGAGAAAACTGAGATCTAACTTATCAGTATTTAGTTTATGAATTCTGTAGGACAGTGGGACTTAATCTTTACCATATTGGAGGAATGATCTTTTGTTAGAAACGTCATGTGATCGTAAGAAATTTTCTTTTTCTGTGTTATTTATATGCAGGTCAGATCAAAAGAAACATCGTCTCCTATCTTAGTGAAGGTTGGAATTTTCTGTCCTTTTCCATCTGCCTACTCATATAAAATACCCATGCTTTATTTTACTTTTTGGAAATTTATTCATCTTATGGCCTAGCAAAATTTGAGGTATGTATGGGCAGCTTAAAACAGGGAAAACATGGAATCATCACCCACTAATACTTTTGGTCATAGAGTACAGACTGTCATTTGATCCTTAATCAATATGTACGATAAGTGCTTTCCTCTTCACTCTGGTTGATTTCTAGAGAACTGAGAAATGAGAAGTACTCAAGAAAAAAAACCTTTTCTAAGGCTTTGTTTGGTTCATGGATTTAGTGAGGCAAAGAAAAGAAAAAAAGTGAGGGAAATACTTTTCTTTGTATGGTTAATAAGGAAACCATTGAGGAAAATAAGGAGGACAAGAAAATATGGTGAAAAGAAAATTAAATATATAGAGTATGTGAGTCACTTCGTTCATCTTCCGGTTTTATTTTGGGAATTTTTAATTGTAATATAAGCATGCACGTGAAGGAAAACTCTAGGGAAATTGTTTTCCTTTCAGGTTTCTGAAACCAAATAGATCCAAAGAGAATTTTTTCCTTTTCTTTCCCTCATTCTTTCTTGGTTCCAAATACGTTGTTGTCTTAGGAGACATCCCGCTTAAGTCATCGTGTTTCAGAAATTTGATATTAAGGGTACTATGAATTTCATCAATTGGTGAATGATGGCAAGATAGTTTTAGTGTATACTTCTATTGAGTTTGTCAAAGATACAAAGCTTGATATCTTATGAAGTGGCACACGCATGCTATTGAATAGCTTGATATATAGTGTAGCTTGTTTACCTCCTCAATTATTTTGTTTAAGAAAGTGTGATTATTACTTTTGCCGGTGTTGAGGTATTTCGGAATCTAATTAATAGTTCATATCATTTTCTTTTCTTGTAGCTCAAGCGGTGGGAGCGAAAGAAATGCAAGCCAAACAGTCTTCCAGTGATACACAAAATGCATGTTAAGGTTGGAGATACTGTAAAACTTATATCGGGACATGAAAAGGGTAAAATTGGAGAGATAACTCAGATATTTAAGCATAACAGCACCGTCGTAGTGAAAGAGATTAACTTGAAGACCAAACATGTGAAGAGCAAGGAAGAGGGTGAGCAAGGGCAGATCATCAAGGTTGTCTTCTTTACCTGTGAATTTGGTTGTTGAGTTTCTCTTTACCTTTCCTGTTACACTAGGACTCTGTTTGGTTCATGGATTTAACGAGGAGAAGGTGAAGAAAACACTGAAGAAAATGGGACAAAAAGGCAATAGAGGGGAATTATAAATTTAAACTTTTTCTATTTTTTGAGTGACTTCCCTTCCTCTTTTCTTGAGTTTCGTTATATTTGCAAATTTTTTTTTTTTTTTTGGTTTACAATGTCATTTAAGCATGGGGAAAAACACTTGGGATAACATTAAAGAAATTGTTTTCTTTCTCATTTTCCTTCTCTAAAACCCAATAACCAAACAGTGCCTGGAGGGTACTTGCATATAGAGATGTACTCCGTATTATGCAGTTGAATGAATTGTTATCCGGATTATGGCCCCGTTTGGAACCGCTTCTGCAATTCAATCTCAAAAGCTGCATTTGCCAAACGTTTGAGAACTGTGATTGGGCCTCCAAAAGCTGTTCCAAAACGGGGCCTATGTATATCACTTTTTGTTCACAGATGACCCGTTTATTTGCCATTTTCAGATCGAAGCACCAATACACAGCTCAAACGTGATGATCTACTCAAAAGAACAGAATGTGGCGAGCCGTGTGGGTCATAAAATCCTTGAGGATGGCACACGTGTCCGTTACCTCATAAAAACAGGCGAAATAATCGACAGTGCGGAGAACTGGAAGAAAGTGTTCAAAGAGAGAGAAAAAACCGAAGTAGCAACTACTTAGTAGGAGCCCCATCATACAGTTCAACCACTGTTGTAGTTATTGAACACCATTCATTTCACTAATTTTAAGCTATTTTCTTTCTTTTTGTTACTATCACTGTTGATCCACATTTCGGTAGTTGATGCTTTTTCGGGTGTACGGCAAATTGAAAGTAAGAGTGATTTCATACTCTCTGCTTGTTCTTGACTGATTGGGGTTGCTTTTCTGGCCGTTCTTTTTGCTTAAATTAGAGCAGAAGTTGTTTCTGAAAGTGCTTTGTGAACTTCTTTCTCCTTGCTTTTGTTTACATTTAAAGCATAAAATCAACTTTTTCTTTAGCAGCATGAGATGGGTATTTTATAGGAGAAGTTGACAAGTCAAGTAGGAGACAAATTACACATTCAAGTTTAAATACTTTTACGGTTTTCAAATATGAGTCTCAAATGTTGTCAGTTGTATCATATGCAATAGTGGTGGTACCACTGACCATTACTACAACATGAACGTGTGATACGATTGTTAAAAGCACTAGAAAACTGCATTTGAGAAGCATAGAGCAAAATTAATGACAGAATTGCCCCTTTTTATTTTCTTTGCTGTTCTAGCACATCTCACATGTCTCCTCTCAAACCAATCCCTTTGATTTCACATTTGATAAGCAACTATCAAGCTTCCCACCATCACCGAAATGTTTTTAATCATTTTCAACATTGGATTGCCAATCAAAACACCATTGTTGAGCCATTTTGCTTTGCAGAGGCCGAAAGCTAACTCAGAATTTTTTTTTTTCGCAGATAAAAGGGCTTTGTGGGTGTGGTACTTGTCGGAGGACTGTGCGGAGGGTTGGCCTTGACAATTTGGGGGGCTAGGCGAATTTTAAAGGCCGGCCCTGAACAAGGTCGGCTCGGAATCACACGGTTGAGCATAAAATTGTGTTATTCGGGTCGAATTTTATGTATTAGAGAGATTACAAGTTTGGTCCGTGTACTTTTTTTTGGCCATTTTGAAAGTTTGAGAGATTTAAGTACTCGTAATTCTTTTTGTTTATAATGAATTTTGATCTTTTTCTTTCCATCCCCCACATAAAAACAATATAGGTGAGGAATAACAGAGAAATTGTGAGAAAAGTAACAATTCGTATTTATCCAAATAAATCTGCTGACTTTTTTCCAGTAAATTTTAATAGGTTGCACTTTAGTCCAAATCATAGTAAATTTTAACATATTGCACATTAGTCCAAATCATAGGATATTAGTGACACGTTTCAAGATACATACATTTGGATGACAGGGAGGGGTTTGGACAATTAGTCTCATTTAATTGATAGTCCCAGACTAATAAAACCACCCCTCCCATAATATGGGGGACTATTCTTTTAAAATGGACAATTAGTCTCGAGCAGAATGGCCGCACCAAATGCCAGACTATTCAATTAAAATGAACTATTAGTCCAATCCCCCTTTGTCCCACCTTTAGTCCTGCAAAACAAACGTGGCCCATGTTAAATTGAAAACTGCGCTAACCAAGTGCGATGTATCCGTAATAAAAATTTTGGGTAAATTATAGTAACATCCCTTGAACTATGATCGGTTTCACTAACACCCCCTAAACTTTAAAACTGAACAAACTCACCCCTATACTATCATTTGTTGACACTAAAAACCCCTTTTTTAGGGGATGAGTTTGTTCATTTTGGATAGTTCAGGGAATGAATCTGTTCAGTTTTAAAGTTTATGAAGTATTAGTGAAAAACGGTTATAAATCTGGGGATGGTGCTGTAATTTATCCTAAATTCATCAATATTTCCATCATACCAATCAAAAGCAAACATGCATATTGGTATAGTTAAGGCTATAGAGTTATATATGTATCTTATGTTATCTTATTATATTATTATAACTAGTTTAAACGCACGTGCGTTGCACGTGAACGGTGTCTATCTAAAATCTAATTAGGAATAGTAAGCCAAAATAATAGTAAAAATAAAAAAAGATTAAAAAAAAGATTAAAAAAAACACTTAAATTAGGTATAAAAAAATAAAAAGAAGAAGAAGAAGAAGAAGAATTCATGCAACTTCCACAATAAAAAAGATACACAAAGCACATACAACAATCAATTCATAGGGTAAAAATAATAAAAGCTGTTGAATTATTCTTCTTAAACCATTTGTTTATTTGTTCAATAATAATTTTTTTATGTTGCTATTTAATTGTTATCACATGTCCTAGCTAGAATTCTTTCTTACATCTTTAATATTTTGAATTTACTATTTTCTTTGCTCATTACTTAATAATGACTATATATTTATTTATTTATTGTATGACCACATATGTTAGTATTTCATTAATTTACCGTGTTTGTTTAGTAATTTATTAAACTATAAAATTATTTCATATGTTCTAATTAGAATAAGTTACAAATCAATCATGATCTAGCTTTCTTAAATGTTTTTTATATACATTAAAATTTGATTCCTACAAAAAGGATTTAGGGAGCCCTCTACGTTCAAGGTGGCCAAACTTTTTGTGCTGTGTGGCTTGAAAATTCTTAAAATCTTCAACCAAAATTTTTCATAAAGTCTCTATTGCCAAATTGCCAATATAATTGAAAGAATCACATAAGAAAAAATTTTATAACGGGAATTGATATTAGAAAGTAATTGCTTATCCATGGAGTTCACCTAAAGAAAGAGAAAAGATATTGAAACATGACAGAAGAAGGGAAAAAAAATGGAATCCACTAAGACCAAAATAGAAAAAACCAATAGGATGGTAGTTTTAATTTAATTTAAAGTTCTAAAATTCTGAAAATGTATTGATAATCTATATCGAAAGAGACTTTTAGGCTCTATTTGGTGCACATATTGAGGGATAGGAAAGAAACGAAAACACTAAGGAAAATATTTTCGTTTGTTCATGAGCTAAAAAGGGACTAAGGGTGTCCATTAATTTGATAAAATTGAAAATTAAGTGTTGAATTTTAAGCAGTTGAATTTGCCGTACATAACACATGAGTATTTCAAGTATTGAAATAGACTGCAATTAGTGATTATTTCTAGTCGAATTTTTTCAATTAAGATATTCAATGGATTTTTGGCTGCATTTTCAATTAGAGTAATGCTAGAGTCATAAAGAGATGCTTACAAAAGGATATGGTATCCCATATGGCAGAATTAAGTGTGGTGACTCTTTCAATTAAGTGGTACATTATCAAATGTATTTGTACAACAAATGTGCTTAAAATTTTATTTTACCACTTAATTGGTTATAATCACAAGCTAAATTTGTCTAGCTAACTTCCTATCTTTCTTGTGGAACTTAAACAATGATAAAAATTCTACGAATTATTGCTAATAAAGATAACAATAATAACTTTTCATAAAGAAAAATACTCAATTAAGTTTTACATTCAATAATTGTGTTGCTAAACGCATGGGTAAAATGGGAATGGAATAGGACACATGTCAGCATGGTAGTGGTGGATAAGCAAGAGTGAGAAAAATGCACTCTATGTTAAATGGGTAACCAAATATTAAAGTAGTTGAAATTGAATCCTAAATTTTTTTGAATGTATATCTTACCTAGAATAGGTTCGATAGAAGTTACATATATTATTGTTGGTATAGAATAAACAAAATCGTGAGTGACTCATCATAGAGCTCCAAACAAGAAAAAAGAAAAGAAGAAGAAGAATAAAACAAATCAAGATTCTTTAAAAAGAGTTATGTAATACTAAGAATTGATATCAGGAGTTGATGGGTATAGTTTTATGTCTGTGAAATTACTTCAGTACCCTTAATGAAAACTGAATCCAATAACTGTAAATAGAAGTCCCGTCATGAGAAGGGGACTGATGTTACTATAACTAATAGTTTTTTTGTTTTCATTTTGATCATTAAGGTATTGAAAATATTACATTAATAGTAATGAGAATGAAATTTATAAGTAAGTTGAATGAATGAATAGAAGAGTAAGGAATAATAATTACCTTCAATGCAAAGCTTGAAAGTGCACACTTGTGTACAGATCAATCGTGTTTAGTTCATCATAGCACATTATTAAGAGAACACGAAGAGTACACTGTTTTGTGAATCTTAATTAAAGTGTAAAAAAATGTCCAAGGCTATGAAGAACTTGGGAAGTGGAGACGTATAATAGAAATTAGATAATACCAGTAGGTTCTTTAATACTATCATTAGTCTTCTAGTCCAAAAAAAAAAAAAGGAGAGAGAGAGAGAGAACTAACATAATGTCTTAACAAATAGGGCCAAAAGTAAACCTGGGACTGAGAGGCTTGTGAATTCATGTTATTCTTCTACACAATTAATTTCTAGTACACAATTCCTTTATTTATTCCTAATACTTGATTTCCTTATTTATCCTAATTTAGATTGGACTTTGTTTCATCCAATAATCCAATACTCAATTAATCCATTCTGGTCCACTTTAATCAAAGAAGTAAAAAATTGTTACACAATTACTCAAGGAACATACTTAGGTAAAGTTCGTTAGGTGTGGTTTGTTAGGTTCCCTCTCACAACAGTGGTTCTAGGGATTAAAAAAAATAATGTTTAAAATTATTTTATTTATTTATTTATTTATTTTCTAGTTAATTAGGGTCTCACAATTGTGAGAGGAATCTAACAAACCATTTACGGCTAAGGAACTTTGCCCAAATGTATTCAATTACTAAAATTCTTCTATTAATTAGTTATTGATTAAATGTGAGCTTTTAGATAGATTAGCTCTCAAATATTTGTATTAATTAGAGGCTGAATGCAAGATTTATAATTGGAAGGTAAAATTTTTAAACACCGCGAGTGTAAAAAGAATCATATACTACTAAGAAGTTGGTAATAGGAATTTAGTTAAGAGTCCTAAAATTCTTTATAGACATATATTATAACTATTTAAGAGATATATATGTTACTAATCCATTATTCACGTAACCCACCGTGCAGTCCAAAAAAAAGAAAAGAAAAGAGGGGTTATTACACTAAAACCCCTTCAACTATGACAATTTTCAATTGCCCTTAACTATAAAACTCAACAAATTGACCCTATCAACTATTTTAACTTTTCACTAACATCTCTTCTGTTAGGTTGTAGTTAAAAAATTGATTACTTTTCTATCATGTTACCAATATAAAAGTGTTAGCAACATAACATTTTTGTCTCTTCTTTGAGTCGTTGAAATTTTAAGAACAAAATTGCCTAAAATTTGGTGTACAACACAGGGCAATTATTATGCAACAAAACATATTTTTGTCATAAAATTTCCAATGGCTCCAAGGAGGGACAAATAGATATCATGTTGCTAATAGTTTGTATCATATGTTGCTCACATGATAATAAAAAAATATATATAAATTTAAAAAAAAAAAACGTTCTTTTTTGGGACAGAATTCTAATGGAAGGGGTTTTAGAGAAAAATGCAATAGTTGAGGGGAGTTAGTTTGTCAAGTTTTATAGTTTAGAGGCGTATTTAAAAAAGAGTCATATTTGAACTAAAGTGTGATTGACTTTTTTCTTTTCTTTTTTTATTTTTATTTTTTATTTGTAAATTCCAATGGGAACTTGAGTTGTTTGGAAGGAGTTGTAATACACAATAGGATTAATATCGAATACCATTAATATTAAGGAGTTGTAAAATTGTAGGGATTGTATATAACATGATATATTCAAAGTAAAAAAAAAATGGTATACTAAAGTTGTTAAAACTCTAAGAAAATTACTTAAGTGAAAGTGCACCGATTGATAAAAGTGTAAACCACTTATGGGCATCGGTAATTATCAGTTGCTTTATATCTAAAATACTAAAACCATCCCACAAATGAATTTACCAAAATAACCACTACGATCTAGATTTGTAATACTTGTTGATCTATCTCTGCACATAAACATACACATAACAAACAAATATACATACGCATATAATATATACAAAAAGAGGTTAGCAAAAAAAAAAAAAGTCCAAGAAAAAGAAAAAAAAAAACCAAATGGATTTAGTTTATTCTAGAGTCCAACAAAAAGAAAGTTGATCTATGAGGCACATAAACATACACATAACATACAAATATGCATACGTATATAATATATATATATATATATACAAAAAGAGGTTTAAAAAAAAAAAAAAAAAGAGTTCAACAAAACGGGAAAAAAAAAAAAAAGTTTATTCTAGAGTCCAAAAAGAAAAAACCAACCAAACACATAGATGTTGTTATTAAGTTGTAGGACTCTTATGACATGGACACACTACAAATAAAAAAGTGGTATACTAAACTTTTAAAACTCTAAATTCTAAGAAAAATAGTTAAGTAAAAGTGCACTGATTGATAAAAGTGTAAAACACTTATGCACATTGGTACATTTATATATATTATAGATATAGAAACCTCAAGTGCCACATGGCACAAAGAGAGGCATTGCTAGAAAATTTTTAAAATTTTGTTCATTAAATTACTAGAAATATCTCATTATTAACATCAATACCCAATACACCATTGATTACATACACATATATGCACCTATATATAAAAGTATGAGTAATATTTGGGACACAACATTCATACAACTTTCATACAACCTCTCCAAAAGATGTGTCTATCTCTCTCCTGTGATGTCACTGGACCCCACAGTGACACAGGAAAGAGATAGACACATCTTTTGAGAAGGTTGTATGAAAGTTGTATAAATATTGTGTCCCAAGTATTACCCTAAAAGTATTACCACCAAAACTATACTATCATGGTAAAATTTTCTATCACTTTTGATTTATGGACTTTTTCCTTTTACATTTTTTTAAAATTAAAATATCATACCAGGCTACCAGCAACAAAAAATTTTAATTGAATTTTTCTCCCCTGCATTGTACGGATCAAGAGCTATTATATATATAATAATTGTTTATAATGTCAAAACAGCGACCAATGAGGAGTGTGAGGTTCATGAATCAAATATTTTCCTTTCTGGGTCTGCCATTACTCATCGATCTAGAGGCTGGGTGTCTGCAAACTAAGGCTGTGTTTGGAGGTGCAACAATCATGGTAGAGAGAGGAGAGAGAAAGGTGGAGGAGGGAGGTGGAGTGAGGAGGAGGTACTGTGTGACTGGAGGAACAGGGTACATAGGTTCATGGTTGGTCAACTCTCTTCTTCAAATGGGTCACATAGTTCACGCCACACTTCGCGATCCTGGTCTGTTTTGCCCCCCTTTTACTTACATGTATAAATTGTAATTTTGTATATAGATTGATACATAGATGGCGTTGGGGGCTTAATACAGTTAATCATGTACTTTGTTTCTCGCTCACACATATACACACCATTGGATGTGTGCTAGGTTTGACAAGAGTCCGGTAATAGGTTCTGCAGGTTCTGCTTTTGTGATTCAATCGTCAAAATTTGCTTTTGGCTCAAATCTGCCTGTGTCAGCTTTTTGCTGATCACAAATTTCTGCGATTGATATATTTGGCATTTTGCAATTAAATCGTAATTGCTGATTTGACAAACAATTTTATTTTAGTATTTGGAGTTTCTTAGTAACTTATGAGCTTCAAAAGTTATTTTCAAATAGGGCCAGCTCTGATTAAAGGAACATGAGAGAGAAGGAGAGGATCATAAATCATATTACAAATTGTACTTCATCATTAGAGTTAATAGTTAATACTAACATTTTTGAGTCATATACTTGATGACTTTTGTGCTGATAAATGAATAACTGTTGAGCACCCAACTTCTAACTCTTGGGGCCTGTTTGGAAAATTTATAAAAGATGATCTCGAGCTCAGTCGTACTCTCATTTTCTATCTGGAAAACAGCTTCACGTTTGGGGGGACCAGTTTGGCTAGATGTTGTGGGTTTATAATGATTTAGGATATGGAGGGTGGTGATGGGGAAAAATAAGGGGGAAAAGAGAGTGAAAACCCTGTTGGAATGAGACTCAAATACAGTTGCTCAGATTGCTCCATTAATTTAGGCCCCGTTTAGTAACGTTACAGTTTTCAGTTTTTTTTGTTTTTTTCTTAAATGAAAACTGAAAACATTCTTGGTGATCGTTTCTATTTTTCTTTTTTTTTTTCTTTTTTTGGAAACGACAATGAAATCGGGCCAAAAAACGGAGAAAAAATATAAGAAAAGAAGAGGTTTTCTGTTTTCAGTTTCCAGTTTTCATTTTCATAAAAAAGAAAACAAAAACTAGTTTCCGTTTTCAGAATTAGATAACTGAAAATTGGAAACGTCACCAAACGTGACCCTTTAGAAATCATCACAAGTTCATTCCATCTTTTCTGTATCTTTGGGTTGTCTAAAAAGGCCACTGACCATAAGAAAATGTAGGAAAATCATTGCATCTATTAACGTTGTGGGACGGTGGTGATCGGTTGAGATTGTTCAAAGCTGATTTGAATGAAGCAGGGAGCTTTGATGAAGCTGTGGAAGGTTGTGATGGTGTATTTCATGTAGCAGCATCAATGGAATTTGAGGTTCCAGCTACAGAAAATGTCGGTAATACATGTCACCCTATTTGCTGCTGTTCTGAGCTATTTAAATCCATGCAATGTAATACAACATGCTTAGGCTTTGTTTGGGTTTATTGTGGGTAAGGAAAAGAAAACCTTGGAAGAAAAAACACTTTCTTTTGTTTGGTTAATAAAGAGAACAGTAAGAGAATGTGAAGAAAGATTTAAAAAAAAAAAAGGGTAAAAGAGAATTTTGAATTTCTAATATAATTCAAGTACAAAGGGAGACACTCGGGATCTTCTTATTTTTTCTTCTCTAAATACGCAAACCAAACAAAGCCTTCAAGGCAATTGTCTCTTCTTACTGAGTGCATCTTTGTTTAAACTTGAAGAGGAGTATGTTCAATCGAAGATCATAAACCCTGCGATCGAAGGAACGTTAAACCTTCTCAAATCTTGCTCGAAAACAAAATCCGTGAAAAGGGTTGTTTTCACTTCTTCAATCAGCACTATGACCTCGAAAGACGGTGATGGAAATTGGAGAACTATAGTTGATGAATCTTGTTGGACACCTATTGATCATGTCTGGAAACTCAAAACCAGAGGATGGGTAATTATTCTCTTTTTTTTTTCCTTCTTTCGTGCCTACAAAGATAAAATCTTTATAAAATTTTATAAAATGACAAGTTGAAGACTAATTGCTTTTGCAGGTTTATGTACTTTCAAAGATTCTTTCAGAGGAAGCGGCCTTCAGATTCGCGAAAGAGAGTGGATTTGATTTAGTGTCTATAATAACAACCACTGTTGCCGGGCCTTTCCTTACTAAAACAGTTCCTTCAAGCATTCAAGTTCTATTATCACCAATAACAGGTGATTGTGCAAAATCTGTATCTATCTCCCAAATATGCAATTGTGTGTGTGTTTATAGTTTTACAGGTTACAAAAATATAAAACTTGTACCTACGTAATTCATTTGCAAAACGTCTTAGCTCATCCTAAATTCGGCTACTAGACTTCACCTTTTAATTTCACTTTCAAGTTTTTGCATTCCCCAAGACTATGTTTGGTTCATGATATAGTGCGGTAAAGGAATTGAAGCACCGAGGAAAACACTTTTCTTTGATTGGTTAATAAGGGAACTAGGAAGGAAGAGAAAATACGGTAAAAAAATTAATAAGCCGGCAGTTGACAAAAAAGTAAAAAGGTGCTTGGACTACATTTTTTTCCTTGGCCCCATGAAGAAAAAAAGGCATTTCATGACTTGAAATATTTGGAACTTTGTGAAATTACTTAACTTCCTTTTTTCTTCATTTTCTATTAGATATTGGAATTTTTTTTGTTTTTAATGTTATTTTCGCATGGAGTCAAACACAATACGGATTGTTGTATACATAATTAGCTACATAAACATTCTCTAACATGTTAATTTTCTCAACTTTTTTAGGAAACTCCACATTCTTGTCAATATTATCAGCTGTGAGTTCAAGAATGGGATCAATCGCTTTAGTTCACATAGAAGATTTATGCAATGCCCACATGTTACTTATGGAGCATGCTAGTGCAGAAGGACGATATATATGCTGTGCCGATAGTTGTGTAATGTCTAGATTAGTCGATCTTCTTGTCAAAGAGTATCCTTGCTCTAATATACATCGGTAATTATGATTTAATTTCTTTTAGAAAATTTAACATATCATCTGATAAATATTGTAATTCAGATGCTAATATGCTTGTTTCTGTTTGTTTCCAGGCTTGTTGAGGAAGATCATCATGCTTTGGTATCATCTGAGATTTCTTCAAAGAAGTTGAAAGATTTGGGTTTTACTTATAAGCATGGCTTGCAAGATATAATTCATCATACTATGAGTTATTACAGAGATTGTGGGTTTTTACCACCCATTAGAGAGTAATGGGTATTGCTGTTATAGATCCAAAAAAAAAAGAGCCAAAAACAGACTCAAACATTTGGCATATAAGAGTTATTGTGTAATTCAGTAATTGTCTGCAAAAATAAATTAGAAATTTTTTGCAGAAAACATTGTTACTGGTTTTTGGTTACAACTTGTTCTCTTGATTTCCACTTCCTAAAATTGACAGCAATTGTCACTTTATGATGCAGATTTATCAAAGTTCATAAAATAATCATAATTTTCAGAATACATTTGTTCTCTGGAGATGAAATGATTCATTGTTATAAGCATAATTTGTTAAGCAGCTTCAATGTTTTAAAAATGGATCTATTTTAAAGGATGAATATCTATAAGAGAAATGCCATTTAAAGGGTGAACAAGACCATGTAATTCAAGGGCACAACCAAACAGGCCATATGTGATTTCTAAAACAAATCTGCCCTAGCTGTCTGAGTTAGAAATGCCAACCGTCTTTACTTTTTTGCTTCCTAACAACCATTTTCCTTAGCTGACATAGGTGAAATTTGATCTACCTAGAGGCTGTTTGGGAGAGCAAAGAACCGGTTCCATAAATTCAAATGCTTGGGGAGTTTCAATTTCTTAAATAGGAGCCGGTGCCTGTTGTAATGACTCTCTTAAAATTGGATATGAGTCTTCTGACAAACCAACATAACATTGGTTCTTACAAAAACCAGATAGAAAGTGAGAGTTGGACTGAACTTGCTCCAGTTTAGACTTTCCCAAATAGCCCTTAGAACTCATTTTACATATCGCTCTATTTAGAATATTAGTCTGCTATCTAATAGATCTGTTCTGGTCAGAAGCTAAGAGATGAATCAAATTGCCTTGTTATATTGCATTCTAAAGCCCACAGGTACAAACTATTCTAGCTTGCGGGGTTGACTAATACTATGCTTCCCAATTTCTATCCCAAAAGTGCTTCCCAAATGATGTGGCAGTGGGGTAAGGTCTAATATAGTGGGATCAGTTGAATTTTGATTGGAAGTTATTTACCTAGCCCACTGCCACATCATTTAGAAAGCACTTTTGGGATAAAAATTTAGAACGCATAACATTACTCTTGGTTTTTTTTCGGAAAAAGGGTTAATCAAATAAAAGAAAAAGTGTACATGTGTACAAGGGGCATACCCCAGGATTAAAACAATAAGCACAAAGCTCAAAAGAGCATCAAAGCAAGCATAGAAACAGACTATGCAACATGGGATGAGAGACTTTCTCGAACTCAAGGCAAGGAAAGAAGCCCATTCCATCCCAAGCACAAGACAAGTGCAAAAACATGGAAACGAAACAAGAAAAAAACTGTCAAAGTCTGTGTCGACCCTTGGGCCGACTTCCACTGAACTTCATCTTAGCTTCTCTTTTCTTTTGTCTAGCAGAAATGGGGCTATCCGAAATTAGGTCCGCTGCTACAGCTTCAATTCCAAAAGAGACATCAACGTCACCCTTAACCGCTTCGGTAGAGAACACATGATCCTCCAAACAGGTATCTTCCTGGGAAGCAGAAGGGTGATTAGAGAGGCTAGCCCCTGTGCAAGCAAACCTTGCTAGATCAACAGTTTCAGCTATCCTTGTATTATGAACAATCTCATCATTGCATGGGGTAAGAACTGAAAAAACGTTGCTGACACTAATGGTGTTGCCTTTGGGATTCACACCTTTGGGAATGAGAGAGGTCTCGTCAATTGCCATTTTTCCTTTATCCTTCCTGCTAACATTACTCTTGGTTATTTGGTAGTCTGGAACTGGCTATGTGCCATTGTATGTATTGCATTCCAAATATTGTGTAATCTATAGAATTAAGTAAGATATCATACAGTCAAAATGTTGCATCTATTGACAAAATTGAAAATCATAAATGCCACAGCTCTTACAAATGTTGACAGGAATTAATGAGGTACGACTCTAACTGACTCAAATTGCTATTGAGGCTTGAGAATTAGTTTTAAGTTGCTTTCTCATGTCTCACTTCTCATAATATTTGCAGCAAATATCAACTCTCTCAAGATGTGATCTAATTTCCAACATGAAATCACGGCGGCATGCGACTGGAGGCGCTAATTGCGACATAAACCAAGAGGGCGTTTGGCACAGCTTTTGCTTATGCTATATATTCTCTCTCTTTTTTTTTTTTTTTTTTTTTTTTTGCTGGGAAGGAGAAATGCATTGAAAAAAACAACCAAAACAAAGCACTATCACCCCATGATGATCTTCCTCCAGAACAAAGGAGGGAATTTCATCAATTGGGATGTGCCCAAACCGATTACAATTCATAGCCCATTGAGCTAAGTTGTGAGCAAAAAAATTAGCAGATCTAGACACCTTAATAAACTTCCAAAAAACAAAAGCAACAGATAGCAGCTTCCTACAGTTAAGAATAGGAGATTCCAGTATCCAATCTGGTGGAGACTTCCAATCAGACAATGGCAAACACACCAACAGAGAATCACCCTAAAAAATAACCTTGTCAAGGCCAAGGGAAACTGCTTCAGAGATTGCACAGAAGGCTGCATTTGCTTCTGCAAGGCTAGGGTCCATGGCCTCTCTAATCCAAACTCTAGCATGGACAACAAGTCCTTTCCCATCACGGAAAACAGCAGCCAAAGCAGAGGAGCTGTGACGAATAGCAACATCAAAGTTGACTTTAACCCAGTCCGAGGGTGGAAGAGTCCAGCGTTGAATGGGGGCAATGGGAGGTTGAAAAGAAGCCCCTTGCATTCAATTGCAGAAAATTTGCATTTTACCAATAGTTTTTGATCAATAGCAAATTTTCACGATTGATTCACTTTTTTCTTTTTTTTTTGCTTTCTAGTCGCAGAATCTGGTTTGACAAACAGTTTAATTTTAGTTTATTATACTCCAAAATTATTTCCAAACACCCTCTAACCCATAAATTTGTCGCCTTGAATAAAAAATCTTAAAATTCTATGGCTACAATTAAGTGATTCATTAAGTTAATAGACTTTTTAAGATTGTACTTCCATAATTCTCTGACTGGTGAATACTATCAATATGTAGCTTTACAGGTGACAATAATATAAAACTTGTACCTACGTATTTCATTTGCAAAACGTATAGCTCATCCTAAATTCTGCTACTAGACTTCACCTTTTAATTTCTCTTAAGTTTTTGCATTCCCCAAGACAGTGTTTGGTTCATGATATAGGGCGGTAAAAGAATAGAAACATCGAGGAAAACAATTCTCTTTGATTGGTTAATAAGGAAAATAGGAAGGAAGAGAAAATACGGTAAAAAAAATAATAACCCAGCAGTTGACTAAGAAGTAAAAAGGTGCTTGGACTACATTTTTTCCTTGCCCCCATGAAGAAAAAAGAAGTTGAAAGATTTGTGTTTTGCTTGTAAGCTTGGCTTGCAAGATATAATTCATCATACTATGAGTTATTGCAGAGATTGTGGGTTTTACGCCCACATTAGAGAGTAATGGGTTTAATTTGCTGTTATAGACAAAAAAAAAAAAGATGCGATCAACTTTTAGCAGATAGAGTTCTTGTGTAACTGTCTGCATAAATAATTCAGAAATTTTTTTTTCAGAAAGACATTGTTACTGGTTTTTGGTTATAAGTTATTCTATTGATTTCCTCTTCCTAAGAGCATCGGTTGTGTTAAGTCATCAATAATGATAAACCCACTCCCTCAACCACACCCTCAACCACATTCAGTAGATCATGTCCCTTGATTCCAGTGAGTCCTAAGTGGGATTCATGTGGAACCCACCAAATTTAAGAGCAATCAATGGTCATAATATGCTGAATGTGATTGGGGTGTGGTTGAGGGAGTGTGGTTGTGGAGATGTTAAGTCATACCCACTAACTTTCTTAACTTCTTGCCACTTGTACATATTAGTTCCACTTTGCTAAAATATGACAGTAAAAAAGATGCACAAAAAAAAACACTACATTGGATGTGTTAAGTGCCAACAGTTAGCACCCAAAAATTAGTAAAAAAAAATATTACCAACGTCCATAATAATAGCTGGATGAGGAGGACTGTGAAGTGTAGGACCCACGATTAACTATTTAAATATGATATTATTTGCCTAGTCAGCACCCTAAATCACTCGCCACAGTTACAAGCCTCCTAACTCGTGAAGTGTGGGGCCCACAGTTAACTTGTAACTTAACACCTCTACTGCACTTCCAAATTTGCAAACGAACAAAACTTCTGACACAAACTTGCCATTTAACATCTCCACAACAGATGCTCTAAAATTGACAGCAATTGTCAGGTTAAGCAAATTTATCAAAGTGGAAAAGACTTGGGTGCTTTTCCTTGAGTAATTTTTCACTTGATTTGAACTATCGTTGGTCCACATATACAAGTGTGTCTATGTGGCGCATATGTAATACACAGGTGGACCAATAGTATCTTAGAATGTGATGAAAAGTACTTAAGGAAAAGCAGTGAAGTGTAGTCCAATCAAAGTTCATAATACAATGTTCTTTTAATGTGCATGAATTTGAATGGCCCCATTCATAATTTCTTGAGGATTCAGTGCAAAAATCCCCCATCTTGAATAAAGCCGATTAGAAAATGATAAGTACCATCAATACAATTCAAGGGGACAACCAAACAGGCCCTATGTGATACCAACCCTATCTTTACTTCTTTGCTTCTGGACTACCATTTTCCGTAAGTTGGCATAGGTTTAATTTGCTCTACCTAGAGGCTGTTCGGGAGAGGAAAGGACCGGTTCTACAAATTCAAATGCTTTGGCAAGTTTCAATTTCTTACATATGAGTCAGTGTCTAATGTAATAACTCTCTTAAAACTGGTTCCTGTCAAACCAACATAACATTAGTTCTCACAAGAACCAGATAGAAAGGTAGAGTTGGGTTGAACTTGCTCCAGTTTAGACTTTCCCAAACAGGCCCTAGAACTCATTTTACATATCTCTGTATTTATAATATTAGTCTGCTATCTAGCTAATAGATCTGTTTTGGTCAGAAGCTAAGAGTGATGAATTAAATTGCCTTGTTATATTGCATTCTAAAGCCCACAATGTATGTAGTTTTGGTTATTTGGTAGTCTGGGAACTATGTATTGCATTCCAAATGTTGTGTGTATGTGAGTGTGTATCTATGTGTGTTTTGTAATCAATAGACTTAAATAAGAAATCAGACAGTCAAAATGTTGCCGCCATTGACAAATTTGACAACCATAAATGCCGCTAGCTATTACAAATGTTGACAGGAATTAATGAGATAACATTCAAAATGACTCAAATTGCTGTTGAGACTTGAGATTTAGTTGTAAGTTGCTTTCTAATGTCTCTCACTTCTCATAATGTTTGCAGCAAATATCAACTCTCTCAAGTGTGGTCTAATTTCTAACCCGGAAAAGGTTGCGCAATCTGCGGTGGCACGCGACTTGAGGCGCAAATTGCAACATAAACTAAGAGAGTGGGTGTTTGGCTCAACTTTTGCTTCTACTATTCAATTGCAGAAAAATTGCTTTTCACCAAAATGCTGCTCAAAATAGCTTTTGGCCAACTGCAAATTTTCACGATTGACACGCATTTTTTTGCGATCGAGTCACAGAATTCGGTTTGACAAATAGTTTAATTTTAGTTTATTATACTCCAAAAGTTATTTCCAAACGCCATCTAACCCATAAAATCTTAAAATTCTATGGCTACAATTAAGTGATTCATCAAGTTAGAGACTTTTTAAGATTGTACTTCCATAATTCTCTGACAGGTGAATGCTATCAATATGCTCAGTAACCAGAGGCAGCTTTGTGGCATGTAGATAATCTAAATCAACTAAATGAGAAGGCTTAGTGCCTGTTTGGGAAGACTCAAAACCGATTTTATGAATTACAATTGGGCATAATCTATATATTCGAGTGTTTGATAAATGTCATTGTATTCACTCTTATAATAGGTCATTTGTCAAGCCAAGACGATATCAATTTTGTTTTAAAAAAGAAGAAAGAAGAAAAAATATAGTAAATGATAGATATTGGGAATGAAACTGATCATATGTTTTGCATCACCAAACAACTTTACTTCTAGAGCTAGTCCACATTAATAAATGCGAAGGCGAAAAGATTGCAACAAAACACTTACTAGGGACTACAATGAATCTTGTAGAGAGCACTCTTGCATTATAAAAATTATTATAAGAACTCAAATGCCTTAATTTTATTGCCATGCTTGCTTATTAGGCTCATCTTGGAGTTGGTTAGCTCTGAAAAAGCTTATTAGATACCTCATGCAAACTCTATATATGCTGTGACCAAGAGCCAAGAGTCAAAACTCCTAAGGCAGAAAGACCAAGATAGATGAGATGGGGTGAGGTGAGGTGAGATATCAATTCCATGTACTTGTCCCACATCGACTGGGGAAAAAATTCTGGACTAGTTTGTAAGGCTTTAACCCCCGGTTTATTTGCGACAATGTCTTTTAAAACCGTGAGGGATCTACACTCAAAAGAACTATGCAATTAAAATTAAACGTGTTTCTACTACAACACTACCGTGACCTCTTGGGAATTCCTTGTTACAGTCTATGGCCATTCTTCTATCATTTTCGTTAGCCTTAGCCTCTGCAGTAAATTATTCTAGCACACAAATTTTTGAAAGAGCAGTTTTCCTAATGGTTCCTAGGTAGAATTGACAATTACATATCAGTTAGCAAGGCCAGCAAACCCAGGGTAATTTTCAGAGTGGGAGAGATCCACAAATGTGTTTTGAGGTCTCTCGTTTTCGTCACCCAACCGACCGTAGCGCGCGCTACACTTAAAAGGATGGTGGGCCGGAGAGTTTTCTTAGGTTTTGTGAGATTTTTAGCTCAAGTCTTCTCACAAGTATATCCCTTAGTGTCACATAACAACGCAAGATGTACGTAAAGGTTGTGTGTCGTTTTTTTCCAATACCCAGGAAGAGAAAACAAAAAACAATTTAGTAATTAATAATAATAATAATAATTATTATAATAAATGGTAGCCACCATATGAAGAGTCCAAATCAACACTCAATGCCTACTGCTTCAAATATCTTGAATTGTGTTTATCTGCTCCCAAACTAACCACTCAAGAGATAAAACTGAATTTCATTCAAATTTCTGGAGCCAGAAGAGTTATGACCTAGCTAATAGGGTTAGATACATTTATGGTTGGCATGTACCAGACAGCTTTAAAGGCTATAGAGATGTTATAGTATGAAATGATTAACCCATACCTAGGTAGATACGCTGTTAAGACTCTTTTTAAAAAAAACCAATAAAAGTAAAGGGTACTATTTTTTAAGAGTGGAGCTATATATATACCACTTTTTTTTTTTTTTTTTTTCACTTACATATTTTTTAATTTTTAACACTATAGGGTGGTGTATTTAGCAGAAAATGTAGATATGCTACAGTATAGCACTATAGATATGCTACAGTGTATTTAGCCCCACTCTTTTTTAAAATCCAAATCAAAGAGATGAGCACACTAACCTTATCTTGATTGATAGCTACTTCACACCAAGAGGATGAACAAGCTGAAGAAGGGAAATTGCAAATTTGAGAAATTAAATAGTAGAAAAGGCATTTACATCTTAAATCCAAACAAGGGTGTTAATGTAATAGACAAAAAGTTTCATGGACAAGGAGCATTTGAAATGTAATCTTCTTAATTATTGTCATCTAGTTCTGGACCAACCTTTTGAAACATAGCTATCTAACTAGGACCACATGCACTTTTCACAGAAATGGATCTAGCGGTCAGTCATGTTCTTATTTTGTTTTTACTTTCCATAAATAAGACACATATATTCTTACCAAAGCTAGCCCTTGAAGTCACATGCAGCTTAAGGGTTTGTTTGGGAAGGTTCGGAATCAGTTTTATGGTTCAGAAGTAAATGGATTCTACATGTTCAAATGTTTGGTGAGGACTTTGTACCCAATCCAAAATCACTCCTAAATAGGTTCTTTTATCAAATCAATATAATATTGGTTTATAAAACTACCATACAAGAATTTGAGAAGAATTTGAGTAGAAGTGAACTTGATCTTATTTCATATGATTCGAAATGCGCCCTAAGCTTGACTTTTCTCTAACTGAATGTTCTAGAGGCTTAGCAGACTGCTGGTGATGCTGTGTCTAGCTTTCTTGGACATTAGAAGTAAAGAATTATTTTTCGTTTGTACCCACAAAAAAAAAAAAAGAAAAAAGAAAAGAAGTAAATAATTACTATGCAAATCCAAGCATCACTACATGTGATTGAGGTGTAAGCTAAAGATTTGTTTGATTTGCAGATTTATTGAAGGAAAAGAAAACAAGGGAAAAAAATTTAACTCCCTTGTATTTTCTTCCATTTGTATTTTCTTCCATACTTAAAACAACATTAGAAGTTAAAAACCACCGGACGCTATTAATATAGCTTACCAAAAAAAAAAAAAAAAGTGACTCACAAAATTCAGAAGTTCTAATATTTTTTTTTTCACTATATATTCTTTTTCTTCCTATTTACCTCCATGTTTCATAGTAACCAAAGAAAAGGAAAACATCATCCTTTGTTATTATTTTTTTCCCCCTCACCAAATTCATGAACCAAACAAAGCCTTGAACAACCCGAACTTATATCCAAATTGATTGTGACAAAAGCCTCTACATTTGCTCAAAAATTATTTTTGGAGAGTTGGGTGTAAAAATTTCATCAAATCTTGAACCTAGCCATGCTTTGTTGCACTTTACCAACACGTCAGAATTATCACCAAGGGAAGCTAAATATATACTGCAGGAACTCAAGAAAAAAGCAAGGAAAGTAACTTGCAAAATTCAAAGTTTTTAGTTTATTTTTTACCTCTTTTTCTTTCTTCGTTCTTTCTTATGTTGTTTTCCTTGTGTTCCAAGCAAAGAAAAGTGTTCTTTTCCCTCGTGAAATCCACGAACCATACAGAGCCTTAATGTTTTCCTTGTTCCAAACAAGGAAAAGAGTTTTCTTCAGCAAATTTCCCTATTCTTTCGCTATATCCATGAACCAAACAAGGCCTTAAAACAATGAACAGACGTTTTCCAAACGTTAACATGAGCCATAATCGAGGAAGAAATACAATTCTGTATCGATCCACCAACGGATAATCAAATGAGAAAAGAGATCTCAACTCAACCAAAAACAAAACAATGATTCACATAACATTCATACAAATATGTATCTTCATGATTTGCATATTACCACAAAGCAAGGAAGTAGAGCTCTAGGATTGAGCAAGTAAAGTTCCTCAATATTTGCATAAAGTCCCACTTTACCAGCCAACGAATCGAACCCCGACTGGCCAGCCATTTCTTGTATGTTCTCCAAAGGCCTATGAACTCTTCCTGCAATAACTCTGCAAACTATCAAAGCCTTCCTAATAGATGGATCATCTTCATATATATCTATAGATTCTAAAGCTCTACCACTTGTTGAAGTTGTGAAGACACCTATTCCACCCTTAAGTTCCTGTTTGGTAGAGAACCCGTTTTTAATAATTCGACAAACGCAACATTTTTCGGATATACAAAGACTCGAAGATCCGTTTATGCCTAGAGAACATGCCATTGTTGTGCCGTAGAACCTCAAGAGTTCATTCCCGTCAGCAATGCAACGAGGGTGTTTCTTGGGGAGTTTGCTGGCTTTGATCTTAACAATTTCGCGATACTCTTCGAATCGGGCTAGAGTTTTTTGCATGTTGTGAACTTTTAAGACTCTTTCAATTCGAGCACAGTGGTTCTCGTTCTTTAGCCAGCTTGTCCGGCAAATAATTTCGACGATTTTTCTTGATGAGTCACCCTCCACAAGCTCAGTAACTGTGAAATAGACCATATTAATAAGTTCTTGCAAGAAAATTAGATAGACATTGAATATGTTAAAGTATGAATCTAAAGATACAAACCATATTGTAAATTTGGTAAACCAAATGGATTTGAGAAATATGAATATAAGAACCCAGGCAAACATGTGTTGGAAATTCATGAGATGCATAATATCATTTGAGTAAGCAATTGCTGCCGATTGCTTAGGCTTCTTTTGTTTCATGAATGTAAGGAAATAAAATAAAAGATAAAGAAAAACATTTAACTTGTTCGGTTACCTAGGAAAAGAGAGCATTTTTACTCACCCGATAAATGGTTCACTAATGCTCAACCAAGCATCTCATTGCTCAATGCAGTGGGATTCAGGATTAAACACCATTAGATCCCACTACATTGACCAATTGGATACTTGGGTGCGTTTGGGGTGAGCAAAAATATTTTCCTAGAAAACGGGGAGGAAAATAGGAAGTAACAGAAAATAAGATGAAAAATGAAAGGAATTCTTTAAATTTACATTTCAATTCCTTTTCAAATTTGTTGATTTTCAATTCTTTTATTGTCCTTAACTAAATCTGCAAATCAAACATAGCACTTAAGGAACAATGAGAAATTGGGAGTTTCTTGGAAGAAATTTAACCTAGACTTGATGTCCTTCAAATTGCAATAAAAAGTTAAAAACAAATCAACAATGTGATGAGAAACAATACAAGGGGATTAAAAACAGGGTTCGAATTGATTGGAGAAGAAAAATTAATTTGAAGTGGACAATAGTTGTAAATTATCTCACATTTTTTCTTCTATAACCAAAAAAAAAAAAAAAAGGCTTAGCTTCTGAAGAAACCATTGTGTTGATCCAAACAGTGAATGTATATTCATTGGGAAGAAAGTGCTCCTAACAAATAGAAGGAAAAGAACAATAGATTCAAAGCAAAAAAAAATGCAGAGAAATGCAAATTTTCAAACAAAAAGGAGTGCAGAAAGTAAATATGGAATCCTGAATGCCCAAAAGTTAAAAACCCCAAAATGAGGGTTTCTTACCAGCATGCTTAGAGAGATGGTGAGCTTCAAGGGCTTCCCATTTCCCAAACTGCTCTCCACACTTGTGGCACGTGACTGAAGAAAACCCATCACCATCTCTGTCAACAAAGGCCTTTGGGTTTGAAGGAATTCCATTTCCACCCCCAAGAAACCCAGAACTCCCAAATCTAGACCCTTCCCTCTCTGATAAAAGAGAAGAACCCTTTCTAGGAGGGGTTGCTGAGGTCTTAAATGAAGGATTAAAATAGTGCATTGTAGGGTGCCCTCCAGGTCCAGGGGTACCAGGCCTTAAAGTACCCACAAATGTAGAATTACCATCATGCCCTCCACCACCACCACTACCACCACCAACACTACCAAACCCTTCTTGGAAACCACCAAAACCAGTGATTTTGAGCTCACACTTTGAATTACTCAAAACCACTTCATGGGTTATTGGGTTCAAGAACTCACTACTACCTATAGATCTTGGGCTACAACTTGGGGGCTTTTCTAAGTGTCTCTTGCTTCCATGAATCACATCTTTGAGATTTGCTATAGACCTTGAACAACCAGACCTTCCTGGTTTTCTAGTCAAGATTGAACTCAAATGCTTCCTAGACTTTGGATCATGAACATCTGATGGTTCTGATTTGCAGTGCAAAGATTTCTTCAAAGAAAACCAAACTGTTGGCATAGCTTTTTTTCACCTTCTTTCACTCACTACAAGATTTCAAGCTTCATATTCAAAGAAGATCCTTCCTTTTTCACCATGAAACTATAAAAGGCAGCTGAAAATCAAGAAGAGTGTGTCTATATTATTGGGTACATGATTTTAGAATTTTGAAATCTGATTTCCATTTTCAGAAATCAATCCATCAAAAATATTTCAAAATTAAAGCTAATTTAAGGGGAAAAAAAAACCCAAATCAAAATTCCTCACCCAAGAAAAGATTTTGAACAAACCAATTCAAAATGATTCTCTGCAAACCTTTCCAACCACTAAGATATGAAGCATTTTGGAGCTTTTCTCCAAATGGGTATCCATGACAGATGAGGAAAGAGAGAGAGAGAGAGAGAGAGAGAGAGAGATGGTTTCAGGGCCAGAAACCAAGGGAGCCCACTAGAATGAAAAGACGTAGAGACTCAAAAAAATGAGAATATTGGGATTCTTTGGAACAAGACAACCACGCTGATATGAACCTTGTTCAGTGGCTCTAATAAATAAACAGTAACTAAGGCACACGGTAAACACTCATAGCCATTACTACAATGCATTTTTGCACACTCAATGTTTTTCGTTAAGCCATTGGCCAATGCACCAAAAATTTGTCACCAAATGTTCATTTAACCTCTCGTTGGCTAATGTAATTGAACTCATAATTAAATAAAAATTAATTTAAAATATCAAATCATGAGTCCTAAATAATAAAACTATGAAAAAAATTGACTTGAGCAATATTTGTCACCAAATGTTCATTCAACCTCTTACAATAGCATTGTCTATAAGAGAAATGTTATTGTGAGAAGTTTCTCATATAAAAATGTGTGTTTTAACCGTTGGATGAGCATTTAGCCTTAAAATTCTCAGAAATCTAGAGAGAATCTTAAGGGCTAAGGCTAGATGCTCATCCAACGATAAAAATCCGCCTTCTCATGTGAAAAACTTCTCACAATAGTATTACCCTTTAAATAAACGAAAATGATCTCTTGAAATTAATTCTTACTCATAAAGTTATGAGTCACCTCATTTGAATTGAAACTGTCAGAGAAATCACGGACCTGAAATTTTTTTAATGACAACTATTAAACTGGCATTAACTGTCTCTTTAAAAACGAGAGACTTTATCTAGTGATGGATTTCTAGTCAGAGGCTGATTGAAAATTGTCATTTTCTTTCTGTCAAATCTATATCTTAGACTATTTTTAATGGATATGCTATATTTTATATTATTGTTAAATTATAACACGACTTAAAAAAATCTATCTCTAATAGACTAATAGTATGTTAAAATTTATGTCAAATTATAACAATGTTATATCATGTGCTAAATTTGGCATGATATTTGGCATTGCTATAATTTGGCATGAAATTTAGCACAGCATTAGAGATGTGTTTTTGAAGGATTATGCTATAATTGGCACGCCAACAAGGCAATATCTTAATTTTTTTCAATACAAAGAAAGGAATAGCATTTCATTTAGAATGTACCATTGGAGCACATATACTAAAACATAGCATTTTAGAACTATAACAATACCAAAATATAAATTTACATGAAGAAAATAGCATTTACCATTAGAGATGCTCTTAGCTTAGTGTGTTTAAATGCTATTTTGACATTTCTACTCCAACTAACGACACATTTTTCTTTCAGAATTCTGCTTAGGGCTCATTGAAATGGACGGCACCGATCGGTCGGTGCACCATTTCGGTGCCTAAATGTTTACCGTTTCTTTTAAAGTTATTCTTGATGTACTTTAAGTGGTGTGTTTTGTACATTAGTTTGTTGGAATGCGTGCAAAAGTTAAATTGTACTAGCATAAACCTAAAAAAAAAATTCTCCAATATGCTCCTTTCATTCTAAAATAAGTGCTCACATTTTCTTTTTAGACGTTTCAAAATAAGTGTCCACTTTGAAAATCAACTACAGTTTTTGTATAAACTGTCTATAATACCATCACAATAAACACAAGCATCATTTCCTAGGAGAGTGGAAAAAGATAAATGAATAAAAAAGTCAATATCACATCAAGGATAAAATGGAAAAGTGAAAAAATGAAAGACAACAAAAATAATTATAATATGCATTTCTTCAACAATGTCAATGTGCAAATTGGTAGCGAACACTAATTTTGGAACGTAGGGAGTACTATCTATCACTCTTCTCAAGTTGTAGCAATGCTATGTTTGCTCTCAAATTTGAGAGAAAAAATAGCATGGCTACTTTTTTAGAGGAGAAATATTAGAAGTGCATTGGAGATATGTTTTCGAGCATTCATGTTATTTTGTTTATAACATGAGAAATATGAGTAAATATTGGATACACGAGGGTACCATGTCAGCATTTATCATCTTTTACATCATTTGAAAAGTGTGCTTATGTGAAGGGTGATTCCCATAGAAATAGGGGGTCAAATGTATAAATGAAAAAATTTCATTAACTTGTGATACTATGTCATAAATACAACCATTGCATTCAATATTTAATGGTGAAATAGAAAGTACATTGGAGCTCCAAATATAGAACTTTAATTAGTCACCAAAAAGAAATTTACAAAAAGACAGTTTTCGGCTGCCTCTTTTGATTCTTAACTAATTTTAAAGATGTTTTTTTTAAGGAAAGTAACTATGTAATTTCATATATAACAATAGCAGATTTCTTACCTTTTCCCCCAAAAAAATTTTTTTTTTTTTTGAAGTTCTTCAACATGTAAATCGGACAAGGTGTTCTCCATATGACACGTGGAGTTGTGCACTAACAAAGAATCTTGCTCTTATAATTTACACCAAACAATTCTCACGTTTCTATCTCAATCTGCACAACAGGAAAGAAGAGTCTCAGCCAAAAAAAAAAAAAAACAGGAAAGACGAGAAAGTATGCATAGCTTTCCTTTGTTTGGTTAGCACAACAGGAAAGAAGAGAAAGTAAACATAGCTTTCCCTTATTTGATTAGTTTTCATAAAGGAAAAAAAAAATATTTAGAACCAATTTACTCTCGTCATTTACTAATTTATGACACTTTGCAAATGTGATGTAAACAAAAACATTTGGGACACGTACATTGGTCTTCTTTAAAATGTTTATTTCAAACTCTTCTCATCTCTTTGGAGTTTCTCCAATCTAGAGAGCAATAAATTGGTCGCTTTTCTCCATACTTTCTCTCCATTAACCTTCTATTTTCTCCCAACCTAAGTTACAAATCAAGCGACTTGCTTTCTTTTCGCTTCACTTCTCTCAATTCAAACATAAATTACATAATCAACATTGAATGGCAACAATGGGGCTGGGTTTGTGTAACGCCCCAAGAGGTCCACTAGCCCAACAACTTGACAGGCCTACCACAATGGCCCTTAAAATGCTTAAGTCCAAGTTGTTAGTAGTAGCCCCCTTGATTCTACATATATCAGACTAACTTTTTATATTTATCCGATGTGGGATGGGATCTCACAATCTCCCCCACTCAAAGACACGGCGTCCTCGTCGCGTTGGCCCAGTTGTCCCTTTGGCTGGTCGATGTGGAAGCAGATCATTAGTGACCACAGAGCAGCCCATAAGTGACTTTTTATATTTATCCGATGTGGGATGGGATCTCACAATCTCCCCCACTCAAAGACGCGGCGTCCTCGTCGCGTTGGCCCAGTTCTCCCCTTGGCTGGTCGATGTGGAAGCAGATCATTAGTGACCACAGAGCAGCCCATAAGCGTGCACAAGGTATACTACCTCGGGGCCTCTACCCCTCTCCGGAGCCTCTACTCCTCTGCCACATCGCCCACGGCGCCCTTACGGGACCAGGGTTGGCTCTGATACCATTTGTAACGCCCCAAGAGGTCCACTAGCCCAACAACTTGACAGGCCTACCACAATGGCCCTTAAAATGCTTAAGCCCAAGTTGTTAGTAGTAGCCCCCTTGATTCTACATATATCAGACTAACTTTTTATATTTATCCGATGTGGGATGGGATCTCACAGTTTGGTTTCTGAGATAGGGTTAAGCGTACTTTTTATCCAAATAAAGATCAATGTTTTAGGTAATAAACCAACCAAATCAATTACTCCTATATACATAGAACAATACCTTAATCAAATTGAGATTGGCAACATTAAAAGTGGACTTTTTACTAGTGAAGTAAATTGGAAATATAGGTTTAAATTTAGATATTAAGTCAATGTCCAATAAATTTGGCTGATAGTTTAAAAAGACAAAAGCTTCTAAAGGATTTTTTTTTCTTAGTTAAACTTACTATTTTATGAGTGAAAGCATGATATATATATCATATACATGAGTAGGAAACAAAAAATTTTGACAGTTGATTTTATGAGAGTGTCCATAAAAACATTAGGATGACAAATTGTAATGCTGGCAAGCAAAGTTAAAATCATAAGAAAGTCTGTCTCATATAGTGTCTTTGAGTCTCTGGACACTTTGAGAGTGGAATATAGGACCATTTAAAACACATGGCCACCCAGATTGCTGCACAACTACTTTAAATTGTTGAGTAATGATATGTTTCTTAAATTTTTATTCTAAAAGTGCTTCTCAAATGATGTGACAGTAGAATCAGGTAAACAACTTCTAATTAAAATTCAACTGATCCCACTGTATTAGACCTAGCCCCACTGCCACATCACTTGGGAAGCACTTTTGGGATAAAAATTTAGGAAACATAGCATTACTCAAAATTGCTTACTTGTGAGTAGATACGTATAGATGTTGATATAAACTTGAAAATTTTAGGCCTGAGTGAGCTTGTATACGCTCTAGTCAATCGAACTACTTTATAAGCTCGAGCTAGAACACGCTCTTATCTAAGAAGCCGTTCGGAAAGACAAAGACTCGATTGTATTGTTCTGTAACTAAATAGGTAAAACTAATGTCATGTACCCCATCTAATATCTATTTTTGTCAAACTAGTCTAATTTTGATTCTCTTATAAATCAATAAGAAAGTGAGAATGCGATTGTACCAGATCCTATTTAAGGATTTCAAAACATGCCCAGAGATAATAGAGGGAAAAAAATGCTAGACAAAGATAAAACATTTCATCAGAGTTTTGTGTTGGTCATGATTAATAATTTTCATGGTGAATTTCCGGACATTAAACAAAGGATTATGAATTGATCAGTCCGGATCTTAAGCAGACCCCAAACAACGGGTTTGGGTAAAACAATGATTTTTAGCAATGAAAAATTCTGTCGCTAAAAGTGACTTTTTCGTCACTAAAAGTGAGTCCGTCCCAAACCCAATCGTTTGGGTCCGTTTAAGATCCTCACCGATGAATTGATAACCACAGAGTTCTAATTGAGTCATTCAAGATTTTCAAGTTATAGTCCTTTGATCAACTGGGGCAGAGTCATCCTTTGTGTTTCGTTTAACTTCTTGTTGTTGTGGGGCTATGTTCTATCTGCATTACTCTTAAAAAGTTGCCTTTTCTGGAAAGGAGGGGGGAGAGAATTGCATTATTTGTCAATTGCAAATTTGCATTTCAACCATAGCTATATGTCAGCATTCAATGTCAACCCATATAAAGGACACAATGTCCCTGTAAATATAACAAAGTGGTACTTACAAATAGTAGGTAAATTAACTTTTGGAGCAAACTGTGTTGAAACTTGATAAGCTTAAATTTTTGGAACAAGATTTAATACGGAATCAGCTAATCAAAGCCTTAGTATTGGGAAGTCTCGGGAGTCTTTATCCCCGTTTGCATAGTAAAACTTTGTTTTATTTGTTAGATCTCTACGTGTGAGATATGTCGCAAGCGAAGAAGGGTGTTGAAATAATTTGACATACATTATTGGTCTCCTTTTCTATTAACTTAAATTTTTGGAACAATTAGTTACTTGACACACTGACTTCACAGAGGCTTTAATGTCAGAGTAGGAGGAGGATATAGAATTAGGGTACGACAATGGAGAAGGAGGAAGACGATGGTGAATATTTTTTATATTAATTCTGTTGAAGCTTAAGCTGTGTTATACCTTTTGCATACCTAAGAGCTGTCCGAATCAGAGAGGAGTCATCTACCGAAGGATCTCCACCATCAAGTCAAGCTGTGTTAATAGACTTGATCTCTTTCAGGATGTCACCCAAAGGTCTGAGTTTCAGGTCTCCGATTGTTCCGGATTTCTTGACATAAATCTCTAACAGCTTAAGCTTTTGGAGTAGTTGGTAACTTAACATGGTATCAAAGCCTTGTTTGTGGGAGGTCCTGGGTTCGACTCTCCATCCCCGCTTTGTTGTGCATATTTGCACTTTGTTATTTGTCTCCAATATGATGGAGTTTGGTTTGTTTGCTCTCCACGTGCAAGTCGGGGTTGCACGTGAGGGAGGGTGTTGAAGCTTGATATACATTGTTGGGCCCATTCTCTAACAGCTTAAGCTTTTGGAGTAGTTGGTAACTTAACAAATTCTACTCAATATGAGGCAACAACATTTATTACTAAAACAAATGAAAAAAAATAAGGGCAAAATAATAAATTAACTCGATTATATCGTGTTTTGGTAAACTCGATTATGTCATTTTTTTTATTCCTCTAACAAGGAAAGTTATTGTTATTTATGAAAAAACAATTACACGAATGATGCATTTATACTTGTCAGATACCTCAGAGCTCAATATAATTTTTCCTTTAATTTTTTATATAATGTTTCTGGGGATTTTTCGGATGACGAGGACAAATTCCCAAGCCTATCCTCTGCGGCTTTGGGATCCCCGTTAGTATTTCAGACAGTTTACCTATTGTCGTTTTATCATAGTAAAACAGGAGGCAAACCTCGAGCACGTGCACCGACCCCAAGTTCTGGATATGGTTCACCCAGCTATTTCAGACGGTTTACCTATTGTCGTTTTATCAGAATATAACAGGAGGCAAACTTCGAACACGTACAAATGAATTCCGAGCTGGTTTGCTTGTGGGGATTAGAAAGAAACAATAATGAATTCCAAACTCCAAAGACAAGCGGTAAGCGAGAAAAGAAGAGCTTATAAATTACCTTTGAATACCATTCTCCATGTAACTCTGTACCCAATTTCAAAAATAAAGTGAGGAAAAAGACGCATTAGAGTGGCCCAAACAATTGAGTAGTATTTTAAAAGTTTCATAAAAAGAGGCACTAGAGTGGCCCAAACAATTAAGTAGTATTTTAAAATTTTCATTAAAATTAGGTGACTAATAAATTATTGAAATTGGGATTACCATTTTTTGTTGTCACCATTAGTTAAGGCATAGCATGGTGGGGAACAACAAAAATGGAGTGAAGACACAACTAAAATATTGTAGTGATTGGTAGTATATAGTTTATAATAACTTCTTGTCCTTGAGTTTCTAAATAAGAACCCACCATGCAAGTGATATCAACAGCCAAGGTTGGACCAAGAGGTGATGCCATCAAAGTTCACATTTTCACATATTGCCATATTGGGCTAGTATGTGTAAACATCCAACCATTCAATGCTGGCACATGTTTGTCTTCCAGATTCAAAACTTGTGCATGTGCCCAAAGAGCTCACTTACTATTCAGATTCTCTCTCTCTCTCTCTCTCTCTCTCTATCTCTCTCTCTCTCTCTCTCTCTCTCTCTCTCTCTCTCAACATTTTCTATGGTGTATACCAAGTCTAGTTGAGTTGAGTCGAACCGAGTCAAGCCGAATCGAGCTGAGTTTATGTATGTTTAATTTACGCTTAGATTTTTTATTAAATAAACAAATATGATCCTGAAATTCAAGTTTGGTTTGACTCGTATAAATTGTTATATGTTCAATAGCTTTTTATCCAAGCTTGACATTGACTTAACTCAAATAAACGAGTCAAACTGGGGTATCCTCTAAAACTACACAGTCATATTCTATGATATAACAACACAGTATACAAGCTCTTAACAAATATGTTTAATAGCCTTTTTCACAAGCCTACTTACAAGCCATATTCAAGTAAAGTCACGAGCTCTATCGAGCTGAATTCATGTGTGATTGAACTTGACTTATTTACTATACGAACGTGAAGTATAGGCTTAAATTTAGACTTGTATAATAAACCTAAACAAAAACAAAGTATAGCCGAGCCCTTTATTGCACACCTAACTGAGGAAAGGAAAAAGACCTTACAAGCCCAAATGTCTCTTCGGATGTTTGAGGGTTGGATCTGCTAAAAATGTCAGTGAAGTGGTAATGGGCTCTGTCACCCAAAAAAAATGGTATTGGGCTTAAAATTTTCAGTACTTAATATTCAGTACTTAACTTTCAGTTTTATCAAACGGACCATAATATTAGACATACCTCCATCCATTTTCCTTTACTCCAATGATCTGGACACTGGATTCAGCTGAAATGGAACTGATTAAGCCCATTTGTAACAAAGGGCCTTGGTATGTTGAAGTTGGGTAAATGGACAGAGATAGTGTGACCCAACAAAAGGCCCAAATGGCTCACATTGTGTTTTTAACTTTGTCTAGCCATTGCAGCCGACAGGCATTACTGCAGGAATTCTAAAATTCTATTTGGTTTTGAGGATTTAGTGAAAAAGTAAGGGGGGGGAAAAATCGAAAAAGACCTCTGTTTTCTAGTGTCTCTATACTTTAAAAAATATCAAAATTTTAAAATTTAAATATATAGGAATTGAAGAAAAGAGAAAACGAATATAATATTCAATCAATTTAATTTTTTTTCTATCTTTTTCTGTATTTGTGATTGTTTCCTTCTAACCAAATAAGAAGTGTCTTTTCTGAGTGTTTTATTTTCCTTTCCTTATTTAACAAATCCACGAACCAAACACAGCTTCAGCATTTAACCACAAACTGCAAAATGAATTACGACATTGTTTACGTAAAAATTACTTGATATTGGATTCCTTGGCATGTTTTGGGGGAGAAGAGGATGAATCATTGTAGCTGTCCTCCCTGCTTAGATTCACGGATCATATAGCATTATTGTACAAGTTATAAAAATATTTATTTTAATGGAGTTTCAATGTGTTGCGTGTAAAACTTGAGACCAAAATGATGCTTTAACAAAACACGACTCAAACTGAAAACTCCATAAAATTGGGTGGTATTGAACTTTAGTCATTTTCTTTCTACTTGTTAAGAGTAAGTGAGAGAGAGATGAATACAATTGTATTTTATTGAGATGTGTGTTAAATATTATACTCTCTCCGTCCCATAATAAGTGTCCATTTCCATTTTGCATAATGTTTAAGAAAGTTGTTTTATATTAATTTTTTGGTTCATTAAAGAGTCACTTTCCAATTTTACCCTTAAATGTGATTGGTGTTTGACTTTTTGCTTGTTTTTGGATCACAAATAAATGCTACTTTGTCTTTATTATAAGGGTAATTTTGGAAAGCAAGTAAAAGTTATATACCAATTTAGGAAAGTGGACACTTATTGTGGGACTATCCAAAAAAAGAAATGTGGACACTTATTATGGGACGGAGGGAGTAATAGGTAGTCGAAAAATACTACTAGGGCTTAGTTTGGCCCCCCATGTGGCTTTTTAAAAGGAGCTTATGAAATTTATTACTAAGTTCTTTGATAATTTTATACAAGTGGCATACTACTCTTCAAAAAGACATCATGAAACCAAAAAGCAACCGTGGGCTTTTAAAAGCTCCATTTTAGAGCTTTTAAAAGCTCCCTCCAAAAAAGCCCTAAGTTCAATTTTTGCAAAGCTCATAAACTAGTAACTAAATGAATTAACATTAAATTGTGCTTTAAAAAAGGAGAAGCACCACGTGGGGGCCAAACTAAGCCTAGGTAGTATAAGAATGTAGTATAATAATAGTACAATGAATTTATACCACAAATGTAAGAGGTACAATGGTGAACGGATGTAGACTAGTATTCTAAATGTGGTAGAATGGAAACCAACTTGAGTTTGAAAATGAAATCCTGAAGACGTCCTGGTGGATGAGCTTTGGTAAAAATGTCAACAGTCTGATCGATGGAGGAGACTGGATAAGACAAATGGTACCAGAAGAGAGATGATGACGTACAAAATGACAGTCGATCTCAATATGTTTAGTACGTTCATGGAATACATCATTTTGAGCAATTTGAATGGCACTTTGATTGTCACAACAAATGATTGTAGCAACGGGATGGTTGACCCCCTTGTCCTCAAGTAACTAGCTTAGCCAGATAAGTTTCTGAGTGGTATCAACAAGGGCATGATATTCAGCTTTTGTACTAGAGCGGGCAATAACAGTTTGCTTCTTACTGCATTAAAAGATGAGAGAGTCACCCAAGAAGAAGCAATACCCATTGGTGGAACGATGATTAGTAGGATCTCCTGCCCAGTCTGCATCTGAGTAGGCACGTAGCTCAAGAGAAGAGTGAGCAGAGAAGTAGAGGCCATGAAACAAAGTCCCCTTAATGTACCTAAGAACGCAGAGAACTGCTGCATAATGAGGAGAGCGAGGAGTAGAAAGAACCTGGCTTATAATATGGACAACATATGAGATATCAGGTCTGGTAACTATCAGATAAACGAGACTCCCAACTAGTTGACGATATAGAGTAGGATCATTCAAGGGTATACCATCCATAGGAGTGCGCCTACAGTTAGACTCGAGAGGAGTGGTATTAGTCTTGCAGTCTGTAAGTCCTGCCCCTGTAAGCAAGTCAGAGGCATACTTGGCTTGAGAGAGATAATATCCATCGGAACTGGAAGTGATCTCAAGGCCCAGAAAATAGTTAAGCTTCCCCAGATCTTTCTTTTTAACTTGTTGGCTGAGATAAGTTTTGAGATCCAAGATTACAGATGTATCATCTCCGGTGATAATCATGTCATCCACATAGAGGAGGAGAAAGATAGTACCACGGTCTGATTTGCGGATGAAGAGGGTAGAGTTATGTGGGCTAGAAGTGAATCCGAAGTCCCAAACAATCGTGCTAAACTTGGCAAACCAAGCCCGAGGAGCTTGCTTAAGACTATAGAGAGCCCAACAAAGTTTGCAAACCTGGTGAGGATGGTGGTGATAACCAAGAGGAGGTTGCATGTAGGCTTCTTCAGTGAGGTTACCATTTAGAAATAATTCCCACCAACGGACTCTAGCAACTGTAATTAAGCTATGAACTGAAGTGCGACGGGCAACTGGGGCAAAAGTCTCCTTATAAATCGATCCCATATTCTTGTGTGAATCCCTAGGCTACTAAACGAGTCTTATAGCGATCAATGGACCCGTCAAAGTAAGTATTGATTTTGTAAACCCACTTGCATCCCATAGCGTTCTTGCCATTTGGTGGGTCCACCAAATCCTAAGTATGATTTTGATCAAGAGCCTGTAGTTCATCATCCATTGCTTTATGCCAAAGAGGGTTAGAGTTGGCCTCATAGTAAGATTGAGGCTCATGCATGGTGAAAGAGAATTGTTGAAAAATAATGGTAATCCCGTAGATGAATTGGAGGAGTTTTTACTCAGTCGCTACGTCTAGGAAGAGGATCAGGGTCTAGTATAGACCCATCAGATGGACCAGACAGCTCAGTAGAGACTATGATGGATGAATCAGATGAAGAATCTGTAGGTGTGGATGTGGGAAGAGGACCAGGGGAAGATGTTGATTCAAAATGAGAACTTGTATCTAGGGTGTCAGGAAATAGATCTACTAAGGGATCAGTAATGTAGAAAGGAGTACTGGCAGAAGATAGATAAAATTGGTACATGGAGGAGAACATTTTATGTTCCCAGAAGACAGCATGACGTGACACACGAAGACGTTTGGAGTAACAGTCCCAACACCGATAGCCTTTAAATAGGGATGGCAATGGGTCGGAGTTGGTACGGAGTTCTCCTATACCAACTCCTACTCCATTTATTTTCCTCCTACTCCGACTCTGCCCCGTCCCGTTTAAGTAAAATACCAACTCCTACTCCACTGCTACTCCGTTTACTATCGGGTACTCCTATTACACTCCTACTCCGTTTGTTAATCACCATTCCAAAATTAAATGTTCTTTTATAATTCAAAACCCACTTAATTTTGGCTTGATTTCTTAAAAATCAATCACGCAAATGATTCTAAATTTGTTAATCACAATTCAGAAATTAAAATATTAATACTGAAGAGAAAGAGATGTACATATATGCCCTAATTAGTTGTAAATAACTGTAAGTATGAGAGTAATTTAGTAACTTAATGAATTAATCGGGGCGGGGCGGGTTTTAAATGGTAGTATTTCATGGATACCAACTCCGCCCCGACTCCTATAGGGTTTTTATATTTCCATACCAAATCCACTCCTACTCCTATTATAACTCATCCAAACCCGTTCCATTAGGAGCGGGGCGGGGCGGAGGTCCAGCGGGGCGGGGTAAATTGCCATCCCTACCTTTGTATTCAATACCATACCCCAAGAAACAACATAAACAGGCTCGAGATTCTAGTTTTATGCGGTCATGTGGCTGTAGTATGACAAAGCAAGCTGAACCAAAGACTTTAAGGGTATTAGAGTCAGGAGGGTGGTTATAGAGACGTCCATACGGTGACTGATTTTTAGTAGTGGGAGAAGGGGCACGGTTCATGGTGTAAATGGCAGTGAGGGCAGCCTCTCCCCAAAATTGTTCAGGACATGAAGCAGATGTGAGAAGAGCTCGAGCAGTATTAAGAATATGTCTGTGTTTGCGCTCGACTCTCCCATTTTGTTGGGAGGTGCCTGGACAGGAACAATGGGGAAGAGTCTCATGCTGGCGAAGAAAATTTAAAACACCTTTTTCTTTGTATTCTTGGGAATTATCAGCTCGAAACACTTTGATATCGCAAGAAAATTGAGTTTTGATCATGTTGGTAAAATTAAAGTAACCTGGGGTAATTCAGATGATTTTTCATTAGATATAGCCAAGTGTATCGTGAAAAATCATTGACAAAGATTACATAATATCTGGATTCTCCCATTGTGACAGTTGGAAAGAGACCCCAAACATCAGAGTGAATTGGATCAAATGGTGTAGAGGACACAGAGTCACTATTATTAAATGGTAATGCTGGTTGTTTGGAAAGTTGACAAGGTAGACAATCAACATTCTCAACTTTAATTTTACCTAACTGGCCACTAGATGCTAAGGATTTTAACCGACTTAGTGAAACATGACCTAAAACGAGAGTGCCAGAGGTGAAAAGGTAAGGAGGACGATACTGAAGTTGCAGTTTGAGTAGGTGAAATACAGCCAGATGGTATATGGAGATTGTTAAGTTAAAATAATCGTCCAATTTTACGACCAATTCCAAGAGTTTGTCCTGTGTGTGGATCTTGTACCAGACATCCAGAATTAAAAAAAGAGATGGTAAGTCCGAGTTCACATAATTGACCAACAGATATAAGATTTAAAGTGAGTTTAAGAATGATATAAGTGTTAGGGAGAGATGTGTGAGTGGTGGAGTCTTGTCCTATGTGACTGACGTTCATAGAGAACCATCAGCTGTGTGTATGGATGGTGCATTATGGGTAGAATATTTGGTACAGAATATAGTTGGATCAGAGGTTAAATGGTTACATCAACTAGAATCAAAGAACCAAGAAGATGTACTTGGGGAAAAAGATAGAGCAGGAGACGTGTTACCAGAATGATCAAGAATTCGTTTGATGATATCCACAAGGAGGGAAACAGAGATGGATGAAGGGGTAGGAGCTTAAAAGATGATGACCCCTTGGTAGAAACAGCAGTGGATGATGACCCCTTGGCAGAAACAGCAGTGGATGATGATGAACAACCTCAGGCCCGATTATCCTGTGAATATCAAGTAGGATTCACATTGAAATCATTGAGATAGTGCCCTGGTCAACGTTTGTGACAAAAAGTACACACTCTGATAGGACAATCCAGCAGAATATGTCCTGATTTGTTACAGTATCTGTATGAGGGATTTGTGAGAGGCTCCATGATGTGTAAAATAAGTCTGAGAGTGGTAGAACCGATATGGGTGGTGGTGGCCGAGCGGCAAAGGCAGTGACAGCGGCAGAACTCGAGTAGAGGTGGCACGGTGATGGAGTTGATCGGAATGAGGATACCGGGCAGCGAAGGTGGCAGGCTGAGGGGGCACGACTACAAACTGAGGCAACTACAAGAGGGATTTCTGATGTGGAGGATCTACTATTGTGGCAACCACAGAGCATACTTTCCTCTTGAGAGGTCACTGGGATGAGGAAGAGGTCAGTAGGAGCTTATAGGTCTGATAGCATATTAAGAGTAAATGAGAGATAGAGAGAGAGCGAGAGAGAGAGAGAGAGATGAATTAATACAATTGTATTGTATTGAAATGTGTGTTAAACATTACAATAGGTAGCCTTTATATAGGCTAAGGGAGAATCCTAATTAAGGGAAGAAGAGTACTACTAGGTAATACAAGGATGTATTACAACAATAGTACAATGAATCTAGACCACTAATGTAAAGAGGTACAGTGGTGAATGAATGTAGACTAGTATTCTAACAATATTCTAACACTACTAATCAAAGAAGGGCAAACCTGACAAACAACAAGGGTATTAGAATCACATGATAGGGGTTTTATAGTCAATTTACCAACCCGAGAGTCTAAGACCAACTTTAGGAGTAAATATTAGTTGTAACGGGGATACTAGGCCATTCTTTGAAAAGTCTTTAATACAGTGAAGATTTGAGGCTTATGTGGAAAGAGTTTGAGCTTATTTGAAAAGAATGCATTTTTGCTAACCCAACATTATTCACTCTTTGCTCACCCTCCTCTCCCGTTTGGCTAATGATGTGGGGTCTAGTACTTTACACCACTAATTAATTATCTACTGCATTAGCTAATGGGAGAGGATGGTTAGCAAAGGGTGAGCAAAATTGCACCCATTTGAAAAGGGATTCCCAGAGAGAGAGAGAGAGAGAGAGAGGGGGGGGGGGGGGGGGGGGGGGGATGGAATGGGAATTTAAGTAAATTATATAGACACTCCTCATGTATTGCCTTTTTTGAATAATACCCCATAAATTAAAAATTCAACAAATTGACCTCTCAACTACCATTTTTCTTCTTATATTGACCTTGTCAAATACTATCTCTCACATAGTTGAGGGGTCAGTTTGTTGAGTTTTTTTAGTTTAAAATAGCGTTAGTGAAAAAGAACAATACATGAAGGGTGTTTATATAATTATCCATAATTTAAGGGTAATACTTGGGGCATAAACACACTCTATGTGTTTCATGGGTGGCACTGTTGGGTTCACTGAAATTATCCAGACCCCACAGTGCCACCCAGGAAAGAGATAGAATGTGTTTGTAAGTGTTTGTGCTCCTAGCATTGTTGATAATTTAATTGGGTTGAAATACCATGTCACTTGTATAACCGTTGAATTTAATATTGGGTAAATTACAGTAACACCCTTGAAACTATGACGTTTTTCACTGACACTCTCTTAACTTTAAAATTGAACAAAGTATCCTTTGTTGATACTAAAGCCCCTTCTTCAGGGGTGAGTTTGTGTCACGACCCATCCTGCTACGCGCGGAAACAAGACACGTGACACTCCACCAAGGCTCATCCAGTTCCGTTAAAGTAAATAGCGGCAGAAATATAAGTAAAATTCATTAAAATCAAGGATATAAAAAGTTTTGCTCAGTTGAAACACTTCCAAAAAGGATCCATTTTGAAAACAGAGGTCCAGTCGACTGTGGCGAGGACCCACTCGATTGTAGGTCAATTGCAGAAAGTTTAAAAGTTCAGCAGCCCAATCCAGTTGACTGTGTCGAGGACTCAGTTCACTGGGGTCTCAAATTCTCAATCGACTGGTAACCCTCCAATCGACTCGACTAGCTCCAGCAGAATGGGTGTTTGAAAACATTTTCCAGTCGACTATTTTTCATCTTCCAATCGACTAATGCTTTTGAAAATTGAAAGGTCTTATTTTAAAAACAGGGGTCCAGTCGACTGTGTCGGGACACAGTCGACTGATCTCCCACAATTCTGCCCATTCTAAAGCATCTCAAAGTTGTGATTTCCCCAAACTAATTACAACATAAACACACCATATTTCAACGTTCAAACCATAACTACATGGAGTTTACCACAGATTACATTACATGGAGTTTACCACATATACGAATTCCTATTATATCATGTTACGAATTCGAAGTTCTTATTACAATGTTGAAAAGGAAAGCAAAAACATAAACAAGGATGTTCCCCGTCGTCACCTCGGCCTCACTCTTCTTGTTTCTACTTTCCTTTCTCTTATAACCTGCAATGGAAGAAGTCTCCACTGCTCAGCTATATGCTGAGTGTACAATTCTAAACAAATGTATATAAGGAAATTCATGCTTTAAACATCTAAATCACATAATTTAGTCTCTGGGAAGAGAGATACACATTCATCCAGTATATCGGCAAGTCTTAAATCTTAAACTGCGATGCCAATGGCAAGTCTAAAGTCTATCAACCATTGCATCCAACTGCTCTGGCAGGGCCAGTTCCCAAACCAAGCAAGTAGTCGTCGTTACTAAACCTCTCAAACATCGAGAGACGTACCCCGGCATGAAATTATACCAAACTCCCATTTGACGCACATAATCATTTAGCATACTCACATAATCATATCACCATGCTTTTCTATGCATACTCACTAAAATTAACGGGCCTAAATTAACACATGAATTTTGTCAGGATCACAATTTTATACACAATATCCAAAGCATCCAAAATTACTTATATTACATAGGTTAAGAATTCATACCTCGTGCAATTTCTTCCTAACTTCAGGGGAAGTACTAGGTAATAGATTAAATGTCAGATCTCCAATTTTAAGTGATTCCTATAAATTAAACCTAGTTTTTCCCAAATTTCTAAAAATTAGATTTTCATAAAAAGTTTTCCAAACATGGCCTAAGAAGTATCTGTAATACCCTATATTTTCAATATTATTTATACAGAAAAATTCTATATACTTTCCCTTGTTCATATCTAAAGTTTCACTTTTAATTGATCGAAGTCCTTTCGAGCTATCGAACATTTCAGAGTTTAAGCGATTGAACCCATTTCAAGCGATCGAAACCCTACTGACCTGAATTTATGATGTGGTCCCCACTTTAATCGATAAACCTTTTTCAATCGATCAAACTTGACCGATCTGCATTTGAGCGATCGAACTACTTTCGCTTGATCGAACTTGTAATGATCAGAATTCCCAGGTTTCGCGCCAAAACAGCCACCTGCACCCCTCCCCTCTATATAAACCTTGTACTCGTGTGTGTGTGTGAGGTTTGCTAAACCTTTGTGAGTTTGAGAGTGTGTGTACTTGTGTTTAGTATATATATACACATATATCCATATATATTCTATGAGAGAGAGAGAGAGAGAGAGAAACAGAGAAGAAAAAGAACCAGAGGAAAAAGAGGATTAGAGAGAAAGACAGAGAAGTGGAGCAGAGAGAGAAAAAAGGAGGCCATTGGAGGAGCTTCTTGAAGCTAAAGCTTTGCCAAACGTGCCCTTACGACGTTCAGTGAGTTTTACTCACTTGGTCTCATTTATATAATGTTTTTATAAGTTTTTAATATGTTTAGACATATTAACCACGTCCTTAGGATGTTTATATATGCTATTTTGCGAATCTGCTGGAGAAGACGACTCTAGAGCGATTGAATAGAGTTCAATCGATCGAAGGTTCGATCGATCAAAGCGACTTCGATCGCTCGAACATTACTTTCCCTCAATCAATCGAAATGATTTCAATCGATCGAGATTTGCAAAACTTGGTTTAGTTTTTTTGTTTATTATATAAGAGGTTTGGATGTTCGATTTTCGATTCAGACTTCTACTATGTGATATGGGGTTAATCCGGGATTATATGACAACACAGATAAGTATGCTTAAGAATAATAAATTAACGTAATGACGTTAGATACTATACAGTTCATGTATGAGTTCGGTATCCGTTTATTTCAATCAGAGTAGTCAGGCCACATGAGAGTAGTCATATATCAGTATTAGTACTAAGCTTAAGTAGGTTTGATAAGTTCTGGAAATGGTACGTGGGCGGACGCCTGGTCATGATATGCTTCACATGCGGTGGATGGTTTATATCCTTAACGAGCAGTGGGCAGGACTATGTAGTTCAGAGATAGCTAGATGATTCCACGTTATATCCTTAACAAGCGGTGGATGGTTTTATATCCTTAATGAGCGATGGATGGGGATCACTGGTATCATACGATGAGTCATGGCAATAGATTTGATGTGTTGTTATTCAAAGCGTTGTATCCCTGACATGCGGTGGATGGTTTATATCCTTAACGAGTGGGGGATGGACTGACATGGTGTCCATGATTGCGATGGATGGTTTATATCCTTAACGAATAATGGACAGAATGATGGTACGTCTATATATGTGAAATGATTGAGTCTGTTTTTTTTAGTCAGAGTATGTTGGTTATCGGTCTTGGAATAATCAAACGATAAGGGTTGAGTAACGACATTTGGAATACAAAGAAGATATTATTTAGTAGAACTATATCTTATGACTTCAGTAACTTGTTATCTGTTATATTGATACTCTATTAGTTTCTATTCACTCAGCTCTCAGTAAGCTGACGGCCGTTATTGCCTGGACATTTCCCGTCCAGACTACCATGTGCCTTATTCTACAGTAAGGGAGCTTATGATGACAGCTACTACCCTGAGGGGGATTTTATAGAGGGTGGCCCTACTGATGCCGGTTACGCTGGGGAAGGATGTTAAGCTGATGATTATCCTTATACTAGCTGAAGATTTGAAGATAATTATATCTAGTTTACATATCTGTTGTACTTGTTTTAGTTAACGGGTACTTGGGCATATATTGTCTCTAGACCTGTCGTGATCCTAAGGACCACACTCTGATGTTTGTAATAAGGTAGAAATGTTTTCTATTTAGTTGATTTTATTACTATTTTTGTTTATCTTGCGGACTAGTGCTATATGGTGTGGATAATTAGTGACTTTCACTTGTCATTCCCTATGGACCCAAAAAAGAAATTTCTTTTTCTCTATTTTTGCAGCTCCTGGCCATGACAAAATTTTTGGTATCAGAGCCCTAGGTTGTGATACTTCGTTCGCTAGCGTGTCCACACCATCTGGTCCTAGTATATTAAGATTCCCTGAGATGAGATATGAGCTTAAGATAAGTTTATCTTTCTGACGATAGATAGTTTCCTTTGCAGGTTAGCATTATGGATCCCGAGTTCCATAAGTTTGTGACTGATGCCTATGGAGGACACATGATTCACGGGAATACCGTAGAGTCAGCTGATCCGGAGTTTTATCATGACCACATACACCGGACATCTAGTCAATATCTAGAGAAGGATATGTGGAAGGCTCTTTATGTGACCGGGAAGTCCCTCCCTACGGAGATGCGTATAAATGCTTATCATTCAGCGATGATTGGTAGGGATATTTACCAGGAGATTTTACGGTTGATCCAGAGTAAGCTGGAGATGGACGCTATAGAGCTTCGATCTATTCTTGGAGGACCTATTGAGGCAGCACCAGCGGTAGCACCACCATCACCGGTACTCGAGGTACCCATTCCAAACCTACAGGAGCAACTTGAGGAGCCAGAGTCACCAGAGGCTGAGCCGATAGTAGATCCTAACCCAGAGGAGGATCCCGCCAAGGACATCAAGCCTGTTGATGATGATGATGAGACAGAGGATGACCCAAAGGAGCCAGAGTTTGAGCCAGAGTTTGAGCCAGAGGACCCAGTAGAGGGAGACGAGATTTTGGAGGCACCAGCAGAGGATGTTCCTGATGAGGTGTTAGATGTACTAGAGATACCCGTTCTGTTCGATTTACCAGTAAGGCGTATACTACATATGGCAGCTATCGCCAATATGGCAACCGAGTGGGTAGCAGCGATGGTTGCACAGCCAGCTGGACGTCCGATAGGACATGCTGCATTAGCAGAGGCCATGGCCATAATTGGAGATTTTGTTGAGTTAATCGCCGACGTCGCCGAGCTAGCATTTGGTGTTGAGGATATGGATGTGGACGAGATGATCATGGAGGACTAGGATATAGGAGTAGTGGTTGGAGGACTTGCGGCGCCAATGGAGGCCGATCCACCGGAGGAGATGGACATTGCACCTGAGGATGAGGCACCAGTAGCAGGATCAGATACTGACAATTTTGAGTCAGGATTAGGGGTGTAAACGGTTCGGTTCGGTGTGGTTTTTGACAAAACCGATCGGTTTCGGTTCGGTTCGGAGTGTGTAAATTTTCGGTTCGGTTTTGCACTGCACAAATTAAATTAAAATCGACCGAACCGATCGGTTCGGTTTGTCGGTTTGTCGGTTTGATTCGGTTTTTGAACATCCCTAGTCAGGATCTGTAGGGGTTTAGCTTTTGTTAGTTTATATCAGGACATGTTGTCCACTTAATTTCGGGAGCTTGAGAGATAGCTATTTGACCATAGCTTGTATAGATTTTACTAGTAGTAGTATTGTAAATAGCTGACTTTAGTGCTGTTTTAGCTTTTGTTCCATGTGGTACATAGTTTGACTAGCGTGTACTATGTGGTACATCTTTTGAGTACTTTTGATATGTTGATGGCATGTTGGGTTGTTATGTGCTGACTAGTAGAACTGTTAGTTCTTATTGCTTCTCGCTTTATCTTGATTTCGTTTCTACGAGAAGACTTTCAACTTATCGATAGGTGTTTTGTAGGTACTTTTCCCTAACACTATGGTGGGACCCTTAAGAAATCATCAAGCGCGAATTGGAGCTCCTATTCTAGAGGGAATGGACCCATCAAGAGTCTTTGAAGCCTTTATGCAGAGGATGGAATGGCAACACCTACAACCATGCTACAAATCAACGACCTATTCAAACCCCCAGCTGCACCGTTTCAGCAGAGACAAAATGGAGACAAACTACTAGCAAATTTTCATGGTTTGCATCCCGAGAAGTTCGATGGACTAACAGAACCCTGGAAGGCGGAATAGTGGATAAGAGAAATGGAATTGATTTTTGAAGCATTAAAATGCAGTGAGCAAGAAAAGCATCGTCTTGCCATGTTTCAGCTCACCTATGCCACCGCAGATTGGTGGGAGCCTGAACGAGCCATTATAGGGAAAAATGCTACAAGGGCGATGCCTTGGGAAACGTTCAAAGGACGATATCTGGAAAAGTACTTCCCGGAAGATGAGAGAGATCAACAGGAGATGAACTTCCTCAATCTAGTTCAAGGAGGATAGACTATACGAGAATACACAACACAGTTCGAGCGTCTATCTCGTTTTGCTCAACTTATGATAGACACTCCGCAGAAGAAGGTGAAGAAATTTCACCAAGGATTGAGCCATCACCGCAGACATATGATGGTTGGTCATCTGAATCAGTCATTTGAGGGAATTGTCAGATTTGCTGCAGGATTAGAAAATGGTGCTTATCCCGCACAGCGACCACAGATGAGTCGACCCTAGCCGTCAAGAAATTTTCAGCAACAGAGGAACTTTTAGAAATAACCACCAAGAAATACCCAGAGTTAGAGACCTCAGGGAAATTTTCAAGGGAATAAGAGAACCTGAGAGGGAACCAGGAAGACTCGGCAAGGTTATTCTCGACCCTAGTAATATCGCCAGCAGGGACCACGGCCTCATGCACTGCTAACAGCCCTGGCAACCAACAACGGAGGATGTTTTAATTGTGGGAAGCAAGGACACATTGCCAAGTTCTGTACAGCTTCTAGGGTTAACCACCAGATGGGTGCTAACTTTCGAAATTGCAATAAGCCAAGACATTTGAGCAAGGATTGTCGTGCACCACAAGGAGGGTATTTTGGGGGCACCAGTTCAAGGAATCCAAGGACCGCCAGATCAGACAAGGATGAATGCTATCATTCCAAGGGAAGCATGTTAATGCTGATGAGCAGCAACATTTGGAAGGTACGCTTGTACTCTTTCATAGTTCAATTAAAGCTTTATTTAATACTGGCGTCGAACGTCCATTTATCGCTATTAAGATTGTGCATCAGCTGGGATTAGAACCCCAGACACTTGAGCCAGCACTTAACGCTATGTCACCGTTGGGAGTGACTGTTAAGCTGGGTAAAGTGTGCAAAGATTGCCTATTGACCTTGGGAGATAGGAATCTTCCCGCATACCTAGTGGTTTTGTCAATGTCAAAGTTTGATATTATCCTAGGGATGATTGGTTGGCTAAGTATGATGCCAATTTGGACTGCCATACTGTGGATATCGCAATTTTTCTTACCCACAACTTTTCTTTTAAAGTTCTTTTAAATTTTAAATTCAAAACAAATGAGTCGCCACTTAATTTTTAAAGGGAAAATTAAGAAACCATTTTAAAGCAACTGGTCTTTTGCGAAACCAAAGATTAACTAGGTCCGGGGATTATGGAATGAGAAGTGAAGAAGCCCATCGGACTAAAACACCCCTCCTCATCCTATCTCGCGATAGGCTTCTACTCAACATCCTTTTAATTAAATTACTAATCTAAGCGTGCCCTCAACTACTACATAGATATACGTATACATTACACAAACATGTCAAAATGGTGTAAAATTACCAATTTACAAAATATCATTCAAAAGCCACGTAATTCAAGTAGCAAGCAATATGATATGCAATAAAGAACAAGAGAACTTACCCGGGATCCAGCCGCGAATATTAAACGTGCAATGCATGCGATTAAATAAAACCTAGGAAAAGAGTCTCTAGTCCACATATATACATTTAAGGCAAAATCTTAATTCTAATGTGTTGCGCATAAAGGTCAAGAAAATCGATAAAATCAAGAAATTAAAATAAATTAAGAGGAGTTCAAGCAATCATACCTTAACAGCGCTGCAAAACAAAGGGTTATTCCACATTCTATACAAGATATAAAGTTGGATCTTAAATAACAATCCTAGACTTCTAGCTTAAATCTATCAAGTGTAATTAAATCTAAAGCGAACAAGTCCTAATTACAAACATCAAGCCACATGGATGAATGTATACATGAACAATAGTAAATTATGAAATATTCATTGATTTGGATCACTTAAACTTTGAATTCAAGTTTAATTGATCATTATTAAAACATGGTTTGAGCCCTAGGTCATAGAAGAGTCATTTGGATCATTATTTACAAAGTTGGTCAAATCTGTCATAAAATTCTGAAAATTGTAGAGAGCAGACCAGATCTTTAAGAAAATAAAACGCATGCTTCCCGTGGTTTGATCTTGATGAATTTTGGACACAAGATGCCTCTGTGTGTCTAGTTTCCATCCCAAAAAGGAAATCAAAGTTTCAACGGTTAGATCTTTGGGAAATGGACAAAAACCAGACATCACTCAGAGATTACAAATCTCTGTCCAGAGATTTTGTACGATTTTTTAAAAATAGCAAAAAGATCAAAAATGCTTTGTTCTTTTTAGGGTAGCTTCCTAACACATTAATCTACTTAGAAAAAATTATTTTGGGTCACAAATATTTGATTAAGGTTCTGATTGCTTATTTCAACAGGGTGTTGCTGTTCTGAAACTCTGGACAGATTGTAGTGACTCCACAAAACTCATGACCAAACCACTTTAAACATGAAATCTCCTTAAAACAAAATTACAGTGATAGAACTTTGAGTTATGGACACTTTCCCGTTGATTTCACTTAATTCTAACGGTTAGATCATCAACTAAAAATCTATGATCAAAACTGGTTTATGAACTCACTACTCCAATATTGGATTTATTATCCTTTTTGCTATATCTACCAACTAAACCATGGACATTGGCTTATCCTAAACCTAGCTCTCCTTTCCCTTTGGGGTCATTGGAGATCAAAACATGAATAATACCCATGAGTCTCAAAGGAATATAGAAAGGATTCCATGAAACATCAAGCTAGAGGACCCAAGTCATAAATATGGACTTGGATCCATCTATTTGCTTATAAAATGAAGTGATGATCAAACTTTGACTCCCATGTGAAGCATAAGCTTACATGAGATTCAAAAGATCAAACTTAAGAGATTTCAAGAGAGACATTGAAGATCTCCAAGAATCCCAAAAGAAATGTATAAAAAGAAGAAAACACAAGAATGAAAACATAAGAAAGAAAGAAACACAAGAATGAAAACATAACTAAAATTTAGAGGATCACCTCCAACTATCCTCAAAGCTTCTCTACTTTGAAGATCTTCCAAGCTCTTCTTCAAGCTCTCCAAACTCTCTATCTCTCTCAAATATGTGTTGTTATATTGGTATATTATGCTCTTGTCTCCCAATGAAGATCCTCCTTCTTTTATAGACAAAATTACCAAGTATTCTCAGTGAATTCGGAGTAAAAGACAAGTGTAAATATCTCATTTGGTGGTACAATACGTACTTCCTGAAAATAGACAGACTGCTGCAGAAAGCGGCAGTCAAAAATCCTTTGCGGCAGTTAGTGGATGCCGATGCGGCACTCCGCAAAAGCCGAGGCGGCATTCCATGACTGCCACGCGGCTCTCAGTAAGTGTCGCGCCAAATTATTGATTGCCGCGTTTTTATCAACCTTACTTTATCAGTTTTTTTGTTTTTATCCGCATACGTATACGTATTGTACCACAAAATATGGACTGTTAAAGCAAACGGCAGTCAGAAATTATCGGCGGCACGCAGTAAATGCCGGTCCGGCATTCTGTGACTGCCGTTCGGCACTCACTGAGTGCCGCAAACAACTGCCGTGTGCTGGTTTTTGTTGAACTTTCCCTTTTTAGGTCTTTTATTTTCTCCTTTTTTCTTAAAAAAACTTATTTTCGAAGATCTTTTCCAAAAGTGATGTTTTATACCTGAATTCTCCTAAACACCTGGTATTTCATTCTGTGAAAATTTTACCGCGTTTGGAGAACTTTCTGAAGAGCTTGGAACACTTCGAATCTTTTGGTCCTTTGTCATCATCGGATATGGAGGTGACACTCTCCTTAATTCGACGTTTGGTCAAAATCGGGGTGTCTACAGTTTGCCCCTCTTCGACGGATCTTGTGGGGCAACACGAACCGCAAGCGAACGTCGAAGCCTGTGTGAAGACATGCCTTTGACCAAACTGTCGGTTTAAAGGAAAAAACAAAATACCTCGCAAAAAGAAGCGAGCGCACGGAGGAATTCTAATTGGTCGTGCTCCATGATGAGCTGCATACATATCCCATCAAGAATCAGACCAGAACGTAGTTCGGCCAAGGGTCAAACACACACAGACGCAAAAAGTCATATGGATGAATGCACCTATCTTATCGTGATGCACGTGCTCAAGCAATCTCGCGCTCCATATAATGTCTCAGTAACATATTGTTCTTTCTTGGTATCAAAATTGCACCCTATGCCATTCTACTTATGATATCATTCTATTCTGGGAAAGTCACAACCGTTATAGATGCGCTTCCTATGCTTAATTCCCTGGCATTCTTCAAGAGTCATCTAATCGACTAGATGCGCTTTGCGCCGTATACTTTGGTGTCAAATCAGGAACCACGCTTTTTGAAAAGACTGAGATGCGCTTTGCGTCTTATACTCCGGTGTCTTTTGAGGATCATCTGATTGGCTGAGATGCGCTTTGCGTCTTAGACTCCAGTGCCGAATCAGGAAATGTGCTGAAAGACTGAGATGCGCTTTGCGTCTTATACTCCGGTGTCTTTTGAGAATCATCTGATTGGCTAAGATGTGCTTTGCGTCTTAGACTCCGGTGCCGAATCAAGAAATGTGTTGAAAGACTGAGATGCGCTTTGCGTCTTATACTCCGGTGTCTTTTGAGGATCATCTGATCGACTGAGATGCGCTTTACGTCTTAGACTCCGGTGCCGAATAAGGAAATGTGCTGAAAGACTGAGATGCGCTTTGCGTCTTATACTCCGGTGTCTTTTGAGGATCATTTGATCGACTGACACTACACCATATGGCCTCATTACTAAGGGATATTTCCGTTAGAATAAATGTTACTAACGGATATATCCGTTAGTATTTTAGCGTTAGTAATATTACTAACGGATATATCCGTTAGTAAAATTAATTTTTCTAACGGATATATCCGTTAGTATACCAAAGGATTTCTAACGGATATATGCGTTAGAAAGCTTCTTACTAACGGTTTTTTTCAATTAATTTTAAAATATTTATGTTGAATACTAACGATTTTGTCAACAATTTCTAACGGATATATCCGTTAGTAATTTCTAGGAAAAAACAAAAAAAATACTAACGGATTTCCTAACGGGTATATCCGTTAGAAATATGTATAAATTAAAAAAAATTATTTATATTCTTGCCAATTTTTATTTGCACCTAATTAACAAGCATAATAATATGATGTATATGTATTACTATGTAGTATATTGAAAAGATGCATTTTTCCTTGATGTTGCCTTGTGAAAAATTCAAATAAACTTTTCATTCAAAAATATGCCACCAGAAAATAGCATAGAGAACCAAACTGTCTTATGAATTGATCATGGGACCAAATATAGAGAATATAAAATAAAAAGTACCTTATACCAAATCAAGGATTGCTGGTTCAATATAGTCAGAACCAGGGTCCTTTGTCACTAAACAAGAGGACCCTTTTTCATTCAAGTATTTCCATATTTTCTGGATCATTCCAGGGTCCTTTGTCACTAAACAAACAACCCCCATAGTCAGAACATGTGCAGTTTCCCCCGAGGAAACTTGGCAAATTACTGCGGAATGAATAATGCGTATTGGTCAAAATATACGCAAGACTCAATAACGGTACCAAAACAACCATATAATACATACAGAGTAAGAAATATATATATATATATATATTAGGATGATTATGCACTAGACATGGTACCTTGGATCAATTAGTTCAATCAAGCTACTTCCATAGTTGCTTCCTAAAACCTGACATTGTAGCATTTACTATTCAAATAAAAAACTTGCAAAATCTGTTCTTGTTTCTCTTTTCTTGGCCAAATGAAACTTTACGCTTTTTGACAAGAAAACCAAAATACTACTTTTTGACAAGAAAACCAAAATTGGCCCCTACCAAGTATGAGACCAACACTACTCCCACAGTATCAATACACAAACATCCCAACCAAACTTAAAGACATGGAGTGGAAGACCAACCAAAAGAAGTAGTTTCACATGAATATTTAAGAACTAACAGTGAAGTAGTGAAAGTCAGACCGTCTTTTCTTGAAGATATCTATAAGAACTTGTCCAATATTATCTTACCACAATTAGGTACATAAAACAAAATTAAACAAGCACTCACTGGAAACTGGAAAGCACTATACTATTCGCCCATATAACATCAAGCCATAGCAATTTTTTTGCAAATCACCAACTAAGCAAAAATCTTTCGGAGTCAAAAACTCACTCTGTGCATTCATTGAGAACGGTAAGAAGCTTTGAAAGGGTATGGTTAGTGATCTCAAAGATGGATCCGTTGCTATTCTCTTGAATCTCTGCTAGGGCTGCCACGACATTTGCTACAACCATCGGATTATTGTTAGATATCAAATCCTTGAGAGCCTCTAGAAACCCCCTATCCTCAACTAACTTGGCATTGATGTCATAAAGTTTAGCAACACATATAGCTGCTGTCTTTCGAACATATGGATCATCATCTGAGAAAAATGAAAATAAATTTAAAAGGAGTACATTTCTAACATGTTCCTCCACAAACATTACATGACAATACTGCAGTAAGTTAATATATTTAAAAGATCAACTGAAACTATCAGGCATTTGAAACATTGTGGCAAAGGAAGAAATTTGAAGATAGTGCGTGAGAAACACTTAGAAAATGAAAAGGAGCAAAAAGATAGACCTTAAGACATCTCTGAAGGGGATCACATAAATATTATGTAACTAGTCGATAACCCGTGCTATGCACGGGTTGTTTTCTATATGAACCCATTGAATTAATATAATAATTCTTGAGTTAACAAATAAATTTCATAAATCTTTGTATGAAGACTTGAATATGTTAGAACGTAACCTCAAAATTATTTAAAGCCAAGAAAATGTATGCAACATCACATTTGGTTTAGTGTGGATAATTCACAGTTGAAAATGCTTGATCTTAATAGAATCGGGGTGAATAAGAGGGTCATTCCGCAAAACCCAAAAAAAAATTCAATCAAAGTGGGGAAACATTACCCACAAGAAGCGTTAAACTAAAGCTAAACATTCAACATCTTTCAATATATTCAATTACCGAGTGAAACCAAAAGTCACCATTAACAATGTATGAGATTGCTCTTAAAGTATGTTCAAGAGGAATATATTGTCGCAACCAGCCAGCTAGCTTCAACATCATCAATTTCTCTTATAGACTATCTCACCAGTTGAAGCAATATACGGTTTGGCCCACTTCTTTGTCCAGGTTTGAAAACAGAAAGAAAGTGACAGAATAAAGAAAAAAGCTATAGTTAAAGAAAATGTAATACACTGCTAGCCAGTTGTTCTTGTATTCATATTTATAAACGAAATGTCATAGCATGAATGAAGTTGCATTAGTGGAATTATATGATGACAGTAACATAATTGAACCTATTTTTAAACTCCTCAGCCTGCATCTAGTTTTTTTTTTTGTCTCATGCACTTTCGGAGAAATGACAATTGTCTATAAACAAATTAAAAAAGATTTGAATCAAGACTGCACCATTTGTCATCGTAATGATGTTCTTAAAGGATATGATAAATGATCACCTATATGCAAAGAATGCAATTAACTTAAGAAAATAGGGTGATATCAAAAGACCAAATAGTTGATAATTGTAGTAAGAAGAAGGGGAAAAGGAAGAAGGAAGAAATTTAGGGAGACAAATTACCTGAATTACATATTCAAATAAGGAAATATCCAGAGAAGTAATTCTCCGGATCACGCAGACTTTGACTGTCCATGTATCTGTTTCGCTGTTTAGTTCAGGCAGTAGACTGTACCTTATTCTGTAGTCCATTTGTTCCAAGAAAAGAATTCCCTGAGAAAAAATATAGAGGACAATGTGCAACATAGAACTTCATGGTAAAAGAAACAATAAAGTTGTAGCATCCATCACATAAGATAATCAAAACTCGAAAAAGTTGCACTAAATTAATTGGAGGCAAACATACCTAAAACTATTGTAGTACTCCTCTTTCACTTTTAGCTCAATAGGTCATGTATCGATTTATGTATAAATTATAACTCTAGAGAAATATAAAGAGAGAATCTAATAGATTACACATGAGAAGAATTGCATATTCCAGAATCTCAAACTAAAGCGTAGGTAATAGCAATTTAACAACTTGGTTTCAAAACCATAGTTTAGAGCCTGTTTGAAATTTCTTTAAACATGATCTGATTTTTAGGATACCAAATAGTATTATGTTGGGCTGACAAATACCAATTTTTCGCAAATATAATAGACTGGACATGAACTTCTATGCAAAAGTTTGGACATTTACCAAACTCTTAAACTTATAGAACCGATTTACTTAAAAATCAAAGATCCGGTTAAATTCCCAAACAGCCCCTTAGGGCGGTAATGTTTCAACTGAGCCTGAAGTCAATCAATATTTGTTTTATAAACAATAGCTTGATATAATATACAATTTCTTCACTCACTGGGAAAGCTTTGTGAATGAAAACCTATATTCGGGTTTGGATTCTGGCCAAAACCCATCTGAACAATGCTCTGCAGGTCCTCTTCACAAAATAATTGGAACTGGACATAGTAAGTTGAAAGGAAAAATAAAATTGACAATCAAAAAAGAATTAAATAAATTTCATACCCATTAGGCAATGAGTTAAGCAATGAAACTCAACTTTGCATATTAACACATTTAGTTAGTCAAAATCTTAACTTACCTCAACTTGGCATTGCAATGACTGTACATAATTTATAATTTCATCAAGCATTTTTTCCAGTTACCTACAAAGTGAATTTCCTTGGCCAATTTCTTACTCAAATTCCTTGTTTAAATAGGTAGAACCGACCATCATAGCTATTTTCCATACCTAAGAATTTTTTTAAAAAATATGCAAATTTATCCACAGAGAAAAATCAATAACAAAAAAGAACTTGAATCAAGCAATTCAAATATGAAAACAACAAATTTAGTGCAAGATTGGAAACATACCATTTTGGTAACACCGGCTTAACATAATCACACAGTCAGTCAGCAACACCTTCATCGGGTGGTAAAAGCTTGCAAGCCACCTCATAGTCTGTCTCGACCACAATTTTATCCCCACCTTCATCCATAATCAGGATTAAACCTCCTCTTATGATGCTCTCTCTCTCTCTATCTCAGCTTGAAGACTAGTGCAGGAACTAATTAATCAAACTCTCTCCGGTTAGACTTCCAATACCCGCCTCGGCCAGGATTTCCCTTACAAGCTCCATCTGTGTTGACCTTCAAATATCTGCATCAGGAGCAAACCATTTGATTTAATAAACTCTTTCTCTCTAGGAATTAGATTCTTAGTATAATAGAAAGCTTCACATATATCTTTGGCAATATAATAAATTTTGTTAATTAAAATCCTTTTCGGAGTTAACTTCTTGTTGAAAACAAAAACCATTCCTATCTTTTCATAAGGTCCAAACTCCTGCAATAGAAAAGATATTCCAAGTAACCCCTTTAATTGTATTGCACAAATTTAACTCAAACCAATCTCAATGATCTAAGTTATAGTAAAAGTTAGCGATAATTAAGTTGAACTAACAACAGAGCCTAAGCATAAGCATCCCCTCACTACTAGGCCTCCAATCCCACCAATACCAGTGTTCCCTTTTCACAAATGTTCAAGGATACACACAAAAAAAAAAAAAAAAAAAACCATGGCCAAGGATGTTACAACAAAATTTATGCAAATTTGAGCAACTAATAAATTTTGAGAACCAATGATGGTCCACCACCTAATTATGGTAAGAAAAGAAATAACAAATATCAAATAAGTAGCCCCTGATGGCAACAATATATGTATGTGTGAATTACAAACCTTATCAGAAGACTTAAAACAATGATGGCAATGTAGACAAGTAAAGATTTCCTAATTTATTAAGAAATAAATCGTTGTTGGAAAACCTGGCCCCCAAACAAAACACCAAAATGATCCCAATGAGGGTGAAACTATTCTAAACAGCAAACGAAAGCAAAAAAATCGAACAGATCTAATCAGAAATCGCATCAATCGAAAGTAAAAATGTCGTGTCAGTGACATCAAAAGCGAAATTTAGGCAGATCAAACACAAAACAAAACATTAATCTGAATCCAAGCTCGATATAGTCCATATCAGAATTCGTATATATATATATATTTATATGAACCTTGTATTGAGAATTGAGCTCTTCTTTGAGTTCAGGGATTTCGCCCTTCTTGGTGGTGAAGAAGTACTTGGAGTAGTGGCCGCCATGTCTGAAGCTTCTCTCTTTGACTCGACGGAGCAGCGTCCTGACACAAGAGAGATAGAGAGAGAGAGAGAGAGAGAGGGAGAGAGAGAGAAAGAATACCTATGTCTGGCGGCGGTGGCAACGAGCAGGTGACGGTGGCTAAGGAAAGGGGCGGCGTATCCTTTCCATCTATCTTCTTCTCCTTGCCTTCTCAGCTCTTCTTTCTCTTTTGTTAAATATTTGACCTAGGTTAAATCTGTTAAATGTTTTAGGGGGAAATGTAAGGGGGAAATTTTGGGCAAAATTGGTGTTGTGTTTATTTACAAAATTGCCACCGTATTTTTAATTTTTGAATTTTTATTTACAAAAGTGCCACCGCAATTTTAATTTTTGAGTTTTTATTTACAAAATTGCCATTGTGTTGTCATTACTAACGGATATATATTTTTTCTAACGGATATATGGGTTAGTAATTACTAACGGATATATCCGTTAGAAATCTGGCCATATGGTGTAGTGTGAGATGTGCTTTGCGTCTTAGACTCCGGTGCCGAATCAGGAAATGTACTGAAAGACTGAGATGCGCTTTGCATCTTATACTCCAGTGTCTTTTGAGGATCATCTGATCGACAGAGATGCGCTTTGCGTCTTAGACTCCGGTGCCGAATCAGGAAATGTTTTGAAAGACTTAGATGCGCTTTATGTCTTATACTCCGGTGTCTTTTGAGGATCATCTGATCGGCTGAGATGCGCTTTGCGTCTTAGACTCCGGTGCCGAATCAGGAAATGTGCTGAAAGACTGAGATGCGCTTTGCGTCTTATACTCCGGTGTCTTTTGAGGATCATCTGATCGACTGAGATGCGCTTTGCGTCTTAGACTCCAGTGCCGAATCAGGAAGTACGCTGAAAGACTGAGATGCGCTTTGCGTCTTATACCCAGTGTCGAAGTGAGTTTACTCTGAAAAATCCGCAGCCCTTCGGCCCCGTCGGATATAAAAAATAATTCGCAGCCCTTCGGCCTCGTCGGATATGCTTTCTCACAATGATCCGCAGCCCTTCGGCCTCGTCGAATATGTTTGTTCTGAATTCGGGGTCAATCAGACTCAAATTCATTTCAATTTTCAAAACTTGGAGTCGAACAGACTCAAATTTATTTTATTTTTCAAAATGGGAGTCAACCAGACTTAACTCAATTTAATTCAAAATTTGGAGTCAGTCAGACTCGAATTAGTTCAATTCCAAAAATCTGGAGTCCTTCAGACTTAATTTGATCTTCTAAAAATCGAGAGTCTATTAGACTCAACAAATTCCCTTCTTAGTAAAATAAATTTCATTCCATTTACTTTCAGAAATTCGGAGTCTAGTACTTCAGACTCAAATTATTTCAAATTTCTACATCGAGAGTCCGGTGGGCTTAAATTATTTCAAATATCTAAAGTCGGGGGTCCAATGGACTCAAATCCTCTTCAATTTAATTTAATTTTCCAAAATTGGCAGTCAATCGAGCTCGGATGCTTTAGGTTATGGGTAAAATAAAGAAAATAATCAGTCAGTTCAGCTTTTAATAATAATTTTTTTCAAAATTTTGATCAGGAGTCAGTCAAACTCAAATAAACTCAATTTCACCAAGTGCAAAGTCGATTCGACTCAATTTGAGTTCAAATTCAAATGCTAAATTAGGAGTCGCCTAGACTTCGACTTAATTCTAAAATCAGGAATCAGTCAGACTCAAAAAAATTCAATTTCACCAAGTCCAGAGTCAATTTGACTCAAATCAAATTCAAATTCAAATCCTAAATCAGGAGTCAATCAGACTTGATTCAATACCTACTTCGCAAAATCGGACAAAACTAGGAGTCAATCGGACTCAAAGAATTTTAAATTCACAAAATTGGACTTAAAGAATTTCTATTTCACAAAACAATTTTTTACAAAATTGGGAGTCAATCGAACTCAAAGAATTTCTATTTCACAAGATAGGGAGTCAACCAGACTCAAAAGAGTTTCTAATTTCCAAAAACATGAGCCTATCAGACTCGAAAGAATTCCCGATTTCAAACCATGAGTTAATCATGCTCAAAAGAATTTCTAATTTCAAAGTCGAAATCAAACATACTCAAAATCATTTCAATTTTCTAGAACAGGAGTCAATTGGACTCGAATCGGATTCTATTTCACAACAACGAGAGTCAATCAGATTCAAATCTAAAATTGGGAGTCGATCGGACTCAAAGAATTTCAAATTAAAAAACAGAGTCAATTAGACTCAACTTTATTCAAAACTCTAAAATTTGGAGTCAATCAGACTCAAATGAATTTTCTCAATTCAATTCAATTTTTGAACTCGGGTGCTAAGTTAGACTTTCATGAATCGGGAGTCAGACAGACTTAATGATTTTAATTTCCGCAATTGGGAACCAATCAGTTTTCAACTTAATTTAACATTAAAATCTAGCGATAGTTAGATCCATTTTAGCCCAAACTTTCGAAAGTTCGGAGTCGGTTAGACTCAAAGAATTCAATTCCAACAAAATTCGGAGTTAAGTAAATTCAAAGGGAGTCACGTGGACCCAAAAATTCAATTTTCTTATACAAGGAGTCAAATGATTCACATTTTAAAACAAAAGAGTCATTCGGATCCATGGACCCACATTTCCACAATAATGGAGTCACTAGGACTCAAAAACTCGCATTTTACAACCATGGAGTCATTCGGACTCAAAAGTTGCATTTTTCAACAGCAGAGTCACTCGGACTCAATGAAATTCACGGAGTCATACGGACTCAAAGAATTTCTTATTTCAAAATCGGGGGTTAACATTTCAAATTTTCTTAATGAGAATCAATTTTGACTCGAGAATCAATTTTGACTCAACAAGAATCTCAAATCTCGAAATTGGAGTCAAATCGCCTCAACAAAAATTCCAATTTTCAAAATCAGGAGTCGTGCGGACTAAAAACATTATTTCATATAATCAGAGTCATGTGAACTCAAAGCTTATATTTCATACTAACGGAGCCAAGTGGATTCAAGAATTCATATTTCACGCAGACTCAAAAATTCATATGCAGACTCGAAATTTCATATTTCACAAAGACGGGGTCACGCGGACTTGAAATTTTATTTCTTTGTTCGAACAAAGTCATACAGACTCAACTAATTCACTTTTTATACAAACAGAGTCATACAGACCCAACAAACTTTACTTTTATACAAATAGAGTCACACAGACTCAAAGAATTAGTTTTACAAAGATGGAAAGCCCTCATACTCAAAGAATCGATTTTACAAAAATGGGGAGTCCACGGACTCAAAGAATTGATTTTATAAAAATGGAGAGTCTACGGACTCAAAGAATTGATTTTACATAAACGAGGAGTCCTTGGACTCAAAGAATTTGAACGGAGCTGACGGGGTTTGTGCTGCCCTAGTAGTCTCTTAAAAGCATGATTTCTGTACTTGCAGACCATTTGGAAGAAACGTAATGGTTGTGTTAAAAGAGGGAAGTCACCTTTGCCCCTAGTCTTGGACCATTCTCATATTTCCACTTTTAGCATTGTGTCGTGATAGTGTTTTAAACTCCTGCTTGCATCGCTCGTGGGATGCTTATGGAGACTTTTCAAATCTTTATTTATCATCTTAAACTTACACATTTGAGATCATTGCTGACTTATCAAGGGAGAACAGACCTGACATAGCCAGTTATTCAAGATGACTGACAGAAATTCTACATTTATGAATCAATGTGCTTTCATCGTGAATAATGTATCATCTCACCTGTCGTTTATCATCATCTTACAAGTGGTAGTACTTTGCTAATAAATCAAAACTTTGAAAACTTCCCCTTTATTGAATTCATTGCCTATCTAGAGTATGCTTCAAATTAGTGCTTTAGTTTATAGAATAAAAGACACTCCATTTCAAAGCGTTTCAAAACAGACTTGGTGACTTGAGAACTTGCATTTTGGCAAACAGAGTTTGCCCCTAGTTTGAAAGAGACTTGGGGCTTACTTCTAGGGTAAAATGGGGTTTTCAGCAAATGAAGTTTCCTCCTAGTCTTAAGGGCAAATAGGCTCATCCCAAGGGCCTTGAGAACATGTTGGTACAGGATGCTTGCAATGCATTTACTCCCAATCTAGAGGTAACCATCATGAATTTGATGGTGCTGAAGGGTGATGTCCCAATGCTGATCGGCAAACTTTGTTTGCCCCTAGTTTGGCAATACATATGTGGTCCTAGGCCAATGCAAGTTTGCTCCTAGTTTCAACTTATCCCTGAATAGGAATCAGGTCCAAGGTAATATGGCCAAGGCCTGAAAGAGCACACCATATTATGACGATGTTGGTGACCGAACCAGATAGGTTGCCTACGTATCCCTGAGTGGGAATCAGGTCGAGCGTAGTTCAAGTATTCTGGAGGTCTTGAAAGAATTAGGCTTCAAGAATTGGTGGGCTTTACGAGCCATGTTGCCATTTGGGTCTAGGGGGTGCATGTCACTTGTGGTAGCCTTGTGTAGCATGATGAACTACTTTTTTCTCTTATTCTCTTTTCTCTTTCTTTTCTTTTCTTCTCCTCTTTTTTTTATTTGACGGTTGATTCTTTAACCTTTTCACTAGCCAGTTAATCACGTTTCATTTATATCATACTTACAAAGTAATATCAGCCCTCCAAATTACTCTTTATTTTCTCAAAGATATTTTTGCATTGTTTTATGCCTTCTTAGCCATTGAGCCTCTCACAAAATTGTGAGTTTAATTGATACTTTCAAATCTCTCTTTTCATTTCCAATTTCTTTAGAACAACACAAAGTCTTGAGATAGTTCATGTGCCAATGATCTACTTTGAAGTGCTCAAGAATTCTCAATCTTATCTATTCTCTGCCTTTTTCTTTTCTCTTCCTTCCTATCTCTTATTCTCTCTATGATTTTGACTGGCTAGGATTAGGATTTTTGAAATCAACACGCATCTTATTTTTGCTCTAAGTTTTTCCTAGGCGCCCTTTCGGGTTTTCATCCTAGCGAGCTTCTTTCTTTCTCTTTTTCTTTTTCTTTTTCTTTTTCTTTCTTCTTTTTCTTTTTTTTTTATATTTTTTTTCTTGGAAGAAGCAGTTCATTCAAAATGTCTGGCTACCATCAAGGACCAAGTTTATGGCTTTAGACTGGTTGGGCTCATCTTTGAGGCTTGGTATTTGAGAAAGGGAAACGGTGAGCAAGCTTCAAGTTCCAATTTCGTCTTTTCAAGATTGAGCAAGAGCATCTTTAAATTCTTAAAGTAAAGCTAATCAATTCTCTACTCCTCCTTGGTTTTGGCACAAAATTTGTTTATTAACAAAGTATTTTCCATGATCGTTTGAAAAAAATGACTTTTTCTTTTTCTTTTTTTTTTCTTTTTTTCTTTTGTTTTGTTTTGGGCTTAATGATCCATACATTCACAACTTAGCACACTGAATAAAAAAAAATGAGATTTTATTCAACTAGTAGGAAGGAGGATTACATCACTTGACTCAAACAAACTTGATAATAGACTGACCAGAAGACTCGACTGGACTTGACATTTGACTCCAAACTAACATAATTCGACTACCAGACTTGACTTGGTCTCAATTGGAATGTCACAGATAATTTTCAACTTATGGGGTCCCCAAGAGCATCCACATTTGATTTAGCAGTAGCATTTCCAAACACTATTACCTCACTAGCATCTTCATCAGGTTCATCATTCCCCTTCTGTATCTTTGTAGGAACATCAACTGCCCTTATGGCCCATTTTTCAGTCGAATGGCCCTTCTCTGACTCACACCGAGTATTGTCAATGCCTTTTTCGATTCTGTTGATTGAGTCGGGGCCAGTTGGTTGTTGCGCACTTATGGAGGCAACGAATCCCTTGAGAGTAGCGATGGTTGTGATTGAATAGATTGTATGTCATGCCAGATGCCACTCGGTGGGTTCAGCAAAGGAGTGATGATTTTATGCTCAATGAGATTTTGAATATCATGGCGGAGTTTCATGCAATAGTTAGTTGTATGGCCAGGGGTCTGGTGGTAGGCACAGTACAAAGACAGGTCACATTTGCGGGGTAAGGGATTTGGTAGTGGCTTTGGGTCCAGGGGGTTGAGGTGACCATTCTTGACAAGGTGACCAAGGGCCATGGATAATGGCATGCCAAGGTTGGTAAAGATTCTTGGCTTGCGGGCTTGGTTTGATTTTGAATTCGACTTTGAGCTAGAGTTGGTTTTTGGGTTGAGATGTGGACTTGGAATAGCTCTTTGGTTAGTTGGGATTGGGCTTGGATAGGGCTTTGGTGAATGGTTAAGCTTGGGTATGGACTTTGGTGATAGGTTGGGTTTGGACATGGGCTTCGGTGCGCAGTTGGGTTCAGACATGCCTGTTGGTGATTCTTTAAGCAGTCCATTATTCTCTGATCTGTCTTTTCCTCATCAAGTCCCATTTAATCTTTCAATAATTGAATGAACTCAAGCATGACCCCCTCCAATTGCTTCACCCTAAAATCTTGTTGCTCAACAACGACTTGTAGTTTGCTCACTTTCTCCTCCAAAGCTCTGTGGGCCATTGGTGGGTCGGTCTCGACATGATGGTCCATGATCTCTTCTAATTAAGAGAGATAAACCCAAGAAGATTAGGAGTGTCCTTACTAGGGGCTCTGGTTGTTCCACTCTTTCTTTTTAAAAAAAACAGATAGAAAAAAAAAGGTCCGCATGCAGAATTGAATAGTAAGGGATTTTTGAGGGACTTTAATCTTAATTGGGAAGAAGATGTTGTGAGTTTGTATGCTACACGTATGTAATGGTATCGATTGGTGAGAGTGCAAAATGTACATGCTCTTATGATTTGATGCATGCACTGCACACATAGCACACGAATGAAAGGCAAGTATGTGTGTGCCTACTCTATATGCCAAATCAAAGGAAAATTCTAATCCTAACAGGTAAACACATAAGCACATAAAATCCTCACTCATGTCAAGTGCAATAATTTCTCCTCTCGTTGTGATCCCCACTACCCATTCAAAGGTCGTTTTTTTTTTTTTTTTTAATTTTCAAAATTCATTTGAAAAGCATTTCTTTAGAATGATGAGATCTTTCAAAAACAATTCTCAAGAATTTTGAATCTTTTATTAAAAAAAAAAAAAGAGGATCTGAAAATATTTCTCAATAAAGGTGATTAGATTGAAATTCTGTTTTGAAATTTATTTGAAAAGCAGTTCTTTCAAAAACAATTCCCAAAATTTTGGATTGTTTCTTAGAAGATGATCATGTGAAAATATACCTTAATAGAGGTTAGTTTGGAGCTTTAATCAAAAAGTGAACTCCAGAGATTTTTTTTGATACAACGATTGAAAACTTCGGAATAAAGATGGCAAGAACTGTTTGCTTTCAAAGATGGACTCAAAACTCTTTGGGTAGGAGGATCACACGATCGGATTATCACCGTACTTTCCATGAATTCGGATGCATACAAGGTCAGTGATGCTTAGCTAACATGATATAAGAAGTATAATTTTATAATCAGGGTTCGCCATGTTCTCCAAATGTCGTGGAATATGAGGAGAAATTGCTAAAAGGTGATTAAAAGATTATACATCTTTCATCAAGCAAATATCGTCATCATCTCAAGTAATCCCTTCCGGGCATACAAAACTTCCTAGCATATAATCCTAATCAAGAGTTGATTTCCTAAGATTGAAAGGTTCTATAGAAACTACTATGCAAAAGCTGGGTTTTGGTTAAATAAGGGACCCTTGACACACATCCGATAGGATGCTTCATATACCAAATCATGGTACGAGATCAAGGGTGATCACACAGTCCCATGATAACTTGACCGACCGGGTTGCCCCGAGCCTCCAAGGTCATAGTTCTGTGCAATCGACTGGCTGTACATGCAAGTGAGATGCAACAGGCATACAAAGATTAATTAATTCGATTAAAAGGATGCTTTCAAGTCTAATCCTCAAGTGAACCCAAAATCAGAATTCTGGTATGCGAAACCAGAGATTCTGGGTTCGATCCCCAGCAGAGTCGCCACATTGTGGATATCGCAATTTTTCTTACCCACAGCTTTTCTTTTAAAGTTCTTTTAAATTTCAAATTCAAAACAAATGAGTCGCCACTTAATTTTTAAAGGAAAAATTAAGAAACCATTTTAAAGCAACTGGTCTTTTGCTAAACCAAAGATTAACTAGATCCGGGGATTATGGAATGAGAAGTGAAGGAGCCCATCGGACTAAAACACCCCTTCTCATCCTATCTCGCGATAGGCCTCTACTCAACATCCTTTTAATTAAATTGCTAATCTAAGCATGCCCTCAACTAATACATAGATATACGTATACATTACACAAACATGTCAAAATGGTGTAAAATTACCAATTTACAAAATATCATTCAAAAGCCACGCAATTCAAGTAGCAAGCAATATGATATGCAATAAAGAACAAGAGAACTTACCCGGGATCCAGCCGCGAATATTAAACGTGCAATGCATGCGATTAAATAAAACCTAGGAAAAGAGTCTCTAGTCCACATATATACATTTAAGGCAAAATCTTAATTCTAATGTGTTGCGCATAAAGGTCAAGAAAATCGATAAAATCAAGAAATTAAAATAAATTAAGAGGAGTTCAAGAAATCATACCTTAACAGCGCTGCAAAACAAAGGGTTATTCCACATTCTATACAAGATATAAAGTTGGATCTTAAATAACAATCCTAGACTTCTAGCTTAAATCTATCAAGTGTAATTAAATCTAAAGCGAACAAGTCCTAATTACAAACATCAAGCCACATGGATGAATGTATACATGAACAATAGTAAATTATGAAATATTCATTGATTTGGATCACTTAAACTTTGAATTCAAGTTTAATTGATCATTATTAAAACATGGTTTGAGCCCTAGGTCATAGAAGAGTCATTTGGACCATTATTTACAAAGTTGGTCAAATCTGTCATAAAATTCTGAAAATTGCAGAGAACAGACCAGATCTTTAAGAAAATAAAAAGCATGCTTCCCGTGGTTTGATCTTGATGATTTTTGGACACAAGATGCCTCTGTGTATCTAGTTTCCATCCCAAAAAGGAAATCAATGTTTCAACGGTTAGATCTCTGGAAAATGGACAAAAACCAGACATCACTCAGAGATTACAAATCTCTGTCCAGAGATTTTGTACGATTTTTTAAAAATAGCAAAAAGATCAGAAATGCTTTGCTCTTTTTAGGGTAGCTTCGTAACACATTAATCTACTTAGAAAAAATTATTTTGGGTCACAAATATTTGATTAAGGTTCTGATTTGCTTATTTCAAAAGGGTGTTGTTGTTCTGAAACTCTGGACAGATTGTAGTGACTCCACAAAACTCATGACCAAACCACTTTAAACATGAAATCTCCTTAAAACAAAAATTACAGTGGTAGAACTTTGAGTTATGGACACTTTCCCGTTGATTTCACTTAATTCCAACGGTTAGATCATCAACTAAAAATTTATGATCAAAACTGGTTTATGAACTCACTACTCCAATATTGGATTTATTATCCTTTTTGCTATATCTACCAACTAAACCATGGACATTGGCTTATCCTAAACCTAACTCTCCTTTCCCTTTGGGGTCATTGGAGATCAAAACATGAATAATACCCATGAGTCTCAAAGGAATATAGAAATGATTCCATGAAACATCAAGCTAGAGGACCCAAGTCATAAGTATGGACTTGGATCCATCTATTTGCTTATAAAATGAAGTGATGATCAAACTTTGACTCCCATGTGAAGCATAAGCTTACATGAGATTCAAAAGTTCAAACTTAAGAGATTTCAACAGAGACATTGAAGATCTCCAAGAATCCCAAAAGAAATGTATAAAAAGAAGAAAACATAAGAATGAAAACATAAGAAAGAAAGAAACACAAGAATGAAAACATAACTAAAATTTAGAGGATCACCTCCAACTATCCTCAAAGCTTCTCTACTTTGAAGATCTTCCAAGCTCTTCTTCAAGCTCTCCAAACTCTCTATCTCTCTCAAATATGTGTTGTTATATTGGTATATTATGCTATTGTCTCCCAAGGAAGATCCTCCTTCTTTTATAGACAAAATTACCAAGTATTCTCAGTGAATTCGGAGTAAAAGACAGGTGTAAATATCTCATTTGGTGGTACAATACGTACTTCCCGAAAATAGACAGACTGCTGCAGAAAGCGGCAGTCAAAAATCCTTTGTGGCAGTCAGTGGATGCCGCTGCGGCACTCCGTGAAAGCCGAGGCGGCATTCCATGACTGGCGCACGGCTCTTAGTAAGTGCCGCGCCAAATTATTGATTGCCGCGTTTTTGTCAACCTTACTTTATCAGTTTTTTGTTTTTATCCGCATACGTATACATATTGTACCACAAAATACTGACTGGTAAAGCAAACGGCAGTCAGAAATTGTCGGCGGCACGTAGTAAATGCCGGTCCGGCATTCTGTGATTGCCGTTCGGCACTCACTGAGTGCCGCTCGGCACTCACTGAGTGCCGCAAACAACTGCCGTGTGCCGGATCCGTTGAACTTCCCCTTTTTAGGTCTTTTCTTTTCTCCTTTTTTCTTAAAAAAACTTATTTTCGAAGATCTTTTCCAAAAGTGATATTTTATACCTGAATTCTCCTAAACACCTGGTATTTCATTCTGTGAAAATTTTAACGCGTTTGGAGACCTTTCTGAAGAGCTTGGAACACTTCGAATCTTTCGGTCCTTTGTCATCATCGGATATGGAGGTGACACTCTCCTTAATTCGACGTTTGGTCAAAATCGGGGTGTCTACACATACCAGGACGATTGTGTTTCCAATACTAGGACGTCTGGCGGTTAGATTTCAGTGTCAGCCGACGAGCGACATATTTCTTACGAGTGATTTATCTACAATCGGGAGTACGAGTACAGAACCAACAATGGATCAGATTCCTACCGTACAAAACTTTCAAGATCTATTCCAGGATATCAAAGGACTTCCACCGAAAAGAGGAATAGACTTCTGTGTGGAACTAGTAACTAGTACATTACTGATATCTAAGACTTCATATAGGATGACACCAACTGAGATGTTGCAATTGAAGAAGCAAGTTTAGGAACTTGAAGATTTGGGATTTGTTCGCCCAAGTACGTCACCTTGGAGAGCACCAGTTGTAATACCCGTACCCGAAAAAAGGTAGTAATATTTGTTTCTCATGCATTAATTAGTGTGATTAATTGCATGTGATGATTTGGGTGAGTTTCAGTCACCCCGATGTGATAAGTGCTTGATAAAAGGCAGAGTTTGTAATAACCTGCATTTTCATTTAATTACTTGTACTTGCATTTGACATATTTAAATTCAATTTGAATTACCATGATTAATCTGTATTGTCAATCTCATTTTTTTTGTTTACAATTCTTATATGTTAAAACGGATTTCTTATTTTATTTCATGATTTAAATTCTTTTGGGGTCAAACTGTAATTTTATAAAATTTAGCAATACCTGTGTTGGATTTCAAAACCTGTATTTCAAAACGGTGGAAAGGTTTACTTTTGACTCAAACAGTATTTTTATAGAACCAGAAAATCAATTCTTAAGTTAAAATGAATTTTCGGTATTTTTGTGGTGACCACCGCGCCCCGAAAATACCAGTTTATGTTCAAAACTGTCCGCGCGGTGCTAAACTTCCACAGATTTTGGAAGTGACTGATTGGACAATTGCTTTATTTCCATTTATGGCAAGTGATCATTAGCTTGTGCCTCGTTTGGATCTACCTATTTTGTATGTGTATTCTTAGGCCACAAGCTGTTTTTCCCAAACAACTCAAGCTTGCCCCCTACTAGCCTATACTTGACCCTTGGTGTAATTGTTGAGCTAATTCATCAGTGAAGCAATGTGTATGTATAATTCAGCAAGTGTTAACCTTGCTAAACTGCAGATTGTCTAAGAGATTAGTATGTTTAATTGGGTGATTAAGCCTTGGTGAAGGAACTTGGAGCCCAAGTTCTTAAGCTCTATATAACAAAGCTCTTCATCACACACACACATTCTCATTCTGCTCTTCACAAACATTTAACACAGAGAGAAAAGAGAGTTACACAGTGAAGTTGATACAGAGTAATATAGAGAGAGGAAGCTTATTTCTCCATAGCTTCAAGCTTGAAGTTTCAATTGGGTTGCTTAATTCTAACTTCTTTCTCAACAATCTCTTCTATCTATATCTCAGTGAGTATTCTAAACTCACTCTAGAATGTAAATTCATGCTTAGTTACTGAGTTTGTGTATGTATTAATGATCCTCCATTGCTAAATTCGTCCATGGAAGCTTGAGCTTCAAAATCACAATTTTCCAAACTCAACCAAAATTCGTTTTTAGAATGAAATATGAAAGATTATACATCCTACATGCCATGTTTAAAGTATTAGACTTTAATTTGTTCACATGAGAAAGTATATTAGAAATGAAGTTTTGACATGTTTTAGTTTTTCATAAAATTGGAGAGTTATGGATCAAATGGTGTTTAATTGTTTATGGATTCTTAATCCTTGTTGAAAAACAAAGAGAATTATATATTATAAGGCTTAGTTAATTTCAGTTTTGGAAATGGGTCAAAAAGACCCCATTAAGCTGAAACAGAGCAGTTTCTGCGAGGAAGAAGAAGTCTCAGCTTCATCTCGCGCCACGATCGCGCGCGCGAGCGGACCGCGCGAGCGACCCGTCGCGCGAGCGATCCGCGCGTGCGATCCTTGCTTCCCCAGGCAGACAGAAGAGTTTATATATATAAATGGAATTTAGGCAGATCGCGCGAGCGAGGGTCGCTCGAGGAACCCTTCGCGCGAGCGATCCGCACCCGCGACCTGGGCTTGTTCAGGCAGACAGAAAAGTTTATATATAAAATGAAAATTGGACATATCGCGCGAGCGACCCGTTGCGCGAGCGGCCCGCGCGCGCGACCTCTGGCAGATTCTGGTTTTTGTCTGTTTTGTATTTAGGGACTGTTTGGTTCAATTTTTAAGTACTGTTAAGATTCTGTTTGGAAATTTTATTAATACAGAATGCTATTAGTTATGTTTGAATTGATTAAGAAAATGAATTACAAGTTATCAATCCCCGTACGCGTGTTGTTCATTTAATTCAGCATTTTTCTTATGTTTAAGTGTATATCATTCATGTGGGGTCAGTGGTACATGCATGTAGGTGTCAGTCAGTGTGGAAAAGAGTAATGGTAGTGTGGAAAGAGTATGAGTTTGTGGTTGTGGTTGTGGTTGTGGTTAAGATTGCGATGAGGATATCTTTGAAATGCGACGGTGGCAAATTTGGACACTCCCTGACGCCCATGGAAGCGTTAAAGTGTGTGACGCCGAACTTGGACATTCCCTGGCACCCATGGTAGTGCTAAAGTGTGGCCTACGGACACTCCCTGATACTCGAGTCTGGATACTGCGTGAGGGGTTGCCCCGGTATTTGCATGGCGGTTAGGGTATTCAAAGTGTGAGGCATTGGACACTCCCTGGTACCCCGGACCAAAGTGTGAGGCAAACTGGACACTCCCTGGCGCCCCGTTGCTAAAGTGTGGCTATCTTAGTGTTTCAAAGATACCAGGAGTAAGATAGTGGGTTGTTGGGTTTTGTCGAGAGAAAAGAGTCGGTCAGATGAGATGGTGCATCGTTCTCATACACGGTCACATATGTGTGAACTTATCTTTGGAATAATGTTGTGGTTATTTTCTAAACAAGTTCTTTATCTTAAATATAAACTTGTGAATTTAAATGGGAATTGGAAAATGGTAAATGAGTATGTTTTACATTTAAAGTTATGTTTTTAATACTCACCAGCTTCTTGAAGCTGACGACGTTGATGCGTCCTGGACATTCGTGTTCAGGCTTTTCAGGTTATGATCAGGAAGGACCTTATGACTACGCTAACTGAGAATGACTGCTTTTGGAATGAGAAATTGTTTATTGATTATCTGCTTTAAGTTATATGTTTTAAGTTTTAGACTGCTTTGTTTTATAAGGATGACTGTAATAGACACTAAGTTATTGTTTTGTTTCAAGGCGGTCTGTGCCTTAGTTGACCCCGTACTGTAATATGTAATAAGTTAGAAAAATTTTATAAGCCTTGATTGCTCTGCTCTGATTTTTATGTTATTGTTGTTCGACGTTTGGGACGGAAGCGATCCTTCAAACTGTCGCGACCTACGGGTCCATAAAGGAAATTAAACGCTTTCCTTATTTATGCTACGTCGGGGCGTGACAGAGTTTGATAGATATGAAGCGGGACCCACGGGAGGTCTGGATTAAATATATTGCATTTTGTTGCATTTATATGATTAAATGAATAATTGTGTAATTGTTTTGAATATTTTATTGCTAGTTATGACCTTTTATGGTACTAGTTTGGGTACCTATGTGAGAGCGAACAGGAATTGGATTCATAACTAGTAGGTTAATTAGCAACTTCATAAAATATTTGGGACCACTTTTGGGACCCATACGTGACATAGACACATACTCACTTAGATATTAGATAGTTAATATAAAGTTTAGGGGGTTTCATAATAGGACTTTAGAAACTTATGGGAGTAAAAATAAAAATATGATAAAAATTATAACCTATATCCTATATGTTAGTTGGCAGCTAGTTAGTAAAAAAAAAAAAAAAAGAGAATAAAAAAGTTTCAGAGAATAGAGTTTCAACGAGCAAGAAAGGAAAAAGGGGTTTCGTGCCATTTGGTCGTCGTAACTTCACCGTTCGACTTCTATTTTGCGAACCGAAGTCATATTCGGATTTGTGAAGGTAAGATGATTATTTCTATGTCTTTCTTTGTCAATTTTGGTAATGTTTTTCCGCAACCCATTTTAAGGAGTGATACATATATGTGATCTATATATGTAGGAATATCATTGGGAATACCTAGAGCTAGTTTTGCGAAGGAATTTGGAATTTCTAGACTTTATTTGGACCTAATCGTGAGGTGAGTGTCCTAATCCCAAAATTGGATATTTGATGTTATTAATTTATTAGTAAATGCTTAAAATGCTTAATTGTGATTAAGTAGAAAAGGATGTGATTAATTGTTATTTAACATGTCCAAAAATGCTGAAATTGCCATATTGACATGTTGAGTTACTTATGTGCTTATTTGGGTCAAAGGGTGTCAATTGATAATCACCATTATTTAGCCCATATATAAGGGACACCCATTCCTCATAGAAAAGGGGGATGATGATGAAGTCCTGAGAGAAAAGGGGACGGTGGTGACGACCACAGTGAATTGACTATGGTCACGAGAAAATGAGTGATTTCGCTATATGCGACGGAAAAAGTGAGAATGGCCCAGAATCAGGGGTCTAGAACGATGGTGATTGATTACTTGACACGCCTGCGACCATTTATTATTTGAATGTTTAATTGGTGTTATGAATCATTAAATACTCCAATTGCATGATTAGCACCACGTACTCACTGAGCGAAAGCTTATTCGATTTTATGGCTAATGATCACGCAGGTTCAGATGAGCATCACAGTGAGAAGCATTGGACCACGGGGTTCTGGACAACTTGGGAGTATATTTCTTTTGTTGTATATGTTAATACGTTGTTTGTGGGCGTACTCATTTGGGTTGGGAGTTGGTGTAGAAATTTGACCTGGAAAATTCGCAGGTCTATTTTTGGCCTGTCGACTTTTACAGAAACGGACATAACTCTTCCTAGAAAATTCGGATTTGCGCGCCGTTTTTTGCATTGGAACCGAGACTCAGAGGACTATCTTTTGATATAAAATTTGGCTATAAAATGTTAAATGACCTTTCTACCCTTGGGGTTTATTTCAAGCATTTTGTTTTAAAGAGGGTTTCATAATGAGTTTTAACTTGTTTAGACACTTAAATCACTGTTATTCTTCCTTGTTACACGTCCTAATCCATGTGGGGGTGGGTTGGGGTGTGACACCAGTCCTATTTGTGAAGAAGAAGGACGAAACACTTCGACTCTGTATAGACTACAGGGAGTTGAACTGTTGAACAAGGTTACGATCAAGAATAGATATTCACTTCCTCGGATAGATGATCTATTCGACCAGTTATAAGGATCAATGGTCTTTTCAAAGATCGATCTACGTTCGGGATATCATCAACTATTGGTTCGACCGAACTAATTCAGAGATAGCCAGATGATCTATGTTATATCCTTAACGAACGGTGGATGGGGGTCACTGGTATCATACGATGAGTCGTGGCAATAAATTTGATGTGCTATTATTCAAAGCGTTGTATCCCTGATATGCGGTGGATGGGCTGATGTGGTGTCCATGATTGCTGTGGATGGTTTATATCCTTAACCAACAATGGACAGAATGATGGTACGTCTATATATGTGAAACGATTGAGTCTGTTCTTTCTAGTCAGAGTATGTTGGTTATCGGTCTTGGAATAATCAGACGATAAGGGTCGAGTAACGACATTTGGAATACAAAGAAGATTTTATTAATAGAACTACATCTTATGACTTTAGTAACTTATTATCTGTTATATCATTGATACTCTATTAGTTTCTATTCACTCAGCTCTCAATAAGCTGGCGGCCATTATTGCCTGGATTTTATAGAGGGTGGCTCCACTGATGCTGGTTACGCTGGAGATAGATGTTACGCTGATGATTATCCTTACGCTAGCTGAAGATTTGAAGATAGTTATATCTAGTTTACATTTCTGTTGTACTTGTTTTAGTTAATGGGTACTTGGGTATATGTTGTCTCCAGACCTGTTGTGATCCTGAGAACCACACTTTGATGTTTGTAACAAGATAGATATGTTTTCTATTTAGTTGATTTTATTACTATTCTTGTTTATCTTGCGGACTAGTGCTATATGGTGTGGATAATTAGTGACTTTCACTTGTCATTCCCTATGGATCCAAAAAGGAAATTTATTTTTCTTTATTTTTGCTTCTCCGGGGCGTGACAGTATCAAAACGTAGATCTTACCTCGAGGAGTTAAAATATGAAATCTAGGGAAAAGCTGACGAACGTAAAGTCGTCGATCTGCGTCGTGAAGCTCGTAGCCACCAAAATCTTCTTTTTCTCTCTACTCAAGATATTTTTAGGAAGTTTTGACAAAAAGAATCTCAAGCTTATCTATTTATAGGCACGACTTCTGGAAATTACGTTTATCTCCCCGCAAGTTCTCCAAACTTCTAATTATCTCCCGAAGCGTGTTAAACGTCTAATCCATAGATTCATGAGTGAAAATTAAAAATTATAAAAGTTTTCGTCTAAGTTCCGTTTGTGTCCGTAATTACGTCTAAAAGCTAAATTCCATGGAATTTCTAGATAACGTACCTTTTATTTAACGTATCACTCACGTTCTCACCACAGTATTCAAAACGATCTAAAATAATATCAAAACTACCAGAAATTATACTACACAAATATAATTACTTTTCATGAAAATCAGGTAAAATCAAATAACATTTAAAATAACATAAATGTCATTTACTCATGTCAATCCCTCGTTGATTATCAAATCTCTGTGTTCTCGATTGACACTCATCGTTGACCCACGTCAATCACATCCACAATTATTAATCAACATTAATAATTCACAATAAATTTATTTTATATTTTAAAATAAATAAATTACCCAGGAGGGTGTGACAGTTTGTTCATTTTGGACAGTTTAAGAGTGAGTCAGTTCGTGAAAATGGTTGTAGTTCAAGGGGTGGTGTTGTAATTTATCCTTCAATATTTGGACAAATTACACTGACCTCCCCTAAGGGTATCTGACAATTCAGAGACTTCCCTGTATTTTTAAAAATTACACTCACCCCCTTCTATTTTGGATTGTTATACCCTTGGACAAATCATCAAAAAATTATCTACTATATCTTGAAAATGAAAAAGAAAATAATAATAATAATTTAAAAAATCATTGACAAAATTTCAATATATATCAAATCAAGCGTTTACTATATTTTTTTAAATATCAATAATAATTTAAAAACAAAAAAAACATCAACAAATTTATCTGTTACCACTTTAAATTAAAAAGAATAATAACAATAATGAAAAAAAAAATAGCAACAAAATATTTTTAAAAATGAATAGTTATATTGTATTTTTGTCTGCTTTATTTTTTATTTTTTAAAAACATGCTCAATGGAGTCCTCTCTCTCTCTCTCTATATATATATATATATATATATTAGGGGAATGTCCGTGCAAGGCGCGTACTAATTATATTTCACGGGAGCAGCTCATTCACAATGTTGGGAGCAAGTTCACAATTTTAAAAATATAAAGCAGGTAAAAGTACAATATAACTATTCATTTTTTTTATAAAAAAATTATGGATGTTTTTTTTTCATTATTTTTATTATTATTTTCATATTAAAGTGGTAGTAAATAATTTTGTTGATGATTTTTATGTTTTCAAATTATTCTTGATATATTTTTTTTTAAAAAATAGTAAAAGCTTGATTTGGTATATATTGAAATTTTGTCAATAATTTTTAAATTTTTTTTTTTCATAATTGTGAATTAATTTTTTTCATTTTTAAGAGGCAATAGATAATTTTTTTGATAATTTGTTCAAGGATATAATAGTCATTTCAAAAATAGAAGGGAGGTGAACATAAATTTTGAAAATATAGGAGAGTTTTCTATAATTGTCAAATACCTTAGGGGAGGTCAGTATAATTTGCCCTTAATATTTCTCCCAACTTTTGATTACGTCGTCGTCGTCAGAAAAATCCAACTCAGATACTCCAGATCAAAAGCGGTGAAAAGTCTAAAATACAGATCTCACGGTTAATTCATTTCCCAATCGGACGGTTAAAATCATCAATCTGTGTACTTCTACCTGATTGGTTCATTTTCAAAAGCTCAACCACTATATATACACAAACACCAAACTGTTGCAGCCCCAAGTACTTCGTTCTCTCTCTAAAAAACACCGTTTTTCGCTCTCTCCTCTTGCCGTTCGTTGCAGACTCTCTTTCACCAAATCTTCAGCTCTGAGACAGTAATGGCGGGACGGGGCAAAACCTTAGGATCCGGAGCTGCGAAGAAGGCCACGTCTCGGAGCAGTAAGGCGGGTCTTCAATTCCCGGTGGGTCGTATCGCCCGTTTCTTGAAAGCCGGCAAGTATGCCGAGCGAGTCGGCGCTGGAGCTCCGGTATATCTTGCCGCCGTCCTAGAATACCTCGCCGCTGAGGTACCCTTAGTTATCTCTCTGTCTCTCTCTCTCTTTCTTGTTTTCATCTTTTCCGGTGACTCAATTTCAATTTTTCTCCAAAATTCCCAATTTCTAGGGTTTTGAATTTGTGCATAATTGAGTAAAACTGTGTCTGTAGGTGCTTGAATCCCCAATTTCTAGTGTTTGGAATTTGTGCATGTTATTGGAGTAAAACAGTGTCTGTAGGTGCGTGAATCCCCAATTTCTAGGGTTTGGAGTTTGTGCATATTATTGGGGGTAAAACAGTGCCTGTAGGTGCTTGAATCCCCAATTTCTAGGGTTTGGAATTTGTGTATATTATTGGAGTAAAACAGTGCCTGTAGGTGCTTGAATCCCCAAATTCTAGGGTTGGGAATTTGTGTATATTATTGGAGTAAAACAGTGTTCTAGGGTTTGGAATTTATGCATAATTCAGTGTGAACTGTATCTAGATGCTTCAATCCCCAATTTCAAGGGTTTGGAATTTGTACATGATTGCAGGTGCTTGATTTGGCTGGAAATTTCTAGGGTTTGGAATATGTTCATAACTGGGCAAAACACTGGCTGTTAGGTGCTAGAATCCCTGATTTCTAGGGTTTGAAATTTGTGTATAATTGATAAAACTTGTGTTTACAGGTGCTTGAATTGGCCGGAAATGCTGCAAGGGATAACAAGAAGACTAGGATTGTCCCTCGTCACATCCAACTTGCAGTGAGGAACGATGAGGAACTCAGTAAGCTTCTTGGAGATGTGACAATTGCGAACGGTGGTGTGATGCCGAACATCCACAACCTTCTTCTTCCGAAGAAGACTGGTGGCTCGTCGAAGCCTTCTGGTGAAGACGACAGTTAAACAGTGTGAAAAAGTGCATTATTGAACTACTACAGTGCTGTTTTTTTAGCAAATCTAATTAGGGTTTGAGAAATCAGTTTGTCCTTGTTTGGTTGTTGTTTTTCAGTAGTTTTTGAAGTAGGTGTGTAGTGTTTCATTAGTGATGTGAATAGGAGTACATCTTCTCCCTCTTTTTATTATTCCTAACAAATGGCATTTACATTGAAGAAATATTTGAATGAATCCAAACTATGTGCTGTTTTTATAATTGTTTGTGGAGTTTTGATTTTGATTGTTATTCTCATTGAAATAGCTTTAAGGGATCAGTGGTTGCTGGGTGATATGTGAAGTGTTGTGTTTTCTTAGATATTATCAGCAGCAGTTTTATCAATTGTGTTGGATGTCTGTGTTCTCTGAACTTTCTGTTTGTTGGGTTGTTTAGCATGTTCTTTTGTCTAAACAACTAGGAAGATAAAAGGTGTTGGAATCCATGGTACTTGGATTGGGCAATGGTTTGGTGTTTGGAGTTTGGGGAGAGTGAAACTTTGTTCTTTTGAACTTTAATCATCGACCATTGCCCGAACATAAGCCTAACAGAGGCTTCTAGACTTGTAGTTGCCAATAATAGAGTTTTGTTTTGCTCACCCTTATTTCTCATTGATTAATGCACATATTATTAATTAATTTTCATTTAATATTGGATCCCACTACATTAGTTAATGATAATGAGAGATGAGGATGAGTAACTTTGAGATGAGTAAAAATGTGTTGCTAATAATTATCTTTACAACTGCCATTCATTTGTTACTTTTTTCTTCTTATTTTTTTTTTTACTCATTTGGTATAGTGGTTTCGTGTGAGGATGGACATATTTTGCCATGGCAAGGTTCAGACTGTAGTATGAGGGTAGTGTGAATAGCTCTTTTTACTAACTAGGTCAAGTCTTTTTACCCTGGTATGTGGTATTGAATACATGATATTATGTTGTCTTTGGTGCTCTTGAAGAGAAGTGCTTGGGTCGTGATATCTACATTAGTGGCAAATTGAGAATAGTTTTTCTAGTTCAGCACTTGGAGTGTGATGGGTTGCATTAAGATTTCATGCATGCCTAATTTGCAGTAGAATAAGTTGTTTGTAGTTCTCTGATGGTTTTGAATATTTGGCGGTAAAGCACAGTATATCTTTAATTCTTTAGTGGTTATATATATGTTAATTGATCTTTCCAGGAATACTCTTTTCTTTTCTTTTTTTTTTTTTTTTTTTTTTAATTTCAGTAGGCATATAAGAAACTCTGCTTATTCAATTTCAATATTCTCTTTTAAGAATTTTTGTTAACTGGACTCATTTATGATGACAGTTGAATTAATGCAAAAAAGTACTGTAGTTGCTAATGACATTTAATAGTTTGAGTTTATGGATTACATAGGAAGTGTGTATCCTAATTAATGTAGTGATTGTGTTTTATGGTCATGACATCTTCAGTAGGGTGTAGTTGGTCGGGGTTTGTACTAATTTGGGACCGAACTTATAGTCTCAATTTACCGAAAAATGTTGACTGAACTGACCATAGGCAGCCGGAGAGCACAATGAGTTGGGATGAGTCTTAAGTAGTTTTTGGAGTAATTTGGATGAGGACCAAAGGATGTGGGGTTTGGATTTGGTACCCTTATTCTGAGCAAGAGCTCCTTAGTTTGGGTGTTAATGATGATGATGATGAAGCTCCTTGGGATGTTGATTTGTGGAATTTTTATTAAGACATCAATTAAGCTGTCCCAAACCCTTGAAGTAAAATGTGTGCGAGCTAGCTCCATTAGTGTGTATTGTGTGAGAGAGATTTTCCTCTCTTTTTTTTTTACTTTCCCCCCTTTTTCTCTCAATGTATGAGTTTGTGGGGGTATGTCAAATTTTACTTTTATGAAAGTGTAATGCTTCAAATTACAATGGCCCATTATATCTATTACATTACCATGTCAGAATGGCATAATTGGATTTGGTTTAAAGTTTTATCAAAAATTGATTTCCACCTTGTTTGACAACAGTTTTTTGGAGTTTACAAAACTGCAAAAAGGTAAAATAAAATTGTTTAATAAACCAGCTCCTGCATTTCAGTTGCAGAAAATGTGAGTCAATTAGTGAACTTTGCAGTTGGCCAAAAGCTACATTTGATAACTTTTGTCCAAAAAATGTTTCTAACAATTGAATCACAGAATCAGGAGTTCTCTCCAACGGGCTCAATTTTGTTTCCTCAATCCTTATACTTTTTTTACCTCTTTCATTTTTCTAGATTGTTATTTTTTGGGATTTTTGCATCCTCCAGAAAACTCTCGAAAAAAAAGGCTCTTTCTCAAGTGCTCTTTAGGAGGGTTGTCTCCCCCTTCATGGGGGTATTCTTGTCCTCTGAGGTAGTTTTTATGTTTTGTTTGGCCTGATTTTCACTTGCGAACTCCTTGCTTTCTTCTTCCCACAGTCAGATCCGGCTATTCCTCTTCATAATTACGGAGTTGCCTTTTCAGATTTGTGATATGCACCAGCTTTGTCTCCATCAGATCTGATATGCTTTCATTAGATATGGAGTTTTGTGGAGTTTGTTTGCATATCTGGAAAGTTTTGTGAAGATCTCTTTTGTGGGTCTCTCTAAAAACTTCTTGATCCCTCATCAGCTCAGTATCAAGTCATCATTCTACGAGGGAGGGTAATGGTTTATTACACGATATTGCTAAATTTGTTACTGGTTTACAAGAAGGTATCTTTTGCTTTGATAATTTCCCCTCTTGGATTGACAATGGAGAGCGTGGAAATCAATGAATTCTCTTGAGTAGAAAAAAAAAATTATAGAGACTTTGGCAAAGCAAGCACCAATAGTTAACCTAATTAAACAATTAAATCTTATCGCTACCTTAAGGAAATTATCTTTTGAACCTGTGCAATGCACGTGTGATGCATAAGAAAAAATGTTTATAGATTGGATATCATTTGCTTATAAAAATATCTATAGATTTATTGTTATTAAACTCAGTTGGGCACTATGACAATGCTTGCATGAGCCACATGGTACCTAAAAGAAAAATCAAGAATTTAATCCTTATCGTTGTTTATCTAAACTCGGTTGAATACTTGGTATCGCTGTCAAGAATTTAATTATTGCATCACATTTCCTTGATCCAACAAAGATCTTGGTAGCAATAAGAATTGAATTATTGATATCACATTTCCTTGATCCAGCAAAAGATACCATTCAATTGTTTAAGGTTAACTATTGGTGTTTATTTTGCCAAACTTTGAGTAATTTTTTTTTCTACACAAAAGAGAATTCATTGATTTCCACGCTCTCCATTGTCAATTCAAGAGGTGAATTGCTTCAACCAACTATTATTCACTCGTTTACACAAATTTAATTTGTAACATAAATGTCAACTATAAAAAGCTTGTTAGGTAGTTTAAAATATATGGGGTCAACGCCGTTAGAATACAATGTAAAAACGTTAGAATGCAATGTAAAAACGTTAGCACAGACCACTAAATATTTATGAGGAAATGTGATGTCAATATTTCAATACTTATCGCTACCAAGTAAAGAAAACTTTCTTTTGAACCCGTGCAATTCACGTGCATTTCACGAGCGAATCACGTGCATGCACGTGAAAAATGTTTATAGATTTGATACATTTGTAAAAATATTTATAGATTTAGTGTTATTTTTAAAAAAATATATCAACAAAAACTAAAAAATTGAAGAAGCCATCAACAATTTTTTAAAAAAAGAAAACCAACTTTTGAATTGTTTAGGGTCACATGGTAACGTTTCCTGTTTTCAATTTTCAGTTTTTTAAAAACGAAAACCAGTTTCTGTTTATTTATTATTATTATTATTATTTTTTTATAGATGAAAACAGAAAACTTGTTTGGTAAGATTGTTTTTTTTTTTTTAAACAAAAATGAAAGCAAAAACAAGAAACGCGTTTGGTAACGACATCAATGTCAAATCTATTTTCCAAAATAGGCCTTTACTCATTGCTTAAATACACTGCATACGAAAGATATTTTCTCAAAATAAGAACCAGTCTATGAAGACTAATGCTATGCTTTTCTACTTTAAATAGACTCTGGAACATGCTGGGAGTTGTTGTAACTATTTGGGAGCTCATTGGATATTCTGAAATTAGTTCGGGTTATTCAAGTAAATTGATGATGGGAGTGGGAGTGGGAGTGGGGACTTGATCAGCATTTCCCAATATATTGAGGGATAAAATGGTAATTTTTGGAGAAATGGACATTGAAGTGCTTTGCAAGCCCAATTACAATACTGAGCCTACAAACAGGTCCCACACAAGTCTGCAATCTACATTTCATGGGGATAGTCTTTCTAGTTTCTACGGATTCATAAGACCAAACCTGATCGGGGGTAGCGTTTTCGATTTTGTAAAAAATGAAAACAACTTTTTGCTGTTTTTGGTTTTGGCCAAAATTTTGAAAACGTTTTTGGTGAGAAAAAAACATAAACATTACCAAACATGTTTTTAGTTTTTGTTTTAAAAAAAAATGAAAACCAAAACTGAAAACAAAAAACAGCAACGCTACCAAACGAGCCCTTAACATTTCAATTTTCTTTACGTTTGTAATGGTGTGAAGAGTGCTCTCAATGTTGTGAAAAGTTGTCTCCTGGGTTTTGTGAAGAGTTGCTCGTGAAGTGGTGCCGGGGTGGGTCTCCCCTCCACTGCATAGTTCGAGTATTCAAAGTCCACCCCTTCCCCTTGTAATTAAAAAAAAGAAAAAAAAAATCACAAACAAACATAGCAATCATTATTATTTTTAGTCCAAAACTTCCAATTTATAATCTTGCTATATTTGTATCCATCCAAATTATGTAATTTAGCTTCTCTTCTTTTACTTGTAAATGAAAATTGTACAATGTCATGTCTTTAATGATCAATGTTAGAGACACTTAAAAGTTCACTGGATAATCTATATGAGTTATATAAACTTTTTTAATTACAAATTGAGTAATATTTGAGGCACTAACAACTTCCACTAACACTTACTAACACACTCTATCTCTCTCCTAGTGACACTGTGGGGTCCGCAGTGGACCCCGCAGCACCACTAGGAGAGAGATAGAGTGTGTTAGTAAGTGTTAGTGGAAGTTGTTTGTGCCCCTAGCAAGACCCTTACAAATTAAAGGGCATTAAAGGGTTAAAAGCTTTACAAATATCAACAATAACTCAATTGGGCACTCTAAGGCTTAGTTTGGCCCCCACGTGGCTTTTTAAAAGGAGTTGATAAAATTTATTACTAAATTCTTTGATAATTTTATACAAGTGACACAGTACTCTTCAAAAAGTCATCATGAAACCAAAAAGCAACCTTGAGCTTTTAAAAGCTCCATTCTAGAGCTTTTAAAAGCTCCCTAAAAAAAAGCCCTAAGTTCAATTTTTGCAAAGCTCATAAACTAGTTACCAAATGAATTAACATGAAATTGGGCTTTGAAAAAGGAGAAGCACCACATGGGGGCCAAACTAAGCCTAAATATGCTAGCACGGACCACACGGTATCTAAAATAATGTTCTAAAAATTGCTAGGCAGTAGGCAGTGAGGGAGGGCATAGGCGGGGCCTAGTATTTTAAAGCAAAATTAATAATACATAGACAACTCTAACATGAAAAAAAAAAATTCACATTATCAAATATCAACAATGTAATTTAAATTGATACTTACCAACAAACTAAGCTTCCAACTCACAGTGACACACACCAGCAGCGCAACGAGCACACACACACACACACTCTCGCACTGTTGCACAACACAATGTCACACACACTCTCGTACTCGCACACACATAGTCACACTCTCGCATGCAGACGCACACACTAGAGGAGAGAGATAGAAAGAAGAAGCCCTAATTTCATAAATCCTAATTTGGAAAAACGAAGGTCAAGTTGCGTACTTCTTGGTCTTCTTCTTCCCAGTCGTCTCTCTCTCTCTCTCTCTCACTCTCTCTCTCTCTCACTCTTAGTAGTCAAATGAGTAAACGATTGTGGAAGGTGATGTGTTTATTAAGGTTTTTTCCTTGTTATTATTTTACAAAAATTACAAGCTCACCCCTAGGCTTGGCCTAGATCAGACCTAAATTGCTGTAGAATTTTTGCAAGGAATTAGGTGAAAATTCAAGCGGCTGAGCAAGGCCTAGGGCCTAGGCGGATGCCTAGGAGGATTTTTAGAATACTATCTAAAAAGAAAAGGTATTGTCAAGAATTTAATTCTTATCACGGTCAATCTAAGCTCAGCTAAACAATTTTTATTCACACATATCCTTTCAGTTATTCTCTACGGTTTAGTAATATTTGTAAAGTCATGTCAATAGCTAGTGCTGCTAAATGCATTGAGTGTAGTACATTTTTCAACAATCGTTAAACTCTTCCCCCGCCCCAAAAAAAATCTTTTGACCACAACAAAATCGCTGAACTCTCCCCAATTGGATTGTCAATCACTAGGTTTTTGGCAAGAAAACATCTATTGAGGCTTCTTTGTGAACATATTTTAAGTTATGAATGCATTATTATTTTTTTATTTAAGTATACTTTATGTATCCTACCAATGTTAAAAAATAATAATAACAAATTGCTTCAACCAACAATTATTCAATCATTTACACAAATTTAATTCGTTATCTATTACCTATAAAGCTTATTACGAAGTTTAGTATTCTAAAAATCTGTGGGGTCAAAGCCAATATTAGAACATAATGTAAACACGCTAGGCTCAAACCACTAAATATTTTTACGAGGAAATGTGATGTTGATAATGCAATTCTTATCGCTACCAAGTATTAACTGTGAATATATTAAATAATCAAGAAAACAACAAAGGGAAAGAGAAAAGAGAGCTAGAGTTTTTCATAACACTAAAACTGAATGAATGAATACAATGAAAAAGAAGAGGCAATAATAATAGAATATCTAGGTATACAGTATTACCCTAATACAAAGAAAAGACTAAACTACCCTAAAGCTAATAAAACTAATTCTAACACCCCTCCTCAAACTCACGATGCTGCAGCTAAAAGCATAGAGAGTTTGCCAACTAAAAAACGAAAACGCTGAATCGAATGTGACTTTGTAAACAAATCAGCAATCTGTGCGGAAGAAGAAACAAAAGGCAAAGTGATAGCTCCATGCTTAAGGTGATGACGAGTAATGTGACAATCAATCTCTATATGCTTGGTCCTCTCATGGAAAACTGAATTGTGAGCAATCTGAATAGCACTCTTATTATCACAATACATAGGTGAAGGGCGAGGAAGGGAGACACCCATATCTGTAAGTAGTCGGCGTAACCAAATAAGCTCACGGGTAGTCTAAGCCATAGCACGATACTCAGCTTCTGTGGAAGACACAGCAACAACATCTTGCTTCTTGCTCTTCCAAGAAATGAGAGAATCACCCAAAAATATACAAAACCCAGTAACAGACTTGCGATCTGTAGGATCACTGGTCCAATCAGCATCAGAGTACGCACGCAGCTCCAAGGAAGATGATGAAGAAAGTAAAAGACTTTGAAACCTAGTGCCCCTCAAGTACCTCAAAATACGATGAACAGCAGCCCAATGAACTGTAGTAGGGGAAGTAACAAACTGACTAACAACATCAACATCATGAGCAATATCCGGACGAGTAATAGTAAGATAAACCAAGCTACCAACAATAGTGCGATATAAGGTAGGATCAGGCAAAGGAACGCCATCAGAAGGGGAAAGACGAACATTAAGCTCCAAAGGGTATCAACAATCTTATTATCAGTGAGGCGAGCACGCTCAAGAATGTCACCTGTATACTTAGACTGAGAAAGAAGATAACCTTTTGGAGAATAGGCTACTTCAATCCCCAAAAAATAACATAGTGGACCTAAGTCCTTCATTTCAAAACAACGAGCTAATTCAGACTTCAACACTGCAATCCCATCAACATCATCACCAGTAATAATCATATCATCAACATACAAAGAAAGCATAATACGACCAGCAGTGGTACACCTAATAAAGAGAGCTGAATCATACTCACTAGAGGAAAACCCAAATGAGGTAATCACTGTGGAAAACTTCTCAAACCAAGCTCGAGGAGCTTGTTTAAGACCATATAAGGCTTTTTTAAGCCTGCAAACTTCACCAGTACCATGAGGAACACCCGGAGGAGGAACCATATAAACCTCCTCTTGGAGGTCTCCATTCAAGAAAGCATTTTTAACATCCATCTGAGTTATATGCCACTGACGAATAGAAGCAACTGCAATAAGAGTACGAACAGTAGTCATTTTAGCAACAGGAGCAAAAGTCTCCTCGTAATCCATACCATACTGCTGGGAAAAACCCTTGGCAACCAATCTTGCTTTGTACCGCTCAACAGACCCATCTGACTTGGTTTTAATTTTATAAACCCAACGAGAACCAATGGCGCTCTTACCAGAAGGTAAGGGAACCAAACTCCAAGTGTCTGTCTTATACAATGCTGAGAGTTCCTCTGCCATAGCCTGTTGCCAAAGAGGATCAAGAGCTGCCTCTTTATAGGACAGAGGCTCAGAGAGATCATGAACTGAAGCTAAAAATGAAGCAAAAGAATCCGAATAACAAGAATAAACAAAATCAGGTGATTGAGTAGACTTACGAGTGCGAGCAAGATAGCGAGGAGGTTCCACAGTCTCAGTAGGTGCTTGGGTGGCCTCTGGAAGGGAGGTAGCATCAAGCGGGAAGGTACCAGTATCAGCAGAAGTAGAACCATGAGGTGAGACAATATCAGTGGTGCATAGGGCTTGAGAGGGCACACTATCGGTATCATCAGAGAATGGGTCAAGATGGATGAGATCAGATTTAGTCAACTCATGATGATTATCAGGAATAGAAAAGAAGGGTATGTGCTCGAGAAACACAACATGACGAGAGACATATAGTTTTTTAGTAAGTGGGTCAAAGCAACGATATCCCTTCTGGCCCTCACCATAACCTAGAAAAACACAAATAGCAGACTTAGGTGACAATTTGGTACGCTCTACATGAGGTCGAAGGACAAAACAAGTACAACCAAACACCTTTAAGGAAGAATAATCAGGAGCATGCCCATACAATTTTTCAAAAGGTGATAGACCTGAGCAGTGAGAGGATGGAATTTTATTAATTAGATTGACAGCAGTAAGGACAGCCTCTCCCCAAAAATCACTAGGGACATATGCAGATAATAAATGAGAGCGAGCAGTTTCAATAATATGCCGATGTTTCCTTTCAGCAACACCATTTTGCTCAGGAGTGTCTGTACAAGAGGACTGGTGAATAGTTCCATCTAAAGCAAGCAACTCACGAAATTTATGATAGGTATACTCTCCACCTAAATCACATCTAAAATATTTGATGACAGCAGAATGTTGAGTTTTAACAAAAGCACGAAAGGTATTGTAAATATCAAAGAAGTCTGAACGGCATTTCATAAGATAAACCCAACAGTAACGAGTGCAATCATCAATAAATGATACATAATATCGAGACCCCCCTCTTGTAGTAACAGGAGAGGGTCCCCACACATCAGAATGAATTAAATCAAATGGTGCAAGAGAATAAGAAATACTTCTATTAAATGGTAAAGCGGAAAATTTTGCCAGTTTACAACCACTACAATCAGAAATGTCATGAGTTTGTAAATCTCCTAATTTTCCTGTAGAAGCTAAATATTTTAAACGAGAGGCTGAAACATGACCAAGGCGAGAATGCCATAAATAAAAACTAGACGAAGATGAACTCAAACGAAAGGATAACAAGTCAACACTAGAAGCTGCAACCACTGATACATTGAGCTTGTCCAAGATGTATAATCTCCCTTGCCTACGGCCTGTCCCAATCAGCGTCTGAGACTGCGGATCCTGCACATGACAAAAAGTAGAAGAAAAAGAGACTAAATAACCTGCATCACAAAGCTGACCAACAGAAACAAGATTCATAGTAAGTTTACGAATGTGGTAAACACTAGGGAGAGATACATGAGGTGTGACAACAGACCCAACACCTGCTAATGGCATGGGAGTACCATCAGCAGTCATAACAGGCAAAGAGGAAGCAGGACATAAGGAAGCAAAAGACGACAAGTCAGGCGACATATGATTAGAAGCTCCAGAGTCTAACACCCAAATACCTGAGGACATACCTGAAGACATACCTAGTGAAGAGGTGGCCATAGCATGTGGCTGTGTGGCAAGGAACTTCTGAAATTGCTCAGCAAGGGAGGTCATGGACGGAGTGGATGGGGAAGGGGAACCGGGTCCAAATGAGTCTGATGGTGGTACAACTGCTGCAGTATTAGGCTGTGGAGGCCTATATGAACGCTGCTGAGATTGGTTGTCAGATTTTCAAAGAGAAGATTGAGGTTGCTGGTGTTGTGGTGATCTACCATGTGAGGGCTGGTTGCTGCTATTGGGCTGGTTTGCACGACCCAACCTAGGACACTGAGCCTTCCAATGACCCTTCTCCTTACAGTAGCTGCATACATCACTACCAACTCTCGAGTAAGACTTATTCTGATTATTGGACTGTGGTCGAAAAGGGGCTGCTAAAACAGGCGGAGTAGAGTCGGGGAGAATTCCCTTTCCAGACTGTGTCTTGAGACGTATTTCCTCGGCTACTAACTCATGAACAACAGAATCAACGGACGGAAGTGGGCTACGATGGAGAATGGACCCACGAAGGCCCTCAAAATCTTCACGTAGAGCCATCAAAAACTGAACCATACGTTGTTCCTCCCTACTAGCGATATATGGGGCAAAGGCCCGCAATTCGGGCGACTCCATGAGAGCTAACTGATCCCAAAGATCTGTCATTGTAGAATAGAACTCCTGAATACTCAAATTTTTTTGTTCAAGGGCACGAATATCTCACTCTAATTGGTACCTTTTCGCAAAATTGGACTGTGTAAATAATTTAGCCAAATGATCCCACACCTCCTTTGCATATTCAAACTTTGCCAACAGCATACCTATTGAGGGAGCAACGGAGTTGTTGATCCAAGTAATGATTTTTGAATTATTTGTGTCCCAAACATCTAGCAACTCTGCAAATTTATCAGCATTTTCATTCGTAGGTTTACTAAAATCCCCATTGATATAACCCCACATCTTCTTCCCCTTCAGAAAATTTTTCATCACATAATTCCAATATGCAAAATTCTTGCCATCGAGTTTAACACTAATCGCTTGAAGCGAATCATCACGTTCAGTAGCCATTACGAAAACGAATCAATTAAGTAACACAAAATAAGCGAACCCAAAATCAAAAACAGATCCAAAAACAAAAAACAGACGAACCAGAATCAGACAGATCCAAAAACGAGCGCAAAGCAGTGCGAGATCTAAATACAAATCCGAATCCGAATCAGCGAGAAATCCAACAACGAACCAAAATCATCCGAAAAATTTTGCCAGTTTACAACCACTACAATCAGAAATGTCATGAGTTTGTAAATCTCCTAATTTTCCTGTAGAAGCTAAATATTTTAAACGAGAGGCTGAAACATGACCAAGGCGAGAATGCCATAAATAAAAACTAGACGAAGATGAACTCAAACGAAAGGATGACAAGTCAACACTAGAAGCTGCAACCACTGGTACATTGAGCTTGTCCAAGATGTATAATCTCCCTTGCCTACGGCCTGTCCCAATCAGCGTCTGAGACTGCGGATCCTGCACATGACAAAAAGTAGAAGAAAAAGAGACTAAATAACCTGCATCACAAAGCTGACCAACAGAAACAAGATTCATAGTAAGTTTAGGAATGTGGTAAACACTAGGGAGAGATACATGAGGTGTGACAACAGACCCAACACCTGCTAATGGCATGGGAGTACCATCAGCAGTCATAATAGGCAAAGAGGAAGCGGGACATAAGGAAGCAAAAGACGACAAGTAAGGCGACATATGATTAGAAGCTCCAGAGTCTAACACCCAAATACCTGAGGACATACCTGAAGACATACCTAGTGAAGAGGTGGCCATAGCATGTGGCTGTGTGGCAAGGAACTTCTGAAATTGCTCAGCAAGGGAGGTCATGGACGGAGTGGATGGGGAAGGGGAACCGGGTCCAAATGAGTCTGATGGTGGTACAACTGCTGCAGTATTAGGCTGTGGAGGCCTATATGAACGCTGCTGAGATTGGTTGTCAGATTTCCAAAGAGAATATTGAGGTTGCTGGTGTTGTGGTGATCTACCATGTGGGGGCTGGTTGCTGCTATTGGGCTGGTTTGCACCACCCAACCTAGGACACTGAGCCTTCCAATGACCCTTCTCCTTACAGTAGCTGCATACATCACTACCAACTCTCGAGTAAGGCTTATTCTGATTGTTGGACTGTGGTCGAAAAGGGGCTGCTAAAACAGACGGAGTAGAGTCGGGGAGAATTCCCTTTCCAGACTGTGTCTTGAGACGTATTTCCTCGGCTACTAACTCATGAACAACAGAATCAACGGACGGAAGTAGGCTACGATGGAGAATGGACCCACGAAGGCCCTCAAAATCTTCACGTAGAGCCATCAAAAACTGAACCAGACGTTGTTCCTCCCTACTAGCGATATATGGGGCAAAGGCCCGCAATTCGGGCAACTCCATGAGAGCTAACTGATCCCAAAGATCTGTCATTGTAGAATAGAACTCCTGAATACTCAAATTTTTTTGTTCAAGGGCACGAATATCTCACTCTAATTGGTACCTTTTCGCAAAATTGGACTGCGTAAATAATTTAGCCAAATGATCCCACACCTCCTTTGCATATTCAAACTTTGACAACAGCATACCTATTGAGGGAGCAACGGAGTTGTTGATCCAAGTAATGATTTTTGAATTATTTGTGTCCCAAACATCTAGCAACTCTGCAAATTTATCAGCATTTTCATTCGTAGGTTTACTAAAATCCCCATTGATATAACCCCACATCTTCTTCCCCTTCAGAAAATTTTTCATCACATAATTCCAATATGCAAAATTCTTGCCATCGAGTTTAACACTAATCGCTTGAAGCGAATCATCACGTTCAGTAGCCATTACGAAAACGAATCAATTAAGTAACACAAAATAAGCGAACCCAAAATCAAAAACAGATCCAAAAACAAAAAACAGACGAACCAGAATCAGACAGATCCAAAAACGAGCGCAAAGCAGTGCGAGATCTAAATACAAATCCGAATCCGAATCAGCGAGAAATCCAACAACGAACCAAAATCATCCGGAAAATTTTGCCAGTTTACAACCACTACAATCAGAAATGTCATGAGTTTGTAAATCTCCTAATTTTCCTGTAGAAGCTAAATATTTTAAACGAGAGGCTGAAACATGACCAAGGCGAGAATGCCATAAATAAAAACTAGACGAAGATGAACTCAAACGAAAGGATGACAAGTCAACACTAGAAGCTGCAACCACTGGTACATTGAGCTTGTCCAAGATGTATAATCTCCCTTGCCTACGGCCTGTCCCAATCAGCGTCTGAGACTGCGGATCCTGCACATGACAAAAAGTAGAAGAAAAAGAGACTAAATAACCTGCATCACAAAGCTGACCAACAGAAACAAGATTCATAGTAAGTTTAGGAATGTGGTAAACACTAGGGAGAGATACATGAGGTGTGACAACAGACCCAACACCTGCTAATGGCATGGGAGTACCATCAGCAGTCATAACAGGCAAAGAGGAAGCGGGACATAAGGAAGCAAAAGACGACAAGTCAGGCGACATATGATTAGAAGCTCCAGAGTCTAACACCCAAATACCTGAGGACATACCTGAAGACATACCTAGTGAAGAGGTGGCCATAGCATGTGGCTGTGTGGCAAGGAACTTCTGAAATTGCTCAGCAAGGGAGGTCATGGACGGAGTGGATGGGGAAGGGGAACCGGGTCCAAATGAGTCTGATGGTGGTACAACTGCTGCAGTATTAGGCTGTGGAGGCCTATATGAACGCTGCTGAGATTGGTTGTCAGATTTCCAAAGAGAATATTGAGGTTGCTGGTGTTGTGGTGATCTACCATGTGGGGGCTGGTTGCTGCTATTGGGCTGGTTTGCACGACCCAACCTAGGACACTGAGCCTTCCAATGACCCTTCTCCTTACAGTAGCTGCATACATCACTACCAACTCTCGAGTAAGGCTTATTCTGATTGTTGGACTGTGGTCGAAAAGGGGCTGCTAAAACAGACGGAGTAGAGTCGGGGATAATTCCCTTTCCAGACTGTGTCTTGAGACGTATTTCCTCGGCTACTAACTCATGAACAACAGAATCAACGGACGGAAGTGGGCTACGATGGAGAATGGACCCACGAAGGCCCTCAAAATCTTCACGTAGAGCCATCAAAAACAGAACCAGACGTTGTTCCTCCCTACTAGCGATATATGGGGCAAAGGCCCGCAATTCGGGCGACTCCATGAGAGCTAACTGATCCCAAATATCTGTCATTGTAGAATAGAACTCCTGAATACTCAAATTTTTTTGTTCAAGGGCACGAATATCACACTCTAATTGGTACCTGTTCGCAAAATTGGACTGTGTAAATAATTTAGCCAAATGATCCCACACCTCCTTTGCATATTCAAACTTTGCCAACTGCATACCTATTGAGGGAGCAACGGAGTTGTTGATCCAAGTAATGATTTTTGAATTATTTGTGTCCCAAACATCTAGCAACTCTGCAAATTTATCAGCATTTTCATTCGTAGGTTTACTAAAATCCCCATTGATATAACCCCACATCTTCTTCCCCTTCAGAAAATTTTTCATCACATAATTCAAATATGCAAAATTCTTGCCATCGAGTTTAACACTAATCGCTTGAAGCGAATCATCACGTTCAGTAGCCATTACGAAAACGAATCAATTAAGTAACACAAAATAAGCGAACCCAAAATCAAAAACAGATCCAAAAACACAAAACAGACGAACCAGAATCAGACAGATCCAAAAACGAGCGCAAAGCAGTGCGAGATCTAAATACAAATCCAAATCCGAATCAGCGAGAAATCCAACAACGAACCAAAATCATCCGGAAAATTTTGCCAGTTTACAACCACTACAATCAGAAATGTCATGAGTTTGTAAATCTCCTAATTTTCCTGTAGAAGCTAAATATTTTAAACGAGAGGCTGAAATATGACCAAGGCGAGAATGCCATAAATAAAAACTAGACGAAGATAAACTCAAACGAAAGGATGACAAGTCAACACTAGAAGCTGCAACCACTGGTACATTGAGCTTGTCCAAGATATATAATCTCCCTTGCCTACGGCCTGTCCCAATCAGCGTCTGAGACTGCGGATCCTGCACATGACAAAAAGTAGAAGAAAAAGAGACTAAATAACCTGCATCACAAAGCTGACCAACAGAAACAAGATTCATAGTAAGTTTAGGAATGTGGTAAACACTAGGGAGAGATACATGAGGTGTGACAACAGACCCAACACCTGCTAATGGCATGGGAGTACCATCAGCAGTCATAACAGGCAAAGAGGAAGCGGGACATAAGGAAGCAAAAGACGACAAGTCAGGCGACATATGATTAGAAGCTCCAGAGTCTAACACCCAAATACCTGAGGACATACCTGAAGACATACCTAGTGAAGAGGTGGCCATAGCATGTGGCTGTGTGGCAAGGAACTTTTGAAATTGCTCAGCAAGGGAGGTCATGGACGGAGTGGATGGGGAAGGGGAACCGGGTCCAAATGAGTCTGATGGTGGTACAACTGCTGCAGTATTAGGCTGTGGAGGCCTATATGAACGCTGCTGAGATTGGTTGTCAGATTTCCAAAGAGAATATTGAGGTTGCTGGTGTTGTGGTGATCTACCATGTGGGGGCTGGTTGCTGCTATTGGGCTGGTTTGCACGACCGAACCTAGGAAACTGAGCCTTCCAATGACCCTTCTCCTTACAGTAGATGCATACATCACTACCAACTCTCGAGTAAGGCTTATTCTGATTGTTGGACTGTGGTCGAAAAGGGGCTGCGAAAACAGACGGAGTAGAGTCGGGGAGAATTCCCTTTCCAGACTGTGTCTTGAGACGTATTTCCTCGGCTACTAACTCATGAACAACAGAATCAACGGACGGAAGTGGGCTACGATGGAGAATGGACCCACGAAGGCCCTCAAAATCTTCACGTAGAGCCATCAAAAACTGAACCAGACGTTGTTCCTCCCTACTAGCGATATATGGGGCAAAGGCCCGCAATTCGGGCGACTACATGAGAGCTAACTGATCCCAAAGATCTGTCATTGTAGAATAGAACTCCTGAATACTCATATTTTTTTGTTCAAGGGCACGAATATCACACTCTAATTGGTACCTATTCGCAAAATTGGACTGTGTAAATAATTTAGCCAAATGATCCCACACCTCCTTTGCATATTCAAACTTTGCCAACTGCATACCTATTGAGGGAGCAACGGAGTTGTTGATCCAAGTAATGATTTTTGAATTATTTGTGTCCCAAACATCTAGCAACTCTGCAAATTTATCAGCATTTTCATTCGTAGGTTTACTAAAATCCCCATTGATATAACCCCACATCTTCTTCCCCTTCAGAAAATTTTTCATCACATAATTCCAATATGCAAAATTCTTGCCATCGAGTTTAACACTAATCGCTTGAAGCGAATCATCACGTTCAGTAGCCATTACGAAAACGAATCAATTAAGTAACACAAAATAAGCGAACCAAAAATCAAAAACAGATCCAAAAACACAAAACAGACGAACCAGAATCAGACAGATCCAAAAACGAGCGCAAAGCAGTGCGAGATCTAAATACAAATCCGAATCCGAATCAGCGAGAAATCCAACAACGAACCAAAATCATCCGAAAAAGTTTGCCAGTTTACAACCCCTACAATCAGAAATGTCATGAGTTTGTAAATCTCCTAATTTTCCTGTAGAAGCTAAATATTTTAAACGAGAGGCTGAAACATGACCAAGGCGAGAATGCCATAAATAAAAACTAGACGAAGATGAACTCAAACGAAAGGATGAGAAGTCAACACTAGAAGCTGCAACCACTGGTACATTGAGCTTGTCCAAGATGTATAATCTCCCTTGCCTACGGCCTGTCCCAATCAGCGTCTGAGACTGCGGATCCTGCACATGACAAAAAGTAGAAGAAAAAGAGACTAAATAACCTGCATCACAAAGCTGACCAACAGAAACAAGATTCATAGTAAGTTTAGGAATGTGGTAAACACTAGGGAGAGATACATGAGGTGTGACAACAGACCCAACACCTGCTAATGGCATGGGAGTACCATCAGCAGTCATAACAGGCAAAGAGAAAGCGGGACATAAGGAAGCAAAAGACGACAAGTCAGGCGACATATGATTAGAAGCTCCAGAGTCTAACACCCAAATACCTGAGGACATACCTGAAGACATACCTAGTGATCGAAGAGGTGGCCATAGCATGTGGCTGTGTGGCAAGGAACTTCTGAAATTGCTCAGCAAGGGAGGTCATGGACGGAGTGGATGGGGAAGGGGAACCGGGTCCAAATGAGTCTGATGGTGGTACAACTGCTGCAGTATTAGGCTGTGGAGGCCTATATGAACGCTGCTGAGATTGGTTGTCAGATTTCCAAAGAGAATATTGAGGTTGCTGGTGTTGTGGTGATCTACCATGTGGGGGCTGGTTGCTGCTATTGGGCTGGTTTGCACCACCCAACCTAGGACACTGAGCCTTCCAATGACCCTTCTCCTTACAGTAGCTGTATACATAACTACCAACTCTCGAGTAAGGCTTATTCTGATTGTTGGCCTGTGGTCGAAAAGGGGCTGCTAAAACAGACGGAGTAGAGTCGGGGAGAATTATCTTTCTAGACAGTGTCTTGAGATGTATTTCCTCGGCTACTAACTCATGAACAACAGAATCAACGGACGGAAGTAGGCTACGATGGAGAATGGACCCACGAAGTCCCTCAAAGTCTTCACGTAGAGCCATCAAAAACAGAACCAAACGTTGTTCCTCCCTACTAGCGATATATGGGGCAAAGGCCCGCAATTCGGGCGACTCCAGGAGAGCTAACTGATCCCAAAGATCTGTCGTTGTAGAATAGAACTCCTGAATACTCAAATTTTTTTGTTCAAGGGCACGAATATCACACTCTAATTGGTACCTGTTCGCAAAATTGGACTGTGTAAATAATTTAGCCAAATGATCCCACACCTCCTTTGCATATTCAAACTTTGCCAACTGCATACCTATTGAGGGAGCAACGGAGTTGTTGATCCAAGTAATGATTTTTGAATTATTTGTGTCCCAAACATCTAGCAACTCTGCAAATTTATCAGCATTTTCATTCGTAGGTTTACTAAAATCCCCATTGATATAACCCCACATCTTCTTCCCCTTCAGAAAATTTTTCATCACATAATTCCAATATGCAAAATTCTTGCCATCGAGTTTAACACTAATCGCTTGAAGCGAATCATCACGTTCAGTAGCCATTACGAAAACGAATCAATTAAGTAACACAAAATAAGCGAACCCAAAATCAAAAACAGATCCAAAAACACAAAACAGACGAACCAGAATCAGACAGATCCAAAAACGAGCGCAAAGCAGTGCGAGATCTAAATACAAATCCGAATCCGAATCAGCGAGAAATCCAACAACGAACCAAAATCATCCGAAAAATTTTGCCAGTTTACAACCACTACAATCAGAAATGTCATGAGTTTGTAAATCTCCTAATTTTCCTGTAGAAGCTAAATATTTTAAACGAGAGGCTGAAACATGACCAAGGCGAGAATGCCATAAATAAAAACTAGACGAAGATGAACTCAAACGAAAGGATGACAAGTCAACACTAGAAGCTGCAACCACTGGTACATTGAGCTTGTCCAAGATGTATAATCTCCCTTGCCTACGGCCTGTCCCAATCAGCGTCTGAGACTGCGGATCCTGCACATGACAAAAAGTAGAAGAAAAAGAGACTAAATAACCTGCATCACAAAGCTGACCAACAGAAACAAGATTCATAGTAAGTTTAGGAATGTGGTAAACACTAGGGAGAGATACATGAGGTGTGACAACAGACCCAACACCTGCTAATGGCATGGGAGTACCATCAGCAGTCATAACAGGCAAAGAGGAAGCGGGACATAAGGAAGCAAAAGACGACAAGTCAGGCGACATATGATTAGAAGCTCCAGAGTCTAACACCCAAATACCTGAGGACATACCTGAAGACATACCTAGTGAAGAGGTGGCCATAGCATGTGGCTGTGTGGCAAGGAACTTCTGAAATTGCTCAGCAAGGGAGGTCATGGACGGAGTGGATGGGGAAGGGGAACCGGGTCCAAATGAGTCTGATGGTGGTACAACTGCTGCAGTATTAGGCTGTGGAGGCCTATATGAACGCTGCTGAGATTGGTTGTCAGATTTCCAAAGAGAATATTGAGGTTGCTGGTGTTGTGGTGATCTACCATGTGGGGGCTGGTTGCTGCTATTGGGCTGGTTTGCACCACCCAACCTAGGACACTGAGCCTTCCAATGACCCTTCTCCTTACAGTAGCTGCATACATCACTACCAACTCTCGAGTAAGGCTTATTCTGATTGTTGGACTGTGGTCGAAAAGGGGCTGCTAAAACAGACGGAGTAGAGTCGGGGAGAATTCCCTTTCCAGACTGTGTCTTGAGATGTATTTCCTCGGCTACTAACTCGTGAACAACAGAATCAACGGACGGAAGTAGGCTACGATGGAGAATGGATCCACGAAGGCCCTCAAAATCTTTACGTAGAGCCATCAAAAACAGAACCAGACGTTGTTCCTCCCTACTAGCGATATATGGGGCAAAGGCCCGCAATTCGGGCGACTCCATGAGAGCTAACTGATCCCAAAGATCTGTCATTGTAGAATAGAACTCCTGAATACTCAAATTTTTTTGTTCAAGGGCACGAATATCACACTCTAATTGGTACCTGTTCGCAAAATTGGACTGTGTAAATAATTTAGCCAAATGATCCCACACCTCTTTTGCATATTCAAACTTTGCCAACTGCATACCTATTGAGGGAGCAACGGAGTTGTTGATCCAAGTAATGATTTTTGAATTATTTGTGTCCCAAACATCTAGCAACTCTGCAAATTTATCAGCATTTTCATTCGTAGGTTTACTAAAATCCCCATTGATATAACCCCACATCTTCTTCCCCGTCAGAAAATTTTTCATCACATAATTCCAATATGCAAAATTCTTGCCATCGAGTTTAACACTAATCGCTTGAAGCGAATCATCACGTTCAGTAGCCATTACGAAAACGAATCAATTAAGTAACACAAAATAAGCGAACCCAAAATCAAAAACAGATCCAAAAACACAAAACAGACGAACCAGAATCAGACAGATCCAAAAACGAGCGCAAAGCAGTGCGAGATCTAAATACAAATCCGAATCCGAATCAGCGAGAAATCCAACAACGAACCAAAATCATCCGAAAAATTTTGCCAGTTTACAACCCCTACAATCAGAAATGTCATGAGTTTGTAAATCTCCTAATTTTCCTGTAGAAGCTAAATATTTTAAACGAGAGGCTGAAACATGACCAAGGCGAGAATGCCATAAATAAAAACTAGACGAAGATGAACTCAAACGAAAGGATGACAAGTCAACACTAGAAGCTGCAACCACTGGTACATTGAGCTTGTCCAAGATGTATAATCTCCCTTGCCTACGGCCTGTCCCAATCAGCGTCTGAGACTGCGGATCCTGCACATGACAAAAAGTAGAAGAAAAAGAGACTAAATAACCTGCATCACAAAGCTGACCAACAGAAACAAGATTCATAGTAAGTTTAGGAATGTGGTAAACACTAGGGAGAGATACATGAGGTGTGACAACAGACCCAACACCTGCTAATGGCATGGGAGTACCATCAGCAGTCATAACAGGCAAAGAGGAAGCGGGACATAAGGAAGCAAAAGACGATAAGTCAGGCGACATATGATTACAAGCTCCAGAGTCTAACACCCAAATACCTGAGGACATACCTGAAGACATACCTAGTGAAGAGGTGGCCATAGCATGTGGCTGTGTGGCAAGGAACTTCTGAAATTGCTCAGCAAGGGAGGTCATGGACGGAGTGGATGGGGAAGGGGAACCGGGTCCAAATGAGTCTGATGGTGGTACAACTGCTGCAGTATTAGGCTGTGGAGGCCTATATGAAAGCTACTGAGATTGGTTGTCAGATTTCCAAAGAGAATATTGAGGTTGCTGGTGTTGTGGTGATCTACCATGTGGGGGCTGGTTGCTGCTATTGGGCTGGTTTGCACGACCCAACCTAGGACACTGAGCCTTCCAATGACCCTTCTCCTTACAGTAGCTGCATACATCACTACCAACTCTCGAGTAAGGCTTATTCTGATTGTTGGACTGTGGTCGAAAAGGGGCTGCTAAAACAGACGGAGTAGAGTCGGGGAGAATTCCCTTTCCAGACTGTGTCTTGAGATGTATTTCCTCGGCTACTAACTCATGAACAACAGAATCAACGGACGGAAGTAGGCTACGATGGAGAATGGACCCACGAAGGCCCTCAAAATCTTCACGTAGAGCCATCAAAAACTGAACCAGACGTTGTTCCTCCCTACTAGCGATATATGGGGCAAAGGCCCGCAATTCGGGCGACTCCATGAGAGCTAACTGAACCCAAAGATCTGTCATTGTAGAATAGAACTCCTGAATACTCAAATTTTTTTGTTCAAGGGCACGAATATCACACTCTAATTGGTACCTGTTCGCAAAATTGGACTGTGTAAATAATTTAGCCAAATGATCCCACACCTTCTTTGCATATTCAAACTTTGCCAACTGCATACCTATTGAGGGAGCAACGGAGTTGTTGATCCAAGTAATGATTTTTGAATTATTTGTGTCCCAAACATCTAGCAACTCTGCAAATTTATCAGCATTTTCATTCGTAGGTTTACTAAAATCCCCATTGATATAACCCCACATCTTCTTCCCCTTCAGAAAATTTTTCATCACATAATTCCAATATGCAAAATTCTTGCCATCGAGTTTAACACTAATCGCTTGAAGCGAATCATCACGTTCAGTAGCCATTACGAAAACGAATCAATTAAGTAACACAAAATAAGCGAACCCAAAATCAAAAACAGATCCAAAAACACAAAACAGACGAACCAGAATCAGACAGATCCAAAAACGAGCGCAAAGCAGTGCGAGATCTAAATACAAATCCGAATCCGAATCAGCGAGAAATCCAACAACGAACCAAAATCATCCGAAAAATTTTGCCTGTTTACAATCCCTACAATCAGAAATGTCATGAGTTTGTAAATCTCCTAATTTTCCTGTAGAAGCTAAATATTTTAAACGAGAGGCTGAAACATGACCAAGGCGAGAATGCCATAAATAAAAACTAGACGAAGATGAACTCAAACGAAAGGATGACAAGTCAACACTAGAAGCTGCAACCACTGGTACATTGAGCTTGTCCAAGATGTATAATCTCCCTTGCCTACGGCCTGTCCCAATCAGCGTCTGAGACTGCGGATCCTGCACATGACAAAAAGTAGAAGAAAAAGAGACTAAATAACCTGCATCACAAAGCTGACCAACAGAAACAAGATTCATAGTAAGTTTAGGAATGTGGTAAACACTAGGGAGAGATACATGAGGTGTGACAACAGACCCAACACCTGCTAATGGCATGGGAGTACCATCAGCAGTCATAACAGGCAAAGAGGAAGCGGGACATAAGGAAGCAAAAGACGACAAGTCAGGCGACATATGATTAGAAGCTCCAGAGTCTAACACCCAAATACCTGAGGACATACCTGAAGACATACCTAGTGATCGAAGAGGTGGCCATAGCATGTGGCTGTGTGGCAAGGAACTTCTGAAATTGCTCAGCAAGGGAGGTCATGGACGGAGTGGATGAGGAAGGGGAACCGGGTCCAAATGAGTCTGATGGTGGTACAACTGCTGCAGTATTAGGCTGTGGAGGCCTATATGAACGCTGCTGAGATTGGTTGTCAGATTTCCAAAGAGAATATTGAGGTTGTTGGTGTTGTGGTGATCTACCATGTGGGGGCTGGTTGCTGCTATTGGGCTGGTTTGCACGACCCAACCTAGGACACTGAGCCTTCCAATGACCCTTCTCCTTACAGTAGCTGCATACATCACTACCAACTCTCGAGTAAGGCTTATTCTGATTGTTGGCCTGTGGTCGAAAAGGGGCTGCTAAAACAGACGGAGTAGAGTCGGGGAGAATTCCCTTTCCAGACTGTGTCTTGAGATGTATTTCCTCGGCTACTAACTCGTGAACAACAGAATCAACGGACGGAAGTAGGCTACGATGGAGAATGGACCCACGAAGGCCCTCAAAATCTTCACGTAGAGCCATCAAAAACCGAACCAGACGTTGTTCCTCCCTACTAGCGATATATGGGGCAAAGGCCCGCAATTCGGGCGACTCCATGAGAGCTAACTGATCCCAAAGATCTGTCATTGTAGAATAGAACTCCTGAATACTCAAATTTTTTTGTTCAAGGGCACGAATATCACACTCTAATTGGTACCTGTTCGCAAAATTGGACTGTGTAAATAATTTAGCCAAATGATCCCACACCTCTTTTGCATATTCAAACTTTGCCAACTGCATACCTATTGAGGGAGCAACGGAGTTGTTGATCCAAGTAATGATTTTTGAATTATTTGTGTCCCAAACATCTAGCAACTCTGCAAATTTATCAGCATTTTCATTCGTAGGTTTACTAAAATCCCCATTGATATAACCCCACATCTTCTTCCCCTTCAGAAAATTTTTCATCACATAATTCCAATATGCAAAATTCTTGCCATCGAGTTTAACACTAATCGCTTGAAGCGAATCATCACGTTCAGTAGCCATTACGAAAACGAATCAATTAAGTAACACAAAATAAGCGAACCCAAAATCAAAAACAGATCCAAAAACACAAAACAGACGAACCAGAATCAGACAGATCCAAAAACGAGCGCAAAGCAGTGCGAGATCTAAATACAAATCCGAATCCGAATCAGCGAGAAATCCAACAACGAACCAAAATCATCCGAAAAATTTTGCCAGTTTACAACCCCTACAATCAGAAATGTCATGAGTTTGTAAATCTCCTAATTTTCCTGTAGAAGCTAAATATTTTAAACGAGAGGCTGAAACATGACCAAGGCGAGAATGCCATAAATAAAAACTAGACGAAGATGAACTCAAACGAAAGGATGACAAGTCAACACTAGAAGCTGCAACCACTGGTACATTGAGCTTGTCCAAGATGTATAATCTCCCTTGCCTACGGCCTGTCCCAATCAGCGTCTGAGACTGCGGATCCTGCACATGACAAAAAGTAGAAGAAAAAGAGACTAAATAACCTGCATCACAAAGCTGACCAACAGAAACAAGATTCATAGTAAGTTTAGGAATGTGGTAAACACTAGGGAGAGATACATGAGGTGTGACAACAGACCCAACACCTGCTAATGGCATGGGAGTACCATCAGCAGTCATAACAGGCAAAGAGGAAGCGGGACATAAGGAAGCAAAAGACGACAAGTCAGGCGACATATGATTAGAAGCTCCAGAGTCTAACACCCAAATACCTGAGGACATACCTGAAGACATACCTAGTGATCGAAGAGGTGGCCATAGCATGTGGCTGTGTGGCAAGGAACTTCTGAAATTGCTCAGCAAGGGAGGTCATGGACGGAGTGGATGGGGAAGGGGAACCGGGTCCAAATGAGTCTGATGGTGGTACAACTGCTGCAGTATTAGGCTGTGGAGGCCTATATGAACGCTGCTGAGATTGGTTGTCAGATTTCCAAAGAGAATATTGAGGTTGCTGGTGTTGTGGTGATCTACCATGTGGGGGCTGGTTGCTGCTATTGGGCTGGTTTGCACCACCCAACCTAGGACACTGAGCCTTCCAATGACCCTTCTCCTTACAGTAGCTGCATACATCACTACCAACTCTCGAGTAAGGCTTATTCTGATTGTTGGACTGTGGTCGAAAAGGGGCTGCTAAAACAGACGGAGTAGAGTCGGGGAGAATTCCCTTTCCAGACTGTGTCTTGAGATGTATTTCCTCGGCTACTAACTCGTGAACAACAGAATCAACGGACGGAAGTAGGCTACGATGGAGAATGGATCCACGAAGGCCCTCAAAATCTTCACGTAGAGCCATCAAAAACAGAACCAGACGTTGTTCCTCCCTACTAGCGATATATGGGGCAAAGGCCCGCAATTCGGGCGACTCCATGAGAGCTAACTGATCCCAAAGATCTGTCATTGTAGAATAGAACTCCTGAATACTCAAATTTTTTTGTTCAAGGGCACGAATATCACACTCTAATTGGTACCTGTTCGCAAAATTGGACTGTGTAAATAATTTAGCCAAATGATCCCACACCTCTTTTGCATATTCAAACTTTGCCAACTACATACCTATTGAGGGAGCAACGGAGTTGTTGATCCAAGTAATGATTTTTGAATTATTTGTGTCCCAAACATCTAGCAACTCTGCAAATTTATCAGCATTTTCATTCGTAGGTTTACTAAAATCCCCATTGATATAACCCCACATCTTCTTCCCCTTCAGAAAATTTTTCATCACATAATTCCAATATGCAAAATTCTTGCCATCGAGTTTAACACTAATCGCTTGAAGCGAATCATCACGTTCAGTAGCCATTACGAAAACGAATCAATTAAGTAACACAAAATAAGCGAACCCAAAATCAAAAACAGATCCAAAAACACAAAACAGACGAACCAGAATAAGACAGATCCAAAAACGAGCGCAAAGCAGTGCGAGATCTAAATACAAATCCGAATCCGAATCAGCGAGAAATCCAACAACGAACCAAAATCATCCGAAAAATTTTGCCAGTTTACAACCCCTACAATCAGAAATGTCATGAGTTTGTAAATCTCCTAATTTTCCTGTAGAAGCTAAATATTTTAAACGAGAGGCTGAAACATGACCAAGGCGAGAATGTCATAAATAAAAACTAGACGAAGATGAACTCAAACGAAAGGATGACAAGTCAACACTAGAAGCTGCAACCACTGGTACATTGAGCTTGTCCAAGATGTATAATCTCCCTTGCCTACGGCCTGTCCCAATCAGCGTCTGAGACTGCGGATCCTGCACATGACAAAAAGTAGAAGAAAAAGAGACTAAATAACCTGCATCACAAAGCTGACCAACAGAAACAAGATTCATAGTAAGTTTAGGAATGTGGTAAACACTAGGGAGAGATACATGAGGTGTGACAACAGACCCAACACCTGCTAATGGCATGGGAGTACCATCAGCAGTCATAACAGGCAAAGAGGAAGCGGGACATAAGGAAGCAAAAGACGATAAGTCAGGCGACATATGATTACAAGCTCCAGAGTCTAACACCCAAATACCTGAGGACATACCTGAAGACATACCTAGTGAAGAGGTGGCCATAGCATGTGGCTGTGTGGCAAGGAACTTCTGAAATTGCTCAGCAAGGGAGGTCATGGACGGAGTGGATGGGGAAGGGGAACCGGGTCCAAATGAGTCTGATGGTGGTACAACTGCTGCAGTATTAGGCTGTGGAGGCCTATATGAAAGCTACTGAGATTGGTTGTCAGATTTCCAAAGAGAATATTGAGGTTGCTGGTGTTGTGGTGATCTACCATGTGGGGGCTGGTTGCTGCTATTGGGCTGGTTTGCACGACCCAACCTAGGACACTGAGCCTTCCAATGACCCTTCTCCTTACAGTAGCTGCATACATCACTACCAACTCTCGAGTAAGGCTTATTCTGATTGTTGGACTGTGGTCGAAAAGGGGCTGCTAAAACAGACGGAGTAGAGTCGGGGAGAATTCCCTTTCCAGACTGTGTCTTGAGATGTATTTCCTCGGCTACTAACTCATGAACAACAGAATCAACGGACGGAAGTAGGCTACGATGGAGAATGGACCCACGAAGGCCCTCAAAATCTTCACGTAGAGCCATCAAAAACTGAACCAGACGTTGTTCCTCCCTACTAGCGATATATGGGGCAAAGGCCCGCAATTCGGGCGACTCCATGAGAGCTAACTGAACCCAAAGATCTGTCATTGTAGAATAGAACTCCTGAATACTCAAATTTTTTTGTTCAAGGGCACGAATATCACACTCTAATTGGTACCTGTTCGCAAAATTGGACTGTGTAAATAATTTAGCCAAATGATCCCACACCTCCTTTGCATATTCAAACTTTGCCAACTGCATACCTATTGAGGGAGCAACGGAGTTGTTGATCCAAGTAATGATTTTTGAATTATTTGTGTCCCAAACATCTAGCAACTCTGCAAATTTATCAGCATTTTCATTCGTAGGTTTACTAAAATCCCCATTGATATAACCCCACATCTTCTTCCCCTTCAGAAAATTTTTCATCACATAATTCCAATATGCAAAATTCTTGCCATCGAGTTTAACACTAATCGCTTGAAGCGAATCATCACGTTCAGTAGCCATTACGAAAACGAATCAATTAAGTAACACAAAATAAGCGAACCCAAAATCAAAAACAGATCCAAAAACACAAAACAGACGAACCAGAATCAGACAGATCCAAAAACGAGCGCAAAGCAGTGCGAGATCTAAATACAAATCCGAATCCGAATCAGCGAGAAATCCAACAACGAACCAAAATCATCCGAAAAATTTTGCCTGTTTACAATCCCTACAATCAGAAATGTCATGAGTTTGTAAATCTCCTAATTTTCCTGTAGAAGCTAAATATTTTAAACGAGAGGCTGAAACATGACCAAGGCGAGAATGCCATAAATAAAAACTAGACGAAGATGAACTCAAACGAAAGGATGACAAGTCAACACTAGAAGCTGCAACCACTGGTACATTGAGCTTGTTCAAGATGTATAATCTCCCTTGCCTACGGCCTGTCCCAATCAGCGTCTGAGACTGCGGATCCTGCACATGACAAAAAGTAGAAGAAAAAGAGACTAAATAACCTGCATCACAAAGCTGACCAACAGAAACAAGATTCATAGTAAGTTTAGGAATGTGGTAAACACTAGGGAGAGATACATGAGGTGTGACAACAGACCCAACACCTGCTAATGGCATGGGAGTACCATCAGCAGTCATAACAGGCAAAGAGGAAGCGGGACATAAGGAAGCAAAAGACGACAAGTCAGGCGACATATGATTAGAAGCTCCAGAGTCTAACACCCAAATACCTGAGGACATACCTGAAGACATACCTAGTGATCGAAGAGGTGGCCATAGCATGTGGCTGTGTGGCAAGGAACTTCTGAAATTGCTCAGCAAGGGAGGTCATGGACGGAGTGGATGGGGAAGGGGAACCGGGTCCAAATGAGTCTGATGGTGGTACAACTGCTGCAGTATTAGGCTGTGGAGGCCTATATGAACGCTGCTGAGATTGGTTGTCAGATTTCCAAAGAGAATATTGAGGTTGCTGGTGTTGTGGTGATCTACCATGTGGGGGCTGGTTGCTGCTATTGGGCTGGTTTGCACGACCCAACCTAGGACACTGAGCCTTCCAATGACCCTTCTCCTTACAGTAGCTGCATACATCACTACCAACTCTCGAGTAAGGCTTATTCTGATTATTGGCCTGTGGTCGAAAAGGGGCTGCTAAAACAGACGGAGTAGAGTCGGGGAGAATTCCCTTTCCAGACTGTGTCTTGAGATGTATTTCCTCGGCTACTAACTCATGAACAACAGAATCAACGGACGGAAGTAGGCTACGATGGAGAATGGACCCACGAAGGCCCTCAAAATCTTCACGTAGAGCCATCAAAAACCGAACCAGACGTTGTTCCTCCCTACTAGCGATATATGGGGCAAAGGCCCGCAATTCGGGCGACTCCATGAGAGCTAACTGATCCCAAAGATCTGTCATTGTAGAATAGAACTCCTGAATACTCAAATTTTTTTGTTCAAGGGCACGAATATCACACTCTAATTGGTACCTGTTCGCAAAATTGGACTGTGTAAATAATTTAGCCAAATGATCCCACACCTCTTTTGCATATTCAAACTTTGCCAACTGCATACCTATTGAGGGAGCAACGGAGTTGTTGATCCAAGTAATGATTTTTGAATTATTTGTGTCCCAAACATCTAGCAACTCTGCAAATTTATCAGCATTTTCATTCGTAGGTTTACTAAAATCCCCATTGATATAACCCCACATCTTCTTCCCCTTCAGAAAATTTTTCATCACATAATTCCAATATGCAAAATTCTTGCCATCGAGTTTAACACTAATCGCTTGAAGCGAATCATCACGTTCAGTAGCCATTACGAAAACGAATCAATTAAGTAACACAAAATAAGCGAACCCAAAATCAAAAACAGATCAAAAAACACAAAACAGACGAACCAGAATCAGACAGATCCAAAAACGAGCGCAAAGCAGTGCGAGATCTAAATACAAATCCGAATCCGAATCAGCGAGAAATCCAACAACGAACCAAAATCATCCGAAAAATTTTGCCAGTTTACAACCCCTACAATCAGAAATGTCATGAGTTTGTAAATCTCCTAATTTTCCTGTAGAAGCTAAATATTTTAAACGAGAGGCTGAAACATGACCAAGGCGAGAATGCCATAAATAAAAACTAGACGAAGATGAACTCAAACGAAAGGATGACAAGTCAACACTAGAAGCTGCAACCACTGGTACATTGAGCTTGTCCAAGATGTATAATCTCCCTTGCCTACGGCCTGTCCCAATCAGCGTCTGAGACTGCGGATCCTGCACATGACAAAAAGTAGAAGAAAAAGAGACTAAATAACCTGCATCACAAAGCTGACCAACAGAAACAAGATTCATAGTAAGTTTAGGAATGTGGTAAACACTAGGGAGAGATACATGAGGTGTGACAACAGACCCAACACCTGCTAATGGCATGGGAGTACCATCAGCAGTCATAACAGGCAAAGAGGAAGCGGGACATAAGGAAGCAAAAGACGACAAGTCAGGCGACATATGGTTAGAAGCTCCAGAGTCTAACACCCAAATACCTGAGGACATACCTGAAGACATACCTAGTGATCGAAGAGGTGGCCATAGCATGTGGTTGTGTGGCAAGGAACTTCTGAAATTGCTCAGCAAGGGAGGTCATGGACGGAGTGGATGGGGAAGGGGAACCGGGTCCAAATGAGTCTGATGGTGGTACAACTGCTGCAGTATTAGGCTGTGGAGGCCTATATGAACGCTGCTGAGATTGGTTGTCAGATTTCCAAAGAGAATATTGAGGTTGCTGGTGTTGTGGTGATCTACCATGTGGGGGCTGGTTGCTGCTATTGGGCTGGTTTGCACCACCCAACCTAGGACACTGAGCCTTCCAATGACCCTTCTCCTTACAGTAGCTGCATACATCACTACCAACTCTCGAGTAAGGCTTATTCTGATTGTTGGACTGTGGTCGAAAAGGGGCTGCTAAAACAGACGGAGTAGAGTCGGGGAGAATTCCCTTTCCAGACTGTGTCTTGAGACGTATTTCCTCGGCTACTAACTCATGAACAACAGAATCAACGGGCGGAAGTAGGCTACGATGGAGAATGGACCCACGAAGGCCCTCAAAATCTTCACGTAGAGCCATCAAAAACTGAACCAGACGTTGTTCCTCCCTACTAGCGATATATGGGGCAAAGGCCCGCAATTCGGGCGACTCCATGAGAGCTAACTGATCCCAAAGATCTGTCATTGTAGAATAGAACTCCTGAATACTCAAATTTTTTTGTTAAAGGGCACGAATATCACACTCTAATTGGTACCTGTTCGCAAAATTGGACTGTGTAAATAATTTAGCCAAATGATCCCACACCTCCTTTGCATATTCAAACTTTGCCAACTGCATACCTATTGAGGGAGCAACGGAGTTGTTGATCCAAGTAATGATTTTTGAATTATTTGTGTCCCAAACATCTAGAAACTCTGCAAATTTATCAGCATTTTCATTCGTAGGTTTACTAAAATCCCCATTGATATAACCCCACATCCTCTTCCCCTTCAGAAAATTTTTCATCACATAATTTCAATATGCAAAATTCTTGCCATCGAGTTTAACACTAATCGCTTGAAGCGAATCATCACGTTCAGTAGCCATTACGAAAACGAATCAATTAAGTAACACAAAATAAGCGAACCCAAAATCAAAAACAGATCCAAAAACACAAAACAGACGAACCAGAATCAGACAGATCCAAAAACGAGCGCAAAGCAGTGCGAGATCTAAATACAAATCCGAATCCGAATCAGCGAGAAATCCAACAACGAACCAAAATCATCCGGAAAATTTTGCCAGTTTACAACCACTACAATCAGAAATGTCATGAGTTTGTAAATCTCCTAATTTTCCTGTAGAAGCTAAATATTTTAAACGAGAGGCTGAAACATGACCAAGGCGAGAATGCCATAAATAAAAACTAGACGAAGATGAACTCAAACGAAAGGATGACAAGTCAACACTAGAAGCTGCAACCACTGGTACATTGAGCTTGTCCAAGATGTATAATCTCCATTGCCTACGGCCTGTCCCAATCAGCGTCTGAGACTGCGGATCCTGCACATGACAAAAAGTAGAAGAAAAAGAGACTAAATAACCTGCATCACAAAGCTGACCAACAGAAACAAGATTCATAGTAAGTTTAGGAATGTGGTAAACACTAGGGAGAGATACATGAGGTGTGACAACAGACCCAACACCTGCTAATGGCATGGGAGTACCATCAGCAGTCATAACAGGCAAAGAGGAAGCGGGACATAAGGAAGCAAAAGACGACAAGTCAGGCGACATATGATTAGAAGCTCCAGAGTCTAACACCCAAATACCTGAGGACATACCTGAAGACATACCTAGTGAAGAGGTGGCCATAGCATGTGGCTGTGTGGCAAGGAACTTCTGAAATTGCTCAGCAAGGGAGGTCATGGACGGAGTGGATGGGAAAGGGGAACCGGGTCCAAATGAGTCTGATGGTGGTACAACTGCTGCAGTATTAGGCTGTGGAGGCCTATATGAACGCTGCTGAGATTGGTTGTCAGACTTCCAAAGAGAATATTGAGGTTGCTGGTGTTATGGTGATCTACCATGTGGGGGCTGGTTGCTGCTATTGGGCTGGTTTGCCGACCCAACCTAGGACACTAAGCCTTCCAATGACCCTTCTCCTTACAGTAGCTGCATACATCACTACCAACTCTCGAGTAAGGCTTATTCTGATTGTTGGACTGTGGTCGAAAAGGGGCTGCTAAAACAGACGGAGTAGAGTCGGGGAGAATTCCCTTTCCAGACTGTGTCTTGAGACGTATTTCCTCGGCTACTAACTCATGAACAACAGAATCAACGGACGGAAGTGGGCTACGATGGAGAATGGACCCACGAAGGCCCTCAAAATCTTCACGTAGAGCCATCAAAAACTGAACCAGACGTTGTTCCTCCCTACTAGCGATATATGGGGCAAAGGCCCGCAATTCGGGCGACTCCATGAGAGCTAACTGATCCCAAAGATCTGTCATTGTAGAATAGAACTCCTGAATACTCAAATTTTTTTGTTCAAGGGCACGAATATCACACTCTAATTGGTACCTGTTCGCAAAATTGGACTGTGTAAATAATTTAGCCAAATGATCCCACACCTCCTTTGCATATTCAAACTCTGCCAACTGCATACCTATTGAGGGAGCAACGGAGTTGTTGATCCAAGTAATGATTTTTGAATTATTTGTGTCCCAAACATCTAGCAACTCTGTAAATTTATCAGCATTTTCATTCGTAGGTTTACTAAAATCCCCATTGATATAACCCCACATCTTCTTCCCCTTTAGAAAATTTTTCATCACATAATTCCAATATGCAAAATTCTTGCCATCGAGTTTAACACTAATCGCTTGAAGCGAATCATCACGTTCAGTAGCCATTACGAAAACGAATCAATTAAGTAACACAAAATAAGCGAACCCAAAATCAAAAACAGATCCAAAAACACAAAACAGACGAACCAGAATCAGACAGATCCAAAAACGAGCGCAAAGCAGTGCGAGATCTAAATACAAATCCAAATCCGAATCAGCGAGAAATCCAACAACGAACCAAAATCATCCATAAAATTTTGCCAGTTTACAACCACTACAATCAGAAATGTCATGAGTTTGTAAATCTCCTAATTTTCCTGTAGAAGCTAAATATTTTAAACGAGAGGCTGAAACATGACCAAGGCGAGAATGCCATAAATAAAAACTAGACGAAGATGAACTCAAACGAAAGGATGATAAGTCAACACTAGAAGCTGCAACCACTGGTACATTGAGCTTGTCCAAGATGTATAATCTCCCTTGCCTACGGCCTGTCCCAATCAGCGTCTGAGACTGCGGATCCTGCACATGACAAAAAGTAGAAGAAAAAGAGACTAAATAACCTGCATCACAAAGCTGACCAACAGAAACAAGATTCATAGTAAGTTTAGGAATGTGGTAAACACTAGGGAGAGATACATGAGGTGTGACAACAGACCCAACACCTGCTAATGGCATGGGAGTACCATCAGCAGTCATAACAGGCAAAGAGGAAGCGGGACATAAGGAAGCAAAAGACGACAAGTCAGGCGACATATGATTAGAAGCTCCAGAGTCTAACACCCAAATACCTGAGGACATACCTGAAGACATACCTAGTGAAGAGGTGGCCATAGCATGTGGCTGTGTGGCAAGGAACTTCTGAAATTGCTCAGCAAGGGAGGTCATGGACGGAGTGGATGGGGAAGGGGAAACGAGTCCAAATGAGTCTGATGGTGGTACAACTGCTGCAGTATTAGGCTGTGGAGGCCTATATGAACGCTGCTGAGATTGGTTGTCAGATTTCCAAAGAGAATATTGAGGTTGCTGGTGTTGTGGTGATCTACCATGTGGGGGCTGGTTGCTGCTATTGGGCTGGTTTGCCGACCCAACCTAGGACACTAAGCCTTCCAATGACCCTTCTCCTTACAGTAGCTGCATACATCACTACCAACTCTCGAGTAAGGCTTATTCTGATTGTTGAACTGTAGTCGAAAAAGGGCTGCTAAAACAGACGGAGTAGAGTCGGGGAGAATTCCCTTTCCAGACTGTGTCTTGAGACGTATTTCCTCGGCTACTAACTCATGAACAACAGAATCAACGGACGGAAGTGGGCTACGATGGAGAATGAACCCACGAAGGCCCTCAAAATCTTCACGTAGAGCCATCAAAAACTGAACCAGACGTTGTTCCTCCCTACTAGCGATATATGGGGCAAAGGCCCGTAATTCGGGCGACTCCATGAGAGCTAACTGATCCCAAAGATCTGTCATTGTAGAATAGAACTCCTGAATACTCAAATTTTTTTGTTCAAGGGCACGAATATCACACTCTAATTGGTACCTGTTCGCAAAATTGGACTGTGTAAATAATTTAGCCAAATGATCCCACACCTCCTTTGCATATTCAAACTTTGCCAACTGCATACCTATTGAGGGAGCAACGGAGTTGTTGATCCAAGTAATGATTTTTGAATTATTTGTGTCCCAAACATCTAGCAACTCTGCAAATTTATCAGCATTTTCATTCGTAGGTTTACTAAAATCCCCATTGATATAACCCCACATCTTCTTCCCCTTCAGAAAATTTTTCATCACATAATTCCAATATGCAAAATTCTTGCCATCGAGTTTAACACTAATCGCTTGAAGCGAATTGTCACTTTCAGTAGCCATTACGAAAACGAATCAATTAAGTAACACAAAATAAGCGAACCCAAAATCAAAAACAGATCCAAAAACACAAAACAGACGAACCAGAATCAGACAGATCCAAAAACGAGCGCAAAGCAGTGCGAGATCTAAATACAAATCCGAATCCGAATCAGCGAGAAATCCAACAACGAACCAAAATCATCCGGAAAATTTTGCCAGTTTACAACCACTACAATCAGAAATGTCATGAGTTTGTAAATCTCCTAATTTTCCTGTAGAAGCTAAATATTTTAAACGAGAGGCTGAAACATGACCAAGGCGAGAATGCCATAAATAAAAACTAGACGAAGATGAACTCAAACGAAATGATGACAAGTCAACACTAGAAGCTGCAATCACTGGTACATTGTGCTTGTTCAAGATGTATAATCTCCCTTGCCTACGGCCTGTCCCAATCAGCGTCTGAGACTGCGGATCCTGCACATGACAAAAAGTAGAAGAAAAAGAGACTAAATAACCTGCATCACAAAGCTGACCAACAGAAACAAGATTCATAGTAAGTTTAGGAACGTGGTAAACACTAGGGAGAGATACATGAGGTGTGACAACAGACCCAACACCTGCTAATGGCATGGGAGTACCATCAGCAGTCATAACAGGCAAAGAGGAAGCGGGACATAAGGAAGCAAAAGACGACAAGTCAGGCGACATATGATTAGAAGCTCCAGAGTCTAACACCCAAATACCTGAGGACATACCTGAAGACATACCTAGTGAAGAGGTGGCCATAGCATGTGGCTGTGTGGCAAGGAACTTCTGAAATTGCTCAGCAAGGGAGGTCATGGACGGAGTGGATGGGGAAGGGGAACCGAGTCCAAATGAGTCTGATGGTGGTACAACTGCTGCAGTATTAGGCTGTGGAGGCCCATATGAACGCTGCTGAGATTGGTTGTCAGATTTCCAAAGAGAATATTGAGGTTGCTGGTGTTGTGGTGATCTACCATGTGGGGGCTGGTTGCTGCTATTGGGCTGGTTTGCACGACCCAACCTAGGACACTGAGCCTTCCAATGACCCTTCTCCTTACAGTAGCTGCATACATCACTACCAACTCTCGAGTAAGGCTTATTCTGATTGTTGAACTGTGGTCGAAAAGGGGCTGCTAAAACAGACGGAGTAGAGTCGGGGAGAATTCCCTTTCCAGACTGTGTCTTGAGACGTATTTCCTCGGCTACTAACTCATGAACAACAGAATCAACGGACGGAAGTGGGCTACGATGGAGAATGGACCCACGAAGGCCCTCAAAATCTTCACGTAGAGCCATCAAAAACTGAACCAGACGTTGTTCTTCCCTCCTAGCGATATATGGGGCAAAGGCCCGCAATTCGGGCGACTCCAGGAGAACTAACTGATCCCAAAGATCTGTCGTTGTAGAATAGAACTCCTGAATACTCAAATTTTTTTGTTCAAGGGCACGAATATCACACTCTAATTGGTACCTGTTCGCAAAATTGGACTGTGTAAATAATTTAGCCAAATGATCCCACACCTCCTTTGCATATTCAAACTTTGCCAACTGCATACCTATTGAGGGAGCAACGGAGTTGTTGATCCAAGTAATGATTTTTGAATTATTTGTGTCCCAAACATCTAGCAACTCTGTAAATTTATCAGCATTTTCATTCGTAGGTTTACTAAAATCCCCATTGATATAACCCCACATCTTCTTCCCCTTCAGAAAATTTTTCATCACATAATTCCAATATGCAAAATTCTTGCCATCGAGTTTAACACTAATCGCTTGAAGCGAATCATCACGTTCAGTAGCCATTACGAAAACGAATCAATTAAGTAACACAAAATAAGCGAACCCAAAATCAAAAACAGATCCAAAAACACAAAACAGACGAACCAGAATCAGACAGATCCAAAAACGAGCGCAAAGCAGTGCGAGATCTAAATACAAATCCGAATCCGAATCAGCGAGAAATCCAACAACGAACCAAAAATCATCCGGAAAATTTTGCCAGTTTACAACCACTACAATCAGAAATGTCATGAGTTTGTAAATCTCCTAATTTTCCTGTAGAAGCTAAATATTTTAAACGAGAGGCTGAAACATGACCAAGGCGAGAATGCCATAAATAAAAACTAGACGAAGATGAACTCAAACGAAATGATGACAAGTCAACACTAGAAGCTGCAATCACTGGTACATTGAGCTTGTTCAAGATGTATAATCTCCCTTGCCTACGGCCTGTCCCAATCAGCGTCTGAGACTGCGGATCCTGCACATGACAAAAAGTAGAAGAAAAAGAGACTAAATAACCTGCATCACAAAGCTGACCAACAGAAACAAGATTCATAGTAAGTTTAGGAATGTGGTAAACACTAGGGAGAGATACATGAGGTGTGACAACAGACCCAACACCTGCTAATGGCATGGGAGTACCATCAGCAGTCATAACAGGCAAAGAGGAAGCGGGACATAAGGAAGCAAAAGACGACAAGTCAGGCGACATATGATTAGAAGCTACAGAGTCTAACACCCAAATACCTGAGGACATACCTGAAGACATACCTAGTGAAGAGGTGGCCATAGCATGTGGCTGTGTGGCAAGGAACTTCTGAAATTGCTCAGCAAGGGAGGTCATGGACGGAGTGGATGGGGAAGGGGAACCGGGTCCAAATGAGTCTGATGGTGGTACAACTGCTGCAGTATTAGGCTGTGGAGGCCCATATGAACGCTGCTGAGATTGGTTGTCAGATTTCCAAAGAGAATATTGAGGTTGCTGGTGTTGTGGTGATCTACCATGTGGGGGCTGGTTGCTGCTATTGGGCTGGTTTGCACGACCCAACCTAGGACACTGAGCCTTCCAATGACCCTTCTCCTTACAGTAGCTGCATACATCACTACCAACTCTCGAGTAAGGCTTATTCTGATTGTTGAACTGTGGTCGAAAAGGGGCTGCTAAAACAGACGGAGTAGAGTCGGGGAGAATTCCCTTTCCAGACTGTGTCTTGAGACGTATTTCCTCGGCTACTAACTCATGAACAACAGAATCAACGGACGGAAGTGGGCTACGATGGAGAATGGACCCACGAAGGCCCTCAAAATCTTCACGTAGAGCCATCAAAAACTGAACCAGACGTTGTTCCTCCCTACTAGCGATATATGGGGCAAAGGCCCGCAATTCGGGCGACTCCAGGAGAGCTAACTGATCCCAAAGATCTGTCATTGTAGAATAGAACTCCTGAATACTCAAATTTTTTTGTTCAAGGGCACGAATATCACACTCTAATTGGTACCTGTTCGCAAAATTGGACTGTGTAAATAATTTAGCCAAATGATCCCACACCTCCTTTGCATATTCAAACTTTGCCAACTGCATACCTATTGAGGGAGCAACGGAGTTGTTGATCCAAGTAATGATTTTTGAATTATTTGTGTCCCAAACATCTAGCAACTCTGTAAATTTATCAGCATTTTCATTCGTAGGTTTACTAAAATCCCCATTGATATAACCCCACATCTTCTTCCCCTTCAGAAAATTTTTCATCACATAATTCCAATATGCAAAATTCTTGCCATCGAGTTTAACACTAATCGCTTGAAGCGAATCATCACGTTCAGTAGCCATTACGAAAACGAATCAATTAAGTAACACAAAATAAGCGAACCCAAAATCAAAAACAGATCCAAAAACACAAAACAGACGAACCAGAATCAGACAGATCCAAAAACAAGCGCAAAGCAGTGCGAGATCTAAATACAAATCCGAATCCGAATCAGCGAGAAATCCAACAACGAACCAAAATCATCCGGAAAATTTTGCCAGTTTACAACCACTACAATCAGAAATGTCATGAGTTTATAAATCTCCTAATTTTCCTGTAGAAGCTAAATATTTTAAACGAGAGGCTGAAACATGACCAAGGCGAGAATGCCATAAATAAAAACTAGACGAAGATGAACTCAAACGAAATGATGACAAGTCAACACTAGAAGCTGCAATCACTGGTACATTGAGCTTGTTCAAGATGTATAATCTCCCTTGCCTACGGCCTGTCCCAATCAGCGTCTGAGACTGCGGATCCTGCACATGACAAAAAGTAGAAGAAAAAGAGACTAAATAACCTGCATCACAAAGCTGACCAACAGAAACAAGATTCATAGTAAGTTTAGGAATGTGGTAAACACTAGGGAGAGATACATGAGGTGTGACAACAGACCCAACACCTGCTAATGGCATGGGAGTACCATCAGCAGTCATAACAGGCAAAGAGGAAGCGGGACATAAGGAAGCAAAAGACGACAAGTCAGGCGACATATGATTAGAAGCTACAGAGTCTAACACCCAAATACCTGAGGACATACCTGAAGACATACCTAGTGAAGAGGTGGCCATAGCATGTGGCTGTGTGGCAAGGAACTTCTGAAATTGTTCAGCAAGGGAGGTCATGGACGGAGTGGATGGGGAAGGGGAACCGAGTCCAAATGAGTCTGATGGTGGTACAACTGCTGCAGTATTAGGCTGTGGAGGCCCATATGAACGCTGCTGAGATTGGTTGTCAGATTTCCAAAGAGAATATTGAGGTTGCTGGTGTTGTGGTGATCTACCATGTGGGGGCTGGTTGCTGCTATTGGGCTGGTTTGCACGACCCAACCTAGAACACTGAGCCTTCCAATGACCCTTCTCCTTACAGTAGCTGCATACATCACTACCAACTCTCGAGTAAGGCTTATTCTGATTGTTGAACTGTGGTCGAAAAGGGGCTGCTAAAACAGACGGAGTAGAGTCGGGGAGAATTCCCTTTCCAGACTGTGTCTTGAGACGTATTTCCTCGGCTACTAACTCATGAACAACAGAATCAACGGAAGGAAGTGGGCTACGATGGAGAATGGACCCACGAAGGCCCTCAAAATCTTCACGTAGAGCCATCAAAAACTGAACCAGACGTTGTTCCTCCCTACTAGCGATATATGGGGCAAAGGCCCGCAATTCGGGCGACTCCAGGAGAGCTAACTGATCCCAAAGATCTGTCATTGTAGAATAGAACTCCTGAATACTCAAATTTTTTTGTTCAAGGGCACGAATATCACACTCTAATTGGTACCTGTTCGCAAAATTGGACTGTGTAAATAATTTAGCCAAATGATCCCACACCTCCTTTGCATATTCAAACTTTGCCAACTGCATACCTATTGAGGGAGCAACGGAGTTGTTGATCCAAGTAATGATTTTTGAATTATTTGTGTCCCAAACATCTAGCAACTCTGTAAATTTATCAGCATTTTCATTCGTAGGTTTACTAAAATCCCCATTGATATAACCCCACATCTTCTTCCCCTTCAGAAAATTTTTCATCACATAATTCCAATATGCAAAATTCTTGCCATCGAGTTTAACACTAATCGCTTGAAGCGAATCATCACGTTCAGTAGCCATTACGAAAACGAATCAATTAAGTAACACAAAATAAGCGAACCCAAAATCAAAAACAGATCCAAAAACACAAAACAGACGAACCAGAATCAGACAGATCCAAAAACGAGCGCAAAGCAGTGCGAGATCTAAATACAAATCCGAATCCGAATCAGCGAGAAATCCAACAACGAACCAAAATCATCCGGAAAATTTTGCCAGTTTACAACCACTACAATCAGAAATGTCATGAGTTTGTAAATCTCCTAATTTTCCTGTAGAAGCTAAATATTTTAAACGAGAGACTGAAACATGACCAAGGCGAGAATGCCATAAATAAAAACTAGACGAAGATGAACTCAAACGAAATGATGACAAGTCAACACTAGAAGCTGCAATCACTGGTACATTGAGCTTGTTCAAGATGTATAATCTCCCTTGCCTACGGCCTGTCCCAATCAGCGTCTGAGACTGCGGATCCTGCACATGACAAAAAGTAGAAAAAAAAGAGACTAAATAACCTGCATCACAAAGCTGACCAACAGAAACAAGATTCATAGTAAGTTTAGGAATGTGGTAAACACTAGGGAGAGATACATGAGGTGTGACAACAGACCCAACACCTGCTAATGGCATGGGAGTACCATCAGCAGTCATAACAGGCAAAGAGGAAGCGGGACATAAGGAAGCAAAAGACGACAAGTCAGGCGACATATGATTAGAAGCTACAGAGTCTAACACCCAAATACCTGAGGACATACCTAAAGACATACCTAGTGAAGAGGTGGCCATAGCATGTGGCTGTGTGGCAAGGAACTTCTGAAATTGCTCAGCAAGGGAGGTCATGGACGGAGTGGATGGGGAAGGGGAACCGAGTCCAAATGAGTCTGATGGTGGTACAACTGCTGCAGTATTAGGCTGTGGAGGCCCATATGAACGCTGCTGAGATTGGTTGTCAGATTTCCAAAGAGAATATTGAGGTTGCTGGTGTTGTGGTGATCTACCATGTGGGGGCTGGTTGCTGCTATTGGGCTGGTTTGCACGACCCAACCTAGGACACTGAGCCTTCCAATGACCCTTCTCCTTACAGTAGCTGCATACATCACTACCAACTCTCGAGTAAGGCTTATTCTGATTGTTGAACTGTGGTCGAAAAGGGGCTGCTAAAACAGACGGAGTAGAGTCGGGGAGTTAAAATCGATTTCGGGGTGCCTTGGTTCCAGTTGGCCACTAGACTGCAATAAATTGGAGGAAAAACTATGTCTGCTAAAGATAGAATATAGCTGAGGGGTTGACTGTAAAGGTTCTCTTTCTTCCCCCCATCATCTTCTTGGAAACAAAGTTCTCTTTCGCGGGGGTGCGCTACTTGTTCACTGTTTCATTAGATTGGTTGCACATAACCAGTTTTAAAAATTCTCACCAAATCTGGTTCAAGAAAAAAATTTGATTTGATAATTACACTCGTGCATTACCAGTTTGCAGAATTCAAATTCAATTCCTTCCACTCACGTGGATTTGAAGTTGCTGTTGCAATCAAAAGAAACTGTCTTCTTGATTTGGGTATTTCAAAAAATTTTATTGATTTTTGCTGTCAAATAATCAACCAACTCATTACTTGTGAACTGTGATGCCAAGAAACACAAAATAGTTACGCTACACTTCACCAAAAATAAAAGTTATGCTGCACTGCTCAAATGTTGTCAATTATACTATATGCAGTAGCATGTTGTACCACTGCCTAAGCTGGTAGTGTTAAGCTATTTATAGCATTATATATTATCTATATATTATTATAGTACAACCCAAAATGACTGAGAGCTATTTCAATCACTCATGCCTGAAAATACTTCTGTGAAGACTAATCATTGCAACACCCAGAAACAGTACAAACAACTCAAATCCGAATTTAATTAAAAACTTCTCATTTTTTTTTCCATTCTAGCATTCACTTACAGGGAGCAATAACAAAACAACCAATTTAAAAAAAAAACACACAAAAAAAAAAAAAAAACAAAAAAAAAAAACCTGATATACTAAAATCAAACCTAATCTAACCCTAATTTCAAATCTAAAAAATTTGCAATTTGTATAAAAATCTAATTGTCATCATCAGCTTTAGAAGAGGCAGAGCTAGCTTTCTTTGGCAACAAGTGAGTGTGAATATTTGGCATCACACCACCATTGGCAATTGTGACCGCACCAAGCAACTTGCTCAGCTCTTCATCGTTCCTCACCGCCAATTGGATGTGGCGTGGGACCACCCGTGTCTTCTTGTTGTCCCGAGCCGCATTTCCTGCCAATTCCAGCACCTACAACCCCCCAAAATCACACCAAATCAGATATACATATGTGCGTTTACATATATATATATATATATATACATATGTACATGTATAGGTATTTACCTCAGCGGCGAGATATTCAAGGACGGCGGCGAGGTAGACCGGAGCTCCGGCGCCTACACGCTCAGCGTACTTGCCGGCTTTGAGGAAACGGGCGATTCGGCCGACGGGGAACTGAAGACCGGCCTTGCTACTGCGAGAGGTGGCCTTCTTAGGGGCGGCGGAGCCAAGAGACTTTCCTCTTCCGGCCATTGTAGAGAGAGAAAGTGAGATCTGTTAGGAAGTGAGAGAAGGGGGGTGGGGGGGAGGTGAAGGTTGAAATTTGAGAGATGAAGTTATTGGAGGGATGTAACTGCGAGAGATTTATATAGTAAAGTGTTGGAACAAAAAGAGCCAATGGTAAGCGATGACGAGGATTGAGATCCTTAGCCATCAGATGTTTTAGTAATGAACGGTCAGATGCTCATGAGGGTAGGCATTTGAAAGTTCAAAAGGATAAATTGTAAGTTGCTCCTTTATATTCTCTGTGATTTTATCTCAACCATCATAAAACTAGGAAAATAACGTTTACACCCTCAAAGATTTATATAAAAACTTTGCTTTTTTAAGAACAATAATGATATATCCACACCCACAACTCTATTCAGTACATCCTGACCCTTGATTCTAGTGAGTATTATATAGGACCCACCAGAATTAAGGGCAATTAAAAGTCAGAATGTGTCGAATGCGGTTGTGGGTGTATCATTACTCAAGTAAGAAATCTAGATCGGAGAGGTAGCTGTACTAGCTATTGACACCTTGTTAGGACACCTTTTAATAGTTAAGAGCATTTTTGCTCACCCATTTTTAATCCTGCATTGCTCATTCAGACTTCATTAGGTGACACATATCCCAATTCATCCAGACAAAAACTGGTATACTATTTTAAAAATATACATAACAAAAGCTCATTTAATTGTAATCTATCAATAATAATGTCATTATGAAGTCATCTAACATGATCTTTGTGATACACGTTGGAGAGCAAACGTTGGTTGAATAATTCGCAAGTGTGTTTGTCATATACAAGACCCACGTAGTGTTTAGCATATCCTAAAAATAGAGCTCTGTGGATGCCCTAACAAGTTGGAATATGTATCAATTTACATATGGCACATCCATAGCCAGCAACCTTCGGTCATATCATACATGATACAACCAACACCATCATTTTTTTTTTTGGTAATCGGGGGTGTTCGGACTAGCTCGCGCGCACCTCAACTAATCCCCAAGGCCCTGGAGTCACCGGGTGAATTCTCCAGTGACCATGCTCCCCATGACTCGACACTAAACTTCTTAGGTAGTACATCTAAAAGCTTACCACTCGACCACAAGGAATGTGGTTACCAACATCACCATTGTATTTCGTTTTGTAAGTTTTCCCGTCTTGAGTCTCCTTTTAAATGTCCAAAGTAGTTTAGAACTTTCGAGAAATTGAGGGCCGATCATTTCCAAAAGAAGAAGGAAGTTTGCATTTTAAAGCAATGTTCAATCTTTGCACCAAATATTAAGAAAAGCAATAATCTATAGCTAGGCATCAATGACCAAAATGCTATTCCAAGTCTTACTCAAGACCATCACTATCTATCAACATAGAAATGTCTCTCAACCAACCTAAGCTTTGTTCGAGTTGGCCAATAACTTGGTCCTCCATCTTGGAGATCGAAGGTTAGAACACTCCAAGAGTCGTTGCAAGTTGATTAGGAGGACAGACCTGAAGGCATTTGGCATGGATTAGAACCCTATTACCAACTTGCCTCCTTGATTTAAACGGTACTTGTGTTGTGAGGTCGGTGCACATACCCTGAGTTTCGCATCTCTTTGAATGAACAACAATCGCTATTAATCCCAAATCAATAACTTCCTGCAATTACATTTTCAGTAGTAACTAAAACAAAAAATATAAATATAAATGTGCTTCATCATTGATGAGGAAAGAAAGAAGCTATTATAGAGGCCATTCGAAGATTAAAAAACCCACAACATCATTGATTAGTAAACAACATACTTTCAATCTGCTCAATGTAGATACTACTAAATTACATTTTTGAAAGAACTCCTGAACTAGCCACTAGAATTAAAAAAAAAAATCCTCTAAACAATGAACATTGATTTATGTAGTCACATTCATTAATCAATTTATGTAGTCACATTCACTAATCATTGAAACAATTCACTGGCTACTACTCCAAATTATCAACAAAATTGTACAAGAGAAATAAGTACTTATCAATTAACACTTGGGAAGCTCCATGAAGGCAAAATCAACATAAAACCACAGATTAAGTCCCCCATGGTCCTCCATATGCTGAAGATGGAAGTGTTCATAAGATTGCATTGGTAGCTTTTATCTGTATATCATTGTTTCACTGGAATTTAGGCCTTTTCAAGTGTGGACGCCATTGATTCGAAGCTCCTTCCCAACCAATTTTGTAATTAGATCAACTCATAATGCTGCGTGTCAAATCAAACATTGTACTGGATCAGTCTCGTTGAAGCTACATAAATTCAAGCCATCTCAGCTATAGACGAAGACAACGAAAGGTGTTGCTTAGATTTACCAAGTGCAAACTATCCATGAAGAATAGAAATTTCAAAGACAATACATGCTTGTATATGTATATAAATTTTGTTATGATGCTGGAACCCCTCCAAGCCAAGGTCAAAGGACCCGACCCTGCAGAGTAAACTCCGGGACCTGTGCAAATCCAGATCTCCACACAAATCGGGTCAATCAGAGAGACCGATGGGCCCTAGGAGTCCACACACTTGGTGGGGATTCAAAGTTACAAACTTGCGACTTGTGCCGCATGAGGCACTTAGCACCGCTCTTCCCACCACACGGGCTAACGCCTTGAGGTTCAATATGTACTAGTTATTAGCCAAGTTTTTTCAAATTATTGTTTACCAGAAAAGGGGGAAACAAAAAATTGTGTCTGAGAAGTTGAAAGGTCTCATATACCTGTGTCTAACAGAGTCTATGGAGTGTCATCGTCTGAACTAGAACTATCCATCCGGCGGTCCGTAATTGCTGGAAAAAGCTGCTGGCGAGGATCAAGACGTGGTGGGCGGGTTTCTGAAGAAGGCGGGACCGTCAAACCTTCTTTGCTTGGCTTATTATTCGTCTTCCTAGGAGCATTTTTCACCTCTTTGCATACCTTATCTAGGATTATCAGAAAATCCCTAACAGTAACAAACAACCTCAAACCCTCATCCTTCCCGGTATTCCCATGGAAATAATCAGCCGTGCTCTTCACCAGAGCCATTATTCTCTTTTCTTCCTCAAGCAACCACATGATGTCCACCTCAGCGTTCTGTACAAAACCCTTTAAAATTTTGTGGAACCCATTTTCGTCATCTATATTCTTCATATCCGAGTTCAGAAAATCCCGAGATTTTATGAGTGCACGACCAAGTTTAGCTACGGTGCCTGTCATGCTATCAGAATCCAAAACTGCGGCTTTCTTGACATTTTGAAGCTCTCCACTCAAGCCCGAAACCACCCGAAGTCCTAGATTGCAGTAATGCTCTTCCGAATCATGAGAAGAGTCCTCGGCCAAACCATACGATTTGCTGGTGGACATACTCTGCACCTCTTTGGCTGCACGGGCTGCTCGTACACCTTCCGATCGGATTATCTCTTGAACGACAAAGTGCAAGAGTGTAGTTTTTCCATCTACGCCTTTCACGTCTGATAATTTCAAGAGGGTGTCAAGCTTGAATGCTTGTGCACCACCACGAAAGGTTCCATCGTTCATTCGATTGCCTGTTTTGAGAACCGCCTCTAGGAGTTTGAGGAACAACCGGCTATTCCTGAGTTCTGTGGAAGCAGCCTGCAGTGTGATATAGAGAAGCAATAGAACTAAACTACTTGTACCGAAATTCCAATTCACAAACCAGACTACTCAAAATTTACAAAACGTACTGTTTTTAAACACATACGAGTTTTGGTTCTCACATTTTGTCATCTATCTACTACCCTATTTCCATCTGTTCATGTATCTCAATCTGCATCTACTACTACAAATGGCTAAGACTTTTTGCTGTGTCGGACCAATTTGAAAAAGTAAAACAATTTAGGAGATGGACAAGGTGGTTGGTTATAAAGCAAATTCTAAATATTGTACAACGTGTAAATGCCAGAGAATTACTAGTAGAGTTTGTAGTTGAACAAGAGCAGCCATTTCACTTTGTTGAAAGGGATTTTGAAATTTTAGTTTAACAATCTTATAATCCACAATTTTGAGCCTGTCTGGATAGCTTTTTGGGGCATAAATGTTATTCGTGATTGTTTAAAGAAGTTGTGACAGTGTGGATTAGCTGTCAGCTTTTTAAAAATCTGATTCCCACTTGAAGCTAAAAAAAAAAAATTCCAAAAGAGCTCCAAAGTGTAGCTATTTAAAAAGAGAACAATAACGAACAAAAATTTTAAATTTTTTTGTGGAAAAGATTTTTAACATTTGATCTAACTTGAATGAAAAATTACTTCATAATTGTTGTTGTACTCACGATTTAAAAACAACAGCTACAGACACTCCTTATGTTCTCAACAATTCGTACAATGCACTCTCATAGAAGTTTAAGCGGAAAGAGCGACAACCAGTAAGACACAAGTACAATACGCGATGCCAATTCAGAGACCCAATGTGTTACCTCCAAGGTAGCAAAGGACTCTCTAATTCCGGAAGACTCCTCCTGGAGAGTGCACATAAAAAGCAAAGATTCCAGCCTTTTGAAAGCAAATGGAATGTCAGCCAAGATTTTTAGAAACCGCTCTGCAGGCCCGAGTCGAGAAAGGTCGCCACTAAAAAGCCTGAGCTTCAGCTCTTCTTCTGCTGTTGGTGCCATCTTTAACAAAGTTTGAACGAGCTCGGGTGGAAGCTCATTTCCTGATTTTACTAAAATGGGTTAGACCGAGCTTTCGTGCCCTCAACAATATTAATATTGCATTATCAAAACTATTTTCCTTCACAAAATTGTATCGTAAACCACAATCCTCCTTATATTTAGAATTCATGCGTTGCACTCTGATTAAAAACAAAAAAATATATATTTGACGGAAAATGTAGCTGTTGCACTGCCCTTCATCAATACATATAATGCCAAAGTTTCTCCGGTGTTACCTTTTTTTGCCCCTCAACCTATTATAAGGTAAAAATGGTCGTGGTACCACAGAACACTGCATGTGATATCATTCCGTAGCGTTTGGGAATCCCACATTTGGAAACCATAGCATTACTGTCTTTTTTAAATTGTCATAACTTGATAAGACCTGGAAGACAGTCAGGACAAGTATATGGTTCTTTTAAAAAAATAAAAAGACGAAGCACTTTTAGTCTCTTTTTTTCCGGTTGCTACTTTTCTTTTTCTTTACAAGATTAAACCAAAATTTTAATCCTGAAAGAGCTTCTTAGTCTAAGTTCAATTTCTACAATTAGGTACATAAAGCGTTAACTGCACAATTTTATTTTTTTCAAACTTCTTTATGCTATTGCCTTGTAAATGGAGAAAAGACAAAGACCGACCTTCTTGAAGTGCATCACATACTTCCTCTATTGTCACGTTTAACGCTTTTAGAAGAATCGACAAGTTTTGAGACTTCTTTGGATCAAGAATTTGTATATACTGAGTGGGAGGGTCTTGGGATGATGATTCCTTCTTGGTAGCATTTTTATTTTTATCAGCAGGGGCATAGCCAAAAAGATTTTCTATCATCTCTTCATTAAACCTGAAAAAATATAGAAACATATATATAGTGTTACTACCTAAAAAGAAAAACCCACACACATACCATGTTTTTGGCAGCAAGAGAGAGGTATCCAAATCATAAGCAAACTCAAAGATAATACAAACACTGAAACACACACACACACACACACATAAACACAAGAGAAAAGGGGAGACTTACTGGAACGACCCCGACTTAATCTGGTGCCAGACCATCGAATGGTCTGGGTTGGCTAGAACCTTATCCCAGAAGAACGGCTTTAGTTTAGCCTTTTGAGCATCACTGTCTTCACCATCTCCACTAGTTGATGGATGAAGTGATGGTCGAGGTGGTTTTAAGCCCATGCCCGGTGGCCGCGGTGGAGCACCACCTATCGGTGGAGGTGGAGGGCGAGGACCGGTCTTCATGCCAGAAGGTATGGGTGGCGGAGGTGGTGGGCCCGGAGGAGGACGATTTGGGCTTCCGGAAGGTTTCATGGAGGGTGGTGGTACTGGAGGAGGAGGTGGGGGAGGAGCCGCCTTGCCTGCCGGAGGCTGTAGAGTTTGCGACGAATCCAGCCTGCCAGGTGGAGGCTTCAGAGGAGGGAGTCCGGGTGAACTGCCCATCCTTCCAGGAGGGGGCTTCAGAGGAGGAAGTGCTTGTACTGAGTCATTTACAGCTTGCAACGAATGAGTTTCTACTTTATAAGCATTTATATTATCTGAATCTACATATATTTTTCCATCAGTGGATGAAGGCCATTTATTATGGTTTGTGTTGGTACTAATTGGTTGGTTGCCAAGTTTCTCCTTGTTGATTGAGTTTGCTGAGGCAAATGGGTTGTGAGAAGTACCTGTATTTTCATATATGAGAGAGCATCAGAAAAGAAAAATGCAGTGGGAGTTCACAGAAAACAAGATGAGAGAGTAAACCTCTGTTCGGTTTGCAGATATAGGGAGGGTAAAGGAAAAAAAAAAACTAATTTCCCTAGCGTTTCCTCCATGCTTAAATAACATTAGAATTTTTTTAAAAAATATATCAAAATTAATTGTAATTTGAGAAAAGAGGGAAGTGACTCAAAAATCCAAAATTTTTAATTCATTTCTCACCATTTTCCTTCCTATCTTCCTCGTTCTTATCTTATTAACCAAACAAAGAAAAGTGTTTTCCTCAGGCTTTGTTCAGTTTGTGGGACTAGAGAAGGATAACTAGTTTCCTTGAGTTTCCTCTATGCTTAAATATCACTGAAACTGAAAGTTTTCAAATATTATTGTAACTTGAGAAAAAAGGGAGGGACTCAAAAATTCAAAATGTTTCATATATTTCTTACCATAATTTCTTTTCCTTCTTATTTTCCTCATTGTTTAGTTACTAACTGTGCAAAGAAAGTGATTTCCTTAGTGTTTCTCCTTCCTTTTCCTCGCTAAATTCATGAACCGCATAGTGACTCAGCGTTTTTTCTTTCTGTTCCCTCATCAAATCCATTACCCAAAGAGAGCAGAGCTGTGAATATGTTACCTGAGTAGTCACTTAAGCTTAGGCTAAGAAGAGGCCTCTCGTCGTTTCGTCCACCTCCAGGGCCGTTCATGCAAACCCTACGATAGCATAGAAAAAGTAACGCAGCTAAAAGTAATGTTGCTGCCGCAGTTACAACAACGGCAACAATAACAACCGACTTACTACTTTTTTTTCCTTTATTTGACTCTGCATTTGAAGCAATGCCTGGACTTGTAGAAGAATGTCCACCAGCTGTCGGCGGCGAGCCCGAGTCATTAATAGGTGGAAAGAACGGCTGCCTCGGAGAATGAGGAACTTGTGAGCCTGAAGGAGCTGGATCAGAATAAGGCGCTGGACTAGGAACGGGTAATCCGGGCCCTGGAGCAGGGGCAGGCGCTTCCGGAGAGCTCTGCTGTAATTCTCGTCTTCTAGGCGCATCAGGGCTAGGAAATAGAGCCTCTATATACTTCTTGTACCAATTCTTAGAGCTTCTCTCTTCACCCGAGACGAGAAACAGGAGATTTTTCTTTCTTAAACAATCCAAAACGGTAAGTTGTACCTCCGGATGCAGCACACTGATAGCTCTCTGTACGTCTTCTTTGGCCAGTAACCTGTTTTCGGAGATGCTACTGGACTTCTCGGGGACATATAGTTCGAGATCTTCAACAGATACCTTGGAATGAAATAACTCTAGCCCACAATTGAACCATAATAGTTCGGCCTGCAGTCAGAAAACTTTTCATTTATTTACACTATTTGATTTCCCATTTTGAAGTAGAACAATAGAAAATGTAGATAGCATCACAAGCAAATGCAGAGATATATACTCAACTAGGATATTTGACAACAATCAAGTGTGTTGACGTGCATATAAATTATCATTTCGTTGGAACCCCTTTTGTATCGAATATGCTAGTACACATGTATGTGCATTAGAACCTTTGTTCAACTCAAGTGATCAATTATTTGGGGTCCATTTTGATCAGAAAGAAAAGTGGGAGGGGGTTGTGTGAAAATAGCAAGTGATGATTAATTCTTGTATTGCTTGGTAAGAAGGGACGGAGAGAAATGAGGGAACAGAGAAGTAGAAGGAAGGAGTCTCTCTCTCTCTCTCCTTCTTTTTCCTTTTACCATCCCAACATCATCTTAAGTTCTACAAGGGTGAGATAGTGAAAAACTAGAAATCCTATTTCCTTCCTTCATATCCAACCAAAGAACAGGAAGGGAAGAATTCTCAATGGACAATAAGAAAATTCAATGAAGAAATGTCACAATGGTAAGAATATGGCATCGATGTCGAGAAACAAGGGAGACATGAAACTCTAAGGTGCGGCACCAGCAAAATTCGTATGATCAAACCTAAATCTAGCTAGATGCCTACTAGATCCTAAGAGTGAATCCTTCTTCCCGTTATAATTACAATCACATACTAAGATCATTCTCGAACCTAAAGCGAATTCAATAAACCTAGCCCTTTTCTTACTCTATAAGCTTTTCCTCCAACGCCTAATAGGCTAATACCAATAAAAGATTGTTGTCTCGATATCCCAGCAAAACTTTAATGGAATTCAAGAGACCTACCACCTCAAAGACCAAGCTAGTTGTCTACCCTCCTTGACCAATTCAACACTAAACAATTAGTTATTGTTCACAGATACTATTCACAACCCCTACTTCAGACACTTTCTAAGATTTTTGTATTGTCTTGCCTAAATATACCCCTAAACCCTCAACCCTGAAGCGTACATATCTTCGTAACGAACAAAACAACATTATCACCCAGACACCTTCTTTACATTGTCCAACATAATGAATAAAAATGATGTAGAACATATTGATATGTTCTTTTGCAAACTTCTGATTAAACAATGTACTAACAACAAATTGGTAAATCATGAAAGCAGACCTAATGGCAAATAAATAAACTTCCTATACATCTTGTTACAGATTTCTCCATTTTGCGAGCAGAAACCGTAATATCAGTCTGATTCTTCTACTTAATGCAATTGAATACAGCACTATCATAAAGTGTATCATCAACATGGATTAAGTGCTTTCTAAGCATGCAAATAGAAGCAAATAAGCCAAGCTGTCATGTAAGCTAATATTAGCAAACAAATGCAATAATTTACTATCCCATATGTGGACAAGCATTCAATAACATTCAAAGTATCAAAATTTAGAAATAACTAGAAGTTGCATACAATACAGGAATAAAATTACACTCAACATAGGGATAAAAGTACACTACCATATCCTCATTTAGCTCTCCCCAAGCTGAATCTACTTGATCACCCAACAACTGTGTCCTCTTCTTGCCTTCTGAAACTACAGCTGCTAAAACCAGGACAAATACAATGAAACAAACCACTCTTTTGACACCCATTTGTTCTTGAATCGGCATTACAAACGCATAGTATACTTCTCATCTCATCAATACCATCACATCCACACACACACACAAAAACTGAAACTATTAATAAAATAAAATAACCTCTGAATCCTCAATCCTCTATTACTCAAATCTTCCAGAAGTCTGAAGAAAATCCCTTCAAATGTCCCAATCATAGACTTATCATCAATATTCTTGGGACCCAAGAACAGCTTCTTTGACTAAATCCCAGAAATTGGCACCAAAAAACACTGAATAACCCAAAACCCAGAAAATTTTCCTTCTGAAAAAACTCAAATATATTGAATCAGAAACACAGTCGATAACCAACCCACCTCGAGAATTCAAGAATTAAGAGCTCCAATTAACTGAACCATTCAAATCTATACCCATCGACCCAGAATAGAACCAAGGAATCCAGAGTTAAAATCTCTTCACTTTGTATATGACCAGATCCACCAGAACGAAGCACAAAACAAAAATATATCTGTAAATGTTAATGTGGGTATGCGAGGAGGTAAAAGTTGACCAAATAAATTCCCAAAGAAAAGTGAAAATTTTTACCTTTTGAAAAGGTTTCATGTAAAAGCTGCGAGGGACATTTTTTAATCTTTTTCTTTTTGGTGAATTAATTAACACGATGACGATATTGTTTTGATTACTGGAATTTTTGGCTCATTCGTTGCTTTTAATTTTAATTTTAATTATAATTAATATTTCATCTTTCACATACAATGCGAAAATGACGCGGAAAGCAGTCATCCTTACTGTATATTCATTAAGTTGGACAATTTGGGAAATATTTAAGTTATGAAGGGTATTATTGACTAGTTATCTTTGAACACCTGGGTGGGTCCACGTATAGAACTAGGTAGGCCTGTCTATCGGGCGGAATTGAGGCGGGCATAGGTGAGCCCGAGTTCGACAAATTTAAAAAGTCACGAGCTCGACTCAATGTGGTAAAGTGAGCTTCTGGTTGGGCTCGAGTCGGCCTGAATTAAAGCTATGAATATTTGTTTTATAATTTTTTTAAGCCAAAAAAATAGGGAGAATTAATTAAAAGTTCCTAATAAAGATTATCATCCAAGAACAGTCCAGTCCATTTTTTTTCAAGTGATAAAGACATCAATATTTGAATTGTTTGACATCAAGTCAATTTTTAAACTGAAAATAAGGTTATTGACAAATTTGCCTATATTTCACACACGTAGAACATGTTATTTTGATACCTCAGCACGTGTTTCAAGGCTTTTTTTTTTCAAACTTTAAAATATCATAACTTTCAAATCACAACTTCATGTTGAATAAAATTATATATCTGTAATCTCTAAAAGAAAATATATATCAAACAAGATGCATAATGACTACGACAAAATGAAAAAAAAAAAAAATCAAGTCAATGTCGGACCATTATAAAGTAATGTCACTGTCTTTGAGACAGTAACATGTTACTATTTTTGAAAAAATATTTTATCTTTGATGATATGTTACTGTATTTATCTGGACAGTATTGTACATGTAGTAACATCTATAAATTGGCCATAGTTTTGCAATTATTTAGTTAGTTTGAAGCAATGGTATTGTCTCTTTTGTGCAATACAATGTCACTAATCTTTGCTGATATGTTTTTGTTTTTACTTGAGCAGTAACGTAAAGGCATTAATATCTGAAAAATTGTCATAATTTTGCGATTTTTTACGATAGTGTCATGTTACTAGCCTTGAAAAAACGTTTTGTATTTGATGATATGCTATTGTCTTTACCTTGGGCAATATTGTAAAGCTAGTAACATCTATAAACTGGCTATAATTTTGCTATTATTTTGTTGATTTGAAGAAATGTTACTGGGTTTACCTGAACAACACTGTAAAAACAATAGCATCTACTAAAATGACCATAACCTTATGATTCTTTAGCCATTTTGGATTTATTGTATTTTATTTTATATTTTTTTATGATTTAATTTGATGGGTGCTAGAGAAGAAGGGAGTGACCAAGGGTTATATTGATGTGGTGGAGGATATGTATGATGAAATCGTTACTAAAATTAAATTACCTGTCGGAAAAACAAGCAAATTCTCAATTACCGTAGGCCTGTACCAAGGGTCAGCCTTGAGCCCTTATTTATTCAACCTAATGATGGATGAATTGACCAGACAAATCACAGATGATGTCTCATGGTGTATGTTGTTCGCAGATGATATTGTCTTGGTTGATGAGACTAAAGGGGAACTCAACACTAAACTGGAAGCTTAGAGAGAAGTGGTGGGAATTTAACATGCGGAACCAAATTCTTTCAAATAAACAGACACACATGAGCAGTAATTAAACATGCACACCAAAGAAAAGACACACAGATTTCTACGTGGTTCGGCCAAACACTTGCCTACATCCACACCCGAGAGATCCATTCTTTCACTATTGAGTAAAAGAATTGGTACAAGTTGTTTGCACCTAAAAAATACACTTTTTAAGTTAAAGTTGGTTAAGGCCGATTGGATCTTTTTAATCGGACTTAGAGACCAATTGCAAAAATTAGGGGTCAAGTGACTGGTTCAAAATTGATAGGGCCAAATGAGTTCTAAACTATTCTAGATTCAGATCGGACTGGCTTAGTATTTTTAATCGGGCTGCACTACTCTATGGCATCAGCTTCATCAATCATCCCAGCCTTGTACCTAAAAGAGGGCCATATTACTTTAATAATTATATGGTTTTTGGTTGACCAATTTATAAATTTGGCCTTATTAGTTTGCACTTTGATCAACGGGTTGGTAGTCATGCATTTAATAGTCAACAGTGGTAGGCCCAGCTCATCATCACGTTGCTGATGTAGGAAATCTCATATGCGATTCAAGTGGCAGTGTATCATGTACTTAGGCATAGGCTTTGTTTGGCACCAAAATTCCATCGGACTGTGATGTTATCGGGCTACACATCTTAGGCTTCATTTAAAGCCCAGTTCAGTATTCATGACCAATCGGACATCCAATATTTCATTGCCAGTCGGACTGTCAACATGTCAATCGGGCTGCAACTCATAACTCTCCGCAATATTCAGCCACTTTTTGACCAAAGTGGTGGTCCCACCAATAGAGGAGTGCTCATATGAATTTGTTTTCAATTCAATCACTTATTGAATTGAAACAAATACATAGCGTTCGGATTTGAGTTTCCATATCAAGATAATTCTTGATTGATGCTGATAAGGGGAGATAATATTATCACTTTATGGTGCATATCTATTACTTGGAAGGGAAGTCAGCCGAATGGAGACCCAATTCGGACCAGATTCAAGATACAAGATATATATGCATATATGTATATATTTTGAAGATATGGCAACTATTATCAGTTTATGGAAATAAACTGGTATTTTTTACCAGATAATGATGCATCTGATATTTCCTACTTTATCTAGAAGACCTTCATGGCCGCTATAAATCTGCAGGCAGGCCAAGCTATCAACTCACTCCGCGTCTCTTCGACAAACCGCATCCAATGCATTCTTAGCATCCTTTTTATTTTCTTAGGCTTTCCTAGCTTTTAATTACATCTTTGTAATTTTTCTTTTCTTCTACAATTAAATAAAAATGCTATTTTTATTTAATTTCTTTATTGTTCATCACTTGCTAGACTTGTATGCTTCAATACTGTCTAGGGACTACAGGCCGAGGGTACTTTCCTACTTGGCCATCACAATCGCCTGTTAGATGTCAGATTTCCAAACCTTGTGTATCACTCACACAAGTGACTTAGGAAATTTTGTTTTATTAGTTTGGGCCTACCTAACAAGGCTCTGGCACGCCCGAATAAATATTATAGCAAACAATTTGGCACGCCCGGTGGGACAGCCAAGTGATGAGCCATGCACACACTGAAGCATGGCTATACTTCTACAACAACCAGATTGGTTGGCGGAATGAGTCAATACGCCAACTTCGCGAAGAAATCTATCGTTTCTACAACGATGGATATTGGAATGAAACTGGTCATCTTTACAATGAGATAGACCGTTTTGAGGCCGACTTGCGATTTTTTAATCAAGAAATCGGCCTCCTTACAGCTTCGAGTGGAGCTGATGAACCGCCGCCCGAGGGAAATTCGTTCATGTCTCTAGACGAGTTTCTATACGGTGACTGGCGAAAGAAGCAAGTTTGTGACAACATTCTTCGTGCTCTTGAAGATATGAAGGAGCACTCAAGAGAACAGCAGGCAAAGCTTAGCCGATTTGAAGAGGATACGAAAGCAAGCCTAGCAATACTAGAGGTTCAAGGGCAAAGGATCGAACAATTCTTAAAGTCACGACAACGGCCCGAGAAGGCCGATGTTACTGCTCTAAATCAAGAGACCGGTGTCTCCGGTCATCTTGATTCCATGCTGTCCAAGCCGCTCGGGGGGCAAGAAGGCGAGAAAATAAATAAAGAGCCGAGTGATCTTATTTCGGCCATAGAGCTCCCCACTGACGTTGAAGAAGACGACGAAGCACCCGGGGGGCAAATTCAAGACGAGCCTCAAAATTTCATTGAGGCCGAAGAGGAAAGTGATAGGCCGAGTGATCTTATATCGGCCATAGAGCCTCCCGTTAGTAAGAAGGACGATGATGAAGACCCCATTGTTGACAAAGAAATCGGTGATGAACCGCTCGGGGGGCAAGCTTCGCAGAGACCGGTTGATGCTAAATCGGTCCATGAAGCTTTTAAAAATATTTCTTTGAGGAAGCTCAGCCTCAAGGAATTGTTTAACTTTTTCGGTCTCCTTGTAGTGACCGATTATTATTTTTATTTTAAGCCAATTAATTATTTGGCTTGGATTGATCTACATCCACGTTGGCTGTGTGGATGTCACCAAAAACTAAAGGTTATTTGGTGGCTATTTTTACAGCAATGGTATTATCAAAAGACTAAAAAGGTACTGAAGACCAGACTGAATTAATTCAGTCAATAAGCTATTCGGACTCACAAGGCCGAAAGCAAGAAATAATAATAAATAAAGTGATGCTAGATGGATGCTTGAGATGCTGAATCGGACATAGAGGCCGATGGTGTAGCAGTCAAGTGGTGGAGCCCGATAAAGTAATTACATGTCTCAGTCAAGTTACAACGTGAGGAGTCAAACGGTCTCTTGGCCAAGCCCGATGTTGGTCCAAAGATCATCGGTCTACATGATGAGCCCGATCGCAGTCTAAAGTGCCCGTGAGCCCGAGGAGCTAAATGATGGAAGCAAAATATTTTAAAGGCTCCAGTCATGGGTAATATACTAAAGCATGGTGGTGGGACCCGATAGTTTCATTGGTTGCAGACAAAAACCAAAGCATTTGGTAAAACATTGGGTATTGATATTAAGGTTTGACTACATGTCCCAGGCGGTTCATTAAAGCCCGATTTGAGTGTATTCATGAGCCCGATGCAGTTTATGTGGTGATTTGACTAAGACCGATGTCAATCTAAAGGCAATCGGTCTGAAGAAGGAAAAAATTGGCTCTTCAAAAATTACATTGTTTTTATTTTTAAAGAGCCCGGGGGGCATTGTTTGCACCTAAAAAATACACTTTTTAAGTTAAAGTTGGTTAAGGCCGATTGGATCTTTTTAATCGGACTTAGAGACCAATTGCAAAAATTAGGGGTCAAGTGACTGGTTCAAAATTGATAGGGCCAAATGAGTTCTAAACTATTCTAGATTCAGATCGGACTGGCTTAGTATTTTTAATCGGGCTGCACTACTCTATGGCATCAGCTTCATCAATCATCCCAGCCTTGTACCTAAAAGAGGGCCATATTACTTTAATAATTATATGGTTTTTGGTTGACCAATTTATAAATTTGGCCTTATTAGTTTGCACTTTGATCAACGGGTTGGTAGTCATGCATTTAATAGTCAACAGTGGTAGGCCCAGCTCATCATCACGTTGCTGATGTAGGAAATCTCATATGCGATTCAAGTGGCAGTGTATCATGTACTTAGGCATAGGCTTTGTTTGGCACCAAAATTCCATCGGACTGTGATGTTATCGGGCTACACATCTTAGGCTTCATTTAAAGCCCAGTTCAGTATTCATGACCAATCGGACATCCAATATTTCATTGCCAGTCGGACTGTCAACATGTCAATCGGGCTGCAACTCATAACTCTCCGCAATATTCAGCCACTTTTTGACCAAAGTGGTGGTCCCACCAATAGAGGAGTGCTCATATGAATTTGTTTTCAATTCAATCACTTATTGAATTGAAACAAATACATAGCGTTCGGATTTGAGTTTCCATATCAAGATAATTCTTGATTGATGCTGATAAGGGGAGATAATATTATCACTTTATGGTGCATATCTATTACTTGGAAGGGAAGTCAGCCGAATGGAGACCCAATTCGGACCAGATTCAAGATACAAGATATATATGCATATATGTATATATTTTGAAGATATGGCAACTATTATCAGTTTATGGAAATAAACTGGTATTTTTTACCAGATAATGATGCATCTGATATTTCCTACTTTATCTAGAAGACCTTCATGGCCGCTATAAATCTGCAGGCAGGCCAAGCTATCAACTCACTCCGCGTCTCTTCGACAAACCGCATCCAATGCATTCTTAGCATCCTTTTTATTTTCTTAGGCTTTCCTAGCTTTTAATTACATCTTTGTAATTTTTCTTTTCTTCTACAATTAAATAAAAATGCTATTTTTATTTAATTTCTTTATTGTTCATCACTTGCTAGACTTGTATGCTTCAATACTGTCTAGGGACTACAGGCCGAGGGTACTTTCCTACTTGGCCATCACAATCGCCTGTTAGATGTCAGATTTCCAAACCTTGTGTATCACTCACACAAGTGACTTAGGAAATTTTGTTTTATTAGTTTGGGCCTACCTAACAAGGCTCTGGCACGCCCGAATAAATATTATAGCAAACAATTTGGCACGCCCGGTGGGACAGCCAAGTGATGAGCCATGCACACACTGAAGCATGGCTATACTTCTACAACAACCAGATTGGTTGGCGGAATGAGTCAATACGCCAACTTCGCGAAGAAATCTATCGTTTCTACAACGATGGATATTGGAATGAAACTGGTCATCTTTACAATGAGATAGACCGTTTTGAGGCCGACTTGCGATTTTTTAATCAAGAAATCGGCCTCCTTACAGCTTCGAGTGGAGCTGATGAACCGCCGCCCGAGGGAAATTCGTTCATGTCTCTAGACGAGTTTCTATACGGTGACTGGCGAAAGAAGCAAGTTTGTGACAACATTCTTCGTGCTCTTGAAGATATGAAGGAGCACTCAAGAGAACAGCAGGCAAAGCTTAGCCGATTTGAAGAGGATACGAAAGCAAGCCTAGCAATACTAGAGGTTCAAGGGCAAAGGATCGAACAATTCTTAAAGTCACGACAACGGCCCGAGAAGGCCGATGTTACTGCTCTAAATCAAGAGACCGGTGTCTCCGGTCATCTTGATTCCATGCTGTCCAAGCCGCTCGGGGGGCAAGAAGGCGAGAAAATAAATAAAGAGCCGAGTGATCTTATTTCGGCCATAGAGCTCCCCACTGACGTTGAAGAAGACGACGAAGCACCCGGGGGGCAAATTCAAGACGAGCCTCAAAATTTCATTGAGGCCGAAGAGGAAAGTGATAGGCCGAGTGATCTTATATCGGCCATAGAGCCTCCCGTTAGTAAGAAGGACGATGATGAAGACCCCATTGTTGACAAAGAAATCGGTGATGAACCGCTCGGGGGGCAAGCTTCGCAGAGACCGGTTGATGCTAAATCGGTCCATGAAGCTTTTAAAAATATTTCTTTGAGGAAGCTCAGCCTCAAGGAATTGTTTAACTTTTTCGGTCTCCTTGTAGTGACCGATTATTATTTTTATTTTAAGCCAATTAATTATTTGGCTTGGATTGATCTACATCCACGTTGGCTGTGTGGATGTCACCAAAAACTAAAGGTTATTTGGTGGCTATTTTTACAGCAATGGTATTATCAAAAGACTAAAAAGGTACTGAAGACCAGACTGAATTAATTCAGTCAATAAGCTATTCGGACTCACAAGGCCGAAAGCAAGAAATAATAATAAATAAAGTGATGCTAGATGGATGCTTGAGATGCTGAATCGGACATAGAGGCCGATGGTGTAGCAGTCAAGTGGTGGAGCCCGATAAAGTAATTACATGTCTCAGTCAAGTTACAACGTGAGGAGTCAAACGGTCTCTTGGCCAAGCCCGATGTTGGTCCAAAGATCATCGGTCTACATGATGAGCCCGATCGCAGTCTAAAGTGCCCGTGAGCCCGAGGAGCTAAATGATGGAAGCAAAATATTTTAAAGGCTCCAGTCATGGGTAATATACTAAAGCATGGTGGTGGGACCCGATAGTTTCATTGGTTGCAGACAAAAACCAAAGCATTTGGTAAAACATTGGGTATTGATATTAAGGTTTGACTACATGTCCCAGGCGGTTCATTAAAGCCCGATTTGAGTGTATTCATGAGCCCGATGCAGTTTATGTGGTGATTTGACTAAGACCGATGTCAATCTAAAGGCAATCGGTCTGAAGAAGGAAAAAATTGGCTCTTCAAAAATTACATTGTTTTTATTTTTAAAGAGCCCGGGGGGCATTGTTTGCACCTAAAAAATACACTTTTTAAGTTAAAGTTGGTTAAGGCCGATTGGATCTTTTTAATCGGACTTAGAGACCAATTGCAAAAATTAGGGGTCAAGTGACTGGTTCAAAATTGATAGGGCCAAATGAGTTCTAAACTATTCTAGATTCAGATCGGACTGGCTTAGTATTTTTAATCGGGCTGCACTACTCTATGGCATCAGCTTCATCAATCATCCCAGCCTTGTACCTAAAAGAGGGCCATATTACTTTAATAATTATATGGTTTTTGGTTGACCAATTTATAAATTTGGCCTTATTAGTTTGCACTTTGATCAACGGGTTGGTAGTCATGCATTTAATAGTCAACAGTGGTAGGCCCAGCTCATCATCACGTTGCTGATGTAGGAAATCTCATATGCGATTCAAGTGGCAGTGTATCATGTACTTAGGCATAGGCTTTGTTTGGCACCAAAATTCCATCGGACTGTGATGTTATCGGGCTACACATCTTAGGCTTCATTTAAAGCCCAGTTCAGTATTCATGACCAATCGGACATCCAATATTTCATTGCCAGTCGGACTGTCAACATGTCAATCGGGCTGCAACTCATAACTCTCCGCAATATTCAGCCACTTTTTGACCAAAGTGGTGGTCCCACCAATAGAGGAGTGCTCATATGAATTTGTTTTCAATTCAATCACTTATTGAATTGAAACAAATACATAGCGTTCGGATTTGAGTTTCCATATCAAGATAATTCTTGATTGATGCTGATAAGGGGAGATAATATTATCACTTTATGGTGCTTATCTATTACTTGGAGGGGAAGTCAGCCGAATGGAGACCCAATTCGGACCAGATTCAAGATACAAGATATATATGCATATATGTATATATTTTGAAGATATGGCAACTATTATCAGTTTATGGAAATAAACTGGTATTTTTTACCAGATAATGATGCATCTGATATTTCCTACTTTATCTAGAAGACCTTCATGGCCGCTATAAATCTGCAGGCAGGCCAAGCTATCAACTCACTCCGCGTCTCTTCGACAAACCGCATCCAATGCATTCTTAGCATCCTTTTTATTTTCTTAGGCTTTCCTAGCTTTTAATTACATCTTTGTAATTTTTCTTTTCTTCTACAATTAAATAAAAATGCTATTTTTATTTAATTTCTTTATTGTTCATCACTTGCTAGACTTGTATGCTTCAATACTGTCTAGGGACTACAGGCCGAGGGTACTTTCCTACTTGGCCATCACAATCGCCTGTTAGATGTCAGATTTCCAAACCTTGTGTATCACTCACACAAGTGACTTAGGAAATTTTGTTTTATTAGTTTGGGCCTACCTAACAAGGCTCTGGCACGCCCGAATAAATATTATAGCAAACACAAGTTATATGGATTAAATCCCATAACCCAAATACAAGAACCTTGTACACTCCCCACTCAACACCCCAAAGACCCTAACATAATCACTGTAATACGTAGAGAAATCATAGAGATAACGAAATACTCATTCCTAACTCACATCCCTATCATTGTGAACAACTCTCACAGAAAACCCCAATGCTTAATATCTCTCTTACCCTAGTCCATGAACCCTCATGAGGGGAGACCCCCAACTTGGTACACCAAGGGCTTACCTATATACAACATCCCTTTATATAGAGCTTAAAAACTACTACTTGTTGGACAAGTAATACAATTCTATCACAAAGGAAACCAAATCACAATAGGAATCTAACCAAATCACAATCCCTAAATTAATGGGAATATCCCATTTGTGATATAATCCCAATAGTCACCCCCTCTATCACTTGTGGGAAAACTGTCCAACCATTCTATCACACATGACCAGCACCCCCTCAACCGGAGCACCCACATAGTTGATAACTTTGCAACCTTTTACCATTGACCGTCTTCTGTACCAGCATGCACACCCCGAATCAACATAGTCTCAACATCCCCGATTCGTCAAACTACGGCCAATGCATGTGCAATTGCCCAGAGTTAATTAAACGCATTAACTCCACCAGAGAAAAGCCTCGACCTCTCATTCTCCCAAAGCAGGATTTTTCCTCACCATCGTTTGAACCGTGAACAAACCATCCACGCACTCACTTATATAAGAATTTTTCATCGAAGACTAGGGAGGACAACTTTACCAACCAGACGACATAAACCATCTACACTTCTCTCAATTGTTGTGTGTGATTTCAGCAATAATATTAAATTCCTCCGCAACTTTTGGGATCAACATCACACCACCCAAATAGCGAACCTGCTCCAAAAATATTTGATCAACGTTCCTACGTGCAATATCCTAACAATTACCTTTGTTGGATAATTGCGCCTGTGGCTGCCCCCGTCTTCTTGGAACCCATCAAATTATTTTCTCCAGAAGCACGTCTTACCGTACCAGGAATCTAACAATCCAAGACAAATGCATGTATGAGTGGAATGTGAGAACCTCTCCACCGTACGTAACCTACTACAATCATAGTAGCATCAAAAAAATATTTCGACCCTAGATCCCAACCTGCTGCAATATATAGGATCTATCACCAAAAAATAATAAATTCCAATCCACGCAGGATTTCATAAATCCGCACCAACAGATGAATATGCAGCACCGAAAAACCTTAGGAACCATCGCTGACCCAAATTCCAAGCAACATAGCCTATCCTCAGAAGCTCCTTGAGATTCCAACCAATCATGATTCAAGTTTTGCTACACCATGCCACATGGAATAATTTGCCATGACAAACTTCAAAAAACAAATATGAAGCCTATCATTCACAAGACCATGACCATGACCACCGTCACCACACTACTAACATGTTCACCTGTTCCTTTTTTTTTCTTCATCTTATGTTATCTTTTAATCATCGTGCTACTAATCTCCATGTCACCGTGTGCCTCTGTTACCATGATTTGACCACCATAGCTCTGATACCACTTGTTGGGAATTTAACATGTGGAACCAAATTCTCCCAAATTACACACACCTGAGTAGTAATTAAACATGCACACCAAATAAAAGACACATATATTTCTACGTGGTTCGGCCAAACACCTGTTTACGTCCACACCCGAGAGATCCATTCTTTCACTATTGTGTAAAAAAATTGGTACAAGTTGCATGTATTAAATCCCATAACCAAAATACAAGAATCTTGTACACTCCCCACTCAACACCCCAAAGACCCTAACATAATCACTGTAATACGTAGAGAAATCATAGAGATAACGAAATACTCATCCCTAACTCACATCCCTATCATTGTGAACAACCCTCACAGAAAACCCCAATGATTAATATCTCTCTCACCCTAAACCATGCACCCCCATGAGGGGAGACCCCCAACTTGGTATACCAAGGGCTTACCTAAATTCCTATACAACATCCCTTTATATAAAGCTTACAAACTACTACTTGTTGGACAAGTAATACAATTCTATCACAAAGGAAACCAAATCACAATAGGAATCTAGCCAAATCACAATCCCTAAATTAATGGGATTATCCCACATGTGATATAATCCCAACAAGAAGCACTGGAGACAAAGGGGCTGAAGATAAGTAGGACGAAAACAGAATACATGGAATGTAGTTTAAGAAATAGTAGAAATAGGGACAACGAAGCCGTGAAGATCGAAGATCAGGAGATCCCAAAAAGGGAACACTTTCGCTATGTAGGTTCAATGACCAGTAGAGATGGAGAGATTGGTGATGATGTGGTCCACAGCATTAGAGTAGGCTGGCTTAAGTGGAGAAGCGCTTCCAGAGTATCATGTGACTGGAGAAATCCAGAAAAATTGAAGGAAAATTTTATAGGATAGCTATTAGGCCAGCTATGCTCTACAGGACAGAGTGCTGGGTAACTACGAAACAACACATTAGTAAAATGAGCGTAGCTGAAATGAGGATGCTTAGATGGTTAGAATTAGAAATGAGTACATTCGAGAGACAGTAGGAGTGTCACAGATTGAGGATAAGTTGAGGGAGAATAGACTTAGATGGTTCGGCCATGTGCAACGAAGACCTGTGGATGCATTGCGAAAGAGTGATAAGATCATAATGCCTGGAATGGTTAGAGGGAAGGGCAGACCTAGACTGACTTGGGAGTATGTAGAGTAACAAGAAATGAATATATATATATATATATATAATTTAAATGAGCATATAGTTCTTGATCGTGCAGAATAGAGAAATATGATTCATACAGCCGATCCAATTAATTGGGACACAAGACTTGGTTTGGTTTGGGGTAATTTTTTGAGATCTACGTAATGAAAATGTCGATTCTATAAAAAATAATTTTTCGATATCTGTTTTTAAGCTACAAAATTTTTATTTTTTTTTGAAGGATTTAATAGTCAATATGTATCTTATTTTGTAGATCAAGGATATTTAATTTTTATCAAAATTCGATTTGTAATTAGAAAGTTATGGCATTTCAAAGAATGCAAAAAAAAAAAACTAATGGGAAGTGTGTAGGTTAGTTGCTAAAAATATGCAAAGAGACACGTTTAATAGCATAATAGGGTCATTATGGTCCCAAAAACAAAAAAAAACAAAAACTCATGGACTGTTAACATGAAAAAATGGCAAATTATACTTTAGTCCATCAAACTATACACTTGTTTTCAATTGCGTCCATAAACAAATTTTTTTTTTCAATTGGGTCATTGAACTTCAAAAATTCATTCAATCAGACCCAAATTCTGACGTTGCTAGCTTAAATTATTAAAAATTGTCATGTACGTTGCGCGTAATGCTTACCTGTCACATGTTAGGGTAAGAGTCGTAAGACAAGCATGGGAGATTGTGAATGGCTAAAAAAATATGCGATTTTGGGTATGATTGAATGCGATTTTGGATCTAATCGAATGTGTGAACGCGATTTCGGATCTGATTGAATGCAATTTTTTGCACTATTCACAATCTCCCCTGTTTGTCTTAACCTAACATGTTACAGGTAAGCATTACGCGCGCGCACCATATGTGACAATTTTTAATAATTTAAGCTAACAGTGTCAGAATTTGGGTCTGATTGAAATGAGTTTTTGAAGTTCAAGGATGCAATTGAAAAAAAATAAGTTTATGGACCCAATTGAAAACAGGTATATAGTTTAATGAACTAAAGTGTAATTTGCCCAAAAAAAAAAGGAGTGGACTGAACTTGGATTTTGATCTACATCAGGGAGCTAGCCCGCGGTCCCAAAAAAATATGACAATAAATTGACAGTAGCAACAAATTTGTTGCTTCATTACTTCAAGACAAAATTGAATAAATTCAGTAATTAAAGATCAATTCAATGAATTCAACACAAGGTATAAAAATAACATAAATTTACAAACACGTACACTAGGTTATTCAAGTCAGACTTATAACATATTGATCCTATGTAGGCTCAAGCTCGGCCCGAACAATATTTCAGGCTTGAAATTGTGTCCAAGCTCGGCTCGATTCACTCCCACATAAAGCTTGGCCCAACATTTAGTGAGCTGAATAAGCTGACTTCGAGCTTGTCCTGCCCAATTGACAGTCCTAAAACTAGGTAGGATGGCAAAAACTCCGCTCCACTTCGCTCTTAATGGATCGAGTTGGAGGAGGTGTAATAGGAATAGGGGTGATGCAGTATTTTTTTTTCACTAGTATTCCGCCAAACCTGCCCCACCTTGATTATGCTCTTAGCTTATGTACTATTATTAATGTTGGAATTTATTTACAAAATTTGTACTGTGATTCTTTACTTGGATTTGGGATGGATTTTATTTCTTTAGCATATTTGTTCAACATTATACTTCTTGACTATTTGATATTAGTGTTAAATAGCATTGGTTAGCATATACATAGGATTTTACTTTTGAGTTTTATTGTAGCCTATGAAAATTGAATTTCATTTAAGCAGGGTCAAGTGGAGTGAAGTTGGAGTAACATGATTAGGAGTCAGAGTAGGAGTTGGTAATCCTCATTATTCTAGCACGAGGCAGAGTCGGAGTAGGAGTGCATTAAACAGAGTAAGAGTTAGTAAATGGGGACTCCGTACCAACTCCGCACCGTTCCCATTCCTAGAACTAGGGCTGCAAAGTAACTTGATTTTATTTGAGCTTTAGGGTCCATTGGGAGTGACTTTGGCTTTTGCTTTTAGGGAGAAGCATAAGCACTAATCACATAGGCACAATATAAATTTAAACTAAATTGATTCTGCAACAAATATAATGTTTGGTTGAAGTACCGCTGCATTTGCTTTAACCAAAACATATACATCTCAATTTGGTATCACAGTATAGTAATTTGATTTGAAATATTACAAATTTACAAGTAGGCCCCATTTGGTTTTAAAATCAAAGTGGTTTTCAAAATTACTGCATGTTGGGATCAGGTTGCAGCATTTTGGGATCAAAGTTACTGTGATGTATGATACAACTAAAACCACTAGGATGTGTATCATAGAATTTTCATATATAAGTAAGACTCCATAACAAAACGTGATGAATAGGTAATGGCAACATACGTGGGGAAGCTAGTAGTGTTTACAAAGCAATTACAACCTTCAAATTTGTATTTGTCTTACATTTAATGGATAAAATTATGGGAATTAGTAACATACTTGGCCAAGTTCTACAACGCAAGACTCAAGATATTTTGAATGCTTTCAAATTAATCTCAACTACAAGAGCTCTGTCACAGCCCGGTCCCACAATAACAGAACCGGAGTCCGTGGCACACTACCGAGGCTAAACTAATTCATTAACATTCCCAAAAGATTTAATTTAGGAACACGCAGCGGAAAACCAAGACAAATCATTTTGAAAATCAACAGTTCAGTCGACTGCGTCGGGCCCTCAGTCGACTGACTGAGAGTTGAAAAGAACATGAAAACTCCAATAGCTCACTCCAGTCGATTGACTCCTAAATCCGGTTGACTGATGCTGTAACACCCTGTATTTTTTTTTTTCCATTAATAAATGAATATTTCTTTTATTTCTATTAATAAATATTTATTTGGGGTCAAACCGTAATTTTCTTAAATATAAAAATGCTTTCTATGGTTTTAAAAACAATATCTATATTTTTGTACAAACGGGGAATTTATTTCCTACACTAATATAATTTTCTGTAATTTGTTTCCAACCGTAAAATACCAGTTTTTGTTTTAAGCTGCGTTTGTACCGCGACTTAGGTGTGGGAGCACGTGAGCTCAACCACACCGTGCGTTTCTTATGGCTTTGCTAGGAGCCCAAAACATTGAATTATATATATATGTGTATCAGTGTCTCTCACTCACTCACAGTCTCTCAATTTCTCTCATTCTCTCTTGCTCTCAAGGGACATAACACACTCATACAGTATATACATATACATACACATAGTTATACATACATATATATATATATACATAAATCAAGAACGGAGAAAACTTCTTTGTCGACGGATTATTTCGGCGGAATTCTCGACCTCTAATTTCTGCCATTTTAGCCTCTGTGAGTATTATAAACTCACTCTCAACGTTTATATATGTATATTTCAGTGTATATAGACATGTATATATGTTTATGTGTATAATCACCATTGAAGCTTGAAAATTGGAGTTTTACAAAAGTTAACCAAAATCAATTCCGTGAATTAGGAATGAAAGATCTTAGTCCCAATAAGCTGCGGTTCGAATACTATGGCTTAATTCATCCGTATCGCAACGTATCGTTGATTTAAAGTTTTGTCACCTCTCGGTTTTACGTGAAATCCAAGAGCTACGATTGAAATTAGTTTAAACCGATCACGTATTCATAATCCTTGCGGAAAAACGAAGAAATCCATATATTACATGTCTTGGTTGAAGCAGAATTGAGAAATGGGTTAAAAACAGGCTTCAAATTCGTAACAGGGGAGAAACTACTGATACCAATCGATTGATATGGGTTCCAATCGATTGACATGGGTTTCCAATCGATTGATATATGTTCCAATCGATTGGTATGTGTTCCAATCGATTGACACTTTTGTCAATCGATTGACATGTTTTAGCACGGACAACTTTTACTAAAACGGCCATAACTTCTTCTAGAAAACTCGAAAACGCGCACCGTTTGAAGCGTTGGAAACTAGACTCAAAGACCTTTCTTTTGATGTGTAATTCACCTATAAAAATTATAACTCATTTTTAAGGACATTACTTCAAAGTAGATATACTTGTGTACTAGTAGCTGTAAAGGCGTGTTAAAGTAGTTTTTGATGAATTTGCTTATTGTTTCATATATGACTTGATAATTTAGATCGTGGGTGCTAACTCAATGATTTTACACTTTTCATACATTTGTTTGGGGTTACAATTTCATGGACATTGACATGCATGATAGGGTCGAGGTGGAGTCGGCATGCATAGTATGTGAGAAAAGTGTGAAAAGAATAAAAGGGATTGTGTAGTAGTATGAGTTGCCTCTATGGACACTCCCTAATACCCAAGTTCCGGATACTGATCGAGGTAATCTCTGGTATGCCGTGGTGGTATTATAGTGACACTCCCTAGTACCCGAGTTCCGGATACTGATCGAGGTAATCTCTGGTATGCCGTGGTGGTACTATAGTGTGATGCCATGGATCGAAGCAGTGGATGTCGTGATGATGTGGTTTTAGGGTACCTCTTTAATATGACGGTGGCAAATTGGACACTCCCTGGCATCCATGGTAGTGCTATAGTGTGTGACGCCTCCACGGACACTCCCTGATACCCGAGTTCCGGATACTGATCGAGGTTGTCTCTGGTATGCCGTGGTGGTATTATAGTGTGATGCCGTGGATCAAGGCTGATTGGACATTCCCTGGTACCCGTTGTACTATAGTGTGGCTGCCCGAGTATTTTCAAGGTACTAGAACGAGGGAGTTTGGATGATGTGATCTTGTGTTTTGTCGAGAAAAAGGAGTCAGTAAGATGAGATAAAACATTGTTCATGCACGGTCTCATATTTATTGTTTACTATATCCCCACATGACTTATGTTGAAGTTGGAACCTTGAATTATTACCTTTACAGTTAAATTGCACCGTTGTTTATATGCTTATATATACATTGCGAGCACTTGTTTATTTTGCTCACCAGCTTGCATAAGCTGACGGCGTTGATGCGTCCTGGACTGTATGTCCAGATTTTCAGGGTCAGGAGCAGCCATGGTATTTCAACTATGCTAGTTAGAGGCAGGGAATTCTCCAGGAGGTTGCTTTATATTTCCTATGTCTTTTTAATTCGGGTTGTAATAAACTAGTTTAGATTTTTGAATAAGGTGTTTTGTGCCTAAGATTATGACTGCTGTAATAGTTAGTAAATTTTAATTTTGGAGCTTATGTTTTGTTAGTATCCTTTGCTCTAGAAATGTTGTTAAGTTATTTGTTGTAGGGACAATTGGTCATACTCACTTGTCACTACCTACAAGTCTATAAAGGAAATTAAATGCTTTCCTGAATTATGCTACGTCGGGGTGTGACAGATGCCTCAAATGTTCGGTCGACTGGGCTCCTCCGGTCGACTGGACCCATCCCAGCAGAATGTCTAGTTTTCGTGCAGAAACCAGTTGACTGTTTCCCGGGGATCAGTCGACTGATCCTCTGTAAAACCAAAGGGGAAAGTGCCTAAACTTGGAGCCCAGTCAACTGGAGTCACGACTCAGTCGACTGTTTTCCTACTACAGGGCACTCTGCAGAATTTATCAAGTTTAAAAGGTTTTTGAAATCTACCAGGGGACAAACACACACTCCAAACTTACATCAAAGCGATCCCAACAGGATTAAAACATTGTGAAGACAAAATTACAAAAGATTCATATCTATTACAATATTCTGAATCCGTTATATGAATCTAAGTTAAACATAGCCAAAAGGGTCATAAAATCCTTATTACAACATTTCTAATTCAAAACTACGAGATAGGCATGATTAGTTGCCTTCTACCAGAACTCCCAAACCCACGTGCTCATTTATGTGATTCCTCGCTAGCATTAACACCTGAAATGGTTATTTGAATAACCACATATATTTGATTTGTTTAAGCTAACGCTTAGTTAATAAAACAACAAATGCACATGAATGATAAACATGCTCGCATTCACATCTCTACATTTCATACTAGTCTCCAGAGTCCCACGTGTATGTTCCATACTCCTAATCTGCGATTCCTCGCCAATAAGTCCACGCGAAAAGGTAAGACCCACGTTTCTTTTTTTAAAATGTGCGACCTTATGCCTATAACGGCTCCACAATGATGGCTTGATACACACACTCCTTTGACCCAAATAACAACTAAACATGCTCAAATCATATATCACCGTGCTTTCGACATAATCAAAATATTTCTTCGTGCTATTGGGCTTACTTATCAATATAATCGCCCAATATGAACTACACAATATATATCTATAAACTAATACATGCTTTTCATACAAAACATGAATATATGTCAACAAATCATTCTAAAACACATAGTTGAATCAGTCACCTCCGAATAACGCTCTAAGAATTCGATCCAAAGAAAACCCAAGCACAAGAAGTCTGTCTAGTACAATTCCTATCAATCAAAAGTCCGATTATTAACTTTATAGGAAAATTCTAGAAAAAGAGTTTTCGAAAAACTTATCTAAACGAGTCCTAATAGATATCAAAACGACGACCTTACCTCAAGGAGTTCGAATATGAAATCTGGTTGAAAACCAACTGACGAACGGTCCTCGATTAGTGCCGAGAAGTCTGAAGCTTCAAAATCTCCCTTTGGCCTCTTTAACTTTTAGGTTAGAAAAGTTTTGTAAAATATCTAAGTCGTCTTTATCTATGTATAGGCAACACTTTTGAAAATCGTGTTTACCTCCTCACGAATTTTCAAAACTCCTAATTATCCTCCGAAACTTCTAACATACCTATTTCATTCCCTCATGAGTGAAAACTAAAAATTATACAAGTTTCCGACTAAGTTCCGTTTGGCTGCCAAAACGCAGGCTCACATGATTTTACGAAGTTACTAATTAACCTACCAACTTTGTAGCATGTTTACTCGTCCTCACCAGGATACTAAAATTAACAATAGAAATAAATTCTAAACCAAAAAATAATACAGATAGTGAAATACACAGGAAAACATTTATTTGCATATAAACATTTAGGGTATTCCATAGTGACCGTCCCATACTCGGAGAGACTTCATGACATCAAAAGCTCATTCAACACCGTCTCAATGGGTTCTCTTATACAGATACCCAAATCGACTCGTGAGTTAAAACTCACTCACACATATGCCAAAATTCATCACACAACACGTTATCATGCATGACAATGCAATGAAATGTAATAACACTGTTACGGGTATTATAAGCTCTCCTTGAGAATTTAAGATGTAATGATTGAGACATATTCTTTGAGAAAGTGCAGTTATTTGCAAACGTCATGACATTGATATACCTGATATGAGTTGTCGCTATACAGAATGTCTCTCTCGTCACCAACAATATTCTATTACAATTGAACATCATTATTGCATTAATGTCTTCAATTGTGCAATAGATTTTCAATTGACGAAGTTAAACAGTAGATTCAACGATAGAGCAGTAGAACTTCTTACTCTTAGCTCGACTCTAGATCCTAGTGATTCATTTAAATCATTTAACATTGAAGATATTTGCAATCTTACCAAGAAGTTATATCCTCAAGATTTTACTGGACAGGAAATTCATGCTTTGAGATGTGAGTTGGAACACTATAAGCTTGATATAACTTGTGATCTTGAGTTTCAAAAAATTTATAACCTTTCTGAATTATGCCGAGAATTGGTTGTAACAAGAAAGTCAAAGAACTACTCTCTTATTGAGAGATTGATTCGTCTTGTTCTAATTGTTCCTATTTCCATAGCTACTATAGAACGTGCATTTTCAGCTATGAAGCATGTAAAGACAGCGCTTCGCAATAGAATGTATGATGAATTTCTTGGTGATTGTACGACTCTCTATATTGAACGACATCTTTCCGAGAAGATTGATTTAGATTTAGTAATAGATGATTTTGATTCTCTAATGCCTTGTCGAGCACAACTTAAATAGGTATTTTGACATCTTGTATCAACTTTTGTCAATTTTTAGTACGGACTAATCCATTTAAAGATTTTTGTTATTGAACGGAGATTAATTTTTTTGTTCCTAGCCATTTTTTTTTTCAATCTTAGCCCGCCCCTTGGAGAGATCTAGGATACGCCCTTGCTTGCCAAGCTTTTGTTCGTTAAAAATAGTTTAAGTTTAAGCATTTTGGGTTACGTTTGTAAGCCTAAGGATCCTCAGTAGTGCACAGCCTGGGCAGCACTCCAGCAGCGCCTGCATGGCGCTGGTAGCCTGGCAGGACCACACGATGTTTTTTTTTGTAATTTTTAAAGATGCAAAAAAAAAAAAAAATTGTGTGATCCTACCAGTGCCATGTAAGTCGCTCGCAACCAAGGATCCGGACTCACTACGTTCTTCAAATTACTGGTAAGCAAATCTGATTGCATAGAAGTTTTTGAACATGTATGATCTAACTTTAAACAATGAAATGAGGTACGTTACGTACGTAGGGATGGCAAAGTTCCCCACCCCGCTGGATCTCTGCCCCGCTGCGCTCCTAATGGAATGGGTTTGGAGGAGTTATAATAGGAGTAGGAGTGGATTTGGCATGGAAAAAATAAAACTATAGGAGTCGGGGGGAGTTGGTATCCGTGAAATACTACTACCATTTAAAACCAACCCCGCCCCATTAAATCATTAAGTTACTAAACTACTCTCATACTTACACTTATTTACAGCAAATCAGGGCATATCTATACATCTCTTTATCTTCAATATTAATATTTAATTTCTAAATTGTGATTAACAAATTTAGAATCATTTGTGTAAAAGTGATTTTTAGCAAATTAAGCTAAAATATAAGTGGGCTTTGAATTATAAAAGAATATTTAATTTTAAAATAGTGATTAACAAACGGAGTGTAGGAGTGTAATAGGAGTACCCGATAGTAAAAGGAGTAGGAGTTATTATTTTACTTAAATGGGACAGGGCGGAGTCGTAGTAGGAGGAAAATAAACAGAGTAGGAGTTGATATAAGGAGACTCAGTACTAACTTCGACCCGTTGCCATCCCTACGTACATATTTAAAGCAGCCACATCATTTATATACTATTTAATTATTATTCTAATTCAAACGTTAACGACTTTCTCAATAAAGATCAAGTAATTCAAACGTTAACTTCTCGATCTATCTTACTACTAATATCAAGTAAACGCTCAATGAATGTGTCTATTTTGAATTTAAGGTGTTATAACTTGTGACAGTTTAGATAATGGTTACGTTTTTAAGTGAACATGGTAGAGTGCAATATTGAGTTAACATTATTTTTTTGTCTAAAAAAAACCTGCAGGTCAGCGGGGTGAGCGGGGCGGCCCGCAGGTTCTTTTAGGCAAAAAATAATGTTCACTGGATATTTTCACTCTATCATATTCACTTAAGAGCATGACCGATTAAAATATTGTATATTAAATTTTCATTACCTATATTTACATGTAAAAGAATTTATGTTGAATAACCAAATTCAGGGCCGACCCTGAGCCAATTTTGCGAAGCAATCGCATGGGGCCTCAATTTTATGCCTTATTTTTAGGACTATTTTTTTCTTAATTTTTTCCTCATTTTTATGAAACTTATCATTTTTAGGCCTATTTTCTTCTAATTTCTTCCTAATTTCTATGAAACTTATCATTTTTAGGCCTATTTTCTTATAATTTCTTCCTAATTTCAATGAAACTTAGTATCTAGGCCTCATTTTTTTAGCCTATTTGAAAATTCGCTTAAGACCTCGAACAATTTTTGTCATCTCAGGGCCGACCCTAACCAAATTAAAACAAGAACGACTATGCTAATTACTTTTTCTTATTATTCTTGTGCTAGTTTTTTTTTTTTGCTCATATTTCTTGTGCTAGTTACATGGGTTAGGCTCAGTGGCGGAATATACCCCCCAAATTTTTTGAGAATTGTAATTTTACCTTTTAAAGTTTTTGAAATTTCAAATATTATGTATGCTTCCGATTGGACCAAGCGGTCAAATCGTTTGGTTTCATACAGAATCTGGATGAACATTGTGTATACAAGAAGTGTGAAGGAAAAGTGGTGGCTTTTCTTGTGCTTTACGTTGACGACATTCTACTCATTGGAAATGATGTAGTGGCGTTGTCAACGGTCAAGTTTTGGCTAGCTAGTACATTCGATATGAAAGATCTGGGAGAGGCGAGCTATATTATTGGGATAAAGCTCTTTCGGGATCGCAACCGAAAGATAATGGTGTAGACACCCCAATTTTGACCGAACTATTAAACTTAGGGGGGATTTATCTCTAGAAACCAATGATGAATAATGTCCCGACGATTTTCTTCAAGTTCATCGCTTCGACTTTTGAAAAGCTTCAAGCTCCCAAAACTTGCTCCTAATATCCCTAGATTTGGCCAATCACTGACCATCTGTCTCGAGCTCACTAGATCATGGATTACTTTCTAAAAAAAATGGAATAGATTAAATAATAATAATAATAATGATATTTTATAAAAATAACATTGTTTCTCATTTTTTTTAGATTCAAAAAGAAAAACAAAAAGAAGAAAAAGATACTATTTGGTGACTCATATGATTAATTTAGATTTAAAATGAAAAATGTGTCTATATATATATATAAGAAAAGGAAAATAATAAAAGAAAGTATCCCATGTGATTTGGAGAGTTAGAGATTCCTTGGCATATTCCTAATCCAAAGTAAATACCCAAAAAGCCCTTTGTTGGGCACTAATCTCCCATGTGCTTTGAAGATGCTCTAGAATGTTCCTTTATTCTAGCCAACTTAAATGCCCTTCAAGTTTCTTGGAATTACATAGAAGTGCCATGGAGAGTTAGAGATGCCATAGAATATTCCTAACCCACCCCAAATTGACCTATCTACCCTTATCTTAGCCCCTAAGATAATGAAAGTCTATAAAAAAAAACCCATTTCTCTCATTTTGGGGGAGACACTTGAATTGTATAGAAAAAAGATTGGGAGAGCTTTAGAGGAAAGAAATATAGAGAGAGAAACTCTACCAATTATTTTACCCAAACACCACCAAAACTCTACCCAACCATCAAATCACCATTGAAGGAGCTTGAAGCTTGAGGAAGAAGAAGAGGAAAAGCTTGAGGAATTCAACATCTCTACAAGTTTTGAGAAGATCTAGAGGTAATACCTTCAAAATTTATCTTCATATATAATAATTCAATCACAAATTCTTAGATCTAGGAACTTTACACATTTTGAAAACCTCTCTTCCTACCCCATTTCATCACACACCACTTAGAATTTGTGATTAAATATCATGGTGTTTCATTAATTTGAATTAGAGCTTTGGATTTATGAATAAAAGAGTTTTGACTTGAAGTATTCAAATATTTTGATTTCTTTTCTTTTGTTTATATTCCTCTCAAAGAAATATATGAGATCTTCAATATCTCATTAGATTTCTTTGAGTTTGATCCTCTAATTCCCTATGATCTTATGATTTATATGGGGATTAAAGTGGATTATGATCATCTCTACACATAGTTGGTTGAGTTCAAGTCTTAGTTCATGACTTGAAATCTCCTCATTAAAAATCTTGTGGGGATTTATGCTATATCCCATGGAGGTTTATGTGGATTTGTTTTCCTTTAGTCTCCAATGACCATCAAATGGTAGGAGAAATATTTTAAGTTCAAGACCTTCTCTATGGCTTAGACTAACCTCTTCCTTGGGTTTTTGGAAGTTCTTCATACTTCATCCAAAACCTACATGTATGTGTGTCTTTAGCCTCCAATGACCACCAAGTGGTAGGAGTAATGATTGAACTCAAGTTTTGGTCCATAAGTTTGAGTTCATTGTTTGGGATTTTGTGAAGTCCATTTCATACTTCATTAAAAGTCCATAAGTCTAAAGAGGTCCTTAGTCTTCAATGACCATCAAATGGTAAAAGAAATGTTTTGGTTTAAGCCCAACATTATGATCTAATAGTTGAGGCCAATCAACAAAGTTGAACTAGCAAAATGAAAACAGTGGGTTCACAAACTGTTTTCAATCAAAGATTTTTAGTTCGAAATCAGACCGTTGGAATTGAATGAAACCAACGGGAGAGCGTCAATAACATGATGTTTTACCACTTTAATTTTTGTTTTGGTGAGATTTCATGTTTTAAATGGTTTGATCATGGGTTTTGTGAGATGATAACAATCTGTCCAGAATTTCAGAATAGTTTCAGAACAGTAACACGGTTTTAAAATTGATAGATCAGAGCTCTAACCAAGTTTTCATGACCTCTAATAATTTTTTATAAGAACCTTAATGTGTTAGGAAGGTTCCCTAAAAAGATTGAAGCAATTCAGATTTGTTTGCTATTTTTAAAAAATCATACAAGATCTCTGGACAGAGAGTTGTAAGTCCCTGAGTGATGTCTAGTGTTTGTTTAATTCTCGGAGATCTAACCGTTAAAACCTTGATTTTCTTTTTGGGATAGAAACTAGACTCACAGAGGCATATCATATCCAAAAATCATTAAGATCCAACCGTCGAAACTTTGGTTTTTCTAGCTTTGAAAGTCTGGGCTGCTCTCTATAATTCATAAAAAAACTGCTCCTGTTTTTGTCTAATCTTATTTATTTCAACTCAAATGGTCTCCTAATGTCTTGGAACCCAAATCATGTTTTGAATAATGATAATTTAGCTTAAATCCAGAGGCTAAGTGATCCAAATTAGTGAATAAATTCATATCTCATTCTTGTTCATAATCATTCATATACATTGATGCTTATAATTAGAACTAGTTCTTGGATAAAGTTGGACTTAGTTGAATCTAATTGAACTTGACTTAGGACTAATTACTCTTTGATATTATATCTTGTCTAAGGCATGTGGACTAACCCTTGTTTTGTAGCGCTTTGAAGGTATGACTTTCTCATCTCTTCTCTAGTTTATTTCATTTGTTGATTTTATTGATTTTCAACTCCACGCACGACACCTTAGCTTAGGTCTTGCCTTATGTGTATATGTGATTAGAGACATTTTTCCTAGGATATTCTATTCTTTGTATGCATTGCACGTTTTCCATTTCGCGACTGGATCCCGGGTAAGTTCTCTAGTTCTTTATTGCATATCATGTTGCTTGCTACTTGACTTATATGGCCTATGAATGATATTTTACCGTTAGCAATTTTACGCCATTTCCAACATGTTTATGTAATGTATATGTATATATGTATTAGTTGAGGGCATGCTTAGATTAATAACTTGATTAAAAAGGATGTTGAGTAGAGGCCTATCGCGAGATAGGATGAAAGGGGGTGTTTTAGTCCGCCGGGCTCCTTCCCCTTTCATTCCATAATCCCCAGACCCAGTTTTATCTTTGGTTTGGCAAAAGATCAGTTGCTTTTAAAAATGGTTTCTTAATTTTTCCTTTTAAAAATTAAGTGGCGACTCTTTGCACTTGAATTTGAAAAATTGTTTTAAAAATAAAAGTGGGCCCAAATGCCGGTATCCACAAATGGGATTATCTCAAGCTGGTTATATCGATAAGGTGCTAACTAGGTTTTTAATGGATAATTCGAAGAAAGGTTTGTTACCTTTCAGGCATGGTCTAGCGTTCTCCAAGGACCAGTGTCCAAAGACACAGGAGGAGAGGAATCGCATGGCAAGAATTCCCTATGCCTCGACAGTGGGAAGTCTCATGTATGCGATGTTGTGCACTAGACCAGATATCTGCTTTGCTGTTGGCATGGTTAGTAGATATCAATCGAATCCTGGTCCAGATCACTGGACAGCCGTTAAGCATATTCTTAAGTACTTGAGAAGAACTAAAGATTACATGCTTATGTACAGTAGTAGTGAGTTAATTCCAGTAGGATACACTGACTCAGACTTTATGTCAGATAAAGATTCGAGGAAGTCGACATCCGGACATCTCTTTACCTTGGGAGGTGGTGCTGTTAGTTGGAGGAGCACTAAGCAGAAATGCATTATAGACTCAACTACAGAAGCTGAGTATGTGGCTGCTTGTGAAGCCGCAAAGGAAGTTGTTTGGCTCAAGAAGTTCCTTATGGAGCTCGAGGTGGTACCAGCGTCGCTGTCACCTATTACGCTTTATTGTGATAATAGTGGGGCAGTGGCTCAATCCAAGGAGCCAAGGAACCATGGGAAGGGAAAGCACATAGAGCGAAAATATCATCTTATCCGAGATATTGTTCAACGTGGAGATGTGACTGTCACCAAGATTGCCACCGCTGAAAATCTTGCTGATCCGTTTACAAAGGCCTTGCCACAGAAGGTCTTTGATCGTCATCTAGATAGTCTAGGTCTCGGATGTAATCCTGTATGGTTGTGAGTGCAAGTGGGAGTTTGTTGGGTTTGTGCCCTCAAACCATTACTTTATGTTTGAGACATTAGCATTTTAATATATGGATATCAGCTTTACATTTTTCCATGTATGTATCTTTCATGAGATGATTGTTAATCCTTAAGTATCATAGTAAGTAATTTCTGTATGTATGAGATACATACGTTTGAGATACGAATTACCATTCTTTGATACTTAGAATTTGTCATAGTGGATGATGAGACTAGATACCTCATCAGGTTTACACTATAGCATAATTAACTACCATTGGATGGAGTGATTAATCTCGAGCATTAGAGTGTAACTCTTAGTTAACATGCTAGTTCTTATAGTGCATTGACGGACCTAAGGTTTCCTATTGATGCTTAAGGCTGTCAACAATCGATACGAACTCATAACTTATATAAGGAACGTGTTCTCAATCTTGAGACGATTATGAACACAGACTGTGGATATGGCTGCTTTGACTTACCAATCAGTGAGGTCTATAGAAGATCAACACCTGGGTATCTTGGGTATGTCATGTTCATAGGGTTGTGAACATATATTGTCAAGATAGAATCTACCCTCTAGTTCAGAGTAAGCAGTCGCTTGAGAATGTCACCAAGTTGATTACTGAGAACCGCAGTCTTGTTGATAAGTAGTTATCAACATGTTTGGTAATCATGAGAGGTGAATGGGACTCAAGGAATACAAGAAGTAATCATGATTTAGGTTGACGGTAACAGTTATCCGACTACCTGAATATGATTACGAATGCTAATGGTAGAGGGACATTAGTACACCATGCAAGTCTAGTTATCGCTTCGGATATGTTCTTTTGCGTTGGAGTTCAGTTATCATTTTATAGTGGAGTAAACGTTAACTGACCAGTTGGTTAGTTTGCTGATCAAAGAGTTTGGTCATGGTAATTAACAGCTGGTCTGAGCCAACAATAAAGAGCCTAGGAGGTCCCACTCTTAGGTCCGCTAGGATGCTTGGAAAGGCATATGAGGAAGTTGTCAAGACAAGTTCGATCGATCTTAGTATGTTCGATCGATTGAAGTCATGGCAGTCTCGATCGATCGAGAATGGTTCGATCGATCGAAGGTTCGATCGATCGAATCTCTTTGATCGCTCGAAGTCTAGGTCGGTTATGAAAATCTATAAATAGGGCAGCTGCGTTCTGGAAAAGGAGTTCGTCATTTTTATTAACCAGACGCTGTAGAAACTGTTTTAGAGCACCAAACCTTCTCCTTCCTCTCTATTAGAGATCCCACCATCTCTACTCTCTCCGGGAAGCATCCGCAGGAGACATAAGGGTGAAGACAACTAGTGGAGGCTAATGCATCACCAAGGAAGAAGAAAATCAGAATTGGGTTCAAGACACTAAGGTAAAACTCTTGTCCCCTTTTGTACGCATCTAAGGAATTGACAAGTAGTAGATCCTGCGCTACCAATAAGTTTTTTTTGAAACTTAATCTTTCTGCTGCGCATTTAAAACTTCAATTTAAACCTGTTTTTCCATCAAGTTCTTGTATTTCAATTGATTGACTCGACTCGACTCGAAACGCTCCTCTCACTTGGATTTAGGTGGAAGACACCCCTCAGGCCGTACGGACACAGCTTGATGCATTGAATTTTCGCTTAGCGTTTCAAAAAATTTCCATGCCTCGTCGGCACTTTTGTGTAGGAAGGTACCCGCACAAACGACATCGACGGTACTACAAATGAGGGAACAAGTCCCTCGTAGAAGACTTGTACCAATTGCCACTTGAGAACCTAATGATGTGGGCAAGACCGCAACAATTCTTTAAATTGTTCCCAAGTGTCATAAAGCGTTTCCCCATCTTGCATCACAAAGTTTGTTATCGATTTTCTTATCTGATTAGTACGCATAATAGGGAAAAACTTTTGTAAAAATGTAGTGTGTAAGGCTTCCCATGTTTTAATTGTATTTGGCTCTAGAGATTGGAGCCAATATTTTACCTTTGTCTTTTAAAGAGAATGGGAAGAGTCGCAATTTTAACTCATCATCAGTTAGGTTTTGGATTTTTAAAGTAGAGCATATATCTTGGAAATCACCTAAATGTTGATAAGGGTCTTCTTTAATACGGCCACGGAATGAGGGAAGTAGCGCGATGGTAGATGACTTTATCTCAAAGTGAGATGTCGTCACCTCCGGTAATTCTACGCTTGCCTGTGTCGTATAGGCCGTAGGAATGAAATAATTTTTTAGCGGAGGAGGCGGGGGTATATTAGGATTATTTACATTATTTCCGTTGTTCTGGTTGTTCACGTTGTTTCCGTTGTTTCCTAAGTCGGCCATTGGAATCGGTTTAATGGTATTCACGCGTGGTTTCTTTAGTCGTTTTAAGGTACTCCGTATTTCAGACTCAAACAACGATGACGGTTTCGGTGTCGAATCGTCGTCTAACATCAACCGAGCTCTAGAGCTTGGGTTGATGACCTAAGGACTCTAAGACTACGTTCAAGTTCAAGATTAAGCGGATGTAATTTAGGTTTACTTGAACGTGTACCAAACATAAACTAAAAGAAAATAGACTAAAACAACGACTGACGAAAAAAAAATGAAAATAACTACGCAAGTAATCAAGCACGCAAGCACACAGTACTACTATGATGCATGTAATTATCCTTATGCAGTGATTCACGTCAAAGCCCAGTGCCCTGGGTTTCCTAGCTAATGCAGTGCTCACTCTACACCTAACCTAATGCAAGTAATTGCGTCTCAGCGCCCTGACTTACAGTGATTTGATGCGAAACTTAAAGGAAGCAATGTATATTTATTTTATTTTATTTTATTTTAATTGCGTAAGCTCCTTTGGTGTGCTGAGCTTTTCCACTCCGACACGATAGAATTTGATTACTTGAGAAACTACAAAACAAAAAGAAAAATTAGTAACTCAAAACAAAAATGGAAAATAAGAAAAATAAAAACTAATATAATATTTACGAATTAACTAAACTAAGATTTTAAAGCTAAAGGTAGTAATTTGCAATCCCCGGCAACGGCGCCAAAAATTGATCTTGTCAAAATCAAGATATAAAAGTATACTTTACTTTTCAAGGATTTGTAGTGTGGAAGTAAAGGTCGAACCCACAGAGATTGAATTACTAAAACACTTTAATTTTAAAACCTAAATCTAATTAATTAAGAAAAATGGCTTTTGATTTGATTTTAATTAAACTAAGAACAATAAATAAATCTAAACTATGAAAGCGATTAAAAGTTATTTTAAACGATATTTAGAGTGAACCTAGGATTGAAAATCCACCACTAGCTTTATAATAAGGGTATTTATGCATTCAATTAGTTTATTACATTGGATGATAATGGGGAATTGTAGCTACAAGCTCAATTCCTCCGTCAAGAAGATAACTACGATTCAAGCACCAACATAATTCATCTTCGGTTAGCACGGATTCGCCTTTCCTAGGCATGAACTATTCGGCTACTTGATATCACAATTCAATTAAGCACCATTACATATAAATAATCTATACAAGCACAGCAAATATAGATCATTGAGCACATCACATTCAAAATAGATCTAAGACAAGAATAAACTTTGAAAGTAACGATTTAATTAATAGAAGTTCAATTTTATTATTTAAAATCCTCTAAACATGTAATCATCATCCATACAAAATAAAACCAAAAAAAAATATAAATAACACCCTATTACTTGGCTAGGGTTTCATTGAAACCCTAGATCTAGGTTTAGTTGGCCATAGAAGTGATGAACGGCAAGAGGTTGGTGGAGGAGGCCATGGGAATCCTTGGTCTTCTTCTTCTTCTCTTTGCTTTCCTCTCTTCAATGGCTAGAATAATGTGTATATATGGATGTGTATAATAATGTCTAACCCCTAAATTGAAGTAATATGGGGTATATATAGATTTTGGAACAAGTTTTGGAAGCTTTCCGAACCCGAATCGCACTAAAACTGCTATATTTTATAATCTGGACGTAATTAGGTAGTTTCGTTTGCACAGGACTCTTCAGTATAGTGAAATACGCATTTTTGATTTTTTTCATAGGTTGCGCGAGCGGGATGCATGAGCGCGATATTGGGAGGTTGGAAGGTCGCGCGAGCAATTTCTAGACTTCCGCGCGCGCTATCTGGCTTTTTTTAGTTTCTTTTCTTCTGCTTTATCATCCTGTTTAGCCTGAATTACTTAATTTCTTTCAAAACCTGTCAGAAAATAGAAAATGAAGTAAAAATATACAAAAACAGGATAAAAAGTACAAACAAACGTGAGTTAAGGCGTGTAAATAGGACTTGTTCTCTCCTGATCAGCAGGCATATCTGGTTGTGATGTTTCAACAACTTTTGATGATAAATTTGATGTTGCCACATCCGTCTCAGCTTGTACCACATTGGCTGGTACTAGTTTCGATGGTATAATTTGAGCTTGTCTTTCTCTTTGCACCACATGATATTTTTTTGGTACATGAGATGTAACTGGCCTCACATAATGCATGTTATTTGATGGTCGAACAGAATTACTAGCATAAAAATTTCTCGAAAAATTGGCTCTGAAATGAGCCATTGGTCTTGGAGAATACCTTGCTATCATTGGTTCAGCGTGCATCGAGGCTTGATAAATTGGTCCTTTGAACTGTCCTCTCCCAACATTCATAATTAGCTGACGTGGAGATTCATACGAAGTATTCATTCTATTTTGTTCGAATGAAGGTTGTTTATTCTTCCTGCCTGTTTTAGCTTCAAATCTTTCGTCGTAGATCTCAGCATACCTTTTCCCACAACCGATGCATAAGTTTTTTGCATACTTTTGGTTGAAAGTGGGAAATTCAAGACTCTTTTTTGCCATCTCTTCGAGCCTTTTATTTTGGTCCTCTTCTGTTGTCTTTTTCCTATCTTTGATAAGAGTTTCGAGAGAAATGTTATGAACATTGATGGACACTTCTTGCACTGCTGGGAATGGATCTTCGTCGACTCCCATTTGTTTTTCATGGAACTTCAACTTCTCTTTCTTGATCAGGTCTTGGATCCCATTTCGAAAAATAGTACATTTATTAGTTGAGTGAGTCTAGGAATTATGCCACTTGCAATATTTTTACCTTTTAATTCATCATTAGAAGGTAATTTTGTCTCATTAGACAACTTGATTGTTTTTCCTTCTAGCCAATGATAAAAAATTTCATCACGTTTATAAACATTGAATGAATATTTCTTGAATGATCCTTTAGATTTTTATGACTCAGCAGAGATATTTTTCTTCACAAGACTTTTACATGTGAAATGTTCTTTTCCTATTATTTCTACAGCATCTATTTCATAATTAGGATCTTTCTAATACGTTTTTAATGAGGAAGCATTCCTCTCATTTTCTTCTTCTAACAAGGCTTTATATCTAGATACTCGAGCAGTTAATTCGACAAGATCTCTAAACTCTAATGCATCAAACTTCTTTCGAAGTCTAAATTCGAGGCCATTTTGGGCCTGTTTAACAAATTCGGGCTCTGACAAAATGATTTTACACTTTGTTCTAGCCCTCTTGAACCTATTTATGAACTGAGTAGCCTTTACATCAGGTTTTTGACAAAGCCTGGCTAAATCAGCCATAGAAACTTCTAGTTCTGTTTGAAAAAACTGAGTATGGAAAGATTCTTCCATTTATGTCCAAATCTGGATCGAATTAGGAGCCAAATTGATAAACCAAGTGAATGTTGTATCTGTTAATGAATTAGAAAATAGACGAAGTCTAAGATATTCATTATTTCTTGCATCAGCACACTGACTGATGAATTTCGCTATATGTTCAACTATAGATTGACTCCCATCCCCAGCAAACGTAGTAAAGGTAGGAAACTTAAATCCCCTAGGGAATTCGACCCTATCAATCCAGTCAGGATAAGGCTTCCTATATACTAGAGTTTGTACCCCCAAGCCATGGGTCCACAAACTTCATGAATTAAATTAATTATGTCATTTCTCTCCCCCATGTTGGGTGGTTGTTGATGATCGGGTTGAACCATAGGAGGGTTCATCGCTGGTATTGGAGGTGGTTGAGGAACATTATCCATTCTCCTAGGATTTTTGTTTCTTCTACCAACACCTATTCCAGTAGGGTCTGGTTCGAATATAGGATTATTATTTATTCTCCTATTTTGGCCTATTATATTTTCCCTTGGCCTAGGTTCCTCGACATTCATTGGTCTTTACATATGATCTTGACCATGTCCTATATTATGTCCTTGCATTCCTTCAAACATTGGAGTAGTAGGATTAGGGACAGACATATAGAAACTTTCTTGTGAATTACGCCTAAAAGGAGGCCCATTTGCATGAATTAAAGAATTTGGCTGAAATAAGCCATGGATATAATCTCTTCCATTCTGTCGAACCGCAGAAGGATTTCCACTTGGCACCATTACTGGTGCAAAGTGTGGTATGTTGTTGTTAAAGGAAGTGATCAGAGTATTAACGTTATGAATCATGTTTCCCAAATGATCAAACACTGGTGTCAACTGATTCACCAAATCGTGTTGAACTCCTGAACCAACATTTTCATTGTTTGGAATTGGACTTTAATTTTCGACTCCTATTTCTGAGTTTTCATTATTCTCATGATTCCCAGTATTGCTGCTTTGTGGATCTTGGTGTGGAGAACCACCAATTTCAACATTATTGACACCAGTATTGGCATTATCCACAGACTTATTACTTCGAAGGTTTCTATTTGTCATCTTTTGACACTAGGTGTCCACTGGGCGTGCCAAAAATGTTTGGTTGGAAAATTCCTCTAAGGATATAAGTGGAATTATATAAGTGCAAGCGTGCCAAGCAAGTTATTGCCAATGTGTGTGAAGTAATAAATTCCAAACTGTGCCTCACCAGGGAGATTGTGGTGATGTTCGATGCCTTAATTAACAAGGACTTCAAACGTGTAAAGATATAACTAGTTAAAGAACTTCAAACGAAGTAATGTATAACTACTCCTATTTAAGAACAGTAAATGAAAATAGTAAAGTAACAGACTATTTTATTAAGCAAAGTAAACTACAATCTAACCTTGAAGATAACTTCGAAGGTGTTCTAATTCATACTCTAAGGGTATGTTTGGTACGCAGGAATGGAATAAGGCAGGAATGGAATGGGTCCAGGAATGGAATGAAGCTAAAATGGAATGAGAATGGGCTTTCCATTCATCTGTTTGGCTAAATGTCCAGGAATGGAATGCACGATTACATTACAGTGTTTGGTTTAAGTAGTCAACCTAATGGAATGGAATTAAATTTCAATGGAATTGAATTAAATGCAGTCAAATATCCCAATATACATCTATTTAAGTGGGAATAAGTATTCCAAAGGGAATGACCATTCCTGTATATTTGTTCATACCAAACATATGAATAGAAAGATGTGACACCCGCTCTCGCGGCTTATATTTAACATTGTTTTAGCATGCATAATCATGAGTTAATGTTAAATTGATGTGTTATGTGACACTTATTAGAGGTGGGATTAACCCACTAAGTTGATTATGGGTGTCTAGTTGGGAACCCAGTTGTGGCCAGTATGGCAATCCCAAGTTGGGATATGTGTTGTTGGGTCCCAGTTGGGATGGGACATTATATGTGGAATACCCTGTGTGCCTAAATGTTTATTAAGGCTTAAATGATTTATTATCTTATTGTTAATAATATCATGTTATTAGGTGGTGACCACTTTTAGGGTCAATTAGGGGTACCTTATTGTAAATAATATCATGACATTAACCTTTCAACCTTTTACCTTGACAGGGGGTCCACATCGGACTCCCTTCGACTTCATTGGAGCTTCCGCTGTTCTTATATTGTCCATCCATAAAGTCGGGTGAAACCGATCCGTCGGTTTTGGGTGGAGTCAGGTTGGTTTCGGGTAAAACCCGACAAAGAGTATACAACATGCTAAAACACTTTTTATAACATATTTGTACAACCTGTTTTCCACTTTTTGTAAACTTTTACAATAATAATATATTAGCTATTTTATTATAATCCCACATCAAACAACCATACAAATTACAATAACATCAAGTTCATAAAAGACTTGATAAAAAAAATAAAAACAAAAAGCAAAATAACAATAGTAATACTAGAAGTCTAGCATAAGTCTTCAAAAAAAGTATTTATACTAGGGGATGTATATACCGAGTCGGGTCGGGTGGGGTCAGGTCATTTAACACATAAAACCGACATTCGACTCGAAGTTGGTCGGGTCTAACAATTGGAACCCATGACTCTGTCACGCCCCGACGTAGCATAAATATGGAAAGCATTTAATTTCTTTTATGGACCCATAAGTTGCGACAGTTTGAAGGATCGATTCCGACCCAAACGTCGAACAACATAAAACCATAAATCAGAGTAGAACAATCATGGCTTATAAATTTTTTTCTAACTTAATAAATACTACAGCATGGGATTACCTAAAGGCACAGACCGCCTTGAAACAAAATAATAATAATATCTATCTATTACAGTCATCCTTATTACAAAATCAGTTCATTAACTTAAAGCATATAATAATAAATTTCCTCCTCAACATTGTTCTCAGTTTGCGTAATCATACGGGCCAGCTTGATTGTAACCTGAAAAGCCTAGGCACGAATGTCCAGGACGCATCAACGTCGTCAGCTTCAAGAAGTTGGTGAGTATTAAAAACATACGTTTAAATGTAAAACATAATAATTTACTATTTTCCATTTTTCAATTTCATTATTCAACAGGTTGATAACATAGAGATGAGTTCATAGCACATGTGACCATGTATGAGAACAATGCACCAATCTCATCTTACCGACTCTTTTCTCTCGACAAACACAACAACCCACTCTCTCACCCCAGTATCTTTGAAATACTCCGATAGCCACACTTTAGCATAAGGGTGCCAGGGAATGTCCAGTTTGCCTCACACTTTAGAACGGGGTACCAGGGAGTGTCTAATGCCTCACACTTTAGTACCTAATCTGCCTCGTAAATACCGGAGGAAACCTCACGCAGTATCCAGACTCGGGTACCAGGGAGTGTCCGTAGGCCACACTTTAGCACTACCATGGGTGCCAGAGAATGTCCAAGTTCGGCGTCACACACTTTAGCGCTACCATGGGCGCCAGGGAGTGTCCAGTTTTGCCACCGTTGCATTTTAAAGACACTCTAGCCGCAAACTCAAAAACATCACACTTTGGTACACAATTACCAGGGAGTGTCCACAACACAATCTCAACCACATACTCTTTTCCACATTGACCACCACTCACCATGCATGTACAACTGACTCCACATGAATGACATGTGACTTAATACAGAAATATAAAGTACTGGGAATGATACCCATGGATATACGAGAAGAAATCGAATCTTATATGAAACAACTGGTGAGTTCATCAAAGGATGCTTTAATATGCTTTTATCGCCACTAGAACACAAGTGGGTCTACTTTGAGGCAATGCCTTAAAAACAGACTTATAATTTTTGTGCATGAATTACATATTGAAAGAAAGGTCTTTGAGTCTAGTTTCCAACGCTTCAAACGGTGCGCGTTTTCGAGCTTTCTAGAGAAAGTTATAGCCGTTTTACTCAAAGTCGTCAATGCTGAAACATGTCAATCGATTGGTAATCATGCCAATCGATTGATATCAACAGTTTCTCCCCTGTTACGAATTTAAAGCCTATTTTGACCCATTTCTGAATTCTGCTTCAACCAAGACATGTAATATATGGATTTCTTCGTTTTTCCGCAAAGATTACGAATACGTGATCGGTTTTAACTAATTTCAATCGTAGCTCTCGGATTTCACGTAAAACCGAGAGGTGACAAAACTTTAAATCAGCGGTACGTCGCGATACGGATGAATTAAGCCGTAGTATTCGAACCACAGCTTATTGGGACTAAGATCTTTCATTCCCAATTCACAGAATTGATTTTGGTTAACTTTTATAAAAATTCCAATTTCAAAGCTTCAATGGTATATCCATATACACACATATATACACAACTATATATACTGAAATATACATATATACAGTTGGGAGTGAGTTTATAACACTCACAAAGGTTAATAGGGCAGAAAATTAGAGACCGAGAATTCCGCCGAATAATCCGTCGTTATAAATTACCTCCGTTCTCCCCTTGATCTTGATATAAATATATATAAGACTATGTATGTGTGTATGTGAATATCATATATGTATAATCTGAATATGTGTGTGTAACGTGTTTAGAACAAGAGAGGGTTTTGAGATTGAAATTGAGAGAGATTGAGACACTGTGAGAGTTGAGAGATACAAACACATATATATATGGGATTTGCTAACTTACAGCATAGGAGACTTTTAGTGATGAAAAACAAGGTTTTAGTGACGAAATTTTTCGTCGCTAAAAGTTGGAACCTTTAGCGACAAAAATGTCGTTGCTAAAAATCAATTTTTCGTCACTAAAAGGGTTGTTGTATGCTGCTAACTTACAACTATCATGTTGTAAGTTAGCAGCCCCCTATATATATATATATATATAAAAACTGATATGTGTAGCCTCCAAGCAACTCTTAAGAAACGCACGGTGTAGTTGAGCTCACGTGTTCCCACACCCAAAATGCGATATAGTCGCAACTTTAAAACAAAACTGCTATTTTACGGTTGAAATAAAAATACAGAAAATTATATTAGTGTAGGGAATAAATTCCCGGTTTATACAAAAATATAGCTATTGTTTTTAAGACCATAGAAAGCATTTCTATATTTAAGAAAATTACGGTTTGACCCCCAAATAAATATTTCAAATAGAAATTAAATTGAAATAAATATTTATTAATGGAAAAGAAATTACAGGGTGTTACAGACTCCACCCGCAACCTATACAAACCGACTCGAAAGGCTCGGGTTGGTCGAGTCGGGTCGGATTTCACGGGTCATCAATTTTTTTGGCCAGCCCTAGATGCTTGTTAATTAATCATTCATTCCTTTAATTTACTAAAATATAAGTTTTTTAATTTTATTTAAGTCATTGATGGTAAAACCGTCACCGCCTCGATAAAAAATCAACCAAATCCGACTCTGCTACTAATAGGATTGGATCGGGTTTGGTAAACAACTTTATAATAGGAGTAGGAGTTGGGAAGATGCTACTTCGTGCCAAACCCGCCCCGCTGCCATCTCTAATCAAAGTGACCAAACAAGATCAGTATTGGCCATGAAAAATACTGGAAATAAGAAAATAAAATTAAAAAACTAAAAATTAAACAAATACAGAAAATTGTGTTTTTTTTTTTTGCATAAATATAACAAAAATATTTTCCTTTCATAAAATTGGCACCATAAGTGCATAGATCTCGAAGAAAATAAGAAAAAAAAATCATCCAAAAAGGACAAAAAATAAGAAAATTATGGTTGTTTAACTCAATATTATCTGTCTGTCAACAATAATATTGTCTATTTTGACAGATAATATCGAAAAATGGGGTTCTAAATTACTTTTGTTTTTTGGGTACAATTTTTAACTCAAATGCCTACCTCAAACAAATACATCAAATCCAAAAAAAAAAAAAAAAATCACCCAAAAAGGCTAAAAAAAAAAAACGAGTACGTTATGGCAATTTAAAGTTGACAAATAATATTTTATGTGGGTAGCGTGGGGCTTTTTCCAAAATTGAAAAAGTAGCGAGGGGTTTTTAAAAAATGGCCAAATCGTGTAGGTTTTTGGCTAATACACCTAATATTAAGGGGTTTATCACCTAATATTCCTAAATTTTTTATTTCAAAAGTGTTTTCCAACACATACGGCAATGGGTCTATCTATGAGTGAATTCTACGGATTTAAATATTATCAAACAAGCACGTTCAAGTCACGTGCCATTACTAACCTAGTCTTCCAAAAGGCGGGAACACTGTAAATGCTGTTGGGTTCCACGTATATATATACAACGAGAGGGTTTTACAAACTCTATAAAAAAAAAAAAAAATCCTCTCGACTCTCTCACTCTCTCTCTCATTCCCTCAGTCTCTGACTCTCTCTGCAAGTTTGCAAGATCCCTTGATTACTCTACAAAAATGTTGAAAGGGGTGTTCTTGGTCTGTGTTTTCTTGTCGATTATAACTGAATCGGAGGGTAGTTTATTCAATTTCTTTCACTCTTCTGCCGGCATTGATGGAAAACTCCATCATAATATTTACAAAGACAAGTGTCAACTCTTGAGACTCCTCTTCCAGGACTGTTTTATCCATGTATGAATTTTCAACCTTTATTTCATTTGTGTTTATGAATTTTTTTATCTTGTCGTTGATTATCTTTTTCCCCTCTTTTCAGCACTTAATTTTCAATTTTATCAAACATGCCGTTAAAATTGGTAAAACTAACAATATTAATTATCATCGCACGTCCAAGTCATGTGCTGTGAGTTCCTAGTCTTTCAAAAGGCGGGAATGCGTTTGGAGGTTTCCACGTATATATAACAAGGAGAGGGTTTTACAAACTCTAAAAAAAAAAAAAATCATTTTTTCCCTTTCGGCTCTCTCACCCTCTCTGTCTCCTTCCCTTGGTCTCTGTTTTTCTCTGCACATCTGCAAGGTTCTGCCCCTACTGAGTCCTTAATACAAGGGAAGAAATAAAAATAATTAAACAAACTTGTGGATATATTCACACACACTTACATGTATGCAAAACATAGAAGAAAACGAATTAACTAGTATGTTGCATATATATGTATATATATATATATATTTAACGAAGCTGAATGGATGGCAGATAGGCCAGAGGACCGGACTCGAATGATCAAATTAAGTAGAGAGTGAGTTGTCTCCCGGCACTGGCATAGACACTCACAAATAGATCTTGATAAGCTAATTAATCAGTTAATTAATTAATGCTAGCTTGTGTTTGTGAAAGAATATGCCAGACAAGGATGGATCTAGGGGGGGGGGGGGGGGGGGGGGGCGCCAGGGGGCGACCGCCCCCCCTAGATTTGGAAAAAACACTTACTTATACTAGTATTATTCGTAAATACACGTTCTCGCCCCCCCTAAATTTTTTTCTAAATTATTAAGCTCGCCCCCCCTTAGATTTTTTTTTTTAAAAATTGATGTATATATGTAATTTTTGAAAAAGTCTGGTGTATTTATAAATGTTAATTCTGAATTTAGTTTACAAATTGCTCCATACCTTGTTGATTCAAATTGTTTGTATTTTTCTCTCCTTATATAGTTATCTCATTATCAAAAATGTAAAAGTAAACGCTAAAAAATTTTCTTTCAGGGGCGCTGCCCCCGAACCCCCGTATGTTTTCGCCCCCCTAGACTAGATTCCTGGATTCGTCCCTGATGCCAGAGATGGTAGACAACCTCTCTAATAACCACCATTGATAGCATACAAGGGAATGAGAGAGGAGAAGAAGAGGGCACTTTCATGAAGCTTAATTTCTCACGCAATCCTACTTATACTAGAGGATCATTATAGGAAGGACTAAGGAGAGAGGGGTACTTTATAGATGATTATCTATCAAGTTAAAAGGCAATTTTTAATGGTAATAAAAAAATTTGTACATTTTCAATAAATAATTTTTTTAAATTCTACATAGACAGTTTTTAAGGACATTTTGGACAATTGCACTGCAAATAAGCTATTTGACAACTTATGCTATCAAATACCACTATAACTTAATCACTGCTTCATAAAAGTTGTACCAACCAGGTTCACAACTTATTCTAAGTTCTAAAAGCTATAATCTGAAAAGCTAAAAGCTATAAACTATCTATTTAAGCTGCAACAAACAGGCCAATGTACAAACCACAACCAAATCCAGTAAGTATTTTGCTCACTTGTTACTCAAAAGCATTATTTCGTGACTACAGAAATTTTAGAGTACAATAACTTGTAATTCTACATATTTTTCCTGGTAAAACTTAATGTTTTGAATCAAAAAAAAAATGAGATCGATCAAATAGAATCTATCATCTATGTTGACTATGAAATTTTGAAAAAAAAAACCCTAAGATTAAAAGGTTAAAACATACTTTTTTGCACTGATCTAACAAAAACATATTATTTTCCAAAATTTGCATGCAAAGATGCATAGATCTTGGAAAAATTATATATATATATATATATATATAGAGTCAATAGTGTAATAACCTGCATTTTCATTTAATTTCTGGTAATTGCATTTGACATATTTAAATTCAATTTGAATTTCCATGATTAATCTGTATTGTTAATCTCATTTCTTGACTGATCTCATAATTGAAATTACTTTTGGGGTCAAACTGCGATTATATGAAATTTAGCAACACCTGTATTGAAATTTCAAATCTGTCTTTCAAAACGGTGAGAATATTTTCTTTTAATTCTAACTGTATTTTTTTTATAAAACCAGAAAATCACTTCTTACACTAAAATGAATTTTCTGTATTTTTGTGGTGGACACCGCACCCCGAAAATACCAGTTTATGTTCAAAACTGTCCACGCTGTGTTGAACTTCCACAGATTTTGGAAGTGACTGATTTGACAATTGCTTTATTTCCAATTATGGAAAGTAATCATTTGATAGAGTCTTGATTGGGAATGCATTTGGTGTGTATGCTAATTTAAGGCCATAAGCTAAGTTTCCCAAACATTTCAATTTGGCCCCTACACACCTAGGTGACTCTTGGATTAACTGTGTAGTTATCTACATCAGTGTATATACACTTACGTATCTCCTTTTTCTGTGGAATTGAGAACTAAACTCAATTTGTTGAGTATAGGTTACTAAACTTGGCCTCCAAGTTCTCATACTTCTATATAATCACACACTCTATCTCATGCACACACTTTAAAATCTGCATTCTTGGAGTAAACCCAATATCAGAGAGTTAAGGAGAGAGGTTGAGAGTTTAAGTTTCTGGAGAGAGAAAGCTTAATCACCATTGCCAAGCTTGTAGTTGGGCCTCTTATATTCTTATCTTTCAAAACACATACTTTAAATCTCTATCACAGTGAGTATTTAGAACTCACTCAGAATGTAATTCATGCTTTAATTTCTTCATGCTTGTCTGATTTTGAATTCTCCTTTGATGATCATACGTTTGAAATTTCATAGCTTGGAATCAAGATTTTCAAAACTTAACCAAAATCCGTTTTTAGAGATGATTATGAAAGATCTTACATCATAGATGCTATGTTTGAAGTTTTAGAGCCTAATTCATTCACATGAGCAAGTATATTAGAAAATAAGTTTTGATATGTTTTAGTTTTTCATAAAATTGGAGAGCTAGAGTTTGAATCACGTTAAATTGATTTCATATTCTTAATCCTTGTAAGAAAAGGAAGAGATTCATATATTGTATGACATATATAGTCGCAGAATTGAAATGGGTCAATTTAGACCCTGTTTTGTTAAAACAAAGCAGTTCCACGAGGAAGACGAAGCCTCTGCATCATCTCGCGCGCGCGATCGCGCGAGCGGACCGCGCGAGCGACCCCTCGCGCGAGCGACCCGCGCGCGCGAGGCATGCGTCTCCAGGCAGACAGAAAAGTTTATATATATATAATGAAATTTAGGCAGGTCGCGCGAGAGACCTCCCGCGCGAGCGATTCGCGCGCGCGACCTTGGCTTTTCCAGGCAGACAGAAAAGTTTATATATATAAGGAAAATTGGGCAGACCGCGCGAGCGGCCCGCGCGAGCGATCCATCGCGCGAGCGGCCCGCGCGCGCGACTTCTGGCAGTTGTGGTTTTTGTCCATTTTGTATTTAGGGACTATTTGGTTCAACTTTTAAGGACTGATAAGGCTCTATTTGGGAAATTTAGTAAATCAGAACTCTATTCGTTATGTTTGAATAATTAAAACATTGTATTATGACTTATCAATCCCCGTACGTACATTGTTCCCTTAATGCAGTGTTTTGCTTTGTGTTTAAGTTCATGACATTCACATGGGGTCAGTGGTACATGCATGTGGGTGTCAGTCAGTGTGGAAAAGAGTAATGGTCAGTGTGAAAAGAGTATGAGATGAGTACGAGTTTTGAGTTTGAGATTGCGGTTGTAGTTGTGGTTGTGGTTGTAGTTGTGGTTGTGGTTGAGGTTGCGGTTGTGGTTGAGGTTGTGGCGAGGGTATCTTTGAAATGCGACGGTGGCAAATATGGACACTCCCTGACGCCCATGGAAGCGTTAAAGTGTGTGAAGCCGAACTTGGACATTCCCTGGCACCCATGGTAGTGCTAAAGTGTGGCCTACGGACACTCCCTGATACCCGAGTCTGGATACTGCGTGAGGTTGCTCCGGTATTTGCATGGCGGTTTAGGTATTCAAAGTGTGAGGCACTGGACACTCCCTGGTACCCCGGACCAAAGTGTGAGGCAAACTGGACACTCCTTGGCGCCCCGTTGCTAAAGTGTGGCTATCTTAGTGTTTCAAAGATACCAGGAGTAAGATAGTGGGTTGTTGTGGCTGTCGAGAGAAAAGAGTCGGCAAGATGAGTGTGGTGCATTCTCTCATACACGAGTACCTGTTTTCATGAATGAACGACTTTTAATATATTCCTTGTTATTTTATTAAATGAATTCTTTCTGTGGTCAAACCATTGATTTTACAAGATTGAAAATGGAAAAAGGTAAATGGGTATGTTTTACATTCAAAGTCATGTTTTTAATACTCACCAGCTTCTTGAAGCTGACGACGTTGATGCGTCCTGGACATTCGTGTCTAGGCTTTTCAGGTTATGACCAGGAAGGACCTTATGACTACGCTAACTGAGAACGGCTGCTGTTGGAATGAGAAAACTATTTACTTATTTGCTTTAAGTTTACATGTTTTAAGTTATGGACCGTTTTGTAATAAGGATGACTGTAATAGACATTAAGCTATTGTTTTGTTTCAAGGCGGTCTGTGCCTTTAGATAACCCGTGCTGTAATATTGTTTAAGTTAGAAAAATTTTGTAAGCCTTGATTGTTCTACTCTGATTATTATGTTTTGTTGTTCGACGTTTGGGACGGAATCGATCCTTCAAACTGTCGCGACCTACGGGTCCATAAAGGAAATTAAACGCTTTCCTTATTTATGCTACGTCGGGGCGTGACAAATAGAGTCTAGCTCTAGTATGCACTGGGTAAGCGCACTGGGCTTTTAAACCTAAAATATCTGCGGGTCAGTGGGGCGGGGGATGGAGCGTGGGTCAGCGGGGCGCCCAGCGGAATTTTTAGCCTTAAAAGCCCAGTGCGTTCACCCAGTGCGCACTGGATCCAGATTATATATATATATATATCACCCAATATGACCCAAAAAATGAGAAAGTTGTGACCGTTTGAATAGGGCCGGCCATGAGATGACAAAAATTGTCCGAGGCCTCATGCGAACTTTCAAAGGGCCTAAACAATGAGGCCTCTATACAAAGTTTTTGTCACGTCCCGGAACCGCACATAAGATCCTAGGACATGTGGCACGCCACCAAGGCTCCCATTATGCTCCTTTAGGTCCTTTATTAACCATAAATCAAAGTTGTAGAAAGCCTATTCCATGTAAAGCACTTTTAAAACAATTCACATTGACACAGGGCAATCCAGTCGACTGATCGGGGACCCGGTCGACTGGAAATGCAAACTACTGAGAGCATATTTCTGAGAAACTCCTGGTCTGGTCGACTGATTGATCCGTCGACTGAGATTTTTGAGGTCCGGTCGACTGGACGACATCAAAACAGAATGACTCATTTCTGGAACACATTCCGGTCGACTGAACTAGGACTCCAGTCGACTTGATTAATGCAGCATAACCTAATTTTGCAGCAAACCCCTGTTTAAGTCAAGCAACTTTCACATTTACTACACATCACCTGATAAATAACCAAACCCAATAAAGTCGCAACATTCCCAAACATACCAACGTGTCATAAACCTTATATTACAACCACTAAGCTTATCATTCAACTATTGCATAAACTTACATAACTCAAATTACAAAGCTGCTGATTAACCAACATAGTATTGAAGCCATATTACAACTTTAACTAGTTATGAGTTGGAAGTCTAAACTATTAACATAGCTCTTCCAAGCATAAATCTAACCCAACCAAGTTACAAATTCTAGAAAACGTTATAAGTTAACTACATATTTACAGCTATTCCCAAAACCCACATTTCTCGTCAAATCTTTACCGATTTCATTTCTTCATTCTTTCGCCGACTTGCCTTTATCACCTACAATGGTTATTCAATGATCACTACACTATATGACTCTATATCAGCTATATTATCTGTCCCATCACATGGGGACCTCTCATAACTGTCCCAAACTGGGATTGCCACTTGGCCTATCTATGGGTTCCAAACTGGACACCCCTATTCACCTTAGTGAGTTAATACCCACTTAACAAATATAATCACATCATTAATTCAATGCTAATGATGCATGCTAAATACAATTAATTTCTGCTCGCGGGAGCCGGTGTTACATCTCTCCCCTCCTTAAAAAAGAGTTTGTCCCCAAACTCGCTGTACCTCAAGTTTCGAACAAGTACGGGTATTGCTCTGGCATTTCTTTCTCGGTTTCCCACGTGGCTTCCTCAATTGAATGATTCCGCCACAAGACCATGACTAATGGAATAGTTTTTGTCTTTAATACTTGCTCTTTTCGATCAAGAATCTTGACCGGATACTCGATGTATGTCAAGTCTTCTCTGATCTCCAATGGCTCTGGTTTAATTATTTGTCTTGAATCTGATACTTATTTTCGTAACATTGATATATGGAAAACATTATGTACATTGGATAACTCTTGCGGCAAATCTAATCGATATGCCACCGGTCCAAGTCTCCCAATAACCTCAAATGATTCAACATATCTCGGATTCAACTTTCATCGATTTCCAAATCGTACCACTCCCGTTGAAGGCGATACCTTCAAGAATACATAGTCCCCTACTTCAAATTCTATCAATCTTTTCTTTAAGTCCGCGTAACTCTTGTAACGGCTTGAAGCCGTTTTCAACCGTTGTTGTATCACCTTGATCTTTTTTGTAGTTTGTTGAACTATCTCAGGCCCTATTAGTTTTCTTTCTCCCACTTCAATCCAGCAAACTGGTGAACGACATTTCCGCCCGTACAAAGCCTCAAAAGGCGCCATTCCAATACTAGATTGAAAACTGTCATTGTAAGCAATTTCGGCTAAAGGGAAATGCTCTTTCCAATCACCCTTGATATCCAATACACATAGTCGTAACATATCCTCCAATATCTAAATTACACGCTCTGACTGGCCATCGGTTTGGGGATGAAGTGCTGTACTAAAACTCAGTTCAGTACCCATAGCCCGTTGTAATCCTTGCCAAAATTGCAATGTGAACTTACTACATCTGTCAGAAACAATTGATACTGGAGCTCCGTGTAATCGTACTATCTCTTGAACAGATAACTCTACTAGTTTCATCGGGTCATTGGTTTTGATTGGCAATAAGTATGCTGACTTGGTCAATCGATCAACGATTATCCAAACGGTGTCATTCGACTTCCTAGATAAAATAGGGATGGATTGTTGATGGAAGATATAAATTTTGTAAACAAAGAGGTTCGAAAATTGGAAGTGATGAATTTGAAATTTTAAGGAAAACTAATGATGACTAAATGGCTGGGAAAAAAAATTGAGGAAACACTTTACATGGTACCAAAAAGTAGCGAGGGGCCTCTAATGTGGAATTTCTCACCAAATATCCCTATAATTAAAATTTACGAAATAAGGAAAGAAAGTGACTCACAAAATTTAAAAATTTACCTCTTATTTTCAATATTATTTTCCTCACTGGTTTACTTGATAGTGTGAAATAAAAAAATAAATTTAAAACAAAAAAGTGTTTTCCTCTATTTTTTTTTTCCTTTTCTTTACACTAAATCCATGAACCAAACAGAGCATTACTGAGTTTCTGTTTCTCTTCTTTCCACTTTGTCGAACCAAACGAACTATTAATGGAGCCGCAGGGATAATCCAAAGGCTGATCCAACGTCACCACTACCGACCTAAAATTTGGTCTGTTTCAACACTAAAAAAAAAAAGCATTCTATTGTCAAACACCAAAGAAAAAAAAAAAGAAATATACTACAAATTATTTCATGATATTAATTATATTTTTTCCATTAACGAACTAGTACCATTTTAACCAACAAAAGAAGGAGTTTTTGGGATCAAGAATTAACATTATGCATGGTAAAGGCCACAAAAAAAAAAAGGAAATCTACATTAAAACCCCAAAAGTTGTAAGTAATTTACATTAACGTCTACGAATTGAATAAAAGAGATTGACAAACCTTCAAGGATCGAATCAAAATCTATAAGATTTGGGAGTTTAATTATGAGGGAGCTTTGTTGTCAGTCACTTGAGGCATACATCTCTTGCTATATAGTACTCCTACGTACAATGCCCTTTATTAGCTTGAATATAATATTGTCAATACAAAAATAAATACGTATTTGCATTGCATACATCCTAGCTATATATTGATGTAATGAGCAAAGTTAGCACGAGATGTATGCTTCAAATGGTAGGCAACCTCTCCAAGATGATAACCAGAGGGACATTAATGGAGGGGCATGCATATATCTATATCTATAATATATATATATATATATAAATGTATAAATGTATATAAGTGTTTTACATTTTTATCAATCGGTGCACTTTTACTTAATTATTTTCCTTAGAACTTGGAGTTTTAAAAGTTTAATATACCACTTTTTTATTTGTAGTGTGTCCATGCCCCTCCTCACAATTTGATTCAATTTTTTGTAAGCACTATAAGCAGGTCCTCACACATTTATTCAGATCATATTGGTTACTTTGATAAATTCATTTGTGAGACGGTTTCAGTATTTTAGATAAAAAGCAACTGCTAATCATAATCCTCATCAATCACTGACTACCGAAAACCAAAAAAATTGGGCTGACTGTCTCTGTCTCTCTCTCTCTCTCTCTCTCTCTCTCTCTCTCTCTCTCTCTCTCTATTCTAAGTAACCCATTAACCCGTATGAGTCCTACTGTGTACCTTCCTATTGGATACACTATAATGTTTTATGTTGTCCTTTTTCGGTTCACACCATAGATACTAACACAATATTCATCCTTATTTGCAATATATATCAATGTGTTTTCGGTTTTTTTTTGTCTGGAAATACAATATTTCGAAGAGAATTATGGGTGCTATTATTATTTTTTAGTTTGCTACATTAATTAGTTTGGTTTTTGTTTAATTTTGTTTGTTTGTTGCTATGAATATTGTAACATTAATAAGCCTATTTTTGAATTTAGTGAGAGTAAAGAAAAGAAAATAAATACTACAGTCATTGTGAATGTTACAAACTGTGATTATTATTTGCGAGCACGACTTTCAATGAAATGTGATCCCATTGCCTCATGTAAGGAAACACCAAAATTTGAGATATGTTTCTATAGTTCTAAGAGTAATGCTACAACCACACCAAATTTCACACCCAACAATTCTGGCTCTTGATTCTTGTGGGCCCCATGTGTATCCCACACGAGTTCTACACTGGTGAATAAATTTTTTCTTGTTTATAATAAGTTGTTTCAAAAAAAAATTATTCTAATATTGATTCGACAATGCTAGGCACACAATACATACCACAACACATTCCACAACAGGGCTTTAAATGCATGGACCCTATGCTATGTAAGTAGTGCATCGAAAAGTGTGAAAATTTTAAACAGCGCAGTGTACAACACATTTAGAGCTCTGTTGTGGAATGTGTTGTGGAATGTAATGTGTGCCTAACATTTTTCATATTGATTTGGTGAATAAATTTTTCTTGGTTTTTGTCAATAAAAAAAATGTAGCTTTATGAATAAATTTATTGTAGGATCATTTAGATAAAAAAAAAAGGTTATTTTCTAATTTCTAAATGAATAGATTTACCTTAGCAGTCTTCGTTGAATTACTTTTTGCACATGGAACAAAGTTTTTGCAATGTTAAATTATGAAACACACCAAAGACACCAAAATCTAAACATAAGAAATAGTTTTCTTAAATATCTAGAAGATGGTACTTAATGCATTAGATGCAATAAAAAAAACGGACACAGTTGGGACAAGTGTATTGGATTAGATTTAATTGTAATAAATATATTAATATATTACTTTGATTAATATTGTACAACCTTTAAATGTCTTCTTCATATTACCAAAAACCAATGCCTTGCAACATAATACACTTTTTAACAGAAAAATGTAGAAATTCTCACAATATAATTGAGAAATTCTCACTTATGCAAATACGAAGAACACAGCATGTTGTTTATTTTTAGAATAAATCCATCCAAGATAATTTGTAAAACTTATTTTAGGAATATTAATTTTCTTATCCATGATCTCCATGAAAAATGCTTATCATAAACGAATTTGCATATTTAAATAATAAGGAAATGCTTTGATGTTAGGGATATTAATTCCCTTATCCATGATATCCATGAAATATGCTTACCATAACTGACTTTCACACCCATTTTTTTCTCACTTTAAATTTCTTAGTCAAACATTGAGAATTTCTCACTTTTTTTGGTTACTAGAACAATGATGATTGAAAGTGTGAGAAAATTTTATAATTTTCTGGTTACTAGAAATTTATCACTTTATATGTAAGAATTTGTTAGTCATAGCAGAACAGTGATAATTCAAAGTGTGAGAAAGTAGTAAAATATGACAATTTTCTCACTTTTTAGTCATAGCAAAACAGTGATAATTCTTTTTTTTTTTTGAGAGAAAAACAGTGATAATTCAAAGTGTGAGAAATTTCTTACTTTTTCTCATCAATTTGTGTTAATATATTCAATTCTAAAAGTGCCGCTGGCGCGGACACAACTGAGGCAAATATATCGGATTCGATTTAATTATAAAAATCATCCAAATAATATCAAAATAAAGGAAGAATGGACGTTTGCACTTTTCATGTTCTTCATAATTTTAGAGGCTTTCTCCTTAATTTAATTGAGAAGTTTTATAATTTACTGAATACTAGAAATTTATCACTTTATATGTAAGAATTTGTTAGTCATAGTAGAATAGTGATAAAAGAGAGTTGGGAAAAAGATATCTTTATTACTGTACATCCCAGATTATATATAACATTACAAGAAGACCAAAGAAGGAAAGCAAATAAAGTAGAAAAGGAAATAAATAAATCAACATTAATATGGTCAACATGACCTATAAATATCATACTAAAATCCGGGATAAAATCCCTTAATTTCAACACTCCCCCTCAAGCTGTGGCGAAGATATTGACGAGACCAAGCTTGCCGATAGATGACTGAAGAAGTGTTGGACCAATGGATTTAGTGAACATATCTGCGGTCTGATCTGAAGAAGGAACAAAGCTCGGTGTGATGACTCCTGACCGAACTTTTTCCCGAATGAAATGAATGTCAACCTCTATATGCTTAGTTCTTTCATGAAGAACTGAATCAGATGATAACATAATAGCAGATTTGTTATCACAAAATAATTTAGATGGGTCTACCACAGGGAAGCCTAACTCCTCAAGAAGAGAACGGAGCCATAAGAGTTCACATGAACCTTGAGCCATGGCACGGTACTCAGCCTCAGCAGAAGATCGAGAGACGACAGCTTGCTTTTTACTTTTCCAAGAGATAAGATGACATCCTTGAAAAGTACAGAAACCAGAAGTAGAGCGTCTATCACCTTTTGAGCCTGCATAATCCGCATCAGTGAAACAGGAGAGACCTGATTGGACTCCTGTCTTAAAGAAAAGACCAAGACCAGGACAGGTCTTGAGATATCGAAGAATATGATAAACAGCATCAAGATGTGAAGTACGTGGTGAGTGCATAAATTGACTCACAACACTAACAGCAAAAGTCAGATCCGGTCTTGTGTTCGTCAAATAGATGAGACGACCCACAAGACGCTGATATATCGTGGGATCTGGTAAGGACTCTCCTAATTCAGCAGTCAACTTATGATTTGGATCCATAGGAGAAGAGGCAGGTCTACATCCAAGCATACCTGTATCTTGGAGGAGATCGAGGGCATACTTTCGTTGGGATAGCGAAATGCCTTGGCGGGACCGAGCCACCTCAATTCCAAGAAAATACCTCAGAGGACCCAAATCCTTAATGTCAAATGATGTTCCAAGAGAACGCTTCACTTGTACAATACCAGACGCATCATCTCCTGTGATAATAATATCATCAACATAAACAGAAATAATGATACATTACCCTTTGGAATTACGACGAATAAAGCAAGTATGATCGGAGTGACAGCGAATAAATCCCATAGTAAGCACCACATCACTAAACCGGCTGAACCATGCACGAGGAGACTGCTTCAATCCATATAGAGATTTGCGTAGGCGACAGACTTTCCCCGAATTCTCCCCCTGAGCCCGAAAACCAGGAGGGGGATCCATATAGATAACTTCCGACAAATCACCATTAAGAAACGCGTTCTTGACATCAAGCTGATGAAGAGGCCAAGAATAGGAAGCTGCCAGAGAAACAAGAAGCCGGACCGTAGTAAGTTTAGCAACCGGGGCAAAAGTAGCCCCGAAATCTTTACCTGGAACCTGGGTGAAGCCCTTAGCCACAAGACGGGCCTTATATCGGTCAATGGTTCCGTTTGCCAAATACTTAACACTGAAAACCCACTTGCAGCCCACTGTTCGTTCACCAATTGGGAGAGAGACAAGATCCCAAGTTTGATTATTCTGAAGGGCACTCATTTCCGCTTTCATAGCGGCCACCCACTTTGGATTCTGAAGAGCTTCATAAACAGAGCGAGGAATGGAGACAGAATCAAGTGCACTAACAAATGAGCTAAATGGATATGACAGACCCTGATAAGAGACATACTTAGAGATTGGATGGTTAGTACTACTTGAAAGAATATAGCGGGAAGGAGGGCGACGAATACGAGTAGGATAACGAGGAGAAGCAACATCAGAAACTAAAGGAGGAGAAGAGATACCTGATTCCGGAGAAGATGATGGCACGGGGTCTGGAGCGCGGGAACGACGAGAGTATACCTGTAAAGGGTCATTTGTAATAACCGGGGGCAAATAGTCACTGGATTTGTCACTGGGTACATCAAGAATAGGCACAGGACGAGGAAGAACAGAAATATCATCATCTACAACATGTTCGACCGGAGTTTCCAAAGAAGAAGTACCTGGAAAAAATGGAACTGTTTCCAAAAAAGTGACATCCAAAGAGTGATACAAATGACGTGCGACATGATCATAGCAACGATATCCTTTGGACATGGAGGAATACCCCAAAAAAACACACCTAACAGCCTTATCATCAAGTTTAGTACGTGTAGGGCTGCGATTTTGGACAAAACAAGTGCACCCAAAAACCCGGGGGACAATGGGAAAGAGTGTACTTCCAGGCTTAAGGACATGAAGAGGAGCCCGGCCTTGTAGGATACGGCTAGGGGTACGATTAATTAGGTAAGTAGCCGTAAGGACAGCAAAATGCCAAAAAAACTTGGGAACATCCATACCACGTAAGAGACACCTAACAGTAGCCATAAGATGACGATTTTTACGTTCGGCCACCCCATTTTGTTCGGGGGTGTAAGGACACGTGAGTTGTTGAAGGATTCCCCCTTTGTTAAGTTCGGCCCGGAATTCATTAGTAATATATTCCCTACCATTATCAGACCGAATATTACGCACAACAGTATGAAATTGAGTTTTAATCATTTGAAGAAAATTCCTAAAATGAGAGAAAACCTCAGATTTTTTCTTCAGAAGGTAAACCCAAGTACAACGAGTATAGTCATCAATAAATGTAACATAGTATCGGTGCTGTGACATGGATGTGACAGGGGAAGGTCCCCACACATCGGAGTGAATAAGGTCAAAGGCACTAGGTGCCCGATGCATGCGAGGAATATAAGAAGTGCGAGTGTGTTTTGACAATTCACAAACTACGCATTTAAAATGAAAATCCTTACAAGCTTTATTTAATGGAGGAAACAACCAACACAAATATTGAAAGTTGACATGGCCTAAACGAGCATGCCACAAATCAAGAGTTTGCAAAGAAAACACATATTTATTTGAATCAGGCAAAACAAAATTATTAAGAGCAGGTAACACGGAAGCTTGAAGACTGGAAAATGGCTTTGGCACCGAAGGATCACTGAAGTAGTAGAGACCGTCACGCTCAAACCCCCTGCCAAAAATCTTCTTCGTAGTCAGGTCCTGCAAATAACACGAGTGAGGTAAGAATACAACAGAACAGTTATGATCTTTGACAAGACGATTAACCGAAAGCAAGTTAAAATCAAAATTGGGAACGTAGTACACAGAGGAAAGGGTGATATCAGAAGATAATCGGGCATCACCCTGACTACAGATAGGAATAAAAGATCCATCCGCGATACGAACAAACTGTTTAATGGAGGTAATAGGTGAGGTGAAAACAGAAAGCTCACCAGTCATATGATTATTTGCCCCAGAATCGAGAATCCAAGTAGGATGGCCTGACTTACCATGAAGGGCAGTAGGAGTACCTGCAGCAATAGCGGCCGTGGGGCCAGAGGATGAAGGACCAGTGGATGAGAGAGGAGCTCCCAAACCTACATGTAACTGAAGCTGAGCAATCTGAGACTGAAGTTGACTATAGTCTGGTGGAGGAGGAAGCATCTCAACAACCGCTCCTATACGAGGAGCACCCCGGCCGCGACCAGTCCCACGACCAGCAGGACGAGTCTGAGTAAACTGCCCTTTCAATTCTGGGTGAAGGGTAAAACAACGATCTATAGAGTGACCCGGTGTACGGCAGTGCTGGCAGTAAGGACGGTTACCTCCAGGACGAGCACCAGAAGAAGCCGGAAAGGCCATCTGGTCAGGGACAGGTGAAGGAGAGGGCCTAGGATCAGGAGCAGATAGTAGGCGACGACGTCTTTCATCACCATCAACAGTAGCAAAGGCCTCAAATAAAGAGGGCAAAGGGATGGTATTCAGAATCTGAGTGCGGAGGGCCTCGTACTCGGGTTTTAGTCCCATCAAGAACTGGTAGGTACGACGGCGATCAAGTCGCTTAACTTCAACATCTCCATCATTAGGAAAATCGGTGATGGGTTCATACTGGGCTAACTCCTCCCACCGACTCTGCAGATATCCAAAAAAGTCAGAAACTGACAGCCCCAAAGTGGCTTGGGAAGCATGAGAGACATCCTGGTAGAGCTCAAAAATACGTGAATCAGAATGCGCATGATCATACATCTTCTTCAAAGCTGTCCAAAGGCCATGAACGGTATCATGATACATAAACATATTATAGATCCGTTCATCCATTGAATTAAACATCCAGCCAAGAATAATACAGTTATCGGTGAACCACTCCTCAAACTTCGCGTCCGATTCCGCGGGCTTAACCTCCTTCCCAAGTAACCACCCGATTTTCCGTTTGCCTCCAAGGTAGAGGCGAAGAGAATTAGACCATGCGTGGAAATTTTTGCCATTGAGTAAAACACTAGTGACCCGGTGAACGGGAGTCGAATGAGACACAGCAGGAGCAGTAGGGTTGATTGGGTCAACGATCTTATCAGACATGATACTGTGGAAAAACTAGACAGAGGCTGCTGAAATACGCACACTGATGTTGTAGAATCAACAGTCACGGCCGGAAACTCGGCAAAAGAAACAATAGCAACCGGAAACTCGGTCACGGCCGGAAACTCGGCAAAAGACGGGGGCAACCGGAAACTCGGTTACCCAGACTGAAGCGGAGAGCACGATACGGGTGCTTAGTTCATCACAAACAGGCCCTTACAAGGGCACGATAGCAGCCGAAGAGCTGCAACACCAAGCCGGAGGCTTGGGAAGCTGCGCCGCTGGAAGGAGGAGCCCTAGGGGCTGCGGCGCAGGGGTTGGTGGTGGGTGAGGCTGTGGTTGGGCTGTGGTGAGGGCTGCGGTGAGTTGTGGTGGGGGTGGAGGGTGCGGCGCAGGCTGTGGTGGTGGCTGGTTGTAGCGCAGGTGTGGTGATGGTGGAGAATCGTGTGTGAGGCTCTGATACCAAAAAGAGAGTTGGGAAAAAGATATCTTTATTACTGTACATCCCAGATTATATATAACATTACAAGAAGACCAAAGAAGGAAAGCAAATAAAGTAGAAAAGGAAATAAATAAATCAACATTAATATGGTCAACATGACCTATAAATATCATACTAAAATCCGGGATAAAATCCCTTAATTTCAACAGTGATAATTCAAAGTGTGAGAAAGTAGTAAAATATGACAATTTTCCCACTTTTTAGTCATAGCAGAACATCGATAATTCAAAGTGTGAGAAATTTCTTACTTTTTCTCATCAACTTGTGTTAATGTATTCAATTCTAAAAGTGCTATTGGCGCGGACACAACTGAGGCAAATATATTTTATTCGATTTAATTGTAAAAATCATCCAAATTATATCAAAAATAGAGGAAGAATAGACGTCTGCAATTTTCATGTTCTTCATAATTTTAGAGACTTTCTCCTTAATTTAAGAGTCATGAATCAAATACTCTTCTAATATTGTATTCCGATCATACTAGACTTGATTGATATTACATAGATAACATTCAAGCGATCTATTCAAGGTAATCACTACTCCTTACTCTTTCATTAATTCTATCAAACTACTTGTAAATTTCATTTGCATTAACTTTTTGTAATTTTATATGTCATTGCATATCTCGAACAATTTACCGCACGATTTTTGCAACAATATAATTGTTTGAGTATTCCATTTAAGACTTATTTTAGAGTTATAATTTTTAGTTATTAGAATATCCACTACGACTTTGATTTGATTATCTTCTATGATAAAATATAGTAAGAGAGAGATTTGATTTGAGGACATTCTATTATTTGAACATTTGTCGCATATTTTTTGTTCAATTAATGAATGACTGGTCAATACCTATTTGATCAAAAAATTATTTTGTTACAAAGAACAAATTTGCTCTCTCAAATTTTGATCACCCATTGGCCATTTCATTTTCTGTTTATGGTTTAGTTACATAGATAATCAACATGGTACTCTTTTGTGCTATAAACTCAATATACCTGTATAACTTTGAATTTACCATAATAAAAGAATACAAGGTCGAACAGTTTTCTTAAAGATATATATTGATAATAATTATTCATAATGTAAGTCGCACTCAAAGACTACTCTGATATGTGTTAATTGATTGAAATTATATATTCCATCAATCAGAGTTTTATCCACAATGTGATTTCTTGATTTAATTTCAAAGATTGAAGTATGCACGGCAAAATAAATTGTATAAAGATGGACTCCCTATTTGGAACTAATTTTAACACTTAATCTCCATATGGGGCTATTTTGAGAGAAATTTTAACAGTTTTCATTGTAATTTGAAACTAATTCTCATTTAATACCGGGCCCCACTGCAATTTTATGCAATGGGAGAGGAGGGTGAGCAATTTTTGGGTAAGCAAAAATGTGTTCTAAAATATTATAAGATCCATATTTGATTGAGTAATGTGCTATGCTTCCCAAAAAAATTTCCCAAAAGTATTTCCCAACACATGTGACAGTGGGTCTAGTTGATTTTGAATGGTTGATGTTGAAGTGGTCCTACCATTAATGAAGAGGGGCTCACTACCACATGTGTTGGGAAACACTTTTTGGGGAAAAAAAATTTGGGAAGCATAGCATACTCTATTTGATAACTTCCATGTACTTACTTTAGCATATTACTCTTATGTCAATTGCAAATTCAAAATAAAAAGGATGTCATTCTCGTGCAACACACGTGCTATAAAACTAGTCTATATATATATATATATAGACACACACATACAGACATTTATACACCGACTCAAACAATATACCGTTCAGATTTTGGTGTATTTTCTTGAACTTGAAGTTATAAGGAGATATGAATGGCTAATTTCTTGTTTGTTACGAATTGCTTGTTTTAGATAGGGGCAATTAACAACCTATACAATTAATACATAATAGAAAAATTAATTAGCAATCCCTTAAATGAGCAGTATTATGCAGTTAGTCCAGGCGTGTTTTTTAATACAAGAAGTACAATTTTTTATTTTTCAAACTTTAAAATGCTATAACTTTCAAATCACAGCTCTAATGTGAATAAAATTTATATATCTGTAATCTAGAAAAGAAATCTATCAAACTAAAAAAAAAAAAAAAGTTGACATGATACTATCTTCAAATATATATATATATATATATTTTTTGGAATTTGATGATATGTTACTGTCTTTACTTGGACATTATTGTAAAGAGTAAATATGAAAAATTGGCCATAATTTTGCATTTTTGGTTGATTTGAACAAATGTCACTGTCATTACCTGGTAGCATTATAATGGCAATTACATTTCACAGCGACATTTGCTAAAATGGCCATAACTTTGCAATCCTGTGGTTATTTTGGACGATTTTTTTTGAGCTATTTTTTTCGAAATCTACGCAATAGAAGTGTTGATTTGACAATATATATATTGTTTCAGTATCCGTGTTAGAGCTGCAAAATAACATTATTATTATTATTATTTTTTTTAAAAACAAGTTTTTTATAGCCAATATGGATATGGTTATGTAGATTTTGTTTTGTTAATCACGGATATATAAAATTTATCGAAAACCGACTTATAGTTGAGAGTTATGGCATTTTAAACATTGAAAAACTAAGAGGACCTATGACATTAAAAAAAAAAAAAAACCGGGCTGGACTGTTGGCTTATTTAAGACATTTACAAGGAGTTGTGGCCAGCTGTCCCTACATTATATGATATGCCTATATCCTAATCCAATCCTATACCAACTTAATGGTGGGCTTCGGCCCATTTCATATCAGATAAAGCCTATTTGCCACACACCTCTCTCTGTCTTCCTGGAAAAAAAAAAAAACATAGAAATATGAGCAATGCTATGCTTTCCAAATTTTTATTCCAAAAGTACTTCTCAAATAATGTTGTAGTGGGGTCAGGGTCTAATACAGTGGGACCAGTTGAATTTTGATTAGAAGTTATTTACATGGCCCCACTGCCACATCATTTTGGAAACACTTGGGATAAAAATTTAGAAAGCATAGCATTATTTAGGTTTAATTACAATATATACCCTTGGAAGTTTGGTCCCTATAGTTTTAGATGCATCAATTTGATTCCTGAAGTTATTAATTAGGGCTTAGTTTGGCCCCCATGCGCCCCCATGTGGTTTTTTAAAAGTGGCTTATTAAATTTATCATTGAGTTGTTTGACAATTTTGTACAAGTGACACATTACTCTTCAAAAAAATATCATGAAATAATAAAGCAACATTGAGCTTTTAAAAAACTCCATTCTAGAGCTTTTAAAAGCCCCACACCCACCCCCCCCCCCCCCCCTAAAAAAAGCCTCAAGTTCAATTTTTGCAAAGCTCATAAACTAGTCACCAAATGAATAAACATAGATTTGTGCTTTAAAAAAGGAGAAACAGCAAAATGGGGGCCAAACTAAGCCTAGAAGCAATGTGGTCAAAATGTTCAATCATGTGGGAAAAGTTGCCAAGATTTACGCACATGCTATGCACTATCACACTTTTTAGGGGCAAAAATGAAACACCAGCAATGAGTGAATTCTTACAATGTGGGAATTTCGGACCATGTTGCTTCTATTTAAAAACTACAGAGACCAAACTGATGCAATTGAAACTAAGAAAACTAAAATAAGACATGGACCAAACTCTAGGGGTATATTTTGTATTTAAGTCAAATAATCATGTAGCGTAATGAATTAACAGCGATTAAAAAGAAAAACTGACTGTACAATAAGCTTTTTTTTCCCTCCCCTTTACAAAACTGGGACTAACTGTACATCTGTGAACCAAAAACCTCAGAATGCAATCTCTTGAAAACTGTTTCAACAGATGAAAAATCAATGTCAAAACCATAACTCTGCCCTCCATAGTGCACATAAAGATATCCTTTAAAGGCGGCGGCAAAATCTCTGAATTTCTGGGAAAACTGAAGTGGGTGGTAAAGGCATCTCTCTCTTCTTCAAAGAGTCATAAACATCAGCTAACAGAAGCCAAATAAGATCAGGGTCCATCGACGCAAGTCCTATTAAGGCCTCCACCGATGCATCACGCAGCCCAATAACACTGCTACAAGCCACCCCCACAACAAGACCACTCACCTTTTTAAGTACCGCTTCCAATGCCGAAGCACTCCTTTTGCTCCGCAATAACTCGGCAATCATGTTGAGCTCCGCCACCTGGACTTTCAAACTTGAAATCTCGGCTATTGGATTCTCCGAAGTAGTAGTAGTACTTCTGTAAGGAAGCTGTAAGGTGGTTCTTTCTTCTTTCGGTATGGGTTTCTTCTTTCTTCTTTCGATATGGGTTTCTTCTGAAAAGGTGACGTGCTTAGAAGTTTCCAGAAGTGGGGCCCTTCAACATGGAAGCGGCGAGAAAAGAAATCTCCACCACAGATATGGACTACGTTGCTTACCACACCTGAACATCTCCGCACAGCCTGCATAGATATCAAAGTTAAAAAGAGCATAATTCCACATGCAATTATGACGAGAAACAGTATAACAAAGAAGAGTAATGCTATGCTTCCCAAATTTGAATCTCAACTTTGGTTCCCAAGTAAAGCCAACTGGGACCCATTTTTGAGAAGCATAGCATTATTCAACAAAGAAATATTCTACATAGAATAGCTGAAGTTACTGAACCCAATTTCACTGATCACCAGATTGTTTTGCATTTCAGAAAAGAGCATATGAACCAAACTTGAAATAGAGACTACCCCTCTGAAAGAGTTGTATAAAGAATCCTCAGAGAGACAATTGTACATAGACTATATGCTACTTCAAGAAAATAGACCATGAAAGTAAAAGATCACATACCACGGGGTTCTTATTTCGGACACAGGAGACCAAGAAAGGCCAAATTTTATTCACTGCGGGAAGTAACCTATTCTCATTGGTTCCATCATCGGTTGAATCCAAAGTATCCTTGAAATTATGATATGAACACAACTCGAACACTCGATCCATTGCCTCTTTAGTTTCGTTCTCATGTTTGTAGGCTTCTTCCACTTTCGCAAGGGCCAAAATGCCATCCTGAAACACAATGACCACCAAAATGTGAAAACATAAAGTCTAAAATTTGCAATTTCAGATAGGCTCAATGAATAATATCCGAATGCATATTGATAGCTCAAAAGGCTCAATGGTCAATATTTTACTGCATGAGAGGAGGAAATATGAAAAGTCTGTAGCGAGATGAACATACCTCAACTATATCCACTGCTACCAAGCATGCTCCTAGCTGCTCTGAAGCAAGAAGAGGGGTTGCAGCTGTTAAACATGAATTAACAATGGATCCAACTGTTTGTCTATATCTCTTCGAATCATTCAACTTGAACAAAATCTCCTCCCATTGCTCCATAGCCATTTCATCATCATTGGAGTAGGTTGATACCTCTGGTTCTTGACAAAATATCAAGGTAAGTTTAGAAGTTGGTCAGTGTCACAATAGAAGTTTGTCACTCTCTCTCTCTCTCTCTCTCTCTCTCTCTCTCTCTTTCTCACACACACACACACACACACACACACACACCTGAAATTTTGTAAATGATTATGCATGCCCAGGAAAACAAAAAAAGAAAATATTGGGCAGGAAAAATATCTCACAAAGGTACGCCTGACCCAGATATACAATCAAATGCAATTCAACTACAGTGAACTCACCTGATTCGAGGGGAGCCATTACTATCACTATCCTCATGTAATGTTGAGCATCTGGAATCCTTTCCTGCTTTCTTTTCCAAAGCCGAAACCTTATACTTGACATCCTGAGAATAAGACACTGCTTGAGTAGGCAGTGAACAAGCTTCGCGCTTGAGTAGGCACTTTGATGCCTTGGCAATTTCTGCAACAGCGTAAAGCATAGGACGCATTTTATGACAATGTATTTTCTGCATAAGTGACTATATTTCTTTGATATGCAGGAATCTAATGTAAATGATACTCAAAACCTCCCTAATATTGTGCAATGACAACAACAAAAAAAAAAAATGAAAAATTGAATATTCTGTCTTTTATTTTAAAAAGTACATATAGCTCCAAAATTGATGGTAAAGGAAGAAAGAATATTTTTTCTTTTATTATTTTTAGTAAGCCACAGTAGAGTGAGTATAGGAAACCACAACGAAAAACGAACTTAAAACAGGATTTACAGTGATGCTGGATTCAAAGAGAACTAAACACATCTAGGTGGATCCTCACTCTTTTAGGGAGATACAGACGACGTCGGACTAGTGAGGGCTAGAGATCCAACTTTAAATTTTTTTTTCTTTTCTGCGATGTATGATATCTATGATTCTTGTTAATTCAAGAGGAGTTTATGAATGCTGTAGAAATTTTGAAGGTTACATGTTCTATATACATGAAATTCAATTCAATGTGAATGCTACAGAGTATTGAAACATATTCTCTCTCCCATCTATCCTTCTTCTAAATATTTGCTTGTACAAATCTCAGATCTTTATGGGAATGACAACAAAGATCGAGGAAAATAGTTGCAAAAAGAATTGATGCAGCAAAAACAGAAAAATATTTCCTTGTCATTTTCTGTTTTCTGTTTTTGTTTTCGTTTTATAGAAAACGAAAATTGAAAACACGTTTGGTAACGTTTTTATTTTTTGTTTTTAAAAAACGTTTTCAAATTTTGGGTAAAAAATGAAAACACCAAAAGTCGTTTTGAGTTTCCTGTTTTTGTTTTTTTTTTTAAAAAAAAAAAAAAACCAAAACTGGTTTTCGTTTTTAAAAAACTGAAAACTCAAAACAGGAAACGTTACCATGCGTGCCCTAACCTTTAAAAAGGGAATAGTCAAATCTGGGTGCTGATGCCTGCCAAGAATCTCAAGTTCCACTGAAACTGCACGCATCTGTACAATTCCACTATATCAGGCCATGAGCAATACGAGTCAACTTCTTAAAAATATTATTCATTAACGCAAATACGACAAGGAACAGAATAATGTGATAATAAATTAAACACATTAGAAGCTTTAATTTTAGAACATGAGACAACGAAAAATTTTAGATACTTATGTAGAAGTAAATGAACTAATTTGACAGGAAAAGAACCTCCATAGATGAAAAAGCTAAGAAGCACTAGTGCGGCATATTCGGTGAAGCACGCGCACTTAGTGCGTGTGGAGTGCGGACGCGGCTTTAGTGCGCCTTTAGTGCGTATGGACTCCATTTCAGTTCGTCGCCATTTTTGAGTGCGGCGGAGTGCGGCAGATTCAGGGAAAAAAAAAAGAAGAAAGGGGAAGAAAGAGGTACCTCTTCGATTCAGTTCTTCTTCTTCTTCTTCTTCTTCTTCTTCTTCGATTCAGAGTCAGATTCAGTTCTTCTTCGATCTTCATCATCATCATCTTCTTCTTCTTCGTCGATTCAGATTCAGCTTCGTCTTCTTCGATACTTCTTCTTCTTCTTCGTTTCGTCTCTCTCTCTCTCTCTCTCTCTCTCTCTCTCTCTGCGTAAAATGAGCCCTAGAAAGCCTGGACTCTTCATATGGTTTCTTTAAAGAAGCCCTTGACTTAATAAGCTTTCTTTTAAACCCTTCCTTTCTTCTATATTTATACTTTAGCCCCAAATTATTATTTTTATGTATATATAATTATATTATTATATTTGAAATAAATAAATATTAGTAGAACAGTTTATGTATACTACTATATAAATGTTATATAAAATATATTTTTAATATTTTACATAAGTACCCCTGCAGCACTCGCACCGGTGATTTTGGGAAAATTGCCGAACTCCCCGCACTCGCGTCCCCGTCCTCGCGTCCCCGCATCCGCACTGGTGCTTCCTAGTGAAAAAGTAGAGAAAGATTTAGAAGTTTGAGGGCGAAAAGGAAAGAAAAGAAAAACTACTAAAGAAAAATAAAATAAATAGAGCTCAAGCAGCTTAAAAAGAACATGATAGTTTCTCGAGTATTAAAAATAACTTCTCTCAGAACAAAACTAACAAAGAAAAACGCAACTTAATCATCTAAAATCGGTAATAACAAAGTGGAGTGCAATAATCATACCGGCTCCTCCAACAGCGGCAATATCTTGTGAGCTACTCCTATATAGGAAAGCATGGAAGCCAGCACATTTGGCGTATGAGGATTAAGATCCAAATGACGCAATTGCCGACATATGGAATCTATCACATAGTCTGAAAATGCCAAAACCAGGTGTCCTACCTGCGAGAGTTTATCTCAAATTACTAGCTGACCACAAGACGCATAGAAAATTGTAGATCCGTACCATGTCCTCACCGTTGGATAGGCAGACGTAGAAGAAATGACATGTAAGACAGCATCACAAGAACTTCTAATATGGAAATTCGAACAACTAAGATTCTCCAGAAACACATAAAGAGATGAATGAAGAAATCCACATGACGAGAATTCTTTTCCAAGGCACATATTAAAGATGCCTATCCCATGAATAATGACCTGTCTAAGAGAAAAAAAAAATATACATCAGTTACAATCATTCCAAACATATGATATCAAGCTAATGCAATTGGAAGAGACTGAAAGAAGCAATATTAATGAATGAATACCTATATATCTATATATTTACCCCGCGTAGCATAATATTGTCACGGAATAAGTGCAAACTAACATCTTTGACTTCACTGTGAGGCAGGTGAAGATAAGATTTATGCTCTATTGGGATATCCCAAACTTCAGGTGATTGATATTCGTGTAGTATACTTCCAACGCAATCAATGAACTGATGCCTTGCACCACTTTCCTGGCAAACGTTCCAAATGGACTTATTAGGCACCGAATGTTCAAGTTGGCAAGTCTGAAGCATATCATATCCTTTGCTATGTCCCTCTATCTTCTCCCACCTAATACTGGAGTTCTGAAACATCATTTCTAAATCATCAACTGCTTGATCTGATATACCATACATAATCTCATTCAGTATACATGCTACAGTACTAGCTTTGTGCACTAATTGACCTGAACCAGTTCTATTATACCAAGATTGCCAGCTTTCCGTACCGTAATCCCTTATCCGGACCTCCGAAACCAAATTACGGAAGTAATCTAGCGGAATATCAGTGATAACTGATAAAGACCAACCATTTCCCAAGTCTGATTACAAGCAAAAACAGCAGAGAACTGCCACATGAGTTCATAGCAGAAGGAAATAAATTCAAACAAACAAATTAAAATTGAAGAGCTAAACAACCTGTCATCAATGCTAAACCTACAAGCCTAAGGATCCAAGCAAGAGCTTCGTATAATTTCTGACTACCAACATAAGCAAACCATGGTGGCATGCGTGGAAGCTCATATTCCTTCGGTACATTTCCTGAAGGGTGTAGTATTTTTTTGCTTTGATTACTTGAAATGTTGGAATCTCCAGAGGTAACAGTCTCTATGATAGTGCCAGCTTTAATCTCAGATATAGAGGGCAGGTACCCCATTGAGGAACGCCTTGTTAAAATGAGCATATCAAGAGAGCCCGCGAATACAGAATTCTGACTCAAACAGAGTGCAAAAACATCCAAGAAACGAGCAGTTGTTACCTAGACATTCCATACAAGAGATCAGCACTCATAAAGATACAGAATTTGAAAACAAAACCTCCCTCCAACTTTGTCCCAACTTCCTAACAAAAGAGAGATGCGTTGATGCATATATTTCTAAGTGTATTTACAGACAGTAGAACATGTACTTAAAATTTGGAAACTACTGCGAGAAATTCCGAGAACCGTAAGAGTTCAACATTGTCCCAACTTCCACACAAAATAGAGACGTGCTGATAAATATATTTCTAAGTGTATTTACAGACAGTAAAAGTTGTAGAACATGTAACTAAAGTTTGGAAACTAATGCGGGAATTTCCAAGAACAGTAATAGATGTACTTATGTAACGGTAAAGCACAAAAGAAGTGGCACATACAGGAGACCGAAATAGGTGATCCACCACAAGTCGAGGACCAGAAAAGTAAATCACTACAAGCAATTCTTTGCATGTGACACCGCAAGTGATTCCTCACTTCCAAGCACAATATTTGGAAGCTTCTCAACGAGCCTATAGTCAGATCAAGACCAACAAGTTTATTGTTTTCAAGACAAAATTGACAGTTTTCAGTAAAGGCTTTTTCCTATTTCTGGAAACGAAATCCTAACCTGCTAAAGATTTCAGAAAGATCATTTTTCACAAGATGGTTCCCATCTGCCGAAAGCAAATATCCAAGGAACACCTGCGCATCTTTAGACACCTCTTCAGAATCATCAAAGACCAAAACACATAAGCACTCCTGCATTAGAGACCGATAGAAACAGAATAAGCCCTCATTGTCAACCAAGTCAAACAAATCACCTTGACTATTTCATAGATCTGAAAAAGACCTTTCAGCAAGTCAACCAAACAAATCAAACTTTCAGTGAGACTAAATGTGTTAGAACATCAATTGTACTTCAAACCACACCAATAGCATCATTCTGCTTTCCTTTAGTGTGTAATTGCATTTCGATAACAGTCCTCATATGGCAGCCAAAAGTCCTCGTCTCACCTTTTTAGTTGGATGAACACAAAACTAACACACATTTAAATGATTTGGCAACTAAAGAAAAAAATTAACAGTTACATTGAAAAGCCTGAACTGAAACATGATGGCTATAAAACATTTTTTGATATAACTACCTTAAAAGTCAGTTAAGAACCTACATTTGGAAAAGTTGCAGATAAAAGCTTATCTACATGAGCTGCAGTTTTCACAATCCAATCTTTCGTGCGATTCACGTGAAAAGATCCAATCAAGTTGCCAGACTCAATACCACCCTCTTTCTCTTTGAAACTAACGGCAGAAGCCACTGTTAAAGCTCCATTACTTGAATCTTCCATCAAAACTTCATTTTGAGATTGAGATTTTACAGGCAATTGACGGAGTTCCTCCAAAAATGACTGTGGGGACTTGTCTTTATTTGATTGAAATCCAGAAAAAGCATCCAAGGACAGACAGCATCATTCTGGAGAACTATTATAAGGAACTCAACCACACCTCTTATAGCTTGGTCAATGGCTTCTACACGTCCAGATGCACCACTAATCATTGTTTTCGATACATGCAAAACTTTGGCAAATTGAATAACACCAAGTAAGAAGAAAGCTAGTGCATATGCTGTACCAACCTGCAACAAAGGTATAACACAGTTTGTCATCGATAGAAGTCATGCGATTTCCATATGTGAAGCTATGGATAACACTTAGAAAATCCAAGCAAGTTTTAGGAATTTCTTAATTGGAATAGCACAAGCTCTTATATATATATATATATATATATATAGAGAGAGAGAGAGAGAGAGAGAGAGAGAGAGAGAGAGAGAGAGATTTACATGTGTGTATATTTATTATAAAACAGCCTATCTTTCTGCTAGACAAGCATGTCAGTAAAGCCAGCAATAAGCATTACGAAGAGATACAAAATCCAAAGGGTGTAGGAAAAAATTATTCTACCAATAAGAGGGCAAACATCCCTATGGCAAATTAACTTATAACAGTTCATAGGCAACCACGACCAAAGAATCATGTCCCTGAACTTCCTCATTCTTGTATGTTTCCATAAAAAAATATGCAATCTAGAGGCTATGGATGATTTTTATAAAGCATGCCTATAAACTTCAAAACTTCAAGCATGAGATATTTAAGGCCCTTCATGGTGAGCACCTCATTTGAAGAAAGGACAAAGGAAGTAGTGTTGAATATAAATCAAAGCACAAAGGGTAGAAATATATACCAAGTCCTTTAAGCTCTGTTGTCAAAATCATATGATGCTACAGCTAGTAAACAATACACATTGTATGTGCGAATCGCAGGTCTTCATTAATCGTAGGGCGTATCGCTGAATCGTATGGGTATCGTACGATACGATACACGATACGATACGCAATACACATTCTAACCAACTTTTCCCATGTTTTTTTTTTTTTTAATTTTTATTTATTTATTAATTTTTTAACTATATGTGGCCCCAAACCTATTATAATATTATAACATATATAATAGTATTGTTTATAAGTTAAAACATATATATTAGACTTTTATCAACAAAAAACAAAGAAAGAAAGAAAGAAATGGAGGACCAAATACAATATGCAAGACTAGCGATTTCTTTTTTTTTTTTTTTTTTTTCTTCTTTTTTTTTTCTTCTTTTATTTAAGGTGGTCCAAACTCTTATAACATTTATCACTATTTGATTGCTCTTTTCTTCTACTTTTTATTCTACACATTTTTTTAAAACCATTTATAAATACATATATATATATATATTTTGGTTACCGAATCTTACGATTCACGATTCGCGAATCCCGATTCGATTCACTTATATCATTTTGATTCACGGTACGAATTCGGATTTGACAATTATGCCTTTAAGATCATAACCTTCTTGAGTCAAAAATTACCTTTGCAACAAGCAGAAAAAATTTAAATAATAATAATAATTATAATAATTATAATAAAAAAATAAAAATAAAATAAAAAAGAAGAAGAAGAAGAAGGAAAGAAAACAAAGCTAAAGTGAAATAAATAGAAATATATAGGGTCCTATAAGATCATAACCTACATAATATCACAAATTACCTTAGCAACAAGTATGCGAAGCGTCATAAAGGATTCTATACGGAGTTTTCCACTTCCTCGATGTCCTCGTGCTGCCTCAACATCTGAAGCCTTTTTGCATACCTTCATAGAAAAAATGTATGAACAAGGCCAAGAGAAGAATAAGAAACCATAAAAAGAAATATTTAGTGCTCACAAACAAACTAAACTCTGTGATAGAAAAATGGAAAGACAAACATACTTTGAGAAGAAGTGAGAGCCAGTGTCCAACTGCAGCAGAAGCACTTTGAGATTGGAGAAATGTGAGTAAACATCCTGCTGGTTCTGAATTTTTTTGGAAAGTCTAGTAAGTGGCGATCTCCATTCTCTATCTTCTGAAAGCGCTGGAATACCATTGACTTGCTAGTCTTGCTTACATGAGCAAGACTCATCAGAGCACAGACATAAATTCAGAAGCAGTGCCCTGAAACACTTGATTATGCCTTCACGGAACTCTTCAGCTGCCTCAGATGGAGAAAGTAGTGCCCCATACGTCAATTTCTTCAGCAATACAACCATCTGCAAAAGCATATCATCACATTTCAACCAAAGGTATACTCACATAATTCTGACAAATTCTAAAACTACAAGGTTATCTGAGTAATTTGACTTGCAAAGTGATGATTCCAATGCAAAGTTAGGGCAGTTTTTGCCTGATGAAACTCCAGAAACTATTAAATGGTAGCCTGCCGAGTGCCGAAGGATTAGTCTTACAAAGCAATCAAGGACCAAGGTCCCCAGTAGGAGGTTTTTGGGTGTAATGAGACTTTTCACTTCTTTCCCTTTCTATGAAAGTAAAAGTGACTATTGAAAGGCGCCTAAGCGGAGCAACCAAAGTGTACAAGAAAATACGGTCATCTGCACTTCTGTTGCGAAGAACCATCCAAATTAACAGTTTCCTTATGTTAATTGTGGATGTTCAAGAATTTATAAACTACATAAGTTATGACTTACGAGTTTCATTATTATAAATTTGGATGTTCCATGTACATCAATGAAGTCTGATGGTAAGGAAAATAACAATAATTAGGACCTGTTGGTGTAAGCAGTCATTCTAAACTCCAAGGAGAGGTAAGCTTTCGACCAGGAAGTTGGTCTAATGTGCGATGGAAACCACTACCGAATCAAGAGCACGCACTAACAGTATCTTGCAGGCAAGCAACAAGCATAAAAACCAAACAATTATGAAGCAGTTCTAGTTAGCAGCAAAATCTCCGAAATCTCTGGGAATTCTGAAGTGGGAGGTAAAGGCATCTCTCTCTTCTTCAAAGAGTAATAAACATCAGCTAACAGAAGCCAAATAAGATCAGGGTCCATCGACGCAAGTCCTATTAAGGCCTCCATCGATGCATCACGCAGCCCATTAACACTGCTACAAGCCACCCCCACAACAAGACCACTCACGTTTTTAAGTACCACTTCCCAAATTTGAATCCCAACTTTGGTTCCCAAGTAAAGCCAATTGGAACCCATTTTTGGGAAGCATGGCATTATTCGACAAAGAAATATTCTACATAGAATGGCTGAAGTTACTGAACCCAATTTCACTGATCACCAGATTGTTTTGCATTTCAGAAAAGAGAATATGAACCAAAGTTGAAATAGAGACTACCCCTCTGAAAGAGTTGTATAAAGAATACTCAGAGAGATAATTGTACATAGACTATATGCTACTTCAAGAAAATAGACCATGAAAGTAAAAGATCACATACTACGGGGTTCTTATTTCGGACACAGGAGACCAAGAAAGGCCAAATTTTATTCACTGCGGGAAGTAACCTATTCTCATTGGTTCCATCATCGGTTGAATCCAAAGTATCCTTGAAATTATGATATGAACACAACTCGAACACTCGCTCCATTGCCTCTTTAGTTTCCTTTCATGTTTGTAGGCTTCTTCCACTTTCGCAAGGGTCAAATTGCCATCCTGAAACACAATGACCACCAAAATGTGAAAACATAAAGACTAAAATTTGCAATTTCAGATAGGCTCAATGAATAATATCCGAATGCATATTGATAGCTCAAATGGCTCAATGGTCAATATTTTACTGCATGAGCGGAGGAAAGATGAAAAGTCTGTAGCGAGATCAACATACCTCAACTATATCCAATGCTACCAAGCATGCTCCTAGCTGCTCCGAAGCAAGAAGAGGGGTTGCAGCAGTTAAACATGAATTAACAATGGATCCAACTGTTTGTCTATATCTCTTCGAATCATTCAACTTGAACAAAATCTCCTCCCATTGCTCCATAGCCATTTCATCATCATTGGAGTAGGTTGATACCTCTGGTTCTTGACAAAATATCAAGGTAAGTTCAGAAGTTGGTCAGTTTCACCATAGAAGTTTGTCATTCTCTCTCTCTCTCTCTCTCTCTCTCTCTCTCTCTCTCTCTCTCTCTCTCTCTCTCACACACACACACACACACACACACACACACACACACACACCCCTGAAATTTTGTAAATGATTATGCATGCCCAGGAAAACAAAAGAAAGAAAATGTTGGGCAGGAAAAATATCTCACAAAGGTACTCCTGACCCAGATATACAATCAAATGCAATTCAACTACAGTGAACTCACCTGATTCGAGAGGAAACATATTACTATCACTATGCAATTCAACTACAGTGAACTCACCTGATTCGAGGGGAAACATATTACTATCACTATCCTCGTGTAATGTTGAGCATCTGGAATCCTTTCCTGCTTTCTTTTCCAAAGCCGAAACCTTATACTTGACATCCTGAGAATAAGACACCGCTTGAGTAGGCAGTGAACAAGCTTCGCACTTCGATGCCTTGGCAATTTCTGAAACAGCCTAAAGAATAGGATGTATTTTCTGCACAAGTGACTATATTTCTTTGATATGCAGGAATCTAATGTACTCCAAATGATACTCAAAACCTCCCTAATATTGTGCAATGACAACAACAAAAAAAAAAAAATGAAAAATTGAATATTCTGTCTTTTATTTTAAAAAGTACATATAGCTCCAAAATTGATGGTAAAGGAAGAAATAATATTTTTTCTTTTATTATTTTTAGTAAGCCACAGTAGAGTGAGTATAGGAAACCACAACGAAAAACGAACTTAAAACAGGATTTACAGTGATGCTGGATTCAAAGAGAACTAAACACATCTAGGTGGATCCTCACTCTTTTAGGGAGATACAGACGACGGCGGACTAGTTCCTTTTGCGAGGGCTAGAGATCCAACTTTCAAATTTTTTTTTCTTTTCTGCGATGTATGATATCTATGATGCTTGTTAATTCAAGAGGAATTTATGAATGCTGTAGAAATTTTGAAGGTTGCTTGTTCTATATACATGAAATTCAATTCAATGTGAATGCTACAGAGTATTAAAACATATTCTCTCGCCTATCTATCCTTCTTCTAAATATTTGCTTGTACAAATCTCATATCTTTATGGGAATGACAACAAACAAAGATCGAGGAAAATAGTTGCAAAAAGAATTGATGCAGCAAAAACAGAAAAATATTTCCTAACCTTTAAAAAGGGAATAGTAAAATCTGGGTGCTGATGCCTGCCGAGAATCTCAAGTTCCACTGAAACTGCACGCATCTGTACAATACCACTATATCAAGCCATGAGCAATACGAGTCAACAACTTCAAAATATTATTCATTAACGCAAATACGAGAGACAATCGAACCTGCAGAATGGGTGACAGGAAAAAGGACCCAACTGGCCGTATTGATCAAATTATGCAAGAGAGTTAATTGTCTCCCAGCAATGGCATAGACCCGACTAACAAATTTAGCTAATTAATTAACTATAGCTAATTAATTAATTAATGCCTGTGTTAGTCAGGGGTTATGCCATTGATGGTAGACAAACTCTCCACTAGTAACACCATTGAGTCTATATACAAAAGGAATTAATGACAAGAAGTAGAAAAAGAAAGACAGAATACAAGAGAAACTGCAGACATGCCTACCTATGTATATATATATATATATATATAGTATTATGTCAAGCTATATTGTAGAGTGTGTCCCAATCAACCTTTAGCTTTTCTTTGAAGCTATATATTCAAATTATTTGGAAATATCAAGGAAATTAAGGAAAATAAATTTTATTGTGGTAATCATCTATCTAACAGACTCTCTATCTGTTTTTTTTTTTTTCCGGAAAAAACTCTCTATCTGTTGCTTTTATGTCAAGCTATATTTGTGGCGTGAGTCCTAAATTCCTAATCAACCTCTAGCTTTTATTTGAAGCCATATATTGAAATATTTACACACACACACAAAAACTTTTAGAAAGAGAATCTCCGAAAAACTAAAGGCCGTAGCTTTTCTCAGTAAAATCTAGAGAGAGAGAGAGAGAGAGAGAGGTCCCTCAGTTCTTCTTCGTTGCTCGCCGAAAGGAGGACTTTATCAGACGAACTATAAAGGGTATTTGAGAATCCTGAAAATAAGATCAATTTTGGATTAAGGGTGTGTTTGATAATTCAATTAAGCATTGAAAATGAAAATTCAGCACTTAATTTTTATTATTTAATTTATTTTTTTATAAAATGGAGGGTCCGTTTGATAAAACTAAAAATTAAGTACTCGGAAAGTTTTAAGCGATTGAATTTGCAATACTAAAAACAGTATTTCAAGTACTGAGATGGAATGCATTCAGCATGGGCGGAGGCAACATAGGACCAGGGGGGCCCAAGCCCCCCTGAGATTTTGAGAATTAAAATTTTACCCTATATTTTCTTAGTATTTTACATTTAGACCTCCCCTCAACTTATTTAGGCCCCTCAACTTATGTTTAGGACCCCCAAAGAGGTCCAAGAGCCAATTTAGCGTCATCAACTACATATATATTGATATACATGTACATACAACTCAAAATGAAAGGTGCCTAGAATTTTGAAAATTACACTTTTAGTGTGAAAATTTTATGCGTTTTAGGAATAGGCCCCCTCAAATTTTTGAAAGACACTATACAATATTTACGTATCACCAAATAGATTCATATTATAAGAATTTTTCATGAGCTCTTGTCTTAGTAAACAAATTTGATCGTGCAAATTTTACTCACCCAAGCACCTTATTGGGTGTTCACGTGAGACCTATCACTTTCTATGGGTAAAAGGGGGATGGATTGTTGATAAATTTTCCATCAACAAATGAGTGATTTCTCACAAAATTTCCCTATAATTAAAACTTAAGAAATAAGAAAGGAAAGTGACTAAGAAAATTCAAAAAAATATTTATTATTTCTTTCTATGTTTAATTTTCAATATTATTTTTCTCACCGTTTTACTTGATAGCGAAATAAAGAAAAATGTTTTTCTCTATTCTTTTTATTTATTTTCTTTACCCTCACAAAATCTATAAACCAAATAGAGCATTAATAATGAGTTTTTGTTCTCAGCTTCCACCCACTTTGTCCAACCAAACGGACTATTAATGGAGCCACCGGGATAATCCAAAGGCTGATTCAACACTCAAAAAGTGAAAAAAAAAAAAAAAACCCTCCGTTCTATTGTCAAACACCACAAAAAAAATAAAAGAAAAAGAAATATACTACAAATCGGAGTCCGTCGCATAAAAGGCTGGGTTTTCTATACCAGTGTAGGCCCTATATATAAGCTGTATTTTTCACCATGTCAAAAAGGTCACCAAACTTATGGGGATAGCTCTAAACATCAATCTAGGAATTTAGGAACTGACCGCGCATTTTTCTGAGCTATGATTTATTTACTACAAATTAGTGAAGTTCTAACTCACATAATAATAGACTTAGGAGTCCTATAACTATAAAATATATTGTAGGAAGACATTTGATCTTTAGGAATATTTCTTATAAATATTAGGCACCAAAATGAGTACTAGCATTTTTTTTTCAAAATTTTTGGAACTCGTTTGATATTTAAAATTAAATAAAATATTACATAAATGACTTCTTGATAATTACTAAAAAAATACTCAAAACGTAGTTTTATAATCTAACGGGTTATAAAACATAACTTAAATACTTTTAAAACAACAAGTATATATGATTTTCCAGAATCTAACATGGCCAATAGATATTAAATATCTATTTAAATCTAAGTGGGTAATAATATTTATTATTTATTAAAGTCAAAATAAATAATGACTATAATATATAAATACTAAACTTTGGGTTTTATAAATAAATAATTCATGAAACAAGGGTATTAGGCCTTGTGATCAACAACATATTTTTCTACATTTTAAAATGGTCGTTAGGTATTTATTACCTAATAATTATATTTTAAAGCTAACTTTCATTATTTATTTAAATTAAATAAATATTAAGTACAATATATCAGTATTAAAATATAAATTTCAGAATTTAATATAGTATTCTAGAATATTAAAAATTACTTAATATACTATCACCCATTTTAAAACATTTAACAACTACACATCTCCTTTTATTTTAATTAAGCTAACATTTATTATTTATTTAAGACTAAATAAATAATAAGCATATAATATAAAAATACAATTTCAGAATATAATAATATTTTAGAATTTATCAAAACTTAATAATAACATTTAAACCATTTTAAACCACTAATTAAAACTAAATAACGAATCATTTATTATATGTACCGTACATATTTACTACTATATTACACCCTAAGAAATCTCATACGAGACTTCTTTTTCTTCAAGCGTGACTGATACACGCAGAATGTATGTATATATATAATACGTATATATATCATATTTGTACACAAGATATAAACAGTCATAACTCTCTCGTTTTTTTAACGAAAATTAGCAAACCTTCGGTGAAAATTGAGTGTCTCGATGAGCCTGATCTAATGGTATGGGTCTCGGGTCGTAACTCTTAACGGTTTGCACGAAAAATGGGAAAAATCGAGAGAGGACTTAAACTTTGACCGCTTCGTTCGTCGCGATACGAAATAGTCGTCGCAAACGATTCGAACTGGGACTTAATGGGGTCCTAACCTACCGTATTTCATTCACAGAAAGTGTTCCCGTTAACGTTGACGGAACGTCGACTTTTACGCCTATATATGTCACCCGTGAATACATCTACATGTATACATGTAACATTGCTATTTTATGCGTCGAAAATCACCTAAATAATCTACCGAGTGAAATAGTGAACTCGCCTAGGTTTATGGTGGTCCGGTGGTGGCGCAAGGGGGCTCCGAGGCGGTCTCGAGTGGTCTGGCCATGGCTTATCCTCTTTAGTTTCTTCTTTCTCTCTCCTCCTTCTCCCTCTTCTAGTTCTCACTGTCGGGTCTGTGTATATATATATATATATATCTATACTCTGTGTGTGTGTGTGGACTAGTGAGGCAATGAGTGATGGGTTTCTCTCTTTTATTTTCTTTTCTTCTCTTTCTAACCGTGGTCCCTCTCTCTCTCTCTCTCTCTCTCGGTGACTCTCTCTCTCTCAATGGCCCATGTTTATAAATACACAACCACCATATACTTACACACATATATGAGCAGATTTGCAAATCTGCTGAAAGTTAATGGAGGGGATTGTGAGGGGGACTGATTTGAGAGGAAAGCGGGATGTGTGCCGGCGGCGGGGGTTCATGGTAATTACCCAGTGGGTTTGAGGGGGTAAGGTCGTTGGGGTCCAAGGGTCATAGGGGGCGTTTGGGTAAAGTGAATGCCCAATGGGTATAAGCTAGTTAGGTGATGTAATGAGCATCTAATGCAATACAAGCTTGTAGTTACATCACCAATTTCGTGGGTTCTTGTGCCACACAGTCCAATTTTGACACAGCTTCTACAGGTTTGCGTGACAAAGTCAGTCCGGGTCTATAATAAAATACATATCGATACAAGGCCACTAGTGGATACATTTTTTGTATTGCTGGAGGCGCAGTTTCATGGAAGTCTAAGAAACAGACTATTTTGGCTCAGTCCACGATGGAGTCAGAGATGATAGTATTAGCTACAGCTAGTGAGTAGACAGGTTGACTGAGAAATCTACTATCAGATACCCCTTAATGGGAGAGACCGAGACCACCTGTCCTAATCCACTGTGATAGTACCGCGGCTATTGCAAAAGTTGAGAAGTGTTACTATAACGGCAATAAACGACAAATACGTCGCAAGCACAACACTATTAGAGAGTTTCTCTCTTCTAGAGCTGTAAGAGTGGATTATGTACGGTCTGAGGAAAACTTGGCTGATACTTTGACGAAAGGACTAGCACGAGAGAAGGTTTGTAAAACCTCGGAAGGGATGTGACTAAAGCCCTTAGATAGTTGAGTCACTTGTGATAGCAACCCAACCTATAGACTGGAGATCTCAAGAAATAAGTTCAAAGGATAATAACAAGTCATGAAGTGATATGAGTAGAATCATGCTAATATCTATATATGGGGGTAATACTCCAAGTCCATCCCTACGAATCATGACATCTTGAAGGACAGAAGGTTGAGTTATTTATAACTCTAAATGAGATCTAAACTCCATTTGGAGTGGGATACCTAGCTATAGGAGTATCCTTATTAGACTCACCTAGGCAAATGTGGAAGTGAGGTCGCTTCCTATGAAATTTTGGGCAAATTCTCTAGATCATTCGTTATACTGGGATATAAGCACACGGCCGTAAAGTACTGGTTTTTGAACTTCACCCTAGTGTTAGGAAACTGCGTTCCCAGAATCCATTGATAGCGCGTATAAGTTGGTACTGCAGAAAAAAAATTACGTGAAAACTACAATAACCCTACAAGGGTGGAACTAGGGTTACCTTAAACTGCTAAAATGGATTGCTGTAGTAGACGAATCGAGAACACGGGCTCGATAACAGCTCACGATCTTCTACCATATTCCTTTGCTGCCAGAATATCGAACTGAGTGTGGGCTCCTTCGAAATCCTTTATGTTTCTGCTCTCTCTTTTTACGCTCTCTTTTCTATTCCGAGTTATGATACTCTTGATGGAAAAACGCAAACTGAGCAGAGAGCCAAAGCAGCATATATATAGGCTACGATAGGGACCATAAGAAGTCAATAAGGAATAGGCTTCCTTATGGAATTAGGAAACCCTAATTCGAATTGAATCAGATTCCTATTTCCATAAATTATAATTCATACCACTAAAGAATTATAATTGCACTCCTACCCTTATCTCAAAAATATATTTCGAGCTCCATGTTATTAAATGCTTATTATCTCCCCATGTTAAGATTACAGATATCAATTAATTAAATATAATTACTGACAATCATATTTAATTAATCTCTTAAAATTCCTTGAGATCCTCTGCTTAACTTATCTGATATGTCGGATACAAAATCCACCTGCAGGGTTTGACATAATCAAAACTTATAAGCTTTCTCAAGGGAATATCATCAATCCCAAAATTGAGACATGGATTCCATCATTAATTAATATCCACCACACAATTAATATTGCCACCCAATCCAATGAGATATTGACCCATTTAAGGATCTCACCCTTTTAGGGATCAAAGTGTAAATATCAAATGTACGTGTCTACAAATTAACTTAGGATTTAGAGCATAAGCACTCATAATAGCCATGAGGTATTAATTATCTTATAAGTCAGTATAAAGATAATTACCCTAAGTCAGTCCCGTTTAATACACAAAGTGTACCAGCATAGTGAGTTGAAACTATACCGTTTTCCGTAGGCAAGACAAACCTACTACAACACCATGTTGCAGTCCTACCGATGGTGTGTCTAATCCATCTAAGACTGTAAACCAAAATCTTACATTCTACAAGATCTGATGGTCTGATCTTTCCTGTGCAAGCCGAACTCTACACACCAAACCACCTACTATGTAGAGTGGAAAACACACATGCATAATATTAAATAAATAATATAATACAAATATTGCCCACACAGATTCTCATAAAAAATGGATTAACTGATTTTATTAAATGAATAATAAATCAACTACATAAAGCATGATTTTTAGTATATATCCCTAACACCTAGTAGGACTGTGTGTGTGATGTTGTCTGAGATAGAGTTCAAAACTATGGTTACTTTAGTATAATCGGAAGCACTATCACTACATAAAGGTTCAAGTTGAAAAACACCTTTATTTATGCACAATCTTATGATACGTTGCTCGATGATCTTAAATCAATTTTTAAAATACAAGTGGGGGATTGTTGAAAAAAGTGTATATTTAAAATTGGAGGGAAAGTTTGAGGGAAAACTTTTGAAAATTGGTTTTGAGTTTTGTATTATTCACAAACCAACCCAAATGTTATTTTACTTGTCCCACATAGGAAAATTAGAGGAAGTGGGAATGACAAAAATAAGTAGAGGTTGAAGTAAGGGTTTGGCCCCTTGGGGGTACCAAGTTTTGTGAAGGGGGAGGACCTAGGCCCAATTGGGTTTACCACAAAACACACGCACGCGCGCGTGCCACCGCCCCGCCCCGCTCCGTTCCGTTTCGGGTCACGCTTGGGCTTGGGTTTGAATTTGGGTGTGGATGTGTGCCTACTCCTATATATATATATATATATATCTTTTTATGCAAAATTATTTGAAAAATAAATATTTTATAAGATGAAGAGTTTTATTTATATTGAATCAATTGGAGACCAAGTCTTCCTAAAACTCCTCCACGTTTTTTACTTCAGATTTTTTCTCCAACGTTCTCAGTTTTTCTCTTCACGTTTTGCAACATTTTATTTCCCCAACGTTCATAATACATTTTATATATACAGAAAACTGCTTTCATGAAACACATACAATATACAAAGAGCAAAAAAAAAGGGTTACAGAAAATTTTCAAAACACAGTTTTCTTCACAGTTTTTGAGCAACTAGTTTTGAAAGGGTCTGGGTTTTCTGATCTTCCTCCGTGCAAGGATTTTTGAGACAGAGGCGATTTCTAGGCTGCTTTATCCTGGGGACGTCGTAGCCTTCACCCAAACTGCTTGCATTACTTGGGCAGCGCCGTGAAGCATCTTAAAGAGAACGACTAAATCCGCGACTCATCCCAAGAAAAACGTCAAAGGCTACTGTTATTGGTAATATTGTTCTATTTTACAGTTTGTGCAACAACAAATAATCACTTACCAAATAATTGAATTTCTAAAACTAGTTCCATGGGCCACAAAACCATTGTTTGACTTCCCAAAGAGCTCCTAAAACTGAAAATAAAGTGTTGAGTTTTAAGTATTGAAAATTTTAAGCGATTGAGTTTCCAATATTGAAAATAGTGTTTCAAATACTGAAAAATAGACTGCATTCAGACTATTCACTGATTGTTTTTAGTAGAATTTTTTCATTTAAAGTTTTCAAAGGATTTTTGGCTATTTTTTTTTTATTAAGTGGTACATTATCAAACGCACTGAAAAAAATTAAGTGCTAAACTTTTCATTTTCAACATTGAATTGGATTATCAAACACACCTTAAATCTTTGTCAAACTAACATAACATTATTTCTCATAAAAATCATATAAAAAGTTCTTGATCTAAACCGCATCCAGACATCCTATTTTAAGGATTTGCAAACAGACCCTCGCAATATAGTCTATTTTCATTGTTTTATACTTAATAAACTATTTCACTTTAATTGCTTGCAGGCTTGAGATTAATTTGTTTATCCACAATGGTCCATTATTAAGTCAAAGGTTTTCCAAGGGGGGAAAAAAAAGAGTCAAGGGTTTAACTAGAACCCAAATATAAGCCTCAAGAAAAAGTCACTGAAAATTTGTCATAATTAAAAGCCTGGTTAATCACAATCCCAAAAAAATACTAAATAGGAACATAATGGGCCCTAGTAAAATTCCCAAAAAAAAAAAAAAAAAAAGGACTCAATTGCACAAAAGAGAGTTCCTTTGTCATTCAACTGACTTGAAATATATATCACAGATCATATTGGTAGTCTATGCAGATTTCTATGCCATTCGATTCATCACCTCTTGGAGAATCGTTGTAGTGTTTTGATAACATGCTTCGGTCTGAGGAAGATTGTGTTTCTTTACAGCATCTTCAAGCTTCAAAAACATTGATATAAATGAAATCACATAAAGTTGGAATCACATAAAGTTGCTATTAATGATCATATACAGTAGAGGTGTAAGAGATCGGCATGTGGTATGGACACGACACACCATGGCCCTCTCTTTGGCTAGGTCGGGCCGTGATTTTAGGGCCCTTAGCATGACAGTGAAATTTATAAAAGTAGAAACTATACCAAAAAGTTAGAAAATAAGAAAAGAAAAACAGCTAGGCTTGGGCTCGTGGGCACGACACAAACCCATCTACAATTATGTCTATCCCACGAGAAGTTATCTAGTGAGCTCGTCACACCATCATACTGATATGGTGTGACATCCTAACTATATGGGATCCCCTAAAAGGGCTTGATATGTTGCATAACTTATCTATTATTTGTCATGTACCACCTAAAAAGTACAGGACATATGGCCCAATATAATTAGAACGTCACACCGTATCAGCATAACGACGTGGTGTGACGAGTTACCCCTTTGAGGAAACCAGGCATGGCGGGGCATGTTCGCCCGCCTTGCCCATTTGAGTCCTCTACATGATGAGAAAGTGACACTACTATATATGAAAGGGCAAATGCTATTATTTACAAATGTGGTTCCCAGCACACATGGCTGTGTGTCTCTCGAACCATGGTTGCCAATTAATTGATTTTCAGTGTATATATAATATTGAAGTGATCCTACTACCACATGTGTTGGAAACTACATTTGGGAAGCGAAACCAACAAATTGTATCACATATGACATGGTTGAATTAGCAGATTTATATACCTTTTCAACACTGTCAAACAATCTATTGGCAAGATCAGTGAGAGGTTGCTTATCATCAATTGTTGCTGCTGAGATTACTTTGTCAAAATCATAGTACATAACTGTGGATTTAATTCGTAGATACTTACGAACATAGTTCAAAGTGTCTTGTCCGATCAAATCTCCTAATCCCATGAGATCAAATGCATATTTTCTTATCCTATATGCACTTCCATCACTCCCAATATTTGCCATGAAGATTCCTGTCATGAGGAAAGAACGGGTCCCTGTCTCCTCATTCGCAATCTCTGTCATGAGAATGAGTGGAATAAGTGAAAAACCATTGTTTCATAAGTTAACTTGTTAGACATATGCAGGAACAAATGTAGAGGGGGGACGAGTAAATTGTTTATGGGGGTGGCCAAAATTACGGGATTAAAGGGTAATGCTTCCGAGGCGTTTCTTTTTTATGGTGTACTTATACATATTTTTGTGTCGCTGTGTACAAGTTAATGCTATAAAATTGTGACAAAACGTCAATATGGGGGTGGTTAAAATATTTTTTTTAAGGTAAATCTAATATTTTTTAAAAAGCAAGGGGGACTTAGACCCTCCACCATCCACCAGTGGATATATATGTGTGTGTGTGCGTGCATATATATATATATATATATGACTAGGACACTTTGGACTCTTGATAATTGTATCATCTAAGTAAAAATCTAAATTGCTCCCGGTATTCACCAATTTCTTAAACTTAAATTTTGAAAAAATTGGAAGTACTCCCTCAATTCTTTTTATACCTTTTGCATTTCCCTCTCTTTTTTCTTTGTACATCATTCCCTCCGTCTCAACCCCTCTCTTTTCTCACTAAATTAAATATGTACGTAAATATTAATATTATCAAATTAAAAATATAAAATTTACGAGAAATTTAGGTTTAAAGAAACTTTTTTTAGGTAGTGAAATAATTGTTAAGGCTTCTATGAACTTAGTGTTTGTTGCCTGCTTTTGATTACAAAAAAAGTCCATGTTAGAAAAAAAAAAGAAAAAAGATCATATAAGGAAATGAGATCGATCCGACAAGACTAATGTGTGTTCTCATTCTTTATCCACTTTTTATGAAAATTCGCAATAAAGGGGCATCTATGCAATAAGGAATCTGTCTCAGAAGTGATTTTAGATCAAACCGTATCTCTTATGCAGTAAAGGGGAATCTATCCAGTATTTGAATACGTAGAATTGATTCGCTTAGTGTTTGTCAACTGCTTTTGATTACACAAATGTCCATGTTAGAAAAACAAAAAAGAAAAAAAAGATCATATAAAGAAATGAGAACGATCCAACAAGATTTATGTATATTCTCGTTCTTTATCCGCATTTTATGAAAATTGGCAATAAAGGGGCATCTATGCAATAAGGAATCTGTCTCATAAGTGATTTTAGATCAAAACATATCTCCTATGCAATAAAGGAACATCTAACCAGTATTTGAATACGTAGAATTGATTCACATATGAACCACTTAACCGATTCTGAGACTTCTCAAACTGTCTCAATGTTTGGTAGATGCCCTTTTTATGACACATGAATCTGCTTTTTTGTCAAACCAACACAATCCAGTCTAGTTCTCATAAAAATCAGATAAATATGACACTGAGACTTAAGCTGACCAAATTATCTGGTTTCCAAACACGCCCTTAGACACATTTACAACCACTGATGTAAACAAATTTATATATATCACAAAATAAGCATTATAACCAAAAGATGAGAAAGCAGCTCACTGTTAGATACAGAAGGAATTGGTAAAGGGCCATCCAGCCACAACCCATTGCCCTCAGCAAGTGAGATTCCAATTTTTGAACTTCCAAACAGAGCAATTGAGGCCAAGCCTAATACAACCCTTCTTGTAGTTTGTAATATTAATGGTTTTTCTTGGAATTCCTCTGTTTTCTTGGTGTGAAACCCAAGTATTGTTGGTCTCTTTTGGATTCTTTGGATGTGGGTAAGATTAGGAATGGCTGGTAAGGTTTCAGAGACTCCATTTAGATTTGTCAAGTGAGCCATTATTCAAGAGTTTTGAGTGAGAGAATGTAGAGTGTTGGGAGTATATGAGAGAGAAGGTTTGTGCTTTCATTTCGGTTATATCCGTTTGAAGAGAGCTGGCAATGCTGACCACCAGAATGATTATCCTCTTGAGGGTAGTTTTGTCATTCTATTAAAATCTGTAGACTTGTAGGGTCATCAGAACTCAGAAGAAGAATAATTTACTATCCCATATGTGGACAAGCATATTCCAATAACATTCAAGTATCAAAATATAGAAATAACTAGAAGTTGCATTCCAATACAGGTTTAAACCACTCTTTTGACACCCATTTGTTCTTGAATCGGCATTACAAACGCATCACATCCACAAAAAGCACAGAATAACACAAAACCCAGAAATTTTTCCTTCTGAAAAAACTCAAATATATTGAATCAGAAACACAATCGATAAACAACCCACCTCGAGAATTCAAGAATTAAGAGCTCTAATCTATACCCATCGACCCAAGAAAAATAAATTGACCCAGAATAGAACCAAGGAATCTAGAGGTAAATCTCTTCACTTTGGCTCTTTGTATATGACCAGATCCACCAGAACGAAGCACAAAACAAAAAGGGTAAACAGCATTTTGCCCCCTCAAACTATACACGCTTTTGCAATTTGCACCCCGAACTTTAAAAAGTTGCAATTTCCCCCCTAAACTATCTTTAGGGTTGCAATGTCCCCTCTGAACTTCAAACAGTTGAAATGTCCCCCCTGAACTATCATCTGTTTTGCAAAGTCCCCCCTAAACTATCATCTGTTTTGCAAAGTCCCCCCTAAACTATCTTTCGTGTTTCTTGATGGAATGTGATGACAGGGTTGTTATTGCAACATGAAATATAGTTTAGGGGGGACTTTGCAAAACAGATGATAGTTTAGGGGGGACATTTCAACTTTTGAAGTTCAGGGGGGACATTACAATCCTAAAGATAGTTCAGGGGGGAAATTGTAACTTTTTAAAGTTCGGGGTGCATATTGCAAAAGCGTGTATAGTTTGAGGGGGCAAAATGCTTTTTACCCAAACAAAAATATATCTGTAAATGTTAATATGGGTATGCGAAGAGGTAAAATATGACCAAATAAAATCCCAAAGTAAAGTGAATTTTTTACCTTAAAAATGTATCATATAAAAGCTGCGAGGGACAATGAATTTTTAAATCTTTTTCCTTTTGGTGAATTAATTAAGAGCAATGTTAGACACACATTTCAAATCACACTCCAAATCACACCCTTGCTTTAAATGTATGTACCCTGTGCTGTGTAAGTGGTGCACAGAAAAGTGTAAAAAATTCAAACAACATAAAGTACATGCATTTAAAGCAAGGGATGTGGTTTGGGGTGTGATTTGGGATGTGTGCCTAGCATTTTTCATTAATTAATACGATGACGATAGTGTTTTGATTACTGGGATTTTTGGCACATTCGATGCTTTTAATTTTAATTTTAATTAAGGGTAATGTTATGTGGACATAAAATGTGCACATAAAGATCTGAGTACATAAAATGTGCACAAAAAGATCTAGTCTAAAAGTACATAAAGTATATACATAAAGATCTAGGCCACATAAAATGTGCACATAAAGATCTGGGCCAGATCTTTATGTACACCAACCATTACTCTTTAATTAATATTTCATCTTTCACATATAAGGCGAAAAGCAGCCGTCCTTACTGTATATTCATAAGTTGGACAATTTGGGAAATATTTAAGTTGTGAAGCGTATTATTGACTAGTTATCTTTGAACACCCAGGTGTCCACCAAGGGCAGAGCCAGAAGTTTGTTTTTTTTTTTTTTTTTTTTTTTTTTTTTTTTTTTTTTGTATTTTATACAAATTTGATAATAAGATATGATGTCAAATTACATTTATTTAAAAGCGATATTATCTTTTGGATCAATATTTATACATTTTGGTGTCTATTTATCAATAAGATATGATGTCTAATTGAGTTTGGAACACTTAATTGGGGTAAGATAGACTACATTTGGGCTAAAATATCACATGTATTAAAAAAATTCTCAAATTTTGAGGAGGGTAAGATTACATTTGGGTTAAAAATATCACATGTACTAATATTTTTTATGTTTATTTTTACAAATTTAATTAGGAGGGGCTAAACTATGATTGAGCTAGAATATCACATGTACTAACAAATTTACTAGATTTTTTTTTTGTTGGGGGAGGGGGGGGGGGGGGGGGGGGGGGGGGGATGGCTCCGCCCTGGGGGTCCATGTATAGAACTAGGTAGGCCTGTCTATTGGGCGGAATTGAGGCCGGCGTAGGTGAGCCCAAGTTTGACTTGGACAAATTTATAAAGTCACGAGCTCGACTGAATGTGCTAGAATGAGCTTTTGGTTGAGCTCGAGTAGACCTGAATTAAAGCTTCGAATATTTGTTTTATAATTTTTATAAGCCAAAAAAATAGGGAGAATTAATTAGAAGTCCCTAATTGGGACTGTAATCCAAGAACAGTCCAGTCTGGTTTTTTTTTTTTTTCAAGTGATAAGGACATGAGGTGTTTTAATTGTTTGACATTAAGTCGTAATGTCACTTTTTAAATTTATGACAAATTTGCCTCCATTTCACACACATATAACATATTGTTTTGCCACCTCAGCACGTGTTTTAAGGCTTTTTTTTTTTTTTTTTTAACTTTAAAATGTCATACCTTTCAAATCACAACTTCATTTTGAATAAAATTTATATATTTGTAATTTAGAATAAAATATCTATCAAACAAGATGCATATTGACTACGAAAAAAATGAAAAATAAATTCATGTCAATGTCAGATCAATATAAAGTAATGTCACTGACTTTGTGACAACGACATGTTACTATATTTGAGAAAATGTTTGTCTTTGATGATATGTTACTGTCTTTACCTGGGCACTATTGTAAAGGCAGTAACATCGATCTATAAATTGGCCATAATTTTACGATTATTTGGTCAGTTTGAAGCAATGTTACAATCTCTTTTGTGCAATACAATATCACTAATCTTTGTTGATATGTTGCTGTTTTTACTTGAACAGTAATGTGAAGGCAATAACATCTGAAAATTGGCCATAATTGTGCAATTTTTTGTGATAGTGTCATGTTACTAGCCTTGAAAAAATGTTTTGTATTTAATGATATGTTATTGTCTTTACCTTGGACAATATTGTAAATGCAGTAACATCTGTAAATTGGCTATAATTTTGCTATTATTTGGTTGATTTGAAGAAATGCCACTGGCTGTACCTAGGCAACACTATAAAAATAGTAGCATCACCTAAAATCACCATAACTTTGAGATTATTTAGCCGTTTTGGATATATATATATACATAATTTTTTTTGGGGCAATTTTCGAGATTTATGCAATAGAAGTGTCGATTTTATAAGAATTTTTTTTTCGATATCCTTTTATTAGCTGCAAAAATTGTGAATTTTTTTTTTGAAGAATTTAGTAGTCAATATGCATCTTGTTTTGTAGATCAATGATATATAATTTTTATCAAAAAATGATTTGTAATTTGAAAGTTAAGGCATTTTAAAGATTGAAAAACTTAAAAAAAAAACACCATTATTTTGGAAAGCGTGTAGGTTAGTTGTTGAAAATATGGAAAGTGATACATTAATAGCATTTTAGGGTCATTTTGGTCCAAAAAAAAAACTCAAGGATTGTTGGAATGAAAAAAAAAACGCGTGGACTGAACTTGGATTTTGATCCATATCAGGGACTTATAGCCAGCGACCCCAAAAAAAAACATGACTATGAATTGACAGTAGCAACCAATTTGTTGCATCATTACTTCAAAACAAAATTGAATAAATTCAATAATTAAAGACAAATTCAACACAAGGTGTATTACAAATAATATAAATTTACAAACACGTACACAGAGTTATTCAAGTCGGGCTTATAAACTGATCTTACGTAAGCCAGAGCTCGGCCTGAAAAACAATTAAGGCTTGAAATTTTGTCCAAGCTCGGCTCGACTCACAACATAAAGCTTAGCCCAGCATTTAGTGAGTCAAATAAGCTGACTTCGGGTTTGTCCAACCCAATTGACAATCCTAAAACTAGGTAGGATGGCAAAAATCCCGCTCCACTCCGCTCTTAATGGAACACATTGGAGGAGGTGTAATAAGATTAGGGGCGAAGGTAGCATTTTTTTTCACAAGTACCGGCCCCGCGCCTTAATTGTGCTCTTAGCTTATGTTTTATTATTAATGTCGGAATTAATTTACATAATTTGTACTATGATTTTATACTTGGACTTGGGATGGATTTTTATTTATTTAGCATATTTGTTCAACACTATATTTCTCGACTATTTGATATTAGTGTTAAATGGTATTGGTTAGCATATAGGATTTTACTTTTGAGTTTTAAGGTAGCCTATAAAAATTGAATTTCATTTTGGCTGGGTGAGTGGAGTGGATTCGGAGTTGGAATTCCTCATTAGTCTAGCACGAGACAGAATCGAAGTAGGAGTTAAAAAATGGGACTCCGTACCAACTCCGCACCATTTCCGTTCCTAGATAGGGCTGCAAAGCAACTTGATTTTGTTTGAGCTTTAGGTTCTGTTGGGAGTGACTTTGGCTTTTGCTTTTAGGAAGAAGCATAAGCACTAATCAAGTGCTGACTTAACTTCTCGATCTATCTTACTATTAATTTCAAGTAAACGCTCAATGAATGTCTATTTTGAATTTAAGGTGTTATAACTTGTGACTTTTAAGAACATTGTATATTAAATTTTCATTACCTTTACATGCAAAAGAGTTTATGTTCGAATAACCAAATTAAAACACAGTGGCCGAACATAAGAGGGACAAGGCCCCCCCAAAATTTTTGAGAATTGTAATTTTACCTTTTAAAGTTTTTGGAATTTCAAATATTATACATGTTGGCCGTGCGAATGAAAATAATATACATATTGGTCCCTCTAAATTTTGTAAACTAAAATTTTAAGTTTTACAAAATGGTCAATATAAATATACATTTGATAACACTAGTTTTAATTTAAACAATCTTAAACTATCAACCGAGTCATGTGTTTCAATAAAGGAGATCAAAATTCACTATATGTAATGAGGATTACAAGCACCAAACCTTTCAACTCTCAAAATGGCTTGAAAAACCTAAAGTAAAACTGTAATTTTATTAATATAGAAAATCCTAACCAAAATTATAGATAAATAGATCCAAATTTTTTTTTCCCCTCGAGGGCGCTGCCCCTGAAACCCCGATTAAAGCCATATTTTTCGGTAGACATGAGCCAATGAAACTTTGGCTTCCCCAAGTTCATATAGCTTGTTCTTACAATTAAAGCCTAACTCGTGTGATCTAAGGTGAAAGAAAAATAGATAATATGAAATGACATGAAAACTCATATGTTAAGATCCTTCAACTTTATTTTCCCTCTGTAAGAAATATGTGGGCCATACGGGCACCCACATACATTGGACCGGGTCCAATGGGCCATGGCTCTTGGAGCCCTAGGGTTTGGATATTATGTGTGTGTATATATATATATATGATATAAACACAACATATTAAATAATCCCCTAACATCACAGCATTCTCTCTCTCTCCCTACGGTTTCTCTCTCTAGCTAATCACCAAGGAGCTTGGGATTTAGAACGTGGTATCATCGGAGATTGCTCAAGAAGCTTTCTCTGCGACTAATACGAAGCGTAAGAGAGTACACGGAGGCAACATGGAGCAGCAGTTCGTGGGTGAAGACGCCGGGCTAGTAACAACACCATACGGCGATTCGTCGGGTTATTCCGCTAGGTAAGTGACCTAAACTCGACATATATGCTTGTGTGCATATAATCGACATTGGTATCAGAGCCTATAGGTGTTTGATTCGCCCGTAAATCACCCAAATTGAATCTGCCATTAAAGCTTAACCAAGCTTTTATCAAAATTTGATATTTTGATTTTGAAGTGGGTCTAATACAAAACTCCAATAGAGGTCCAAATATTTGATATGGTTGTGTCTCATATGATCCCTAGAGTCCCTCCTAATAGTCCCATGGCCTGATTATCTCAAATGAGTGAGAAATCCGAAAACCTAATTTTCTAGATCTATAAAAACTGTTTTTTTTGCAGAACTTTGCCCACGTTTTGCAATCTGTTTTTGAGTCCAAACAGTTTGTTTTCTAGCATGATCTTAATCTATGTTATGTGGGCTTTTAAACAGTATTTTATACACAATTTTTGGATTAAAAAAAGGATGGGCAAGATTAAAGTTCGCGAAGTTGGCATCGCAAGCAACTTTAGGCTGCGACTGATTCTTCCAAAGGGAAGATGGTGAACAGTGCAAATTCTGTTCAAGTCGCGTCACTGGCGCGTGTAAGCCACGCAACCATGTTACAATGGCCTGACAAATTTTTTTAAAGTTTGTTTAATGCTTTTTTGCCAAACCAAGCAATCTGATCATGGGGCCCGCTCACGTGCTTAAGGTTTTAAATACAAGGTTAGGTCAAATACTTTTGTAGATTTGGATTTTTTACAAGAGGCCCCTATAAATATTTGTATTTATTAATCAGCCCACAGTTTATTAAAAACTATGTTTTTAATGAGTTTTTAAAATTCAGAAAATTGTGGAAAATTATTTTTTTATTTTTCCTATCTTATGGACATTGTGTGGGACCAGAAATAATTTTATGGTAAATTGTTTCATTGATTTGGTATTTTAGAGCATAAAATATGTGTTTTATATATGTTTTTAATTGCTTAAAATATCCAAAATTACATGTTATTTTTTGAAATTAATATATAGTGTCTAGGACACTGTAAGGGACTCTAAGATAATTTTTGTGTAAATTATCGTGTATTATGGTATTTTAGAGCATATAATTAATGTTTATGGACGTTTATTTAATTGCTTAAAATAGTCATAATATATTATTAATTTCTGTAATTAATATGGGACATAAGGAACACTGTTTTAAGACCATGTAAAATTTTGTTGGACCCATAGATAATTTTTTGGTAAATTATCTCAATCATATTAATATTTTAGAGCATATAATTGTGTGTTTTTGTACACATATTAAATTGCTTAAAATATTTTTATTGATTTTTTAATTCATTGAATTAACATAATGTGTTTAGAACACTAGTGGTAGCTTGAGAAAAATTATTTTAGTGTATTTTCTCGCTCTTTGGGACATATTTTAGAGCATATATATTGTGTTGAGTACACAATATTAATTGCTTAAAATATAACCAATTAAAGTTGTTAATTCTTGAATTTGATGTCTAGTGTTTTTGTACACCAATTGGAGACTTGAGAAAATTTTGTGAATTATCTCAATTTTTTGGTATTTTAGAGCATAAAATTTATGCATATGGGCATTTATTTAATTGCTGAAAATAGCCAAAATAGATTATTAAATTTTGAAATTAATATGGGGTGTTTAGAACACCATATTAGACCACTTAAAATCTTTGGAGAACAAAAATTCCTTGAAATTTTTGTATTTTTAGGAACTTTGTTGCTCATAGTTAATTTTGTTTAACTAAATCAATTTATTTCGTTAAATTGATTCAAAATGTTTTTTGGGCCTTGGTGAAATTCCGGAAATTTTTATTTATAGTGAAAATTTTGTTTTTCAATTAATTAAATTTTCCATAAGGTTTTAAATTAATTGTTAATTTAAAGGGCCCTTAATAAATTGGTTTTAAATTATGTTTTAAGACCTAAAATTAGGTTAAAATTAATGAAAAATTCAGGATTTTTTCATTGATTTTACTTAGCTTATGGGAGCTATCCGGGCTGTGCAATAATCATTTTATTGCACATTTTATTATTTTTAGAGGCTCATTGCATTGTTGGTCACGTTTAATTACTGTTGTTTGTGATTGGTTGACCCTATGACCTCTAATTCCTCCTCCTTAAGTGGAGTGACGGATGAGTCCATTCATTTTATAATAAAACCACATGAGTGCTTGATGTGTGTGATTTACATTTTAATCTGGCTTAAATGAATGGACAATAATTGACAATTTATAGAGCTTGTGTCCTCACGATGTATGTTTAAGGCTGTTCTTGTATATGTTTATGAACAAAGCATCCCTATTTTTTATGGGCTATAAATGTAATGTGAGGACGAGGGTTTAATTTCTTGTATTGGAAAAGCCTACTTGTAAAGGGATGATTTTCTTTGTTCATAAATCATACACTTGAATTACCTTAACATGAGCTCTAAGTTGTCAATTCGGGCCCACGTGGGGGTCCATTCGCACTTTTGTGTATAGCGCACTTTATATCTTGTGGATGATCTTAGATAGGTAATTGTACCATCTAATTGATGTTTGTTTAGAAAAATCAATTATAAAAAGTTTTTCTTGATTTACAAAATTATGATTTGATTAATGAGCAATAGCGAATTTTTTGGTCTTAAATTGTAGAAAGGGGAAAACTCATTTGTAATTGGATTTTAAAACAAACCTTATGAAATGTGCAAATAATAATGTCAATCCCTTGCGCATGTTCTCTTCAAATTTTTTGGATTCACAAAAACAAATGTTTTCCAAATCACACTTTGTCAATCTTTATAAAAGTAACAAGTTTAAAAGGGACTAATTTTTTGTAATATGGCACTGCAAAGTAACACACCGATAGAATGAGTAAGAGCTTATGGGCTTTAGGCTTATTCTATGGTCCAACCCATTAAACCGAATAATGGGCCTCCGGCCCAATATTATTATAACCTTAATAGCCTATAATACTTGGCTCGAGAAGGATCATAGCACACGCTTTATGATAAGCAGCATGCACCATGATCTTGTTGGGAAGTATATGTACTACCCAATAGCCAAGGTATTATGAGATCAGCTCAAATTTGTTTTCGATGGCACATTCACTACTAGATTGAGCATCTTGTTATGAAGTTCGGGAAAGTAAAGGAAACGTTCCAAGTACACGATGACTGGACATCTAAGGTCGATGACAGGTATGATTCGTGATTTCAGAATACTCGGAACATCTTTACTGGCGAACTGCAGTTTCAGGCTATGATTAGTTCTTTGACTGATTTGCGGGTCCATAGAAAACAAATCATGATCCATAACGGAAATGTTAAAGTTTTGGTTTTGACATTTTCTGACAAGTTGAGCTGAATACGGAGCGCCAAAAAAGGTGAGGCGAACCGTATAGCTATACTCTTGACCACTACTTTCATAAGTGGAAGTAAGCGCAAGGCCAGTGGGCCTAAATGCAATGGTAAGGGTACACCCGCCTAGAGGCAGGGTGGGGCCAGCAAGTTTGCGCCCAAGGCTAACAAGGTGGAAGAGCGCAATCGAGGGCGTTCTCCAGTTCGATATTAATAGGATGGATACTTTTTGGTGGTAGTGTTACTAGGACATGGTTATCTAGGGATAACTGCTTAAGAATTATTTTCATAAATTCTGGTTTCCTCTGTCATTCATTTATTCTGAGACAAAGCATGCTAGACTTGAACGCATAGGATGTGATAGGATGACTTGATTAGCTCGAGAAGCCCTTTTGGGCCCACTCGCTAAGGTTGACCTACCTATGTGTGAGTCTTGCTTAATTGGCAAAGCATGCCGAAAGCCTTTTAGAGAGGCTATTAGAGCTACTCAAGCATTAGATCTAGTTCACTCAAATATCTGTGGACCTATGGTTGTAAAGGCACGTCATGACGCCTCTTATTTTCTCACTTTTATAGATGATTTCGCGCGATGTGAGGATCGCGAGTACTTATCTAATCAGTTCTGGGAACTGTGTGAGGAAAAAGGGGATACGCAGACAACTTTCTATTCCGGAACTCCGCAACAATATGATGTTGCAGAAAGAAGGAATAAGACATTCCTAGATATGGCTAGGACTATGATGGCGCAAGTCAACCTCCCAGTATTGTTTTGAGAGGATGTGCTCTTGATTGCTGCCTACATAGTAGAGTGCCTCTCCTCAGTCAGTTCCTTCTACCCACTTATGAGCTATGGAAAGGCGAAAAGCTCATTTTGGAGCATTTGCGCCCGTGGAGCTTAAGAGGTTATGTTCACTATACCTTGCATAAGTGCGAGAAACTACGCTCGAGAGCTAGAAAGCATACCTTTAAAAGGTATTCTAATAGCTCGACAACCTATGTTTCGTATAATACACAAACGGGTATAGGAATGACAGAAATGGTGCCACATGATATTGAGGATGACTTCCCCAGTACTAAGAGAAATCTTGACCTCCATGAGTTGGAGGATGTTAAAGACAACATACCATCTTTAAGCGAGGGTGGGGAGATTGAGATTCCACATCCAGTAATCGCTATCAAATGGTACTAGTCTCCAGCCGAGTGGGAGTACACCGCTAGACGCTAGTGGGAGTGTACCAGATAGTGGGAGTGCACCACTAGGCACTCAAGATTCTCAGGTAGTACACTGTATGGTGATGAGGAAAACGTTCCCTATCGATGTTTTGAAATTGAGGAAGACATTTTCATATGTGTGCAAATGTGTGCACAAGTGGATGAGGATGAGCCTGCTTCTTTTGTTGAAGCGTTTTTCTTCGTCTGCTGAAGCTGAGTGGATAGTTACTATGCCAAACGAGGTGAGCCCTATGGACGTAAATAAGGTCTAGGAGTTAGTTGACATTCCGCCTGTGCGTAAGTCTATTGGAGACAAGTGTGTTTTCAAAATCTAACGCAAGGCAGATGGTTCAATTAACAAGAATTAGGCGCGCCTTGTGGCGATAGTTTGTACCCAAAGAGGGTATAGACCATGGAAACATGTTCTCCCAAAGGATGAGATCTGACTCTATTCGCCTTATCCTAGCAATTGTCGCATATTTAGTTTTTGAACCCTGTCTCAAACGATCTATTTATTATCTCAAATCGTCTAGGCAGTGGTACAATGTGTGTACATTAAATGGTCCAAGGAAAGTGTTTTAATTCTATATATGTTGATGACGTCCTTTTAGCTGGGAATGAGATGAGTTCCATTGTCGCCACTTGAGAGTGGTTGTCCTCTCAGTTTGAGATTGAGGACAAGGGTGATTCCAACTATGTGTTGGAAGTTTAGACTGTGAGATATTGTTCTCAGAAGCTCCTCTGTTTGTCTTGAGGGACTTACAAGATGTAGGTTCTTGAACGTTTTCACATGAAAAACTGAAAACCCATAGACATCCCATTTTTGGGGGACTCACCTTGACCTTAGATCAATGTCTTAAGAATAATGAGAAGAGGAAACAAATGTCCAGTTTGCCATATCCGTCCGCAATAGGGAATCTGAAGTATGCTAATGTGTGTACTCGGTCAGATGTCTGCTATGCGGTTGGTTTAATTAGTCGTTGCCGTAGCAACCATGGTCCTGTCACTAAAGAGTAGTGAAGAGTATCTTGCGATATGTTCTCAAGAGGACTGTGGACCTTGCCTTATGCTGTCCGCGATGGAAGCATAATATGTGCTGTGCTCTGTAGCTGTTAGAGAAGCTGTTTTGGTTTAAGAGTTTTTGCAGTGGCTAGGCTCTTTATCTCATAGTGATGAGGTTGTGCTTATCTATGGTGATAACACATAAGCCTGAGCATATGCAAAAGATCTCAAAAATCATTTTAGCACATAGACATTCGTTTTTGTCACATTTTGAGATGTAGTTTGCGTAAAGGGAATTTGTCTTGAAGCATATCTCCAATTGGGGATTTGATGTGCTTAGACATTTTATTGTGAAATTGACATTATTATTCAAGTTTTTATAAACTAGTTGGTTTCCATATATATATTTGTTATAAGTGGAACGAATGCACATTTCTTCTATGTCACCGGGCTTGAATCGACCTGCTCACACGGGTGATTCACCTTGGCGCCGAGATAGCGAAGTAGGACATGCGTGTCTACGGCGCTTAGATGGCGAGCAAGATGAGACATTTGTGTTCATGGCGCTTAGATAGCTAGCTAGGACATGTGTGTCCATAGCGCTTAGAAAGCGAGCTTGAACACTTATATCTACGCAGTATAAGAACAGCGAGCTAGATATAAACCCTATTATTTCTATATGTCGCCTTAGGTGGATCTAAGATGAGACCTTTATATTTGGTCGAACATAGAGATATCCCACGACTCTATGTAGCCTGTTAATAGCCGAATGTGAGTTTTCAGACGGGTGCTAAGAGGAGCGACTGTGCTGGGAGACTCAGGTTAGACGTATTGTGTAATGTCTAAACTAAGATTCGTATGGCGTTACTTGTTTTTCCAAACACAGAGTGACATGCCTATTTTTTATGGAAGAACGCCATAGCATACATTTTATACTGTATGTGCTTTTGCGATCGATTGTGGAGCAGTGAATGGATTCCTCTTCATTGCTGTGTGAGCCATGTAGCATATCCAAGACATTGGTTATCCTACAAACTGGTTGCCTTCACGACTTGAGACTATGTCATGAAGAGGACGCTTGATGACAGCTACTTTAGCATGCTATCCTAGGACGATGAGACAATTTCGTTCTATGGGGCGTGTCTGGGCAAGCGGTCAAGTTAGTCGGATTGACATGTGGGCTCAGGGAAGACCATTCAATAACACACCATGTTTTTGTGACTCATTAGCAGGCCTGCGACAATCGTATTTTGTTACTGATATGTCATGAGTACATTACATTGAGGTGGTGCAGCACTTCTTTTCACCGAGGGATTGAGAATGCTGTGTCCGGTGTGGTTGAATCGTCTAAGGCATACACGAGAAGCTTCCGAGTGATGTGTCTTGCTGGTTATGGTAATGATTTGGCATTTCACTCCTGTCGCTGTACTTTCTTTTCGTAAGGTCGCACGTTCTATTTCCCTGTATGAAGAGATGAGAAGTTCTGTTTTGAGAGATTGATTTTAGTACTAGCCCTATGTGGGTGAATGGGAGATGTAAGAAATATGTGGGCCATACGGGCACCCACATACATTGGACCGGGTCCAATGGGCCATGGCTCTTGGAGCCCTAGGGTTTGGATATTATGTGTGTGTATATGTCAGACCCCAACCCGCCTCGGGCAAGTTGGGACACGTGTAACAAGCCCACACGTTCAAAACACCCTTAATTCATTAATAAACACATGATTTAGACTTACTAAAACAGCTCCGTTGACACAAAACAGACCCAAGGGCAAAATGGTCATTAATAAAGTATAGCAAATTTTATATGAAAAGATAGCTCTTTGAGTCCCGGTTCCAACGCAAAAAACGGTGCGTGAATCCGAGTTTTGTAGAGAGAGTTATGCTTGTTTCCGTAAAAGCTGACAGTCAGTTTTCATAGGGGCGGATCGATCCGCGAAAAGGGCGGATCGATCCATTTCACTAATTATCAAGCAGAATGTCCCCGGAAATGGGCGGATCGATCCGCGGGAAGGCCAGATCGATCCGGCCTTGGCAGAACACCTCCCTGCTGCTAAAAACATCAATTTTTCATATCCAAACTTGTTCCAAACTTCCCAAAACTTTGTGAAACCCTTAAAACTCATTCTCAAAGCATTTTCAAATGTTTCTAACATTAACACAACATCTCTAAAGCATGGATTGACAATCAAACACACAAATTCTTCCTTAGGATCATGAACTTACATCAAAATTCATATTTCTCCCATTATACTCATGACCATTCAATCATAGGAGAACTCAAGTTAAATTTACAACCAAAAAGGACTTTCTTCCAACATTATACAACTTGTGACTAACAAAGAAACCACCATCAACATAGGATATAGTTAGCAATAACCCAACCTTTCAAGATACAAGTCCTCCAAATACAAGGTGATCCTAACACTTTCAAAACACAAGATGTTTTTAACCCATGGATTACAAAGACTACCATTAACCAAAACTTCTATACACATGTACATATCAACATAACTTGTAACCCCCACGCCCAACCGTCGCACGGATCATCTCCTCTCGTTCTCCCGTTCGGTACCTGCGATGGTTATTCAATAACCACAACAGAAAATATATTTTCGTTTAAGCTTTCGCTTAGTGAGGGAACTAATCATGCTATTGGAATGTTTAATATGCAAATGCAACAATCATTAAAAACATCAACCAATTGATCTCTGGAAAGTCAAGTACCTCAAGCCACCACCCCCGGGTCCTTCTCACCCCGGAATTTCTCACTCTTTTGGCGCATATAGCACAACCCACACTCTCTTGTGACCCCGAAGGCGTCACCGGCATTTCATTGTGGTCGTCACCACGTCCTACTCATTGAGGACTTCCTATCCCTTACATATGGGACCTATAAATGGTGCTCACTACTTGACTTCCCTTTGATCCACATAAGCATTTAAGCAACTTAACATATAAGCATATAAGCATAGCAATTTCATAACTTTGACATACTTTTTACCCAATTTCAACAACACATATAAACATAAACATGGATTAAGCATTCTAAGCCAACAATTATTACACAAACATATCTAAACACCCAATTTTGGGATTAGAGCACTCACCTCTTTGATTTATACGCAACTAAGCTTAGAATTCCCCAATTCCTTCCCAAGTTTAGCTCAATTTCTAGTTAGTGATAATCCTACACAAGTTTGGTACCAAGAACATCGTTTATTAAGAACGGCCGCCGTAAAAACGTTGCCGAAAATGAAAATAAAGGACGTGCATGTGATCCTCTTACCTCCACGAGTCCAAATCCGGTCTCGGTTCGTGAATCCGATGCCGGACGGCGAAGAAACGGCAAGAAACGTCGTCGAGAATTCCGTCGTCTTCGTCGAGGCTCTCGGCTCACTCTCCAACTCAAAACCCAGCTGTGTTTACAAGTGAGAGACACTTGTGTACACATGCATATGTGTTAACATAACTTTTCTTTATTTATGTTTACCTCCCCCGACTTTCTTTGAGCTTTATTATGAAACCCCCCTTGTTAATTACGTTAACTACCCATCTTTTCTAAAAGGATTTAATCTAAGTCCCGCGTGGGTCCCAAACGTGGTCCCACATAATTCATGAGGTTGCTATTAAACCTACCAATTATTAATTTTATTCAAATACGCCCTCACATGGGTACCCAAATTGGTCCCCTTACCTATCATAAGACATTATAATATCAATAAACATTTAAACAAGTAATCATATAAGCACATAATGACATGAAAATGCAAATTATTTTAATTAGACCCTCGTTGGGCCCCACATTTATACCAGTCCCGCCTTTCACAGGACTTTCATCTGTGTCCGCATTTGAACACCTTTTCACATGTGGGTTCATAACCCCACCTTAATTCATCTCATGCATTAATTATCTTTAATTAACACACATTGATATCGCATTAATATTATTTTCCGGGTACGGGTGTTACAGTATATATATATGATATAAACACAACATATTAAATAATCCCCTAACATCACAGCAGTCTCTCTCTCTCCCTACGGTTTATCTCTCTAGCTAATCACCAAGGAGCTTGGGATTTAGAACGTGGTATCATCGGAGATTGCTCAAGAAGCTTTCTCTGCGACTAATACGAAGCGTAAGAGAGTACACGGAGGCAACATGGAGCAGCAGTTCGTGGGTGAAGACGCCGGGCTAGTAACAACACCATACGGCGATCCGTCGGGTTATTCCGCTAGGTAAGTGACCTAAACTCGACATATATGCTTGTGTGCATATAATCTACACCCTCAATTCTCAAAGATATCATTGGTTCACTGGCTGCATTAAGAACTAGTTGAATTTTTTTTATGACTTTAGTCATTTAAGTTATAATCATACTATAGTAATCATACTAATACTATATTGCTTGACACATCTTTTCTCCAATCATGAATAAAATTACCCTTTGCCATCTATAAAACATTACGTGCAAACACAATTCAGACAATTTAATTATCTTTTTTTCCCATTTTTTTTAAACTTATCTTATTATGATATGATAGGTGTGGTAATGACAGCAACAGAAATAATATCTGTAAGGTCACATTCATCAGACTAATTTAAATGAAAGCTTCTCAATTTTAATTGAAAAAAAGGTCTGGTTCATCCAAAAATAAAAATAGATGAAAAACATTATACAGTGCACAATATCACTCTTTTTTTTTCCCTTGCTTAAAAATGTTGCTCCATAAGAGATAAAAACTATTTGCTAATCAACAAAACCTACGATGTTAATGAAATTTGGACAAGAAAAATTACAGAAACGACAAGGATCAAGTAATCACGTAGTTGCTAATCAAAGTATCATTGGAAAAGACTTGAGTACATTTTCTTATGTACTTGGTATTGAAATTAGTCTACCAGTACAAGTGTGTCTACGTTGCGTTAGGTGCATCAATAGAACCTTAAAACACGATTTAAAAAAAAAAAAAAAACCTATCAAAGGGAGAGTACTGAAATGTTGTCCAAGTATCATATTAGTGGAAACTTAACTACTCCCTCCGTCCCATATTAAAAGTTTCTTTTGGGAATTCCAACTTATTAAGGGGACAACATTGATATTGGTGAGATTTTCAACTTTCCAATATTGTCCTTTTTGAAATTCAAAATTATGGTGTCACATAAAAAAAAGAGAGGGAAGAGTTAGATATAATAAAGGGCAAATTTGGAAAGTGTGTGTTAAAGTACTTTGACTTTTCAAAGAGGACTCTTAAAATGGGACATCAAAAAATGGCATCAAGGACTCTTATTATGGGACAGAGGGAGTAGTAAACAAGCTTAAAGACCATACTATGGCTGCTTAAACAATGCATAAATTTACGATAAATATATAAATTGAGTAACTCTACTGGGTTGTTTCAACACTACCGGTCCCAAGCCCGGATAAAAGAGGAGGGTTAGTGCGTTAGGTAACTTGACAACCAGCACGTAAAAAAAAACCATCGGATCCTTATGATATGAATCCAAATATGAATACTCGTGTAAATGCTAGGGCGTTCCCTTTAAGCGACGTGTTGCGCCTGCCTTCGGGTGTTTCAAAAAATGTGCAAGGGGCGCCGCATCGACGCCCGGGTACGATGTTAAATAAGCAAGGGTTCCCGCGCTCATCTAGGACATCGCGGGTAAAGAAGCTAGTCCATAACTATAGGCTTAGGTTAGCAACTTGGAATATAGGAACCTTAACAGGTAAAGCTATGGAACTAGTAGACACTATGATTAGAAGGAAGGTTAATGTAGTATGTTTACAAGAAACAAAGTGGGTTGGAGAGAAAGCTAAGGAGGTAGAAAAGACCGGGTATAAGATATTCTATACAGGGAAAGATAGGCATAGAAATGGTGTCGGAATCATGGTTGACAAGAACCTCAAGGATAAAGTTGTGACAGTCACGAGGAAAGGAGACAGAATATTGCTTATCAAACTGGTCGTTGGAGTGGATATAATTAATGTGATTAGTGCATACGCGCCCCAAGTAGGATTGGATGATCACACTAACAGACAATTCTGGGATGAGTTGGACGCTTTAATGCAAGAAATACCGGGAGGAGAGAAGATAATTGTAGGTGGAGATTTTAATGGCCATGTAGGTAAAGATAGAACTGGATATGAGAGGGTGCATGGGGGGTATGGTTTTGGAGATCAGAATAAGGCAGGGGTGAGTATTTTATATTTCGCAGTAGCATATGATCTTATAGTAGCAAACACCTTTTTCAAAAAAAGGGAAGAACACTTGATAACCTTTAAGAGTGGATCTAATAGAAGCCAGATCGATTTGTTCTTTGTGAGAAAGACAGACCGCTTAGCATGTAAAGACTGTAAGGTCATCCCAGGAGAGAGTTTAACATCTCAACATAGACTTACTATTTTAGATATCCATATAAAAGGACAATGTCGTACTAGAAAAGACCCTATAACCCCGCGAACTAGGTGGTGGAACCTTAAAGGCGAAAAACTAGCAATATTCCAAGAGAGAATGTATACAAAAGCACATTGGAATTTGGAAGATGGAAGCAATACTATGTGGGATAGAATGGTAGGGTGCATCACGAGAATATCGAAGGAGGTCCTCGGAGAGTCGAAGGGAAGAGGGTTAGCTTCTGAAGATACTTGGTGGTGGAATAAAGAGGTACAAGTTGCAGTAAAAACCAAAAAGGATTGCTTTAAGAAGTGGCAAAATGATAGAAGCGAGGAACACTTCAAAAGCTATAAATGTGCAAATAAGGAGGTTAAAAGGACAGTTAGAGTTGCTAAAATGAAAGCCTATGACGCCTTCTACACCAAACTAGACACTAGAGAGGGAGAAAAATGTATTTATAAGCTTGCTAAGTCGAGAGAAATGAAAACAAGAGACATTAATCAGGTTAAGTGTATAAAAACCGATGACTCTAGGGTATTAGTGAACGACGAAGAGATTAAGGAAAGGTGGAAGAGCTATTTTGAGAAGTTGCTGAATGAAAAACATATGGATAATGCAATAGAAGAAGAAACTGGAAGTCACGACCAAACTAGAGAATACAGATTCTATCAGAGAATAAGGAAGTTTGAGGTGGAATTTGCTTTGAAGAAGATGAAACCCAACAAGGCCTTAGGACTAGATGAGATCCCCATTGAGGTTTGGAAATGCTTGGGAGAAGTGGGGGCATCTTGGCTTACAAAAGTTTTTAATAGGATTTTAATGACTAGAAAAATGCCTGATGAGTGGAGGAAGAGCATCCTAGGGTCTATATATAAGAGTAAAGGAGATGTACAACAATGCAACAACTATAGAGGTATTAAGTTGATGAGCCATACTATGAAGCTATGGGACAGAGTGATGGAGCATCGCTTAAGAGGCGCAACATCAGTCTCAGAAAATAAGTTTGGATTTATGCCTGGGAGATCAACTATTGAAGCAATTTATTTACTTAGAAGACTAATGGAAAAATATAGAGAGAAGAAAAAAGTTCTACATATGGTTTTTATTGATTTAGAGAAAGCTTATGATAGAGTGCCTAGAGATTTAATTTGGTGGGTGCTAGAGAAGAAAGGAGTGACCAAGGGTTATATTGACGTGGTGAATGATATGTATGATGAAGCGGTTACTACAATTAGATCACCAACCGGAGAAACAAGTGAATTCTCAATTACCGTAGGCCTGCACCAGGGGTCGGCCTTGAGCCCTTATTTGTTCGCCCTAATTATGGATGAATTGACTAGACACATTCAAGATGAGGTCCCATGGTGTATGTTGTTCGCAGGTGATATTGTCTTGGTTGATGAGACTAAAAGGGGACTCAACACTAAACTAGAAGCTTGGAGAGAAGCACTGGAAACTAAGGGGCTAAAGATAAGTAGGACGAAACCAGAATACATGGAATGTACTTTTAGCAACAGTGGAAGTAGAGACAACGAAGCAGTGAAGATTGAAGATCAGGAGATCCCAAAGAGGGAACACTTTCGCTATCTAGGTTCAATGATCAGTAGAGACGGAGAGATTGGTGATGACGTGACCCATAGAATTAAAGTGGGCTGACTTAAGTGGAGGAGTGCTTCTGGAGTATTATGTGACCGAAGAATGCCAGCAAAATTGAAAGGAAAAATGTATAGGACAGCTATTAGGCCAGTTATGCTCTACAGGACAGAGTGTTGGGCAACTAAGAAACAACATATTAGCAAAGTGAGTGTAGAGGAGATGAGGATGCTAAGATGGATGTGTGATAAGACTAGGAAAGATAGAATTAGAAATGAGTACATCCGAGAGACTGTAGGAGTGACACATATTGAGGATAAATTGAGGGAGAATAGACTTAGATGGTTCGGCCATATGAAACGAAGACCTGTAGATGCACATGTGCAAAAGAGTGATAAGATCGTAGTGCCTGGAATGGTTAGAGGAAGAGGCAGACCTAGACTGACTTGGGAATATGTAGTGCAACAAAATATGAATATATATAATTTAAATGAGCATATAGCTCTTGATTGTGCAGAATGGAGAAAAAGGATTCATACAGCCGACCCCAATTGATTGTGACACAAGGCTTGATTTGGTTATATAAATTGAGTATTTATAAAGGGAAAGGGGATGTAGCTCAGATGGTAGAGCGCTCGCTTAGCATGCGAGAGGTACGGGGATCGATACCCCGCATCTCCAATCTACTCTTTTATTATCCGGCTTTACATACCAAATCTATGTGCCTCAATTCTCGTTTTGGTATGTTTGATATTGGACACAAATATCTTTTTTGTGTCAGTTATTCTTTGTTTGATTGCTGTTCTTGTTCCTGTTAACCAAATAAAACAGGATAAATTATGTCCAAATCTTTAATTAAAGCAATAAAAAGTTCAACGGAGTCATTTTTTTTTTAGCGTTAGTAAAAAGTCCCTTTCACAATTTTTTTTAATCAATGCCCAACACTGCCCCACGCGCTGGCCAAGCATAGCCCCAAACATTCCTGCCACTCACACCTTTCAAAAAATATTTCAAAACTTTAACCCTCCATAACTTTTGATCTACAACTCCATTTTTTTTCAAATTTTATATCGCTGGAATCGTGTCGACGAGAGCTACAAAACAAATACCACTGTTGATATGTTTTGCGCAAATATATATATTTTTTCAATTTGAAGAAATTTTGAAAAAAAAAATAGAGTTTTGTAAAATTTCACGAAAAAAGTTTTGTGAAATTTGAAGAAATTTTGATAAAAAAAAAAAGTTTTTTGAAATTTGATAATTTCACAAATTTGTGAAATTTCACAAAAAAGTATTTGTGAAATTTGAAGAAATTTTGAAAAAAAAAAAATTAAAGTTTATGAAATTTGACAATTTCACAAAATAGCTGTCAAAATTGTTGAAAGTAATTTTGTGAAATTTTTAGTTACACAAGGCATGTAGGATTTTGATTTTTTTTTTTTTGCTCAAAACATATCAACAATGGTACTAGTTTTGTAGCTCTCATCGACACGATTCCAACGATATACAATTTGAGAAAAATGGAGTTGTATGTCAAAAGTTATTGAGATTTAAAGTTGCAAAATATTTTTTGAATTTAGAATATCATACGGTACAATGTTCATACCGTATGAATGGCTGTAAAAGCATTGCGCGTGAAAACTCGGGCCGGAGTGGAAAAAATGTGGGAAATGTTCGGGTGTATGTCAGTTTTGTCCTTTTGTCAAAGATAAGGGACTTTTGACTAAATGTAGATATTAGAGGTACTTTTTGTTAAATTTTTAGTTGACAAATGATGTATCTCTAACATTCCCAATAATATATATATATATATATATATTTCTTTTGGTTTTATTTATTATTTAAAAAAATAAAATATTTTTACTTAATTTTTTTTTCCTATTTTTCTTCTTACCCTTAACCTTTTCCGTTCTGTCCTGAGTTAAGAGTTTTTTACGTTTGATTTTAAGAGTTTTCTACAAATCTTTAACATATTATTGAATTGCATATTTTTCAGTTAATCCCTTTATATTATGGAACTCTCCCACCTTTTCTCTGATGTGATTCGGGAACTTTGATATTACAAAAGGATGACAATGGAAGTGTGAATTTTTTTAATAAGAAAGTTTCGTTAGAAGTTGAAATTCTCAAAGTGACTCTTTTTGATCATGTAGACTCTTAATATGATACAAATGAGTAGTTTTTGGTGAGCCTCCTTGTTTTGATGTTCTTTGTTTTGGTATCCAAAAACCAAATATGTGGTTCAGAGACGAATTAGTTCTTCGTTGTTCTATGTTCTTGTAACCCATTTTTAGGCAAATAAGGTCCACATTTAGTTTTAAAATGTTTCTAAGAGTTGGGTTTTTTTTAAATTTATTTTTTTATTTTTTATTTTTAAAGAGACGGGTTAGTGCGCTAGGTAGCTTGACAGCAAGCACGTAAAAAAATCGTTGGATCCTTATGATATGAATCCAAATATGTATCCTGTGTAAATACTAGGGCATTCCCTTTAAGCGACGTGTTGCGCCTGCCTTCAGGTGTTTCGAAAAATGTGCAAGGGGCGCCGTATTGACGCCCGGGTGCGATGTTAAATAAGCAAGGATTGCCGCGCTTGTCTGGGCCACCGCGGGTAAAGAAGCTAGCCTAGAATTTAGGCTTAGGTTAGAAACTTGGAATATAGGAACCTTAACGGGTAAAGCTATGGAACTAGTAGACACTATGAGTAGAAGGAAGGTCAATATAGTATATTTACAGGAAACAAAATGGGTTGGAAAGAAAGCTAAGGAGGTAGAAAACACCGGGTATAAGATATTCTATACGGGGAAAGATAAACATAGAAATGGCGACGAAATCGTGGTTGACAAGAACCTCAAGGATAAAGTTGTGACTGTCATGAGGAAAGGAGACATATTATTGCTTATTAAACTGGTGGTTGGAGTGGATATAATTAATGTGATTAGTGCATACGTGCCCCAAGTAGGATTGGATGATCACACTCAAAGACAATTATGGGATGAGTTGGACGCTTTAATGCAATAAACTGGTGGTTGGAGTGGATACAATTAATGTGCTTAGTGCATACGTGCCCCAAGTAGGATTGGATGATCACACTCAAAGACAATTATGGGATGAGTTGGATGCTTTAATGCAAGAAATACAGGGAGGAGAGAAGATATTGTAGGTGGAGATTTTAATGGCCACATAGGCAAAGATAGAACTAGATATGAGAAGGTGCATAAGGGGTATGTTTTTGGAGTTCAGAATGAGGCAGGGGTAAGTATTCTAGATTTCACCATAGCATATGATCATGTAGTACCAAACACATTTTTTCAAAAAGAGGGAAGAACACTTGATAACCTTGAAGAGTGGATCTAATCGAAGCCAGATCGATTTGTTCCTTGTGAGAAAGGTAGACCGCCTAGTATGTAAAGATTGTAAGGTCATCCCAGAGGAAAGTTTAACATTTCAACATAGACTTACTATTTTAGATATCCATACAAAAGGACAACACCGTACTAGAAAAGACCCTATAAACCCGCGAACTAGATGGTGAAACCTTAAAGGCGAGAAACTAGCAATATTTCAAGATAGAATGTATACAGAAGCACCTTGGAATTTAGAAGATGGAAGCAATACTATGTGGGATAGAATGGCAGGGTGCATCACGAGAATATCGAAGGAAGTTCTTGGAGAGTCGAAGGGAAGAGGGCTAGCATCTAAAGATACTTGGTGGTGGAATGAAGAGGTACAAGTTGCAGTAAAAATAAAAAAGGATTGCTTTAAAAAGTGGCAAAATGATAGAAGTGAGGAAAACTTCAAGAGCTATAAATGTGGAAATAAGGAAGTTAAAAGGACAGTTAGAGTTGCTAAAATGAAAGCCTATGACGACTTCTACACCAAGCTAGACACTAGAGAGGGAAAAAAATTGTATTTATAAGCTTGTTAAGTCGAGAGAAAGGAAAACAAGAGACATTAATCAGGTTAAGTGTAAAAAAGCGATGACTCTTAGGTATTAGTGAACGACGAAGAGATTAAGGAAAGGTGGAAGAGCTATTTCGAGAAGTTATTGAATGAAAAACATATGGATAACATAATTGAAAAAGTAACGGGAAGTTGTGATGAAACTGGAGAATACAGATTCTATCGGAGAATAAGAAAGTCTGAGGTGGAATTTGCTTTGAAGAAGATGAAACCCAACAAGGCCTTAGGGCCAGATGGGATCCCCATTGAGGTATGGAAATGCTTGGGAGATGTGGGGGTATCTTGGCTTACAAAAGTTTTTATAGAATTTTAATGACTAGGAAAATGCCTAACGAATGGAGGAAGAGCATTCCAGTGCCTATATATAAGAATAAAGGAGATGTACAACAATACAACAACTATAGAGGTATTAAGTTGATGAGCCGTACTATGAAGCTGTGGGAAAGAGTGATGGAGCATCGCTTAAGAGGTGCAACATGAGTGTCAGAAAATAAGTTTGAATTTATGCCTGGGAGATCAACTATGGAAGCAATTTATTTACTTAGGAGACTAATGGAAAAGTCTAGAGAGAAAAAAAAAGATCTATATATGATTTTTATTGATTTAGAGAAACCTTATGATAGGGTGCTTAGAGATTTAATTTGGTGGGTGCTAGAGAAGAAGGGAGTGACCAAGGGTTATATTGACGTGGTGAATGATATGTATGATGAAGTGGTTACTACAATTAGATCACCGGTCGGGGAAACAAGCGAATTTCCAATTACCGTAGGCCTGCACCGAGGGTCGGCCTTGAGCCCTTATTTATTTGTCCTAATTATGGATGAATTGACTAGACACATTCAAGATGAGGTCCCATATATGTTGTTCGCGTATGATATTATCTTGGTTGATGAGACTAAATGGGGACTCAATACTAAACTGGAAGCTTGGAGAGAAGCACTGGAGACTAAGGGGCTAAAGATAAGTATGACGAAAACAGAATACATGAAATGTAGTTTTAGCACTAGTGGAATTAGAGACAATGAAGTAGTGAAGATCGAAGACCAGGAGATTCCAAAGAGGGAACACTTTCGCTATCTAGGTTTAATAATCAGTAGAGATGGAGAGATTGGTGATGACGTGACCCATAGAATTAAAGTAGGCTGGCTTAAGTGGAGGAGTACTTTCGGAGTATTATGTGATCGGAGAATACCAGCAAAATTGAAGGGAAAATTTTAAAAGACAACAATTAGGCTAGCTATGCCCTATGGGACAGAATGTTGAGCAACTAAGAAACAACACATTAGCAAAATGAGCGTAGCTGAGATGAGGATGCTAAGGTGGATGTATGGTGAGACTAGGAAAGATATAATTAGAAAAGAATACATTAGAGAGACTGTAGGAGTGGCGCATATTGAGGATAAATTGAGGGAGAATAGACTTAGATGGTTCGGCCATGTGCAACGAAGACCCGTAAATGCACTTGTGCGAAAGAGTGATAAGATTGTAGTAGCTGAAATGATTAGAGAGAGGGGTAGGCCTAGACTGTCCTGGGACTATGTAGTGCAACAAGATATTAATACATATAATCTAAGTGAGCATATAGCTCTTGATCTTGCAGAATAGAGAAAAATGATTCGTACAGACGACCCTAACTGATTGAGACAAAAGGCTTGGTTTGATTTAGTTATTAAAAAAAACTGTAAGAATACAGATTTTCATTAAAACTAGAGAAAATGAGACTTTTTTTTTTTTTGATAACAAGAGAAAATGAGACTTTAATCGAATATGATCCCAGTTTTAGTATTTTCCAACGGTATTTTAATTTTTTTTTTTTTTTTTGATAGAGGACAACATTACATCATAGTTTCAAGGACATGGGGTAGGGGAAGGGGGATTGAACCTACGCTACTTGTGGGGAAAGTTAGAGCACATGCCATTCGGGTAGAACTATAAGCTAAATTTATTTGGAGCATTTTGGTACGGCAAGACCATGCAACGCATTTTTTTTTTTTTTTTTTGGTTATAGGGAAACAAAAAGAGCAGAACTAGTTCCCACGAGGGAAACTAGTACCACAAGAGTCCGCCAAAAGGGGCATACAAAGATCCCTAATAGGAGTATCTAACACAACAAGGGGATCCAGGTGATCCGTCCCAAAATTAGCAAGAAGGTCCGCACACATATTGCCTTCTCTTAGAATATGGGTAACATTACCCTTACAAAGAAAAAGTAAAGTCCTACAGTCTTCAATAATAGTCCTGAGAGGGTGATTTTCCTCACTTTTCTGGATGAGCAGACAAGCCACTAACGAGTCAGTCTCTACAAGGATGTTCTCCATTCCTTCACGGTAAGCAAGATTCAGGCCTACTCTGATGCTCTCGAGCTCGGCAGAGAGGCTGGTGCAAGTGTCAAGGTGTCCATAGTATCCTTTTTTCCAACGACCTTGATCATCTCTGATGAGGCCTCCAACTCCTCCTTGTCCTGGGTTTCCTCGGCAGCTCCCATCCGTATTGAGCTTGAGGGTGCCTGCAATAGGTGGAAACCAACGTATAAGATTTTCATTTCTAGTGTTTCTCAAACTAGTCTCTCTTTTGAAGGCTTTAAGGATATCAATTCCTAAGTCCTTGGTCATTTTTGCAATTTGCCTATCCTGGGTAGATTTATTATTGAACACCAAATTGTTTCTTTCTTTCCACAAGTGCCAGCATCCTGCAATAAAAATGATATCATTAGGGAGATTAAAATGCTCATTTATAATATCATCTCTCATTCTCTCATGAAGCCAGTGGGTAATGTTCATAGAAAGATTCTGCATATCCATAGCTTTAGGAAGTAACAGCTTCCAAAGATTACGAGCTGTGGGGCATTCCCTCAGGATATGGGAAGTATCCTCTTTCCAAAAGGAACACTTAGGACATATAGAATCCGCAGAAATGTTTCTAACATAGAGAAGGTTTTTAGAAGGAAGTCTATCCAAAATACACTTCCAAAAGAAAAACTTCAATTTATTAGGAATTTTCCATTTCCACAGATCTTTCCAGATGTTATTGCAGGGCTGATATAAGTTACCACTGGTGATGGCATAAGCACTAGCGGAGTTGAATCTCCCATTGCTCGTAAGAGACCACGAGGGAAAGTCTGCCATGGTATTAAACTTAGGGAGAGGAGTACAGAGAATGTCTTTCTGATCCACATTAGTTATCCATTGTTGGATATCATCCAGCTGCCAGCAACCATGCCCAGAAATAATATCTTTAACTTTAAGGTTGGGGAAGGTGGTGTTAGGATGCCTTTGGGACAGGGCAGATTCACCACACCACCAATCTGTCCATAAATTAATCCTACAACCATCCCCCACAATCCATTTGATTCCTTTTTTTAAGAGATTTGAGGAGCTAAGGATCCCTTGCCAGATATTAGAGTTTCTTCTTTTGGCCTTCCACTCAGAGTGAGGGTTGCCGTTAAGATATTTACTAATAATGACTTTAGTCCAAAGATTATCCTTGGAATTCAAAATGTTCCATCCGAGATTTCCTAGCATCGCTAGGTTGTTCTCATGACTTTTTCTAAGGCCAAGCCCTCCTTGTTTTTTCCCAAGGCAGACTTTATCCCAATTGACCAAGTGTATCTTCTTTTTAGACTCTTGATCACCCCAGAGAAAGTCCCTATTAAAGCGATCAAGTTGCTGACAAACAGAAATAGGAAGTAACATAGAATGCATCAAATGGTTCGGAATAGCCTCATTAGTAGATTTAATCAGAGTCGCTCTCCCAGCGATCGATAGCATTTGGGATTTCCAACTAGAAAGTCTTTGTTGAATCTTATTAACCGTAGAATTAAAAAGAGCCTTAGAGACTCTGCCATGAATGAGGGGGATACCCAAGTAAGTTCCAAGATTAGAAGTCTTGGCTATACCACTTTTCCTAGTAATGGAATTAATAATATTACCTCTGGTATTGTCAGAAAAGAAAATACGAGACTTAGCAATATTAATTTTTTGTCCAGAAAGGGTACAGAATTTATCAAGAGTGTCCATAACGACATCAAAGTTGTTTTCCGTGGCTTCAGCAAAAAGAATAATATCATCAGCAAAAAAAAGGTGGGAAATCTGGGGCCCTCTTTGAGAAGCTTTTAATCCTCTCCATTTGGTTGAAGCAACTTGTTTCTCTATCATAGAAGCCAATATTTCCATACAGAAGACAAAGAGATAAGGGGAAATGGGATCCCCTGTGGAATGAAGCATTACAATGGCTCACCAGTTAATTAAAATAAAGTGGTTAATTACGCTGGTTTTGGAAGACTCAAAATAGGATTTTATTCGGTCTCAGTCTTACTTTTTACCCTATTCTAATAAGAACTAAGGGCAAGTTCATTTGAAAAAGAACAAGTTTTAATAGAGATACTAGACTGGTTATGGACTTTTGTGCAATAAATAGACACTTATCAAACAATTGAATTTCTAAAACTAGTTCTATGGGCCACAAAACCATTGTTTGACTTCCCAAGGAGCTCCTAAAACTGAAAAATTAAGTGTTGAATTTTAAGTAGGTTTAATTACAGAAACACCCCCTGTGGTTAGGCCTTTTATCAAATACCCTCATGTACTTTAAATTTTATCACTAATAACCCCTGTGGTTTGGACTAAAATGAAACAGTAACTTTTTCCGTTAAAGTTAACGGAAAATTGATAAAAGTACAAAATTACCCCTATTACATGCTAATAATAACACCCTTATATGCTTAAATGTCTATTTAGGCATAAGTGGTACATTATTGATTATTAAATTATTTTGATATTATATTTGTTGTTAAAGACCATTATGTGGTCACTTAGGGGTACCTTTGTGAGAGCGAATTTGACACACACACACACACACACACACACACACAAAATTTTGGGGATAAATTTTTTTTTTAGATCTTAGTACATCACTACACTGGATTTCACTGTGTGTGCGGTCAAGAGTAGATTAAAAAAAAAAACTAACATATCACCAAGATTGTGTGTGTCTAAAAGTAGATAAAATAATAATAATAATATATCGTCAAGACTGTGTGTGTGGTGTGTGTGTGTGTGTGTGTCTGAGGGTAAATCAAAAATAAAATAAAAAATTAAATAAATTTACTATCATGAATGTACCTCAAAGTGACTACAGATTGGTCTCTAACAAATATAATATCAAAATAATATAATAGTATACCACATATGCCTAAATAAACATTTAAGCATATAAGGGTGTTTTTATTAGCATATAATAGGGGTAATTTCGTATTTTTATCCATTTTCCGTTAACTTTAACGGAAAAAGTCACTATTTCACTTTAGTCCAGACCACAGGGGGTATTAGTGATAAAATTTAAACTATAAGGGGATAACTGATAAAAGGCCTAATCACAGGGGGTGTTTCTGTAATTAACTCTTTTAAGTATTGAAAATTTTAAGCGATTGAGTTTCAAATATTGAAAATAGTGTTTCAAATACTGAAAGACACTGCATTCAAACTATTCACTTATTATTTTTAGTAGACTTTTTTCACTTAAAGTTTTCAAAGGATTTTTGGCTATTTTTTTTTTTTCATTAAGTGGTAAATTCTCGAACTAAAACTTTTCACTTTCATCATTTAATTGGATTATCAAACACACCTTAAATCTTTGTCAAACCAACATAACATTATTTCTCATAAAATCATATAAAAAGTTCTTGATCTAAACCACATCCAGACATCCTATTTTAAGGATTTGCAAATAGACCCTTACAATCTAGGCTATTTTCGTTGTTTTATACTTAATAAGCTATTTCACTTTAATTGCTTGCAGGCTTGAGATTTGTTTATCCACAATGGTCCATTATTAAGTCAAGGGTTTTCCAAGAAATAAAAAAAGGGTTTAACTAGAACCCAAATATAAGCCTCAAGAAAAAGTCACTGAAATTTGTCATAATTAAAAGCCTGTCTGTGCAGTAATATTCGCAATCGCAATTACAATCCCAAAAAACACTAAATAGAAATATAGTGGGCCCTAGTAAAATTTAAAAAAGAAAAAAAGAAAAAAAAAGGGGATTCAATTGCACAAAAAAGAGTTCCTTTGTCATTCAAGTGACTTGAAATATATATCACACATCATATTGGTAAACTATGCAAATTTCTATGCCATTCGATTCATCACCTCTTGGAGAACCGTTGTAGAATTTTGATAACATGCTTCGGACCTTCGGTCTGAGGAAGATTGTGTTTATTTACAGCATCTTCAAGCTTCAAAAACATTGAAAATAATGAAATCACATAAAGTTGCTATTAATGATCATATAGTAGAGGTGTAAGGGATTGGCATGTGGCATGGACACGACACTCCACGGGTCCTTTCTTTGGCTAGGTCGGGCCGTGACTTTAGGACCCTTAGCATGACATGGTGAAATTTATAAAATTAGAAATTATACCAAAAAGTTAGAAAATAAGAAAAGAAAAACAACTAGGCTTGGGGTCGTGGGCACGACACAAACCCATCTACATTCATGTCTATCCTACGAGAAGTTATTTAGTGGGTTCATCACACCATCATGTTGATATGGTGTGACGTCCCAATTATATAGAGTTATTTGCCCCCTAAAAAAGCCTGATATGTTGCATAACATTATCCATTACTTGTCATGTACCACCTAAAAAGTACAAGACACATGGCCCCATATAATTGGAACGTCACACCACGCAGCACAATGATATGGTGTGATGAGTTACCCCTTTGAGGAAACCGGGCACGGCAGGGCATGTTAGCCTGCCTTGGCCATTTGAGTCCTCTATATGATGAGAAAGTGACACTACTATATATGAAAGAGCAATGCTATAATTCACAAATGTGGTTCCCACCACAAGTGGCAGTGTGCCACTCGAACCATGGACTCCTGATAATTGATTTTCAGTGTATAATGTTAAAGTGGTCCAACTATCACATGTATTGGAAACTATATTTGGAAAGCATGTCATTATCAGTAAGAAATCAACAAATTGGATCACATGACATGGTTGAATTAACAGAGTTATTTACCTTTTCAACACTGTCAAACAATCTATTGGCAAGATCAGTGAGAGGTTGCTAATCTTTAATTGTTGCTGCAGAGATTACTTTGTCAAAATCATAGTACACAACTGTGGATTTAATTCGTAGATACTTGCGAACATAGTTCAAAGTGTCTTGTCCGATCAAATCTCCCAATCCCATGAGATCAAATGCATATTTATATGCACTTCCATCACTCCCATTATTTGCCATGAAGATTCCCGTCTTGAGGAAAGAACGAGTCCCTGTCTCCTCATTTGCAATCTCTGTCACGAGAATGAGTGGAATGAGTGAAAAACCACTGCTTCATAACTTAACTTGTTAGACATATGCAGGGGCAGATGCAGAGGGGGACTAGTAAGTAAATTGCATTTGGGGTGGCCAAAATTACAGGATTCTAGGGTAACGCCTCCGAGGCGTTTTTTTTTTTTGATGTACTTATACATATTTTGTGTAGCTGTATATGCTAATGTTATAAAATTGAGACAAAATCCCAAATACTAAACACAAAAAGTTTTTTGAATTTTAGGGGGGACATAGGTGTAAAATATTTTCACTTTGGGGGGCTTAAGTGTAAAATAAATTTTTTTTTAGGTAATCAAAATTTTTTTGAAAAGGGAGGGGGGTTTAGACCCGTCCATCGTCCGCCCCTGGATATGTATATACACATGTATGTACGTGTGTGTGTATGTGTATATATGTATATATATGATTGGGACACTTTGGACCCTTGATAATTGTATCATCTAAGTAAAAATCCAAAATTGCTCCCGGTATTCACCAATTTCTTAAACTTAAATTTTGAAAAAATTGGAACTCCCTCAATTCTTTTTATACCTTTTGCATTGCCCTCTCCATTTTCTCTGTACATCATTCGCCCCGTCTCAACCCCTCTCTTTTCTCACTAAATTAAATATGTATATAAATATTGATATTATAAAATTAATAATATAAAATATACAAGAAATTTAGGTTTAAACAAACTTTTTTTTAGGTAGTGAAATTATTATTAAGGCTGCTATGCACTTAGTGTTTGTTACCTGCTTTTGATTACACAAAAGTCCATGTTCGAAAAAAAAAATCATAGAAGGAAATGAGAGTGATACGACAAGATTTATGACTATTCTCGTTCTTTATCTGCTTTTTATAAAAATTCGCAATAAAGAGGCATCTATGCAATAAGGAATCTCTCTCCAAAGTGATTTTAGATCAAAGCATATCTCCTATGCAATAAAGGGGCATCTATCCAATATTTGAATACGTAGAATTGGTCCGCTTAGTGTTTGCCACTTGCTTTTGATTACACAAAAGTCCATGTTAAAAAAAATGGTCATGTAAGGAATGAGAAAGATCCAATAAGATTTATGTATATTCTCGTTCTTTTCTGCATTTTATGAAAATTCGCAATAAAGGGGCATCTATTGTCGTGCCCCAACCCACCCCAATAGATTATGATACATATAACAAGACTATACGCACCCATTACACTAATAAACAAGAAACCATGTTATTTATTAAGAAAAAAAAAACATGATTTGAACCAATATAAAAGGGCTTGCTGCGACAAAACAGCCCCAAGGGCAAAATGGTCATTTAGGAAAGATAGTAAAATATTATACCAAAAGATAGATCTTTGAGTCCCGGTTCCAATGCACTAAAACGGCCCACGACTCCGAGTTTTCTAGAAAGAGTTGTGCACGTTTCCGTAAAAGTCGACGTGCTGTGAATTTGTAAGCGGATCGATCCGCCCTTTAGTCCAGATCGATCCATTTCAGCATTTTTCCCGTAGAATGTCCTCCCAGAAGTCTGGATCGATTTGTCCTTTAACCCAGATCGATCCATCTTAGCATTCCGCAGAATGTTCCCCAGAACGTCCAGATCGATCCACCCTTTAAACCCGGATTGATCCGAGTTCTGCAAAATGCAATTCTGCTGCTAAAAATCCTATTTTAACATAGTCAAAACATACCCAAACCTCAACCAACTTCAAGAAACTTTAGGAAAATATTTCAAATCCATTTCCAATCACACATAAACAGTTACAAGACATATCTAAGTGTAACCAAACATCAACCAAACATGTAAAACTCCACTTTATCCACAATTGGATCATATTGAGCCATTAAAACCTCAAATGTTGCCAAACTTGCACAAACATAGAAAATTTGTTGGAAAGGAATTCATAAACTTTGCAAATAACTTGATTACAATCAAAACTCATTCAAAACATGTACACAACTTCTTTGAGTTAAAACAACCCATATGAAACACATCTATATCATTTCAAAAGTGGTTTCAAATGTCTCCAAACATTAACCAAACACCATGAGAGTTTTCAAAAGCATTTCAAAGCAGTTGAGAAGTTGTTTTAACACTCAAAGCACATTAATCCTTCACTAGCAACATAAACTTGCATCAAACTCTTCATTTTTCCCAATCAATATGTTAGAAGGTTTTTCTTCTATATACTTCTCCCAATGGAGGTCACTATATATAGGATTACAATAGGATCTAAACTAGTTAATTACAATTAATTACAAGCTTGATTATATCCTAGGATTTGCTGTACAATCAAATCAATTATACACACAATTAACATGTGGGTCAATTGTGTATATTATTGTTTAACACTCCCCCGCAAACTCGGATGTCCAAGAGAGACGAGGGTGGACCGTAGAAGTTGAAAGCGATGCTTGTGAAGACCTTTGGTGAAGATGTCAGCAAGTTGATCAGGAGAAGAAACAAACTGTACGTGATGAGTGCCAGAGAGGATGCGTTCCCTGATGAAGTGATAATCCAGTTCAATATGTTTAGTACGAGCATGAAAGACAAGATTGGATGCCATGTAGGTGGTACTAAGATTATCGCAGAGCAAAGTAATGGGCGTAAAGACAAGGAACTGTAAATCTTGAAGAAGTTGAAATACCCAAGTGGATTCAGCATAAACATGAGCAAGAGATCGGTATTCAGCTTCGGCACTAGAGCGGGAGATAGTTGGTTGTTTCTTGGCAGTCCAAGAGATTAGATTGGAGCCCAAGAAAACACAAAACTCAGTGGTGGAACGACGAGAATCAGGGCAGCCAGCCTAGTCAGCATCAGAGTAAGCCTTAATGGTCAGAGGATTGGGTGAGCGCTGAAATAGAAGGCTAAAATCTAAAGTCCCTTTAAGGTAGCGAAGGATTCGTTTTGCAGCAATGAGATGGAGGGACCGAGGTTGGCTCATGAACTAAGCAACATGATGAACAGCATAAACAATGTCAGGCCTGGTAAAAGTAAGATATTGCAGGGAGCCAACTAGTTGACGATACTCGGTGGCATCGTGAAGTAAATCACCACTGTGAGTGGAGAGTTGAGTCTTGGCACAGACTGGAGTGTTGCAAGGTTTACAGTCTTCCATAAAGTAGGGACGAAGGAGATCAATAGTGTGCTTGGTTTGAGAGAGGTGTAAGCCAGTGGTAGAGAAAGTGGCTTCAAGACCTAGAAAGTAGGAGAGAGAACCAAGATCACTGAGTTCGAATTCAGTGCCAAGTGTAGTAACAAAAGATGAAACCAGAGACGGTTGATTGCTAGTTAGGATAATATCATCAACATACAGTAACAAAAGCATCACTGCAGAATCAGAGCGGTAGATAAATAGAGAATGATCAGCACGACACTGAGTGAAGCCATACTGAAATAAGAAAATGTTGAGACGTTGGAACCATGCCCGCGGTGCCTGTTTGAGACCATAAATGGCTTTCTCTAAATGACAGACGTGATGAGGATGAGCAGAATCGATAAAACCAGGTGGTTGGCTCATATAAATTGTTTCATCCAAAATTCCATGAAGGAAGGCATTTTTCACATCAAGCTGGCGCATGGGCCACCCAAAGGAGACTGCAAGGCTTAACACAGTTCGAACAGTGGTGGGTTTGATCACAGGACTGAATGTCTCGTCAAAGTCAATTCCAGCTTGTTGATGAAAGTCTTTAGCAACTAAACGGGCTTTGTGGCGTTCAATAGAACCATCTGCCTTACGTTTGATTTTGAAGACCCACTTGCAACCAACAACATGTTGTTTGGGGTCAGGAGGGACAAGGACCCATGTGTTATTTTTCAATAAGGCATTAAACTCACTAGCCATGGCCTGACGCCATTCGGGAACACGGACAACCTGTGTGTAGCAGGTTGGTTCGCAGTAGGGGATGAAAGCTTAGCAAGAAGAGCCTGTGAGAGAGGATATCTGATTGTACCATTTGTCCGAACTAGAGGGCGATGGGTACCGTCCTGTTGTCGTGTAACCATTGTATGATATGGCATCACTGTAGAAGAAGTTACCGTTTGTGATGGGGCAGCATCAGACTGCTGAAGGCAAGCTTGAGAAATTTGTGGGGCAGAAGGATCTGGATTGCAAGTCTGAGATGCAGATTGTAGTGGCTACAGAGGATCGGGAGGGAGCAGAGGAACAAAAGCCCATGTTGATGTGGTAGGTTGGCTGCTGTCAGAGGCAGAGGCAAAAGGAAAAGTTTGTTTGTCAAAGCGAACATGGCAGGAGATGTATACGCGGTCAGTTTTGCGATCCAAACATCTATATCCTTTGTGCTGCAAGCTGTAACCTAAAAAGACACATTCAACAATTCTTGGCAGGAGTTTATTAGTTAAGTAAGCACCTAAATGAGGATAACAGGCACAACCAAACACGCGCAGATTAGAATATGGAGGATTATGGCCATAGAGACGGGTAAAAGGGGATGACCATTGGAGAACAAGAGAGGGAAGACGATTGACGAGATGGATAGTAGTGGAAACCGCGTCAGCCCAATGACAAAGAGGAACGTGACTGGTGAGAAGAAGTGTGTGTGCTATGTCAGCAATGTGGCGGTGCTTGCGTTCAGCAAACCATTTTGTTCTGGGGTGTGAGAACATGAGAGACGGTGGTGAATGCCAAGGGAAAAGCAGAGATCTTTGAAGGGACCATTGTCATATTCTCCACCGCCATCACTTTGAATTTGTTGAAGGCTGGCAGAGAACTGGGTGCGAATATAAGTTAGAAAGTTTTGAAAATGCTGGGGAACTTCAGATTTACGTTTCATAAAATATAGCCATGTGAAACGAGTGTAGTCATCTGTGAACAGTACATAATATTTATAATTAGAGAGAGAGAACACAGGTGATTGCCAGACATCAAAATGAATTAAACTAAAAGGAAAATAAGTTTTTATTTCATTAGTTAGGGAAAAGGGGAGGTATGTGGATTTACCCAAAGCACACCCTTGACAAAATGAGTGTTTAAATTTAAAAGTAGGAGATAATAATTTATTAGATCCTAAATAAGACATGACTTTGGCTGAGGGATGACCGAGCCGATGGTGCCATAATGAAGATGATTGATGAGATGCTGACGGAGCTTGGAGACGAGAGGGAAGGGCAGGCAACTTGTAAAGACCATCCTTACATAGACCCTGATAGAGGAGAGAACCGGAGATAGAAGTGATGAGCATCGAATGCACATAAGACATGATTATCAGTATAGAATTGAGCAATGGAGAGTAAATTTTACGCATAGATGGGATAACATAGACATTATTAAGGTGGAAGGAAGAAGAGCCGAGTGGAAGTGCCATGTTACCGGTATAGGTGATAGGGAGTTGGTCACCATTGCCAAGTTGAACTGTATTAGGACTAGTGTAAGGTGAGAGCTACTGTAAAAGGGCCAGATTCCTAGTCATATGGGTAGACCCACCAATGTCAGGATACCAGCTAGGATCAGAGGACTGCAGATGTGGATAAGCTGGGGAGTAGCCAGAGAGATTGGCCTGTGGGGAAGCGATTTGAAGACCAGCAAAGGCAGATAGTAGCGATCTAGGTATTGCAGGTTGGGAAAAAGTGGAAAGCCTTGAGCAGTTCCGTGTAGAATGTCCATTCCCAAAACAAAGCTAACACTGAACCATAGCAGAGGAGGCAGGGGCGGAGCCAAGAATGCCGGAGGCTGAAGAGTTGGAACGGTTGTTGTTGTGGTGACCATTGTTCTTCCATCCTCGGGGACGATAATAGTTGCGAGGAGCGGAACTATGAGTTGACATATTCTGAGAGGCTAGTAATGCAGAGGGTTGAGGAGAGGCAGAGGTCTGGTGGCGAGCCACAAATGTGAGTAAGCGAGAGCGGAGAGCGAAAAACTGTGGAAGTACTGAGTCGAAGCTCTCAATAGCCGTGACCAACATGTCAAATTCTGTACCAAGGCCATTGAGAATAGCGTTAACCAAATCCTTGTTGGAGACAGGTTCTCTAATAGCAGCAAGAGCATCGACAATGGATTTAGCTTGAAGATAATCAGAGATCAAACAGGTACCACGCTCAAGCCTAGTGAGTCGTTTCCGATGTAAAGAGGAGTTGGCAATGGATTTTTGGGAAAAGTGATCCTGAATGAGAGCCCAAATAGTTACAGATGAGTCACACCCAATAACAGAGGCCAACAATATATCGAAAAAGGGTAGCGCAAATTATACTGACAAGTGTTTTGTCAGCCCGGAGCCAAATAGAGCGATCTGGTTCAGCGGTATGACATGAGTAGGAGCCATCCACGAATCGCAGAAAGTTTTGGCCATAGAGAAAAGCCTCCATTTGATGAGACCATAGTAAGAAATTGTCATCCGTGAGTTTTACGGTGATGAGATTGGTTATGGTAGGGATAGAGAAGGTCGGAGCGGCAATCAAAGTAGTTGATGAGGTGTTGGAGCCATTAGTTGAGCCAGACATTGTATGAGGGTGGAGGTAGATAGATAGGAGGTACACAAAGTCTGGGCTATATATACGTGTAGGTGAGAGTAGTGGCTGGTGTAATAGAAAATGATGATAGAAATTTTTAGAGAAAAATTATGGAGTTTCTCTTGGACGAATATGCTGTTTGTAGATGACAAGTTGGTGCAATAGTATTAATGATTCTGGGATGAAAGCATGTGATAACAGAGAAAGGAAGGGAGAGGATAAGGCGTTGGTGTAGATAGAGAAAAAGAAGTAGCTTAAATTGATGGGATGAGATGTACCCACAGGTTGCTGAAAAAGCTAGAGAGAGGAAGGGAGGACCTAAATTAGGCTGATACCATGTTAGAAGGTTTTTCTTCTATATACTTCTCCCAATGGAGGTCATTATATATAGGATTACAATAGGATCTAAACTAGTTAATTACAATTAATTACAAGCTTGATTATATCTTAGGATTTGCTGTACAATCAAATCAATTATACACACAATTAACATGTGGGTCAATTGTGTATATTATTGTTTAACACAATATACATAAACATTCAAGAATAAGGAAAAAATAAGCTAATTAACATCTATAGTAAGCTAATTTTCAAGTCCCCTCCCAATATTCGCAACTTGTGGTTTGCAAGTGCAGCCTACATAACAAAACTCATAAATAGCATCAACTTGGACTTGACATATTACATCCTCCCATAACTCAAGTTGTTCAAACATTAGAGTTATATTTTGAAACTAAAACCATCTAAGCATATGGACATAACCATACATATTTATAACTCTCATGCCCAACCCATCGTGCCAATCATTTTTTCTCTTATTCCAGTTCCGCACATGCGATGGTTATTTAATAACCACAACAAAAAATGCATTCGTTTAAGCTTTCGCTTAGTAAGTAAAACTAATCACATGTATGAGTGTAATGTCATATTTAATCCACAAGTCAACATTCAACATATCATTTAGTCTCCAAAAGACCAAATATCAATTCACTATGACGTCACTCTTGCCTTTTTCCCTTGTGCGCATATAGCACCTCTAATTTACACCATCTCACATACCCTTCCACAATTGGGTCGTTACCCACACACATTTACACAGTTAAGTGGTGAGTACCCTTATACAGATTGGGCTTTCCACATCTCCTTATTATGGAGTAAATCCACGGTGAACCAACATAAGGCTTTCTTTAACCCACATAACACAATCACATAATCATCTCAACATGGCAATCCTTACAAAATTAGGCATAATAACTTCCAATTTTGAGTAAATTAGTCAAAACTCACATAGATCCACATGCAAATATCCACAATTCTATATCCATGCATTAATCTACAAGAATTCAACATACTAGCATAAAATTAACACATTAAATATGATTTTACACTCAGTTCATGGATTAGAGTCACTCACCTCCGGTTCTTGCTCTAGATATCAAATTCGAACCCAATTCGAAGCCTCGTTAAGTTCCTACACATTTTTGGAATAACGCGGACCAATTAGTTCTCTAGCACCAAGCTTCACAATTAAAGTTAAATTAACCTACATAGAGGTGTAAATCTTACCTTCCTCTACCCAATTGAGACTTCAATTGAAAGACAAGATGTATTCCTAGGCCAATTTGAAGTTTTTCCCCAATTTTCTTTCGGTCCGTACAACTCCTCCCTGCTCTTTCTTTTTTTATTTTTTTTCCTTCTTCTTCCTTGTAATTTTCAGTAAGGTATTGAGCTGATGGATAGCTCCTTCACTTTTTCTCTCTCTACGTGTAATAACAAGAAGAGAGTTTGGGCAGCTCATGCTTGCCTCTTCCTAAAATCTTCTACACAATTTTTAATTCTTTTCTTTTCTTTAGTTTGATGGAGAGCTGAGTATGTCCAGCTCTTCCTTTCTTTCTACATTCTTTTAAATGTGTCCAAAGAAGTCTAAACAAACTCACTAAGTCTTGTTTGGGTAAGACCAAGTTATGCTACCATGTTTGTATTATATACCCACTTAACTCTCCCACTTCCTAATGGGTCAAAACTAATTTAATTATTATACCCGAGTGCTGTGAATTTGTAAGCGAATCAATCCGCCCTTTATCTAGGATTGACCCATTTCTGCATTTTCCCACAGAATGTCCTCCCAGAAGTCCGAATCGATCCGCGCTTTAACCCAGATCGATCCATCTTAGCATTTCTTCCACAGAATGTTCCCCAGAACATCTAGATCGATCCGCCCTTTAAGCCGGATCAATCCGGGTTCTGCAGAATGCAATTTTACTACTGAAAACCTTGTTTTAACATATCCAAAACATACCCAAACCTCAACCAACTTCAAGAAACTTTAGGAAAATATTTCAAATCCATTTCCAATCACACTTAAACATTTACAAGATATATCTAAGTGTGTCCAAACATCAACAAACATGTAAAACTCTACTTTATCTATAATTGGATCATATTGAGCCATTAAAACCTCAAATGTTGCCAAACTTGCACAAACATAGAAAATTTGTTGAAAAGGAATTCATAAACTTTGCAAATAACTTGATTACAATCAAAACTCATTCAAAACATATACACAACTTCTTTTGAGTTAAAATAACCCATATGGAAACATCTATATCATTTCAAAAATGTTTCCAAATGTCTCCAAACATTAACCAAACACCATGAGAGTTTTCAAAAGCATTTTAAAGCAGTTGATAAGTTATTTTAACACTCAAAGCACATTAATCCTTCACTAGCAACATAAACTTGCATTAAACTCTTCATTTTTCCCAATCAATATATATAAACATTCAAGCATAAGGAAAAAAAGTTAATTAACATCTATAGTTAGCTAATTCTCAAGTCCCCTCCCAATATACGCAACTTGTGGTTTGCAAGTACAACCCACATAACAAAAACTCATAAATAACATCAACTTGAACTTGACATAATACACCCTCCCTGTAGACACCCCATTTTGTCAGCTATCAGATTTAGGAGACCCATAACTTGGTGATTCACAATGATCAAAAAAGACTCAAAAAGGACTCCTGGAAGTTAGTTCTATCTCTCAAAATGCTTAGAGTGACCAAAATGCCCCTGAAAGCCCAAAAGCTCCCAGATAAAGCTCTGGAAACGTACTACGTCATAAGAAGAGTGGTAAAATGAGTTTTGCAGCAAAATCAGATGAAATTGTCAGTTCCCAGAGACCCCCGGAAGTCCCGGAAGTTCCCGAAAAGTCCCCGTTGACCGGTTTAACCAAGGTTTGACCGAAATCGTCCAAATTTGACGAAAAGTTTTGAGATCATTCTAAAAGTACTAAAACGAGTTTTAAAAGAAAATCGGACGATAACGTCAGCTCCTAGAGGTTCCCAGAACTTCCCGGGAATCCCAGGTTTGACCAATTGGACCAAAAGTTGACTTTAAAATTGGAGCATCGTATCATTTTTTCAAACATTTTTCATGGATACTAGAGGTCAATAGCTTTTCAATGGTATATCACACATAATTCCTGGATTTAAAATGAATTTATTATGAATTTTCGAAGGTGAAAAAGGCGATCAAATTTGATTTTATTGCGAATATCGTAAAACTTTTCAAAGTGACCTATCTCTGAACTATTTTTTATGTAAATTAGACTTCATTAACTTTCTAACGGTATATCACAACCTCAGTTTGGAGTTCATACGCATTTTTTGTGAATTTTGGACGAAATAGGGCCTTTTTGTGAATGCCGGAACCACTGGGGGCCTAAATGGCATTATCTGGACATCAAAGGAGCAGTGTCGTGGCGGTACTGGCCCACTGCTGCCGCGGCACTGGCCCAGTGCTGCCTCAGCACTCTCCTCCAGAACAGTCCATTTTTACAATTTTTTTTGGGGGTCCATTTTGATTAAGTAGAAACCAAAACGACATAATTCTATGTTAACAGATGTTTGGGACCAATGGGAGCACTTTTAAAATCCCAAATTCCCCCCCAAATTAGCCTATATAAACCCCCATTGACTTCTCATTTGGTGGTGCAAATACAAAACTTAGAGAAGTTATAGAGGGAAAAGTTGTAGAAGATAAGGTTAGGAGAGTGAAAGTGAGCTTCTTCCTTTGATTTTCAACTAAAAAGTGAGTTCTAAACTTTGTTTTCTACTTCATTACTCTCATTTACTTCACATTCAATACACTCAATCACCATTTTAGTGAGCATTTGTGAGATAGGAAGCTTCTTCCATGTCCAAAGTCACCATATATGAGTAAAACACCAAGCTACATGTCCAAAATCATCATGAATATCATCTATTGATTACTTATTTGCTTGTTTACATATTATGCTCATCTCTCCTTAATCTCATTTCTTTTTTATTTTCTTTATTTACTTACTAGTCTATCATCATCTAGATAATGACATGAAGTTTGAGGTGAGTGAATCCTTATGGATAGTAGCTCTTGACCTCAAAAACATGTTTGATAGATGATGATTTTAACTTCAATACATTCCAATGTATTCTTGAAGTTGTCTTAAAAAATGAAAACAGTGTCTCCAACAATCTTGGAGGTTCTTGATATGAGTTTAATATTGATATTTCAAGTGGTCATAATCTCCATTTAAGTACTGAAAATATACTCTCAAAATCTTATTTCAAAACCCCTCTTAAACCTCTCATTTAGATTTCAAAGAATAAAACCCTAGTTCTTTCCAAAATCTTCAAAATAGTGAACAATATGAGTTCAATGATTTCTTTAGGACTCAATATTCAAAATATTAACATGAGACCACTTGTAAAGCCTTATTAACTCATTAGAGAACATCCATGATTTTTGGTTTGACTTGGAAACACTTGGAAGGGGTCCATATGGACCCAAACATTCCTTCTAGACATTCAGTTTGCTGTCACAGCAGCTTGGTTGACTTCTAACTTGTTTTACAGAACAATTTTCCAAATGGAGTGGTCTCCAGTCATTTTTACCTTGAGCTTAAGTGTCTTAGGGAACTTTCTGTATAAAATGGGCCCCAAGATGTTTTGTTTTCATTTTCTAAGATATTTTGACATTTCAGTCGACAGTACGGATTCTGTTTCTGAGTAACCTCTATTGTTTGTATGATTTCTCTCATTATGTAATAGTTATTTAGGATTGGCTTTTTGAAATGTGTTCTAGACACAATAATGATGATCTCCATGAAAAATAATGCATTAAAAACATTTCTAACCTCACTCTGCAATTTCCACAAGATCAAGTCACTGTTCTGTCTACTATTCATAGCAAGTGTACTTTTATTTTCATTCTTTGGTTTGATGCTTACATACAATCTAAATTAGTTCATCTCTTAGAAAGTAATTCATACTACATTTGTACATATCCCATGATGATTCCCTTCATGCATTCATTCATATTGAAGATTCCTAAGTCACTTTAGAAAGTCCATGTACACAAATACACTACAACCTTTGCACATTTTAGGATCATATATTGCATCCATGCAAAATTTGGGGTTTTTGTGACTCCCAATCTAAGAAGATTATAATGATTGAACTTGATCACACGTCCATGCTTCCCCTTGATCTAATCATCCTTTCTCATCCATCTCGAGGATTGAGAGGTCTTCTTTTTTTTAAAGATTAACATGCATCATTCTAGCTTGCTAAGCATATTTTGATTCCTTTGATTATTTGTTTCAAGAACAATTCACGTCCCCTCCTAGATTAGGAAAACTTGATTACTTGATATATGATTAGACGATTTTTCCTAGGTTTATTTGTGTGATCTTTCACTTTACATTGTATGACATTTGGCTTAGATCTTATGAATGATATCTTATCTTTTGATCTTCCATTTCAAGATTCTTATGAGATGTAATATACTATCATAGTATTAATTGTCGAAACAAACATAATATAAGATGATTATTTGGATGCTAATTGAGGCCCGTCAAAAGACGGGGCGAGTTGAGAGTGTTTTAGTCGTGACAAAGGCTCCTTCCTCTCTCGTACCAAAACCCCGCGCCAAGTTCTTTGGTTATGAAAGGTCGATACCCTTTATCCGTTTGGGTGAGTCAAATTGGATTTCTTGGTTTCCAAAAGACCAAGTGGCGACTCTGTATCTGTTTTCAAAAGACATTTTCTTTTTCTATTTCAAAACATTCTCAAATCAAAACAAGAAGTGGAATTCCTCGTGTCCACAATCCCAAAACTCAAGTTGTTCAAACATTAGAGTTACATTTTGAAACTAAAACCATATAAGCATATGGACATAACCGTATATATTTATAACTCTCATGCTCAACCCATCGTGCCAATCATTTTCTCTCTTATTCCCGTTCCGCACCTGCGATGGTTATTCAATAACCACAACAGAAAATATATTCGTTTAACCTTTCGCTTAATGAGTAAAGCTAATCACATGTATGAGTGTAATGTCATATTCAATGCACAAGTCAACATTCAACATATCATTTAGTCTCCAAAAGACCAAATATCAATTCACTGTGACGTTACTCTTGCCTTTTTCCCTTGTGCGCATATATCACCTCTAATTCACACCATCTTATATACCCTTCCATAGTTGGGTCGTCACCCACACACCTTTACACAGTTAAGTGGTGAGTACCCTTATACAGATTGGGCTTTCCACATATCCTTATTATGGAGTAAATCCACGGTGAACCAACATAAGGCTCTCTTTAACCTACATAACACATAACACATAATCATCTCAACATGTCCTTGCAAAATTAGGCATAATAACTTCCAATTTTGAGTAAATTAGTCAAAACTCACATAGATTCACATGCAAATATCCACAATTCTATATCCATGCATTAATCTTCAAGAATTCAACATACTAGCATAAAATTAACACATTAAATATGATTTTGCATTCAGCACATGGATTAGAGTCACTCACCTCTTTTCATTTCTTGCTCTAGATATCAAATTCGAACCCAATTCGAAGCCTCGTTAAGTTCCTACACATTTTTGGAATAACGCGGTTTACCAATTAGGTCTCTAACACCAAGCTACACAATTAAAGTTAAATTAACCTACATAGAGGTGTAAATCTTACCTTCCTCTACCCAATTGAGACTTCAATTGAAAGACAAGATGTATTCCTAGGCCAATTTGGAGTTTTTCCCCAATTTTCCTTCGGTCCGTACGACTCCTCCCTACTCTTTTTTTTTCCCTTCTTCTTCCTTGTGATTTTCAGTGAGGTATTGAGCTGATGGATAGCTCCTTCACTTTTTCTCTCTCTACATGTAATAACAAGAAGAGAGTTTGGGCAACTCATGCTTTCCTCTTCCTAAACCTTCTACACAATTTCTAATTCTTTTCTTTTGTTTAATTTGATGGAGAGCTGAGTATGTCCAGCTCTTCCTTTCTTTCTATATTCTTCTATTAAATGGGTCCAAAGAAGTCTAATTTTGGGCAAGACGCAGTTATACCACCATGTTTGTATTATCTACCCACTTAACTCTCCCACTTCCAAATGGGTCCAAACTAATTTAATTATTATACCCAACATGTAGCCCCAATTATTTACATTCATGTGAAGTTACTAAATTAACCTACCAATTATGAACACGTGTCCAATTCGCTCTCACAAGGGTACACTCAACTAGCAATATAAATAATCATATATTGTGCTTATAAATGCGATTAACAATATTAATATAATTCTCTGGGTACATGTGTTACATCCATGCAATAAGGAATCTATCTTTGAAGTGATTTTAGATCAAAACATATCTCCTGTGGAATAAAGGGGCATATGTCCAGTATTTGAATACGTAGAACTGATTCGCATATGAACCACTTAACCGATTCCGAGACTTCTCAAACAGCCTCAATGTTTGGTAGATGCCCCCTCTTATGGCACATGAATCTGCTTTTTGTCAAACCAACACACTCCAGTCTAGTTTTTTTAGCTCTCATAAAATTATATAAAAATGACACTGAGACTGAAACTGACCAAATTATATGGTTTCCAAACGCGCCCTTAGACACATTTACAACCATTCATGTAAACAAATTTATATATCACAAAATAAGCGTTATAAGCAAAAGATGAGAAAACAACTTACTGTTAGTTACAGAAGGTACTAGTAAAGGGCCATCCAGCCATAACCCATTGCCCTCAACTGTCACGACCCATCCCGCTAACGCACGAAAATAGGACACGTGGCACGCCACCAAGGCTCATCCAAACATTAAATAACTATACGCAGCGGAAAAGAACTTAAAACCACATGGACTAATTAAAACTTTTGAAAATGATGCTTTCCGAGTTTGACAAATTAAGCATTCAAAATACGAATCCACAAGTTCGGATTCATTACAAAACTAATTACAAGTAGCTAGGTAACATTTTAAAACACTTCCAAAATTCTTTCAAGGTTTTTAAGTTAACCAAGCATGGTTAGCTTTACTAATTTATTATTACAACATTAACGTTGAAAACAAAACATGTACAAGAGGTGATTCCCGGCATCCCCATTGGCCTCATACATCTCATTTCTTTTTTCCTTTCTTCTTATCACCTGCAATGGAGGAAGTCTCCACTGCTCAGCATAAACAAATGCATATGGGCAATTCATGCTTTAAATAAAACACATAATTCAGTTTCTGGGGAGAGATATACGCATTCACCCGGTATATCAGCAAGTCTTAAATCTTAAACCGCGATGCCAATGGTTAGCCAGAATCACTCAACCATCACATCCATCTGCTCTGGTTGGCCACTTTCCGCACCAAGCAAGTAGTCGTCACTACTATAAACTCTCAAACATCGAGAGGCGTGCACCGGCATAAAATTATACCAAACTCCCATAATCATTTAGCATACTCACATAATCATGTCACCATGCTTTTCTATACATACTCGCTAAAATTAACCGGCCTAAGTTACACATAAGCTTTGCCTAGATCATAATTCGTACACAATATTCAAAACATCCAAAATTGTCTATGTTACAAAGGTTCGGAATTCATACCTTAAGCTACGGTCTTATAACTTCAGGGAAAGCACTAGGAGACCAATTAAACGTCGGATTCTTGATTATACGCGATTCCTACAAGTATACATACGTTTTTCCCAAAATCTTAAAATTAGCTTTTTCGAAATAATTTGCTAAACGTGGCCTAATAGACATCAAAACGTAGCTAATACCTCGAGGAGTCTGAATATGAAATTTGGAGAAAAGTTGACGATCGGAAGTTTGTCGATTTGTGTCTTGAAGTTCGTAGCCACCAAAATCCCCAAAATCCTATCTAAGCTTTCCAATTTAGGTTTTGAGATAATGAAAATATCTCAACACTTTCTATATATAGGCACAACTTACGGGAATTACGTTTATCTCCCTGCGAGTTCTTAAAACTTCTAATTATTCCCTGAAACGCCGCACACGTCCATTTTATTACTTCACCAGTGAAAACTATAAATTATAAAAGTTTTCAACTAAGTTCTGTTTGCGTCCGTAATTTACGTCCGAAAACCAAATTCTGTGGAATCTCTAGATAACCTACCTTTTATACAACGTATCACTCACGTTCTCACCACAATATTCAAAACGATCTAATGCGAGATCAAAACTACCAGAAATTTACTCTACACAGGTAAAGTTATTATTCATAAAATACCAGATATCTCAAATAACATTTAATCACCGAAATGTCATTTAAATCACACGAATGCCTTATTAATTATTGGATTACTGTGTCTTCACTTGATACCTTGAGTGACCTCCAGTCAACCTCATTCACAATTATCAATTAACGTTGATAATTCACAAAATTCACTAAAGCATTAACATAAAAGAATTTCCCGGGACGGGTATGACATCAGCAAGTGAGTTCCCAATTTTTGAACTTCCAAACAGAGCAATTGAGGCCAAGCCTAATACAACCCTTCTTGTAGTTTGTAATATTAATGGGTTTTCTTGCAATTCCTCTATTTTCTTGATGTGAACTTGTTGGTCTGGATCTGGGTTAGATTAGGAATGGCTGGTAAGGTTTCAGAGACTCCATTAAAATTTTTCAAGTGAGCCATTATTTAAGAGTTTTAGTGAGAGAATGGTAGTGTTGGAGTATATGAGAGAGAAGGTTTGTGCTTTCATTTCGGTTATATCTGCTTGAAGAGTGTTGACAATGCTGACCACCAGAATGATATCCTCTTGAGGGTAGTTTTGTCGTTCTATTAAAATATGTAGACTTGTAGGGTCAGAAGAAGAATAAAGAAAATTTAATTTAGAGTAATATTTGGGGCACAAATACTTTAGACAAATACTTACAAACACATTCTATCTCTCTCCTGGATGGCACTGTGGGGTCCAAATAATTTCAGTGGACCCCACAATGCCACCCATGAGAGAGATAAAGTGTGTTTGTAAGTGTTTGTGCCCCTAGCATTGTTGTTTAATTTAATATGGAATGTGCATGGAGGTTAATGGGATCTTCTACGATATAGTTAGTGGTTTAAGATATATAATACAGCCCAAATTGATGCGAACATGCTATAATTTAGTCTCTAAATGGTGTAAGTTGGTCTCCACGTGTAATTTTGAAAACTGGAACTTGACTACAATATGTTGGGACCAAAACCACAAAAGATGGATAATACATCCAAAACCACTAGGATGTATTATAGAATTTTCCAAGATTAATTGTTTGACCATCTAGGGGTAATTAATGTGTTACTAATAACCAAAGGGAGAATTACTTGTAGAAACAAGAAAGAGTATTATCTCTAAGAGCAAAGTGGTTTGTAAATTAGTGTTCTAAATTTGTATTTTAATACCCGACATGTACAAACTAAAACAACTTCCAATGATGAAAAAGTTTAAGCACTTTTATTGGTTCTTGTGAAAATCAATGTTATGCTGGTTTGATCAAGAACCAATTCTAGATCATTTTGAAGTTAGTCATGAACTGCTATGTTCTTACAAATCTGTTACACAAATTCATAACCATTTAGATGTGATTCTTCTTTGAACCACATAACCGATTTTTGTGTCTCCGAAACAAATTATTAATTGTGTTAGAAATAAAATTTGAGATACAAATTTATAAATCATGTCATTCCCTATCTTTAATTGCATGTAAGACATGTCACTTAATAAGTCCTCACAAATATGTTCGACAATGGCTCAGTTTAGGTCGACTCATTTAATAAACAAGTCAAGTTCAACCTCGATTTCAGGCTTATTCAATAAAAAGCTAATCTCAACCATACAAAAGCTTGACTTGATCGAGCTCGTGAACATGTTTGAGTAAGTCTCGTTAATAGATTAGTGGAAAAGCTAGTATATATGTTTGCCAAGAGCTTGTATATTGGCTTGCATATATACATCTATTAAAACACAATACAATTTTAGAGACGAGTGAAGGTTAAGCCTTTTATTTAAAAGGTTACTGATTTGACAACTGAAACTTGAAACCTCAAACTTGAATATCAGGCTAATTTGGTAAACAAGCCAAGTATGACCATGCATGAGCCCGACTTGTTCAATAAACAAGTGAAACTCAATGTTGGAGAATATTACAAAAATAGCCTTCAAAAGAATTCACCATACTAGAATCACCGTTAATTCCACAATTGAAAAGAACCAATAATATAGGATGACTGGGATGAGGTGCGAAACACTCTCTTGAGATGATACGCGCCATCTACGTATATTACCTAATGCAGTAGAAATAGTACGCCGTCTTCGAGATACAATAGCTCGGCAACCCTTGTCGTAAGCCTATCTGTAGACACCCTATTTTTTCGGCTAACAGATTTAGGAGGCCACAAGCATGTCAAACCTCGATGATTAGAAAGATCGGATTTTTAGAGATTGCCTCTAACTCTCAAGAAATCAAAGAAATGACCAAAATACCTCTAAAAGCTCAAAACTCTCCGGATTGGCCCAGAATCTCAGAAATCATTCGATGTTGTTCCAAACAAAAAAAAATTAAAAGATAAATATTTGAAATCGTAAACTCCCAGAGACCCCCGGAAGTCCCGAAAGTTTCCGGAAAGTTTTCGTTGACCGGTTTGACCAAATTTGACCAGGGTTTGACCAAAATCATCCGAATTTGCTCAAAAGTTCCGAGATCATCCTATATCATGTAAAAAGTCTTAAAATATGTTTTAAAGAAAATCGGACGAAAACGTTAGTCTTTGGAGGCTCCCAGAACTTCTCGGAATTTCTTAGAAGTGCATTGTTTGACTGATTTGACAGCAAGTTTGACCAAAAATTAAAGTCTCCTTTTCGCTATTGAAATATTTTTATCAAATACTAGAGGTCAATAGCTTTCCAATGGTATATCGCACATAATTTCTGGATCTAAAACGAATTTGTTATGAATTTTTGAAGGTGAAAAATGCGATCAATTCGGCTTTTAGCGCGAATACCACAAAACTTTCCAAAGTGACCCAACTCTAAACTATTTTTTATGGAAAGTAGACCTCAATACCTTTCCAACGGTATATCACAATCTCAATTTAGATTTCGTATGAATTTTTTTGTGAATTTTGGACAAAATAGGACCGTTTCGCGAATTTCGGGAGTTTCGGGGGCCAAAATGCAATTTCTGGTCAACCCGAGAGGGGGGGTTGACTGCTGCGGCGGCACTCTGAGTGATTTTTCATTTTTTTTTTGTAATTTTTGGTTAATTTTTGGGTTTTAATTCAAATTTCCAACAAATAAAACGACATAATTTTAATAATCTGAAGATTTTGGTCCAATTAGAGACTTTTAAAAACCCAAAATACCTCCCCAAGTTGGCCTATAAAGGAGACCCATTTGCTTCCATTTAGGGGAGGAACTTGGAAGCCATTAGAGAGAGATATAGAGAGTTAGGGAGAAAGAGAGGGAGGAGTGGAGATTTTCTTCTTCCAAATCCAATCCAAAATGTGAGTTTCAATTAGTTTTCTAAAAACTAAACTTTTATTTTCAAGCTTTCAATCCATCTTCTTCATCTTCTTTGAGTTTTATATGAGTTAGAGAGTGATGTACTCACCCACATACACATATATGAGAGGTTGAATGCTTGAGGTTCCACCATTGAATATCATCTATTGATTTGTTCATTTGCTTGCTTATATACAATGTTTATCTCTTCTTACCTCATTTCTTTTTTTATTTTCTTTATTTACTTACTAGCTCATCATCATCTAGATGATGACATGAAGTTTGAGGTGAGTGAATCCTCATGGATAGTAGCTCTTGACCTCAAAAACATGTTTGATAGATGATGATTATAACCTCAATACATCCCTTTGTATTCTTGAGGTTATTTCCAAAATAAAGCAAACCTTTCCAATAATCTTGGAGGTTCTCTAAATGAGTTAGAGGTTGATATTATAAGTGGTTTTGATCCTCTTTGAGTGTTGAAAATATACTTTCAAAACCCCTATTTTAAAGCCCTCCTAAAACCCCCAATATTAGGATTCCAAGAAATAAATCTTATTTCTCTCAAAAAATTCTTCAAAACAGTGAGTTATTTAATTTCAAAGAATTATTCTCAGTTTAATACTCAAGGTATGGATGCAAGACCACTTGGAAAGTCTTCCTAACTCATTATAGAACACCCATGATTTTTGGCTTGACTTGAAGCACTTGAAAGTGGTCCATTTGGACCCAAACATTCTCCCGAGATATTCTATTTTTGCTGTCACAGCAGCTTGGTCAACTTTCAACTTGTTTTTACAGAAAACTTTTCCAAACAAAGTGGTCCCAAACTATTTTTACCTTCAACTTAAGTGTCTTAGGGAACTTTCTGTATAAAATGGGCCCCTATATCATTTGTTTTCATTTTCTAAGATTTTTTGACATTTCAGTCGATAGTACGAACTCTGTTTCTGAGTAACCTCTATTTTTCATATGATTTATCTCAATCTGTAATAATTATTAAATATTGGATTTTTTGGTTGTGTTATAGACACAATAAGGAAGATCTCCATAAAAAATTATGCATTGACAACATTCCTAACCCCTATTTTCAATTTCCAAAAGACCATGTTACTGTTCTGTCCACTATTCACAGCAAGCATACTTTTACTTCCATCCTTTGATTAGGTGCTTACATGCATTCCAAATTAGCTCATGTCTTAGGAAGTAGTTCATACAACATTTGTACATATCCCATGATGATTTCCTTCATTAATTCATACACATTCTAGACTTCTAAGTCATTCTAGGAATCCATGAACACAAAACACACTACAACCTTGGCATATAATTCTAGATACATACATTGCATCCATGCAAAGATTTGGGGCTTTTGTGACTCCTAATCTAAGAAGATCATAAGGAATGAACTTGATCATACGTTCATGTTTCCCCTCGATCTAATCGTCCTTTCTCATTCATCCCGGGGATTGAGAGGTCTTATTTTCTCAAAGATTAGCATGCATCATTCTAGCTTGCTAAGCATACTTTGATCCTTTTTGATTTATTTGTTTCAAGAACAATTCATGTCCCCTTTAGATTAGGGAAACTTAATTACTTGATATGTGATAAGACAATTTTTCCTAGGTTTATTTGTGTGATCTTTCTTTTGCATTGTATGATATTTGACTTAGATCTTATGAATGATATCTTATCTTTTGATCTTCCATTTTAAAATTCTTGTGTGATGTAATATACTATCATAGTATTATTTGTTGAACCAAACATAGTAAAAGATTGATTATTTGGATGTTAATTGAGGCCCGTTGAAAGACGGGGCGAGTTGAGGGTGTTTTAGTCGTGACAAAGACTCCTTCCTCTCTCGTACCAAAACCCCGAACCAAGTTCTTTGGTTATGAAGGGCCGGTGCCCTTTATCCATTTGGGTGAGTCAAAATTAGGTTTCTTGGTTCCTTAAAGACCAAGTGGCGACTCTGTATCCGTTTTCAACAGACCTTTCTTTCCTTCTTGTTTTCTTAAAAACAATCTCAAATCAAAACAAAGAGGTGGAATTCCGCATGTCCACACTATCAAGTCTGCACAACTTGACAAGGCAAGAAACTTGCTCACTAGTGCCTTCTTTACCCAAACAAAACTTATATGTAATTGAGAAATAGAATATAATATATTTGTATGCATAAAGTTTCTGGACACAACATTTGTTCAAGAGAGTATATATGTGAACACCCACACAACTCATACATATACTGTGTTGGAAACAATGGATATGAAATTTCAAATAAACAGTGACTAAACTTAAGATCGAAGCACATATGAATACGTTGTCCGAAAAACAAGTTTATGTCCCATACACCGTTGTTTTGTGGACTACGACGCCTTGTTCTTGAGGATTCTATGATCTAACAATTGAAGTACAACTCAACTTCAATAGTTTTGCAGAATTGTATGTATATGAGTTGCTCTCAATGGCTCTAGAGGATGAAGAAGAGGAGATAAAATTCTGTAACGTATCTATCCAAAGAACTAACTACATTGTATATATAGAGAGGTCTATTGGGTAAGAGATGCCTCTCTATACAAATGGTTGTGTCCCAATATGTCATACCCGCTCCCGCGGCATGTAATTACATTATATTAGCATGCATGGTAGGCTTACTGTTGTGTTAATGAACACGTGTGAAGTGAGTGATGACTCACTAGTTGTTGGAGGGTGTCTTTTGAGAACCCAGTATGTGGCCTTGAAGGCAGTCCAGAAGTTGGACGTGTGAGAATTCCCTACGGTTGGGAAAATGAGTAACAACTCATGATTTTGTGCTTAAATGTTTATTTAGGCATATGTGAATATAATTGTTTATTATATTGTTGATAGCGACTCATCGGAGTCATTAGATACCCGGTGAGGACGGAATTTGATCAAGTTGCATGATTAGTAGGATAATTGGCAATCTAGTAAAATTGGCATGTGGGACCACGTGTGGGACCCACACGGGACTTCGAGGAATACTTAAATACTTTTGAGTAGTTAACTAGTATGTTTAATAACTAGTGGGGTTGTAATTAAAATGAATCAAAACTAGTGGGGGTGTGACTAGAAATACCCATAATATGACTTAGATATTATATAGAGGAGAGAGAAAGAGATGACTCATTAGTTCATCTTCATTATATCATATAGAGAGATAGAGAGAGCTTGGGAGGTCTTGAGCTTTTGTGGATTTCTCAACGATCCGAGTATCAAACGACATCCAATCTTCGATCCGAGGCCGGTTTTGAACTCCTCGAGGTAAGGCCGTCGTTTTGATACCTATTAGGCCTTGCTTGGTTAAGTTTTCCGAAAACTCATTTTCTAGAATTTTCATATAAAGTTGATAGTTGGACTTTTGATTAATAGGAATTGTATTAGAAGAATTACTGCACGTTCTTTGTGCTTGAGTTTTCCTTGGATTGGCATTTAAGGGCGTAAATCGGAGGTGAGTGATATTAATCTTGAGTTTTGGATGATTCTATGGTTTAATGCATTGATATGCTAGGAACCTTATATAGATAACATGTGTAGTTCATATTGGGCAAAACTAATGTGTAAAGTAGGCCCAAGGCATGTTGAAATGAAAAGCATGATGAGTTGCTAGTTGAGCATGTTTATGTGCCTATGTGGGTTAAAGGGGGGTTTGTGCTAATTCACCGTGAGACGTCCTCTCGAAGGGGGAGGATTAGTAGTGACGACGGTCACTTGCCGAGAAAGGCATTAACGCGACATGTCGAAGGGGCATGGGTCGTGGTTGAGTCTTAAGACTTTGGATCGGTGAATGTGCACTTATTCCCTAGAGACCAATAGTTATGTGTTATGATGGATTGTAACATATTTGTCATCCGTATGCTTGATTCATATTATTCACTAAGCGTTAGCTTAAACAAATCTATATATGTGGTTATATAAATAACCATTCAGGTGCAAGGACTGGAGGGGAGAATCGCGGGTAATGAGGCGAGGAAAGACTGGAAGCTCCTAATGTTTATAGAACTTGTAGCACTTTTGTAATATGTGTTTAACTCTTGCCGGTTGTTTAACTGTGCAACTTGTATTAAGACTTGTTATATATGCGAGTACGGCGCTTGGTTCACTTTAGGACCTTGGTTGCCAAGACGTGTGAAACTTGTAGTTTTGATACTTGTAATCCGGGACGGGTTTATGGTGGTTGTGCAAATGGATATATATGTTCTTACAAGTCTTTGGGAGGTTTAACACGCAAATGAATTGTTTTGGTTTGAAATGCATTGATTGAAATGGTTTTGAATGGTTTGGATTGGAATGGTTTTGATTGGTTTCTTTGGGTGAAAGAGGTATTGATTTATTAGCGGCGTTTGTCGCGGAAGCGCCGGGAATTAACGGCGTTTAGTAGGAAGCGCCGGTAATTAACGGCGTTTGCGAAAAAACGCCGGCAATTGTGAATACGGTCTTTTGGAGGTTTGGATTCTGCACAGACCCCATTCGACCGGTCGAACGGGGCAATTCGACCGGTCGAAATGCCCCCTGCCAGAAATTTCAAACTCCTACTTCCAATGTTCGGAACAACTTCTAATTAGGCATGGAGGTACCTTTGGGGACCCTTTGACCTATGAAACTGTTACTTTTGAAAACGAAACTCGTTAAGGCGTGTTTGGGCACATGTTTAATATAACCTTTGAAAAACTATTTCGAAGTTGGTGGTTTTGGTGCAAAACTTTTATTAAGGACATTTTTGGAAACTTTAATCATTTTGGTAAGCCTTGATGGCGTGCCACGTGACCTAGATTCATATGTGTGGATCCGGGGCGTGACACAATATCTTTATACTAGATATATATATATATATATCAGTATATACACGTTTATCAGCCATTATAACAGATGAAATTCAAATAAATTCGAAGTTTCTACATGAAAAGTTGTAACTTTTCACAAACTGGGTTCGGTCGACCGGTCGAACAGGGCTGGTCCACCGGTCAAATGCCCCTCTACCAGAACTTGTTTAAAACTTCATATAGCCATTGACCCAGTTGACCAGTCAAAGTGACCCGGTCGACCGGTCGAAAATTCCTCTGCTAAAATCTTGAAACTTAATGTTCCAAGCCTTTCCCTGAGCATTGAGTTAGTCCATAGTGATCCTAACGATCCCCTTGAGCTTATATAAGCTCCCATTCACACCCCGAATCTAACATACTGTACATATATACAAATTGATGTTTGATAAAATGGAAACTTGATCATCAGTTTTTCTTCCCACTTTATGACTAGAGGAAGTGTCATTTCAATGCAAAAATTATATCCATTGGACAGAATCGGTATGTAATAAAAAGCTAGTCAATTTGTTAAACTTCAACGCACTGTAAAGGCTATAATGATCCCAACGTGTACTTATGTATTGAAAAGCTTTGTAACTCCTTTGTAATAGAATCATTAACTCCACAATTGATACTCCAAAACACATAAAAATAATATTTTAGTTTTTTTTATTAAAATAATCCAACATTCCCCCACTTATTTTAATAAAAATAAAAATGCTCACATAGTGGGTAAAGATAAAAAAAATTATGCATAATGAGGGTGCCAATGGCTTGAACCCCCACTTATTGTTCAACAAATCTTACTCAGAGTCAGTAGTGACTATGTCTTAAACTATGACTGCTTTGGGGAAACAAGATGTAACAACCTATATTTGACTTTAATTTCTAAACGTAATTTCCAAATTTTATTCCTATTACTTGTTTTATTTAATATAAATTTTTTATTTCAGGTCAAACCGTAATTTTTATAAATTGAGAAATACCACTGATGAATTTCAAACTGTATTCTCAAAACAGTGAAAATATTTGCTTTTGACTTAAACTGTATTTTTATACAATCGGAAAATTATTTTCTACGTTAAAATAAATTTTCTGCATTTTTGTGGTGATCACCGTGCCACGAAAATACCAATTTATGAACGAAAACTGTCCACGCCGCGATGAACTCCCACAGATTTGGGATTCTCCGTCAAATCAATTTAACATATGCTTTTTGTTCATTTAATTCTTCTAATGATTGCTTATACTTTGTTTGGGAGTGCATTTAGTGTGTGAGTTAACTTTGTGCCATAAGTTGTTTTTTCCAAATACCCTAATAGATTCCTGGACAACTTACTTATGCCTTGTTTGGGTAATACATTTGTGTGTGTTATATTAACACCATAAGCTACTTTTCCAAACACCTAAACTTGACTCCTATGACTCCTAGTAACTCCTACAAACTGATTGTAGAATATATACGTATGTATATGTGCTATGTATATTATGTATTTTCCAAACTATTGGATTTCTTGAGTGATCAAGAAAGAACTTGGCCCCCAAGTTCTCATTATTGATTTTCTATATAAACATCACATACACTCATACATTGGGAGAGTTTTACAACTAAAATTTCATAGAGAAAGAGAGAGTCTTAGAGAAGGATTTGCATAAATTTTAGAGAGAGCTCCATAACCACAAGCTTAAAGTGGTTTCTTATTTCTTGGTTCTTTATCAACAAACTCTTAATATTCGATCACAATGAGTATTATTAACTCACTTTGAAATGTAATTCATGCTTGTTTACTGTTTGTATAGTTTGAATTGAGAATCACCATTGTTATGTTCATCTATGGAGTTCAAGCTTGAAAATCATGATTTTTCAAAACTTAACCAAAATTCATTTGGATAGATGATTATGAAAGATTCAGTCCATAGAAGTTGTGGTTAAAGTATTAGAGCCTAATTCATTCGTATAAGAAAATATATTAAGATTGAAATTTCGTCACCTCTCGGTTTTACGTAAAATTCGAGAGCTACGGTTCAATTCATGTCAATCCGATCGTAGATTCATAATCCTTACGGAAAAACGAAGAGAATAATATATTATAAGGCATGTTTACATTCGAAATTCAAAATAGGTCAAAAATGGCCTTTAAAACTGAAACAGGGGAGAAACTGAGGAAGAAGACGACTCTGTAACATCTCGTGCAAGCAACCCGCTCGCACGACCTGTGTAAATTTCACTATTCTAGGAATTTTAAAAGAATTTTGAAAAATAGGAATATCGCGCGTGCGACCCGCACGACCCGCTCGCGAGACTGTGCCTTTTTGTGTTTTCTATCTGTTTTTGTATAAGGAACTGTTTGGATAAAGTTTTTAAGGTTTTTAAAGCACTGTTTGAGAAATATGTCATTTCAGAATCTATTTTTACAAGATTAAGTTAAAACGACTTGATTTCTCGTACACTTGTTCGTTGTTACTTTTTAGTAATTATTTGTTGCCCGCGTGAGTCATGTGACATACATGTTAGAGTCGAGTTGACATGCATGGTATGTGTTGGTGAGTTGAGAAGAGTTGAAAAAATGTGATATGTGAGTTGCGACCCCAATTATCCCAGGTCAATTTGGATACGATAGGTTAATTATTGGGAAGGAATGAGCCCCGGTCGACTCGGATACGGTCGCCAATCAGCGATGTATTATAGCCTTAATTATCCCAGGTCGATTCGGATACGGCAGGTTAATTAAGAAGGATTGAGCCCAGGTTGACTCAGATACGGCAGGCCAGTCCGATTGTGTCCAGGCCGACTCAGATACGGTAGATCGATCAGGTTATTATAACCTTGAATGTCTAAGTATGCCCAGGCCGATTCGAATACGGTAGGCATATTGACAGACATTCTAAACCTAACGGCCATGGGCCAGTGGTTCAGGGGAACCTTTTGTGTTGGGTTTTGTAGTCGAGGTAAAAGAGTCAGTGAGATGAGTAGGCTGCATTGTTTCATGCACGATCACATATTATATTAATTGAATATTATTATGTTGTCCTTTTGTTTGGTTTAAATACGAATTCATTCATATATTTCTAATATGTTGAATAATGAACCTGTGAATCAGAAATTGTAAGAAAGTATGTTTTACATTACAAGCATATGTTTTTAATTCTCACCAGCTTCTTGAAGCTGACGGCGTTGATGCGCCCTGGACATTTATGTCTAGGCTTTTCAAGTTATGATCAAGATGGACAATACGATTATGCCAATTGAGAACAACTACTCGTGGAGAGAAATGCTTTAATTCTGCTTTTAATTATGAACTGAACTTATAATAAGGATTGATGTAATAAACATTTATATATTTCTGCAAGGCGGGTTGTGCCTTAAGATTCCTACGTGCTATAATAATTATTGTGTTTGAAAAATTTTATAAGTCTTGATTGGTCTAACTCTGATTTAAGTTATTATAATGTTTGACGTTTGCGACGGAATCGATCTTTCAAACTGTCGCGACCTACGGGTCCATAAATGAAATTAAATGCTTTCCCTATTTATGCAACGTCGGCGCGTGACACAAGATATTGCATCACACACATAATTTTTTAGCACTCTATTCCAAGCTTCTAAGCTAGCACGTTAACGTCCATGTGCTATATCCCAGCTTCGTGAGTGCTCTAGAGAATTAGCCCATTCTCATAGGATGCGGCCCCATTTCCACACTCAAGTAGGTGAGTCTATTAAGGATCTTCTCATGACTCTAACATCCCACCAATAATGGCTATGGAACTCATTAAGAGTAGGTAACAACTCAACCTCATATCCGTCATGAGATCCATGCACTCACACCATAGGGATAGCCAAGGAGCTAGTGCTCAGTTTAGTGCATGTCCATCAAACCACTCTATGATTCATTTTTCTCTTTGAACCTAGTTTCAGGATCTTTGGTCCCTAAGTAGGGTATCCTCATAGGTGATTTACTATTCTTTGGGCTTAAGGCCTATCCTCCTCGATGCACTCCAAACTTTTCTCTAGCTACAATTTTTTTTTATAAATAATAATATCTCCACAAACTTGGTTTTTTTTCCCCGTTGTATTACTTATTTCTACTCTCCTAACATTAAAGTACAATCACAATGGATCAAAACAAGTAGTACTGATTTTCTCAAACATTCAAAGAAAATCATAAACCAACCCACTTCTTCATTGGCTTTCAACAAATAGCTCCACCTCCCTATATAATCACATATCCAATGGTATACAACCAATTACCTCATAGGGTGTTCCAAAACTCTTCACTATACTTTTCTAGTACAATGGAAACCCTTTAGCTAAATGAACTACCAAAACAGTTTCTTTAACTATCTCATTACATAAGAAATGGTATTCCAATAATCGATAATTAATCATCTTGGAAATCACAAGGATACCAACTATAATAATCTTGGATTAAGAACAAGGATAGCCCAAGTATTCATCTTGGAGAATGTCCAAGGCAATAACAAAATATTCATCTTGGAAAATATCCAAGGCAATCACACTTTATTATCTTGAATAATATCCAAAGTTGTCACATATAATCATCTTGGATTCTACCCAAGGCTAACACACTAGTATCAAACCATAAGTGTAGTTCATCATTTTCATCATAAAAAAGTATGCCAAATAGCTCATAAATATATATTTTTAAAGTCCCCACTATCTGAATCCGTAACCCATAAATTAAGACCCGTTAAACAGATATGGTTCCATACCAATAACATTTAGAAGCCAAAATAATATTCAAGCCCCAATTTTGCAAAAAATTCCTCACCACCCTTTCAAATAAAATTTCAAGCCTCGCCCATGCAACAAAATATCATATCTCCACTTTAAATAAAAATTCGAATCCCCCAAAAATTTCATGCGTGCTCATGCATTTAATCTCCAAATTATAATTTTTCGCAATCTCAAATTCCCAATATGGAGATTATTGTTTCAAATAATTTCTCCAAAAGTTTTGTATTATGGTAATCGAGGTTGATACTCATCTAATCAATAAAAACCAAACTAGTAACATGTTTCTCAAAGTCCACCAGGTCTTACTTCTCATACAATTCATATCTCCTTCAAAAAATTTCTATTGACTAGACACTTCATATATACTTGTACAATGGTCTTCAAATTTCACAGTCTCAAAATTATTTAAATTTTCTTAAAAGTTGGTAAAAACATACTTTACAAAAAATCTCAGTCTCAATTCTCAAGATTGTTCTCTTTTAAATCACCACAAATTTTCCCCAACAAAATATAAATGGAGGCTACTTTTTTAAATAGCAGAAATTTCTCTTAAATAACATCACAAATTTTGTCACAAGAGACACCTAGCAAACTTTTGAAAAAAGTTGGCTATAAGGCTCTAATCCTATCCTAGGAAATCATATTTACATACATGTATATAGATATATGTAAATGGATACACCTCCTTTCATCATAATGAAATTAAAAAAAGGCTCCTTACTTGTTTGGTAGAGATGCTTTCATCAACATATGTATAGTTTTAGCCTTAGCAAAACTCAAACCCACTTATATGATAAACATTATGTGAGCCAAAAACATCAAAGTCCAAAGGACCCTGTACTCTAACAAACAACTCCTCTTTTTATATTTACATTTTTAACATGGATCATCAATATTAGTTTCACAGACATCAACATAAATATCACATGATAGGTATTTGATTGCTTGCAACTCACAGTGAGCATTCAGTTTAGAGGAAATCATTTCTTCGTATAGCTTTTGCAACTATGATATGTATGATTATTCTCAAAAGAATTTTAAAAACTTTTTAGAGCAAATAACAGCATTTACGAGAATAAAAAACTATTGAAGTAATTAAAACCTTATACCCCATCTATTTCCATAAGATATAACTATATATCTCAAAAAGAAGAAAACATACCTTGGTCACGTGAATATTGTCAGCAAATAGAAATATGAAACTCTTACCAAACCCAGTTCAAGATTCTCTCAAATCAAATCATTCTCTGATTGGTATCGTCTCAAATTATTGGAGAATAATACAAAAATAGCCTTCAAAAGAATCCACCGTAATAGAATCACTGTCAATTCCACCATTGAAAATAACCAATAATATAGGATGACTGCGATGAGGCGCAAAACACTCTCTTGAGACGATACGCCCCCTCTACGGATATTACCCGGTGCAGTAAGAAATAGAACGCCGTCTCCGGGATACAACAACTCGATCACCCTTGCCGTAAGCCTATCAAGTCTGCACAACTTGACAAGACAAGAAACTTGCCTACTAGTGCCTTCTTTACCCAATCAAAACTTGTATGTAATTGAGAAATGGAATATAATATATTTGTATGCATAGAGTTTCTGGACACAAGATTTGTTCAAGAGAGTATATATGTGAGCACCCACATAACTCGTACATATATTATACATATATACAAATAGATGTTTGATAAAATGGAAAACTTGATCATCAAATTTTCTTCCCACTTTATGACCAGAGGAAGTGTCATTTCAATGCAAAAATTATATGCATTGGACAAAAACGGTATGTAATATAAAGCTAGTCAATATGTTAAACTTCAATGTACTGTAAAGGCTATAATGATCCCAACGTGTACATATGTATTGAAAAGCTTTGTAACTCCTTTGTAATAAAATCATTAACTCCACAATTGATACCAAAACACATCAAAATAATATTTTAGTTTTTTTTATATATTAAATAAGAGTTCTTTAGATTTCAGTTCTTCATTGTAGTCGTTTCTAGAAATTGATCCATTTCATAAGTCAACTGAAAAATTAGTTCCTCACCTATTTTGAGGACCAAAATACCCCTACTCCCATAAATCAGTATTTTGAAATTCAAACCCCAATTTTGTTATAAATATATATATACAGCTATATATAGAGAGAGAAATGCTCCCATAAATCAGGGTTTTGAAAATCAAAACCCAAATTTGTGTTTTATATATATAGAAAGAAATAGAGAATTAACAGAAAAAATTATACAATAGAGAATGAAAAGTGGGAAATTTCTCACTTTAAAATAACATAAGTGAGAAATTTCTCAATAACATGGTACGAAATTCCTTCTAACCATAATGAGAAATTTCTCACTTTAAAATGCAACACTAACCATAAGTGAGAAATTTCTCATTATGGTTAGTAAACCATATATTTCTCATTAATAATACAAATTTCTCACCAAAACAAACAAAATTATGGTCAGTGACCATTAATTATACAAATTTCTCACCAAAAAAAAAAAACAAAATTTCTCACTTTAATTCACTTGACTGACCCAATAAAGTTGAAAAGCAAAACAACAGAGCCATGGGAAGCCACAACATCTTATCAAAGATCAACCCCCAAAAAGAAAGATAAAAGACTCCTCCATAAACAAGCATACACCCCCACAAGAAACCAGAAAATAACAATCAATTATCAACCCCTTACATGGCAACCTATCATTGAGAGACCATAAAACCACTAGCTAATACTCCTGGTCAAAAGGATCAAATCCAACACCTCCACAAACCAAGTCACAGTAATACTTTACCGAATGCCCTCCCAACCACAAACTGCCCAAATGGCAAAGCTTGAAGACGATAATATATATATATATATATATATATAGAGAGAGAGAGAGAGAGAGAGAGAGAGAGAGAGAGAGAGAGAGAGAGAGAGAGAGACAGATAGAGAGTGATATAATGACAGAGAAAGATAATTGAAATTTTTCAAAAGGAAAGTGGATCAATCCACTTACCCCCAATTGAAGGAAAGTCCATAATTTCCTGAATCACGACTTAACTATTCCCTATAAAAAAGTCATCGGTTACATTGGAAACATCCCAATTAAATTCTAAACTGAATCAATGTAAATATTTTAAAAAGGGTACAATAGTCCAAAGAAAATGGTTGAAATCTGCTGGAAGGACTAATTCCTGTTTTATCTCATTGATTAAGGGTGAATTTCAGTTTTAACAAAGTCAAAGTGACTAACTATATGTTGACTGGAATTTGAGGGATCAAAATGTATATTTCTATTAAAATAATCCAACACTCAAGCTTGGATTTCATACTCTTTTAATAAGCATGCCAAGTTCAAACATGTTCAATAAATAAGCCAAACTCAAGCCTGGAGATTACATTATCTTTTAATAAACAAGTCAAACTCACGTTTGGATTTCATACTCTTTTAATAAACAAGCCAAGTTCAATCATGTTTAATAAATAAGCCAAATTCAAGGCTCGTTTAATAAACAAGCCAAGTTTAATCATATATGATTTTTTTTTCCTTGCAAGAAGGGTTCTCAGCTTTGCCAAACTAATCCCAAACCCCCATGAGGCCACACACCACATGCCCCATGAAGTTTTAAGAGAGAGGGGCAAGCCCCGCTCGTGGGTGTGACCAATCCTAACATTTAAACACTAGACCTTTGGTGAGAATACTCAAAAGTTCTACCTCAGAATTTTCGAAAGGAAACCATGGGGAGTTCTTCATGTTGGTTAAATCCTTTTTGACAACTAAGAAGCCCACTCGAGCAATGATCGTCGGCTCCCCTTTTGTGGGCAACCGGACAACACCCATTAGTAGGGGTGTTACAAAAAAATTGACCGGACCGAACCAATTAGTTTTCACAAAAATGCTCTTAGTTAAGAAAAATCGTCTGAATAGACAAAAAACATTAAAACCGACTGAACCGAGTACATTTGGTGAAACTTTGAAAAATTGAAAAAACTGATCGAATCGACCGATTGACAACCCCTACTCGTTAAGAGTTGACCGCACACAAAATTTGGAAAATGGAAACATTCCAAAGTTGGTGTGTAGCCAAGAATCCAAAACCAGCCCACCCACATTGTAATTTGAAGCCCTGGCTTATGGCATGGTTTGGTTGTATGGTACAATCAAACCAATTGACATGCATTGATAAGAAATGTTTGTACCACGGGTACGTACAAATGTTTATTACCATAGGTGCAAAGGTTTTTTACCATATGTACTAAGGTTCCTTATCATGTGTACAAAATTCCCATACCACAAGTACAAAAGATAACATGTACGAAGTTTTCTTATCATGCGCACAAACCTGCCTTATCAAAAGTACAATGACTTCTTACCACGGGTAAAATCACAAGTGGTTTTGATTTAGTACAAATTTTATTTTATAAGAGTACAACATTTTGTTACCTTAATACACATATTTTTTTTATAAGAGTGTAACATTTTCTTACCAAGTACAAACATTTTTAAAAAATGTTACTCCCTCCGTCCCATAATAAGTGTCCACTTCCTTTTTGCACAATGTTTAAGAAAGTTGCATTATATTAATTTATTTGGTTCATTAAAGAGTCTCTTTCCAATTTTACCCTTAGATGTGATGGGTGTGTGACTTTTTGCTTGTTTTGGGACCACAAATAAATGCTTCTTTGTCTTTATTATAAGGGTAGTTTTGGAAAGTAAGCAAAAGATATATGCCAATTTAGGAAAGTGGACACTTATTGTGGGACATCCAAAAAAGGAAATGTGGACACTTATTATGGGACGGAGGGAGTATAACATTTCTTAGTACAAATATTTGTAGTAAAGGTTCAAATTTTTATTACTACGAAAATTCTTTAAAGAGGCGCCCTCTCTTTATTAAAGAGAGAGGATCTGTTTTGACCGTCAGATCGTTTTTTCATTAAGGATAATGTTATCATTTCACAAATTTTAAACATGATTCGACGGTCAAAACCAGAGTCTCTCTTTAATAGGGAGAACACCTTCTTTAAAACTAAGGGCAATGCTATTGTGAGAAGCTTCTCATATGAGAAGAAGATTTTTAACCGTTGGATGAGCATCTAGCAATAGATACTTTTTCAGATTCTTGAAAATCTTATAACTAGATGCTAATCCAACGGTTAAAACCCGCTTTCTTATATAAAAAACTTCTCACGACAACATTTTCCTCCAACTAATGCATATAAGTGTTTGGTTGTACGGAAGATTGCTCCCTGGCTTATGGTTTGATTGAAAACGTGTACTTTGGTTCAGTTGGTTGAGAATCTAAATTCTCAACGCGTGCCATTCATCCCCAGTCCTCAGAAAATTCCATTCTCTCGCACGACCAGAAAAACCCCCTTTCCCCTCTCTCTCTCTCTCTCTCTCTCTCATAACCAAACGGCGAAACCCTAACTGCATTTCTCTCTTTCCAGAAAATTTTCCGCCGGGAAATCAAGACCTTCCCGGCAATCGATCGGAAATGGTTTCTCCGGAAAATACTAATTGGCTTTTCGATTACGGCGTGATGGAGGATATCGCTGTCCCGGACGGTAATATCTCTGCTCCAGCTTCTGGGTTTAGCTGGCCCGTTCAGCCCTTGAACGGTTCTTCAACCGTCAGGTACTTACATCTTAGTAGCTCTGTTGAACTTTTTGATTCAAGCACTCACGTATTGTTTAAAAAACCTGTGGTTTTGTCCTCTCTGTGATTTTTATTTTTATTTTTTAATTTCCCAACCCCCCCCTGAATTTAGTGAAATCATTGGTGCTAATCTATGTTCTCCATTGTTTACTAAAATAATTTGGGTGTTTACTGATACCCATTTCGTAGTTCTCCTTTTTTGTGAATTTCAAACTAATTTTTGGGTATTTGTATGTGTATCTGATGTTCAAAATACAAAGACGTATTAGTCACATATCATTTGAAAAACCTGTGGTTTTGTCCTCTGAATATATATATATATACACACACAGAGCACTTCTTGTGCGGACGTCCTGACAACTTATTAAGTTATGGACTTCTGTGTTTTCAGCCACTGGTTTTTGTGAAAATACTACAATATACTTAATGAAAACTGGATCCAACGGCTGAAACAGAAGTCCGAAGCGAGCTGTATATGTATATATATTCGAATTTAACAAAATCGGTAATTTTGGTGTGTTCTCCATTGTTACCCAGGGTATGAATGTTAGGAGTCTATTTTCTTGGAATGAAGTTGAGTGGACTAGTTTAGGAACTGTTTGTTGGAAAAAAAAAGGGTTTCAGTGAACCTGTGGAGGTTACATACTATCCTTTTTTGGGAGGGGTTTAAACTCCGTGAGAGTATAAAGTACTTGTTATGTGCAGAAGGAAAATTAATATGGACCTGTTCAATTTCTTTTAGTATCTTGATTGATTATGCTAATGTGCGACATATCAGCATCTTTCATAGGTAGGATCGACAGGGGCAAAGGTGTATGAGTATATGTGCTGAAATTTATGTCCATGATATGGGTCATGTATATGTGATGTTCTTGCATTCTAATAATTTTGTTTTCGTTTGTTTTCGCACTTGTTCGTTGTGTGATCACTCTGATCCTAGTGCTGACATTGATGGCTCATTGGGGGATTCAGACGGCAACAAGGAAACTGGCTCCAAAAAGAGGTGAATAGCTCTTTTACTCCCGTTTGTGAATGTGTTCAATGTATCGTGTGGAGCTTGTGGTATACTACGTGGTAGACAAATATTTGATAAGATAGGGAAACATTTGCGATCTCTATTAGTGGTTGCAAGTTACAATCTATGTAGCACGGGTACGGATATGTGACACGGGTACGATATGATACGGGTACGGGGGTATGGCAATTTCCAAAAATGTAGGGTACGGGTACGGGTACGGGTACGGGTACGGGTACGGGTACGACTAGGGTACCTTGAATAAAAATATGTTTTTAAAAGCATACTTTTAATAATTAAAAAAAGAAAAAGAAAAAAGAAGAAGATTGAACAGCACAACATATTAATCCACAGCATATTAGCAAATAAGTACCCTAAGCACTAAACAACATTGTTTTAGCATTACAAGTTCACAACATTAAAGGAAAAAAACATAAATAAAAAAGAAGAAGAAGAAGCAAGTCCACGTCGTACCCACGAAGTACCTCCCATTGTTTTCAAAAAATGCAATCTGATCCCCATGCCGTACCCACGAAGTACCTATGACGTACCCACGAAGTACCCGAGCCGTACCCAAGTTGAATCCTTCACTTAACAGTATTAGGACACCGCTAGAGGGGTACCCGACACGTACCCAGGAGTATGGTACGAGTGTCGGTGTCCCCCAAGTACCCGATACGGGAACTTCGCTCAAAATGGAGTACCCATGCTTCCTAGGTTACAACCCACCACGTCTCCGAAACTTGTTTTTAAAACTATGCCAAGAAGATGACAAATTGGAAACCATAAAATTAAAATGTTTTAGAGATTGTTATTCACTAGCTCGAATGTTTGGCAGTTAGTCATGGTTTCTTGCTGTCTGGTGAGGTGTCCGGGAAAGTGATCCATCAGAGAATCTGTTGCATTGTTAAGCTTGTTGACACAATTAAGGGCTTCTAAATAAGGATGTAATATCACCAAGATGCAAAAAAGAGCTGTAAAACAAAGGGGAAAAAAGGGCTGTCCCATGATCCACATAGCCATCATTTCTTTGGTGATACAGCTGTGATTATGTGTGGTTTATATCAGCTGTGATTATGTTTACTAAGTAGTGCTGAACTACGCTTGCACAATCTAGTTGAAGCATTGTGTCTTACAATGTCCTTGACATTCTTGAGTGCAGCAGCATATATGTTAAAAGTGAGGGGGGGGGGGGGGGGGGGGGGGGGAAGGCGGGGTTGTCTTACGACCCATACCTATGAAACAGTGCTGATATTTTTTTTAAGCTATTAGTCACATGTTGGTGCCAAAACCGTGATTGGGAGCTTTATTCATGCCGTCAAAATTGGCAATGAAGAAATATTACTTGGACACCCCCCCCCCTCTCTCTCTTCTCTCTCATACTGTATCTCTTGTTTCAGGATGAGATCTGAATCTGGTGCTGGATCAAGTTCCAAGGCATGCAGGGAGAAGTTGCGAAGGGATAGGCTAAATGACAAGTGGGCTCTCTCTCTCTCTGTGTGTGTGTGTGTGTGTGTGTGGCTGTGTTTGATTGATGTGATGTGACCAATTTGGTGTTTTCTCTAGGTTTATGGAATTGGGTTCCATTCTGGAGCCGGGAAGGCCTCCCAAGACAGACAAGTCTGCTATTTTAGTTGACGCAGTTCGAATGTTGACTAATTTACGCGGTGAAGCTAAAAAATTGAAGGACTCAAATTCAGATCTTCAAGAGAAGATTAAAGAATTGAAGGTGAGTCTATTGTTCTCTTAATAATCTCTCTCTTGCATAGAGCCACTAGCTACTGGCTTGAGCGCTGTTCCTAGTTCAATATTCTCCTTTATTGATATTTGAACAGACTTCATGAACTTTCTGTTACTCTCTCTGTACCAAATTAAGAGACCTTTTTGGGAATTCCAACTATTTAAAGAAGCTTCCTTTATTGTGGTGAAAAGTTTCTACTTTTCATTATTGCCCTTCTTTTGGTTTAAAATGTCAGTGTCACATCGAATGAGGGAGTTTTATATGGGAAGAGGTAAACTTGGAAAGTCTCTTGTTAAAGTTCATTGACTTAGCAAAGAGGAATATTAATTTGGGACGTCCCAAAATGAAATAAAAGACTCTTTGGGACGGAGGGAGTATTATGCATGTGTGTTCACATTGAATTGACTCCTCTTGTGTAGAGTGAGAAAAATGAGCTTCGTGACGAGAAGCAGCGGCTAAAGGCCGAGAAAGAGAGGCTGGAGCAACAACTTAAGACCGTGAATGCCCAACCCGGATTTCTGCCCCCTGCATTTGCTACCCAAGGGCAGACCGCGGGCAACAAATTGGTGCCCATCATTAGCTACCCAGGAGTTGCCATGTGGCAGTTCATGCCACCTGCTGCAGTCGACACCTCACAGGATCATGTCCTCCGCCCACCGGTTGCCTAAACTTGGCATCCTAACCCTTCAAAAAGTGGTTTGGCTTTGTATCATGTCCTCAGACGTTTGTGCTCAAATTGTTATTTCTCTGACTATGTTTTTTGTTTTTTGCTGAATTTGGTGTTGCTGTGGAGTATTTGCTACTCAGAACAATGTTATTGGGATCGATCAATCGAATGTAGAATGTTAGTGTAAGCTTTTAAGAATTAGCTTCTTGCATTAAATTTTGACCAGCCTAACACACAAGATCTCTCTATATCAACTATAGCTTTTGAGGAAGTTAATGGTAAGTGGTAACATTGTTGACTGGAGAGTGATTGAATAGAATGTCTGTGATGAGTAGTCATCCAAAAAATTGGATGTTGTCTTGTGGTATTATTGATCTATTGAAATGGGACCCAAAAAATAATTGACTATTAGAGGTATTGAGGTCTCCTTGAAGTTTTTTGTTTTCATGAATAGGAGTCATAGATGGATGTAAATGCATAATCCATCCATTGATGTCATATTCCATGAAAAAACTGCAATACATGCAATTCCAACTAGTAGCTCAATTGGAAATTTTCTAACTTTAAACACATGTTTCTGGTTCTAGAGACATTTTCACTATAGGTTGGCGTAATGCCAGCTATGTGAAAATTTGTCGAAGAGAAATTATTGTGTGGTTATGGATCATCTTGACAAAAGAGGAAAAGAAAGTGACAATCACCCATGACAGCTTCATAGTTATCAATTAGTGTGCTAAATTTTTGTCGTGCAATAAAGTGCCATGGTTGAGCTAAATTTTTGTTGTGCAATAAAGCGCCATGGCTGACTTATCAATTACTGGTCCGCATATTATCTTATTATTAACTTGGTGCTCCTAGACTGTTAGATAATTTCTGTTCTTTGAAACTGGCAAGGTTAGCGGTCCAAGACACAAACCAATGAACCATTCAAAATGTTTTGAGTCATTAGATGAAAAGTACAAAAAAAAAAAAAAAAGAAAAAAAAAAGAAGAAGATAAGAGAAAAAAGGGGAAAAAAAATTGCGATCTATATTATATAGATGGTACGGCTTTGATGACCAGTACACTTTGAAACCTTAGACCATCTCCAACCCTGAGGCAACTATTGCAGCAAAAACAAAGTTGCTGCAAAATGTGATAAAACCTTGCTCCAACAGGCACAGCAACTGTTGCAGCAAAGTTGCTGGGTTGCCCAAATGGCAGCAACAATGCTGCAATAAACCCATGACATCAAATCTTATTTTGTAATATTTTAATGAAAGATAGCACAATTCTTGAATAATTTATATTTGAATTTAAGCGAAAGTAAATTTTAAAACTCCTTTGTAGAGGGGAAATTTAAGTTTGAAATTTATTCGAAAACTAAAATTGTAAAAAATTCAAAATAATATTTTAAATTATAAAATATTTTAAATAATATTATAGTTTTTTAATTAGAAAATGTCACATATTGCCAATAAACAATACTATAAAATCACAAAGTACAATAATATGGGTAGAATACAAATAATAGATAAAAGAATAAAAGTATATTAAAATAACAAAAGTTTGATGTAAGGGTTGGAGTGACTTATCAAAACCAACACAACAACTTTGCCTAAGACCCATCAAAGTACCAATTTGCCTTATCAATTGATAGTTTGCCTTTGGAGATGGTCTTATAGGTGCCATCGTCTAAAGGTCCAAACTTGTTCTCACTCTTCACAACATTCTTAGTTTAGATCTCAGCATTCTCTTTCCCTGTTAATTAGGTATCTTTTATTTAAACATCACTATTATAAATTTTTTATTTTTTATTCCTTTTCTTTTGAGTAGTGTCCATAGACTGGAATTTATAGCATATGCATGTAGCTGCATTATGATCATAATCTAAAGTTTTGTGAGGCTACCAATTTGCCATGCAATCTTTCCTCATCCTGTATGCTTCTGTGGTACTTTAAAGTACCACTTCACTCTCAAGCTGCTCTTTTACCAGTTTTACTTAATTTTGTGAGACTCAGCAAAAATGGCTTCCAATCTTCTCAAAATTCATTTACAAACCATCAAGATCATATCTTCCAAGCACTCATCTGAATCCCAACTTTCTAAAACTTTCTTCCCATCTCTCCCATTCCCCAAACACCATCTTTATGTTATCCCAATAAAACCCCCAAACAAATCCAAAATCCCATCTGTGTCCATACACTGTACTCTCTCCTCTCTCTCTCCACCCTCCACCAAAGAGGAAGCAATCCTCCAAGCCAAAAAATCTCTCTCAACTACCTTAGAAAAGCCACTCAACAACCCCAAACTCGCCGGAAAGCTCAAGAAATTAAAGCAACCGAGGCTCCGAGTTGAAATCCCAGTCATCGATGACTCACCGGGTTCACTCACCCAACTCGCTCTTGACTTCTTTGGAGACATACCCATCAAGAGAAAAGGCTCTCCGGTCAAGATCTTACTCATTTGGCCAAACCCATCTTTGACACAATCTGCAAAACAGGCTTTTAATTCTCTCTCATCAAACCCAGTTCAACACATTGATGTTTTGTCAATTATCAATGGTGAAACCAGAAATTTGAGTTTTGGGGAGGTTGTAGTGTTTTTGAGCCCAGAGACTTCTCAATTGGAGGCTATAAAAACAATTTCTAACAATTTGAATCCAAACCCAGTTGTGTTTTTCAATCCCAGATGGGGTTTTGATGAGGAGAGCAATTTTGGTGAATTGGGTGGCTTTGTGGGTTCATTTGAGGTGGTTTATTCGTTTATGGGTTTGGAGGTTAGAGGAGTTTTGAGTAAGAGAAAGGGTGTGATATTCAAGTGTGTTAGAGATGGTGTTTTGAGTGGTGAGACATGGGCTGTTTTTGTTGAAGAAGGAGAGGAATTGAAAGTGGTTTCGAGGTTTAAGGCGCGACCCTCAATTGGTGAAGTTGAGCTTGTTTTGTATAACTTGATGGCTATCAATTCACCCATCACCAAGTCTGCAAAGTTTTTGAAGGATTTGGTGTCCAATGTAACTGGAAAAAAGTAGTAAGTGCATTTGAACTGCTCATTTTCGATTAACTGCGGTAAGAACTGAGAAGGTTTTTGTTGAAATGCCTAAATGAAAATGCTGTTGTACTAAAATCTTGTTGGGCTTTTTCAGCATTGGATCTTATTGTATATTGATAATGTGTGGAAAAGAATATGTTAGATTTACATTGTGCTTGTAGAAAATTAGATTCTTATGCTTTTAGATAATTTCATGATTGCCCGAGTACGATTCAAAATATTGGTTGAATGCTGAAGCTCTAAAGGGAAAGCTGTTATGATCTATGTTTATATGACATACTGGTATATAATCATTAATCATCCCTTCAAAAAATGGGAAAAAGGCAAAAACAGATAAGGAAAACCAAATCGGTTGTGGTGTGTGTGAAATCGTCGTGGAGACAAAAGCTTCTAACCGTATAGATAAATGTTTCCTGAGATCTCTAGAGACCCAGTGATGTTGATTAATTTGATGCATTGGCTTCTATTTTGGCCTTTTTGTTACGAAAGTACAATTCGAATGTAAAATAAAGTGCCACCCAAATTTACGATGTATGCAGTAAAGGATTTCGTAACATGTCGATATACAGTATTAGTGAATAGATTGGAATTCTCATCTCCGTGTAAAGTTCACTCAATTATGGAGGAGAATTCTTGCATGTAAACATAAATTACATTTTACATTTTTGTTCGGTACTATTCTGTTTTCTCGGATTATTTGAGTTATTGGAATGAATTACTTCTTGTTTATACAATAACATTACTCAATTGTCGCGGATTATAGTCAAGACAGTTTCTTCTTTCTCTATCATTTATATGTAATCTGTTTTCTTAGCTCTCCCAAAATTCAAATCTTGACGTGATTATTCTTCAGCAAAGTACAAGGGACGAGGGTCTCTTCTGTTGTATCTTTATTAAAATTAAGTTTATTTACAGAGTACTAGTCTCTCTTGCTTGCACAAAAACTTCAAAATTCAATTTATCAACAAATGAAATGTTACAATATGTATGTATATATTATAAAAGAAAAAAGAATACAGAACTCCAAGCAGGGAAATAGAGTTCATGAAACTTGAGCCTTGACGTGTTTTCATCTCACATTCAGAATCCCGGCCCTCGAATTTTTGAAGAACTCTCTCCCTCATCTTTGATTGTCTGTATGGTCAACTTATTCCGTCCAAAATCCATTTCAAAATTCCCTAATATGACAGCCCTTGATAAATTTATCAGAAAAGTTGACATACTTGGTCCACAGTAGTCGAAGTTTCGGGAACGCTATATCTAGCCAAGGCTTTGCTCGGCCGTTAAAATGAACAACACCAGCATTTTTAGCTTCTGCAATGCTCGTATTATCTTGGTACCCGAGGCCAAGCATATGCCAGAATGGATCAATAACATGGACATGACCGTGGAAAGCTATTAGACCCGGTGGTAAAGTCCCTAGCTGCCACAAACTTAGATCCGATTTCAAGTTCTGCAAGGTAAAGACCAAAACTTAATCGAATTCCATTTACTTTTCACTTCTAGGCTCTTCTTGGTTCATCGATTTTGTGAGGGAAAGGAGAGAAAAGGAAAGCTCTACGGAAATCACTTTTCTTTGTTTGGGTAATGAGCAAAATAGTAAGGAAAATAAATTTAGTGAGAAACAAATATTTATTATTATTATTTTTTTGTGATCACTTCACTTCCTTTTTTTTTTTTTTTTTCATAGGTTACATTTATATTTTGAAGATCTTCACTATTTAAATTTTATTTAAGCATGTAGGAAAACACACTCGAAATAGTCAAACTAGTTTGCCTTCTTGTTTTTCTCCTTTCCCTCTCCTCCTCGAAATCCGCAAACCAGACAGAGTCTTAATTTGGCAATTCTATGGAAGATGGTGTGAAATGCATATTTTACCTCTTCAAGCCAGTGATGGTATGAGTGGCTTATGTTGGTCTTCCTCCAAGCTTCTAGATCAAAGATATTCATCCCATATGCCCAAGCACATTGGTTTGGATCAAAATGCTTTGATATTATAGGGTGAGAAAAGTTCAAATAGCTCTTGAACCGCTTCGACATTACAAACTTGTCGTCTCCCCTGCAAGTCTCTACCGCTCCATTTACTTTTCCATTCATATCGATGTCCCAGAGTGGCGAAAGATCGGTTTGAACCACAATATCATCGTCAAGAAAGACTATCTTGTCAAGACTAGGAAACAACTGCAAAGAAAATGCATATCTTGTTTATTAGGCTGTGTTGAAAGGGTCAAAACCCATTCTCTGGTTCATAATTGAACCAATTCTGTATGTTAAATTTATTGCCCAGGAGCAGGGCCGGCCCTGAGGCAAAGCGGCCAAGCCGCCGCATGGGGCCTTATTTTTAGGCCTATTTTCTTCTAATTTTTTCCTATTTATTATGAAACTTATCATTTTTAGGCCTATTTTCTTCTAATTTCTTCATAATTTCTATGAAACTTATCATTTTTAGGCCTATTTTCTTCAAATTTCTTCCCAATTTCTATGAAACTTATCATTTTTAGGCCTATTTTCTTCTCAATTTCTATGAAACTTATCGTTTTTAAGCCTATTTTCTTCTAATTTCTTCCTAATTTCTATGAAATTTATCATTTTTAGGTCTATTTTCTTCTAATTTCTTCCTAATTTCTATGAAACTTATCATAGGGGCCTCATTTTTTAGGTCCTTTTGAAAGTTCGCTTGAGGCCTCGGCCGAATTTTGGCATCTCAGGGCCGGCCCTGCCCAGGAGTCTGTGCCTGATCTAAAAACTATTGAAACGGGTAACGACCATGATGGTCATAAACCAGACAGAGATGAGAGTAAGACTGACCCTGATCCTATTTTATGCATTTGCATACAGGAATAAAGATCGTAAACAGTTCAGTAATATGAATGAAATGATTTTAGCCTATCAGAACATGGGATTTACCTCTGGTAGATATATACGGATATGGTTCATCAGTGAATTGTACTTGGGGCTAAGTGCTTGCAACTTTGCTGCAATAATGTACGGCTTCTCAGTATTATTTGCAACAATAGCCGATGATCCGCCTCTAAACTGTGACCGAACTTGTTGATCTTTCTCCATTGCTTCCAAAACCGGGACCTTCCCCTTTGTAAACCAATCAAAGTGGTGCAACCCTTTGACCTCGATCACCGCTGGGCTCAAAGGGTGCAATGAAAACCATGCCTGCATTGGAGAGTAAGTCTTTCTATCTGTGATTATGTGCAGGACAACCTTCTCGGGGCGCAACGAGTTCCGGACGAGTGACGATGCGACTACCGAGGCGGCGAGGATGTTGTCGGAGGCAAGGACGAAATGGAAGAATGAGTTGTCGACGAGGGATGGCACGGACTCCGGTGAGGGTAGCTGGAGGCGGGCGTTGGAATTTGTGGCGTGCTCGTTGGCCAGCCTCAGAGCAAGGCAGTGGAGCTGTTTGGGAATGCTACTGGACGCCACGTGGCGGTACAGGTACTCTTGGATTTTGGCTGTTCTTGTCCTCTGTTCCATAAGAGTGACCATGGTTTTAAGCTTCAGAGCAAAGTCCTTGGCATCTGATTTAGTATTCTTCAATTCAGCTACAAATTCTTCTAAGGATTGAGGAATATCAGACCTTGATTTTATTTCATCTGGGCTCATGGGTTCTTCTAAAACTTGGTATATCACTTCTGGGACCTTTCAGAAACCAACCAAAGTTTAAGAAACATATCATAGATTTTACTAAAGTGATTATTAAGGCTCTGTTTGATTTATGGTTTAGTGAGAGAACATAAAAGAAATCACCGAAGAAAACGCTTTTCTTTGTTTGGTTGATAAAGAAAACAATGAGAAAAATAGGAAACAAAAGAAAATAGGGTGGAAAATAATTCTTGCTTTTCGTAAACTGCGATTGCATAAAATTTTTAATTTTCAAAACACTGGGGAAAACACAAGGGAAATAGTTTTCCTTCTTATTTTTCTTTTCTTCTCTGATTGCGTTAACCAAACAGAGCCTAAGATTAGCAGAGGTGAGAAATCAGAACTAAATACAATTGTAAATTGAGGATACAGGGTTGAGGAGGTTACAGCTGATTCAATCCTTCTTCCCAAAATCCTTGGCCCTAATCTTTTCCCCAAGCAACCTATAACAATTTGTATGCAAAACTCAAAATTGTATCAGAAGTATCTCAACCTTAGGGCTGCAAATATTGCTAAAGCAGCATTAGATTTTCCAAAGCCCAGTAGTGATGATATGAAGAATGTTTGGCCTTAGCTATTGGAGTTCATAAATGATTATAGAACTTTAAAAACCAAAACGGAACTGTTTGGCAATCCGGATTTTGCGATTCAATCTCAAATAAATGAGAGTCAATTGCAGAAAATTGCTTTTGATCAAGGGAAATCATAATGCCAGAGTAATTTCCTTTATTGCCAGAGCAGATTCTAACACTTTTTTTTATTTGTAACGGAAAAAATCTGTTAGCAATGTCAAAAATCCGTTAGAAAAATGGTGGGCTGCTCTGGCAATAAAGGAAATTGTTCTGGCATTATGGGTAGCCTTTGATCAAAAGCTGTCTTTGGTCAATCGCAAATTTTATTATTATTTTTAATTTTAATTTATTTTTTACGATTAAATCAAAATAGCAGAAACAATGCTAAACGGGCCGTAGTTGTACAAAATACTGTCACAGTTCTTTAATTGTTTTGGTAAAAGCTATAACTACTTCGGGAATAATTCTTTGGATTAATAGAGATGATGATGAAATGTCACTCCTAATTCTTAGGACCACCTGTGGTGTTAATAATCACTTGTCTGTTAAATAGAGTGACAAGTAACCTAAGGGCTTGTTTGGGAAGACCTAAAATAGGATCTTGGTCATCCCAGTCTCACTTTTATCTGGTTTTATTGGAATCCAATTTATGTTGATTTGATAAAACAACAATTTTAAGAGATATTCGAATGAGCATGACTCCTATGTAAGAAATGAACATGTTCATTCCTCAAATGCTTGAAAGCACCTGTTCACTTGTGAACTGCAGAAATGGTTATTTATCTTCCCAAAAAGCCCCCAATAGATATAGTTAGGCCCATAACTTACTGACTTAAACTTTTGGATCAAGATAGATTCCAACACACGGGTGCATACGAGCCGAGTCGCTCTTTATACAGGCTTGGCTCGTATTCGTTTGTTTAATGAACAACCCAAGATCAAGCTTGGGTTTCATGCTCGTTAATAAGCAAGCTAAAATGATAAAATCCAAACATATATGAGTCTGACTTGTAGAGACCCGTATGCCTGACCTTCTGAATAGGCTTCCAGTATTCTCATCAAGGGCCGTTGAAAGGTTAGATTTCTCAATCCTAACATTCTATCAAGGATTGCTGTGTTGCAACTGATTAGAGTTGTTCTAAAACTTTTCATGCTTAAGAAGGAAGGTAGCGTAGATAATGACAGCAAAGGACATATTTGGTGGGAATTTTTTGTTTTTTTTTGACAATGCCATCTATTCTTAGGGGTTGTTTGGGAATGATTAAAATAGGAACAAGTTTGAGAGCAAGTCTCAGATATATCTCTTTTTTTTTTTTTTTTTTTTTAGTTTTTTTAAATATGAAAACTAGTTTTGCGTTGGTTTGAAAAAGAACCAGTTATTGGTCATTTTTAAGTCAAGCTCGGACCCATTTGTAACCTGAAGGTACACAAACACCAAACTTGCTTAAAAAATTGTTTCTTTTACGTTATCTTAACAGCCTCAGATTTTTCACATCGCCACTATTGAATAACCTTAAGTTTTATTTATTTTTATTTTTTTATTTTTATCTACGTGTAGTAATTTTATTTTTGTTGAATAACTTACGCTATTTTATTTTTATTTATTTTTATCTTCAATTTTTTTACGTGTAGTAATTTTAATGTATTAATACATACACATACATATATGTATCCTTTGCATTAGATTTGTCCAGAAAAAAATAGAGTAGATATGTTCATTTTTTTGGGAAGTTTTTAAACTATTGAATATGGCCTATGGATAATCATCAAATTCAATATCAGAAATTAATGTCTGGCGGCTCTTCCGAGATAAAAACCACCATACTAATAGGTTAATGCCAAATTTAGAGATACTTTGAATTAAGTTTGAACAATGATTTTAACTTTAGTGCTAAATAGTAGATTTTAACTAAGTGCCATCTGTCTTTCTAATTGAACGAAATTAATTTATTTATTCTAATTGAACAAAATTATTTTATTTCTCAATTTTTTTTCCCTATCCTTCATTAGGAACTGAAGTTTGTTAGAGGCTGTTTGTGTAAAATGAGAACCACTTAGTTCAGAAAAGAATTCTAAATACTTTAGTGTTTGTGCAGTTGCTTTTTGCTACATATACATGAGCTGTGACTTAAACATGACTAGTATTGCTATAGTTTTCAAATTTGGTTCGTAACTGCTTTAACAGTTGTACCATATGCTGTAATATAGGATACCACGGACCATTGATCATGTAGTACAACAATAAAAGCACTTGTGAAGCATAATTTTATTCCATTAAAATACCCAAAAACTGTTTTTTTTTTTTTTTTTTTCAAATCAAGTTATACTTGTTTTCATCATGAAAACCAGCTAAATAGACCTTCCCAAACAGGACCATAGTTTCTGTGAAAATTATTCTTCTGAAACTATCATATGATCAATGCTGAACATGTATTGTTGTTTTCCTGCCAATGAGTATGTTTGTGTGTGATATACATAGATACATATATACATATATATATATACAAGGATTCTCTAAAGAGGGCTACCTCTCTTTATTAAAGAGAGGGCCTTTGTTTTAGCCGTTAGATCGTGTTTTCATTAAGGGCAGTGCTGTCATTTCACAGTTTTTAAATACGATCTGACGGTCAAAACAGAAACCCTCTCTTTAATAAAAAGAGGGCGCCCTTTTTAGAGCCTGACTGTATATATATATATATTACATATATACATCTATATATGTTATGGGTTTGGACAATACCTATAGTAGAGCAGTTGCGTTCTCCATCAATGGTTTCCACAGCCGTCAACACGAACACAAACCGAAGAAGAAACGTAAAGAACAAAAGCAAATAGAAAACCATGCGATAAGAAACTCTTCTTGAGGCAACATTCACTTTGATGAACTCTTTCACCCCTTTCCCATGAAAAATAGTCACATGCCTCAAACTTGGAGATATGTGAAGCTTCATTATTTCAATCAAACAAAACCAAACAGTCCCTATAGCTAGAATGAACTCAACTTGGTCTACCCAAATAAGAATTGAGTTGTGTTGCAACAACCCATGTATATGGGATATGCAGTAAAAGGAAAGGTTTGGGAAGTGTTTGGGGTAGCTATCGGTTACCTAAACTTGCTTAGCATTTAGGTAATAATATGTTAATCAATAAGCATATATTTTTATATATATATATATATATATCATGTGTTAATATCATAATATGTGTACTGGGTTTTTAGTTATGTATGTTGATTGTTGTATGTGTGTTATATATATTATTTTGGAGGAGAAGAAGGGTTGTTTGAGGGAAAGAGACTTACTACTGAGAATGGGATGTGTTTGCTTTTGCGTTGGTTTTGAAGAAGGGATGTTGAGAGAGAGAGAGAGAGAGAGAGAGAGAGAGAGAGAGATGAGGGGGTTGTTTGGTATTGCTTTGCTTTGCCTCCACCTGAAGTTTTGAATAATACAAATAAGCAGATTGAATAACACGTGGATTTGGAGAAATTATTCAGTGGAACCGTATACTAAGTCACCATGACATGGTGTGACGATCTAATAATATAGAATCATGTGATTACTATTTTTAAGTGGACATATATAACAAGTAGTTCCCGACTTTAAGCACATGTGATGTCCCCATTACTTGTCCCCTGTGGCATATTTTTAGGACAAATTATCTCATTTGATCGTCACACCGTGGAAGTCACACGAGCGTGACCTCTTCATTACTTTATGATTCACATGGGACCCGAATAATACTCAGATCACAGTAAAAGTTTACACGGGCGTGACGGCCACAAAAGATTATTTTTATATTTTAGAGGTCCCATAACGTTATATGATTGGACCATCACACCATAAGCGTATTTGGTAATCCAATTAAGTGATGAAAATGAAATGTTTTTGCACTTATTTCTTTTCAGTCCATTTGATAATGTACCACTTAACTGACAAATCAACAAAAAAACCTACTGGAAACTTTGAGTAACAAATTTCTACTGAAGAAAACCAGTGAAAGCAGTCTATTTCAGTACTTGGAACAGTATTATTATATGAATTCGAATGCTTAAAATTTTGAGCTTCAAAAGTTAAGTTCTTAATTTTTAATATTTAATTTTCCAGTCTTATCAAACAGACCAACACTATATCAGTACATTGACGTGGCGTGACGGACTCACCGGATAACTTCTCGTAGATTTGGGCATTGACGGAACAGTTTTTCTAAATGGAAAACCATCTCTCTCTCACAGACACACACAGCAGGATTGACTGGGAAGGTGGGGTTAGGGCTTTGGTTGTTGGTCTGTTGGAGTGAAAAGTGTAGGAGGATTGTTTTTTTAATATTTATTTTTCATCGATTTATTTAATTTCTAACGTTATTGTTGGTATTTTTGCCTTTTTATAAGGTCTATTTCGGTCATTCCAAATTTTATTTTGATTTTTATTTTGTAAACAATACCGAATTATGTGTAATACAAATTTTTTTTTGTAATCATTTTAGGTTTATTGCTAGCTTGAAACCGGAGTCTTGACACTTGTGACCTCAAACGAGACTATTACATCAAATAATTAAAAAAAAAAAAAAATAGAAACAAAGATTCAAGATAATGGAAAAAAAACAACTACTGTTTTTTATTTGGCCAAAAATATAAGATTCACAAATCTCACTTTTCATTTCACAGCTTCCATTAACCCTGAGACTTCCTTTTTAATTTTGGTCATAATATGAGATATCCAAAGTTTAAATTAGACTTGGATAAGGATTAAAGAAGAAATGCCAACAGAGCAAACATAAGAGGAAGTTTATATATGAGCCAATAAGCAAATTAAATGGCTATCAAAAAAATAAATAAATAATGAATAAACAAATTAAAAGACAACTTTCTGTCTTATATATACTTGAGATATTGTATTTTTTTTTTTTGGGTCATAGAAATTGTTTGGATCTTGGATTTCATGAGGGATTTTTTTTTCCCTCACGAAACCTCTCATGAAATTGAAGAACCAAACAATCCCTCTACTTTTCTTTTCACTCACAAAATTCAAGAAATAAACAAAGCCATGGGCTTGGGCCATTTCACAGAAGATTCTAAATTAGAGGAAAAGGTGGAAGCCCATGGACTTGTAAGGTTGTTTCAAGGAGAAGTTTCATTTCCTGAGAAATTTGATATTTTTGGTTCTTTTATCATAGTGAGAAGTGGATTGTAGAGAAATTAATTTTGGGTTTGTAAGTCCAAATTTTACAAGCAAAAGACATAAAGATGATTCAACTTTTTTGGAGTTGTGAGAATATTCTCCCATCAACATTAAAAGGCACGAAAATATTCTCCAATCAACATTAAATGGCACGAAAATAACGGATGGGGAAATGTTTGAGACACAAAATGGTCATAAAAACATGCTCACAAAGGCCGGATGTGGTATCCCAACTTCCCATGAGGCACCCATTCATAAAGAGATGCGCATAAAAGGACGTGAGTGCCACATAGGATGCCACATTATTTTGTGAATATCTCGTTGTGACCCTTTTGTATCCATAGCATTATCTTTTTAAATATATGAACCATATTTTTTTGATAAGATATACGATATATGAACCAATTCTAAGACACGACATGTGTTCTAACCCGATCCAGCTTTCCGGGTGACCTCTCTCCAAAAGCAAAATTGACACTCAAACCACGTTTGATCATCGCAACAAGTTTGCGCAAATAGTCTCATTGTATTGATGCTCATGTCAAATTATAGCATGACTTTCTCCAGAAAGACCTCTCCAAAGTACTTTGTTAGTGTTTTTGGTTTCTCTCCCTTGCTAAATTTCATAAGGCTTTGTTTGGTTCATGGATTGAGGGAAAAGAAAAGAAAGTATAGAGGAAACGTTTTTTGATATTCAATTTATAAGGAAAACGATAAGTAGGAAAACAAAATAAGTTGAAAAATAAGTAAAACATTTTTAAAATTTTTTTTTTAAAATTTTGTGAGTCATTTCCCTTACTTTTTCTAACTTCACAGTTATAGTTTGGAAATTTTTAACCTTCAATGGTGTTTAAGTATGAAGGAAAAACATAAGAAAATTAGTTTTCCTTCCCATTTTCTTTTCCTTTAGTAAATCTATGACCAAATAGAAGCCTAAACCTATGTTTGGTTGATGGTTTTAGTAAGCAAAAATAAACGAAACATAGAGAATATATATTTTTCCCTTTATTTGATTAATAAGAAAAATAATGAAGAAAATTGAATAAGTTGATAAATAAATTAAAGATTTTGAAAGGTTTGAGTCATTTCCTGCCCTTTGTTTGTATTTCACAATCATATTTGTACAAAATTTTAAATTTATTTAACCATAAGGGTCCGTTTGGATCACAAATTATTTTAGTTGTATTTTGATTACCATGAATTATTATACTAGCAATTACTTTACTAGAAATTTGAATCCATGCAAAGCAGTGGATTTTAGTTAGATTTAGAATCAAGTATTTAATCCGGACTTGGGAAAAAAAAAATGAAATAAAAATATTACTAAATACCTAATGATACAGATTCCCAGACACGCTATGCCAAAACTTTACTATTGGCCCATTTCATTGAAATTTCTCCAGCAATTGTTGGAGGAGCTTCTGATCTTCTACACTTTGAGAAATATAATTTCTGAATAGACATGGACCACATGGTCATGTATGAAAATATTTAATGTTCATGTCATAATGTCATATACATGTTGGCGTGTAATTAAATAAAGTGAGAGTGACTTTTGTCACCAAAAACACGGTCATATAGACAAAGACTATTATGGGCTTCGGCAATGTTACCATGCAACTTCCGAGTCAGTTCCTGTGTGTGGAAGAGATATGGATCAACTTAGCATGTGGACCTTATATGGTGAAAGTGAAAAATATAAGACTACAATTACTTTTTGGGTGGGGTCCAACAAAATTTCCTCTACAAAACCCATACACGTCTTAGCACTCTTTCTTAGGCCGTGCATGGCATTTTTTTTTTTTTTTTTTTTTTTGAGTTTATATCTAATTATGAAATTCTAAAAGTTCAAGTAAAATTATTGGAAAAATTGGTGAAAAGGCATTAAGACAAGTTAAATTGGAATGAAGGACACTTAATAAAATAACTTGGTTTTTACTCGTAATTTCTTTATTTGGACCAAAATATCCCCATCTTCATCATCTAACCTTACTATCAAACTCTAGCTACTATTGCCACTACCCATGCCTAGCCTTCGGCCACCACCACTTCCACCTCCGGCGACCACCACTATCATCTTTGGCAACCTCCGACGACCTCCGGCGACCACCACTAATACCTCCGACGACCATCACCTATCATCCCACCTACAATTCGTGTCTCCTCTTAGAAAAACAATTGAAATCATCAAACAAAATCATATATCCACCACGAAATTGCAGAAAACACATTATCAACAACAAATTTTGAAGAAATCAGAAGAAGAAAACTAAGTGAAATTTCACTCAATAGTTCTAACCATCTTAAGAGAAAATTTCTCTTAAGATCAGTCATTTTAAGAATTCTTAAGATGACTGATCTTAAGAGGAGATTTGTGTTGGTGTTGGTGGTGGTCGGCATGGTGTTGGTGGCTGTGGCGTTCTAGATCTAGAATAGATCTGTGGTGGTGCGGTAATGTTGGTGGTCGTAGTGGTGGTGGCGATGATGTTGGCGGTGGCGGCGGCTCCGGTGGTGGTGATCACAATACTAGTAGTTATGGAGAGAATAGGAGAGAAAGTTAGAGAGAGAAGAAAGATGGTGGTGGTGGCTATGGAGGGGGAGGAGAGAGAAGGTTAGAGAGAGAAGAGAGTTGGTGGTAGTGGCGACGATACGGCAACGGCGACGGTGACGGTGACGGTGACGGTGACGGTGATGGTGACGACGAGGATGGCTCCGGTGGTGGTAGTTGTAATGGTGGTGGCTATGGAGAGAGGATGAGAGAAAAAGTTAGAGAGAGAAGAGAGATGGTGGTGGTGGTCTCTTGGGGTTCCATACGCATTTTTGTCATTTAGAGTGAAATTTAAAATTTTATAGGACGAAGAGAGAAAGTTAAAATTTTAGAAGACTTTAGGAGGAAAAGTTTTTTTAGAGTGTGTCTTTGTGTGGGTCTTTGATTATGGCTTGTCCAATAGTCCAACTTAGCCCACCCTTAGGGGCCAATTTTATTTTGCAAACTAATTTCTACGTTTCAGATGCTAAAAAATTGTGAGTCAATTGCAGAAATATTTGATTGATCAGAAGCTACCTTAGACAGACTACAGAAACTAAAACTGTTACAATATAGGCCCTTAGCATGAGTATTAATGATAGTAGTCGCATCAGTAAATGTGCCAAAATCGATTATGTTACTCAAGACCGGTCCTGAGATATTAGGGGCCCTAAGCGAGATTGGAAGACGTGGAAACCTTTAAACAACAGAGAATCATGAGCAGGGCCCTCAAGCAAATTTTTTTAGTCCTTATACACATATCTACAAGTATAAATATATGTTATATTTTAAATAAAAATCTTATTTCTTTAGTTGTCATCCAGCAAAGTCGCGGAGTGGGAGTCACTATTAAGGATTGTGCATTTAGCTTGAGTTGCATAGAGTTGGAGAGAGAGAAAGACAGATAGAGATAATATATTTCAACTTTCTTTGTTTTTTTTCTAAATGACATATATATATATATATATAGCGGTTGGGCAGTTAATAGTAAAGACATTGTTCTTAAGTGTTTTTACGTGCTTGTTTTGGTTTCACATATTATTTTTATTAATATTATTATTATTATTATTATTATTATGATTAGGCTAGTTCTATTGCCAGAGTAAAAAAAGACTAATGTCAGAGCAAAAAAGTGTCGCAAAAAGTTTTAGCAATACTTTTTTATTGCCACTAAAATTTTTAGCGACACTTTTTGCCCTTGCAGTAGCCATTGCTGTTTTGACAATAACATTACCATTATTATTATTAATTTTTTTTAATGATTTGCTGTCATTTGAGTTTGGTTTTAGAATTTGCGGCAACATATGCCAAAATTAAATGACCTAAGAAGATCATCTAACATTGAGATGACGAACAATTAAAAGAGAGATCAAGAGAGAGATAAAATTAAATAAAAATAAAAATAGAAAAATAAAGAGTTGTTTGTAATGCCTGAAAAAGTGGGGTTAACCAAATAGAAGATGTAAAAAGAAAATTTGTTTCTACAGTACTGTCACCATTCAAAAAGAGGCAGGATATGATAACTTTTATCCTATCCAGTGTTTGATGGCGCCATTGGAAGGATAAAATAGTCCAGAATTGGGTTTTTATCCCATGGAGAGTGGGATAACTCTAACCCACGGGGGGAGGTGGTATTAGGTGGGATTAGAAGTTTGGGATAACTTCTTGGGGCAAGAAGTTTGAGATAACTTCTTGGGGTAACTTCTTGGGGCAAGAAGTTTGAGATAACTTCTTGGGGCAAAAAAAACTTTTCATTTATGATTTTCTTTCCTCTCTTTTCATTTTCAGATCTGCTTTTTTATTTATTTATTTTTTTCAGATCCGGTTTTTTTCAGATATCTTTTTATTTACTTTTTATTTTTTATTTTTGCCATCTTTTTTTTTTCTCATATTTTTTTTCTTCAGATCTCCTCTTTTTTTTTTTTCTTTTTCCAAATCCTTTTTCCCCCCTTTTTCATTTTCAGCTCTCTCTCTCTCTCTCTCTCTCTCTCTCTCTCTCTCTCTCTTCAAATCTCTCTCTCTCTCTCTCTCTCTCTCTCTCTCTCTCTCTCTTTTAGATCTACTCTTTTATTCTTTTTCTTTTCAGACCCCGTTTTGTGTTAAAAAGCAATAATTTAGTTATTATCCAAAATTTATATTCGGGTACGACTAAACACAGGATTAGGATATAACAGCTTATTCGACAGTTTTATCCAACACGTTCCAAACACAGGACAACATAAGAGCTTATTCGACATGGTTACTATCCTATCTGATCTTGCCTTATCCGACAGTTTTATCCAACCTGCCACACGAGCCCTTATAGTTGACAGTTGATACACTTTATAGGATAAAAAGATATGTTAGTGCTCTAATAATATGGAAGTTTTTGTTAGAACCGTAAATATAATAGGAACAAAATTACCGGATTAGTAGTCTCTTAACAAATCTTGGGCTGAGTCGCGGATCTCGCTTTCTTTAAGACGTTTCGCGGTTCTGCCCAAAGTGTGCAAGCAGTTCGTACATGCCCCGCCGTCCCCAGGATAAAACAGCCCAGAATCACATCTGTCTCAGCTTCTCTTGCATATCGAGAAACTGGTATACTAAACACCCTTCAGATTTAGTTGCTCGGAAACTACACTGAAAAGATTTCTCTTCTTTCGAAAAGCGAAAGTTTAAATATTTTTTCCTTTCTAAAAACTTGAAATTCATTGAGATTAGAAATCCATTTCTTGTAATGGGGAATTTTTCTAAATGAAGAAAAGATCACAAAGAGAGGAAAATGGATCTATATGTGTATCTGTCTCTCCCTCAGCTTTCATAGCATTTTCGGTGCTGCTTTTCTTTATCTTCTCAACATTTTTCATTTTTATTGGTGCATGTATGTATAAATACTATATATACCAGAGAAATTAATTCAGTCAAAAGGTTAGATCAAAAGAAAACATTTTTTCCACTATTATGAGCTATAGGTTATATAAGAGATATATTTATACACTATAATATATAATCAAAAGCTTTAAAATTGTATTAGTACTACTTTCTTTAACTCCATTTTCTTTAATGGAATTAAAGCATTAACCCACATGCGAAAGTCATGTTCATATTTTCTATAACCACCTTCTTTAAGAGCAATTACATTTTATAAAATAGTATTTTATTAAAATATATTCCAACAATCCCCCACTTATTTTAATAAAATTTTTAAAACAAGAATTTTTTCCTTTTTCATCGAGCAACTGATCATAAGATTGTGCATAAACAAAGGTGTTTTTCAACTTGAACCTTTACATAGTGAAAGTGCTCCCGATTGTACTAGAGTAACCGTAGTTTTGAACTCTATCTCAGACAACACCACACACACAATCCTACTAGGGTGAAGTTCTAAAGCCAGCACTTTTATGGCCATGTGCTTATATCCCAGTATAGCGAAAGCTCTAGAGAATTTGCCCAAATTCCATAGGAAGCGGCCACACTTCCACAATCGCATAGGTGAGTCTAACAAGGATGCTCCTGTAGCTAGGTATCCCACTCAACATAGAGTTTAGATCTCTTTAAGAGTTATATTAACTCATCCTTGTACCGCTGCAGAATGTCATGCTTCATAGGGATGAACTTGGAGTGTTATCTCCATAAATAATAATAGCATGATTCCACTCATATCACTTCATGACTTGTTATTACCCTTTGAACCTATTTCTTGGGATCTCCAGTCTATAGGTTGGGTTACCATCACAAGTGACTCAACTGTCTATGGGCTTTAGTCTCATCCATTTCTAGGCTTTACAAACCTTCTTTTGAGTTAGTCCTTTCGTCAAAGAATTAACTATATTATCATCAGACTGTACATTATCCACTCTTACAACTCTATTAGAAACGAACTTTCTAATAGTGTTGTGCTTGCAACATATCTGTCGCCTCTTACCATTATAACGGTTCTAATCTTTTTTCAATAGCCGCGGTACTATCGCAGTGGATAAAACAGCTGGTATCGGTCCCTTCCCATAAAGGAGTATCTGTTAGCAGGCCTTTTAGCAAGCTTCTTCCTCACTAGCTGTAGCTAATGGTATCATCTCCAATTCCATCGTGGACTTAGCCAAAATAGTCTATTTTATAGACTTCCATAAAACTATACCCCCAGTAATACCAAAAGGTGTATCTACTGTGGCCTTGGAGTCATCTGAAAGAGTATTCCAATCAGCATCGCTGTATCCTCTAAGGATAGCGGAAAACACAATGCAATCAGAAGTTCATGGTCCTTTTCAGGTAACACATGACTTTGTCAACAAATCTCCAATACTAAAAATATAGCCACTTGTGGCTGTGGAATCTTCCATTACGGAATATAGCAATAGACATCACTGTAACTTTCAAGTACAGTGGAAACTTTTTATAGAAAAATACCTAAATTAATAGGTTTCTTTAAAATATCATATATTTCCAATTGCAATCTTAAATTCGAAATTGCATACTTATTTCCTCAAAACCAATTTGGTTAAAATCAGCGTTGAAAAACCCAAAATTAAATTCTTTCAAATTTTAAAGTATGCAGTACATTTTCAAAAAATAATTTCTTTTTATCTCTACGATATACAGTAAATTTCCAAAATTTAATTTCTTCTCGGAGGTAAAATTCAATTTCACTTCCCAAATACTAAAACTTTGGTATGGTGTGAATCACCAAGCAACATTTTCATTCTCCGTTGGAGAGTATCTCTTGGAACAGTTGAGATTATTACACACATGCCTAGAGGCACACATATCAAAATACCATACTTCAAATTTTGTCATGGAATATAATTCCGTAAACATAGCCACAAATGACCCTTCGTTGACATTAGCTTGTGCAACAAATTAACTAATGCATCCGGCTTCTCTAAATTTTCCCACAATAAAAAATGTATTGGGGTCATTTTTGTTTTGAAGGAGGTTTCATGTTCATATATGCTTTACTCAAGGTCAATGAAAAATAATAATATTTTTCTTTCCAAAACCTTTCTCAATATATATAATGATGTTGATCAATATATGCAAACAACAGTTCTTGTAATTTTAATTAATTCATAAAATTACATTGGCTTTACCCAAAATCTTCATATTAAAACTAAGTGACAATAAGATTTTGGTCTCTTTTATAACCTCTAAACTGGAACCAAAAACTAATAAATCATTCCCATATAAACATATCATAACACATACTCTATCACAGTGTTTATGATAAATAAATTCATTTCACTTTCAATAAATTTGAAACCATTTGAAAAAATTGTTCGATCAAATTTTTTCATACCGCCTTTTTGGGTGCCTCATCTAAACCATATAAAGAGTGTACAAGCATACACAATTTTTTCTTTATTTCCAATTTATCCAGATAAATTTCCTTTTTTTTTTAAAAATCCTTAACTACTAAAGTAGCTTCATATTTCCAATAGAACCATATCCATCTCAAGTGCTAAATCCAAGGTTGAGGCATTACGTACTTAAACTGGAGGTTGAGTGCCCCCACTATCCTTCAATTAATAAAGAAAAACTTTATCCACAAAAATTAGCAACAATGGATTCAAAAGACACATTATATCCATGTCTAAGAATCTACAAGTATTACTCCTAAAATACATATCTCAAAAAGAATATTTTATGACTTTACTAGCAATTTTCTTAGGATTGAAATCCTATCATAAGCCAAATAACCCAACATTCGAAAAAAATAAATTTAGATTTTTTTTCCAAATACTCAACAGAGTAGTTTTTATCTTAGAATGGGGTAGTCTTATTAAAACAAAACTTACTTATTAGTAAAGCTTGTCCAAAAAAAAATATTTGGATCATCTCAATGGGGGTCTCGGATCAATAAAATACCAGGCGTCTAAGTTATTGGGTTAATAGGATCAACAAGTTCACGGGACCCTACATACCCAATAAAAGCTCACATATGCTTCAAATAATCAAGTCGAAGAGGACATACAATTGGTGCGACTTAAATTCAACTGGCATCACAGAAATATCTATAAATTAAAAATGAATGAGAAGGAAAAAGAGATGAAGGAAAAAGGGGAATTCATTCTCACAAGGGCATCTTTGGCCAGCATCAAAAGCAAATTTCTTATAAGTGGTAGCTTGAGAGCAAAGCTGAGTGAGGATATTGGCTGTACTTCTGACTATGGAGTACAAGTCTGTATCATTTTCATCAATAATAGCCTTCCTCTTATGTGACATTCTTTTCCTTATAATATTTTCTTCTTTTTTTTTTTTCCACTCAGAAAAATGATCTCTTTTCCTAATTGTTTTCACTGACCCACAGAACCCAAACTCATGGATGCTCAATAAATATATATACACACACATATACAGTAGGGGCAAAAAAGCAAACTCCACATATAAATAAATTCATACATATCAGATTATATATATATGTATTTATATATATCTATGAAATGATTGTTCAAGGTATCAAACAATCCTTATGAAAAAACGTTTTTGTCCGTGGGGCAGCTAAAAAGAATGATAAAGCCAATTCATTCGAATTCGATTCCCACTAACGGCTTTATAACATGTTGGTCAAAACCGTCAACTTTGTATGATCATATAACTCATTGGTTGAAAGCACCACAATAAATACTTTAAAACATATGAAAACGCATATGTACTTAAATCTACATATGACATATGCATACACATCTTCTGTCCCCCATTAGTTTTACACAAAAATTATTTTCTACCCAAGTATCTGTGGCTCTACAAAAATTTGGGTTCAACAAATTTTAACATACAAGAGATAGTCAATTTTTTTGTAGTTCGAGAAAATAATATTTTCTGTCTTCAATTTTTGAAGTGAAGATTTTCAGAGTTAAATGAACTTTTTGAAATCTGGGGACTAAAAGAGGATGATCAAAATTCATAGCAGAAGAAAACCGTCTTAAATTGTTAGAACCGTAAATATAATAGGAACAAAATTACCGGATTAGTAGTCTCTTAACAAATCTTGGGCTGAGTCGCGGATCTCGCTTTCTTTAAGACGTTTCGCGGCTCTGCCCAAAGTGTGCAAGCAGTTCGTACATGCCCCGCCGTCCCCAGGATAAAACAGCCCAAAATCAAATCTGTCTCAGCTTCTCTTGCATATCGAGAAACTGGTATACTAAACACCCTTCAGATTTAGTTGCTCGGAAACTACACTGAAAAGATTTCTCTTCTTTCGAAATGCGAAAGCTTAAATATTTTTTCCTTTCTAAAAACTTGAAATTCATTGAGATTAGAAATCCATTTCTTGTAATGGGGAATTTTTCTAAATGAAGAAAAGATCACAAAGAGAGGAAAATGGATCTATATGTGTATCTGTCTCTCCCTCAGCTTTCATAGCATTTTCGGTTCTGCTTTTCTTTTTCTTCTCAACATTTTTCATTTTTATTGGTGCATGTATGTATAAATACTATATATACCAGAGAAATTAATTCAGTCAAAAGGTTAGATCAAAAGAAAACATTTTTTCCACTATTATGAGCTATAGGTTATATAAGAGATATATTTATACACTATAATATATAATCAAAAGCTTTAAAATTGTATTAGTATTACTTTCTTTAACTCCATTTTCTTTAGTGGAATTAAAGCATTAACCAACATGCGAAAGTCATGTTCATATTTTCTATAACCACCTTCTTTAAGAGCAATTACATTTTATAAAATAGTATTTTATTAAAATATATTCTAACAATCCCCCACTTATTTTAATAAAATTTTTAAGGGTGATGCTATTTCCACTCCATCATTGAACTAAGGCACTCCATGGTACCATTCTTAAAGCATGTGGTACATGCATGTCATGCATTACATACATGGTACCACATGCTCTGATAGTGGTACCATGGAGTGTATTGGTTCAATGATGGAGTGGAAATAACAATTCCCATTTTTAAAACAAGAATTTTTTCCTTTTTCATCGAGCAACTGATCATAAGATTGTGCATAAACAAAGGTGTTTTTCAACTTGAACCTTTACATAGTGAAAGTGCTCCCGATTGTACTAGAGTAACCGTAGTTTTGAACTCTATCTCAGACAACACCACACACACAATCCTACTAGGGTGAAGTTCTAAAGCCAGCACTTTTATGGCCATGTGCTTATATCCCAGTATAGCGAAAGCTCTAAAGAAGTTGCCCAAATTCCATAGGAAGCGGCCACACTTCCACAATCGCATAGGTGAGTCTAACAAGGATACTCCTGTAGCTAGGTATCCCACTCAACATAGAGTTTAGATCTCTTTAAGAGTTATATTAACTCATCCTTGTACCGCTGCAGAATGTCATGCTTCATAGGGATGAACTTGGAGTGTTATCTCCATAAATAATAATAGCATGATTCCACTCATATCACTTCATGACTTGTTATTACCCTTTGAACCTATTTCTTGGGATCTCCAGTCTATAGGTTGGGTTACCATCACAAGTGACTCAACTGTCTATGGGCTTTAGTCTCATCCATTTCTAGGCTTTACAAACCTTCTTTTGAGTTAGTCCTTTCGTCAAAGAATTAACTATATTATCATCAGACTGTACATTATCCACTCTTACAACTCTATTAGAAACGAACTTTCTAATAGTGTTGTGCTTGCAACATATCTGTCGCCTCTTACCATTATAACGGTTCTAATCTTTTTTCAATAGCCGCGGTACTATCGCAGTGGATAAAACAGCTGGTATCGGTCCCTTCCCATAAAGGAGTATCTGTTAGCAGGCCTTTTAGCAAGCTTCTTCCTCACTAGCTGTAGCTAATGGTATCATCTCCAATTCCATCGTGGACTTAGCCAAAATAGTCTATTTTATAGACTTCCATAAAACTATACCCCCAGTAATACCAAAAGGTGTATCTACTGTGGCCTTGGAGTCATCTGAAAGAGTATTCCAATCAGCATCGCTGTATCCTCTAAGGATAGTGGAAAACACAATGCAATCAGAAGTTCATGGTCCTTTTCAGGTAACACATGACTTTATCAACAAATCTCCAATACTAAAAATATAGCCACTTGTGGCTGTGGAATCTTCCATTACGGAATATAGCAATTGACATCACTGTAACTTTCAAGTACAGTGGAAACTTTTTATAGAAAAATACCTAAATTAATAGGTTTCTTTAAAATATCATATATTTCCAATTGCATTCTTAAATTCGAAATTGCATACTTATTTCCTCAAAACCAATTTGGTTAAAATCAGCGTTGAAAAACCCAAAATTAAATTCTTTCAAATTTTAAAGTATGCAATACATTTTCAAAAAATAATTTCTTTTTATCTCCACGATATACAATAAATTTCCAAAATTTAATTTCTTCTTGGAGGTAAAATTCAATTTCACTTCCCAAATACCAAAACTTTGGTATGGTGTGAATCACCAAGCAACATTTTCATTCTCCGTTGGAGAGTATCTCTTGGAACAGTTGAGATTATTACACACATGCCTAGAGGCACACATATCAAAATACCATACTTCAAATTTTGTCAAGGAAAATAATTCCGTAAACATAGCCACAAATGACCCTTCGGTGACATTAGCTTGTGCAACAAATTGACTGATGCATCCGGCTTCTCTAAATTTTACCACAATAAAAAATATATTGGGGTCATTTTTGTTTTGAAGGAGGTTTCATGTTCATATATGCTTTACTCAAGGTCAATGAAAAATAATAATATTTTTCTTTCCAAAACCTTTCTCAATATATATAATGATGTTGATCAATATATGCAAACAACAGTTCTTGTAATTTTAATTAATTCATAAAATTACATTGGCTTTACCCAAAATCTTCAAATTAAAACTAAGTGACAATAAGATTTTGTTCTCTTTTATAACCTCTAAACTGGAACCAAAAACTAATAAATCATTCCCATATAAACATATCATAACACATACTCTATCACAGTGTTTATGATAAATAAATTCATTTCACTTTCAATAAATTTGAAACCATTTGGAAAAATGGTTCGATCAAATTTTTTCATACCGCCTTTTTGGGTGCCTCATCTAAACCATATAAAGAGTGTACAAGCATACACAATTTTTTCTTTATTTCCAATTTATCCAGATAAATTTCCTTTTTTGTTTAAAAATCCTTAACTACTAAAGTAGCTTCATATTTCCAATAGAACCATATCCATCTCAAGTGCTAAATCCAAGGTTGAGGCATTACATACTTAAACTGGAGGTTGAGTGCCCCCACTATCCTTCAATTAATAAAGAAAAACTTTATCCACAAAAATTAGCAACAATGGATTCAGAAGACACATTATATCCATGTCTAAGAATCTACAAGTATTACTCCTAAAATGCATATCTCAAAAAGAATATTGTATGACTTTACTAGCAATTTTCTTAGGATTGAAATCCTATCATAAACCAAATAACCCAACATTCGAAAAAATAAATTTAGATTTTTTTTCCAAATACTCAACAGAGTAGTTTTTATCTTAGAATGGGGTAGTCTTATTAAAACAAAACTTACTTATTAGTAAAGCTTGTCCAAAAAAAATATTTGGATCATCTCAATGGGGGTCTCGGATCAATAAAATATCAGGCGTCTAAGTTATTGGGTTAATAGGATCAACAAGTTCACGGGACCCTACCATACCCAATAAAAGCTCACATATGCTTCAAATAATCAAGTCGAAGAGGACATACAATGGGTACGACTTAAATTCAACTGGCATCACAGAAATATCTATAAATTAAAAATGAATGAGAAGGAAAAAGAGATGAAGGAAAAAGGGGAATTCATTCTCACAAGGGCATCTTTGGCCAGCATCAAAAGCAAATTTCTTATAAGTGGTAGCTTGAGAGCAAAGCTGAGTGAGGATATTGGCAGTACTTCTGACTATGGAGTACAAGTCTGTATCATTTTCATCAATAATAGCCTTCCTCTTATGTGACATTCTTTTCCTTATAACATTTTCTTCTTCTTTTTTTTTTTCCACTAAAAAAAAATGATCTCTTTTCCTAATTGTTTTCACTGACCCACAGAACCCAAACTCATGGATGCTCAATAAATATATATACACACACATATACAGTAGGGGCAAAAAAGCAAACTCCACATATAAATAAATTCATACATATCAGATTATATATATGTATTTATATATATCTATGAAATGATTGTTCAAGGTATCAAACAATCCTTATGAAAAAACGTTTTTGTCCGTGGGGCAGCTAAAAAGAATGATAAAGCCAATTCATTCGAATTCGATTCCCACTAACGGCTTTATAACATGTTGGTCAAAACCGTCAACTTTGTATGATCATATAACTCATTGGTTGAAAGCACCACAATAAATACTTTAAAACATATGAAAACGCATATGTACTTAAATCTACATATGACATATGCATACACATCTTCTGTCCCCCATTAGTTTTACACAAAAATTATTTTCTACCCAAGTATCTGTGGCTCTACAAAAATTTGGGTTCAACAAATTTTAACATACAAGAGATAGTCAATTTTTTTGTAGTTCGAGAAAATAATATTTTCTGTCTTCAATTTTTGAAGTGAAGATTTTCAGAGTTAAATGAACTTTTTGAAATCTGGGGACTAAAAGAGGATGATCAAAATTCATAGCAGAAGAAAACCGTCTTAAATTGTTAGAACCGTAAATATAATAGGAACAAAATTACCGGATTAGTAGTCTCTTAACAAATCTTGGGCTGAGTCGCGGATCTCGCTTTCTTTAAGACGTTTCGCGGCTCTGCCCAAAGTGTGCAAGCAGTTCGTACATGCCCCGCCGTCCCCAGGATAAAACAGCCCAAAATCAAATCTGTCTCAGCTTCTCTTGCATATCGAGAAACTGGTATACTAAACACCCTTCAGATTTAGTTGCTCGGAAACTACACTGAAAAATTTCTCTTCTTTCGAAATGCGAAAGCTTAAATATTTTTTCCTTTCTAAAAACTTGAAATTCATTGAGATTAGAAATCCATTTCTTGTAATGGGGAATTTTTCTAAATGAAGAAAAGATCACAAAGAGAGGAAAATGGATCTATATGTGTATCTGTCTCTCCCTCAGCTTTCATAGCATTTTCGGTTCTGCTTTTCTTTTTCTTCTCAACATTTTTCATTTTTATTGGTGCATGTATGTATAAATACTATATATACCAGAGAAATTAATTCAGTCAAAAGGTTAGATCAAAAGAAAACATTTTTTCCACTATTATGAGCTATAGGTTATATAAGAGATATATTTATACACTATAATATATAATCAAAAGCTTTAAAATTGTATTAGTACTACTTTCTTTAACTCCATTTTCTTTAGTGGAATTAAAGCATTAACCAACATGCGAAAGTCATGTTCATATTTTCTATAACCACCTTCTTTAAGAGCAATTACATTTTATAAAATAGTATTTTATTAAAATATATTCCAACAGTTTCATTTTAGATTCATGCATTATTAATTTTAACATTTATTTTATCTTCAAAAAAATAAACATTTAACATTCAAGATCTTCAATTTGAAACAAGTCGTTTAAAGATGCCCTCTGAAAATATGAAAAAATGGAGCACGTGCTTAACCTTACGAAACCGCATTTGTACCATTTCGTATTACAAGGCCTAAAATGGAATTTTGGGTACACAAGGTAATAAAATGTATTTAGCCTTAATTGCTTCAAACACATGTCCTCCAAGTAGGGGTGACAATTTTTGACTCGACACGGTAACCTGACACGAAAATAATTTAGTAATTTCTCAATTTCCTAACTTTTGAGTTAATTTTTGGGCATTTCCACTTAATTTGGGCCTAATTTAGTAGTTTTTCACTTTCCTAACTTTTGACTTAATTTTACATGTCAGTCTCTCTTCTCATTTCACATTTTCACCTCTTATTATGTTCTTCATTTCTCATTTCCCATTAATCTTTATTCTTGATGGAAGGTAAGTAAAGAATTTTTTTATACAACTAGCAAAGACTATATTTCTTCTTATTCATTTTGTTTGGATGAGCTTGGGTGGGTTTTTTTTTATAGAAGAAATGTGCTTGGGTGTTAAGTTTATAATAGTTGAATATTGTTGTATTTGTAGTATTTTGGTATTTAAGATGATACATAAATTGTAATACGTATTAATAGTTGATACATTTGATGGGAAGACTTGTTTGTGTTCTTAGTGGGGTTGTAAGCTTTTTTCGAATAACCGAACCGAACTAAGCGGTCGATTTTTTTAAAATTAGCTACAACTAAAAAACCGATCCGACCGTCCAAATTACCAATGACCAAAAGCTGAAAAAAATTGACAAAACCGACCACTTCAGTTGATTTTCAAAACATGAAAAAATTGGAAAAAAAAAAGTAAAACAAAAATTTGAAATTGAATCGAACCGAACCGATAACACCCCTACACGGGTTAGATGAGCTAAACGGGTGACCCGTATATGACTCGACACGATTATAACACGTTTAAGATGACACGATTATCATCCAATACAACTAGGACCCGATATAATTATGACTTGACACGACCCGATTGCCACCTCTATCTTCAAGTGGTCCATTAGGCCAGTTTATTTTATGGCATTAAACGATTGCCCTAAAATGAGACGTTTCGACAAAGTGAGAACATTAAGTTTTACATTTTTATGGTAGTAATGTGGCAATTGATTACTTTTAATAATAATTGAGTAATGCTACATTAATATCAAATTTCACATATAATAATTCTCGCTCTTGATTTCAATAAACCCCTTGTGGGTCTCATACAGAATCCACATGAATTAAGTATACGTGTTGAGTGTGGAATATGGTGTGGGTGTAATATTTTTGATAATAATTAAACCACTTTAACATCATTTAATCAACATCCAGTGAATCCACTGTCACATTATTTAAAATTTATTTGAGATTCAGATTTAAGAAACATACCATTTCTCCTGGTTAAATTTCTGTGGCTTTGTGGTACTTTTTATTTAGGGTGGGGCTATGTACACCACCACATTTACTATGTACACCACTCTATCATTACTTTAATACTTTTTTGAAAGTCAAAACTGACCCTTTTTTCTAGAGACCAACATTATGTATATCTACCGAAAATACCCCTTTCAGCCAATTAGGGTATATACGTTCTGAAGTTCTATTTTTTGCTCTTAGTCACAGCCTCTCACCTCACACTAGTATACAAACCATGAGAAATATTCTACCAGACAGAGCTCACAAAGATCGCTAAAGATGTTTCCAAAACTTCATCATCTTCATCCATAGGCGTCGCATGCTCTCTGTCTCCGGCGCCATCGCTGACCCTTTGTTGCCGTCGCAAGACCCTTCGTCCTCCTCCTCCTCAACCGTCCTCCTCCTCAACGTAGTGCCACCACCGTAGTCATGCACCGACCCTCTGTCACCGTGTCACCACCGTTAACCCACCGGATGTCGCCGCCGCCGCCGCCGCCTCCCCCGCCTGTGGCTTTGCTAGGTCAGGGTAAGTTTATGTTTTTCCCTCTTATATTTTCTCTCTTTCCCTCTTATTTGGATTATCAAAGTACATAAATTGGGTAAATTGATTATTACATATCAGATTATGTGAATTGATTGTTGCATATCCACACTCTTTTTTTGTAATTTTTTTTAATTATACAGATAATTAAAAATTTGGAAGAACTTGAGGAATTGAAGAATGAAACTTTACCAAATGATGTACATATTCCTAATGAAGGATTACAACTGCCACTTGGACAATTTGAAAGTAGAGATGACTTGATTAATATTGTTAGGGACTTACTTTTCATCCAAGGCTATGCAATTTCTATAAAAAGATCACAAAAAGACAAATATGTGGTTATTGGTTGTGATAGAGGTGGTAGTTATCGAAACCATCGTGGTCTCACTGTAGAAAATCGAAAGAGAAAAACTGCATCTCGACTAATAGATTGTCCCTTTGATGTCCGAGGAAGGAAAAAAGTCTATGGCCCATGGGTAATTGAGGAAGTGAACGGATCTCACAATCATGAACCTTCTCTTGATATGTCAGGCCATCCTTCTTGTCGCCATTTTTTTGAAGAAGAGATATCTCGGATAAAGGAAATGTCATTGTCTGCCATACCACCTAGGCAGATTCTTTCTTCTCTTAGACAAAATAATCATGAACTTCAAGCAATATCTAAATCAATCTTAAATGTGAAGTCTAAGATTCGTAAGGATTATTTGTCCGGTCGTACAGTGGTAGAAGCATTATTCGAAGAGTTTGGTAAAGGTGGTTTCATTTATAACTTGGAGCGTGATTTAGATGGTCATCTAACACACTTGTTCTTTGCTCATCCTACTTCAATGGCATTGACAAAAAGTTATTCAAATGTCTTTGTAATGGATTGTACTTACAAAACTAATAAGTACAAGATGCCAGTACTTGACATTATTGGGGTATCGAGTTTTAATACTTCATTCTACTCATGTTTTGCTTTCTTGAGGAAGGAGGAAGAACGAGACTATGTTTGGGCTTTGCAAATGTTCAAAAACATACTCGGTGATAATTGTCAACCATCGGTTATTGTTTCTGATAGGGAGTTGGCGTTAATGAAAGCTATAAAAATTGTATTTCCGATGACTGCTAATCTCCTTTGTGTTTGGCATATTGAAAAAAATGTCTTGACAAATTGTAAGAAGCACTTCAAAGAAGGAGAGGATTGGAATGCATTTTTATCGGCTTGGACAAAAATAATAGACTTTTCCGACGAGTCTAAATATGGTGAAGCCGTGCAACTATTTGAACTTTTATATAGAGATAAGCATGTTGTTGTTAACTACTTGAAAAATACTTGGCTTCCTCTTAAAGAACACTTTGTTAGTGCATGGACTGAGAGGCATACACATTTTGGGAATCGCGTTACTTCAAGGGCTGAAGGTGCACATGCATATCTTAAGAAGTATTTACAAGTATCAACCGGAGATCTTTGTGAGGTAAAAAATAAAATTTGTCTTGCAATTGAAAATCAATTCCAAGAAATCAAGACACAGCTTTCAAGTGAAAAGGTTAGAGTTCATCATCACTTTCGTATTCCTCTCTTTGAAGAGCTTATCACTCATGTTTCAATGTTTGCTTTAAGTAAACTCTTGAAGCAATATGAAATGGTGGAGATCTAATACGGAATCGCCTACATGCAAGACACACTTTATGAGTAGTATGGGTCTTCCTTGTGCACATAAGATAAAATGTTTGAAAGAAGGTGAGGTGTTGCATCTTCATGATATACACTCACAGTGGAGACTTGACACAAAGTCATTTGAGAATATGGAAGCTGCTCAAAGTAGTAAAGAAGATGAAGTGAATGGGTTGCTTGAAGTATTTCAACACAAATACAAAGAATGGTCTCTTGATAAAAAGGAAATGGCTAGAAAGAAAATCTATGAACTTATTAATGCACCAAGTCCATTGCTAAGTGAGCCGCATATTCAGTCCCACAAAGGCCGCCCTTCTGGCTCTACGAATAAAAAGGGCACAAGTTCAACAAGACGTGATCCTAGTGTATTTGAGATCGTAGAAAATACACGGAGGTGTAGTGTATGCCAAGGCTTTGGACACAATAGCCGAACTTGCCAACAAAAAGTCAAAGACAATGAATCAAGCCTTCAATCAACTATTAGCTTAAGCAGTGAAGACAACTGGGTAGATGCAGTAGATTTGAATTTTTGAGGCTATTTTGGTTGAACTATGCTACTCTTTGGGACTTCATTGGTTTGTCATTGGATTAATTTGGATGATTTGTCCTTAAGTCAAGTCTTTTTGGGTTACTACTTTTTTGTTGTTTGTTCATGGGGATTTTTTTTTTATTTCAGTGTTACAACTTTGTATTTTTTTTTGGATATTTTGTTTAGACTATGCTACACTTTTGGGACTTCATTGGTTTGACTTTGAATTAATTTGGAGAATATGTCCTTAATCAGATTTAATTTGTTGTTTGTTCTTGGGAGTTTTCCTGATTTCAGTGTTACAACTTTGTATTTTTTTTTGGATATTTTGTTTAGACTATGCTACACCTTTGGGACTTCATTCGTTGGACTTTGAATTAATTTGGAGAATATGTCCTTAATCAGATTTTTATTTGTTGTTTGTTCTTGGGATTTTTCTTGATTTTTAGTATACTGCTTGGCCAAAAGAAACTGACTGCTTGGATTAATTGCTCCTTAGTCTGTTATTTCATGGGCTGGGGATGCTTTGAATTGGCTGAGAGGGGTATTTTCGGTATTATTTCATGGGCTGGGGACACTGATGCTTTGAATTGGCTGAGAGGGGTATTCTCGATAGATATGCATAAGTGTTACTTTCTAGACAAGGTGTCAGTTTTGACTTTTAAAAAAGTAATAAAGTAAGGATAGGGTGGTATACATAGTAAATATGGTGGTGTATTTAGCCCCACCCTTTTATTTATTTATTTTATTATATATACCTTTGATCAAAAACAAAAAGAAAAAGAGAGATTGATTATAATAATAGTATAAGAAGTTGACCCAGTTGACTCTCTCTCTCTCTCTCTCTCTCTCTCTCTCTCTCTATTCCCCAATTAGAAATACCCATTTCCAGAGTGACAGAGATCAATCAAAATACAGAAACTTTTAAGGTAACCAACCAAATTGAGGAGCAAATCCAATGGAGGTACTTTCGATTGTTGTAACACCACAATTATAGCTTCTTTGATACTGTAATTGTTGTTAAATTTTCTTATTTTTTCTCAGAATTGATATATATATATATATACATATTTTGTGTACCAGGTGTTAGTGAAGAAGATGGGCACTGAGCTCTACAAAGCATCAAGAGAGGGAAACACCCAATATCTTAGAGATCTTTTTCTTCTTGATCTGAGCTCAAATATCGATACTCAATCTTCACCCATTCTTAGCCAAACAGGCCAGAAAAACAACATAATTCACATAGCAGCAAAATTGGATCACCACTCCTTCATACTTGAAGTTATTCATAAATACTCATTTCTTGTTCGTCAACAAAATTCAAAAGGCGACACTCCTCTTCACATTGCTTCCAGATTCGGCCACCTAAATGTTGTAAAACTCCTGATCGGCCAGAGTAATACCCAAGAGTCTCTGTCCTCATCGGCCCGAGTTTCAAGGTCTAATCCTACTTGGTCGAATTCGATTAGTCTCAGGCCCCTGTCCCCCTTGTCCTCATCGACCGGAGTTTCCTGGTCTAATCTTAACGGGTCGAATTCGGTCACTCTCCCTTCTCTGTCCTCATCGGCCGGAGTTACTGAATCTAGTCTTAACGGGTCGAATTCGCTGAGACACAGAGACATTGAAAGAGGTTTAGCCGCAGAACCGTTGTGCAGGGTCAAGAATTTGAAGATGGACACAGCTCTGCACGAGGCTCTGAGGAACGGTCGAGACGAGGTGGCCGAGTATCTAGTAGACGTGGACCCTGAGTTGGCTTGCTCGGTCAACTTAGCCGGAGAGAGTCCTCTTTTCTTGGCTGCTGAGTCTCGTTGTGAGGGGGCTATGACAAAGATTCTGGAATTGAAGTTGGATTTCAGTATAGGGGGCCCACATGGACAGAATCCCCTGCATGCCGCCAGATACTGTTCAGGTGTGTCTCTCCCTGTGTGTGTATTGTACGTATATGTAATAGTGGTGTCTCACTATACGTAGACATATGTAGTTTGAGACTTTGAGTAATGGGAACTTCTATGATACTCTTCAATAATTTGGTTGCATGATACATTTAAAATTGATGTCAAAATATAGTAAGGCTTAGTTTGGCCCCCATTTTGGTGGTTTTCTCTTTTTAAAGCACAATTTCATGTTAATTCATTTAGTAACTAGTTTATAAGTTTTGCAAAAATTAAACTTAAGGCTTTTTGGGGGGGAGCTTTTAAAAGTTCAAGGTTACTTTTTAGTTTTATGATGTTTTTTTGAAGAGTAATATATCACTTATACACAATTATCAAACAACTTAATAATAAATTTCGTAAGCAACCTTTAAAAAGCCACGTGAAGACCAAACTAAGCCTAATTGAGCTCCCAAAATGTGTATTTAGTTCTTAGACCGTGGTAATTTAATTTGAAAAACACTTTACTTTTGGAAAAAAAACAAGACGGTTTTCAAATTTACCACACTTTGGGATCTAGTCGCACTTATGTCCCAAAAGTTACTCAATCCTGGCACCCAAAACTGCTGGTATGTATAAACCACTAAGATGTATCATAGAATTTTCCTAAAGGATTAGTATAAAATTCTCTGTGTATACATAAATTTACATCATGAGGGATCAATAATTCAATATATAAGTGACAATGTTTTAAAAACCAATTAACAAAGTTAAATCGGTTAACTTATTCTACTTGTCTAAAAAATTATGCAAAAGGTTAACTTAATTAAAGACGACGAAACTTGCTATCAAAAAAAAGGAAAAAAAAAAAAAAAAAAAAAGACGACGAAACTAGTCTTTTATTGTGATATAAATATATAATTAAGCATTACTTCCACTAAACTACCATAAACATACTGAATTTTGCTAATGCAATATATGTAAATATACCATAAATATCATATATGCATATTCTTTAATAAATTAATTCATTCTCATGCTATAAATATGGATCTACATTTGGTATTGCTAATAAAGTCTATTGGGAAGTTCTTTAATTACTATAACCTTGGTTGCCTTTTTTTATTTTTCTTCTTCTCACTAGTATCCTTTTCTTCTTCATGGGCTTTCCATAGAAACAATTATTAAGCTGCTATTGGAAAAGAGACCTCAGCTCATGACACAACCAGACGAACATGGCAAGACAGCTCTACACTATGCAATAGAGGCATATTTGCTTAAAACGACAAAATTGTTGTTGAAAATAGACCCTTCCGCTGCTTTCGTACTAGACTCCGAAGGCTTCACTCCTCTTCTAAGAGCCTCAAGCATGGGTTGGCTTCAAGGCTTTAAAGCCATACTCAAACGTTGTCCCGAATCGATTGAAATGTGCGATCTAAATGGCCGAAACGCCCTTCACCTCCTGAATATCACCCGTTACACAGCTGGAGACAAGTTTTTGAAGATTCCAGAGTTGCAGGAGTTGATAAATGAGCGTGATAACGAAGGGAACACGCCTATGCATCTCGCGCTTAATAAAAGGAACCATTTGACGGTGAGGTTGTTGTTGGAAACCAATGGTGTTGATGTGAGGGCCATTAATGGGGAAGGACTTTCAGCTTTGGATATATCTGAGCAAGATTGGGAGGAATCTTACAAGCAGGTAACTAATTAGACTCATTTTTCTTTTTTCAAGTCAAAATTAACATATAGAGCTTCAGCAAACAAAAATTAAAGGTCAAAATTAACATACATATAATTTGTGTCTACACCTATGAAGAATGAACACAGAAATGCCGACATGGACACAACAAATCCTTAATTAAATTGTCCAACATGCGACATATATGATTAATGGCCGCAAAATGTCGCGTTGTTCGTGTTCGTGTATCGAACAGGACATGATACATGTACCAACACATTACCTTCTTATATTAGAACTGTCTATTCTACCTAGGTTTACACCAGCGATTGCATCAAGCCCTTCGATATTGTTTAATTAAGATACTAAAAAGAGCTAAATTAACATTAAATTATATAATGTTTGGAAAGAAGCAAGCTTTAGACTCAAAGGATTTAAAGTAGAGTGGTCAAAAATAAATATACAATATGTAATTTTGGTTACGTAGGGCTAAAAATTGAGAGTCACGGGATACCAACAAGTGATTTCTTAATTTAGTTACTAATTAGGACGATATAATTGGAGATTATGCAATTCATGGAATGAAATCAGAATGAGTCAAGTGAAAAAGTGTTCCTTGGTATTGTCTAGCTGTAGTACATATCTTAAACAAAAAAGATAATTTTATTATACCATAACTTTCAGATAAACTATGCCTTGCGTGAAATATGTTGGAAAATATCATGATATTAAAATTAGTGCAGCAAAAATGGTATGTTATGAAGTTTGTGTGTGTATAAACAAGAAAAAAAATGGATAAATTCGTTAAATGGTATAAATAGCATCCATCTCAGATAAAATAGGAGAAAAAAACCTTCTAAGATGGTTTAGACACGTACAACACGGACCAACTAGTTGAGAAGATTGATAGTATCCATCTGAGGTCAATGCTAAGAGTACTAGCTAGCTAGGGAACAGCCAAAATTGACGTGGGTAAACATATAGTTACATATTGAAATCATGTAGCTAGTTTAACTGAGGTTATGAATCTATGATATAAGACAATAGAAATTTGGAACAAGGCTTAAATTTACAATTGAACTTTTTGGCGCCTTTTGGTTCACTACATAGCACAGTAACTTCTCACAAGATTTGGCTATTAAGAGTTCACAAATTTAGGGTCCGTTAATTGGTAAGTTAAAGCGTGCATCGTTGTTGTTTCCCTTATTATTATTATTTTTTAAAATATTTTTTTGAAATGACAACAGAATTGGGCCAGAAAATAGAGAAAAATAAAAAATAGGCACGTGGTTTTCAATTTTCGTTTCTATAAAAAGAAAAAAAAAAAAAAAAAACTAATTAGATCTATTTTCATAATGTAGAAAACTGGAAAGTGAAAACATTACCATCGAGAGTGCCCTCAATCATCTCTTTTCTATGTGAATTTCAGCGAAGAATGTGGCATCGCTTGAGAAAATCTAAAGCAACAAGAGGTCGCATGCCCAACCAGTCCAAAGTCCCTTTCAAAGGACCTCCAAACTCAGAAGTTCACCCAAAGACAGACTTTAAACCAATGGCCAACACCCTCTCTGTGGTTGCAGCACTCCTAGCCACTGTCACTTTTGCTGCTGCCTTCACAATACCAGGAGGGTATAACAGTAATCTCGGCAAAAACTTGGGCGTCGCGATCCTCGTAAAGAAGCTTGCGCTTCGTGTTTTCGTTATTGCAGATACATTTGCAATGTGCAGTTCCATAACTGTGGTGTTCTTTCTCATATGGGCAATGATTGGTGAGCCTGACCTATTAAGGACATTGGTCTTGATTAGCCATATTGTGATCACATACTCGCTTTACGGTACATTGATTGCTTTTATGAGCGGTCTTTATGCGGTGCTTGCACCGGAGGCGTTGTGGGTGGCCATACTTGTGTGCATTATGGGTGCCACCGTCCCGTTTGTGGTTAGCCAACGTGTGATTATTGCCAGTGCCACTGGAGTTTGGCGAACTTGGCACATCAAATAGGTCTGAATGATTAAAACAATCCTATGATGGAAATTTTTTTTCACGTTACTGTGGGAGGACCAATGGATACTCACATCATAGTGGGTGTCACATGAATGTGATGGTCACAGAAAATAATTTCTACCTCGGATCGATGGTACTTCACACGAATCCAAAACTTTTCTCTTATTTTGCTTGATGATCACTTTATCAAAGTGATTTTTTTTTTTGCATGTACTTTTCTTCAGCCTCTTGAACCACTCCTATCCTTGGGGGTTGTAGGGCTGTTTGGATGTCCCACGGGTCAAATCCATTGCATGTACAATCATCACTTTCAGTATCAAATAGATATATATGTTTGAGTTGCTCCCAATTTATCATCACTTTCACACACCTCATTCATATGAGATTTTTTGTTTTAATTTTACAAGTTTATGGTCTTTTAGGGACAGTTCCCCTTTTATATATATTAATTTGATGGTCTAGTATAATTTAATAGTCTCTTTGGGAAACTTCTATTGAAAGTGCAAGAAACTGATTGAGGCACTAGTATTATAAGCTTTTAATGAGGTAATGAAATAGACAAGTGAAACTCAATAAGCCTCCAACCACTTTGGTTACTTGTGTATTACGAACTTAGAATATCACATGAGTGGCACAGTTAAGGAGAGATTGATGGTCTATATCAAGTTCTTCTAGCATTACTAAGAATTTCCAATACTACAACGTAGGAAAAACTGATCCGGTGCCCCCCCCCCCCCCCCCCCCCCCCCCCCTTTTTTTTTTTATTTTTTTATTTTTTATACTTACCCGGATCCGGACCGGATACACACACACACCCCAGCCCCAATCCAACCCCAAAGTCCCACACTGGCCCACAGCAAAACCCAACAAGGGTCACTCATTCCGACTGAAGAATAATTGGGGGGCAATCAATTAGATTCCCCTATAAGGATTCGAACCCTATCCCTTCCCACTGGAAAGAGAGAGGCTATGCCGTTACTACCCGCTCGGCGACCCGGTGGCCTAACCATTTGGTAGAAAAAGAAAAAGAAGAAGAAGCTACAAATAATTTTCTTGGTGTGCATCAATGCAATATTTTGCTTATTCTTGGGAGGACCATTTGCTAAGAACAATAATAGCAACTAACTTGCCTAAAACATCATTTGTTTAACAAATAACATGTTTTAAGGATAGTTTTAGATCAGAAACGAAATCTCATGAAATCAAAGGGAGCCATTTATCAAATACTTGAACATCTATAACTGATTCAGTCACTTGCATGTCAAATACGGAACCGGTTGATAACCTTCCAAACTTCACTTTTAAAATTGTATGTGGTGAGATATTGTTGTCATGTTAGTATTGTTTGGAATGACTTCACAAATGTACGATCGAGTCCAAAAGAGATTTTGAAACCCAAAACATATATTTTAGCCTTTTCAATTAAAATTTAAATGCGCAAGCACTTAAAGCGCGTTCTGATTATAGCATGTCCATAAGCAAATTCAAGTTTTAGTGATTTTTTTTTTCTTAACTCTCGGAGTACCGATATGATTAGGAATTATCATTCTGCTTCTACTATTGTCTGAACACAAAAAGCCGAAATCAATTCAAATGAGCACATGATCTGATTTTCTTTAATTAGAAATTTGGTAATAAGTCTCTCATGTTGATTCTTTGAGTTTAAAGAACAACCATTTCATAGTTGTGGTCAAAAGTTCCTGATTTGAAAATTGATATATATATATATATATATATTTATTATTTGATGTACTGGTCTCGTCCGAGAACATAAGTGCCAGGGCTAGGAAGAGGGGACAAGATTTGAACCCTAGTATAAGCGTGGCATGGAAAGTTGTAACGACCCTGGTGCTGTGTGTTATAGGGAGAGTTTGTTCCACATCGCTTGTGGAAGGGAGGGTAATGTGCTATAAATAGAGGGTCATAGTTGAACCTAGTAATAGGCGTTTTGGGTAGGCTTGTTAATGTGTCAGGAAAAATCCATGCGGGCTAGGCCCAAAAGGGACAATATCTTACTGGGGGAGACTGGAGTCGTGACAAAATGATATCAAAGCGTGACCCAATTGGAAGTGTGCCAACGGAGATGTTGGGCCCTAAGGGGGGTGAAATGTAATGACCCTGGTGCTGTAGGGTAAGTTTGTCCCACTTCACCCGGGGAAGGGAGGCCAGGGTAATGTGCTATATATGGAAGGCCATATTGGAACCTAGTAAGACGTTTTTGGGCAAACTTATGGGTCTGTGCTAGAAAAAATCCGTGCCGGTTGGGCCCAAAGAAACAAGGCCTGGGTAAGACCATCGATCTCCAATGGGCATGCTGTACCTCGTGCTATTGCCAAATTATAGCATGACCTACAAAAAAAACCCCTCCAATGGCATGCCAAAACTCATGCTAAATTTTGACATGACCTTTGGCATTGCTATAATTTGGCATTGCTATAATTTGGCTTTACTTTTGGCACACCATTGGAGATGTGTTTTTAGAGGACTATGCTATAATTTGGCATACCAACAAGGCAATACCTTAAATTTGTCTAATACAAAGAAAGAAATAGCATTTCTTTTGGTTTATACCATTGGAGCACACATGCTAAAATATAACATTTTAGTACTGCAGCAATGCCAAAATATAGGTTTGGCATGACGAAAATTACATTTAGCATTGGAGATGGTCTAATGTGCTATATATGGAGGGCCATAGTGGAACCTAGTAAAACACATTTTGGGCAGACTTGTAGGTCTGTGCCAGGAAAAATTCATGCGAGTTGGGGTCAAAGTAGACAATATCTTATTGGGAGAGACTTGGGTCGTGACAAAAGTCTTTTTACCAACTAGGGTAAACTATTGCTCAAAATTTCACAATACTAATTATTGAAATTTTTTATAGGGATCTTTTACTAAAGTGAAAAACGAGTTGAACCTAAAATAAAAAATGTGGTACTTTGTACACCCTCCGTCCCATTTTAAAGGTTCAAATTTGGGAGTTGAACATTTTAATGGGACATAATGATTGTGATTCATATGACATGAAATTAGTGCAAAAGTTATAAAGTACCCTAACTTTTCCAAATTAAATTTGTAATTTTGGAAAGTAGATATATATTTATCATGAAATATTTTTTGTGGGCAATAGTTTTGAGATGATCCAAAAAAAAAAAAAGGATGAACACTTAAATTGGGACAGAGGGATTACTAAAATTCTATTCTTTGATGAATACAAATTTGACCCCTACTTTTCATGGGAAAATGTGGATTAAAAAATAAAATAAAATGGAAAGTAGTGGGTCACACATGCCCACCCAATGAAGTATTCGAGTAAATAGTGGGTGAGCAAAATTTGAGTGAACAAATTTATACTCTTCTTTGATTGGGGGAGGGGGGTTTTGTGTGTGTGTGTGTTAAGCGTAAGAAATAATCCCCTGTTTAGGATATTTTGTGTCACTTTGCCCACCAAATTCAAAAATTTGTTAGCCTTATCCTATTTTACTACACTGGGTCCCTTGCACAGCCATGGCTTCCAATCTCCTTCAACTCCTCTCTCATCCACACTCTCTTCATCTTCTTCACCCTTACCCAAACCAAACCTCTGCAAACCCATCACCACTACATACCATCCATACCCACCCATACCCAAAAACCCACTTCACCATCAAATGCACCTCAAATTCATCCCCTGAACCAATTGATTTCCAAAACCCAATTCCATCTTCACAAACCACAACAAACCCAGAAACCATTTCCATCGAAAAGCGCAGGAGATCCGAGATCATCCGGGACCGAAAATCAAGAACCGGGCTGGTAAAACCCGACCCGCCAAATTTCGAAATCAGCTGGAAGAGAACCAAACCCATCCCAGTTGAGAAGCTAAATGGGTATGTGATTATGGATTTCTTGGAGAAATTGGAGGGTTTAATGGGTAGAGAGTTTGGGTCGGCGGCACTTTTGGCCAAAGCCGGAGAGATTGTGGCGGAGAGAGCTAAAGAGGAGGCGGAAGTGTTGAGAGAGGAAGGTAAGGTTGAAGATAGACTTGTGACTGAGCTTTTTAGGGTTTTGAAGCTGATGGAAATGGACTTGGCTATGGTTAAAGCTGCGGTGAAGGAAGAGACTTTGAGCGAGAGGCTTGAACAAGCTAAGGCTCGATGCAGGCAAGCCATTCTTGCTGCTAATTCTTTCTGATTTGGTTGAATAAAGATGTGTCTTTTTAGGGGCTGTTTGGAAAAACAAAGACTCGGTTTTGTGATTCATAACTTTAACCGGTTCTATAGATTCAGAGTGTTTTTGGTGAGTATCTATATCTTGTACTTGAGTTTATGCCAAGTTGAAGAGTTTTAAATTGGTTCTTTGTCAATTCAACATAATATCTCGCTTCTCACAAAAATCAGATAGAAGTGTCAGTTAGACGGATCCCATTTTCGCACAGAGAAAAACTAGTTCGTGGTTTTACGGAGAAATTAAAGGATTATGAATAGCATTTTAAGAAGTTATGGCTTAAGTGGCCGTGGATTATAGTTTGGCAACATGTAGCATTGTTATGCCTTGTAAATTTGTAATGATAAAACTGTTTCAAAATTTAGAGGAAATAGGACTACTCCTTGGATCAGTTGAGTTACTTCTTGTTGTAAACAATGAAATAAAATCTAAACATGTTTGGAAATGCATAAAATAGAATTATATTAATTCATAAAATAGAATTATATTAATTCGGTCTCACTTTTGGGTTTTATGATTTTTATGAAAATTGTCACACTGGCAGAGCAAAGAACTTGTTTTGACAACAATTTTAGATCGAGCTGGGACACTTGCGCAAAATAGTACACCTATCGAACACTTAGCATAACTGATTATGAGGCTTCCCAAACGCTCCATAAACTCCAAGGTTAATATTGCAGGCTTGCAGCTATCATCATTTTCTTCTTAGAAAAGTCACTTTTTGAGAGGGAAGACACTTCAGTGCTGTGCAGTGACTGTTGTTCAAACTGTTATACACACAATTTGAATAATAAAACTGTTTAAAAAACTGCTTGTACACAAGTAATTTTACTGTTCAAACTGTGTGTACAACAGTTTGAACAACACTCAGTGCACAGCACTGAAGTGCTTTCCTTTTGAGAGCATTTGATAGGGATGGAAACGGGGCGGATTTAGTACGGAGTAACCTCTTCTCAACTCCTACTTCTATAAAAAAGTTATTTACCATATCTGTCCCAATCCTAGTAGTAGCGGAGTTAGATTTGATCGGTTTTTTATTAGGGGCGGTGACGTATTTAACACCGGGGTAACTTAAATAATGAAAAACTTATATTTTAGTAAATTAATGGATTGAATGATAAATTGACAAGTGATCGTGGTGAGTTTCTTTTATTTTATGAGTCAAACTTTTAAATTTTGCTATACGTAGTATATTTCTTTCTTTATATATGTGATAGTATAAGGTACATATATATGTACAGGGAAAGTATAATGATATATTACTACATTTGACACTTTAATCGCGGCAGGCTGGGTTTTAATCGGGGGTATTTTCAATTACCACATCCGCCTAACTCCTATAGGGTTTTCATTTTCACTTATCAAACTTGCTCACATTCCTAGGGGTGAAGAATGGTCAGTTCAGTTGATTTTTTCATGTTTAAAAACCGACCAATAGCCTCGGTTGAATCGGATTTATTGCCACTTTCGGTCGGTCGATTCGGTTTCCTTCTTTGAATATTTTTTTGAAAACCGACAGATAGCCTCGGTTTTCTTCGGCTCGGTCGGTCGGTCGGTTCGGGGTGCGGTTTTCTATGAACAACCCTATCTACTCTTATGATACCTCCTCTAAAACCGTTCCATTAGGGGCGGGGCGGGGTTTTGGAGGATCGGGGATTTTTGCCATTGCTAGCATTGGATTGAATGTTCTTTATTTTCTCAAAATACTGATGACAAATGTCGCAGGTGGCTTGCACATCAAACGGTAGCTTCACGAGCCCCAAAGCGTTTTTAAAGTGTTAGAATTTTAGATGTTTTCTTATTACCATAAATCATTATATCAGTAATTAGTTTACCTGGAAACTGAAACCTTACTAAGTGTTTGTTTCACCTGTGGAATCCTAACTAGATTTAATATATCCAGTGGCTGGTTGGAGCAAAGAAAATGAAATATAAATATTGTTAAAAACTTAGGACACATATCCTTGGATGTTAAAACAAATGATGAGTTAAAATTCAATTGTTACATTTCTATTACTGAGGATGATTAAGAAAATAATGGTTTTATAGTCTAAAAGTTGATTAGACATTTATCAAGAAAGAATTAAATTGATAAGAGAGACATAAATATAAGTTAACAGTTTTATGTGCATGTAAATATTTTTAATTATAACGCAAGCTTAATTATTTTTAGAAATACAAAAATGTATTAACCTCTAATTTATATCGAATAATAATTGATAATTTATTCACTCAAAATGTAGCAAAATTACAGTTGTAGGCAAAAATCAAATTCTTTCTTCATCACTTCTCCACTTAAAATTATGAATTTTCGATTTTAAGTTTTTAAGACAATATGGGTTATTAAATTCATGGGATATGCAAAAGTGATTGAAGTCAGTAACCAAACAAAGCCTAATTGAGGTCAGTAACCAAACAAAGCTCAGAAGAGAGACACACAAAATTGTTTCCTAACTTAACATATGCTCTTCACAACTATAAAGGCTAGTTTAGGTATTACTATAAAATAAAATCAAAGGCGCGGTAATATTTGAATACTACCTCTAACTTAGGATTTAGAATCTACCTTATTTTCCACCTTTAGTTGAATTTGAAATCCAGTGAAACCCACAATTGTGTAAATGATCCATGAACCAAATAAAAAAATTATCGATAATCTTAGGGGGAAATCAAAATTCACCTTAACCGGACTCTTAAGCTTTCATTGGAGTACATCCCAAAAAGCCAAACTAATTGAATGTGAATGCCTTAATTAAGGGTGATGATTGAATATAAGACGTGTGACATTACACTATTCTTAGCTTGTCTGCCTAACTCTCTGGTTGGAGTGTTTTTTCAAAGGACTTTACTTTAAAAGGATCGAACTATAGCATAGCAATCCACGATTTGAACATCCGTAAGGAATAAATTGACCAAAACTTAGAATTAAATGTATACAAACAAGGATAATTAAAATTTGTACACCAGAAGATGCTATTACTATTTGATGCTAGTTTCATTATGATTCTAAGCAGCTCCTTTTCATGGATCTCTAAAATCTGGACTTGAAGCGCGACATATGTTAGCACTGTGGCAGTTATGAAGTAGGAAAAATAGAACTCTTTATCAATAATCGTTCCCCAAAATATAACACAAACTGCGATTATGGAAAAAGATACGGAAATGCTGCCCGATATGTTGAACTACTAGAAGCAGGGGCGGAATCAGAAATTTTGGTCGGGGGCCCCCTGAGGCGAATTTTTTGGAGTCTATTTATATATAATTAGTGATTTTTTTTTAGGATCTACTTATACATAGTTGGGTTTTTTTTTTTTTTTTTTTTTTTGTAATCTATTTATAATATGAGTCTATTTGGTGATACATAAATATTGTATGGTGACTTTCAAAATTCTAGGGGGCCTATTTCTAAAATTCATAAAATTCTTACACTAAAAATGCAATTTTCAAAATTCTAGGGGCCTTTACTTTTGAGTTGTATATACATGTATATTAATATATATATATATATATGTAGTTGATGACGCTAAATTGAGCCAAAGGAACTTAAACATGAGTTGAGGGGGACCTAAATATAAATTGAGAGGGGCCTAAACGTAAAATACAAAAAAAAATTCTAAGTAAAAATGTAATTTCTAAATTTCAGGAGGGGCCACCTGGGCCCACCCTGATCCCCACTTCCCTCCGCCACTGAGTGGAAGTGTGAGCTTGATTGCAGGAGATCGAGCCAAACCTTGGTTGGGCCCAAGATTGTTGTTGTAGTCACTGGGCAATGTGAAGGCGGCGACGAACTTGACGGCGACCCATTTGCTTTTAAGTTTGCATTATGGCCTTAATTGGCTTCTTCTTGATTTTCACTTGGGGGGAATTGCTTCTCTAACGATCCATGGATGTGAGAGGCTAAGTTGTCTCCAAATTTTGGATATATGTGTATCTACACAAACTAAAAAAGATGAATAAACAAATCCATATCCTTGAATATAATCATTTTAAATGAGCATGATATCTAGATAGGTTTATAGTTATAGGTGAGTTTTCCAAGGTATTCTACTACGGAGTAATATTTTCATACTAGTAACATGTACAGTACTAGCTTTTCTTTCTGCCTTTTGAGCATAGTAAAATTTGTTAGAAATTTGGGGTGATACCAATGTTGGTAATTTGCTCCTTATGCCAAATTGGCTTTTGCGGAGTAATATAGATTGATTGGAAAATATGAAGTGAACTTATATATTGTGGTAGTTCACATTATGGAAATGGGATATGGGAGTAATAAAAAAAAGAACAAATATAAAAAATGAAATAGACTTATATTAAGTCTTCCATTTTTTTTTTTTTTTGCTAAGTCTTCCATAATTGGGTTACAATCCATTTATTGATGAATTGATACATTGGGATTGCATTACACATGCGTATATTTACTAGGGGTGGCAATCGGGTCGTGTCGGGTCATAATCGTGTCGGGTCATTATCGTGTCGGGTCATTGTCGTGTCGGGTTATAATCGTGTCATTCTTAACGTGTTATAATCGTGTCGGGTTATAATCGTGCCGGGTCATATATGGGTCACCCGTTTAACCCGTCTAACCCGTGTAGGGTGTCATCAGTTCGGTTCAGTTTGGATCGGATCGGATCGAATCGAATCGAATCGAATTTTTATTTTTTTATTTTCGATTTTTTTTTCATGTTTTGAAAACCAATCGAAGTGGTCGGTTCGATCTATTTTGCCAATTTTGGCGATCAGATCAATTTTTTAGTTGTAAGTAATTTAAGAAACCCAATCGGTTAGCTCGGTTCGGCTATTCGAAATAAGCTTACAGCCCTACTAAGAACACAAACATGTCTTTCATCAAATGTATCAATTATTAACACGTACATCTTAAATACCAAAATACTACAAATATAGCAATATCTAACTATTATAAACTTAACACCCAAGCACATCCACACAAACTGAATAAGAAGAAATATTGTTTTTACTAACAGTATAAAAAAATTCTTCACTTGCCATCCATCAAGAATCAAGATTAACAGTTGTATTTATCTAATTGACTGATTTGTCTCCCTCCCAATCCAGCAATCCTAGCGGGCTTCCTCCCTTTTTTTTCTTTCTTTTTTATTTTTTAATTAATTTTTATTTTTATTTTTTATGCAATGCTTGATGCATGAATGCTTCCAGGGTCCAGCTTCCTTCGTCCCTTATTAGTTATTGATTATTATTATTTTTATTACATTAGTTATTAATTATTATATATAAATTTACTTGTTTGGTAAGTTGGTAACTACTCTTTTTTTTTTTTTTAGAAAAAAAAAAAACAATTTTAGTTTTTATATATCTATATATATATTTTTTTAAAAAAAATTCTCTCTCAAAAAAAAAATAATATTAAAAAAAAATAATTTTAAAAAAATAATATTTTTTTTTAAATTTTATTATATTGCTTTTATTTTAGACTTCCATATTATTAAAAATTAGGGTAAATTACACAAACCTCCCCTGAGGTTTGCCTTAATTACACGGACCACCCCCCTAGTTGCAGAAATTACACAGACCTCCCTCGAGGTTTGTAATTAGGTAACAAAATGCCCCCTCCTCTAACGGTCCATTAGTTTTTTTTATATTAGCCTCCCCTGAAAATTACAATTAGCCCCCCTAATATTATAAAATTATCATACTAAGCCTTCTTTCTCTTATATTTTTGTGCTAATTATAAAATCCCTCCTCCATCATATGTTTTTGGGTTAATTTTTTTAGCATTAATTTATATCATCTACACAAAATACATATAAATAGGTCCAAAAAAAAAAAAATTTCCCCGAACAAACCTCTGTCAAGCCCCCCTGTATTAATTTTCTAGATCCGCCCCTGCCCCTATGCTTCAAAAGTGACGAAAATTGACGAAAATTCTAAAATTGATTAAAAATATAAACACTTAACCCCTTTTTGATGTTAATTTTGGGATTAACGCTCTTTGAGTGAAATCATAACAGTTCTATTTTAGTCCACAATCACAGGGGGTTAAGTGTCCACTTTTGAAGCATAGGGGCAGGGGCGGATCTAGAAAATTAATACAGGGGGGCTTGACAGAGGTTTGTTCGGGGAAATAAAAATTTGGACCTATTAATATGTATTTTGTGTATATTTTGTGTAGATAATATAAATTAATGCTAAAAAAAATTAACCAAAAAACATAAGAGAGAGGAGGGATTTTATAATTAACACAAAAATATAAGAGAAACGGGGCTTAGTATGATAATTTAAAATATTAGGGGGGCTAATTGTAATTTTCAGGGGAGGCTAATGTAAAAAAACTAACGGACTGTTAGGGGAGGGGGCATTTTGTTACCTAATTACAAACCTCGAGGGAGGTCCGTGTAATTTCTGCAACTAGAGGGGTGGTCCGTGTAATTAAGGCAAACCTCAGGGGATGTAATTTACCCTAAAAATTATTTTTAAAACTAAAAAAAAAAAATACCCCAACTACACTTAAATACTTAATCGGGTCAAACGGGTTAGACGGGTTGACCCGCTTCAACCCGTTTATTAATCGTGTCAAACGGGTCGACTCGTTTATGACCCGTGCCCTTATACGGGTCACCCAAACCCGTTTATTTTCGTGTCGGGTTGCCGTGTCGGGTCGGAAATTGCCACCCCTAATATTTACTTTCCATTTAGGACACACCATTCTTGCAAGTTTAAGTCTGGCTGTTCCCAGAATGGGCAGGGTCGTATTATCTCTTTCACCATACCATATTGGTATGGCCTCAGCTGGCTGCGACGCGGAGCAGGGACTGGCCGTATATATCGAATATATATGTAATATATATTATATATATATATACAAAAATTCTCTAAATAGGGTGTCCTCTCTTTATTAAAGAGAATGCCTCTGTTTTGATCGACAGATCGTGTTTTCATTAAGAGCAGTGTTGTCATTTTACAGTTTTTAAACATGATCCGACGGCTTAAACAAAGGCCTTCTCTTTAATAAAGAGAGTGCGCCCTCTTTAGAGCCTGACTGTATATATATATATATATATATATGGCATTATCTAATTCAAATAACCGACAAACTATCTTCTGGTCACTCTATGTTCAAGGGCAGACGTACTAGTAGACTGGGCCGGTCTGAGATTTTTTTTTTTTTAAATACATGTGATTTTTTAGCTCAAATGTAATCAGGGACGGAGCTTAGGAGTGACTGGTAGGCGCCATGTCCCCCCAAGAATTTGAGAAATGGTATTGTGTGGGTGTGTTTAATTTTTTTTTTAGAAATGTTGTCCCCCCAAATATTTATCAATGATGCATCTTACCCTAGCTAAATATTTTCTTTATAAGTAAAAACAATGAAAAATGTTATGCTTCCCAAGTTCTGTACCGCAATTAGTTATCAATTGGCAATGGGCTCACATTATTCTATCTGTTGAGGATTGTCTCACTGTCACATGTGTTTGGAACCAGTTGAAAACAAAATTTGGAAAACATAACATTAATTAAAAAACAAAAAAAAAAAAAAAAACACAGGGAAGCATAACATTACTTAATGTCAGTATAAGTTTTACAAATTATCATATACGTTCAAACTTTACTATCGAAAAAGAGAGTATTTTTGCTCACTCAACGCTCTCATTAGCCAATGTAGTGAGATTTAGGATTTTATACCATTAATTAATTCTTATTTATTTTGGATCCCACTACATTGGCCAATGGGAGAGTTGGATGAGCATTGAGTGAACAATTTTTGGGTGAGCAAAAATGCATTCATCGAAAAAAAAAAAAAGTGACTATATATATGTAAATAAACCAAAAAATATGTATTAATACACCCAAAAAAACTTACCATACCCCCATGTTGACCTTTGTACCAGCGAACCTAAGATTCGTAAACTTGGCACCACCAAGTGAAACTTCCTGGTTCCGCCCCTTGAACGTAGTCCATCCCACCCCCAAGTTTGAGAAATTTTTTTACTATATAAGAATTTTTAGCTCAAATATAGTCCAGCAGACTCTAATAATAATGTCTATATGATATTTTAGCCAAAGCTCATCCTAATATTTTATACAATACCTTATTCTGTCCATTTTTATTTCAGCTCAACCCAATTTAGTGTTCTAAATTTAAATTATAGTCCAACCCGCATAATATTTGACACTATAAATAATCGCCCATGTGATATTCTAACTCAAGACCACGCTAATATTTGACACCAAACTTTATTATGTCTATTCTCATTTCAGCCTAACCTAATTTAGTCTTTCAAACCCAATTTGACACCATACTTTGTTGATTCAAATAGTTTGTATTTATCCATCCTTATACATTTGTCTTATTATCTAATATATTTAAATAGACCACATTTTTTTTTCGGGGGCACCGTACAGTTTTCCTCAGCCCTCAAAATTAATTCCTGGCTCCGTCCTTGCCAATGATACGCATAGGGGAGTGGCGGCCAACCACAATGAAACAAAAAAATATCACCTATCTCCCATGAGGTGTGATCTTAATACATCTACCTCCCCTCATATTTTAGGAATTTCGCTTACCAACTCCAAATCTAAAATGAGGTTTGATCTTAATCATTGATGCACATATACTTCAAAAATGGCGTCACAGGGGCACTACGTGCTCACTCAGTTAGGATGCGAGAGGGACACGTGTGGGGGGTGCGGCGGGGCAATTTTTGAAAGAAAAAAAAAAGTTTAGAAACTAATTTTGATCAAATAGGGGTCTAAAAACAAATACTACAAAAATATCACAAACTTTGGGGGGAAGAAAGGATCGACTCCAAAAACGATCGATGGAGACGATCGACACAGCCACATAGTTTCGTCTCTTCTTCCTCAGTGTCTTCTCTTCGTTATATTCTTCCCTTTCTTCTTTTTCTTCGCAGTCTTCTCTTCTTTTCTTTCCCTTCTTCTTCTTCTTAGCGTCGTCTTCTCTCTCTTGGTCAGTTAATTCTTTTTACTCTCTTCGCCGGTTCATCAGCTTTGCGGAGATTTTTTTCCCCTCTTATAAAAAAGGGTAATGATATTGTAAGAAGCTTCTTATATAAGAAAATGTCTTATAATCCTTAGATGAGAAAGTAGTCATAAATACATCTCGAGATTCTCAGGAATCCTGCATGTGACTGCTTTCTCATATGAAAAAACTTCTTATAATATTATTACCTTATAAAAAACATGATGCATTAAAAAAAAATCACAGGAGTGATTGGAGTGCTATCAAAAAATATAGTTAATCAATTAGTTGGGTTTCTATATCTATATATATATATACTCCCTCCGTCCCAAATTATTGGACACTTTTGGGAATTCAACTATTTTGGGCTTTAGCCACGGGCAATACCCTAGTATATATATATATATATATAGAGAGAGAGAGAGAGAGAGATCATCATAAAGCAAAAAAAATTAAAATAAAAAATGTAATGCATTGGAAATCCAAAAGGAGACTGAAAAAGTTTGACAACTTCACATTGGGAAGTGACTAATCGCAGGGGATTGTGTCCCTTTCCTGAGCCACGACCAACTTTTATTGTTTCTCTTAATGTTTTTATCGTACAGGTTTGGGTTCATGAACCGCGACCAGATATCCGGTTCTCCGGTTTAATCGGTTTATCCATCGGTTCTGAGCGATTTTAACTCTGATAACAAATAGCGAGTCAGACCAAATCGAAAAAGAGACCGGTCGATGGATGAACCGAGTGAACCGGCCATCCCGGTCCGATTTTTAAAACCATGTATTTTTTACACCAACCTATACTCAACCACAAGCTTAGAAACCCATTAAGTAATTTTTTTTTTTACCACTCAATGACCACCCCACTAATTAGCGTAGAAAGCAACACCCACACACATATTATATACTTCTTCCGTCCCAAATTGTTGGGCACTCTTTCTATTTTGGACTGTTCCAAAATACTATTTTCATGTTTTAAATATTCTTAGCTTCCAACATTGCCCTTAATTTAGTTTTCCTATAAACTAAGATTTGTGGGAATTGTTAAAAAAGAAATGGCAAAATAGGAAAGATACAAAATTCGGTGTGTTGACTTTTTAAAATTGGGGCTCAGCCTTTTTGAGCCAAAAACAAATCTGAACCGTCCGTAATGGAAGATAATTTTAGACCGTCCGATCATTTGTTGACACATGCCCATCTACATCTCTCCTGTCAGTCTCACTCTCACCCATGAGTATGGGTCCACTGACTCCACTGACGCACTGTCTCTCCTCTCTTCCCAATGATATTTGCTAGACTTGGTGCTGATTGGTTTTGTTTGTGCAACTGCACAATCTGTTTATATTATTTTAATGTCTTTCAAAAGATTGAAAAGCCATGATTTGTTTATTACATTTAACCGAGATATTTGCTAAATGCCGTGACTATTATATCTCCGAGGAATACATTGTCATTCAACTTGAGGTCTATTATATCTCCTGTTATTATTTTGTTTTGATTGAAAATATACTACGGAGTAGTAGATTGTAATACTAGGTGACTTTACTTAGGGTGCGTTTGATAGGCTTTTTTTTCTCGTAGAAAATAATTTCTGCATTAATTTTCCAATCTTAATAGCGTTTGATTGTCAAAATTTTACATGGAATAATTTTCAACCAAATGGTCACGTGACCTGATTTTCCTCATTTTTGAGGAAAATCATTTCCTTCCTTCCCCTGAAAAAACAAATTCCATGGAAAAGAAAATTGTGAAACCGATCGTGAAAAACGATCGTGACTGAAACAGAATCACCATCCCCTCTCTCTCTCTCTCTCTCTCTCTCTCTCTCTCTCTCTCTCTCTCTCTCTCCAGCCGAATCGCCATTGCCATACCTCGAGATCTCTGAGTAGGTACTCTCTCTCTCTCTCTGGATGACTGGATATACATAGAAATATACACATATACATATAGAGATTCTGAATATACATACACATATACACATACACATATAGATTCAGATGTTGAAATACTGAGCTAGGGTTTTTGATTGAACAGAATCGGTTCTCACCTCACGACGATCGCAACTCACGACGATCGCTTTCGACGACTACTCACCTCAAAATCGGTACTCTCTCTGTGTGTGTGTGTGTGTGTGTGTGTGTGTGTGTATGTGTGTGTGTGTGTGACACACAATACACTGATTTACACACACAATACACCGATGTACACACACACACATACAATACACCGATTTACAGGACATCGCTACTTCTTATAACTTTGCAACCATAATTTAATTTTTCGTTGTTTAACTATGTACTCATTTCTGGAAGTTTATTGGGTCATATGTTTTTCATTTGTATTGGGAAAGCTTGACTGATCGAGGAGCGTGTTTTTTAATCTTTCTTTCACTTCAAGGAAAAATTAAATACAAAAACTATGAAGGCCCTAAGCTATCGTTGAACTTCTACTTCTAATTTTGTGAATGACACTCCATTTGGTAGTAGTACTGACATGTAGATGTGGGTTTTATTTGATGCATGGGAAGATTCTCAGTTCAATTAACCTCTTATGTAATCCATTCCAAATTTGATTTAGACAGCACCAAATCAATTAAAAAAAAACCAAATACTCATATATTTGTACAATTTAGACAACTAATTAAGAGATACATTGAAGTCCTAATTTTTTTTTCTCTTTTTGTTAATGAGGTTGGCTTGTGCCTCGAACGAATTATCTATGTTGAGTGGTGTTGGTTGCTTGACACTCATGTATCTCTCGAGAGTTTTTTCCCTGCATTATATGATAAACCAATGGTCATCTGATGCCAAGTTGTATAACTAGTACTTTGTTGTATTGTGTCCTGCTCATACTTGAAAATTACCAAACTAGTACTTTGTTGTATTGCCAAGTCGTATAACCAACTTCCCGGTGCTATCTACTGTAAGAAGAACACTAGAATTGCCCTGTATAACCCAACTTGACCAAATTACACATTCTGCCTATTATTTTCATGAAGCAATGGCCAATGAGTAGGACAAGTTTCATAGTTGTTTGATCTTGTTCTTACTTGACAAATCCAGATTTTATTGCTGGACACAAATCCATAGTAGTTTCAAACAAATATAAGGTATAGATTTCTGTTCTTTACTTGGCTGTTTCTTTACCTGAATTGTGGCTGTCGTTATGATCCATAAAAGCTGTAGATTTCTGTTCTTCTTCATTTTTCCCTCACTTCTAGTTTTGCAAGATTCAATTTGCTGCATCTTTCTGTGCTTAATCTTGGCTCCAATGGCTTGTCTCTTTGGGTTCATTACAAGATCAATACTAATATCTTAGTTTTATTAGTGCACCCATTTTATACTTCTAATTTTTTTAATTGGTAATTAGTTGGTTATTCTGATAGGGATACGAGATAACAAACCCACATTAAATATTCATAATCAAGACTCTATATATATATATATATATATTGTACGTGGAATTTCACATATAGGTATTATATTTACGTCAATATAGGTATTCTTTTGACATATTTAGTGGTCTAATTTCACATCTTGGGTCTGTTTTAGACTTACTAATTTTCATCAAATGCAGATGATTGCTGGTCTACTGTGCCACGGGATTCAAAGGTCACCTTCAATCCCATACTTTCATGATGCTGTAAATTTTTAAGTGCTTACTAAGTAGTAGCATTATGGTATATTAGTATATAAATCTCGAGTCGTACACAAGGAGAACACCAGCTGCATTTGATGGCTGATTCTATTGGTGCTACTATAGGTGCAATGGCTGCATTTGTTGTAGGTGATTTTCAATTTATATGCAGAAACTACTTGATACTAGAATTATGATCTTACAAATTTTGACATGCTTGAATTTGCATTTCAAGGGAATTGCTTCTTGTAGTTTTGGGATCTATATTGTCATATTTTCCCAGTTACCAATCTTCAGTAGATCTGCCTACATAATTAGGAAATCTCTCATATTTATCAAAAAAAAATTGGGCATGTATCCTTGTCATAGTCACAGACTCACAGTCGTGTCATTGCTCAACCAATTTAGTCTTTTTGCACAATTGGTTCTTCCTAGTGGTTCAAGTCAATTGTCTAATGTTCAGGTGCTTTTTAATATATTTTTTACATAGTTTTTTTATGTTTATTTTTCATACTTTTTAAGATCATATGGTACTCATAAGGTGATATTCATACAGACAGATGCTATTACATATATCTTTATATGTAAATATTTAAGGTTTGTCTAATAGCTGTCCCGATACATGTCTATCACTGTACATATTTAAGATTTGGCTCCTTTAAAACTAGTTATATCCCCTCCCCCCCCCCCCCCCCCCCCCCCCCCCTTTTTATTTTTTTTATTTTATGTTATTTTAGGATAAGCCTGATGCAAGAAATATGAAGGGAAAATTATGTTCTCGTTACTATGACTTGGTTACCATTTTCGGCAATGACTACGCAACGGGAGACCGGACAGTCACGGGGTCTATCATAAGCTTGGAAAAGATCCATCAATTTGATTTTGGCTTTTAGTACATTAAAACAATCATGGGTACTTTTATTTTTTATTTTTTTATTATGAAACTTTGATTTCTAATTTTACTTTGATGTAACTTTGGTTTTTAGTACATTAAAACAATCGTTTATGAAATTGACTATTGATATGAGTAGTTGTCTCAATTGCTTGAATTTGTATCATTTTCAAACTATTTATGTGTGATTCATAGCTTTTTGCTTGAAAAAAAGGCAAGTTTTCAATGGAAAATGTCAATTTTTCATGGAAAATCATTGAAATCAAACAGCAAAAAAGTTCTTTTCCATGGAAAATGACTATTTTTCACCAGAAAATAGTGACAATCAAACAGCAAAACTAGATTTTTCATGGAAAATGTTAAATTTTTCAGTTGGAAAATAATTGCAATCAAACAGCCTCAAATTTTATTTCCATGGAAAAAATTTCCAAGTAAAATAATTCCATGGAAAAGTTTTCTTTTCAACCCATTTTCTATCTTGCAATCAAACGCACCCTTAGTAATTATAGGGAAAAAAAAAAAAGGTCCAGTGGAATTGGATTGTTATACTAGGTTTACTCCAACTCCTAGTAGATCCATAGGAAGCCAACAGTTCTTTTATTTTCTCCATCATCTCCTTTTGCTTCTAGAAATACCTTGATTTTTTTTTTCTTTTTCTTTTCTTTTTTCTTTTTTTTTTTTTTTTTTTCTTCAGAGCGTTACCCTAATAGTTAAGTTCATTAGTTTTATCTTCTCAAAAAAAAAGTTCATTAGTTTTAGCAAAAACGGTTGTGGTGAGTTTGAATTGTTATCAATTGGAATTATAAGTTGATTTGGTCATTTTATAGAGCAATGCATTGGGTTGTGATGAGTTGGATGCCCGCTGTGAGAGAAAACAGAGGGTCCACTGCTGCTCCGATTGTCCAGTGTCGGCTCGCGTAGGTGTTATTTTGCAACTTCGTATGTCTGCTTTGCAACTTCTTATGTCTGCTTTCCAAAAAAAAAGCATGATATACAAATTGACCATAATTTTTATCATGTTCTATTGTGGCCATGGAATTTTTAATCATTTGCAGTTCGGTTAGGCGTTTTTTAATCGTTGATTTGTTCCTTCCCTACATTTCATTTGAACCGAGTTTGCTGCTAAAAAATTGTGAAACCTTTTTCGGTAGAGGTGGTCAAGCTAAAGATGTTATGCATTGGTTAAATCTTGGTTCTTATCATGCGCAGGGTAAAAAAAATGTTAGTTTTTAGAACTTTTAGAACTTCAGTGATAGCTATTGCAAAATGCTCCAGCCTTTTGATTTTATGGAGCACTTATAAGGTGCATATATGGAGTTTTTGTTGGGTTAATGCTAAATTTAAGTCATTATTGAGTTATAACTATTCACAATTGTGGTTTCAATTTTTTTTTTCCAGATTGTGGCAGATGTAATCTTGATCATGATCTCTCTATTGAGGAGCCCACATGCATTTGCAATTCAAGGTTCTAGCATGTACCATGGTCCATGGACTGATTGGTTTTCGTGTGTTTGTCATTCTATTTTTTGGTTTATTTTATGACGGTCTAATAAACTGCATATTAACATAGTCTAATGACCGAACACGTTTTTTTTGGTAGTGCCCTTTTGTAGCAAATAAGACTGATTTTTTTTTTCCTGAATTTTTTCCCCCCCCTATTATAGCTTACGGGGGTGGGGTCTAATTTTGTTTTTGTATTTTTGTTCTGTGAATTCTGTTTAAAACTATTAAGAGTGATATTTTAATGTTTCATGCAAGATTGTGGTATTTGACATTTAATGCTTTAGTAATAAAAAAATACAGTAAAAAGTATTAAGTGCCGAGATACGGAAAATTAGTTCTTGATCGAGCTTATGCATGGTTTGAATTCGTAAGTGGCTTTAGCCACGGGCAATACCCTAGTATATATATATATATATATATAGAGAGAGAGAGAGAGAGAGAGATCATCATAAAGCAAAAAAAAATTAAAATAAAAAATGTAATGCATTGGAAATCCAAAAGGAGACTGAAAAAGTTTGACAACTTCACATTGGGAAGTGACTAATCGCAGGGGAGACACGGCCACCTTTTATTGTTTCTCTTAATGTTTTTATCGTACGGGTTTGGGTTCATGAACCGCGACCAGATATCCGGTTCTCCGGTTTAATCGGTTTATCCATCGGTTCTGAGCGATTTTAACTCTGATAACAAATAGCGAGTCAGACCGAATCGAAAAAGAGACCGGTCGATGGATGAACCGATTGAATCGGCCATCCCGGTCCGATTTTTAAAACCATGTATTTTTTACACCAATCTATACTCACCACAAGCTTAGAAACCCATTAAGTAATTTTTTTTTTACCACTCAATGACCACCCCACTAATTAGCGTTGAAAGCAACACCCACACACATATTATATACTTCTTCCGTCCCAAATTGTTGGGCACTCTTTCTAGAAATAACTTCCACAAAATGAATAGAAATGAATAGAAAGTCTATGTGGCACACTGGCATCCGCCAGCAATTAATGGAAAAAATGGTTAATTGCTGGCGGGTCCCAGTGTGCCACCTAGACTTTCCACTCATTTTGTGAAAGTTCTTTGTATCCTTTGGTGCCCCAAGCATTATTCATGGAGAAATAATGTACTTCCTCCGTCCTTTTTTTTGAGTCCACCTTTGGGAACTCAACTTATTAAGGAGACAAAAAGAGTTTACATCTACTTTCCACAAATACCCCTAATCATTACAATAACTTTTTTAGTTGTCTTTGTGTAGATTTTAAGTAAGGGTAGTTTTGGAAAATGGGTAAAAATTGTATACCAATTTAAGAAAGTGGACACTAATTTTGGGACATCTCTTTTTTTTTTTTTTGGTTATGTAATTGTAAACATTGTAAAGCAATTCCAGTCCAGTGTCCATAGTTAAATATTCCGTATAAAATTTTTTTTACTATTATTATATATATATATATAAAATAAGATTTATAAATAAATATAATAAATAATTTATTATGTAATTATGACATCACGGTTTAATTCCGATTCACCCGACTGTTAAACCACTAATCCGTGACCCGGTCATTTTTCCGATTTGATGAACAGTCCGATTTTCAAAACAATGAAAAAAATATTAGTTATTGCTTGTTTGTTGCTATTAGGTTTTAATTAGAAAAAAAATATATATTGAAAATAAGTATGTCTAGTGCTAGAATTGTTTATATATAGTAATATATGAAAATGTACATTTAATATTTTATATAAGTACCCTATGGCACTCGTACTCTTGATTTTGAAAAAATTGCTGAACTCTCTGCACCCACATTCCAACACCTGTATCCGTGCTTTATAGACCTTAATACACCTACCTCCCCCTTATCTTTCAGGAATTTCGCTTACCAACTCCAAGTCCAAATCGATACTGGTTCTATATTTTAAGTTTGGGTAAATATACCTCTACCATTCATGAGGTTTGATCATATCTCAGCTCTCGTATTAGGAATTTCACTTACCTCTGTTAGTTTTTAATTTTAGCACTTCTCTTAAAGATCTTAATACACCCACCTCACCACATGTTTAAGGAATTTCAATTACCTCCATTATTTTTCTTAATTTTAGTATTTCTTGGAAAATTTAACAGAAATGCTAAAATTTAAACCGCGTACCAAACAAAACCTAAGAGTGAGGGAAGTTACCAGGAGAGAGATCGGAAAGAGTGGGGGAAGTTAACAAGACAGAGATCGGAAAGAACAAGTGACAGAAAGAAAAAGGAGAGGAGAGAGAGGTCATGAGAATAAAGAGAGAGCTCTTCTTTCTCCCTACCAAAATTGACTAGCTCTCTAGCCAATTAGAAAGACTCATTTCCAGAGTGATTTAGAGAGCAAAATACAGGAACTTCAAGGCAAATCCAATTGAGGTACTTCTCAATGTTCTTTTTTGTTTGTTTGTGGAGTTAGAGAAGAAGAAGATGGACACTAAGCTCTACAAAGCATCAAGAGATGGAAACACTCAAACTCTTATCAATCTTCTTCAGAACTCTAATATAGATATTCTTAGCCAAACACACCAGAAAAACAATATAATTCACATAGCATCAAAATTTAATCACGAGTCCTTCATTTCTCAAGCTATTCATCAATACCCATTTCTTGTCCGTCAACAAAATTCGAAAGGCGACACTCCTCTCCACATTGCTTCCAGATTCGGCCACCTAAATGTTGTAAAACTCCTGATCGGCCGGGGCACTATCGGCCAGAGTAATACCCAAGTGTCTCTGTCCTCATTGGCCGGAGTTTCCTGGTCTAATCCTAACGGGTCAAAATTGGTGACTCTCGGTTCTCTGTCCTCATCGGCTGGAGTTACTGGATCTAGTCTTAACGGGTCGGATTCGGTGAGTCTTAGAGACATTGAAAGAGGCTTAGCTGAAGAACCGTTGTGGAAAGTCACGAATTTGGAGATGGACACTGCTCTGCACCAGGCTCTGAGGTATCGTCAGGAGGATGTGGCCGAGCATTTATTAAAAGTGGACCCTGAGTTGGCTTGCTCGGTCAACGCTGCTGGAGAGAGTCCTCTTTACTTGGCAGCCGAGTCTCGTTGCAACACAGTGATGAGAAAAATTTTGGAATCGGATTTGGACTTCAGTTTAGCCGGCCCCCATGGACAGAACCCCCTGCATCCTGCTACAAATTGTTCAAGTAAATATCTCTCTCTCTCTCTCTCTCTCTCTCTCTCTCTCTCTCTCTCTCTCTCTCTCGTATATATACAGATGGTGCGGGTCACCCTATATATGCGCAGGTCGGCAGGGCAAGTTTCTGGCTTATTAAGCGTAACTCGTCCAGTACGCTAGCAATACACATTAAAACTTGACTGTATATATACACTAGTAATTTTAGAGTGGAATTAACATCCACCCTCACAATGTTTCCTTTTATTGATATCTTTGTCATTTCAAAAGAGATACAATTAGGATGTAACTATTGGGTAGATAATTAATTACACATACTAAAATACATATTTTTGTCAACCTCAACACACACCGTTTCTATTTTATTATAGATATATATACATATATATATATATATATATCATGTAACTGGGTCTCTCTCTAAAATGGTGTTGTGGCAAACTAATCATCCTATCCACACCACAAGCCCCATAAGCGTTAAATGGCCACACCCAATAATCGAAAACCAGACTTTTGGTGACAATATCAAGTTCTACTGCTCGGCTACTTGGGAAGGGATGCCTTATCAATTTCTGTCATTCAAATGTGGACACTTAAATCCCATATGTTCTCGGACTATAGTGAAATTGTTAAAAGTTCTAGAATTGGTCATAAATATTAACACATAACACCCTTACAATTGTGAGCTTAAACCTCTGTGTGTGGATAATGCTGTCATTTAACAACCTATGTGGGGATATTTTAACACTTAATACCTTTGTAAGGTTAGTTTTGGGGTTAGCTACCATTTGGACAGTTAAATTCTCATATGTGAGGCTAATTTTAACACTTAATCCCCATGAGGGTTTATTTTGAGAGAAACCTTTTAACAGTTTTATTTTAGTCCGAAACCACAAGTGGGTTAACTGTCCACTTTTAAACCACAAGGGGTAGAGCAAAAATGTGCATAATCATAAGGGGGTTAAATGTTAGTGAAAATGTGCTAACCAAAGGAGTACCATTTTGTTATTACTCTCTACACCCACCGCTCTTGCACTCTCAATCTCTTTCTCAAAATACCAATTCATAAGCAAAGCTCTAAAACAGTGCATTTTTAGCGACAAAATTCATCGCTAAAAGTCACATTTTCGTCGACTATATGTTGGGATTCCGTAGGCATCACTGCTAGGGTTAGAATTAGACATAGTTTCCAAAAAATTTAATAAGTTGAAAGTTGTAAGTGAGTTGGGGTTCGTTGAGGTAGGTGTGTGTAGAGAATAAATTTTTTAAAATTCTTGTTATTATTATTTGTACTTTTTTTTTAGAAAAATTTAAAATTCGTTTTATTCATATTTTTTTTCCCCTGATTACATGGGGATGGGGAAGGTTCGAATATAGAACCTGGATACATACAAGGACACTAAGTGGCAATCCTTTGCCACTTGGGCCATGGGTCCTTGTGTTAAAATTCATTTATTAACTTGTCTTTGTTTTTCATGTTGTTTAAGGATTTAATTGTAATATGGATAATTCATTAAAAGGTGGGTGTAAAAGTAAATTAGGTGGGTATAGTTAGAATTCCTCTTTTCTTTTTCCAACATAGCTGAAACCAAAGTCAATCCTTTACTTAACCGTCATAGTGTTAGTCATGCCATTTACGCCATCTCCAATTCAAATCCTTATGTAAAACCCATATCAAATTCAAATTTGATTCAAAAGCCTCAAAAATCTCTTCCAGTCATATACTTATCTACACTAAATTGAATTTTACTCAAATCTAGATTCAAACTGAAATAGTACTACTGTTCAGTGACTCAAATTTTGATATGAGTTTGAGTAAAGATGAAGAGAGAGTAGGGTTTTTTTTTTTTTTTTTAAAAACTCAAATTCAATTTGATATGAGTTTGAGCAAGTACTATTGAAAAAAAAAATGAGTATTACTATTAGAGAGTTCCACATCAAAGGAAGCTTTTACTTAAATTTCTACTCAAATTTAAGTAAATGAGTAGCGATGGGAGAAGATGGTCTATAGGCTATAGCCAATAGCATAGCTGATGAGGTTGAAATTATGGCCAAGGCGGCCTTGGTCACGTTTTAGGGATTGATTTCAGGGATAAGTATTTTTGCTAGGGGTGTACTCGTTCGGTTTCGGTCGGGGTTTTCACAAATTTGGGACCGAACCGAGGATAGTCGGGGTGTTGGGGCTAGCACCGAAACTAACCAACTCTCCTTCGATTTTGGTCGGTTTCTGTTCCTTCGGTTTCGGTCGGGGTTGTTCGGTTTCCATATACATACTTCTCAAGCCACTGACTATAACTAAAGTCTAAATTAGGGGGGGGGAATTGATTGAAAGAGCATAATCTGAACAATCAAAGACACAACAACTAGGCACAATTATATCATATTATATATATATAGATCTATATGAGATTACATATACATACACATACTCATCACGGATCTGAAAAAATGAAATGCAAGATAGAAAGAGTAACAGAGACAGAGAGGCGGAGGAGTGAGATCTAGAGAGAGAGAGAGAGAGAGATCGGGAGAGGGAGAGGGTGAGGGAGAGAGGGTTTACTTGTAATGGTGGTCCTTCGGCTTCGACGGAAAGAAGAGGTGAAATGAGGCGTAGCTGCAGTGAGTGGTGGCCGGAAATGGCTTCAGCCTCTTTATGTGATGGCCTGGAGTGGTGGTGCTGGCCGATTTAGAGTGCGTATGGTGGTGGTTGTGGGTCATGAGTGTAGGTGGCAGTAGGGTGGAGGAGTGAGTGTTGAAGGCTTGGAGCCGTGGATGAGTAGTGGTCCTGGTGGAGGAGGGGGCTGGAGGATTGGAGTGGAGGCACCGTTCGTGAAGAGAGAGAGAGAGAGAGAGAGAGAGAGAGAGAGAGAGAGAGAGAGAGAGGGCTTATTTGTAATGGTGGTCCTTCGGCTTCGATAGAAAAAAGAGGTGAAATGAGGCGTAGCTGCAGTGAGTGGTGGCCGGAAATGGCTTCAGCCTCTCCATGTGATGGCCTTGACTGGTGGTGCTAGCTGATCGAGAGTGCGTTTGGTGGTGGTTGTGGGTCATGAGTGTAGGTGGCGGTAGGGTGGAGGAGTGAGTGTTGAAGGCTCGGAGCCGTGGATGAGTGGTGGTCCTGGTGGAGGAGGGGGCTGGAAGACTGGACTGGAGGCGCTGTTTGTGAAGAGAGAGAGAGAGAGAGAGAGAGAGAGAGAGAGAGAGAAAGAGGATGAAAATGATTAGGTTTAGGTTTAGGTCTTGTTGGGAAGTATTTATATGACCCTTTAATACGGTCGGTTGCGGTCCAATGAAAGTAAGCACCGCGCGCCAAACCGAAGCTGCGATTTTCCTTTCTATAGAACCGACCACCGACTAATACACAGAAAATTTCGATTTGGCTCGGTCAGTTCCAATCGATCGGTTCGGTTCGATTCTACGTTTTTTTTAGCACCCCTAATTTCCACCACCAATATTTTGCAAACAAAATAATTGAACACAGAATCTTTATTCCCAGTTTAGCACAAATGAAATTTAAATAATAATAATAGTAATAATAATAATAATAGTATCATGTGCGACTCTAAACCAATCACATGCATTTTTCTAGCTGAGTAATATTAAGTCACAAAAGAGTCACAAAGAAAAATGCTCACAAAATTAGAGTCACAACGAGATGCTCACAAAAGGATCATTTTGTGAGTGTCTCTCCTTTTGTGAACATCTCTTTGTGACTCTTTTGTGACTTAAGCCACTCTCCTCTATGACTCAAGTCAAATGCAGAGTAACTGATTCCAAGCAAGCTTCTTTCTTTCTTAATTTATTTTTATTTTTATTTATTATCAAATTGATGTCCCGTCACCCATTCTTTTTATGATGCATTAAAGTTTCTCAGAGCATTACTTCACTACATTTAACTTGAATGCATTTTGTACTGGTTCAAGATATAAATTATACCGTAATGAAGAGATCGCAATAACCGTTACACGGTATGACAGTCACATAGAATAATTACTTATTCCAAGAAGGATATTGAGAACTTTTCTCTCTTTTTCCTCCCCTCACTTATCCTTTTCCTTCCTTCTTCATGGATTTTTTCTTAGCAACGAGTGTTAGGCTTCTATTGGGAAAAAGACCCGAGCTGATTGCACAACCAGACCAACATGGCAAGACAGCTTTACACTACGCAACAGAGGCATATCGACTAGAAATGATAAAATTGTTATTGGAAATAGACCCTTCCTCTGCTTTCGTACCAGACTCCGAAGGCCTAGCTCCTCTTCTCAGAGCCTCGAGCATGGGTTGGCGTCAAGGCCTTCAAGCAATACTCGAAAAGTGTCCAGAATCAATCGAGATTCGTGATCAAAAGGGCCGAAACGCTCTTCACCTAATGAAAATGACTATTAATTATCCATTCGGAAAGAATTTTTTGGATATTCTAGAGTTGAAGGAGCTGATAAATGAGCGGGATAATGAAGGGAACACAGCTTTGCTTCTTGCGCTTAAGAACAACGACCATATGAAGGTGAGGGTATTGTTGGGTACCAACCTTGTTGATGTGAGGGCTGTTAACAAGAAAGGACTTTCAGCTCTAGATATATGTGAACATGATTGGGAGCTTTCATACAAGCAGGTACTCTTTTTTATTTTTTTTTAATTATACAATTTGATGGTATCATGTAGAAATCCATGTCACTTCAATGGGTGGACCTTCTCAAATCTGCATAGTATCCCCATTTTGGAATTTTGTTTTTCAAAATCATTCATTTCCGATCAGTGCCATCTAAAACACACCACTAGTCTTTTGTAATTGAATTTTATTAAGTAAAAAATTTCCCGAAAGGGTGCAATATTGTCCTAGTAGTCCCTTTTGGTTCACCATATGGGGTGGGCTTATACTAATGAGTGCATTTTTGCGCACCCTACCCTCTATGTAGAGCTCACCAATTTGATATTCTCTTTCCTATTTGAATTGCAGCAGCTAATGTGGCATCGCCTGAGAAAATTGGAAGCACCGAGTGGTCGACAGCCCAACCAGTCCGAAGTCCCTTTGGGAGGACCTTCATTCTCAAGAATTCACCCCAATACAGACTTTAAACAAATGGCCAGCACCTTCTCTGTGGTTGCAGCGCTCCTAGCCACAGTCACTTTTGCTGCGGCCTTCACCATTCCGGGAGGGTACAATAGTAATCCTGACGACAAAAATTTGGGTGTTGCAGTCCTCATAAAGGAGTTTGCGCTTAAGGTTTTTGTGCTTTCGGATACATTTGCAATGTGTAGTTCCATAATTGCTGTGTTCATTCTCATATGGGCAATAATTGGCGAGCCTGACATTTCGAGGACATTGGTCTTCCTTAGCCATGTTGTGCTCAAATGCTCTCTTTACGGAACATTGGTTGCTTTTATGAGTGGTCTTTATGTGGTGGTTGCAAAGGAGGCATTGTGGGTGGCCATCCTCGTGTGCGTTATGGGCACCATTGTCCCACTTGTGGTTAGCCAACGTGTGATTTTTAGCAGTGCCGCCCACCTTCGGTTAATTTGGGATTTCAAATCTTGGTTAATTTGGGATATGAGATAGGTCTCAATCATTACACAATCCTTTGATGGAAAAGTAATTTTAAGTGACTATCACAATGTGGAACAGATATCCTAATTTCTCCCGTTACAATAGGACTCACATGTAGAGCAAATAGTGCTCAAACTATAGTGGATGTCACACAAATACGTTGGCCATAGGAAATAATTCTCCCTTTGATGGTATATCACATAAAACTACAATATCTTCTACTTTTTCCTTCTTTCTCATTTTTCCGATTCAATTATCGATCATTTTGTCAAAATGAAATCTTTTTTTTACATGTACTTTTTCTTCAGCCTGCATTTTGAACTTGAACTACTCGTATGTGTGGAGACGTCAATTGCATTTACAATCATCACTTTCAATATCTAAGTAAATATGTTTTTAGTTACTCCCAATTCATGAGCTGTATGTTTTTTGACTTGTTCTTTCTTTAAACATTTTGCTTGAAGCCTCCATATTGTGTACCTACACCATGTGTCCATTTTGGCAACTAACAGTTCATACGTTCACATTTGGTGCCGACAGGTTTGAGGCCAAGAGCTTTTTAATTGATTTCATCCATAATAGACTCTTAACATGACACAAACGATAAAACTTTCTCACACATCATTCATAGCATTTTCTTTTTTCAGAAATTTAGTAAAAAGTCCATCATCTTAGATTAATTAAGTTTAAGTGACAACCTTTTTTTTTTTTTTGGGTCAAAACTCCAAGACTAGTGAAACTTGATCAGATCAACTCCCTATTTTTTAAAAGTTAAGTGAAATTTCACATAAATAGTTCAATTTTTCACAAAATAAATGTGAATTTCACATAACTTTTATAAGATATGGACTTTTCATTAAAATAAAATAAATTAAAAAAAAAATCGGTTGGACCTAATACAAAAAAAGGGTCTATTTTAGAGGACTTTCACTAAAACTCCCTTTTTTCCAACAAATATATGGTGTTGCAGGGATACTTCCCTTTTTTTTTTTAATGAGGACACTCTACCTTTCCACACTTAATATGGAGACTTATTAGTCTTCTTATGTGGAATTCGATTAAGGATCACATTTGCCGTGAGAATGTCATCCCCCACAAGTTGTATGGCACTCCGAGCTATTTAACATAGCATTTGCCATTTCCTTGAGGGTTCGATTTTTTCTCTCCACAAGACCATTTTGTTGTGGTGTATACGGCGCCGTTATTTGGTGATTTATGCCATTAAGTTCACAATATTCAGCTAATGGAGTTGAATCGTATTCAAATCCCCTATCCGACCTCACCATTTTGATTGTGTTTGAGAGTTGATTTTCAACTTCGGCCTAATATATCTTAAACATATCCGTGGTCTCATCTTTTGATTGTAATAAGTAAACATGGAAATATCTACTTTATCATCTATGAATGTAGCAAAACACTTTCTACCACCTCTTGTTGGAGTAATACTCGTGCCCAGAGAAATGAGATAATATCTGTTTTGCATGCATTAATTAGTATAATTAATAGCATGTGATAATTTGGGTAAGTTCCAGTTACCTCGACATGATAAGTGCTTGATAAAAGGGCATAGTTGGACAGATATGAAATGGGACCCACGGGAGGTTCGGATTAAATAAATTGAGTACTACCTCTAACTTAGGATTTAGAATCTATCTTATTTTCCACCTTTAATTAGATGGATTCGAAATCCAATGAGACCCAATATTATGTAAATGATCTATGAACCAAATGAAAAAATTACCGATAATCTTAGGGTGAAATCAAAATTCTAAGGTTTACAGTACATCCCCAAAAGCCAAACTAATTGAATATGAATGCCTTAAGGGTGATGATTGAATATAAGACCTGTGACATTACACTATTCTTAGCTTGTCTGCCTAACTCTCTGGTTGGAGTGTTTTTTCAAAGGGCTTTACTTTAAAAGGATCCTACTATAGCATAGCAATCCACGATTCGACACATCCCTAAGGAATAAATTGACCAAAACTTAGAATTAAATGTATACAAACAAGGATAATTAAATTTTGTACACCAAAAGATGCTATAACTATTTGATACTAGTATCATTATGATTCTAAGCAGCTCCGTTTCATCAATCTCTAAAATCTGGACTTGAGCTCACGGAGACTATAAATCAAGAACTTACAAACTTCAGATAGTGAAAAGATTTTTGCCAACTGGCCGGTATAGAAATCAGCAGGTTGTTACATGAGAAACTTACATAGCACTTGGCCTCATGAACAATAGGCTGGTGTGGCATAACAGCTATCTCGGCCCTCGTGAACGCGGTCGTGGTCGTGGTCGCTTGAAGCGCGACATATGTTAGCACTGTGGCAGTTTATGAAGTAGGAAAAATAGAACTCTTTAGCAATAATAGTTCCCCAAAATATAACACAAGCTGCGATTATAGAACAAGACATGGAAATACTGTCCGATACGATGAACCACCGGAAGTGTGAGCTTGATTGCAGGAGATCGAGCCAAACCTTGGTTGGGCCCAAGATTGTTGTTGTAGCCACCGGGCAATGTGAAGGCGGCGGCGAACTTAACGGCGACTCATTTGGTTTTAAGTTTGCATTATGGCCTTAATTGGCTTCTTTTTTATTTTCACATGGGGGAATTGCTTCTCCTACGATCCATGTATGTGAGAGGCTGAGTTGTCTCCAAATTTTGGATATATGTGTATCTACACAAACGAAAAAAGATGAATAAACAAATCCATACCCTTGAATATAATCATTTTGCCAAAAAAAATGAGCACGATATATAGATAGGCTTATAGGTCATGTATTTTCCAAGGTATTCTAGTAATTTTCATACTAGTAACATGTATAGTCCTAGCTTTTCTTTCTGCCTTTTGAGCATAGTGAATTTTTTTAGAAATTTGGGGTGATACCAATGTTGGTAATTTGCTCCTTATGACAAATTGGTTTGTGCGGAATAATACAGATTGATTGGAAAATATGAAGTGAACTTATATATATTGTGGTAGTTCACATTATGGAAATGGAATATGGGAGTAATAAAAAAAGGACAAATATATAATATAAAATAAACTTATATTAAGTCTTCCATTTTATTGATTTGGGTTAGAATCCATTTATTGATGAATTGATACATTGGGATTGCTTTACACATGCATATATTTACTTTCCCATTTAGGACACCAACATGAAGAGCATTCTTGCAAGTTTAAGTCTGGCTGTTCCCAGAATTTGGGCAGTATCGTATTATCTCTTTCACCATACCATATTGGTATGACCTCAGCTGGCTGCGACACGGAGCAGGGACTGGCCGAATATATCGAATATATATGCGATATATATATATATGTATATAAATGGCTGTATCTAATTAACTGACAAACTATCTTCTGGTCACTCAATGTTCAAGGGCAGCCATACTAGTAGACTGGGCCGGTCTGAGAATTTTTTATTTTTATTTTTTAATATATGTGAATTTTTAGTTCAAATGCAATCAGGAACGGAGCTTAGGAGCGACTTGTTGGAAATATTTCATCTTCTACAAAATTGTTGGAAATATTTCATTGATATAGTTGGAAACAGAAATAGATTCTGAATATAACTAATGAAAACAGTAAAATTACACATTGACAGAAATAGAAAAATAAACAGGAAAATTATCAAACCGAGGCCTGTGATTTTTATTCACAGTTTCCTTAAAACAGATTCGCCGCCTCACCGGATGTGCTTGAGGAAATCGTCGGCGTCTGTCTCCCAGGATACAGTGGCTTCTAGCAGTAGTACTTGCACTATATACAACTGCTCCGGCGAACCAACTATATTCTGTGACTCTCTCTCTGAAACTGGGATTGGAAGGAAGAATACTTTGAAGAACAGTATATGTCTCAACTGTATTGGATGTTGAAGATCTGTATAAACTGAAGGAGAGTTGGAATATATTTGTGTATTCATCATTGCAGAAATTCCAAAGGTTGTAACTACAACCTTTTGGAGTTCTGTAACTCTTCCAGAAATCCCAAAGGTTTCTGCAATGTTAAACATGTGCAGAAATCCCAAGGGTCTTTCATTGAAAAAACTAAACTTGAGAGGTTTAAAAAAAAATATTTTGTGCGGGCCGCACCCACGACCACGACCCGACTCGGCACGGCCGGCCGGACAGCGGCGGTGGCGCGCGCGTGTGTGGAGTAAACCCAAAGGGCCTTAGGTCCTCCCCCTTCCACAAAACTGGGTACCCCTTGGGGCCCAAACCCAAAACATGAAGTAGCCTTATAAATACACTAAAGGCTACTTCTAGTTTTCCTATGTGGGACAAGGCAAGTTGTGAACCTCTTTCATTTCAACAACTCCTTGTATGGGACAACCTTTAACTATTAATTTCTCATTCACCCATCAATAGTTTTGGACATGTGAATATCCAAACTTCATCTCCTTATGGAGGAGAACACAAATCCATAAGGATCCCATTTAAACTCTAAGTGGGTCCCACTTTTGTTAGCCCTTAAACATGGCCAAAACACATATTTATCCAACAATCCCCCACATGAATGAAATTAACCGAAACGATGTGAGACAGTAACTCGACAAGAGAGAGAGCACAACGGATCACTCCTGCAAAGGATAGGTAGCTTTTGGCTTTGAACCTTCCCTTGTGACAATCTATCAGATTTACTAGCTGACCAGTGAACGTATAGTCTTGAACTGATTGCCATTAGTGTAAACAACTGACAGACCTCACACAGGAGCTTTCCAAACATAGTTTAGTTCTTACACTTGTGTTCATTTTGGCCTTGAACACTCGCCTGGTTCAGTGAATGTTTATCAAAGAATTTCGCCTTTCTCAAATTCTTTTAGAAGCGGCCCCACTTCACATTCACATAGGTGACTATTTAGAGTATCCTACTATACTCCGCTTGGTTATATCAACGCACATAGTCATTAAAAGCTAAACTTACCCTCACACCAGCAGGTATCACTGTTGAATCATAGAAATGGGTAGAAGAAGATTTCTTCTCAGTGATTCTCTTAAGGTACATGAAATTAGGTTGTCCCTTTGAACCTAGATCTTGGGATCTCCAGTCAATTAGGTTGGGTTTCCATTCCATTCCCTTGTAACGTCATAGGCTTTAGTCCCATTCCTCTAGATGATTTATTAACTAACTCTCGATTTAACCCTTTGGTTAGCGGATCCGCAATATTGTCCTTTGACTTTACATAGTCAATTGTGACAATCCCACTTGAGAGTAGTTATTTAATGGTATTGTGTCTACGACGAATATGTCTAGACTTACCATTATACATATTACTTTGTGCCCTTCCAATAGCAGATTGGCTATCACAGTGTATGCAAATAGCTGGCACAGGTTTTGACCATCTAGGAATATCTTCTACAAAATAGCGAAGCCATTCAGCCTCTTCAGCTGCCTTGTCTAGCGCAATGAATTCAGATTCCATTGTCGATCTAGCAATGCAAATTTGTTTTGAAGATTTCCATGATACAGCTGCACCACCAAGTGTGAAAACATATCCACTTGTAGATTTTGAATTTTTCATATCGGATATCCAGTTGCATCACTGTATCCTTCCAATACAGCTGGATATCTCATGTAGTGCAATCCCTGATCACGTGTATATCGTACGTACCGCAGTACCCTTACTATCCCTTTCCAGTGTTCAGTACTAGGGTTACTAGTATATCTACTTAGTCTACTAACAGAATAAGCAATGTCAGGCCTTGTACAACTCATTAAGTACATCAAACTTCCTATCACTTGAGAATATTCTAGTTGAGAAACACTCTCACCAGTATTCTTAGATAGCTGTAGACTTAAGTCCACAGGCGTCCTGGCTATACTAGTATCAGACTTGTTGAACTTCTCTAGGATTTTGTCTACATAATGTGACTGTGACAGAACAAGTCCATTAGTATTTCTAGAGATCTTGATGCCCAATATAACATCAGTAAGTCCCATATCTTTCATGTCAAATTTAGAATTCAACATTTTCTTAGTGGATTTAATGATCTTATCATTACTACCCACTATGAGCATGTCATCAACATACAGACATAAGATGACATAGCCTTCAATTGTGTCTTTGACATAAACACATTTATCACACTCATTGATTTTAAACCCACTAGAGAGTATAGCTTGGTCAAATTTTTCATGCCATTGTTTTGGAGCTTGCTTTAAGCCATACAATAATTTGACAAGCTTACACACTTTATTTTCTTGCCCTGGAGCAGAAAATCCTTCAGGTTGTTCCATGTAGATTTCTTCAATCAAATCTCCATTAAGGAAGGCAGTCTTAACATCCATTTGATGTATTTTGAGACCTCGCAACGCTGCGATTGCAATAATCATACGAATGGATGTTATTCTCGTAACAGGAGAATACGTATCAAAGTAGTCTAGACCCTCCTTTTGTCTATACCCTTTGATGACAAGCCTTGCTTTATACTTATCAATAGTACCATCCGTCTTCATTTTCTTTTTAAAAATTCATTTGTAGCCCAATGGCTTACAACCAGGAGGAAGATCTACCAGTTCCCAAGTATGATTTTGTAGGACAGAATCAATTTCACTCTTGATCGCTTCTTTCCACAATGAATCATCTGGTGATCTAATAGCTTCATTATAACTTTGGGGCTCACTTTCTATAACATAAGTTAGAAAGTCTGGACCAAAAGATTTTGAGGTTCTAGCTCGTTTCCCACGTCTAGGCTCAATATCAACATTTTCTTCTTGGGTTTTACTAGTTTCCCCAACAGTCTCAAATGTGCGTTTTTTAGAACTATATTCCTCTTTACAAGGAAATATATTCTCAAAGAAAGACGCATTTCTAGACTCCATGATTGTGTTCTTGTGTATATCTGGGTTTTCAGATTTATGTACAAGAAATCGATACGCACTACTATTATGTGCATAGCCAATAAATAAACAATCAATAGTTTTTGGACCTATCCTTTCTTTCTTAGGAGTAGGTACAAGAACTTTTACAAGACACCCCCACATTCGTAAGAACTTGTAGGAAGGTTTTCGACCATTCCATTGTTCATACGGGGTTTGATCAACTTTCTTTCGAGGTACCTTATTTAAAATATAATTTGGGGAGAGAATTGCCTCCCCCCACAAGTTCTGTGGCAATCCAGAACTTATTAACATAGCATTCATCATTTCTTTTAAGGTACGATTTTTCCTTTCAGCAACTCCATTTGATGGAGGTGAATAAGGTGCAGTGGTTTGGTGAATAATTCCATTTTGTGCACAAAACTCACCATATGGTGCTACATATTCACCACCCCTATCACTTCTCAACACCTTAATCTTTTTACTTAGTTGATTCTCAACCTCTGTCTTGTATAGAATGAACTTATTCAAAGCTTCATCCTTACTTTTTAGCAAATACACATAACAGTATTTAGTGCACTCATCAACAAAAGTAATAAAATACTTATTACCACCTCTAGATTGAACCATTTTTAAATCACATACATCAGTGTGGATTAATTCCAGAGGTTCAGTGCTTCTTTCAATTGATTGAAATGAAGTCTTTGTTAACTTTGCTTCAACACAAGTTTCACATTTATAACTTGCATCAATATGAAAGTTTGGTATGTGGTCTAATTTAATTAATCTTCGCAAAGAATTAAAATTAACATGTCCTAGTCTACCATGCCACAAATTGGAAGACTCAAGCAAGTAAACAGAAGAGGTACTCATTTTATTAACCTTTGGGAATACAGTTACTACATTAAGTTTGAACATCCCATTACACATATACCCCTTCCCCACATACATTCCCGCTTTGTTCAACACCACCTTGTCTGACTCAAAGACCATTCGGAAGCCATGCTTGCTTAGGAGAGATCCGGATACCAAATTCTTGCGAATTTCCGGTACATAAAAGACATTGTTGAGAGTTAGCTCCTTTCCTAAAGTCATTTTCAGAATTATTTTTCCTTGCCCTTCAACATCTGACGAGGCAGAATTTCCCATATACATCTTCTCACCATTAGTAATTGGTTCGAAGGAAGTGAACATAGCTTTGTTGGAGCATATGTGGCGAGTAGCACCAGTGTCTATCCACCACTCCCTTGGGTTTGAATCCACCAAGTTCACTTCAGAGACCACAGCAGACAGATTAATGTCAGAGACATCCCTTGAGATATAATCTAACTCCGTCACATTTGCCTCTTGGACTTGACTGATCACAGTCTTTAAGTCCACCACTTCTAAGGACTCCCACAGTTCCTTAGCAGTGGTCTTGACCCTATACACATTATAGAGTGTATCGTCTAAGTCATTCAACACATTTTTTTGGCACAAAAATTCCGAGTGCTTCAAAGCATCAATAGCTAGCACAACCTCTTGATCTTGTTCATTTCTATTAAATTTATCGGGTTTCTCCCCGTGGTTCACATGAACCATTTGGATTGATGGAACCTTAACAATCATCGAACCAATCACCACCGTGTTGGTAGCACCATCGGTCGCAACAGAGTTTGCAGCAGTGTTCACATTCTGATTTTCCATTTATGAAATTATCACAAGAGAAAAGAAATTAAATAAAATATTTTCCTTTTAATTTTAACAGCAGCAGAATTTCTTTTCTCAAATAATTGTTAGAGAACGAATGAATTTTCAGATTGTGCTCGCATTATCCCAAGCAAAACGCGATTCTGCACACTCTTCGTCTAATGCAATTTTTCCTAATTCTGCACCGTTTGGCCAGAAAACGAGGATTACAGTAGCAGTTTTTTTGTAAAACTGTTTTCAAAAAATAATTTATTTTTCCAAATCCGAATCTGTCTTTGTTTTGTAAAATATATATAATCTGTTTTAAGATTGTTGGAAATATTTCATCTTCTACAAAATTGTTGGAATTATTTCATTGATATAGTTGAAAACAGAAACAGATTCTGAATATAACTAATGAAAACAGTAAAATTACACATTGACAGAAATAGAAAAATAAACAGGAAAATTATCAAACCGAGGCCTGTGATTTTTATTCACAGTTTCCTTAAAACAGATTCGCCGCCTCACCGGATGTGCTTGAGGAAATCGTCGGCGTCTGTCTCCCAGGATACAGCGGCTTCTAGCAGTAGTACTTGCACTATATACAACTGCTCCGGTGAACCAACTATATTTTGTGACTCTCTCTCTGAAACTGGGATTGGAAGGAAGAATACTTTGAAGAACAGTATATGTCTCAACTGTATTGGATGTTGAAGATCTGTATAAACTGAAGGAGAGTTGGATTATATTTGTGTATTCATCATTGCAGAAATTCCAAAGGTTGTAACTACAACCTTTTGGAGTTCTGTAACTCTTCCAGAAATCCCAAGAATGTTAAACATAGAAATCCCAAGGGTCTCTCATTGGAAAAACTAAACTTGAGGGGTCTAAAAAGAAATATTCTGTGCGGGCCGCACCCGCACCCACGACCCGACTTGGCACGGCCGGCCGATCGGACGGACAGCGGCGGCGGCGCGCGCGTGTGTGGAGTAAACCCAAAGGGCCTTAGGTCCTCCCCCTTCCACAAAACTGGGTACCCCTTGGGGCCCAAACCCAAAACATGAAGTAGCCTTATAAATACACTAAAGGCTACTTCTAGTTTTCCTATGTGGGACAAGGCAAGTTGTGAACCTCTTTCATTTCAACAACTCCTTGTATGGGGCAACCTTTAACTATTAATTTCTCATTCACCCATCAATAGTTTTGGACATGTGAATATCCAAACTTCATCTCCTTATGGAGGAGAACACAAATCCATAAGGACCCCACTTAAACTCTAAGTGGGTCCCACTTTTATTAGCCCTTAAACATGGCCAAAACACATATTTATCCAACACGACTGACATGCGCCATATCCCCCCAAGCATTTGAGAAATGGTATTGTGTCGGTGTGTTTAAATTTTTTTTAGAAATGTTGTCCCCTCAAATATTTATCAATGATGCGACTTATCCTAGCTAACTATTTTCTTTACAAGTAAAAATAATGAAAAATGTTATGCTTTCCAAGATCTGTACCCCAATTAGTTACCAATTGGCAATGGGCCCACATTATTCTATCTATTGAGGATTGTCTCACCGCCACATGTGTTTGGAACCAGTTGAAAACAAAATTTGAGAAGCATAACATTTCTTAAAAAACAAAAAAATTAACATAATGTACTAATATTTTTCCCCAGCCCTATAAACATTTGGTCTAGTACATTATTTTCTCATTTCTCACTTTAGGCTAACCCAAAATTGACTCAATGTCAGTATAAGTTTTACAAATTATCATATGCGTTCTGTTAGCATTTTGTGGGTTATGGGTCACCCACATAATCTTGGATCGGGTCCAACAGGCTTAGCTTAGGGTCCAAGAAATCCTATGTGGATTATAACTTGGAGTCCTAGGGCATGTATATGTGTGTGTATATATATATGTGTATAACACACACATAAAGACAACTCTTTACACACAACTAAAGAGTCTCCCTCTCTCTTTCTCTTCGGGTTACTTTCTCTCTCTAGCCAAATCACACTAGGGCTTGGGATTTAGCGCGTGAATACAAAGAGGGTGTCTCTAGTAGGCATTCTCACGACCCGTTCGAAGCACAAGAGCGTACACGGAAGCACTAAAGAGTAGCTGTTCGTGGGTATTATCGTCGGGCTCGTAACAACACCGCCAAGACAATCCGTGATCGGGTATATTCCGCAAGGTATGTCCTTTACCCGACCCGTATGCATGTGTGTATACATAATTTACATTGGTATCAGAGCCTATAGGTTGTTGATTCGTCCGTATTATGCCCAAAACAAATCTACCATTAAAGCTTGGTGAAGCTTTTAACATAAACTTGATAAAATCGAATTTGAAGTGGGTCTACATGAAAACTCCAATATAAGTCCGAATTTTTTATATGGTTGTGTCCCATATGGTCCATAGAGTCCCCCCCCGCAAAGTCCCATGCCTTGATTATCTCAAACGAGTGAGATATAGCAAACCCTAGATTCATTTTTGGGTTAAAAACGAAATTTTTTCATAACTTTGCTCTCTGTTTTCGGAAGATTTACTTATTTAATCGATCTATTTTTTGGTATGATCTTGTAGTACTCCATGAGAGCTTTCCAACGGTATAAAATTTGTAAGTTTTCGACAAAAAACGAGTGAGATATGAGCTTGCAAAGTAAGAGGGTTGAGCAGCCCCCAAAACCCAATTGGTTTTGTTTTGGGGAAGATGAACCAAAGTTTGGCCACGCCCACTCTCGCTGAGGAGAATGGGGCCCACTCGTCGGCCGGCGTTGGTCCGACGACCATGAGTCTGGAGAGTGGAGGTCCGTCTCTCGGCCCGGTCCTTAATATATATTTTTCATATTTTTATTGAAAACAGATTTAATTATTTAGTAATTAAAACAGTTTCTGTTAATTAAAAAAAATAAGTTTTTAATATTTTAAATCTGTTTTAATTGCTTTAAAATTCTGAAAATTTATGAAAAATTCAAATTTTATTTTTCCTATATTAAGGACACTGTGTGGGACTAGAAATAATTTTGTGATAAGTTATTTCATAGTTTTTGGTATTTTAGAGCATTACAGATGTGTTTTGTACGTATTTTTAATTGCTTAAAATATCCTAAACAAAATATTAATTTTTGTGATTAATATATAGTGTTTAGTACACTGTAAGGGACTCTAGGATAACTTTTGTGTAAATTATCGTGTATTTTTGTTATTTTAGAGCATATAATTTATGTTTTTTAGACATTTATTTAATTGCTTAAAATAACAAAAATGCATTATTAATTTTTGTAATTAATAAGGGACATTAAGGGCACTGTTTTGAGACCATATGAAATTTAGTAGGACCCGTAGATAATTTTTGGTAAATTATCCAAATCATCTTAATATTTTAGAGCATATAATTATGTGTTTTTGTACACGTATTAAAATTGCTTAAAATACTTTTATTGATTATTAATTTGTGGAATTAACACAATATGTTTAGTACACTATTTGCAATATGAAAAAAATTATTTAGTAAACTTTTTCATTTTTTTGGGATATATTTTAGAGCATATATTGTGTTATGTACACAATATTAATTGCTTAAAATATAGCAAATAAAGTTGTTAATTATTGAAATTAATAAACAGTGTTTTGTACTCTACTTGGGGACTGGAGAAAATCTTTAGTAAATTCTCTCATTTTTTATGGTATTTTAGAGCATAAAATTTATGCTTATGGGCATTATTTTAATTGCTTAAAATATCCAAAATGGATTGTTAATTTTTTTTGAAATTAATATAGGGTGTTTAGAATACCATATAAGACCACTGAAAATCCTTGGAGTACAAATTCCTCAAAAGTTTTGTATTTTTAGGAATTTAGTTGCTCATAGTTAATTTGTTTAACTAGATCAATTTATTTGTTCAAAATGCTTTTTGGGCTCCAATAATATTCTGGAAACTTTTATTTATAATAAAAATTTTGTTTTTTCAGTTATTTAAATTTTTCCATGAGGTTTTAAAATTATTGTGTTTAATTTAAAAGCCCTATTTAATAAGTTTTTTTAAATATTTGAGAGGTTTGGAAAGGCAAATTTAATGATTAGTTTATTTTTTTTGCATTAGAGGCTCGAATCATTGCACGTTTACTTAATGTTGTTTGTGATTGGATTACCATAAGACCTCGTGTCATCTCCCTTAAATGGAGAGATGGATGAGTCCATTTATTCTTGTAATAAAGACCGCATGAGTGCTTGTCGTGTGTGATTAATTAATTAATCTGGATTGAATGAATGGACGACTTAAATTGACAATTTATTTTGAGCTTATGTTGTCACGATGTATGTTCTAAGGTTGTTTTTGTATATATGTGAAAAACAAAGCATCCCTATTTTCTTATGGCTATAAATGTAAAGTGAGGATGAGAGTTTCTATTTTATGTTTTGGGAAAAGCCTATTTGTAAATGGATGAATTTTCTTTGTTTTCACAATATATGCATTAATTACTTTAGCGTGAGCTCTAGATTGTCAATTTGGGCCCACGCAGGGCCCATGCGCATTCATGTGTGTATGGCGCAATTAAATTATTATTGTGGATGATGGTAGATAAGTTTAGTACTATCTATGCATGTTTGTTTAAAAAAATCAGTTATAAAATTTTTTCTTGAGTTACAAGAGTAAAGTGATGACTACAAGCTTAGCGAATTTTCGATCTTGAAATTGTGATAAGGGAAAATATTTTGATAACTGGATTTTAAAACAAACATTTATAGAAAGATGTGCATCATAATAATGTCAACCTCTTGTGCATATTATTGAATGTAGAAATTGGCACTAAAAGTAACATATACGTTTGAATGAGCTAAGATCTCTTGGAGAACTTATCTCAATCAATGATCCAGCCAATTGATCCCATATTGGACCTAAGGCCCAATATTGCCAAAGGCCTATAGAATTTAATTCTAGTAAGACCCTCACACGCGCTCTATTTTGATAAAGTAGCATGTATGATGATATAATTGGGGAGTATAAGAACTATCCAATGACCTGTGAATGTGGAACCAGCTCGAATTTGTTTTTTGGAGCACATCCACTACTAGATTGAAGAATCTGGTAATGAAGTTTGAAGTAAGGAAAAATCCCAAACACTTGATGACCGAGAATCTAAAGTTGAAATTCAGTATGATTCAAGATCTATTAGGGACTACCTGTACTGGTGAACATCAGGTTCAGGCTGTGATATGTTTTCAGTCTGACTCATGGATACACATGAAATAGGTCATAACAGAGAACGAGATAATTAAGATTTGTTCTGATTATTCTCGTCATGTTTATCTGGCAGCAGACTGCCATAAGGGAGGCTGTATGCATGACCAGTATTTCCATAAGTGGAAGAATGCGCGAGGCTGGTGGGCCCATGTGCGTTAAGCAGGCTAAGAGGCAGGGTGGGACTACAATAGGATGGATATTATGTTACATAGTTTGTTTTTATTGGACATGGTTATTTACATAATAATTTCTTAAGAGTTAAAATGTTAACTCTACTTTCTCTATTTCTTAAGTTACTGAGTCATTTGTTGATTCTATGACTTGGCATGCTAAACTCAGATACGTAGAACAAGAAAATGATGACTCGATTAGCTCGTAGTGGCTTATGAGCTCACTTGCTAAAGTTGACCTGCCCACGTGTGAGTCTTGCCTAGGTGGCAAAGCATACCGAAAGCTTTTTCAAGTAAAGCTATAAGAGATAATCAACCTTTAGAGCTAGTTCACTCACACCTTGGACTTATGTTTGTAAAGGCATGTTATGGTAACTCCATTTTCCTTACCTTGTCATCTCACCACTATAAAACACTAGATTGCATCAAATGTTTTACAACTGAGAGGTTGAGAATAAGATTCGAGAAGACTTTTGAGTCATCTCGTACGCCATTATTTCTCTGATTAGTTCAGAGGAGCTGTGTTCGTTTCTCTGATTAGTTCAGAGGAACTGTGTTAGTTTCTCTGGTTAGTTCAGAAGAACTGTGTGAGGACAAAGGGGTACATATACAACTTTCTGTTCCGGGAAATTCTGCAATAAAATGTTATTGTAGAAGGGAGGAATAGAATACTTCTGGATAAGTCTGGATCATTGACGGTACAAGCTAACTTTCCAATTTTGGAAGGATGCACTCTTAGCTACTGCCCTCATACGCATAATCGTGCCTTTACAACCTGTTTTCCAAGCTTTACAGCCTGTTTGAAAATGTTTTCGCAGTATTGCTGTTGCTATAAGAATCTTGACCTCTATGAGTTAGAGAAATTGTAGACAACATACCATCTTTAAGCGAGGGTGGGGAGATATTGTGATTCCACATTCAGTAGTTGCTGAAAATGGTACTAGTCTGCAGTCGAGTGGGAGTACACCGCTAGACGCTAGTGGAAGTGTGCCAAACAGTGGGAGTGCACCACTGATTACTCAAGATTCTTAGATAGCACAGTGCAGTTGACGAGGATGAGTTCTCTATTGGCAATTTGAAATCTGCGGGACATATTTTCATGTGCGCGTTAGTAGATGATGTGGCGACAACTTCTTATGTAGAAGCGCACTTTGTTCATCTACTAAAGTTGAGTGAATAGTTGCTATGAAGGATGATATGATCTCTATGGACAAAGAATAGGGTCTAGGAGTCAGTTGATATTCCGTCCGAGTGTAAGACTAATGGAAACAAGTGGGTTTTCAAAGTTAGATTCTAGGCGGATGGTTCAGTTGACAAAGATAAAGGCGCACCTCATGGTGAGAGGTCAAACCCAAGAGTGGGTGTAGACCCTGAAGACAGAATCTCCTGAGTGGTGATATTTTGTTTTTATTCGCCTTATCTTAGTGATTGTCGCATATTTAGTTTTAGAACCCTTTTCAAATGGATGTTGATACTGCTTTTCTCAATGGAGAGCCAAACGAAGAGATCTACATGGATCAACCTATTAGTTTTACAACCGATGGGAATGAGCTAGAGTATGGCATCTTAATTGATCTATTTAAGATCTCTAGCAATTGTTTAGGCAATGGCACTTGAGGTTCATGATTTGATAGATCTCTTTCGTTGAGATGATTAAAGAAGACCAATGTGTGTACATTGAGCAGTCCATAAAAGGTGTTCTAATTCTTATATTGTATGACAACAATATTCTTTTTATTTAGATAAAAAGGTATGGGTGAAACCAACTGTGTGTTGGGGTTAGGATTGTGGGAGTCGTTCATAAACCTATTTTGTTCGTCTCTAGAGACTTACATAATAGAAGATTCTTGAACACTCTCGCATGCAGTATTCAAAACCCATAGACGCCCCAATTGAGAAAGGAATACCCTTGACCCTAGTTCAATGTCCAGAGAATGATGAAGAAGTAAATGTCCAAAGTGCCATAAGCATCTGCAATGGGAAGACTAACGAATACTATGTTGTATTCTTGTTCAGATATTTGCCATGCGGTTAGTTTAGTTAGTCGTTACAAGAGTAACCTTGGTCCAGTTCACTAGAGAGTAGTGAAGAGCTTTCTGCGATAGGTTCGCATGATTGTGGATCTCACCTTATGGATGGTAGAGTTTTTTGAAGTGATGAAGACGATGCGACGCTCATTGGTTCAGCGATAGAGACGAGCGCATGTCCATGTCTGTCTACGCATTCATATTAGTTGATGAAGCATTCGCTTGTTGTAGCAAGAAGCAGACATGCATCACCTTATCCATAATGGTAGCTCAGTATGTGGCTTGTTCTGCAGCCATTTAGGAGGCTGTGTGGTTAAAGAGGTTCTTACATAGCGTAAGCTTCTTGCCTTAGGGCGATGAAGCAGTGTTGGTCTATTGTGACGGCACGTCAGTTCTAGTTTATGCAAAGGACCATAAGAACCACGGGAAGTCCAAGCGCATAGAGATCCACCACCACTACATTCGAGATATGGTTGCACAAGGGGAGGTTGTTTTTATAGTACATCATAACTGGTGATATAAATGGCTGATCTTTTGGATCAAGCCAATTTCTAGAGATTCGTTCTTCTCCCACATTAGTTGTACGGGACTCCGTAGGTTCTGATATACTTTAACAACATTATTTTTTATATTATTAATACCATATATTTATTAGTATAATAAAATCAATGGTTTTCCAAATTCATTAGTTGTTAGTTGGATGGATGCACATTTTTTCTTTAAAGTGTCACCAGGCTTGAATCGACCTGCTCACACGAGTGATTCACCTTGGCGCCGAGATAGCGAAGTTGGACATGTGTGTCCATAGCGCTTAGATGGCGAGCAAGATGAGACATTTGTGTTCATGGTGCTTGGATAGCTAGCTAGGACATGTGTGTCTATAGCACTAGGAAAGCAGGCTAGAACACTTATATCTACGCGGTATAAGAACAGCGAGCTAGATATAAACCTTGATATCCTTATATGTCGCCTTAGCTTAGAGCTAAGATGAGACCTATGCTCGGTGCTTGGTCGAACATAGAGAGCACCCACTACTCTATGTAACCTGTTTATAGCCGAATATGAGTTTTCAGACGGACGCTGGTTGTAGCAACTGTGTTGAAAATGTCAGGTTAGACGTTTATGTAACGTCTAGACTAAAATTTGTATGGCGTTACTTTTACCATGAAGTGACATGCCCATTTATATGGAAGAACGCCATAGCATACATATCATACTGTATGTGCTATTTTGCGATCGTTTGTGGAGCAATGGATTAATCCCTATTTCATTACTGTGTGAGCCACGTAGTCTCCCTGTAACGGGGATTCCACACAAGTTACCTGATGACCTGAGACTATGTCACGAAGAGGACGCTTGATGACGCTACTTTAGCGTACCATCCTGGGACGAAGAGACAAGTACCGTCCTATGGGGCACGTCTAGGAAAGCGGTCTAGTTAGTTGGATTGACATTAGTAGGCAGGGAAGACTCTTCGATAACACACCATGTTTTGTGACTCATTAGCTGGCCAGCGACAATCGTATACGTATTGAGTGTCATGGGTACATTACATATTTGGGGGTGTAGCACTGCTTTCTGAGGGATTAAGAGTGCTAGATCCGGTGTGGTTGGACCTGTCTAGGTAAATACATGAGAAGCTTCTGAGTGATGCGTTTTGCTAGTTATGTGATTGACTTAGCATCTCAGCTCCTGTCGCTGTACGTTTCTTTTCGTGAGGTCGCACGTTCTATTTCCCGTATGAGGAGATGATGAAAGTTAGAATCTGAGAGATTTTGTTTTAGCACAAAGCCCTATGTGGGTGAGTGGGAGAGGTTAGCATTTTTGTGGGTTATGGGTCACCCACATAATCTTGGATCGGGCCCAACAGGCTTAGCTTAGGGTCCAAGAAATCCTATGTGGATTATAACTTGGAGTCTTAGGGCATGTATATGTGTGTGTATATATATATGTGTATAACACACACATAAAGACAACTCTCTACACACAACTAAAGAGTCTCCCTCTCTCTCTCTCTTTGGGTTACTTTCTCTCTCTAGCCAAATCACACTAGGGCTTGGGATTTAGCGCGTGGATACAAAGAGGGTGTCTCTAGTAGGCATTCTCACGACCCGTTCGAAGCACAAGAGCGTACACGGAAGCACTAAAGAGTAGCTGTTCGTGGGTATTATCGCCGGGCTCGTAACAACACCGCCAAGACGATCCGTGATCGGGTATATTCCGCAAGGTATGTCCTTTACCCGACCCGTATGCATGTGTGTATACATAATTTACACGTTCAAACTTTATTATAAAAAAAGAGAGTATTTTTGCTCACCCATTGCTCACTTAACGCTCTCATTGGCCAATGTAGTGGGACTTAGGATTTTACACCATTAATTAATTCTTATTTAATCATGGGTCCTACTACATTGGCCAATGGGAGAGTTGGATGAGTATTGAGTGAGCAATTTTTGGGTGAGCAAAAATGCATTCATCGAAAAAAAAAGTGACTATATATATATATATAAATAAACCAAAAATATGTATAAATATACCTAAAAAAATTTGTCATACCCCCATGTAGACCTTTGTACCAGCGGACCTAAGATTCGTAAACTTGGCACCACCAAGTGAAACTTCCTGGGTCCGCCCCCTGAACGTAGTCCATCCCACCCCCAAGTTTGAAATTTTTTTTAGTACGAATGAATTTTTAGCCCAAATATAGTCCAGCACACTCTAATAATAATTGTCTATATAATATTTTAGCCAAAGCTCATCCTAATATTTGATACAATACCTTATTCTGTTCATTTTCATTTCAGCCCAACCCAATTTAGTGTTCTAAATTTAAATTATAGTCCAACCCACATAAAATTTGACACTATAAATAATCGCCCATGTGATATTCTAACTCAAGACCACGCTAATATTTGACACCAAACTTTATTATGTCTATTCTCATTTCAACCTAACCTAATTTAGTCTTTCAAACAACACTATACTTTGTTGATTCAAATATTTTGTATTTATCCATCCTTGTACAATTGTCTTATTCTCCAATATATTTAAATAGACCCCATTTTTTTTCGAGGGCACCGTATAGTTTTCCTTAGCCCCCAAAATTAATTCCTGGCTCCGCCCCCAAGATTAATTCCTGGCTCCGCCCTTGCCAATGATGCGCATACGGGAGTGGCAGCCAACCATAATGAAACAAAAAAATATCACATATCTCCCATGAGGTGTGATCTTAATACATCTACCTCCCCCCATATTTCAGGAATTTCACTTACCAATTCCAAATCCAAAATGAGGTTTGATCTTAATCATTGATGCACATACACTTCAAAAATGGCGTCACAGGGACACGTTCGGGTGCGAGAGGGACACGTGTGGGGGGTGCAGCGGGGCAATTTTTGAAAAAAAAAAAGTTTAGAAACTAATTTTGATAAAATAGGGGTCTAAAAAACAAATAGTACAAAAATATCACAAACTTTGGGAGAAGAAAGGATCGACTCCACAAACAATCGATGCAGACGATCGACACAGCCATACAAGTTCGTCTCTTCTTCCTCGATGTCGTCTCTTCGATATCTTCTTCCCTTCCTTCTTTTTCTTCGCAGTCTTCTCTTCTTTTCTTTCCAACTTCTTAGCGTCGTCTTCTCTCTCTTTCTCTTTCTCTTGGTCAGTTAATTTTTTTTACTCTCTTCGCAGGTTCATCAGCTTTGCGGAGAGTTTTGAGGGTTTTTTTTTCTCTTATAAAAAAGGTAATGATATTGTAAGAAACTTCTCATATAAGAAAGTGTCTTATAACCCTTGGATGGAAAAGTAGCCATAAATACATCTCGAGATTCTTAGGAATCCTGCATGTGACTACTTTCTCATCCAAATTAATGTTATAAGATGCTTTCTCATATGAGAAGCTTCTTATAACATCATTACCTTATAAAAAAAAATGATGCATTCAAAAAAATAAATAAATAAAATCACAGGAGTGCTATCAAAAAATATTAGTTAATCAATTAGTGGGGTTTCTATATATATATATATATATATAATATAATATGTGTGTGGGTGTTGCTTTCTAAGCTAAATAGTGGGGTGGTCATTGAGTGGTACAAAAAAATATTACTTAGAGCAACTCCAATGGGGCTAGCCAAAAGTGCTAGGTAAAACTTAGTTTTGGCTCATCAAATAGTACAATGCCTAGGGTAGTTAATTAACCTTCTCCAACCACACTAGCAAAACCCACTAGCCATTTTATTTTGTTTTGAATTTTCTAAATTTATTGAAATAAAGAAAATTGAAAATTAACAAGTACTCCCGCCATATGTTGAAAATTTCAAGATTCCGGCCAAAATTTTAAAACTTGAAAATTCAAAAGTTCTCCCGCCATATGTTGAAAATATAAAGTTTACCGCCAAAATTGTATACCGGCAAAATTTCAAAATTCAAAGTTAATAAACCGCCTAATTTTCAAAATTCAAATTTCAAATTTGCAAAAATGAAATTAATAACCCGCCAAAATTTGAATTTTGACATTTTGAAATTAAAATTCAAAATTTTGGACAAATTTTTAAAATTTCAAAATCCCTCCAAATACATCTATAAATATGATCCATCTCACCTCTGTCTAAAACAATCTCTACATTTTCCATCAAACCCAAATCTAATATCTCTGTCTTTCATATCTTTTATGGCTCAATTTTCTTCCATTTTAAGAGATTGCTTTAGTGACTCAGATGATGATTTTGAGGCATTAGCAAATGTGGTGATCGAAGATGAGCAATTGGAGCGTCGAAGACGAACTACTCGTCGTGGCGGTTCTATTCCGGGCCATATTATCATCAATCGTGGCAGATTCGAAGGTCACCAAAGACTATATCAAGACTATTTTTCTAAAAATCCCGTTTATCCTAACCATCTGTTTCGACGGAGGTTTCGAATGAATCGTTCTCTTTTTTGTCAAATTGCCAATGAAGTAGAACGATACGACACATATTTTGTCCAAAGAAGATATGTTGTTGGTGTTCATGGATTGTCTTCTCTTCAGAAGATAACTGCTGCATTTAGAATGCTTGCTTATGGTACTCTAGCAGATTCTGTTGACGAATATGTACGGATTGGAGAAAGCACGACAATTGAGAGTCTAAGAAGATTTGTGCAATCAATTGTCACAGTGTTTGGAGACGAGTACTTAAGAGCACCTAACGCTAATAATGCACAACATGATTATTGAGGACGAAGGAGGTGCAGGGGATACTAACTTTGATGCAGTTGATGTAGATACCCCCGTATCAGTGACGCGAGATTCTACACAAGAGCTAACAGAATTTATTCGAAACCATCTCCGGATTAGAGATAGAGCAACTCATTCTCAACTTCAAGCAGATCTTGTCGAGCACTTGTGGCAACAACATGGCGAAGAATAGGGAAGTGTATTTATTAAAAGGCTAGTAAGAAAGTGTATTCATCAAAATGGCCAAGAGTACTAAAATGTATTCATTTAAATGATCCACTTGTAATGCAAAATACATTTTCTTACATATTTACTAAACATTAAAACCCCATACATGATAATTGCATAATTACTAAAATTAAAACCCCATACATGATAATTGGATAATTACTAAAATTAAAACCCTACACATTTTCTTGCATAATTACTATATATTAAAACCCCTCTTCACCATAATCTGTATCTTTATGTCGTTATAGTACTTGGCAGAGACTGGATCCATTGTAGTAGTGTTGATTTGCATTATGCGCTCCTCATACATACGCTCCTCAAGCTCTAGTTGTCTGTCATGTTGAGCTAATGCTCTTTCTCGTTGTGCAGCTTTGTCACGCTCTATTTCTACTTTTTGTAGTCTATATTGATCCAAAATCTGTGCTGATGAGGTCTCTTCAACTTCACTTGCTAACATGTTTTTTTTCTTTTGCTTTGCCGCCTTCCTACCCATTGGTCTTTCATGGTGAGTAGAGTCATCAATGTCGTCCCCTAAGTTAACTGATTGGGGAGTTGATGGAGAAGATGCAGCAGGACTCGCCCCGCTATGACTTTTTTGCTTCTTGTGGGACATGTTATCAGACCATTTGGGCTCATTCTTTAAGATTTCCCAACAGTGCTCATATGGACATTGTTTTCCAACTAATGAATTGTACAGTTGTCGTGCCTTGTCAAGCTATAAAAGGAAAAAATGAATCAATATTAAATATGTAGTTAAAACGAATGTAATTATACAAAATTCAATAATTTGTAGTTATCATGCCTCGTCAACCTTTCCTTCTTCAGTATCTCCGCTTTTGTTCATTGTGTCAACGTGACAGACATATCCAACAAATTTGGAACATTTTTTATTTATATCGGACCAACGATTCATGAGAGATGTTTGGGTACGCTGAGTACCTCCATGGGTTGTAAAATAATCATAGATTCTTTTCCAAAAGGAACCATGTTGTTGGTCATTTCCAGTGATTGCATCTTTGTTTGTGTTAAGCCAGCCAGACACAAGCAAAATGTCCTCTTGTCGAGTGAAATTTTTTGATCGTTGTGCTTTTCTCGACGTAGTACTACCTTCACTGGCTTTTTCAAATAACGTAGGATGATTGGTTTCATCGACTAGAACAAGCGTTTCTGGTGAGTCACTCGTTAAGAGATTGTAATAACTGTTGTATTGTGAATCCATCTACACAAGTGAATAATGGTTAATAAATATAAATTGATAAAAAAAAAAAAAAAAAAAAACAACATTCTAAAGTAAACCCAAAATCCTATAATTGGTAAAATAAAATAAAAAATTTAATAACTAAACAAGACATAAATTTAATAACAATAAATCTAAATAATTAGTTTGTATTTTATTTCAACTATTAATTTAATAGCAATAAATATAAATCATTAGTATGTATTTTATTTCAACTAAACTATTAAACAAAATATTTAAAATTCAAACTAATAAATCGTGATTCCAAAAAAAAAAAAAAAAAAAAAGCCCAAAGACCTAAATAAAGCCCAACTTAAATTAAAGGACAAAAAACACTAAACAAAACCCACCCAACCTCTTTATCTTCTTCTTCTTCTCACGTTAGATTTAGGGGGGCAGAAATTGGGGATGAATAGAGATAGTGAGGAGCAAAGATGCGAGATAGAGCAGCAAGAGATGAGAGATGAGGTATGTTAACAAGCCTACCTTCTACTTTATCTTCTTCCTCTTCGGTCAGTTTTATGAGAGAGAAAGGTGTCACGCCCCGACGTAGCATAAATAAGGAAAGCGTTTAATTTCCTTTATGGACCCGTAGGTCGCGACAGTTTGAAGGATCAATTCCGTCCAAAACGTCGAACAACAAAAACATAATAATCAGAGCAGAGCAATCAAGGCTTATAAAATTTTCTAACTTATTACATATGTAGACACCCCATTTTGACCTGCCAAAAAAAAAAAAAAAAAAAGAAATAACTGTCGCAGGGGGGGGCCCACCAGGCCCGCTAATCGAGAAAAGAGCTCCAGAATCCAAACAGGGACCCCAGAGGTCAAATCAAAGTCAAATACGGAGATGACAGCTCATCCACCGGAGTTCCAGAATTCGGGATCGTCTGATTACGATAATCGACGATATTTTCAACCGGAATCGAAGTTCAGCACAAAATTCAAGACTGGAACCAAGTTCGGGACAACCGAAGGTTGAATTTGATTACATCAGGGCAAAGCAGGAATCAATTCCAGCCTTTGGGACTTCAAATCATCAAATTTTGATAACCGATAGAGAATCAGGCTCCGATTTGAGTTTCGACGCCCAAACTCAAAGAAAAGGGACACGATTGTCAATCCAGAAACATCGAAAGTCCGACTGGGCATACCTGGATGGAAATACGGAGAAAAACAGAGGTTCAACGACTTGAATCAATCTAATCAGACAATCAGAGAAGAAACGACGTCCAACCGAAGTTTCAAGACTCAATTGGGAAAGACAAGGGCAAAACGGTCTTTTCTAAATCAGAGATTCTCAATCGAACCGTACCGATTCAAAGAGAACATCAATACGATTTCAAATCATATTGAATCAGGAAGATCGGACGGTTGGATCAAAAGATATTGACAGTCGCAGTTTAGACGATCTAGATCAGACGTCGACGGTCTGAAGAAAACGGAGTCGTTTCTGGGTTTCAAACGAATTCCGATCCAACCATACGAATTTGAGGAGGACGTTAAACTAAGCCCGGATCTTTTCGAATCATCCGAATCGGACGTCCGGATTGAAAAATATCAAAGATCGAAGTCCGGAACGATCAACGGCCCCGATCGAAGGTTGTACTACAATCTCGCGTTCCGCCTACATGGGAATAAATCCCATGTAGGGTTTTGGGAAAACTTTCTATAAATAGAAAGCTTCCCCACGCACAAAAGAGAAAAAAAGGGCAGCCTCCCATTAAGGCCCTGTTTGGTTGGAGGACAAACCTCCCAAAAACCCTTAGGTTATGTTTGGTTATAACCAAACACCACCATATAACCACCACTGCACCACCATGGCCTCCACCACCAAAAACCCATGACCACCACTCCATTACCCAACCCCCTTCACAAACCCAGCACCCAAAACTGCCCAGAAAGCCCAGAAAAGCAGTCTGAACCAAACAGAGCCTTGAATCTCCACAGATTCTGAAAACACAACCAAACAGAGCCTAAATTGGCTCTCTGAATCTCACCTCCCCATCCAATGGATTCCCCTGGACAAAACGGAGCCAACGCCGCCGGTCCAGCCACAAAAACCCCTCTACAGACGCCCCACACGCGGCCCAAACACACCACGCGCCGCCGCAGCACAGAAGCTGCTCCGGCAGACTTTCAGGCGACCCCCGACGGGAACCACCACCACCACCATGATCGTCTGGACCAGACGATCCAGATCCCGGCGGGCTAACCTCCAAAAACGACTGCACGCGCTACACGCGCCACCAAGACACCGTTCCGCCGCCCCACGCGCAGGTAACAGTCAGCGCTGAGTCAGCACTGACTCAGCGTTTGACCCTCCAATCACAAGCGGCCACGTGGCAACGACTGCTGAGTCAGCAGTACAGTCAGCTGCCACGCATACTGCCACGTCATTGCTGAGTCAGCATTGACCATCCAATCAACATCTGACACGTGTCACACAGTGCCACGTGTTATGCCACGTGTTATGCCACGTGTCATGAAACGTCAGCGCCAGGTCAAAGTTAAGTGACCAATCACTGACTGACACGTGGCATACTTGCCACGTGTCACGGCCACGTGTCACTGCCACGTCAGCATCCACCAACCAATCAGAATCTGACACGTGGCATTGACTGCCACGTCACCACGTTGACTTGTCACGTGTCTTTGCCACGTGTCACTGCTGCGTCAGCTTTGACCAGCCAATCAGAAGACGCCACGTGTCTTTGACTGACACGTGGCTTGCTGACGTGGCACTTGGGAGGGGGGGCCCACTTTTGGTTTTTTCCAATTTTCTCCACTCCGGGTCCAGATTTCAACGAACGGACACTTGTTCCTAGCTAATTTGACCGTTCCGGACGCACCGGTGACCTCAAAATTGGTCAAATCCAACTCTAAAGGACTGTTTGGCATTTTATATGTCTATTTCAAGCTCCCGGCCAGTTCTGACCCCGCGGGTCCCGCTCAACTCAGCCCGGACCCATTCCGGCCCGCCTTATGGCTATTCTGGCTCTTCCGGCCCTTCCGGACCCAACTATGACGTCCATTCAAGTCGATCTCGCATCGAAGTACGACTTAGGCCTCCTCGGGTTATTTCTGATACGTTTTCTCGGATTTCTTTCATTCTTTCTCAACAAAACACCGACTGGGCCTCAAATCCCCCCCCTTCTTCACAGGTAACTCCCTCAAACTCTTACACTTAGTGGTCTGGGGCTCCCTATAAATCCACATGGCCGGATATTCCGCCTTTTTCTTTTCTTTTATTTACTTATACACTTAGTGGTCTGGGGCTCCCTATAAATCCACATGGCCGGATATTCCGCCTTTTTCTTTTCTTTTATTTACTTATATGCTTTAGTGGTGTGGACTCCCTATAAATCCACTGGTCGGATATTCCGCCTCTTCTCTTGCCAGTCGGAAGGAGGCCTCGAACTCCACCCGATTTGGACTTTATATCCTGCGTCAGCCAGAAGGAGATCTTATGACCCACCTGGCTGAACTTTATCAAACTGTTATATCTTGCGCCAGTCGGAAGGAGGCCTCGAACTCCACCCGATTTGGACTTTATATCCTGCGTCAGCCAGAAGGAGATCTTATGACCCACCTGGCTGAACTTTATCAAACTGTTATATCTTGCGCCAGTCGGAAGGAGGCCTCGAACTCCACCCGATTGGACTTTATATCCTGCGTCAGCCAGAAGGAGATCTTATGACCCACCTGGCTGAACTTTATCAAACTGTTATATCTTGCGCCAGTCGGAAGGAGGCCTCGAACTCCACCCGATTCGGACTTTATATCCTGCGTCAGCCGGAAGGAGATCTTACGACCCACCCGGCTGAACTTTATCAAACTGTTATATCTTGCGCCAGTCGGAAGGAGGCCTCGAACTCCACCCGATTCGGACTTTATATCCTGCGTCAGCCGGAAGGAGATCTTATGACCCATCCGGCTGCACTTTATCTCTTGTTACAGATCTTCATTGATAAAATCAGGAAACACAAATAAATGATACTTCTTTTTCAAACTACTGGGCACCGACCCATACTTCCGGCACCTTTTCAAATCACAGGGCACCGACCCATACTTCCGGTATACATTTTTTCCACGGGGCACCGACCCGTACTTCCGGTAAAACTTTCACATCACCTTTTTTACATCACCGGGCACCGACCCGTACTTCCGGTACTTTTTCATTACTTGGGCACCGACCCGTACTTCCGGTAGAACTTTTTCTAAACCATTGGGCACCGACCCTTACTTTCGGTACACTCTTTTACACCACAGGGCACCGACCCGTACTTCCGGCATACTTTTTCAAATCACAGGGCACCGACCCATGCCTCCGGTAAAACCTTTTTCAAAACTACTGGGCACCGACCCGTACTTCCGGTACTTTGCTTGGAATCTGCAAACAGCACAGGTATGTCTTCACACTCTTAATGGGCACCGACCCTTACTTCCGGCACATAAAACAAAAATACAAAAAACTCATCGCACGGTTGATCTACTCCGACTTTAAATCAAAAACACTTTCTCAAAACTCACTACTTTCTCAAAGTTAAAGTCTAGGACTACACCGTACAAGTTAAAGTTCCTAGCTACGCCGACTTTACTCAAAACACTATTTTACACACTCACGGTCTAGATCGACCAAAATATTTACACACATACACAGCACAGAACTACGTACGGCCTGATTCTCGTGTCGAGATACGTATGCAACTCATACTTGGGTGCGGCCATAACTACATACCTTCAAACTATCTCATGTCAAGATATATACATACTTTCAAACTATCTCATGTCGAGATACGTACATACTTTCAAACTAAAACTAGTACATACTTTCAAAACTATCTCGTGTCGAGATACATAAATCGGCAACCGCGAGTCACAGATGCTCGCGTTTTTAATATCTTATATATATTTTACTACTTCTTACTTACGCCCCGTTACTATGAAAACCACTAAAACGGCAACCGTGTATCACGGATGTTCGAGGGTGCCTAATACCTTCCCTCGACATAATCGAGTCCCCGAACCCACTTTGAGAACTCTGGTTTCGCACGACTATCAAGAGTCACACTTTTAAAAGGGCCCTACTCTTCTTAAACTATTTTTCTCAAAAGTCAAAGATGACTACTCTAATTGTCTTTGCAGGGATCCTAACTCCCGATAAACGTTAGGTGGCGACTCTGAAACTTTTACTGGCCCTACTCCCACTTGTACATACTTTCACACATTTTCCTTTTGCGGCTTGGTTCGCTGCTTTGAGCCTTTTACTCTATTTTATTTCATTTCCTTTTAAAACAGTCGCGACCCACGAGGGGACCGCCCCCCACCTTCGGGGCGGGCGCGACAGCTGGCGACTCTGCTGGGGATTATCTTAAGAGGACTCAGGCCGTCACTTTGGTTGTTTTCATACTAATGGGGCATTTGTTTTATTAACGACTCTGTACTTCTATAATTCTTTTGCAGGTGACAAAACTTGTTTATACAGGTACCTGCAACTCATAAAAGAAACCATGAGGCCAATGCCAAACGAAACTGCAAGGCCAATGCCATACTTTACTATCATATATACTACACACTTGCATCAAGCATGACATAACCCGTTTCTGAAACTGAAACCTTTTAAGATTAGATAGGAGGATCAGTAAGTGGCATGGCCGTTGCGGTAGTACCGTCGGTACCAGCACCGAAAGTTCCTCCGCTCGAAACCACCAACCTGAGAAGGTGTTACGGCATCGGAGGTTTGAAGGTTCGGGAACCGGACCTAAATAAGTCTACATTAGATGTCAACCTCTCCACATAGTCACATTCTGCACATGTGCATTCAAAACTTTTCAAAATACGAAATGGTGCCGATAGGCTGTCCGATTCTTTTCTATCATCCCCTTATATAAACCAAGGGCGAAAAAACTTTTCAAAAAACATAATACAGCGCCGTTAGGCTGCCCAATTCTTTTCTATCCTCCCCTTATATAAACTGGGGACGGAAAACTTTTCAAAAACAATAAACGGAGCCGACGAGCTACCAGATCCTTCTCTGTCTTCCCCCTGTACTTTTACAAACAAGGGGGGAAAAAAACTTTTCAAACTTAAAACGGCGCCGAAAGGCTGTGCATTCTTACTCATCATATCCTTACATTTTAATAAGGATGGATACACTCTTTCAAATTCATAAAACGGCGCTGAAAGGCTAACCGATTCTTCTTTATCTTCCCCTTGCGCCTGTATATAGACCAGGGTTAGATAAATTTTTTTTAAAAAAAAAAAAAACTCATAAACGGCGCCGGAAGGCTGCCAGACTTTTTTCAAAGCTCATTCTCACCTTTCAAAAATAAAAATAAAACTCCCCAAGGACAAATCCACTTTTCAAAGACATTTGGTGACGCCGAAAGGCTATCCAAATGCATCTCATACCTTGGGAACACACATTATACTGGGACAGTACTCTCTCATCTCTAACGAGTCACTGGGAGAAGAATCCCCATTTCTTTTCTTTGAAGCGACTTACTAACTTCACGTCTACCTCTACTTCTTCTGACCTCCGCTGCAGGTACATTTTTGATAGAGGTCAACATGGAAAGCTTCTACACGTTCAGCATACTCCCGGCATCACCGACTTCTGATTGAGAAAGTCTGAATGGACAACCAGCCCAAACAACTCTGATTTTCAAATCCAACTTCCAAATCCAAACATTTAGCCTGAGCAGGGCAGATGACAAAATCCACAGAGGTCAAATCCGAGCAGTACCAGCGCATTCGCGATTGTTCGAACCTTCAAGCCGCTGAACCAATAGGCCTACTTCTACCCATATACATCCACAAGCTCTATCCATGCCCGAGACGACTCTCGTAAGAGACCCAATACTCGGCCCACTGTCTTGAAACATTACTCCTCATCATCTGCCATACAGGGGTAGTTTCTCCATACTATTGAATTTATGCTTTGTCTGCTTTGCATAAGCGCATACTTTCAAACAAAAAATAAAAACAAAACTCATTCTTTGCATCATTCAATAACTGTCATCTGCTCTCACTCCTTAAATCTCATGAGTATGTTGGATATGACTGTCTTACTACTTGTTGAATACGAATTAGACATTGTACTAGACTTCCGGACGTAACAAAGCTATGTTCGATTCTACCTGAAAGTACGATCAACACAAGGTCATGCCGACAAACGACTCAAGTTCACAAATCGGCCATTTCATCCTCTGACGATGCTCACATCATAACAAGAATCAGGTGACAAAAGCATACTTCTCTATGACAGCTTGATGTCATCTGAGGACATAAGAATGGAGCAGACAGCCGACGGGCATTCAAGAGCAGTCCTTGGTCCATTATCAGGATCATGACATACATAGACTAGGGCAATCTTTGCCCCCCGCATCTCAGCAAAAGAGGTCATCACGATCACTGCTGGCCCACATGGGGCCCCTCAATCCTAGTCAGGAATGTAAATGCTCATTCTCAGGATCTCTAACTTCAATGTTGCATATATGTGATCTCTGAACCCGACTTGACTTGTGTCAAAATGATTAGAGGCAATCATTTCAGCTATCTATACACCACTTTTCCTCGTTAGCCCACTTGAGCCATACGATGATTTCTTTTCAAACTTAAACCCCTGAGGATCACCCCCCTAAACTGGGGCAATGCCAAAAGGAAAAAGAAATAGAAAGCAAACAAAAAGAGAACTCATGCAAAGCTGGAGCACATCCACAAAAGATACAATCCGACTCGGATACATACTTCAAACTGGGGTAATTCTCCCCAATACATACTTTACTCAGCGATAACATACCCCACACTAGATTGGGATGAAGACAAAAACAAAAACAAAAAGAAAAAGAGAAAAATCAAAAGAAGGAAAGACGCGGGGCATAAGGTGATCTCAGGAATCTCAACCGACTTTTCAAAATATACTTTGAGCCTTCATGCGATCCTTTCATTTCTCAGCCCATGACCCTGGCCTACGTTACAACCCAGTAAAGTCCACTTTGATTGATACAAGCCTTGTTGGGTTCACAAGATCACATACTTGAATCATTCCAAACGACAGGAGTGCCACATACTTTCAAAATCATAAGATACACTGAAGCACAACGATCACATAACCGGATTCGGTGAAAACCCGTGAGGGCGCCGAAGGTAAAAATGGTTTCAGAGAGAATGAGAGCTCGAGAGAAATCAAATACTGAAAAATTGAGTCCTTCTGAAGGACGATCACTGGGGCACTGAGCCCACACAGTCAAATACTTTGTCTTCTAGTACTCAACAGGCGACAAGACGGTCAATATCCACTCACTCATGAGCATTCCTTCACAGATGATAGATTCATGCATCATACTCTTGTAAATACGTATACTTAGCATGACATAACTTTCAAAATGCATTCATATCTTTCAGCATAGCAGACAATGCATACTTTTATAGCAGGGGCAACTGGTTCCGACACTCCTCTCAAATAGCCCAAAAGCTCACCACTAACTGAGCCACGATATCAACCCTTGCTCAGACTCGCCAACTTCACATTGATCCATCTGCTCGGATCCACATATCAAACCGGTCTTCTCCTCGGTAGATTGTCAAGAAATCTATCCCTCGCTCAGGTCTAACCGTTCACGCTCAAAATCAGGAATCAGGTATAAGACCCCCGGCGGCGTCCTATCCACTATTCACTTTCGGCATCAGGTATAAGACCCTCCAACGGTATCCAACTTATATCGGTATCAAGCATCATGTATTTCTCTTACCCTCCCGCACTCTATAGCAATCACGCGCATCGCATTTTGTTATCCCCACCTTTTCATGGCGATCACGCATACCGCATTTCGCTAATTTCATCACTCTTCACAGCAATCACGCCCCATGTGGCATTTTGCTTCTCTTATCTCAAACTCTTCATAGCAATCACGCCCCATGTGGCATTTTGCTTCTCTTATCTCAAACTTTTTACAGCAATCACGCCCCACGTGGCATTTTGCTCTCGAATCTTTACAGCAATCACGCCCCATGTGGCATTTTGCTTCTCTTATCTCAAACTCTTTATAGCAATCACGCCTTACTCGGCATTTTGCTCTCTCATATCTTCAACAGTCACGCACATCGCATTCTGTTAGACCTTATCTCCACGGCAATTACCCGTATCGGACTTTGCTATTCTCATCTCTTATATTCAAGGCAATCACGCGAATCGCATTTTGCCACTCTATAACTTCACAGCAATCACGCCCCGACGCGGCACTTTGCTATCTTATCTCACAGCGATCACGCCCCGCGCGGCATTTCGCTGTCTCACATCCACAGCAATCACGCCCCAACGTGGCATTTTGCTCTCTCGTCTCACACTCTTATTCTATCGTAGTACGAACTACGCTCGGTCTGATTCTCCCGACGGGAGATACGTAGGCAGCTTTAAGAGCTCGACCATACCCTCACTTTATTACATTCTTGGTTAAAGTTCGAGATTACGCGATTACGCACTTCTTGACTACACCATCCCTCTTCTACTGAATTCTCACATGAATCCCCAACAGAGTCGTGCACCCATTCGGTAACGCTCTCAATCCCCAGCGGAGCAATTTGCCTACTCCGGCAATACTCTCAATCCCCAGATGCCTACATTGGCACCTCATACCCACTTGCCTACGATGGCATTTCACATTCACTTGCCTACGATGGCATTTCACATTCACTTGCCTACATTGGCACCTCATACTTACTTGCCTCTAATGGCATTTCACATTCACTCGCCTACGTTGGCACCTCATACTCACTTACCTACGATGGCATTTTACATTCACTTGCCTACATTGGCACCTCATACTTACCTGCCCACAATGGCATTTCACATTCACTCGTCTACGTTGGCACCTCATACTCACTTGCCTGCTTTGGCACGTCATTTACTTATTCTCGTCACTTAAAAGAAAAGGGTCAAAATGGGTTGTCTTTTCTTTGTCACGATTTGCTTTGCAAAACATGACAAAGAGGGGCAGCTGTAGACACCCCATTTTGACCTGCCAAAAAAAAAAAAAAAAAAAGAAATAACTGTCGCAGGGGGGGGCCCACCAGGCCCGCTAATCGAGAAAAGAGCTCCAGAATCCAAACAGGGACCCCAGAGGTCAAATCAAAGTCAAATACGGAGATGACAGCTCATCCACCGGAGTTCCAGAATTCGGGATCGTCTGATTACGATAATCGACGATATTTTCAACCGGAATCGAAGTTCAGCACAAAATTCAAGACTGGAACCAAGTTCGGGACAACCGAAGGTTGAATTTGATTACATCAGGGCAAAGCAGGAATCAATTCCAGCCTTTGGGACTTCAAATCATCAAATTTTGATAACCGATAGAGAATCAGGCTCCGATTTGAGTTTCGACGCCCAAACTCAAAGAAAAGGGACACGATTGTCAATCCAGAAACATCGAAAGTCCGACTGGGCATACCTGGATGGAAATACGGAGAAAAACAGAGGTTCAACGACTTGAATCAATCTAATCAGACAATCAGAGAAGAAATGACGTCCAACCGAAGTTTCAAGACTCAATTGGGAAAGACAAGGGCAAAACGGTCTTTTCTAAATCAGAGATTCTCAATCGAACCGTACCGATTCAAAGAGAACATCAATACGATTTCAAATCATATTGAATCAGGAAGATCGGACGGTTGGATCAAAAGATATTGACAGTCGCAGTTTAGACGATCTAGATCAGACGTCGACGGTCTGAAGAAAACGGAGTCGTTTCTGGGTTTCAAACGAATTCCGATCCAACCATACGAATTTGAGGAGGACGTTAAACTAAGCCCGGATCTTTTCGAATCATCCGAATCGGACGTCCGGATTGAAAAATATCAAAGATCGAAGTCCGGAACGATCAACGGCCCCGATCGAAGGTTGTACTACAATCTCGCGTTCCGCCTACATGGGAATAAATCCCATGTAGGGTTTTGGGAAAACTTTCTATAAATAGAAAGCTTCCCCACGCACAAAAGAGAAAAAAAGGGCAGCCTCCCATTAAGGCCCTGTTTGGTTGGAGGACAAACCTCCCAAAAACCCTTAGGTTATGTTTGGTTATAACCAAACACCACCATATAACCACCACTGCACCACCATGGCCTCCACCACCAAAAACCCATGACCACCACTCCATTACCCAACCCCCTTCACAAACCCAGCACCCAAAACTGCCCAGAAAGCCCAGAAAAGCAGTCTGAACCAAACAGAGCCTTGAATCTCCACAGATTCTGAAAACACAACCAAACAGAGCCTAAATTGGCTCTCTGAATCTCACCTCCCCATCCAATGGATTCCCCTGGACAAAACGGAGCCAACGCCGCCGGTCCAGCCACAAAAACCCCTCTACAGACGCCCCACGCGCGGCCCAAACACACCACGCGCCGCCGCAGCACAGAAGCTGCTCCGGCAGACTTTCAGGCGACCCCCGACGGGAACCACCACCACCACCATGATCGTCTGGACCAGACGATCCAGATCCCGGCGGGCTAACCTCCAAAAACGACTGCACGCGCTACACGCGCCACCAAGACACCGTTCCGCCGCCCCACGCGCAGGTAACAGTCAGCGCTGAGTCAGCACTGACTCAGCGTTTGACCCTCCAATCACAAGCGGCCACGTGGCAACGACTGCTGAGTCAGCAGTACAGTCAGCTGCCACGCATACTGCCACGTCATTGCTGAGTCAGCATTGACCATCCAATCAACATCTGACACGTGTCACACAGTGCCACGTGTTATGCCACGTGTTATGCCACGTGTCATGAAACGTCAGCGCCAGGTCAAAGTTAAGTGACCAATCACTGACTGACACGTGGCATACTTGCCACGTGTCACGGCCACGTGTCACTGCCACGTCAGCATCCACCAACCAATCAGAATCTGACACGTGGCATTGACTGCCACGTCACCACGTTGACTTGTCACATGTCTTTGCCACGTGTCACTGCTGCGTCAGCTTTGACCAGCCAATCAGAAGACGCCACGTGTCTTTGACTGACACGTGGCTTGCTGACGTGGCACTTGGGAGGGGGGGCCCACTTTTGGTTTTTTCCAATTTTCTCCACTCCGGGTCCAGATTTCAACGAACGGACACTTGTTCCTAGCTAATTTGACCGTTCCGGACGCACCGGTGACCTCAAAATTGGTCAAATCCAACTCTAAAGGACTGTTTGGCATTTTATATGTCTATTTCAAGCTCCCGGCCAGTTCTGACCCCGCGGGTCCCGCTCAACTCATCCCGGACCCATTCCGGCCCGCCTTATGGCTATTCTGGCTCTTCCGGCCCTTCCGGACCCAACTATGACGTCCATTCAAGTCGATCTCGCATCGAAGTACGACTTAGGCCTCCTCGGGTTATTTCTGATACGTTTTCTCGGATTTCTTTCATTCTTTCTCAACAAAACACCGACTGGGCCTCAAATCCCCCCCCTTCTTCACAGGTAACTCCCTCAAACTCTTACACTTAGTGGTCTGGGGCTCCCTATAAATCCACATGGCCGGATATTCCGCCTTTTTCTTTTCTTTTATTTACTTATACACTTAGTGGTCTGGGGCTCCCTATAAATCCACATGGCCGGATATTCCGCCTTTTTCTTTTCTTTTATTTACTTATATGCTTTAGTGGTGTGGACTCCCTATAAATCCACTGGTCGGATATTCCGCCTCTTCTCTTGCCAGTCGGAAGGAGGCCTCGAACTCCACCCGATTTGGACTTTATATCCTGCGTCAGCCAGAAGGAGATCTTATGACCCACCTGGCTGAACTTTATCAAACTGTTATATCTTGCGCCAGTCGGAAGGAGGCCTCGAACTCCACCCGATTTGGACTTTATATCCTGCGTCAGCCAGAAGGAGATCTTATGACCCACCTGGCTGAACTTTATCAAACTGTTATATCTTGCGCCAGTCGGAAGGAGGCCTCGAACTCCACCCGATTGGACTTTATATCCTGCGTCAGCCAGAAGGAGATCTTATGACCCACCTGGCTGAACTTTATCAAACTGTTATATCTTGCGCCAGTCGGAAGGAGGCCTCGAACTCCACCCGATTCGGACTTTATATCCTGCGTCAGCCGGAAGGAGATCTTACGACCCACCCGGCTGAACTTTATCAAACTGTTATATCTTGCGCCAGTCGGAAGGAGGCCTCGAACTCCACCCGATTTGGACTTTATATCCTGCGTCAGCCGGAAGGAGATCTTATGACCCATCCGGCTGCACTTTATCTCTTGTTACAGATCTTCATTGATAAAATCAGGAAACACAAATAAATGATACTTCTTTTTCAAACTACTGGGCACCGACCCATACTTCCGGCACCTTTTCAAATCACAGGGCACCGACCCATACTTCCGGTATACATTTTTTCCACGGGGCACCGACCCGTACTTCCGGTAAAACTTTCACATCACCTTTTTTACATCACCGGGCACCGACCCGTACTTCCGGTACTTTTTCATTACTTGGGCACCGACCCGTACTTCCGGTAGAACTTTTTCTAAACCATTGGGCACCGACCCTTACTTTCGGTACACTCTTTTACACCACAGGGCACCGACCCGTACTTCCGGCATACTTTTTTAAATCACAGGGCACCGACCCATGCCTCCGGTAAAACCTTTTTCAAAACTACTGGGCACCGACCCGTACTTCCGGTACTTTGCTTGGAATCTGCAAACAGCACAGGTATGTCTTCACACTCTTAATGGGCACCGACCCTTACTTCCGGCACATAAAACAAAAATACAAAAAACTCATCGCACGGTTGATCTACTCCGACTTTAAATCAAAAACACTTTCTCAAAACTCACTACTTTCTCAAAGTTAAAGTCTAGGACTACACCGTACAAGTTAAAGTTCCTAGCTACGCCGACTTTACTCAAAACACTATTTTACACACTCACTGTCTAGATCGACCAAAATATTTACACATATACACAGCACAGAACTACGTACGGCCTGATTCTCGTGTCGAGATACGTATGCAACTCATACTTGGGTGCGGCCATAACTACATACCTTCAAACTATCTCATGTCAAGATATATACATACTTTCAAACTATCTCATGTCGAGATACGTACATACTTTCAAACTAAAACTAGTACATACTTTCAAAACTATCTCGTGTCGAGATACATAAATCGGCAACCGCGAGTCACAGATGCTCGCGTTTTTAATATCTTATATATATTTTACTACTTCTTACTTACGCCCCGTTACTATGAAAACCACTAAAACGGCAACCGTGTATCACGGATGTTCGAGGGTGCCTAATACCTTCCCTCGACATAATCGAGTCCCCGAACCCACTTTGAGAACTCTGGTTTCGCACGACTATCAAGAGTCACACTTTTAAAAGGGCCCTACTCTTCTTAAACTATTTTTCTCAAAAGTCAAAGATGACTACTCTAATTGTCTTTGCAGGGATCCTAACTCCCGATAAACGTTAGGTGGCGACTCTGAAACTTTTACTGGCCCTACTCCCACTTGTACATACTTTCACACATTTTCCTTTTGCGGCTTGGTTCGCTGCTTTGAGCCTTTTACTCTATTTTATTTCATTTCCTTTTAAAACAGTCGCGACCCACGAGGGGACCGCCCCCCACCTTCGGGGCGGGCGCGACAACATATTACAGCACGGGGTCTCTAAAGACACAAATCGCCTTAAAACAAAATAATAACTAATGTCTATAACAGTCATCCTTATTACAAAATCAGTTCATCTTAAAGCATATGAAAGTAAATTCTGTTTCCAACAGTTGTTTCTCAATTTGCATAGTCGTAATGCTCAGCCTGATCATAACCTGAAAAACCTGAACACGAATGTCCAGGACGCATCAACGTTGTCAGCTTCAAGAAGCTGGTGAGTATTAAAAACATAACTTTGAATGTAAAACATACTCATTTACCTCTTTACATTTTTTCATTTAATTCAACAAGTTTGTATTAAAGCAAGGAGTTCATTTTAGGAAACAACCACAATATTATTTAGAATCCAAAGTCAATTTTACATGATTCAATCTATAACTCTTAAATTTTATGAAAAACTAAAAGATGGTAAAACTTAATTTCTTATATACTTTTTCATATGCACAAATTAGGCCTCAATACTTTAAACATAGTCTAATTACACCATAATCTTTCATTATTAACTAAGAAAACAGATTTTGGTTGAGATTAAAAAATCTTGATTTTCAAAGCTATGGAGTTTATACGTGGAATCAACCATGGTGATTTACAAAATTAACAAATACACAGCAACTAAACATGAAATTACATTCCAAGTGAGTTAGTAATACTCACTGTGATCAAGAATTGTGTGTTTGTTGAGAAAGAATAGGATATAGAAATTCCATCACAAGCTTGGCTATGGTGATTGAGTTCTCTCTTTCTATAATCTGAAACTATGAACTCTCAGCTCTCTCTTTTCTCTCTGTGTGTAAGTGTAATGCAGAGAATGTGTAGTGTCAAATTATGAGCTGTGTGTGTGTTTAAATAGAGTTACAAGAACTTGGTGCCCAAGTTCTTTCACCAAAGCTTAACCCACAAATTAAGCACACTAATCTCAAAGCACTATACAGATTAACAAGGTTAATACATTCTGAAATATACATACGTATAGAGTTTATACAACTCTCACATGGAGCCAAAGGCCAAGTAGGTGTATAGGGGGTCATCTACAGTGTGTTTGGGAAAATCAACTTTTGGCACACCCTTAGCACACACAAGATATACCTCTCCAAACAAAGCACAAGCCACTTGACTAGGAATCACTTAAGTTGTTTGGCAAAAGTAACTTATACCACTATTATTACACATACAACCAAGCATACCCAAACAAAGCCAAATCAATGATGAGTAGCATTAAATGAAAAAGCATAGGTCACTTCTTGATTGGTGGAGAATCCCATATTGTGGGAGTTCATTGCGGCGTGGACTGTTTTAAACGTAAACTGGTATTTTTGTGACGCGGTGTTCACCACAAAGATATAAAAATTTCATTTTAATGTAGGAAATGATTTTCCGGTTTTATAAAAATACTGATTGAGTTAAAAGCAAACATTTCCACCGTTTTGAAATATAGTTTTGAGATCTAACACAGGTGTTGCTAAATTTTATAAAATCGCAATTTGACCCCAATAAGAATTTCAATAGTAATTAAGTCAAGAATTAAGATTTAACATGTGAGAATTGGAACAACATTAAAAGCAGTCAATGTATAATAAATATGACAATGCAAAAATACAGATTAATTATAGAAATGTCAGATTAAAATTATATGCAAATGCAGGTTGTTACATCCTTCCTCCCTTAAACAAGATTTCGTCCCCGAAATCAAGACTAACTAGTCCTGAAATAACTCCGAGTACTTCTTCCTCATCTCAGCTTCAACTTCCCACGAGGCTTCGTTCTCGTCATGGTGATTCCACTGAACCTTCACCAACGGAATGTCCTTATTCCTCAACTTCTTGATACTCTGATCTAGAATTTTCACGGGTCTCTCCTTGTAAGAAACGTTATGACTCGTCTCAATATCATCATAACTAACCACATGCGAGGGGTCTCGTATGTACTTTCTCAGCATACTCACATGGAATATATTGTGAACCCCGGACATCTTCGGTGGTAGCGCCAGTCGATATGCTACTTTTCCAACACGATCCAAAATCTCAAACGGTCCAATGAAATGCGGGGCTAACTTCCCTCTCTTGAGACCGAAGCGTACTACTCCTCGAGTCGGTGATACCTTAAGAAGTACGTGATCTCCGATGCTAAACTCCAAATCTTTTCGGCGTCGATCGTCATAACTCTTATACCTGCTTTGAGCGGTTCTCATCCTTTCCTTGACCAAGGAAATCTTCTCGTTGGTTTCTCTAACCAAATCTGGTCCCAATAACTCGGTGTCCCCAACCTCTGCCCAACACAATGGAGAACGGCATGGTCGTCCGTACAATGCTTCGAACGGAGCCATCTCGATACTCGTGTGATAGTTGTTGTTGTAGGCAAATTCAACCAATGGCAAGTGTGTCTCCCAAGATTCCTCAAAATCGGTCACACAAGCCCTAAGCATATCCTCCATGATCTGGTTAACACGTTCAGTTTGCCCATCTGTCTGAGGGTGAAAAGCAGTACTCATCTTAAGCGAGGTTCCCATAGCTTCTTGCAGACTTTCCCAGAATCCAGAAGTGAAACGCGCGTCACGGTCTAACACAATTGACACAGGTGCACCGTGAAGTCACACAACTTGTTGTATGTACATCCGACTCATCTTTGCTATCGGGTATGCCATACTATAAGCGATGAAATGAGCAGATTTCATCAATCGATCCACGATTACCCAAACGGCTTCATGATTCTGCTGAGATCGAGGCAATCCTACTACAAAATCCATCATAATGTGCTCCCACTTCCAGCCTGGAATAGGTCGTAATAACCTGCATTTGCATTTAATTTTAATTTGACATTTTCATATTTAATCTGTATTTCTAGTCTTATTCAGTTTCTATTTCCCGTGTGTTAAACTTTAAATTCTTGTTTCAATTACTATTAAAATTCTTTTAGGGCCAAGTTGTAATTTTTACAAAGTTAGCAATACCTGTGTGGATTTCAAAATCTGTATTTCAAAAATGGTGGAAATATTTCCTTTTGACTCAATCAGTATTTTTATGAAACCAGGAAATCACTTCTTACACTAAAATGAATTTTCTGTATTTTTGTGGTGGACACCGCACCCCAAAAATACCAGTTTATGTTCAAAACTGTCCGCGCCGCATTAAACTTGCACAGTTTTGATTTGGACGTATAAGATTGAAGTGACTATACATCACTTTCCATTTATGGCAACTAATGATTGCCTTAGGCCTTGTTTGGCAATGCTAGTAGTGTGTGTATTCATTAGGCCATAAGCCAAATTCCCAAACAACACTATTTGACCCCTATAACCCTATGCTTGGCTCTTGGATAGCAGATGAGTTAATACTCATCTGTGTATATATCATACGTATGTATATATGCTGTTAATTTAGAGAGATTAAGGTTTTGTTAACTCAATTAGAGATTGCTAAGTGAGTCCTTATTCTTTCTTGGCCTCCAAGTTCATCAACTTGCTCCTTCTATATAACTCATACACACTACACTAACACACACATATTCTCACAATCTGTAAAACACAAAGAGAAAAGAGAAAGAGCACTGAGAGTTAATACAGAGAATTTCTGGAGAGAGAAACTTTACAAACTCCATAACCAAAGCTTGGAGTATTTTCTTTTTGTGCTTATCTTTCTCAACAAACACACATCTCCTTATCACAGTGAGTATTTCTAACTCACTAAGAATGTAATCTCATACTTACTTGCTGTGTATTGGTTTAATTTTGTCAACCTCCATTGGTGATTTTACGTATGAATTTCATAGCATGAAAACCATGAATTTCTAAACTCAATCAAAATTCGTTTTTAGAGATGAATATGGAAGATTATACATCCTACATGCCATGTTTGAAGTTATAGAGCCTAATTTGTTCATACCACAAAGTATATAAGAAAATAAGTTTTGACATATTTTAGTTTTTCATGAAATTGGAGAGTTGTAGTTTGAATCATGCTAAATTGTTAATGGATTCTTAATCCTTGTGGAAAAAGGAAGAGATCCATATATAACATGATATATATACTTATAGAATTGAAAATGGGTCAATTTGGACCCCTTAAGCTGAAACAGAGCAGTTTCTGCGAGGAAGATGAAGCCTCTGCTTCACCTCGCGCCACGATCGCGCGCGCGAGCGGACCGCGCGAGCGAGCTTTCGCGCGAGCGGCCCGCGCGCGCGATCCTTGTTTCCCCAGGCAGACAGAAGAGTTTATATATATATAAATGAAATTAGGCTGGTCGCGCGAGCGAGGGTCTCGCGAGAGACCTTTCGCGCGAGCGATCCGCGCGCGCGACCTTGGCTTTTTCAGGCAGACAGAAAAGTATATATATAAAAGAAAATTTGGGCATATCGCGCGAGCGGCCCGCGCGAGCGACCTTTCGCGCGAGCGGCCCGCGCGCGCGACTTCTGACAGTTTCTTATTTTGCTTGTTTTGTGATAAGGGACTGTTTGGCATGAAAATTTATATATTGTTAAGGTTCTGTTTGGGAAACTTAGTTAATCAGAACTCTATTGGTTATGTTTGAATGATTAAAACATTATATTATGACTTATCAATCCCCGTACGCGCGTTGTTTCTTTAATTCAGCGTGTTGCTGATGTTTAAGTACATATCATTCGTGTGGGGTCAGTGGTACATGCATGTGGGTGTTAGTCAGTGTGGAAAAGAGTAATGGTAGTGTGGAAAGAGTATGTGATTGAGTTTGTGTTGTGGTTGTGGTTGAGATTGTGTTTGTGGTTATGGTTGTGGTTGAGATTGTGGTTGTGGTTGTGGTGAGGGTATCTTTGAAATGCGACGGTGGCAAATATGGACACTCCCTGACGCCCATGGAAGCGTTAAAGTGTGTGACGCCGACTTGGACACTCACTGGCACCCATGGTAGTGCTAAAGTGTGGCCTACGGACACTCCCTGATACCCGAGTCTGGATACTGCGTGAGGTTGCTCCGGTATTTGCATGGCGGTTTAGGTATTCAAAGTGTGAGGCAATGGACACTCCCTGGTACCCCGGACCAAAGTGTGAGGCAAACTGGACACTCCCTGGCGCCCCGTTGCTAAAGTGTGTCTATCTGAGTGTTTCAAAGATACCAGGCGTAAGATAGTGGGCTGTTGTGTCTGTCGAGAGAAAAGAGTCGGCAAGATGAGTGTGGTGCATTGTCTCATTACACGAGTATCTGTTTTATGAATGAACGACTTTTAACATATTCCTTGTTGCTTTATAAAATAAATTCTTTCTACAGTTTAACTATTGATCTATACAAATTGAAAAATGAAAAAAGGTAAATGGGTATGTTTTACATTCAAAGCTATGTTTTTAATACTCACCAGCTTCTTGAAGCTGACGACGTTGATGCGTCCTGGACATTCGTGTCCAGGCTTTTCAGGTTATCACCAGGAGGAATCATACGACTATGCTAATTGAGAATGGCTGCTTTCGGAATGAGGAAACTGTTTACTTATTTTATGTTTTAAGTTTTAAACTGTTTGTGTTATAAGGATGACTGTAATAGACTTTAAGCTATTGTTTTGTTTCAAGGCGGTCTGTGCCTTTAGATGACCCGTGCTATAATACTTATTAAGTTAGAATAATTTGTAAGCTTTGATTGCTCTGCTCTGATTATTATGTTTTATTGTTCGACGTTTGGGACGGAATCGATCCTTCAAACTGTCGCGACCTACGGGTCCATAAAGGAAATTAAACGCTTTCCTTATTTATGCTACGTCGGGGCGTGACATAGGTAGTGGTTGCAACAATCCCGAGGGTCTCTGATGTTCGGCCTTGACTTGTTGACATGTCAAACACTTGGATACGAATTCGGCCACATCCTTCTTCATACCTTCCCACCAGAAATTTCTCTTCAAATCCTTGTACATTTTCGTCCCTCCTGGGTGAACTGTATATCTCGATCTATGTGTTTCTGTCAGAATATCGTTTCTCAAATTCCCACAGTCTGGTACACATAATCTATTTCTACATCGATATCCTCCATCGATTCCTACCTTCCATTCTGTGGAATCTTCCTCTGACATCTTCACGAACCATGTCTGAAACTTCTCATCTTCTTTCTGAGCTCCAATAATGCTGTCGATAAGAACAGGCTGTAGGATAAGACATCCGAACAATTGTCCTTCTCCTTCTTCAGTACTCTGTACATCGAACTCCGCCAATGTCTCCAACGCTCGCCACTCTCTAACCATTAAGGAGGTGATCGTCTCACGAGTCTATCGACTCAAAGCATCAGCGACCACATTAGCTTTTCCGGGGTGGTACTCTAACGTGAAGTCGTAATCTTTGATCAGCTCCATCCATCTGCGTTGCCTCATGTTCAACTCTTTCTGTGTGAACAAATATTTCAGGCTCTTGTGGTCGGAGAATAAATCAAACTTCTCACTGTAGAGATAGTGTCTCCGATTCTTGAGTGCGAAAACTACGGCCGCCAACTCCAAATCATGAATGGGATAGTTCAACTCATTCGGCTTCAGCTGTCTAGATCCATAGGCGATAACTCTGCCATCTTGCATAAGTACACACCCTAGTCCTTGATATGACGCGTCACTAAAGATAGTGAACTTCTCATCAGGCTTGGGTATTGCTAGTACCGGCGCGGTAGTGAGTCTCTCTTTCAACTCTAGAAAGGCATGCTCATGCTTCTCTGTCCACTCGAATTTCAAATTCTTCTTCGTCAACTCAGTCAATGGTGCAGCTATTTTGGAGAATCCTTCAACAAATCTTCTGTAATAGCCTGCGAGTCTAAGAAAACTTCTAACCTCTGTAGGGTTGCTCGGCCTAACCCAGTTGGACACAGCATCGGTCTTGGACGAATCCACAGAAATTCCTTGAGATGACACCTTATGTCCTAAAAATTTAACTTCTTGTAACTAGAACTCACACTTACTGAACTTGGCATACAAGTGGTGGTCCTTAAGCGTCTGCATCGCAATCCGTAGATGTTGTTCATGCTCTTCTCCCGACTTAGAATAGATCAAAATATCATCTATAAAGACGATGACAAACTGATCCAAACAAGGCTTGAACACTCTGTTCATCAGATCCATAAACACTACCGGGGCGTTTGTTATTCCAAACGGCATCACCAGAAATTCATAATGACCATATCGGGTTCTGAAAGCAGTCTTAGGTATGTCTTCCTTCCATACCCTTAACTGATGATATCCCGACCTTAGGTCTATCTTGGAAAATGTCATAGCTCCTTGTAGTTGATCAAACAAATCGTCAATCCGCGGTAAGGGATACTTGTTCTTGATAGTCACTCGGTTCAATTCTCTGTAATCGATACACAACCGGAGCGTTCCGTCATTCTTCTTTACAAATAACACCGGTACTCCCCAAGGCAATGTACTTGGACGTACAAAGCCTAGGTTCTCGAGCTCTTGAACTTGTTCCTTCAATTCCAACAGTTTGGTGGGGGCCATTCTGTAGGGAACCTTCGTGATCGGTACGGTACCCGGTATAAGCTCAATACAGAACTCTATACTTCTCTCGGGCGGCAAACCAGAAATGTCTTGAAATACTTCTTCGAAGTCCTTGACTACAGGTATAGACGATGCTGTCGCTTCTGTACTGACGACTTCGATGTTCGCTAAACATCTTCTGAGGAACATATCTCCCGAAGGGTTACATTGAAAATCAAAGGGTTGATTCTCGTTGTCGGGGAATGTAATTTTCTTCCTCGCACAATCCAACTGCACTTGATTCTGAGAGAGCCAATTCATTCCTAGGATTATGTCGAACTCCTTCATCGATAGGACAATCAACCTTGCAGGGATTTCACGATCTCCTAGCCGTAGAGGAAAATCCTTGCACACGTGTCCTAATCTGACTGCAGCTCCAAATGGCGAAGTAGCCCTCAAAGCTTTCTCTAAATGATGAGGTAAGATACCCAATCTCCGAATTGTATTAACAGATATGAACGAAAGAGCAGCACCCGTATCAAATAACACTTTAACATGGGAGTTAAACAGAGTTAATGTACCTTCCACTGCTTGCTGATCAGGTTGAGCTTCTCTATAATCTCCTTCTTCATACACAATTCCATCATATCCTGCTGCATCAGGGATAACAGTATTCAAGCGAGTCTGACCCTGTTGACCATAAGTCACCTGCTTAGGAGCAATGCAGAACCTGCTGATGTGACATGGTTCACCACAGTTGAAACAGACTATTCCTTGCTGAGCAGCACGCCTTGGTGCCTTGCAATCTCGAGCCAGATGACCAGGGTTGCCACAGTTGAAGCATTTTCCACCACTACTTCCTTCTCCTACTCGGGGTTGAGTCGGATATGTGATAGCTTGGGTCTTCTTGCTTCCGTCAAAATTCCTCTTCTGCCCTTGGGTACGATTTATTGGTGGTCTATTTCCAAAATTACCCCTTTGAGGCGGCCAGAATTCGAATTGCTTACGGTTCACTCGAGCGTCTTGTTCTAGATCAGTAGCCAAGCCAACCAATCCCTCAAACGACTTATCTAGGTGACCGAGAGTCAGGCGGAGAATTTGTGGGTGCCAGTCCTTGGTTATACTTTCGTATCTTCTTATCTTCAGTATCAACCAGGTGTGGAGCGAACCGAGACAGTCTCTCAAACTATGTGGTGTACTCTTGCACCGACTTGGTTCCTTGCGTCAGATCCATGAACTCCTTCTCTCTTCTGTGCCTCTCTGTAGCCGGGAAATACTTCTCCAAAAATTTACCTTTGAACGCAGTCCATGTCATTCCTGTAGCAACTGAGTTCCCAATAGTGGCTATCATCGAGTCCAACCAATCTGTGGCGGCGTCGGTCAATTGAAATGTAGCCAACCTCCTCTTGTCCATCTCGTTGCACTGGACAGCTTCGAACATGCGTTCCATCTATCTTAACCACTGTTCTGCTTTCCATGGTTCTGCAGTACCCGCAAACTGCTCGGGCCTTAGCGCACGGAATCTCTCCAACAGCTTAACTCCAATCTGGCGGTCTCGTCAGTTTTCATTCTGATTACTAACCCTTTCGAGACGTCTGACGAAAGCTTCAAACATTCCTGTGGGATCGGCAGCCTCAGGTGCTCCCTCGATCAAATTCGTGTTCCTCCTTAGTCCTCCAGCCATTCTATGCGTGATGATGATAGCAGAATGAGAAACATGCATGCAACAGTGCTATGAAGCAATTTAAATGACGACAACTTTCAAAAGAGTATATTTTATATATAACTTCTTGTCAAGTTGATACAAAAAGCGTGTATGATCAGGTCAATGCCTACCCTATCTATACGGGTTAGGACACACATGTCCATGCAAGAGTTAATGCCAAAATGGGGTTATTGCCCTATCTGCCAATGCATGTATTTACAGTTTGCAAAAAGAGGTAGAGCTAATAGTCAAAAGTAGTCAATATATACAAGGCGACATCTAAACGGTCAGTCATCGCCATAGGTAGCCATCAAAAGGTCAAGCGAGTCGGCCTGATGAAGTCGCTGAACATGAGAGGGACCTGCCCCAAAATTACAGCTATGCGAGGTCAACAACGAAGCAGGTCCAGGGGCATCTGCCTCTGGCAAAGCTAGCTCAAGTGCTAGTGCCTCCTCAAGGTCAATCGCGAGGTCGTCCCAACCTATGCCATCCTCCTCAGCGTCCTCGATAATAGGAGCAAGTACAACGTCACCGTCACCATCATCCTCAACAGCGGGGACGACTGGTGGAGGCATCTCGAGCTGTGCAAGGTGAGCCTGCACAACCTGAACCTCAAGGGGTAGATAGAAGGCATCGCTGTTAACCAAGCGAACCATCTCTACAAGCACTAAGCGCTGAATCTCTATAAAGTACAGGATCTCGAGGCGAGCACGGGACAAGTCGACCAGCCCTAACACATGAATCTAGTGCCAGAGGTCTAACTCGACGGTAGCAGCTGCACCCTGCCCAACAGTGGTAAAATAAAGTGTTGCTGAGGCCGGCACTATCACTCCTACAGTAACCCAATACCCTCCAAAAGCGTCGGATACAAAAAGGGGCTGAGCTGGATCCATACCTGAAAAAGGTACTAACTTAAATCAGGACAAAGATAATCTTAGGCGTTTGGGTAACTGAGTATATCCTCCCTGTCGTATCATCGGGGTGCAAAGCTTAAGCTAACAGATCGTGGAATCGGGTCTAAACTGGTAAACCCTAATCTGGCTAAACTATCTTGAGATAAATAATAACCTGGCTCTGATACCACTAAATCCTGTCACGCCCCGACGTAGCATAAATAAGGAAAGCGTTTAATTTCCTTTATGGATCCGTAGGTCGCGACAGTTTGAAGGATCAATTCCGTCCCAAACGTCAAACAACAAAAACATAATAATCAGAGCAGAGCAATCAAGGCTTATAAAATTTTCTAACTTATTACATATTACAGCACAGGGTCTCTAAAGGCACAAATCGCCTTAAAAAAATAATAACTAATGTCTATAACAGTCATCCTTATTACAAAATCAGTTCATCTTAAAGCATATGAAAGTAAATTCTGTTTTCAGCAGTTGTTTCTCAATTTGCATAGTCGTAATGCTCAGCCTGATCATAACCTGAAAAACTTGAACACGAATGTCCAGGACGCATCAACGTCGTCAGCTTCAAGAAGCTGGTGAGTATTAAAAACATAACTTTGAATGTAAAACATACTCATTTACCTCTTTACATTTTTTTCATTTAATTCAACAAGTTTGTATTAAAGCAAGGAGTTCATTTTAGGAAACAACCACAATATTATTTGAAAGGTGTAATTCACATATATGTGACCGTGTATGAGAACAATGCACCATCTCATCTTACCGACTCTTTTCTCTCGACAAAACCCAACAACCCACCATCACACACCAGTATCTTTGAAACACTCTGATAGCCATACTTTAGCACAAGGGTGCTAAGGAATGTCCAGTTTGCCTCACACTTTGGTCCGGGGTACCAGGGAGTGTCCAATGCCTCACACTTTGACTACCTAATCCGCCATGCAAATACCGGAGGAACCCTCACGCAGTATCCAGACTCGGGTATCAGGGAGTGTCCGTAGGCCACACTTTAGCACTACCATGGGTGCCAGGGAATGTCCAAGTTCGGCTTCACACACTTTGACACTACCATGGTCGTCAGGGAGTGTCCAGTTTTGCCACCGTCGCATTTCAAAGACACCCTCGCCGCAATCTCAATCACAACACACTTTGGTACTCAATTACCAGGGAGTGTCCACAACACAATCTCAACCGCACTCACTATGCCACACTGACCATTACTCTTTTCCGTACTGACCAACATTCACACTTACCATGCATGTACAACTGACTCCACATGTATGTCATGAAACTTTAAAACATGAGGCAATTCACTGATTTATACAAACGACGCACGTACGGGAATTAATAAGTCAAAATACAACGTTTCAATCGTTCAAACATAACCAATTAAGATTCTGATTTAATAAATTTCCCAAACAGTACTCCAATAGTATATAAATTTTATCACAAACAGTCCCTTAACACAAAACAAGCAAGACTAGAAACTGCCAGACGTCGCGCGTGCGGGCCGCTCGCGCAAAGGTCGCTCGCGCGGTCTGCCCATTTTTCCTTTTTCTTATATCAACTCTTCTGTCTGCCTGGGGACGCAAGGATCGCGCGCGCGGATCGCTCGCTCGGGTCGCTCGTGCAGTCTGCTCGCGCGATCTGCCTAATTTTCAATTTTCTTTTATAAAACCTTTTCTGTCTGCCAGGGAACACAAACCTCGAGCGCGCGAGCCACTCGCGCGAAGGGTCGCTCGCGCGGGTCGTTCGCGTGACTCTCGCTCACGCGATCGCACGCGCGAGATGAAGCTTCTGCTTCATCTTCTTCGTCAGAACTACTCTGTTTCAGTTTTAAGGGTCTAAACTGACCTATTTACAAATCCGGAAGCAAATAGGGCATGTAATATATGATTCTCTTTGGTTTTTCATGAGGATTTAGAATCCAAAGTCAATTTTACATGATTCAATCTATAACTCTTAAATTTTATGAAAAACTAAAAGATGGTAAAACTTAATTTCTTATATACTTTTTCATATGCACAAATTAGGCCTCAATACTTTAAACATAATCTAATTACACCATAATCTTTCGTTATTATCTAAGAAAACAGATTTTGGTTGAGATTGAAAAATCTTGATTTTCAAAGCTATGGAGTTTATACGTGAAATCAACCATGGTGATTTACAAAATTAACAAATACACAGTAACTAAACATGAAATTACATTCCAAGTGAGTTAGTAATACTCACTGTGATCAAGAATTGTGTGTTTGTTGAGAAAGAATAGGATATAGAAATTCCACCACAAGCTTGGCTATGGTGATTGAGTTCTCTCTTTATATAATCTGAAACTATGAACTCTCAGCTCTCTCTTTTCTCTTTGTGTGTAAGTGTTATGTAGATAATGTGTAGTGTTAAATTATGAGCTGTGTGTGTGTTTAAATAGAGTTACAAGAACTTGGTGCCCAAGTTCTTTCACCAAGGCTTAACCCACAAATTAAGCACACTAATCTCAAAGCAATATGCAGATTAACAAGGTTAATACATTCTGAAATATACATACGTATAGAGTTTATACAGCTCTCAGATGGAGCCAAAGGCCAAGTAGGTGTATAGGGGTCATCTAGAGTGTGTTTGGGAAAATCATCTTTTGGCACACCCTTAGCACACACAAGATATACCTCTCCAAACAAAGCACAAGCCACTTGACTAGGAATCACTTAAGTTGTTTGGCAAAAGTAACTTATACCACTATTATTACACATACAACCAAGCATACCCAAACAAAGCCAAATCAATGATGAGTAGTATTAAATGAAAAAGTATATGTCACTTCTTGATTGGTGGAGAATCCCATATTGTGGGAGTTCATTGCGGCGTGGACTGTTTTAAACGTAAACTGGTATTTTTGTAACGCGGTGTTCACCACAAAGATACAGAAAATTTATTTTAATGTAGGAAATGATTTTCCGGTTTTATAAAAATACTGATTGAGTTAAAAGCAAACATTTTCACCGTTTTGAAATACAGTTTTGAGATCTAACACAGGTGTTGCTAAATTTTATAAAATCACAGTTTGACCCCAATAAGAATTTCAATAGTAATTAAGTCAAGAATTAAGATTTAACATGTGAGAATTGAAACAACATTAAAAGCAGTCAATGTATAATAAATATTACAATGAAAAAATACAGATTAATTATGAAAATGTCAAATTAAAATTAAATGCAAATGCAGGTTGTTACAAAAGGGATGCTCAAAGTGACACAGAGAGGAGCAAGAGCTGAGATGTGGAGGAGCAAGAGATGAGAGATGAGGTATGTTTTATGGTTGATTTTATAGCAATAATCAGTTTTTAATTTTCAATTTGACTGTTCATGACCGTTGGAATCCACTCGTTGGAGACCAAACGGTCATGAACAGTCCTCCCGCCTCTTTATACCGAGCAGCTACCTCACTCTCCAATTCGGCTCTTCAATTTCAACTCTCCATTTGGCTTGTCAGTTGGAGCATCAAATTTTGACAATCACAAGCCAATTTGGTGGTTGGAAGAAATGGCTCACCATTTAGCTCGTTCGTTGGAATTGCTCTTAATGGGTTTCTAAGCTTGTGGTTGAGTAGACGTTATTGTAAAAAATATTACTCCCTCCGTCTCATATTGAGAGTCTATTTTGGGAATTCTAACTTATTAAGGGCACAACCTTGATTTTGGTGAGATTTTTAACTTTCCAATATTGCCCTTTTTGAAATTCAAAATTATAGTGTCACATCAAAAAAAAAAAAGAGGGAAGAGTTGGATATAATAGAGGATAAATTTGGAAAGTGTGCATTAAAGTACTTTGACTTTTCAAAGAGGACTCTTAAAATGGGACTTCAAAAAATGGTATCAAAGACTCTTTACATGGGACAGAGGGAGTAGTTATTGCTTGTTTGTTGCTATTAGGTTTTAATTAGAAAAAAATATTAAAAATAAGTATGTCTAGTGCTAGAATGGTTTATATATAGTAATATATGAAAATGTACATTTAATATTTTATATAAGTACCCTGCCGCACTCGCACTCGCACTCGCACTCTTAATTTTGAGAAAATTGCTAAACTCCCCGCACTCACATCCCAGCACCTGCATCCATGCTTCATAGACCTTAATACACCTACTTCCCTTTCATCTTTCAGGAATTTCATTTACCAACTCCAAGTCCAAATCGATACTGGTTCTATATTTTAAGTTTGGGTAAATATCACCTACCACCCATGAGGTTTGATCATATCTTACCTCACGTATCAGGAATTTCACCTACCTCCATTATTTTTGAATTTTAGTACTTCTCTTAAAGATCTTAATACACACATCACACCTCAGGTTTAAAGAATTACACTTACCTCCATTATTTTTTAATTTTAGTATTTCTTGGAAAATTTAAGAGAAATACTAAAACAAAACCTAAGAGTGAGGGAAGTTACCAGGAGAGAGATTGGAAAGAGTTGGGGAAGTCAACAAGAGAGAGATCGGAAAGAATAAGTGAAAGAGAAAAATGAAAGAGGAAAAAAGGAGAGAGGAGAGAGAGGTCATGAGAATAAAGAGAGAGCTCTTCTTTCTCACTACCAAAATTGACTAGCTCTCTAACCAATTAGAAAGACTCGTTTCCGGAGTGATTTAGAGAGCAAAATACAGGAACTTAAAGGCAAATCCAATTGAGGTACTTTTCAATGTTCTTTTTTGTTTGTTTGTTTGTTTGTGCAGTTAGAGAAGAAGAAGATGGACACTAAGCTCTACAAAGCATCAAGAGATGGAAACACTCAAACTCTTATCAATCTTCTTCAGAACTCTAATATAGATATTCTTAGCCAAACACACCAGAAAAACAATATAATTCACATAGCATCAAAATTTAATCACGAGTCCTTCATTTCTCAAGCTATTTATCAATACCCATTTCTTGTCCGGCAACAAAATTCAAAAGGCGACACTCCTCTCCACATTGCTTCCAGATTCGGCCACCTAAATGTTGTAAAACTCCTGATCGGCCGGAGCACTATCGGCCAGAGTAATACCCAAGTGTCTCTGTCCTCATCGGCCGGAGTTTCCTGGTCTAATCCTAACGGGTCGAATTTGGTGACTCTCGGTTCTCTGTCCTCATCGGCTGGAGTTACTGGATCTAGTCTTAACGGGTCGGATTCGGTGAGTCTTAGAGACATTGAAAGAGGCTTAGCTGAAGAACAGTTGTGGAAAGTCACGAATTTGGAGATGGACACTGCTCTGCACCAGGCTCTGAGGTATCGTCAGGAGGATGTGGCCGAGCATCTATTAGAAGTGGACCCTGAGTTGGCTTGCTCGGTCAACGCTGCTGGAGAGAGTCCTCTTTACTTGGCGGCCGAGTCTCGTTGCAACACAGTGATGAGAAAAATTTTGGAATCGGACTTGGACTTCAGTTTAGCCGGTCCCCACGGACAGAACCCCCTGCATCCTGCTACAAATTGTTCAAGTAAATATCTCTCACTCTCTCTCTCTCTCTCTCTCTCTCTCGTATATATACAGATGGGACGGGTCACCCTATACATGCGCGGGTCGGCAGGGCAAGTTTCTGGGTTATTAAGCGTAGCTCGTCCAGTACGCTATAGCAATACACATTAAAACTTGACTGTATATAAACACTAGTAATTTTAGAGTGGAATTAATATCCACCCTCACAATGTTTCCTTTTATTGATATCTTTGTCATTTCAAAAGAGATACAATTAGGATGTAACTATTGGGTAGATAATTAATTACACATACTAAAATACATATTTTTGTCCACCTAAACACACACCGTTTCTATTTTATTATAGATATATATATATATATATATATCATGTAACTGGATCTCTCTCTAAAATGGTGTTGTGGCAAACTAATCATCCTATCCACACCACAAGCCCCATAAGCGTTAATTGGCCACACCCAATAATCGAAAACCAGACCTTTGGTGACAATATCAAGTTCTACTGCTCGGCTACTTGGGAAGGGATGCCTTATCAATTTCTGTCATTCAAATGTGGACACTTAAATCCCATATGTTCTCGGACTATAGTGAAATTGTTAAAAGTTCTCTCAAAATTGATGAAAGTTTTAGAATTGGTCAAAAATTTTAACACATACACCATTACAATTGTGAGCTTAAACCTCTGTGTGTGGATAATGCTGTCATTTAACAACCTATGTGGGGATATTTTTAACACTTAATACCTTTGTAAGGTTAGTTTTGGGGTTAGCTACCATTTGGACAGTTAAATTCTCATATGTGAGGCTAATTTTAACACTTGATCCCCATGAGGGTTTATTTTGAGAGAAACCTTTAACAATTTTATTTTAGTCCGAAACCACAAGTGGGCTAACTGTCCACTTTTGAACCACAAGGGGTAGAGCGAAAATGTGCATAATCATAAGGGGGTAAAATGTTAGTGAAAATGTGCTAACCAAAGGAGTACCATTTTGTTATTACTCTCTACATCCACCGCTCTTGCACTCTCAATCTCTTTCTCAAAATACCAATTCATAAGCAAAGCTCTAAAACAATGCATTTTTAGCGACAAAATTCATCGCTAAAAGTCACATTTTTGTCGACTATATGTTTGGATTCCATAGGCAACACTGCTAGGGTTAGAATTAGACATAGTTTCCAAAAAAATTAATAAGTTGAAAGTTGTAAGTGAGTTGGGGTTCGTTGAGGTAGGTGTGTGTAGAGAATAAATTTTTTAAAATTCTTGTTATTATTATTTGTACTTTTTTTTAGAAAAATTTAAAATTCGTTTTATTCATTTTTTTCCCTGATTACATGGGGGAGGGGGAAGATTCGAACATAGAACCTAGATACATACAAGGACACTAAGTGGCAATCCTTTGCCACTTGGGCCATGGGTCCTTGTGTTAAAATTCATTTATTAACTTGTCTTTGTTTATCATTTTGTTTAAGGATTTAATTGTACTATGGATAATTCATTAAAAAGGTGGGTGTAAAAGTAAACTAGGTGGGTATAGGTGGAATTCCTCTTTTCTTTTTCCAACATAGTTGAAACCAAAGTCAATCCTTTACTTAACCGTCACAGTGTTAGTCATGCCATTTATGCCATCTCCAATTCAAATCCTTCTGTGAAACCCATATCAAATTCAAATTTGATTCAAAAACCTCAAAAATCTCTTCCAGTCATAAACTTATCTACACTAAATTGAATTTTACTCAAATTTAGATTCAAACTGAAATAGTACTACTGTTCAGTGACTCAAATTTTGATATGAGTTTGAGTAAAGATGAAGAGAGAGTAGGGTTTTTTTTTTTTTAAAACTCAAATTCAATTTGATATGAGTTTGAGCAAGTACTATTGAAAATAAAAAATAAAAAAATAAATAACAAATGAGCATTACTACTAGAGAGTTCCACATCAAAGGAAGCTTTTACTTAAATTTCTACTCAAATTTAAGTAAATGAGTAGGGATGGGAGATGATGGTCTATAGGCTATAGACAATAGCATAGCTGATGGGGTTGAAATTATGGCCAAGACGGCCTTGGTCACGTTTTAGGGATTGATTTCAGGGATAAGTATTTTTGTTAGGGGTGTACTCGGTCGGTTTCAGTCGGGGTTTTCACAAATATGGGACTGATAGGATAGTCGGGGTGTTGGGGCTAGCACCGAAACTAACCAACTCTCCTTCGATTTTGGTCGGTTTCTGTTCCTTCGGTTTCGGTCGGGGTAGTTCGGTTTCCATATACATACTACTCCAGCCACTAACTATAACTAAAAAGTCTAAATTGGGGGGGAGGGGGGGGGGGGGGGAATTGATCGAAAGAGTATAGATCTGAACAGTCAAAGACACAACAACTAGGCACAACTATATCATATTTTATATATATATATATATATATATATTTATAGATCTATATGAGATTATATATACATACACATACTCATCACGGATTTGAAAAAATGAAATGCAAAAGAGAAAGAGTGACAGAGGCGGAGGAGTGAGATCTAGAGAGAGAGAGAGAGAGATCGGGAGAGGGAGAGGGAGAGGGAGAGGGAGAGGGTGAGGGAGAGAGGGTTTACTTGTAATGGTGGTCCTTCGGCTTCGACGGAAAGAAGAGGTGAAATGAGGCGTAGCTGCAGTGAGTGGTGGCCGGAAATGGCTTCAGCCTCTTTATGTGATGGTCTGGAGTGGTGGTGCTGGCCGATCGAGAGTGCATATGGTGGTGGTTGTGGGTCATGAGTGTAGGTGGCGGTAGGGTGGAGGAGTGAGTGTTGAAGGCTTGGAGCCGTGGATGAGTAGTGGTCCTGGTGGAGGAGGGGGCTAGAGGATTGGAGTGGAGGCACCGTTCGTGAATAGAGAGAGAGAGAGAGGGCTTATTTGTTATGGTGGTCCTTCGGCTTCGATAGAAAAAAGAGGTGAAATGAGGAGTAGCTGCAGTGAGTGGTGGCCGGAAAGGGCTTCAGCCTCTTCATGTGATGGCCTTGAGTGGTGGTGCTGGATGATCGAGAGTGCTTATGGTGGTGGTTGTGGGTCATGAGTGTAGGTGGCGGTAGGGTGGAGGAGTGAGTGTTGAAGGCTCGGAGCCGTGGATGAGTGGTGGTCCTGGTGGAGGAGGGGGCTGGAAGACTGGAGTGGAGGCGCTGTTTGTGAAGAGAGAGAGGGAGTGAGAGAGAGAGAGAGGGGATGAAAATGATTAGGTTTAGGTTTAGGTCTTGTTGGGAAGTATTTATATGACCCTTTAACACGGTCGGTTGCGGTCCAATGAAAGTAAGCACCGCGCGCCAAACCGAAGCTGCGATTTTCCTTTCTATAGAACCGACCACCGACTAATACACCGAAAATTTCGATTTGGCTCGGTCAGTTCCAATCGGTCGGTTCGGTTCGGTTCTATGTTTTTTTTAGCACCCCTAATTTCCACCACCAAAATTTTGCAAACAAAAGAATTGAACACAGAATCTTTATTCCCAGTTTAGCACAAATGAAATTTAAATAATAATAATAGTAATAATAATAATAATAATAATAGTATCATGTGCGACTCTAAACCAATCACGTGCATTATTCTAGCTGAGTAATATTAAGTCACAAATGAGTGACAAAGAGATGCTCACAAAATTAGAGTCACAAAGAGATGCTCACAAAAGGATCATTTTGTGAGTATCTCTCCTTTTGTGAACATCTCTTTGTGACTCTTTTGTGACTTAAGCCACTCTCCTCTATGACTCAAGTCAAATGCAGAGTAACTGATTCCAAGCAAGCTTCTTTCTTTCTTAATTTCTTTTTATTTTTATTTATTATCAAATTGATGTCCCGTCACCCATTCTTTTTATGATGCATTAAAGTTTCTCAGAGCATTACTTCACTACATTTAACTTGAATGCATTTTGTACTGCATTTTGTACCGGTTCAAGATAGAAATTATACGGTAATGAAGAGATCGCAATAACCGTTACACGGTATGACAGTCACGTAGAATAATTACTTATTCCAAGAAGGATATTGAGAACTTTTCTCTGTTTTTCCTCCCCTCACTTATCCTTTTTCTTCCTTCTTCATGGATTTTTTCTTAGCAACGAGTGTTAGGCTTCTATTGGGAAAAAGACCCGAGCTGATTGCACAACCAGACCAACATGGCAAGACAGCTTTACACTACGCAACAGAGGCATATCGACTAGAAATGATAAAATTGTTATTGGAAATAGACCCTTCCTCTGCTTTCATACCAGACTCCGAAGGCCTAGCTCCTCTTCTCAGAGCCTCGAGCATGGGTTGGCGTCAAGGCCTTCAAGCAATACTCGAAAAGTGTCCAGAATCAATCGAGATTCGTGATCAAAAGGGCCGAAACGCTCTTCACCTAATGAAAATGACTATTAATTATCCATTCGGAAAGAATTTTTTGGATATTCTAGAGTTGAAGGAGCTGATAAATGAGCGGGATAATGAAGGGAACACAGCTTTGCTTCTTGCGCTTAAGAACAACGACCATATGAAGGTGAGGGTATTGTTGGGTACCAACCTTGTTGATGTGAGGGCTGTTAACAAGAAAGGACTTTCAGCTTTAGATATATGTGAACATGGTTGGGAGCTTTCATACAAGCAGGTACTCTTTTTTATTTTTTTTAATTAAACAATTTGATGGTATCATGTAGAAATCCAAGTCACTTCAATGGGTGGACCTTCTCAAATCTGCATAGTAACCCCATTTTGGAATTTTTTTTTCAAAATCATTCATTTCCGATCAGTGCCATCTAAAACACACCCCTAGTCTTTTGTAATTGAATTTTATTAAGTAAAAAATTTCCTGAAAGGGTGCAATATTGTCCCAGTAGTCCCTTTTGGTTCACCATATAGTATACTAATTATTGCAAAATCATGGGGTGGGCTTATACTAATGAGTGCATTTTTGCTCACCCTACCCTCTATATCGACCCATCTTCTAGATGTGCCTATTTATAGCTCACCAATTTGATATTCTCTTTCCTATTTGAATTGCAGCAGCTAATGTGGCATCGCCTGAGAAAATTGGAAGCACCGAGTGGTCGACAGCCCAACCAGTCCGAAGTACCTTTGGGAGGACCTTCATTCGCAAGAATTCACCCCAATACAGACTTTAAACAAATGGCCAGCACCTTCTCTGTGGTTGCAGCGCTCCTAGCCACAGTCACTTTTGCTGCGGCCTTCACCATTCCGGGAGGGTATAATAGTAATCATGACGACAAAAATTTGGGTGTCGCAGTCCTCATAAAGGAGTTCGCGCTTAAGGTTTTTGTGCTTTCGGATACATTTGCAATGTGTAGTTCCATAATTGCTGTGTTCATTCTCATATGGGCAATAATTGGCGAGCCTGACCTTTCGAGGACATTGGTCTTCATTGGCCATGTTGTGCTCAAATGCTCTCTTTACGGAACATTGATTGCTTTTATGAGTGGTCTTTATGTGGTGGTTGCAAAGGAGGCGTTGTGGGTGGCCATCGTTGTGTGCATTATGGGCACCATTGTCCCACTTGTGGTTAGCCAACTTGTGATTTTTAGCAGTGCCTCCTACCTTTGGCTAATTTGGGATTTCAAATCTTGGCTAATTTGGGATATCAGATAGGTCTCAATCATTATACAATCCTTTGATGGAAAGTTATTTTTACGTGACTGTCACATTGTGGGACAGATGTCATGATTTCTCCTGTTACTATAGGACTCACATGTAGAAGCAAATAGTGCTCAAACTCTAGTGGATGTCACACAAATACGTTGGTCACAGGAAATAATTCTCCCTTTGATGGTATTTCACATAAAACTACAATATCTTCAACTTTTTCCTTCTTTCTCTTTTTTTTGGATTCAATTATCGATCATTTTGTCAAAATGAAATCTTGTTTTTTACATGTATTTTTTTTTTTTTTTTCCAGCCTGCATGTTGAACTTGAACTACTCGTATGTGTGGAGACGGCAATTGCATTTACAATCATCACTTTCAATATCTAACTAAATATTTTTGAGTTACTCCCAATTCATGAGCTGTATGTTTTTTGACTTGTTCTTTCTTTAAACATTTTGCTTGAAGCCTCCATATATATATATATTGTACGTACCTATACCCTGTGTCCATTTTGGCTACTAACAGTTCATACATTTGGATTAGAGCCGACAGGTTTGAGGCCAAGAGCTTTTTAATTGATTTCATCCATAATACTCTTAACAAGACACATAAACGATAAAAATTTCTCACACATCAGTCATAATATTTTTTTTTTTCAGAAATTTAGTAAAAAGTCCATCATCTTTGATTAAGTACTTAAATTTAAAGGACAATCCGTTTTTTTTTTTTTTGGTCAACTCCCTATGTTTTAAAAGTTAAGTGAAATTTCACATAACTAGTTCAATTGTTCACAAAATAAATGTGAATTTCACATAACTTTTATAAGATATGGACATTTTGCTAAAAATTAAACAAAAAAAAAAATATTTTGTTGGACCTAATACAAAAAAAAATAAATGAGATATATTTGAGAGGACTCCTTTTTTTTTTCCCCCACAAATATATGGTGTTGCAGGGACACTTCCCCTTTTTATGTTTGATGGTCCAGTTTTGACAAAATTCCACTGAATGTGCAAGAAATTGACTGATCTAGCTAGTGTGACAAACTTTCCATTAGGTAATGAAATGGACTAGTCAAACTCAATAGGAAGCCTCCAAGTTATAAACATGGATACTTGTGTATTAGAAGCTTAGAATATCATTCTTGAGAGGCACAATTAAGGAGAAAATGATTAGGGACTATTGCAATTTTTTCAAGCACTTACAGAACTTTCCAAATAACAATTTAGGAAAAACTGTATCCGTGGACTAACTATTAATAAGAAGAAGTAGAGGTAAACCTAAAAGCAATTAATAATTGGGAAATTATTCTGACCTCTTGAGGTAAGGTCACAATACAGGGACTCTATCGTGGTTTGCATAATTACACACACCTTCTCTATTAGAGATAGAAACCTAACAAAGTTAATGGTCCAGTCAAATTTGTCTAGATACTCCTATAATAAAATATAACTTATTATTTAAAAAAAAAAATCAACACATTATTAGTGACCAAATTTACCATTTGGAAGAAAACAATTTGGGATAAATTACCTTTTACCCCCCGTGATTTGCCCCTGTAACACTTTACCCCTATAGTATATAACTTAACAAATTACCCCCTAAACTCATGAGCTAACTGCAACTGTTAGAAATTCTGTCCAAACTAACGGAGCCAAAGCTAATTGGCTTGGAGAGAATATTGCCGCCTATTTATTCTGCAAGATTGACCAAACTGCCCTTATTTCTTCACGTTTAATATATCTCCTATTACATACACACATGAAACATGGTTGGAAAAACATGACAGCAAAAAAAATTGACAAATTTTTCCAACAAAAGCATTAATGATACCAACTTTTCAACCAAAGCATTAAATGACAACAAATTTTCAACCAAAACATTAACTTTCAACACTGGCAAAAGGAGTATGAAATGGTCAACACAAACACAATTCTGCACAAAATAATTTGCTCCGACAAACTAGAGACATTCAGCAAAAAAACCCAAGAACCATTTAACATTCAGCAGCAAACTTTCAGCAAAACAAACAAAAAAACCCCCAAAACCCATAAACCATTTCATATTCTGCAACAAAATCTTGCCCCTTCCTCTGTCACAGTTCGGTCCCACAATAGCAGAACCAAAGTCCGTGGCACGCCACCGACGCTACTCCAATTCATTAACGTTCCCAAAAGAAATAATTTTAAGAACACACGCAGCGGAAAACAAACGAATCATTTTAAGTACACCCATTAGAACACTTGAAAGAAAGGATCCATTTTGAAAACAGCAATCCAGTCGACTAATCGCAGGTCCGGTCAACTGGAAATGCAAGATAAAGAGAGTTCCCAGTTTTGGCAGCCAGTCCAGTCGACTGACTCCATGTCTAGTCGACTGGGTGTCAAACTTCCAGTCGACTGGTACTGTCCGCTCGACTGAACTCAGCCTGGGCAGAAAGATTTGATTTTTGAAATACCGTCCAGTCGACTATATCGCGGGATCCAGTCGACTGCTTTTCCTCACTGATCTAGGACCCCTCCATGGCTCCATCTCACTAAACCTATGCCCCTTCCTCCCACTGATGCAGATCCCCTTACTGCTACTAATCCAATTCTTCTTCCTCCCACTAATGCAGATCCCCTTGATGCTACTGATCTGATTCCCCTTCCTCCCACTGATACAAATCCCCTTTATGGTACTGATCCAATTCCTCTTCCTCCCACTGATGCAGATCCCTTTGCTGCTACTCATCCAATTCCCCTTCCTCTCACTGGTCTAATTCCCCTTCCTGTTTGTGAACCCTTTCCACCCACCAATGGTAGCTTGTTCCTTGCATGTATTGTGTTTGGAGCTTGAGTATTTGAAGCTATACTATTTGATACTTGACTTGATGGTTGGACATTTGATGATGCAGTATTTATTGTAGTCTTCTTCTTGCCTTTATTATTTGCTGGAATAGGCCCTTTACAAGACCTATTGTTGTGTCTTGGTCTTCCACATCTTGCACAAGTAATTGTTTTCTTATTCCTTGAAACTCTAAATGGATTTCTAGGCTCATCAACCCCTCTCCTTCTTAACTTTTTGGGTCTTCCTGGTGGCTTCCTGACATTTAGAGGCAGAATCTTATCAAAACTGGTTTCAACCCATTCATGTTGTCCAGGAACATGGTGTATCATGTAAGAGTAAGTTCTGAGATATGCCTCCTTGCTATAGCATGGGTGTACATATATCTCAGGTGTCTGTCTATGGTGATAAATGGCACTCACTGCAAGTTTGCATGGTATCCCCAATCAAATCCCACACTCTACAACCACAAGACCTTGTTTAAGATTCACAGAATAAGTTGTATCAAAGCAATCTACTTCAAATTCCACATCCACTGCCCAATTTGAAAAACGATTCCTTGCTTCAACTTTCACTTTCTTTAACTTGTCCTGAATTGTAGGACATATAGTCCCCTCATATATTTCCATGCCTCTCTTCTTCACTTGGATTCTATTCATTAGACTTCTCCTAATCCACTCAACCATTGTGATTATGGGTTTGTCCCTTGCCTCCAAAATGTATCCATTAAATGATTCACTAAGATTATTTACTAAGATGTCACACTTACTCCTTGTATTAAAATGTGACTTAATCCATAATGATGGGTTCAGTTTTTTTAGCCAATTATATGCTTCATGCTTCTCTGGATCTATATCATGAATTTTCTTCATATGCAATTCCCATTCCTTTCTCTTTTCCCTATACACTTGGCTTCTGCGCACATTTACCATGATGTCCCTCTGAATAGTCCTCTGCATAGGAACTAACTTCCAATCAGGATCACCCCTCAGCTTCTCTAAGTACTTCTTGGACAAGTACCTAGAACTGACAAGATGATTTTTATAACTCCTTCCACACTTGTGTATTGGGTTTAATGACTTAATCTGGAAAGTTTTCTCCATTTGCATAGGAGAAGCAAGAATCCTCCACCCACACTCATTTTTACAGGCTGCTGTGATTCTAGTATTCTCATTCCTTAAGTACTTGATGTTATTTCCATTTTGGACACTCCACTCTTTCAGAGCTTCTCTGAAAATTTGGGCATTTATGAATTTCATACCCACTTTCAACTAAGGTTTTACCATATCTAAGTCTTCATTGAACTCTGGGTAACTTCCACCATCTTCTCCTTCAGAAGAGCCATCCAAACTATGCAACTCATCTTCATCTCCAACATCTGAGTACCAGTCCTCTGGAATGGCTATATGCCCCTCATATTTCACATCAATATTCCCCTCATCAACAATCTGTCGATCAGCAAATATATTGTAACAACCTGCATTTTATTAATTAATTTTAATTTCATTTCCATATTTAAATCCAATTTGTATTATCTGTGTTCATTTTATTTCAATGGTCATGTTTTATAACCTTATGGCCTATTTTATTGTACATTGAAATTTTTGGGTCAAACTGCAAATTTTATAAATTTAGTAACGCCTATGTTGGATTTCAAAGTCTGTATTTCAAAACGGTGGAAGTGTTTTCTTTTAATCCAAACTGTATTTTTATAAAACCAGAAAACCATTTCTTACGCTAAAATGAATTTTCTGTATTTTGTGGTGAACACCGCGCCGCGAAAATACCAGTTTATGTTTAAAACTGTCTGTGCCGTGTTAAACTTCCACAGATTTTGGAAGTGATGTAAAGTTTGATTAGACTTATGCTTTATTTCCATTCATGAAAACTAATGATTGAATAGGTTTTGTTTGGGAATGTATTTGATTCATGAATTAACCTTATGCCTAAAGCTGATTTTACCAAACACTCCAAGATTGACCCCTATACACCTACTTGACCCTTAGCATCACTTAAGAGCCCTTATGATCAACATGTATATGTATATACGTATCTGCATACTTAGAATTTTAGTTAATTAGAAATCAAATTTAATTTATAGAGTGATGAAGAAATTTCTTGGCCTCCAAGTTCATCTCAAATTGACTCTCTATATATATACACTAACCACACTACACATTCTGCACTTCTAAGATATCCAGAGAGAGTTTGAGAGTTTAGTTGCAGAATTTCTAGAGGAAGAACAATCCCCATAGCTAAAGCTTGGGTTTGAAATTCTTAGTTTGCTATTCTTTCTCAACAATCTCTCTGCTTCTAACCACAGTGAGTATTTTTAAACTTACTCTAAGTGTAATTCATGCTCAATTTCTATTTGTATGAATGTATATGTTGATCACCATTGTTGATTTTCATGAAAGCTTGAAACTTGAAAAAGGGTGATTTTACAAACTCAACCAAAATCCGTTTTCTTAGATAATTATGAAAGATTACATGATTTATATGCTAGGTTTGAAGTATTAAAGCTTACCTTGTTCATAGGAGGAAGTATATAAGAAATTTAGTTTTCTCAACTTTTAGTTTTTTATAAAATCCAAGAGTTATAGATTGATTCGTGTAAAATTGATGTTAGAATCATGATCCTTGCGAAAAACTGAAGAAAATCATATATTACATGTCCTATTTACTTCGGAATTGCAAAATGGGTCAAAAAAGACCCCTTAAAACTGAAACAGAGCAGTTTTGATGAAGAAGAGAAAGACACTGCTTAAACTCGCGCGAGCGGCCCGCGCGTGCGAGCTGTGTATTTTCTGGCACAAAGAAAAGGTTTTTAAAATAAAATGAAAAATGGGCATATCGCGCGAGCGGCCCGCGCGTGCGACTTTGGACAGTTTCTGGTTTTTGCTTATTTTATGTTAAAGAACAGTTTGGGTGATGTTTCATGGACTTTTAAAGCTCTGTATGGAAAAATTTACTAAAACAGAATCCTATTTGGTTATGTATGGACGATTGAAATGATGTACCACGACTTAACAATCCCCGTACGCACGTCGTTTATATAATTCAGTGATTTGCCTCATGTTTTAAAGTTTCATGACATACATGTGGAGTCAGTTGTACATGCATGGTGAGTGTGAATGTTGGTCAGTTTGGAAAAGAGTAATGGGCAGTGTGGTATAGTGAGTGCGGTTGAGATTGTGTTGTGGACACTCCCTGGTAAGTGAGTACCAAAGTGTGTTGTGATTGAGATTGCGGCAAGGGAGTCTTTGAAATGCGACGGTGACAAAACTGGACACTCCTTGACGACCATGGTAGCGTCAAAGTGTGTGAAGCCGAACTTGGACATTCCCTGGCACCCATGGTAGTGCTAAAGTGTGGCCTAAGGACACTCCCTGATACCCGAGTCTGGATACTACGTGAGGGTTCCTTCGGTATTTGCATGGCGGATTAGGTATTAAAGTGTGAGGCATTGGACACTCCCTGGTACCCCGGACCAAAGTGTGAGGCAAACTGGACATTCCCTGGCACCCCTGTGCTAAAGTGTGGCTATCGGAGTAGTTCAAAGATACCAGTATGAGATAGTGGATTGTTGGGTTTTGTCGAGAGAAAAGAGTCGGTAAGATGAGATGGTGCATTGTTCTCATACACGGCCACACATATGTATTACATCTTTTTTATGATATTGTGGTTGTTTTTCTGAAATGAACTCCTTACCTTAAATGTAAACTTATTGGATTAATTGAGAATTGGAAAATGGTAAATGAGTATGCCTTACATTCAAGGTTATGTTTTTAATACTCACCAGCTTCTTGAAGCTGACGGCGTTGATGCGTCCTGGACATTCGTGTCTAGGCTTTTCAGGTTATGACTATGTTGGATCATATGACTACGCTAACTAAGAACGGCTGCTTTTGGAAGATAAAACTGTTATTAATGTTCCATGCTTTAATTTATGAACTGTTTTGTAATAAGGATTACTGTAATAGACGATAGATATTGTTTTTTGTTTTAAGGCGGCTTGTGCCTTAGTAGACCCCGTATTGTAATATGTAATAAGTTAGAAAAATTTTATAAGCTTTGATTGCTCTGCTCTGATTATTGTTTATTGTTGTTCGACGTTTGGGATGGAATCGATCCTTCAAATTGTCGCGACCTACGGGTCCATAAAGGAAATTAAATGCTTTCCATATTTATGCTACGTCGGGCGTGACATATATCCACATCCTTCCTCCCTTCTAGACCTTCATTAACCACTCAGGATCATAGCTATCATCACTTTCTTCACCTCTCTTACCTACTAGACCTTTATCATTTTCATCATCTTATCGGACAATATCAAGTGGAACTTCAGCATTTTTAGCATTTGGGAATATATATAATTCTTAGTCCCCTCATCTATAGCATACCCAACTATTTCTGGCCCACTAACCCCATCTGAATCCAGTACCATTGATGAACCATCTCATGTATCTATATAAACCACAACCATTCGCAGCCCAATATGCATTGTTAAACATTGTCGTCACATGTTCATCTAACTCTATAGGTCTCAGACCATCTTCAATTATTTTACCTGGCATCCTATAGTAGATTTATCTTGTTGGCGGATAGCCAAACTTACTAAACATGTGTTTTACTTCAAAAAAAAGACATCAAGTCAAGGTCACAGTTTTCAAAGTTATCTACATTTCCCCCTTTATACAGTAAATGTGGTTTATGGTGCATCTCAATTGTAAACAGATTTCCCATTCTACATCATAACAAATTTAAAAAGAACTTTTTAAAAACCAAAAAATGGCAAAGACAATGCAGGGCCCATGTCATGCCCGTTCCAGAATTTCATAGTTTTATCATGAATAATATGAAATTTTATGAATTATCATTGATATATGATAAATGAGGATAAGTAGTTGACTGTAGTCAACGATGGAGTGTCGGTTGAGGACACGATAATCGGAGGAACTTGTTGCATTAATATGAGTAAATGGCATTTATGTGATTTAAATGTTATTTGACTTTATTTGGTATTTCATGAATAGTGAATTTCCTGTGTAGAGTAAATTATGGTAATTTTGATATTGTTAGATTTCATTTTGAATACTGTGGTGAGAACGTGAGTGACACTTGCATAAAAAGGTAGGATGTGTAGAGATTCCACAGAATTTGGTTTTCGGACGTAATTTTGAATCCAAACGGGACTTAATCAAAAACTTTTGTAATTTGTAGTTTCCACTCGTAAAGGCATAAAATGGACGTGTGCGTCGTTTCGGGAGTTAATTAGAAGTTTGAGGAACTCTTGGGGAGGTAAACACAATTTTTGAAAGATATGCCTATATATAGAGGTGGCAATATATTTTCATTCTTTGTAATTTTTCCTAAATTGAATCAAAAGGGAGATTTGGGGGTTTTGGGAGCTTAGAGCTTGCAGACGCAAATCGACGGACTTCTGCCAGTTTGTTTTCAACCAAAATTCGTATTTGAACTCCCCAAGGTAAGAGCTACATTTTGATAGTCTTTAGGCCACATTTGGCTAAGTTTTTATAAATTTCTAAATCTAGGAATTTGGGGAAAACACGTGTAAACTTGTAGGTTTCGCGTAGGATCGGAGATTTGGCGTTTACTCGGGTTTCTAGTCGTTCCCTCAAAGTTATACGACGATAGCTCGAGGTATGAATTTCTAGCCTATGTTATATAGGTGAAATACATGTTTTATATTTCGACGACGAAATTGTGATCCGGGCAAAATTCATGTGTTAATCTTAGGCCCGTTAATTATGCACGCGCTTGAATGTGAAAAGCATGTCTACTTTTACGCGAACACGTTAAGTTGTCTATATGGGTTAAAGGGGAGTCTTATACAAATTCATGCCGGAGTAAGCTTCTCGATGGTTGAGAATTTGAGTAGCGACAGCTACTGTGCATGGTTTAAGGGGTGGACTTGCCATGGCACTTGGGGGGATGTAATGGTTGTAGGCTTGGACTTGCCATTGACATCGCGGTTTAAGGCTTGGACTTGCCGCTACCGGATGAATGCGTATTTTTCTCCCTAGAGACTATTTGTTATGGATTGTGAGATTAAGGCATGTTTTGTCATATATGCATATGTTAGAAATTGTGCACTCAGCATACAGCTGAGCAGTGGAGATTTACTCCATTGCAGGTAAGAAGAAAGACAAGAAGAAGTGTGAAGAGTGAGACCGTGGGAACGACGGGGATGCACCTCCTGTTTATGTTTTTGTTTTGCATTCCTTGAATGAAATGTAATTTTTTTGAGGAGTTAGAGCTTGAAACTTCACTTTTAAGCTTTGGGATGGATTATAAGGTTGTAATATGTATTAAAACTCTTTTTGGTTTGGTTGTAATGAATCCGAACTATCGGATTCGTGTTTTGAGGTTGAACTTGTAAAATTTAACTTTTCGAAGGTTTGTACCAATTCTTTTATGTTTTGAGCCAAACAAGCCTTAGCTTGTTCCGTTATTATCTCTTTTCATAGATTATCATGTCGTAATGACGTTCTTGTATGTCTAGCATAGACGGTTAAGTAGAAATGTGGTGAACATGTGTGGAAGGTTGGGAAGGAAGTGGTTGTTTGACGCCTTAGCAAAATTCTGCAACAGTTGGTAAGAATTCTGCTAAACGGTCATTCGACCGGTCGAATGGGGTCGTTTGACCGGTCGAGATGCCCCCTGCCAGAATTCTTTTTCTATACCTTCCTGAAATTTTCAAAAGGTTTTGATTGGTACTTAGGGTACCTTTGGGACCCCTTTCAACATAAATTCATCCGTTTTGAAACATGATTACATTTTCAATTTTACATGGATTTTACAACTCGGAGGTTAATGTTTCCTAAAGTTTTATATACTAAAGGTTGTTTTAAGTTCTTTTCCGCTGCGTATAACCGTTTAATTAACTGGATAAGCCTTGGTGGCGTGCCACGCGTCCTGTTTCCGCACGTTAGCGGGATGGTCGTGACAGCCCATGTCTGTAAAAAACAATTCAAAAGAAAGATGAATTTTTTGTTCAAAACATTAAACTAGAAGCATGGTCCTCATAAGAATAACATCTTCTTGATTTTTTGTAATGCAAACAAATTTCTTTAACAGTTATGGTCCCTACAAGAATGTCATCTTCTTGCCTTTTGTAATGCAAATGAATTCATTCGCAATGAAAGGAAAAAAACGATTGACTTTAAAAGTTAATGAGGAAAGTTTGCACATACCTTCTTGAATTTCCCAACGATTCTCAGAAACCCTAGCTTCACTCTTGTTGTGTCAAAACCCTAGGTTGAATCACCATTTTCTTCAACTGGATCGTCTTTCTCTTGGAGGAAAACCCTAGGAATGTTGATAAGTGATTCCCCAGTACATGTATGGTGTATTTAGATGGAAATAAGAGAGGGCACATTCGACTTTTCTCCTTTACCGTTAGTAAATCTAACTATTGCAATTAGCCCATTAGTTCAGGGGGGTAATGTGTTAAGTTATATACTACAAGGGGTAAAGTGCCACAAGGGCAAACCATAGGGGGGTAAAAGGTAATTTACCCAAAATTTATTTCATATGATGTATTTTGACCTTACCTCAAGGGAGGTCAGTCATCAATGTAAGCTACATTTAGCAATAATTTTGTTGGTGTGCATCAATGCAATATTTTGCTTAATCTTTGAAGTACAATTTGCGAAGAACAATATGAATGAGCAATACTAAATCTATCGGTTTTGTCAAGTCATAGTATGACCTTCCAAAACCGCCTCTCTAATAGCATAAAATGTATATGGTATTTGGGAATGCTTATGTTTTTGTGAGTGTGAGTATGATAACTTTTATCAAAAGATTATGGTCAGAATTGATTGTGATAGTTATGGTGATTGAAAAATGTAGTGTAAAAGTGGTTATGATAACAGAATTAATTATGTAAGTGTTTAATAGCGTATGTCGAAAAACAATCGCAGAATACATATGTCAAAACAGTGATCTATTTCACGCAATTGAGAGCCAAACCAAATTTGACCACAAATAGTCTCATAGTATTGAAGGTCATGCCAAATTATAGCAGGACAAAACAAAGTCTCACAGTATTTTGGTGGTTGTTTCTCTTTTTGTTCTCTCTCTAAATTGTTGGTGTGCATCAATGCACTATTTTGCTTATTCTTGGGAGGACCATTTGCTAAGAACAATTTTTTTTTTTTTTTTGGTAATCGGGGGTGTCCGGGCCAGCTTGCGCGCACCTCGACTAATCCCCCGAGGCCTGGAGGCACCGGGTGAATACTACAGTGACCACGTCCCCCCATGATTTGCTAAGAACAATGATACAACTAACTTGCCTAAAACATCATTTATTTAACAAATAACATGTTTTAAGGATAGGTTTAGATCAGAAGCGAAATCCCACGAAATCAAAGGTCATTTATCAAATACTTGAACATACACAACTGATTCATTCACTTGTCAAATACGAACCGGTTGATAACCTTCCAAACTTCACTTTTAAAATTGTATGTGGTGAGTTATTTTAGTCATGTAAGTATTGTTTGAAGAAAATACTTTTGCTCATCCAAAATTTGGTACATCAATGCTCACCCAAGCATCCCATTGGCCAATGCAGTGGGGCCCAGGATTAAACAATATTAAACAATATTGTTTAATCCTGGGCCCCACTGCATTGGCCAATGGGATGCTTGGGTGAGCATTGGTGTACCAAATTTTGGGTGAGCAAAAATGCTCTCTTGTTTGAAAACACTTCTCAAATGTATGATTGAGTCCAAAAGAGATTCTGAAACTCAAAATGCATATTTTAGCCTATTCAAATAAATTTTAAATGTATAAGCACGTAAAGCACGTTCTGATTGAATCATGTCCAGAAACAAATTCAAGTTTTAATGATTTTTTTTTCTTAATTCTCAGAGTACTGATGTGATTAGGATTTAACCTTCTACTTCTATTATTGCCTGAACGCAAAAGCCGAAACCAATTCAAATGGGCACGTGATGTGATTTTCTTAGATTAGAAATTTGGTAAAAAGTCTCTCACATTGGATTCTTTGAGTTTAAAGGACAACCAGTTTATAATTTTGGTCAAAAGTTCCTGATTTGAAACTTGTTCAAATCAATCCTGGTGTTACATCAATGCACATATATTTTATTAAATTTATTTTTTTGGTTGATCATTTGGTGTAGTGGTCTCGTGCGAGAACATAAGTGTCAGAGCCCGAAAGAGGGGTCAATGTTTGAGCCCTGGTATAAGTGTTGCTTGGAAAGTCTTTTTACCAACTAGGGTAAGTCGTTGCTCAAAATTTCACACCACTAGTTATTGAAATTTTTTATAAGGGGCTCTTGTACTAAAGTAAAAAACGAGTTGGGCCTAAGACAAAAAATGTGGAACTTTGTACTCTCTCCGTCCCATTTTATGTGTCCAACTTTGAGAATTTAACATTTTAAGGGGACATAATGATTGGCGTTGTCATTCACATAGCATGAAATTAGTGCAAAAATTCTAAAATACCCTTACTTTGTTTTTTCATTTCTTTTACGTTGTGTTGGGTTATTTCAAAATGGGTGATGCTAATGTCAAAGCAGAAAGTGCTAATGTTAAAGCAGAATTAGCACTTTCTGCTTTGGCATTAGCACTTCCTGCTTTGCCATTAGCACTAGCCTTTCAAAATTAATAAGGGTAATTTTGGAAGCTAGTTATATACAGTATTTATCATAGAATATTCTTTGTGGACAGTAGTTTTGGGATGACCAAAAAAAGAAAGATAAACATATAAAATGGGACAGGCGAGTCCCTTCCGATGAATACAAATTTGCTCACCCAAGCAATCATTGGGTGAGTATGTGAGATCCCTTTTCTTCAATAAAATGGGAATTGATAAAAGATGGAAAGTAGTGGGTTCACATGTTCACCCAATGAGGTATTTGAGTAAGCAATAGGTGAGCAAAATTTAGATGAACAAATTTGCATAAGAAATAATTCCCTATTTAAGATATTTTGTGTCGAGTAATTCTTTGGGTACAAACACCATAAATGTCTCTTTTAGTGGAGTCCACTGACACTGTGGGATCCACATAGGAGAGAGATAGACGCATTGTAGTGTTTGTGAATTATGTTTGTAAAATGAGTAATGCTAGAGTCACAAAAGAATCACAAAATGCTCACAAAAGGATTTGGTATCAATGTGGCACCCATGTAACAGAGTTAAGTGTGGTGAGTGCTATTGTCACAATAATACCATATGTGATACCACATCCAAACATCTCTTATTGCCTTTTTTTTTGTGTTTCTAGCATTAGTCTGTGTACGATTTGTTTGTGACCTATGAATATCTTTTGTGTCACTCTTTTGCCCACCAAATTCAAAAGAGCAGTTAGCCTTATCTTCTTTTACCACGTTGGGGCCCTGACACTGCCATGGCTTCCAATCTCCTTCAACTTCTCTCTCATCCACACCCTCTTCATCTTCTTCACCCTTACCCAAACCAAACCTCTGCAAACCCATCACCACTACATACCATCCATACCCGCCCATGCCCAAAAAACCACATCACCATCAAATGCACCTTAAATTCATCCCCAGAAGGGCCAGAACCCATGGATTTCCAAGACCCACTTCCATCTTCACAAACAACAGCAAACCCAGAAACCATTTCCATCGAAAAGCGAAGGAGATCTGAAATCATCCGGGATCGAAAATCAAGAACCGGGCTCGTAAAACCCGAGCCGCCAAATTTCGAAATCGGGTGGAAGAGAACCAAACCCATCCCACTTGAGAAGCCAAATGGGTATGTGATTATGGATTTCTTGGAGAAATTGGAGGGCTTAATGGGTCGCGAGTTCGGGTCGGCGGCGCTTTTGGCGAAAGCCGGAGAGATTGTGGCGGAGAGAGCCAGAGAAGAGGCGGAGGTGTTGAGAGAGGAAGGTAAGGTTGAAGATAGACTTGTGACTGAGCTCTTTAGGGTTCTGAAGCTGTTGGAAATGGACTTGGCTATGGTGAAAGCCGCTGTGAAGGAGGAGACCTTGAGTGAGAGGCTTGAACAAGCTAAGGCTAGGTGCAGGCAAGCCATTCTTGTTGCTAATTCATTTTGATTTTGTTGAATTAAGATGTGTTGTTGTAGGGGCTGTTTGGGCAATCAAAGAATCGGTCATTGAGTATCCATATCTTGCATTGGAACTCGTGCCAAGACTAATAACTCCCTAAAAAATGGTTCTTCCTCAATCCCAACATAACAATGATTTTCACAGAAATCAGAAAGATAGTGTGATTTGAACCGAACTGGATCCTATGTATGATTTCCCAAACGGACCCACTGGTTTGGAGGAGGAGAAACTAGTTCTTGATTTTGCAGAGAAATTGAAGGATTGTAACACTAGGAAAATAAGAAGTTGTGTCTTAGGACACGCTTAAGTTAAGAGGCGGCCATGGTTTATAATTTGGCCACAGAGAGCATTTTTATGCCTTGTAATGGTAACACTGTTTATCCTTGGATCAGTTGAGTTACTTGCAAACAAATGGGGAAAAAAAAATAAATATTCAAACATGTTTGGAAATGCATAAAATAGAATCAAATTCAGTCTCACTCTCGGGTTCTGTCATTTTTATGAAAACTGACTCATTGGCAGGACAAAGAACTTGTTTGACAGCAATTTTAGACCGAGCAGGGACACTAACGCCAAAAAATACATCTATCAAACACTCGGTTTATATGCGAACCACATAACCGATTCTGAGCCTTCTCAAATGCTCCATAAAATTTTAAGGTTAATATTGCAGCTATAAACTATTTCTTAGAAGTCACTTTTTAAGAGCATTGGACCGAAAATTCTTTATTTTGTCAGAATAATGATAACAAATTTTGCTGGTGGCTTGCATTTCAAACAGTACATCCCAGAAACCAAACTAATTGAAAATGAATGTCTTAAGGGTGATGATTGAATATAAGACCTGTGACATTACACTATTCTTAGCTTGTCTGCTTAAGTCTCTGATTGGAGTGTTTTTCTAAAGGGCTTAACTTGAAATGGATCGAACTATAGCTTAGAGATGTTCCACGTATTCGAACATCGTAAGGAATAAATAGTCCAAAAATTAGCATTAAATGCACACAATCAAGCATGAAAATACCAAAAAGATGCTGTAATTATTTGACATTATGTCATTATGATTTTAATCAGCTACTCTTCATCTATTTCTAAATTTGGACTTTGAGCTCACAGAAACTATAAATCAAGAACTTACAAACTTCAGATACAGAAAATATCTGCACCAACTGGTATAGAAACAAGCAGGTAGTAACATGAAAAACGGTCCCCACTACATAGCACGTGGCCTGAACAGTCGGCTGGTGTGGCATAACAGCTATCACACCCGTTATGAAGGCTGTTGCGTTCACTTGAAGTGCAACATATGTTAGCACTGTGGAAGTTATGAAGAAGTAAGCGTACGACTCTTTAGCTATAATTGTTCCCCTGAAGATAACACTGTTGGATAAAAATATGTTTTGGCCATGTTTAAGGGCTAATAAAAGTGGGACTCACTTAGAGTTTAAGTGGGGTCCTTGTGGATTAGTGTTCTCCTCCATGAGGAGATGAACTTTGGATATTTACATGTCCAAAATTATTGAGTGAATGAGAAATTAATCCATTGAATACAATTATATAATGTACATACATGAATGCATGGGAAATGCATGGGAAATGTATATACATGAATGTATTTATTCTCATTCATGGATAATGCACATTCATAAATGAATCATGTATATGCATGGATGAATCTATAGATTCATAATGAACATACATGGATGAATCCACAAATACATAATGTACTCATGTATATACATGGATGAATTTATAGATTCATAATGTACATACATGGATGAATCCACAAATTCATAATGTACATCCAATGAATCCTCTCTCCCCTAAGTCCTATATATTCTGAGCTTTCTCCTCAGAAATTTCAGAGTCAGAAAAACAAGAGCTATTTTCCTTCCTTTCAATATTCCTTCCTGAGAGAGACACAGAACATAGTTGGTTCGCCGGAGCAGTCGAACACCGTGCTTGTCTACTGCTGGTTATTGCCGCTGTATCCTGGGAGGCAGACGCCGGAGATATCCTCAAGCACTTCTGGTGAGGCGGCGAATCTGTTTTAAGGAAACTGTGAAATATCACAGGCCTCCGTTTGATCTTATTTTTGTTATAGTTTTCCTATTATTGCTATCTGTTTACATATTGTAGTTCTGTTTCAATTCAAGTTCTATTTTCCAGTTTGTAATCAAGAATCTGTTTCTGTTTTCCAATTGTATCAATGTAATTTTTCCAACAATCTTAAAACAGATTCTATATCTTTTACAAAACAAAAACAGATTCGGTTTTGGGAAAACAGAAACTATTTTGGGAAAAAAAAAAACAGTTTTACAAAAAACTGCTACTGTAATCCTCGTTTTTCGGCCAAACGGTGCAGAATATGAGAAAATTGCATTAGACGGAAAGTGTGCAGAATCGAGTTTTACTTGGGACAACGCGGGCAGAATCTTAAATTTCATTCGTTTTCCTAACAAAAATCGGAAAACAAAAATCTGCTACTGTTAAAATTAAAAGAGAAAGGAAAAAAAAAATATATATATATATATATATTAGATTTAATTTCTTTTCTCTTGTGATAATTTTCAGAAATGGCAAATGAGAATGTGAACACTGCAACCGACGGTGCTACTGGCTCCAACACCGTCGTAATTGGCTCCATACCGGTGAAGGTTCCCTCAATCCAAACGGTTCCTGTGAACCACGGGGAGAAACCCGAGAAATTCAATGGCATGGATTTCAAGAGGTGGCAGCAAAAGATGCTGTTCTACCTTACCACCTTGAACCTTGCGAGGTTCTTGAAGGAAGAGGCTCCTGTGCCTAATGAAAACGAACAAGACCGAGAGGTTGTGCTGGCTATTGATGCTTGGAAGCACTCGGACTTTCTGTGCCGAAACTATGTATTGAATGGCTTACACGATACACTCTATAATGTGTATAGTGTTAAGACCACTGCTAAGGAACTGTGGGAGTCCTTAGACAGAAAGTACAAAACCGAGGATGCCGGTTCAAAGAAATTTGTAGTGGGGAGATTCCTCGACTATAAAATGGTGGACTCGAAAACTGTGATCAGTCAAGTTCAAGAGCTGCAAGTGATCTTGCATGAAATCCATGCTGAAGGGATGACCTTAAGCGAAACTTTCCAAGTTGCTGCTATAATTGAAAAGCTACCCCCTGCTTGGAAGGACTTCAAGAACTATTTGAAGCACAAGCGAAAGGAGATGAAGATTGAAGATCTCATCATAAGGCTTCGAATTGAAGAAGACAACAAAGGGGCTGACAGGAAATTGGGGGATTTTGGGGCCAAGGCTAATATGGTTGAGCATGGTCAAAAATCACGTGGGAAGAAGAAAATTCCTTCTGGCAAAGGGTACAAGATGGGGCCAAAAGGTGGTATCACCAAGAAGCCGAAATTTCAGTTTCAAGGCAAGTGCTACAACTGTGGCAAGACTGGACACCGGGCTTCTGAATGTCGCCTGCAAAAGAAAGTCCAGAATAATCAAGCTAATATGACTGAGTTAGATTCTATCTCAAGGGATGTCTCTGACATTAATCTGTCTGCTGTGGTCTCTGAAGTGAACTTGGTGGATTCAAATCCAAGGGAATGGTGGATAGACACTGGTGCTACTCGCCACATATGCTCCGACAAGGCTATGTTCATTTCCTTCGAACCAATGACTAATGGTGAGAAGATGTATATGGGAAATTCTGCCTCCTCAGATATTGAAGGGTAAGGGAAAATAATTCTGAAGATGACTTCAGGAAAGGAGCTAACTCTCAACAATGTCCTTTATGTACCGGAAATTCGCATGAATTTGGTATCCGGTTCTCTCCTAAGCAAGCATGGCTTCCGTATGGTCTTTGAGTCAGACAAGGTGGTGTTGACCAAAGCAGGAATGTATGTGGGGAAGGGGTATATGTGTAATGGGATGTTTAAATTGAATGTAGCGACTGTATTCCCAAAAATTAATAAAATGAGTACCTCTTCTGTTTACTTGCTTGAGTCTTCCAATTTGTGGCATGGTAGACTAGGACATGTTAATTTTAATTCTTTGCGAAGATTAATTAAATTAGACCACATACCAAACTTCCATATTGACACAAGTGAGAAATGTGAAACTTGTGTTGAAGCAAAATTAACAAAGACTTCATTTCAATCAATTGAAAGAAGCACTGAACCATTGGGTTTAATTCATACTGATGTATGTGATTTAAAAATGGTTCAATCTAGAGGTGGCAATAAGTATTTTATTACTTTTGTTGATGACTGCACTAAATACTGTTATGTGTATTTGCTAAAAAGTAAGGATGAAGCTTTGGATAAGTTCATTCTATACAAGACAGAGGTTGAGAATCAACTTGGGAAAAAGATTAAGATGTTAAGAAGTGATAGAGGTGGTGAATATGTAGCACCATATGGTGACTATTGTGCACAAAATAGAATTATTCACCAAACCACTGCACCTTATTCACCTCCATCAAATGGAGTTGCTGAAAGGAAAAATCGTACCTTAAAAGAAATGATGAATGCTATGTTAATAAGTTCTGGATTGCCACAGAACTTGTGGGGGGAGGCAATTCTCTCTGCAAATTACATTTTAAATAAGGTGCCTCGAAAGAAAGTTGATCAAACCCCGTATGAACAGTGGAATGGTCGAAAACCATCATATAAATTCTTACGAATGTGGGGGTGTCTTGCAAAAGTTCTTGTACCTACTCCTAAGAAAGAGAGGATAGGTCCAAAAACTGTTGACTGTTTATTTATTGGCTATGCACATAATAGTAGTGCGTATCGGTTTCTTGTACACAAATCTGAAAACCCAGATATACACAAGAACACGATCATGGAGTCTAGAAATGCGTCGTTCTTTGAGAATATATTTCCTTGTAAAGAGGAATATACTTCTAAAAAACGCACATTTGAGACTGTTGGGGAAACTAGTAAAACCCAAGAAGATGATGTTAATGTTGAGCCTAGACGTGGGAAACGCACTAGGACCTCAAAATCTTTTGGTCCAGACTTTCTAATTTATGTTATAGAAAGTGAGCCTCAAAGCTATAATGAAGCTATTAGATCACCATATGGTCCATTGTGGAAAGAAGCAATCAAGAGTGAAATTGATTCTATCCTACAAAACCATACTTGGGAACTGGTAGATCTTCCTCCTGGTTGTAAGCCGTTGGGCTACAAGTGGATTTTTAAAAAGAAAATGAAAACGGATGGTACTATTGATAAGTATAAGGCAAGGCTTGTCATTAAAGGATATAGACAAAATGAGGGTCTAGACTACTTTGATACGTATTCTCCTGTTACGAGAATAACTTCCATTCGTATGATTATTGCGATCGCAGCTTTGCGAGGTCTCGAAATACATCAAATGGATGTTAAGACAGCCTTCCTTAATGGAGATTTGAATGAAGAAATCTACATGGAACAACCTGAAGGATTTTCTGCTCCAGGGCAAGAAAATAAAGTGTGTAAGCTTGTTAAATCATTGTATGGCTTGAAACAAGCTCCAAAACAATGGCATGAAAAATTTGACAAAGCTGTACTCTCTAGTGGGTTTAAAATAAATGAGTGTGATAAATGTGTTTATGTCAAAGACACGAATGAAGGCTATGTCATCTTATGTCTATATGTTGACGACATGCTAATAGTGGGTAGTAATGATAAGATCATTAAATCTACTAAGAAAATGTTGAATTCTAAATTTGACATGAAAGATATGGGACTTGCTGATGTTATATTGGGCATCAAGATCTCTAGAAATACCAATGGACTTGTTTTATCACAGTCACATTATATAGACAAGATTCTAGAGAAATTCAGCAAGTCTGATACAAGTGTAGCCAGGACGCCTGTGGACTTAAGTCTACACCTATCCAAGAATACTGGTGAGAGTGTTTCTCAACTAGAATATTCTCGAGTGATAGGAAGCTTGATGTACTTGATGAGTTGTACAAGGCCTGACATTGCTTATTCAGTTAGTAGACTGAGTAAATACACTAGTAATCCTAGTGCTGAACACTGGAAAGGGATAATAAGGGTACTGCGGTACTTACGATATACACGTGATCAGGGATTGCACTACATGAGATATCCAGCTGTATTAGAAGGATACAGTGATGCGAACTGGATATCCGACATGAAAGATTCAAAATCTACAAGTGGATATGTTTTCACACTTGGTGGTGCAGCTGTGTCATGGAAATCTTCAAAACAAACTTGTATTGCTAGATCGACAATGGAATCTGAATTCATTGCGCTAGACAAGGCAGCTGAAGAGGCTGAATGGCTTCGTCATTTTGTAGAAGATATTCCTAGATGGTCAAAACCTGTGCCAGCTATTTGCATACACTGCGATAGCCAATCTGCTATTGGAAGGGCACAAAGTAATATGTATAATGGTAAGTCTAGACATATTCGTCGTAGACACAATACCATTAAACAACTACTCTCAAGTGGGATTGTCACAATTGACTATGTAAAGTCAAAGGACAATATTGCGGATCCGCTAACCAAAGGGTTAAATCGAGAGTTAGTTAATAAATCATCTAGAGGAATGGGACTAAAGCCTATGACGTTACAAGGGAATGGAATGGAAACCCAACCTAGTTGACTGGAGATCCCAAGATCTAGGTTCAAAGGGACAACCTAATTTCATGTACCTTAAGAGAATCACTGAGAAGAAATGTTCTTCTGCCCATTTCTATGATTCAACAGTGATACCTGCATAGTGTAAGGGTAAGCTTAGCTTTTAATGACTATGTGCGTTGGTATAACCAATCGGAGTATAGCAGGATACTCTAAATAGTCACCTATGTGAATGTGAAGTGGGGCCACTTCTAAAAGAATTTGAGAAAGGCGAAATTCTTTGATAAACATTCACTGAACCAGGCGAGTGTTCAAGGCCAAAACGAACACAAGTGTAAGAACTAAACTATGTTTGGAGAACTCCTGTGTGAGGTCTGTCGGTTGTTTACACCAATGGCAATCAGTTCAAGACTACACGTTCACTGGTCAGCCAGTAAATCTGATAGATTGTCACAAGGGAAGGTTCAAAGCCAAAAGCTACCTATCCTTTGCAGGAGTGATCCGTTGTGCTCTCTCTCTTGTCGAGTCGCTGTCTCACATTGTTTCGATTAATTTCATTCATGTGGGGGATTGTTGGATAAAAATATGTTTTGGCCATGTTTAAGGGCTAATAAAAGTGGGACCCACTTAGAGTTTAAGTGGGGTCCTTGTGGATTAGTGTTCTCCTCCATGAGGAGATGAACTTTGGATATTTACATGTCTAAAATTATTGAGTGAATGAGAAATTAATCCATTGAATACAATTATATAATGTACATACATGAATGCATGGGAAATGCATGGGAAATGTATATACATGAATGTATTTATTCTCATTCATGGATAATGCACATTCATAAATGAATCATGTATATGCATGGATGAATCTATAGATTCATAATGAACATACATGGATGAATCCACAAATACATAATGTACTCATGTATATACATGGATGAATTTATAGATTCATAATGTACATACATGGATGAATCCACAAATTCATAATGTACATCCAATGAATCCTCTCTCCCCTAAGTCCTATATATTCTGAGCTTTCTCCTCAGAAATTTCAGAGTCAGAAAAACAAGAGCTATTTTCCTTCCTTCCAATATTCCTTCCTGAGAGAGACACAGAACATAGTTGGTTCGCCGGAGCAGTCGAACACCGTGCTTGTCTACTGCTGGTTATTGCCGCTGTATCCTGGGAGGCAGACGCCGGAGATATCCTCAAGCACTTCTGGTGAGGCGGCGAATCTGTTTTAAGGAAACTGTGAAATATCACAGGCCTCGGTTTGATCTTATTTTTGTTATAGTTTTCCTATTATTGCTTTCTGTTTACATATTGTAGTTCTGTTTCAATTCAAGTTCTATTTTCCAGTTTGTAATCAAGAATCTGTTTCTGTTTTCCAATTGTATCAATGTAATTTTTCCAACAAACACAAGGTGCGATTATAGAGCTAGTCACGGCAATGTTGTCCGATACAATGAACCACTTGGGGTGTGAGCTTGATTGCTGAAGAGCCAACCCTTGGTCGGGCCCGGGGTGGTGGTTGTAGCCACAGGGCATTGTGAAGGCGGCCGCGAATTTGACGGCGGCGATAATAGTTGCAACCATTAAAAGGGTGTGACCCTTTTTCTTGTATGTTTGCATTCTGGCCTTGGTTTCTTCTTGATTTTCACTTGGGGAAATCGTTTCTTTAAGGATGTACGCGAGTGGCTGAGTACGGGTTGGGTTCACTTTGTAGTCTAGTAGTGTGATGCAAGGACATTTCGGTTTAAACAACTCAGTTAGAGTACTCTCTTAGACATCACTTTCAAAATGAGACATAATTCATAATTTTTTTTATTTTTTATATGTTAGACATAATTCTATTGAATCCTTCTGTTCTACACAATTTAAAAGTTCATTATGACTCGTACGACTCAAAAAAAAAAAAAAATTCCCGCTAAAAGAACCAAACTTTATTGAACAAGAGAGGGAATCCCATACGACTCAATTCAATGCTATTTCTAAAGGACAGTTTAGAAAGTCTAAAATAAGAGCATGTTTAGCTTAAATCTCAACAGAGTTTCTATCTTATTATTGTGAGGCTTAAGGTAGTGCTGGTTTGACAAAAAATTAGTTTGAAGAGAGGTATTAGACTAGACAGGAACTCTAGTACGAGAAATTGACACTCAACAGACACTTAAATTTATAAAATTGATTCACTTAAACTTTGTTTGGTTCATCAATTTCGTGAGGGAGAAGAAAATGGAAAGAAAAACAGAAATAAAAATTAGTTCCCTCGTCCTCGTGTTGTTCTTCTTCCTTAAATAACATTAAAAATTAAAAACTTCATAAATACATTTAGAATATATGAATATAGGAAGGGAGTCCAAAATGTTTAATTTAATTTCTCAACTTATTTTCTATCCTTTCCTGCTTCCCTCATCATTTTCTCTATTAACCAAACAAAGGAAAATATTTTCCTCTACGTTTTTCTTTCTTTTCTGTCACCAAATCTAAAAACCAAACAAAGCTTTCTAAACCACAAAACTTATTCTTTGCCTTTTCAAGCAGCCTTTAAAACACTTGAAAGTGGTTTCATCAAAACGTGGACCTAGGGGTGTACACGAGCCGAGCCGAGCCTGCTCGCAAGCTTTCTTATGAGCTCACGAGCTTAAACGAGCTGAGCTTTCAAGTGTTCGCGCGCTTTCTCACAAGTTTTTTAACGACCTTTTTCGCGCGCCATTTTAAACGATATAGTTTAAATATAAAGTAATTATTTATCAAACCTATTTACGAGATATGTCATATTTTTTCTAAAATTATATAGTTTTATAATAAATAAATATATATATATATATATATATATAAGTCACAATACAAGCTTTTTATCAAACCTATTAACGAGCTTTTTCACGAACCTGCTAACGAGCTAAGCCTTTATCGAACCGGGCTTCGAGCCCTTGTTGAACAGCTCAGCTCATTTACACCCCTACGTGGACCCTAACAATTAAAAACAAGGAAGATATAATCAAAATAAAAGTACTAAATTAAGTGAAACTTAATGAGTCTTTTAAAAAAAAGCACAAAAGAATTGTAAACAATATTACTGTATATTCGGCCATCAGAGGCAACATCTTTAGAATCAATGATTCCATGTTTTTGTATTAAGTTTAGTTTACAAGTAGAATACGTCAAACCAAGATGGTCTCTAGCTATTGAGATGAGAAAGCAAATGATAGGGAAGTGACAATTGACAGATTACAACTTGTACCATAAATAAACATGGGTGTAGGAATGGTTCTACCTCTGCCAATCTCACTTTTTACTTGTTTAGATTCTTTTGGCTTTTCTTTTTGAAAGCATTTTTTCTTGGTTTACTATTGTTCACTCAGCTTAATTTGTTGGGTGATATGTGTTTCATTTCATTTTCATTTTGCTTCTGTACTATTAATATAATTACTGAAATGAGACACATGTCACCCAGTGAAATCTTGATTGAGCAATGGTGAACCAAAATTGAGTGAGCAATAGTGCTCTCTTTTTGCTCACTCTCTTTTACATGTAGGGACTTCTTGAATAATTCTATTTTCTTTTTAAGTAAAGATTGGGACACACCCAAAGATGCAACTTTTGGGACACAACCCAAAAGATGTGTCTATCTCTTCTGTGATGTCACTAGACCCCATAGTGACACATGAGAGAGATAGACACATCTCTTGGGTTGTGTCTTTGAGTATGCACCAAGTATTACCCTTTTTTTTTTTTGTTTGGGAAAATGCTATTGGCTCTCTATTGATTACTAAATGCACTACATAGATTGCATTGAGTACATGGCATGACAGTTGTCAGAGTGGTACCATGGAGTGCATTAATTGAATTTTGGAGTACTAATAGTAATTCCATTTTTATTTTTATTTTTAATCTCAATTCCATTGCTCTTAGCTACAAAATGAATAAATAAATAAATAAAATCTCAATTCCATTGCGGTCTCCAACCAACTGATAAAAGGTTGTATTCAGTACTCATCTGTCTTGAGATAAGGTGAAAACATAAAGATATCTCTTATACGAAATTACACTAGCTAAATTCTCTTATTAGAGATTAATAAATTCTAACGAAATTAATGGTGCATGTTATCAATATACCGTAAAATCAAAATATAATTTATTAATTCAAATATCACCATATTATAAAAAGAGTGATGCTATTGTCACTCCATCATTGAACCAAGTCACTCTATGGTACCACTCTTAGAGTATGTGGTATCATGAATGGCATGTATTACTTGCATGGTACCACATGCTCTGAGAGTGATACCATAGAGTGCCTTGGTTCAATGATGGAGTGGCAATAACAATTCCCTATAAAAAAAAATGACAAATTTACTTTTAGAAAATGTGGTCCCCGAATTTGGTATATCCAAAATGTTATAGGAGTGGTACCACGTGCATCGTTTTGTGATCCTACGACTATTACCACAACATCTAGTACAATTATCAAAGCATTTGGGAGCAAAATGAAAAGCCCCTAGGGAGCTTCTCTCTCTAGAAATCTAGAGAGAGAGAAGCGTTTCTGACCTACAAAAAAACAGCCGCCGCCCCTCTTCTTATTCTTCCTCACGCCCCTGCGTCACCAACCTCTCCCCCCTCCTTTCTCCTTTGCTCTTTCCTCTTTCTCCTTCGTGAGTGAAGATTTCCACTTCCTTTTGTGAAGTTTTTCTTTCCTTTTTGGGAAGTTCTTGGGCCCTTTTTTCTAGTTCTTTTCTGGTTTTTGTTTCCCTCTTTGTGCGATCCTTTGGGTTCAAGATGTTAAATGCTTGACTAGACTAGTTTTGAAACAGTAAATTAGCTTTTTGGTCATCATTGGGTATGATTGGTGGTTTTGGTGATCTCTCCTTCTGCAGTGTTTCTTTTCATGTTGTGGTTTTTACTACTATGAAAGATTTTCAAGCAACTTTGATTGCTCCCTTTGGTGAACCTTTTTCACCTTTTTGGGCTTGGCTTTCTGCCATCTTCTTTCTGTGGGTGGTTTCTGTCATCTACAAGATTGAAGTTGCCCTGGGTTTCAGATCTAATCTCGCTGCTGTCTCTGTGGCGCGGTGTTGGATTTCTCGTGCAGCTTTCGGACTGATCTCTTTGACTACTTATGCTTCCTTTACTATTGTACCTTATGTTTTTGCACTTGTATCTTTTGTTATTTTTGTTGCTGTTTTAGTTCTTTGTGTAGTTTTTGTTATGTTTGGCCTTAGTTCATTTGGCGACCTTCCTCTTTTTGTGTTTGGGGATAGTCACTTTATGACTAGGTTTTATCTGTACTGTTGTTTTTGATTAATGCATTTGCCTTTTAGCAAAAAAAAAAAAAAAATCAAAGCATTTGGGAACCATATCATTACTCATAGAAAATAAATGTACTTTCACATTCATAGTAGAAAAAAATTGTGATACAGAAGTTTTATTAACTTTATAATGGTAAATGGTCATTCTGAAAAATTAACCTAAAAAATAACAATCAACTAACCGTTAACGGAGGGGTAACTGTTATTCAACTACAAGGAATGTTAGTGTAATTTTTCATACCATAATTTTGACCTCATTTCATGAAAAATTTATGTAATTTTTTATAACATAAATCACAAACTCCGCTTCACATCACCACAAAATGTGGCCGTATGGTAAGACCTCTTGGATGTCTATCCAGAGGTTCTGTGTTCGAGTATACCCGCCTTGACATTTCGGGATAGTGGGAACTAACTGGTGGGCCCACCACTAAAAAAACAAAACCTTTCATAGAAGGAGAGTATAGTTATAGAGTATAAAGATTGTGACACATCCATTCACGCAATTTTTGAGACACAATCTAAAAGATGTGTCTATCTTTCTCCTGTTATGTCATTGGACCCCACAGTGATATAGGAGATAGATAGACACATCACTTAGGTTGTGTCACAAAAATTATGTGAATGGATGTGTCCCAAATATTACTCATGCATAGTTTTTCCATGCTAGTTCAATGAGGTATAGCTGGATTGTGGGAAAGATTGCTACACTCCAATAGCCGAACATAATATTCCATCAATTCAATCACCCAGCATTATCAATAATATTTGATTCCACAATCTCTTAACCATGACTTTAACGATGAGCACAACAAATAATGTTCTTGACCATTGCCATATATATATAGAGACAGTGCAAAGAATATTTTGACATGGGTCATGCATGCTATCATGCTTTTGATAGCATTTTCATCATATTATTTTTAAGCCGAGCAATAAAAATTTTTCTCATTCATTACAATAAGGGTAAATATCACTCTAACCTCTGCTGAGGTATGACTTAATATCAGAGACCTCTCATGGGTTTTGAATAATATTAATGACCTCAGTGGATTAAATCTTGGATAAATATCACTAACCTCCCCTGAAGTATGACCTAATATCAGAAACCTATCATAATGTCAACATTTTACAAGGTGAAATGACATATTCACCCTTATCTTTGACTAATTGTCTAAAAATTACCTCACAAGGTTATTTTAAATGACACAAATTTATATTCGGTCATTCATTTGACAAATGCACCCACACCCTGAAATAAATAAAAAAATAAAAAAAATAAAAAAAAGGGTATATTTATCTTTATTATATAAAGCAGGTGAGGAAAGGCTGCAAACTTTTTTGTACACATTTTAATTTTACCTATAAATTTACAATTGTTATATATAATAAAAATATTTGGCCCCTATAAGTTTTTTTTGAATAAATTGGTCAATACTAATATATTTATTGCATGTGAAGTTTTGAAATTGACTTACGTATTTGCCTTGTCAATATAATAGCTTTTACATAATGGTCCATACTAATATACATATTATAACACAAATTGATTTAACATCAATCCAAGCTATATAAATTACATATGTGATCAGACTTTAGTATTGGAAAAAAAAAAAGTGAAAAATGTACAAATATACCTAAAAAATGTATAAACATATATAAATATACCCCCATGTGGGCCCTTTTACCAATAGACATAGAGACCGTATACTTTTTATTATTTCACTGTGTGGGCACATTTGTCAAATGAATTACCTAATATAAGGGCATTGATGATATTATTCAAAACCCAGGGGAGGTCTCTGATATTAGGTCATACCTCAGGGGAAGTCAATGATATTTACCCTTAAAATAAGTTTGAAGGGTACTAATGTAATTTTCCAATAAAAGCATTGAAGGAAATTAATTGTGCTATGCTGCATGTACACCTGCCAAATATCTCTCTACAATATCTACACCTATGTTATGTAGTGAGGAAGAGTTTACATGTAGCATCTCATGTTATCCATGTGATTGTAGAGAGAAATCTAGTGGGTGCATTTAACAACTCCCATAATCTGATCTTAAGTTCTTTGAAAATTTACTTTTGTACTGCCATTTCAACGATCTTATAGTATTTTTCTTTGGGTTGTGAAGGGATCGTTTGACACACCTTCTAGTTTTTTTTCATTCAATAACAAAAGAACTACTTTTGGCGAAAAGCTACTATGCTTTGGAGCACTCGCAAAATTCTGTATACTGAGCACATTTTTTGCAATTGAATAGCATCATTTTGGGGGCCGTTTTGAAATGTTGCAGTTTTTGGTTTCTGGTTGTCGTATTCATTTTTTGAGTGAATTTTCGTCACTTTTGAGAACAAAATGAAAACAAAAACTACAACACTATAAATTAGACACTGAAAGTTTCATGATCACTCATAGACTTTAAAAACCGCTGTCAAGTGAGACCACAGTAACTTAATTTTATGTATTTTTAAAAAAGATTACTTTACTGCTCTTATTTTATTTGTATATGAGGCATAACTGTCAGTGTAACAAATATCTTTTAGGACTTACATGTTGATTTATGATATACTTGGCAACACTAGTTGGAATTGCGGAAACCAACATCTATGGCATGATCAACAAATAGAACCAATGGCCGGCCAATTTTAAAATGCATTGATTAATACACACCACGTGGGCCTTTTTGGCATCAAAAGCAAAGTGTAGAGGACAACAAGAGAGATGGCTGCCGGATTAGTCTAAGGTGTCTCAAGAGAATGAATCAAATGCATATAAAAATGGCATGAAGTAGCAATATCTATCTATATATATATATATATATGTAAGTTTTATCTCTCTAGAAAATTGCACAATGGGGAACAAAGATGGTATGTTTAGATATGCTGATGGGGTGGACAAGTTGCTGATGATGTTTGGGACTTTGGGCAGCATGGGAGATGGGTTGCAGATACCTCTCACGATGTATGTTCTTAGTGAAGTGATTAATGATTATGGCAGTACCAATAGTGCCATTTCTCACACTTCAGTTAACAAGGTATTGACAATTAATCCACTCAATGTTGATTGGCCCCGTTTGGGAACAGCTTTTGGAGTCCACAAGTGAACATGGAACTCCAAAAGCTAAAATGAAGTTGTTTGGAAAATCAACTTATGTGTTTCACTTGTAAAAATGTATATGTGAGTCAATTGCAGAAATTTGCGACTAGCCAAGAGCTACCTTGGGGAGCTTTTGCCCAAAAGTAATTTTCTGCTATATTCAATCGCAGAAGCAAAAGTTGTGGCCAAACATACCCATTATTTTTCTTCAAGTCAATTAAGTGGCGAAAATGAAATGAGAATGGAATTTTTTTTTTTCTTCTTATGTAATGCTTTACATGAAAGAAAACAAATTTTTTTTTTTTTTGGACGTAGAATATATTTTTAGCAAGTCAATTAATGGTGTTACATACATTTAATCATTCATCCCATAAAAGTTATGCAGAAAAGATAGCCGGCCATGGATTTATCCACTGTTCCATGATATGTTAGATACGAAACAATAATAAAATGAAACACACGAATACTATTTATGTGGTTCACCCTAAAAATAGGACTGATATTTTCAAAATGCTCGAAGGCAGAAAGAGAAAACTACAGAGAACATCGATAGCTGCCTGAAAATAACATAATATGAGGATTACAGGTGATAAGTGCAAAAATTATCAAAAAATATCCCTCTAAAGTTTATAGTATAATCAGGCTCCACACTACCATCATAGATCACCATTGAGCTGCAATGACTATAATCTAAACAAGGCTTAAAAACACTTCAATTCCTTGCGCTTTCCCAAGAATTTCGTTTTTGACTCTCTATTATTAAGCACTTGATTTTTAAATCATTTTTGATTGAGGACAATCGTTGTTGTATGCTACAGTGAACGCCTTTAAGTTATTGATCTAAGTTGAAACTAGCTAATTGTCCTTGTGATACAAATTCGATTTAAAAATCAAAGACCTTAAGTTATGCACTTATAGCAGATGGCCCAAATATATGAAATCCTAGGGAAAATATAGGATAACAAGGTGTAGTTCACTCCTCTGTAAATTATAAATTTAGTGTAGCCTTCACCAAGTGATACCCACAAATGCATTGGCGGGTCTACCAAGGGGGCCAGGGGGCTGAAGATTTAAAAAAAGGAAAATAGGTGAAAAGGTTATTAAAAGGAGTTTTATTGGGATTAAAGACAATTTAAAATACACATTGGAAACAAGTTCTGCCAGAAAAAAACAAAAGAAATAAGAGTAATGTTAGGTGTACACAAATTTTGTACACACTTTTGCACACAAATGCTTTAAATGCATGTACCTTGTGCTGTTTGAATTTTTCACACTTTTCTGTGCACCACTTACACAGCACATGGTACATGCATTTAAAGCATTTGTGTGCAAAAGTGTGTGCAAATTTGTGTACACGTAGCAGTGCTCAAGAAATAAATTAAAAAAAAATCGCATCTACCCTTGGCGCCACACGCGCACATGCGGACGATCAGCGCCTCCCCAAGCGCGCCTCACTTTCTCCAAAGACTGCTTGCACCATGTGAGTATTGTACCATATAATTTTTAATTTCGAAAAAATGTTTTTAAACTTTAAACCTCCATAACTTTTGTTCTACAACTCCATTTTTTGTAAATTCTCTACCGTTGAAATCGTGTCAAAACTAGTACCATTGTTGATATATTTTGAGCAAAAAAAATTAAGTTTTTACATATATGAATAATAAGTGAAATTTCACTTGACTGCATATTATGTCCTGCCCAAACATTCTACGTCTCAAACATTTTTTTTGCCGTTTAAGTTTTGTTCTGTCAAATCTTTTAGAGGAGAACACAGCAAACTTGTGTGTTTATTTTTTATTTTTATATTTAGGACTCGATCGGCTTTAGTCTAGAGGAGAACACTATGATGACTTGCATGTTCTTTTTTGTGTTGATACATACTAAATACTATAATGTTTGATCCTCTTTAATCGAGGAAACAAATGGCATTTCTTTGCATAAATCGGGCACACCGAAACTAGATGGTCTTGATTGAAACAAACAGGCAACAAATAGATTAAACAGAAGGTGGATGAAATGAAAGTGAAACTTGGGAATTCTAATTTATCAGTTGAGAAGTTGTTGTTGGTTTTTTATCCTTGTCAAACTGTTCCCTAGTCCATTTTAGCAATAAGGGCGTGGTGCGTTTAGGATTGTGTCAATGGTTCTTTGTAGAGTGTGTGGTCACTGTGGTGACTATTTTATGCTATTAAGTCTGTACTTTAATGAGCATATGTTATTTTTTTTTATTTTTTTTTATGTGAAGGTCATGTTGCTTGTTATGTTTAGGGAAAGCCACCAAAGAGAACACTGAGATGGGCTGTCATTCACATTCTGGATTTCACACTATCCTCCAAAACACAATCCTTACTTGATGAACTAACTACCAACTTAATCTTACTCAAGTCGATCTTATGTTTCTTCTTTCTTGTGATCATAGCATCTGATAGTCCAGTTCAAGTTTACTACATAAATATTAAGTGAAATTTCACTTAATATTTCAACCTCCATAAATATTAAGTGATCATAGCATCTGATGGTCGAGTTCAAGTTTACTACATAAATATTAAGTGCATGACCAGTTCAACCTCCATAAATATTAAGTGAAATTTTATTTAATATTTCATGTACTCAGTAAATTTCACTTATTATTCCTATATGTAAAACTTGAATTTTTTTTTACATATATGAATAATTTCAATTAATAAGTGAAATTTCACTTATTATTCGTATATGTAAAATTTGAAATTGCACTTATTATTCATATATGTAAAAATTTCACTTAATAAGTGAAATTTCACTTATTATTCATATATGTAAAAATTGAACTTTGGGCTTTTTGGGAAGAGCTTTTAAAACTCTAGAAAGGAGCTTTTAAAAGCTCAAGGTTGCTTTTTGGCTTCATGATGTTTTTTTGAAGAGTAATGTGCTACTTGTACAAACTTATCAAACAACTTAATAATAAATTTCATTAGCGACTTTTAAAAACCGCGTGGGGGCCAAACTAAGCCCTAATCTATACTTAAAGCGTTTGCGACCCCGCTTAATTTGCCCCTTTTTAAACTAAGAAATCTTACAATAGAGAAAATATCAACCTCCATAAATATTAAGTGAAATTTCATTTAATGTTTCATGTACTTAGTGAAATTTCACTTATTATTCATTTATGTAAAATTTTGAATTTTTTTTGCTCAAAACATATCAACAATGGTACTAGTTTTGTAGATCTCGTCGACACGATTCCAGTGGTATAAAATTTGCGAAAAATAGAGCTGTAGATCAAAAGTTATGGAGGTTTAAAGTTTAAAAATATTTTTCAAAACTAGAAATTATACGGTACTATACTCACACCATGTGAGTGGCTTGGGAGACAATTCCCCATGTTAGCGCACGTGTTGGTGCGTTAGGGAAGAAATTCTTGCGCATTGTGCGCGCTTAGGGCAAGTTTGACTTGGTTATTTTACAATTCCTTTGAGGGTAGTTTGGTCTGATGGAAAAAGTAAAATGGATTTGAAAAGTGAGGTTTTAATATTGTGAATGTAGGTTAAAAATGGGTCTGAGCTTTTGTCCTTAGTGAGTTTGTTGTTAATGGGCTATCTTTTAATCTAATTATGCCCAACTTTAAGGACCTTAAGCCAAGCCTCCTATTAAAAAATAATAATAATATTAAGATTTATCCCAAAACACACACAAAAAAAAATACACTTAAGTCCCCCCTCCAAAATTTAGAAAACTCCTGTGGTATTTGAGTTTTTGTGTCAATTTTAATTGCATTATAGCCCATAGCATCTACACAAATTACATATAAATAGACCCAAAAGAATTGCCCCAGGGCAGCAAAAAACTCGGCCATTCCCAAGCTAGCAAGCACGGGTGCGTGTGCGGGATTTCAGGTACGGGGACGTGGGTGCTCAGGATTCACCAATTTTTCAAAAAGCAATGGTGCGAGTGCGGTGGGAGTATAATATTAAAAATATACTTTTATATAATAGTATATACAAATTATTCTATAACTATTAGTCCATTAGTATATACCCTAGATTATTATCTTCTATTATTTCTCTTTTAACTCCCAAAGTTTTCAAAATTATATGAAGAACGTGGATTTTTTCTCAACAAACGCTACAAAAAAGCACCAGCACCGCCAAAGTGTCCTAGCCGCACTTGTGAGGTACCCATAAATCTAAATTGAACTCCAAAAGAACTTAGAAGAATTCCTGGCGCACTAAGTGCTTGTGCGGCGGCCTTTTCGAAGAATCTGTGCTTCATAGCTCCCAAGTGTAACATCCTAGTTTCTCCCCAGCCAAGCCCCCTACTTCGAATTTCTGCATCCGTCACCGCACAACTACAGAAGTGATTTGAGTAATAGTAAGATAATAAATTGGGTAAAATATTCCCATATTGAACAAAGACCTATCATCCAAAATCATATTGCTATGATTCATCCTATTATTGATTTATGCTTTGATATATACAGTTCATTGAATGATTCTTTAAATTTCTTATCTCCAGCACTCACTTAGACTGCTCTATGTTGCAATTGGAGTTGGACTGTCTGCTTTTGTTGGTATGTCACACTTCCTTATACCTCTACTCTAGTGAATTAGCAATTCCCTCTCAAAATCCAATAGGAAATACAAAACAAACCAAATCGTAATTCACTATCTTGTTTTTAACATTTTTGTTTTTGGGATTTGATTTATGCAGAAGGACTTTGTTGGGCAAGAACAGCAGAGAGACAGACTTCAAGAATGAGGATGGAGTATTTGAAATCTGTACTGAGACAAGAAGTTGGTTTCTTTGATACCCAAGCTGCTGAGTCTTCAACAACTTACCAAGTTGTTTCTACCATCTCCTCTGATTCCAATTCAATCCAAGTCGCCATTGGCGAAAAGGTCCTCATTTCACTCACACCCAATTCATCTTTCTCTTGCATAGTAACAACCCAAGATGTGGATTGAAAGTCCATTCAGAGCACTATGCATAAATGTGTGTGTGTGTGTGTTAGGGTTCTAACCGCAAGTCCTATGAGAGAAATAAAAAAGGCTGAAAGATTATATGCTAGTTCATCCTTACATACACGGAGTTGTTGAGATTGTTTTTTACTATATGCAAAGACAGAAAGAGAAGATTAGGAAGTCTAATGATAGCCGCACTTACGCTCCGTTTGTTTTGATGTAAAATTGTTTTTTGCTATACGCAAAGACAGAAAGAGAAGATTAAGAAGTCTAATGATAGCCGCACTCGCACTCCGTTTGATGTAAAATGTTTTCCGAAAAATGCTTTCATGTACTAATTATAAGGTGAAAGCATTTTCCGAAAAACATTTTACATCAAAACAAACGGAGCGTTAAATAACATAAAACTAGGCCTACAGACTGCAAGTACAAAAATTACCGAAACACCCCTCAAATCCCTCCCTTTATTAGTTTGCAATATTGGGGCTAAGTGTACAGAGATTACCAAAATCCCCCCCTTCAAAAGCCCTCCCTTAATTGGTTTGCATCAGTGGGGCTAAGTGTACAGTACTATCAGACTTAACAATACCTATCAATACATATATATATATATTCATACGTGCAAAGAAAGGGATCCTCCTCTCATTAATATAAATGGAAATTGAACTATGAATTTATGCACCACAGTAGTCTTAGAAAACAGAACTTCATGAAAATTTTTCACCATGGTCATCATCTTGTTCACCTTCCTCATTTACTGATGTAACTGATTTCTTTATTGTTCTTTTTCACAGATTCCAGACTGTCTTGCTTACATGTCATCCTTCTTCTTCTGCATGATATTTGCTTTTGTTCTTTCATGGAAGCTCACATTGGCAGCTATTCCATTCACTCTCATGTTCATCGTACCGGGACTTGGATTCGGGACAATGATGATGAACGTAGCAATGAAGATGATCGAATCTTATGGAGTTGCCGGTGGAATAGCAGAACAGGCGATTTCTTCCATAAGAACCGTGTACTCATACGTGGGAGAGAACCAAACACTCAATAGATTTAGCAATGCACTTCAAACAACTATGGAGCTAGGAATCAAGCAAGGCTTTGCTAGAGGATTGATGATGGGAAGCATGGGAATGATTTATGTGAGCTGGGCTTTTCAGGCTTGGGTAGGGGCTCTTCTGGTCACGAAAAAGGGAGAAAGGGGCGGCGACATTTTTGTTGCTGGATTCAATGTACTCATGGGAGGATTGTAAGTTATTTATTCGTTTCTACACACGCATACAGTTCTAGTAGAAACTCTCACGATTTGTTTTAGAAGTGTTACGATTTTGGGTGTGAAGGGTGTCCTGTACTAGCAGCAATCATAGGTTTGTGTGTTGTGCACACGACCAAGGCTAAAAAAATGCTTTGATTTAGAACATAAAACATATATAGAGAAGAGATAGATTGACTTGATTATCTAGAAATATTGACAACCTTTTACTACTCTAATATCCATAATATTAGGAGGACTAATGAATTCAACGACTATTATTTTTAATCGAAAACGTATAATTATATACCTTGATGAGTCACACTCATCTGTTGAAGTAGATTAAGAAAGGGTTAAGGGTGCTCCTAAAATGTTTTGTCTTTTCAGGTGTTATATTATTTAGAGTGGTTTCTTGATAAAAATTCCTTATTGCAAATGTGAGGATTTGTAAAACTTGTACTCTATTTGAAGTCTTGATCCATTAGCAACATGAAGCTCCTTTTGGTTTTCTCATAATAGTAGATTTGAATTGATAGATATATTGCATAATTGTATATGTAAGTATCATATCTTGATCTCATTTGAACATGTTGTTTATGTCTTGCAGGAATATTTTGACAGTACTTCCAAATCTGACCGCAGTCACAGAGGCAAAAGCTGCAGCTACTCGAATGACCGAGATGATCGATCGACAACCCACCATAGACACCGAGGACAAAAAAGGAAAAGCACTCTCATATGTGAGAGGAGAGATTGAATTCAAAGGCATATACTTCAGCTACCCATCAAGGCCAGATACGCCAATCCTGCAAGGTCTGAATCTTAAAGTCCCAGCAGGAAAAACAGTAGGACTTGTTGGGGGCAGTGGTTCTGGAAAATCTACCATTATTTCAATGCTTCAAAGATTTTATGACCCAATTGAAGGTGAAATTCTATTAGATGGGCACAAGATCAAGAAACTTCATCTTAAATGGTTGAGGTCTCAATTGGGTTTGGTTAATCAAGAACCAGTTCTATTTGCAACATCCATTAAAGAGAATATACTGTTTGGGAAAGAAGGTGCAACAGAGGAAGATATGATTAAAGCCGCAAAGGATGCAAATGCACATGACTTTATTTCTAAGTTACCTGATGGATATGAAACTCAAGTAAGTAAAAAAAAATTCTCTCAACTTGTTAGATATGTTTGTGTCTGATATTCTTGAGTTAAGAGAAGCAACTTAGTTGGAGAATGTTTTCTAATTTGTACCTTTCAGTAACGAACAATTTGATGGTTCCCAAAGTTTTATTATGTAGCAGTGAGACCATATTCAAATACAATGGGCTCACTTGATTTTCATTGGAAGTAGTTTTCGATGGTATCACTGCCGCATGTGTTTGGAATCAAATCTGGGATAAGATTTTGAACCGTGATATTAATCTTCTCTAGATAGTGGAGAAAGTCAGAATTCAGTTTACAGGCATAAGAAATTCACTAAACATTCTGTTCAAACTTCTGACTGTAAAATTTGATAAGGGATTGTTTGGACATCTGCATTCATGCTCTTACATGGTAACATTTTAAGCAAAAAGTTGATAATCTTCAATGGCTTGATTTAAGAAAATCGTTCTCATTCATAAATTTTTTTTTTAAATGATCCTTAAACTCATGAAATCTGCCAATTTCAAGAAAACATGGTGGAGTTATGATGAAACTCACCTTTATCTAATTGTATTCATATCATACAAAAAAAAGAAGAAGAAGAAGAAGAAGAAGAAGAAGAAGAAGAAGAAGGAGAAAAAAAGAAAGAAAGTGGATTTTACTTTTAAGATGCTATATAAAGTTTGAATGAAGCTATTCGACTTCAGGTGACAACTGAACATGCTATAAGCCTATAACATTTTTCTTCTGAATTTCACAGGCAGGGCAATTTGGAGTTCAATTATCCGGAGGGCAAAAGCAACGAATAGCCATAGCGAGAGCTTTAATAAGAGACCCCAAAATCTTGCTACTTGATGAAGCTACAAGTGCACTCGATGCAGAATCCGAAAGAACTGTACAAGAGGCCATCGATCAAGCCTCCGTAGGGAGGACCACAATCGTAATTGCACACCGCCTCTCCACGATCAGAATGGCTAATCTAATTGTTGTTCTTCAATCTGGGAGAGTAATTGAATCAGGATCACACAATGAGCTTATGCTAATCAACGGGGGACAAGGCGGGGAATACTTCCGTATGGTGCAGCTGCAGCAATCAGCCGTGCAGGATCAAGAAACGAGTAATTTCAATCCTTCATCAGACAGAAGAAGTCCCTACAACAACATGAGTGTCCCACAAAGTCCAATGAGTGTGAGAACACCAAATGGGAGAATTACCCATTGGATGAGTGCTATTCCACCAAGTCCAATGAGCATGCGATCTAGCGCGGCAAGCACCCCTGCATTGCACCCTTTCAGTCCAGCATTTTCCATCTCTGCCCCTTACTCCGTGCAATACGAGGACTCATTTGACAGTTATGACGAGAATTTTGAGCAGACGTTTAATCCTCGTCCTTCTCAACTCCGTTTACTCAAAATGAACGCGCCAGAGTGGGGAAGATCATTGCTTGGGTGCATAGGAGCTATAGGATCCGGTGCAGTACAACCCATAAATGCTTATTGTGTGGGAGCACTTATATCCGTTTATTTTGGCACCAACAAAGCTGCAATCCGATCCGACGCCAGATTCTATTCCCTCATTTTCTTAGGCCTAGGAGTTTTCAACTTCTTCACTAATCTCCTGCAACACTACAATTTCGCGTTCATGGGAGAAAAGTTAACAAAGAGAGTAAGGGAAAGACTTCTAGAAAAGCTTATGACATTTGAGATTGGTTGGTTTGATCAGGACGAGAACACGAGTGCAGCCATTTGTGCACGGTTATCAACCGAAGCCAACATGGTTAAGTCCCTAGTTGGGGACCGGTTGTCACTTCTGACTCAAGCATTTTTCGGGGCTACATTTGCTTATGCACTTGGTCTAGCACTCACTTGGAGGCTAGCCCTTGTGATGATCGCTGCTCAACCTTTACTAATCGGAAGCTTTTATTGTCGGAGTGTTTTGCTAAAGAGTATGTCTGAAAAAACCCGAAAAGCACAAAGGGAGGGAAGTCAACTAGCAAGTGAAGCTGTCATAAACCATAGAACTATAACCGCCTTTTCGTCCCAGAAAAAAATCCTAGGACTTTTCAGAGAAACGTTGGAAAGTCCTAGAAAAGAGAGTGTTAAACAATCTTGGTTTTCGGGTATTGGCCTATTTAGCTCCCAATTTTTGGCAGCAGGATCAACAGCATTAGCATATTGGTATGGAGGCAGACTATTAACAGAAGGGTTAATAACCCCCGAACGCCTTTTTCAAGCATTCTTAGTGCTACTATTTACGGCTTATACGATCGCTGAAGCTGGTGGTATGACTAAAGATTTGTCTCGGGGTAGCAACGCCGTCCGATCGGTCTTTGCAATCCTTGACAGGATTAGTGAGATTGATCCCAATAATTCTCGGGCACTCGATGCAAGTAGAACATCGATTAGAGGCCGTGTTGAGTTTAAAAATGTGCACTTTTCATACCCGTCGAGGCCGGATCAGATGATCTTTAAAGGGTTGAGCCTAAAAATTTCAGCAGGAAGTTCAATGGCAATTGTGGGTCAGAGTGGTTCTGGCAAATCTACCATTATTGGACTCATTGAGAGATTTTATGACCCTATAAAGGGCTCTGTGTATATAGATGAGAGGGATCTGAAAGACTATAATTTGAGGACTCTTAGGACACATATTGCATTGGTTAGCCAAGAGCCGACTCTCTTTGCAGGAACTATTCATGAGAACATTGCTTATGGGAAAAATGATGCTTCTGAATCTGAAATAAGAAAGGCTGCTAAGCTTGCCAATGCACATGAATTCATAAGGTATGAACTCTATTGAATACTCAGAATCTTTCTTCTTTAGCTTGTTGTCGCTTTGCTTTGCGAATTTAGTGAAGGAAATTAAAAGTTTTAGAAATCAATAGATTCACAAACACAGTTGAAAATCAAGAAAAATTGGAAGGAATTGAAATTTCAGAGAAAAAAAAATCTATTTTTTATTTTCATTTACTTCATTCTTCTTACTATTATTGTCGCTATTTTTCTTGGTAGCAAAACTAGGAAAGTGCTTTCTTTTTTGTTTTCTTTTGCTTCCTTAATTCCATGAACCAAACACACCCTTTGTGAAAATCCGACTACCTGCACAAGAGTTGTAGTGATGCATGGTGTTCTATTATTTAGAGTATAGAAGTGGATGAAATAATGTTAGTTTGATTCTTCATTTCCCCTTCTAAAATTCTTTTATGGGTATGATTTACGTCTTAGAAATATAGAAATAATGGAAGAAAAAAAACCCATGTTTTAAAATAAAAAAAAAAAAAGAAAAATTTCCACTATGACTTGCATTTCAGGGGAAACTTAGAATCAGTCTCTTTGCATGCGGAGTAAAGCTGCATACATCTAATCCTCCCCAGACCCCACAGTGACAAGGGACTCATTTGTGCACTAAGTTCGCCTCTTTTTTTACCTAGCTTGATAAAAATAGTGGCATAAACTTTATGATACCTTGTTATGAAATTTAATTTTTGTGTTTCTTGTTTGATTTTTAGTGGAATGAAAGATGGGTATAAAACCTACTGTGGAGAAAGAGGGACTCAACTCTCAGGAGGTCAGAAACAACGAATAGCACTGGCTCGAGCAATCCTCAAGAACCCATCAATCCTGCTCTTGGATGAGGCAACAAGCGCACTTGACAGTGTATCCGAGAACTTGGTTCAAGAAGCTCTCGAGAAAATGATGGTGGGCCGAACTTGTATAGTCGTGGCTCACCGGCTTTCGACAATCCAGAAAGCTAATACGATAACCGTGATCAAAGATGGGAAGGTTGTGGAACAGGGTTCACACTCTGATCTACTTTCCTTAGGCCGCGGTGGAGTCTACCACTCCCTCGTAAAATTACAAGGTGGTGGCGGCTCTTCTTACCGGTAAAGTATTGATCTTTTTTAACTCGAACCAGTAAATCTCACCAGCCTCAAAAGCAGTTTCAGTTGTTGATGTTATGTGTAGTATGTTTTGGAAAATAAGATTGGTGGTCACAAGAATTTTTGTAAATCAGACAACAAAACTGGATGAATGCTAAAACTCTTTGGGCATTGGTGGGTCACTTTGCAATAGATGGGAGGATTTACTTTGACAAGTCAACACAATATTGACATCTAGTTTTTTTTTATTTGTTTCCAATTATTTTGAGCATTTGAACCAATTATAAAGTTAATGGTTTTATTGAGGAGCTTATTGGAAATGCTTAACATAGGGTATTATTCAGTCTTATTACCACTTTCGATTTGGTTCTTTGGAGATCCACGATTACATTGGCTTCACAAAGAACCAATTTTATTAGACGTATTAATCGGAGTCCTAAATAAGCAGCGGGCATTTATCAGACAACTAAATTTCTAGAAGTGACTTTTTATGAACCACAAAACCAGTTGATTGGCTTCCCAAACAGCTCCTAAAGGTTATTCTAAAATAGTTCAAAAATCTGTTAACTTGTTCAAAATTATTTCGGGAATAATTTTCTTGATTTTTCTTGATTTGATAAAGGGGGGAATTCTTGTAATGCTCACGTATAGGGTTGGGCTGAAGTCCAATTTAGGGCATACTCAAAGCCCATCTCTCTCTCTCTCTCTCTCTCTCTCTCATACATGGTTCATGAGTGGACTATAAAATTTTCATTAAAAGTCAAATTCTAATTTTTGCATCACTTTGGGATACATGAGTTGGCAATTCTTGGCATCTTATGGATTTCTATCTACAACTTTTAAAAAAAGTATAATTCTTAAAAAAAATAAAAGTATAATTCATTAAACAAAAAAAATAATATTATATTAAAAATTTTAAATAGATGTTTAAGATAAATAATATGGTCCTACAATAAGAATTGACAACCTTTACATTATTAGGCATGAAATTAACAAATTATTTGGTGGTTTAATACAAATGACACAATAAAATGAAAATTTCACAATTTTCAAGAATGAAATCATTTTTTATTTACCTTTTTTTAAGTGGGAATTGAAATTCACAAGAAGTAGAAATGAAGAATAATTCAACATCAAAATCAAGACACTAAAAAAAAAAAAAAACTAAAAAAACTCCTCAAAAAAAAAAAAAAAAAAAAACAAGACACTAAAAAAGCTAAAAAGTAATCAAAAAAATCAAGACACTAAAAGCAACCAACAGGGTACCCCGCGCACGATAGCACCCAAGCTCCGGTGCGCCTGAGAGTTTAATACCCTTCTTCTTGACTTTCTTACCCAAGTCGTTGACCTCCACAGTGGACCACACCACTAACCTCTTCCTCTTTGTGTTCCAAGCCAAAATCTTGAACCTGACCGCCGTCGCCAAATCCACCCTGAAAACCGCCGTCCCTTTCGAAACCGCTTCCGACGGCACCCCACTAGTATTCAAAGACAATTTCCGGTGAGTATTCTTTTTATGCCCCTGATAAAACCCAGGAAAATCGGTGCCCCCAATTGGGTGGGTCTGGTTTGAACCGTAATAAAACGTCAAATTGAGGGTATCGTAGTGAATACCCTTGTCTTTGTTGACGTTATCGAGCTTGAGATCGAAGTAGAGGGTGGTATTGGAGGTGGAATTAGCTGATCTGTTGAGGGCAGGAACGTAAAAGTCTTGAATTGAGCAAGTGGGGTCTGAGGTTCGTAGGCTTAGCCACATGAACAGAGCGGCGAAGCCACTGGTCAGTATGAAGCTGGTGCAGCACTTGCAACAACCGCCGCCGCCGCCGCTGCCGCTGCCGTAGTCCGCCATGGTCTGTATACGAAAAGAGGTTTTCCGGTGATCTCTTCTCCCTCGGATCTTAGTAAGTCGAGGGTAATGATTGTGTCATAGTGTGTGTGTGGTATGTATATATATATATATATATATATAAATGTATATATAAATATACACGCAAAGAGAGAGATAGAGAGAGAGAGAGAGAGAGAGAGAGAGAGAGAGAGAGAGAGAGAGAGCGCGTGTTTGGAATCGGAGACTGCTTCCAAGAAAATTAACGATGTTCATGGAAGTAACAGAGGAAGAGAAAAAGAAAGATCTGACCAATAATGGCCTGTTTGGGTGACAGATTCATGTGAGCCGTTGGATTTATGGGTCTCACTTGGCCCCATCTTGATCAACGGTTCAGATGAATCCCACACACGTGTAACGGACTCGTGAAATAATTTCTCTTAAAAGAAAGTTTTAGTTTAATCTAATGGGCACTTTTTTATCCTGTTCTTGTGAGAACTTAGTATAGGTTGGTTTTGACGAAAAAAAAATAAAATAAAATTTGTAGGTCCGTTAAACAGATAATTTGTTCTAAGAAATGCATTAGATTGGGTACGACTCCTATGTTAGAAATAGATACTTACCAAAGTAGGTGATCACTAAGAACCATATAAAAATTATGCTTGAACTGAAACAGGTCTTGTTTTAGACTTCTGTAAAATGTCTTCTGTTATTTTATACGTGATTTTCGGATTTTTGCCAATATTTCAACCAATATATTTATTATAAATTTATCAGAGTAGAACATGATATAAATTTCGAGTTTGTGTATCGACCTCACAGCACACATACATGTTAAGTCATAGCGACAAATTAGCAGTAGGATCCAGTCACACAGGCTCGGCCCTGGGGGCTAGGCGAGGTAGGTGATCGCTTAGGCCCCCGAATTTTTTGTCCGTTTTTTTTTTTCTTTTATAGAGGCCCAAGAAAAATATTGAGGCCTAAAATAAAATTGTCGTATGTATTATGTTGGTGCAATTGTGTACGCGCATATCCAATTATGAATATATATATATATATATATATACACACACACAGAGCAAGACTCTAAAACAAACCCGTTCGTCAATGGACCGGGTTTTAGTGATGAAAATGTGACTTTTAGCAACGAAATTTTAATTGTTAAAAGTGATCTGTCAACGGATGGGACCATTTTAGAGCCTCTATATATATGTATATAATTTATTGTAATCAGTCCAATACTTCTTTTTTTATGATTACAAGGGAAGGGTAGGAGTCGAACACTCAACCTAACCTATGTAATGGAGCGGCTTAAGACCATGCTCAGTACCAAACTAGCTTACTCACTATGCTCAGCCCAATACTTTTATTCCTCACTTTTCAGTTTAACCCTAACAACAAACAAATTTGTGTTACATTTATCTAAGCTTTAGAATTATAGTAAGTGATCAACCCTTATTATTGAAAAAAAAGATCTAAAAAATGCTACGAAATCACAAAGAGACTGGGGGAGAAAAAGACACAATTCAATACATGTAATGAAAATTACAAGCACTAAATTTTTAACTCTCAAAATGGCAAAATAAAAAATAAAAAATTCTACAAAATAAAGAAAATTCTACTCACAAATATGAATAAATAAACGTATCGGGGGCAGAACCCCCATGGGATTGCGAACCAACTTTAGTAAGGGGCCTAAATTTTAAATAATCGCCTAAAACCCCCCCAAATTGTTAAAGTAATCTCTTTTTTTTTTTTTTTTTTTTGTTTGTTTGTTTGTTTTCTAAGGTATCCCCAGGCCTTCTACCCAGGACTAATCCTCCGAGGTACCGTCTGGCGCCAAAGTGGAGACCTCTCCCAAGATAATTTCCTGCATCCACAAGGACTCGAACTTGAGACCCTTACTTATGCGATCAGAGCCCCTTTCTACTCAGTCCAACTGCCTATTGGTGTTAGAGTAATCTCTGAAGTCAGTTTGACTGGGATTTTTTTTTTTTTTTTTTTGGTTTCTCAAGGTGTCCACAGGCCTTCCGTCCAGGACTAATCCTCTAAAGTACGGTCGGGCGCCGAAACGAAGACCTCTCCCAAGATAATTTTCTGCATCCACAAGAACTCGAACTTGAGAAAAAAATAAAAATAAGACGAGAAGGTGAGTTAACGTTTGTGGGGTCCTACTGTCCAAGTGACCGCGTTGGTGTCGTGGGTCCCAAAGGAAAGCAAATTGGTTTTACTTTAATTAGAGCATCTATATGTACTGGAATGCTAAAGGAGTTACTGGGGAAAAAAATCTTGCTAATTAGCAACAGCTTAGTCCAGATAGTAAAAAACCTATTTATATCACGCTCATATTAAGTTTGAACCTCGTCTTCTTCCTCTCGGGGTCTTGATCCTCTCAAAAGACTATTATACCAAATGATTTAAAAAAAAAAAACACTATTTTAATAGGGTTAAAAATGATGTTATAATCTAGCAATTTTTTTAGCACCATGCTAAAATTTGACACAGTATATAGGATGTCACATTGTCAAATTATAGCAGTGGTGTTTTTAAGTGCAATATTATCATTTGACAACCACATCTCTTGTGGTCGAGTGATAAGTTTCTTGAGTGTACTACTTAAGAGGTTTAGTGTTCGAGTCATGGGGAGCGTGACCACTGGGGAATTCTCCTGGCGACTCCAAGGCCTCGGGGATTAGTCGAAGTGTGCACAAATTAGCCTGGACACTCCCGATTACCAATATATATATATATTATCATTCGACATTTTATTTAGGTTGTATCATTAGAGCACATGTGTAAATATATATATATATATATATATATAGGGTGAGGCTAAATACCACTTTTTATGCTAAATACACCACCATTATTCACAAATTTTTCATCTTTTAACACTACAGGGTGGTGTATTTAACAGAAAATGTAGTGTATTTAGTTTTCACCTATATATATAGTCATACAACATGTGCGTTGCACGTGGTTGAGAAACCTAACAAATTTACAATGTTAATTTGGCACTTTGGGTGTAGTGGTCTTATGCGAGGACTTAAGTGGGGGGTGGGGCGCGGGGGTGTGTAGTAGAGGTGACAGGGTTTGAACCCTGGTAATGAGCCAGGCATGTAGATCCTTTTCTAACTGGGCTAAAGGCGTGGCTCATATTAAGGATATGTTGATAACCCAATTTAGTGTTGTAAAAGAAATTTTCAGCCCCTATTATTTTTAGTGTGCCACTTAACACTAATTGAAATATCAAGCAGATGGTTAAACTAAATTTAAGGGTATTACTATTCTTAATTTGAGGACATACATATTAAAGCGATTAAATGTCAAAGCAAAGAAAATACAAAAAAAAACTGGGTTAAATTTAGTAATTAAAATCTTAGCTCTTAAAATTCAATACTTGTAAGTACTTAGTTAATTTGTAGTTTTATCAAAGTAGTTAAATTTGGTCAGAACTCAAAAATAAGTAATTTTTTTTTTTAGTCTAGAATTATCATAGAGAAGTACTTTAATTGTTGCTCCACAAAGAATAATGATTATTAAAAATACTAAATACAGTAAAATAGACTTAAACTTAGACTATTGTTGTTGGAGGATGTTTTTTTTTCAGTCATTGCAGTTAGGGAAAACTTAGTAGAAATAGCCCTTGATAAGAAAAACGATCCTTACCTAACTACCAAATCAAGGATTTTATCAGAACCTTTATATAAGCACCCTACATATGTTCTTGAAAAGAACAAAAAATAGACCCCTGAGAAATACGAACCCAGCCGTAGAAAAAGCAAAGGAGACACTTCGATACAATATAAACCAGAGAAATGATGGAAGAATATATAGCAAACAAATAATGCATTGCCAATATGGTTTTCTTGGAAAAATGATTAATCTCAAACTCAAACCGCAACTTTGATATTATCAAAAAATTATTATGTTAATACTAAAATTAAGACATATGTTTAATAACATAGCATTAAAGAAGAAATGTGATCAAGGAAAGATTTTAAAGACAAACATAAGGTATTTTATAAGTAATTAAAACGCCAAACGTAAGGTCCCGTTCGATCAAACTTACGGGTGTAACTTGGAAAGGAAATTCTGATTCCATCTGATTCCATTCCTGAAAATTCCGATTTTAGAAACTAAAAATGCATTCTAAATTCCAAAAAAATTCGGATTGGAATCAGAATTGTTTTCAGAATTCCAAAAATTTCGAAAATATGTCGAAAATATTCTGAAAAATATTTTCCAAAATGTTTTCGAATTATTCAAAAAAATTTTGAAATATTCCAAAAATTTTCGAACTTACCTTTTGTCCCACATTGTTTAGCAAGGAAGCAAGAGGAGGAAGGTGAGTCTATAAATTAGACCCAAGCTAGTAGCTTGCATTGAAAAATTCTAAAAATTCCTCAAATTCCGTTTTCTGAAATATTTCGAATTCTGAAATTCCGAAAATTCGGAATCGGAATGGAAAATGAAAATTCTGAATTTTCAAAATTAGAATCAGAACACATTTTGGAATTCCAAAATTTTCGAAATTTTTTCCGATGCACTGCTTTCCGTTCCGGCCAAAACACACTCCTAATTAAACTGGAAATTAAGGACTAGATTATAGTATCAAAATTTTTTAAGTTTTGGCTCAAAGACATGCAGGTCTTCTAGCTTTAGAGATTTCAGTCCTTTCCAGCTGAAGGAGTCATCCTTATTACTCAGGAGCAGTTTCTACAAAATAAAAGAGCAAAAAGTTTGTGATAGCGTATAGAGAGAGCCTTTTTCTATCAGTTTAATATGGACAACAAGGAATCAAGTAAAGTGAGGCTTATTTTCAACTAAAAGTTAGTAAAGTTGCTAAAAAAGGTAAAAGGAAAAAAGGGCAACTGTATATCAATCAAAATAAATTAACTATACATTTACCTAATTCGACCTATTTGAATTTAGAACTTCTATATAAATGACATTTTTGCATACGCCTCATTTTCTTTGTTTGTAGCTTCTAATTTGATTAGGACTTTAGTTGTTGACATTGAGATTCCTTTTGATAAGGCAACATAAAATTGTCCATGACAGAACATCGGTTGAGGCAAATAGATTCCCACATTTGGCATACTTTGTCATTGTGCTTCGTTTATGGTCATCGACTCATCGCAAAGCAAAAACGAATTGGATATTGCTTCCATTTGAATTGAAAATGATAGCCTTCATTCTCTGCCGAGGACAGAGGAATTCATGGTTGTAGAACATGTTTGCACTGCATGTTCTCCAATTATGATTTCTACATGGATAACATTATCCACAAAATTAGTACACACCATGCAGGTCTCATTGCATAAACCATTTGATGGATCTAAATTCCTTAGTAGCAGGATCGGATAGTTAAACTTCAAAATCAACCTATGTGGAGGTAGTCCATTCGGAGTCAAAGAATTCAAAAACTCTTCTTGATAATAGTTGCAAGTGTCATCAACTGCTTCATCAAAGCTTATGAATGTTTTGGCATCTCCCAGACAAAGTCTAATCATTTTCTCATTCAATTTGTCCATATATTCATTTTTTGGTCGCTGGTATTACTCAATTTGTCATGTAGTCTGGTGATTAAAGTTTTGATGCAAAGATGGGAAGATGCAATCTTTCATTTGCTACTCTGATAACACTTCATTGACTTAATCAATCACCATTTCATTTGGAATTACAATCATATCATCATCATTTGTTGGCTCATTGCCATTTCCAATTTATAGAAGCAGCTAGCTAAAGTGTGGACCAGTTCCTGCTCTTATATTTTTAGTAAAGGTTAACATCTGCATTCTTGGCCAGAGATATGACTTTACTAGACTTGAATTAACGGTTTGTTCTCTTGTAGCTCGAGGCACTTTTGGAAATACTTATGCGAAAATCTCCTCCAAACATGATAACTTTTCCTCCAAAATCTTCTTGGTTGTCTAAGATGTCTTTCAATGTTCTATCAATTGTCTCAATAGCCCAACGTCTTGCCATTGGTGCTTCATCCCAAATTATTAACTTTGATTCACGTAATAACTTTGTTGCTCTATTTTGTTTTGGTGTGTTGCACATACTGATCTCATTAGCACTGTTGGGTATTTTAAAGCATGAATGTGCAATTCGTCTACCAGGCATTATCTCAGCTATTACTCCTAATGCTGTTGTAGCAACAACTATCGTTTTTCATGATCTTATGGTTGCAAGTAAGGCATTGTAAAGATTTTTTTTACCAGTTCCTCTAGGGCCATGAATAAAAAATACACCTCTTCTCCAGCATTAACTTGGTCTAGTATCTCTATGAATGCTATTTGTTGCTCTATATTTATACTTAACTCTGAGTAATAATCTTTTGGATGAACATCAATTGACATTTCATCTCTGATTTCTCTTGGAGAAGTTTGTTCAGGGTGAGAGATATCATGCTATACACTTGGCAGGTCATAATTCTCAAGTAAAAGTTCAAACTGGTAAGGGTCTTTGAAATTTGTAACTTTATTGAATTATCATCACATCTAAAATCTTCAGACATTGCCTCAAAATGTTTATCTCATAATTTCCTTACATCAGCTGGTTCACAATAAACCAACATTGTTACAAATAATCTGCAAAGGGCATGAGGTATTGGGAAGATGGTTGATTCATTTAAGCACTCTAAAATACTTTGATCAAATTCAAGTAAGCTTCTTTAAAAATTTGACAATTGGTACCGTTAACAAATCCTCATATGATGTTGAACCTCTGACATGAAGTAATAGTATTCTCAAATAATACCTCTCACCTTTTGCCAGATTTGCTTCATTTATTCGACAAATCACTTCCCCTTTCTTTCATTCATACCAACGTTTATTTTTAGTATCCTACACATAATACTCTGGAAATCACTATACACAAGTGCTCTCGCCTTTTCACTCTTGGAACACATGCTGAAATATTCTTTAAGCATTGTTTTGGAATTTTGATCTTAATTGATGACATCTCTCAAGTTTTGATTATTCCATAGATAATATTATCTATCAATTTAAAACCACCGTAATTCACTTGTTTTTGTACGCCTTTTTGAGCGATTTTTGTTTTTATAGATTTAATGTATTTGTTTGAGATCTACGCATTGGAATTCAAAATTGTACCAAAAAAAGTAATTTGGAACTTTGTTTTTCGATTTTATCTGTCAAAATAGATAATATGATCTGTGTACAGACAAATAATATTGAGTTAAACAACTATAATTTTATTTTTATTTTTTTGCCTTTTTGGGTGAATTTTTTTTATTTATTTAATATTTCATATATTTCTTCGAGATATACACAATGGGCTTGAAAATTTTACCAAAAAAAATATACGTTGCATGAGATTATGGTAGAATTTGTACAAAAAAAGATAAGTTGCAAGAGATCAGGCTGCAACTTATCTTTTTTTGTAAAATTTCCAAGTCCAATGCGTAGATCTCGAGGAAATACATGAACTACGAAGGAAAAAAAATCATCCAAAAATGCCAAAAAAAAATGAGGAGATTGTGATTATTTTCGTCAATATTATCTATCAGTCAACAGATAATATTGTCTATTTTGACAAATAAAATCGAAAAATGAGTTTTCAAATTATTTTTTTGTACAATTTTCAAGTCTAATGCGTAGATTTCAACCAAATACATGAAATCCCAAAAAACAATAATAATAAATAACGAAAAAGGCAAAAAAATTTGAGTAAGTTATGATGGTTTAAAGTTGACGGATAATATTGTGTTAGACATTTTTTGCTTAGAAACAAAAGGCTTTTCATTGAATTACAAAAGTAGCGAGAGACTTTTCGTCAAATTGAAAAAGTAGCGAGGGAGGGACTTTAAAAAAATGGCCAAATTATGTGAATTTTTGGCTAATCACCTAATATTGAGGGATCTAGCCTTTTTTAAATCCAATTAAAGTCTATATCTTTTAGGAATCATTATTTCATCAAAATTAGGACTCATGATGACTGCTAATGGATGGGTTCCTCCCAAAAAAAAAAAGGAAAAAAAAAATAGGCAACAGAAACGTGAGGCGGCAAGGCCTGCCAATGGAAATGGAAGGTTCATCCCCAAAAATATTATGCAACAAACGTGAGGCATTCAAGAGTTCTTATCAATTTTGGAGTCCTAGTACAATCATAATACACATTATATGTAACCAAAAAAAAAAAGGCTATGACTGGACACACTACAAATAAAAAAGTGATATACTAAACTTTTAAAACTCTAAGAAAAATAGTTAAATAAAAGTGCACCGATTGATAAAAGTGTAAAACACTTATACTCATTGGTACATTTATATATATATATATATATATATATATGATATGATATGATAGATTATAGATATAGATATAGATATAGATTATAGATAGAGATAGATACAGATATAGATAAAGATAGATTATGTCACGCCCTGGAGAAGCAAAAATAGAGAAAACAAGTTCCTTTTTGGTCCCGTAGCCCTGTGACTGGTGAATAAACACATTATCATCTACTCAAACCAACACACCACGATAGGGAGGATGTTATTCATAGAACATATCTTATTAACATAATCAGAGGCTATAGCGGAAATATAAATGGTTTGGAAGCAACATATGCCCAAGTACCAATTTTAAAAGTCTATTAAATCTATTACAGCAGCTGATTTAGGATACGTTTGGTAGGCAGGAATGAACCTTAGAATGGAATGGTCATTCCTGGGTTCATTCCATTCCTGTGTTTGGTATGACCAGATACAGTGGAATGAATATTCCTTTTGAAATGACCATTCCTACTTAAGCAAGAATGGACATTCCTAGCCAAAACTGAAGGAATGCTTATTCCATTCCCACAACATTGACTATAATTGTAAAATATAAAATTTATTCTTAAAATATATTTTTATAAAAATATGTATATTAAATATTGGACAAAAAAATAAATTAAATATATATTAATATATATATATATATATATATATATATAATATTACATATTGGACAAAGAATAAATATTATATATATAAATATACATATTAAATATTGGACTAAAAAATATTTATTAAACTTAATATTGGGCTAAAAAATATTTAACTATAACTAGCAAATATATTACATTTTTAAAGAGATTTTGCAAATAGATTAAATAATAAGGTGGACTAAAATTGTTAAAAATGTTATATTATTTCATTAAAAAATCTAAATATTAACTATTTAGGCTAAAAAAATATTAAGAAAATTATAAATTTCAAAATATTGCATAAGAATATCCAATAGTAGATTCTTGGACTTCCAAAATATATTAAAAGATTACACATTTGAAAAAAAAATATTCCAAGATATTCTATTAAACACTTCTCTAAATTAAATTTCATAAAAAAATTTGGTTTCTTTAAAAAAAAATATATTATAGATAAATAATACTGAATGCTAGTACCATAAATATTTTGTACTAATATAAAATATTGGAAAAATTGGTGAAATGGTCATTAAGATGAGCTTTATTGAGACTAAGGACAACTTAAAATAGACATTGGGGATGAGTCCTCCCAATGCCCATAGACCAAAATACCCTCATCTTCATCCTCTAACCCTAGCCAAACCTTAGCCACAATTACCACCACCCACACCACCTCCGGCCACCACCTCCAACGACCTCTGGCGACCAGCACAGTCACCTCCGACGACCTCCCCCTCGCGTCACCGGACCTCCGGCGATCTCCCCTTACCTCCACCACCATAGCCCCTACCATTTCTCTCTCTACAAATTGTGAGATTGAGATATATCAATCAGTACATATCGATTAGATATAAAGAGAGAAAGAAAATTACAGTGGATGATTTGTCTTCTCACTCTAGACTTTCTCTCTCTAACCTTTTTTTTTTTTTTTTCCAGAAATCAGAAATCTTAAGAGAAATTTCTCATATTTCTTTTAATAGTTTGACATCCTACCAAGCCTAGATCAATGGTAATTTTGCTTCTCACACAAACATCTATGAACCACCAGGTTTTACAGTAATTGAAATTTTACTTAACTTATAATAAGTGAGTTTTACTCAAGATCTTCACTTAAAAACAAAAAAAAATTCACTTCAAAATATAGTAAGTAAAATTTCTCTTACTGTAAATTTCCAGCTTTGCAGAATGGTGATTTCGCTTCTCACACAAACATCTATGAACTACCAGGTTTTACAGTATTTGAAATTTTACTTAACTTATACTAAGTTAGTTTCACTCAAGATCTTCACTTAAAAACTAAAAAAAATTCACTTCAAAATATAGTAAGTGAAATTTCTCTTACTGTAAATTTTCAGATTTGCAGAAATATGAAAAACGACTCAAGCAGATCCAGATCCAGATCTGGTTTGATGTGGTGATGATGTTGGTGGTGGTGGCCGATTGTAGTGGTGGCGATGGTGTTGGTGGTGATGGCGATCTAGGTTTGTTTTGGTGGTGGTGGTGGCCGGCGATGGTGTTAGTTGCTATAGTGGTCACCGGAGGTTGCCGTGGAAGTCACCGGAGTTCGCCGGTGATGGTCGTCTGAGGTTGCCGGAGGTGGTGGATGGAGGTCAGGTAGGGGTGGTGGTAATGGTGGCCATGGGAGGATGAAGATGAAGTGGGGTAGTTTGGTAAAATAAAAATATTGAAATGGTCTTGAAGAGTGAAATGTTGATATTGTGGACTAAAGCTAAAAAAATAGGCTTGAGCTTTTGTCCTTGTGGAGGTTATTGTTAATGGCTTGTCCTTTAAGTCAATGTTGCCAAACCTTAGGGACCCTAGTCCAAGCTTCCCAATCTAAAATATTTTACTTAAATATGATTTTATTCCACTAATTGATTGTTTAAAACCCAAAGTGGAATATAAGTGACATTTCATTCCTAGAAAGTTAACCAAACGGAGAAATGGAATGACTATTGCTATTCCATTCCCATTTCATTCCATTCTTGAGTCCATTCCATTCCTGTCTTATTCCATTCCTACAAACCAAACGTGCCCTTAGAGTCTCAGGCCTATAACAATAATAACAGAAGTACAACAGATATACAAACTAATTATTACAAAGCGGCACGACTTCGTCTTTAAGCCTTCAGCTCCAAGTCCGACAGAACATCTGTCTCCCATCCTCACTACCTGCTAAGCTCTAGACATTGGAATGTGCAGGGCACAAACGCCATCAGCTTTGAATACAAAGCTGAGTGAGTACATCAAACACACTCCTTACAAGTTACTGTTTAGCATCTTAAAATGCGGTTAATCTCTTATCAATGACGTCTCTCACGGACATAGCAAATGTCTCATTAAACTATACATGAATTCAATGATTACAAGAGACATGCTAAGTAATGACAAAGATAAACATCATAGTATAATATCTCATCACATATTCACCAAATCCATGCATGCAACTCATGCATCTATCCCATGCATATACCTTTACGTCGGGACACTGAATCCCTGACTGAACAATCATCTTACTAACCACTCTCATATTTATATCCATTTTCGTATCCATACGTCGATACAATAATACAATTCTGTATCCATACGTCGATACAATAAAATATCAATTTGATATCCATACATCGATACCATAATACCAATCGAAATCACCCGACTAAGCAATAGGTCCCACAATCCCTTGATAGAGTTATCGGTCGTCTATATAGTACCACCTATCTGTAAACGATGGAAGTGGCACATCGGACGTCTTCAACGATGTGTATATCCTTACTGGTCGTCTATACAGCTGAGAATACATTAGAGCACTAGCCGAACGTCTTCAACGGTACACTGGACGTCTTCAACAGTGCATACGCATCACTAGACGTCTTTAACAGTGAGAGGCGCACTAGAAACCCTAACCATCCCACGTCCAGTCAGCTCGTCAGTCGTTGATCCAATGGATCCAAAGTACACAAATCTCATATTCCACATTGAAGCATAGTTGCCGATTCTCATCATATTCTCTTATCTCTTCATAACACTATCTTATGCATGCTGACCACATGTTGTGCAATGCTCATGCTCTAGATACAGGAATTACCACATGCTCTGTATTCAACATAACTACTCATTACTGATTATTAACATGCATTTGTGTTCCATTCTACTATTCAATTCAGCAATATCATCATGTAATAATTAAACGGTTCATCTTGTTACAGTATTGCACTATGACGACATCCTATTGACGCGTTTTCTTATCACACCCAAGTGTAGGTGATCGTACAAGTAATAAAGTTCTGGAAGTCCAGGTCGAACCCACAGGGAACGGAATAAAATTTTATTAAGTTAGGCAGATAACTATTTTGTCACTAAAAAGAAAATAAAAGATGATGAATTTTTGTGGGGTTTTACTAAACTACTAATTTTTATATGTTTGCAATAAAAGTAATTAAAGCTATTTTTTTCTTAACAGTTTATGGTAAAGATTTTAACAGTGCAAAATAAATTAACTAACATACTAGTAAGAAAAGAAAGAAAAATATATAAAAGCTAAATTTTTATGAGATAAACTTTTTAGATTTAATAATAGCGAAAGATGGAAATAATACAGATATTTAAGCAAAACTATTATAAAACAGGAAATATTAATTAATTAGGGGAAATGATTTAAAGAATTGGGAATATGCAAACCAACACTAGATCCCACAACTTTTGTGCATTTGAAAAGCATTTGGCATTTAAGACCGCAGAGTCATTCTTTATTTAAAAATAAACTTTCACTAGTCATGGTCATATCAAGTGTGTCAGGTTTGATATGAAACGACATCGTTTGGTTTAAAGAAAAATAAAAAGGCAATTGGGCAGTAGCCAGGTTCGAACCGTGCCCCGCCGCGGACGTGGGTTATTCGGCGTCCAGTCCCCACCACTCTGACACTACACAATTGCCTATCCATTATTGGATAGAAATATATATAAGCACATATTTGAAATATTAACTTTGTCATGTGAGTTGTTTGAGTATGCTAGGTGTTTTTTATGACAAAAGGCATAGTTTGACAATCCACATAATTAGGCTTTTTATTTCAAATATATATAATCTTTTGAGCCCATTATAGCCATAGTATATAAACATGTTAAATGGTCATAAACTATAGATACATAGATATTTTTGGCCATAAATGGAAAAATAACTCATCCAGATAAATTTGCCCATTTAAGGTTAGTGCACAGAAGCTGTGGTTTCTAAGTTTTTATTACATATCCCCAATTAAAGTTTTAGCCTACCATTTTAGAATTGAAACTGTCTTCGAAATAAAATTAAAAGATAAATTAAATAGGTGTAAACAGTGATTGTTCAATTAAAACTAAAGTTGTGAAACTAAGGTAGGAGTGAAATATAATATTATTATATTATTTTTCTACTTAACATGAGCTGGGGTTGAATTTGTGGAATCTGCAAAATAGCAAAGTTTAGTACAACTAGGCTAATAAAATAAACATAAATGGAAATACTGAACCAAAAATAAAATACTAAACCTTTGACTTTGGATTCTTGTGGGGTCACAATGGTTGAGCTCCAAGAACACAAATAAGGCCAAACCAAATCCAAATATACTTTTGGAGTGAGATATGGATGGGGTGTGCTTTTGGACTTTAGTAGGTGATTATAACAACTACGTGGCTAAGAAATTTGGCATTTAATTGCAAAATCTGTCTTTTAGTGAATGAAAATATTGCTATAAAAACTAAAAATTTGGGATTTCTAACTATTTTAGGGGACAACTATAAGTACTACTAGACTAAAGATATTAAATCTAAATTTAAATAAGACTATTTTACTACTACAAATTGACAAAGGTCATACAAGAAAACAAATATTTTATTTCAAGAAATACAGTACACAAAGTTTTGCTACATATTTTTGAACATAAAATCATCAATTACATAAAAGTAAAATTTTACAACTACTAAAACTAGAAAATGCAAAGAAAAATTAAAGTTTCCTATTTCTAGGGACAATATAAAGTGCTCACATAATAACCTCCCCTAAACTATTCTCTCAGTGATTGTGTGTTGTGTGGAGCTTGCTGTAAGCTGTGTGTTTTGAGCTTGCTGTCTTTGGCTCAATTTATAGACGTTTGTTTAGAGACAAATCATCATCGCGTTCGTCAGCGTTTGCAAATTTTCTTCAATTTGTCTCGTTTTTTCTTCCTCCCTTTTCTGACACTTTGAAAGTTGTTCATGCAAAAAGAGAGAGATAGAGTTAGAGAAAAATAATAATAAAAAAAATAAACTTAACATCCAACTTTGGATGTTTCTTCGTTGCTTCTTTTTTTTTTTTTTTTTTTTTGGAATGATTTACAGGTTACTATTCATCTTTTGACTATGGAATATACTATGGTGTGGTTGCTACTTCTTTCTTTCCCTTTATTTCACTTCATTTTTACCTAAACATATAAAATGTGTAAAAACAAATAATTACATGCATTTGAGTGACATCACTGTTAAATTATATTAATTCAAATATGCATGTAAAACTAGGAATTTGGGGGTTTAAATAAGCATTGTGTCTATTATATTGGCACATAAATGTACAATATTCAGTGTTTGTCACACCCCTCAACTAGCTTATTGCTAGTCCCTAGCAATGAAGTGAACAGAGAAATTGTTCTAAAAGTTTAATTTACAAAGTAGGAATAAACTAAGGAAAATAAAATTACCTAACTCACTGTCGCAGGAATTGCGATTGCATTTAGCGTATGCAACAAGCCGTTAAACCCCTAGGTTACCCCTAGTGGACGAGTGTTGTCTCGTGAGGGTTTGCAGTGAATATACCCACAAAATTCTTTTAATTTTTTTTTTTTTTTTTAAATGTAAAAATAAAGTAAAATAAAAATAAAGGTAGATTTTCTCCTTTTACAACAGATAAGGATAAATTTGACAATAAAATGAAATTTTCAAGTATGTAATAATAATGCAACACATATACTCACAGTTTTGTCAATGGTAGCATTTTTTATACTCTTTAAACTTACAGTGTGTACTTGAAAAGTCAAGCAACTGATCTTAACTTCAAAGTTTACATAGCCAATAGCAGTTATCAAATTTGTAGTTTTAACTCAAATCTCACTGGGATTTCACTCTTTTAAGGAGAAACTCTCAGAAACCGGTGTAGAGAACATCTCACTTGGTAGGGAAGCAAAGATAGAGGAATTGCTTCCATTTTTGATGACTCAATGTATAGGCATTTAGAGTACAATAAGTCTCATGAAAGAATACTTAGCATTAGAAGAGCGATCTACCGTGGAGAACATCCTTATCACTTAAATTTAAAAATCAATTTCTTTTAAATCATTAGGACTTTGACTGGTAGGTTAGAAATTAAGATGAGTAGGAGATTTGGGGTGTATTTGTTCTAAGCATGTGATTGGAGTGTTTGCGCAATTCATTCCAACCTCTTCTTTTCTTCTCCTTTTTATCATATGTACATTTTTTTTTTTTTTTTTTTTAATTTCTCATTTTTTTTTTTCGTTTTTTTTTTTTTTTTTTAAATCAACTCCTTTCTTTCTTTACCACTTCTTACAATATTAATACAGTCCAATCACATACCTGGATATAGAAGTGAGGTTTGTACTCCTAGGTGGAGCAATGTATGATTTGGATAGAACTGAGAATAAGGTAATATTAGGTGAAGGGGGGTGCATTTGAAAGAAAAGATGGCCTAAATTATTTTAAAAATAGATTGACTTTGTTCATTTAAGCAATTTGGACGTTCTAATGGTAAATCCTGAACGTTCTCTTCTAATGATTAGTCAAAGAAAAAGAAAATAATGAGACTCTCAACGAGTGATATGATATAGAGAATAAAATGAGACTGAAAAGAATAGTAACCCTCATAAAGGAAGATTGGCACAAAAGCTCACATGGGTTAATTAGTTTCCACTACTTGTCTTTAAACTGTATAGTTTATGTTTACTCATCCATTTAGATTCAGTAAATATTTTCACACTGTTTTAAAATGTTTAATGTTTAAAGAGTTTCTAGCATTTGAAAATAGTAAAACATGTGACAATGTGTTGTATGCTATTAACATACCCAAAATAACATTAATGTGTCAAATTTATCTTATATAGAGTAAAAGAAAAACTTCTGAAAAATCCTAAGCATATCCACTAAGTTGGATATATATATGGTGCAACTAGTATCCTCTGCACCTATACAAAAGAGGCTACGCAATCCGGAGCGTCCAAGTTGTCATGATTACCCATCCACCTCTAGTAAAAGAGATGAGTCTAGACCCACTAGCAAGCTAAAAACATCAGTAAGAGGCTAAGAGATAACTCTGGCTTTACTTAGTTTTTCGCTACCTCTAGGGACATTCACCGCACTAGACATATCTGGTGATGCTTGGATCATGCAAATTACTCCTATCGAACCAGCTAATGAAAGCCAGATGTACACGTAGGATCATTTTAAAGTCTGACCTGACTGAAAATTATTGACTGTACAAAAACTAAAAATAAAAAATAAAAAGAAATGAGGGATGGGAAAACAAAATTTATTTGGGTATCAAAGGATCCAGTCCTCTTTCTCAACCAAACTTTTCTTTTGTTTTGATTTGAATTGTCTTTTGTAACAGTAGTAAACTTTAAAAGATGTGCCATTATGAGCAATTAAACCAGGACATTCTTCTCTATAACAATTCAAACACCATCCTAACCTTTTAGCTTTCCTTTTGATGGCATAAAGGCTAGTGCCAGCAAAGGGTTTCTTCTGCTCAGAAACAAGTGAGCGACCCATTAACGTCTGGTCATCGACTATTGGATCCATTTTTTATACTCTCAGCCAACAAGAGAGGCTAGACTCAACCCTCCACTCCTTTCAACTATCAACTAAGATCTAATTAAAGAGAGCTTAGAGGGGGTGGGTGAGAATTTTATTTAAAAACTAAAAATATTCATATTAGGAAATATATACATTCAGAAACTTAGAAAGAAAATATATATATATTTTTTTTAAAACAAAAATTAGAAAACTACATTTTTTTTTTCTTTTTTTTAACACACAAAAAGAAAAACTACATAATTTTTTTTTTCTTTTTTTTTTTTTTTTTTTTCTTTTTTAACAAAGTTTAAGACAATGCATCATTATAATAATAGTAATAAGAAGAATTATGATATAAACTTCAAACATTATAAAAATTTTGGCTTCTGAGTCATGCATTTTTTTTTTTTTTAAAACAGAAAACTAAGAAAAGACAGTTATATTTTTCTCTCTCTTTTTTTTTTTTTTTTTTAACAAGGGCACCGCAACACTATCATAGCAAGAACTAGGATAATAATAAGATAAAGTTCAAAATCCAGAAGACCAATAACTAGCGCGTCGTCCATTTTTTTTTTTACAAAGAAATGGAAAAATATCACCTGTTTCTTGAAAATCTGAAAACCTGGTAGGGCCGTAGATCGAGTGATATTTTCAAGCTTCTTTGATGCGTGGGTACCTACAACTTATGGATCTCATTTTTGTTAGATAATGGAAAAGAGAGAAAATCAAAATCTAAAATAAAAAAAAAAAAAAAAAAGCCAAAATTGGAAAAATAGAGAATACAATCAAAATCAAGCTTTTCTCTAGATTATAGATCTTACCTTTAGTGATCAGTAGAGTGGATCTTGATTTTGGATCGAAGAAAATTAAAAAAAATGAAAAGAAAATGAGAGAGGGAGATCGGGTCGAGAGAGTGAGAGAGTTGCAGAGAATGAGAGAGAGAGAGATCGCGGTGAAGAGTGAGAGAAAAGAGAGGAAGAAGAAAGGAAAAAGAGAAAAAGAGAGATAGGGAAAAGTTTTGAGGGTTCAAAGCCCTATATAAAGTCATTTTCTCTTTTTTCAGTGTATCTCTCTCTAGAGAAGCTAATTTTTTTTTTTTTTTTATGAAATAAAGATAAAGCAAACAAACAGGTGTTAATCGTGAAACCGTCCCCCCCCCCCCCCCCCCCCCAACTGAGTCTGACATTGTCCTCAATGAGTGAGATGAGAAAAAGAAGCTAAGGATAACACCTGTAATAAAAAAAAAACACAAAGAAACGATAATAATAATGACACAATTAACTTTTATAAAAAAAATGACCAAACTAGGAGTATAGGACTATTAGAACATAAATACTGTGATACACTATGTCTTATACTAATTATGATTTAAGATATTAAAGAGTATTATAGTTGGGGTCCTCCAAAGGAATGGACTCCAACTCAGGTTCAAATCCTTCTAAAAATGGTTTTAATCTATGTCCATTAACTTTAAATGTATTTCCATCTTTAGGGTCCTCAATCTCGACAGTTCCATAAGGATAAACATTTTTGACTATATATGGACCAGTCCATCGAGATTTCATTTTTCCTCTAAAAAGATGTAGTCTTGAGTCATATAATAGAACTTTTTGCGCGGGGGTAAATCTTTTGCGCAAGAGATTCTTTTTATGATACATTTTAGTTCTTGCTTGATGAATTCGGGCATTATCATATGCGTCTTTACGAATTTCTTCAAGCTCACTTAACTGTAATTTTCTTAAAATTCCTCCCTCTTCAATATTACAATTTAAAGTTCTAGTAGCCCAATATGCCTTATGTTCTAATTCTACTGGTAGGTGATAAGCTTTTCCATATACAAGTCTGTATGGAGACATCCCCAAATGGGTCTTATAAGCAGTTCTATATGCCCACAAAGCATCTGTTAATTTTGAAGACCAGTCTTTACGATTAGAATCAACAGTTTTTTCGAGAATATGCTTAATTTGTCTATTGGCTAATTCAGCTTGTCCATTTGTTTGTGGATGGTATGCAGTTGACACTTTATGGGTCACTCTATATCTTTTCATTAATTTTTCAAATGGCTTGTTACAGAAATGAGTTCCTTGATCACTTATTATTGCTTTTGGAGTTCCAAATCGAGAAAGTATATTATCTTTTAAAAATGCAATAACTGTACGGTGATCATTTTTTCTTGTAGGAATAGCTTCTACCCATTTTGAAACATATTCGACTGCTAATAAAATATATTCATATTGACAAGATGGAGGAAAAGGTCCCATAAAGTCAATGCCCCAACAATCAAATATTTCAATTGTAATTATAGGGGTCATTGGCATTTGATTTCTTTTTGTAATACTGCCTAACATTTGACAACGGTTACAAGCCTTACAATATAAATATGAATCTTTAAATAGAGTGGGCCAATATAAACCACTTTGTAAAATTTTCATGGCAGTCACTCGAGATGAAAAATGTCCTCCACAAAAGGACGAATGACACATAAAAAGTACATTTTCGATTTCTTCATTAGGAACACATTTCCTAATTACCTGATCGGCACAATATTTAAACAGATATGGGTCATCAAAGTAGAAGTGCCTAGCAATAGCTAGAAATCTCTTTTTATCTGATGATGACCAATTGCTTGGTATTTTTCCAGTGACTAAATAATTAACAAGATCAGCATACCATGGTAGAGAAGTCACAGAAAATAACTGTTCATCAGGAAAAGAGTCTTGAATAGGTAAGGGTTCACTAGTATTGTCTTCAAAAGTGAGACGGGATAAGTGATCAGCTACCACATTTTCTACTCCTTTTTTATCTTTGATTATTAAATTAAATTCCTGTAGTAGGACTATCCACCTAATAAGCCTAGGCTTACTGTCTTTCTTTGAAAGTAGGTATTTAAGAGCTGAGTGGTCAGTAAAACAGACAATTGGAGAACCAATCAAGGATTGCCTAAATTTATTAAGGGCGAATACTACGGCTAGCAATTCTTTTTCAGTAGTTGAGTAGTTCATTTGAGCACTATCCAGAGTTCTACTGGCGTAGTATATTACTGATGCCTTTTTATCCTTTCTCTGCCCTAGGACAGCTCCAATGGCAAAGTCGCTAGCATCACACATTAATTCAAATGGTAAACTCCAATCAGGAGATTGCATAATAGGTGCAGTAGTGAGATGCTCTTTTAATTGCTCAAAGGAGTTTTGACGTTCTTTAGTCCATTCAAAAGGTGTGTCTTTGGCCAATAATTGACATAAAGGTCTGGAAATAGTACTGAAATTTTTTATGAATCGGCGATAAAAACCCGCATGTCCTAAGAATGAACGGATGTCTTTTACAGTCTTGGGAATGGGTAAATTAGCGATAAGATCTATTTTAGCTTTGTCTACTTGTATCCCATTTTCAGAAATAATGTGTCCTAAGACAATACCTTTAGTAACCATAAAATGACATTTTTCCCAATTTAAAACTAAACTTTTTTCTTCACATCTCTGGAGAACTTTTTGAAGATTGCTAAGGCAATCATCATAGGTTTTGCCAAAAATTGAAAAATCATCCATAAAGACTTCTAAATTCTTTTCTACCATATCGCTGAAAATACTTAGCATACACCTTTGAAAAGTCGCAGGTGCGTTGCAAAGACCAAAGGGCATTCGGCAATAGGCGAAAGTTCCAAATGGACATGTGAAAGTAGTTTTTTCCTGATCTTCTGGTGCAATCTCTATTTGATTGTAACCACTATATCCATCTAGAAAACAGTAATACTTATGACCCGCTATTCTTTCTAACATTTGATCCATAAAAGGTAAAGGAAAGTGATCCTTACGAGTCACAGCATTGAGTTTTCTGTAGTCTATGCATACACGCCATCCAGTAGTGACACGAGTGGGAATTAATTCTCCCTTTGAATTCGAAACAACTGTAATTCCTGCTTTCTTCGGCACAACTTGTGTTGGACTTACCCATTTACTATCGGATATTGAATATATAATGCCCATGACAAAATCTACTGGGAAAATAAAATTTTCAACTTTGACAAGAACATCTTCCAAAATTCCTCGCGGATATTTTGTAGATCTATCAGCAAGTTGTAATACCATGCGAGTAGGATTTAGCTCACCTAATCCAAGTTCTTGATAAACAGAATAAGGAAGCAAGTTTACACTAGCTCCTAAGTCAAGGAGTGCGTGGTTAATTTTATGATTTCCAATAATACACGATATTGTTGGTGTACCTGGGTCTTTGAATTTTGTTGGTAAATTATGCTGCACGATAGAATTAATTTCTTCAACAAAGTCAGCAGAATACGCATCCTTTCGTACATTTTGCTTACGTTTGACAGTACATAAATCTTTTAAGAATTTTGCATAAGCAGGTACTTGATTAATTTCATCTAAGAGAGGAATATTAATGTGTACTTGTTTAAATAATTCTAAATATTCCTGATTCTTAGTATCTTGGTGTTTTCTTAAACGTTGTGGATAAGGAATTGGAGGAGAATATTAAGGAGTTTCCTCTGTTTCTTTTTCCACTGGTAAGTCAGATGTTTCATTTTCTTGAGAAATTTGTTGTTTTTCATGGGTTTCAACTTCAACTTCATCAGCAATTTTATCTTCATCTATTTCTTCCTCAATTTCTATCATATTATCTTCCTTATTTGTATGCTCAATTTCTTCTAAAGAAGGTGATATTTCTTCTCTAACAGCCTTACCACTTCTTAGTACAGTTATAGCTTTTACTCGTTCATGTTGATTATTACCAGAAGTTGAGGGGTCACCTTGTGGTTGTCCCCTTGGATTAGGTTGTGGTTGGGCAGGAAAAATGCCTTTTCCTTTAGAATCGTGTTGATTATTAATCCTATCCACAGATGTTTGTAGTTTCCCCATGATTTGTATTAATTGTTGCATCATAGACTGTAAAGGTTCCTCTTGCACTTTCTTGTGTGGAGGCACATAAACATTAGAATTTTGCTGTGTATTAGGATATGTATTTTGTGTTTGTTGAAATTGAGGTGGAGGAGGTAAATATTGATTATTTTGAGGAGGTTGGTGTTGAGTTTGAAATTGTAAAATACCTTCTTTGGTATACATATGATTTGGAGGATTCCTCCAATTAGACTGGTATGAATTACCATAGGAGTTTTGGGGACCCCTATAATTATTCACAGCATTTATCTCTGCTGGAGCAACTTCTTGAAAATTTGAACTGTTAGGACATTCAGTCGCAGAGTGTCCTAAAGTATGACAGTTATCACAAAGATCTCTTTTCTTCTTAGGTGGATTATTTTTTTCTACTGATATAGCGTCCACTTTACGTGCTAATTCTTCATATTTCAGTGTTAATTCATCTTCTGATTGTAATTGGTATAAACTTTTAGCTTTTTCCGTTCTACCAATTTCTTCTTTTTCCCATTGGGAAGCATTTTCGCTAAGCCAATCAAAATATGATTCAGCTTCATCGGCAGTTTTACTCAAAAATTCTCCTTGACACATTGTTTCAACTAACTTCTTTGATTTAGGTTCTAATCCTTCATAAAAGAAATTAATTAAACGCCATTTTTCAAATCCATGATGTGGACAAGCTAATAAGAGATCTTTAAAACGTTCCCAAACTTCAGAGAATGGTTCCTTTTCTTTTTGAGTAAAAAGTTTAATTTGACGCATCATGCTATTAATTAAATTTTTTGGATAGAATTTTTGTAGAAAGGCTTCATTCATATCATGCCATGAAGTTATAGATCCAGGACGGAGAGATAAAAGCCAAGCTTTAGCTTTATCTTTTAAAGAAAAAGGAAAAAGCTTAAGACGGATTATTTCAATAGGACAGCTTTGATCAGAGAACGTACTACAAACTTCTTCAAATTCACGAATATGTAAATAAGCACGTTCTGTCCCCATTCCATGGAAAGTTGGTAAGAGTGAAATCATGCCTTGTCTAAAGTGAAAATTTCCTGTATGTCTAGGTAAAGTGATGCAAGAAGGAGTGATATTTCTTTCTGGGATAAATAAATCACGTAAAGGACGTTGTTCACGTTCTGGTAAAACAAAATGTGGTATATTTTCCCCCTGCTCACTATGAGCATCATCAGCGTTTGATCCTTCAATTTCTGCCATTATTCTAGGAAATTGTATACTAGATGATTCACTAGAAATATTAGAATTATGTGGTACTTGATATAAAGCTTCAGTAGTATCTAAGGACATATGAAGTAAAAGAAAATCTAAGTAATAAAATTATTATTATTATTATTATCTATGTAAAAATAAAAACTTTTTTTTTTATTTTAAATTTTTTCTATTTTTTTTTTTTTTTAGAAGATGCACAAGTACATACTTATAAATATATACTCCTTCCGTCCCATTTTATGTGTCCCTTTTTGGGAATCCAACTATTTAAGGGGACAAAAAGAATCTACACTTACTTTCCACAATTGCCCATAATCATTGCACTTTCTTTTTTTATTTTGTTGTGGTGTTAATTCCAAGGAAGGATAGTTTGGAAAACTAAGTAAAAATTTGCATACTAATTTAAGAAAGTGGACAACAATTTTGGGACAAACCAAAATAGAAAGGGGGACACATAAAATGGGACGGAGGGAGTATTTATTTCACAAGGAAATATTATGTATAGTTTTTTTTTTTTAATATATTATTTTTTTTATGTTATCAATTTTTTTTTTAAAAAAGAAAACTAGATTATTTATAAAGTAGAATAGGTATACATATAGATATAAATATAGTGAGAGAAATAGTCATTAGACCCAACATTTATTTATTTATTATTTTTATTAACCGTTCCCCGACAACGGCGCCAAAAACTTGACGACATCCTATTGACGCGTTTTCTTATCACACCCAAGTGTAGGTGATCGTACAAGTAATAAAGTTTTGGAAGTCCAGGTCGAACCCACAGGGAACGGAATAAAATTTTATTAAGTTATGCAGATAACTATTTTGTCACTAAAAAGAAAATAAAAGATGATGAATTTTTGTGGGGTTTTACTAAACTACTAATTTTTATATGTTTGCAATAAAAGTAATTAAAGCTATTTTTTTCTTAACAGTTTATGGTAAAGATTTTAACAGTGCAAAATAAATTAACTAACATACTAGTAAGAAAAGAAAGAAAAATATATAAAAGCTAAATTTTTATGAGATAAACTTTTTAGATTTAATAATAGCGAAAGATGGAAATAATACAGATATTTAAGCAAAACTATTATAAAACAGGAAATATTAATTAATTAGGGGAAATGATTTAAAGAATTGGGAATATGCAAACCAACACTAGATCCCACAACTTTTGTGCATTTGAAAAGCATTTGGCATTTAAGACCGCAGAGTCATTCTTTATTTAAAAATAAACTTTCACTAGTCATGGTCATATCAAGTGTGTCAGGTTTGATATGAAACGACATCGTTTGGTTTAAAGAAAAATAAAAAGGCAATTGGGCAGTAGCCAGGTTCGAACCGTGCCCCGCCGCAGACGTGGGTTATTCGGCGTCCAGTCCCCACCACTCTGCCACTACACAATTGCCTATCCATTATTGGATAGAAATATATATAAGCACATATTTGAAATATTAACTTTGTCATGTGAGTTGTTTGAGTATGCTAGGTGTTTTTTATGACAAAAGGCATAGTTTGACAATCCACATAATTAGGCTTTTTATTTCAAATATATATAATCTTTTGAGCCCATTATAGCCATAGTATATAAACATGTTAAATGGTCATAAACTATAGATACATAGATATTTTTGGCCATAAATAGAAAAATAACTCATCCAGATAAATTTGCCCATTTAAGATTAGTGCACAGAAGCTGTGGTTTCTAAGTTTTTATTACATATCCCCAATTAAAGTTTTAGCCTACCATTTTAGAATTGAAACTGTCTTCGAAATAAAATTAAAAGATAAATTAAATAGGTGTAAACAGTGATTGCTCAATTAAAACTAAAGTTGTGAAACTAAGGTAGGAGTGAAATATAATATTATTATATTATTTTTCTACTTAACATGAGCTGGGGTTGAATTTGTGGAATCTGCAAAATAGCAAAGTTTAGTACAACTAGGCTAATAAAATAAACATAAATGGAAATACTGAACCAAAAATAAAATACTAAACCTTTGACTTTGGATTCTTGTGGGGTCACAGTGGTTGAGCTCCAAGAACACAAATAAGGCCAAACCAAATCCAAATATACTTTTGGAGTGAGATATGGATGGGGTGTGCTTTTGGACTTTAGTAGGTGATTATAACAACTACGTGGCTAAGAAATTTGGCATTTAATTGCAAAATCTGTCTTTTAGTGAATGAAAATATTGCTATAAAAACTAAAAATTTGGGATTTCTAACTATTTTAGGGGACAACTATAAGTACTACTAGACTAAAGATATTAAATCTAAATTTAAATAAGACTATTTTACTACTACAAATTGACAAAGGTCATACAAGAAAACAAATATTTTATTTCAAGAAATACAGTACACAAAGTTTTGCTACATATTTTTGAACATAAAATCATCAATTACATAAAAGTAAAATTTTACAACTACTAAAACTAGAAAATGCAAAGAAAAATTAAAGTTTCCTATTTCTAGGGACAATATAAAGTGCTCACATAATAACCTCCCCTAAACTATTCTCTCAGTGATTGTGTGTTGTGTGGAGCTTGCTGTAAGCTGTGTGTTTTGAGCTTGCTGTCTTTGGCTCAATTTATAGACGTTTGTTTAGAGACAAATCATCATCGCGTTCGTCAGCGTTTGCAAATTTTCTTCAATTCGTCTCGTTTTTTCTTCCTCCCTTTTCTGACACTTTGAAAGTTGTTCCTGCAAAAAGAGAGAGATAGAGTTAGAGAAAAATAATAATAAAAAAAATAAACTTAACATCCAACTTTGGATGTTTCTTCGTTGCTTCTTTTTTTTTTTTTTTGGAATGATTTACAGGTTACTATTCATCTTTTGACTATGGAATATACTATGGTGTGGTTGCTACTTCTTTCTTTCCCTTTATTTCACTTCATTTTTACCTAAACATATAAAATGTGTAAAAACAAATAATTACATGCATTTGAGTGACATCACTGTTAAATTATATTAATTCAAATATGCATGTAAAACTAGGAATTTGGGGGTTTAAATAAGCATTGTGTCTATTATATTGGCACATAAATGTACAATATTCAGTGTTTGTCACACTATCTCTTAAATTAACAATATCGCATATTGAAAGCATGGATAAATATTTAAACAGCTAAACAATATGTATTATAAACAACAAGAATTAATCATGTTCTGTGAGGTTCGATCGATTGAGGCCCTCTCGATCGATTGAAGTCAAACTAAGTTCGATCGATCGAAGTTCGTTCAATCGCTTGAGCAATAGGAAGTTCGATCGATTGAACTAAGTTCCATTGCTCGAGAATTGTCTTCTACCCAGAAACTGGGCAGAGACGAACAGAGGTCTCGGGGTCACTAGATATACGTTCTAAACATACAGAATCCTCCTAGAGTCATCTCTTGAGTGAGTTAATGGATTCACCTCACTCCGACGGTCCGGTGGCAGCGTTCCCGAGCTTGACGGCAGTGGCGGCTATGGTGAGCTCCTTCTCTCTATCTCCTTTTCTTCTCTGTCTCTAATCTCTTCACTCTCTCTCTGTTTTCCTCTTCTTGTTCTCCTCTTCTTCTTCCTCTGCTCTAAGTATATAACACACACAGACACAGGGTTATATATATATATGGAACACACATACACACACACACACAACTCTCTCTAATCTCTAAACTCTCTAAACTGCCTAAACACCATACACACACAAAACACACGTATATATAGGGAGGGGGAAGGGGCAGATGGCAAACACGTAAGATGTGAATAATAACACTTTCGATCGATTGAAGTGAGTTCGATCGATCAAGAACAGATCGGTCAAGTTCGATCGATTGAAAGGACTTCAATCGTTCGAGAAAAAGGTCCACGTCACAGAGTCAGGTTTGCAGAGTTTTGATCGATTGAAACGAGTTCGATCGATTGAGGATACAAAAGTTCAAGCGATCGAGAAGACTTCGATCGATTGAGAAATGTTCTTCATCAAAAGTTCACACAAACATACAGAGTCTTATTTAAATAATCACACATCTAAAAATACAAGATAATATAGATTATAGATAGATTATAGATATAGATATAAATATAACATTTTCATATTGAAGCAATGACAGTTTAGGTTTGGCATCTAAAAAAAAACACTTGCCATTGGATATACTCTTGATAGTACGGGTAATTTGTACTTGTCTACGACTATGTGTATTTAGTAACAGCTTCTGTTTGTGGGGATTGAATGCGATTGGCCAAAAGCTCAAAAGTCAATCACAAATTTCTGCTACTAAATTATATTTTTTTTGAACCTAAATTCAGTAAATCGTGGAAGCTAACTTACCAGATAATTTTATTTTAACTTGCGGAATTTAAATGAACTTCAAAAAATGTTGCCGAACTGGACATGTGTCACCACATAAGGACTTCATAACATTAACAAGCACCTAGCTAATCATGAAGAGCAGTAGATTCAACTAACTTGGATAATTATAGACGGAAACTTATGTGATTCGTAAGTGTGTACCATACGTTAATTTTGCAGCCTGTCATTTGATATTAGTAACAAGTTGTCATTTAGTATTACTTTTGTTAAGGTGTCATTTGACCGTTACAAAGTTATAAGATAGTATCCAATATTAACCAAGTTCCAATATTTCAAACCTTTTGGGAGTAAAATTTCACTCACAATCTTTACACAAATTTTCATTTATAATCTACAAAAGTGTATCTATCTCTTTTTTGTGTGACTGTGGGGTCTGTTGACATCACAAGATGACACATGAGAGAGATAGACACACTTTTGTGAGTTGTGGATGGAAAGTTGTGTGAAGGTTGTGGGTGAAGTATTACTCAACTTTTGGTATATTTGGTTTTATCACAGAAAGGCCTACTTAAGGGATAATAAATTTCAGTCTACTTTTTGTATGGAATTTAAAAGTCGGTCTGTTGCTTTTTCAAATTTTTTTTAAAAAAATAAATATATATATATATATATTTAAAATTAAAAAGGGGGTTAAATACAAAACATACCCCTGAAATTTGGTCCATGTGTCATTTTTAGTTCCTATAGTTTCAATTGTGTCAATTTTGTTCCTGAAGTTTTAGATAGAAGCAATTTGATCCAAATATCCAATTTTATGAGAAAAGTTGATTGAATTTACTTACATATTACGCACTATCACACTTTTTAGGTGCAAAAATGGAACACAACCATTCTCTCAATCCGCTTATCAGCGTAATTGTGCATAACAGTGGATAAATTCTGTAAAATTTTCTCACCGAATGGGGCATTTGGATCAAATTGCTTCTATTTAAAACTTTATGGATCAAATTGACGCAATTGAAACTACAGGGACTAAAATGACACAAGGACCAAACTCAAGGGTCTATTTTGTAATTAACCCTTAAAAAGGTCATCAAATTTTACATAATGTTTTGGAGCAACTCTTTATGACGTTTGGGAGCAACTCGTTTCAAAGTCGGATGCAAATCTCACAATGTTAGGAGCAAGTCTTCATAATATTGAGAGGAATCATTATAACGTTTTGGTGCAAATTTACAATGCTAAAAACCTAAAATAGACTAAAACACAAAATAACTATTCAAATTAAAGTTGATATTTTTATTTATTTTTTAATTATTATTGATTTTTTTTTTTAATTTTAAAAAAGCAATAGGCCGATTTTCAAATTTATACAAAAAAAATTTAACTAAAATGTAAACATCCCTACTTAATTAAAAACAATTACTAGTATAAACTAATTTCCACCTTGATCATGAAGCATTAGTAAGTGAAAATAACAATCCACCTTATATGTAATATAAAAATCAGGTCATGTGAACAAGATATTCAGCCATAATTAAACTTGCTTAGTTTTCTTCAATCTGTATGACGTGATGCAAGAAAGTATATAACGAAGCAATTCTATAGATTTTGCCAAAGCAACTTCTTAGGTATTTCCAAATATTTCAACTCTGGGAGAGATTAAAGGTTCAAATAGTCCATATGTTGTCGAATGGGTCACGTGTAAGATTGACCATACTTACCGCACCATGTTCATACTAAGAGCATCTCTAAGTAAGAGAGTATATAGTAAATGTAAGTTAAGTTATATTAGTAAATGTAAGTTAAGTTATATAGACATGCAAATTTTTACAATGGTATAAAAGCAAAATGGTAAAGAGAGTACCGGCATGTTTTTTGTCATTTGGTCCCGTTTTAATATTATTTTTTAATAGAATCTTACCTTTAACAAAAAAAAAATATTGCCAGCCAAGGCTTTGTCGGCCGGCAGTGGCCGGCATTGTCAATGCTGATTAGCCTCTTTTATTTAAAAAAAAAAAAAAAAAAAGAATCACTGAACGGCAAATGCTTTGTTGGCCACTGCGGGATGACATTGTCTTCGGCTGGACATGAAACGGCATCATTGACTTTGTCGTTTGGACTGTATAGTAAGTGAATTTAGCGAAAAGCTAAATTTAAATTTCACTACCATACAACTATCTAAGTTTCACTACCACCCACACCATTGCGTAAGGGTGCAACTCAGGCGGGACAGGGTTTTGGCTCTGCTCAGGCTCGAGCCCGAATTCAAGCAGTCTGCCTAAGCCTGAGCCCGACATGAACTTTTCAACCCAAGCCTGTTTGTGATTTAGTATTAAAACTCGAACCCGAGCCCGAGTTGCAATTTTTTTTTTTTTGTGTGTGTGTGTGTGTAAACCGATTTTTAGTATGTAAACAATAATATGTAGAATTTCAAATCTACTTTTTTTTTTTTTTTTTTTTTATTTTTTTTTATTTTAGATTTGGGAAAAAACATCATCTATTAATTTAATGCTTAAATAATATCTAATAGTGTATTCTTGTCACTAAAAAACACTATAATCTAATGTCAAAAATAATGCATAAATAGAATACGGGCTTGGGTTCCATGGGTTAGCAAAATTCTACCCAAGCTCGGTCCGAATTGAATTCTCGGGCTTGTAGTTTTCTACTCAAGCCAGCCCATGGTGAAAATTCCGCAGGCCCAAGCCCAGTAGGCCCGAGCTGGGCACGAGTTGGCCCGCCCGAGTTGCACCCCTACCATTGCGTGAGTGTGTAGGGTAAAAAAAACTTAAGTTACCCTATGAATTTAACATCATTGAAGATCGATGCTCTAAGTACTCAACAACATTGAAGATGCTCTAAGTACTGATGTACTTTTTTTTAATGGATTAGTACTTTTGCCATTCACTAAAAAGTAGTTTACAAATATAATGAATAAAATGTGGAAACTGCTTGGGTATAGTTGTCTCTGTGCAAATTGTGCCTCTTACAATTTGTATAGTATTTGCGTTTAAAAAAAAAACAGTTTTAGACTGTGCAAATTGTAAGAGGCACACTTAGCACAGTACTAAGACAACTGTACCCAAACAGTTTCCAAAGAATGTTGAATTGTGATGATGACAAGTACTTTATACACATTTGAACGAGTGACAATCGATCACACACGCATGAGCAAGTGCAACTAACACAGCTCCATCAACAACCTTTTGATCTTCAAATGTTCATCATCTGAAGAAGCCTCCCTCCATGAGTCAACACCACATCCTAATTAAACCATAACAAGGATGAGGGATCCCCAGGCCACCTCACCTACAATGCAACCTGAATCTCACACTCTCCTAAAACTCCACATGATCCAACGAACTATGATGACTCCGGCCCCTTAGAAAATGGTGGATGTCAACCCCGTCATAAGAGAAACCTCACAACAGACCCACAATTTTCATAAACCAATTTTAATATTTTTTTAATAATTTTGGCGATTTGGCTAAACTTGAGCCACATGTTGTGGTTTTTTTTTATCAAATATACTAGTAGTATATATGCATATGTATACATATAGTCATGCATTCCTTGTTTTGTTTTGTTTTGTTTTGTTAGTTTAGTGGGTTGAGTTAATTAAATGGTTGAAGCTGTGTCGTCAGTTGTGATCGTCTAGTCTTGTTTTGTGTTCGATTGGGAGGTTTTGTATTGGATTCAATTCAATTACGCATTTTTGTAACTTTGTTGCTTCAATGTTAGAATTTAAGGGTTCTTTGTGGAGTAGTAGACATGACCCAAGTGGGTCTGCAGCCGTCCCACATCGCCCAGCTGTGCGGTGTGTGTTTTATAAATTCGTGGGCATCCTCACCCTTCCAAGCCCGTTTTGATGGGTGAGTTCTACCCATCGGTTTATGACAAAGTAGTTAACAGTGTTAGGGTTTACTGGATCAGACTTCTAATGTGATTCGCATATTGCAGCAAGAAGATGTGATTTTGCTAGTATAAGCTTGCAAGAGGAGCTTAAATTAGTGCCGCATTCTTAAGGTCCTCCCTCAACCCATGGAAAGTATGTGTTTTGCTATTATATTTAATTTAAATTGATGAATTTGAGATTAAATTAGTGGTTACAATGTTGTATTGTTGATTTACTTTTTGGGTTTCATTGTGTTAATGAATCAAAAAGAAGCCCAAGCAGAGACTGCTAGTACAGCGGAGAACAAACAAGTTGATGAACCCTCAGACATCTAGGTTCACCTGGACGATTGGCAACTTTGATCTCTAGAGTCTAGACTGAAGCTCTACTCTGAATTGTTTGCAGTTGGTGGTTACAAGTGGTAATTTACTGCCCACTCACTTGGTAAATATTTTACTTTGCTATTCAATGCAATTTAATGGGTTCTGATTGATTCTTAATTTGCATTGGTTACGGCAAGGCAGGTGCTTATTTTTCCGAGAGTAATGCTACACACACTCTGAAAAGCACACCAAAATGCACAACGCTGCTTAAAAAGGGTTGGACCTTGTGCTAAAAAGCGTGACTACACACACTCTGAAAATTAAGCACACCAAAATGCACAACCCTACTTAAAAAGGGTTAGACTTTGTGCTGAAAAGCGTGGTAGCATTGTTGTTTTTCCAAAGGAAAACAATGTGGAGTATTTGTCCATGTATTTAGATGTGGCAGACTCTGCAACCTTGCCATATGGGTGGAGCCGATATGCACAGTTCAGCTTGTCTGTGGTTAATCAAATTCATGGAAAATTCACAATAAGAAAAAGGTATGTACTGCTTCCTTTCTTTAAGTGCTTGGTGATTTAACTGATTTTGGTATTATATCTGAAAACAAAGTCACTAATGCTCTTGTACTGATTTATTGCTTACAAGAAATTACAAGCAGTTACATTTCATTGGTTTCATTTATGTATTAACAACAGCCTACATGTTATGCAAGTTGATTGACCGGGGCAGTAACAATTTTTTATCCAGTTTATTTTTACTAGTTCTGCATGTGATCAATATATTTGAAGTCACCCTCTGCCCATTTTTGCAAGAATTTATTAGCCAAGTCGAGACACAACTATCAATCCACTATCAGAAACTCTTATTTAGTATCTACCACTAATGTCTTATGGTTACTGACAACTACCTCCCTCTTCCTCTTTGACTCATATAAAAGTATATACGAAGTAGAGAACTCCATATGCAGGTGTCTATTGGAGAACCCTTCCCATGCACATTATGACATTAATTTCTCGTCCAAACTATTCTCACATGTCCCTCCCTTGATCAGGGCCGGCCCTGAGTTTTGGGGGGCCCTAGGAGAGCTTCTAAAATGGGGCCCTCTATATATTAGTACGAACCAACCATCATAAAGTATCAAGCTATTATAAACAACAAAATAATCACGAATCAGCTCTCGTGAAACATATAACTAGCATATGATACCAAAAAAATAAAACTCGCATGTACAATTATTAGCTAAGTTGTTCGGGGTTTTTTTGCAAACTAAAGCTTAGGGCATGTATAGGGAATCGATTGTTAATTTTGGGCGGTTAAGATTGGGGGATGGGTGTAGTATTACTACGTTGGGCTTAAAGAGATTTTGGGGCCTTTTATATTTAGGAGACTTAAGAGTGTGTATGGGGCCTTTAAGCTAAAAAGCTAATACTACTAGTATCAAAGTGTTTGGAACTTGGTGGCCCTTAATTTTTACCATATATATGGGGCCTTAGGCCATTGCCTACCCTGCCTATAGGCATGGCCGTGCCTGCTCATGATACGAAAGAATGACTACTCTCGCACACTCACTTTTTTTTATTTGTCCCTTTCATGTTAATATCACCTGTACTCTAAGCCGTGGAGGTAACATTAGCATAAAATGAAGAGGAACATAGAAAAGAAATAAGAATGGACCAAAATGTTCTTACCTAAATCTAAGATTACTTGAATGATTTACTGGTTACTATATTTTATTTTTGTGAAGTAAAAAATCCCGATATTATGGGTTGTTTTCCCGGTTATATTGAAGTATTATATGTTTTAACAAACAAATAATCAATTCTACCCTTTAATTTTCTCTACAAATACATATTTTGTGCATTATCCTTGCTCAATGAAGAAAACCTGGGTTTTAACTTTGCCTCCATCATGTTTGTATAACCACGACTTGTAAGCTGACATATTTACCCTTTTTTCTGGCACCTTCTGCATAATTTTCAATGAGTAACATATGAAGTATATCAATGTACTTGTATTTGACTTTAAACATTTTGTTTGGATTTTTGCAGTCACACAACATCATTTCAATACAAGTGAGAGTGATTGGGGCTTTAAATCTCTCATATCTTTTGAGTGATCTTTATGACCCCAGTAAAGGGTTTCTTGTGAATGATACATGTGTCATTGAAGCTGACTTTACTGTACCTAGGGTCATTGACGACCGGTCTTATGACTCAAAGAAGGAAACTGGTTATGTTGGACTTAAAACGGAGAAGGCATGTTTAGAAATGCCAATTCACTTGTCTTAAGGAGAAGATAATGAGGAGGAAAACACTTTAAAAGGAGGTATCCAAGACAGCAACGTTTGCCAGAAGGAAGTCTCAATCTCAAGCTCAGAAAGGGAAGTATGACAAACCCCCTTTTGATGCATCCCTTTCTTCATCTGGCACAAATTCCTCACATCAACCTGAGACCGTGGGGACCACACCACCTCCTTTCTATCTATGTAGCACGGATACTGACACGTGACACGGGTACGGAGGTACGACAATTCCAAATAACTGTAGGGTACGAGTACGACTATGGTATGTTGAATAAAAAATATTTATATTCAAATACAAAAGACTACAAACGTTAAGTATTAAAAAAAAAAATTACAAATAAGTTCACACTTTGTGGTGTTATTATTTGCAAACAAGTAAAATAAGGGAGATTACACTTTATGTGGTGTTATTTGCAAATAAGTAAAGATTGTAATTAGGTTTCTAGGACTCCAGAGAAGCCTGGTGCTGACAAATCTTCTCCTAGTGTTGTGACCATGAGTGAGTCTGAAATCTCCAAATGTCATGCTGATATCTACGCACCTCGATCTAGCCACCATCCCTGCGTTGACATGGCCCTCCTCGGCTCCTCTTGTTTCTGAGATTCCTCCTTCAACTGCAGCTACAACACTATCGACCTCAACCGCCCCCAACTTCCACAACACCCTCCTCAACTTCTCTTGTCAAAGATCTATTACTTCGAGGACAAAATCTTAGAGCTACCATTTTGAAGAAACCAACAGCCACTCAATCAGCAACTGCTCCGACTACTGCACCTCCATTATCAGAAGATCAGGTTCTGCAGGCAAGGCAGCTTTTATTCTGTTTAAGAACACTTCTACTTTCAGGGCTGCAATAAAAAGTCAACAAAAAAGCTATTGAAGAGGCTGTCAGCCTGCTATCATCTGATTTTGCAGGATCCATGTCTTTCTCTTCATCTTCAACTTTCATCGAGCAATTCAGGGAATTAAATTGCCAATACTTTGGCAGAATCCACAAACAAAATAGCTGAAGCTGATCAATTCTTCAAGAGGAAGGAAGAAGTTAGTTACCCAACAGCTGACCAATCTGGCAGATTCTGCAGATGTGATGTGATGGTGAAAGATTCTTCTTCCATTTCAGATGCCATAAAAAAAAAAAAGAAACAGACTGAGTTGAAAGCACTGCAAGAAGCTTTATGATGCTGATCAACAAACAGAATTCGAAAAGATCCCACCACAACTTGACCCGCTATTAGACGAGCTTTCTACTATCCACGATCAGGAGTTGAACTGGGTCTCAACTTAGCAAGTTGCAACAAAGGCCCATTTAGAATCCTAAAAATAGATTGAAACATGCTAATAAAATCCTAACAAACTAAAAAAGAAAATTACAATAAATAAGAACTAGTAGGGGCCCACTCACTTTATGAGTGGAGAGATTTTTTTTTTTGTTGATAAAAATGAGTGGAGAGATTGTAGGAGAAGTTAAAAGTAGTTTCTGTGTGAGATATATATATATATATGTATATATTTGACATTTTAGTCATTATATTCATTTATTAGGGAAAGAAACTTAATAGTTTTTGTGTAATTATTGATGGTAAAAAATTTTCTCATGGTACCCCTCCCTTTCCTTTATAATAGTACATAGCTACATCAAAATCTTGAAATTAATTATTGAATATTGTCCCGTATTAATATGCCATGCATGTGGTGGTCCTGACTAATGTAGGACTGCCCATGTGTTGTCTGCACTTTGTCACATGATAGTCCCAGCGAAAACCACCATGCGACCATGGTTTCGGACCATGGAATAATTCCTAGAAAGAGAGAGAGAAGAGCCACAACACCACAAAATAGCACAAAAAGCAGCTATCCCTATTAAAATCTATTGACTAAAGATGTAAAAGGGCAGCAGATGTAATAAATGATCTTTTGTAATATAGTGATAGAGATAACTATCCGAATGTAGAATTTACATTTTGGAGTCCGAGTAGTGATTGTCCTTCCAAATAGTAGTCAAGTTATATTTCTATTTAAGGGGACCCCCACTTAGCCTTTGGGCATGTACAAAACTATTTGTATCCTTTAGCACTTTAATAAAATTTACTTAAAATTTACTTCTCTTCTTCAACGTTATCTTCTTTTTGTGTAACTGGTATCAGAGCCGTAAGAGTCCATATCATCCATGTTCTTTTGTATAGCAACTTTGTAAGTATTCTCTTTGTTTATATCTTCTCAATATACATCTTACTTATTTTTATTATTCTGATTTATGGTTGTTATTTCTCTTGATGAATAGTTGTCAAAGCCCATATGCCCGTCTGTTCATGACCGTTTTGTTGCAGTAGTTGGGCTTGTTCAGATCTTTTGTGAACTCTTGGGAGGTCTTAGGCACCCGACAATTGTATCTTCTCAATATGCAATGCCCCACTGGGACCAGCATAGTAATAGATTAATGTTCAAATTGAATTCAGCCATTCAGATTTAAAGTAAACAAGCTTATTTGAATAGCTAGATGGATTCGGACCAGCAGATGGTAACTAGCTTAGGAATATTGGTTCAAGATTCATAGTTTTCTATAAAAAAATTTTTTTGAAACGGCAATAAGATTGTATTAATAGGAGCAAAGGTGTTACTGGACACACCCAAGAACCTGTGGCAAATAAAACCCCCTAAACCATGGAACCCTATAAAAGCTTACAAACATATATACTGTATATATATAGTCACTACATATGCACTATTTGACTTAGTGGTTTGATATCAATATTGCAATTAAAGGTATATTTAGCATGCTTTTATTTTTGTGTATCACCGGTATGTAGTGACTATATAACAATTAAAGGAATTGAGTTTTGTATATTCATACTCGAATGGGCATGATAAATTTCATGATATTGTCATATTATAGCATGTCCTCCCGAAACAAAATACCAATGTCTAGAGTAGTGCAACCTCCAACAAAATATTTTGAATAGTGAATACAAACTTCAGATAAATCATGATATTTATAGTAATTCCAAAATTAAATCAAACTCATACAAACAATATCCTGAAATTGGGTTTCCTCAATGAACACACCAACCCTATGCAACTTTACACAAAATATGGACAATCCTATTTGATATTTCAAAACTCAATCACATATTTGACATATTTCTTTCCACTAATGATTTTGTGTGCTTCCTAAAATATCACCATAATCAATCAAAGTAGGATAAACTACAAAAGACCACTATAAAAAATTTAAAAAAAAAAAAAAAAATTAATTCAATTTAGACAAAAACTGAAGGAACATTTGTTCTCGCTGCCCAAATTTATTTAATTTTTTTTATAGCATCTTTTGTATTCTATGATTGACAATTGATTCTCTGGTTGTTCACAACACACTAACCCCTCCCTCCTACCTTGAAACTGTGCAATAAGGATCACTAAAACCTACTGTAACTACTGAAAAAAAAAAAAAAAAAAAAACCTCATGACAATCCTCTTCCCTTCTCAAATTTGTCCTCCACAGAGGCTATACATCAATTACACAACATGAAAACGAAAAAAAAAAAATTCATATAAACGTTAAAAAAAAATATGGGTAAATTACCTTTTACCCCCTGTGATTTGTCCTTGTAACACTTTACCCCTGTATTTTACAAAGTGACACATAACCCCCTTCAACTATGGTGCTAAGTGAGACTGTTAGTCTCACTGTCAAATTTAACGACGCGTGGGGAAATTTGCGCTTGGGAAGATTGGCGGGAAGACTAGTGCCCAATTTAATCAATAGAATGACACAAATGCCCTCTTCTTCTTCACCTTTTATACACTTGTTGCTCCATACAAACCCATATAGAAAAACAGACCAATGAGGGGAAAGAAATTGGAGGAATTGGAGCAGCCTTCATCCACAGTAGTTTTAAATCTCAATCCAACAAACATGATCATTAACTGAAGATAAGCATTCATTTCAACCTAGTAGCAAAAAGATTCAAACATTCTATCGAAAATGCATTCAAAATTCTGCACAAAAATCATTCACCATTAACCAAACATTCCGCAAAAAAAAAAAAAAAAAAAAAAAAGAAGAAAAGCCCAAAAACTATTTCAGTTTTTCTGCAGCACACCTTGAAATCATGCTTCGGCAAACCTTCCCTTCTTCCAACTCATCCAGAACCCGTCCATCTCACTAAACCAATGCCCCTTGTGACCCCTGATACACTACCCCTCTATTTCACTAAACCTTGAATACATTTTGATTAAAAACTAAATCTCAAGAATCCTCAACATCTCTATTCTTTTGATGGCACAAAACCGAACAAACAAAGGCAAGCAAAACCCCAAAGATCTGTAACAAATTAACCCCCAAAAAAAAAATTCCACAAATCGGTAAAAAAGAAAAAAAGAAAAAAACCAAATCAAACAAAATAATCTGTGAAAAAATAAAATCAAACCAAAAAGTTAGCCAAAAAAAACCAAATCAAATCCTTTAGATCATCAGTCGTCGACCCAATCTCGGTTCATTTCCGGCAGCTGAAGGCTTTGAACTGGAGGTGAGATGAGATCTAGTGAGATGGTGTTCGTCGACTGCATGAATCGTGGTGGTGGGTGCGTCGGAGGGGAGTTCCGGCGGTGGTGGGCCATGGGGTCGGCAATGGTGGTGAGTGTGATTGAGAGAGGGGCTGTGACTGAGATGGAAAAATTAAAAAATCAGAGAGAGAGAGTTGGTGTTGTGGTTTTTGGGAAGACATGGAAGTCTTGGGTTGTGAATCTCTAATTTTTGGGAAGATGTAGAATCTGGTGGAGTTGTAAAATGTAAACAATGGGAATAAATGAAAGGGGAGGAGGAAGATAAAAATTAGTAATAAGGAGTATAATAGAACATTGGTAGGAGGGGCATGTTGGACTTTTCACTTGTGGAGTTAGTGAAACTAACAGTCTCACTTAGCACCATAGTTGAGGGAGGTTATGGGTCACTTTGTAAAATACAGGGGATAAAGTGTCATAAGCGCAAACCACAAGGGGTAAAAGGTAATTTACCCAAAAAAATATCTCCACGACTAAAAACTGCATCCCAACTGCAGAGTATGAAGTCTACTAACCAAAATACTCCGTATTATTGATCCGTGCTTCCCATATAGTAGAACCCTGAGAATTGTAAACCCAAGGACAAGAATTTGATTCTTTGCCAACTCCATTTTGAGATTGCATCCGGTAGGAAATTCCCTCCTCACAATGTGTGTACGTGGGATAGATGATAATTGCTTCAGCTTTATATATATACAGTTATACTAGCATGTATCCCGCGCAATGCGCGGGTACATTGTTTAACACCGGTAATTAAAAATCTCACTCTGTAGAATAACGGCTTAGCCTAATTGATAAAAATACTTTCTATGTCATTCTCATATCAGGGTTCAAACCTCCCTCCCTTCCTCCCTGGGGACTTGACACTTATGTCCTTCCACGAGACAACTACGCCAAATAATAAAAAAAATCACACTCCATAATTCTTATGGAAATTTTTTGCATAACATATATACAACTTCGTTCTCTAGACAACCCATTTATAAAATTTAATTTTTTTTTTCTCCAGAGAGTGAATATTTTACAAGCCTTACTTTTTAAGAGTACATATATAGATATACTGTCAGCCTCATATTGCTTCTAGGCCAAACTCCTGGACCCACTTTTGTGTGCTAGTAACTATATGAAAGTTGTTTCCCAATAATTTAATGCGGTCAATAAATTTTGAAACAATGACATTACTCAAAGTACTAAATGCATACATACATACAGCCATCCCAATTCCTTACACGATATCATCACCGAGGTTCCCAGTGATCGTCATGGAAATAGAATTTTCTAACTTCCCCTCATCAGGGTTGTGCCCAATTCCACTACACACAACTATAACAGGGCAAGTTATGATTTCCTAGCCTTAGTTTATTCACTATGCAAAATTTACTCCGTGAATGAGTAATGTTTTGTTTTCCACATTTTGTGCATCAAATGATTCTCAAACACATTGGAATCACCTTCAATAATGGTGGAACCACATCAATATCCTCCAATCAAAATTTAATAAATTCATTACAAATGTGTTTGGGAATCATTTAGAATACAAAATTTGGAAACATATTAGTAACCTGATTCATGGGTTCCCTTGTACGGTATTGAACTCTTTTTGTTTCCCCTTTTATTACGTGGAGGGAAATAAATGGAGAAGAAAAAACTTCATGAAATCAGACTTCAATGGGGACTTCAAACCAGAGACATCCAAACTTCAAAGCGTAAAACACATGGTCATTTAGAGAGAGAGAGAGAGAGAGAGAGAGAGAGAGAGACGTGTGTGTTTGGTGAGAGACATGTACAAAGAGAGATGAAAAAGAGAAGTGGGTATAGAGAAATATAAAGGTGTTTTTGGAATGAATGGTAGGTCGAAGTGGTGGGTGTAGAGTGGGTATAAAGAGAAAAAAATGGTGTGTATTAAGAGTTTCCCTTAAACCTGTTATCAATTGAGAGAGAGAGAGAGAGAGAGAGAGAGAGAGAGAGAGAGGGGCAGAACAGAACTGAGAAAGAGAAGGAGTGGCCTTACGAATCTACGATGGATCATTATATTATCTACATATATCTGCAGTTGGAAAGAAATTGAGTTACAAACTCTTCATTTCAAACTAATCATTCAACTTAAAAGTAAGAGAAACGTTTCATTGCTTCAGCTTCCCAATGGAGGCAATAAATTAAAGTCCTTGCCACGTGTCGGTCTCACAGACATTTTCGCTTGAACTCTCTGCTTTTATATATAAGTAATAGATAGATATATATATAGAGAGAGAGAGAGAGAGGAGTGGGCGGTTTTCAAGACGTGGGGGGAGAGGTTTGTGTAAAAGAGTTTTTTTTCTGCATTTAAAAAGAATTTTGAGTGGGATTTAAGGAGTTGACATGGTTAAAAGTTGTGAGAGGGAGATGATAAGGAGTTGATTTGGTTTCTCTTTGGATATCGGAAGCCCATTAATGCAAGTATTGAATCGCCCATGGTATCTATCGTATATCTCTTCGACAAATCTCTTGGACAATTAAGGCCCAATGAAGCTAACAGTGGTTTGTTAAATGAGGTGATAAATGGGAGAAGTTATTCAGTGAGTTCATCACACTATGTTGTCCTAATACGGTGTAACACCTCATTCACATTGGGCCATGTAACCATAGGAGGTTATGATAAATGAGGAATGATGTTACCCTGGAAATAGGAGTCCATGATTAGCGTCATGCCACTTCATTGGAAAGAGTCTAATGACCGTTGTAAATTAGATCAATGGTTGAAAATGGTACAACCCACACTTATAAATCAAATGGCCCAAATTGGCTCAAAACATTACTAATATATTATGGTAATTATATGGTATGCTACTTTAGGTTAGAGTGCAAAAATGTGATATTGTAAAGTTGATATTGAGATAGTGAAGTACACTTTTTGCGACATCAAAATTACTTCTTGAACCGTAGATGGTCTTATAAGGAATGATGGTTGAATTTGCATATGGGGGTGGCAAGGGACACGTGCATCTACTGATTTTTTTTCTTGTTGATCCTAAATCTTCGACTTACAATATTTATTTCAGAAGATATCCAATTGGAATGATTCAAATATTTGTAGATACGTGTTGATGAGCACTTTAATTTGAGATAGGTTGTACACATCTTTTCTATCTTGAAAACAAGACGACTCAATAATGTCCTCAAATCTTGAATTTGGAAGTACTACTTTAGAAAATTGATTTTTAATGAACCAAAATTTTGCGAAAATGCTGACTTTGACTTCATTAAATTCAATTATTCTTTTAAAACCTTTGAAAAATATTTATTTTTGTGTTCTCTTTTTTTTTTTCCTTTCTTTTTTTTCCTTAAATATAGTTGGTTAAAATGGGGTGTTGCAACTTCTATAGCCTGTAGCAAAATTTACATAATATCTGCTGAAATTCAACTACCCACAGGCATCGTTTGAACTTTGCGGCCAGAAGCTAGAAGACAAGATTTGCATTTTCAATCAAGGGTATAATAAGGAAGAACAAAAATTGGGCATTGGCAAATTTGGAACTTCATAAAATTTGACATATTAGATAGCTAGCTTAAGCTGGTCAAAACCACCTACTGTCTTCTTATACTCCATCCGTCCCATTTGATGTGTCTCTTTTTGTGAATCTAACTATTTAAGGGGACAAAAAGAATCTACACTTACTTTTCACAATTGCTCATAATCATTACATTTTCTTTTTTGTTTTGTTTTGGTATTGGTCGTAAGGAAGGGTAATTTGGAAAACTAAATAAAATTTATATGCTAATTTTGGGAAAGTGGACAACAATTTTGAGACATACCAAAAAGGAAAGGGAACACATAAAATGGAACGGAGGGAGTAGTATAGTAGTAGAAAATATAGTCCCCCTATGTGTCTCTCCTACACTGGTTTTATTAATTACACTTCACAGTTCTAACTTTCCTCCAATCATTACTCTCTCTCTCTCTCTCTCTCTCTCTCTCTCAGCTTTGTTTGATAAATGGCCGGTCATGAAGAAGCATCATCAACCTCTTCTTGTACACCTCGATCTCATCATCGCTATGATGTGTTCTTGAGCTTTAGAGGCGAAGACACTCGCAAGAACTTTACCGATCATCTCTACACGGCTCTGGTGAATGCAGGTCTCACCACATTCAGGGACGATGATGAGATCGAGAGAGGAGAGAATATACAATCGGAGTTGCAGAGAGGAATTGAAGAGTCGAGGAGTTCAATAATCGTATTCTCGAGAGACTACGCTTCTTCTAGATGGTGCCTGGATGAACTCATGATGATCCTTGACCAAAAATATAGGACATCATGGTATGTAATTCTACCTGTGTTCTTTGACGTTGATCCTTCTGAAGTTCGAAAGCAAACAGGAAGTCTTGAACAAGCATTTTCTAAACACGAAAAGAGATTCGGAAATGATCAGGTCAAAGCATGGAGGGAAGCACTCAAACATGTTGCAGATCTGGCAGGGATGGTCTTGAAAAATCAAACTGATGGGTAATTTTATTTATTTATTTTTGCTAATTTATCATCATGTTATTATTTGGCTTTGAAAGTGGAGAATTACTTTATGTGAATCATCTGAATGATAAGCAAACATAGTTTTTGTCAGATGCATGCTCCTCCTTTGAGTCTTTCCACAAAAACCAAAAAAAAACTGTTAGCTCCGTTTGGTAATGTTGCGGTTTTCACTTTGTGTATTCATTTTTTTTTAAAACAAAAAGGGGGAAACATGCTTGTAATCGTTTTCGTAGTTTTTTGGGAAACAACAAAATTGCCCCAAAAATGAAAACAAAAAATGGGTTGTCAGTTTTTCGTTTCTATTAAAAGAAAACAAAATCTAGTTTCCGTGTTTGGAAACTTTACCATATGGCCCTTTATTCTTTTTTTTTTTTTAAAACCTTTTCTGAAAATCATTTGCAACAAAGATAGGGTTTAGCAAAGATATTGGTGGAAACTTTCGAACTTCGATAAAAATCAACAAAATGGGAAAATATATAAGAATTAGATGAAGAGGGTTAAATAAAAAAATTTGGCATAGCAATTTGCTGGTTTGGACTTCTAGGTCATAACCAAGATACTATAGATAACTTAATGGTACTTTGAATGCTTGCTTTCATACCAAATGTGGGTGAATCATAGGTATTCCTAGGGTGTTGCTATATTTCTTTAATTTCATGTGATAGTTAACATTAAACTTTCTAATTCTTTTAGTTTTAGGCTTATCTTGTTTAAATAATTATATCGTAGTCAATTTGTTTTAATTTCCGTTTGCAAAAATAGTTGTGGTTAATTTATTTTCTGCGTGCAAAAATATTCGCAACAAAAATTTTCTTCCTCATTCTGTTAATTTTGAATTTTGATTGTAAATTGTAGGCACGAGTCAAAATTCATCCAAAAAGTTGTTCGTGTCATTGACGATAAACTGTCTCGTCCAATCCTAACTGCTGGATCCCACCTAATTGGAATGGAATGTCGAACTAAAAACATTAATTTTTGGTTACAGGATCGATCAACTGATGCTAACATTATGGTAATATGTGGGATGGGTGGAATAGGGAAGACCAGCATTGCCAAATTTGTTTATGATTTAAACTCTGAACGATTTGAAGGTAGCAGCTTTCTCTCTAGGATTAGAGAAATTACAGATCAACCCAATGGTTTAGTTGATATACAAAAACAACTTCTTTCAGATATTCTGAGGGTGAGAAAGGTGAAAATAGGCAGTGTTGATGAAGGAATCACCAAGATTAGAAATGCCATATGCGGGAAAAGAGTACTTATTGTACTAGATGACGTAGACCGGCGGGACCAGATAAATGCAATACTTGAAATGCGAGGTTGGCTATGTCAAGGTAGTAAAATTATCATAACGACCAGGCGAAAGCAGTTGCTAAAAGCTCATGAACTTTATCATGTCTATGAGGTTGGTGAATTGAACTATGCAGAATCGGTTAAGCTGTTCAGTTGGCATGCCTTTGGACAAGAGCAGCCTGCTGAACGTTTTATGGAGTACTCAAAAAGGGTAGTATTGCATTGTGGAGGTGTTCCTTTAGCTCTTAAAGTTTTGGGATCTTCCTTTTCAGGGAGGAAAACCGTAGATGTATGGGAAAGTGCATTAAAGAAATTGGATACAATTCCTGATAGTGAAGTAATTGAGAAACTTAAAATAAGTTATGATTCTTTACAAGATGACCATGACAAAAATGTATTCCTTGACATTGCTTGTTTCTTTGTTGGCATGGACAAAGATTACACAATCACAATCCTCGATGGATGTGATTTCTTCACAGCAGTAGGGATTGACAATCTAATTGATAGATGTCTTTTAACAATTGACTGGCGTGACAAGTTGATGATGCATCAATTGCTTCAAGACATGGCAAGAAAATTTATAATACAGCAAGAATCACCCGAGGAACCTGAAAAACGCAGTAGGCTGTGGCATTCTAAGGACGCCTTGAATGTTTTAAGAGATGACACGGTAATTATTTTGTTCCTTTTCCTATTGTACTATGTTTTTGTGTTTGTCTGCTTACCTATCTAGTCCTTTTGTTTACCAAGGGAACTGAAAAAATTAAAGGCCTCAGACTTGGCTTTCATGTGTCGACGATGACGGAGGATAAGCCAGCTAATATATTCTTCAGTGAAAGTAATTCAAATAGTCACCATCCTGAAAATTTTATTGTCAAACCAGCGCTGCTTTACGAAGTCAATTCATCGAAGCAGCGTCGTCTAGGCTTTTCCTTGATGAAACCATGGTTTGCGTCAGATGAAGAATACCTCCAAACGACTGCATTTTCAAGGATGCACAAATTGACGATACTCCTGCTCGATAATGTACAGCTCTCTGGAGGATATGAAAATTTCCCTAAAAAGTTAAGATGGTTACGTTGGTGTGGGTTTCCTCTTAAATCAATACCAAATGAGTTTCCTCTCAAGAGCCTAGTTGCTCTTGACATGCAGAATAGCAAGTTGAAACAGGTTTGGAAGAGAACCAAGGTATGATAATAACCCCTTTAATGTTCTCTCTTTATAACTTTTTGGGTTAGTCGCCTGAGCTCTTTTTTTTTTTATTCTTTTCTTCTTCTTTTTTTAGTGGGGGTGTTTGGGGTTTTTTTTTTGTTCCTTTTTTTTTGGCGGGGCGAGGAGCCCAATACGGCTAGCCCTGTACAGTGATTATAGATACTGAATTCCTTATTTTTATGACAGTTGCTTGGATTTTTGAAAATACTGGATCTAAGTCATTCTCATGATCTTACAAATACTCCTGACTTTTCCGTAGTCCCTAATCTTGAGAAATTGATTCTTGAAGATTGCATCAATTTGATTGAGGTTCATGAATCCATTGGGGAATTAGGGAAACTTGTTTTGTTGAGTCTAGAAGGCTGTAACAATCTTAGGAAGCTTCCAAGAAAAATTGTTCCTATGAAATCCCTTCAGTATCTCATCATCTCTGGTTGCTCAAATCTTGACGAGTTGCCTGCAGAGTGGGGGGAATCTTTAACTGAACTCCGTGCAGATGGAATTGCTTTCAATCAGTTACTTCTCTCTACCAATACTGGTGAAGTAGAATCATGGCGTTCAAGTATCTGGTCTTGGGTATCATCATCTAATAAACCAAGAAAATGTCCAAGATCGATCATTTTTTCTTTGGCTTCTTTACCACGCTCATTAATAAGCTTAAGCCTTCGAAACTGCAATCTAGAAGATGATGATATCCCGACGATTTTTGACAACCTATTCCAGCTACAGTCATTAGATCTGAGCAAAAATCCAATATTCAGTCTGCCTAAGAGCATCAAGGGTCTCACTATGCTTCACTCCCTTGAGTTATCCAGATGTAGTAAGCTGAAATCACTTCCAGAGCTTCCAATGAGTTTGACAAGATTAATTGTAGTGTATTGTGGTTTGCTGGAAAAGGTAAAAAATATACCGTGCCCGGCAACGTCGTTGTATTTTGAAACATTCCACTCGTCCTCCATAAAAGAGGTTGAGGGATTGTTCAAGTTAGAACCCATTGGAAACATCAATATAGAAACAATCCGCAAGTTTGGCTTGGTTGGTTTAGAATCCATGGGAAGCCTTGTTGTTTCCTATTGGAATTTCTTGGCAGATACAATAAGAAGAAAACCACTCCAGGTGCTCTCTCTCTCTCTCTCTCTCTCTCTCTCTCTCTCTCTCTCTCTCTCTCACACACTCTTTTATGAGTATATATACTCTCAATAGATTAGAAGTTAAAATTAAAGTTGAATGAATGATTACAGGGGCTGTATGAATTTGGTATACTAAGTGTTTCCCTTCCTGGAAGAAACGTGCCAGCATGGTTATGCATGAATACTATTAGTACTGAGACTGAGGGGGAATCATCCATATCTATTGAATTGTCGCCTTCTCTTCTTCACACTGATGGCAGCAAGATACAGTACTTTATTATATGCGTTGTCTATGCGTGTCTGATCAAGTATCCTTTACCTCGACCGCCACATATTAGATTTAACAACAAGACCAAGGGTCTGAATTGGACATATAGCCCAATATTTCTAGGCCATCTAGATGACAAGGAAGACGATGTAATGAGTTGGTTAAGCCATTGGAATGGGAACATTGTGAGTCATATTATGGATGGTAGCGATCAAGTGACCGTTTCTGTATCATCAGACACTCGAATTGGGTTAAAGGAATTTGGAGTTCAAGTTGTGCTCCAGCAACAAGAAGAAGAGGAAGAAGAAGAAGAAGAAGAAGAAGAAGAAAAAGAAAAAGAGAAAGATAAAACACAACAACAAAACGACACATTTAGTACCTACCCTTCTTCTTCTAGTAAGGATAATTATGTAATTGATGGGGGTGGAGATTTATCAGCATATCAAGTTAGCACAGGGTCCTACTTCCTGTCCAATTATTTTTACTCCCACCTTATGTAAACAACAATAATATATAATATGTTTATTATTTTGTTCTTGCAGTCTAAATATAGCATTTTTAGCTGATTATTGAAATAATTGGGAACCATTTTATTAGGACCCAAAAGCAGTTTAAATTAGATCCGAATCATTTTGGGACTAAATTACAATCTGAATTTTATACCCGAACTACCCCTACAATGTAATCATTTACTTCCTGAATGAATACTCGGACCGTCCTACATGGCTTCCAACCAAACGAGCCTCAACCCCCACCCCCTTACCTACACCATTCGAGCACAATAGCATATACGGAGTAATCGTATACCCCTATGTACTATTTTGCCCCGTGGGTCACACTTGGGATCCCAAATCTGACTCCCATTATCCCGTGAGTAATGCTTTGGTACCCAATTACCCTTAAATACATGATTACACTTTAATAAACCATACAGTCCATATGCACCCAAAAATCGTCATTCTCGGGCTAGGTCTTGTTTGGACTAATGGGTTTGGAAAACCAGTCAGTTATAATGTTTACGATCTGGAGTGTGCGGGCTGTAGCCCAACGTATGTTTTGAGGAACTTAGTTCGAAGATGTGCTGTGATGGTTCGGTCTGGCAAGGCTTGAAGGAGTCGAGAGCTACTTCGACATTGGATGAGAATTAGTTAGTATATTGTCTGGAATGTGTTTAGCCCGACGCAGTGCTTGTTCAAACTGCCTCGACTTGATGAGGAAAATGAGATTGGTCCAAGGGGTAATGGTTGCGTAAGAAAGTTAATAACATGTGGGATTTTGTCCTAATTGGTGTTGATCTTTTCCATGTTTACTCGCGATTGGATATGCGCCAATCAGAAGTTCGATAAGGAAAGATTTGAAGTTCCCTTATTTTGATTATGGTATACTATCCTTATCTTGATGAGGCAGTTTTCCTATTTCTTCGTTCAGGTCGCTATAAATACGTAGGCTGTCCAAATTATCAAGGCACCCTGCGTCCCATACACAATTCGATCAAATCACTCTTGAAAATAGCACTTCTGTTTTTTTTCTTATTCATAGATTAGGTACAGTTCTTTTCTTAGTTTCTTTGGAGGTTTGTTAAGTCAATAAAGTTTTATCTTTCTCAAGGTATTTTATATTGATTGCTTTGTGATTTGTTTACTTTACATAGTAGATTTTGCACTTAGTTTCGCCTATGTGCTTCAACACTGACACTGGACCTTTTTGGTGAGAGTACTTTCATACTCACCATTACTTTTGTTTATAGAAGTTAGATTTATTTTTCAAGCTTTTTACAGCACTTGAATCAGGATAGTTAGGAAACCTAGTTTTGTACTTGTGAACCACGTTTTTTTTCTGGCAAGCCCGAACGCAAATAATTAGCAAACAATTTTGGCACGCCCGGTGGGACAAAGTGCTAGAAGATGCCTCCAAAGAAAACACTAAGCCTCCTAGTCGATGGCAGTGATGAAGAAACCACAGGCTGCAAAGAGCCGGCCGTTATGGACATAGGCGAGGAATCGAAGGATAGCCGGCCATTACGGACATAGGCGAGGAATCCAAGGCTAGCCTCACTGAGTCAATAGCCGAACGATTCTAGATCAACCTCGCTTTGTTGATAGATTCGTTGGTTCCCTTAGCTTCCCAGATTAGCCAGGTTACTATCTGTACCAAGAACAACAATAGGACCAATGAAAGGCTTTTTTACGCCGTGGAAGGGCTATCAGCCCGAATTGAGCAGTTGCTCATGCATAACTCACCACCCGCTGGCCCAAAGGCTCAAGACGAGGCCAGCCGGAATGACAAAAGGTCGAATGCTACCCCATCTAGATATATGCACCCTTATGAAAAGGATGGTGGCATTCAACAAGCTAGAGGTACCTTTCCACTAGGGGACTTCTCGGCCAACCAGGGATACATTGGACATGTGGAAACATCCACAGCCACTGGGGGGGTTTGAACTTCAACGCTATTGTCCATAATGGCCGAACCAATGCCTTTGGCCACCCCATAACCCAATGATGGATTCGGGGTACAGGCCGGAGGGCAACGGGCTAATTAGGCATCTTGGCCCTATCAGAATAACCATAATCAATTGCTTCATTCAATGATGTGGTAACGATATGCATTGTGCTAGTGGAATCATTTTTGGAATAGAATTTGGGAACCATTACTCTTGCCATATCATTTAAGAAGGAGAGAAAAATTGGAAAACCATAACTATATTCAATCACAAATAAAAGGCCAAATCAACATCGAATGTTTTACAGAACCAGGAAAATATGAAAAGTTACAGAACGAGGAAAATAAGAAAATTATGAGCAACACACCTGGTGGGCACATCCAGTGATAAAGATCTTTTGGACCACACATTGGTCAATTTGATAGGTATAGTGATGCAATGACCAATTACGCTGCATCTTACATCCCTCTGATCTTCTAAAGATCCAGCCAACAACCAAGCAATTGATGGTACAAAACATGGGATATATCCAACTTAATTTCTCCATCCAGTAGATCACTTTTAGATAAACAATAACTAGGCAATTTCGGACAATTCCAACAGGAATCCGAACAATTAAATGTAGACCATTTGGTGCCTGTTTGATAACCAATTATTTGAGGTTCATCAACAACACACCCCCCCCCCCCCCCCAAAAAAAAAAAAAAAAAAAAAAAAAAAAAAAAAGAAAAAGAAAAAAGAAAATATATATATGTATATAATAATAATTAAATAATTAAATAATTAAAAAAAATTGAGACCATTCAGCAACCAACTTTTCACAGCATTTTCACAAATAAATTTTTCAGAAAGCTGAAAAAAGGAATTAATTTATAACCATCAAATTGAAAAAAAAAAAAAAAAAAACACACTGAAAAATTCTTTAATTTTGAGAGCAATGCAAAAAGGCTAGAATAAGTTTTTTTTTTTTAAATAAAATTTACCACAGGAATTCTCTTGGAATTTCTGAATAAAATATCATTAATCCCACAGGCATCCCAAACAGGCTCTTGATCTTTACTTTTCAGGGATTAAATACAATACTAGCTTAGAACCCGCGCGATGCGCGGGTCCGTTATTTGCGCTAATGCTAATGTAGTGACAGAATCATAAATAATAGCTTAAATAAGTAATAATATTAAAATTGTGAAACTACTCAAATGTTATGATAATTCCATGAATTTCACCACTACTAAGGAGAAACCTCAATGGTGATCAATATGGGGACATCACATGATTATGAAAAAAATAAAAAGATATCCTCACTTTTTATTTGCCTTCTGATACTTTCTTGTATAATCCATGTAAATCCACAAAAGTTATGAAACTATTTGTTAGTATTTTTCTTTTGGTTTTATTTATGAAAAGATCACAAATGAGTTTATTCTGCAAGGAAATTGCGTAATTTATCCAACTTCTTTTGTTGAGTTTAACTTACATGTATATCAATTCCTTAAAACGCCACCATGCTTTATAACAAAATTGGGTTACTCGCTAGATTTGAGGAAACAATGAAGATGAAGAATTACAGAGAGCTGTGAAAAGACAGAGCCTTTCAATGATAATCCACAACGTTCGTTGCCGAGGACATGTTGATTTTTCAGCAAACCGCACTTCAAAGAGTCCGCTTATTTTGTACGACCCGTTTACCGGCCTGTCACCATGTGTCCATTTGTTCATCAGCTTTCTTACTATTATATCTATATTCTACAATCAAACAATGGTGCTTTTGAGACATTTAAGAAGCTCTGTCCCAAAAAAAAAAAAAAAAAGAAAAAAGAAAAAAAGAAGTAAAACACTTCAAATGTACATTTAAATTCATTTTATAAGAAATAGAAAATCCACCGGATAGTGGATACCCGTTTGTTGATGTGCAAATGTAATTCATATGTTTAGCCATCAAAGAAACTTACTACACGAAATTATAACATTTGTTTTTGCAAGACATAATTGAAGTACTGATACTGTTAAACATCACAGCAAACTTCAATAGGAAATATGTGGAAGTATGTATTAGTGACTAAGAAACCCACAAAGGGCCAAAATAACCAACCAAATACAAAGCCAAAGCCCAACACGTGTGCAACTACCAAAGCCCAAAGCCTATCAAAATTCTCACACACACAAACTCGAACTCTTTGTATCCAGCAAAAAAAAACGCCAATAATAGTATAATACCCTGCTGCAAACTCAACGCCAAAGAACACAAACCCAACCAACACAGCTACAAATGAACACCCATAAACTGCCACATAAAAATAGACCAATAATAAATACAAAAAAACAACACAAGAGCTCCACAACGCATACAACCAACAGCCCCAACACCTGTGAACTTCTTCAAATGCTTGAACAACCCCAGCCCCGAACCACGGTACCGTGTATTTACTCGGAAACCTGAAATTCAGATTGACTTAGCAATCGCAAAACACCATTTTCAATGGGACCAAAAGGTGACATCGCAAAATCGAATTTAAAACGTGGCAGACAGAGAGATCGTACAAATATCTCACTCTCTCTGCAACAAACTAACTCTCCAACATACCCACTTTTTAGAGGGTGGGAGAGAGACAATTTTAAGATGTACTGGCAAAAGAAATCATGGGTTCTTCATTGATAGAGAGGTCTTAAATGATTACATCAAAAGGAGTTGGAGAGGGAACAATCAATCAGTTGCATTTTACGTTACAAAGTGAGAGAGAGAGATGGGGAGAAGATGTGTAGAGAGAGAGAGAGAGAGGCGCAAGCACTTTCGATTGACAGACGGAAGGGGAAGAGAAACGGATTGATCATTGATGTGGAGAGAGAGAGAGAGAGAGAGAGAGAGAGAGAGAGGAAGGTTTGTTGAATTAGATTGATATAGTGACAGATTTTGTTACTTTTAATGTATAAAAGTGTTTCACATATTCAGCATTCAAACCCAAGTTAATTCTCAAGCCACATTTATTACAGCCTTTGTCCACGTGTCAATCTCACGTTGATTCCAGCCTATGCCCTCCGCCTTATAGATATCTGTAAAGACATGGAAAAACAACATAAAAAATTTAACCCATCATCACCAACCAGACCTGCTAGTTAATGATTTAGTCATCCCAACCCATTTATATTATAAAGAACATATTACAGATGAAGTGGTTTTAACCATTCCCTGATTCACTTTCTTCCGTCTGAAGATGAGAAGAGCGATGAATTGGATGAGAAGTTAAATTTCCTTTGAGCGCAAACAAGTTGAATTCAGGTTTTTGTATCGCAGAGGTAAATTTGTGAAGCTGATCATTAAGACTGGCATGCATTGTTTGGGGTGAAAGTAAGTCTGGCCTTTCAAGAACTTTCACCGCAGAGCTCGCCACAAGGTTTATCTGTATAAGAGATGAGAAAAATAACTGACTGACGATTGATGACAAATCTTTAGGTATTATTCCAATATCCAAACTCAAAATTCAAACTAAAACTTTACCCTAATAGTCGTAAACAATCCTATTCTTTTTAGACATTCTACAGTGCACAGCCAATCAATGATAAGCTACATACGCCCCCATATAAAATATGAATGATACACTAATTATGTGATATGTTAGAAAATGACAATTGTTCATTTTTCATGAATAATGTTATTCAGCTGGCCCATACATTTTTTCATTTCGTAGAGCCGCTAAACTGATAAATAAGGGGTCAAGTGAAACATGACCTAAGGTAAGTGGGTGGAAGTCTAATTTACCCAATATATTATCGTCTCTAAACTTGTAGTCTTAGCTGACCCTAGAATGGTCATTAAAAGTCAATACATTTTTTTGTCTTACTCCTAGTGAGAGTAGAAAGGCTTTCAACAACCTATACATAGGATCTTTTTATTTCAAAAAGTTGAATATAGGAACTGAGATTGTGTTGTAACCGCAAACATATAAGATTTCTTTTCATCGAAACCCACCACAAAACCACTCATTGACAACTTCGGCGTAAATTTTTCAAAGTTGTTCCATACTATCCTCCTTGCAATATTAGTTGAGTTCTATACACAATAAACAAGCTAAAGAAAACCTTAATAATTAGTGATGCTAGACATCAATTGAATACAGTTCCATTCCCGCCTAATAGTGTAGCTAAGTAAGAACAACAAAAGAAACCTAAAAGCCCTTATCAGTTGTTATTGTACCAAGAACATTACTGCTACGAGAAATATGTAAACAACAGAGATGCTGAAGTCCTAGCACCAATGCTGTTATTCTGTTTCTCTAAATAGTTGCTCCTACAACAGAATCACTATAATAACCATGTGACATAGGAACTAAGAATCTTTTTTTTACTCAAATACAGGTTCTATAATACATGCCACCTAGTATGGTTGCGGATGTGGTTCTTTAGGCAATTGCAGTACTCCAATGTAGTTTTGACACTAAATTAGTTCCCACTTGGGATAGCATTTTGAGGCAACAATCACATTAGTGATTGTTTAAATGATGTGATTGTTTGGATTACCTTTCAAAGCTTTTGAAAAAATCTAACTCTTATTTAAAGCTAAAAAACAGCTTTTTAAAAAGTTCTTATTCCAAAAGGTGGTTATTTTAAAAGCCAACATAAACGGGCTCGTAATGTTGCTTCGACATCAACAATATGCTAGGAAGCACTGACACATCAAATGAAGTGCTATACGTGTACCGACACACCTCCAACACTGACATCGATACGTGTCTGGCATGCCAAAAACGTGTCTCAGATTTTTTTATGTTTTTTCCTTCTAAAATTCGATACGGCAATGACACATCATTGACACGACACCGGCACTTTCTCGGCAAAGTACGGTTTTTTAGAGAAGTCTTAAATTTTGGGGGCGAAAGTCTCAAAATGCTAAAATAAGAACCAAAAGAGGATTTTTTTTTTTTTGAGAAGTTACGACATTTTATGGCAAATAGAATTTTACATACATCTTGTTGCTTTATGGATTATAGTTTCTTTGTTAATGATGCTTAAAAGGTAGCGTTTATAGTGGTGTTATCATATTTTCACATTGTATTGTTGTTTGGAGGTCATTTATATACATAATTCATATTTGCCATGTTGCCGTAGTATCTTGTCGTGTTTTATTTATTTTATTTTTTTTACTTAAGGTTATGTCATGCCGCTGTGTAGTGCCGTGTCGTGTCACCATATCCTTATTGGTACTTCTTATACAGTATGTTTAGAACCTTATTCTCACACCTAATCAAAATCTAAAACACACCTGAACATCTCCAGCTACCCTCTGTCTGCTTAGGCAATACTAGGATACACTATATAATAAAAAGAAAAGAACTATCATCCTCTTCCATCAAAGACTAGATAATCAAGCGCAGGATCATCTAAATCATCGCCATGCTGAATCAGTCTTATGCTCAATTGCCATATTTATGGATAGCTAAGTCTACGGAAGAGATGGGATCTTTTGTCCCTTTATCAAACTAATGTAGGACAAACGTGGGAAACTGATCTAGGTATGGGCTAAAATGAGGTTCTCAAGTGTTTTTTTAATCTTTTGGAGGTGGGAAAGAAGGGATCGGCATATGGAGTTTTAAGTTTCATAGGGGTTAACAGAAGGGTCAAGTGGCGAGGCTTTACTTAGGTTAGTGATGGGAAAGCTTGGAGGCTCTTATTCGATCACCTCCACGGGGGAATATAGTATACTTAACTATGAACAGTTCTTGGATGTTTTAGTTCTTTTGGCCTGCTATGTCTGGAAGATTGAAACACCTGGGGTTGCGTTCATCGGATATGATTTTTAAAGTTCAAGTTCTTTTATGTATGGGGAATTAAAGAAAGAAATAGGAGGAGGAGAAGAAATGAGCCAAACATCATCTTGATTTCAACTGGAATAAGAATGTAGCAAGCAATTCCAAAAGAGAGAGCTTTTGAAAGATCACTAAACAAACTTTTATAAAATTTGAAAAATATAAGGGCTAATAGAGATAGTTGGACTGTCTTTTCCCACCCAAAAAATTTTTGACTCAAAAAACTAGAAATTTGGAACTTCTATTGTGATTGGTGAAGTTAGGACTTGATTCAACAAGCCAAGTACAGATATATTAAAAGACCTTATACCAATTATTTAAATGAAGACATGGATCTTGTTACAGCTCATGTCCAACAAAATAAGAAAATTAACAACTGCCCACAACTCCTAAAACTTGAAGGGCATTACTAAAACTAAAAAAAGGAACTCATGTACTTGAAACAAGCACAAAACAATGTTCAATTATGCAAGTTACAAATGAGCCCGTTTGGAACTCCAACAAATCTTTCTAAAAACTCTCATGAACTTGGATTTTTAACCTCTTGTGAACTAAGTTGAAAAACCAATTTATCGAGGGCTTTGATAAAGAGGGTTTTTGTTAGGTCCAAATATATTCAATTTTTCTAGCTGAAAAGGTGGTTCTTTAGGACAGAGGCTTCAGAAACGGTAAAGGTTGGAGGATTGTTTTATGTCTTTTGGTGGAGTTTGAGCATTTGAAAGATGGATGGGTTGAGATTGTTAGAAAATAGCAGTAAGGCAGTGGATAAAAAAAATAAGCTGATCTAAATACTAGAGACAAACCTTATTATCTGATATATAATTCAATACATCTTCCCTCTTTTATAGTTGCCTACAAGGAAGCACGGACACGGACACGGACACACACCGGCATGAGTATGACAAGATACAAACACGTCGACACTGCAAATCCTATAAAAATTGCTCATCGAAACTGCAGAAAAAGTGTCTGCGATGTGTCGTGTCCGTGTGTCGAACACGATACGACACGTGACACGTTACCTTCTTAGAAGTGTCCATGCTTCCTAGGTTGCCTAAGAGACTTTAAGAGTCATTACAATAATAAGAAATACATGAAACATACATTGAACTAGAGAGAACTATTGTATGTATCCTCTAATACATGAACTAACTTCATACTTCTAGATTATTCTAAATTAATTTCTAACACTCTCCCTTAATTTTGGAAAATCTAGGACTACAAGTTTATCTCAAAAAAAATAAATTAGCTATAGCAACTGGTTTGGTGAAAATATCTGCCAATCGCACCCCCGTCTTGCAGAAATGCAGCTTGATCTCACCACTATCAACAAGCTCTCTGATAAAGTGATGACGAATTTCAATATGCTTAGCGTGACTACGAAAAACAGGGCTCTTGGTCATGGCTCTGGCAGTCATGTTATCACAATAAATGGTATTTGGAAGTCCCTGCTTAACTTTTCTTATTCTTACAAGGGCTTTGACTAGAAACTATAATTTAGCAATTGACTCACTGAAATTAATTAAACTAACTAAATATAAGTCCTTAGAACATCACATAAAATGTCACTCATGAACCCTACTACAACACGCATTCTGCAAATTTGAAATTAAAAAAGTGACCCTCCTCCAAGTTCTTGAGAGTCCATAGTGCGACAAATATGAATTAGCAGTTTATTAATCTGACAAGCAAGCATAAGATAAGACCTAATGTGATGTGACTAGAAATAAAATTATGCAAGTTCCCAAGTAGGCCCAATACGAAATCGAACAAATTTCTAAAATTGATTTTTCTTCTTTGCACTTGCTTGTTCTTGAGCCTTTTTGGGAATGCCATGACAATAGAACTCAGTTAGGCTAGAAGTAAAACTTGAAAAGGTTTGAATACTAACTTCATTGATCCCCATTAAACCGAAAGTGTACATAAATAAACATAGGCCGGTGGATTTTACTACTTGAAGTGCTTAAAAATCAAAGTAGGGACTTAGGTACTAAAGCTATTCAAACCAATGATAAGGACCGTGGTAAAGGACTCATGGCCACTGTTACAAAAAATCCAAAAGGTACACCCCCTCCAAAACAAATAAAAATATATATAGAGAAAGAAAGAAAAGAAAGAAAAGAAAAGAAAATCTTGTCCTGAATAGAATCAAACATGCGGCCTACCTGATAAAGAATCCGGAAGATAAGAGTCAACGTGACTGAGAAAAAAAAAATGAAAATCCAAAGTGGGTAAGCACTAAAATCCATTACTTCTTCTTTAAATATGTTTTCTTTTGAGCCTCTTGTGCAACGCATCAAAGATTTTGTCATGCAAATTCAAACGAGGATAGCTTCATTAGACTATCAACAACCTATCAAAGGAATTTAGTTCTTCACTCTTAGGACAATATGTATTTAAATCACTATTCACTATGTATGCATAGTAACATATTGTTCGAGTGCAAGTAGCCAGAGTTAGATGTGCCATGTCTATGCAAGAAGCCACAATTGTCACTAACCTTAAAATGCTAATGCGAAAAACTGAACCATTTTGTTTATTATAAGGTTGAATTGTTGAAATATCTATCCAAAAATGATCCTCCTAATCCTCCTAAGCACTTAAGAGCCTTTTTTCACTCGTCTCCTTCTCAGTTTTGTTTCTTCCCAATGAAATTTCAAGAAAAAATACCCATAAAATAAGTCATACCTTTTTGAATTCAACTCACAGCACCGCACTACTTAAAACGTGCCATCTTATCTCATTCAAATATATGAAACTGGAAGCCTTAGCCATTGCCATCTAAGCCCTTACATGGCAATTTGGTAAGATCACATTTTGGTCAAGTGGCAGTGTACATAGTACATATAAGATACCTTAACAAACTAGGGATAAAACAAGCTCCTAAGAAATCAAAACAATTTCAAACCAAACTTCCACGAAAAGATAAAAGTATCCAAAGATAGCATAAGATCAATCATATTCGATACAATAGCAACCCTATCTTTTCATTTTCTTCAGGTTCTTTTATCCTGTGCATAGCACGGGTTGTACTCCATGAATTCTCAGAAACAGGAATCTATTGGATTCGTTAATAGTCAAAAACCTAGTCAAAGCTCGCAGTTGATTGCTATAATCGCCATCCTACAGATCTTGTCACTGAAACTCATGCACGGGTTGTACTCCATGAATTCTCAGAAACAGGAATCTATTGGATTCGTTAATAGTCAAAACCCTAGTCAAAGCTCGCAGTTGATTGCTATAATCGCCATCCTACAGATCTTGTCACTGAAACTCATCTTGTTGCATCATATATAGCTTAGAGCACTACATACGTCCTTTCGAAAGATAAAAGTACCTCTTTTCATTTTCATTGGTAAACAAAAAAACAATACAAAAAAAACATTTTTATGTATTTGATTCTTTGTGGTATCAATTCTATATACTACTCTGAATCGAGACTGGGTGTAAAAAAATGCGTCATCGTCCAAGAATCACAACTATGGGAAAGCTCAAGAAAAACAAACATTAGAGGAAAACAACAGAACACAAAATAAGAATTAGCGTTTAGAAAAATTCAATATGCTTCAAAACAAGAGGGAGATACACCGAAAGCGAGAGGAATGCAATAAAAGATGAAGAAATGTGTAGGCAGTAAGATTGGAATAACAGAAGTTCATCTTACCGATCCCGAAGCCACATTGAACAAAGCTTTTGCTAGAGGCACAATGCAAAACCTTGTACCACAGAAAATTAAACAAATAAGAAATACCAGAATTAATTTATAGAATCCAGTTATCAAGTTCCATTTGTTAGCAGAGAAATATTAAGAAAAAAGTGGAACACAAGGGAAAAGGACTAAAACATCCACACAATAATTTAAAAAAAAAAAAAAAAAAGCTAGGATGTATTATACAGTTCAGTCTTTTTCCATTATTACATGTATATATATAAGCAATCAAACAGAGGGTAACATACATTCCTCGACCACCAGCTAGGGCTTCTTCTGACGGATCTTTCCATTCATCCAATCTGCAGAAAATACAATAATTTACCATACATAGAATACAACAAACATCAATTCAATGGTTAACACTAGCTAGCCCTGTTCTTCCTCTCTGTACTACACTATTATCTAAAAACGCAACAAAAAAACGAATATACATACATATTATATATATATAGAGAGAGAGAGAGAGAGTGAGAGAGAGAGAGAGAGAGAGATTACATCCAACCGTAGCGCCTGTCGAAGAGTAGGAGTTTGGGAGTCGGTGTTGAGGTTGAAGTAGAAACTTTGGAGTTAGAAGGGCTCCTCACCATATCCGCTCCTTTAATGGTTTGGTTTCTTTTTTTTTTTCTTTTTTTCTTTTTTTGCTGAAGAATGGTTTGGTTTCAAGTGTTCCAACTACTACTAGTGTACTAGTGCGGACCAAAAAGTAAGAAAATACTTTTGCACAACTAAAAAATTGTTGGTGAATGCTCATTTAAGCATTTTATTGGTCAATTCAGTAGGATTCAAAATTAAATATTATTTGTTTAATATTGAATCTCACTTTGTTGAGAAGTTATTCAGTGAGCCTGTCACTCCACGTCAGCATGCTGACGTAGTGTGACCAATTAATCCTAACCATCCACTTCTCCCTTCCTTTTAGGGAGATCATGACAAGTGGTTAGTTGAATTTCAAATTTTAAATTTGATAACCACTTGTCATGATCTCCCTAGAAGGAGGGGGCAAGTGGTTGGTTGGGATTAATTGGTCACACCACATCAGCATGCTGACGTGGCAAGACGGGCTCACTGAATAATTTCTCACTTTGTTTAATCATGAGTCCCACTGCATTGGCCAATGAAATGTTTTGGTGAGCATTTATCAACCATTTTTTGGGTGAACAAAAATACTCTAAAAAATTAATACGTCTCTGAGCTTTGCATAAATTACCATTTTTATTGCTATTAACCCGAAAAAAAAAAATTTAAAAAATTACCATTAATAAAAGAGAAACGTTTGGGACACAAACACTCCTATCTCTCCTGCGAGGGCACTATGGGGTATGGTAATTTTAGTAGACCCCACAATGTCACCCAAAAGAAAAATAGAGTGTTTGTGTAATGTGTTTATACCCCTAGTATTATTGTTCATAAAATGCCCACCAATAAATTGCGCAAAGGAGGAATTGGAAGTTTCATCATGTAAGGACCCTAAAGAGTGGTTTGACGAGGGTAGCTTTGTACTTTTAGGATGATTTCAACATAAAAGTGCAACCTAAGGGTGTTAAACACACACTAAGATATATGATCGTTTGGGATATCCTAGAGATTCAAAGAAGATTCTAGAAGCCCATTCAAAATAAGTGACAAATGCCCAGGTCGGCACTCGGTGAGTGCCGGAACGGCTTTCGCGATTTCAAGTGCCGTTTCTGGGCGTCTTGTCTTTTTTCTTGATTTTTCTCCATTTAAACTTTAAAAATTCATATCTATTTCATTTCAAATCCAAAAATTACAAACTATATGTCATTGGACAGGTATTGGAGTCTAAGATTATGGACACAAATTTGTGTCCATTCATGATATTGTGTGCATTTATATTTTTATGGTCATTTATTTATCTGTGTGTATTTATTTTAATTGTTATTAATTATTGTGTGAAATTTTGCAAAGCAAAGTGGTGGACTTAAGTTGTAAAACTTTAAGTTGAACAAGTTATTGAAAAGTTGATATGTTTATTTTTTTAGCAGTGCTTATAGGTCTGTGAATGTGTTAAATTTTATTTTTAACATTTAAATTAAGTACCTGAGTCATGTACACCCATTGGGCTACTCATTTGGGCTACTCATTTTAGTACTTTAGAATGTATTTTGGGACCATACGAAGCCTTTATGTGAGACCAAAAGGGGATTCAATATGTATTTAATGTTTGTGTTATAATATATTTGGGTATATCATATATACATATATAATATATCTCCTAGGGTTTTGATAACAAAAGAAAATAGAGATGTGAGAAAAATAGAGCAGCCAAGAGAGAGAGAGAGAGAGAGAGAGAGAGAGGGGGGGGGGGGGGGTTGAAGAGAAGAAGAAGAAGATGATAAGAGAAGAATGAGGAATCCCAAACTTTTGTTTTGCTTAATCATCATCAATCTTAAAGCCCTAAATCGGTGAATTAATCATTTGTTTCATTTTGTTTTCGTTTCAATTTCTCATCAATTAGAATAGGTTGAGTAAATCGGAAGAGGATCCATGATTTCATGTTGGAGTATGCATATATAGGTGTATGTATAGATATGTATATTCATTGTTATTGGATTTAAACTTTGAGAATTATTTTGTTAATTTTAAGATTTATTTAAACGAGCTCAGATCTGTTTGACAGAAAAAATCTAAATAATTCGTAAGTTGATTATTTTAAGATTCTGCCCGCGTGTCCCATGTAAAACGCGATTCTGCACAAGTTTTGTTCTTTGTATTTTCCCTGATTTTGCGCCATTTGGGCAAAAAAAAATAAGAATGTCAGTAGCATTTTGTATTGTGTTCAAAACGTTCAAAATTGGTGCATTTTGATTCTTAGTGAATTTCGTATTAGTTATTATGTAAAGTTAGGCATCGTGGATTTATGAATGTGTGAGAACCTAAGTTGATTTATGTATATGTGTGAACTCGTATTCGTTATTATGATATAACGTGGAATTACGTTGAGATGTAAGCATTCTCATCTAATGTTGGGTTTCATAAATTTGTGAATGGGAGACCATCTATGTGAAGTTTTCTAATAGAAGTTAAGAGTAAGAAATCTTTAGTGTTCACCACTGCTCCTTATGAGTTTAGGCGGCGACTTCGTGGATGACCCGTCCTTGTGTCAAGAACGTAAGGACTAGCCTTTCGGTGTATATCAAATCCTAGTGATACCCCATGGCAGTTGGGACCGGAGTGGGAGTTAGTATTACGTTAGGAGACACATGGGATATATGTGTAGGCTGAACCATGGATGGGTGGCCAAAGTGGGAACATAAGGTGTAATTCGATAAAATACTTTGTGGTGTTTTATTCATGGTTTTAGAAGTTTGAATTGTACATGTTTAATTACCTCTTGTTGTGGTAAAATCGTAGAATATTGTGGTAAATCGTAGAACGTTATAGATGCTTAATAATCGACTTTTCTATTAATTTTCGTGTTGTAATCGTTGTGCATGAGTTTGAATGTGATAAAATCATAAACTGTGTGTCTTAAGTTTTGAACTAGGTTTGGAGAATTTTGATGTGAGGATTTTATAAATTTATACTATTGTTGAACTATGAGGTTGGATGCTAATATGATTGCCTATTGGATTGTTATGGACTTTTCATTCAGAAAGTAGTGATGAGTATGATTAGAACTGTAATAACTATTATTTTGTCATACTACTTTTTTTTTAATCACTTTTCAATTTAGTCCAACTTAAATTGTTCTACTATTTGTCAAGTTGAACAAATAATAATAAGTGATCAATCCTTATGATCAAAAAATGGTGATATAAAACCAATCATACCCTTAAATATGTATAAATAAACCCCAAATAAATCACATCGGACCAGCTACCCCCAAACTCCCATATTTCGCCATTGTATGCTCCCTCCTCCAATCTCAGTCCCCTTAATAAAAAAAAATTTTATGTCGCCGCCCTTACTACCATATGTACTAGGAACGACATTTGAGACACAAAATATTTGAGAAACATAGCATTACTATTTTGTTCAAGTATGATCATAACAGGGTAATGTAGGTACTTGAAATTGAAAACTGTACTATTTTCCTCTTTCTTAATGTGTTGGAATCAAGTTTTTTCTCTCTATTTTTTTCCTTAAAAAGATCTATTTTTGAATCTTAATGTATATGCTTTTAAGCTTTATAATATGGGAATTGTTATTTCCACTCCATCATTAAACTAAAGCACTCCATGGTATCACTCTCAGAGCATGTGGTATCATGTATGCAATGCATGACATGCATGGTACCACATGCTTTAAGAGTTGTACCATGGAGTGCATTGTTTCAATGATGGAGTGACAGTAGTATCACCCTATAATATAAACTTTTTAAGCTTATTCATGGACGGATAAAGAATTTGGTCTAATGAGAGCAAAAATGCACTATATATCAAGTCATTGGGGTTGGGACTTGGGAGCTAGAATGTATTTCAAATTAAATAGAAATCAAGCAATGAAATTCTCTAATCAAACTCTCAGGAATTTCACCATTCTTGACTGAAAAAGTGAGAGAGATAATTTACGATTAGGGAGAAAACAGGTGATATATATTTGAAATATTAGAGATAACGAAGAAATGAATCTCACAAGTTGTATATGTACACAGATCGAATACAATCTGAAGTGAAGAAGCAAGTTACTCATCGTTCAAAAGTTTAACCCGCAACTCAGACGCATCATCCCCTCTAAGTATATCATCTAGCAAGCACAAACTCTTCTAAAAGGTCGACGTATATGTATGTACCCGGCCACCGTAACCACATTGGTGTGAATTCTTATCAAATGTGGTAGGGTACTAGGGTGCTTCGTTTAGTTTTTTTTCGCGAAATTTTTTTTTAACATTATTTAAACTTTAAAGTCAATTTAGAATGTTGAGAGTTGGATCATACGTCAAAAGGCTTAATATGGCTTATTTGTACTTGTTGCGTATCTTAATTACATATTAAAAAAAAATTCAAGAAGATGGACAGTTTATATAATTATACAGTAGCATATCTTTTAATAATTGGCGAATACGTATCCCTGTATTTGCACCATTGCTTTAGCATATATGACCCATTTTACTTCGGTCTAGCTTCATCAACACCTGAATATATAGGGAAATTTTTTGTGGATACTATTTGGCTTATGGAAATTGGAATAACAGTCAAGTTTATTTATCCTCTCAAATTTCTATATTCAAGTTTATTTTATCCAATCTATTTTTCTCTTGTGATATTTCTACTTTAAATTTTATTTTATCCAGCAATGAATTGGTTACTCGTATTTGGCAAAATGAGTACTAAAAGTTGTACTCAAAACACCACGTCATCAACTCCTATGTCTGATCAACAATCAAATGAACAACTTGTTATTGATTTGAAAAAGTTACAACTTTTTCATTAAGATGGACAGCGCACATCAAAGTTACAAAATGTCATTACAACAGCTTGGAATCAAATAAACCAACTAATAATATTAGGGGCACAAACACTTACAAATACATTCTATCTCTCTTCTGAATGACCCTATGACGTTCGGATAATTCCAGTAGTCCAACATTTTTAAGCAGGGTTGTGCATTTGATTGTGCAATTAGTAGTGCATCTAGCATTTCTCATAAAATATTTGTGCCCTAAATGTTACTCTTACTCTACACCAAGGTGTGGGCTAACGATGCTTGAGAGCAAATCCCAAAATAGCACAGAAAACACTGAAGACAGTAAAAACAATTCCCACAATCTTCCACCCATGCTCGGACGCAGACTCCGGTGTGTCGGGCTTCAGTATAATGCCCTTCTTATTCACTTTCTTACCTGAGTCATTGACCTCCACAGTGGACCCCACCACCAACTTCTTCCTCTTTGTGTTCCAAAACACAATCTGGAACCTCACCGATGTCGCCAAATCCACCCTAAAAACCGCCGTCCCGTTCGAAACTGCCCGGAAAACAGCCTCCCAGGGCACACCATGAGTCTCCAAAAGCCGACTCCGGTGATTATTCTTTTTATAGTACCCCTGGTAAAACCCAGAAAAATTGGTTGTCCCAATTAGGTGGGTCTGGTCTGGGCCGTAATAAAACTTCAGGTTGAGGGCATCGTAGTAAATACCCTTGTCTCCGTTACCGTTATAGAGGTTGAGGTCGAAGTAGAGGGTGGTATTGGTGGTGGAATTTGCTGATTTGTCGAGGGCAGGAAGGTAAAATTCTTGAATTGAGCACGTGGGATCTGAGGTTTCTAAGTGATGCCACACTGTTAGAGCAAACACACCTATAACCAGTGTCACACCGACAATGACAGCGCAAACAGCGCCGACATTGCTGCAAAAAGCACTGACCATGCTGCACAGACCTTCCGGCATGCGGGGTCGAAGAAAAGCGGTTTTCAGGTCACCGTCTTCCCCCATGATGCTATTTTACCAGATCTTAGAAAATGTTGAGGGTACGTAGTGATTTAACATATGTTAATACTAAACATATTTATAGAGAGAGTTTGGAATCTGACACCTTCATACTTCATAGAAATTTCGTAAACTTCCATGATACTACTTCCTAGTACAATTTTTTTTTTTTTTTTTTTGAGTAATGCTAGATGCACAAAAAAAAGTGCACAATGAAATGTACAACTTGCTTTAATTTATTGGACTTCGTATTGAAAAAAACTGTTCACTTCTTTTTTTGTCTTTTTATGTGTACAGCACGAAATTCAATAATTTTAAGCTGATTGTATATTTCGTTGTGCACTTTTTTTTTTGTGCATCTAGCATTTCCTTTTTTTTTTTTTTGGCTAAGGTCTACTTCCTAGTTCCTAGTACACAACCAAAACTAATTCACTAGTTAATAAAATATTTGACTTTGCAAGTTTGGGTTTATTTAATTGATGGTTGAATCGTGATTTTAAGTCAATTTATTTTAAGAATTCAACCGGTGGCGGAGGGAGGGTGTTGTGTCCCCCAGGTTTGTCTACAACCCCACCCACCAAATATATGATTATTACACCAATGGACAATGGTAATCCAATCATCTTATAAAAAAAAAAAAAAAATTATATGTAATACATTGCCTAATTGTAATCCAACGCATTCTAAAAATTTAGTCAATCCCCTTTCATCTCTCTTTTTTTAATGGGGAATTGTTAATAAAAATTATAATTAAAATTAAAAAAATAATAACAAAAAAAAAAAAGACGACAAAAAATTTTAGCTCAGGGGCATTACAGTCGAACTCTTATGTGATTCTAACCCCTTCTACACGGCCCCCTTAACAGTTACTACCGGATTCGCCACAGGATTCAATGATTATAAGGTGAATTTGTGGTCCTTGTGACTGCATTGGTGGCGTGGGTTGCGGCTCCAGAGAAAATCATAATGGTTTTGGTTTCCAAAATGCTTTCTTAATTTGAGTCAATTAAATAGACCCAAATTTTGGAGAGCAGTAACATAATTCTTGACTTTAATTAGATGTCTCTAATGAGGTGCTAAATTATGTGATAATGTCAAATTATAGCATCACCTCAAAACACACTGGTATAATGGGGAACCAAAGTGGATGCTGTGAAATTCTAGCACCACTTTGGAGAAGTTATTCAATGGTTCGAGACCATTGCCACGTGATGCTTCCGATCAACAATGTTCTACCATGTGACAAAGTTGTTTGACTTTTACAAGACATAAAGCTTTCACTTTACCACAGTGCCAGGACCAACACGTGACATATGGTCTAAAATGATAAAATAATTTCTCTAACTTTTGACACTTCATTGGAGTGATGCTTTGGGTAATATTCTATAATTTGCTGCTTTTTTTTCTCTTCTTTTTATTTATTTTTTTGGGCGGTGGGTGGAGTGGGGTAAACACCCCTGAACTATGACTATTTTTGCTTAACTCCATGAAGTAATAAACTATACAAAGTGACTAGTGTTGAAATTATTGGGTTTCCTCTTTTTGGGCATTGGACTTTTTATTTCAAAAATGCAAGCAAAGTCATTTATATTGATATGATTAATATCCTGTATTAAAAATATGACCGTTGGAAGCTATTAAATTTATTAACTCTTGTATTAAAAATATGGCCGTTGGAGGCTATTAAATCTGTTTTTAATAAAATGACTATTGTGGGCAGTTTGTCTAATATAAATAGCCTTCTCTCTTCCCATTTTACATACAGAAAATTTCTCTCTCTCTCTCTCTCTCTCTCTCTCTCTCTCTATTCTTCAAAAAACCGTTTTCATTTTTTTTGGGAGCAATTCTGAGCACTCATATATTCTTCCAATTCGAGTGCACGTTTGGACGAAACTGATTAATGCTGAATCCTGGAGAGCATAGCGCTGAGACCTTGTGCATCGAGTCATTGACTCTGAGGGGCGGAATTGATCTTAAGGACAGTGCAAACTGTTGCACGTACGCCTCAATCAGTATCATAGCCGTATCCTTCCTATATTTCCAACAATACATCTTAAGAACAACCTCATGGATGTTGCTATGAACGACGCGAAACAACTCAACCTATGATATGTTCAAGAGACTATTGTTCTGGTAATTCTGTTCCAATTTTCTTTGGTTGTTACAACAATTTTAAGATAATTTTATCTACCATGAACACTTTTAACAATGGAGTAGTAAAAAGGAAAAGTTTTTTTTTTCCCGAACCACATGAACGGGTGCCAATGTGCAAGAGTTCAGCAATCATAGATCCCTTTCTAAAATCAGATTCCTGATCTTTCCAATACTATAATTATAGTATTTTAATTTGTGGAATAATGCCATTGGTTAGTGAGTTATGACCAAGAGATAATGCTAGGGAAGTATTAGTGATTATTGTCAATTCTTCCTAGGAACAGTTCACTCCTACTAGTTATTGTGCGTGAGTTTCACAATGTCATGCGTTATGACCATTGAATCTCAACATATAATCATTTTGGACTAAGAAGTATATACGGATTTCAAACAATTTTTTTTTTAGAGAAACATTATAGTATTTGCAAAAGAGTTTTAGGTTTTATTTTAGAGAGATAATATGTAAATTTCAAACCTCTTTACCTTGTACAGATCTAATACTGGCCGGAATTTTATTTTTAATTGGGTGACATGGTATTAGCCACTCATTTATTGGAAGGTTACAATTAGTGAAGTGTATCCCCGTAACATTTGATGTAGTATGCATTTACTCCAGTAAGGCCCTTGAATTTTTACAATTGTTTATTTATTTATTTTTTGAATTGGGTACAAGAATTTAATATGGTCATTAGAGTTCTAATGGACCAGCATTAGTTAAAAATTTGTAATTTTGGTTTTGAATAAAGAAAGCCATTGGGATGCTTTAAATATCTGGACAAGATCTAAAGTTACTATGTGTCTACTGTTTATAAATGGGCAAGAATACAACTTGATTTTATTTATTTAAAAAAAACGAAAAAGAAAAGGAGAATAGTATATAAACTTTGTTAGTATTTATCATACCTTTTTTGGTTCTAGAGAGATCCAGATATATGTGCTTCACTTACATGTTGTTTTAATTTTAAAAAATCTGATAGTTCTATCAGGGTATTATAGATTGTGTTTAATGGTTGTTAATTTGGTCCCATTAATTTGCACATAGTGGATTGTAAGTTACTATCTATTATAATCAATGTGCTATAAGTTATTCTTTCCTAAGTAGCTTTGTGAATAATGCTTGTAGTTTGAGCATTGGCTGAGAGTATGCAGTATGAATTGTTTATAAATGAGTGACTTTATGAATACAAGTTTGTAAAATATTTTATTAGCATTCACTGTGTAATAGTTTAAGGTTTTAATGATGAATGCATCTTATATTTAAATAGCCGTTTGTTTTGGTCTGTTACAATCTGCTAGTCAAACACATTTTTATGTGTATTGAGTGATGACTGGTGACTCTTAAGGAATTGCTAGCAGAGCAAAACAATATAAGATTTTGGGATATGCATTTAACAGTATTGCTTATACATTTTTTAAACATAAAATATGGTTTTCATGCTCTTAATAGTAATTATTGTTATTTTAGACATTAAAAGTTATGTGACTTTTTGAGTCTATTGGTGTTAATGTTATGAGCATATATCTCTTCATAAATTGAGGAATAGTTGGGGTTCTCAACCTCTTAATTTTCTCACATCTAGATCTATGGAGTATAGAATGCATGACTGAAATCAGGACATAGATTTTGAACCACGGAAGAGTAAGTAAGCTAAGTGCTAAAATTTTTATCCATTTACTTAGAATGAGATCCTATTTAATTAGAGGAAGCACTTACTTCTTAAACTTTTGAACCCGATGTTTTTATTGAAAAAATGTGAAGCTATTTTAGTAGTGAAAGGTTTTTAGCTAGCTAAAAGAAATATGTTGATTTTTGGATATTTATTCTCATGTTTTACATCCATTAAAATTTAATAGTTGTTGATATGTACGAGTATATATTTATGAGATGGATGTTAAGATCTAGAGGAGAAATTTTATTCGGATAAACTGGTAGGGTTTTGTAGATCCGAGTAAGAGTAAAGTGTGAATACTTGTTTACTGCTTATATAGATTTTAAATTTAGTAGCCAATTAGGGAAATGAAAATCTTGATTAAATTATTATTTCAAATAGTTTCAAAATTAATGAAAGTGATATGTTTATATCATAAACACTGTGATAGAGTATGTGTTCTGACATATTTACATGGAGATTTAATTTTGATATGAAAGGATTTGGATGTAGCAAGGGTAATTTTAGAGATTAAAATTACAAGAGGTCTTGCTGGTATTTCTCTTGATCAATCGTATGAGGTTGAAAAAGGTTTTGAGTTAATAATTTTCTTTGCAAACCTTCTTAGATCCTTTTGAGCCAAGTGATGTAAAACCTCCTTCAAATAAAATGATTCAAATTATTTTGTTTTGAAAAACAAATCAAGCTCTTTAGTAAAGAATTGGAAAAGCATCAATTTGTTCCCAAGCTAATGTGTCCGAAGAACCATTTGTGGTTATATTTGTGGAAGTAAAGTTCATGAAAAATTTTGGAGGATGGTTAATTAATTTCAGAACTTGTAGACATATGTGTAACAACACAATTGTTATAAAATTACGGATAAATTATATTTTGCACCCTCAAACTATACCATGTTTTGCACTTTGGTCCCTAAACTATTATTTTTTGCATTTTGGTCCCTCAACTATCATTTTGTGGCAATTTGCCCCCTCCGTCACTTTCAGCATCACTTTTGGTGTCACTAAAAAGTGACTTTTTTCGTCACTAAAAGTGAGAGAGGGGGAAAACTGCCACAAAATGATAGTTGAGGGACCAAAACGCGAAAAAAGATAGTTTAGGGACCAAAGTACAAAACATGGTATAGTTTGAGGGTGCAAAATGCAATTTATCCTAAAATTACTCTTCGAGGGAAAATGAAATGTTTTACTTGATGACTCATTTAATACCAATATTTTGGTATTGGAGACTTAGAATTAAATATCACCCCCGTGAAGAAATTATTTTTGAAAATGTTGTATATCCGGAGATAATGAAGGAATTATTTTTGAAAATGTATTGCATACTTCAAAATTCGAAAGAATTTAAATTTTGTTTTTTTCAAGGCCAGATTTTAGCAAATTTTTTGGGGGAGGGAAATATGTATTTTCATAAATCAATGACGTAAATTCGATTTCAGATTCAAATAAGACAAATTCAATGAGTGAATTTATTTTTATACTTAGTGGAGGTGCAGTATCTTGGAAGTCGTCCAAGCAAACTTGCACAACTAAGTTAACAATGGAATATGAGTTTGTAGCTCTTGAAAATTTTGGTACTGAGACTGAGTGGCTTAAAAGCTTCTTACCAGATATTCCTATTTGGAATAAACCAGTTCCATTGGTTTCTTTACATTGAGATAGCCAAGCTGTAAAAGGCCGAGCTATAAATAAGTCCTATAAAGGCAAGAGTATGCATATACGCCTAAGTCATAACATTGTGAGACAGCTGTTTGAGATAAAGTTTTTCTCTTAATTTTGTACGGCCAGAAGTGAGTTTGGCTAACACTTTAACAAAACCACTAGGAAAAGAACTAGTGTATGAAACATCGAGGGGAATGGGGCTTATGCCTATAACAAAAATCAACAATGATAGTAACCCAACCTATGTAATTGGAGAACCCAATAAATAGGTTCATATGGGTAATAACAAGTCATTGGTTGATTTGAGATGCACTACAATTTGATTATCTTGTTGTCCATTCCTATGGTGTATAGTGCAATTGCAATGAGAAAGGTTGAGTTAAACTCTTAATGAACTCCATAGTCCATACTGAATGGATGATATGTTTAATTGCAATGCATACTTGATGGATTCACCTATATAAGTGTGAAAGTGGACCGTTTTCTATGAAAACATAGGCAAATTTTCTAGAGCACGTATGAAAATTCAGAACTGGCGCAGGGCCGGCCTAGAGGTGCCACACAGATTAGAGTTGCTCAGATTCTGAGGAATCAATGTGGGTATAGGACGATTGATTTACGTTAAGGGATTCTGGTTCATAGAAATTTTATTTCACCAAATTCCTGTAAGTCACTTCTTATATTCCTAGGGACTGGTTCATAGCCCTAAAGGCACCAATTCTGATGCATTGAATTCTCATGCTCCATTCTTTTATTTGTTGTTTAAATTTTTTAAATAGGGGGGGATTGTTGGAAGTATTGGATTTCCTCTTTTTGGGCATTGGACTTTTTATTTCAAAAATGCAAACAAAGTCATTTACATTGATATAACTAATATCCTGCATTAAAAATATGGCCGTTGGAAGCTATTAAATCTACTAACTCATGTATTAAAAATATGGCCGTTGGAGACTATTAAAGCTGTTTTTAATAAAATGACCGTTTGGGCAGTTTGTCTAATATAAATAGTCTTCTCTCTTCCCATTTTACATACAAAAAATTCCTCTCTCTCTCTCTCTCTCTCTCTCTCTCTCGTTATTCTTCAAAAAATCATTTTCATTTTTTTGGGAGCAATTCTGAGCCCTCGTATATTCTTCCAATTCGAGTGCACGTTTGGAAGAAACTGATTGCTGAATTCTGGAGAGCATAGCGCTGAGACCTTGTGCATCGAGACATTGACTCCGAATGGCGGAGTTGTTCTTAAGGACAGTGCAAACTGTTGCACGCCTCAATCAGTATCATAGCCGTATCCTTCCTATATTTCCAACAACCCGACCCTTAACTTTACAACTTCAAGTTTGACAACTCGTGTCGGTTAAATTGTTAATTACCGAATGGGTAAAGCTATTGTGAGAATTTTCTCACAATATGTTTACCCCTACCGAATATAGTAAATTATTGTGTAAACCTGAATAAGCAAGCAACTCAAAATGACCAATTTCTTCCTCTGTTTTACTTCCAATAAAATAGAGCATTAAGTGAGGGAGATATATCATATGAGATTTCCAATTTCTAATTGTTTGGGACATTTTTCTCCAAGACCCTCTTTCTCTCAAACAATCATATTTGTCAAAATATTTTCTTGAACTTTCTCATAATGGTATGCCGCAAACACACATAAAGATTTCTTTCTGCTTTTAATCTGCGATCTTCGTTGATCTCTCTTTCTCTCTCCCACTATTTTGTTTAATGCATCTCTCTTGGTTTGGCTACAAACACATGAGTTTTTATTTTAACTTTCTTTTTCTCGGGTGAGAGTTACAGCTATTCTCAACTGGTGGGGTTTCAAGAGAATGAGAACACCAGGACAATTTTGTCATAAAATTTTTTTATCACATGACAGATAATCTATTGCATTATTAGACGGTAGGTTAACAAAAAAGGGGTGAAAGAGCCAAACAGACATACCTTAGGGTTTTGTCGGGTAAAAAGATTAGGGGATCGAGTAAAAAACGACTCATAATTAAGGGAGTGGTTATGTAATTTACACTACTTTTTTTGTTGAAATGTATCATGTGCTAAAAGGAATCTTCAACTTTGATTAAGATGGAGACAATTAGACATAGGGGAGGGAAAATAGTTCAGTTAATCGAAATTCGAACCGAACCGAACTAAAATTTTTATTTCAGTTCAGTTAATTCAGTTAAAAATTTTAGTTCAGTTTCAAACCGAATTATATTTTGTTTCAGTTCGGTTTTCAGTTCTACTCTCCCAAATCAAACCGAACCGAAAAATCGAAATTTTTTTTAGTTTATATAATATTAATATATTTTTATACACAACTATATATATTACAAAAATATAAGTATAATATATATAAGTAAATATAAACATATGTTTTTTTTGTAATATGAAAGAAAAATGGGAAAAGAAACATATAAAAAAGTTGTGAAAAAAAAAAAGACAAAAAAAAAAAAAAAGTATAGTTTTTTCAAAATTCGGTTAACCGAATTTTCAAATCGAACCAAACCGAACCAAATTGACCAAAACCGAACCGAACCGAAATATAATTCAGTTCAGTTTCAGTTCCCATTTCTCCAAACCGAACCAAACAAAACCGAACCGAATTTCTCCAAACCGAACCGAACCGAAACGAACAAATGCCCACCCCTAATTAGACACTATTAAAGGGATTTCAATCTAATCGAACTTTAACAACTTTTAAAATCATGTTAATAATAGTTTCTTCTCTCTTCTTTGAGAATATAATATCCCAAAATCCTAATACAAACCTTCCATTATCCAATTTTCAAAATACAATAAAATACAATCCCAAAAAACTTCACATCGACATTAGAGTAATTTCTTGTGAAAGGGACTCCAAGTAGAGAACATTGTGTACACCACCTACCACTTTATACAACCATCCCTGCAGAAGTAGACCTTTCTTTTTGCGTGTCTGATCTCTTGTTTGAATTCCTTTTGAATTCCTCCCATTTGAACTTCGAAAATATAACCAATCCCAAGCAACTCTTCCATGTGTCCTTTAAATTATTTTTTTCTCACAGAACTTTCACCTGCAACCAAAAAGGTACTCTTCTTGCTTGAGGTCTTATGAATTAATTGCAAAAGATTAGACTTAATGACTTTATATACTTCCTAGGAAAAAAAAAAGAAGAAGAAGAAGAAGATAATGTTACCAATAACCAACAAATATTCACTACCTCAATTCTCAAGTGGGGGAAAAAAGAAAACCTCCATTAGCAATAGACAGAACATGAACAAATCTAAACAATTAAGAACAAAAGCAATTCAAATTATTCAACCATTCAAGCAGCCACAACTAAAATTCTTCGTCAAATTAAATGAAAACTTAGAAAAGTAGCTAATTCTCATGTAGTAATGCTATGCTCCCCAAATTTTGTATCCCAAATGCTTCCCAAATACATGTGGCAGCAAGACCACTAAAAATTTCTTTTACTTATCAAATAGACAGCAAAACATAAATTCAGAAATGGGGCTGATTGGGGATGTCTTCAGCTTCAGTTACTGGCCAAAAATTTAGTAAAACATTAAATTGAATTTGAGCAAAACAGTGGCTATTTTGGGGCTGATTGGGGCTTTTATCAGCTCTATTTAGGGGTTGAAAAATTCAGAAACATTATAGCAAAAGAGGTGTTGTTTGGGGCTGATTGGGGCTGTTTTAAGCTCTATTTAGGGACTGAAAAATTTAGTAAAGCAGGGGCTGTTTGGGTCTATTTTAAGCTCTATTTAGGGGCTAAAAAATTCAGCAAAGAGGGATAGAGTAGGGGAGGTGATGGCATGGTGGTTGAGGGAGAGAGGGCGAGAAAGAGATAGAGAAGGAGATGGATAGATATATACACAATTAACTAAGAAAGATCAAGGTTTAAGAGTGATGCTAGATTTTCACGAAATGGATGAATTACCTACTTTTTTTTTGGTTCGAAATTTACCTACTTCAAGAACCACTAAGAGTATAGGAATACATATAAACAAACAACGAGAGATTTAATATGAAGAAAGATTCAATATCAAGCCACAAAATAGTTGCATCAATGTAGAGAACCACAGGCTACATAACCCCTAACCCCCCAAATAAAATAGGACAAAGCCTCTTAAAAATGCTACTTGAAAAGAAATTCAGCAACAAACTCAGAAACCCAGCCTCTAAAGCTTTTTTATTGTTGGATCAAATTTCATGTTTGAAGGACTGTAAAGGAATGCTATTAATTCAAAGCAAAACTGATGAAACTTGAAGATAATTGAAAAACATAGAGAAACCAAAGATAGAAATATGAAATCAAAAAATTAGATTCTCTAGCTCCTACTGACACTTCTCACGGAGTTCTACAAAAATGAACTAATCATGTTAAACATAGAAATAAACTAAGAGAGTATTGCTATGCTTCCCAAATTTTGTATCACAAATGGTTCCAAACACATGCATGTGGAAGTGGGCCCAACCAAACAAAGAGGAATGGAAAAAAAAAAATTAATGTTGCAAAACCTAAACAATATTTTAAACAACCAAATCTTGATTCATTTTCCTATCTGACACACTCTCACCAACCAAACAAAGCAAATTCTAAGTTCACATTTTATGGTTAGATCAACATCTTCCATAGAGGAAAGAAGGCAAGAAAACTATGACCTTGATCCTTGGATGTTGGCTGATGATTTGGAATGAGTGACTGTGGATATCGCAGGTTTTCAAATTTTACCCACTTTTAAAACAAATATTTTCAATTTTCAAAGAGTCGCCACTTAATTTTTAAAAGGAAAAATTAAGAAACCATTTTAAAAGCAAACTGATCTTTTGCGAAACCAAAGATAAACTGGGTCCGGGGATTATGGAATGAAAGGGGAAGGAGCCCGGCGGACTAAAACACCCCCTTTCATCCTATCTCGCGATAGGCCTCTACTCAACATCCTTTTTAATCAAATTAATAATCTAAGCATGCCCTCAATTAATACATATATAGGTATACATAACACAAGCATGTTGAAAGGGTGCAAAATTACTAACGGTAAAATATCATTCATAAGTCACATAATTCAACTAGCAAACATCATGATATGCAATAGAGAACTAGAAAACATACCCGGGATCCGGCCGCGAATATCAAACGTGCAATGCATGCAAAAATAAACCTAAGAAAGGTCTCTAACACATATATACACATAAGGCAAAACTTAAGCTAAGGTGTCGCACATGGGGTCAAAAAATCAATTAAAATCAATAAAATAGATTAAACTAGAGAAGGGTTGAGAAATTGTACCTCAAAGCGCTACAAAACAAAGGTTAGTACACATGCCTTAGACAAGATATAATATCAAAAGTTAATTAATCATAGGTCATGTTCAATTAAATTCAACTAAGTCCAACTTCATCCAAGAACTAGTTCTAACTATAAGCATCAATGTACATGAATGAATGAATGATTATGAACAAGGATGAGACATGAATTTATTCACTAATTTGGATCCCTAAGCCTCTGGGTTTAATCTAAATTATCATTTTTTCAAAACATGGTTTGAGTCCCAAGACATTAAGAGACCATTTGAGTTGAAATAAATAAGATTAGACAAAAACAGTAGCAGTTTTTTGTGATTTACAGAGAGCAGATCCGACGTTCAAAAATGGAAATAAAATACTTTCAACGGTTGGATCTTACTGATATTTGGATATGTCATGCCTCTGTGAGTCTAGTTTCTAACCCAACTTGAAAATCAAGATTTCAACGGTTAGATCTCCGGGAATATGGAAAATACTAGACCTCACTCAGGATTCTGCAACTCTCTGTCCAGAGATCTTGTATGATTTTCTAAAAATAGTAAAAAAATGAGAAATACTTAGATCTTTTTAGGGTACCTTCCTAACACATTAAGGCACTTATAAAAAATTATTTGAGACCCCAAAAACTTAATTAAGGTTCTGATTTATTAATTTCAAAACGGACTTATTATTCTGAAAGTATTCTAGAACTCTGGACAGATTATGATTAGCTCACAAAAACCATGATCAAACCCTTCTAATCACAAGATCTTGCTAAAACAAAAATCACAGTGGTAAAACAATGTGTTATGAACATTTTCCCGTTGGTTTCATTCGATTCCAACGGTCGGATTTCAAACTAAAAATCCTTGATCAAAAACAGTTTATGAACCCACTGTTTCATTTTGCTAGTTCAAGTTATTGATTGGCTTCAACTACTAGAACATGAAGTTGGGGCTCAAACCAAACTACTACTTCTACCATTTGATGGTCATTGAAGACTATGAGGCATATTACACTTATGGATCTTGATGAAATATTGAAATGAACTTCACAAAATCCTCAAATAAAGAACTCAAACCTATGGACCCAAGTTTGAATTCAACTTATCACTCCTACCATTTGATGGTCATTGGAGTTAGAGACATACATGCTCATAGGTTCTAGATGAAGTATGAAAGACTTCTTAAAACCTAAGAGAAGGATTAGTTCAAGCCATGGGAGTAAACTTGAATTAACACATTTTCTCCTACCATTTGATGGTCATTGGAGACTATGAGGCATACTACACTTATGGATCTTGATGAAGTATTGAAATGAACTTCACAAAATCCTCAAATAAGAACTCAAACCTATGGACTCAAGTTTGAATTCAACTTATCACTCCTACCATTTGATGGTCATTGGAGTCTAAATGAAGTTAAAATCTACTCAAACCTTATTGGAATATAATAAAGATTCCATAAGATTTCTTAATGAAGAGATTCAAGTCATGGATTAGGACTTGCATCTCACTAATAGATTCATTCTAATCTACATATAGATCATGAGATCTTAGAATTGAAGAAACAAATTCAAAGAGGTCCGATGAGATATGGAAGACCTCATGCACCTTTTGAATGAAATAGGAATAAGGAAAATCAAGGATTACTTAGAAGACCAAAGATACAAACTCTTTAAAGTCAAATTTATCTTAAACCCAAAGCTAATTACATCCAAATTGATGAAATGTCATGAGATTCAATCACAAGTTCTTGGTGGTGTGTGATGAAATGGGATAAGAAGAGAGGTTTTGAAAATGTGAAAATGTTCCTAGAACTATGAACTTGTGATTGAATAGTCTTAATTCTATCAAGGATTAAGAGGTTACCTCTAGGACCTCAAGTATTTCTTCAACTTCTTGTGAAAACCTTCCAAGATTTCCCAAAATTCTTCAAATTCTTCAAGTTCTTCAAGAAATTCTTCTTCTCTCTCTCTCAAAATATGTATGATTCTTGTATATATCTATCTCTTGATTTTCAAGTTCAAGTCCTCCAAAATGGAAGAGAAGGTTTGTTTATATAGGTCATTATTCCAGGGATAGATGGGTAAATTCGGGTGGAAACCCATGTGCAAGGTTTTCTTCTAGAACATGTGAGAAGATGCAGTCTGTTACAGCCAGCGGCACTCGCTGGGTGCCGGCGGCACTCACTGGGTGCCGGGCGGCACTCGCTGAGTGCCGGCGCGGCACTCCGGGAGTGCCGCCGCGTTTTCCGCGTGCCGGGGATAACTGAATTTTGTCCCTCTTTTTGATTTTTCAAAAGTATGTTGGTGTAAACAAATTTTTTTTTTATTTTATGTATGTATATATTTGCATTAAGATCCCCCATGTGCATGGTATCAACCATGTGCATGGTATATTTTTGAATATACTATTTCTTTTTTTGTATTTTCTCTTTTTCAAAAATCTTTTTATTTATTTTGTTCTTCCTTTCTTCAAGAAAAACTCCCTCTTCCTTTAAAATAAAATGGATTTCCAGACTGGGTTTCTCACACGTTCTTCATCGTTCGGGTTTCCCTCCCGAATGCCTGAATCCTCTCCCTTTATCATTTTCATCATTTTCTAATTTTTTCTTGAAGATTTTTGAATTTCTTGGGAAAATCTTCGAATGTCACGGATATCATCATCATCGGTCTTTGAGAGGTAACCAATCCCTGGATTTGACGTTTGGTCAAAATTGGGGTGTCTACAGTTTGCCCCTCTTTGACAGAGCTCGTGAAGCAACGCATATCACAAGCGAATGTCAAAGCCTGTGTGAAAGACAAGCCTTTGACCAAATAGTCGAATCCAGGTAAAAAACAAAAGTGCGTTGCAAAATCGGGTGCGCAGATAGCCAAAAGCTGGTCGTGCTCAAAGGTGAGCTGCCTACGTATCCCAATGGGAATCAGACCGGGACGTAGTTCGGGCAAAGGACAACAAAACACCAACGCAAGTAGTCACACAGATGAATGCACCTATCTCATCGTGATGCACATGCTCATGCAATCTTATACCTTGTGCTCCTAAATGTGATGATCCCGAATCACGTTACTCTTCCTATTATCATAAATGCACCAAATACATCGAATCATCCTGTTATAACACCGTCTTACTCTAGGAACATTATGACTGATGTATGTACATTTCATATGCATATGAGAATCGTCTGATTGACTGAGATGCGCCCTGCGCCTTATACTCCATAGCCGAATCAGGTAGCACACAGAAAGATTGAGAAGCTCTATGCTCAAAATCCCCCAAAATCATCTAATCGACATAATGCCGAATCAGGTAGCACGCAGAGAGATTGAGCAGCTCTATGCTCAAAATCCCCAAAATCATCCGAACGGCTAAGCCGAATCAGGTAGCACGCAGAGAGATTGAGCAGCTCTATGCTCAAAATCCCCAAAATCATCCGATCGGCTAAGCCGAATCAGGTAGCACGCAGAGAGATTGAGCAGCTCTATGCTCAAAATCCCCCAAAATCATCTGATCGGCTAAGCCGAATCAGGTAGCACGCAGAGAGATTGAGCAGCTCTATGCTCAAAATCCCCCAAAATCATCTGATCGACATAATGCCGAATCAGGTAGCACGCAGAGAGATTGAGCATCTCTATGCTCAAAATCCCCAAAATCATCCGATCGGCTAAGCCGAATCAGGTAGCACGCAGAGAGATTGAGCAGCTCTATGCTCAAAATCCCCCAAAATCATCTGATCGGCTAAGCCGAATCAGGTAGCACGCAGAGAGATTGAGCAGCTCTATGCTCAAAATCCCCAAAATCATCCGATCGGCTAAGCCGAATCAGGTAGCACGCAGAGAGATTGAGCAGCTCTATGCCCAAAATCCGCCAAAATTATCTGATCGGCTAAGCCGAATCAGGTAGCACGCAGAGAGATTGAGCAGCTCTATGCTCAAAATCCCCCAAAATCATCTGATCGGCGAAGCCGAATCAGGTAGCACGCAGAGAGATTGAGCAGCTCTATGCTCAAAATCCCCCAAAATCATCTGATCGGCTAAGCCGAATCAGGTAGCACGCAGAGAGATTGAGCAGCTCTATGCTCAAAATCCCCCAAAATCATCTGATCGGCTACGCCGAATCAGGTAGCACGCAGAGAGATTGAGCAGCTCTATGCTCAAAATCCCCCAAAATCATCTGATCGGCTAAGCCGAATCAGGTAGCACGCAGAGAGATTGAGCAGCTCTATGCTCAAAACCCCCCAAAATCATCTGATCGGCTAAGCCGAATCAGGTAGCACGCAGAGAGATTGAGCAGCTCTATGCTCAAAATCCCCCAAAATCATCTGATCGGCTAAGCCGAATCAGGTAGCACGCAGAGAGATTGAGCAGCTCTATGCTCAAAACCCCCCAAAATCATCTGATCGGCTAAGCCGAATCAGGTAGCACGCAGAGAGATTGAGCAGCTCTATGCTCAAAATTCCCCAAAATCATCTGATCGGCTAAGCCGAATCAGGTAGCACGCAGAAAGATGAGATGCAAATTTACTGCCTCACCAAGTAAAATCAAAGTTGACTTGGTTCAATTCATAATTCCTAACTTTCAGGAGCTGATTAAATTCCAAATTAACTTTCCTAAATCTGGAAACACTTGGATTCATATTCGCTTTTAATTTCCGAAATCGAAGATCAATCACATTAAAGTCGGCTGAATTTTCTCCTAACCTGGAGTCGAACCAAATCAATTTTCAAAGTTCCAGAATCAAACAAGACTCTCATATCAAATCAAATTCCAAAGAGTTGAAACCAATTAGGCTCAAATCAAATCTATTTTCAAAGAATCGGAGCCAATCAGGCTCAAGTCAAATCAACTTCAAAGTTTCGGAGCCAATCGGGGTCAAACCAAATCAATTTTCAAAGAATCAAAGCCAATCAGGCTCAATTCGAATCAATTTTCAAAGAATCAGAGCCAATCAGGCTCAATTTGAATCAATTTTTTATTGAATCGGAGCCAATTAGGCTCAAGTCAAATCAACTTTTAAAGAATCAGAGCCAATCAGGCTCAAATCGAATCAATTTTCAAAGAATTGGAGCCAATCAGGCTTAAGTCAAATCAGGTTTCAAAGTTCGGAGTCAATTAGACTTCGGTTGAATACATGCTTCCGCAAATCCCAGAATCAATCAGACTCTTAATCAGATTAAACTTCAAACTTATTCCAATTTATTTAATTTTCCAAAATCGGAGTTAATCAGGTTCTAATTTAACAAATTTCCAAAGAATCGGAGCCAATCAAGCTCGAACCAAATCAATTTCCAAAATTTCGGAGTCATTCAAATTCGAAATCAACTCATCTTCTCAAAATCGGAGCCTTTCGGACTCGAGTCAATTCATTCTTCTAAAACCAGGAGTCCGTCAGACTCAAATAAGCTTAGATTCAACCAAACTCTCATTTATTTAATTTTCCAAAATCAGGAGTCAATTAGACTATTAATCAAATCAATTTTTCAAAAGCCCGGAGTCAATTAGACTCTAATTTACTCTAATTCTCAAAATCCGGAGTAAATCAAACTCCTAATCAAATCAATTTTCAAGAGTCCGGAGTCAAGCAGACTCCAATTTATTCAATTTTCCAAAAATTGGAGTCAATTAGACTCTTAATCAAATCAATTTTCAAAAGTCCGGGGTCGATCAGACTCCAATTTATTCAATTGTCCAAAATTGGAGTCAATTAGACTCCTAATCAAATCAATTTTCAGAAGTCCGGAGTCGATCAGACTCCAATTTATTCAAATTTCCTACAATCAAGAGTCAATTAGACTCAATTCAACTTAGATTCTTAAAATCAACCAAACTCAATTCAATTCATTCTTTTTAAAATCAAGAGTCAATCAGACTCAAATAAAAAATTTGCCCAATCAAGAGTCACTTTGACTCAATTTCGAATTCAAATTCCGCTTATCAGGAGTCAATCAAACTCATTTCAAATAAATTCACCTTCTAAAATCATTTAGTCAATCAGATTCAAATAAATTCAATTTTCTAAAATCAGGAATCAATCATACTTAAAGAATTTCAAATTTCTAAAAACAGGAGTCAATTGGACTCGAAGCAAATTCAATTTCACAAAACCGGGAGTCAATTAGACTCAAAGAATTTCAAAAAACAGACTCAAAGAATTTTAGTTTCACAAAATTAGGAGTTGATAAAACTCAAAGAATTCTTGCTTCACAAAATTGGGAGTCAATCAGACTCAATTTAGTTCAAACTCATGAATTAGGAGTCAATTAGACTCAAACAAATTCAAATTCTCAAAATCCAGAGTTCGGAGTCGATTCAACTTGAAACAATTCCTATTTCCAAAGGGGAGTTGCACTGATTCACATTTTACAAAGGAGAGTCATATGATCTTGAAAATTTTCACATTTCTCAAACACGAATTCATACGGACTCAAAAATTCACATTCTATAAACACGAAGGAAGTCATACAGACTAAATATATATATATATATATATTTAAAAAAGACAGAGTCACGCGGACTCTAGAACTCAGTATTTTACATAAATGAAGTCCCATGGACCCAACAAATTCACATTTTTCACAAACGGAGTCATGCGGACTCAAGAGTTCATATTTTACATAGATGGAGTCATGCAGACCCGAAAATTCATATTTTACACAGACGGAGTCATGCAGATTCGAAAATTCATATTTCACAAAGCCGGAGTCACGCGGACTCAAAATTTCATTTCGTTATTCAAACGGAGTCACACGGACTCAACAAATTCACTTTTTTATACAAATAGAATCATACAGACTCAATCAAACTCACATTTCATACAAATGGAGTCATACAGACTCAACAAATGTATATATATATATATATATTTATACAAATGGAGTCACACGGACTTAAAGAATTTCCTATTTATACAAATGGAGTCACACGGACTCAAAGAATTTCCTATTTCAAAATCGAGGGTTAATTTATAACATTTCAAATTTTCTTAATCAGAGTCAATTTTGACTTAAAAAAAAATTCCAATTTTCAAAATCAGGAGTTAAATCAAACTCAATTTATTTCAATTCTCCAAAATCGGGAGTCAAATTAGACTCAATTTATTTCAATTCAGTTCATCAGAGTTAGTTAAACTCAGTTTTATTCAAATTCTAAATCAGAAGTTAGTCAAATTCAATTCAATTCAATTCAACTTTCAGAATCGGGAGTCAATTAGGCTCAATTCAATTCAATTTTTCAAAATTTGGAGTCAATCAGCCTCATTTCAGTTCCATATTCTAAAATTGGAATTCAATCAGACTTAAATAATTTCTATTTCACCAATTCAAAAGTCAATTAGACTCAAAGAATTTCTGTTTCACAAAATTGGAGTCAATTCGATTCACAAAGAATTTAGAATTTCCAAATCAGGAGTTTGAACGAGACTCAACAAATCATTAAGGACTAATGCGAATGCGAGGTTGCCATTGAGGAGTAATACCAATGATGCTGCCATTGAGGACTAATGCAAAGTTGCCGTTGAGGACTAACACCGATGATACTGCCATTGAGGACTAACGCAAGGTTGCCATTGAGGACTAACACCGATAATGCTGCCATTGAGGACTAACGCAAGGTTTGGGAGTCTCCTTGGACTCAAAGAATTGGAAAGAATGATTTTCTGTATCTGCGGACCTTTGGAAGAAACATATCAATTCTATCAAAAGAGGGAAGTCACCTTTTTCCCCTAGTCTTGGACCCTTCATATTTCCACTTTAGCATTGTTTTATGATAGTGTTTAAAAATCCTGCTTGCATTGATTTTGGGATGCTCATGGAGACTCTTCAAATCTTTATTCATCATCTTAAACCCACTCATTTGAGACCATTATTGACTCATCGAAGGAGGACAATTTATACAAGACGACTGACTCAAACTCTGTGTTATTATGAATCAATGTGCTTTCATCGTGGATAATGTATCATCTCACCTTTCATTTATTCATCATCTTACAATGGTAGTACTTCACCAACAAATCTAAACTTTGAAGATTCTCCCCTTTCGAGTTAGCTGGTTCTTTGCCTATCCAGAGTGTGCTTCAAATTAGTGCTTTAGCTTAGAGAATAAAAGACATTCTATTTCAATCCATTCAAAACAAACTCGATTACTTGAGAACTTTTCTCTGACATAGAGGGATTTTTGACAAACGAAGTTTGCCCCTAGTTTGAATAGGACTCGAAGGCCTTGCTTCTGGGATTAAATAAGGTGTTCAGAAAATGAAGCTTGCCCCTAGTCTTAAGGGCAAATAGGCTTATCCAAGGGTTTTGAGAACATGATGGTGCAGGATGCCTGCAGTGCATTTACTCCCAACCTAGAGGTAATCATCATGAATGCGGTGGGTTGAAGTAGGACATCCCAATGCTGATGGGCAAACTTTGTTTGCCCCTAGTTTGGCAATATATATGTGGCTTCAGGCAAACTTACGCAAGTTTGCCCCTAGTCTAAAGGAAGGAAACCAAAGGCACAAAGGGTGATGCTTATGGTTTAGGGATGGTTATGGACCGAGAACCTTGGGAGGTTCGCCTACTTATCCCCGAACGGGAATCAGGCCCAAAGTAGTTCAGCTAAGGCCTGAAAGAAAGTGTCAGATCATAGCAAGGGCGGTGACCGAACCGGGTAGGCTGCCTACGTATCCCCGAGTGGGAATCAGGTCAAAAACGTAGTTCATCGATTCTGGAGGTCTTGAAAGAATAAGGCTTCAAGAATTATGGGCTTTTCGAGCCATGTTTTCATTTGAGTCCAATGAGTGCTTTTTTTCTGGGCAGATTTTCTAAAACAGATTCCTTGTGGTAGCTTTTGAACAAAATGATGAGAACATGAACTACGTCTCCCTTTTATTATTTTTTTTCTTTTTTTTTTTTTTTTTTTTTTTTTGGCGGTTGATTCTTTTCACCTTTTCACTAGCCAGTCAATCTTTACAACTATCATAACACATTGTGTTTGAATCGTACTCTACCATACTCATAAAGCAATAGCAGCCCTCCAAATCACTCTTTATTTTTCTTAAAGATACTTTTGCATTGTTATAGGCCCACTTATCCATGAGCCTCTCACAAAATTTTGATACTAATTGATACTTTCAAATCTCTCTTTCCAATTTATTTTCTTTGTTGAGAACAACACAAAGCTTTGGGATAATTCATCTACCAATGATGTACTTTGAAGTGCTCAAGAATTCTCAATCTTATTTATTCTTTGCTTTTTCTTTTCTCTTTCCTTTCTTTTCTCTACCTCACTATCTCTTATTCTCTTCATGATTTTGACTGGCTAGGATTCGGATTTTGAAATCAACACGCATCTTATTCTTGCTCTAACTTTTGCCTAGGCGCCCTTTCGGGTTTTCATCCTAGCGAGCTCCTTCATGTTCATTTTTTTTTCTTTTTTTTTTTTTTTTTTTTTTTAATTTCTCTTTTTTCGTGCTCTCACTTTTGCCTAGGCGCCCTTTTGGGTTTTCATCCTAGCGAGCTCTTTCTTTTCTTCTTTTTTTCTCTTTTTTTTTTTTGGAAGAAGAAGTTCATTTAAAACATTTGGCTACCATCAAGGATCAAGTTATGACTTTGGACTGGTTGGGCTCATCTTTTAGGCTTGGTATTTAAAAAAAGGAGATGGTGAGCGAGCTTCAAGTTCCAAGTTCATCTTTTCAAGATTAAGCAAGAGCATCTTTAAATTCTTAAAGTAAAGCTAATCAACTCTCTGCTCCTCTTTGGATTTGGCACAGATTTTCTTTGATCACTTGGGGATCCTTTTCAATGCAACGATTTATTAACAAAGCGCTTTCCATGATTATTTGAAAAAGTGATTTTTTTTTTTTTTTTGGGCTTAACGATCCATCCATTCACGACTATGCACATTTATTTAAGCAAAATGACATTTTATTCAACTAGGATAGAAGGAAGATTACATCACTCGACTCGATTGACTTGATGAAGACTTGACAATAAACTCGATAATAGACTAACTAGAAGACTCGACTGGACTCGACATTTGACTCCAACTTAGACATGAGTCGATTACAAACTGGACTAGACTCAACTTTGGTCTCAATTGGAGTGTCGTAGATGATCTTCAATTTATTATATTTCCAAAAGCATCAACATTTGCTTTAGCAGCAGTATTCCCAAATACTATCACCTCACTAGCATCATTTGACCCTTCGGGCTCGACACTCTCCTTTAGCATATGTGCAAAAACACATTCTCCTCTAAATCAAGAAAGATGAACCCAAGAAGATTAGAAGTGTCCTTACTAGGAGATCTAGTTGTTCCACTCTTTCTACAAATTCAACAACATACATAGGTAAAAGGTCCGCATGCAGAATTTATTTTTAGGAGGCAAGGGATTTTGAGGAACTATTGGATTACTTTCTAAATTTGTATTTTACATGCATGTAATGACGTTGACTAACATGATGAGAGTGCCAAAATGTACATGCTTTGATGATTCGATGTGGCTAAATGCATGCACCGCACACATGACACACGGATGAAATGCAAGTGTGTGTGTGCCTATTCTATATGCCAAAGAAAAGAAAATCCTAATTCTAACACAGAAGCACATAAGCACATAAAATCCTTATTCATGTCAAGTGTGCTAATTTCTCCTTTTACTTGTGATCCTCATTACCCCTTCAATGATTGGGTATACATGTACTCTTTTTTTTTTTTTTAATTTATTTGGAAAGCATTTCTTGGATGATAAAATCTTTTGAAAACAATTCTCGAGAGTTCTTTTGAAAATAAGGATGTTAAACATTCCTCAACAAAATGATTGGATTGAATTTTTGCTTTGAAATTCATTTGAAGAGCATTCTTTTTCAAAAACAATTCCCAAGATTTTTTGGATTTTTCCTTAGAAAATGATCATGTGAAAATGTACCTTAACAAAGGTAATTAATTTGGAGTTTTAATCAAAAGAAGTGAACTCCAAAGATTTTTTTATTATTTTTATTTTTTTTTTCGAAAGGGTGATCGAAAACCTTGGGGAAAAGATAGTAAAATCTGTTTTCTTTCAAAGATGGACTTAAAACTCTTTAGGCAGGAGGATCACATGATCGGATTATCATCGTACTTTCCAGGAATTTGGATACATACAAGGTCAATGATGCTTAGCTAAACATGATATAAGAGATGTAATCTTGTAATCAAGGTTCAACATGTTCCCCTGATGTCGCGGGATACGAGGGGAATTGCTCAAAAGTGATTAAGAGTTTACACATCTTCTATCAGGCAAGCATCGTCATCATCTCAAATAATCCCTTCCGGGCATACAAAACTTCCTAGCACATAACTCTAATCAAGAATTGAATTCCTAATTTTGAAAGGTTCTATGGAAACTACTATGCAAAGGTCGGGTTTTGGTCAAATAAGGGACCCTTGACACACACCCGATAGGATGCTTCATATACCAAAACATGGTACGAGATCAAGGGTGATCACACGGTCCCATGATGACTTGACCGACCGGGTTGCCCCGAGCCTCCAAGGTCATAGTTCCGTGCAATCGATTGGCGAGACATGCAAGTGCAATGCAACAGGCATACAAAAATTAATTAACTCGATTAAAAGGATGCTTTCAAGTCTAATCCTCGAGTGAACCCAAAATCAGAAATTCTGGTCTGCGAAACCAGAGATTCTGGGTTCGATCCCCAGCAGAGTCGCCAGATTGTGGATATCGCAGGTTTTCAAATTTTACCCACTTTTAAAACAAATATTTTCAATTTTCAAAGAGTCGCCACTTAATTTTTAAAAGGAAAAATTAAGAAACCATTTTAAAAGCAAACTGATCTTTTGCGAAACCAAAGATAAACTGGGTCCGGGGATTATGGAATGAAAGGGGAAGGAGCCCGACGGACTAAAACACCCCCTTTCATCCTATCTCGCGATAGGCCTCTACTCAACATCCTTTTTAATCAAATTAATAATCTAAGCATGCCCTCAATTAATACATATATAGGTATACATAACACAAGCATGTTGAAAGGGTGCAAAATTACTAACGGTAAAATATCATTCATAAGTCACATAATTCAACTAGCAAACATCATGATATGCAATAGAGAACTAGAAAACATGCCCGGGATCCGGCCGCGAATATCAAACGTGCAATGCATGCAAAAATAAACCTAAGAAAGGTCTCTAACACATATATACACATAAGGCAAAACTTAAGCTAAGGTGTCGCACATGGGGTCAAAAAATCAATTAAAATCAATAAAATAGATTAAACTAGAGAAGGGTTGAGAAATTGTACCTCAAAGCGCTACAAAACAAAGGTTAGTACACATGCCTTAGACAAGATATAATATCAAAAGTTAATTAATCATAGGTCATGTTCAATTAAATTCAACTAAGTCCAACTTCATCCAAGAACTAGTTCTAACTATAAGCATCAATGTACATGAATGAATGAATGATTATGAACAAGGATGAGACATGAATTTATTCACTAATTTGGATCCCTAAGCCTCTGGGTTTAATCTAAATTATCATTTTTTCAAAACATGGTTTGAGTCCCAAGACATTAAGAGACCATTTGAGTTGAAATAAATAAGATTAGACAAAAACAGTAGCAGTTTTTTGTGATTTACAGAGAGCAGATCCGACGTTCAAAAATGGAAATAAAATACTTTCAACGGTTGGATCTTACTGATATTTGGATATGTCATGCCTCTGTGAGTCTAGTTTCTAACCCAACTTGAAAATCAAGATTTCAACGGTTAGATCTCCGGGAATATGGAAAATACTAGACCTCACTCAGGATTCTGCAACTCTCTGTCCAGAGATCTTGTATGATTTTCTAAAAATAGTAAAAAAATGAGAAATACTTAGATCTTTTTAGGGTACCTTCCTAACACATTAAGGCACTTATAAAAAATTATTTGAGACCCCAAAAACTTAATTAAGGTTCTGATTTATTAATTTCAAAACGGACTTATTATTCTGAAAGTATTCTAGAACTCTGGACAGATTATGATTAGCTCACAAAAACCATGATCAAACCCTTCTAATCACAAGATCTTGCTAAAACAAAAATCACAGTGGTAAAACAATGTGTTATGAACATTTTCCCGTTGGTTTCATTCGATTCCAACGGTCGGATTTCAAACTAAAAATCCTTGATCAAAAACAGTTTATGAACCCACTGTTTCATTTTGCTAGTTCAAGTTATTGATTGGCTTCAACTACTAGAACATGAAGTTGGGGCTCAAACCAAACTACTACTTCTACCATTTGATGGTCATTGAAGACTATGAGGCATATTACACTTATGGATCTTGATGAAATATTGAAATGAACTTCACAAAATCCTCAAATAAAGAACTCAAACCTATGGACCCAAGTTTGAATTCAACTTATCACTCCTACCATTTGATGGTCATTGGAGTTAGAGACATACATGCTCATAGGTTCTAGATGAAGTATGAAAGACTTCTTAAAACCTAAGAGAAGGATTAGTTCAAGCCATGGGAGTAAACTTGAATTAACACATTTTCTCCTACCATTTGATGGTCATTGGAGACTATGAGGCATACTACACTTATGGATCTTGATGAAGTATTGAAATGAACTTCACAAAATCCTCAAATAAGAACTCAAACCTATGGACTCAAGTTTGAATTCAACTTATCACTCCTACCATTTGATGGTCATTGGAGTCTAAATGAAGTTAAAATCTACTCAAACCTTATTGGAATATAATAAAGATTCCATAAGATTTCTTAATGAAGAGATTCAAGTCATGGATTAGGACTTGCATCTCACTAATAGATTCATTCTAATCTACATATAGATCATGAGATCTTAGAATTGAAGAAACAAATTCAAAGAGGTCCGATGAGATATGGAAGACCTCATGCACCTTTTGAATGAAATAGGAATAAGGAAAATCAAGGATTACTTAGAAGACCAAAGATACAAACTCTTTAAAGTCAAATTTATCTTAAACCCAAAGCTAATTACATCCAAATTGATGAAATGTCATGAGATTCAATCACAAGTTCTTGGTGGTGTGTGATGAAATGGGATAAGAAGAGAGGTTTTGAAAATGTGAAAATGTTCCTAGAACTATGAACTTGTGATTGAATAGTCTTAATTCTATCAAGGATTAAGAGGTTACCTCTAGGACCTCAAGTATTTCTTCAACTTCTTGTGAAAACCTTCCAAGATTTCCCAAAATTCTTCAAATTCTTCAAGTTCTTCAAGAAATTCTTCTTCTCTCTCTCTCAAAATATGTATGATTCTTGTATATATCTATCTCTTGATTTTCAAGTTCAAGTCCTCCAAAATGGAAGAGAAGGTTTGTTTATATAGGTCATTATTCCAGGGATAGATGGGTAAATTCGGGTGGAAACCCATGTGCAAGGTTTTCTTCTAGAACATGTGAGAAGATGCAGTCTGTTACAGCCAGCGGCACTCGCTGGGTGCCGGCGGCACTCACTGGGTGCCGGGCGGCACTCGCTGAGTGCCGGCGCGGCACTCCGGGAGTGCCGCCGCGTTTTCCGCGTGCCGGGGATAACTGAATTTTGTCCCTCTTTTTGATTTTTCAAAAGTATGTTGGTGTAAACAAATTTTTTTTTTATTTTATGTATGTATATATTTGCATTAAGATCCCCCATGTGCATGGTATCAACCATGTGCATGGTATATTTTTGAATATACTATTTCTTTTTTTGTATTTTCTCTTTTTCAAAAATCTTTTTATTTATTTTGTTCTTCCTTTCTTCAAGAAAAACTCCCTCTTCCTTTAAAATAAAATGGATTTCCAGACTGGGTTTCTCACACGTTCTTCATCGTTCGGGTTTCCCTCCCGAATGCCTGAATCCTCTCCCTTTATCATTTTCATCATTTTCTAATTTTTTCTTGAAGATTTTTGAATTTCTTGGGAAAATCTTCGAATGTCACGGATATCATCATCATCGGTCTTTGAGAGGTAACCAATCCCTGGATTTGACGTTTGGTCAAAATTGGGGTGTCTACAGTTTGCCCCTCTTTGACAGAGCTCGTGAAGCAACGCATATCACAAGCGAATGTCAAAGCCTGTGTGAAAGACAAGCCTTTGACCAAATAGTCGAATCCAGGTAAAAAACAAAAGTGCGTTGCAAAATCGGGTGCGCAGATAGCCAAAAGCTGGTCGTGCTCAAAGGTGAGCTGCCTACGTATCCCAATGGGAATCAGACCGGGACGTAGTTCGGGCAAAGGACAACAAAACACCAACGCAAGTAGTCACACAGATGAATGCACCTATCTCATCGTGATGCACATGCTCATGCAATCTTATACCTTGTGCTCCTAAATGTGATGATCCCGAATCACGTTACTCTTCCTATTATCAGAAATGCCCCAAATACATCGAATCATCCTATTATAACACCGTCTTACTCTAGGAACATTATGACTGATGTATGTACATTTCATATGCATATGAGAATCGTCTGATTGACTGAGATCCGCCCTGCGCCTTATACTCCATAGCCGAATCAGGTAGCACACAGAAAGATTGAGAAGCTCTATGCTCAAAATCCCCCAAAATCATCTAATCGACATAATGCCGAATCAGGTAGTACGCAGAGAGATTGAGCAGCTCTATGCTCAAAATCCCCAAAATCATCCGATCGGCTAAGCCGAATCAGGTAGCACGCAGAAAGATTGAGCAGCTCTATGCTCAAAATCCCCAAAATCATCCGATCGGCTAAGCCGAATCAGGTAGCACGCAGAGAGATTGAGCAGCTCTATGCTCAAAATCCCCCAAAATCATCTGATCGGCTAAGCTGAATCAGGTAGCACGCAGAGAGATTGAGCAGCTCTATGCTCAAAATCCCCCAAAATCATCTGATCGACATAATGCCGAATCAGGTAGCACGCAGAGAGATTGAGCAGCTCTATGCTCAAAATCCCCAAAATCATCCGATCGGCTAAGCCGAATCAGGTAGCACGCAGAGAGATTGAGCAGCTCTATGCTCAAAATCCCCCAAAATCATCTGATCGGCTAAGCCGAATCAGGTAGCACGCAGAGAGATTGAGCAGCTCTATGCTCAAAATCCCCAAAATCATCCGATCGGCTAAGCCGAATCAGGTAGCACGCAGAGAGATTGAGCAGCTCTATGCCCAAAATCCCCCAAAATTATCTGATCGGCTAAGCCGAATCAGGTAGCACGCAGAGAGATTGAGCAGCTCTATGCTCAAAATCCCCCAAAATCATCTGATCGGCTAAGCCGAATCAGGTAGCACGCAGAGAGATTGAGCAGCTCTATGCTCAAAATCCCCCAAAATCATCTGATCGGCTAAGCCAAATCAGGTAGCACGCAGAGAGATTGAGCAGCTCTATGCTCAAAATCCCCCAAAATCATCTGATCGGCTAAACCGAATCAGGTAGCACGCAGAGAGATTGAGCAGCTCTATGCTCAAAATCCCCCAAAATCATCTGATCGGCTAAGCCGAATCAGGTAGCACGCAGAGAGATTGAGCAGCTCTATGCTCAAAACCCCCCAAAATCATCTGATCGGCTAAGCCGAATCAGGTAGCACGCAGAGAGATTGAGCAGCTCTATGCTCAAAATCCCCCAAAATCATCTGATCGGCTAAGCCGAATCAGGTAGCACGCAGAGAGATTGAGCAGCTCTATGCTCAAAACCCCCCAAAATCATCTGATCGGCTAAGCCGAATCAGGTAGCACGCAGAGAGATTGAGCAGCTCTATGCTCAAAATCCCCCAAAATCATCTGATCGGCTAAGCCGAATCAGGTAGCACGCAGAAAGATGAGATGCAAATTTACTGCCTCACCAAGTAAAATCAAAGTTGACTTGGTTCAATTCATAATTCCTAACTTTCAGGAGCTGATTAAATTCCAAATTAACTTTCCTAAATCTGGAAACACTTGGATTCATATTCGCTTTTAATTTCCGAAATCGAAGATCAATCACATTAAAGTCGGCTGAATTTTCTCCTAACCTGGAGTCGAACCAAATCAATTTTCAAAGTTCCAGAATCAAACAAGACTCTCATATCAAATCAAATTCCAAAAAGTTGAAACCAATTAGGCTCAAATCAAATCTATTTTCAAAGAATCGGAGCCAATCAGGCTCAAGTCAAATCAACTTCAAAGTTTCGGAGCCAATCGGGGTCAAACCAAATCAATTTTCAAAGAATCAAAGCCAATCAGGCTCAATTCGAATCAATTTTCAAAGAATCAGAGCCAATCAGGCTCAATTTGAATCAATTTTTTATCGAATCGGAGCCAATTAGGCTCAAGTCAAATCAACTTTTAAAGAATCAGAGCCAATCAGGCTCAAATCGTATCAATTTTCAAAGAATTGGAGCCAATCAGGCTTAAGTCAAATCAGGTTTCAAAGTTCGGAGTCAATTAGACTTCGGTTGAATACATGCTTCCGCAAATCCCAGAATCAATCAGACTCTTAATCAGATTAAACTTCAAACTTATTCCAATTTATTTAATTTTCCAAAATCGGAGTTAATCAGGTTCTAATTTAACAAATTTCCAAAGAATCGGAGCCAATCAAGCTCGAACCAAATCAATTTCCAAAATTTTGGAGTCATTCAAATTCGAAATCAACTCATCTTCTCAAAATCGGAGCCTTTCGGACTCGAGTCAATTCATTCTTCTAAAACCAGGAGTCCGTCAGACTCAAATAAGCTTAGATTCAACCAAACTCTCATTTATTTAATTTTCCAAAATCAGGAGTCAATTAGACTATTAATCAAATCAATTTTTCAAAAGCCCGGAGTCAATTAGACTCTAATTTACTCTAATTCTCAAAATTCGGAGTAAATCAAACTCCTAATCAAATCAATTTTCAAGAATCCGGAGTCAAGCAGACTCCAATTTATTCAATTTTCCAAAAATTGGAGTCAATTAGACTCTTAATCAAATCAATTTTCAAAAGTCCGGGGTCGATCAGACTCCAATTTATTCAATTGTCCAAAATTGGAGTCAATTAGACTCCTAATCAAATCAATTTTCAGAAGTCCGGAGTCGATCAGACTCCAATTTATTCAAATTTCCTACAATCAAGAGTCAATCAGACTCAATTCAACTTAGATTCTTAAAATCAACCAAACTCAATTCAATTCATTCTTTTTAAAATCAAGAGTCAATCAGACTCAAATAAAAAATTTGCCCAATCAAGAGTCACTTTGACTCAATTTCGAATTCAAATTCCGCTTATCAGGAGTCAATCAAACTCATTTCAAATAAATTCACCTTCTAAAATCATTTAGTCAATCAGATTCAAATAAATTCAATTTTCTAAAATCAGGAATCAATCATACTTAAAGAATTTCAAATTTCTAAAAACAGGAGTCAATTGGACTCGAAGCAAATTCAATTTCACAAAACCGGGAGTCAATTAGACTCAAAGAATTTCAAAAAACAGACTCAAAGAATTTTAGTTTCACAAAATTAGGAGTTGATAAAACTCAAAGAATTCTTGCTTCACAAAATTGGGAGTCAATCAGACTCAATTTAGTTCAAACTCATGAATTAGGAGTCAATTAGACTCAAACAAATTCAAATTCTCAAAATCCAGAGTTCGGAGTCGATTCAACTTGAAACAATTCCTATTTCCAAAGGCGAGTTGCACTGATTCACATTTTACAAAGGAGAGTCATATGATCTTGAAAATTTTCACATTTCTCAAACACGAATTCATACGGACTCAAAAATTCACATTCTATAAACACGAAGGAAGTCATACAGACTAAATATATATATATATATATATTTAAAAAAGACAGAGTCACGCGGACTCTAGAACTCAGTATTTTACATAAATGAAGTCCCATGGACCCAACAAATTCACATTTTTCAAAAACGGAGTCATGCGGACTCAAGAGTTCATATTTTACATAGATGGAGTCATGCAGACCCGAAAATTCATATTTTACACAGACGGAGTCATGCAGATTCGAAAATTCATATTTCACAAAGCCGGAGTCACGCGGACTCAAAATTTCATTTCGTTATTCAAACGGAGTCACACGGACTCAACAAATTCACTTTTTATACAAATAGAATCATACAGACTCAATCAAACTCACATTTCATACAAATGGAGTCATACAGACTCAACAAATGTATATATATATATATATATTTATACAAATGGAGTCACACGGACTTAAAGAATTTCCTATTTATACAAATGGAGTCACACGGACTCAAAGAATTTCCTATTTCAAAATCGAGGGTTAATTTATAACATTTCAAATTTTCTTAATCAGAGTCAATTTTGACTTAAAAAAAAATTCCAATTTTCAAAATCAGGAGTTAAATCAAACTCAATTTATTTCAATTCTCCAAAATCGGGAGTCAAATTAGACTCAATTTATTTCAATTCAGTTCATTAGAGTTAGTTAAACTCAGTTTTATTCAAATTCTAAATCAGAAGTTAGTCAAATTCAATTCAATTCAATTCAACTTTCAGAATCGGGAGTCAATTAGGCTCAATTCAATTCAATTTTTCAAAATTTGGAGTCAATCAGCCTCATTTCAGTTCCATATTCTAAAATTGGAATTCAATCAGACTTAAATAATTTCTATTTCACCAATTCAAAAGTCAATTAGACTCAAAGAATTTCTGTTTCACAAAATTGGAGTCAATTCGATTCACAAAGAATTTAGAATTTCCAAATCAGGAGTTTGAACGAGACTCAACAAATCATTAAGGACTAATGCGAATGCGAGGTTGCCATTGAGGAGTAATACCAATGATGCTGCCATTGAGGACTAATGCAAAGTTGCCGTTGAGGACTAACACCGATGATACTGCCATTGAGGACTAACGCAAGGTTGCCATTGAGGACTAACACCGATAATGCTGCCATTGAGGACTAACGCAAGGTTTGGGAGTCTCCTTGGACTCAAAGAATTGGAAAGAATGATTTTCTGTATCTGCGGACCTTTGGAAGAAACATATCAATTCTATCAAAAGAGGGAAGTCACCTTTTTCCCCTAGTCTTGGACCCTTCATATTTCCACTTTAGCATTGTTTTATGATAGTGTTTAAAAATCCTGCTTGCATTGATTTTGGGATGCTCATGGAGACTCTTCAAATCTTTATTCATCATCTTAAACCCACTCATTTGAGACCATTATTGACTCATCGAAGGAGGACAATTTATACAAGACGACTGACTCAAACTCTGTGTTATTATGAATCAATGTGCTTTCATCGTGGATAATGTATCATCTCACCTTTCATTTATTCATCATCTTACAATGGTAGTACTTCACCAACAAATCTAAACTTTGAAGATTCTCCCCTTTCGAGTTAGCTGGTTCTTTGCCTATCCAGAGTGTGCTTCAAATTAGTGCTTTAGCTTAGAGAATAAAAGACATTCTATTTCAATCCATTCAAAACAAACTCGATTACTTGAGAACTTTTCTCTGACATAGAGGGATTTTTGACAAACGAAGTTTGCCCCTAGTTTGAATAGGACTCGAAGGCCTTGCTTCTGGGATTAAATAAGGTGTTCAGAAAATGAAGCTTGCCCCTAGTCTTAAGGGCAAATAGGCTTATCCAAGGGTTTTGAGAACATGATGGTGCAGGATGCCTGCAGTGCATTTACTCCCAACCTAGAGGTAATCATCATGAATGCGGTGGGTTGAAGTAGGACATCCCAATGCTGATGGGCAAACTTTGTTTGCCCCTAGTTTGGCAATATATATGTGGCTTCAGGCAAACTTACGCAAGTTTGCCCCTAGTCTAAAGGAAGGAAACCAAAGGCACAAAGGGTGATGCTTATGGTTTAGGGATGGTTATGGACCGAGAACCTTGGGAGGTTCGCCTACTTATCCCCGAACGGGAATCAGGCCCAAAGTAGTTCAGCTAAGGCCTGAAAGAAAGTGTCAGATCATAGCAAGGGCGGTGACCGAACCGGGTAGGCTGCCTACGTATCCCCGAGTGGGAATCAGGTCAAAAACGTAGTTCATCGATTCTGGAGGTCTTGAAAGAATAAGGCTTCAAGAATTATGGGCTTTTCGAGCCATGTTTTCATTTGAGTCCAATGAGTGCTTTTTTTCTGGGCAGATTTTCTAAAACAGATTCCTTGTGGTAGCTTTTGAACAAAATGATGAGAACATGAACTACGTCTCCCTTTTATTATTTTTTTTCTTTTTTTTTTTTTTTTTTTTTTTGGCAGTTGATTCTTTTCACCTTTTCACTAGTCAGTCAATCTTTACAACTATCATAACACATTGTGTTTGAATCGTACTCTACCATACTCATAAAGCAATAGCAGCCCTCCAAATCACTCTTTATTTTTCTTAAAGATACTTTTGCATTGTTATAGGCCCACTTATCCATGAGCCTCTCACAAAATTTTGATACTAATTGATACTTTCAAATCTCTCTTTCCAATTTATTTTCTTTGTTGAGAACAACACAAAGCTTTGGGATAATTCATCTACCAATGATGTACTTTGAAGTGCTCAAGAATTCTCAATCTTATTTATTCTTTGCTTTTTCTTTTCTCTTTCCTTTCTTTTCTCTACCTCACTATCTCTTATTCTCTTCATGATTTTGACTGGCTAGGATTCGGATTTTGAAATCAACACGCATCTTATTCTTGCTCTAACTTTTGCCTAGGCGCCCTTTCGGGTTTTCATCCTAGCGAGCTCCTTCATCTTCATTTTTTTTTTCTTTTTTTTTTTTTTTTTTTTTTTTTTTTTTTTTTTAATTTCTCTTTTTTCGTGCTCTCACTTTTGCCTAGGCGCCCTTTTGGGTTTTCATCCTAGCGAGCTCTTTCTTTTCTTCTTTTTTTCTCTTTTTTTTTTTTGGAAGAAGAAGTTCATTTAAAACATTTGGCTACCATCAAGGATCAAGTTATGACTTTGGACTGGTTGGGCTCATCTTTTAGGCTTGGTATTTAAAAAAAGGAGATGGTGAGCGAGCTTCAAGTTCCAAGTTCATCTTTTCAAGATTAAGCAAGAGCATCTTTAAATTCTTAAAGTAAAGCTAATCAACTCTCTGCTCCTCTTTGGATTTGGCACAGATTTTCTTTGATCACTTGGGGATCCTTTTCAATGCAACGATTTATTAACAAAGCACTTTCCATGATTATTTGAAAAAGTGATTTTTTTTTTTTTTTTGGGCTTAACGATCCATCCATTCACGACTATGCACATTTATTTAAGCAAAATGACATTTTATTCAACTAGGATAGAAGGAAGATTACATCACTCGACTCGATTGACTTGATAAAGACTTGACAATAAACTCGATAATAGACTAACTAGAAGACTCGACTGGACTCGACATTTGACTCCAACTTAGACATGAGTCGATTACAAACTGGACTAGACTCAACTTTGGTCTCAATTGGAGTGTCGTAGATGATCTTCAATTTATTATATTTCCAAAAGCATCCACATTTGCTTTAGCAGCAGTATTCCCAAATACTATCACCTCACTAGCATCATTTGACCCTTCGGGCTCGACACTCTCCTTTAGCATATGTGCAAAAACACATTCTCCTCTAAATCAAGAAAGATGAACCCAAGAAGATTAGAAGTGTCCTTACTAGGAGATCTAGTTGTTCCACTCTTTCTACAAATTCAACAACATACATAGGTAAAAGGTCCGCATGCAGAATTTATTTTTAGGAGGCAAGGGATTTTGAGGAACTATTGGATTACTTTCTAAATTTGTATTTTACATGCATGTAATGACGTTGACTAACATGATGAGAGTGCCAAAATGTACATGCTTTGATGATTCGATGTGGCTAAATGCATGCACCGCACACATGACACACGGATGAAATGCAAGTGTGTGTGTGCCTATTCTATATGCCAAAGAAAAGAAAATCATAATTCTAACACAGAAGCACATAAGCACATAAAATCCTTATTCATGTCAAGTGTGCTAATTTCTCCTTTTACTTGTGATCCTCATTACCCCTTCAATGATTGGGTATACATGTACTCTTTTTTTTTTTTTTTTAAATTTATTGGAAAGCATTTCTTGGATGATAAAATCTTTTGAAAACAATTCTCGAGAGTTCTTTTGAAAATAAGGATGTTAAACATTCCTCAACAAAATGATTGGATTGAATTTTTGCTTTGAAATTCATTTGAAGAGCATTCTTTTTCAAAAACAATTCCCAAGATTTTTTGGATTTTTCCTTAGAAAATGATCATGTGAAAATGTACCTTAACAAAGGTAATTAATTTGGAGTTTTAATTAAAAGAAGTGAACTCCAAAGATTTTTTTATTATTTTTATTTTTTTTTTCGAAAGGGTGATCGAAAACCTTGGGGAAAAGATAGTAAAATCTGTTTTCTTTCAAAGATGGACTTAAAACTCTTTAGGCAGGAGGATCACATGATCGGATTATCATCGTACTTTCCAGGAATTTGGATACATACAAGGTCAATGATGCTTAGCTAAACATGATATAAGAGATGTAATCTTGTAATCAAGGTTCAACATGTTCCCCTGATGTCGCGGGATACGAGGGGAATTGCTCAAAAGTGATTAAGAGTTTACACATCTTCTATCAGGCAAGCATCGTCATCATCTCAAATAATCCCTTCCGGGCATACAAAACTTCCTAGCACATAACTCTAATCAAGAATTGAATTCCTAATTTTGAAAGGTTCTATGGAAACTACTATGCAAAGGTCGGGTTTTGGTCAAATAAGGGACCCTTGACACACACCCGATAGGATGCTTCATATACCAAAACATGGTACGAGATCAAGGGTGATCACACGGTCCCATGATGACTTGACCGACCGGGTTGCCCCGAGCCTCCAAGGTCATAGTTCCGTGCAATCGATTGGCGAGACATGCAAGTGCAATGCAACAGGCATACAAAAATTAATTAACTCGATTAAAAGGATGCTTTCAAGTCTAATCCTCGAGTGAACCCAAAATCAGAAATTCTGGTCTGCGAAACCAGAGATTCTGGGTTCGATCCCCAGCAGAGTCGCCAGATTGTGGATATCGCAGGTTTTCAAATTTTACCCACTTTTAAAACAAATATTTTCAATTTTCAAAGAGTCGCCACTTAATTTTTAAAAGGAAAAATTAAGAAACCATTTTAAAAGCAAACTGATCTTTTGCGAAACCAAAGATAAACTGGGTCCGGGGATTATGGAATGAAAGGGGAAGGAGCCCGACGGACTAAAACACCCCCTTTCATCCTATCTCGCGATAGGCCTCTACTCAACATCCTTTTTAATCAAATTAATAATCTAAGCATGCCCTCAATTAATACATATATAGGTATACATAACACAAGCATGTTGAAAGGGTGCAAAATTACTAACGGTAAAATATCATTCATAAGTCACATAATTCAACTAGCAAACATCATGATATGCAATAGAGAACTAGAAAACATGCCCGGGATCCGGCCGCGAATATCAAACGTGCAATGCATGCAAAAATAAACCTAAGAAAGGTCTCTAACACATATATACACATAAGGCAAAACCTAAGCTAAGGTGTCGCACATGGGGTCAAAAAATCAATTAAAATCAATAAAATAGATTAAACTAGAGAAGGGTTGAGAAATTGTACCTCAAAGCGCTACAAAACAAAGGTTAGTACACATGCCTTAGACAAGATATAATATCAAAAGTTAATTAATCATAGGTCATGTTCAATTAAATTCAACTAAGTCCAACTTCATCCAAGAACTAGTTCTAACTATAAGCATCAATGTACATGAATGAATGAATGATTATGAACAAGGATGAGACATGAATTTATTCACTAATTTGGATCCCTAAGCCTCTGGGTTTAATCTAAATTATCATTTTTTCAAAACATGGTTTGAGTCCCAAGACATTAAGAGACCATTTGAGTTGAAATAAATAAGATTAGACAAAAACAGTAGCAGTTTTTTGTGATTTACAGAGAGCAGATCTGACGTTCAAAAATGGAAATAAAATACTTTCAACGGTTGGATCTTACTGCTTTTTGGATATGTCATGCCTCTGTGAGTCTAGTTTCTAACCCAACTTGAAAATCAAGATTTCAACGGTTAGATCTCCGGGAATATGGAAAATATTAGACCTCACTCAGGATTCTGCAACTCTTTGTCCAGAGATCTTGTATGATTTTCTAAAAATAGTAAAAAAATGAGAAATACTTAGATCTTTTTAGGGTACCTTCCTAACACATTAAGGCACTTATAAAAAATTATTTGAGACCCCAAAAACTTAATTAAGGTTCTGATTTATTAATTTCAAAACGGACTTATTATTCTGAAAGTATTCTAGAACTCTGGACAGATTATGATTAGCTCACAAAAACCATGATCAAACCCTTCTAATCACAAGATCTTGCTAAAACAAAAATCACAGTGGTAAAACAATGTGTTATGAACATTTTCCCGTTGGTTTCATTCGATTCCAACGGTCGGATTTCAAACTAAAAATCCTTGATCAAAAACAGTTTATGAACCCACTGTTTCATTTTGCTAGTTCAAGTTATTGATTGGCTTCAACTATTAGAACATGAAGTTGGGGCTCAAACCAAACTACTTCTTCTACCATTTGATGGTCATTGAAGACTATGAGGCATATTACACTTATGGATCTTGATGAAATATTGAAATGAACTTCACAAAATCCTCAAATAAAGAACTCAAACCTATGGACCCAAGTTTGAATTCAACTTATCACTCCTACCATTTGATGGTCATTGGAGTTAGAGACATACATGCTCATAGGTTCTAGATGAAGTATGAAAGACTTCTTAAAACCTAAGAGAAGGATTAGTTCAAGCCATGGGAGTAAACTTGAATTAACACATTTTCTCCTACCATTTGATGGTCATTGGAGACTATGAGGCATACTACACTTATGGATCTTGATGAAGTATTGAAATGAACTTCACAAAATCCTCAAATAAGAACTCAAACCTATGGACTCAAGTTTGAATTCAACTTATCACTCCTACCATTTGATGGTCATTGGAGTCTAAATGAAGTTAAAATCTACTCAAACCTTATTGGAATATAATAAAGATTCCATAAGATTTCTTAATGAAGAGATTCAAGTCATGGATTAGGACTTGCATCTCACTAATAGATTCATTCTAATCTACATATAGATCATGAGATCTTATAAATTGAAGAAACAAATTCAAAGAGGTCCGATGAGATATGGAAGACCTCATGCACCTTTTGAATGAAATAGGAATAAGGAAAATCAAGGATTACTTAGAAGACCAAAGATACAAACTCTTTAAAGTCAAATTTATCTTAAACCCAAAGCTAATTACATCCAAATTGATGAAATGTCATGAGATTCAATCACAAGTTCTTGGTGGTGTGTGATGAAATGGGATAAGAAGAGAGGTTTTGAAAATGTGAAAATGTTCCTAGAACTATGAACTTGTGATTGAATAGTCTTAATTCTATCAAGGATTAAGAGGTTACCTCTAGGACCTCAAGTATTTCTTCAACTTCTTGTGAAAACCTTCCAAGATTTCCCAAAATTCTTCAAATTCTTCAAGTTCTTCAAGAAATTCTTCTTCTCTCTCTCTCAAAATATGTATGATTCTTGTATATATCTATCTCTTGATTTTCAAGTTCAAGTCCTCCAAAATGGAAGAGAAGGTTTGTTTATATAGGTCATTATTCCAGGGATAGATGGGTAAATTCGGGTGGAAACCCATGTGCAAGGTTTTCTTCTAGAACATGTGAGAAGATGCAGTCTGTTACAGCCAGCGGCACTCGCTGGGTGCCAGCGGCACTCACTGAGTGCCGGGCGGCACTCGCTGAGTGCCGGCGCGGCACTCCGGGAGTGCCGCCGCGTTTTCCGCGTGCCGGGGATAACTGAATTTTGTCCCTCTTTTTGATTTTTCAAAAGTATGTTGGTGTAAACAATTTTTTTTTTATTTTATGTATGTATATATTTGCATTAAGATCCCCCATGTGCATGGTATCAACCATGTGCATGGTATATTTTTGAATATACTATTTCTTTTTTTGTATTTTCTCTTTTTCAAAAATCTTTTTATTTATTTTGTTCTTCTTCCTTTCTTCAAGAAAAACTCCCTCTTCCTTTAAAATAAAATGGATTTCCAGACTGGGTTTCTCACACGTTCTTCATCGTTCGGGTTTCCCTCCCGAATGCCTGAATCCTCTCCCTTTATCATTTTCATCATTTTCTATTTTTTTCTTGAAGATTTTTGAATTTCTTGGGAAAATCTTCGAATGTCACGGATATCATCATCATCGGTCTTTGAGAGGTAACCAATCCCTGGATTTGACATTTGGTCAAAATTGGGGTGTCTACAGTGACTATAATCCTTGATCTTAATGATCATATTTGCTGACCCAAAATAGGCAAAATCCAGTAAGAATTAATGATATAGAGTAGCCTGCATATCAAATTGACAACATTCAAAAGCAATTCTACAACTACTCCACATAATAAGGTTACATAGCAACAAATGAACAACCACAACTTGTTTTACTTACATTAGCCAGCATTTAACCCCAACCTTGTTCAAACAACTACTAAAAAATTAGAAGCTAAACCAATAGTTTATGAAGAGGAAATCAACTTAGAAGTGAGCTCACCAGATCAACACAGAGAGAGAAAATTATTCTGAGTCAAGCAATGTTGGTAGCCAAGAAAGCTGAGGAAAAGATAAACAAAACAGAGATCTTAAAATTTTGATGCTATTTAGTCAAACAAATAGGACGAATTAAACAAAAGTGTACCTATATATAGACAATTTTTGTTATACACACACACGCGCACGCACACATACATGCAAGAGAAGAAAGAGTTTGCGGTTTTTTAATCCAAAAATACAAAACCTTGACTCGAGGGAGAGAACAGAGGAGATGGGGGAGGAAGAAGAAGAAACCGACTGTCCTAATTAGGGAGAGACAGAGGAGAGAGTAGATGAGATGAGAGAGAGAAGCACAGGAGAAGGGTTTCAAAATTCGAATTGGAAACGTTAGGGAGAGAGATAGATAGATAGATAGAGAGAGAGAGAGAGAGGCAGGAGGAGTTAATTGTGAGGAGAGGCAAATAGGAGATGGGTTCCAAAGTCAATCTCAGCCGTTGTTTGGCTTTTGTAAGATTCAATTCCAACCCTTCTTTGTTTTTGTCTTGGGGAAAGACAAATCCTTTCCTTGCTTATTGTATAGTAGATTTTATTCAGCAATGAATCGATTAGTTGATAATAATAAAAAAAAGTATTAAAAGTCGTAAAGACAGCACCACATCATCAGCTCCTATGCTTGATCACCAATCTAATGCAGAACATTAGCATCTTATTAATTGAGTAATGCTACAGATAGGGATGTCAAAATGGTCCGCCGGGCCCGGCCCGACCCAGCCTGACATTGATTGGGCTTGTACGGGCTTGGGCTTTGGCCCACGAGCTCCTTCTCTCTTTCGGGCCGGGTCGGGCACGGGCCAGGCTAGAGGGTTCATGCTCTCTAGGCCCTACCCGAGGGCCTAGGGCCTCGGACTGGACTTAAGGTTCGGGCCTCGGGCCGTGCAGGACCGGGCCTAAGTTGTCTTTTTTTTATTTTTTTTTAATTTTTAATTTTTTAATTTATTACTCTTATAAAAATGTAAAGACATTATAAATATGTAAACAAGTGAAAAAGTAACGGAAGATATAAAGCGTTAGAGTCTAATTAAATAAATAAAATAAAAATCATTATCTTTTATCAAAAGAAATTAGAAATAAAAATGATTACGCCCTAAATTTGGCATTACTCCTATGTATAATTGTGTTACATCCTTAAATAATTCGAGTAACACACTACAAGAAAATAGACTTTTTGTGAGGATATTTTTTGTGACGGATACAAAACCGTCACCAAAAATTTTTTTGTGACGGATTTTGTGACAGAAATGTATCCAACACAAATACATTTTTATTCATGACAGAAACATACCTATCCGACACAAATACATTTTTATTCATGACGGAAACAAACTATTCGACACAAATACATTTTATTCGTGATGGATACAAATCATCCGACTCAAATAGTACTTTATTTGTATAAAAAAATTTTAAGAGCCTAATTCATTTCTGCCCCAAACTCATTATACCCCCTAAATACACCAAAAGATACAGATCCTATTCATTTCCCCCCCCCCCCCCCCCCCCTCCCATAGCCCCCAAATGCTTCGTGACCTTTATCTCTCTACCCTTCACTGTTCGTGAACTCTCCCTCTCTCCACCCGCAGATTGGCGAAGTCGCCGGAGCACATGACAGTCGAGGTGGCTTTCAACTCTTTCTCGACCCGCAGTCGCAGCAAATCTCTCTCTGTGTCTCTCTCTGAATCGGTAAGATTATATATATATTCTGAATATGTGTACAGATACATATATACATACATATATAAAGATACAACAAATTCTTCCCATCTCTCTCTTTGCAGATCGCACAAAACTAGGTTAAACCAATTCCAGCAAATTTGGCTATTTCAGATCTCGACGACTTTCTCGATCTCGCTCAAAGCTATGGTTTCATTCAGGGAAAGGTGCTTACTCTCATTCTCTGTCGTACTCTCATTCAGGGGGTTCTAGGCACTGTTTTTGTTGAATTTAGTTGATCTACTATTTGATTTTGAACTAGTTAAACCAACTTGATCTACTGTTTATTTGTCTTATGGACATAAATCTACTGTACACTCTTTATTTATTTGCATTCACTTGGAAGAGAAATGGCGATGATTCAGTGGTACGGCGCAGTAGCGAGGAGAGTGATGATGATGGAATGATCAGCGTCATTCACATGAAGGAAAAGATGATAGAGCGCATTAAGGACAAAGTCGAGGTTCCTAGGTCCACCCCTTGGCCTCTCATCTAATTTTCCATCATAATTGTGCCCCCCTTTTTCTAAGTATATTTTAATTCCTTTGTTATCACTACTAATACTGGTTAATTTGTGCATCTTGAATGAAGTCTCTGTTTTTGCATGGCTTCGCTATTTTTATGTTCATATATATATATATGTATGTGTGTGTGTGCATGTGTATACAAATATATATAAATTTATGTGTGTGTGAGTGTTTGTGTGTATATATTCATCTTGTAATTGAAGCAATTTTTTGTTGCATAGGGAGCTCTGCAGTGTTTTGTTAATGGCGATTGAGAAGGAAATTTTGGTAGTATTAGTAGATTAATTTGTCTAATAAATCTTTGGTGATTGAAGCCACACAAATCCATTAAACCAAATTGTTTCTACTTGTAGTCTGCAGCTAAATAGGGGCTAACTAGCTAGCTGGATGGAGATGTCAACCACCAGTCTCTAGTGCTTTATTACTTTCTAAAAACTTACGCCAATATTTGTTTTATTGTTGAAGTGATAAATATGTTTCGATCTGGGATTGAGGAAGAGAGTCAACAGGTTAGAGATGGCCCATCTAGTGTCGGTAATCAGGTAACAAATATTAATATTACACTTATATTTCTAATATAAAAACTTGGAATATTATTAAAATTTCAATGTAATTTTTGTATTTTTGTAGGTTCCTACTTCTTTAAGCGCACACAAACCAAGCTTTGAGGCTCATGGAGATGCGTACCAAGATGATGAGGTAATTTCTTTGTATTTGTAGTTTACTAATAAGTTGTTAGTTGGATATAAACTCAAAGGGCTCGTTGGCCAAAATTAGGTGTGAGTAGAGGGATCTCCTTCAGTGTTTTATTTGTTTGGCTCCCCTGAGTGAATTTACAATATTTCTCGGAATTCCTCAGTAATTTCCACATTAGATGAACATGGTTGCTTATAGTGTGTGTTTCAGGTCACGACTTTACTTTTGCTTCTTATACTGCTAAGTAGAATCTATGTATGCGAATCTATGTATGCTCTTTGCCAAACACAATTTGATTGTCCTAGTTGAGATATACATTGCACACACACACACACACACACACACACAAACGAGAGAGAAAGAGAGAGAGAGAGAGAGAGAGAGAGAGAGAGTACGAATCATATATCATAACATACTATGGTGGTGTTGGTCACACGGAATACTATCTTGGCTAATTGGTTGTTGACTATGATTTTAATAGTTACAAAGATTCATGATATTGACATGCATTTGACAGTCTTTAATAATGAATGTGTTTATCAATTTATAGGTTTATGAAAATTTTTGGATATCTTAGAAACAGAGTAAACTCTGCCGATTTTTTTTAGAAGCTTGAATGAATTTTTTTTTTTTGGTCTCGCTTTGGTTGTGTGGGTTTTTTTTTGTCTTCTTTCGCTCTTTGGGTTGCTAGGTGGCTGTATTATTATATTTTTAATTGAATTTTCATTTTTCTGTTGCAGGATATGAAGAGAGATTAGAAACATCTATTCGGCCGATTTTCTGTTTTGAATCATGATACGCATCAATTTAGGAACATCTACTTTATTGTTTTTTTAATTTTCAGTAATGTCAACTATGAAACAATTATGTAAGAACATATACTTTATTGTATCTTGTTTTATCGAATTAATATGCTTTTAAATTTTGTTGTTCTTGTCGCTAATAATTAGTATTTCATAATTTCTTGTGATGGAAAAATAATGATTTTTGTCACTCATATGTGTTTTTCTATTTGTGACGGAATCTTCAAACAAAATCCGACACAAATACTATTTGTGATGGAACCATCAAATAAAATCCGACACAAATACTATTTGTGAGAGAATCTTCAAACAAAATTCGACACAAATACTATTTGTGACGGAATTTTCAAACAAAATCCGTCACAAATGCTACAGATTATTTGTGATGATTTCAGGTCGACACAAATAATAAGTATATATGACACTAATATTTGTGTCGGACTAAATTCCGTCACAAATATTATTTGTGACGGCTTCGAGTCGACACAAATAAACTGTCACAAATAATAAGTATATATGACGCTATTATTTGTGTCGGACCAAATTCTGTCACAACATCCGTCACAAATAGTATTTGTGACGAAATTTGGTCCGACACGGACTTTTTGTGACGCTCGAAATTGTGTTGGGCACAAATCCGTCACCTTTTTGTGACAGAATTTCACCTTTTTTGTGACGGATTTTTTCCGTCACAAAAGACATGTTTTCTTGTAGTGACACTATATTTTTTTTCCTAAATGGTTCTCAAACACAAGTGGTAGTGGGACCACCTTCAATAATGGTAAGACCACTTCAACATTGTCCAATCAAAGTAGGCTCATTGTCATATATTTTTGGGAATCGTTTGAGATACAAAATTTTGAAAGCATAGCATTACTCAATTTACTTGCAAGTTGGCAATCCTATAAATTTTGTCACTTGCAATTTTGATTATTATGAACTCTTGGAAATGACAAAAAAATTAATTGTTGGAAAGCTTCTGGGCTTGATCGGGCCGGGCTTCAAGTCTGGTTTGATCGGATCGAGCCTCAGGCTGGGCTTCTGGTCGGGCCTGACCAGGTCGGGCTTTCGGCGGGGCTCGGACTTCAAGAGATAGGCCCAAGCCCTACCCGGTATGTAAGGGCCTAGGGCCGGGCTGGCCCTACCTCGGGTTTGGGCCGAGCTTAAGGCCCGTTTTTTCGGGCTGGGCTTTAAATGCCTGCATGATGTGTAAGTGGTGCATAGAAGTGTGAAAATTTCCATCAACGCAGGGTACAAGACATTTAAAGCCATGTTGTGTCTTGTGTAGTATAATATATTATGTCTGTAACATTATTCTTATTAATGACAAGACACACACATCAGACAATAAAACAATCCTAAACATTCACGTGGTACTAATTTTAAAAAATTACTAACATATTAGGATTGAGATTAGATTACAACATGTTGGAAATCACTAGTTGATTTTCAAAGTCACAATTTATGACTAAGTTACAACTTTTTGGGTTAGAAATACCATGATGTAGGATGCACATCAAGCTTACAACAAATCGGCTTTTAAAAGTTACTAACATTTTGTAATCAAATAAAGTCATAAACCAAGTTGTGGGTTACATACGCTTGAGAATAAATCCCAAAATACCACAGAAAACACTGATCACAGAAAAAACAATCCCCACAATCTTCCACGCATGATTGGACGCAGACTCGGATGCGCCGGACTTGAGTTCAATGCCATTCTTTTTGTCAGACTTTCCTACCTGAGTCGTTAACCTCCACAGTGGACCCCACCACCAACCTCTTCCTCTTTGTGTTCGATAGCAGTATCTTGAACCTCACCGCCGTCACCAAATCCACCCTGAAAACCGCTGTCCCATTCGAAATCGCCCGGAAAACCGCCTCCCAGGGCACACCATGAGTCTCCAAAAACTGATTCCGGTGAGTATTCTTTTTATACCCCTGGTAAAACCCAGAAAAATTGACGCTCCCAATTGGGTGGCTCTGGTCCGGGCCGTAGTAAAATGTCAAGTTGAGGGTATCATAGTGAATACCCTTATCTTCGTTACCATTATCGAGCTGGAGGTCGAAGAAGAGGGAGGCAGTGGTGGTGGAATTTGCTGATTTGTCGAGGGCAGGAAGGTAAAATTCTTGGATGGAGCACGTGGGGTCCGAGGGATGGAAGCGTAGCGCCAGAGTTAGAGCTGCAATGGCAAAAAACAATGTGAAGAAGAAACAGACGCAGCAAACAGCGCCCGCCACGCTGCCCATGCCTTTTGCCCTGCTCAGTCAGTGGAATAAATAAAAGCGGTTTTTCGGTGAGACCTCTGCTACTATTTTTACCAGATCATCTTAGAAACTCTGAGGTTAGTGATTGTAACATATGTTAATAGTATTATATTTATAGAGAGGGTTTGGACTATGACACCTTTCATAGAAAATTCCGATTACTTATATGATACTTCCCAGTATATGCAACCGAAACTAAGTAAGTACTCCACTAAAAAGGAGTATCTGATGTCCCCTCCAAAAGTACAATAACTTCACTTCACTATTAAGAAAAACAAATTGATTTTGAAAGTTGCGCTAGTTATATATATTGTTATTGTTATTTAAGTCTGCCAAAAAAAAAAAATGTTATTTTATGTCAATTTGTTTTAAGGATTCAACAACCAGATCGAAGTTGAGAAAATAAAGCAAAGTTCAAGTCCCTTGCAAGCACAATGTGCTGTGTAACTAGTGTACAGAAAAGTATGAAAAATTCAAACTGCACAGGGTGCATGTATTTAAAGCATAGAATGTGGTTTGGGGTGTGGTTGGGGGAATGGGTGTAGCATTGTTGTTTAAATTTGAATAATGCTATACCCACTTCTCCAACCACAGCCCAAACCACATTCTACATTCTATGCTTTAAATGCAAGTACCATGTGCTGTGTAAGTGGTGCACAGAAAAGTATGAAAAAATCAAACAGCACAGGATACATGTATTTAAAGCATAGAATGTGGTTTCGGGTGTGGTTGGAGGAGTGGGTGTAATATTGTTGTTTAAATTTTTTTAGAGCACTACCACACTCACACACTTTTTTACACACTTTTTGACACACAGCTTTAAATACATGTACTCTGCGTTATGTAAGTGGTACACAAAAAAGTATGAAAAATTCAAACAGCACAAGATACATGTATTTAAAGCATAGTGTGTCAAAAAGTGTGTATATCTAGCATTATTGATTTTTTTAACAACTACTTTGTTTTTATGTAAAATATTTTTTGGAACATACTTTCCCTTTAATTAGTATACATAAAAGCATTTTTCAAAAAATATTTTACTTTTTTTTCATAAGCCCTCTAAAAATTCAAGAAACTCAATATTTTACAAGTATTTGAGCTTTGTGTTAGTTTTTATACCAATAGGTTATGAGAAATTCTTTGGGCATAACTTTTCCACAATTTTTACTCACAACCTCACTAACTCTCTCTATATCTCTTCTAATGGGCACACAGTGTCAGTAGCCCCCACAGTGCCTACTAGGAGGGAGATAGTGAGGTTGTGACTTGTGAGCAAAAAATTGTGGAAGGTTGTGCCCCAAAAATTACTATTAGGTTAGATCATCTACAAAGGAAAGTGTATAAATAGACCCTAAAAAATTCAATCCACTAGACTCAACATTATTATTACACCCATGCCAAGCCCGCTAACATAAAATTTCTACATCTGCACATGTTTGGAGTGCATCGCATTATTCTTAACTTTGGTGAAAGCTACAATACAACCGGTCGTATCATAAGACCTTTTTTTGTTTTTTCGGGAACACTTTTTGTTACTCGAGGAACAACATTTTATTATGTTGGGGACAAAAAATTGTTACTGAAATATGACCAAAATTTTGCACCAAAAACATAATTTTGTTATCTTAGGAACAAAAAATTGGTACAAAAATGTGACTAAAATTTGTTAGTAAAAAGCAGTTCCTCGAATAACAAAAGTTGTTCCTCAAGTAACAAAAGTCGTTCCGAAAAAATCAAAAACTGGTGGTATAGTATGACCGGTATCGTATCATAGAATTCTCCATTGACTATCTCCATTGACTATAATTAGATATCTCCAATGATGTGCTAAAGAATGTGATGTTGTCAAATTACAACATCACCTCAAAACACACTAAAGAAAGAGGTACCGAAAAAGGACACTACCAAATTATAGCACCACTTTTTGCACCTCATTGGAGTGATGTTTTGGGAAATATTCTATAAGTTACTTGTTTTCTTTTTTTCTTTTTCTTTTTTTTCTACTTTTGGTTGAAATGTATCACCAAAGCACATGCGAAAGGGATCTTCAATCTTAACTAAGATGGAGACGCGCAGTCACTAAGGGATTTCAATCTAATCCAATCTTCTTCTTTTCTTTATTTTTTGAAGTACGAGGTTCTCAGCTTGGCCAAACTAACCCTCCTACCCCCATGCAGCCCCCACAAAGTACCATATGAATAGTGATGATGTCAAAAATTGATAAGAGATATTAAGAAGAGAGATATGGTGACGCAAGCAATTGTATGTGTTTGGGCTCCGTTAATAAGGTGACATACGTCCACGGGTGCGTGTCACACCCCAATTTTTTTAGACAACCAATTATTAGTCAAGAGAGAACCTTCAACCAATATCCAGCTGTCCAATCATCAAGGTGCTTGCAATAAATAACATCACACAGTCTGAACTAAAAATAAATCATTACTCACATTAGCTAAAGCAACGGTCAACATCCCACCAAAAATTCAAACCAAGATTTAAATCCAACTCCAAAACTTAATAAGAATCTAAAAAAAAGAACACTTCACTTAAACAATATCTTAAATTGTTAAATGGCCTACAATGCCAGAAATCTTATTTCTAAACTCTCTAAAGTGATAATAAAAAAAAAACGAATAAGGAAAACAGCACAAGACTCCGCATGCCTCCTGCTGCCAAGTACCACGATCTCCCTACTAGCCCTGCAAATTTTGATCGGCTACGCTCCAACAAGAACGCACCCGCGAGAAAAACTCACGGGTCAGTCACATGACTGGTATGAGTTAAACCACACACACATAGCTTCAGGATCACCCGTTGACCCTTTAACTACCACACAAAATATTAACTTGGGCAAGAGAGTAGTTCCACTTCACATATTGGGACGAGCGGTAGTTTCCCTTTATGTGGTGTCCATGCAGTTCTCGCCCGAATTTAAATAAAGTAATACTTACCTAACGTCCCATGGTGAGTCAATACCTGCAAAATGTTAGTGGACCCACCATCCTGCAATCACAAGATTAATAATAGCAAAATACTACAAGAATATGCAAAACTACTAGTACTAAGATATAGGAAGGATCACTATCACAATTTACTCACTACACGTCCCAATACAATGTATAAGAAAAGAACAACAGACGAGGAAATCAACATTTTATATCCTTTAACCCATAGAAATTTTATTAACAATAATTCTCTTACTTTTATGTACGATTCGTTATTCAATTTCCTAGGTTCACCACTTGGCTACCCTCCATGGTACACCCACACATATATCCCATGTGTGCCCAGACATACTACCAACATCCACTCTGGTGCCAGTTTGGTTGGGGTATCAACCAAACCAGGTATACACACAGAAGGCTAGTCAATATGCCTAGACGTCTAACAAATAAGCCGGGCATAAGGCTTAGGCCAGCTTGATCACGAAGCCACTGGAAAAAGGTACACTCAGCAAGTCGAGCTACCAAAAACAATATCACAACTGGGAGCGGTGAACACTAAGGAACTTGAAACTATTTTGCATTTTTTTGGAATTATACAATTTAATCAGACTCAACGTTAATGACTATCACCTATTTCTTTTCATAGCTCAACATTATAGGAGAATTCATGTATCTCCAAGTAATCTTCGTTAATTCATACGAATAATAAAAAAAACACAACGAATCATATTTTTCCAATTTCGTACATTTTAATACACTAAAAACTGCTACTGAAATATTCAATTTCTGCCCAAACGGTACGGAATCAGGGAAAACTCAAAACACGAAAAGTGTGCAGAATTGCGTTTTACACAGGACTTGCTGACAGAATGTTAAAATTCCAACCCACAAGTTTACAATAATTTTCTAAAGTTTCTGCAACTATGTGAAATAAATAAAACGAATTTTACATATATTTCTTAATTACTATGAATATCTCGCATAGAGTTTTATCAAACTAACCATTTACCTAACCATTTTCGAATACCCTAATATCAAAATCACAAAGTCTCACGAAGGGGAAAGAATATATCTAAATTACTTCAATCATAACAACGTGTATTGATCTATTACAAAAATTTAACCCTAACAATTAAATTTAACATGTACTAATTTAATTTTACTCCCGTATACATATATACATACATGTACATATATATATATATATAATCGGATACACAAAATTTAACTCACCTCGTTCGATGAAAGAAAATCGACAGTAACAACGTTCCGCGATTCCACGCGAGACCACGGACCCGAGACCCTTCTTTTTTTTCTTCTCCCTTTTCTTCTTCTTCCTTTTCTTCTCTCTCTCTCTCTCTCTCTCTCTCTCTCTCTCTCTCTCTCTCTCTCGTCGGCTGAACAGGGGTGTGGGTTCCCTAGTTTCTTTTTGTAAAGTTAACCTAATATTATATTATATACCTATATGTTTGATGCACACACACACAATGTTATATTTTATATATCACTCACCCATCACCCAAACATACACATACACACGTGCACTATACTGATGTTAAAAGTTTTAAATTTCAAAGGTTTTCTTATGATGTAAAACATTCACACTAATTTTTGTATACTATTCACATTATTAATTAGAATAAAATCATAAAAATATCAATTAATTGCTATAAACTATTTAAAATAAAACGGGGTATTACAGTGCGTCAGTGCGCTTCACTAGCAGATCACCGGCGAGCCTGGTGAGCCAATAATTGGGGCGGCACTGCCAATAATACCAGCCGGGTGTATGCGTATCAGATGAATGTATATGCTATTCTTGAAGTTAAGAATGCGATCCCCTTGATGGGGGTGAGTGACCTCTTTTGTAAGTGCAAGAGACCACCCGCATTAGGCAATTGATTAGATAAGGAAGCCTAATCTGATTACAAGATGATGAGCACAAATCATGGCGAGGTTTTCTAAATGGCTTAGGAAACTATTTACACATTCCATTAGTCTTCTGACTGATTTAGGAAACTAATGAGCAATTTGGCTGTCAATCTGCACCTTGTGGAGAGCTGCTGAGCCGCATTTCCGGGCTGTGCGAGCACCCTGAGCGGTGGCACTCGAAAGACCCCGGGATCAGTGGGCCATAGGCTCCCTTGTCGGGTAATCCGGGTGCTTAGCTGCTAACGTGGAGGTTTGACTTGTAGCAGAATATTTCTGGGCGTATCAGCTGCCCTCCATTTTCGGAGTTGATGTGATGTCCCATCAGATGAAGGTTGAAAATTAAGACTGCTTCCGAGGAACCGTCCGGTAAAAGCCCGGGACTCAACCCGGGGCGGGACCGGTCGTGGTGGTCAGCCGGGGTACGGACCGAGTGGTGACTTTGTGGGCTAGAGTCCTACCTGCGCCACGTGTCAGCTTGTGACTGGCCTAGTCAAGATCGAACGATACCAGCGTGGCCGTGTAACCGAACCGTTTACACGATAATCGAACCGTCTCGTCGTGCATTTAATGCACACGCCTTTTGAGGCGACGTTTCACGTGCCCGAGGTGACAACTGTCAGCCACTTTGGAGGGAAAAGCGTATGAGCCGTTGGATCTGTTTTGAACTGAACCGTCAGTGGTTCCTATATAAATAAACACTTGTTCATTTCTTCAACTCTTTGCTGCAAAGACATATATTCCCGAGCGGTTCTGAGAGCAAACAATTTCCGGTCAAGATTTTCGAGCCCGTTTCTTGCGTTGATTTCTGTAAGTCCCTTTCCTTTCCAAGTTTCAATTTGTCACTCTTTTCCTTTCCTTCTTTTTCCCTTTCTCTTTTCTTTCCGCGGTAAGGCTGGAGGGAGCGAGCCCGGTCGGCTTTGAGCGGGAGTGGGATTTTTTCCTCCTTAGGTTCTATTTTTTCTTTAAGTCAGGTGGAACCTTAGGACAGTTAAACCGAGCAGTTGCCCCCAGAGTAGTCTTGAGAGAGTGCCATCTAGTGTTAAGTACCATCCACTCTTTGTCTTTTAGGTTAGTGACCTTACCCCCTCTGCATACGAGGCTCGGGGTTCCTGACCCATACCTTGGTCGTCACCTTCTTTCCGGCCCTATTACCGAAATCTCAAAAATGTGTCACTCTGGTTTTAACTCGTCCTCCCGGTCGGAGGATGAGCGGTCAGGGTCAGAAGAGTCGGACACAAGTCTGAGTCTGCCGCCCGCGTCCCCCACTAATCACCAGAGTAAGGGCAGAATCCCGATCCGTATCTCCGATGATGAGTCGGACCAGGAGGCTCCCGTTGCTTCCATTTCCAGAAATTCAGGGGACGAAACACTAGGGGAACCCGACCCCGAGGTGGCCTTCTCTAGCGAATTCATCCCGTCCACATTGCGAACTAAAGATCTCAGGCACATTAGGGATAGATACGGCCTTCCTGACTACTGCTCCTTGGCGGTGAGTGTCAGTGGGGTCCAAGTCTACCAACGGGGTTTCACTACCCTATATGAGGACATCCTCATGGCTGGGTTTCGCTTCCCCCTCCATCCGGTCTCCCGGGACGTCCTGATCTACTTGGGGATTGCCCCGGGCCAATTGGCCCCGAACGGTTGGAGGTTTTTGATGGGGTCCATCTCTCTATAGCCCCAGGTCTTCGGATATGAACTCTCCGTCCAGGAGTTCCTCTGGACGCACTGCCCATTCCCCGTACATGGAAAGACCGGGTTCTTTCTCTCGGGGCTAGCCAGGGGAGGAAGATCTTAGTTAACTACCCGAGCAACAACAAAGGGTGGAAGAACAGGTTCTTCCAAGTGTCCACCGTCGGGCTCTGCGAACTGGTCCCCGAGATCCAGATGAGGACTTCCTGGGCGGGAGAGTTGAGGGGTAAGCCCGTTCGGTTTCATTTGTTGCTTGCTTCATTACTTTGCTTCCAGTTTCTGAGACTAACCATTTTGTATTTGGCTTTACAGCGGGATCAACTAGCCCACCGAGCATTACCGACGAGTGCCAAGCCAGGATCAGCAGTTTGGCAGACTGGCCGGTAAACATCTGGAACGTGTTGACCCGGAACGGCGACTTTCGAGCTACTGACGACCCAGTTCAGCCCACAGAAGATCCAGTATTCCCCTTAATCCTTTCTGGTAAGTGCTCGGACTCTACTGCCTCCCGTAGTACTCCTTCCCCGTCTTCCAGATTGATTATTAACCGTTCCAATTTTTCTTTTTTGCAGAGATGGCTCCGAAAAGAAATATGGAGCAACTGAAGGAGAGGCAGGCTGCTGCCATTACTGCTGCTACCTCCCGTATGGCAGTGCCACAAGGAAAAAGCACCGCCGAGGCCTTAGGTGGAGAGCGCCCGCTGAGGCGGATCCAGCACGGTGTCCGTCCTGAGCCAGTGGGGACCTCAACGCCCCATGTGGTGGTAGTTGAAGAGACTGCCCCCCGGGCGGGGGTGCCGGCTGTGGAACCAATGGCTGCCTCGGCCTAGATCAGGGACCGGGTGAAGCCTGGTCTGCTTCCCCGCCAAGTGGAGGCATGTGAAAACATGTCTCCCGAGGTCTTTCAGAGCTGGCTGTACAGCCTCTCTCATATGGTGAGTTCTCCTGCCTTTATTTCCTTTTCTTCAACTATTTTGTCAACTGTGCTCGTTCTCTGACCGGCTGGTTTTAACTTTTCGTAGGTCGGATGCATGGCCGTCGGGCCTGAGTCCTTCCTACCTTCCCTGGCAAGGAGGACCGCTACTGCTGAAGCCGCTTTATCTGAGGAGCGGACGATCTCAAAGGCCAGGGGCACCGCTCTGGCCGTAGAGAAGGATAAGGTGAAGGGTTTGTCCTTGAGCCTTGGAGCTGCTCAAGCCGAGCTGGCTACAACCAAGGCCAACCTAGAGTCTGCTCGGGCCAGCGCAACGGCAGTAGAGGCACGAGAGAAGGAGCTGGCAGAGGCATCCGCAGCCAGGGCCCGGGATGAAGCTTTTGACGACGGCTTCTTCCAGGGCTATGAGGACCTGAAACGGCGGGTAGCCCGGGATCACCCCGATTGGGACATCTTGTCCTACGAGGGCATTGACTCGGACTACTGGAACGTCGGTCCCCCTGCTGATGAGGGTCCTGCTGCTGGTGATGAAGTTGTTGCACATGTCCCAGGCGGGGGGCTCGGGACCTGGAAGCGGAGCTGCCCCTGAAGAGAAGGCTGGGGAGACCGAAGACGTGGTCGAGGTGGACGACTGAGGTCCCCGACTTGTTTTCTTTTTTTTTTTCTTTTTTTTTTTTTTGGGGGGGGGGGGGGGGGAGGCTACTACAACTACCCACCGGCCTTGTACAAATAGTTTTTAATTAATGAAAAGGTCCTCGAGACCAACTTTCCATAAATTGTTTACTGTTTTTGTACTTGTGTGCCTGCTTGTGATTGCCAGTGTCCGCCTAGTTTTGACCGACCTAAATCCCTCCCTTAGCAAATGGTTTAGGACTGTAACCGGTAGAACATCTGGTCTTACCGACCTATTTTAAAGGTGACTACCTGGTGTATCATAGGAACTTGTCCTATTTACCGTCCGGGATGGCGCGTTGTATCATAGGAAAATCCTGTTTTACCGTCCGGGATGGCCCGGTATATCATAGGAAAAACCTATTCTACAGTCCGGGATGTGTTATCTCTGATCACTGTAAGTACTTAGAAATGTTAGGATTCCAATTCCTTTTAATAACCGGTGTGATTTCCTGTTTTAGCCCAGTCCCTGCCCCTCAAGCATTTTGCTAAGGCGGGTGTGCGGGAGTGAAAGGCTGTAGGAAACCGACCTGGAACATGGGTGGTTGCAGGGTCATATGAGAGGCTTGCCATCATCAGCCACCTAGGGGTTTGCCCCCATCGCTGGTTGGGCCTACGCGAAGCCGGCACCTCAGGGTTAGGCCCGAGGTCTTTATGCCTTGGTTTTGAGCCAAGGTCTTTTGTCTCGGGGTTAGGCCCGAGGTCTTTGTGCCTTGGTTTTGAGACAAGGTCTTTTGCCTCGGGGTTAGGCCCGAGGTCTTTGTGCCTTGGTCTTGAGCCAAGTTCTTTTGCCTCGGGGTTAGGCCCGAGATCTTTCAATATTGGACGGGACACTGGTAGGAGTAATTTTGCAAAGTAAAGACCTTTATTTTATTCAAAAATTTATAATAAATGCTCAAAGGGAGCTACAAAAATTTCCTAATCAGTGCTAAACTGCCCTCGTTTCGGAGGTGTTGCACATTCCAAGGGTGAGACAGATCATGTCCGTCCAGAGTTTGTAACCAATAGGTTCCCGGGCGGTTTACCCGAGTAACTAGATATGAGCCTTCCCAGTTTGGTCCCAACTTTCCATGGCTCGGGACTCTTGAGGACTGATTGACGGCTTTAAGGACCAGGTCCTCCACCAGGAAATTGCGATGCTTCACCCTGCTATTATAGTACCGGGACACCCTCTGCTTGTAGGCTGCTACTTTTAGATACGCCCGGTCTCTTTTCTCCTCTACCAAGTCCAGTTCTATTCTGAGTGCGTCTTCATTATCTGGCACACTGTAATTCGCCACCCGGTAAGTAGGCAACTCGAGCCCTGTAGGGACCACCGCCTCAATCCCGTAGGTTAAGGAGAACAGCGTCTCACCCGTTGTCGCTCGGGGCGTAGTTCGGTAGGCCTACAGGAGGGTTGGCAATTCTTCAGCCCACAGTCCTTTGGCGCTTTCAAGTCTTGTTTTGATCGACTGTAAGATCGTTCGGTTTATCACCTCAGCTTGACCATTGGCTTGAGGGTGCTCGGGGGAGGAGTAGTGATTAAGTATCCCATAGCCCGAGCAGAACTGCCTGAACAATGGGGTGTCGAATTGCCTGCCGTTGTCGCTGACCAGAACCCGGGGAATGCCGAACCTACTGAGGATGTTCTTTTCCATGAAGCTTTCTATTTTTTGCTCGGTTATTGTCGCCAAGGACTCGGCCTCTTCCCACTTGGTAAAGTAGTCAACGGCGATGACTGCGAACTTAACCTGTCCTTTTCCCGTCGGTAAGGGTCCGACAATGTCGACACCCCACTGGGCAAAGGGCTAGGGGCTTTGGATCGATGTCTGAAGCTCTCTTGGTCGGTTGATCATGGGAGAGTATCTCTGACATTTGTCGTATCTTTTGACATACTCCTGAGAATCTCAGGCCATCGTCAGCCAGTAATATCCCTGCAGTAAGGCCTTTCTAGAAAGTGCCCGGCCTCTGATGTGATTCCCGCACACTCCTTCATGGATTTCGTACAACACTGATTGGACCTGTGCGGGATGGACACAGCGGAGGTAAGGTACAGAAAATCCCCTTTTGTAGAGGATTCCGTCTATAAGATGATATCAGGCCGCCCGGTACCTGACTCGGCAGGCCTCCTCTTTCTCGTTTGGTAACACGCCCGTTGCCAGGAATGCTACGATCGGGTCCATCCAGCTGGGTCCCAAGGCGTCTGGCTCTACCTTTATGCATTCCGAGTTGATCACACTTGGCTCGGGCAAGTATTCTACCCTTATCTCGGGCAAGTCTGACTCAGAAGATGAAGCGAGGCGGGCTAACCGGCCGGCCCTGGTATTCTCCTCTCTGGGTATCTGCGTGATGGAAAGACCCTGAAGCTTCTTCGAAACCGCTCGGACAAGGGCCAGATAGGCAACCATGTTGTCTCCCCGGGCTTCGTACTCTTGGTTGACTTGATTGACCACGAGCTGAGAGTCGCTGTAACCTCGGACCTGTTGCGCACCCATAGAAGCGGCCAACTGCAATCCGACCAATAGGGCTTCATACTCAGCCTCGTTGTTAGAGGCACGGAACCCGAACCTTAGGGCATACTCGAGCTGGATGCCGTCAGGAGTAGTCAAGATGATTCCTGCCCCACTGCCTTGTTGATTTGAGGATCCTTCCACATACAGTACCCAGGTGGGGATGTCAGCCTGTAACCCGGGCGGTGGGACCGGTGGGTCAATCTCTTCAACCGGGTCTTCTGGATATGTGAACTCAACCAAAAAGTCTGCTACTGCTTGTCCTTTAATTGCCGTCCGGGGGCGGTAGGCCACTTCAAATTCTTCCAACTCTACGGCCCACTTGATGTGACTCCCGGACGTGTCAGACCTGCTTAAGATCCTGCGGAGAGGTTGGTCAGTAAGGACCACAATGACATGGGCCTGAAAGTACGGACGGAGTCTCCGGGCGGAGGTGATGAGAGCGAATGCAAGTTTTTTTATGCGGGAGTATCTGCTCTCCGCGCTTTGGAGCGCCTGGCTGGTATAGTATACTGGGAACTATATCCCGTGCTCTTCCCTAACGAGTGCCGAGCTGACCACTGAGGGTGATACTGCCAGGTATAGGAACAATTCTTCCCCCGGTACGGGTGTTCAGAGCAGAGGGGGAGACGCCAAGTACTTCTTGAGTTCCTGGAACGCCTCCTCACACTCCTCTGACCATTGAAACACCTTACGGAGTATCTTGAAGAACGGAAGGCACCGGTCGGTAGCTCTGGAGACAAATTTATTCAGTGTGGCCATCCGTCCGGCCAGACTCTGTACTTCTTTTGTCGACCTGGGCGATCGAATGCTGATGAGGGCCTGGATTTTCTCGGGGTTTGCTTCAATGCCCTGCCTGCAGACTAAGTGCCCCAAGAACTTTCCGGATGAGACGCCGAATGTGCACTTGACCGGGTTCAACCTCATCCTAAACTTCCTCAAAATGCTGAAGGCCCCGGCCAAATGTTCCAGATGGTCGGACTCATCTCGGCTTTTGACCAGGAGATCTTCGACGTACACCTCCATTGATTTCCCGATCAAGTCTGTGAACATGTGATTGACCAGGCATTGATAAGTTGCCCCGGCGTTTTTGAGGCCGAAGGACATGACTTTGTAGCAGTAGGTCCCCTGGTTCATAATGAACGAGGTCTTTTCTTCGTCCCCGGGGTACATGCTGATCTGATTGTACCCAGAGTAGGCATCCATAAACGAGAAGAGCGAATGACCAGCCATGGAATCCATAAGGAGGACTATCCTGGGCAGTGGATAGCAGTCATTGGGACAGGCTTTATTCAGGTCAGTAAAGTCCACGCACATCATCCACTTCCCGTTGCTTTTCTTGACAAGTACTACATTGGCTAGCCAGTCGGGATAGTGGACCTCTCGTATGGATTAGGCTTTGAGGAGCTTCTCGACCTCCTCACACACCGCTTTTTGTCTCTCGGGGGCCATGCCCCGTCTCTTCTGCTTCACCGGTCGGGAGTCTGGGTCGACGTTGAGCCGATGAGACATTACCCGGGGATTAATCCCGGGCATATCTTCATGGCACCAGGCGAACACATCTTGACTCTGTTGCAGGAATTGAATCAGCTTCTCCCTGAGGCGGGGCTCCAACAGGGTACCGATGCTGACCGTTCGATTTGGGAATTGTGGGTCCAACGCCACTTGTTCCAATTCTTTGATCGGGCCCACTCTATCATTCTGGTCTCTCGGGTCCATCTCCTAGACGTTCAATGTCTCGGTGATGACTCCCCGCCGAAGGAAACTGACATAGCAACTCCGGGCGCTCGCCTGATCTCCACGTAGGCTCCCGGGTCCGTGAGGGGTCGGGAACTTAACTGTCAAACTATAAGTAGAGACAACGGCCCTGGCTTTGTTGAGTGTAGGCCTCCCGATGATGACATTATAGGTAGATGGGACCTCCACGATCACAAAATTTGCCAACAAGGAGGTCTGCTGAGGGTAAGTCCCCATAAGCATGGGGAGTTCCACTGTACCGAGCAGTTGGGTGCTTGATCCGTTAAAACCTACCAGGGGAGTAGCAACCGGTAAGAGGCGATCCCTGGCTATCCCGAACTGATCGAACACTGACACAAACATGATGTCGGTCGAGCTGTCTGTGTCTACCAACACCCTCTTGACCACGTAATTGGCTATGGAGAGCATCACAACCAACGGGTCGTCATGGGGGCAATGGACGCCCTGCAAATTGTCAGAGGTGAACGTCAAAATATCAGTTGGCGAGGAGCCGGTGGATTGGACCTGCCAGACATCCGCCCGGGATGCTCGAGCATGCCTCTTCCGTGCCAACTGTGAGTCCCCGCCGCCCGACGTTCCTCCGGAGATCACGTTGATTTGACCGAGGGGCTGTATTTGACCGGGAGCTCGGGCTCTTGCCCAGGCCATCCATCTGTCGCGACGTATTCTGCAAGATATCTGACAAACACTGAATATTGCACATTCATGTGCCAATATAATAGACATAGTGCTGATTTAATCCCTCAAATTCTTAGTTTTACATGCATATTTGAATTAATATAATTTAACAGTGATGTCACTCAAGTGCGTGTAAATATGTGTTTTTACATATTTTATATGTTTAGGTAAAAATGAAGTGAAATAAAAGGAAGGAAAGAAGTAGCAACCACACCATAGTATATTCAAATGAATAGTAATGAATAGTAGTGAATAGTGAATAAACAGTAAAAATTACCGTTTGAATAGGAAAAATCCAAAAAAAAAAAAAAAAAAAAAAAAAAAAAAAAGAAGAAGAACAAAAAAACACATCCAAGCAATTGCTTGGATGTGGAATTTTTTTTTCGTTTTTTGTTTTCTTCTTCCTTTCCTTCTTTCACTCTCTCTCTCTCTGTCTCTCTCTTATCTGTAGCATTTTTTTCAAACTGTCAGAGCGAAACGAATAAAAACGTGGACGCATGAAGAAAAATTGACAACATGCATTGCTTTTGTGACGAACAGGATGATGAAATACTCATCTCCTCTCGTCTATAAAAGGAAAGGAGGAGGCAAAGGGAGCCTACACCAAACACAACACACAACAAGAACAGTTTCACAATCACTGTTAGGGAGAGAAAAGTTTAGGGGAGGTTATTATGTGAGCACTTTATATTGTCCCTAGAAATAGGAAACTTTAATTTTTCTTTGCCTTTTCTAGTTCTAGTAGTTGTAAAATTTTACTTTTATGTAATTGATGATTTCATGTTTAAAAAGATGTAGCAAAACTTTGTGTACTGTATTTCTTAAATTTAAAATATTTGTTTTCTTGTATGACCTTTGTCAATTTGTAGTAGTAAAATATTCCTATTTAAAATTAGATTTAATATTTCTAGTCTAGTAGTACTTATAGTTGCCCCCTAAAATAGTTTGAAACTCCAAATTTTCAGTTTTTATAGCAATATTTTTATTCACTAGAAGACAGATTTTGCGATTAAATGTCAGATTTCTTAGCCACGTAGTTGTTGTAATTACCTACTAAAGTCCAAAAGCACACCATACACATATCTTACTCCCAAATTAGATTTGGATTTGGTTTGACCTTGCTTGTGTTCTTGGAGTTCAACCACTGTGACCCTACAAGAAGTTAAAGTTAAAGGTTTAGTATTTTATTATTAATTCAGTATTTTCATTTATGTATATTTTATTAGCCTAGCTGTACTACTTTGCTATTTTGCAGATTCCACAAATTCAACCCCAGCTCATGTTAAGTAAAGAAAATAATATAATAATATTAGTTTTCACATTTACCTTGGTTTTATAGCTTTTGTTTTAATTGAGCAGTCACTGTTTACACCTATTTAATTTATCTTTAAATTTATTTGAAAGACAGTTTCAATTCCAAAATGGTAGACTAAAACTTTAATTGGGGATATGCAATAAAAACTTAGAAACCACAGCTTCTGTGCACTAATCTTAAATGGGCAAATTTATCTGGATGGGTTGTTTTTCCATTTATGGCCAAAAATATCTATGTATCTATAGTTTATGACCATTTAACATGTTTATATACTAAGGCTATATTGGGCTCAAAAGAGTACACATTTGAAATAAAAAGCCAAATTACGTGGATTGTCAAACTATGCCTTTTGTCATAAAAAACATCTAGCATACTCAAACAACTCATATGACAAAGTTAATATTTCAAATATGTGTTTATATATATTTCTATCAAATAATGGATAGACAATTGTGTAGTGGTGGAGACTGGATGCCGAATAACCCACGTCCGCGGCGGGGCACGGTTTGAACCTGGCTACTGCCCAATTGCCTTTTTATTTTTCTTTAAACCAAACGACGTCGTTTCATATCAAACCTGACACACTTGATATGACCCTGACTAGTGAAAGTTTATTTTTAAATAAAGAATGACTCTGCGGTTTTAAATGCCAAATGTTTTTCAAATGCACAAAAGTTGTGGGATCTAGTGTTGCTTTGCATATTCCCAATTCCTTTAAATCATTTTCCCCTAGTTAATTAATATTTCCTGTTTTTTAATAGTTTTGCTTAAATATCTGTATTATTTCCATCTTTCGCTATTATTAAATCTAAAAAGTTTATCTCACAAAAATTTAGCTTTTATATATTTTTCTTCCTTTTCTTACTAGTATGTTAGTTAATTTATTTTGCACTGTTAAAATCTTTACCATAAACTGTTAAGAAAAAAATAGCTTTAATTACTTTTATTGCAAAAATATAAAAATTAGTAGTTTAGTAAAACCCCACAAAAATCCACCATCTTTTATTTTCTTTTTAGTGACAAAATAGTTATCTGCCTAACTTTATAAAATTTTATTCCGTTCCCTGTGGGTTCGACCTGGACTTCCAGAACTTTGTTACTTACACTTGGGTGTGATAAGAAAACGCGTCAATAGGATGTCGTCAATGTCCCTGCTCGATCAGTTTTTCAATGGCTATATTTAACTTGAAGCAATCCTCTGTGTTGTGGTCGTGGTCTCTATGGAAGCGGCAAAACTTATCCCGATTCCTCTTCCCGGGCGGGGCTTTTAGTTTTGCCGGTTGTTGAAGTAACCTCTGCGCCTCGGCGGCGGCCATAACCTCGTGGATTGGTCGGGACAGAGGCATGAAAGCGATCTGGGGCTGATCCCGACCCCCTCTCTGTTGGTCTTGCTTGGGCTTTTTTACAGGACCCTTCTCAGAGTCCTCACGCTGTCGTTTGGATTTTGGGGATTCGTCTCCCACGAAGCCGGCGCGTTTGGACTTGAGGAACTCTTCCGTGTCTATGTACTTTCCGACCCTCTCCGAGAGCTCCACCAGGGTTGCCGGTCGGTCTCGATGGAACGACGTGGAAACCGTGGTGTGTTGAACTCCCGAGCAGAATGCCATAATGGCTGTTGTTTCGTTCAGATTACGGATCTAGAGCCTCTGCTGATTGAAGCGATCCATATACTCCCTTAGGGACTCGCCATTCCGCTGCTTGACAGTCAATAACTGAGTGTCCGGTTGCAACTGGTCGAGTATCCCTACGAACTGGCTAATGAACAGCTTGTTGAGCGTCTTGAAGTCATCAACCGTTCGGGGCTTGAGGGCGTGGAACCACTGCACGGCTGGCCCCTTGAGAGTACTGGGGAAGGCCAAGCACAGCAACTCGTCGACGGTGGTAACCAACGCCATCTGGGCCCTATAGGTTCGAATGTGATCCATTGGGCTCCCTATCCCGTCGTAAGAACTGAGATGCGGTGGCTTAAACTTCTGCGGGATGGGGAACCCTGTGACCCGAGAGGTATAGGGTGACTCAGTCTCCGTATTGGTATGGTCAGGACGCTGCTTGTGGCTCAGCTGCTAGATTTGTTTCTGCAAGCCCTGTATTTGAGCATTCACATCTTCTTGCTCGATTTTCCTGTCAATATCCGAGCGGTAAGTCGGATCAGACGACGAGGCTTCGTCTTCGAAGTGTGTTGACCTCGGGGATAGAACCCGGCTCCGGCTCCGAGTAATTGTATGCCTAAGATCTCCCCGGCTCCAGGCCAGAGCGTCTTTGGCTGATTCCCCGGGCTTTGGCCCTGATCCCTTCCCCCTGGTGGCGCGGTGCCTGTTGATGATGTCTCTGGCATCTTCCACCCGACAAGGATTGGTACGAGCTCGGCGCCTGGGCGCTTTGCTACGGTCATCATCCTAGGCGTGCTCCCAATCTGACGGGGATACCGCCGCAGAGTGGGTATGGTTCCGGACTCTTGCATGTTCCCGGTAGGGGGCACTCTTCCCGGTCTGGTTCTCTGATTGAGGGCGCTTCTCCTGTAAGGCCAACAGTGCTTCGATTTGCTGCTGGGTTTGTCGTTGCTCTTCTAAGAGTTGCGCGAGTGTCGCTGTCATCTGCTCAGAGGTCATGGAGGCGGACTGCTGCTCGAGCCGCAAGTTCTCCTGACCGACCGGAGTAGTGTTTTTCTTACCCGTATTCGGCAGCATGTTGATCAGTCAAGGAATTTGTTGATGAGGAACTTGTCGATTCCCACAGACGACGCCAAACTGATGATGCCAAAAATTGGTAAGAGTGATTAAGAAGAGAGATATGGTGACGCAAGCAATTGTATGTGGTTCGGCTCCGTTAATAAGGTGACATACGTCCACGGGTGCGTCAGTGCGCTTCACTAGCAGATTACCGGCGAGCCTGGTGAGCCAACAATTGGGGCGGCACTACCAGTAATACCGGCTGGGTGTATGCGTATCAGATGAATGTATATGCTATTCTTTCAGTTAAGAGTGCAATCCCCTTGATGGGGGTGAGTGACCTCTTTTATAGGTGCAAGAGACTACCCACATTAGGCAATTGATTAGATAAGGAAGCCTAATCTGATTACAAGATGATGAGCACAAATCATGGGGAGGTTTCCTAAATGGCTTAGGAAACTATTTACACCTTCTATTAGTCTTCTGACTGATTTAGAAAACTGCTAAGCAGCTTGGCTGTCAATCTGCACCTTGTGGAGAGCTGCTGAGCCGCATTCCCGGGCTATGCCAGCACCCCGAGCGGTGGCACTCGAAAGACCCCGGGATCAGTGGGCCATAGGCTCCCTTGCTAGGTAATCCAGGTGCTTAGCTGCTGACGTGGAGGTTTGACTTGTAGCAGAATATTTCTGGGCGTATCAAATAGTTAAGAGAGAGGACCAATCCCCCTCGTGGGCTTTGGCCACTCCCAAGATTTAAATACTATATCTTTAGTGAGAATACTCAAAGTTCTAATATCATGTGTATACACCTATAAGAGATTCTTCTCTTCTTTGTGGATAATTCTATGATACATCCTAATGGTTGTGATTGTAACTTACATATTAGTGGTTTTGGATGCCAAGATCGTGTAACTTCTATACTAGAAGTGTAACTATAAGTCGCAAGGTGGGGTAACTTTTATAAACACTTTGTTTTTCTAAAAGTAATTAGGCCAGGTGGTTTTCAAAGTTACCACACTCTAGGAACTGGTTACACATTTTGGGACATTATGTAGGAGTACGACTTGGCACCAATTTTAATTATATCATACAATCAAAATGTATAATTTGATTTAAAGTGGTTTTTCAAAATTACTTCATGTAGAGACCAATATTACCAAAATGTATGAGACAACCAAAACTCTAGGATGTATCATAAAATTTTCAATTCATTTCTAACCCTGTTACCACATAATCACTTTACAACATTTGTAAGCCTCTTGCTAGTCTTGAAGAGCATTAGATTCAACCAACTTCTACATATCATAGCTAGTAGGAAAAAATTTTGTGATTCACACGTATGTACTGTACACTCTCTTAAACAGAAGGAAAAAAAATGTATCATTCACTTTAGTGTCAACTCTCATAGGGTGAAATAGTCAACTGCATTGTCGAATGGGACATGCATTAAGGTTGATTATACTCTTACTACAGCATACAGGGGCGGACACATGAAGGGTAAAAGAGAAGCTTAAGCCCCCCTGAATTTTTTAAAATTTGTAGATATACCTTGAATGAAAAGAGAGTTTGTAGCTAAGCCCCCTCAAAATTCCTCAAGCCCCCCACATTTTATATAGAATTTCTTAAAAAAAAAAAAAAAAAAACCCCACCAAGGTGTCTTTGGGGGTTCCCAACATCATTTATTTTCAATTCCAAAATGGGCAAGTCTATAGTGAGCATATGAGAAGGCGAATTTTAACCGTTGGATGAGCAGCTTCTCATTCATGGGAGGCTACTATTTTAGCATTCTTTTCGTTTTTTGTCTCTTTCAGTAAAGTGCGTTGGGGTTTGAACTTGATGTGTTGTACCTAGCTGTATTTCTTTTGGTTATGATTTGGGGGTACTGTGTATAGTATTGTTTGTACTGTAGTGGTAGGATTTCCCTCATTTTGATGTGACTTTTAAGTGCAGTTCAGAGTTTCTCTCATTCTCTCAAGCCTCATCTGAGAGAGTGAGACCTTCTTGTTCCTCTCTCAACACTCTCGTTCCTTTCTCTCTCTCTCTCTCTCTCTATCTCTCTCTCTCGCATTTTTGCTCATCTTAAAATTTGTTCATTCATTGTTCGTCTAAATATTTTATTGGGTGAGCATATATGGGGCTCACCATTTTTTATAAACAAAATAGTAATAAATAAAATATAAAAAGTGATGGGTCTCACATTCTCATCCAATGGAGTTTTTGGATGAGTAATAAGTGAGTGAATTTGGGATGAGTAAAAATGCTCTCCTTTCTCCCTCTTGCATTATATGAGGCAACCCAACGACGCCGACAAGGAGGTGACACGTCATTGTGGCTGCACCAGCGTGTTACTAGGTTTTGATTTTAGGTTTTTTGAGCTAGTCATATTTGTTATTTATATTCTGATTTGTGATTTGGATTTGATATTTTGTGTAAAATCGATATTGGTCGAATGAGAATTTTAGTGATTGCATTTTAGTACTATATATATACTTTTTTTTTTTTTTTTTTTGGTTTTGAAAAAAAAAAATAGGGTAAATTACAAATTACACCCTGTAATTAAGGGTTGTGACAATTTGGTCCCTATGGTTTCAATTTTGGCAATTTACACCCTATAGTTTGAAAATTGTGCAAAATCCACCCAATTACAAAATAAGCAAGAGCACAACCGGAATATCACATTATTGCTAGCCCAAAATGACCATTTGTGTCCATAGACCCAGGAGTGTAGTTCAATGGGACGAGAAGCTTATACGGGGGTTTTGGGACAACGCCCCCACTGGTTTTTTTTGGGGTAAAATAGTTTATCCCATAAATAATTACTTACAATCTTTTAAACAATCCAACACACAAAGCTTATAATAATCTGATAATATCTTACAATCTTTTAAACCACATGCTAATATCTTATATCTTTTAAACAATCTGATGCACTTAAAGGTGGAAATGCACTGCCACACAAATATCAAAGTGAAATTGATAAAAATAAATAAAAAATTAAGCTTGTAATACAAAATTTCCGTGAAAAAATTATGGGATAGATTAGTTTGTACCAAAAAAACCAAAAACACACACACACACACACACACACACAGAATTATACTATTTCTACCCCAAAAAAATAAATATATCGGGTTAGGGCGTTGCCCCCGATCCCTCGTATAAGCTTTTGCTCGCACTGAACTACACTTCTGGGTCAGTTTCTGAATATGGGGTCATTTTGGGCCGAAAATAATGTGATATTCCCATTGTGCCCTTGCTTATTTTGTAACTGGGTGAATTTTGCACAATTTTCAAACTATAGAGTGTAAATTGCTAAAATTGAAACTATAAAGATCAAACTGTCACAACCCTTAAACTACAGGCGTGTAATTTGCAATTTACCCAAAAAAAATAGGAAATTGCTATGTACACCGCTAATTTTGCTATGTACACCGCTCAACTTTACAAAAGTGAGAATTTTTAGAAGAAGCATGACTAGAATAAAAGAATTTGAGTATACATAACAAATACACGGGTGTACATAACAATTCCCAAAAAATAACTTGTAAAGTCAAACTCCCAACCTAGAATTTTTAAATCCGCCCCTGACATCATGTTCATATTAATTACTAACCCATAGGATTTAGTATAATAACCAGCATCACGTGTAGAAATAAAAAATAATAATTTAAAAAAATAACCTTGCATATTCAAATGACTGTGAGAGAATCTTCACAATTAAGCATAAGGGACCACGTTCGAACTTACCAAATTTTATAATGTGCAACACTATGCATCCACGATTATATATATACAACTAGTCGATAACCCGTGCAATGCACGGGCTGTATTGTAACTGATTGAATTCGAAAATAGTCATTATCTGAAATTTTTTTATCTGGACTTAAATAATGTACAAAGAAATCGATCATAATAAGCACGTAACATGGTATTAGTGACTCCAACATTCAATGATAATTATAAAGGTCCTAAGGATGCAACTAAAGAATGCAAGAAAAAATGACTTCATTATAACATACATCTATTCTAAAATAATAGTGTTATCAAGTCAATGCCAGTAATACAGAACAATCAAATAGCTTGAACGAGAGAGAGAGAGAGAGAGAACCAATTCAATATTTGTATAGCCAAAACAACAAAAAATCTTAAATACCTTCTACTACATTGCAGTAAATTTTTTAATTGTAAATACCAAATGGAATTCACACTGTACGACAAATTTACCTAATTTGCTATCATTGTCATCAAAGGAGTTTTGCAATATTTGGTGCCTTAAATTTATAATTTTGTAGGGTGGTATATCAAATGTAAACTGTTTCTGCTATTTTTTCACTTTAATGAAGTGTTCTTTTTCCAACAAAGTGGATTTAATTGGACTGAACCAACTCAAAACTTTTGTGAAGTGTTATTTAAAAAATTATAATCTAATCCAATCCAAATTCAAATCTTAGTTAAATTAAAGTGTTGTTTTCCACAAAAGTACATTAATGAGCATGATGCTTATTATGAAATAAAAACACTGAAAAATTTAAGGAAAAAGAAAAAGAGAAAACTCCAGTATGTGATACTACACTTGCTTCATAATGCTGTATTTACCACACAATAAGACATCTTATCTCCATTACAGCAACTAAAAATAAATAAAAAGAGATAAAAAGCCAACAAAGCTTATTCGTGTTATTTGAAAGTACCCGAAGATTACAATTTATTTGCCACTAAGTGTTCCAAAGTACTACAACTCAGCGTGGCAAGACAAATACCAAAGATCAAGACTGAGAACTAAATTGGCTCATAATAGTAATAGTTTTGATATTCAGAGGGGGTAGGTATTTTAAGATTGAGAGATTAATTGCACCATACCTTCCAGCTACCATTCCCCTTCCAAGCAATTATCTGTTTTCCGTCATCTGGCTGGGCTACTTGAAGAACATAAAATTCCACACTCAAATCTACAATTGAACATAAAATTAAAAGATAAATAAAAAGTAAACATAAATTAAAGGCTTAGTTGTTTGGATGATTGAATAACAAATTACTCCATATAAAATACAAATCAAAAGTATAAATTCTTGAGTATTGAATCAAAAATTAATTGAATATTGATTCAGTATAAAAACAAATAAAATTTCAACTTATTGAAGATCGATTCATCGATTCATTTTTTTTTTTTGTGTGTGTGTGTGTGTAAAATCAGACACCCAAACAAATGCACGCCTTCAATGGCAAACCCATGACAAATTTTTTCACACGTCAAAGGAAAAATGAGTGAGAGGGGAAAAAAAATATCGCACAACCAATCAAACAATTCAACCAAGTGGTGTTAAGGAATGAGAAAAAGCCTTGAATTTTGTAGGGAAGAGATTCTGTTGATTTACCATTTAAACTCACTAAATACATGTACATCCTAATACTGTAGAAAATATTCTTATATCTATGCTCCATATCCACATTTTTTAGTATGGTGATAGGGATTAGATGGTATCACCATTGCATTGAAAACTCTTTTGAAGAATAGACAGGTAAAACAATGCATTCTCTTGGTTACCTGAGGTTCGGCATAACCTCCTACAGGCCAACTAATTGGCCATCTTATATATTTCTGCAACACTGTATTTTCCTGCTCTGTAATGTACCTATTTTCAATTTGCATTTGAATTAACAACCTAATTAGAAAATTTGAATAATGGTAATAGAAAATCGAAAGGAGAATAAAAAAACAATAGTGTGTAGATAAAAAAGATTAACCTTTTTTTTTTTTTTTTTTTTTTTTCCTTTTGATAAATACTTTGAATAGAAAGATTAAGAACATACTGAGGTTCCTCAACAACGATATCGGGATGACTGGATATCATACCGGCATTAAACGTATTGGCTGTAGGTATAGGCTCTCCAACCGTAGTATAAGTATCACACATGACCTTTAAATATCTACATAAGAAGGTACTTTTAATGATTATTAAAAAGACAAAACAAAAAAATAATTTAATCAACCAACAGGTAAATAGATATTTCAAGAACGTGGTTGCCTCTTTTGAGTAGTCCTGAGTATTCCCTGAAGGCTGTTATGACACAAACAATTGTTATAGTCTACCTATTAATAGGATAGAGAATAGAAACACGTGATATTATAGTTCCCAACAACTCAAAAATTGATAAACAATCAAACAAACAGAATGATTACATAAAAATTGTACATATCTAAATTATGCATATTTAAAAAAAAAATAAAAAAATAAAAGACAATTACCCAGAGTTCACTTCTAAGGTCCAAATCAAATCAACCGACTCTGTTAGATAATCAACACAGCAAAGTTATTAAAAGCTACGAAAACTAAATTTTGAATTTTTTTTTTTTACTACTATAATTTCGTAAACAAAACCTATTAAACAGTCTAACAAAAAAACCTGTAGCAACCAAGAGATTGAAGTGAAGGAAAACCCATTAAACAGTCTACATATGTATATACTACCCATGGCTATACACTTCTTTAAGAGTATAAGTGTTGAAAATACATACATTAATATACTGGTGAGTCCATCTTTGCCAAAAGTGGTGCATGTTCAAGCATATTAACACCGATCTATCATCACAATCCTCATAAAAAGAGTTGATCTGACCTGACCGACATACATAGGAGAAGGTGAATCACACAACCATGGCTGATAAATATTTGGAAACAATGGATTAAGAAATTGAATAGTAGTCAGATCAATAAATAGATAAGGAACATCAACTTATTAGAAAAATAATCAAACGAAAATTAAACAACAATTAGAAAAATTAGTGAGACTGATGATAGAAATACCTGAAATTTCATGTTGATGAGCAATAAATTCAGAGAAACCATGGCAAAATAGAAAAAATGGCAATCCGAAAAAACCCTAGGAAAGGGAAAGAAGAAGATAGTGTTTTAGGGAGGGAATCAAGGCGACGGGAAAGTGAGAGGCGCAGGGAGTGGAAACGATGAGGCGCAGGGAGAGAATGATACGTTTTTGCTCTTGAGATGGAATGTTCAGATGAGGAAGGGATTTGAAGGAAAGGGATGTCCACATCAGATTTGATTCTTTACCAGGAGAAGGCCACGTAGGATACACGTGGAAGGCTATGGAAAGAGTTTTGGCCTTGACTTTTATATATATGTAATAGATTAGCTCTAAAACGTATTGGGTATGCACATTGAGTTTTTTAAGCTTAAAAAAATCACAGGTCAGTGGGGCAGCGGGACGGGGAGCGGGGCAGCCCGCGAATTTTTTAGGCTTACAATCTCAGTGCGCTATAGAGCCTGACTGTATATATAGAGACTCTATAAATACAGTTGGGCTCTAAAGCGTATATATACACAGTCGGGCTCTAAAGTGCACTGGGTATGCGCACTGGGTTTGCGCACAGGATTTTTAAGCATAAAAAAATCGTAGGTCAGTGGGGTGGCGGGATGGGACGCGGGTCAGTGGGGCTGCCCGCATATTTTTTAGGCTTAAAATCCAAGTGTGCTTTAGAGCCTGACTGTATAAAAGAGTCTCTCTCTCTGTCTCTCTCTCTCTCTCTCAACCACCTACACACCCAAAAATCAAACATATATAAGTATATGGGGAGGGGTTTATATAAGGGAGGGGAAACAACCACAACCGCACAAACTAAACTTGGAGACCAAGTTCTGCTACTCCCAATCGATTGGGGTCAGGTGCCAATCGATTGTAAGAGCCACGTCATTGATTCAGGTCGGCAGCAAAGCAATCGATTAGTACAAAAGGCAATCGATTGGGGTGAATGACAATCAATTGGTAACAATGGCAATTGATTGGACTCTCAAAAGTGGCAATCGATTAGAAAATGATCCAATCGATTGGGCACTCAAACTCACAAAAGGCTAGGGAAGTAATAAGGGTTCTACATAAATTCGAAAATACAGGGTATTACAGACACCTTTAAAGAAAACTAGGAATCTTCTATGATACTTTCTAGTACACAACCAAAACGAATTACCAAAAAATAGAGTAACTACCCCAAGGTGTGACCATCTCCTAGATCCTTATCAAGAGGTCATGTATTCAAGTATGTCCCCTTGACATTTTGGAGTAGTAGGAGCTAACTGGTGGGTCTATCACTCACACCAAAATAAAAAAATTTCTGCAAATGTATAATAGGTCCCAAATTATAATAACTTTGAAAATAAGGAAAATCTTAACATATGCCCTTAGGATACATGTTAACAAAGCTTTTAAAAGGCTTGTGCATGTAAAAATGTTTAGCAGAAATGTGCAAGTACAAGCCTTTTAAAACTTGTTAACATGTGCTCTAAGGACACACTATCTCTTATTATCTTTCCCCTTTTTAGATTTCTCCTTCCATTTGTCATAATCTTATATAAATAAGTTTAAAAGTCCAGACAACACATAAAACACAAACTTTTTCTTATTATAAGCTTTGGCCACTTTTTCTTAGATCTCCCCAGACATATTTTCATGCACAAACTTTAAAAACTCTAGTACCCCATTCCTATAAGCATCGGTCACAAAGTTGTCTGTATAATATGTTATGGATGTGTGACACATAATGCGGGTAATTTGATGAAATTTTGACAGAATGACCGCGTTAAATATCTCCCAAGTTCTCGACGGCGCATATGGTCAACGGTCAACACAAAAAGTTTCACAGCAACAAACAAATAAGTTGACACAATACCATCATCAAAAACATAAATAATCATCAAATTTCATCTCACGGATCATCATTCTGCAAAAACAAAAATCAAGAGAATTGGGCCTTGCTTGTGTGTGAATGTGAAGAACAAGAGACTAAAAATCTATGTGAAGACCCAATTCATCCAACTACGTATATACAAAGCTAATCAACAACCATTGTAATCCTCAAATAACATCTCAAATCCATTGTTAACAACTATATCAAGAGAATTGGGCCTTACTTGTGTGTGAATGTGAAGAACAAGAGACTAAAAATCCTTGTGAAGACCTAATTCATCCAACTCACTACACCATATGGACCAATTTCCAACGGACATGTTTTAAGCTTTCTAACGGATATATTCGTTAGTAATTTCTAACAGATATATCCGATAGAAATGAGGCAAATTCGTTAGTAATCACCCTTCATATAAACTTATATTTTGCTAACGGTTTGAAAAACAATACTAACGGATATATCCGTTAGAATATTTTATACCAAAATTAAATATATAATACAAAAAAGAAAAAAAAAAGAAAAATAAAAGTAAAAATTTTTATGTTGAACCGGCTCGTACAAACTTAGAGAAAGTTAGGGTAAAAATGAAATTTGCCTTATGTTAGTCTATTAGGTCACTAGATAACTCTCCTCCTTCATTGCTCTCTCCTCCTTCATTCTGTAAACACTAAACAAGTAACAAGAGAGTCAGAGACCAAGGGTCCCCAGTCGTCCAAGTCCAAGAGGACCACTTGCGAGTCGCGAACCTCAGTCGCCTGGAGTCGCCGCCTGGGGTCGCGCTACAGCATGGATCTGCCGCCGCCGCCGCTTGGAGCGCTGCTAGCTGCTGCCCCGTTTCCCTCATACACGATAGACCTGAATCTGATCTACGAGACTACAACTACAAGCCACAAGGTAATGTTTCCCTCTTTTAAGTTTTAACTTTTAAGTTTTAACTAGTTTTACATTTTAATTGAGTATTTGAGTGATTTGTTTCATAACTTTTATAGTTTTTTATATAGTTTTTAATCTAATCTAACCTACTTGTGAGCGCATCTCGTTATTGTTGAACACTTGAACTTAAAAGATAGTGACACACACCCCAGTCATGGTTTGAGACATGCACATGGCCACCGCCACCGCTGTTTGTATTTTCAGATCTGGTACTTTTTTGACACATACACACACACAGAGACACATTTTACCCTGCTGGTCTCTGTAGACACCCCATTTTGTCGGTTATCAGATTTAGGAGACCCATAGCTTGGTGGTTCGCAATGATCGTAAAAGACTCAAAAGGACTCTCGGAAGTCAGCTCTATCTCTCAGAATGCTCAGAATGACCAAAATGCCCCTGAAAGCCCGAAAACTCCCAGATTTGGTCCCAAAGTTCTGAAAGCATGCTACGTCGTAAGAAAAGTGATAAAATGAGTTTCTAAATAAAACTGGAAGAAATCGTCAGCTCCCAGAGACCCCCGGAAGTCCCGGAAGTTCCCCGAAAGTCCCCGTTGACCGGTTTGACCAAGGTTTGACCGGAGTTTGACCAAGTTTGACCGAAATTGTCCGAATTCACCGGAATCAATAGAAAAGTATTAAAATAAGTTTTAAAAGAGAATCGAGCGAAAACGTCAGCTCCTGGGAGCTCCCGGAGGTTTCCAGAACTTCCCGAGAATCCCAAGTTTGACCAGTTTGACCAAGATTTGACTTTGGAATCGGGGCACCGAAACATTTTTCAAATATTTTTCATGGATACTAGAGATCAATATCTTTCCAACGGTATATCGCACATAATTTCTGGATTTAAAACGAATTTATTATGAATCTCCAAAGGCGAAAAAGGCGATCAAATCGGCTTTTATTGCGAATACCGCAAAACTTTTCAAAGTGACCTATCCCTGAACTATTTTTTTATCTAAAGTAGACTCCATTACCTTTCCAACGGTATATCACAACCTCGATTTGGAGTTCGTATGCATTTTCTGTGAATTTCGGACAAAATAGGGCCTTTTCGCGAATACCGGAACTTCGGGGGGCCTAAACAGCATTATCCAGACGAAGGGAGGAGCACTGCCGCCGCGGCACTGGCCCACTGCCGCTGCGGCACTGGCCCAGTGCCGCCGCGGCACTCCCTCCCAGAGCAGTGTATTTTTGTAATAACTTTTGTGGCCCCATTTTGATTAATTAAAAGCCAAAACGACGTAGTTTTATGATTTCAGATGTTTGGAGCCAATGGGAGTACTTTCTAAATCCCAAAAACATCCCAAGTTGGCCTATATAAACACCCCATTACTCCTCATTTGAAGGGAGTCAAATGTGAGTTTTGGAAAAGTTTGGGAGAGAAAGTTGTAGAGATAAGGCTAGAGTAGAGAGAAAAGAAGCTTTCTTCTTTGATTTTCAAAAACAAAAGTGAGTTCTAACTTTGTTTTTTACTTCATTACTTCCACTTACTTCAACATTCAATACTCCCAACCACCATTTTAGTGAGCATTCAAGAGAGTGGAAGCTTCTTCCATGTCTAGTGTCATTACATATGAGTGATACATCAATCTACAAGTCTCATGCTTCATGAATATCATCTATTGATCATCATCTACTTGCTTGTTTATTTATTGTTTATCTCTTCTTATCTCATTTCTTTTTTATATTTTCTTTATTTATTTGCTAGTTCATCATCATCTAAGTGATGACATGAAGTTTGGGGTGAGTGAATCCTTATGGATAGTAGCTCTTGACCTCAAAAACATGTTTGATAGATGATGATTATAACCTCAATACTTCCAAGGTATTCTTGGAATGTATTGAAGTTATGTCCAAAAATAAAATAAATCTCTCAAACAATCTTGGAGGTTCTTAAATGATGAGTTTGATGTAGGTATTCTAAGTGGCTATGATCCTTATTGAGTGTTGAAAATATGTTTTCAAAACATCTATTTCAAAACCCCTCTCAATCCCTCTCATTTGGTTTCAAGAAACAAAACTTTGTTTTCTCCAAAATCTTCAAAACAATGAGTCAAAACAGTGAGTGAGTTGAGTTCAAAGATTTTTCTAGAACTCAATACTCAACATATGGGTACAAGGCCACTTAGAAAGTCTTCCTAACTCATTGGAGAACACCCATGATTTTTGGTTTGACTTGGAAGTACTTGAAAATGGTCCATTTGGGTCCCAACATTCCTTCCAAACATTCTGTTTTTGCTGTCACAGCAGCTAGGTCAACTTACGACCTCTTTTCCAGAATACCTTTCCAAAAGGGGTGGTCCTAACTTATTTGTCCCTTAAAATTCAATGTCTTAGGAAACTTTATGTATAAAATGGGCCTCTAGCTCATTCTTTTTCATTTTCTAAGATTTTCTAACATTTCAGTCGACAGTACAAACTCTATTTCTGAGTGACCTCTATTGTTTATATAATTTCTCTCAATCTGTGATAGATATTAAAGATTGGCCTTTTGGGTTGTGTTCTAGACACAATAAGGAACATATCCATAAAAAATCATGCATTTAAAACATTCCTATCCCCTCTTTTCAAATTCCAAAAGATCATGCTACTGTTCTGTCCACTATTCACAGCAAGCACATTTTAACTTTCATTCTTTGATTTGATGCTTATATGCATTCCAAATTAGTTCATATCTTAGGAAGTAGTTCATACTACATTTGTACATATCCCACATTGATTTCATCCATCCATTCATACACATTTTAGACTTCTATGTCATTCTAGGAATCCATGAACACAAAACACACTACAACCTTGGCACACTCTAGATACATACATTGCATCCATACAAAGATTTGGGGTTTTTGTAGCTCCTAATCTAAGAAGATTATAAGGAATGATCATGATCACACGTTCATGCTCCCCTCAATCTAATCGTCCTTTCTCATCCGTCCCGGGGATTGAGAAATCTTCTTTTCTCAAAGATTAACATGCATCATACTAGCTTGCTAAGCATATTTTGATTTCTTTGTTTATTTGTTTCAAGAACAATTCATGTCCCCCTTTAGATTAGGAAGTCTTGATTATTTGATATATGAATAGACGATTTTTCCTAGGTTTATTTGTGTGATCTTTCACTTTACATTGTATGATATTTGACTTAGATCTTATGAATGATATTTTATCTTTATATCTCCCATCTTCAAGTTTCTTATGTAATGTAATATACTATCATAGTATTAATTGCCGAGCCATACATAGTATGAGATGATTATTTGGATGCTAATTGAGGCCCGTCGAAAGACGGGGCGAGTTGAGGGTGTTTTAGTCGTGACAAAGGCTCCTTCCTCTCTCGTACCAAAACCCCGAGCCAAGTCCTTTGGTTATGAAGGGCCGGTGGAGTCAAAATTAGGTTTCTTGGTTCCTTAAAGACCAAGTGGCGACTCTGTATCTGTTTTCAACAGACCATTTTCTTTCTTTGATCAAAAATCAAACAAGTTTCGAAAACATAACGAAGCGGTGGAATCCCGGTATCCACAATCTGGCGACTCTGCTGGGGATTTTTATTTTAAAAACAAAATAATACAGAGGTTTGACTCATAAGAAGCATCCTTAAAATCATCTTTTTACTGTGTTTGGTTCACTGCATTGCACTCTTGCATTTCCCCCCTCCGACTGTGTCTGAAACGCGGCGCTGACATTGTTCAGGTCTTGCTGTGCCAGGGCACAAGTCACCGTTGATACTGTACCTTCCAAGGTATATCAAAAAGAGTAAAAACCTCCGTACTGTCTCCCTGACGGTATATTGGAACTCTCGTCAACAGACCCTCTTTGACTAAACCCAGCCTTTGCATATAGATTCTTGTAGAACCTTTCATAGGACTGTTCATTTATCTTTTCAGATAGGACAATGTGATATAACTGCTGTATGCCCTGACGGGATTACCTACGCGGTGTAGACGCTTATGTGGCATAGAACAGAACCTCTTTCTTATGATTTCCAAGGCAATCACTCACATGTAGTCACATTGAGTTGACCTGCCTAAGCATCATGACAAGGATGTCTGCTCCATGCTCGCAAAGATATACACCGCAAACCTTGTTTGTCGGTCTTGAGACATAGGAGTATGAAAACCTGCTAGAAAGTATGATCACTATAACCGTACTTACCAGTTTCCCCCAGAAACTCTGTCCAAATATCCCAGATATAACCACATTAACCAGTTTCTCCCAGAAACTCTGTCCAGATATCCCAGATACGCCCACATTTACCAGTTTCCCCCAGAAACTCTGTCCAAATATCCCAGATATAACCACATTAACCAGTTTCTCCCAGAAACTCTGTCCAAATATCCCAGATATAACCACATTAACCAGTTTCTCCCAGAAACTCTGTCCAGATATCCCAGATATAACCACATTAACCAGTTTCTCCCAGAAACTCTGTCCAGATATCCCAGATATAACCATATTGACCAGTTTCCCCCAGAAACTCTGTCCAGATATCCCAGATATAACCATATTGACCAGTTTCCCCCAGAAACTCTGTCCAAAATTCCCGAAGTATCTTGGAAATCCATGTTATCCCTTGGTGATCATACTAGAAAGTAAGGTTAGCACATTCTGTATGGCTAGGACCTTATTTGTTTAGCTGCTATCTGTTAGAAATAGGAGCATCATATAGAGTAGGGCTTACATCCGCATGTTTGTCCCATTTGCATGCACCGTTTCCCATCAATCTGCACGCGCTATTTCGAGTCGGTCTACATCACTATCTTTGTCTGCCTAAAGTCACCACTGTCAAAGATCTAATCTAGTCCTTTCAAAATCTGTCAGGTCAGTATAGATTCCCAAGGGCAGCAGTCAGGGTCTTATTCGTGGGTCAGGAGTTCGGATAATCGGTTAATCAGAATCAGTCCGACAGCTTACGTCAGCATGAATAGGGAAGAGTTGGAAAACAAGGTTACTGAATTGGGAGCGACCATAAGCCAGCAATCCGACAACCTGGCCCAGGTTCTGAAGTTCATGGAAGAACTGAAGCAGCGGCGGCCACAACCTCCGCCCGGGTTTCCGCCACCGGAATTTGAACTACCCCCACCTGAGAATAATGGGGAAGAAGACTGGTTTCAGGGGGTCCCACCGTCCGCATACGAGAAGAAGCTCTAAGAAAAGATGGACAAGGTTGACAAACTAGAAAGCGTACTCAGGAAAAGCAAGGGTATTGATGATTACATGTTAGATCTGGAAGGCCTCTTCGAGCCTGTCAAGCTGAAACTGCCAGAGAATTTCAAAATGCCTGCCATCGATCGCTTTGATGGAACTGGAAACCCGAAAAGCCACGTGAAGCTATGTATGAGTATCTTCCAGTCCATGGGTTGCACCCACGAGCACATTGCAATGCTATTCCCGCAAACTCTGGCAAAATCTGCACTATCATGGTTCCTAACCTTGGAAGCCTCCAAAACCCGGGCCTGGGAGGACATTGTTCGAGTCTTCGTCGATCATTACTCTTACAATCAAGAGCTGGATGTCACCATCAGGGATTTGGAAACAACCCGGCAAAGCAACAATGAATCCTTCGCTGCATTTCTGAGCAGATGGAGGAACAAGGTAGCCCAAATGACCCACCGGCCAATCGAGAAAGAACAGGTAAGGATGCTCATCCGGAATCTGCAGCCGCTCTATCATGAGAAATTATTCTACCAGTCCATCTCCACCTTTGAGGAGTTGTTTGAAGTCGGAACCCGAATCGAAGATGCTATCAGGGAGGGGAAGATCAAAAAGGAAGACCCTCTGAGTCAGCCAAGAAGGCCCAACTACTCCCGGAATCCCCCGGATGTCAATGCCCTTAGCGGCCAACCCATGGCATACCCTCCAAGACCATACCAATCCTCCAACCAGGCAAGCCCCTCCAGCCGCCCTCTCCAGAAAAAGCCCCCTCGCAATTTTGCCAAGCTAGAAATCTCTCTCTCCTCAGCCCTAGATCGCCTCCTCAAAAAAGGCCATCTCCAATTACTCCAGCCTCGAAATACCCCGCTCCCGCCTAACTGCGATATGTCCAAGCGATGTACTTACCACCAAGCCCCCGGCCATAACACTGATGATTGCATACGCCTCCGCCACGACATCCAAGACCTCATCGACCAGAATATCATCGAGCCACCACCAAAGTAGCCTCATATCACCCAAAATCCCCTACCAAACCACCAAAATGTCAACCTCATTGAGTCCATCCGCGTACCCTTCAACCCTGCTACTTATATCACCCCCCTAGGACAACCCTTGCCTTGCATTGACATCCCGGATTCTGAGGGAATTCATCTGATCGGAGGGGAGAATGACGAGTGGCAGCAACAGCTTGACGACGAGCAAGACTTGTTCTTCCTGGAAGAGCATGACCTAGGGGCGGTAGACCTCAAATGGTATGATCCTAACAACGAGAGTGATGCTTCCATCTGGAACGAGCCGGAAAAGCCATTTGTGGGAACGGATTGTGATTGGTTTAAGAAGGATGGGACTGTAGAAGGACCTATTCCTGCCGAGATTGATCACCTAACCAGGTCAGGCCGTCATTATCAGCCTCCACAGCCTGCCACCGAAGCCATCGAGAAAGGTCCAGTTAAAGACAAGGGGAAGGGTAAGATGGATGAGGTCATCGAAGAAGACAATGAGCTGATCAAGCAGCTAAAGAAAACCCAAGCACATCTCTCGATGTGGGACATCATGGTAACATCCTATAAGCACAGGCAAGCCGTGTTGAATGCCTTGGCTGGGATTGAAGTCCCCATCGACGCCGCGCCGGAGGACATGGTAGCTTTCTTGGGTGCGCTTACCCCCGACCCCATCATTACATTCTCCGATGAGGACCTGCCGCCAGAGGGATCCGCGCATAACAAGGCATTATACATTACCGTGGGATGTAAGGAACAACAGGTGCCGTTTTGTCTAGTCGACACAGGCTCGGCCTTAAATGTCTGTGCCCTGAGGACTGCCACCGCCTTGGGGGTCAATGTACTTGACATCACGCCATCTGTGCAATCTGTGAGAGCCTATGACAACACTAGAAGAAATGTGATGGGAACTGTTTCTCTCTAAATCCGGGTAGGATCTTTGGTGAGCACTGAGATCTTTCAAGTCATGGACATACCTGCCTCGTTCAATCTGCTGATTGGAAGGCCCTGGCTTCATGCCAACAAACCTGTATCGTCCATTGTGCATCAAATGATCAAGTACATTCATGAGAAGGAGGTAAAGATCATCCTCGGTAATAGTTGGGGTAATGAAGCTTTCCCAAATTACGCTCCCATTTTTGAAGTCCAAATACCTGAGCTAGAAGAAGGAGAAATCGGAGGATTCTTCATGGAAGAAGTTCATATGATCAAGGATGAAGACCGATTCCCTGAGGTCCACTCCGCAGTCGTCAACATTGTCCGCAAGATGAACTACTTCCCCGGAATGGGGTTGGGTCGACGCCAGCAAGGAATTCGGGAATTCCCGCAGATCAAAGGGCAACAAGGCACTTTCGGGTTGGGGTACAAGCCCACTGATGAAGACACCGAGCTACAGAGGCCATGGAAGAAAAGGGTGAAGGGTCTCCCACCATACCGCAAGACTTTGAATGGACAATTCGTCAAAGAAGGGGATGATTTCCCTTACTTCGGGTTCCCTGAACCCTGGATCCATCGAACCACTGGAAGAAGGCACCCCGGGCTTGAAATCTTCACTGACTGCGAGAGGCCCCCATATCAAGACCCGTTCTACCCCGAAGAAGTTGAGAAGACCCCAGAGGAAGACTGGTTGGAATACCTGGACACCGAAGCAATCGAGAAAATGTGGGAGGAATCCGCTGAGAAGGAGGAAGAAAAGAAGGCCAAGAGCCAAGATGATCAGATCAAGCCAACTGAGGAGGGTCTGAGCAACCAGGCTGTAGAGTCATCTGTCTGTGTCTCCCAATCCCCTATTCCCCCAAAGTCTGTACTACCAATTATCGAGTCTGTACTGGAGTCGGCTGCTGTAAGCCCACCACTATCCAATGTAATCACTTCACCTGTCATGAATGAAATGAAAGACGATTCTGCTTACTCCTCTGTGTCTAACACTTGTGAATGCACAGATCCCTCCGAGGATCTCCCGATCGAACTAAAGCAACTAATTGAAAAACCACATGCTTATGAAATAATCGAAGATACTCTATCAGTTAACCTAGGTGAAATAGATAATCCACAGATTGTGCAAATTGGCTCAACCCTTAATAAAGAAGAAAAAGAAAAATTAACCCTCTTGCTAAAAGAGTTCAAAGATGTTTTTGCTTGGTCTTACGAAGACATGCCTGGGGTCGATCCCGACATCGTCCAACACCATATTCCTCTCCTCCCTAATTCTAAACCTGTCAAGCAGAAACTGAGGCGCATGAGACCGGAATGGGCACTCAAGGTTAAAGAAGAGGTGGAGAAGCAGTTCAAGGCAGGGTTCATCATTGTCACCGAATACCCGAAATGAGTTGCCAATATCGTGCCAGTCCCGAGGAAGGATGGAAAAGTTCGTGTGTGCGTCGACTTTCGTGATCTGAACAAGGCCAGTCCCAAGGATGACTTCCCGCTTCCCCACATTGACGTCTTGGTAGATAACACCACAGGACATGAGCTACTGTCTTTCATGGATGGTTTCTCAGGATACAATCAGATTCTAATGGCGCCAGAAGATCGGGAAAAGACGACATTCACCACCCCTTGGGGAACCTATTGTTATAGAGTAATGCCCTTTGGACTCAAGAACGCAGGGGCGACTTACCAAAGAGCTGCCACCACTCTGCTGCATGATATGATTCACAAGGAGGTAGAAGTATACGTAGACGACATGATTGTGAAATCCAAGGATAGAGAAGGGCACCTGGTAGCGCTGGAAAAGTTCTTCGAAAGGTTGTGCAAATACAAGATGAGGCTGAATCCAAAGAAATGCACTTTCGGCGTAACCTCCGGTAAACTCCTGGGTTTTCTCATCACACAAAGGGGAATAGAGGTGGACCCCTCTAAGATCAAGGCAATCCTCGAAATGACGCCACCACGGAATGAAAAAGAAGTAAGGGGGTTCCTCGGAAGAATCCAATTCATCAGCCGCTTCATTTCCAAGCTCACAGCTACATGCGATCCTCTGTTCCGATTGTTGAGAAAAGGGAAGAAGTTCCAATGGGATGACCAATGCCAAGCCGCTTTCGACAAAATAAAGCCTACCTTCAAAATCCGCCTGTCCTTTCACCACCAATGCCTCATAAGCCCTTATTCCTTTACCTATTCGTCTCTGAAAATGCCATGGGTTGCATGCTAGCCCAAGAAGGAGAAGAAAGCCACTCCGAAAAAGCCATATATTACCTCAGCAAAAGGATGACTGGGTATGAGCTCAACTATTCTACCCTCGAAAAAACATGTTGGGCCTTGGTTTGGTGCACTCGCCGACTAAGGCACTACATGCTGGCCTTTCCGGTTGTGCTCATATCCCGCATGGATCCTCTAAAATACCTTCTCGAAAAACCCGCCCTGACCGGTCGTATATCCCGTTGGTTACTTCTATTATCCGAATTCGATATCAAGTATGTTACGAGCAAGTCGGTAAAAGGGAGAACCGTAGCTGAGCATCTCGCAGAACACGCCGTTGACTCCGAAGAAAGTGGGGACTTTCCGTTTCCGGACGAGAGCATCATGGAAATCAAGGAAGAACAGTGGAAGTTGTACTTCGATGGAGCAGCCAACATGAAGGGATACGGAGTAGGGATGATCCTAGTATCGCCGAGTGGGGACCACACTCCGTTAGCAGTCAAGCTCAATTATAACTCCACCAACAACACTGCTGAGTACGAAGCATGCATTCTGGGAATGGAAGCAGCCTTAGAGCTGAAAGTTTGGAGGTTGGATGTCTTCGGGGATTCAAACCTCATCATATCACAAGCCAGAGGAGAATGGAAAGTAAAAGAAGAAAGGTTGAAGCCCTATCATGATCGTCTCGACCAACTCAAGAGGCAGTTCGAAAATATCACATTCCTCTACTTGCCCAGGGAAGAGAACCAGCTGGCAGATTCCTTGGCCACTCTAGCTTCGATGATCAAAATTCCTGTGGGAGTCAGGATGATGCCCTTGGTAATTGAGCAGAGGTACGAGCCTTCATTCAACATAATCGCCACGGTCGAAGAAGAAGAGAATGAAGCACCATGGTATCAGGATGTCTGGGATTTCATAGAAAAAGGGACATACCCCCAAGAATCTACGGAGAAAGACAAAAGGGCAATTCGAAGATTCGCAGCGCAATTCATCATTTGCGGCGGGAAACTGCTGAAGAAAGGATACAACGGTCACAACCTGACTTGCTTGTTCGGAAAGAGCTCCAGAAGAATGATGGAAGAAATACACGAAGGGGTATGCGGCCCGCACATGAACGGCCACATGCTGGCCAAGAAAATCGTGAGACAAGGGTACTACTGGACAACATTGGAAAAAGATTGTTGCGAATACGTGAGAAAGTGTCACAAGTGCCAGATTCATGCAAATATGATGCATGTACCACCATCTCTTCTATACAGCATGACCTCGCCTTGGCCATTCTCCACCTGGGGAATCGATATTATTGGTGAAATCATTCCAAAGGCCTCAAATGGAAATCGGTACATCCTGGTGGCCATAGACTACTTCACAAAATGGGTAGAAGCTGCATCCTACACCAAGTTGGGGGCCAAGGAAGTGGCCAAATTCATCAAGAGAAATCTCATCTGCCGTTATGGAGTTCCCCATGAGATTATTTCGGACAACGGAAGTCATTTCAAGGCAGAAGTTAGGGATCTGTTCGAGGAATACAAAATCACCTATCACAAGTCGTCGCCATACCGACCACAGACCAATGGGGCAGTCGAAGCTGCGAATAAGAATGTCAAGGCCATACTGCAAAAATCAGCTGATACCTACAAAGACTGGCATGAAAAGCTACCATTTGCACTTTGGGGATACAGAACATCGATAAGGACGTCCACAGGAGCGACTCCTTACTCACTAGTGTATGGGATGGAAGCGGTACTTCCGGTGGAGATAGAATTACCATCCCTACGCGTGATGGCAGAGTGTGAAATTTCGGAATCAGATTGGTTGAGAGAAAGGTATGAAGAATTGGCCCTCATAGATGAAAAGCGTCTAGCGGCGGTCGACCATGTCCGAATCTATCAGAATAGGATAGCCCGTGCTTTCAACAAAAGGGTTCGTCCAAGGAAGATTGTCAAGGGCGACCTTGTCCTTAAGGAGTTGCGAGCTCCGATCTTTGATCCCCGTGGGAAGTTTAAACCTAAATGGGTCGGCCCTTATATCGTCAAGGCTGTTCTTTCCGGAGGAGCAACTTATCTCATGGACCTCGATGGTGTCGAATTCAAAGAACCAATCAACATGGATCGTCTCAAAAAGTACTATGCTTGACTGTCCAATAACCATTCCTTTCAAGCCTTGCCTTGAACTACGCTCGACCTGATTCCCGCTCGGGGATACGTAGGCAACCACATCGGTTCGGTCGCTCCACCAACAAAAATAACCTTTCCTTTCAAAACCTTGGCCCGAACTACGTTGGACCTGATCCCCGCTCGGGGGTACGTAGGCAGACTTTCAAAAAGAAAAAGAAGGATGGCTCGCTAGGTTGAAAATCAGAAAGGACGCCTAGGCAAAATTAGAGCTAAATCCAAAGTGAGCAATAACAAAAGAGAGAAAATAGCTCGCTAGGTCACCCCCTTGGTGCCTAGGCAAAAATTATGAGCACGTGAGAGAAATAAAGTCGCGGTCCTTACCATAACCCAAAAACCACCCTCCACACTAGGGGCAAACTTTGGCCGCTCGCCTCGTTTGCCTGAACCTCTTCTAAACTAGGGGAAAACGTCGGTCATCTACCTCGTTTGCCTCACAACCATACATATCCCAAACTAGGGGCAAACTTCGGCCACCCGCCTCGTTTGCCTCTGATAACCCCGGCATGCCCAAGCAAGTACCAAAAGCAACAACTAATTGAAATCTCGGTTACAAAATGTTTTTAGAAAGCTAAAATGCATAAAATGAGATTCCCAAAGTAACCAAGGTTCGCCGATAAACAAACTTTGAATATTACATAGGCAGGAATAATCAAAGAAATAAAAGTCTTTCAAAAAGCAACCACATATTCAAAGACACTTGGAGGAGTGAGCAGAATCAGTCAGGACTAGTTTTGTCTTAGTGTCTTTTATTTCTTCAAAGGTCTTTAGAAGTAGGCCTTTACTCAGTCAGTCCAACCATCAATAAAAGCAGCAATAGTGGTAGCTCTGATCCTGGAAGCAAAGACCCTCTCAGTAAACCCCCGGGGAACCTCCTGAACCTGTCCATACTGTCGGGCCAAACGGCGAGGATGATAGAAAGAAGTCTCTCTCAGACCCATCAACCACACTCTCTGGTGACCCCTGAGGCTCGTGGTGATAGCATAGAGGCCCCAACGCCTCACGATCCAGCAAATGTCAGCCTCAGATAAGGCGCTCATCATGCCCACCCAATCGGTAAAGGTATAGTGAGAATGAAGCACGGCTCGACGAAAGTAAACTGGTGGTATACGGCCCGTCCACAGCTGAAGGCGCTCGTAAAGCCAAGCCTGTAACACCAAAGGCGCCCCAGAAAGAAGAGGAGTCCCTTGGTTGAAGGCATTATCCAAACCATTCAAAGTTTCAGCTAGAACCATGGCCATGGGATTCCTGCTAAGTTTTAGCCCGAGGCACACATGCACTAAATCAACGGAAGTACTCGAGAATAGGAAGTGTGAAGTCATGCACAGTATCAAAGCGGCCCCACTAGAAGCATCATACACGCTGGGATTCCCAGGACTGGCGTACCGGGCAATAATAGAAGCAATGTTGAGAACCTCACCTTGAATCAGCCGGCGGGAAATAGTGATAGAGCAATTCAGATATTCAGCCAAGCCTCGCGTAGGACTGAGGGTATCAACAGAAGGGAGGATCAAGTCGGAGTCAGAATCAAAGCCAAGGATAGCACAGAACTCCTCAAACATGGGGCATATCTCCAGGCCATTGAAGTTGAAAACATGGTTCACCGGGTCCCAGTAACCAATGGCAGCACGCAAGAACTCAGTATTTAAGGTCACCTGGCAAAGAGAAAACAGCTCGGTCAAGCCGTAGCTAAAGAGGTTGATCCGCTCCACGCCATCCGTAATGTTCAGCCAAGCTGTGAGTTGAGCGGGATCATACAAAGCCATATTTTCTGTCGCGGCTCTAGCAAAATTCAAAATTTCGGCAGCACCTCCCCGTTTCACGGACTATCCCACCTGCAAGGCAAAAGCACTCACTATCACAAAACTGCCCATCGCAGTAACATCCAGCAATCACAGTGCGCATATATCAACAAGCACACAACTGCGCCTCTAAACCGGAAGATATCCGGCCTAGGAGGCAAAACATCATAATACTCTGTCAAAAGGTCACAAATTGTGCTACACATCGTCCTACACTGTCCAAATAATCATATCCCCAGTACAACCCAATCGAAAATAGAAAAAGAAAATAAAATAATAATTCCCGCTTGGGAAGCCTCAGTCCTCCTCTTCTTCGTCCTCCGTCGGACCGCCCGGAGTGTACGTTGGCGACGGCCTCCTCCTACCACCTCTACATCTTGGACCAGTCCTCGATGAGCCAGCCCCGCCTCCACGGTACTGCACACACAAATAAAAATGAGGGCAATCAGTAAGGGAACAACAAAAAAGTACAAAAATAGAGTCGAGTCAGAGACTTACCAAGGACGCCATCTGATTGGCGGCAAATTGCCGCATACCATCCATCTGTCAAAGAAAAAAATCCAGGGTTACAACCTTATAACTTTAAGAAAGTGCAAAATTAGAGACATACCCGGTGGTCTCGTGTAAGGACCAAGGACCGTAGGCTAGCCGCCAAGGCGTGACCCTCCTCAGCGTAACTCCAAGGAACATTGAGGATGCCCGCTAGCTGAGTAGGGTACCCACATGTGACTCGTGGCACCTCCATCACTTGGGGAGTGCCATCAGCGCCTAGAACATTGACGTTCCAATCCCAAGGGGGGATAGGGTCGGGGGCCTGAGGAGCCTGCCTCCTGTACATCTCGCGAAGCTGAGGGCACAGAATAAGTTAGGAAAAGATAAATCAAAAACATGGACAATGAATATAAACAAAAAAAAATGCAAAAAGGGAACTCACCTCCAGGAGTGGGAAGTTAGGCATCAAGAAGCGGCCGCGGTAAGCCTCGTAACCGGTCTCGGAGAGGAAATGATCCCAAACATCGGTGCCGGCTAAGGCCACCAGCAGAACATCACCAGAGAGGTCACTAGCATCCATCACGGGAGGATTATGAGGAACGCGATACCTGGTACCACCAACCACCTGCCGAGAGACCCGCTCCCCAAGGAATCACTGCCTGCACTCGGTACTCTCCAGCAGAAGGCGGCAAGAGGTAAGAGATTTAACCGCTTGTATCTCCTCTGGGGCGGCATAAGCGACGCCCTCCCAAGGCGTCCAATCAACACTAGAGGCCGTCAGCTCAGTTAAGAAGTTTCTGAGCAAAACAATCTGGTGGGCCTCGCTCTTCACCCCAACAACGTCCCTCCGCCATCTCAAACCTCGTGGGAATAAAGGCACAGGAGCCATGCCATCCTCATCCTCGCCTGATTCATCCACCGGGAAAGGAGCCAACATCTTCAAGTATTCGAAACTCCAAAGCTGCACAGACAAAGGAGAAATCAGAACAAATATGGAAATCAAAAAGATGGAAAAATAAAAGAGGAAACAGTGCGTACCTCCCAAGCTCGCCAGAATCCCCCAGTAGATTTAACATCGCCCCGAGAGACCTCTCCCATATGCTTGTAGAGATGGGCCAGGGCAGCACCGCCCCAGTTGTAGGAGGAGATCTCGTCAATGGTCGCCAGGCAAGAAAGGAGCCTCAAGCTCACCCGGTCGTTCCTTGTCGCAAAGATTGAACACCCGAGGACATACAGAAGATAAACCCTCAAAAGCTGGGAATTGTTCAGATTGTGATTACCTCTGCCATAGGCCCGGTAAAGCCAGCCGCAGGGGAACCAATGTCTCTCCAGGTTAGGGGGAACAGCCCCAATCAACATCTCCACCGCCTCTGGGTCGAGCTCATAAAAGTAATCCAGAATTAGGCGCTTCCCGCCAACCCTCAAGCCCGTGACCATGGAGAAATCAAAAGGCGTCATAGTCATCTCTCCGAATGGCAGGTGGAAAGTGTTGGTAGTGTCCCACCACCTCTCGGCCAGTGCATAGAAGTGAGCCAAATCATTGCTACTTTTCGAAACCAAGCGGACAAAACCTCCGAACCCGGCATCATCAACCATCCTCTTAACGGTGGGCGAAAGCTGGGTATACCATAAGAAAGCATGGGCAAGGCTACCATGGCCTTTCAATGCCACTTCCGGCACCTGCACACAACAAAGACGACAAAAGACGCACAAAATCACTATTCATGACCCGAGAACCGAATTCACAAAATCCACATTCGAGCACAAATCGAACTTCTAACGATCTCTAGGTGCACGCTACGGCTCACAAAACTAGCATAATACATGAAAGCAGTCCTAAAAGGTCGAAAGTTTCACATACCAAGCTCGCTAGAGCCGCGGCCGAAAGATGGCATTGAGGGTCTTGTAAAATCAAGTCCGGAGCTTGCACCTCGGCCTTCATCCGTCCCTTGGCCTTCTTAGACGGTCTCCTTGAGCTCGAAGCCATAGATCTACAAGAAAAATGGAAGTCACATTTAAACTTTCTTCTTGAAAATTTGGACAAACCAAAACACCAATCAAAAATCCAACTACGGGGAAAGATTACTCACCTGAGCGCGCACAAGCTGCGTTTTGATGAATTTTGGCTCCAAAAACACCCCGAAATGGCCAAGAATGAGCTTCAAAAGCTCAAAAACCCGAGATATAGGAAGATGAAGTCCGGTCACCCAATGCCGCCGCGGCACTGGCCAACTGCCGCCGCGGCAGTGGCCCAGTGCCGCCGCGGCACTGCTCCTTGTGGGCCCCGCTTCGCTCCGTTTTGCTCCGTTTCGCCCCGTTCTGGCCCGTGTTGGCCTTTTTCAACCCATTTTTGGCCCCGATCAGCCCCGGTGGCCCATTCCAGTCGAGATTTATGAGGTTTTACCCCAAGCAGACTAAAAGTTGTCAGAATTACCTCCAGCAGGCAAAAACTGGGAAAAATCGGCTCCCGAAGACCCGAATCGGTCATTTCAGGACAACCGTCGCGAATTTTGATCAACCGTGAGAGGTTCAGAGATGGATCCTGGTTCCCGATCAAGAAAAGAGATTCCCCGAGAACCCTGCATCATCCCCCGAGGACAAAAGTAGAAAGATACCAGCTCCCGGAGACCCCGACAGGCTCTCTTGGATTGAGCACCGAAAGAGATTCCCCGAGAACCCTGCATCATCCCCCGAGGACAGAAGCAGAAAGATACCAGCTCCCGGAGACCCCGACAGGTTCTCTTGGATTGAGCACCGAAAGAGATTCTCCGAGAACCCTGCATCATCCCCCGAGGACAAAAGCAGAAAGATACCAGCTCCCGGAGACCCCGACAGGCTCTCTTGGATTGAGCACCGAAAGAGATTCCCCGAGAACCCTGCATCATCCTCCGAGGACAGAAGCAGAAAGATACCAGCTCCCGGAGACCCCGACAGGTTCTCTTGGATTGAGCACCGAAAGAGATTCCCCGAGAACCCTGCATCATCCCCCGAGGACAAAAGCAGAAAGATACCAGCTCCCGGAGACCCCGACAGGCTCTCTTGGATTGAGCACCGAAAGAGATTCCCCGAGAACCCTGCATCATCCCCCGAGGACAGAAGCAGAAAGATACCAGCTCTCGGAGACCCCGACAGGCTCTCTTGGATTGAGCACCGAAAGAGATTCCCCGAGAACCCTGCATTATCCCCCGAGAACAGAAGCAGAAAGATACCAGCTCCCGGAGACCCCGACAGGCCCGTAAGATTTGATCAAAAGGAGCAGTTGAAGAGAGATCCTAGAAAGTATCGCTTCATCCCCAGCAGATTCAGATTAATCCTCAGCGGATTTATACACCGTCAGTTCAATCACAGTAGTCCATTGTCGACTCGTCATCTCGATGCAAACATCGTCGGTCCATTAATCATCATCGCTCTCATTACACCATGGGGCTTCCATGTTCATCATGTGACATCTCAGGATTTCACGATCGTCCCGTGACTTCTGTGTCAGTCTCTTAATTTCCAGGGCCCCTGTGTCCGTCGGTTATTTGCCAAAAGACGTCTTCGTAAATAGTCCTCTGAGACCCCACACCCAATTACGTTTGTTTATGAAGCACACTTCCAGAAGTTTTCCCCTAAACCCGGAGTCTTCTAGACTTCAATGCCCTTATCTGAGTCACCCACCACGTCACAATCGCAAACACTAGCACAACACCAGCCCACTCGAAGTGGCACACCCCATGGCACCTGCTCATTCTAGGATCAGAAAGCTAGGCATGATAGGACTCATGTATGAGATCATATCACATCCACACATTGCATATCATCCTCATATAGCATAGCATCCGCCTGATTGTTGTGTATGTGCATATGTGATTTATCCCTTTGTGCCCTGAACTACGTCCTGATCTGATTCCCCTTGGGATACGTAGGCAGCTCACGCGGAGCATGACCAGCATCATCCTTTCATCTTTTGCAACGCTGTTTGTCCTAAATCTATAGCCTCCAAAAAGTCCTGTCTCTTCAAAACTTTGGCACTCGCTTGCGACATGCGTTGCCTCGCAAGTTCATGCCAAAGAGGGGCAAACTGTAGACACCCCATTTTGTCGGCTATCAGATTTAGGAGACCCATAGCTTGGTGGTTCGCAATGATCGTAAAAGACTCAAAAGGACTCTCGGAAGTCAGCTCTATCTCTCAGAATGCTCAGAATGACCAAAATGCCCCTGAAAGCCCGAAAACTCCCAGATTTGGTCCCAAAGTTCTAAAAGCATGCTACGTCGTAAGAAAAGTGATAAAATGAGTTTCTAAATAAAACCGGAAGAAATCGTCAGCTCCCAGAGACCCCCGGAAGTCCCGGAAGTTCCCCGAAAGTTCCCGTTGACCGGTTTGACCAAGGTTTGACCGAAGTTTGACCAAGTTTGACCGAAATTGTCCAAATTCACCGGAATCATTAGAAAAGTATTAAAATAAGTTTTAAAAGAGAATCGAGCGAAAACGTCAGCTCCTGGGAGCTCCCGGAGGTTTCCAGAACTTCCCGAGAATCCCAAGTTTGACCAGTTTAACCAAGATTTGACTTTGGAATCGGGGCACCGAAACAATTTTCAAATATTTTTCATGGATACTAGAGGTCAATAGCTTTCCAACGGTATATCGCACATAATTTCTGGATTTAAAACGAATTTATTATGAATTTCCAAAGGCGAAAAAGGCGATCAAATCGGCTTTTATCGCGAATATCGCAAAACTTTTCAAAGTGACCTATCCCCGAACTATTTTTTATGTAAAGTAGACTCCATTACCTTTCCAACGGTATATCACAAGCCTCGATTTGGAGTTCGTATGCATTTTCTGTGAATTTCGGACAAAATAGGGCTTTTTCGCGAATACCGGAACTTCGGGGGGCCTAAACAGCATTATCCAGACGAAGGGAGGAGCACTGCCGCCGCGGCACTCCCCCCCAGAGCAGTGTATTTTTGTAATAACTTTTGTGGCCCCATTTTGATTAATTAAAAGCCAAAACGACGTAGTTTTATGATTTCAGATGTTTGGAGCCAATGGGAGTACTTTCTAAATCCCAAAAACACCCCAAGTTGGCCTATATAAGCACCCCATTACTCCTCATTTGAAGGGAGTCAAATGTGAGTTTTGGAAAAGTTTGGGAGAGAAAGTTGTAGAGATAAGGCTAGAGTAGAGAGAAAAGAAGCTTTCTTCTTTGATTTTCAAAAACAAAAGTGAGTTCTAACTTTGTTTTTTACTTCATTACTTCCACTTACTTCAACATTCAATACTCCCAACCACCATTTTAGTGAGCATTCAAGAGAGTGGAAGCTTCTTCCATGTCTAGTGTCATTACATATGAGTGATACACCAATCTACAAGTCTCATGCTTCATGAATATCATCTATTGATCATCATCTACTTGCTTGTTTATTATTGTTTATCTCTTCTTATCTCATTTCTTTATTATATTTTCTTTATTTATTTGCTAGTTCATCATCATCTAAGTGATGACATGAAGTTTGGGGTGAGTGAATCCTTATGGATAGTAGCTCTTGACCTCAAAAACATGTTTGATAGATGATGATTATAACCTCAATACTTCCAAGGTATTCTTGGAATGTATTGAAGTTATGTCCAAAAATAAAATAAATCTCTCCAACAATCTTGGAGGTTCTTAAATGATGAGTTTGATGTAGGTATTCTAAGTGGCTATGATCCTTATTGAGTGTTGAAAATATGTTTTCAAAACATCTATTTCAAAACCCCTCTCAATCCCTCTCATTTGGTTTTAAGAAACAAAACTTTGTTTTCTCCAAAATCTTCAAAACAATGAGTCAAAACAGTGAGTGAGTTGAGTTCAAAGATTTTTCTAGAACTCAATACTCAACATATGGGTACAAGGCCACTTAGAAAGTCTTCCTAACTCATTGGAGAACACCCATGATTTTTGGTTTGACTTGGAAGTACTTGGAAATGGTCCATTTGGGTCCCAACATTCCTTCCAAACATTCTATTTTTGCTGTCACAGCAGCTAGGTCAACTTACGACCTCTTTTCCAGAATACCTTTCCAAAAGGGGTGGTCCTAACTTATTTGTCCCTTAAAATTCAATGTCTTAGGAAACTTTATGTATAAAATGGGCCTCTAGCTCATTCTTTTTCATTTTCTAAGATTTTCTAACATTTCAGTCGACAGTACAAACTCTATTTCTGAGTGACCTCTATTGTTTATATAATTTCTCTCAATCTGTGATAGATATTAAAGATTGGCCTTTTGGGTTGTGTTCTAGACACAATAAGGAACATATCCATAAAAAATCATGCATTTAAAACATTCCTATCCCCTCTTTTCAAATTCCAAAAGATCATGCTACTGTTCTGTCCACTATTCACAGCAAGCACATTTTAACTTTCATTCTTTGATTTGATGCTTATATGCATTCCAAATTAGTTCATATCTTAGGAAGTAGTTCATCCTACATTTGTACATATCCCACATTGATTTCATCCATCCATTCATACACATTTTAGACTTCTATGTCATTCTAGGAATCCATGAACACAAAACACACTACAACCTTGGCACACTCTAGATACATACATTGCATCCATGCAAAGATTTGGGGTTTTTGTAGCTCCTAATCTAAGAAGATTATAAGGAATGATCATGATCACACGTTCATGCTCCCCTCAATCTAATCGTCCTTTCTCATCCGTCCCGGGGATTGAGAAATCTTCTTTTCTCAAAGATTAACATGCATCATACTAGCTTGCTAAGCATATTTTGATTTCTTTGTTTATTTGTTTCAAGAACAATTCATGTCCCCCTTTAGATTAGGAAGTCTTGATTATTTGATATATGAATAGACGATTTTTCCTAGGTTTATTTGTGTGATCTTTCACTTTACATTGTATGATATTTGACTTAGATCTTATGAATGATATTTTATCTTTATATCTCCCATCTTCAAGTTTCTTATGTAATGTAATATACTATCATAGTATTAATTGCCGAGCCATACATAGTATGAGATGATTATTTGGATGCTAATTGAGGCCCGTCGAAGGACGGGGCGAGTTGAGGGTGTTTTAGTCGTGACAAAGGCTCCTTCCTCTCTCGTACCAAAACCCCGAGCCAAGTCCTTTGGTTATGAAGGGCCGGTGCCCTTTATCCATTTGGGTGAGTCAAAATTAGGTTTCTTGGTTCCTTAAAGACCAAGTGGCGACTCTGTATCTGTTTTCAACAGACCATTTTCTTTCTTTGATCAAAAATCAAACAAGTTTCGAAAACATAACGAAGCGGTGGAATCCCGGTATCCACAGTCTCCAAAATTCAATTGGCAACTACAAGCCTGTCTTCATTTACATAGATTATTAGATTCTATCATGAACCAGTTCAAGTCCATTACTAGTTTGTAAAAAATTGTTCTTGAACTGTACAAGAACTACATCTCAAGTGATATCGATCTAGCAGTTTTCAAAGCTCTAATCCTTTCTATCCCTTGATTTTTCTATTGGAACATCTCAAATGCAAGCCTAGTACTATATTTGTTCAATTTGATTTTCATTTTAACTTAGTAGATAATTTAGAATTTAGAATCCCATCCCTCCATCTCTGTTCAGCAGTAGAAGCAGGAATAGGGTAAATCTCAAAATTGAATTTAATTTGAGCCTTTTCTTTCCGTTTGTGGGTCTTGATTTCCCTTAAGTAGGAAATTGTAGAAAATCAGATCATAGCCTCATTTGGTGAATGTTATTTGGGCGAATTGAAGTAGATAGGCAATAGGCACCGTATTGGAATTTCAACAAATTCACTGTTGTCCAATTTCAACAGCATGTTAGGATTGTAGACATTAAAATTTTGGTAATTATTTAATTACCAATTGATTAATTAATAATTAATTCATTTTAATTATTACAATTAGTCAAAATCAAGAAGTCAAATTTATTTCAAATGTGGGCCCTACAAGATACAAGTGGACCAATTTATTTGTGACATGTGTCATATACACCACATAAAACCATATAAATAATGGTCTCTAAAGTGGTGACATGTGTCAAAATCTCAAGGGAGGACTTGAAATCAACGGTTAGGATGTATTGACTCTCAAATTAAAACTCTACACCTTAAGCCTATAAATAGAGGTCTCTACCCAGGTAGAAGGGACCTTTACCCTTTCAACAAGCTGAGATTTTTCCATAAGAATTGAGAGCTCTCTCTTACATTCAAATCACCCAAGCCTTTCTGAAGAACAAACATACAGTTTGTTGTTCTTCGGATTCAAGTCAAGTCTGTTTAATCCTTTCTTCAAGAAGTTGAAGGAAGATTAAGCGTTCGTTTGTTCGAGATCAAGCCCCGGCCCTCGTTCAAGCTTTCCTACAAGCACTTCATCCAGCGTGAAGATTTGAAGGACAAATCTACGGTTCAAGAACAAGCTCCAGAAGCCCTTGAATCTTGAACAATCAAGGAGATCGAATCAAAGGAATTTTCTTTTCATTGTAAAAGAATTATACAGAGATTGTACTCATATTTTCTGAAATCAATAAAATCATATTTGTTCCTCAATTTTCTCGTTATTTCTATACTTGAAATTTGTTGCGTACAAATTTCTGGCACGCCCGGTGGGACCTCTCTGCCTTTCATCTCTTTCTCCTACATCAAAGTATCAAAATCCTACTCTAGCAACATTCAATGGCATCTAAGAAGGTTCAACTTCCCAAAGATACCAAGAATAGTGGCAAGAACGTTGTTACTGCAAGTAGCAATAGTAACTCCTCTGCGAAGAGCACCGATAGCGTCTCCTCAGGGCCATTCACTCGTAGCAAAACAAAAGTTGCTACCTCTGCTGGTGGTCAAGTCACTTCGGTGAAATTAGCACAAGTGAAGGCCCGCGCGGTTGTCAACACTGATCCTATAGGGACAAAAACGGATGACATGTTGCAACCCAAGAAACTTCCAGTTGTTACAAAGGATGATACCGCGAAGAACTTGTCAGCATGTTCATCTCGCTCGGTCTCAGATGCTGAATCAGACTCAGATTCGACCTCAGGGTCATCTCCAAGTAGCCTGAAAAAGTTTACTTCCCCAAAGCGCACAAACTCTAATACGTCTTCCTACACAATGGAGATGCCGGTCATGATGACCAATACAACTTCAATCGAAGAGCAACTAGCTACAATGGCTCGTGCAATTGAACAACTTACGAGGACTGTTGAAGAAAAGGACTTACAAATAGCTTCTTTGATGAACAAGTTAGAGGGTCAAAACATAGGGGAGTCAAGCCAAAGCCAGAAACACCCTCCTGGTTTTACACCTCTAATTACATCCACATCGGATGACCAACAGGTGCCGCCTACTAAACAAGAGGGAGAGCAAATTGCTACCTCAACATCCGTTGGTGCGTTATCTGTCCAATAGCTCCATGACATGATAACAAATACAATAAGAGCACAATATGGCGGTGCTCCTCAAAGTAATCTCATGTATTCAAAGCCTTACACGAAAAGGATTGACGACATGAGGATGCCTGCGGGGTACCAACCTCCTAAGTTCCAACAGTTCGATGGAAAGGGAAACCCTAAGCAACATGTCGCCCACTTTGTTGAAACATGCAACAACGCTGGAACTGAAGGGGATCTTCTCGTCAAGCAGTTTGTCCGCACCCTTAAAGGCAATGCTTTTGATTGGTACACCGACTTGGAGTTGCAATCAATTGATAGTTGGGGACAGATGGAGCGAGAATTTCTGAATCGCTTTTACAGCACTCGTCGCACGGTCAGCATGATCGAGCTCACCAATACCAAGCAATGGAAAGACGAACCCATGGTGGACTTTATCAACCGATGGCGGTCACTTAGTCTAGATTGTAAAGACCGACTCACTGAAGTATCTGTCGTTGAGATGTGTATGCAAGGTATGCACTGGGGCCTCCTTTATATCCTTCAAGGTATAAAACCACGTACCTTTGAAGAACTGGCAACACGTGCGCATGACATGGAAATTAGCATTGCTAATCATGGTGGTAAAAATCCTCCCGTTGTGGAACAACGTAAGGAGGTGAAAGATGTGAAGAAGAATGACAAAAAGGGCAAGTCCGCAGCAAAAGGGTCTATGGTGGTGACTACTATTCCCGTAAAGATCCCCTCAAAGGATAAAATGGAAGTAGTAAAGAAACAAGACCAACCCCGTGAAAGTCAAAAGCAACGATCAACTCTAAAAGAGTTGCAGGAAAAGGAGTACCCTTTTCCAGATGCTGACGTACTAGGCATATTGGAGTACTTGCTCGAGAAGAAGGTGATTCAACTCCCAGAATGCAAACGACCTAATGAGATGGGCCGTGTGAATGACCCAAAATATTGCAAATATCATCGCATTGTCGGTCATCCCATTGAAAAGTGTTTTATTCTCAAAGAGGTTATCATGAATTTGGCTAAAGAAGGCAAAATCCTGTTGGACACAGAAGAAGTAGCAGCGTCAAATCATGCTGCCGTCGTTTCTCAGCCTCCAAATAACGCGTATGCACAACGCTCTCAAAAGCAACCATCATTCCCCACACTGGGGGCAAATGTCAGGTCAATCCAGTTCGGCTCTTTTGAGCCGGTGCAAATTCAACTGTCACCAGAATGCCAGCTGAACTGTCCCGTCTTTCATAAAGAATCATCAAAAGAAGACGATGAAGGATGGACCCTTGTTACAAGGAGAAAGGTACGAAAGCAACAAGTACTCTTGCAACCCACTGTCAATGAAGATAGAGTGCTTCAAAAGAGAAATACCTTTTGGCGTCCCAAGAAGAATAACAAGAAGCAATGGGTTAAACGTGAGATACATGTGGATGATGTGTTACAGCAGCCGCCAAGTTGGGCTACTTTAGAGGAATATTTTCCTAAGGGTTATTTCAATGATAACCTCGTTGTGACAACTTATACAATTTCTGCTCAAGAAGCCAATACTGAAGATGATTCTGAAAATGAGCAAATGCAAACTTCTAGTATCGACATTGCGCAAGCAAATGAACAAGTGTCAAAGGCACTTCAAGGTTTACCAGCAATGTTTAGTCTTCACGAGGCCTCACAATTTCCACAACAGGTACGGTCTGCGCTAGTTTAAGTGCTACAAGAACCAAACAAACATGCTGCCGTTATTAGTAAACTTCGCGACAATAACGTTAGTTCGAGCTCTTGTGGGTCTTGCTGTGCAACAATTACTTTCATTGATGAGGACCTGCAATTAGGGTCAAAACTTCATAATAGACCACTTTTTGTTTCGGGTTTCATAAGAGAACAAAAGGTTAATCGCATTCTCATTGATGGAGGATCAGCGGTAAATATCATGCCAAAATTCATCATGAAACGCCTTGGTATAACGATCGACGAACTATCTTCTAGTCGTCTCATCATACAAGGATTTAACCAAGGAGGCCAACGAGCAATTGGAATGATTCGTGTCATTCTCACAGTTGGAGAATTAGAAGCAGAAACTTTATTTCACGTGATCGATGCGAAGACATCATATAACTTGTTATTGGGCCGACCTTGGACCCACTGGAACGGAATCATTCCATCGACTCTTCATCAGTGCTTGAAGTTCAATAAAGATGGCGTAAAGACAGTGATAGGAGATATGAAGCCATTCACCGAGGCTGAAGCTCACTTTGCTGATGCAAAGTTTTACATCGACACTGATACTGACGCATCATCAGAGGCTCTTTCCATAAAAACTTCTTCAAAAGGAAATGGCGAGCACAAAAAAGATAAATGTGTAGAAGTTCCTCCCACTAACACTACGGCAAACGAGAGTGATGATCTTTCAAGGGTTGTTCTGCCGCAAGAGCTGGAATCATCGACAAGTGTCAAGACCTCATCACTGATTTTCAAGTATGTTCCATTGTCTTGTCGTAAAAAGGGAGAGTCACCTTTCATTGAATTCTCTAAGGATGAGAAGGCAAAAAGAAAATCTCTTGTAGGAGCAAAGCCAGAAGACATTCAGTTTCTAAAAGAAAATTTAACCATCCCGCTCACCAAGGTTGAACGAGATGAATCGTTGAAAACTCCTTTAAAGGGGTTTGTTAAACCATCTGGAATAGCAACAGAACATGGAGCACTCCCTGACAAAAGAACAATTGAAGGGTTTGATCCAAAAGCATATAAGTTAATGGCAAAGTCGGGATATGATTTCTTGAATCCTATACCCCTTGGAGTCCTTAACCCTCAATCTACAAGAGAGAAGGTGCATGGTCTCACTGAAACTCAAAATAAGTTGAGGCAACAAGGACACATGATTACCTTGCCCAAAACTGGTCTAGGATTTACCCCTGATGAACCTATTCGTATTCCAGTTAAAGGAAAAAGTAAGAAAGTAAATGCCCAGTACATTACGGTAGAAGAAATTGATGACGAGGAAAATTCCCAACGTACTTCTCGTGTTTCGGTGTTTGACCGCATTGGAACATCATCTTCGCATACTTCTGTCTTCGATAGGTTGGGTGAGCGTGTACCAAATGAAGATCGTTCACCCTCTCATACGAGACTTATGTCCCGCACATCTGCTTTTAATAGGCTGGGTACTTCTAATCAAATGGAGGAAAATCAAACCCCTCAATTACAAAATTCAGTCTTCTCTCAAACCACCAAAACAATTCGTTGGCTTACAAAGAGGCATAATAATGATGTTCCTGAAGGGATCGAAATTGAAAGAAAGGAAGATACTGAAACTCGGAGTTTGATCCCCTCTCGCATGAAGCGCACTACCAAGCTAGATGTAAGTGTGGATGATGTGTTGAAAGCTAAACGGCGAACCATCGTGTTGACAAACCAAGATGATCTTGGGAACCAAGAAGCTGACAATGAAGAAGTAGCTTATACATCATCTTATCATATTACATTCGAGGAGGCATGCGATGATGACTCCATCAGGGATGATGTTAATGAAGCACCCTCAACACTCGAAGACGGGGGGCAACCTACTGTCGATGAACTCAAGGAGCTGAATTTAGGGACAATAGAAGAACCTAGACCAATCTTAATCAGCACGCTATTGGAGCCTTCAGAAGAGGAAAAATACTTTGAATTGTTATTTGAATATAAGGATGTGTTTGCTTGGACATACAAAGAAATGCCAGGTCTAGACCCCAAAATTGCAGTACATAACCTTGCAATCAAACATGGAGCACCGCCAGTCAAACAAGCTCAACGTTTCTTTAGACCAGAGCTTGTTCCAAAAATAGAAGAAGAAATCAATAAGTTGATTGAAGCAGGGTTTATTCGAGAAGTAAAGTACCCCACTTGGATCTCAAGTATAGTCCCGGTGAAAAAGAAGAATGGACAGATACGCATTTGTGTCGACTTTCGCGACCTAAACAATGCTTGTCCTAAAGATGACTTTCCTATTCCTATTGCTGAGCTGACAGTCGATGCAACTACAGGACATGAAGCTCTTTCCTTCATGGACGGTTTCTCGGGTTATAATCAAATACGGATGACCCCTACAGATGAAGAGTTGACTGCTTTTCGGACCCCAAAAGGCATTTATTGTTACAAAGTTATGCCATTTGGTCTTAAGAATGCAGGGGCTACTTACCAACGTGCAATGCAAAAGATCTTTGACGACGTACTCCATAAAAATATGGAGTGCTATGTTGATGACTTGGTGGTCAAAAGTAAGAATAGGAAGGACCATCTTCATGATCTACGTATGGTGTTCAATAGGTTGAGAAAATATCAACTTAAAATGAATCCCCTTAAGTGTGCTTTCGGTGTTACTTCAGGAAAATTCTTGGGCTATATTGTTCGACATCGTGGCATTGAAGTTGATCCAGCCAAAATTGATGCTATTCAAAAAATGTCACCGCCAAAGAATTTGCATGAATTATGAAGTTTGCAAGGTCAACTGGCTTTTATTCGCAGATTCATTTCAAATTTAGCCGGACGATGCCAGCCTTTCAGTCGGCTTATGAAGAAGGACGTACCTTTCATATGGGATCAAGCTTGTCAGAATGCTTTGGATAACATAAAGAGGTACTTGCTTAATCCTCCAGTGTTAGGAGCTCCCATAGTAGGAAAGCCGCTTGTACTTTATATTGCTGCGCATGAAGAATCACTTGGGGCTCTACTTGCGCAAGAGAATGAAGAGCACAAGGAAAAAGCATTATACTACTTGAGTCGTCGCTTGACTGTGACAGAGCTAAAGTATTCTCCTATTGAAAAGACATGTCTAGCATTGGTCTTCGCATCACAGAAGTTAAGACATTACTTTTTAGCTCACACAGTTCACTTAGTGGCAAGAGCCGATCCTATAAAGTACGTCATGTCCAAACCGGTTCTTTCAGGACGACTTGCACGATGGTCAATCTTATTCAATGAATTTGAAATCATTTACGTCCCTCGAAAGGCCGTCAAAGGACAAGTTATAGCAGACTTCTTGGTTGATCACCCAATCCCAGCTGATTGGGAAATCTCAGAAGATTTTCCTGATGAAGATGTACTATTCATTGATATACTTCCCCCATGGATGATGTTTTTTGATGGAGCATCACGGTTTGATGGAGCGAGGGCAGGCGTAGTCTTGGTTTCACCACAAAGGCAAATTTTTACATACGCTTTTACACTCGGTGAAAGGTGCTCTAACAACGTTGCCGAGTATCAAGCTTTAATCATTGGCCTGGAAATGGCAGTAGAAATAAAAATTCCTGACTTAGAGATTTATGGTGATTCAAAGTTAGTTGTCAACCAGCTTCTCAAAGACTACGAAGTTAGAAAAGATGACTTGGTGCCATACTTTCGATATGCTTCCCATCTTTTGGAAAAGTTTGATAGTGTCGTGTTGGAACATGTTCCTAGAAAGGATAATCGACTGGCAGATGCCTTGGCAAACTTGGCTACAACGCTAGCATTATTGGAAGATGAAAACATTGACATCCCTGTGTGCCAACGGTGGGTGTTACCCCACTTGCTCGATTGCACGTTAGAGGAGGTCAACCTAATCTTAGTTTTAGCCATCGAAGCAGACGATTGGCGGAGACCTCTCATCGACTACTTGGAGCATGGAAAACTTCCAGAGGACTTACGTCACAAGACTGAGATAAAGCGGCGAGCTCCACGGTTCATATACTACAAAGATACCTTATTTCGACGCTCTTTTGAAGGACTATTTCTACGATGCCTTGGAGAAGTTGAAGCAACTCAAGCTATGGAGGAAGCGCACTCTGGAATATGTGGGGCCCATCAGTCTAGACCAAAGCTTCACTTTCGTGTGAAAAGAATGGGTTATTATTGGCCTACTATGGTGAAAGATTGCATGGAATATGCGAAAAGATGTCAAGCTTGTCAGTTTTATGCAAACTTTATCCATCAACCACCAGAACCCTTACACCCTACTATCGCTTCCTGGTCATTTGAAGCATGGGGACTTGATGTAGTTGGACCTCTGACAAAATCATCTAGAGGTCACTTGTACATTTTGGCGGCAACCGACTATTTCTCAAAATGGGCTGAAGCTGTCCCGTTCAGAGAAGTGAAAAAGGAAACTGTCGTTGATTTCATCAAGACTAACATCATCTTTCGGTATGGTGTTCCCAGATACATCATTACCGACAATGGAAAACCTTTCTACAATTCTCTTATGGATAACTTATGCGAGAAGTTCAGTTTTAAACAACAGAACTCCTCTATGTACAATGCTCCAGCCAATGGTCTTGCAGAGGCGTTTAACAAAACCCTGTGCAACTTGTTTAAGAAAGTGGTAGCCAAGTCAAAGAAGGATTGGCACGAGAGGATTGGCGAGGCATTATAGGCGTATCACACAACTCATAGAACATCTACACAAGCCACTCCATATGCACTCGTTTACGGCGTTGAGGCCGTTTTGCCATTAGAGCAACAGATCCCATCGTTGAGGATTGCATTACAAGAGGGCCTAACAAATGAAGAAAATGCACGTTTGCGTCTCAAAGAACTAGAAGCGTTGGATGAAAAGAGACTCGAAGCGCAGCAAAGAATGGAATGCTATCAAGCACGACTCTCCAAAGCTTTTAACAAGAGAGTACGACATCGGTCCTTTCAAGTTGGAGACTTAGTATTAGCGGTTAGAAGACCCATTGTACTTAGTCATCGCACTGGCAATAAGTTTACGTCAAAGTGGGACGGTCCTTATGTCGTGCGTGAAGTCTACACCAGCGGTGCCTACAAGATTGTTGACGAAGATGGATTACGGGTAGGTCCAATCAATGGGAAGTTCCTAAAAAGATACTATCCATGAAAGCACACCGCACTCCTGGCCCGCATGAGTATAAACTGTGTACGGCACACCAAAAAAAAAATTAATAATAATAAAAAAAATTCTGTCTTTTGGAAATAAATGCTTTGAACTATGTAATGACTTGATCCCTTTCTCAGGGTACGTAGGCAACTTGAAATTTCAAGTTTAGTCAACATTAATGAATAGGCACATGCAAATCACTATTGATAGAATATGTGGTTAATTTGATGAGATGCAATAACAATCACAACAGGGTATGCAATATTGTTGCCTCATGAAGAGGCAAGCTGTAAATAAACAATATGAATGAGCATATCAGAAAGGAAAAGGGATGTCATTTATTATTGAAAGAAAGTTAGTAATAATGTCATCTGGATAAATTACTAAGCTGCTAAAAAAAAAAGGGGACATGGAGAGGTCTCTAAATATATCAATCCATCCAACATGAAGAATCAAGTGACGACTGAAGACTCTCAACCTGTCTGCACAAATTCTGTAGCATGTCTGCATCTACAGTTGTTACCGTTGGAATCAAAGTTACATCATGTAGAACCTTTTCCGCTGCTTCTACCTGGTGCTTAGCTGTTTCAACTGCGACATTCTTAGCCTTCAAGTCTCCTTCCATATTCGACTCTTCTTGCAACAGAGAACGTAATGTCGCCTCAAGAGTGATTCTTTTCTTCTTGACATCAGCTAAAGCGGAAACGAAATCACTTTGATCCTGCTTTGCTGTCATGAGGTTGGACTTGACAAATTCAAGGTCCTTTGTTGCCTTAACCCTTTTGGTTGCTATGTCATCCGCGGATACACACCCAGTGAGCTGCTTTTTAAATTCTAAGTACGCATTTACACTGCCCACATATGAATCTACAATGGTCTTTAAGAGGTATGGGTCACCATTAAGACTACTGATGCTCTTATATACGGATGAAGCAACTTCATGCACCTTAGAGACACGATCGAGTGTGGCCTCCTTAAGTAATTTTAGCAAGTCAGCTCCTAACCCTTCAATCGCCCTCTTGACAAATGACGAAGCGATATTGCTAGGTTGATACGTAGAACATGAAAGCGTAGGGACTGCATTAGGTGGTGATGCAATGGTACGACACTCAAGGTATGTATCTACCTTTGTAGCTTGGGAAGTAATATCCGGTGTGTTGTCAAGCGTCTTGATGCCCGAGTCATCGTGCAATGGTCCAACTACCGAGTTTTCACTACAGCTGAAGGCATCAGCCTCCAAAGTCTTTTCATCACCGTCCCTTTCATTGTCCTCCCCGACAACCAGTTCGCATTCTCCTAACTGCATTAAAAAAAAAAAAAAGGGAAGAAATCATCTTACAGTTCATGACCATGTGTTCTCTTGGAGGCTTTCCAAATTCTGAATGCAAATCACCACACGAAGGTACATATATATATATATATATAAGTTCGGGTGGTGTGAGTTTGGAACTTCCTAAAAGTTTTTCTTTTTGGCTTGGGAATGAAGATTCCTAACATGTTTAGGAAGTAAAAGACAGTTGCCAGCTAAAGAGAACTCAATTTGTATAGGATTTGTTTGGCAAATTGGTATAGGATAATATGGAGTAGAGCTTTAATTACGTGCCAAAAGCACGTTCCCTATATCATCTCAAATGCTAGATACCAATACAGATGGGTTTTGGTGAAAGTGATATACATCAACATGCATGAAGTCTCCAAACACACGTGACACCTTATTTGTGGGGTCTACTAGCATTAAGTCTACATGATTTCAATATCTAGAGCATGTAATCATTTAATGTGAGGTGGTGTAACTCGGTTGGTTTACCATCTAACCCTATAGGTCCGGTCCGTTTGGAAAGGTTTAAAATTGGATTAATTTTAATCTAAGTCTCGCTTTTATTTGGTTCTTATAAAAAGATTGATACATGTTAGAGCTCATTTTAAAAAAAAAAAAGTTTTTAGACCGGGCGCTTTTCCTATGTAAGAAATGTGGGCTTACCAAATACTGGAATTGATGATTGTGAATCATGTACGAGACGGTTCTTTCCATTCCAAAAATGCCGACAAAAAAAAATCGTAGGTCGAAAAACTACTTCAAATACTTCAAGTCTCGTCGTGCGTGTACGGTAAACATAATGTTGACGTGCCATGAAGTGGGGGCATTTGTAGACATTAAAATTTTGGTAATTATTTAATTACCAATTGATTAATTAATAATTAATTCATTTTAATTATTACAATTAGTCAAAATCAAGAAGTCAAAATTATTTCAAATGTGGGCCCTACAAGACACAAGTGGACCAATTTATTTGTGACATGTGTCATATACACCACATAAAACCATATAAATAATGGTCTCTAAAGTGGTGACATGTGTCAAAATCTCAAGGGAGGACTTGAAATCAACGGTTAGGATGTATTGACTCTCAAATTAAAACTCTACACCTTAAGCCTATAAATAGAGGTCTCTACCCAGGTAGAAGGGACCTTTACCCTTTCAACAAGCTGAGATTTTTCCATAAGAATTGAGAGCTCTCTCTTACATTCAAATCACCCAAGCCTTTCTGAAGAACAAACATACAGTTTGTTGTTCTTCGAATTCAAGTCAAGTCTGTTTAATCCTTTCTTCAAGAAGTTGAAGGAAGATTAAGCGTTCGTTTGTTCGAGATCAAGCCCCGGCCCTCGTTCAAGCTTTCCTACAAGCACTTCATCCAGCGTGAAGATTTGAAGGACAAATCTACGGTTCAAGAACAAGCTCCAGAAGCCCTTGAATCTTGAACAATCAAGGAGATCGAATCAAAGGAATTTTCTTTTCATTGTAAAAGAATTATACAGAGATTGTACTCATATTTTCTGAAATCAATAAAATCATATTTGTTCCTCAATTTTCTCGTTATTTCTATACTTGAAATTTGTTGCGTACAAGGATGTCCAAGTAAATTTCTGTTACTTTTTTATTACTCTAATTTGATTTTCTTCTTTCTTTTTTGGCTATGGGTTTCTTTAGCCTTGGACTGATTTTTATTGTTGGCGCGAAAATTGGAAATTTGTAAATTGCTATGGTTTTTTATTTCTCTTGAAATTTGTTTCTTTTGGTTTTCTCTGTGTTTCTTTAAATGATTCAGTTCGATATTCTCTTTATTTGTATCCAAGTGCTCCAATCCAATTGCTTGAGTAGATGATGAATCTTTAAGTGATGAGGCTTGACCACTGTTCAACTTTATTGACGGAACCGGTGCTCCAACATCATTTTTCTCCGCATCCGATGTAGGAAAACTTCCTGCATTATCACATCAAGCAAGATTTAGGATTTCACCACAAGCCCATTTATCTTCATTCAAAGTATCTTTTCATATTGTGTTCTAACCTAGATTATTGTTATATTCCATTTAGTTTCTTCAGCTCTCACGTCAATATTTCCTACAGAATATTCAAAACCATAAATGCAAAGGTGTTATTATTCCAAAATTGCTAGCTATCTCTGGTTCAAGTTGGTTTTACATCTTCTCCCTGGACACATTTGGTATCAGGATATTAGTATGGGCTAAATGTATGTGTTCGTCTAGGAAATCCTTCTAAGCTAGCATAATTTCCTAATAGGAAAAAGAAATGATAGGTGTCAACATTCATTTAAAAATAAATCGATCAACTCGTATAAGAAACCTACACTAGTATAAGTTTTGGGTCTGAAAGATCCAATTAACACAGATCAAGTGCTGAGCAATTGAATGATTGGGCCTTTTAGAAGTAGGAATGTCTATGTTTAGATTGATTTGAGCTTCTCTGAGCATTTTATGCTTGTCATTGATTTGATAACTTGTCAAGCTGCATGATCTTGACTCAGTTGTGGAGAAAGATATGGTGCTATTTTCAGTACTAAATTGATTTTCTTATACATCGACTACTTCATATCTATCTGGTACCATTGATGAAAAAACCTGGTTGTTTCCATGCATTAGAGCTTTTACTCACCATTCAATTGCTGATGAATATTATAGTTTTTGCCAACCAGTAGCTTCAGTGCAAGGGTTGCATTTTGACCAAAGTAGCTCTTGGATTTGATCCTTTATATACTTGGCCTATTTTTGTTTCCTGCAAGCCAAAATATAAACATAGATTATGATTTAGTTAAGTGTTTTTGTGGAGCTTGAGTCAAGTTGTAGAGCTGGTTTTAGTTTCTGTAACAGTTGCGCTGCCAAAAGTTGAAATATGTAGGGGTCGCATTGTAAAACCTCTAGATTGCATATAAACTGTCATCACTGAGTCTGTTACAAGCATGTTATCACCCATGCAAAAATACAGTTGATTCTTTAACTTTTAACAACCAAAACTCAAGTGTAAAGTAGAAATTGTTTTTGTATATAAAAAAGGTAGAACATTTTGGCTTGCATATTCACCATATGTTCCTCAAGGGAAAACATTAATCTGTATTTTATAGAACTTAAAAACAGGGAAAGACAACATCACAGCCAAACTCCTCTGTATTGAAGTGAAAGACCTGTCTATAACTCAACCCTTGAAATTGTGAAACTCAATTGAACTCAGATTGATGTTTGATATATTCCTTTAATGCGATTCTTTACCTTCTTTTTGCAGCTCCGTGACTGCTTAGATTTGTCCTTAAATCACTCTGTACCATCATCTCTTTTGATCCTTTCCAGGTACTTTGAATGCCCAGTTAGTTGTCTCTCCCTCTCTTTCCCGTGGACATTGATAAATTGAGAACTGCACGTGTTATTGAAATTCTGTACATAGGACTGCATGTGACTCTTTTTATGGAATTCCATGGAAATTGAAGTTAAATCATTTTTGATTATTCTATGAATCTGAGTTTCTAGATATCATGATGCTAGGACTAGTCAACAAGGTGTTTATTTATACAAAAGATAGAAATAGTCACTGCTGAAAAGATTAGAGCCAGGAAAGCATTTTGTAAAACCGGCCTTTTACCATTGGTAAGAACTTATATCAGTTGCATATCATACTAAATTTGAATTACTACTTCAAATACACTATACGAGGATTTTTTTAGGGGTGTAAGCCAAAATTGAAAAATCGAACCGACCGAATGTCTTTCTGGCTCTTTGGTTATTTTAGGGGTGTAAGCCTAAATTTGAATTACTACTTCAAATATCACTTTCAGCTATATTCATTTGTTTATTTTCAGTTCATAGGCTCTTTGGTTTCACTGGCCATGACTTTAAAGAGTCATGATATGGTTGCACAACTAGCAGGAGGTGATGGAAACTCTAAGTTCTTTTATTTCTAAATGTTGCTGATAAAATTATTTGTTTTCTCATGCAGCTGAATGTCTTTCTGGATGGACAGATGTTCAGTGTTTGCAACGCTGGTAGAAAGTTCTTAATCCTGATAAATGTTTCAAAAGCTTCAGTTTCAGATTTCTAAGTTCTGATTGTGATAAATGTTTGGCCAAGTGTATTGAATCTGCAACAAGTGAAACCAGTTTCAGTATTGTTTGTCCATTTACTTACATGATGTGTTTTTCCAATTGATGCATGTGTATTGAATCTGCAATTTCAAGTACGTACATATCCATAATTTAGATTGGTTAACTTTCACTGTGATATCGGTTACTTCTACCATTGGGAGTTAACAGAAAGAAACTGAGAAATAGAGAGTACAGGGAGATAACAGAAGGGGACTTTTGCAGCGAAATCATTGTTAGTTACTTCCTTTCTTTTCTTCTTTTTTCCCTGAAGTTACACTTATATTTTTGAAATTTTAATAATACGTATGAATAGAAGAAAACAAAATGATAAACACAAGGGAACTTATTTTCCTTCTTATTTGAATTTACTTTGTCTTTTATTTTGATGAATTCACAAACCAAACAGAGGGTTGTAGATTTGTTAATTAAAAAGAAATGTAATGCTTCTGTATATGGGTTGAAGATTTGTTAATTAATATCTTGTTGGTGTTAATGAATCTAATCAGTTGTTTTACATGCATTATTAGTGAGAAGAAATTAAGAAGAGGACCGATGATGAAGACAATGATTTTCAAGAAAATAGGTGCAGCAGATCAGTGAGATCCTGCTGTTTTAGGCACTACAAACATGACATCACTTTAGCATTGACAGTGCAGTACCTTGAAGATGAATTAGTCAATTAACTTTGTCGTGTCCAATGATCAACTTTTGATTAGACATATAGGATCGCGGGTGTTAAGTACAAGTCTAGAAGTTTCATTGTCTTATTTCAATACTAGCAAAAGTTTCTGAAAAGGAAACTCTTGCGTAGAGGCTAATGTGACCTAGAAGAAACAAACATATGGCGCGCTTGCTGTACTCTCATAGAATTACACCTAAAACAAGTGAAACAATGTTAGAGATGATCCTATTTCTATTCAGCATCTTCATTCTCTATAATTCAGGAACTAGATCAGTAACTACCTAATTACGGTCTTTGAACTTTATGTACATTTCCTGAGATTGACTGAATTACATTTCATGGAAGACTTTGTGAATATGGACCCCAAAAGTTTTAGTTTGTTCACTTAATGCTTCATGCTTTCAATAATTTTATTTTCCTTAATTATTTTGTCTCATTAGATCAATTCTTAGCTTTAAAATTTTTCACGGATTTAATTGTAAAGGTTAACTAGTATGAGAAAAACATGATCCTGATGAGGAGGCGAGCTTGCTGTACGCAGAACAGAGAGATTGGCTAGGACTATGATGAACAAAAGAGTAAGCTTTCCTAATTGTTCAATTTTTTTTTGATAAACAAATGCACTTTTTAGTTGATTGTGAGTTTAAATAATCTTCTTAATTAGTTAAAAAATGAACTTTAGAATCAGTTCTTAGAATCACTTTGTGGTATCTATGTAAAGGTGCTAAATCCCACCTTCCTTAAATTTGACTTTATGGTATCTATGTAAAGGTGCCAGATTTTTTTCCTAACGTTCGATTATCCTCTGTGACAGTCTTAATGAAAACGTCTTTGGAGAAACATCTGCTGATTTATCATTTAAGGAAATACGTCACTGATATCCGTATGATCCATTTCAACTTGAGAATTTTTTTCCCCTCAACTAGTGAACTACTTCACATAATTTAAAATGTGCCATGTGCAAATCTTTCTCTTTACCAGAATTTGTGCAAATCTTTCTTTTACAACACAGGGTCTGAAACATTTTACCCAATGCATATATACAACATGCACAGACACACACACACACACATACATACACACACACACACAACGATCTAGGTAAGTGACTGGATGAGATAGCAGTACGTTGGTTGCACATCCTTGAAGTATTATCTTCCTATATTTGCAAGCCTACCAAAGCTCGTTACGAACACTAGTAAAATGCATTCGTTGATGCCTTTTCATTCATGACACGATCAGGTTTTGTTGCTATTTTCTAGTGTGAAGAGTACAGTCACACGTACCTATACCTATACATATAGCTTGTGCCTATACCTATACATATAGCTCGAGCCAAATGGATCAACCAGGGAGAATTTTTTTTTTTTTTACTAACCATGGTTAGTAGAGTAATAGGTATGAGAATTATTTGTTGGTAGAGACTAGGTATAGAAGAGTCTAGATATCAGGAAAGCAGTTCCATCAAGCTTCTGAATATCTCTAAAACTTTAGCCAGTAAAGACATAGCTGGATACCAGAGAGACCAAAGGGCTCAGTTCCATTCTTGTTCAATGTTCATAGTCCCCATGGTCTACTCTTCTTAGTCTTCTACTAGTATTCTACGCTAAGTTGTGTACTATTCTTCCAAGGAACATTTATGTGACTGGTGAGTTTTAGCAAAGCAATTCATGAGAGTGACGTGGTGATTGGTGAGGAAATGAGGGGTCCAGACTACAATTGACAAGCTTTATGTATAGGTATAGGTAGGAAAATAATCTAGAAGTCCTCTTGCTGCTTGTGTTCCTAAACTATGAGATGTTGGGTTTCCCGCAGTTTGTGGTGCCTGATAGCCAATGGTGTTATGTATTGTTTCAAGCATTTACTCTGATATTTGGGCCCCAGAATAGATTCCTTGTAGAGACTATGGATCCTTGATATGGCACTTGGGTTGTAACATTAGAATTATAGTTTGCTGTGAAGTCTTATCTACTTGTTTTGTATTTTTATTTTAGATCAGTAAGCCGATTATTGTTGGTTGTGTACATGTCACAAACCAAGTAATGATGACGGTCATTTGAGGAAGGATGTTACCTAATCACGTCTTTCCATTAATGCAGATTTTACACATATCTAAGGTGGAGCTAAGAAAGACCAAAATGATGGGAGATACTCCAATAATCATCGTGGCAGTAAGCACTTGATCATTATCATCTCGATTTTTTTTATTGATTGTTAGAGCTTGTGTAGGATAGCTTTTTGGGGCCAACAATCACTTGTTTAAAAAGTTGTGACCGTTTGGATTAGTTTTTCCCCACCTTTTTAGAAACTCTGATTCCTATTAAAGCTAAAAAAGTAGTGCTTTTTTTTATTAAAATAAATAAAAAAGAGCTTCAATTGATAGCTTTTTAAAAGATCTCTTACTCGAAAAGGTGATTATTTTAAAGCTAAACCCAAACAAGCTCTTAGCTGTAAATTGTAGTAGTGAAGGCTGACATTGCTGGCCCTTTCCTGGAATCGTGGCAGTTCCAAACACAGCAGGTACATTGCGTACGTGATAGACTGGGTTCAATAACCGAAGGGAGCAAGGTAAATGCCCAACCTTTTTCTCTTTTGCAGTTCCTTATAGCATATACTGAAACATGCAAGTAATATCTCTGTTATGTGTTGCTTTGTATGCAATTCTTGTATATTTATCCATACATCCGGAATATAAGATTATGAATTTAAAAGTTGACCTTTCAATACTTTATGGTTCTTGGAGGGCAAATAAATTTATTGTCAATGGACCTTTCAATACAATCTGATATATATTTGGTTTTTGTGTTGTTGCAGACGGGTAAACCAAAAGGAAAGAATACGACTCAAATCAATTCCAACCAAAAAAAAAAAGGAGAGAGCACAAAGACATGGATCAAGCTAAAAATGTTGGCAACAATCAAGTCGGTCTTGCCGATAGCTTTTTAGTTTTATCTTTTAGGATTTTCGACATTGTTAGATTGAGCTTGTTGGTTAGACATGGATGAGTTCTTTATTTGTTATGATTACTACGGATTATTTTTGTTGTGTTGGATATACAAATATTGGTTAGACATGGATAAATATTTGCTATGATGACTTTATATTATTTTTTGTTGTGCTGGATATAGATTAAATCTTGTTATTTGTGGTATTTGGTATAGATTAATATGCTTGTCAATTAGGTGCAAAAAGAAAAAGTAAAAATTGGGAAGCATATAAATAAATAATTTTTTATTTAGATTTATGCATATTTCTAACGGATATATCCGTTAGTATTTTTTTAAAAATTTTTTGGAAATTACTAACGGATATATCCGTTAGTAATTGTTACCAAACCGTTAATATTCAATATAAATTTTTAAAAATTTGTTGAAAAAAACCGTTAGTAAGTAGCTTTCTAACGGATATATCCGTTAGTAAAATTAATTTTACTAACGGATATATCCGTTAGTAAAATTAATTTTACTAACGGATATATCCGTTAATAAATCCGTTAGTAATATTACTAATGCTAAAATACTAACGGATATATCCGTTAGTAACATTTATTCTAACGGATATATCCGTTAGTAATGAGGCAATATGGTGTAGTGACTATATATATACATACAAAGCTAATCAACAAAGAGGTGCAATTGACTATACCTCAGCAAAGTTCCTTTGATCAGAAGTAACACGTTTAGTAGATAACTTCAATTCGGAAGAGAATCTGTATTAAACATGAAAATTCAAAGCTTGTGAATTAGCAAAATAGTTCATAATATAATTTGGTAAAAAGAATTTCCAGACCTTTCATATCAAACGAATCTTTTCTACAACTATTGCTTAATAAATTTTGAACTCATGCTTCAGATCAACGTTACGATATGGTTTCATCTTATTACAAAATAGAGTAGCATATCTGTTGTATAAGTCGTGATAATTATATGTAAACGTGGTTAGTAACTTAGATCATCTCACCAGTTCTAAAGGCAAGAATGAAAATGACTTAATAAAGTGAAAGTGTGAACAATGATCTTGAATAGGTACATTCAAGTTCATGTCTCACTTATCGTGGGGCCAAGGTTGTATTCCTTCTGAACTATAATTCAAAACTTATCATTGATAAGAAAATCAATCAATCACGACTCTACCCTGGGTATGTTCACTCAACCCTGTTCACTTAGGAGCTTAGTTGTATATATATAGTAGTAATTGCCCATGCCCGTGGGCATGGCGCAAAAACATATAACTAATCAAAGCTATTTAATTCTCATTTGTGTTATTGAAGAACAACCCACAATCCGAGCAATGCGCAAAAACATATAACTGATCGAACATATTTAATTCTTATCCGCTTTATTGAAGAACAACCCACAATCCTAGTGCTCATATTGTTACGTTACGATTTTTGTTTCCATTTTGGAGTGAATGCCTCTCATAATTGAAAACTAAAATCCGCAACGTTTCCATGCGAGGCCAAGTTTGAATCCTTCACACTTGTACCCATCTTGTGGCAGTGGTTGGTGATACCACGTATACTGTATGTAATAGAACAGACAAAACAATTGAAAAGCAAATTTAGAGTTACTAATACATCAGGTCAAAACTAAAATGTTCTCCATTAACATGGAACCCAACAAATAAGTAAAAGAAAATGATACATGGCACTAAACCTTTTTCTCATTCATAAAATTAGTACACATGTTAATATACAATTAATCTGCCCAGAACAATGTGTATACTTCTTTCACAAAAGAACAATTGAGGTAAGAATTGGCCATGAATGCGTGACCAAATTTATAAAAGCTTAGGAAAAGGTCGCAAAATTATTTCATGTATCAGCCCCTAGATTAGACATTTCATGGATTACTTCATTTTTTAAAATTGGCAATCTTACAATTTCATATTGAGCTTATGTTGCTTTAAAGTCACAAGTTTTTGCAACAAATCTGTCTACCTCTTTTTTTTTTTTTTGTTAAAAGCCTTGGGGAGCGAGGGAAATTGCATTCATAAAAAGGTATAATATGCAGAAAGAAACAAGGTACAAATCACAGCCCAAAAGAGAAACTAAAAACTGTCTAGAAATAGCCCTCAGAACCAAGCAAAACCAGATCGTAAAAACCAAAAAAATTGCAGAGCAACTGAGAAGAAAAGACCCAAAATCTGTCTACCTCGTTACTATTTTTTTCCCCATGACTCCATGAGTCAATCAACATAGAGAGAGAGAGAGAGAGAGAGAGAGAGAGAGAAATTAGTAGTGTTTCTCAAACTAAATACCAAATTCAAAGATCTATGAAGATCCAACCAATGAGAAAATGAAATCCATGAGCTTCATTACAAAGAGTAGGTGTACAAAAAAGAAAAAGAAAAGGAAAAAAAAATTATGTTTCCAAAGAAAGTGTCATATAATAGCTTCCATAAATTTCAACCAATTTTAACCCTTATAAGGTGGGAAAAGTTGTGAACAAAGCAAATACTATAAACCTTTTGTTTCAACGTCCATTCCAATTAACTATAACTACATGAATTTGTCATTAGCGTTAAACATTATTGTGCATCACCTCGGCACTTGGAGCACCAATCTATCATCACCACAAAACTTCAAGACTAAGAAAACAAAAGAAAAGCAACAACCAAATCAAGCAAATAGATTCGTTTTGAGCCAAAAGACTGAGCAAGGATGTTTTAACAAAGGCTAATGCTTTGTCACTTGTACTACATGTACCAAAAAGAACAAAATGAAAGACATAAAGTTTTTCATATTAGGTTTTGTTCAATCAATGATCAGCTTACCCTTTCTTGTTGTGGGCTAGCTAGCTCCAACTTGAAAATCTTATCATTTTCACTCATAAGAGATTTATTCACTAAGACAAAAACATATCTACATAGCGAAAAGATCACACTATCTAGACATGGAGCAAGATATATAACTCCATTCTATTTAAATAACTTTAGTTGGAAACATGGATTATGTTATATGGCAATAGGAGAAGAGGAGGGGGGAAAAAGAGAAAAGGCTAGCACCATTTCTAAAAGCTTATCCTATTTCTAAAAGAGAAAAGGCTAGCATAAAATTGATGTTGTGGCAAAAAAAGAGTTCAAATAAATGAAGAAAAAAAATCAAATTTTAGGGCAAACCTCAATATTTTCAGTTGTGTTTCTCCATTCCTCAAATGTGATTTTCTCAAACCCTGAAAAATACTCTTTCGAGTTCAGAAATTGTATTAGATACATAGGTTAAATATAAATAAATAAAAAAATAAAAAAAAAGTTGGGCACTTGGGCATGAACTTTGGGAAATGAGGGGAAAAAAGAAGAAGCAAGCAGAGCTATTTTTTTTATATTGAACTTCGATTAGTCCATCCCAATCCATCTGACAAAAACATTTGTAAAGAAATAACCATCAGGAAAATCTCTTGATACCAGAATGGATTCTTCACTTTTAGTGCTACATAAAACAGGTATACCATTTCGATGAAATGGCCGTTCCATTTGTTCTTCCAATTGAAGGGTATATTTTGTTTTCATAAATCAATGCTTGCTATTTCTGCATTAGCAACTTCACTTCCTTGTAATGAAAATAAAATAAAAATGAAAATTGTTGAGCTGAAGGCGTACAATTGTCTAAACCATTTAATACAGTGGAGAAAATATGTTGGCTTAATTTTTCAATTAAACCTTAAATAAACACTTGTATTCAAAACTCAAAACCTTTCTAATGTGTATTTAGAAATGACTATACAAAAGATACCAATATCAAGACGACAACAAATGTACTATACACGAGCCAACAGAGAGTGGAATTATAGTTTGTTCTAAATTAACTGATTATCATATCACTTGTAATTTATCTCTTCTCCTCCATGTACCACTAAACTATTCCTCCTATAAATTTTGAAGCATGAAGATACCAATACAATGTATAAAGAGTCTATATACTACAAATTAATGAAGATGAAAACTAAAAATGTTTTGTACACAAATATACATGATGAACCTAATATCTAAATCACATAATACCTTAATCTTGTGATTTTTCAATAGAGGGTGGTCAATAATTGGGGGTCTGGCTTTGCTATTTAACTGAATCGGAGCAAGTCAAAGTATTGTAAAGCCAAGTAAAAATAAACATGTTGTAAAGCTTGGTTTGGGCAGATTATTTCATTCTAGGGTTACAAAACCAATTTGAGAAAAATAATTTACACACACACACACACACACACACACACACATGCATTCACACATACAGAGAGATCTATTCTCCAAAATTTGTTTTTGAAATTCAAATAAAAGTGAAAGGTTTGATAGAGATTCAGGAGAGAGAGATAGTCAGAGGCCTGTTAACAGAAACTAATTAAACCTTCACCCTAAAAACCAAAAACCTAAACCCTAACCCAATTCGATTCACACTTGCTCTCATTTTACTCTATACCAATCGCGAATCAAAACCCTAGAAAAATTATCTCTCTATATCACCATGAGCTGCGAAGTGATGAAGCAAAAGGTCGAGGCACTACAGAGCTACACAAGAGGGCCATTATCATCTTCAATCACGAAGCTTTTTGGTTCTTCAAGAGGCATTCCATCTGAAAAAGACTTCTATTTCGACAATAACTTCACTAAAATCAAGAACCCAGTAAAAAAAATCGCTAATAAGTCCAAATCGATGCTCGATTTGATTGGGATTTCATCGCATATTTGGCGTAAAGAAATTGGTTAATTACCTGATGATTTCGATGATGAAATTGATTGGCTTGTGAATGTGAACGATGAAGTTCGGAGAGAGAGAGAGAGAGAGAGAGAGAGAGAGAGAGAGAAATGGAGATGAAGATATTTTAGAGTGGGTGGTTATCCAGACCTGGTGGTGGTGGTGGCGACCTGGAGATGGCGTGGCAACAATGTGGTGGCGGCGTGGTGATGGCAGCGGCGACTTGGAGAGAAGAGAGAGAAAGAGATCGGTGGTGGAGGGAGAGAGAGGAAGTGGGTGGGGAGGGGGTATGGTGCGTCGGTGGTGGAGGGGGGAGGTGGACAGCAGGGGTATGGTGTGCATTGCCCTTCTCTTCTCTTTCTTTTTCTCTTCTCTATGGATTTAGGATTTGGGAAATGTTTGGAAGGAGTGAGGGAGAGGGAAATGTTTGGAGGGGAGTAATAGTGCCCCCACAAAATGAGGGCTTAGAAAATATTTTAAGGCTACATTTGTCACTGTACAAGACAGTAACTATTGTACCATAACACTTGTCACTGCTATAGGCGGTGACAAATTATTAGTACTTTTGTCACTAATAGCAACTTGTCACTGTCCTTGCCAGTGACAGTCACTGCTGAGAACAATGACAAAGCTAGCAAAAAAAGCGTGACAAATCGGCTATTTTGGTGTAATGAGAAAAAATCCAAAGATGTAGTATTTGCCAAGGCATTAGACGTAATAGTTGTACTTGTCCACATAAGTTTGAAAATGCAAACTTGAGCCCTTAAAGTACTTTTTTTGTGAAGGTAATTATATGAGTTTTTTTAATTTTTTTTAAAAATAAAATTAGTACTTTTTTTTCAAAACAAGTTATCTCATGATATTATGTGCTTTTTTACTGTGACTTTGTTATGGCGATGCAGTTGATGGTGCTGCTATGAGAGCTGCTTTTTTTGACAGAGTTGGGAGCTAGCTTCTTCCTTTTTGATGGAGTTAATGTGATTTTTTTGATAGGGATGCAAAATTTTGTGTAGTTATTTGTGCATCTGAATTGTTTGATTGGAAATGCATGATAATGTAATGAGTCTATAGAACTTTTTTTTTATCACTAGTACAGGGAAACACTTTGCAAACCATTGTGCTAGTAGCAGGTTTCTTATTAATGGAACTGATATATGCTTGTGTTTGGGATTATAAGGGTAGAAAGGGAAATAGATGAAATGCAAGAAGAAGCGAGGACGAAATGGGTTCCATTTCTGCAGAATGACAGATGAAATACAAGGGTTTGTCATAGTCTAAGGGTAAAAAGGGAAATTACATGAATTGGTCTTGCATTTATAAAAAAAGAAAAAGAAAAAAAAAAAGTGGGGTCCATTACAACTTTTGACAGTTGAATGGAAAGTTTGGAGCGCGAGAGGGAAAGTTTGGAGCGCGAATAGCAACGCCCTAAATTTAAGACTCAAATTTAGAGGCCGCGTAGCATTATTTTTTAATTTAATTAAATATCTGCAATGAGATCACCTCAAAGCGCGCTAGTAAAATGGGGCACCACTATTAATAATGTCAAATTATAGCATCACTTTTGACAACTCATTTGAGTGATGTTTAGGTAATATTCTATAATTAGCTTGTTTTCTTATTTGGCTTAGATACAAAATGTACCCTTGATGTTTGATACTTATAGTTTCAATTGCATTAATTTTATTCTTGAAATTTTTAAATAGAAATAATATGGTCTAAATGTTTCAATCTGTCAAAAAATTTGATGGAATCCACCCGCTACTATGCATAATTACGCTGCTAAGGGATGAGTAGATTGGTGGTGTTTCATTTTTGCTCCTAAAAAAGGTGACAATGCATAGCATGTGAGTAAATTCTATCAACTTTTCTCATAGAATTGGATATTTGGACCACATTGCTTCTATTTAAAAACTTCAAGGACCAAATTGATGTTATTGAAACTATAAGGACAAAAATAAAATTGGGGCCAAACTTTAAGGGTATAATTTATAATTAAGACATCTTTTTTTGTTGAAATGTATCACCAAATCATGTGCTAGAGGAATCTTCAATTTTGATTAAGATGAAGACAATTAGCCACTATTAAAGTGATTTCAATCTAATCGAAAACAACTTTTAAAATCATGTGTCTACACCTTAAAACTAATAGTTTCATGTGTCTACACCTTAATACTAATAGTTTCTTCTCTCTTCTTCGAGGAAATTCTAATATACATTCTAATTAATGGTTTTTGTTGTATCATGCATGCTAGTAATTTTGGGTGTCAAGATATATAGTATAATTTATGTTAAAACGTGTAACTAGGTCCCATGTTGGGGTAACTTTAAACACTTTGTTTTTTCCTTAAGTAATGTAGTTTTTAAAGTTACCACACTCTGGATCATAGTTATACATTTTGGGACATTAATTATTACAATTTGACACCCATTTTAGTTATATTATACACCCAAAAGGGCCAAAACTACTAGCATGTGTGATAGAAGTTCCCCTTCTTTGTTCTCTCTAACCATATTTGATTTATTTTTTCTCTCTCTCTCTCTTATCTTTTTTGTAGTGAAATTCCTGAGACTTTGATTAGAAAAACTTATTGCTCTCAGCAGGCTTTTCGATTTCAATTTTGTAGACATTCTTGCTCCCAACCTCAATGACTTGATATTTAGAGTTTTGTTTTCCTCCCATTAGACCAGATTCTAGGATTTGTTCCAGGACAAACTTATTAGCTTAAATAAAGTGAAGCTTAAAATCATATTATCATACTCTAATACATGAAAATTTAAGTCAAGCATTTTTTACTTGAAATCGAAACTCATTTGTCAATGTATTTTGGTTTAAATTTATCAAATTCATCAAGAAATAGAGACTTTGTTGTGTGCACCGAAAAACTGCACATAAAGTGTGCACCGAAAAATACTGGCCGCAGGATCAGTGGGGCCCGCTGCCAAAAATCAGTGGGACCTGTTGCATCCTGCGGCTAGGATTTTTCGATGCACACTTTATGTGCAGTTTTTCAATGCACATATCATTTCTCATAGAATATGAGTATTTTTTTTTCCCAATTCTAAATACTTTTATTTTATAAAATATTCGTTCAAACTCGCTTTCTAGCTCTTACGTACCACTGTCACTCAAACATGCTATAGTTTTATCCAAGCCTTACTTTGGCACCGGTGATTAATTTTAATTGATATGCTATAATTCAGTATTTTATAACATTGGAGCATGTGATAAAATATAACAAAGATTTATAAGCCCCTTGTGTTTGCACCTAAAAACCGCCAAAGGTTTTCTAGCCCGATTGATATGAGGATATGGGCCTAGAGATAGTCGGGCATGGGCATTTCAGACACCGGTTGGTCCGGAGTAGATGATGACATCGGGCTTAGGGGAAGCGTCACCAGAAGTTTAGAGAAGGCAACCTGGATGTTCCATGGGATGGAGCCCGATAGGCAGCATCAAACCCGCAGTGGTCTATCGGGCATCAATGGTGGAAGCAATGGAGCAAGGACACACGTTGGAGACCGATTGAGACGCCGGGTATAAGGGACTTCATCGGGCATTTGTCATAACGGGAGCCCGATGAAGAGATAGAGAACATGAATGTACCAACTATCGGACACCATATCTACTGAAAGTGATAAAGGTTGGTGACGTGAGCCCGATCGGACGTGAGCACCTGCAGAGATGTTATCGGGCATAAAGACATTACATGAGTCCGATGAGTCTTCAGTCACAGTTATGAGGCCGATGGGAATAGAGGTAAGGCGGTTCTGGTGACAGCTGCCATTTGTGACGTCACTCCAGATCTGGGGAAATTCGAGTCCGTTTGGGAAAGAGTCTTATCACCAACAGCTGGATTTAGGCGAGATGATCCCTGAGATGGTGGGATTGCTTCAATCAAGATAACGATAAGGCAAGGAATCATTGATATAAAAGGATTTCTTCAATTAACCAATCAATTAGTAGCTTAAGGCGCAAGCTAAGGAGTTCTTTCCTAATCAGAATTCAATCATGGCCGCTATAAATATGGAGGCAGGCCAAGCTGCAAGGCACTCCGCGTCACTCTCGAAAACAGCATTCAAAAGCATTCAACTTTTATGTTCTTTCTGCAAGCATAGCAAATAGGTCTACCCTCTTTTTGTTATTTTTCTTTTACTGTTTTCATTCTCACGAACAATCAGTCTGTTCTGAATCTGTTCTTTGGTTGTATTTTCCAAACATTTAATAAAATCTGTATTTTATTAATCGTTTGTGATTGTTTAGTTGGTAAACTCATACACTATTTGGCTTGTGCGCTTCAGTACTGCCAAGGGATTTCTGGTGAGGGTACTTTCCTACTCGCCGCACACAATTGTTTAGTTTAGAAGTCAGATCTAAAAGCCTTGAGTATCACTGACTCAAGCATATAGGAAATTAGTTTGCACACACTGAACCACTTTTGGTTCTGGCACGCCCGCGCATAACTACTAGCAAACACCTTGCTAATCTTGAAGAGCACAAGATTCAACCAACTTGTATATATTTTAGTAGAAAAATTTTGTGGATACAACGAAGCAGTTCTATGATATTGCCAATGCAACTTCTTCGGTAATTTCAAATATTAGTCAAATGTATTGTCGAATGGGACTGGGACACAGATTAAGGTTGACCATACTCTTACTACAGCATGTTCATATATACTAAGTAAATAAATCTACCACCATCACAAATAAAAAAAACTTGCACATTAAGGTTGACCATACTCTTACTAACCCATAGGATTTATTATAACCACCACCATCAGATAAGAGATCAAGTTTGAATAAGTTTAATCACCAAACTTACCCAATGTTTTACAAAGAGTAAATGCTAAGTGTCTCGGATTTTGCATCCCAAACGTAGTTCTCAATACATTTGGCAATGAGACGACATTCAATAATGGTGAAGCCACTTCATTATCACATGTGTTAGAAACTACATTTGAGATATAAATTTGAGAAACATTATGACTAATGTGGTTAATACTTTCACCATTGTTGCATATGCTTGGTTCTTTAACTGCCCAAATGACGTGCATCTTCTGCATTAGAATATAATTAATACATCACCAGAAGTCGGTTGGAAAACCTTGTGGAAGCAAATTTTTTTGTAGGTTAAGTCATCCACGTTACAAGATTCACGACAACAAACAATGTGCTAAAATCTAAAGGAAGTTAAGAATCATTAACTAATGAAAGCCAGAAAGTAGTCAATTTAAGCTAGCCAGCACAAGACTATTCGAGCAAAACCACATTATTCTACAAAGATTGCTAACAATTCATGGCTGCTAGCTAACAATGTGTTAAAATTTGATAAAATCGACAGGTAAATTTACCAAATCCATAAGGCATCAGTTCAGCCAATACAAGCAACAATTTTAGGACAAAACCACATCAATATAAAAATTTGCTCCTTACCCTTAAAAAATGATTGTTTATAACTTAACCTTTAGATTGATTTCACGATAACAACATGCCATGGAGATCAGAATATTATACGTGAGAGACAAAATAAGTTTTTAAAAGGGTCTATGGATTTTTTTTTTAGTTAAACCAATTTTTAGTACTTTTCAAGACTTCTCTTTTTCTATATAGGTGAAGTACTTTTCAAGAATTCTCTCCCAACATCAATTAACAACCATGGATATTGCGACGATGCAAGTGTTTAAAGCATTCCAATTTCAAGAAAGCACCCATGTTAGATGAACGCTTTTAATTAAGATGTAGTAAGTACCCTACATGGGTTTGGTCATGGTATAAGCCGAATGAAGAACCTATTAAACATCATGTGGTGAAAAACATGCACGAATTATGAGAAGAGATCAACCTTACTTTACCAAAAGCTCCCTAATACATTCTGTCACTCCTTGATAATGACATTCAAAATATTTGAATTACCAATATGCGCATACCCTCAAATTTGGGACCCGAAACATTAGATGTCTATGAACATGCTTGCGCTCAACCAATACTGCCTAATAGAGTCCATTTGAAAAAGAAATTCTTGATCCGGGTACTTCCCAAGAATAGCTTATGGAAATGGAATGATTAAATTATACTAAGTACTAACATGTCCAAGGTTTAAAGAGATGGCATATCTAAGTTTTTTTTTACCACTCAATCAAAATTCGAAATTATAGAACCCCGAGAATGGATAATCATATTGAGATTTTGAATTAATGATATATGAACCATCGTTAAAAGTCAGACATTAGCAATTACTTCAGCTATGTCCTTGAAATCAATGTTGGGTTTGTGAAGTCTGATCCACTCTGATACCGGGGGTTCGGGGGACGGGTCCCCTCGAGTTAACGGCCTGAATTGCGCCGAATTTTATTTCGGGCCAAGGGTATTATAGTAATTTCCAGTGTAACCCTAGTGGGATATATTATCCCTTCTATGTGCAGCCGCAGTGTGTTGAGTGCTGTTTTTTTAAAGAGAAAACTTGTAATCCTTTCTGTTCGTTGATTATAGTGAACTGGTGTGAGAGGCTATGGAAGTAGGCAATTTGGCCGAACCACAGGGTATATCTTGTGTGGTGGTTTGTTTGTTTCTTGCTTTCTATGTGTGTTTGCATTGTGTGTTACAGGTCATATTCGCAATAATTGGTATCAGAGCGATGTTGTAGACCAGTGGCTTACAATGGCAGAGGAAGGGAAGGTTAAGATTGAGAAGTTCAATGGTTCGAACTTTGCTTTCTAGAAGATGCAGATTGAAGATGTGCTATACCAGAAGATGTGCTATACCTACCTATCGAAGGCACAAAACTAGCAGATATGAAAGACGAAGATTGGGCTGTACTAGATCGTAAAGCCCTAGGAACCGTACGATTGAGTTTGTCACCATCGGTTGCTTCGAACATCGCATAGGAGAAGACAATAGTAGGGTTGTTCGCAGCCCTTGAGAAGATGTACGAAAAGCCCTCTGCATCCAATAAAGTCTATTTGATGAAGAAGTTGTTCAATCTAAAGATAGCAGATGATGCTATCGTTGCCGAACATTTGAACGAGTTCACTACCATAACAATCCAATTGGAGTATGTCAAAATTGTATTTGATGATGAGGTAAAAGCCTTGTTACTTTTGTCAAGTTTGCCAGACAGTTGGAATGGACTGGTTGTGGTAGTAAGCAATTCATCCGGGTCATCGGTGCTAAAATTTGAAGATGTGGCTGGGTTTATTTTAGGAGAAGAAGCTCGTAGGAGATCTTCAGGGGAAGACTCAACTTCTGGTTCAGCATTGAATGCAGAAGAAAGAGGCAGAAAATTGAACAGGGGCAACAATAAAAATTGGAACAATGGTTCTCGTGGGAGATCAAAATCGAGAAAAGGGAGATCAAAATCTCACGGACGTGATAAGAAATCAGCTGAATGCTGGGATTGTGGTGAAAAAGGGCACTACAAGAGAGATTGTAAAAATCCAAAAAAGCAGCAGAATGGAAACAATCAAGGGGGTAGGAACACCACAAACATTGCTGAAGATGAGGATAGTGATGCCTTAATTTGTGTAGCAGATTCTCGCAGTGAGTCATGGATTGTAGACTCGGGAGCTTCATTCCATGCCACCCCACGCATGGATGTCCTTCAGAATTATGTGCAAGGAAACTTCGGAAAAGTCTATTTAGGTGATGACGAGGCCTGCAATATTGTTGGGAAGGGTGATGTGCAGATTACTCAAACCAATGGGACAGTGTTAAATTTGAAGGATGTCAGACATGTGCCTAGTTTGATAAGGAACTTAATTTCGGTTAGGCAATTGTCAGGAATTAAAGTGGTAACGTCATTCACGACAGATTCTTGGAAGATGAGCAAAGGGGCCATGGTTTTGGCTCGTGGTAAGAAAGAAGGCACCCTCTATGTTTCCTCGGGTACCTACAGTAGCATAACAGTGGCATCGTCTGGAATTGATGCTAGTACATGGCATAGAATACTTGGACACATGAGTGACAAAGGAATGAAGGTGATGATGAAGGAAGAAAAACTACCTGGGTTGAAGTATCTTGATCTAGACTTTTGTGAAGATTGTATTTTGGGAAAACAAAAGAAAGTCAGTTTTACCAAGGTGGCAAGGACTCCAAAATCAGAACAATTGGAATTGGTCCATACTGATGTATGGGGACCATCTAAGGTACCTTATCTTGGTGGCTCTCACTATTTTGTCACTTTCATAGATGATGCTACTAGAAAATTGTGGGTGTATTTCATAAAGCGTAAATCTGATGTGTTTGGTACTTTCAAGAATTGGAAAGCTTTGGTTGAAAATGAGACAGGATTAAAACTGAAGTGTCTCAAGTCCGATAACGGTGGTTAGTACTGTGATAATGACTTTGAGTCATATTGTGCTGCAAATGGGATTAAAAGACTGAAAACAATCTAGAGGAAGCCAAGGCAGAATGGAGTGGCTGAGCGCATGAATAGGACGATCCTAGAGCTTGCAAGGAGCATGAGAATAAATGCTGGGCTACCTAAGCAATTCTTGTCACGACCCATCCCACTACGCGTGGAAATAGGACACGTGGCACGCCACCAAGGCTATGAAATCATCATCTAACGATACGCAGCGGAAAGAACTTTAAAACGACCCTGAGTAATTTAAAGCTTTAGGAAACATTACCCTTTGAGTTGAAATTCCATTGAAATCAGAGTTATAAAAAGTTTTGGCCAAGTGGAAACATATTCAAAAGAATCAGTTCTAAAAACAAAGGTTCAGTCGACTGTGCCTAGGGTCCAGTCGACTGTGCCTAGCAGAAACCAAAATCTAAAATTCCTCAACAAGGGTCTAGTCGACTGATCAAGGAACCCAGTCGACTGCACTAGTTACTATTTGGATCAGTAGCTAAAATCTACAGTGGTTCAGTCGAATGCTCACTCCCCCAGTCGACTGTGTTAAGCAGAACCAAAAATTAACATTTTCAAAAGGGGGTCCAGTCGACTGATCTGGGGACCCAGTCGACTAGTTTTATCATTAATAGAAGCAGTAGCCAAAAACCAACAGTGTTCAGTCGACTGATAAAGGGTCCAGTTGACTGCTCCTCTTACTATTCACTTTCAGTGTCTCAAACACACGGGATCCAGTCGACTGATACAGGGTCCAGTCGACTGTTCCCCTGCTGGGCAGTCCTGTGTTGAAAATACTAACCCAGGCTTCTCAATAACCACAAACAATCACAACCAACACCAATAACAACTTATTAAATATAACTACAGACGTTCAATTACAAGATTACAGTACTACAAACTAATCCATGATTTTATTACAACATTTTACAGTTTCCCAATCCTTACACAAGTTTTAGGATTAAAACAAAAACATATACAACATGTGGTTCCCCGGCGTTCCTCGGCCTCACTCATCACGTTTCTTCTTGTCTTTCTTCTTACCTGCAATGGAGTACATCTCCACTGCTCAGCTATATGCTGAGTGCACAATTCTAAATGTATGCTTATATGACAGTCCATGGTTTAAGCATCTAAAACACATAGGAAAAATAGTCTCTAGGGTGAGTGGTACGCATTCATCCGGTCGATGCCGTAGGAGGCCCACCTCTCCCACGTATCTCATACACTGGTTGGGCCTTCCTCCATACCAGGTACCGTGTCCTGGTTGGGCCCACCTCCAATCCAGACACAACCACAATTCCAATTCCAATTCCATTTCAATCATAATCATAATCCTCAAGGTTCGAGGAGCTTACCCCGGATGAATTTGCACCAAACTCCCCTTTGACCCAAGTAGACACATAACATGCTCACATAAACAGTTATACGTGCTTTTCATATAATTTCACGTGCATAATTAACGGGCCTAATTAATACATGAATTTCGCCCGGATCCAAGAATATCAAAGTTGATGTTTAAAACATGAAAATCCATATATTTCATAGATCTAGAATTCATACCTCGTGCGAATCTCTTTAAACTTTGAAGGATCGTCTAGGGGCCTAATTATTCGTCGGATTCCAAATTATACGCGATTCCTACAAGTTTTACCTGATTTTTCCCAATTCCTAGAAATTAGATATTTTGAAAAAATTTGCCAAACGCGGCCTAATTACTATCAAAACGTAGATCTTACCTCCACGAGTTCAAATATGAAATCTGGAGAAAATCTGACGGACAAACGGTCGTCGATCGGCGTCGCAAAGCCCGTTGGCTCAATCTCCCTACTCTCTCCTCTCTCTAGATATTTTGGAAGTTTGGATGAGAATGAATCTCATCCACTTCTATATATAGACAAACTTTCTGGGAATTACGTTTACCTCCCCGCGAGTTTCTCAAAACTTCTAATTAGCTCTCGAAACTTTGCACACGTTCACTTTATGCCTTTACGAGTGAAAATTATAAATTCCAAAAGTTTTCGACTAGGTTTCGTTTGGGTCCAAAAGTAACGTCCGAAAATTATATTCTGTGAAATCTCTACACAACCTACCTTTTTAATTAACGTATCACTCACGTTCTCACCACAGTTCTCAAAATGATATACTAAGTATCCAAATACCAGAATTATACTACACAAGTATAATTACTATTCACATGAATACCAGATAAAGTCAAATAACATTTAAATCATATAAATGCCATTTACTCATGCTCATGCAATGTGAACTGCCATGTTCCCGTGTCCTCACTGACACCTTACCGTTGACTCACAGTCAACCCCGACTCAAATTATTAATAACATTAATAATTTCAAAATCTCAAATGATGCATTTTCAAAAATCATAAATTTCTGGAACGGGTGTGACAATTCTGGGCTAATGCAGTAAACACTGCCGTGTATTTGATCAACAGGGGACCTTCAGTTGCTTTGATTTGTGGTTTGCTAGAAGAGTCTTGGACTGGAAAAGAGGTAAATCTCTCTCATCTTCACATTTTTGGTTGCACTGCTTATGTACACATTGAACCTGAGAACAGGGGTAAGCATGATCCTAAGTCTAGGAAGTGTTACTTCATTGGCTATGGTACTGATAGTTATGGGTATAGACTGTGGGACTTTGAAAAACAGAAAACAGTGAGGAGTATGGATGTAGTGTTCAATGAGTCTGTTTTGTACAAAGATAGACTTGGTCGTCAAAAGTAGAATACTGAAAATTCAGATTTTATAGAGTTTGAGGAGATTTCAGATAAGAATGTTATGAAGACCCAAGATGTGAACATACAACCTACACCGCAAGAAGAACCACAAACTCTCCCTCCGAGGAAGTCTACTAAAGTTAGTAAGCCTGTAATGCGCTATTCACCTTCACTGAAATTTTTGTTATTAACTAATTGTGGTGAACCAGAATGTTTTGAGGAAGTTTTACAGGTTAAGACCAGGGAGAAGTGGGAGCATGCCATGGATGATGAGATGTATTCTCTTTCATCAAACCAGACGTGGGATCTTGTCCAGTTACCAAAGGGGAAGTCAGCTTTGCACAACAAATGGGTTTATAGAATAAAGGAAGAATCTGATGGGAGTAATCGGTACAAGGCAAGGTTGGTAGTAAAAGGATTTCAGCAAAAACCAGGTATTGACTACACAGAAATTTTTTCTCCTGTTGTTAAAATTTCTACTATTAGATCTGTGCTAAGTATTGTAGCAGCTTAGAACTTGCACTTGGAACAATTGGATGTCAAAACCGCCTTCCTCCATGGTGATTTGGAGGAGGACATTTATATGCATCAACCACAAGGTTATGTAGTGAAAGGGAAAGAGAATCTGGTATGTAAGCTTAAGAAAAGTCTATATGGGTTGAAACAGGCCCCAAGGCAGTGGTATAGAAAGTTTGACACTTTTATGGCAAAAGCTGGTTTTATAAGATGTCATTCAGACCATTGCTGTTATTTTAAGAAGCTTGCTACATCGTATCTCATATTGCTTTTATATGTAGATGATATGCTTGTTGCAGGATCAAGCATGGAAGAGATTTCAAATCTCGAGCCACAGTTGTCCAAGGAATTTGCTATGAAGGATTTGGGAAATGCAAAGAAAATTCTTGGGATGAGAATCAGCAAGGACAAGGTAAACAAGAAGTTGGAACTATCACAAGCAGAATATATTGACAACGTTCTGAAAAAGTTTAATATAGAAAATGCTAAACCAGTAATTAGCACTCCTTTGGCAAGTCACTTCAGACTTTCCAAAGATCAAGTAGCAGTCACAGATGAAGACCGTAAGTACATGGCTAGAGTACCTTACGCATCAGCAGTAGGCAGCTTGATGTATGCTATAGTCTGTACAAGGCCAGACATTGCTCATGCAGTGGGAGTAGTGAGCAGATTTATGGCAGATCCAGGCACGGAGCATTGGGAAGGTGTTAAGTGGATTATGAGGTACCTTAGAGGCACTAAAGATGTGGCATTATGTTATGATGATTCAGATATTCGTATTCAGGGCTATGTGGATTCAGATTTGGCAGGGGATATTGACAGCAGGAAGAGCACTACAGGGTATGTGTTTACTTTGGGCAGTGCAGTAGTCAGTTGGGTTCAGACTACAGAAATATGTAACCATCTCCACGATAGAGGCAAAGTATGTGGCAGCCACTGAGGCTTGCAAAGAAATGGTATGGTTGAGGAATTTCATGAAAGAAGTTGGTAAGGAACAAGAGGGGGTTTCTCAGTTGTTCAGTGATAGTCAAAGTGCAATTCATCTTGCAAAGAATTCAGTTTTTCACTCGAGAACCAAGCACATCGACATCAAGTACCATTTCATTCGCTCACTTTTGGAGGATGGACAGTTCACTTTGGAGAAAGTTCATACAAACGATAATCCTGCAGATATGTTTGCCAAGGTGGTCACTGTGGAGAAGTTCAAGAAATGTTCAGCTTCTATTTGTCTTCAAGACTAGAAGACAATGATTTTTCACACCAGCACTATTTGTTTCTATGGAGGTGACAGCTGTTTCTTTCTCTCTCAGATCAGTCTTCAAGTGGGAGATTGTTGGGTTTATGAAGTCTGATCCACTCTGATACCGGGGGTTCAGCCCCCCCCCCCCGAGTTAACGGCCCGAATTGCGTCGAAATTTATTTCGGGCCAAGGGTATTATAGTAATTTTTAGTGTAACCCTAGTGGGATATATTATCCCTTCTATGTGCAGCCGCAGTGTGTTGAGTGCTGTTTTTTGAGAGAGAAAACTTGTAATCCTTTCTGTTCGTTGAGTATAGTGAGCTGGTGTGAGAGGCTGTGGACGTAGACAATTTGGCCGAACCACAGGGTATATCTTGTGTCGTGGTTTGTTTGTTTCTCGCTTTCTGTGTGTGTTTGCATTGTGTGTTGCAGGTCATATTCGCAACAATCAACACATCTGGAGACATTGGATTTTGCTAGAAACTTATCAACAAGTCGAATTCCAATATTATATCCCCTGTAGGATAATTAGGAACTTGTACATAATCAAACAGATACAATACTCATACAACCATCAATCATGGAAACCAAATCTAGCAAAAAATTCTAGTCCGACATTCGCAATCTGCATATACAAAAATACACATATACATACATATACGTGTGTGTATATTTAAATAAATAAATATATATATATATACAGAACCCTTCTTCCTATGAGCGATCCCTCAATTTTGTTAAAATGAGGACTTCTATTATCAGTCGTTGGATCTAATTTTTAGTCTGTGAAATTACTTCAATTCTTTTAATGAGAACTGGATCCGACGAATATAATAGAAGTCCAAAATGTACTGTGAGGGATCCCTCATTGAAACAAGTTCTTCTTTGATCTGTTTTCTGATTACAAGTTGTGTGAATTTGCTGTGAAAGTGAAGGTCCAAAGGTACTGTGTGGACTGAACTGATATAGTGGTGTGACTTGAGTAATGTAATTCTATGCGGCTTGGTTACCAAATGCTTTTTTTTTTTTTTTGTGTCTTTTTTTCTTTTTTATAGTTGTACCATATGGAGTGGCACTGTCACAACATGTGGTACAACTACTAAAGCAGTTGGAAACTAATTTATGACAGGAACACACTTGGGTAAAGTTCCTTAGGTGTGATTCTTTGGGTTCCTCCTACAATAATAGTACCCTAATTAAGAAAAAGAAATTTTAAAACATTATTCTTTTAATTCTGGATTTCACTGTTGTGAGAGGGAACTAACAAACCACGTCTAAGGAACTTTACCCACGTATGTTCCTTTATGACGTGGTTGTGGCACCACCAATTATGCAGTGACTTTGGCGCCACCGATCACTGTCACAGCATGTGGTACAACTAGTAACCTATTTGGGAACTAAATTGAGTAAAGCTTTGCTTCCCGAATTTTGTTTTGCAAAATGCTTTCAAAACATGTGTGGTAGTGGGGCAGCTTGATTTTGATTGTAGGATGTTGAAGTGTAACCATCATTATTGAAGGTAGACCCACCACTGCCACATGTGTTTAGGAAGCATTTTTTTGGATACAAAGTTTGGTAACTTCATTGGCTTCACAATTGGTTTCGCTTTCTTGCTTCAGGGTCTGTTTGAGAATGTTGAAGAAAAGATGAGGTTCAAACCAAATCTTACAACTATATTTATTTATGGAAATCACTATTTCTCGTGGTTGGACAAAGAAAAAGTTCTTGAAATACTTTGAAGTCTCAAGTAAATTTCAGTGTAACTAAAAAACAGGACACAAACACGAAACTATTTAGAATTACCACACAATAGGTTCCTACAGTGTCACAGCCCGGCCCACACACAGCACGATATTGTCCGCTTTGCAGCACTGGGCTCGCACACACGGCCCAGCCCACTCACGGCTTTGTTCCTGGGCCTGACAACCCAAAACATGTCATGCCATGGAAGGTACGGCTCACACTTATAAGCACATTACCACCACCACACCCAGGCGATGTGGGACGCAATTCCCTATCCACACAGTCGACTGGCGCGCAGCCCGATCGACTGAGACAGAGTCTCACATACAATCTCTTAAATTTTAGAACTATTTGTCTTTCAAAAATCAACTGGTTAATATCCTTTAATTGTATAGAATACGTGCTCGATGTAATATCACTTTTAAAAAAATATGTTCTTTTTTTTTTTCCCTTTCAAAACCAATAAGATACTAATTTTAAAAAATAAGTGAGATTGACATTGATCCCATTTTATGTATTCCCAAACATATGCTTAATATATTAATTTTAGGTATCCCTACTATTGAAAAAGACGTGGAATACTTTTTCTATTTACTTTAGGGTGGACAGCAAGTGCACCAATAGTACTATCTTAGAACATGACGAAAAGTGCTAGAAAAAACACTAAAGTGGTATCCATATGTCAATAAATTCAAAATTAAGAGAAATTTGCATATTTGTCCACCCGTGTGACCCGACCCATTTTGGGCCCAAACCCATGTGAGTTATACACAGACCCAACCCGTTTACAACCCAACTTGTAAGTAATCTGCCACAACCCTTCCATTTGCCAAGCCTAATATTCGGTAGCGGATAGAGAAAGTAAAAAGAAGGAACAACTATTTTGTATTTTTTCTGTATGCTGAAATAATATTTAAAATGTTTTTTTGAACTTATGTAGAAATCAAAATAAAAGAATTGGAAATGACAATGTAAAATAATTTATTTTGATTTTAAGATTTTATTTAGAATATTTAATTTTTACAATTTTATTTATTTTCCTTGCTATATATCTCTACCATGATTGGAAGAATTTCAATCGAACGTGATAACAAGACCAGGATATATTTGAAAAATCCACTAACTTGGGTCCTGAATGAACTTATGAACATTAGTCTTTTACAATAAATACTATTTTAACCGATTTGAGATTATTCACCTCAGACATAATATACCAATTTTTAAAGAGTAGAGTGGGTACAAAACACACTCTATCTTTCTCTTGGTAAAGTGTCACCCAGGAGAGAGATAGAGTGTGTTTGTGCAATGTCACCCATGAGAGAGATAGAGTATGTTTGTAAGTGTTTTTAAACTTATTTTGTGCCCCTAACATTGTTGGAAAGAGTAATGCTATGTTTCTCAAATTTAATATTTTAAGAGTGGTTCACAACACATTTTGGTAGATGGACCATCTTCAATAATAGTGGGACCCCCTTTAACGTCCTTTAATGAAAATAAGGTGGATCCAATACCACATGTGTTAGGAATAGGAGTGTTCAAAAAAAGCCAAAAACTAAAAATCGACCGAAACTAAACCGACCAAACACCTATTGGTCGGTTTTTTTTTTTTTTTTTTTTTTTAAGAACAAAAGTCTAACCTACTGACAACCGATCAAAATCACAAAAACCGACCTATAAAAACCGAAAAATCAATTTTAAAACTACTAAAAAAAAATCGACCAAAACCAAATACCTCTAGTTGGGAACCACATTTGAGGTTTCTCAATTTCAAATTTTGTAAGATAACTTTGGCATTTCAATAAATTGCAGTTCTATGTTTTGATCTTGCAATTTGTTGTGAGTGGTAACTCTAGCCCAAGTTTGTAAGCTGGGCTAATAAGACCAATCTCAAAGTAGCTAGCTAAATCTGACTCGAGTCTCTGGCCCAGATGGAGAAAGCTGAGAAGACGATGTCCTTTCAGTACCCCAATTGTCTGTTTCCATTCTAGCATAATTTTCCAGTCACGTGCGAATACAGAAATGTCTACTCGCCAAATGAAATTAACACGTAGCACAAAAAGACACAAAAACACCCTCTTTCTTTATTGTCGTTTGTGTTGACTTATATGTTTGTCGTTTGTAATGCCGTGTGTGACCGACCAACCAACCTAACACCAACCACATAGGCACCTGCCACACCTATAGTACACCTAAGACCTTGTTTCGGTTAACACTAGAATTTGTTCCAAAAAAAAAACAGAGAAAATAACTCTAAATAATTTGCTGTTTGTAGTATTTTTTGTTTATTTGGGCTTGTTTGAAAAGTCTAAAATTGGTATAAGTTCAGTTCAATTCAATTCTCACTTTTATCTGATTTTAGTAAAAATTAAGGTTATATTGATTTGACAAAAATTAATTTTGACTTTTGAGAGACAATCTCTTGTAAAAGAATCTAGTATTCATCAAACATTTAAATTTGTAAATAATAATGTTAGGTGTACACACTTTTTGACACATTGTGCTTTTAATGCGTGTATCTTATGCTGTTTGAAAATTTTACACTATTTATACTTTTTCTGTGCACCACTTACACAACACAAAGTACACGCATTTAAAACAATGTGTCAAAAAATGTGTATAAAAATATATACACCGAACATTATTAATTTATAAAACTAATTCACTTGTGAACCACAAATTTGATTTGTCGCTTTTTCAAACAATCTCTTCGTGTTAGTATCTGTCTAGGAAATTACCCAAAAGGTGATCCTTGTCTAGGGGTGTCATTTGGAACGGAAATTCTGATTCCGATCGATTCCGATCCGAAAAATTCCGATTTTGGCAACTAAATATGCATTCCGAATTTCAAAAATTTCGAAAAAAATCGGATCTGAATCGGAATTATTTTTAGAATTCCGAACAATTTCCGAAAATATTCTGAAATTGTATTTTCCGAAACTTTTCTGAAAATATTTCGAAAAATTTCCGAACATATTCCGAAATTGCATTTTCAGAAACTTTTTCGAAAATATTCCGAAAATTGTGTCCAACATCAAAGAAACACAAAAAATGGGATGTGATGTGCTTCTATAAAAGGCCTACAAGTCTCAAGTGAAATCCCATTAAGCTTGAATTCCGAATATTCCGAAAAATTCCGAAAATATTCCGAAAAATTCCGAATCTGATGAAATTCTGAAAATTCTGAAATTTCGGAATTAGAAATAATTTTGCAATTTTCGAAATTTCAGAACGGTATTCAGAATGCATTTTTGACTTCCGAAAATTTCGAAATTTTTTCCGAAAGGGGTGTTTCCGATCCGTTCCGGCCGAAACACACCCCTATCCTTGTCAAAGCAATGCGACTTTAGTTTCAATCAAATGAGATAAGAGAGATTTCATGTTTTTATTCTAAGGGCTCTCAAATATATAAGTAGTTGTTAAGAAAAGCAGAAAATCATTTTGAAAGTTCACAATTGACTCGATTCTACAAATTCATGTGTATGATTAGAGCCTTTTTTGTTTTGGGCGAATGAGTCTGTGCCCACTCTAATAACTCTTTACAAAAAAAAAATTTGGATCACATTTATTTATTTATTTATTTTTTTTTTGTGGTTAGGCTTATTTTTGCTTTACTCATTTACGCTTTAAAAAATGTCATGTTATTTTACTCAGGGGCGGAGGCAGGAATTTTGTTCGGGGAGGGGGGCAGAAGCTTATACCCGATTTTTTTTTTAAGTTTAAAAGGGACAAAGTGCATTTTTTAAGCTTAAAATGGACAAATTAGAAATTTAAGAGGCAAAAGTGAATAAAGTATGGTAAAATAATTATTTTAAAAAGTTAAGGGGGCAAAAATGAATAAAATATGAAATAAAGTATAAAATATATAGGTGTATGATAGAAAATGTTCTTATGCGCAAGCGTGCCAAGAAAACGTACTGTTTACTAGCAAACGTCCTCTAAGTATGAATAAATTGATCAGGCGATTTGGAAAGTAGAGTAACAACACTTTCCATTAGATTCTCAGCACTTTGACAGAATCAAAGGCTTAAACATGTAACAGAAATCTCATTAAACAAGTAAATTCCCAAAAGACAAGATTTTTCATTAAGCACAAAAACGGTTACACACGCCTTCTTACAGTTTGGAGTGGCAAAACTCGCCTCCAAATATAGCACGAAGAAGAAGGAGATAACGCGTCTTCTCTTACGAATGTGGAAGAACTACATTAAAATCTACTCCTAAATAGAAAAATGAAATAAAAGATAAAGATGTCTATATAGTTTGTTTGATCGTTGATGATTACTTCTTCTTCATTCTCTCTTGTATTTATAGGCAACATGGTGAATTGATTTAACTGCATAACCGCCACTGTATTTTAGACTGATTACTGCATAACTGCCACTGCATTTTAGACTGATCACGCCACTTCAGGCTAATGACGTGACTGATGAATATGATGTGGTTCTTTAGAGATAATAACCTCTTATATAACTACTCCATGATGTGGTAGTTTATGGGTGGTTATTTCCCACTAAGTCATTTAAATAATAGCCATGTGTTAATATAATTCCACTACCTTGTAACCTCCATTCTCCACTACTTTGTAACTGTCATTCTCCACTAATAGTAGTTTTTTTTTTTTTTTTTTAACTTCTTTATAATTATTTGAACACATGTGGTAAATTTTATATGCACGTGTGGCAAACATAGTCCCTTGGCGGTTATTTACCATAATTCTTACTTATTCTAGTGAATAACCGCCATCATCTTCAACTTGTGTTCAAACCCATCATCCTGGCTAACTATAAAAATAATCACATGGCACGTTCTTATCTTGTGGCCATATCCTTTGTGGGCCCATACCATAGAATTTATTTTGTGGTGCAAACAATAGGGTAAAAGCATAATTTTATAAAGTTGAGGGGTGGCAATTGTTAAAGCCTCATCGGTCCGAAAGTAGACATTTAATCCAGTTATGATTTCGGACTAAAGTGAAAGATTTATCCCAAAATGGCTCAACATGGGAGTTAAGGTTTTAATTTAGCCCTTAAAGGAGAGTTTAAGTTTCAAAATTAACCTCATATATGCAGTTAATCCCAAAATTAGAGGTAAAGTTTTAAAAATTAGTCCCACAGAGGTTGGGTAAATGGCAATATTATCCCCACATACGGAGTTACCCTCAAAATTAACCTCACAAAATAGGTTAAGAGTTAATATTTTTTTGGCCAATTTTAGAATTTTCATCTAAGAAAAATTTCAAGTGCCTACTTTTGATGCAAATAGGGTCAAAGTGAAAATAGACCTAACCACATGGAGTAAAATGTAATTAACCCTTTTTTTTTTTTCCCTGTCATAAGAACCTCATGGAAAATATAAAACTTGAGCTGAAACTTTTCCAAACAGACCCTAAACATTTTCATATATCTCACTATCTCTCTCTCTCTCTCTCACACACACACACACACACACACACACACACACACACATCTCTCTCCGTTCACGGACTGCTATTTGCTCGGCCTTATCCGACTTAGGGTTTCCTCTTCCTCCCGGAACCCTAATCTCTGGATCAGGTAACCTTTGCCCTCTCTCTCCCAGTATCTACCTAGAACTATATATACGTCTATATACTGGTTCTTCAATTTTTTTCCTTGATTCTCGACGATCTGATTATTCGTTTCACGTGTTTATTGTTTATGAATTTTAACGTAATTTTTTACCTTTATTACACTCGCGATGCTAAATATTCTGACCTATTTATTGTGTTGATGGTGTTGTGTAGTAAAGATCTAATTTTTGTTGTTCGTCTTCTTGGTAGAAATTTTTATTGAAGATTTGCAGCAGACAATTTTGGGTATTAGATTATAGAATTTCATGTCTTTAATCATATGAAAATTGATACTTTCTATGAAAGTACTAAATTTTTTGCTGCAAATCTGGATTTCAAAGAAAATTTTCATTGTTCCTTGTACACTCGGATTGATTGGTTGTTCCTTTTTACCTTACTACTCATTTTCTGGGTGTTTTGATCTTTTATAATTGGGAATTCGTGATTGGTGATTGAAAGAGGAAGATCTTAAGGCTCTGTTTGGTTCATGGATTTCAGTGGGGGAAATGAAAGGAAAATATGAAGGAAAATCTTTTCTCTTGTTTGGTTACTAAGAAAAATATGAATGAAAAGGAAATATAGTGAGCAATACATTGAAATTTTTGAATGTTTGTGAGTCATTTACCTACCTTATTTCTTACGTTAGTATTATATTGTTGAAAAATATAGCTTTTAAGGTTATTAAGTATGGAGAAAAGTATAATGAAAGCATAGTGAATTAGTTTTCTTTCTTGTTCCCCTTTACCCTTTCTTTTACTTCAATGAATATGCAAACCAACCAGAGTAACAGTGTAAAAATTAAGTCATAGCTGGTGGGTTCAGGTTCAACCTCCTAAGTCCTATCACATGAAGAAAAAAGTGAGGCTGAATTACAGCTGTTTGCAGTAGCTACCAAAGCTTGACTTTTTGAGTGATCTCCCCTTTTTGTCAAGTTACCTAATTAACATTATAAAGCACTTTCATGATTCAAAGACACCATTTTTAGAGATCTTGTGTATTATCAATTTGATAAAAACTAAGGTAGCACATATTCTTCTAAAAGGTTGGAAGAATCTGCACCGGATGTGCATCTGAATTGGCTTGGAATTTTTTGGATGCTTGTTTTAGTTTGTTTTTTACAAAAAAGAAAGGATGTCTAACATTATTTTAGAAACTTTGGGGTCAATTCAAGATTGTGAAGATTTAGATTACATGTTAAAAGTTAGTATTTTTTTATGTTTGTTATTCATGTTTTAGTTATAAAAAAAAAAAATCATGACAATATATTTGTTGAATAGATAATGGAAATATAGGGATGCATGTTTTTGGTTAGATTACATGTTAAAAGCTAGTATTTCTTATGTTTGTTATTCATGTTGTAGTTATTTTAAAAAAAAATTAAAAAATCAAGGCAATAAATTTGTTGAATAGTTATGGAAATATAGGAATGCATGTTTTTGGGTCACCCCACACCCACTCACCCACATCCTTGATTTAGAAAATTTTAGAATCCCTACCACCCACATACCGTACATGCATAGTTATTTAAGGCGCACTTAGGTGCAAATGCTTCACGGGGCATAGGCGCAAGTTGCAGGAAAAAGCGCGAGCCTGAGCGAAGTGAGGCGCGCTTCAAGAAAACTTGTAAGTTAGATATGCTTAAGCAAATATAAGAACTCAACAATTAACATATACAAAGAAATTGCTAAAACAACGAAGTAATGTGCATTTTGAATTATTAGCTCAATTGGCCAACTAGTAAGTTGTCTCCATGATACTTGACAAAATAGTTAACCTTAGAATAACACAGTGAAAACCTAATCAGGTATGAAACTATAACAAAAAGTTAAATTTAATTTTTATGTAGATTATTTGTACAACTAGGCTTTTCCCTTTATCTTTTTTTCTTTCCTTCTCTAAATTTGGGAGCCAATACGATTGTTAGTGTTGGTCAAAAAGAAAAATATTCTTCAATTTCCAACAGTGACCCTTGTGTTTTGGAAGTTGGTAGGACCTAATGGGTCTTAATATGGTTCCAAAGCTAATAAGAGGTGGGTCATGAGTTGGGTCTAAAGTTAATGTCATTTGAGTATGATAGTTTCATGCCTAATTAAGTTATTGAGGCGCAGGCTTTGCGCCTTGGGCTTTTATGAAAAGGCACAAGAAAGGCGCGCCTAGGCTAGGGCAAGGCGAGGTGCAAAGGCTGAGCCTGCCTGGAGGCGCCCCTTTAACAACAGGTGCTTCCTAGGATCAAACTATAGATGAGCTTCCATTAGTCCTGCATCTGCAAGATATGGCTTTCAATTTAGTTAAACACAAGAAAACAATCTCACTCAGTCACTCTAGAAAGTTAACTACTTTTTCAGACTTTTGCTAAATTGTATTAAGTTGCTATAACTTTGTGCACCACACCACTGTAGAGGGGCCATACAACATCTGTACGAGTAGTGTTAATGCTCTTTTGCAAGGATTTAAGTTGCTACTCCTATAATACCTTTGTGCACCGTTGCCACCTGACCACACTGTAGGGGGGGCCAAACATTTATAAGACGTGTGTGGATGACAATTCTGTACGGTTCCAGTTTCCACCAAGATTAATGTACGTTTTCGGAGCTAAGAAGTAGTAGAGTTTGGCTGTAATTAAAAGTTTGGTGTCCTGGTGGGTTATAAAAGGGTCACACCACCTTTGAAATGGATGTAATGGAAAGGTAGGTGAAGGTTTTTTTTTCTCTTTCTTTCTTAGTTCTCCCTCCGAACAGTTTTTTTGGTGATATTATTTGTTATTTAATTCTCTCTTCTTCTCCCTTTGTTTGGTTGGAGGGAAGAGATAAAATATTGTATAAAATACAAGAAGCGTCCCATCAAATCTTTTCTGCTCTCTCTTCCTTTTGACTATCTTTTATTTTTATTCTCTACTTCAAACTCACCATTAGGGTTCAAGGCTTCCATTAAGGAAGAAATTGAAAGATTATATATGGGCTCTTCCAGTGTTTTATTTTGAATTAAATTTATTTTTTCTGTGAATTTTGCATCCTGAAGTGGATTTTCTTCTTATATCCAGGTCTGAGCATTTAAGTTTAGTGCAGGATTTGTGGTGGTTACTACTGTTCAGCTTTATCAGCCAAGTTTCATGTCTGAGTTAGACATACAGGTTCCTACTACTTTTGGTATGTTTGCTCTCCTTCGGTTTGCAACGATCATGTATTTGTCTAATTTCAGTATTTCACTTCCAATAATTTCTCACTTTACATTCAGTACTTTATAAGGAAATAATTTTATACTGCTTGAATGAATTCCTGTTTTTTCACGTTGAGAACATAAGAAATAAAGAGTTTGGAACAAAGAAGCATGGAGAACACGAAACACAAAACGTCACGCGAAATGTTTCCTTCTTAGAAGTTTGTGCGTACTGTTTCCTAGGTTTTGATACACACTCACCCAATTGGAAAAAGAATAAAAGAAAGGAAATACATCAAACAAAAATAAACAGTACAGAAAAGTTGACGCTGCACAAAAACAAATAAGGAAGAACTCTTCTCGTTCTGCATTCTTTTTATGTGCAAGATTGACATACAGCCCGTTTGGTTTGGCTGTGAGCTGTGACTTTTCGTCTCTTTTAGGCAATAGCAGAAGCCCAAATCACAAGGGCATCTTGGAACTGAAGAGAAATTTATTAGAAACCTGAATCAGCTTCCTGACCTTAATGTGCTTTTGGGGGCCGAAAGTGCTTATTAACATTTATCCAAAAAGATAATATATGCGTTTTGGGTCCCATAAGCATGCTTGGGCTGAAACGTGAATTTCAAAAGTGATTCCAACCCGTGTCTTATTTGTCTCTCATTTGTTTTGTTTAGATCCATTTGCCGAAGCAAATGCTGAGGATTCGGGTGCTGGGACCAAGGAATATGTGCACATTCGTATACAGCAGAGAAATGGTAGGAAAAGTCTGACAACAGTGCAGGGGTTGAAGAAAGAGTTCAGCTACAATAAGATACTCAAGGACCTCAAGAAGGAGTTTTGCTGCAATGGTACGGTTGTCCAGGACCCAGAATTAGGCCAGGTTTGTACTAATCCTACTGGTAATCAGCTGTGAATTTTGAAATAGTGTTTTGCGCATTGTATCTCTCATATTTTATTTCTGTTGCTTTCATAAAGGTTATTCAGCTTCAAGGTGATCAGCGGAAGAATGTGTCGACATTTCTTATTCAGGTGATAATTTTTGAAGCATTTGTATATGGGTTCATAAACTTGCTGTTCTTTTTGATTCCACCCTGTGTGAGTGTGTGTGTGTGTGTGTGAGAGAGAGAGACAGAGAGAGAGAGAGAGAGAGAGACAGAGAGAGAGAGAGAGAGAGAGAGAGAGAGTGTTTAAATTTTAAGTAGTGGAGAAACAACTAGAATTGTAGGTACATGTAATGGTTGGGTTTCCAATGCGTAAACTTTACGTGCTCAAGCCATCATATATGATCTTTCTTTTTGAGTATTCGCGAGAACGGATTGGTTTTACCTAGAGAATGATAACCAATATTAGGCAGCATGGCATTCACATGGGCTTTTAAGTGAAATGATAGGGGTAGGTAAGTAATGTGAGATGGAGGGTAGTGGATAATAGTATTAATAGAACTAATGCAACGGGGAAGTAAAAAGTATGCGCATCGCATCATTTGACTTTGGATGATTGTTATTTGATCTGTTTTTTAGGACACGTTTGATAATCCAATGCATTTCAGCTCTCATCTTTCAGTGTGTTTGATAAGAGTAATGCCATGCTTCCCAAATTTCCATCCCAAATCTTCATCCCAAATGATTTGGCAGTGGGGCCACTGGATTTTGATTGGAGGATGTTGAAGTGACCCCGCAGTGGTCCATGCCACATCATTTGGGAAGCATAGCATTACTCGTTTGATCATGTATAAAGGTTGGGTTAGCTGAAAATACAAAGTTAGATGATGAATTGCGGATTTCAAGGAAAAAAAGTGACTGTTTTGTAAAATGGAAGTGTTTGGGTTAGCATAAAATTTCAGCACTTTAAACAAATCAGTTGAAAAATTAAGCTGAAAAAAGTAGCTTAATATTTCATCACTTTATAAACAATCACTTAATATTTCAGTTAACCCAAACAGTCACTACGAGAAAAAGTATAGTCGAAAACCCACTGAAACTTCAAAATTTTTTTTTAAAAATTCTTCTGAATTTTTTGATTGCATCATAATTTTCAGTACTGTAACTTTGGTAGCTTAAAATTTTAAGCACTAAAATTGATTATCTCATTTTCAGCTTTATCAACTGGGGCCTTACTATTCTTTTTTCCTTCGTTTTTTGATTATTACAGGCTGGCATTGTGAAGAAGGACAACATCAAAATTCATGGGTTTTGAGCTGCAGCAAATCAATTACTTTTAAAGTCCAGTGCACAAGTACATGAACTTGGATTGTAAGAGCTGTTACAAATAAGTCTAGGTGGTCTGATATAGTCTAAGTTGTTTGTGTGGTGTCTTATATTTCTACAGTTTAATGTGGGTTGAAGGTCATAAGCTTGCTAGTTTCTGTGATGAGGCAAAATAATCCAAACTTTGGAACTGTATGGAAAAATCTTATTTTCTACTTTGCTTGCTCTGGCCTTTTGAAATGCTCTGTGGATTTTCTTATGAGAATAGACTGAATGTTGTTTGAAGCATAGTGGTGGTGAATCGGTGATGACATTCGCTGGAAGTACCAATGACTTGTAAAGCAACATCAGGGGTGGACCTTAGGTTTCTTTAGGCTTTGCTTGGTTTGTGGATTCTTAAAAAGAAAAAGAGGGAGGAAAACAAGAATAAAAACTAGTTCTTTTGTGTCTTCCTTCATGATTAAACAATATTAAAAGTTAAAAGAACTGCAAAATATAATTGTAGTCTGAGTAACGAAAAGGGAGAGAAGTGATTTACAAATTTTGATTTATGTATATATATTTTTTTACTATATTTTTTGTCTTCTTATTTTCTTTCATTGTTTTTCGTAGAAATCAAAGAAAGAAAATACGAACCAAAAGAGCCTTAGGCATGACAAAGACTTCAATATAATCCAAGAAAGAAAAATGAAACTTTCTTTAAAATAACTTCTTGCCTCAGATTAAATATTATCTTCATTTTCATCGTCCAGTTTATATTTCGAATTTTAGTTTTAGAAAAAAACCAAATGCTAGGTTTTTTTTTAGTATAGATTTGATTTTGTGGTTTAATATGTGCATATTTTATGTGTAACATTCTAATCTCCAATTTCACGGTCGTATATAAAACCATTGTGCACGTACTCTTTAACCACTAGAATGATTCGTAATTTTATGTGTACTAAATTTGTGTCTCAAATGCCTATGGTAATATCGATGAACTGAGATTAATGAGAAGGTTGAGCCATTGCAATACCCAACTACATGTTGGGTAAATTAATTATTTTCAATCCAGAAAATTAAGTTCAGCACCAAAAAAAAAAGAAAAGAAAGAAAAATTTGAACGATGAACTATTCAGGAGGGAAATGTGGAAAATTGGAATTAGCAAGTAAACTGTAAATCCGTTATTTAAGTGCATGTTTGGGATAGCCTAGAATAGAACCTGGTTCTGTCCAATTATAAATTTTAATCTGGCTCTTTTGAGAATCTAGTTTAGTGAATATATTTTTCTAACATAGGAGTCTTTGCTCAGTTTAATAAATTTCGTAGAACATGTACTCTGTCAAACCAACCTCTATTTGGTTCTCACAAAAACCAGATAAAAAAGTAAACTTGGACTAAATTAGATCCTATTTTGAATATTCTCAAACAATCCCTAAATGTTGGCATGTGGGCCATTTTTAATCAGGTGCTTATGTTATATACTTTAGAAGTGAAAAGACAACAGGATTGAGTTGCTATCTGAGTTGGCCTACAGCAACTCCCCCACGTGTATGGCGCAGTTTCGAATCCTCCTCCCCTAATTAAAAAAAGAAAAAGAAAAAAGAAGTGAAAAGACAACAAATAAATATTGGATACGAAAAATATCCTATGATGGTTAAAGCTAAAATATTATTCATTTTTTTTACGAATTATTTGTCTTTATGCAAATTGTTTATAGCCGTTCATTATAAAAATTTATAGTGGTAGCACATCAAGTTTTATTAATATAGTAATAAACACCTTTTCCTTAATGTCTCTGTTGAAAGTTTGTCCTTCTCATATATTTTTAAACAATTACTCATATATTTAGTAGCAAAATAAATATTTACTTATATATCTGAGAAGTTGATAGGCCAATTTCTTCCCCCACCCCCCAAAAAAAGAAAAAATTGTTGTCGTTTGTGCAATGGAATTACTAAAGAGTAATACTTGGGGCACAACCAAAGCCACAACCTTTTGGCCACAACCTCCATGTTGTGTCTATCTCTCTCTTGATGGGTCCCACAGTGCCAGTGACCCCACAGTGCCCACTAGGAGAGAGATAGACACAAAATGGAGGTTGTGGACAAAAGGTTGTGGCTTTGGTTGTGCCCCAAGTATTACTCATTACTAAATATGAATCAAAATAAGAATATACTAGATAAAACTTTAATTATGCACATGGAGCCTAAAGGAAGTGGACCCAAAAGACAATAACCCATTGAACAAAAAAAATTCTCTATCATTCAAAAGATTTTTTAATTCTTGATTTTGATACAACACTAGGTCTCTCTCAATTGAGACATTATTGCATAATCATTGACCACCAATCACATGGTTAATAAATAATGAACTGTTATGTGGTGAAGTTACTCCTATTAATTGGATTATTATTTTTTTGTTGGCCGAAACTATCACATGACTATAGTGCTGGACCATACAATAATTTTCGTTTAATGATGACAAATCCTCTAACTTGTCATCCACAACTTCAAGATCCCCATCAATATGTTTTACCTATTTCTGTTTTTTATCAAATTAGAACATAGGGCAAACCTCGCACCAGAGCACATGCACCAATAAGTTGGGTAAATTAGCAGTAAGATTCAAGCTCACACTAAACAAAAAAACCTTTCATCTGTCTTGAGATCCGTCCCTCTCATCTATCTTAACTTTAGCCACGGGGATTTGAAACACCTAACTCTGCCCACATACAATAATCTCTCCACATTCCACTTCACTCGGCATCCAAGCCAAAGGTGGCCAAAAAACAAAGTGATCTTTTACATGACAGAAGGCTAGTGGAAAGGGTATCAGAAATGACACTTCATGACAATCACATGCATACAGTAGTGAGTCACTAGTGATACAGAGACATATAGAAAGAGAAATGATAGATTACACTAGTGTGAGCTATGGAGCAGTAGTTCATGAATGCCACTTGTTGCAGAGGCAGACAACTCACCTGCAATCACCCTCACCATCTCCACTAAATGCCCAAAAAAAAATCCTGAGAGCATTTTTTTCTTTCATTTTTGTTTCATCGTTATTTATTAGGAGTTCACTGTGTGATATGTGTCATATTTTATTCATATTTTATTTTTATATTATTAACATAATTATTAAAATAGGACACACAACGTGAATGAACAATAGTGAACCAAAAGAGTAACTCTTTAAGTACAAAAGAATCAAACAAAAATAAAATACATAAACTTTGTCATTATCTCAAAAAAAACAAAATACATAAAGTTTATATGTATTTGGTTTTTGTGAGATTCTTTTACACCCAAAGATTTACTTAGACCAAAAATAAGTGAACAAAAATACCTCAACAAACCCTAACCCAATTCTTGACGGAAAAAACTGGGGATACTCCCATTTGGGATTCCCTTAGTCCGAATTTGCCATAATTGGAAAGAAAAACAGTTTTTAATGTAAGGTAGATATATTAAAAACTAATTTTCTTATTATTTAAGACAAATTCGAATTAAGAAAGTCGAGAGTCTCCCTCAAAACTGCTCATTCTAGACCCTTCAATTCCTATCTTCTTTACACGTGTCCCCTCTTACCCTCATATAATTTCTCACTCTCTCTCTCTCCCTCCTCCATATATACTCACCCCCACTCTCACTCTCTCACTACACAGTTGTGCAAAAACCCTAGACATCTTCAATCAATGGCGACCATGGCCACAGCCCTAACCTCTTCTCTCTCCTCCAAACCCAAGACATCTCTCTCTGAATCTTCCTTCCATGGAGCCCCAATTACGTCCCCAATACGTATCCAATCGATCAAATCAGCAAATAACGTGTCGATCACCATGTCCGCTTCGAACACACCCTACGATCTCAAAGCGTTCACATTCGAACCCATCAAGGAATCGATTGTGTCGCGCGAAATGACGCGCCGGTACATGATGGATATGATTACATACGCCGATACAGACGTCGTCGTCGTCGGCGCTGGGTCCGCCGGACTTTCGTGCGCCTACGAGCTTAGCAAGAACCCATCGGTGCAGGTAAAAGAATTACTATTGTTACTGATTACTGTTCGATTTTTATGATATATAATATTTGTATTTACAGTCCGTTTGATTTGATTTAGATATAAAATAGAATTGAATTGAATTGATTTGATTTGCAATTCGAATTCTCTTGTTTGGTATGGAAATGAATTCTAATTCTAAATTAATTTCCTACAACATCGCTGTTATGTTATAAGTCAAAAAAAGAAGAAGAAGAAGAAGGGGTAATTTAATAAATTCATGCAAATGAAATCAATTCTAGACTAATCCGACCACTTGTAAACCCCCTAAACAAGAATTGAGTGGAATTGAAAATGAAATCAATTCTAATTTTATGTGAAACCAAACACAACAATTGTTTGTAGGGTAAATTACAGTAACACCCCTGAACTATGATAGTTTTCACTAACATCCCTATACTTAGGTGGTTTCATTTGTCTAATTCACAAGTGCCCTTTTTCTGATAGAAAGAATCTTTGGACTACCGACTATGTCAACATAGATTAATGTCATGTTCCCAAATTTTGCACATGTGGCAGTGAAGTTACTCTGTTTTGGAGGATGTTGAGGTGGTCCCACCGGAAGATGGTGCCACAATCACAATGTAATTTGGGAGCCATTTCCGGTTCAAAATTTGGGAAGCATGTCATTACTTGTCAAAATATCCTTCCTGTTAATCATATAGGGCAGGGATCTAGACTAAATGATGTACTTTTGCAATACATATGAAATGCTCCCTTTCATTCCATTGATGGATACGGTGTCGTTTCTATACTTGTCCTGCATGGGGCTTCCACTTGGCTGGGTCAAAAGATTGGCCAAGCTTCAGCTTGAGTTGATTTCTACAACCCGACTTTCTATCCCCAAGTCCCACAATTTTTGTATAAATATATATAGAAAGTATGTAATATATGATCTTGGATGGGGGCTCGGTTGGTTGCTTAATATTGCTCAAATCTAGTCCAAAATCATGATTTCTCACCCAAATTCCATCCTGATAGTTGTTAAGGTTGGCTGGCTGGGCTGGACAGGGCTCGGGTAAGCCCGCCTTCTAATTACAGCCTTAACTAAGATTTGATATATTTCATGGTCTGAACTCTTAGTTGAAGTTTTATTTTGAAGTTTGCTGCTCCCAAATTAGAGTCGTTTATTCCATTTTTGTATATCCCAAACAGTCCCTTTGAAAGGTCAATGAACCTTAATCACACTTTTTTTCAAGTTTACTCTTTATAATATCAAACTCCCTCATTTTTTCTCTGACTTGACACAAGAATTATGAAATTCAAAACGGAGAATAATGAACACCACAAAAAAAAATATTCCTTGGTCCTTTCCGAAAAGTAAAAAAAATTCCTTGGAATGTTGAAATTTCCAATAAGACACTTCATATGGGATAGAGTAGAAGTTTGGGTTATATGAAATTCAAAACGGAGAATAATGAAAAGTAAAATTTCTTTCACCACAATAAAAAAATATTCCTTGGTCCTTTCCGAAAAGTAAAAAATTTCCTTGGAATATTGAAATTTCCAATAAGACACTTCATATGGGATAGAGTAGAAGTCTGGGTTTATTTCAGGGTAATTAAATTGACATCCCCAAAGCTATGTAGCACGGACATTTCATTTGGGGTGTCGTTTGCGTTTCCGACACTCCAAGGACATGGACACACGTGGGACACGGCTATGGAAGTGTTTGGATTAATTTAAATTAAATCATATTGTCAGACATTTCTGGGACACGGCAAGACACTTCCGTACACTTCTGGGACACTTTTGGCCTGGTGGTCCATTTTTTTTTGTTTTTTTTTTCCCTTCTTTTTGGAGTTTTGAGGAATGGTGATCTTTTTAAAATAAGTGTTACTTGGGGACACTCATGTGAGTTTTTATTATTATTTTTTTTTTTTTGGGGAGGGGGGAATAATTGTTTCTTGGGATGGTCCCAACAAAATATTGAGAAATAAAATGATATATGAGTACGTATATCATAATATCATATAAGCCCTAGTCTCTTAGACTCTTTCTTTTTAAATCTTGTTTCTTCTATACTCTTTCTTTATTAGTTATTACATGAGTCAAAAAGGTTTTTGAGTTTAGGGTTTACAAATTGAATTTTTTTTTGGATGTTTAATCCTCCCTTATTTATTTATTTTTTACTTTAAATTAAATTATGTTTAAAAAATATTTTTTTATTTGAAGTATTCTAGCCGTCTCCGTATCCTATATTTTTGGGATTTTCCATTTCGCCGTCTCCGTGTCGTATCGTGTCCGTATCCGTGCTACATAGCCCCAAAGTATGGTTGAGTAACACACTCCCCTCCTGTAAGTCAACGGTCAGTTGACTGTGTAATTTGCTTGTTTTTTATAGTGACCAATTTATCCTTGTCAAAATTAATGAAATTTTTTATGTAATAGTTTTTCTCTAATGTAAAATATGAAAGTAATTATTGTTTTCAAATGGTCAATTTGTCCATTAATAATGTGGTGTTTTTAAAATTAATAATTTATATTTTATTTTAGGTGTCAATTATTAAAAATGCAAATTAGACTTCATGTTCGAGGGTGTATTGACTCAACATGACCTGAGTGATTGACGCTATACTTGTTAATCATTGTAGAGCTCAATCCCATGTTAAATTTGTATCTTTTTATTGATAACCTGAGTTATACACAGGTGGCCATTATTGAGCAATCAGTCAGCCCAGGGGGTGGTGCATGGCTCGGAGGACAACTCTTTTCGGCTATGGTCGTTCGTAAGCCAGCCCATCTCTTCCTCGATGAGCTCGGTGTCGACTATGACGAGCAAGACACCTATGTCGTGATTAAACACGCAGCACTATTCACCTCAACTATCATGAGCAAGCTCTTGGCGAGACCGAACGTGAAACTCTTCAATGCTGTTGCAGCCGAGGACTTGATAGTGAAGGGAGGGAGAGTCGGAGGTGTTGTGACCAATTGGGCTTTGGTGTCCATGAACCACGACACACAATCGTGCATGGACCCGAACGTGATGGAGTCCAAGGTAGTGGTGAGCTCTTGTGGGCACGATGGACCGTTTGGGGCCACCGGAGTTAAGAGGCTGAAGAGTATTGGGATGATTGATAGTGTGCCCGGGATGAAGGCCCTTGACATGAATGCAGCAGAGGATGCTATTGTTAAGCTCACAAGGGAGATTGTGCCGGGGATGATCGTTACCGGAATGGAAGTTGCTGAAATTGATGGATCCCCCAGAATGGTAATTATTTTGTTTTTGTTTATTTTGATATCCCATTTAAACTCAAATGTTTTCTTGCATATATTCTCCTTTTCTGTATATTATCTGTGGAGGATGCCCTGTTTTACGTTAACCTTTAGCAAATCATAGTGCTCATTTAGTTTTAACCACCTGAGTATATGACATTTAGGTGAAGTTGATTTTGTTTAGGGCTTTATTTGGTCCCGGATTCAGGAAAGGATAAGGGGAAGGAGAGGAAAACTTATAATGAAAACTATTTTCCCACTGTATTAAAAAATGTTCAGAGAATAAAATAGAAGTCAAAGAAAAACGGATGGGGAGTGACACACAAAATTCAAAAGTTTTAATTTATTGTTGACTATTTTCTTTTCTCCTATTTTTTACTGTTTTACATCTTAAGCCCTTTACGAATCAAAGGGCTCAATTATCGTTTTACATCTTAACCCTGAATGTATATGGCATTTAGGTGAATTTGGATTTTGTTAAATCTCATATTATTAGGGCTTTGTGGTTTGCAAATTTAGAGAAGGAAAAGGGGTGGAAAACTATAATGGAACTAATTTCAGTGTTTTATTCCATACTTAAATAGGATTAGAAGTTATAATTTTTTTTAAAATATCATATGAACTCAAAAAAAGGGAAGGGAAAAGGACTCGCAAAATTCGAAAAATTTTAATTTAACTTTTATTACCCTATTTACTTTTGCTGCCTATTTTTCTGTGTTTTTTTTATTAGACAAACAAACAAAAGTTTTGTTCTCATTTTTCTGTTCCTTTATCACCAAATCCATGAACCAAATAGAGAATAGATAACCTTTTAGCAATTGTAGGTTGCAAAATAAAGAGAAAAAAATTGTGTTTAGAGTAACATTTGATTTGTATATTATGTATGGATTGTGATACAGGGACCTACATTTGGGGCAATGATGATATCTGGGCAGAAGGCAGCCCATCTCGCCTTGAAGGCATTGGGACTTCCTAATGCACTGGACGGCACATACGTTGGAAGCATTAACCCAGAGCTCATCCTAGCTGCCGCTGACGGTGCTGCTACTGAGATTGCCGAAGCTTAAAAAGTACATTAGTAACATTTCCAAATAAGAAAAAGAGGGGTAGATTGTGAGTTCTTGAATGAGCTATGGTGGTGAGATGGGTGTATGAATTGAATAACTTTCATGGGGTTAGATATGATTACTGCAAGTTTTTGTGAATGCTTGAGATTGGGGATTTGTTTGTTCTCTCTCTTTTGTGACCTCCTTTTGTTGGAACTTGGATGTGGAAATGGTAGCATTTAGTTCCTTTCACTTTTGCAGCTCATTTCTATGCATTCTCTTCTTATTTGAGCTTTGTGTTTGGGTGTTCCACTGAAAGAGAAAATATTGTATGATCCGGGACCATCAGTGCGATTAATTGGAGGATAAACATCTCTACTTGGTCACACATGCCAGTACCCATACAATTTTTTCTTCATGTCACTGAGAAGGAAATTCTTTCACCTGAAATAGCTTGAGAGTCAATGGCTGAGACTTGAGACATTGTTCACTGTTCACAGTCATTGATATCTTTTTCAGAAGTGTTTCCTGGGTTTCTACTTGCAAAAGTTTGGAAGATGGTAATTCTTTATCCTATCAAGAACATGGATATTGATGTGGTTTTTCTTTCTTCTTCTTCTTCTTAATTAATTCTTTATATCAATTGCCACACTGGATCTAAGAACCCACCCTCTGGTATGCTCTGGCTTTGGTATGATTTTATGCTGCAGAACCAAGATTGAGGTTTAAATATAAGCATGAAACTAAACAGAAATGAGCACTTAAAATTCTTAGAATTGGACTTAATGTCTCAGCTTTTTTTTTTACTACAAAGAGGGAGGGGAATTCAAACCCGTGGGGGAATTGGTGCCGGCCAACTCGAATAGGACCTCCGTGCATATTAAAGAATAATTCAGTATTTTGACAGGTGAGCAGCACAAGACCCATTTTTAGGGAATATCAGTCATTTCATCCTTATCCCGCCTGGAGACCTATGTATAATGTTAGGCCATGTTTGGAGGGCTGGATAAAAGCTTGAGATTTTATCCAATCTTACGTTTGGTAGTGCTATAGGATATGATTGCTCATAAATTAGTTATCAAATGAATTAATATGAAATTGTGCTTTAAAAAAGAAGCAGCACCAAAATGGGTGCCAAATAGTCCCAGAGAGGCTTTTTATCCAATGGAGTTTGGGATAAATCTATACCAAGGGGATGTGGTATTAGGTGGGATAATGGAGTTTGAGATAACTCTTGGGAATTATTTATTTATTTTCTTTTTCAGATCTGCCTCATTTTTTTTAGAAAATTATTGGAAAATTCCTATAAGTAACTCTCAAAAGTTTAAAACTCAAATTGGTTTGATCATTTTTCAAAAAGGACAAAATGAACCTAATCAGTGCTCACACGGTATAAGTGCAAGCACTATAGAAGATCCCACGTGGGGCTTCAAGCCCTCACTGGCAAACTAGCTTCAGCCACTCACACCTTGTGAGTGGCTGTACCATATGATATCCACTTCGAAAATGTTTTTTTAAATTTTAAATCTCCATAACTTTGAATCTACAACTCTGTTTTTTTACAAATTTTATACAGTTGGAATCGTGTCGACGAGAGCTACAAAACTAGTACTATTGTTGATATCTTTTGAGCAAAAGAAAAGACTCTTATTTTTACATACCTTGTTTCAGACGAACCAAATAAAATTTTCACATAATATTTATGTATGGATTATTGAATTTTCACTTAACATTCACGTATGCCAAGTTGATATGTTGTGAGGGAAAAAAAAGTATCTTAAGGAGAGGTTTAGTGAAATTTCACAAGAATTTTGCAGTTTGTTTGGGTTGAAAAACTATGATTTATAATTGTTTGTAAAATTTGATTTTTTTAAAACAAAATATGCATTGTTTTAATGTGAAAAAAAAGAGAGTGAAATTTCACTTGGCATACTTGAATATTAAGTGAAATATCACTAAACTCGTGCATGAACATTAAGTAAAATTTCACTTAAATCGACATTTGAGGGACTTTTTCACAAACTAAGTATCAAATTGAACATTAAACTCTAGAGAGTTGCTTCTAGTTACTGTTAGGATAGTTAATGAAGTTTCACTTGGCATACAAGAAAACTAAGTGAACTCTTACTGAACGAATACACGAATGTTAAGTTTAACTTTAAGTTTTTCAGGAAGAAGACATGTACGGGTTCAGTGAATTTTCACTTAATATTTATGTATGCTAAATTTATATGTTTTAAGGAAAAAAAAATTAAAAAAAGACGAATTTTAACAAGAATTCCTGCATTTGTTTTGGTTGAAAAATTGTGTTTTATAATTGATTGTGAAATTTGCTTATTTTAATAAAATATGCATTGTTTAAAAAAAATAATAAATTTCACCATGCATACATGAATATTTAGTGAAATTTCACTTAACTCGTACGTGAACATTAAGTGAAATTTCACTTAACTTGGTATTTGAGAGACTTTTTTAACAAATTAATAATTAAATTAGACTTTAAACTCTAGACAGTTACTTCTAGTGAAATTTCACCTTGTATACATGAAAAACAAGTGAAATGTCACTGAACGTGTAAACAAATATTAAGTAAAAATTAAGTTTTTCAGGAACAACTGAACAAGGCATGCAAAATGTCGTCTTTTTTTTTGCTCAAAAGATATCAACAATGGTACTAATTTTGTAACTCTCATCAACACGATTCCAACGGTATAAAATTTGAGAAAAACGGAGTTACGGATCAAAAGTTATAGAGGTTTAAAGTTTAAAATACATTTTTAAAATGGGGTTTCATATAACACAACCACTCACACGATGTGAGTGGCTGAGGACAGTCCAAGCGTGTGAGGCCCTGAAGTGAGCGTGGGTTGTTTGTGGGAGATTTTATGGTGCGCACACTTATACCGTGTGAGCGTATGCTGTCAACTTTTTGTCATTTTTGTTAAGTCACTCTCTAATTTGTACTTTAGCTTAATAAATGGTGTAGTGATATCCTTTTTGGTAAATCACCCCCCCCCCCCCCCCCCCCCCTTTTTTTTTTTTTTTTTTTTTTTTTTTTTTCTTCTTTTTAGATTCAACAATGATAGGGATACACACAAAATGACACACCAAATGACACACTGTGCTTTAAATACATTTACCTTGTACTGTTTGAATTTTTCACACTTTTCTGTGTATTAATTACACAACACAGGTGTTGGGAATATGCCCTCAAACCAGTTAGTTGGACAATGGAAAATCATAATGTATTTATGCATGTTAGTTCATGAGATGAATATTAGACTGGAATCCTTAAACAACATTGTATGTGGTTCATTTGTGTATGTGATTACACATGTGAGATATGAATCACAAATCCTTGTTATTTCAAATAAGTCACAGTGGATGATAAGTCTGGATAACTTATCAGGTATACACTGTAGCATGATTAACGTCTACGGGGTAGAATGATGAATCTCATTCATAAGAGTCTTTGACTCTTGGTTAATATGCTAGTGCACTCGGTGCATTGACGGACCTGAGTTAAACCTATTGACACCTAAACGCTGTCACCGTCAATAGGAACTCAAAACTTGTATAGGGATACATGTCCTTAATCCTGAGACAGTTATGGACGCAAGTTGTATGCTTGGTTGCTTTGACTTACCAATCAGTGAGGTCTTGCAAGATCAACACCTGGGTATCTTGGGTAAATCAAGTATGCAACGTTGGGAACATATATTGTCAAGATGGAATTCTACCCTCTTCAATAAAACGAAGAGTAAGTATTCCCTCGAGAATGTCACTAGGAGTGATTACTGAGAGCTGGCCAGCCTTGTCAACAAAGTGTTATTGTTGACATGTTTAGTAATCCAAGAGTAGTGAATGATACTTGAGGAATATAAGATGTACTATCTATTGGGTCGACAGTATCTTAAGACATACATCCCAATGATAGATACGAATACTGCCTGGTAGAGGGACATGCGTATCATATTATACAAGTCTAGTAATCACTTATGTATGTGTGATTATGTTCTTATGCACTGGAGTGCAATTATCATTTTATAGTGGCATTAATGATAATTGATTAATTATTGATTCCTTAGTCAAGAGTACTGACTAGATGGAATAATAATTAATCGGAGCCAGTAATTAAGAACCTAGGAGGTCCCACTCTTAGCTCCGCCAGAATGCTTGGAAAGGCAAATGAGAATGCTGTCAAGACTGGTTCGATCGATCGAAGTTGTTTCGATCGATTGAAGTCTAGACAGGTTCGATCGATCGAACGAGGTTCGATCGATCGACAGTTCGATCGATCGAAGTCACTTCGATCGATTGAAAGTAAGGTCGGTTCTGGGAATCTATAAATAGGGCAGCTTCGTCCAGAAATAAAAGATCATCGTTTTTAACGTACCAGTTGCTGCAGAACCTGTTTAGAGTTCCCAAACCTTCCATATTCTCACTATTAGGGTTCCCACCAACCCTAGCCACTCTGGGAGCATTCGAGGAGACATAAGGGTGAAGATTTCCTAGAGGTTGCTGCTGCACACACAAGGAGAAGGACAAAAATCAGAATTGGGTTCAAGACCTAAGGTATAGAATCTTCTCCATCTTGTTATGCGCATCTATGGAGTTAATAAGTAGTAGATCCAAGGCTACCAATAAAAGTTTTGAACTTTGTTTTCCGCTGCGCGTTTAGATTTAATTTTAAACCTGTTTTTCCTACAACAGGGTACATACATTTGAAGCGGATGGGTCGTTTAGTGTGTCGTTTGGTGTGTATGCCTATCATTTTTGTTTTAGATTTGCTTTTTTTTTTTTTTAAATCTTTTTTTCCTAGATTTGCTTCCCTTTTTTGTCCCAGATTTTTAACCCAGATTTGACTTCTTTTTTTTCTTTTTCCTTTTAGATCTCTTTTTTTCCAGTTGCTTTTTTTTTTCACATCTTTTTTTTTAAATAAAGCAATAATTTAGTTATTATCCAGAACGTATATCCCTGTACGACCAAACACAGGATTAGGATAAAGATAGTTTATCCGACAGTTTTATCCGGCACATTTCAAACACAGGACAACATAACTGCTTGATTACTAATCGAGTCCAATTCTACCTTATCATGTCCAATCCGACAGTTTTATCTGGCTTGCCAAACGAGTCTTTAGAGTAAAATGCCCTCAAATTAATAAGTTTTTTGTGTTTTGGTCCATAAACTGTAAATTTCAGCGACATTGTAGATGTATTATGACAAGAGTAAGTCTTGGGGCACAAACAAATCTCTCACAAACATCACAATGTGTATCTCTCGCCTCTGTGAACCCCACAGTGTCAGTGGACCCCATAAAAAGAGAAATAGACACATTATAATATTTGTAATTGTATTTATAAAATTTGTTTGTGCCCAAAAATTTACTCGACAAGACAAAAGATATGAATTGCAACAATAGTACGTTTTCACGTTCTTTTGCTTCTAGGTTTGAAAATCCCCATATTTCTATATGGCCAGAACTCAATAAATTTCTTTATGTCCCATTGATCATGTGCGTTTCACAGAAAAGGAGCAAATTTTAAAAATCAATTTAAAAAAGAAATAATTTAAAAAAATAAAAAAATAAGTTTAAAAACTGTGAAGCACACACTACACCATATAGACCAATTTCTAACGGACATGTTTTAAGCTTTCTAACGGATATATCCGTTACTAATTTCTAACGGATATATCCGTTAGAAGAGAGAAAAATCCGTTAGTAATGAAGCTTCATATAGATTTATATTTTTTTAACGGTTTGAAAAATAATACTAACGGATATATCCGTTAGAACTCTTTTTATCAAAATAAAAAGTAAATAAATAAAAAAGAAAAGACATCTTAATATGCCTTACACAAAAAACAAGAAAAGAGAAAAATAAAAGAACAAAGACAGATCGAGAGAAGAGGCAAGAGAGAGAGAGAGAGGAGATCTGGTCCGTCGCCCCCGCCGGCCCGTCGCCCCTCATCGTTGCTCCTCGTCGGTCCATTGCCACTCCACCGTCGCCCTCTCCTTCTCTGTCTCAACTGGTTCTTTCTCTCTCTCTCTCTCTGACTCTCACACACACACACACACGTACACACACACATCAGATCTGGGCACACACACTAGATCTGGGCGTACAAATACACACACAAACATGGCCTTTGCCGTCTACCACCGCCGGGAACTCTCTTTCTCGGTGTTCTCTCTCTCAGTCAGCTTCTCTCTCTCTATATATATATATACACACACACATATATATATATTCTTTCTCTGTCTAAAAAATTCTAATCAGACATTCACACTCTGAGACTCTCAGGCCCTCGCAACAACGGACAACCTCCCTTTGCTGCGTTGCACTTCACATCCCCTCACTTATGACAACCGGAGCACCATGGACACAACGATCTCGTCTCTCAGACTTCTCAAAGGTAAAAGCCCTAAATCTAATTGCTTTCTTCTCAATATCTTCATTGCATTGATTGATTGATTGATTCATGCCCTAGTCCCCTTCTTCCCTTTGCCTTAATTTTTTCTTTTCATTAAATTTTTTGTTTAGTAAGACTGTAACAGTGGTTCATTCATGGACTTTGTAGGTTCTGATTTTCTTTTTTCTTCCTTTTTTTATAAATTATTTTTCTAATGTTAATTCGAGTATGGAATCAACGAAGCCGAAAGATTGTTTTGAATGAAGCTGAAACCTCCTTGGATCTAAACATGTACGTTAGAAGATGAGAGTAGTTTGGTTAATTGAATCAAGCTGATGGGTTTTAACTTATTACAAGCTTACAGTTGGAACTAGAATAGTTGGAAAAACATTAATTACTTCATGCTTGATGGTTTGCTTTGTGTCAAGGGTCAGTTCAGTTGTGAAAAAAACTAGTTGGGTTAATTTTTACAATTTTAGGTGTTTAACTCTCTTATTTTGTGTTTTTTCTTCTCTTTCTTTATTTTGAGGTTTGGGCATCTCAATTTGTTTGAAAAGTAATGAAAACTTTCTGACTTGGGAAGCTTCCATTGTGTTCTTAACAGATATAAATATAGATTTAGATGAGAGAAATGTGTGGTTGGGATTAAATAAGAACAAATATGTCACTATCCACTTGTTTTGATATGTAGCCAAAAAAAAAAAAAATCTGTGATTGAAGATTATTTATTATTGTTGACATGTAGCTTTCCAAAACCTACAATATGAGAATTAGATTGTCTTGTTTTAGACTTGTTAAATAGTGTGGATCTCACTCTTGATATCATGTTGTTCATCATTATGACATTATCTTATATGGGACTCAGTTGCATAAAGACTCAACTTATTTCCAATGATTTGGACTCTTAACTAATTTGACTTGGCCTATTGTTATATGCCTAATTTGAACTCTTACCCATCGTTGGAATGGAGAAGCCTGAAGAATGCGGAATGCCCTGCAAGTAACATAAGTAAGGGAAAGACTATAGGCCCTGTTTGGTTCACGGAATTGATTGAAGGAAAAGAAACACTGAGCAATACACTTTTTTTTTGTTTAATTAATATGGAAATTGTCGATGAAAATTAGAAGCTGAAGAAAATAAGACGAAAAATAAGTGAACATTTATGACTTTTGTGACTCACTTCACTTCCTTTTATCTTGAGTTCCTATTATATTTTTAAAAAATTTAGATCCTAATAGAGGAAAACTTTAGGGAAATAGTTTTCTTTCCTTTCCCTTTTCGTTCTCTAAGTTTGTAGGCATTGAACCATAGCTCACTACCCTGGAGTTTTCTGGCAATATCACCTAAATTTTGATTGCCGTACAATGTTAGTAAACTTTTATATGGTTGTTCGAGAAACCCTTGGAAATTACCTGTAAAAACAAAAAGTTCAACTGCCTAAACTGGAGATACACTGCAATATTACAGCATGAGATACACTGAGCAATACACTTTTCTGGAAATTACCTTAAAAGGTGTTTCTAATACCCGGTTAGACTTTTTCCTCGAATTAAAGTTCTGTTTTCGAGATTTTTACGACCTCACACTGAAGGTGTTTTACATGGTGGGCAGAAAAGCACAACCCAGATTACTTTATGTTTATCACCTCCAGTTCTGTGAAACTAGATAGAAAGATTGTGATATCCAAAGAAACTGACCAAATAATTCATGTCTGCCTGAAGTAGAAGACTTGGCAGAGTTCAGGCAGATTGTCAATTGCATCAAGTGCAGATAACGTAACGGATCTTTACAGTCCCTCTCAATAAAATTTCTATAGTTTACCCTCCAAACACTGCAGAGAGCTAGAGTTACTCATTTGACTTAGTTAATTTGAATGGTAGATTTACCTATGAGGAAGGGTTGCCACAGAGAGCAATTCTGGGTCAAGTCAACTACCTTGAGTATGCTAAGGTGGTGCAACTTTCACTTGGTCAATTTAGACTCTATCTTCGTCTTTCTTTCTTTGAAGGAAACACAGAGACGATATACAAGAAGGTGAACAAAACTTTTGAACCAAGTATTGCATTGCTCATGATAAGTTGATAACCTGCATCATATATCAGCGGAATAAGCTAGCCACTAAATATTATGCTTGTGTATGTGTGTGTGTGTGTATAGATCTATATATATCCCAAGATACTATGCTGTCTAATGATTTCACTTGAGCTTACTTTATTTTTTCATTCTTTTTTGTTTATTTTATTTATTTTTTATATGCTTATTCAGGCTGGAAGAACTCTGAGTGCGCGAAAATGGCATGCTGCATTCACTTCAGAAGGTTATCTCGATATAGGCAAGACTCTTCCTTGAATCCAGCGTGGGGTAAGTTCATCTTTCTGGTATAAAAACTGCCATAGATATATATTTCTAGATATATTCATGGGCTTATATGAAAATGGAATATGCTTCATTGGGTAATTACCATGGCTATTGGAATTGGTGAACTTTATAACTATGTAAAATCTACCCCACTAAATGAGGTTGGCAGTTGTTGTACATGAATCTTACCTTCCCATTCTCTTCTACAAATAATATATACACATCAAGTGCATGCAAAATAATTGGGATATTTATCTTTTTGTGGACCTCCTGAAGTATATTTAACTCACACTGACTGATGTCTTGTCTAAGATTTCGTCTTTGCTTTTCCTGGATTTAAGCTGTAGTTATCACCATACTATGGTTACCTAGGATGTTGCCTCTAGTAAATTCATGATTTCCATGTTTGCTGCATTTGTTATTGATTAGCATAGGAACAGCCAACAAACTCATTATCTGAAAATAACCAGCCCTTAAAATAGTACCAGCCCTTAAAATAGTACCCCTTTTTCTATGATCAAATAACACTCTAAATTAAAAATTTTAAAATGAAATCGTAACTCAAGGAAAAAGGTAGTGATGTGACTCACAAAATAGGAATTTTCAAATAGGTTTACCATTGTTGTGCTTCTTCACGTGTGCTATGTCAATTGGAACTTCTACTTGATCCTCCCTTTTTTTCACCATCACCAACCTATGATAAGCACCTCATGAAACTTTTTCTTATTGAGGATGGAACAATACGGATTACAATTGCGATATGTGTTGCTTCTACGGGTAAAAAAAAGCTTTGAGTAGATTGCATTTTACTCGAAGCTTGGGTTGAATAAGTGGTTTTCAGCTTGTTATTCGTCTTCTTTCTTGTCATTGAAAGATTGTGTTTACTCTTATCTATGCAGGATATGATATGATATGATATGAGAGATCGGAATTGCAGAATCATGTGAACCTTGGTTTCAATTTGCTATATCAAAGGGATAGAGTGTAGTCAGAGGGCGGGAGTGTAAAGTACATACTTGTTATTTATATGTTAATGTTTTATTTATAGGATTCATAGAGAATTAGTGTAAAGTATATGTTTGTATTATTACATATATTGATAATTTATTTTTATGATTCATAGCAATGATATTGTAGGTTATCTATGACTGGACTTCTTATGATTTCTCTGAGTTATTTTTGTTGTATTAGGTGCAGATTGAGCTTGTAATTTTTGTATTTGGTATGGATTATTTATGCTTGTTATTTAGGTGCAAATAAAAATTGGGAAGCATATAAATCAATATATATTTTTTAATTTTTACATATTTCTAACGGATATACCCGTTAGGAAATCCGTTAGTATTTTTTTTGTTTTTCCTTGAAAATTACTAACGGATATATCCGTTAGTAATAGTTGATAAAAGCGTTAGAATTCAATATAAATCTTCTAAAATAGTTGGAAAACTAACCGTTAGTAAGTAGCTTTCTAACGGATGTATCCGTTAGAAATCTTTTGATTTACTAACGGATTTACTAACGGATATATCCGTTAGTAAAATTAATTTTACTAACGGATATATCCGTTAGTAAATCCGTTAGTAATATTACTAACGCTAAAATACTAACGGATATATCCGTTAGTAATGTTTTTTCCAACGGAAATATCCGTTGGTAATGAGGCCATATGGTGTAGTGACACAAACATAAACATCTTTACTGAAACCAGACTTTTTCATATCTAGAGGATTCGGTATTTGAGTTCTTGGGCTTTGGGAATAATGTGAAAAATAGAAGTGATTTGAATCATTACTATCCTAAAATATACCTTAGTAACCTTACAATTAGAAGTTTTTCACATGACAAACGTAATTAAATATTATTGGTACGACATTCAAGTGATTTTCAACTTATTTATCAAAGTTAAATTTTGATGCCAAGACTTTTTGGCGTCAATCCTTCTCTCCTGAGTAGGAAGTGTTGAAAAATATTTTGATTTTTACGAAATAATTCATTTGATTGATGAAATAAAATAAAATTCATATAAACAATACTCCAATATGAATCGATATAGTACATATTAAGATAATAAACAACTAATAAAAAATCCAATATAGTAGAGGGAGAAAATGTAGCTGTGAGTTGATGAGACGCACGCATAGGCGCCGACCTAAAGCCGTAGTACCTCCCCACGTGCGGGTACTGTCGGTCACTGACGACTCCAAAATACAACCTATAAAGCTCACAGCTAATGCCATCCGTAGGGCACGTCCTCAGAAGGCGGAGAGTCAGAGTCTTGTATCGAATTGCCCAAAATCATAAAATGTAAAATATGACAATATGATAATAGTATCGTAGGGACTGAGACTACTAATGTATAGAACTCTCTTTGGATTATTCTCTACATACAACATAGAATTCATTGTGTGCACACAATATTTATAATGTCCCAAGCTAGTCGTTATGAGAGTTATGCTACCAATATGAATATAATGACACAATAATATTGCATAAACATTTGTAACCACAAGTTCATAAAAGGATAATTAATTAAGGACCCATAAACTTGTATTAATCATCCAACAAAATTTATGGTTGTATTAATCTACTTTTATTAAAATTCACAACAATCCCCCACGTTTAATAAGAATAGATGATAATTAAAAATACATAAACCACACATATGGATATAGAAAATTAGGGCAACATAATACTATGCAATGGGTATAGGTGTCTTTCGGACTTGAACCTCACTTAATATTAACTCTCTATCTGAAAGGATCATAGTGGACTACACCTTGAACTAGACCTTTTGAGCTAGACTTCAACAAGTCACAAACATAGTATCGATGTAAGACTCATGATTCGGGTTTGTGCTATTTATGGCTATGCGCACTATCCTGGTTGTCATGGGAGTTTTAGAGGATAGCCCAATCCCCACGATCACGACCTCACGACGGTTCCAACTTAGGTGAGTCCTCCAAGGTATATGTGACCTATACCTGCAGGAGTTCCTGCCTTGGGCTCATTCAGGGTAATCCCTTCCTAAACATCATTATAAAACACAACACTTGCCTTAGGGATGAGCAGGAGAATTTTGGATCATTATCTCCTCATATAAAGTGCTGGAATACAAGTCATGCAGTATGAATTATTTTTACCACATTGAACCTCCTTCATGGGGTTCCCAATCAGGCTTAGCGCATCCCCATCGACATTTATGGAGCTAGGCTCAGCGCTAATCCTTAGTTTATGTATATATTATTTACATTATATTGAGATCTAGCCTCAGCGCTAGTCCTAAAAAGAGCTCTTTATCAAATGATCATACCCCTCAGCGTAGACCTTTATTTTACAAATTAAGTGGATAAACCCCTACAATTTATGCGATGCTCTAGAAAATAAATAGATGAACCTGACGCTACTCCAAAATAAGTTCGGCATAATAAAATACATATACAAATAACTCCACTACTCCAGAATAACATCGCAAGATAACCAAAAATATATAATTGGATCCAATTTGTGCTCTCCAATAATAAGTCCCGGCTTCATGCTTTCTTATTAGAAATCCATTGAATAATATATCCATATCCACGGAACCAAGAGAGAGATAGAAATCCGATTCATAACAATATACTCAATTGGAAATAACGGGAGTCCAAATAAATTCTCGAACTCTGGAAATTGTGAGTAACAAAGCACCAAGATTCTTAGGCAACATAGTAATTTAGATTTGTACTTTTAACATGATGGAAAAACGTATGCTTCATAAATAAATAATGATATGCAACACAATCACAAAGCCCCAAGATTCCTTAACTATTGGCATAATCATGAATAAGTGATATGATGTCAAAACTGATCACAATATATTATATGAAAGCTGGATTACACATTTACATCAGAAAATTAACAAAGATAACCAAGAAGTAAAAGCCCCTCAAGAAACATCTTGAAAATAATTTACGGTCTACATAAGATCTTCTCAAATCAAGTTTACAGTGCATACTCTAATTGTAATGTTGATATTTTCATTAGCAGTAAGTCTCATTAAGTGTATTAGCCTAATAAACAGACTACTTAAAGATATTCACCATATCCTCTTTTGCTTTTTGCTTTTTCCTTTTTCTTATTTATTAAAAGAAAACAAAACCCATGAAGTAACATCAGAGCGATATAGTATAAAACTTAAACAAGTAAGGTAAGAAAAACACAACTAATATTTCTTTATAAAGCTATCTAAATTTGGATTTGATCTAGACTAAAGCATATATAAGTCTGTTAGGTTACTCAAAACCAAACAAGAAATTGACTAAAGCTACAAATAAGCATATTTTATACTACTTCTATAATCAAAATATTAACCAACCTGCTTGTGAATTTTAAAACTTAGAAATAAGTGCATAGACCTTTAATTAGGTTTCACTTACTAAGAGAATTAATGTCCTCTTAGGTAAATGACGAAGCATAGTCAATGAATTAAATTAAGCTAACAAATTTATCTATGTTTTTCTTTTTCCAAAACCCAACTATTTTCCTGAAACAGTTTTCAATTTTTTCCCCTTATCCAACTGTTTTTCCCAGTTTCTAAAACAAAAGAATAATGCTTGGGTGACTGAAAATGTGCACAGAATTTGTGCACCAAAAAATCGTGGCCATTTATTTCGGTGGCCCCCACACAAAAGTGTATGGGGTCCACTGAAATGCATGGCCTTGATTTTTCGGCATTTTCGGTGCCGGTAGCATATTTGAAAACAAAACAATTTTCCTTTTCCTTTTTTTTTTTTTTTCCATATCTAAGACCCAATTGGAGCCTTTACTTATAGGCTTAGAATATGACCATTCCACACTCACTTATGGCCCAATAAAAGTAATGGAGTAACTAATAGGCACTAAATAATTCTATAACTTACACCCCCATAATGTATATAATAATTGGACCATATTAAAATACATTAATATTTGGCCAAAATATTTAAAATGCAGGTAATTTTATTTTTATTAAAAATTTCTACCAATCCCCCATTTCTTTAGCAATGGTTGAAGTAAACACACTATTGTAATTTAGAATCAGCAAACAAAACCATAAATAACTCCATTCCACATCTTGAAGTCTTAACTACGTTATAGCACAACAGAGCCTTAAAATAGAAGCTCAAAACTATTTCAATTAATTAACATCACTTGCTGTATATACACATCTATTATCTATCTATCTATCTATCTATTAGTATACTTAAAAAGTGGAAGGTGAGAGAGTGGAATAATATGGTGTTGACATGTGGCATCATTTATTTGTCTAATAGCCCTTCTCTCTCTTGAGACAATAGATAGTAGCCAAACAAGGCTTTGGGTGTGTTTGATAACCCAAGTCTCAAAGCATTGTTCCCAAAATTGTTTTATTTTGGTCTCAAAATTGTACCCAACTTTTAAAATATATGATACCTAGAGTCGTTTTGTTTAGGTCGCAAAAAATTATACCAGGTCTCCAAATATTGTATCCATAGTGATTTTGTTTAAGTCTCAAAATATTGTACCTAAGTGTCAAAACATTATACTCATATTTAGTTTGTATCATAGAATTCTCCCCATTTCCTTTCCTATTCTTATTGAACAATAACAACTAGGTCAATTTATTATTATTAATTTAATATGAGTAGCGGTACTATATGGTTCATAAAAATTATCTCAAATTTGGTTCTCAATACAAATGGTAGCAGGGCCAGTCCCGAGTATTTGGAGGCCTAGGACGAACTACTTAAAGGGGGGCCCTTATACGGGGGTTCGGGGACAGCGCCGCCGAGGCGATTTTTTTTTTTTTTTTTTAATCTACTTATACATAATTGGCAATTTTTTTAGGGTTTACGTATACATAATTGACGATTTTTTTGGGATGAGTCTATTTGTGAAACTTAAACATTGTATGATGTCTTTCAAAATTCTAGAGGGGCCTATTTCTAAAACTTAAAAAATTCTTGTGCTAAAAGTGTAATTTTCAAAATTCTAGGAGCCTTTGCTTATGTGTTTTATATACATCTATATCAATACATATGTAGTTGATGGCACTAAATTGGGCATTGGGGGAGACCTAAATGTCGAGGCCTAAATGTTAAAATACTAAAAAATCTCAAGATAAAATATAATTATAAAAATTTCACGGAGGCCCTCAAAATTTTGTGAACTTTGGTGGCCCGGGGTGGTTGCCCCCCCCCCCCCCCCTCTTTGGGCGGGCCATGTGTGGCAGCGGGAACACATTCTGGATTGGATAATAAAGAAGACAAAGGTACGTGTACCAACTCATCTGGGTTTTTTTTTTTTCAAATTCAAGTGCTGGTTGCATAACACATGCATATGATTTTTTTTTTTTTTTTTTTTTTTTTTGCAATTGTAGGTATCATAAATTAATCAGGTACAACTTAAAACCATTATAGCTATTCATTTTGGTACTTTGTGGGTCAAGATGTGTAATTGTCACTAGGGTATATATATACTTTGTCAAGTGAAATTTTATGATATTTTAAAAAAATATAAGAATTTTAACCACAAATTTGTATGTTGGGTCTTCCATGGTTGTGACTGTCACTTTTATCTAATGTTTATGGATGTAAACCTCTTGCTCGGGCAATTTGATTTCATAGAAATCTAACATTAATATACAGAATGGATTCTTTTAGGGGCATGTAATACCCCGTATTTTTCTAATACAAAATATTCTATTTTAAAATATGATAAGGTATCATTTTATTTTTTAGCAGTGTTTATAGGCTCTATATGTATTTAGTGATATAATTAACATGGGAATTAAGTACCCGGGTCATATATACCCATTGGGCTAGTGTTTTAAGCACTTGGGAATGTGTTTCGGGCTCATATAAAGCCTTTTTATGAGACCTAAAACTAAAAAACGGGAATTAGTATTTATTTTGGTATTTTTAGTTTCTTAAACTTAATCTAACCCTAGCCACCTCTCTTTCTCCCTACTCACATTACACACACATAATCTACATCCAAGAAGAAGAAGAAGAAGAAGAAGAAGAAGAAGGTCAAGAAGAAGAAGAAGGTGGAGAAGGAGAAGAAGAAGGAGAATGAAGATTGGGGCTTTCAAGCACTTTCAACTCCAAAAGTTCTATTATTTTCTTTCTCTTGTTTTGGTGAGTAAATCATACCCATTATTTTGTATAGTATTTCATTATCTTCTATATTGTTTTACTTCTTTTTATGAGTTTTGAAGTTGTCAATTGATTAATTGAATTAGGTTTAGAAAAACTCATGATCATGCTCCGGTTTGGTCTAGAATAGTAAAAATTAGGTTTCTCTTTACTCCGACCTTTTTAAGATCTGAATTTTTAAAGGTAGACTCCTAAAATGTCCATACAACTACCCTTAAAACAGTTTTTGATTTTCTTTCACAAAGGGTAAATTGGTCATTTAACATTCTGTGATTTGAATATGGTAAAATCGACTCTTGATTTGGATTCTATGCAAAATTTCACACAAGATAGGCTCTTGAATCACTTAAAAAGGTTAAGGAATGAGAGAGTTATGACCTTTCGAAGTTGGACATAGTAGGCTGTCCAAACAGTGCATTCTGCCCAGATTTTATTTCCGAAAATTTCATTTACACCCCTAAAACTTTAAACGGACGTATAGAGGTCTACCGACATCGGATTTGGTCACGATTTTGAGCATGGTACTTGTAATTCTGTTTATTATAGTCTGAAATATTTATTTTACAGTTTTTGAATTTTTTTTATAAAATCCCTTTATTCTAGTATAATTACATAGTTGCCCCAAAACTTTTAAAAAGGCTATTTTGGACATTCTGAAATTTCGCTTAATCATTATAAATTATTTTATATTATTCTGTAAAATGTCATACTTTTATGATGATGGTATTTATTTATTTTAATTATATCACCTTTAAAATGTTTGTTTGTTCGTTATAGAAATGAGCATTAAATGCTTGAGGATTTTATAAATGTTAGAAAATTCCTATAAATATATTACTGGTATGGACACACTGTTTTAGAATTTATGAAATTACAAAACCTTATATTAGTATTTTAATTGCTATCTGGGATTGAACTTAAAGGAATGTTTAATCATTTTAGAGATTACGTACATTGTTAAACCTTTGGTGAAATACAACTTTATTCATATGGAATTTGTACCTCTTAAAGATTGTTTCATGTGTGATTTCTTATATTTGAGCATGGTTATGGAATTACGGTTCTATTACTACTATTGTCAAAATAGTATTTTTAAAGATGCGTAATTAATTATTGGTATTTTTGAAAAATACGTCGTCAGTGCCTAAAGTCTTAGAATAATGTTTAGAATAGTTTTCCTAAGTTTGCAGACATTTCTACACCGTCTAAAATATATCTTATTTCTAGACTCCCGTTGTTATAGAAAACCTCTGTTTTCACATAGAAAATAGTGACAGTCTCCATATTGAATCTCATCAATGTTGTTAAACTTAGAATAATGCGAGGATCATCAAATTGATTTTCGGACATACTTTTGCTGAAATTATGAAAATGCCATTGTAGGAGAAAAAATTATTGTTTTGTCCCTACATTTAGAATATAGATTTAATTGTTATTCTATCATGATATGAATTGTAGAGATCGTGATATAACTTATATTTTGAGAAAACTGTCATATTGTGAAGCTAGCCACGTGTGTAAAGATTTTTCCTTGATTAATGTGAATCGTTGTGTTGCTCTCATAGTTTGAGAATGATGAATCTTCTGATATTCTATATTGTTGTGAGAAAAAGCTTCACCCTTGCAAATGTTAATTGTGGTGTTGATCTCATATGTTGAGGATTATGAATCCTTTGGTATTTTATATGGAAATGTGAGTGAAGCTTTACCTTGTTGATATAATTGTGGTATTGCTCTCGTATTGAGGAATATGATTCATTTGGGATGATTATAATTGATTTATTACTTACTCTCCTATGGTGGAGAATTGTGAATTTGATGTTGTAAGTGAAACTTACTTCGTTGAATTAAAGAGATGGATACGCAATTGAAAATACTTGTACAATATTGTGTTACTCTCTTATGGTGGAGAGTTGTGAATATCTTAATATAAGATATGTGAAATTTGCAATACTTGATTTACCCAAAGATGAGTTTGGAATTTGTTATGATGATTTCATATGAAATATTTATATTTGTAATACTGTTTAAGGTGATAATGAACCTAAAGGAAAAATCCAAAGCCACCGCCACAACCCTTTTGTTTTTATTTGAATCCACTGCTTTCAGAGAAACTAACCCTTATGTCTTGCGGCAAGTGGTACTCATGTCCAATCAGAGGTACATGCCTTGAGGAATGGGTTTGGGTTGATGCCCTTTTTGTTTTGTTCACCGAATAGTGGTGTTTTATCCCGTCTCAATATGTGACGTTGGATCTTATGCGCATTTTAGCCAAATAGTGGCTTATTATTATTTTCTCATACGTCGTAGGTATTCGGGATTGGGGCACACTCGATACTCGATACGCCCGATTGGAGTAAGTGTCAAACCCGGAGAAGTGGCTAGAGTATGAGAGGGACCTATGGGTATGTAGATTTTGGCACGATGTGAGGTGCAATTGTGGTAGTAAGTGTGGATTTGGTACAAACTAAAAATTGTATGCGCTTTTACGGTGTAATGTTCTAACATGTTTTCCTGGAACAGGGTGGTAGGCCACACACACTATTTTGCAGGGTAGCCTACTACAAAGTGATATTTATATGCTTTGAAAATCGTGAATAAGAAACTAACTGCCTGAATCTCTTTTAGGAAGGGATGACGGAACTTCTGTCTTGTCACGATATTGTACATTATTTTTGTTGTTCATGGATATGATAATGGGTTGCTTATATGTTGATCGTGAATAAGAAACTAACTGCCAGAGTCTCTTGTTGGAAGGGATGATGGAACTTATGTCTTATCACAATATTTCGTATTGTTGAATCTGTTGTTTGATATGCGTGAATATGTTATACTATGATGATTTACTGTAAAGTACTATCCGCACATTTTCTTTATTTGATATTATTATAATTGAGGTCATTTATTGCATTTAAATACTTATTTGTAGATATACGAATAATCTATTCCACACAGGCAATAGGGTTTTATATTCTTTAAAAATAGTAAATGAACTGGTATAATCGAGGCATTTGGCATCTTAAAGAAAATTTTTAGTTATTTGGACATTTTTCTTGTTTTATATTTTTCCTGAAAATGCCGTTTAGAGTTTCAAAATTGGACTTTACAGTCAGGTGAGCGAGTGGACAAAATGTGCAGTTTTTCCTTTTCGTATGTTTAGTCTTAGGAATAAGAGTATCTTAAATTCTTAAGTCTTCTACATGTTTGTAAATGATGTGGTAGAGCTATTTTATGTTTTTGGGTCGTTCGAGATAAGGTCATAATGAAGGACTTTTAGTCTATTCAAGTTTAGCGTTTATATCATTATTTTGTGTTGATCTCTTTCATTGCAGGAGGGTGGGTCCACTAACACTTTTGTGCAGGTTAGACCTCCCCTATGTAAGGTAAGTAGAGTTGATATTTAGTATGAGCACGAGAAACTAAACTGTCATCCCTTGATTCAGATCTTGTGGGTGAAACTAAAGTCTTGTGTCTCATTATGTTATTATTGTAGAAGTTCAGAACCTCTTTTATTTGGAGCATATTGAAAATAGTTAACGACCTTAGAAAATTATAAAGAGTTGTATGGACATGTAAAACTTAATTTCTGGTAGTTGGCGTGTTTGAGTTTTTACTAAAAGTGTAATTAAGGACTTGGTATTGGTCTATTTCAGCGGAGGCACTCACGTCTTGTCAAGACATATTATTTTGATTTCTTTTTGTTTGTTCATGGATTATTTCGGGTCTCATGTTTTACTCATACCAGTTTATACTGACCCGGATGTCTCCATGCATCTCGGGTGCGTTCAATTTATGAACGTAGCCGGAGAATGTTTTCATGTTATGATCATTGTATCCAGTAGTGGCTTGGATCATGTTGGGATTAGCAAGCTTGGAGTTCTAGAACTTGGAGTTTAGTGAGGTTTTGTACCTTCGGGATTTTTGGCGCATGTGCCAATTGTTATAGAAACTGATATTTGAGAGTTAGAATCATTTGTATTTTGGTTTAAATTTATCCTGATTTCGGAGTTATGTCTATTTTGGTTTTAGATGGACTATTATTGTTTAAGCCTGTAGTTTATTTTTATTGTTGTAAGGTAGTGTTCCGATTTTGTGTTGTTAGAAAATCGGGGCGCTACAGGGCATAAATGGGTTAGTTTGGTCAGTTTTTGAGTATTTTTAACATCGACCAATGATGTGAGGTGAGGTGAGGTGAGGTGAGGTTGGTGTCTTCGGTTTTATCATTTTTTCCAGTTATTTTTTATTTAAGTTGTTTTTTAGGTAATGTGTCTCTTAGTAAACTGACTATTAGATTGGTTTGGCCGGTCGATTTTCAATTTCACAGTTTTTAATGCACCTCTAATTTATTTGCTTTGTAAACTTTTGCAGCTTCACTCCACAAGGATTATTATTTATCATATCTTAATGGAGCACATCGATCATTATTTTGATGTGTGTTTTTTTTAGATATTGCGCTATAGATACGCCATTCGTGATAGAATTTATGAAAAGTCATTGAGTTACTAATAGAGCGTAAATGAAACTACTTATCACTACTGGGATTTCTCCATAGTGGTGAAATTAATAGAATCATCTGTAATACTAATTAATTTTTTAATTTCAAATTCACAACTCATTCATAGTATTATGATTTTGTAGAATAAGCAAACATTATTACAATAATGTCCAGCGCATTGCGCGGGTTTTAAGCTAGTATATATATATATATAAAGCAAAGCCAAAACTCTTCTCTAAACTATGCCAAGTGACACCACTTTCCCTTCTCCAAATTTCCTATTTGGCTTTTTTTTTTCCCCTTTTTTTTTCTTTGTTGGGTGATTTATATACTAAATGACTCTTTAATAAAACTTTTAACTTGCAACTTTTGATATCCCCAAACAATCTATTAATAGTGCATGTGGTATAGTGTGGGGATACAGATTCTCACCTCTTTTACTTTTTCATTTTCTCATTTTTAATGAGTTAATTCCCAATGAAGATTAAAAAAAAAATACTCCATAGTTTGATGTATCAAGTTGTTTTCATACCCTCTTTTGAAGTCCCTCATGAAACCACGTGGCCTCTCCTCAAATTTTTTTGTTTCCCTTTTTTTTTGTTTTTTTTTTTCCCATTGTTTACTCTACAAAGCTTTAAAAAAAAAAAAAAACTCTTCAAATACCTAAGCCACGTGGACCTTTAGCTTTTTTTTTTCTTCCTTTTTCCTTTATAGATAGACTAACGGCAGAGGCACACGCATTATTTTGTGCAACTCATGGTATTATTATGCAACTAGTGGTATTATTGTGTTTCATAAATTTATCGGTTAAATAATCTAGCTATCTGAATTTGTCATTGTTCGAGGAATAGCATAAAAGAATGAAATATTATACTTCTCAGAAGATTATATAAATAATTGCAACCAATTGAAAGAATCCAATACAGAATCCCAAAAGAAATAACATTGGATCATCACATTTTAATAAAAAGAACCAATTTGACATCAAATTTGTTTCAGTAAAAAAGTAGGGAAATAATATTGTACCGAGAGTGTGAAGAACGCCAAATTGGTAGTGACACTTTTGTACATTCAAAGTAGTATTTTAGTTGGATAAAGTTTATTGGTAGTTATTTAAATATGGAAAATTGCAAAAAGTAGAGTGGAACCCGTACCTTTCCTTTTATATATGTACTAGTGGAGTGCCACACTTACTATGTGAGTGTAATTAGTAAAAAGAAAGTGGGGTGGGTAGTTAGGAGAAGTTATTTTATTTAAATTTTTTAAAATGACATTTTAATACTATTATGAAAGTATTTTAATTAAGAAAGTTAATAGGTTTTATTGTAATTATTGAAGTGGGTTAAATACTTTTTGGTACCCCTCCCTTTCTCTTTCTATATTAGTATAGATATAGATATAGAAGATTTTATATATACATACCCCACAGGCTACAACAATTCAAACTCTTCTCTTCTCTCTCTCTCTCTCTCTCTCTCTCTCTCTCTCTCTCTCTCTTTCTCTTAACTAAGTAATACTCCCTCCGTCCCTTTTTTTGAGTCCACCTTTGGGAACTCAACTTATTAAGGGGACAAAAAGAATCTACACCTACTTTCCACAATTTTCCCTAATCATTACAATAACTTTTTTAGTTTTGTCTTGGTGTAAATTTCAAGGAAGGGTAGTTTTGGAAGGTAAGTACAAATTGTATACCAATTTAGAAAAGTGGACACTAATTTTGGGACATCCCAAAATGGAATAGATGACTAAAAAAAAGGACGGATGGAGTAATAAAACTGTTTCACATTCTGTAGTGTTTTATGTGGAAACTAAGAATGCTTAGTAATTCTCATTAAAATGAAAGTAAAGATACAGAGAATGATTTATACAGATAGAGAGAGATAGGGAGAGAGAGAGAGAGAGAGAGAGAGAGAGAGAGAGAGAGAGAGAAAACAGTTACAACAGAAAAAACAGAGAAGCAAACTCTACAACATCTCAAAACAGAATTGCTTTTCATAGAAGCGCACTAATGATTGTACATCAGAGTATTAGACACTACAGCAGGGTAACTTGTGTAATTACTTAACATTCCCCCTCAAGCTGATGGGAGGTGAGAAGGAGCAGCAGCTTGAAAAGGCATTAGTCTATCTTTCAAATACTTGAATCTGGCAGTTGAGAGAGGTTTGGTAAACAGGTCTGCTAGATGATCCATAGAAGACACATGAGCAACTTGGGGCTGTTTATTGCAAATTTTCTCACGAATGAAATGATAATCCACTTCAACATGTTTTGTTCTAGCATGAAAAATTGGATTTGCAGCTAAAGCTAGAGCACCAATATTATCACACCACAAGAGAGGTGGATGAGTAATAGAAATATGTAGATCAGCTAAGATTTGTTGAATCCACACTAGTTCAGCTGTTGTGAGAGACAAAGCTTTATACTCAGCTTTAGTGCTGGATTTAGCCACTGTGGGTTGCTTTTTTGCTGACCAAGAAATGAGGTTGGGACCCAGAAATACACAATTACCAGTAGTAGACTTTCTATCAGTACAGTCTCCAGCCCAATCTGAGTCAGAATAAGCAGCAAGTTGTAGAGGACCATTTTGAATAAGTAGACCATGATTGGAAGAACCTTTGACAAATATGAGAAGTCTTTTAAGAGCTTGAAAATCAGAGTTCATTGGATTCTGCATATGTTGGCAAAGTTTGTTTACTGCAAAGGATAGATCTGGTCTTGTGATAGTAAGGTACTGAAGGGAGCCAACTAAGCTTCTGTACAGATTAGGATCCGAAAAAGGAGCATCTGTAGACATATCAGGTAGTTTGGTAGGCATAGGTGATGCTGTAGATTTACAGTCAGTCATGGAAGCTTTAACAAGCAGATCATTGGCATATTTGGACTGAGAAAGAAATAAGCCTGCCTCCAAATGCTGAACCTCAATACCCAAGAAGTAGTGAAGAAGACCAAGATCTTTCATAGAGAAAGCTGAGCTCATTGTTCTTATAAAGGCTGAAATAGAAGTGGGATTGCTTCCAGTAATCAGAATGTCATCCACATAGACTAAAATAATAAGAATTTGGGATCCAAAATGTTGAACAAATAAAGAGTTGTCAGCCTGACTATGGGTGAATTTCTGAGTAAGTAGGAATTTGGACAGAGTGGAGAACTAGGCTCTAGGGGCCTGTTTTAAGCCATAAAGGGCTTTATTCAACTTGCAAACATGATGAGGAACTGAGGGGTCAATAAATCCTTGTGGTTGACTCATATAGACTTCTTCTTCAAGAACTCCATGTAGAAAGGCATTAGACACATCCAACTGTCTGATAGACCAATTGAAATGTAAAGCAACAGATAATACAACTCTGATAGTTGGTTGCTTAACAACTGGACTAAATGTTTCAAAATAGTCTAATCCTTCAGTTTGGTGGAAGCCCTTTGCAACCAATCTGGCTTTGTATCTTGCTATGGTGCCATCTGCATGCTTTTTAACTTTGAAAACCCATTTGCAGCCTATCACAGGCTTATTAAGAGGTGTGGGAACCAATGTCCAGGTCTGTTGATGCAAGAGAGCATTGAACTCTTCTGACATAGCTTGTCTCCAGATAGAGGACTTATAAGCATTTTGAAAATTAGTAGGTTCTATAGAAGAAGAAATTGAAGGAAAAAGTGGTTTAAAGTTCGAGTTTAAACGCGCAGCGGAAATAGGTTAAGTTATAAAAACTTTTGGTATTCCAGGATCTACTACTCGTCAATTCCATAGAAGCGTACAAGGGGGTGCAAGAATTATACCTTAGTGTCTTGAACCCAATTCTGAAACTTTAACTTCCAGCAGCCTCCACTAGATGATCTTCACCCTTATGACTCCTGCGGATGCCTGCCGGAAAGACTAGGGTTAGTGGGAACCCTAATAGAGAGGATAGGAAGGTTTTGGGAAGACTATGATAGTTTCTGTAGCTTCTGCGTATAAAAACGACGATCACTTACTTCCAGAACGCAGCTGCCCTATTTATAGATTTCCAGAACCGACCTAGACTTCGATCGATCGAAGTGACTTCGATCGATCGAACCTTCGATCGATCAAACCATTCTCGATCGATCGAACCTGCTGACTTCAATCGATCGAACATACTTCGATCGATCGAACCTGCTGACTTCAATCGATCGAACATACTTCAATCGATCGAACTTGTCTTAACAGCTTCCTCAAGTGTCTTTCCAAGCATCCTAGCGGAGCTAAGAGTGGGACCTCCTAGGCTCTTTATTGTTGGCTCAGACCAGTTTGTTAATTACCATGACCAAACTCTTTGATCAGCAAACTAACTAACTGGTCAGTTAACATTTATTCCACTATAAAACGATAACTGAACTCCAACGCAAAAGAACATATCCGAAGCGATAACTAGACTTGTATGGTGTACTAATGTCCCTCTACCGTCAGCATTCGTAATCATATTCAGGTAGTCGGATAACTGTTACTGTCAACCTGAATCATGATTACTTCTTGTATTCCTTGAGTCCCATTCACTACTCATGATTACCAAACATGTTGATAACTCTTATCAACAAGACTGCAGTACTCAGTAATCAACTTGGTGACATTCTCAAGGGAATGCTTACTCTGAAACAGAGGGTAGATTCTATCTTGACAATATATGTTCACAACCCTATGGACATGACATACCCAAGATACCCAGGTGTTGATCTTTTATAGACCTCACTGATTGGTAAGTCAAAGCAGCCATATCCATAGTCCGTGTTCATAATCATCTCAAGATTGAGAACACGTACCTTATACAAGTTATGAGTTCCTATTGACTGTTGACAGCCTTAAGCGTCAATAGGAAAGCTCAGGTCCGTCAATGCACTATAAGCACTAGCATATCAACTAAGAGCTACACTCTAGTGATTGAGATTAATCACTCCATCCAATGGTAGTTAATTATGCTACAGTGTAGACCTGATGAGGTATCCAGTCTCATCATCCACTGTGACATATTCTAAGTATCAAAGAATAGTAATTCGTATCTCACTTGTGTGTATCTCATACACACACGAATTGCTTACTATGATACTTAAGGACAAAACAATCATCTCATGAAAGAAACATACACAATGAAATGTAAAGCTGATATCCATATATTATAATGCTAATGTCTCATACATAAAGTAATGGTTTGAGAGCACAAACCCAACAGAAATATCCTCAGTAGCTACATGAGCAGATGGACTAAAAGGGACTCTTGGCTTGGAAATGCCTTGTTTGGACCTGGTGACCACAGTATGAGTATTTTCTGATGAGTAAGGAGAAATAAAACTTGTGGAAAGGACCCAGGGATGTATTAGATGAAGACTCAGAGATAGAGGTAGATGGAAGAGAAGAAGAAGAAGAAAGAGAGGATGACATACTGTTTAACACAAGATTCTCAGATAGTAGTTGATATGTAGAAGAGGAAGAAGGTGAGGGTGAAGGAGAGGAAGAAGAGGGGTGAGAGAAAGGAAATTCAGTTTCAATAAAATGCACATGTCTTGAGACAAACACATGTCCTATCTGGATATCTAGGCACCTATATCCTTTTGTATCAGAAGAGTAACCCAAAAATGCACAGGGTTTGGATTTGGAATCAAGTTTAGATTGTCTGTATGGTAACAACCAAGGAAAACAAGTGCACCCAAAGACTTTGAAATTGGTGTAATCAGGGGCTAAATGAAACAAGAGTTCATATGGAGACTTGAATTGCAAAGTAAGGGATGGTAACCTATTGATTAGAAATCTAGCAGTGAGAAGAGCATCAACCCAATATTTGGAAGGCATTGAAGAGTGGGTTAATAAGGTCAATGTAGTCTCAACTAAATGCCTGTGCTTTCTTTCACTTACTCCATTCTGTTCCGGGGTATGAGGACAAGTCCTTTGATGAATAATGCCATGAGTATGAAGAAAATTAGTCATAACAGTGTTGACAAACTCACCACCATTTCTGATCTGATAACCTTGATGGTAGTAGTGAATTGATTCTCAACCATAGCTTTAAATTGAACAAAGACTCTGAAGACGTCTGACTTTTGGTGGAGAGGATGAACCCAGGTAAACCGAGAGAAATCATCAATGAGAATAAAATAGAATCGAAAACCAGAAACAGAAGTGGTTTGAGTAGGACCCCAGACATCAGTGTGGATTAGTTGAAGAGGAGAGGTAGATGTAGACTTAGATTTAGGGAAGGGAAGCTTGTGACTTTTGGATTTAAGACATGGGTGACAAGGAGAAAGGACAGATTGGGAGCAAGGTAGAGCATATTTTGAAGACATAAAATTCAAAATTTGAGAGGATGGGTGACCAAGCCTCAGATGCCATTGCTGAGTTGGTATTGAGACTAGTGCAGTTAAGGAGGATGAAAGAGAAGTAGATTTGAAAGATGAGGGAAAAGGGTAAAGACCCTGATTGGATGGTCCCTGAATAAGAACTTGATTGGTAAGTTTGTCTTGAACAACAAAACCATCAGAATCAAAGATAATTCTACAGTTGTTATCTTTGGCAAGTTGATAAACTGAGAGCAGATTATGACTAATGTCTGGGACATGCAATATTTGAGAAAGAGACAAGGGGCCTTGAGGAGTTGGTAGAAGACCATCTCCAGCATTTTGGATAGGTATGGATTGTCCATTACCTACTGAGACTGAATTAGGACCTCTGTAGGACTGATGAATGTTGGGAGAACTAAGATTCTTGGCTAGATGATTGGTAGCACCAGTATCTAAAAACCACTCCGTGGAATCAGAAGTTTTGGTAGAATTAGTGGCTAAGAATGCCTGATGTTGAACAAGTGAATTATCAGGACAAGAATTAGGATTGTTAGATGGATCAATATACCACTGTTCTTGAAGAGGTACTGTTGAAGAAGTATTGGAAGGAAAAGGAACATATGGAGAAAAAGAAGTAGAGGGTAGGAAGGAAAAATTGGATGAAAATTTGAAGAATTAGGAGTGGGTAGCAATGGAAGAGATTGTCCATCATCTCTGGAGAACTGACAATTAGGGAAAGCAATGTGAGCTTGAGGTGGATTTGAAGGATTCATGGGTTGGTAGGATTGATTGAAACGATGGTAACACTCAGATGCAGTATGATTATTCTTTCCACAGATTTGACACTGTACTTTGTGAGAATTAAATCTTCCTGAGTTATTGTGTCTACCCCTACCTCTAAAACCTCCCCTGTGTCTTCCCCCTCTTTGGAAAAATTGATTAGGGTTTTGATTCCCTGGTTTGACAGACTGATTGTTGAATGTTTTGAAAGAATTAGAACTATTGTTAAAAGACATGGCAGAAAAGGCTATGGTAACCTGTCTTGGAGTTTTCATTTCTCTATTCATGTGAGATTCTTCAGATCTCAATAAAGCATGTAAATCACTCAAAGTTAGTGATTTGGAATTAGTTCTCAGATAGATTTTCAAAGAAGAATACTCATTTGATAGACCATTGATTGTATACAAAATTAAATCCTCATTACTTACAGATGATCCAACAGCAGTCAATTTATCAGCACAGTTCTTGATAAAATCAAGATATGAGTCCATGGAGCCTTCTTTCAAAGCATTCAGCAACTTTAGTTTAATCTCATGAACATGAGATCTTGAATGTGATACATATCGATTTTTGAGATAAACCCAGATCTCAGATGCATGTTCATATCCAATGATCTGAGGTAGAATCGAAGGAGATATTGTGGCATTGAGGCAACTAACCAATTGAGAATCTATATTCATCCACTCAATCAAAGCTGGATTCGAACAAATCTGACCTGAGACGTCTGAGATCTGAGCAGCTGGTTTTGGAATCAATCCTTCAACGAAATCAAGTAATTGATTTGCTCGTAAAGTATTACGTATCTGTAATTTCCAGACCATATAGTTTTCTTGATCTAATTTGATGTTAACTAGAGAATTAAGGTTGGAAACAAAGAAAACAAGACTCGAAGGGAGATTAAGAACAGGTAATATCGCCATTGATGGCAGGGAAGAAAAAAAAATTTCAATAGGTAGGATCTTGTGGCTCTGATACCATGTGGAAATTAAGAATGCTTAGTAATTCTCATTAAAATGAAAGTAAAGATACAGAGAATGATTTATACAGATAGAGAGAGATAGGGAGAGAGAGACAGAAAACAGTTACAACAGAAAAAACAGAGAAGCAAACTCTACAACATCTCAAAACAGAATTGCTTTTCATAGAAGTGCACTAATGATTGTACATCAGAGTATTAGACACTACAGCAGGGTAACTTGTGTAATTACTTAACATTTTACATGTTTGGACTATAGAGAATATCAAACGACACCCACTTTCCAAAGCCATTTAATCACTTCTCTTTAGTTTCTCAGATACACTCTCTTTATTCTCCAACCTTTTATCTTTCTCCTTCTCCTTATAACATAAATACACAGACAATATCGCACACATGATTTAGGATTGATTTTTTTTTTTGGTGTGTGTATCATAATTAATGTTGGGGATTTAACTTCTCAGGTTCAAATTGAAGGAATTGAATCCTTTTCTCATGTTGGATGAATTTGTTGATACAAATTGATGATATTCTTACCTTGCCACTATTTAGTATTTATTCATTGTGTTAAATAAATTTGGAATTGAGTTTTTTTTGTCTCTTTTTGATTTTTGCAGTTTCACTTCCTGCTGAATTCCCTGATCACCCCCACAGAGGTTCCATTTCCATTCTCATATATATATATATATGTATATACACACACACACACACAAAATTTATTGAACATTGATAGATGTATTGCTTTTGCCATTTTCTAAAGTTCTGATATGGATGTTGTTTTACAGGTTTTGAGACTATTACATACATGTTGCAGGTATACTTGGTTTAACTCAAAGCTATTTGAGAAAAGTTTTTTGAAAAATGCTTGCACTTCTACCTTCTTCGTTGATTTAACCACAATGACAATGATTTTTGCAATCCCTTTGTCACACGCAGCACAGCACCCATTAATAATTAAATCTCTTCTTAGAAGATTGTTAATTAATAGTTCCAACTTCCAATACTACTACTTGAATTTCTAATTCTTAAGTTTGGATACATATTTTCCACAAACCGTGTGCTCTTGCCAAATAGTCTACATATTTTATTTGTTTTATGGGTTTCATTGAACAATTTATTAAGAGGGAAAAAGTCATGGTTAAATTTATGAAATTTATTTGTTAACTGGTGAGTTGTACTATTATTTAGTATTATGTTCACAGAGCTTAAATCACGTGCATAGCACGGATTATCGACTAGTACTTATAAAAATATGTATACCAATGTAGAACTTAACGACACATGTCAAAACTCAGTGATGTGATTATAGCCTATCAAGTCACATTTCAGTTTCTGAAACAATTAAAGTTTTTATATAGTCTATAAGTAATACATAAAGAATGAAGTTAACTACTTTTTTTTCAACACACATTTTTTTTTCCTAAACCTCCCCAAAATTGTTTTTTTTTTTTTTTTTTTAAAAAACTGTTCTTAATAAGTAAGAAATATCAACCGTTTCTTCAGTTTCTCAAAAACTATTTTTTCAGCTTTAAAACAACTGTTTCCACCTATTGGTCAAATAGAAATATTTTCTTAAGTTCTATTATTTAATAACTTTGCTTGGACAATGGACACCCTTTTCCATCATCCCATAAGTGTTCACAGAGCACATAGAATACTTACTAACGCTACTATCTAGCAAGTCCAGAAGAACAACAGTAGTTTAAATATATATATATATATATATAAAATAGTTTTGAGAGTGTAGAATTATTCTAATACACTAGGATGTATCTAATGTCCAAAGAAGCACAAGTCCTACAAGTACTATATGAATAATTCGAATTGAATCTAACGAAATATACGTCTTTAGATTGTTGAAAAATATTTTGATTTTTACGAAATAATTCATTTGATTGATGAAATAAAATAAAATTCACATAAACCATACTCCAATATGAAGCGATATAGTACATATTAAAGCACTAAACAACTAATAAAAAATCCAATATAGTAGAGGAAGAAAACGTAATTGTGAGTTGATGAGAGGCACGCATAGGCACCGACCTAAAGCCCTAGTGCTTCATCTGCCACGTGTGGGTACTGTCGGTCACTAACGACTCCAAGATACAACACATAAACCTCACAACTGATACGCACGTCCTCAGAAGGCGAGGGATCAGAGTTTTTTATCGAGTTGCCCAAAATCATAAAATATAAAATATAATAATAGTATCGTAGGGACTGAGACTACTAATGTATGGAACTCTTTTTGGATTATTCTCTACATACAACATAGATGTCATTGTGTGAACACAATATTTATAATGTCCCAAGCTAGCCGTTATGAGAGTTATGCTACCATATTGTAACCTCTATGAATATAATGGCCCAATAATATTATATAAAATCCTGCCATGCGTCGATTAGGACCGTGTAACAAAGGATTATCCTCTCTAAACGTCAATTATTAACGTGGTTTTAAGAAATACCAAACACTAAAATAGGTTCATAAGAAAAACATTTATATTTCAAAACTGGCAAATCCTGTCGACTAGTCGGGTGTCCGGTCGACTGGAAATGCAAATTGCAGAGAGCACAACTCTGGTCCGGTCGACTGAGTATTTAGAGGCCTGATCGACTGAACTTCGATTCGGTCGATTGGAAATGCAAATTACAGAGGGCTCAAACTTTAGAAAGAGTGATCCAGTCGACTGCACGCCCGACCCAGTCGACTGGTTTGCAGTAGCAGAGCATTCTGCAGCAACCACTTGCATTTAAACATTTATACATCATTCTAAGGCAGACAATCCATACCAAAACACTTCCGAACCTCGGTTATAAACGTCACAAGCCTTGTTATACATACCCATAGCTACAGCATGAGACATGGTACATGTACATAATTTACAAGTTCACAAGTTATACATATTACAAAAGTTCAAGTCTACAAGTTCACTTGCCAAATTCGTTATACATTGACAAAACTATGAATATTAAAAACCAGAGACTGCCCAACCCCCTTCCATGCTGCCATCATCTCCTCTCCGAAAAGTGGTCCGAACCTGCGGTGGTTGTTATTTACCACAACAGAAAATGGAAAACGGTTTTCTTAAGCATTACGCTTAGTGAGCAATTTAAACATGAGTGAATGTTTAACATGTTCAATGCTACAATTAAACACATAATCCACATTTGTACTCGCCGAACCACTGGTTCAATGATTCATTCAGACCCGAAGACCTTCCCTTGGTCCCTTGGTCACTTCTATTCCTTGGACTTTCGTATTTATCAGATTCTTCCTCTTCTCCTCCCTTACTACTCCCAACAATGAATCATTTCTCCAGTGTTCATTGATTACCACATAATCATATAAGCATATAAACATATAAGCACAACAATTTTCATATAATTGACATGCAATTCACAATTTAGCATTTTCATAATCTCTAAGCATGAATTATCAACACTAATCCTCATTGAAGAATTAAACACATAAATTTCAATCAATTTTTAGTTTAAAAACTCACCTTAATAGATTCTACCCAAATTAAGTTAGAAAAGATGAATTTCACCAAATCTTAGCTCAATTCCTGTTCCAGAGTAACTCCTACATGTTTTCGGCAAACCGTGTGTCACCGATTAGATTGGAGTACCAAAATCCAACGATTAAAATAGAAAATAAAGACATTTAATTGACCGTCTCACCTCCACGAGTCCGAATATGGGTTCGGTTCGCGAATTAGATGAACAACGGCAACGGCACGGCGAGGAAACGCCAACGGAGCTCTCTTCTCTCTCTCTCCCTTACTCGGTGCCTCTTCTCTCTCTCTTCTCCAACTGTTTTCTTTTCTTTTGGTTTAACAAAATGCCTCATTTTCTTTTTAGCTCCCCAAAATTTCTAAGTTCTATTATGAAACCCCCCAAACATTCCATTAACTACTCAATTATCTAAGTGGGTGTTTGTCTAAGTCACGTATGGATCCCACATGTGGTCCCAAATATTTTGTGAAGTTGCTATCGCCCTACTAATTATGAAACATTTTTCATTTATACCCTTACATAGGTACCCAAATTGGTACTAGAAGCTAACATATAACAGTATAATTTGAAAGCATCTTAAGAAAGTATTCATGTAATCATATAAATGCATTTAACATATAAAATACAAATTTTATTACTCGGCCCTTCACTGGGTCCCACCTCATTACATATCCCACCTCACTAGAGACTTTTTCAATTGTGTCTTTTACTGAACACTTCCACGGGTGAGTCCAAGCCTCCCCTTAACCCATTTTTATACACTAATTATATTAATTAATGCATATTTAAATGGTAATCAACCTGTTTTCTCGGGTACAAGTGTTACACATTTGTAACGACAAGGTCATAAGAGGATAATTAATTAAGGACCCATAAACTTGTATTAATTATCCAACAAAATTTATGACTGTATTAATCTATTTTTATTAAAATTCACAACAGGAAGGGAAGAGTTCAATTCCCTCTGGGCGTGGAGTGAGATGTTTATTCCTCTTTGGGCCATCCATGGGATGATGTGTAATACCCTGTATTTTGGTATATTAATAAGACCTGGTATTTCTTTCTATTCTTGTATAACCTTTCTTTTTCTTTTGGTGAGATTTGGTTACCAATAGATTGTCTTTCATCCCAATCTATTGACACATTTTGGTTACCAATCGATTGACATGTTCCCAATCGATTGCCATTATACCGACTAAAAGTAATGACGTGGTAACATACCGAACGATTGCTATTCTTTCCAATCGATTGCCTTCAAATATCTGTTACAAATCGATTGACATCTATACCAATCGATTGGCATAAGCTGAGATAAGTTTTCTTCTTTTCTTTAGCTTTGAACGTGTGGCACTCGCACACCTCTATATATATGAGATCATTTATGGACTTGGGGCTGTTTGTTCAATTCTTGAAAGAGAGAGAGAGTTTCTATATCATATATATACACACATATATCCATATATCTACATCCACACCCACACACAATCTCTTGGCAGAAAGAAAGAAGAAGAAGGAGAATGAGAAGAAAAGAAAGAAGAAGAAGAAGAGACAGAGAGAGCTGGGCAGAGAGAAGAAGAAGAAGAGAGAGAGAAAGAGAACTTTGGTTTTCAAAGCTCACACAAGCCAAACGCACCCTTGGTGAGTTTCTAACTCACTTGGTCCCTTTATCCCAATCGATTGGTATTGGCAGAACATAGATTCTTTTGCCTGTTTATTATATTAGAGGTTCGATTGTTCAATTCTTGATTCAGACTTCCGTTAAGCAATTTTGGGTCAATCAGGGATAATATGACAACAAAGATAAAGTATGATTAAGAATAATGGGCTAACAGGACAACGTGGGTAACATGTTTATTCTTGTGTGAGTTCGATATCTGTTTCTTTAATCAGAGTAGTCAGGCCACATTGGGAATTGTCATATGGCGACATTAGAACGTAACTTAAGTAGGTTTGGTAAGTTCTGGGAATGGTACGTGGACGAACGTTTGGTCATGATATGCTCTTAAAAGCGGTGAGTTGTACATATGCTCTTAAAAGCGGTGAGCTGGACCAAGTAGTTCTAAGATAAACTGGATAATCTATGATATGCTCTTAAAAGCGGTGAGTTATGTAATATGCTCTTAAAAGCAATGAGCTGGGATGTCTGGTAGGTGACACTGAGTCGTGGCAATAGATGATATGCCTTGTTCGAAACGTTGTGTCCCTGAAATGCGGTGAATAGGATACATTGTTCTTAAAAGCTGGGGACGGACTGACGTGGAGTCCATGACATGCGGTGAGCTGTGTTATATGCTCTTAAAAGCGCTGTACAGAATAAGGGTGTATCCCTAGAGTTAAACGATTAAGTCTGTTCATACAGTCAGAATATATTAATATCGATCTTAGAGTAACAAGATGATAAGGGTTGGTTTACGAGGTTGAATAAAGGAACAAGTTATTATTATTATTATAATAAGATGTTAACTCGTGTTTTCATAAGCTTGTGTTTACTTCAGATAACTGGTACCTTGTTAGTTTATACTCACTCAGCTCTCAGTAAGATGACGACCTTTATTGCCTGGACTTTCCCCGTCCAGACTATCATGTACCTTATTTTACAGGTGACGAAGTCTACAACGATAGTTCCTATCCAGGAGAAGAATACACCGAGGGTGGCCCCACTGATGATGGCTATGCCAGGGAGGACTACAATGCTGATGTTTATGCCAGCTGAAGATTTAGAGATAGTTATTAGTTTCTGATTTCTGTTTAGTTGTTTTATTATATTTGGTACTTGGGCATATATTGCTTTCAAACCTTATATATTTCCGCTGTAGCTGTACTATTGTAATAACTCTATGTTGGTAATATAATAGATTTCCTTTATATTACTGTGGGTTGTTCTTTCTGTTATCTAGAACTGCGTGGTGTGGAAGTTAGTGACATTCACCAGTCATTTCCCTATGGACCCATAAAGGAAATTTATTTTTCTCTATTTATGTTGTTCCGGGACGTGACATGATTTTTGGTATCAGAGCCCTAGGTTTGTGATACTTTTGTTCACTATTCATTCCACACCATCTGGTCCTAGTATGTTAAGATTGCCTTGAGATAAGATATGAGTTTAAGATAAGTTCGTCTTTCTGATGATGGATAGTCTGTTTGCAGGGTAACACGGATCCAAAGTTTCATCAGTTTGTTACCGATGCTTATGGAGGACACGTGATCCATGGGGATACCGTGGAGCCAACTGACCTGGGATTTTACCGTGAGTGAGTATGCCAGATAGCTAGTCGACATTTGGAAGAAGACATGTGGAGGGCGCTTTATGTGACCGGGGGGATTCACCCGACACAGATACGTATGGATGCTTACCATTCTACGAGAGTTGGTAGAGACATTTGTCAGGAGATATTACGGTTAGTTCAGAGTAAGCCAAAGATGGATGAGATTCAGCTGAGAGCCATTTTAGCCGTACCACCAGAGCCTGTAGCTGTACCAGCACCGGCAGCCCCACCATCACCGGTACCCGACGTACCAGTTTCGGAGCCTGAGCCAATTCAGGATAAGGAGGATCCAGAGCCAGAGGACGAGCATCCCTACGAGGATATTGATGGGGATGGAGAGGAGGAGCCGATAGACGACGAGGACCCATCGGAGGATGAGCATGCGGTCGACGCGGATGATGATGAGCCAGAGGATGATCCGGAGGAGCCAGAGTTTGAGCCAGAGGATCCAGCACAAGACCCAAAGACCAAGGGCGGATGTAGGAAGGCTTTAGGGGGGGCAGTTGACCCCCCTCAACTTTTTAAAATTATTTTTTTACCCTATATATTTTATACTTTATTCATTTTTATCCCTTAATTGCCCCCCCCCCCCCCCCCTCAACTTTTTAAAATAATCATTTTACCTTAAATATTTCATACTTTATTCATTTTTGCCTCTTAATTGCCCCCCAACTTTTCAAAATAATTATTTTACCTTATATATTTTATATTTTGTTCATTTTACCCCCCCTCAACTTTTAAAAAATAATTCTTTTACCTTACATATTACATGTTTTATTCAATTTTTTCCCTTAATTGCACCATCAACTTTATAAAATATTTCTTTCTCTAATTATTCCATACTTTATTCATTTTTGTCCCTTAAATTTTTAATTTATCCCTTTTGAAGCTAAAAAAATTCGAGTCAGGGGCGCTGCCCCCGAACCCCCGTATAATTTTTTGCCCCCCCTAAGTTAAACTCCTGGATCCGCCCCTGCCAAAGGCCATGGAGGCAGACATAGGGGTGGAGCCCGACGTAGTAGTTGAGGACGTGGCCGATGAGGAGATCGTTGTACCAGAGGCACCTATTATGCTTCAGATACCGCCCGGACCTATTATGCATATGGCAGCCATGGCCGATGTGGCAGTAGGATGGATAGCCGAGATGGTAGACTAGCCAGCAGGTTTTTCTATGGGAGAGGCTGCGATAGCAGGAGCTCTTGATATAGTTGATGGATTTGTCGCAGTATCAGTCGAGGTCGCCAACCAGGCAATAGCAGACGCGATGGAGGACGCTGATGCAGAGGTGATAGAGGATTGGGATATTGGAGTGGTAGCCGGAGATCTTGTCGCACCAGTTCAGGATGATCCACTTGAGGAGATGGATATCGATTTGGAGGATGAGGCGCCACCAGAAAGATCAGATGCTGGTGACCTTTGAGTCAGGATCTGCAGGGGGTTTATGTTTTTTTGTTAGATTATAGCAGGACATGTTGTCCACCAGATTTTTGGGAGCTTGAGAGATAGCTATTGGACCATAGCTTTGTATAGTATGAGCAGTAGTAGTAGTATTGTAATAGCTGACCTTAGTACTGTTTTTGCTTTATCCCACGTGGTACACAGTTTGACTAATGTGTATTATGCGGTACATCTTTTGATTTATACGAGCAGTACTTTTGTTATTGATCGTATGGTTGCTTTAATGTGTTGTTTTGTAGAACTGTTAATTCTTGTGTTTCTCGCCCTATCTTGTTTTCGTTTCTGCGAGAAGACTTTCAGCTAATAGTTGTGTCTCTTATAGGCAAAACTCGTTATCATTATGGTAGGACCCTTAAGAAATCACCAAGTGCGTATTGGAGCACCTATTCCGGAAGGAATGGACCCATCTGGAGTTTTTGAAGCATTCATGCAGAGAATGGAGCATGTAGGCGATACCTACAACAATGCTACAAATCAACGACCGGTCCAACCCCCAGTTGCACCGTTCCAGCAAAGGCAAACAAGAGACAAGTTATTGGAAAATTTTCGTGGATTACGTCCCGAGAAGTTTGATGGATTTACAGAACCATGGAGAGCCGAGCAATGGATAAGGAAAATGGAGTTGATCTTTGAAGCATTGGAGTGCAATGAGCAAGAGAAGCGTCATCTTGCTACATTCCAGCTCACCTACGCCGCCGCAGATTGGTGGAAAGCTGAGCGAGCCACTATTGGGATAAATATTAAGAGAACAATGCCTTGGGAGACATTCAAGAGAAGATTTCTGGAGAAGTATTTTTTAGAAGATGAAAAGGATCAACAAGAGAAGAATTTCCTGAGCTTAGTTCAAGGAGATTGGACGGTAAGAGAATATACCACACAGTTTGAGCGACTGTCTCGATTCGCCCAGCATATGATTGATACACCACAGAAGAAGGTGAAAAGATTTCACCAGGGACTGAATCCCCATCTTCGCCATATGATGATTGGTCACCTGAACCAGAGTTTTGAAGGACTGATCAGACTTGCTGTAAGCCTAGAGAAGGATGCATATCCAGTACAACGACCACAAATGAATCGACCACAGCCATCAAGGAACTTCCAACACCAGACACAGCCACCGAGGAATACCCAAGGGTGGAGACCTCAGGGAAATTTTCAAGGCAACAAGAAAATCTGGGAAGAAGCCAGGAAACCCCAGCAAAGTTATCTTCAATCCCAGTCATATCAACAACGAGGATCACAACCTCAAGCGCTGCTAACAACCCCGCTAAACAATAATAGAGGATGTTTGTGGAAAGCCAGGACATATGGCAAGGAACTGCACTGCCCACAGATCTAATCGCAGGCCAGATATTGTCTGTCGCAACTGCAATAAGCCAGGGCATTTGAGCAGGCATTGTCGTGCACCACGGGGAGGATACTACGGGGCACCAATTCAAGGGATACAAGGACCCCCAGATCAGACAAGGATGAATGCTATAATCCTAGGGAAAGTAGGTTTTAATGCCAATGAACAGCAGCATTTGGAAGGTACACTTGTTCTCTTTCATAGTCCAGTTAAAGTTTTATTTGATACTGGAGTTGCACGTTCTTTTATTGCTATAAGGATTGTACGCTAGTTGGGTTTAGAACCCCAGATACTTGAGCCAGCTCTTAATGATGTGTCACCTTTGGGAGTGACTGTTAAGCTGGGTAAAGTATGTAAGGATTGTCCATTGATTTTGGGAGATAAGAATCTTCCAGCAGACTTGGTAGTTCTGTCAATGTCAGAGTTCGACATTATCCTAGGGATGGATTGGTTAACTAAGTATGGTGCCAATTTTGGACTGTCCTACTAGGACGATTGTGTTTTTGATACCAGGATATCCGACGATTAGATTTTGATGTCAGTCGACGAGTGATATGTTCTTAACAAGTGGGTTAGCTACAATCGGGAGCACACATACGGAACTCAAGATGGATCAGATTCCTACTGTACTAGATTTTCAGGATGTATTCCAGGATATTAAAGGACTTCCCCCAAAAAGAGAAATAGACTTTTGTGTAGAACTAAACCTGGAACATTTCCGATATCTAAGACTCCGTATAGGATGGCACCAACTGAGATGTTGGAACTGAAAAAGCAAGTTCAGGAACTTGAAGATTTAGGATTTGTTCGTCCGAGCACATCACCTTGGGGAGCACCGGTTATATTTGTAAAGAAGAAGGAAGGGACACTTCGACTCTGTATGGACTACAGGGAGTTGAACAAGGTAACAATCAAGAATAGATATCCACTTCCTCGGATAGACGATCTATTCGACCAGTTGCAAGGATCCAGGATCTTTTCAAAGATCGATTTACGATCCGGATACCATCAACTTTTGGTTTGACCAGAGGATGTGTCAAAGACTACATTCAGGACGAGGTACGAGCATTGCGAGTTTCTAGTTATGCCTTTTGGATTAACGAACGCTCCAGCAGTATTCATGGACTTAATGAATAGAGTATTCAGACCATATCTGGATAAATTCGTTATAGTGTTCATCGACGACATACTGATCTACTCAAAGACAGATGAAGCTCACAAAGACCACTTATAGATTGCTTTGCAAACGCTTCAAGATAATAAGTTGTATGCAAAGTTCAGCAAGTGTGAATTTTGGCTACAGGAAAGAAAATTCTTGGGACATGTTATATCTCAAGATGGTATTTCAGTGGACTCATCTAAGATCGATGTAGTCTTAAGTTGGAACAGACCGACCAATGTTACAGAGGTTAGAAGTTTTCTCAGGTTAGCAGGATATTACAGAAGATTTGTAGAAAGGTTCGCCAAGATAGCAGGACCTTTGACAAATTTGACCAGGAAGGAAATAAAGTACGAATGGATAGACAAGCAGGAGGAAGCATTTCAGGAGTTAAAAGAAAGATTGACTTCTGCACCAGTACTTGCGATACCTAAGAGTGGAGAAAGGTACGTGATCTGTAGTGATGCATCGCACCAAGGACTTGGGTGTGTACTAATGCAAGATGGGAATGTTATTACATATGGATCAAGACAGCTGAAGGTACATGAGAAGAATTACCCTACGCATGATCTGGAATTAGCAGCAATAGTATTTGCATTAAAGATCTGGAGACACTATCTTTATGGAGAAAAGTTTGATCTGTTTTTGGATCATAAGAGTTTGAAGTATTTATTCTCTCTGAAAGAGTTGAACATGCGACAACGAAGATGGATGGAGTTACTCAAGGACTACGACTTTTCGTTACAATACCATCAAGGTAAAGCGAATGTTGTGGCAGATGCTTTGAGTCGTAAACCCCGACTAGTAATCGCTGCATTACTAATTCAAGAATGGAGAGCATTGGAAGTGTTAGCTGAATTCAAGCTTCAGTTAGTGGAACCAATGGAAAGACAATATTTTGGATGCCTTATGGTACAACCAACATTGATTAGCCGCATCATAGAAGCTCAACAGACGACGGAAGATTTGAAGTTATGGTTCACTAAGATGTCAGCTAAGGAGCCAGAGATCTGGAATATCAGTACAGACAGAGCCTTGCGATGTAAAGTTAGACTCTGTGTACCTGACGAAGAAAATCTCCGGAAAGAAATATTATATGAAGCGCATAAGTCAAGAATGACTATTCATCCGGGAGGTACAAAGATGTACAAGGATCTGAAGAGGAATTTCTGGTGGGAAGGAATGAAGAAAGTAATAGCTGAGTATGTATCTCAATGTCTTACTTATAAACAGGTAAAGGCAGAACATCAGAAACCACCTGGACTTCTACAGCTATTACCGATTCTTCAATGAAAATAAGAACACATCACCATGGATTTCGTGGTAGGATTGCCAAAGTCACAGCAGAACCACGACACTATTTGGGTTATCGTGGATCGACTTACAAAGATGGCACATTTTATCGCCTACAGTATGACGTATTCAGTGGAACGTTTGGGCCGGATGTATCTGCAAAACGTAGTACGGTTACATGGAGTACTTGTTTCTATAATGTCAGACCGAGATTCGCGTTTTATTGCTGAATTTTGGAAGAGTCTCCAAACAGCGATGGGAACAACATTAAACTTGAGTTCAGTCTTTCATCCGTAGACCGATGGCACTACAAGGAAAATTGCTTTTTATGTCACTTTTAAAATTGTATTTATGTCACTTTTATTTCGAGTGACATAATTGTTTATTGTGTCAGCTTTTTATGTCGCTTTTTAGGTTTTTATGTCGTTTTTTTTAAAAAAAGTGACATAAATAATAAAGTATTTATGTCACTTTTATAAAAAGTGACAAATAATTTATTATTTATGTCACTTTTTTTAAAAATGACATAAATACGTTAGTATTTATGTCACTTTTTAAAAACTGACATAAACAAAAATGCGGTGGCAATTTTGTAAATAAAAATTTGATTATTATGTCGGTTTTATAAGAAGTGACATAAATGTATTCCAATTTTATCTTAGGCTTTTGAACAAGTGACATAAAAGATTGTAAGTGGCAAAAAATATTGGCGGGCTCAAAAATTCAGAATCGATGTAAAGTGTAAACGAGGTGTTATTTGGCTCCCAAACTCCCTCTAGCTCCATTCCCAAACCCAAACCCTCTCCACTCTCCCCGTCGCAACCACCACGCCGCCGCTCCTCCACTCAACCGCCGCCGCCTCCTCCTTCTCTCAGCACCGCTGCATGCTCATCAACGCTTTGAACGGAAGGCGAGGTTTTGAACAGCGACGGGAGAAAGAGAAAGGGGCCAAACCCTCACCATCAATGTCACCGCCGAAGACTCCCCAACGCGACCACCGGTGCCACCCCAACGCGACCATCACCACCTCACCTCCACGCCGACGCGACCATTACCACCAGTGCCTCACGTTTTTCCACCTCCACAGATCTGAGTAAGGATGCGGAGATCGATCTCTCTCTCTCTGCCTCTCTCTTCTCTCCCAAAGACTGTACAGATCTGAGGTAACCATTCTTAGAACTAATCTAGGGTTTAGTATTTTGAAGATCTAGGGTTTTGCATCGATTTTTTAAATATATATTTTTTTATTTTTGTTCCTATTCGATTATAGTGATTTTTGTGGAGGATGATTGTCTTTCGTGATAATTCTTATTCTTTAGATGGCGAGATTGGCTTTCACACATTTGTATTGATAAGGCTGAATTACTGATTTGGGATATGGATGGCAAAATTTGTGATTATGACTAGTAGTATTGCCACTGGACCTTTGATTTTTGTATTTTAAGAAATTCACAATCATAATACTCAAATTGGATAAATAAATAAAAAATTGTAAGCATGAGTACAACTTTCCGAACTAAATCTAGCATTTTTCGTGCACTTAATATGATCCAAATGCATTAACTCTGAAATATGAATGAAAAATACTGTTTATTTGGGTTGTACGTGATGGCTTCAAGTAATTATGTGCTTGCTACAGAACTTGGGAGAACAGAAGGTCTCATGATTGTATCTTTCTCACAATGTGTCTTTCTCACTTTGATTCCTTTAGTTCTGTTCACCACTGAATCTGAAATTGCATGTTTAAATGATATTTCTTCTTCTTCCTTTTGTTCCTTTAATTCTACATGCTTAAGTAATTAGTTCTGTTTCATTTTTTTTAATTAACTTTTTGCTTAAGTAATATGAAATTGCATGTTTAAAACAAAACGTATCAGCAATGGTAGCCTTGTTTGTTGATGTAGTGAAAAAGGCCATAACCTGTAATAAATGAAGAAAGGCTTTGGATTTCTTTTTCTTCCCTTGTATCACTCTAGTAGTAGATAGAACTTTTCGTGCTAACCTATTGATGGTTACAGATGTCCTTGATCTGCTCCCTTATTGGGATCTGTTGTAATATTAAATCAATGAATCTCCAGCTGCATGCCTTGGCTATACGAGTTCGAATACTCTGGTCATAGCGAACTGTGAAGTCAAACCTAGGGTTGTAGCTGCTGAGCACATATCACAGGTTATGATAATGCTATGTTTTACTATTCTTCTTTGCATTTATCTACTGATGATCGTGAACCGATCTATGCTTCTTTGGTTTCTCTTACTACCTGCTTGCTTGATTTTCCAGTTCAATGAAGAAGCACGCACGCCATTTGTAAAGAAATATAAAACGATCTTACATCCTGGAGAGGTATGACCCATCCATAAATGTATACTTGCAATCACAAAGATATGTGTTGGATTCATGTGAATTTATATCTGGATTCATTAATGAGTGTTGTGAGTTTATCTACATGATTTCACTTTACCTTCTGCAAAAATAGATTGATGTTATTTGCCGTCATGACTAAATATCTTGTTGCAGGTGAACAGATCAGGGAGTTTCCACAAAACAAAAATATAGTGGCACCCCACACTGACAGCTCCGATGTAAGTGATTAGATTAAGATTTCGTGTATTCTGTTTCGAGGATGCTGGATTTTGAGATAGTCATGAAGTCTTTGATCTGCCTTAGTTTATGTGAAAGTTAGAGTTAAATTAATTTATTAAAACCGTCGAATCAGGTTCTCGTTTGGGATGTTGAAGCTCAACCTAATCGTCATGCTGTTCTTGGAGCTGCTAATTCTCATTCAGACATGGTGTGTTCTATTTTCTTTGTAGGATATGTCATACCCGCTCCCGCGGTATTTATTTATATCATTTTAGCATGCATGGCATGCTTACTGTTGTGTTAATTAACACGTGTGATGTGAGTGATGACTCACTAGTTGTTGGAGGATGTCTTTTGAGAACCCAGTATGTGGCCTTGAAGGCAGTCCAGAAGTTGGACGTGTGAGAATTCCCTACGGTTGGGAAAATGAGTAACAACTCATGATTATGTGCTTAAATGTTTATTTAGGCATATGTGAATATAATTGTTTATTATATTGTTGATAGCGACTCATCGGAGTCATTAGATACCCGGTGAGGACGGAATTTGATCAAGTTGCATGATTAGTAGGATAATTAGCAATCTAGTAAAATTTGCATGTGGGACCACGTGTGGGACCCACACGGGACTTCGATGAATACTTAAATACTTTTGAGTAGTTAACTAGTATGTTTAATAACTAGTGAGGTTGTAATTAAAATGAATCAAAACTAGTGGGGGTGTGACTAGAAATACCCATAATATGACTTAGATATTATATAGAGGAGAGAGAAAGAGATGACTCATTAGTTCATCTTCATTATATCATATAGAGAGTTAGAGAGAGCTTGGGAGGTCTTGAGCTTTTGTGGATTTCTCAATGATCCGAGTATCAAACGACATCCAATCTTCGATCCGAGGCCGGTTTTGAACTCCTCGAGGTAAGGCCGTCGTTTTGATACCTATTAGGCCATGTTTGATTAAGTTTTCCGAAAACTCATTTTCTAGAATTTTCATAAAAAGTTGATAATCGGATTTTTGATCAATAGGAATCGTATTAGAAGAATTACTGCATGTTCTTTGTGCTTGAGTTTTCCATGGATCGGCGTTTAAGAGCGTAAATCGGAGGTGAGTGATATAAATCTTGAGTTTTGGATGATTCTATGGTTTAATGCATTGATATGCTAGGAACCTTATATAGATAACATGTGTAGTTCATATTGGGCAAAACTAATGTGTAAAGTAGGCCCAAGGCATGTTGAAATGAAAAGCATGATGAGTTGCTAGTTGAGCATGTTTATGTGCCTATGTGGGTTAAAGGGGGATTTGTGCTAATTCACCGTGAGACGTCCTCTCGAAGGGGGAGGATTAGTAGTGACGACGGTCACTTGCCGAGAAAGGCATTTACGCGACATGTCGAAGGGGCATGGGTCGTGGTTGAGTCTTAAGACTTTGGATCGGTGAAGGTGCACTTATTCCCTAGAGACCAATAGTTATGTGTTATGATGGATTGGAACATATTTGTCATCCGTATGCTTGATTCATATTATTCACTAAGCGTTAGCTTAAACAAATCTATATATGTGGTTATATAAATAACCATTCAGGTGCAAGGACAGGAGGGGAGAATCGCGGGTAATGAGGCGAGGAAGGACTGGAAGCTCCTAATGCTTATAGAACTTGTAGCACTTTTGTAATATGTGTTTAACTCTTGCCGGTTGTTTAACCGTGCAACTTGTATTAAGACTTGTTATTTATGCGAGTACGGCGCTTGGTTTCACCTTAGGACCTTGGTTGCCAAGACGTGTGAAACTTGTAGTTTTGATACTTGTAATCCGGGACGGGTTTATGGTGGTTGTATAATGGATATATATATGTTTTGATAGTTCTTTGAATGTTTAGCAAAGCTTTGAATTGTTTGGTTTTGAAAAGGTTTAGTGGAAATGGTTTTGTTTGGTTTGATTTAAAATGGATTGGGTTGGTTTCTTTGGGTGAAAGAGGTATTGATTTATTAACGGCGTTTGTCGCGGAAGTGCCGGGAATTAACGGCGTTAGTAGGAAGCGCCGGTAATTAACGGCGTTTGCGGAAAAACGCCGGCAATTGTGAATACGGTCTTTTGGAGGTTTGGTTTCTGCACAGACCCCATTCGACCGGTCGAACGGGGCAATTCGACCGGTCGAATTGCCCCCTGCCAGAAATTTCAAACTCATACTTCCAATGTTCGGAACAACTTCTAATTAGGCATGGAGGTACCTTTTGGGACCCTTTGACCTACGAAAATGTTACTTTTGAAAACGAAACTCGTTAAGGCGTGTTTGGGCACGTGTTTAATATAACCTTTGAAAAACTATTTGGAAGTTGGTTGGTTTGGAGCAAAACTTTTATTAAGGTCATTTTTGGGAACTTTAATCATTGTTGGTAAGCCTTGATGGCGTGCCACGTGACCTAGATTCATATGTATGGATCCGGGGCGTGACAGGATACTTGAAAAATTCCACCAAGTGAATACTTGAAAAATGATATGTTTATTATGCAATTTACTAGAGCTCTCTTGTGGTAGTTCCCTTTTTTCTTTAGTATATAACCGATTTAAATTTACAGTAAGACTTGATTTATATCTCTTTCCAAAGCATTCTTTGTTTTTTTTAGTGCTTGCATATTTGTTCAATTGACATGGCCTTTAATATTGACTGGTAAAAGAAGTCTGATTGGGAAGGGTGACTGGAACATCATCAGTTTTTCTTTTTCTTTTTGCTTCTTGGTTTTTCTTTAAGAGCTTCTGAGATATTTGCGTTTGAGACTTTGTATTTGAAATTTGATTATGTGAAGTCATGGAATGATCTAGTACTCTTATATCTATGTGTAATTATTTACATAAGTGCTAATCAAACCAAAAAGGTTGGAATGAAGTGAACCACAAACCAAAAAAGTGAACCAACTGATACTACCCCCTCGTACCCTGAACTGAGCCAAGTGACGTACCACTCACCCGAACCCGTACCACGCACCGGGGTGAACCACGTTCCAGGTAACATTGCACCAGACCATACCCATACTTATGCTTGGAGATGTTTTCTAATCAATGCGTTGAACAAATAGGAAAAATATTATCTACACCTTTTTGCTTTTGTCGAAAATATCCACCTATATAAATCATATGAAATACAATTTAAGGCTTGGGAAGTACACAACTTAAGTTAATTAAGAAAGCTTTTGAATATTCTATTGAGCACACAAAGGTTTCATTTTTGTTCTTGTAATATTAGATGTAAGTTCGTATTTTTGAGGCACATGCCTAACATGTACATTTTTTGTCAGTTTTTGTTAAATGTAATGATTATCCTTAGATGGCACAATTTTACAAATTGAGGGCCTTAATGTTACAATTAATAATACATCACCTAAATATATATATTTTTTTTTTGCAGTAATTGAAGGGTACTCAAATATTTTGTAGCCTTATATTTTTTATGCTTAAATCAATTCCTACCTTTTACAAATGGCTGGACCATTTGATAGGTCCTCATGTAGGTCCATCAAAACAACTCATACAATGGTCTAAGCCTGAACATGTGTTGGTTTTTTCAACTTTGAGCCCAATAGAGGTTTATTTGGTTTCTTGTTCTTTCATTGGAAAGGTACGTGTGCAAAATTTTTTGTATGGCTTTCAGCTTAAATCATTTCCATCTTATGTAGTGGAGCAGTTACTTTTCTTATGGTTTGTGACTTTGTGCTTTATTAAGGTAAGCATCTTCTGAGCTGTTAAAGTCCTCTTGAATTCAAAATTATAATATGAATTTTTTGAACTTCTAAATGTTACTTAAGCATGGAGGAAAGTGCAACATAAAACACTAGGGAAATACTTTTTCTTCTTGTTCTCCTCTCCTTTTTCTTCTCCTTTTCTAAATCCTCAAACCAACCTTGAGCCCTATAATTGTTACCTTTCTAAGACTGGACAAATTTTGATCCCAAGGGGCTGTTTGAGAAAGCATAGATCCGGTTATGTGATTCACAAGTAATCCGGTTCTATAAATTTAAGTGTTTGGAACTTTCTTAAAACTAGTTCTTTGTCAAACCAACATAATATAAATCCTTATTTGTTTCGATGCCTATACGCGGACCGGATTCTCTCTCCGTCTCAGTTGTATGAATTAAAGTTTGATGATTGTTAGTTCTAACTTCTGATTTTGTGAAATCTTTACTCGCGAACTTCGGTCATTTTGGAATTTGAGCTTCGGTTATTTTGGAAATCTTCACTCCATTTTAGTTCTAACTTCTGATTTTGGAATTTGATTCTGTGACAATCGATCTGGTTGCATTTTTATTGCATATTTGTATTCGTTTGCTAAATGATGACTTGTTTTTCTCTTTTGCTTCTCGAATTCACGACTTTCTCATATAATAAAGTCCAAATTACTACCAGGACATGAACATGAGATAATATCAGCAAACATATAACTTCAATTCCAGTTGAAACATTAAAGCTTGTTGCAGACCGTATGCGAGACAAATCTGTACAACCCTTTATCTTAGTCTCTGAACATTTTTGCTTTGAAGTTCTGCTGTGGTTAATGACTTGACATTCTTACAATTTTATTTTCATATTATATTCAGCTACTTGTTAAAAGCTATACCATGGAGAGACTGACTGAGATATACAGGCTGTATTGACTAACTTCTATATCTAGATCTTACAAATTTATGACATGTAGCTTGCAACCCAATGTTTTGTTAGAATCCATTTGTCTTGATTTTGCCTAACTTCGTTTTTCTTTACTGCAATGGCTCTGCTGTGGTTGTATTAATTGCTAGTGGTCCTTAATGTATGTAATTCTCCATGCTTACTTAAAACCAGCATTTTTAATTTTATATGGCTAATTAGATGCTCGTGCTTTCAGTAATGTTGTGTTTCAGCTCAAAATATGACAGTCCATCCATGATTATGAGACATCCAGTTATAGTGTTGTTTATTTCTTAGAATTAGTCCACTTATACTAGTAGTAAATCTATGAAGTACTTGTCCTTTGAGAGATGCTTTTATAGTTTCTTGCCTTATCAAGCTTCCATTGACTTGTCCACATGTTTCACTCCTTCAGAAGCTTTTGCAGCTCCTTCCAACTATTTCACGATCAATTGAAGTTTGGGATTTTCTTAGCGTTGATTCTCAGGTTTGATATTATTCTTGCAATGTTTTATGGTTACTTGAAGGAAATTCTCTGACTGCGCTTTTTGCATAATGCAGACATATGTATTCTCAAACTCTATATCTATCATTGAAACGTTGTCAGGTGAATTGTGTTTCTTCTCACTGCTTTATTTTTGCCTAATTTAGTACCCTTTTTGCTGCCACCTTCTATTTGGGGTTTCTTATATTGATTCGTGTTGCTCTGAAATTTTCTAGACAACTCGCCATGGGAAAGAAATACGGAGGTTCATAATACTGCTAGGCTCATAGTAGATGCATTATCCTCCGAGAAAGGAAATTCACGTGCTGAAAGTAAGGAGGTCCCATTACAAACAAAGGGTAATGATGTCATGGCAAATGGATCAGGATTGGATACAAAACCTGTATTTCACCCTCCACCTAAAAAGCCTGCAAAAGAGCCTGGAAAGCAACTTGGGGATTCAGGTCATGATTCTGAAAATTATGCGCAAACGAATATATCTTCAGTCAGTTCCTTTTTTCTTTGAACTTTTGTACTTATTTGTTTACTTTAATGTAAATGCAGAAACAAGTGTGGGTTCAAAAGTCAAGTTCGGGTACTTGAGTCTTGTTTAAACTGGTAAACCCCCCATTCTTTGTATATTATTCCCCTCGTCTTACTGTCCTTTTTGGTTGCTATACATGGAATGAAAGACTTTAGCATTTACTTTCTGAATTACAATGCTTGGGGAATACAAATTTAATGAATTGCTTTCTACATTAAGATTTTCCTACGAAACAATAAAGATAATGGGAATTTTGAGCCAGAAGTGTTTGGTGGTAGTTGTGGTTAATGACATATTGGCAAATATTGGACTCTTTCATACATCGAGAATGGGATACGAATGACATATAACTTAGTATTGCAATGTGATGTAGGTTAAACTAAAGCATGGATTGAAGATTGCCATGAGTATTTCAGGTGAGGGAAATGCATATCTTCAAGTAAGCCTGATACCAGTCTCTGATTTGTTGAAGTCTTTTTTCCATCACTACTTTAAAACCTACTACGTTATGTGCTTGTCATATAGGAAAGTCAACTCTGGAAGCTTTACCATGAAGATCAACCTTCCTGCAAAATAGTTATGAGAACTTCCGCGGGGTTAGTACATCTTCTAGCATGTCTATTGGAACCATTTATGCCATCTTTTTCTCTTGAGGTAATATCAACTACTCAGAGCTTGATGTTGCATTTTTGGAAACATAAGCGTAATATATCATGGGCATGGTTTTTAGAGTAGGTCAATTCATACAAGTTAATTCGGGCTTTAGAAAGTTTGGGAAATTTTGTGATAAACCCCTTAAAATTAGTGTATAGTTTGTAAAACCCAACAAAAGTTATTTTTTAATATAAACCCAAAGTGCTGATTTGTTTTACAGCTAAACCCCTTCTTTTTAATTTTTTTTGTTTTTATGACAAATCTACCCCCACCACTACCACAATCGTCATCTTCATCACTAGCACGATCGCCACCGTCGCCGCCACCACGTCATTCCACCGCCACCGCGCCACCACCACTGCCATCACAGCACCATTATCACCACCATCGCAGCACCACCATCACCACCATCGAAGCACTACCACCCTCGCCACAGTGTCCACCATTGCAGCACCACCATCGCCACCATCATAGCACCACCACCCCACCGTGTCCACCAGTGCAGCACCACCACCATCGCCACCACGTCTACCATCGCAGCACTAGCACTAGCACCAGCACCATCATAACAGCACCACTACCATCGTCGTCACCATCACCGTCACCATCACCATCACCACCACCACCATTGTCACTGCCATCATCACCACCATTGTCACTGTACCACCACCACCACCTCCCCCTTAACAGCACAGTTCATAACCACCATCATCACAGCACTACCATGACCACTACCAGAGCACCACAATATTATCTATTTTTGCAAACAGATAATATTATCTGTTTTCAAAAACTGAGAATTTTTCACAACCTACACCACTGCACCACCACCACCACCACCACTGCACCACCACCACCTCCTCCCCCTTAACAATACAGTTCATAACCACAGCCATCACAGCACCACCATGACCACCACTAGAGCACCACAATATTATCAGTTTTTGCAAACAGATAATATTATCTGTTTGCAAACAGATAATATTATCTGTTTTCAAAAACTGAGAATTTTTCACAACCTACACCACTGCACCACCACCACCACCACCACCACCTCCCCCTTAACAACACAGTTCATAACCACAGCCATCACAGCACCACCATGACCACCACTAGAGCACCACAATATTATCAGTTTTTGCAAACAGATAATATTATCTGTTTGGAAACAGATAATATTATCTGTTTGCAAACAAACAACCTACACCACTGCACCACCACCACCACCACCATCACCACTGCACCACCACCACCACCACCACCACCACCTCCTCCCCCTTAACAACACAATTCATAACCACAGCCATCACAGCACCACCATGAGCACCACAATATTATCAGTTTTTGCAAACAGATAATATTATCAGTTTTTGCAAACAGATAATATTATCTGTTTGCAAACAAACAACCTACACTACTGCACCACCACCACCACCACCACCTCCTCCCCCTTAACAACACAATTCATAACCACAGCCATCACAGCACCACCATGACCACCACTAGAGCACCACAATATTATCAGTTTTTGCAAACAGATAATATTATCTGTTTGCAAACAAACAACCTACACCACTGCACCACCACCACCACCTCCTCCCCCTTAACAACACATTTCATAACCACAGCCATCACAACACCACCATGACCACCACTAGAGCACCACAATATTATCAGTTTTTGCAAACAGATAATATTATCTGTTTTCAAAAACTGAGAATTTTTCACAACCTACACCACTGCACCACCACCACCTCCTCCCCCTTAACAGCACAGTTCATAACCACAGTCATCACAGCACCACCATAACCACTACCAGCAGCACCATAAAACAGATAATATTATCTGTTTTGACAATATTATCTGTTTTTGAAAACAGATAATTTTGCACAACCACCACCACCACCGCACCACCACCACCATACCCCTATAACAGCACAGTTCATAACCATTGCGATCACAGCACCACCACAACCACTACCAGCACCACCACAATATTATCTGTTTTTGTAAACAGATAATATTATCTGTTTTCTACAACAGAATTTTACAGCAGCACCACCACCACCACCATCAGAGCACCAACACCACCACCACCACACCACCACCACCACTACCACCACCACCACCACCACTACCACACCGCGCCACCATCACCATTTGTATCATCGTTGTCATCGCCGTCGCCGTCGACATCACCCCATCCTCACCTCTATTACCATCGTCATCACCACCACCATCACAGCACCACCACTACTACCATCGCACCACCACCACCAGCACCACCATCGTCACCTACATCTACAATCGGAGCATCAGTACCACCATCACAGCACCACCATCGCACCACCACCACCGAAGCACCACCAAAATCATAATACCACCATCGCACCACCACCACCACCACCACCATCCTGACCACCACTATCATCATTGTAGTCGTCACTTTTGCTGTGCAGGAGGAGATGACATTTTCAGTTTCTTAGCAAATTAGGTCATTTTGGTCATTTTGGTCATTTTGGTTGGAGAAGGGGTTATTGAGTTAAATATTTGGGTCTTGGGTTTTATGTAGCCTTGTATTAATTTTAGGGTGCTATGGCTGAGTGCCCCTAGAAGTTTTTAGTTTTAAGTTAAAAACTTTCAACATTTTCAGCCTTGATAGCATGAAACCTGTGTTAAATTGTAATTTTCATCATTATAAGCTATGTACTGATATTTCTATATCTATGCTCTATGCTGTACTGGACATGTCTATGATTAAATTTTTTTCTCGAAAAGGTGAATCTTATGTCATGATTCATAATTTTGACAGACTGATTCACAATTCGACACCAATGATCATGGCCACTCATGCTGCATTATTTTTGCTATGCCTCTTTAGGTACTTAAGTTAAACCATATATCTAAGGTCAATAACCTCAGTTAAACCATGCTTTTACACATCTTCCCTAGTCCCTACTATCTCAACCTCCGTTAATTCTGGTCATTTTCTTCCATTAGTACTATGCTCCATGTTAACCATAGCACTCTTCTTTTGGTATAATGGTTTCTTGCTCTTTGACATGGCCAAACCACCTAAGTTTGTTTTCTATCAACATATTGTAATGATAATTCGTCCACCTTTCTCAAGAATTTATTCATTTATGGTGCTTTGCTCTTAGATGTGTTAAATGTGTACCTATTCAACCTCAATTACGTCTTTAGGACATGAGCTGCGCTATTAATTAGTTTGCTCTTAGATGTGTTGAATTAATTTACACACTAATACAAGGATGTGTATTGTGTGCCCACCAAACATACCCTCAATATATATATATATATATACTCCTAGTAATTTAGTATACATATAAGAAAGTACTAGTTGAAAGTCAACGACGGTCTGTATAGTCATTAGAAAAGCTGGAGTGGAGTCAAGGCAGTTTTTATTGCGTAATTAAACCTTAGGGTTGGGTTGTTGCTACTATAGTAAGAAGTCCAATGGAGTTTCTTGTAATTTGATCCAAACTCAAAAAAAGTAGTAAAAAAAAGTCAAGATTATCATAAATACCCTTGGTGATGAGTCTGGGCTATTTTTTGGCTCCTCATTGCTAGAAATGTGCTATTGGGAAAGCGAGAGTTAAGAACTGTCATGGAATAAAAATTTGCAATAGTATGGGCAAGAAATAAAATACTTGTATATACATTAATGCATAAATAAATAGTAGAAGCAATAAAGTTCTACTCTAGTTGCATTTATTTGGGTGGGAAAGGTAATAAAGTCTTCCAAAGCTTAATAGGCTAATATTTCACAATTCACAATTTTTCACTGCCACAGAGTCTTTTCTTCTTCTTCTTCTTCTTAACTAAAGTTATTACTACCAAATACTTTTGTTCCGAGGAAAGAGTCTCTCATGGCAATATTGTAGGAGAGAGAAATCAGCTGAAGTAGGTGGGTGGTTTGATTCTTTTTCAGTTTTCAGTTGTTGAGTTCATTTTCTTTACTCTTCTTTGGGTTCACATGAATTGACTATATATGCTGCTAAAGTGGAGTAACGTGCTAGGTGGTTATTTGTGTGAGAGCACTAGGGCCTAAGTGCTGGTTGTATTAGGCTTGAAATATTAGACTAGAGTTAGTGGTGGTTGGAATAGTTGTAGAGAACAATCAAGAGAACCCGTACTGTTTTTCCTTTCTTGCCATTGCCTTTTCAACTCCTGCTTATATTACGGCTAATTGGTTAAATCTTTGGTCATGGATTTTAGTTCTTTGTTTAAGTCCATTGGAATTTGATTCTTTTTAAGCTAAAATGGTGAGTGGATGATTGCACTTCTAAGTTCTAACAGTTGTTTAGAAACTATCTACTCATAAGATGAAGGAACAACACAATTTTTACATGGGCAAGACTGCAAGACTGATTTTTACGATAAAAGAACCAAGATTGTGTATGCAGTAGATGGCTTGTGTTTCCTTGAGGTTGTTTACAAAGAAAAAGGGAGTTGTTCTCAGTTTAGGAAGTTGTTCAAGTTTTGTTTCAGTCGTCGATCACTTCAGCACTCTTTTCACTAAATTGCTTTGCAAGTCCAAGTTCGGAGTGATACCCAATTTACAACCGGTGGTTCAAAACCTTCCAGTGATCTCAAGATATTTTAGCTTTGCCCTTTATTATCTTTGCCCCCCAAGGTTTAAGGTAAATAAAAGGAGAACATTGAAAGAAGATAATGTCCTTATGTAGCAACCAATTTTTTTTAATGGTTCAAATCAGATTTGGATATCCTCAAAATAGAATCGAGTGAGCTGGTTTATAAGAACTAAGATGTACAATGGGTTGAACCGTTGAAGCATGGTTGATTGAGAGAATTGATAATGTCCTTAGGTTGCTTTGATAATGTCTATATTTCTCCTAGATCAAGACATAGATAAGTATGTGCTGAAACTGATTAGTATGTGCTGAAATTGGAAATATATGTGCTGAAACTGGAAAATTTTGTGCTGAAATTGTGCTGAAACTGACTAGAATGTGTTGAAACTGGGAAATTATGTGCTGAAATTGTGCTGAAAAACTGATTAGTATGTGCTGAAAGTGCTGAAATTGTGTGCTGAAACTGATTAGTATGTGCTGAAACTGATTAGTGTGTGCTGAAACTGGAAAATTATATGCTCCAATTGTACTGAAAAACTTATTAGTATGTGCTGAAAGTGCTGAAAGGGCCTGAAATTGTGTGCTGAAACTAATTAATGAAATTTTTTTCTTTTTTGTAGGTACAAAGTTTCAGATTTTGATGGAGGGCATTCTAACAAGTGAACCACTTTTTTTGTTGGGCTAATTTTTTGTTGATGCTTTCATAGTTTTCTTAGTACTTTTTGATGAATATGTAATATGTATATGTTATTAGTTTAGCACTTGACTCGGATCGATTGTATATTTTTTTTGTTCATTCCAATATATTAATTGGTTGATATTTATATGAATCGATGAAATTTAGTAGTTGAAATAGATCACTAATTGAGTTGGATTTAATTTTGTACAGGGTGGTATTGTATATATGTACAGAGTGGTATATCTTGTTTTTACAGGATGGTATTTATGTCACTTTTATAAAGTATTTATGTCACTTTTACAGTATTTATGTCACTTTTAAGACTTTGATGTAATAATTTTGTTTGGTATTTATGTCACTTTTCTACTTTTATGTCACTTTAGGTTAAAAGTGACATAAATAAAATGGTATTTATGTCACTTTTAAGTATTTATGTCACTTTTAAGATTTTGATGTAATAATTTTGTTTGGTATTTATGTCACTTTTTTACTTTTATGTCACTTTAGGTTAAAAGTGACATAAATAAAATGGTATTTTTGTCACTTTTAAGTATTTATGTCACTTTTTATTAACAAATGTGTAGGTTTTATAAAACATTTATGTCACTTTTATAAAACATTTATGTCACTTTTAAAACATTTATGTCACCTCCATTTATGTCACTTTTTATTGAAAAAAAAGTGACATAAATACCTATTTATGTCACTTAAAAAAAGGCCTTTTTCCTTGTAGTGTGGGCAGACTGAACGAGTAAATCAAGTAATGGAGTGATATTGAGAATTCTTGGGAGACGCACTTACCTTTGATCGAGTTCGCCTACAATAACAGTTATCATTCGAGCATAGGAATGGTGCCGTTTGAAGCTTTGTACGTGTTCACAAGAAATTCTGGTGTGGTGTGCGTCGGGCGTGCCAGAGTCCGTGTGGACCCAAGAGGTGTTGTGATAACTCGATCTGACTTCTATTTTGGGCGACTTGTTAAAATATTTAACAACAATGTGGATTTTTACTATACTCTGATGCAAGTAAATAAATACAAATAACGAAACGGGAAATTGAATTGAGATTCAGAATACCTCCACCATCTTCATTGATTGAATAAGCAGTAATTACAAACGTTCAAAGAACAACGAGAACTCGCAAATCGCTCAAGATCACTCAAGAACAAAAGTAAAGTTGTTATGAGGAGAAACTAAAGTCTGCTGAGAGTAGAAGTGGCGTGTGTGTTAGCCCCCTTTCCAAATGTTGCACACCCTGCCCTATTTATAGACTTTGAGAGAGAGGAACTGTTCAAGTTAGTGGGGTTAGTGGGTTAGTGGGTGGTGGTTCCTGAATTCCAGGTATGAACAAGTTACTGCACCCATTTCTTTACCCCACGATTATCCATGATATGTCAATCATCCTTCTTCTGCCACGTTCCTGTTTTGTGTAACTACCTTCTTTCCAGCTCAGCATCTTCTAAAGCACACGTTCTTATTTCAGCTAACTGCCTGACAGACTTGTGGGTGAATCCCAGGTGACCGATTTCATTCTTCTTTGAGTAGCATAATTTTTGCTGGTCGATGGAAGTCGGCTTCCCACTCAGTAAGAAGTCTACTATTCCTTGGTTTTGACACCGATGTCGTCTGACTTTAATTATTCCAACGATTGCCTTTACCATTTCCCAAGCCCGATATCACATTCTCCTGCTTTGCTGCTGTTAGCTATCATCCTATGGTCTAGCCACTGTATGTTGGGTTTGTGCCCTCAAACCATAACTTTATGTATGAGACATTGACATTTTAATATATGGATATCAGCTTTACATTTCATTGTGTATGTTCTTTTCATGAGATGATTGTTAATCCTTAAGTATTATAGTAAGTAATTCGTGTGTGTATGAGATGCACACAAGTGAGATACGAATTACTATTCTTTAATACTTAGAATGTGTCACAGTGGATGATGAGACTGGATACCTCATCAAGTCTACACTGTAGCATAATTAACTACCATTGGATGGAGTGATTAATCTCAATCACTAGAGTGTAGCTCTTAGTTGATATGCTAGTGCTTATAGTGCATTGACGGACCTGAGTTTCCTATTGACGCTTAAGACTGTCAAACAGTCAATAGGAACTCATAACTTGTATAAGGTACGTGTTCTTAATCTTGAGACGATTATGAACACAGACTGTGGATATGGCTGTTTTGACTTACCAATCAGTGAGGTCTATAAAAGATCAACACCTGGGTATCTTGGGTATGTCATATTCATAGGGTTGTGAACATATATTGTCAAGATAGAATCTACCCTCTGTTTCAGAGTAAGCATTCCCTTGAGAATGTCACCATGTCGATTACTGAGTACTGCAGTCTTGTTGATAAGAGTTATCAACATGTTTGGTAATCATGAGAGGTGAATGGGACTCAAGGAATACAAGAAGTAATCATGATTCAGGTTGACAGTAACAGTTATCCGATTACCTGAATATGATTACGAATGCTGACGGTAGAGGGACATTAGTACAACATACAAGTCTAGTTATCGCTTCAGATATGTTCTTTTGCGTTGGAGTTCAGTTATCGTTTTATAGTGGAGTAAACTTTAACTGACCAGTTAGTTAGTTTGCTGATCAAAGAGTTTGGTCATGGTGATTAACAAACTGGTCTGAGCCAACAATAAAGAGCCTAGGAGGTCCCACTCTTAGCTCCGCCAGGATGCTTGGAAAGATGCTTGAGGATGATGTCCAGACAGGTTCGATCGATCGAAGATGTCTCGATCGATTGAAGTCTGCAGGTTCGATCGATCGAAGATGGTTCGATCGATCGAATGTTCGATCGATCGAAGGCACTTCGATCGCTCGAAGTCTAGGTCGGTTCTGGGAATCTATAAATAGGGCAGCTGCGTTCTGGAAAAAGTTGTTCGTCGTTTTGAACGTCAGAGGCTGCAGAAACTGTTTTGGAGTCCCAAAACCTTCTCTATCCTCTCCATTAGGGTTCCCACCAACCCTAGTCTTTCTGGCAGGCATCCGCAGGAGTCATAAGGGTGAAGATCATCTAGTGGAGGCTGCTGGAAGTTGAAGATCAGAATTGGGTTCAAGACACTAAGGTATAACTCGTGTCCCCTCTTGTACGTATCTGTAGAATTGACGAGTAGTAGATCCGGGCATGCCAATAAAGTTTCATAACTTGATTTTTCCGCTGCGCGTTTAAACTTTCCATTTAAACCTGTAATTCCAACAATTGGTATCAAAGCCACGCTCGTTTGGATCTATAGATGCATTTTTTGGAACACTATTTTGATTTGCATGTTGATTTTAGAACTGCTTTCGAAACTGCATCGTCACAGATCTGTTTCTGTAGTGTTATCGCAGCAGTATACAAATCTGTGATTGCATTGGATGCAAGATGGGTTCGATCGATCGAAGTAGTCTCGATCGATCGAACGCTCTGTACTCGAGCGATCGAACAGGTTTCGATCGATCGAAACCTTCTGTTGTTCGAGCGATCGAATAGAGTTCGATTGATCGAGACAGACTCTTTGTCAGGATCTTTGTTTCACAGTTTTAAAAGTATTTTGAAATTAAAAGTTTAATTTTAACGTATTCTGCAAAATTTTTAATCATTCTATGAAATAGAATGTTCAAGCGATTGAACAAGTGTTCAATCGATCAAAGGTTCGAGCGATCGAACGGTCTTCGATCGATCGAACTATGACAGAGAAGTTAGATGCTGTTTTGAGTTCTAATTCAGTATGTAAAGAGTTTATATACTGTGTGAATCAATTAAGGGTTCCAATAGTTATATTTTGTTATATATATGCGTGGATGTGTGTTCAACTAACCTTTTGCAGCAAAAGTTAGTCGCTATCTCCCATGGTGCCAAGAGCATTTAATTTTGTGTTTGAATGTTTTAGATTGGTGTGTTGTTTTAAGTTTGGTTTGGTTTTAAGGCATATGTAAAGGGCGCTGCGACTTCAATCCTACGAAAAGGAAAGTCGCACCGGTTTCCCTAGCCTTTTATTTTGTTGTTGCTATTTCTATTTCTAGATAAATTGTAAGCTTCAAAAGAGGCATAGGTTCAATGTAATAGAATTAGAATATCCATGAAGATGGAGCAAGGAGCCGTTGTCCATGAAGATGGAGCTGGAGGCGATCAAACCAAAAAGCAGGTTCTATGGAGATAGAGCCATGGGAGATAGAGGCATCGTTTGGATGTCTTTTATTTCATTTTAGTTTTTTGTTTTATGTGCTTTGTTTGTGATTGGCGTATAATACATTGTTGCATGCACGCAAAACAAGTTTTCTAAAATAAAATTCAAAAACCGTTTTCAACACATTAGTAAACATTAGATGTTTATGGGAAGTGTGTAGAAACAGATTTTCTCAAAAAGCAAAATCCTTTTTTACTAAATCTAGTGGGAGAGGGTCTTATTAATTACACCCACGATCTTCCATTAACGGTTCACTGTAAGATGAGTGATGCATTCTGTGTCACCTCGCCAGGGGTGATCATTCCATACGGAGGATGCATTACTCATTGGTTACTAGATGTGAACTTCTTTTGATAAGGATCAATCAGACGTGTTAGAGGGTGACCACCATACGGAGGCGCTACTTGAGACGGTTGTGATTGGATCCTAGTTAATGGTACACACTAGCTAAGCTATGGATAAGGGATCCCACACGGGGCATTATTCAGAAACTTAGAGATCAAATAGGTTCGGAAGTCATAACTTGTTTTGCAAGAGTTGCATAGCGGATAAGTTATGATAAATTGAAAGATCGAACATTGACCACCACACGGAGGCTTTATTCTTTCGTTTCGATATTCCGGCGACTTTGTTTTAAAATAAGAGTTTTAAAAGGATTCTTTTATTTCAAACTGTCAAATTCTGATATCCATATTTATTTTGTTTTTGATTTTTCAGTAAATCATAATGTCTGGATCTGCATTTAGTCCACTTGCCACCATACTCACTCAAAACAAGTTAACTGGAAACAACTACACTGAATGGAAACGTAACCTTGACATCGTGTTAACTGCGGAGGATCACATATATGTCCTCACCACCCCATGTCCCGAAGAACCCGCTGCAAATGCTTCGGCTGCTGCTAGACGCGAGTTCGATAAATGGAAAAAGTCGAATGGGATGGCTCGTTGTTACATATTGGCTTCTATGGCTAATGTGTTACAACACCAATACCAGTCGAACAATTCCGCCAGTGACATTATCGAATCCCTGAAAAAGATGTTTGGGGAGCATGGCAGGCCTGCCAGACAGGTAGCTATGCAGAAGATAATGAGTGCTAAGATGTCGGAAGGGACTCCAGTCAAAGAATATGTTTTGAAAATGATTGGTTATTTAAACGAGCTGGAGACCCTAGGTGCCAACATCGATGCACAGACCCAAGTTGATATGATCCTCAATACGCTGTCGCCATCATTCGCTCAATTTAAACTGAATTATAATATGAATAAAATGGATTTTTCAATGAGCGAATTGATGAGCTCTTTATTGGCAGCGGAAGGGGTGATCAAACCTGGGGGCAGCGTTTTAAACGTTGAGAAAAGCGCTTCCTCTTCCCGATCTGTGCCAAAAGGAAAGAAAGGGAAGAAGAAGGCTAGCACTGGAGGTTCAAGTGTTGGACCGGTCCCTAAGATTGCAAAACCTAAGGGAAAAGGTAAGGGCAAAGGGAAGGTGGGTGGCCAAGGCAAAGGAAAGTGTTTCCAATGCGGTGAGAAGGGCCACTGGAAGAGGAACTGTCCAGAATTCTTAGCTACAAGAGTTCAAGGTATGATTGAATCACATGTGATTGAAGTAAGTTTTATAACGGATACTTCAAACACTTGGTGCATTGATTCTGGTGTGACTAACCATATCTGTAATTCATTGCAGGGGTTCAGATCAACCAGGAAGTGCAGTGATGGGGAAATCGTACTTACTCTAGGTTCTAGCGCAACCGTTTCTGCGGTTGCTATAGGAGTCGTAGTTTTAGAATTTCTAGACAATAAAGTTTTGATTTTATCAGATGTACTTTACGTCCCTTCAATGAGACGTAATTTAATTTCAGTTTCTAATTTATCGAATAATGGTTATTCTTTTAATTTTGGAACTGAAGTTGTGATTAAAAGAAATAGTTCTTTTATATGTTCTGGTGTTAAATCAAATGGTTTGTATGTGATTACTCCCAATATTTCTAAAGATTCTTGTATGGAACTTAATAACTCAGTGGTAACTGTACCATCTAAAAGAAAGAGATCTTCCACTAATCCAACAAGGCTTTGGCATATGAGGCTTGGTCATATCAATCTAAATAGGATTGGTAGACTAGTCAAAGAAGGGGTCTTAGGCGATTTGGTTCTCGAACCAATAGAAGTCTGCGAGTCTTGTTTAGAGGGTAAGATGACCAAAAGGCCCTTTCCTGCAAAGGGCAATAGAACCAATGCATTGTTGGAATTAGTTCATACTGATGTGTGTGGACCAATAAATATTAGAGCAAGGGGTGGTTATGAGTATTTCATAACATTTACTGATGACCACTCTAGGTATGGATATGTGTACCTAATGCAGCACAAGTCTGAAGCCTTTGAAAAGTTCAAAGAGTTTAGGGCTGAAGTGGAGAAGCAATTGGGCACACATATCAAGGCCATTCGATCTGATCGAGGTGGCGAGTATCTCTCTAATGAATTTATTGATCACCTCGTACAGAATGGGATTCTGTCACAGTTGACTGCACCTGGTACGCCTCAGCAAAACGGTGTAGCGGAGAGAAGGAATCGGACTCTTTTAGACATGACTAGGTCAATGATGAGTTATTCTGAGTTACCTTTATTTCTTTGGGGTTATGCTTTGGAAACCGCTGCTTACATACTAAATCTAGTACCAAGCAAATCTGTTCCCAGGACACCACGAGAGATGTGGATTGGGCGCAAGCCTTCTTTGCAACATCTCCGGATATGGGGATGTCCGGCACATGTGCTAAAAGGAAAGATGAGCAAGTTGGATTCTAGATCGGAAGTATGTTACTTCGTGGGGTATCCAAAGGATACTTATGGATGGTATTTTTATGATCCAAGAGAACAGAAGGTGTTCGTCAGTACGAATGCTATTTTCTTGGAGGATGATTATATCATGAACCATAAACCTAAGGGAAGGATAGATCTTAGAGAGATAGAAGGAGAGCCCTCAGTCCAACCCGTAGTTAATAACGATGTAAATCAGGAAAACACCACTTTTTCACCTATTTCCGCACCAGTACCTCGTCGTAGTGGAAGGATTATCAGCCAGCCTGATAGATACATGTTCTTAGGAGAAGTTTTTGAAGCTGTCTCCATAGAATCTGAATCTGATCCTACCACATACGAAGAGGCAATGGCTGATGTTGATTCAGCTCATTGGGTTAAAGCTATGAAGGCTGAATTGGAATCTATGGATTCTAATCAGGTCTGGGATCTTGTAGAACTTCCAGCCAATATTAAACCCATTGGCTGTAAGTGGGTCTACAAGAGGAAAAGAGGATCTGATGGAAAGGTTGAGACCTTTAAGGCAAGGCTTGTTGCGAAAGGTTATACTCAGAGGGAGGGCATTGACTATGAGGAAACCTTCTCGCCGGTGGCCATGCTCAAGTCCATCAGAATACTCTTATCCGTTGCTGCATGCCTAGATTTTGAGATCTGGCAGATGGACGTCAAGACTGCATTCTTGAATGGCAATCTTGAGGAGGACATCTATATGCAACAACCAGAAGGGTTCATAGCTGGTCGGAAAGGTAACTTGGTATGCAAGTTGCAAAAGTCCATTTATGGGCTTAAGCAGGCATCCACAAGTTGGAACATACGATTTGACCAAGCGGTCAAATCGTTTGGTTTCATACAGAATCTGGATGAACCTTGTGTATACAAGAAGAGTGAAGGGAAAGTGGTGGCCTTTCTTGTGCTTTACGTTGACGACATTCTACTCATTGGAAATGATGTAGCGGCATTGTCAACGGTCAAGGCTTGGCTAGCTAGTACTTTCGATATGAAGGATCTAGGAGAGGCGAGCTATATTCTTGGGATAAAGCTCTTTCGGGATCGCAAGCGAAAGATAATGGGATTATCTCAAGCTGGTTATATCAATAAGGTGCTAACTAGGTTTTCAATGGATAATTCGAAGAAAGGTTTGTTACCTTTCAGGCATGGTTTAGCGTTCTCCAAGGACCAGTGTCCAAAGACACAGGAGGAGAGGAATCGCATGACAGGAGTTCCCTATGCTTCTGCAGTGGGAAGTCTCATGTATGCGATGTTATGCACTAGACCAGATATCTGCTTTGCCGTTGGCATGGTTAGCAGATATCAGTCGAATCCGGGTCCAGAGCACTGGACAGCCGTTAAGCACATTCTTAAGTACTTGAGAAGAACTAAAGATTACATGCTTATGTACGGTGGTAGTGAGTTAATTCCAGTGGGATACACTGACTCGGACTTTATGTCAGATAAAGATTCGAGGAAGTCGACGTCCGGTCATCTCTTTACCTTGGGAGGTGGTGCTGTCAGTTGGAGGAGCATTAAGCAGAAATGCATTGCAGACTCAACTACAGAAGCTGAGTATGTGGCTGCTTGTGAAGCCGCAAAGGAAGCTGTTTGGCTCAAGAAGTTCCTTATGGAACTCGAGGTGGTACCAGCGTCGCTGTCGCCTATTACGCTTTATTGTGATAATAGTGGGGCAGTGGCTCAGTCCAAGGAGCCAAGGAACCACGGAAAGGGAAAGCACGTAGAGCGGAAATATCATCTTATCCGAGATATTGTTCAACGTGGAGATGTGACTGTCACCAAGATTGCCACAGCTGACAATCTTGCTGATCCGTTTACAAAGGCCTTGCCACAGAAGGTCTTTGATCGTCATCTAGATAGTCTAGGTCTTAGATGTAGTTCTGAATGGTTATGAGTGCAAGTGGGAGTTTGTTGGGTTTGTGCCCTCAAACCATAACTTTATGTATGAGACATTGACATTTTAATATATGGATATCAGCTTTACATTTCATTGTGTATGTTCTTTTCATGAGATGATTGTTAATCCTTAAGTATTATAGTAAGTAATTCGTGTGTGTATGAGATGCACACAAGTGAGATACGAATTACTATTCTTTAATACTTAGAATGTGTCACAGTGGATGATGAGACTGGATACCTCATCAAGTCTACACTGTAGCATAATTAACTACCATTGGATGGAGTGATTAATCTCAATCACTAGAGTGTAGCTCTTAGTTGATATGCTAGTGCTTATAGTGCATTGACGGACCTGAGTTTCCTATTGACGCTTAAGACTGTCAAACAGTCAATAGGAACTCATAACTTGTATAAGGTACGTGTTCTTAATCTTGAGACGATTATGAACACAGACTGTGGATATGGCTGTTTTGACTTACCAATCAGTGAGGTCTATAAAAGATCAACACCTGGGTATCTTGGGTATGTCATATTCATAGGGTTGTGAACATATATTGTCAAGATAGAATCTACCCTCTGTTTCAGAGTAAGCATTCCCTTGAGAATGTCACCATGTCGATTACTGAGTACTGCAGTCTTGTTGATAAGAGTTATCAACATGTTTGGTAATCATGAGAGGTGAATGGGACTCAAGGAATACAAGAAGTAATCATGATTCAGGTTGACAGTAACAGTTATCCGATTACCTGAATATGATTACGAATGCTGACGGTAGAGGGACATTAGTACAACATACAAGTCTAGTTATCGCTTCAGATATGTTCTTTTGCGTTGGAGTTCAGTTATCGTTTTATAGTGGAGTAAACTTTAACTGACCAGTTAGTTAGTTTGCTGATCAAAGAGTTTGGTCATGGTGATTAACAAACTGGTCTGAGCCAACAATAAAGAGCCTAGGAGGTCCCACTCTTAGCTCCGCCAGGATGCTTGGAAAGATGCTTGAGGATGATGTCCAGACAGGTTCGATCGATCGAAGATGTCTCGATCGATTGAAGTCTGCAGGTTCGATCGATCGAAGATGGTTCGATCGATCGAATGTTCGATCGATCGAAGGCACTTCGATCGCTCGAAGTCTAGGTCGGTTCTGGGAATCTATAAATAGGGCAGCTGCGTTCTGGAAAAAGTTGTTCGTCGTTTTGAACGTCAGAGGCTGCAGAAACTGTTTTGGAGTCCCAAAACCTTCTCTATCCTCTCCATTAGGGTTCCCACCAACCCTAGTCTTTCTGGCAGGCATCCGCAGGAGTCATAAGGGTGAAGATCATCTAGTGGAGGCTGCTGGAAGTTGAAGATCAGAATTGGGTTCAAGACACTAAGGTATAACTCGTGTCCCCTCTTGTACGTATCTGTAGAATTGACGAGTAGTAGATCCGGGCATGCCAATAAAGTTTCATAACTTGATTTTTCCGCTGCGCGTTTAAACTTTCCATTTAAACCTGTAATTCCAACACTGTAGACATCGGCCTTATCTACTGAGGTAAAGTATATCGTGTATCGCTGCTCCCTTTCTATATCGGCCTGACTTATCAAGACCGATATATCAATTAGAACCTATTATCCTTTTCTGTTTCAACACTGATAATAAGTTGGGATGAATCAACCTTTTACTGCCTTGATTGCTTGGACATCGGTCTGATTTGACCGATGTTATGGCTGTTGTGGCCCAGGCATTGCTAGTTTAAGCCGAGGTACTACTTTGAGAACCATGTATCATCTTATCCTCGGTCTTGACACTGATATTCTCTTATAGAATATACCATCTTTATCCGCAACTATTTCTGATATCACTTTCCTTCGTCATCGGCCTTATCACCTGCTCTTATGATCAATCCACGTGACTGTCATGTGCTTTGGGAAAATCCAAATTAGGGTGTAAACAGTACGGAAGACCTTGTCGATCGCCGCTGTGTTGGACCGAAGTCAGAGATACTCAACTTCTTGGGCCAGAGATGGTACGAGAGACCAGCGAGAAGATTCAGATAGTACGGGGGAAGATAAAGGCAGCTCAGACCCAACACAAGAGTTATGCTAACAAGCGACGCAAAAACTTAGAGTTTGCCGTTGGAGATCACATGCTACTCAAGGTTTCACCTGTTCGAGGCATTGTCAGATTTGGTCAAAAGAGAGGCAAGTTATCGCCGCTATTCATCGAACCATTCGAGATTCTAGAAGGCGTTGGGAAGGTTGCTTATCGCCTTGCATTGCCGCCGAGGATGTCAGGAGTGCACAACGTGTTCTACATCAGTATGCTGAGAAAGTGCCCACAACCCAGCACATGAGATCAACTTCAAGGATATTGAAGTCAACGACAACGTTACATTCAACGAAGGACCCGTTCGAATTTTGGATCGAGGGATCAAGAAGCTCAGGAACAAGTAGATTCCGCTAGTCAAGATTTAGTGGAAGCATCATGATGAAGGCGAAGCTTCGTGGGAGTTAGAGTCAGAGATGCGTGAGAAATTTTCATTTTTGTTTTAGCCTCGTTTGCTTTTGATTTCGAGGACGAAATCTTTTGTTGAGTGGTGGATGATGTAATACCCTGTATTTTGGTATATTAATAAGACCTGGTATTTCTTTATTCTTGTATAACCTTTTTTTTTCTTTTGGTGAGATTTGGTTACCAATCAATTGCCTTTCATCCCAAACGATTGACACCTTTTGGTTACTAATCGATTGACATGTTCCAATCGATTGTCATTATACCGACTAAAAATAATGACATGGCAACATACCGATCGATTGCTATTCTTTCCAATCGATTGCCTTCAAATATCTGTTACAAATCGATTGACATCTATACCAATCGATTGGCATAAGCTGAGACAAGCTTTCTTCTTTTCTTTAGCTTTGAACGTGTGGCACTCTCACACCTCTATATATATAAGATCATTTATGGCCTTGGGGCATTTATTCAGTTCTTGAGAGAGAGAGAGAGTTTGTATATCATATATATACACACATATATCCATATATCTACATCCACACCTACACACACTCTCTTGGCAGAAAGAAAGAAGAAGAAGGAGAAGGAAAAGAAAAGAAAGAAGAAGAAGAATAGACAGAGAGAGCTGGGCAAAGAGAAGAAGAAAGAAGAGAGAGAGACCTTTGGTTTTCAAAGCTCACACAAGCCAAACGCACACTTGGTGAGTTTTTAACTCACTTGGTCCCTTTATTGGATGTCTATACAAGTTATTATGAAGCTTAGATGTAGAAAATGCATGTGGTGTACGTTTATATATGCTGTTTTTACAATCTACTGGTGAAGACGAAGTGCCAATCGATTGGCATAATTACCAATCGATTGCCATCAGTCTGGACCCAATCGATTGGACAGAATTCCAATCGATTGACATTATTTTTATCCCAATTGATTGCCATTGTTAGCAATCGATTGACGTTATTTTTATCCCAATCGATTGGACCTTATCCCAATCGATTGGTATTGGCAGAACATGGATTCTTTTGCCTGTTTATAATATTAGAGGTTAGATTGTTCAATTCTCGATTCAGACTTCCGTTAAGCAATTTTGGGTCAATCAGGGATAATGTGACAACAAAGATAAAGTATGATTAAGAATAATGGGCTAACAGGACAACGTAGGTAACATGTTTATTCTCGTATGAGTTCGATATCCGTTTCTTTAATCAGAGTAGTCAGGCCACATTGGGAATTGTCATGTGGCGACATTAAAACGTAACTTAAGTAGGTTTGGTAAGTTCTAGGAATGGTACATGGACGGACGTTTGGTCATGATATGCTCTTAAAAGCGGTGAGCTGCGCATATGCTCTTAAAAGCGGTGAGCTGGACCAAGTAGTCCCAAGATAAATCGATTAATCTATGATATGCTCTTAAAAGCCATGAGCTATGTAATATGCTCTTAAAAGCGGTGAGCTGGGATATCTGGTAGGTGACGCTGAGTCGTGGCAATAGATGATATGCCTTGTTCGAAACGTTGTGTCCCTGAATTGCGGTGAACAGGATACATTGTTCTTAAAAGGTGGGGACGGACTGACCTGGAGTCCATAACATGCGGTGAGCTGTGTTATATTCTCTTAAAAGCGCTGTACAAAATAAGGGTGTATTCCTAGAGTTAAACGATTAAGTCTGTTCATATAGTCAGAATATCTTAATATCGATCTTCGAGTAACAAGACGATAAGGGTTGGTCTACGAGGTTGAATAAAGGAACAAGTTATTATTATTATTATAATAAGATGTTAACTCATGTTTTCATAAGCTTGTGTTTACTTTAGATAACTGGTACCTTGTTAGTTTATACTCACTCAGCTCTCAGTAAGCTGACGACCTTTATTGCCTGGACTTTCCCCGTCCAAACTATCCTGTACCTTATTTTACAGGTGACGAAGTCTACAACGATAGTTCCTATCCAGGAGGAGAATACACCGAGGGTGGCCCCACTGATGATGGCTATGCCAGGGAGGACTACAATGCTGATGTTTATGCCAGTTGAAGATTTAGAGATAGTTATTAGTTTCTGATTTCTGTTTAGTTGTTTTGTTATATTTGGTACTTGGGCATATATTGCTTTCAAACCTTATATATTTCCGCTGTAGCTGTACTGTTGTAATAACTCTGATGTTGGTAATATAATAGATTTTCTTTTCTATTACTGTGGGTTTTTCTTTCTGTTATCTAGAACTGCGTGGTGTGGAAGTTAGTGACATTCACCAGTCATTGCCCTATGGACCCATAAAGGAAATTAATTTTCTCTATTTATGCTGCTCTGGGGTGTGACAAGATGTCTCCTTTGAAGTGGGCCTTGAACACCCGCAACCCCCCCCCCCCCCCCCCCCCTCTCTGGCTTTCTGTTTGTGTGTGTGTGAGTGGCGCCTGTGGGAAATAAAAATTTATCTTTAGAGATATGATTTCAACCTAATATCAGTTTGCCTAAAAGTGGTTTTGAAACTACAAATTTAGAAAGGATACCACTATTGCCAAAGCAATAGTGGTAAACTGATACCCATTAGAAAATGGGTCTTTCCAAAAGTTTTTTTTTTTTTTCATGTGTGTTCGAAGGGAGGGGGGGGGGGGGGGTACGGGGATGGACCCAGGATTTTATGTTAGGGGGTGCCAAGTTAAATGGATTTGGGTTCTCTAGTAAACAAGTTCTATGCTAGGGTTCAGAGGCAGCGCCTTCCAGGCGAATTTTTTTGGTCTATTTATACATATTTTTGGTGCGAGACAAAGAGTCGAAATAGTAGTTTGGTCGATTAGATTTAGGTCATTTTTGTCTCATGAGGTAGGTAGTTGAGTATTATTCGTCCCCTTCTCTATTATGGGGGACAGTTAATGCAACACCCTTGGAGTGAATAGTTCTCCATATGGGAACTATTAAGTTGATATTGACAATTATTGAATTAAGCTTGCACAGTTTGGCCTACCAAACAACGAACTATTAAATTCAAAATGATTGTTGGTCCAGTTTCTTGTGTCCTTAGATTAGTCCTGTAAAATAAACTGTGGCCTTGGGGCTTTTAATTTCAAATTGATTTTTTTGAATGGTTTATATTATAAATGTTAAAAATTTGAGAGGGCTAATTTCTAAGGCTTAGTTTGGCCCCCATTTTGGTGCTTCTCCTTTTTTAAAGCACAATTACATGTTAATTCATTTGGTAACTAGTTTATGAGCTTAGCAAAAATTTAACTTAGGGCTTTTTTGGAGGAGCTTTTAAAAGCTCTAGAATGGAGCTTTTAAAAGCTCAAGGTTGCTTTTGGTTTCATGATGTCTTTTTGAAGAGTACTGTGTTACTTATATAAAATTATCAAACAACTTAGTAATAAATTTCATAAGTTCCTTTTAAAAAGTCACGTGGGGGCCAAACTAAGCCTAAATTGATTTTTAAATGTTTAAACTACATATATATCCTACAAATTTTCAAAAATTTTGGTATTGCCATGGCCCTATGGGGTCTATTAGTAGTAAGCCTACCAATTATCTCTCGTCACTCTAAAATGTCAAAAGGGCATACTCGAACACAACACCTCTTGTTAAAGATCCAAGATGTCTTACTTACCGTGCAGCCATAGCCATACCTTGTGGTGGTTCCAAAAGTTTCCTTCTTTATATTAGGAACATCATCCCGGATGCTTCTTGTCCTCAATGCTCATTTTGGAAGGAGGACTCCATCCACATCTTGAGAGATTGCCCCAAAGCTCGTAGCTTATGGGAAATTATGCTCCCTAAGGCTATTGACACCATTAACCTCTCTTTTTCTACCAATCAATGGATCCATGAAAGAATGAGAGACGTCACATTCAATGCTTTTATTGACCTTCGTAATGATTTAATTTTCATTGCAGGTTGTTGGCAATTGTGGAAAGATAGGAACAACTTTATTTTTAAAGGAAATTCCAACCATGTTAGACACATTGCTAAAATGACAAAGGAGTTGGGAGTTGATATCCTCAAAGCCTTTAAAAGAGAGACTAATTGGTGTAAGCCTTTTAATGATAATCTGATAAGTTGGACTCTTCCTGATGCAGGCATCCTCAAACTTAATACTGATGGGAGCAACTGATGTTGTTAGAATCAAGATAAAAAACGTATACTTTACTTTCCAGGGATTTGTAGTGTGGAAGTAAAGGTCGAACCCACAGAGATTGAATTACTACAGCTTTTAATTTTAAAACCTAAATCTAATTAATTATGAAAACGGAAGTTGATTTGAATTTTAATTAAACTAATAAGACTAATGAAAAATAAATCTAAACTATGAAAGTGATTTAAAATTGTTTTTATAAATATGTTTAGGGAACCTAGAATTGCAAATCCACCACTAGCTTCATAATAAGGGTATTTATGCATTCAATTAGCTTATTAAGTTGGATGATAATGGGGAATTGTAGCTACAAGCCCAATTCCTCCGTCAAGAAGATAACTATGGTTCAAGCACCAACATACTCCATCTTCGGTTAGCACGAATTAGCCCACACTAAACTAAGGTTGTGGCATAATCCGTCTAATCTAGGAATGGATTATTCGGATACTTGATTGCACAATTCAATTAAGCACCATTACATGTAAATAATCTATACAAGCACAGCAAATATAGATCATTGAGCACATCACATTCAAAATAGATCTAAGACAATAATAGATTTTAAAAGTAACGATTTGATCAATAGAAGTACGATTTTATTATCAAAATCCTCTAAACATGTAATCATCATCCATACATAATAAAACTAAAAGAAAAACATAAATAAAACCCTATTACTTGGCTAGGGTTTCATTGAAACCCTAGATGTAGGTTTAATTGGCCATAGAATTGATGATCGACAAGAGGTTAATGGAGGAGGCCATGGGAATCCTTGGTCTTCTTCTTCTTCTCCTTGCTTTTCTCTCTTCAATGGCTGAAAGTTTTTTTTTTTGTATATGGATGTGTATATTGTTGTGTAATGGTTTGTAACCTTAAATTTGATTTAGAATAGGATTTATATAGAGTTTGGAAGGATTTAGGAAGCTTTCCTAAGCCAAATCGCACTAAAACTGCTATTTTTACGTTTCTGGACGTATTCAGCCAATTCGGATCGCACAGGGCTCTTCGGGACCTCAATATATGCAACTTTGACTTTTTCAACGGTTCGCTCGCGCGGGTCGCTCCAGCGACCAGGCCATTTTCCAACTTTTCTCAGATTTTCTGCTGTTCTGCGCACTGATCGTAGAATTGCGATAAATTTTGACTCGGACCTCGTATTGACTCACCGTTTGCGGCCACGCGTCCGTAAATTGAAGATCTACATTTTATATATTTGAAGAAATTTCTCAAATCTGAAGTATTCCTTGTCAAAAATGCAATTTTCCGAGGCTGCTACTGCATTCAGCTTTCACCGAAATCACCGTTTGAGCCCAGAATGACTTCCAAAGCCACTAATCATTGGATTTTTGTGCATTTTCAAGTGAAAGCTCCAAAACCTACAAAATTTAGAATACTTATTAAAAAATAACTAATAACTACATGAAATGGGCTAACAAAGCGTATTTTTAGGACTATAAACGGCAACTATTCGTCGCCGATCATACCCCCAAGCCTACTCTTTGCTAGTCCTCGAGCAAAAAGAATAGAAAAATAAAACTACTACTACAAATACTACTCCATTTTCGCATGGATCACGATTACATTTAGCATATGCAACAAGCCTTTTAAACCTCTAGGTGTCCCTAGTCGGACGAGTGAAGTCTCGTGAGGGTTCTCGTCAACAAGTCACCCACAACCATCTTTATTAACTTGTAAAGAAAAGTTTTATTAAAACAAAAAACAACATTCGATACTCCTTATTATAAAACAATGATTTAAAATAGAATAACGAACAAGAAGAAACGGAATCAAACGTCCACCTAAATCATGAAAAAAAACAATCCCAAGCACATGCATCGTATAAATCAATAGAGTTTCTCATAAAATTGCACGTGTGTGATGTGGTAGTCAAATGAACACGCGTATGTCATGAACATGGAATATAACTCGGATAACCATCCAGCTATGCTTCGACTATGAATCTCGCAATGTTAATTACACTCTAAAATGAAACACTCAGAAACAGGTGTAATTTATCGGGTATATGCGAGCAAAGAAAATATGTTTTCAAAACAAGAAACGCTCACATACGACTCGTAAAAGACGCATGACACGAAAGAATAGTAGTCTCATGGAAAGGACGCCAATAGTCAAGAAAAATTAATCGTTACCATATTTTAATCCTCCTCCCATCGTTTTACATATCCAAACTATGTTTTCTAGGATCAAATAGGACTTTTCAAAGGTTGTAACGTGGCTCAGGTAATGAAAAAGGATAGAAAGGGTTCATCAAGTAGTTTTAGAATGACATTATAAGGCATGTTCGATTTCTTTCATTCATCTCTTCTACCAACTTTCATCTTTCTTCTCTTCTTCCATTTTTCTTTTTATGTCTTTCCTCTTTTTTTTCTTTTCTTCTTCTTTTCAACCTTTTTCTCTTTTTCTTATTCTTTTACTTTTCTTTGTTTTCTGAATAATCAATCAATAAATAACAAGACAACCACCCCAAACATCCTCTTATTTTCTTCTTCTTCTCAAACAACACATCGCCTTACCACCACTAAAAGTTGATCAATCTTTTAGTGATGAACTCCAAGTTGGCCAAATTGGAGAAAAAGATAATGGTAATTAAAGAAAAAGGATATTTTCTGGCTCAAAGGGGCGAACTAAGGAAGTTTTATCATTTTTCGGTCGGTGCTAAACAAAGAGGGCCTACCATCATTTCCTATGGTCATATGGTTCTTTAATGTTTACGACGGAAGATTATTTAGTATGATAACAAATATTTTAACTTGACTATCCACCAAAACAAGAATAATGAGACTAAACAACAAGTAGATGCGTTATTTCAATGAAATTCGACAAACACAAAATATATTCATAACCCTCTAAAAAGAAAAAGATAGGCTCAAAAGCAAGAAAAGATAGGCTCAAAAGCTCACCGGGTTTAGTCTCCACCTTGTGTTATCTAGAAATCGAATCATATTATAGTTCACATCAAACATGTATTCAAGCGACTACGTGTAGTGCATAGGTTTGTGTGCAAATCTATGATATAAAACTACGATTCGAACTATACATGACCTAAATCGTCATATCATGACTTCAGCAAATGTTTAATTACATCTTCTCTTATTTACCATTCTATAACGAATCACGTTACATACTAAGTAGTATCGAATTCGAGATTACAAAAATATCGGTAACATCGTTTATTTAAGCACAAGTATCGAAAAATTTTAAAAATTTAGTCTAATAATGTGCATGTGTGTGCATACCCCCAAACCTAAACCTTTCATTGTTCCCAATGAAACAATAAAACGAAAGAACGGAGAGTAGGTAAGAAAGGAACGATAATACCTCGATCTCGACACTCACAAACAGGTGAATGTATAATAATATGGAATCAAAGTTCAATTACTCCAAACGGAGCACTATTTCACCTGTTAATACTTAACAAAAGAAAATTAAACAAACAAGTAAATAATAAAAGCTAATATATAATACGTATGTTTTTTCTTTTTATTTTGTTATTTATTTATTTATTTTTTTGTAAACAATAGAAACTAAACTAGAATTAAAAGAACGTAAAGGAAATAAAGAAAAACAAAACTAAAACTATGGAAACAGAGATAAACTTTAATGAAAAGAACTGAAAAGAACAAACAGAAATGAAAAACAACTAGATAGGTTGGGGAAACAGAAGGTCAAAGAACAAAAAGAAAAATAAAGAAATCCCCACCTCGCGCGAGTGACCCTCGCTCGCGCGAATCCCTCATCAAGGTAAACCTGAGGCCTGTTATTAATTTTATTTAGAAAAATTTCTAAGTGCCAGAATCGCGCGAGCGAGCCGCGCGAGCAAACCCCTCGCGCATACGATTCTAGGTGCAAGATGTAACATAGAGCTCATATAATAAAAAGTTGAAAAAATTGTCTAAGGGAGAATATCGCGCGGGCGGGCCGCGCGAGCGACGCATCGCGCGAGCGGGCCGCGCTATGTGGTCTTTTTACCTTGTTTCTTTATTTTAAGGTAAGTAAGTTCAAAATAAGTTTATCCCGGCCCCTAAACCTGTCCAGAATGTCCAAAACAGACTCAAAATGACTCAAAAATGACTAAAAATAAGGAAAACGAACGAAATAAAGCTTGGGTTGCCTCCCAAGAAGCGTTATCTTTTACGTCATTAGCTAGACCGTTCTAGCTCAAGATTTATGGAGGTTGAAAATCAGACTTTGTACCCCTTAGGATATCAGGAAGAGCCCGATGATAAGCAGAAATAACGTCGCTCTTAATTAATTCGACCGACGGTTCTCCCGAATTATGTTCAAATCGATTTCTTACCTTTCGAGTAAATTCATCATTCGGGTCTTGGTTGTCAGGATTCATCCGCTCATTACGAATTATATTATTTTCCTCACCCATATTCAGTTCTTTGTTAGGCTCAATATTCCGTCTTACCTCACATTCCGCCTCACATAGGTAATCGTTGTCTTTAGGAGGTTGATCCATAGCATTAAAAACGTTTAATTTTAAGTTCATGTTCCCAAATGACACCTTCATTACCCTCGTCCGATAGTTAATACGAGCGTTAGCGGTTGCTAAGAATGGACGGCCTAAGATGACAGGAGTGTGCTTCCTAGCATCTAGCATGGGTTCAGTGTCAAGGACCATGAAGTCGATAGGATAATAGCATTTATCAACTTTAACCAAGACGTCCTCGACGATTCCTCTAGGTATTTTAATAGAATGATCCGCTAATTGTATGGTAGCGGCCGTAGGCTTAAGTTCACCTAGTCCTAGTTGTTTATAGACGTGATAAGGTAAGAGATTAACGCTAGCTCCTAAGTCAAGGAGAGCCCGATGAATGATAGTGTCACCTATGACACATGATATCGTAGGCGTACCTGGATCCTTATACTTTGGAGTAGCGTGTTGGATTATAGAGCTTACTTTTTTCGTGAATAAGACCTTTTTCGGAGTATGACTACGCAACTTGTGCTTTTGCGTATACAGGTCTTTTAAACATTTAGCATGAGCAGAAATTTGTTTAATAGCATCGAGGAATGGAATATTAATTTTTACTTGTTTGAATACCTCAAGTATATCTTCCATTTTGACCCTTTCTTAGACAAATGTGACGGTCCCTCAACGTTTGGTGGATATGGCATTCTCGGAATATAATTCGTGAGGACCGGTTCATTCTCTTTCCTAACTCTATCCACGTCCTCACCCTTTTCTTTATTCAAATTTTTATTTTTATTTTTCTCACCCTCATTCGGAATTACAACAATCTCCTCATCTCGAATAGTCGTCCTCGTCGAAACGACATTCACTTGCTCACTCGACCCCTCATTCTCGTATTGTCCCTTAGAATTTTGAATAGTTTGCGCAGGCAACTTTCCCTCATTTCTACGACTCACCGCAGTAGCTATTTGTCCCATTTGGGATTCAAGCTTCGCAATGGATTGTGTATGAGAGTGCACTATTTATGCTTGTGCTTGGACTTGCATTTCTATGTTTTTAAGGGAAGACAACACCTTCTTCTCGAAAGCGTTAACCCGTGGAGGGTTAGGATTAGGAGGGGGTTGTTGGTATTGACTTTGTTGATATTGGGGTCGATAAGTATTAGGAAAATTGTTCGACATAGGATTATAGTTATTTCGTGGGAATTGTTGCATAGAATTAACGTGTTGCTCAACAAATTCCGGATATTGAGATGCAGAAGGACATGCAAAGATATTATGAGACGGTTCAGAACATAATGCACATACTTCAGAAGAGGGTGAACTCGACGTTTTGTTCATTTTCATAAGTCGGTCAAGTTTTCTAGATAATTCTTGTATTTCAATTAATTGACTCGACTCAACTTTCACCTCTCGCTTAGGTTGAAGGTCCCCCTCAGGACGGACAGACACCGCTTGGTGCATCGAATTCTCGCTCAAAGTTTCAAAAATTTTCCAGTTGGCACTTTTGTGTAGGAAGGTACCCGCACAAACAGCATCGACGGTATTACAAAGTGAGGGAACTAGTCCCTCGTAGAAGACCTGAACTAATTGCCACTTGGGAACTTGATGATGTGGTTATGAGCGTAACAATTCTTTAAATTGTTCCCAAGTGTCGTAAAGCGTTTCCCCATCTTGCATCACAAAGTTTGTTATTGATTTTCTTATCTGATTAGTTCTTGTGATTGGGAAAAACTTTTGTAAAAACGCCGTATGTAATGCTTCCCATGTTTTTATAGTGTTTGGCTCCAAAGATTGGAGCCAATACTTAGCTTTGTCTTTTAATGAAAACGGGAAGAGGCGCAATTTTAACTCATCATCAGTTAGGTGTTGGATTTTTAAAGTAGAGCAAATATCTTGAAAATCACCTAAGTGCTGATAAGGGTCTTCTTTAATACGGCCATGGAAAGAAGGTAGTAGCCAGATGGTAGATGACTTTATCTCAAAGTGAGATGCCGTCACCTCCAGTAATTCGATACTCGCTTGTGGTGTATAGGCCGTAGGGATGAAATAGTTTTTAAGCGGAGGGGGTTGAGGTATGTTAGGATTGGGATTATTTTGGTTATTTCCATTGTTTTCGCCGTCGGCCATTGGAATAGGTTTTATGTTAATAAATCGAGTTTTTCTTAACCTTTTAAGTGTACTTTGAATTTCGGCCTGAAACAACGACGACGGTTGAGGAGTCCGATCAACTCTAAGTGTACGTTCAAGTTCAGGATCAATAGAAAATAATTCCGGTTTACTAGAACGTGTACCAAACATAAACTTAAAAGAAAAAGAACTAAAATAGAAACTGACTCAAACAATTACAAGACAAGAATCACGCAAATAAGGCAACAGGCAGACAACTATTATGATGCATGAATATTACCCTGTAATGCAATGACCGCGTCAAGCCCAGCGCCCCGGGTTTCCTAGCTAATGCAGTGCTCACTCCACAACTAACCTAATGCAAGTAATTGCGTCTCAGCGCCCTGACTTATAGTGGTTTGAAGCGAATTTCAAAGGAAGCAATTTACTTGAATTATTTTTATTTATTTATTTTTTTCGCGTAAGCTCCTTTGACGTGCACAACTGTTCCACTCGAAATGCTAGAATTTTGAGTAGCTAAGAAATTACAAAAATAAAAAGAAAAGTTAGTGACTCAAAATAAAACCAAAAAATAAGAAAAAGAAAACCCTAATATAATATTTAAGAATTAACTAAACTAAGATTCTAAAACTAAAGGTAGTGAATTGCAATCCCCGACAACGGTTCTAAAAATTGATGTTGTCAGAATCAAGATAAAAAAGTATACTTTACTTTCCAGGGATTTGTAGTGTGGAAGTAAAGGTCGAACCCACAGAGATTGAATTACTACAACTTTTAATTTTAAAACCTAAATCTAATTAATTATGAAAACGGAAGTTGATTTGAATTTTAATTAAACTAATAAGACTAATGAAAAATAAATCTAAACTATGAAAGTGATTTAAAATTGTTTTTATAAATATGTTTAGGGAACCTAGGATTGCAAATCCACCACTAGCTTCATAATAAGGGTATTTATGCATTCAATTAGCTTATTAAGTTGGATAATAATGGGGAATTGTAGCTACAAGCCCAATTCCTCCGTCAAGAAGATAACTATGGTTCAAGCACCAACATACTCCATCTTCAGTTAGCACGAATTAGCCCACACTAAACTAAGGTTGTGGCATAATCCGTCTAATCTAGGCATGGATTATTCGGATACTTGATAGCACAATTCAATTAAGCACCATTACATGTAAATAATCTATACAAGCACAGCAAATATAGATCATTAAGCACATCACATTCAAAATAGATCTAAGACAAGAATAGATTTTGAAAGTAACGATTTGATCAATAAAAGTACGATTTTATTATCAAAATCCTCTAAACATGTAATTATCATCCATACATAATAAAATTAAAAGAAAAACATAAATAAAACCCTATTACTTGGCTAGGGTTTCATTGAAACCCTAGATGTAGGTTTAATTGGCCATAGAATTGATGATCGACAAGAGGTTAATGGAGGAGGCCATGGGAATCCTTGGTCTTCTTCTTCTTCTCCTTGCTTTTCTCTCTTCAATGGCTGAAAGTTTTTTTTTGTATATGGATGTGTATATTGTTGTGTAATGGTTTGTAACCTTAAATTTGATTTAGAATAGGATTTATATAGAGTTTGGAAGGATTTAGGAAGCTTTCCTAAGCCAAATCGCACTAAAACTGCTACTTTTACGTTTCTGGACGTATTCAGCCAATTCGGATCGCACAGGGCTCTTCAGGACCTCAAAATATGCAACTTTGACTTTTTTAACGGGTCGCTCCAGCGACCAGGCCATTTTCCAACTTTTCTTAGATTTTTTGCAACTCTGCGCACCAATCGTAGAATTGCGATAACTTTTGACTCGGACCTCGTATTGACTCACCGTTTGCTGACACGCGTCCGTAACTCGAAGATCTACATTTTATATCTCTGAAGAAATTTCTCAAATCTGAAGTATTCCTTGTCAAAAATACAATTTTACGAGGTTGTTACTGCATTCAACTTTCACCGGAATCACCATTTGAGCCTAGAATGACTTCCAAAGCCACTAATCATTGGATTTTTGTGCATTTTCAAGTTAAAGCTCTAAAACCTACAAAATTTAGAATACTTATTAAAAATAACTAATAACTACATGAAATGGGCTAACAAAGCGTATTTTTAGGACTATAAACGGCAACTATTCGTCGCCGATCAGCAACTGTGGGAACCCAGGATATGGAAGCTTTGGAGGCCTTATCAGAGACGAGCAAGGAAGATGGAAAGCCGGATACTATGGATACCTCGGGCATTGCACAAGCCTCTACGGTGAACTCCTTAGCATCAAAAAGGGACTTGAAATAGCTCACAGTAAAGGGATGAAACAAAATTTAGTTGAAACTGATTCTCTAACAGCTTGTCACCTTATCTGTAATCTGGATGATAATCACCCTCTTAAGGTGGTTATCGAAGATTGTAAGATTTTGCTTAGATTCTGGAAAGGTAGTATTAGTCATGTTTTTAGAGAAGGCAACAGATGTGCGGATTTGCTTTGCTAATTTTGGGGCAGATCAAATGAATCCCCTTATTTTGTTAGATGCCCCCTCTAGGGAGTTATGTAAGCCTCTAATAACGGATCTTTGTGGGATTAGCTTCCCTCGTGGTAGCTAGCCTTTGTTTTGCTTGTTTTGTTTTCTCTTAAAAAAAAAAGGTTACCTTCAATATGAGCATATACCAAATTCATTTATTTTATGGTATTTTCCGGACAAATTCAGCACTCTAGAAAAGATGACGTCTATTCAGAAAAATTAAAAGCAATCCAAAATTCTGATTACTTTTTGTTTTTTTTTCTTTCTCCAGAAACCTGGTATTAAGTTGAAAATCATTTGGGGAAAACATGTGTATTGTGTGTTATCGAAAAAAAATAACTTTACAAATTGCTTTGCTCCTTTGACGTTTACAACTTAGTACATCTTTTGTTTGGTAGCATAGAAGATATGATCATATCTACTCTATATGGTCCCCTACATAAGGAACATGGGGAATAAAGTGCACATATCTAGTAGCATATGCGGTGGAAATAAAAGTGAATTTTGACTCACTTTAGTCATTTCAAAAGCTTAATACCAAATCACTAAGATCATCTCTAAAGGCCACAGCAACCCATTGTAGCAACTCCTTTTGCCATGCCATGTCAGCATTTTAAGCTCCAAGGGACGCATCAAACATCCACAGCAAATTTGCTGCCCCTCTCATCCGCAGCAATCTTGCTGCTTTTGCCTATTACATCAAACCAATATTTTTAGAATAAAAAATGAATATGGGAAAGTGGATTGGTGTAGATTGAGTAGAAAATTGGGAAAGTGGAGTTGGGAAAGTAAAAAATTGGGAAAGTGGGTTCATAAATAATATAAAAAAATAGAATTTGCTGCACATTATTGGAGTACAAAAAAAATTTCCAAGGCAACTTTGCTTTTCACGCAGCAAATGACTGTTTTGATGTAAAAAATTTGACCTCTCCTTTGGAGATGGTCTAAGAGCATCTACAATGTGAAAAATTGCATTTTTAAAATTTATATTTTAGCAATATTATAAAGTCAAAAGTTTATAATTTGATAATTATACTCTAATATAAAAAGTCTTTCAAAATGTTATTTTTTGGCACAAAAGATATTAATCTAGTATATTGGGCAGTGTGTTTTGTATACTAGTTTAGTCACAATTAATAAAAAATGATATTTTTTTTTATACAAAAGCAATTGATGTTATATATTGGATTGTTGTGCATTAGGAACGGAAAACAAGAAAAAAAATACAATGTTCAAAATTTGACAAAAGCCAAATCCTATGTTATATTTGAGAAAGTAAATGACTTTCTTAAATCTTGGCAATACAAATGGCTTTGCATTGGAGCACACATTTTGGCAATACAATTTGCTTTGATAATGGATTTGACTCTAGCATTGGAGATGCTCTAACAAAGCAAAAGCATATGGTTAGCTTTTGGGATATTTATCTTGTTGTCTATATGTTTACTAGATATAACCCGTGCTTAAAGGCACTACGAACAATTCTAACCATGCGTGCCATTGGCAAAAATTAATTCCATGTCAGGGCCGGCCATGAGGCAAAGCGGCCAAGCCGCCGCATGGGGCCTTATTTTTAGGCCTCATTTTTAGGCCTATTTTCTGCTAATTTTTTTCTATTTTTTATGAAACTTATCATTTTTAGGCCTATTTTCTTCTAATTTCTTCATAATTTCTATGAAACTTATCATTTTTAGGTCTATTTTCTTCAAATTTCTTCCCAATTTCTATGAAACATATCATTTTTAGGCCTATTTTCTTCACAATTTCTATGAAACTTATCGTTTTTAAGCCTATTTTCTTCTAATTTCTTCCTAATTTCTATGAAACTTATCATTTTTAGGTCTATTTTCTTCTAATTTCTTCCTAATTTCTATGAAACTTATCATATGGGCCTCATTTTTTAGGTCCTTTTGAAAGTTCGCTTAAGGCCTCGACCAATTTTTGGCACCTCAGGGCCGGCCCTGTTCCATGTGCCCTCGGAACTTAATAACTTATAAGCAAGTTTACTCATGGACAATGTTTATTGCATTATTGTAATACCTGTGAGAAGAAGAGAGTTTTTTTTCTATTAAAGAGAGTTTTTTAGTATTTGATTATAATCTCAAAGAATTAATTACTTGGTCATATAGACATTAGAGCAGGGTTGATTTGAATTGGCTCGTACCAAATTTGATCAAAAAAATTTTTTTTGGGGGGGGAAATGAATATGAACATTGAGTACAAGGCCCTTCCACACACAATGACAATAGATCCCAATTGTTTCAGCTTTTCCACTTTTTACTATATCCTCTTTTATGGTTTTCAAAGATTTCTGCATATAGCTTTTGAACTTTTTCTCTTTTTGAACCAAGTGGCTCAGTGATTTTTTAACATTGAAATCATTGTCACTGCATGATAGATGCTTTTGAGAAAGTATCATATATGTCATTACATTAGTTATAAGGATTTTTGGCATTTTGCCCAAGTGTACTTGGTAGTTGGTAGTGAGAAGGGTCCAGAGGCCACCCACTGAGTATAAATGGCTAGCCTTAAGTGGAAGGCAGTTGAACCTACCAATTTACAAATCCCAACAACTTGCTTATACTCCTAGTACACCTTAGAAACTTCTATTTTGGAAAAATAAAAATAAAAAAACTCTACATGTTAGTCGAAAGAAATTTGAGAAGAACACACATACAAATATAATTCAATGCTTTAAAATAATTAGATAATTGTTGGAAAATCCCTACCAGTAACCCTCCTAAGTTTTAAACTCCAATTGTTTTGACCATTTTCTAAAAAGGACAAAAGGAATCTAAGTTAGTACTCACACGGTATAAGTGCACGCACCACAGAAAATCTCACATATTCCCAACGCCTTTTGGTTTCAGCCACTCACACCGTGTGAGTGGCTGTACCATATAATGTCCATTTCAAAAATACATTTTTAAACTTTAAACCTCCATAACTTTTGATCTACAACTCTGTTTCTTACAAATTTTATACCGTTAGAACCGTGTCGACGAGAGCTACAAAACTAATACCATTGTTGATACCTTTTGAGCAAAAGAAAAAAATTCTTATTTTTACATATTATGCTCCAAACGAACCTAATAAAATTTTTACATAATATTTATGTATGAGTTATTGAATTTTCACGTTATAGTCACGTATGCCAAGTTGATATGATGTGAGGAAAAAAAAACCGAATGTTCACTTTGTTCTTAAGGAGAGTTTTAGTGAATTTTTACAAGAATTTTGCATTTGTTTGGATTGAAAAACTATGTTTTATAATTGATTTGTGAAATTTGATTTTTTTTTTTTTATAAAGGAAATATGCATTGTTTAATATGAAAGAGAAAAAAAAAAAGAAGTAAAATTTCACTTGGCATATAAAAATATTAAGTGAAATTTTACTGAACTTGTATATGAATATTAAGTGAAATTTTACTTAAATTGACACTTGAGGACTTTTTAACAAAGTATCAAATTATACCTTAAACTCTAGAAGTTACTTCTATCGACCTTTGGGATAGTTAGTGAATTTTCACTTAACCTACTAAGTGAAATCTCACTAAACGAGTATACGAATGTTAAGTTTAACTTCAAGTTTTTCAGGAAGAAAGCATGTACGGGTTCATTGAATTTTCACTTAATATTTATGTATGCCAAATTTATATGTTTTGAGAAAAAAAAATTAAAAAAAGACGAATAGCAATAAAGCCATTGCTACCTCATTAAGGCTTAGTTTGGCCCCATTTTGGTGCTTCTCTTTTTTTAAAGCACAATTTCATGTTAATTCATTTGGTAACTAGTTTATGAGCTTTGCAAAAATGGAACTTAGGGCTTTTTTGGGGAGAGTTTTTAGAAGCTTTAGAATTGAGTGAAATTTCACTTAATATTTTATGTATATCAAGTGAAATTTCACTTAATATTTATGTATATCAAGTGAAATTTCACTTATTATTTATGTATGTAAAAACATGAAAATCTTTTTTCTCAAAACATATCAACAATAAATTTAAAAAAAGACGATTTTTAACAAGAATTCCTGCATTTGTTTTGGTTGAAAAATTGTGTTTTATAATTGATTATGAAATTTGCTTATATTAACAAAATATGCATTGTTTAAAAAACAAAAAACAAAAAAAAAAAAAAAACAAATCGCTATGCCTATATGAATATTTAGTGAAATTTCACTTAACTCGTACATGAACATTAAGGCTTAGTTTGACCCCCATTTTGGTGCTTCTCTTTTTTTAAAACACAATTTCATGTTAATTCATTTGATAACTAGGTTATGAGCTTTGCAAAAATTGAACTTAGGGCTTTTTTAGGAGAGCTTTTAAAAGCTCTAGAATTAAGTGAAATTTCACTTAATATTTTATGTATAATCAAGTGAAATTTCACTTATTATTCATGTATGTAAAAACATGAATTTTTTTTTCTCAAAACATATCAACAATGGTACTAGTTTTGTAGCTCTCGTCGACACGATTCCAACGGTATAAAATTTGCGAAAAATGGAGTTGTAGGTCAAAAGTTATGGATGTTTAAAGTTTAAAAAATATTTTTCGAAATTAGAAATGATACGGTACACTGCTCGCACGGTGCGAGCAGCCTCAGAAAGTGACGCGCGCGTGGGAGGCTTGGGGCGCGCGTGGGCGCGCGCGTGGAGACGCGTGAGAAGACTTTGGTGTTCATTGGAGATTCTATGGTGCGCGCACTTATACCGTGCGAGCACCAGCTGTCAACCTTTTGTCCTTTTTATTAAGTCACTATCTAATTTGTACTTTAACTTAATAAATGGTGTACTGAGGTCCTTTCTGGTAAATGCCCCTAAAATAATTATTTACTAATTTGACCCAACTAAAAAGAGAGAGTCAGAGAGAGTGTCAGATTTGTTATCAAGATGAGGTTCAAATGGACCTATATTCTTTCTCAATCATTCATGTGCTCATCCAAATGGGTACATGATGTCGTTCTATGAAGTAAAACCATATTCTTGTTATATTTATTCTCATCAAATTGTATCCTACTATACTCATATTTTGGGATGTGGTTTTATGTTATAGAATGATGTCACTGAAATGATTTTTGACTATGCCACTGGTTCTACATTAAAATAGTATTCATACCGGATTTGGATTGAGCAGAGAGTTTCGGTGGACTGGTCCAATATTTGAGGAGTATTATCTGAAATCAGATTTTTAACTAAAAAAATTCCTCATATTGGATTGATTGAGTTTAAAGAACCACTCATTTTAATTTTGGTCAAAAACCCCTAAACGAAAGTGAAATTTGATCATATCAAATCCTTATATTACTTTCAGCAAAAAAAAATCCTTGTGTTACAAAATTACACATAACTAAGCAATAGGATATGAAGACTTGGAAGATGTTTTTGATGATTATCTCTCTATTCCCGGGCAATCCATGTCGTCAAGGCAAAAGAAGAAGGAAGCGAAGATGCAATTTAGTGGTAGACTCTCTAAGAGCACCATAGATCTTGATAGGATGTTTTGTTTTCTTTTGTTTTTCTCTTTGTTTTGTCTTTGGTTCTTCTGATGATAGGGATGAGTGTCTCTCTGCTTCTTTCTTTCAGATAGATTCCCATCACATGCTTAGCATTTGTTCTTGTTGCTCATTTTGATCATGTTTATTTGTGCATACTGTTTTATGCTGGGGATGCCCCTTGTACTTTGTACAACTTTTTTTGGATTTATTTACCCTTTTCTGAAAAAAGGATATGTGAAAATTTGAAACTTCACGTAACAATTCTCTGTTGAGGGACTTCTTACTAAAATAAAAAAATGGATTGGACCTCAAATAAATAAATAAATAATCTATTTTACAAAATTTTTGACTACAATTCTCTTTTATATACAGGATAACCAGTTTGATAACATATCCTGAAATGATTAAGAATTAAATACAATACAAGTGTTGTATCCAAATTGTAGGAAGTAATTGAATAACAAAGAGAACCGTGGATAAAAATTCACTTTATCAACACACACTGATGCCGCAAGGAATTGGCACTCTGATCTAATTTGATGTTTTGGAGTGAAATAGAGAACAAAGCACTACGAGAAAAAGAGAGAATGGAAAAGAAGACGGAGAGAGAGAGAGAGAGAGAATTTGTGTGTGGTTCGGTGCTGTTAATGAAGTAGCCTAAGTCCACCTGTGGAGTGTGTGTTGGTGCTTGCACTATGTAGATAATTGTTCACAGGGTTTTGCGCAGGAGGCTTGGATGATCCAACATCCCCCTTTATAGCTCAAAGGGTCCGCTTTTCAAATTAGGTAACCTAGCTAGATTAGGGGACTTGATTGGATCATCTTGATCTTATCTCGGAGACCTTAGATAAGGGAAGCATCAATCGCAGATCAATCACATGCTCCCTGTGATCCTATCTGCTGGACTTAAGGGAGAGTTTTTTGCTGGTTCAGGCCTTCATGTGCATCACCCGACCAACCTCGGGTCGCGGTAGGACCGACTTCACAATCTCATCACATACTATTTGAAAACTCATATTCAGATTGTGATATGATTGTTATATATAAAATATATTTAACGTTCATTTTATGTAAAAACTCAAACGAAAGGTAGCCATTTTTGATCCGTGTTGTTAGAGCATCTTCAAGGTACTCTTCAAAATTGAAAACTCAATAAGCATTTGAACTTCTACTTCACTCCAACACTTCAAAGAGTAAGAAACAAAATTAAAATTCATGTTCTGCTCTTCAAATTTGTAAGGCCTTTTAACTCTTCAAACTCATTTTTTTTTGGTGTTATCTTTAATAGAGTATAGGGGATTAATAGGAAAAAGCAATTAGTTTAAGGCTAGTGCTAATGCCAAAGCAGAAAGTGCTAATGCCAAATTCTACTTTAGTATTAGTACTTTTTGCTTTAGCATTAGCATCACCCTTAGTTTAAAGATGCTTTAAACTTATGAATAAAAAGTGACTTTTCAAAGTACTACAAAAATTACTATAATACAAGTTTCAAGAAAGTTGTTTGAACTTTGAAGAGCTTATTGGCGATGCTCTTGATGGCTTCTTCGACTTGGAACGAATGTGGGAAAAAAAAGGGTAACTTAGTATATAGTCCTACTATAAACACCTAACTAGAAATTGAACCCTTTTTAAAATGAAACTAGAAATAGGTCCCTAATTTATTTTGAGGACCAAAATAACCCTATATAATTATATGTAGAAATATATATATATACACATATATAGTATTTACTTCCCACAATCAAGGTTTTAAAATTCACTAGAGAGAGAGAGAGAGAAAGAGAGAAACAAAAGTTGATGAAGAAAAAGAAAGAAGATCGTCGACACTACCTCCGCAACACCACGTCCATCACCTTTCTTCATAGGCGATTCATGAAGATCGTCGACACAGAAGCTCGATTCACTATCGATTACGCAATCTATGAATTTGATACAAATTTCTCACAATTTTGGAACAAATCTCACGTAGCTTCAATTCAAACATTGGAGTTTTCTGAGAAAAACGGTTAATGTTTTGATTAGGGCTTGGCTTCACACTAAAGGTTTTCGATTCGACGACGATGACTAGAAGACTGCATGATAGCAATGGCCAAAACACTAGCTCGAGTCTTTCGTTTAACCTCTGTAATCTTTTCATTTTTTCTACATTATATTTGTTTTGTTTGTAGTTTTTTGGTGATGTGGAAAATTTCATGATCGCTAAGAGAATAATAGTGAGAAATTTGTTTGTGTATATATATTTGAATAGAAGTTTCGCAAAGAATTCGTCTTATAAAAATTTTTGTTTTCAAATAGAAGTGAGAAATTTCTCATCAAATTTGTGGTTATTTGGTGAGAACTTCTCACTTGTTAATGAGAAGTGATAAATTTCTGATAAATATTGTCTGCATGTGTGTATATATTTGAACAAAAGTGAGAAATTCTCACTAAATAACCACAAGTTTCTCACTTTAAATTAAAAAAACTCGAAAAAAAACTTTTGCTAATACCATTATGCATATACATAACACAACTATGATTATTTCAAAAGAAAGATATGCAAACATACTGAGAAGTTTTTCACTTAATAATGAGAAAAAATTATTCCACATTAAGTGGGAAATTCTCACTAAATAATAAGAAAATTATCAACTGATTTTAGGGATATTAATCTCATTATCCATGATCTCCTAAAAAAATGCTTCCCATAACTGTATGTAACACGAATTTGGAAGAATTTTCAATATACACAACTGTATATACAAAAAAAAAAAGTGAGAAATTCTCACATTACTCTGTTAAACCGAAATCCCTTAATTTTAGGTATATTAATCCCCTTATCCATGATCTCCTAAAAATTCGTTTCCCATAACTGCATATACACGATTTTGGAAGTATTTTGAATATACAAATCTCTCTCTCTCTCTCTCTCTCTCTCTCTCTCTCTCTCTCTCTCTCTCTCTCTCTCTTTATATATATATATATGTATATATATATGAATTTTGCACTATATTAAGAGAATTTCTCACCTTTTTTTCAGCAACCTTCAATAAGGAAACTTCTTGATTTTAGCACTTAGTATTTAGTCCAAATATAGACACTTAATTAGCAAACAAATTTGAAAGTTGAGTAAAATAAGGAAACTTCTTGATTTTAGCAATATTTATACTCTTATCCATGATCTCCATGGATTACCCTTGCCATACCCATCATACACACGCCTTATTTGTGCTGGTGGTACATATATACATATGTACATGAGTACATCTAATCATATGGCCTATTTCGAATGCTCTAATAACAAATTTCTCACTTAGTAATACAAATTTATCACTTTTTGATTGGATATAATACGAAATTTCTCACAACTAAGTCACTTCTTTCAATAAGCTTATCACCAAAATCTCAGATTATAAATTTCAGCATGATTTCGCACTATATTGTGAATTACAGTTATGAATTTCGCACTACATTGTGAGAATTTCTCACCTTTTTATCAGCAACCTTTAATCTTCCACTCAAAATTATCTGTTTTTTGTATGATTCGAATTAATAAAACATACAAATCATTTTCTACTATAAAGCATATTACATACAGATTTAAAAAGGCATTGTTTTGAACCCCAAATCAGCATAATCTTTGGGATAAAAATCATTATCCATGATCTCCTAACAATCCGCTCAATTTATTAACTGTCTTATTTAACTTTATTTGAATTTCACATGTGTCATATATATGTGTATATATACAATTATGTATATATGTATGACAAGGGTATAATGGTCCGGATTTATACTAACCATTTAGGAATATGGACTAATTATTAATTTCAATAGCAAATTAAGGATTAATTTCTATAGCCCAAATCAAGTTAGGATCAATTTTTATTAATGGCCATAATTAGAGACCAAATCGTATATTTCTAAAAAAAAAAAATCCATCCACAGCAAAAACTATATGATGGGATCGTTACACCATGTCACACAGTCATTGTTTTTTTTTTTTTGGGCTAAAGTGTCAGTCATTGTGGTTTATCTATGATTGTGGGGATCTCACAAATTCATTAGATAATTTCTCTGTCTAGTATGAGAATATAAATAGTCCTCTTCTTCTTCTTTCATTAAATTTTTTTTTTTTTTCGATTTGAAAAATACGGCAATAACTAGTTATTAGTGTGTTGTTAGAGGGGGTTGGACCACAGGAGTCAGGTACCTAAACCCTTCACCTGATGAGGACTGGAGCAGTATACCTACAAGTCTACAACCTTTTAAGATACGGTTTGAACCACTTTGAGACCTCGTGTTATGGTCTCTTCATCCAATCCACACTATTTTACAGTATTTATAATCAAAACTAGATTATGAAAATGGACTTTTCTACCTTTTCATTGTCACGCGTCTCCACTCAAATCTGAATTGAAAATAAAAATCAATACACTTATGATGATCACCCATATTATGGTGCCACTGCCACGTGTGGACCAAATTATGGCGTATTTTACTGTCCAAAGTCATCAATCTCCTTGGGGATAATTACATTGTAATTATATTTATGTGTCAAAATTAAAAGTTAATTTACTACTTTTTTAAAATTGAAAAAATTTCAAATTTTTTTGTAAAAGAAAAAAAGTCGTCAAATTTTACTTGACGTTTGGGAGCAACTCACTGTACGGATGGGAGCAACTCTTTGAAATGTTGGTTGCAACTATTTCAAATACAGATAGGAACCCGTTTTAAAATCGGGTGCAACTCTTTACAATATTGAGAGCAAGTCTTTAAACGTTTTGGTACAAGTTCAGAACGTTGAAAACAAAAAACCGACTAAAATACAAAATAACTATTAAAGAGTTGATGTTTTTTTTTATTATTGTTATTTTTTTATTATAATTTTTTGGTGATTTTTAAAAATTTTTTTTTAATTATTATTGACATTTTTAAAATTTTTAAAAAGTAGCAAACTCACTTTTAAATTTTGTGCGAAAAGTTGCCTGCAATATAATTATCCCATCTTCTTATATTTAAAAAGCACATATTCATAAGAAACTTGACAAATACCAAACCAGTCTCCAGATACAGAGTTTCATTGTTCTACCATGGCCATTAGTCATCAACCTTTACTAAATTTCCCAAACAGGACCTTATTTAGTTGTACAAAGGTCTCTTATGCTCTCTTCCTATGCACAACCATCTTAGCAACTGTTTTTTTTGCCACCCGTTTGATCCAAACAAGCCCCTCTGATCATTCCCTCTCTCCTGATCAAATTTGTGATCAATCTCATGATCCCAAGCTATGCTACTCCATGATCTCTGAAGCAGTCTCAGATGGGGTAACCCAATCCAACGGTCTTGATCTACTCCAGAGTTTCTTGATGAAATCTGTTCCACTCATGGGCACCACAATTCAGGCAGCTAAGAGTACTAATGAGCAATCGGCCATGGCCGATTGTATCGAGCTATTAGACATGTCAATTGACCGAGTGACCGATTCAATTGTGGCTCTAGCCAATCGGTCCACGGCCGATGCACACACATGGCTCAGTGGGGTACTCACTAACCATGTGACCTGTTTGGACGGACTTCAAAAAACCGCGAAATCAAAGGTACAAACACTAGTGGGCGACTTGATCTCTAGAGCTAAAATCTCTCTAGCTATGCTTGTGAGAACATTTGATCCAAGCGACGAAATGCTTAGGCCGATTAATGGGAAATTACCGAAATGGGTCACGTGGAAAGATCGGAAACTTCTAGAAAGTTCGGGTAATGAAATCGAAGCGAATGTGGTTGTGGCACAAGACGGAAGTGGGGACTATCGGACGGTGGCCGAGGCGGTTGCGGCGGCACCGGAGAAAAGTAAGGAGAGGTTTGTTATTTATGTGAAGAGTGGGGTATATGAAGAGAATGTGGAGGTGCAGAAGAAGAAAAAGAATGTGATGATTGTTGGAGATGGTATGGCTTCAACTATTATAACTGGGAGCCTCAATGTTGTTGATGGAAATTCAACCTTCAGATCTGCCACTCTTGGTAAGAATCACACTATCATAAGCTCATGTTACCAATTAATTGGGAAATGTTTAGTTCATAGATTTAGTGAATGAAAAGATAAGTGAGCAAGAAGAGGTAACATAGTTTTCCATGTTTGGTTAGTAAGACTTTGCTGCAGGTCGGTCCTGAGAAATCGGGGGGTGGGGGTGGGGGTGGGGGTGGGGTGTGCTAAGTGAGATTGGAAGATGGGGCCCTTAATCAATAGGGGTGTCATCCTGAAATAATTTTTTGGGTGTATTTATACATATATTTTTTTTTTATAGGAGTTGAAAGGCCTCTTAAGGTGACCTAAACTGATTGTGCTTATGTTTGTTAATGTATCCATACATGGATTTATAGAGAAGTATATTTTAGCTGGGAGGCCTTTAGAATTAGGGGTCCCAAACGATTGCTTGTGCTGTTTGAGGCCAGGGCTGGCCCCTGCTTTGTTGGGTTCATTGATTTAGGGAGGACAAGGAAAAAAAATACAAATAGAAACAGCTTTCCTAATTTACTAAGGAAAAAAAAACAAAGAGGAAAATAGGAAGAAAAAAAATAATAAGATGATTTTTATCGTACAATATTTCAAGTCCTTTTCATTTTCTTTATTTTCAACTAATTTTGAGAAATTTTTAGTTGCTAGTAATAGATGAATACTGGAGAGAACAATACTTTCCTTCACATTTCTGTTTCACTTTCTTTTCCTTTATTGAATTGTTGTTATAGTACCAAATAAAGCATAAGAAAACAATGAACAAAATAGAATAGAAAAATAATAGAGCGAATTTGGATATGAAACCTTGAAATTTTAAATCAACGAATAAGTGAAAACTTTCTTCCTTTCTTTTTCCTCGCTTATAAATCAATGAACCAAACAGAGCCTAAAGTGAATTTGGATATGAAACCTTGACATTTTAACTAGTCTATATATTCTTTCTACAGCTGCAGTTGGTGATGGATTTATACTACAAGACATTTGTATCCAAAACACAGCCGGGCCGGAAAAACACCAAGCGGTGGCTCTCCGGGTCGGAGCGGACCAATCCGTCATAAACCGATGTCGTATCGACGCTTACCAGGACACTCTCTACACCCACTCTCTAAGGCAATTCTACAGAGACTGCTCTGTCATAGGCACAGTAGACTTCATCTTCGGAAATGCAGCCGTGGTTTTCCAGAACTGCAAGCTCATTGCCCGAAAGCCAATGGCCAATCAAAAAAATATGGTAACAGCCCAAGGCCGAATTGACCCGAATCAGAACACCGGAACATCGATCCAAAACTGTGAAATTATAGCGAGTGGGGACCTGGCACCGGTCCAAAGCTCGTTCCCGACGTATCTGGGTCGTCCGTGGAAAGAATATTCTAGAACTGTAGTTATGCAATCCTACATTGGTGATCTAATTGATCCAGCTGGGTGGGCTCCGTGGAGCGGAGACTTCGCGTTGAAGACATTGTATTATGGGGAGTATATGAATAGAGGTCCGGGTGCGGGTACTAGCAAGAGAGTGAAATGGCCGGGTTATCGGGTCATTACCGACCCGAACGAGGCTAAGCAGTTTACAGTAGCTGAGCTTATACAAGGAGGGACATGGTTGAAATCCACAGGAGTGGCTTTTACTGAAGGGTTGTGAGTCAAGCAAAATCATGTTTTTGGTTGTTGATTTGTATTTTGACTATGTACTGCAATTGATTTTGCTAGTGGCTCTTTGAGTGTATTATGATATATTATCTATGGTATCTTTACTATCTTTGGTATAAATTGATGTTATCTTTATTTGTGTTGGAGGTTTATGCGAGAAATTTTTGTACACTTTCAGGTACCACATGACATGCATGTGTGTACCATGCAACCAATAATATTGGTTTTTTTGGGTGGGATTCACATGTAAAGAGTGTGAATCTCACCCAAATAAGCTATTCATATTGGTTATAGAGTACCACTGTATTATGCAGGCATATCACGTGGTACCTGAAGGTATACAAAACTTCTCAGGTTTACTCTTGTAATTTGAGGGGTATCAAAGCTTACATGAGTTACATTGTTTTTAACTTTTATATTGAGAAGGGAGAGAATGAAATAGTTCCAAGTTATATGAAGGCTTGAACCATGCAAATGGAATGTACAGTGGTCATGGTTTACAACCTAATCTACTTTTGGCAAACCCATGTTGATCTCTAATGTTCAGGAAAATTTTTACTAAAATCAAATAATGGAAAAAGGTACAGCACATCTATTTTTTTTTGTCTCCTAAGATGGAGTTATCTCTAGCTATATAGTAGTTATTTTAATTTTTTTCATCAAAATAGCTTGTCAGAGTGGAATCGATAAGATTTAGCACGCTAGTCACATAACTAGCCATTTTAACTTTTCAGATTTATCTGGCCAAAAATTGCTCTGTCTATATTTTCTATCCAAAGCTCAGTTTTTGGATTTTCTTCCAATATAATTAAATTGGGACCAATCCCATACAAAACATAGTAAAGTAAGATTGCTAGACAAGGAATTAAAAGTTAAATAATGAATAGCTAAAATACTTTTTAGGTACTATTACTAGCTAAAAACAATACCACATTCCTTATGGAAACTTTCCAAATAGACTACAAAACACCCTCTCAAAAAGGGATGGATGTTAACCCCCAACCACATTTCTCATAACTGAGCTACATTTCTCATAACTGAACCACATTTGTCATAATTGAGTCACATTTGTCATAACCAATTTTCAAATTTTGGTGATGTGGCTCAACCTGACCCACACGATTGGGGTTTTTTTGATAGGGTGTATGTTAAATTTTCCTCCCAAAACAATAGTTACAATACCACCGTTGGAGTAGGGAAAGGCACGAAGCTCTACTCTCTTTTTGCTGGTTAAAAAGAATGTAAGAATTAAGAAAGAATGAACAATCGAATATTTTGTATTTTTTACTATTATATCATTTTGTTTGAGCAAAAACTAGTTTATCTCTCAATAATGAATCAATAGTTTGTCCCGAGAGATACCTTCTCCCTTGTTCCTTTCTCTCCCCTATCCAGGTTTTTAGCCTCTTCTACCCCTTTTTGCTTCCTCCTTTCCTCCCATTCTCCTTTTCATCAATACCAAACATCCTCGAGAGTTTCCAAAAGATAGCACTTTTTTGTTTTTTTTTGTGAATTGCAAATTACACCCCTGTAGTTTAAAAGTTGTGACAGTTTGGTCTCTATAGTTTCAATTTTGAGTTTGAAAATTGTGTAAAATTCACCCAATTACAAAATAAGCAAGGGCACAATGGGAATATCACATTATTTCCGGCCCAAAATGACCCTATGTGCAGGGACTGACCCAGAAATGTAGTTTAGTAGGAGCAGAAGCTTATACGGGGTATCGGGGGCAACGACCCGACCTAATATATTTATTTTTTGGGGGGTAGAAATAGTATAATTCTGTGTTTTTTTTGTTGTACAAACTAATTTATCCCATAATTTTTTCACGGAAATTTTGTATTATAAGCTTAATTTTTTATTCATTTTTATCAATTTCACTTTGATATTTGTGTGACAGTGCATGTGCAGCTTTAAGTGTATCAGATTGTTTAAAAGATTATAAGATATTAGCATGTGGTTTAAAAGATTATAAGATATTATCAGATTATTATAAGCTTTAATTATATCGGATTGCTTAAAAGATTATAAGTTATTTATGATATAGATTAGTTGTACAAAAAATCACATAAAATTATACTATTTTTACCCAAAAAAATCCAGTGGGGGCGCTGTCCCAAAACCCCCGTATAAGCTTCTAGTTCCATTGAACTACATTCATGGGTCTATGAACACATAGGGTCATTTTGGGCTGGAAATAATGTGATATTTCCATCGATTGTGCCCTTGCTTATTTCGTAATTGGGTGAATTTTGCACAATTTTCAAACTATAGAGTATAAATTGCCAAAATTGAAACCATAGGGATCAAATTATCACAACTCTTAAACTACAGGGGTGTAATTACAATTTACCCTTCTTTTTTTTTATTACCAAAAGATAGAACTTTTAAATACGAAAGATAATGATGAGTATGACATAGTCAAAGATAAAATAGTATTTTAACAAAATATTTTGTTTTTCAGTCTTCTCTATTTTCTCTCAATATATATGCTCATGTGGAGAGAAATAAAATTTGATTCTTTTGCTTATTATTTCTTAGCTTCTCTTTATTAACATTTTTTCATTCTTCCAACTAACCTTACCAAACAATATAGCACCAAAAAAAGTGGGGAGAATAAGCTTATGTACCCTGTTTGATAAATTCAAAACTAAATACTGAGTTTTTAGCACTTACAATTTGAAGTTACTGACTTTCAAATATGAAAATGATGTTCCAAGAATTGAAATAAATTACTATTCAATGATATGTTTTTTTTCCTGTTTCTTTTTTTTTTTTTTCGGAAAAAGGGTAAATAGATTTCCAAAAAAGTGTACAAATGTACAAGGGCATTCCCCAGGATAAAACAAAAAGCTCAACGAACATGCTCAAAAGAGCAATAAGAGAACATCTCCAAAAAGGGACGGGAGGCTATCTGACCTAAAGGACGGAGAGACGCCCTTCCCTACTAACAGGAAGAGAACATGCCTAACAAAAAGGACACACAAAACCAGGCAAACCAAGACCCCAACAACAAAAGGGCCAAAAACATAACAAAACAGAAAACTATCAAGATCTGTGCCTTCCCTTAGGACGGCTCTCACTGAACTTGATCTTTGCTTCCCGTTTTCTTTGTCTATTGGAGATAGGGCATACAGTAGCCCAATTTTCTCCCTCAATCTCATCCTCACACAAATAATCCTCCACTTTAGGAGAGGGCCTGGGGACCACTTAACCCGCAAGACACAAAGAGGGGGGGTTGATGAGAGGGACCAGCCTCAGAGAAATCCCTAATGGGGAGAGGGCTCACATCATTATCAACCTGAGCAGGATCTAACTCAGCCTTATCAGTGTCTTAGGATAGAGCCGAGAACATATTGCCCACAATTTGAGGAGCATTCACTGGATCACACACTTTACTTTTACCCTTATTCTTTCCTTCCACAACTTTCCATACCCCAACCTCTTGTTTTTTGTAATTGGTGCTCGAAGGAGTTGTGGGACGGGGTTGGTAACGGCGAAATTTTGACGAACAGGAGCCGATCTCAGAATAACTACATTGGCACAATTATGACCAAAAGAAGAACATTTGGCACACCTGAGGGGAGTCCACTAATAATCAACATTAATATTTGTCATAATGGTACCGCCTGATTCATCTTCAATTTCAAGAGCAAATTTAGTGATAAGGTCTTGAGCACCACTCATTTCCACATACACCCTAGCATAGAAAATCCTTCTTCGGCTAGCAGTCATCCGGTCCACCCGCAAAGGTTTCCCAAGATAGCTTGCAATGAAACTAATGCCCTTAGGATTCCATAGCTCCAAGGGAACACCAAAAAGATTGACCCAAATTGGAATCAAATGAACCTCCTCCTTGTTCAGAGTCAAGTTTGGTTTCCAAGGTCTCAGAATGAGAGGTTGACCAATAACATACCATGGCCCACCTTCTAAAATAGCATCCTTTTCCTCCACACTTGAGAAAGTAAAGAAATAAAAACCAGACTCATTAGCCAAGGTATCGATAAGACCTTTCTGACCCCATAGTCTCTGAGTGGTAGAAGAAACAAGAGAATATGGGGGGTTCTTTTTCTTACCCACAAAATGTCCAACCAAGGTGGACTCCCATTCTTTTTTGCTTTCATCAATCAACTAAGAAGGGACTTTGAGCTGCAATCCCTCATTACGTGGCCCATGGGAAACAAAACCAAGAGGAAAATCAATAGCTTCCAAGGTGTTATTCTCTAGGGAACTAGCCATAACAGAACCATCTCTAGCTTGCCTGGTCACATTAGAATTTCCATGCTGGTCTTGACCTGAGACTTGTGGGCTATCACGCAAATAAGGGAATAGCTGGGAAAAAAAGCTTTTTTGGAGGATCATTACAAACTCTTGTTATGAGCTTTTGGGTAACATTAGCATTAAAGAGATCTTGGTGACCTGACCCACCATCCATAGAAGTATCTTTAGTAGCAATAGGTGTATGAAAAGCTTCATCACCATTAGAGACATCCTTGCGGGGGCCCAACTCACTTTGTGCAGCAAGTAAAGTTTGACTTGGAATAAGAATTTCAGCACTTGTAACAGTTTTAATCTCAATTGTATTTTGTAGGCCAGCAACATGTGGACTAGAACCAAAATTAGTCATATCAATGCCATTACGGACCCCACGAACATTGCAATCCATAAGATAATCTTGGGCAACCAAATCGTGGCACTCTTTTTGGTTAACTGTAGCAGCATCATGCAACAAGCCATGTGTGGCAGATTGTATTTGACTTATGGATGGAGCATTAATTACCGAATGGACACTATAAGCATTGTTCTTGTCTTGAATTGCTAAAAGTGGATGGTCAACTTTCAGCCCAGAGTTGGCAGGAGTCCCGTGAGCACCTTGCCCCATGCTCTTGGGCATGTGAGGCACACTTCCACTCGCCAACACTTTGGATTCCTCAACTTGCTCAATAACCGGATCAAAAACATGTGTTATTGCATTGACAATATTCTTATCTTATCTTATTGAGCCATTTGGTGTTGTTCTTGTGTAGTCCCGGCCTCAGATTCAGCCTGTAAGACTTCAAGAAGAAATTTCTCGAAATAACGAGGCCCACTAGGAACCTCACTAGCTGGAGTATGGTCCTGACCAGTTTGAGTACAACTTTTCATTGAACCACCTTTTTCTATCTGAACTCTAATAGCATCAATCCGAATTTGTAGTTCTGAATTTTTTGCCGAAATTGAGGTCACTTTCAGTTCATCTCTTCCCAGCAAATCAAAACCACAAGTGTTGGAAGAAGGCTTAACAGAGTTTTCCAAAACTCCCTTGGCTGAATCGAGCTTGCAAGGATCAATCAGCCCATCCAGGCATTCGTGGCGTCTTCTCCCCTTGACAGCTCCATCATCTTGCTCTTGATCGACATCTGAAATCCCTAGGTCATCATTAGACACGGTAGTTGCTGCAACAACCTTAGCTTCATCGAGAGAGTGCACATTTGAACATTGCGTCCGCGTCCATATCTCACCAACAAAATCATTTGCATATGGATTTTTTGGTGGTCCCCGATGTCTTGAGGATCGACGAAGAACCCCTTGATTCGTGAGATCCAACTTCGTCTCATCAGCCCTCAAAGTTACTTCAACGAACTCCTTGAGTTCCTTCAGTGATAGTGTTGCTTGAGAATTAGAAGGGGATCTTTTGATCCTAGCTCTCTTGCCCATCTTTAGATTTCTAGAGAGAATGATGAGCTTCTCTCTCTAGGAAACAACATTTCCAGGAACGAGTATCATCTCCTACAAAAACATATATAAATACACACACACACACACACACACACATATATATCATATATATATGTCCACCCCTGATGACGACTATTAATGCGTATGTGTGGTATGCGTTTGTACATATAGGAACGAGTATCATTTCCTACACAAACGCATATAAATACATACACACATATATATATATGTGTGTGTGTGTGTGTGTGTGTGTGTGTGTGTAAATGCTTAGATGCATACATACCTCTAGAGAACGGAGAAGTAGAATGGTCGCTGTTGCTTGAGGGTATCAGCAGTCCCATGTTTTTTTTTTCCTATTTCAATAGGTATTTGTCAGTCATTATGGTCCATTATGAAATACACCCCAAAAAACAAATAAATGAAAAGACAAAAAAGGTAAATTACACCAGCACCCCCTCAACTATGACTCTCCTTCAAATATCCCCTAAACTAAAAAGCTCAACAAACTAAGCCATTCAACAATTACATTTTTTCACTAACAACCTTTCTATTAATATGTCGTCCAAAAAAACCAACCTTTGTTTATCCCTGACCAACGCATGATACACAAAATACTAGTAACATGAGATTTTTGTCTCTCTTTTGAGCCGTCAGAAGTTTTAGGACAAAAATTTTCTTTGTTCCATACATAATTGCTCTCTTATTATGCACAAAAATCTACGCAATTTTGTTCTAAAATTTTCAACGGGGCAGAAAATGTCATGTGGATAATACATTTATATCATGTGGTGGTATGAAAGTATTGGGTTTTTTAAAACATCCTATTGAATGGTTGTTATTTCAGGGTCAACCTGTTACATTTATTAGTTTAGGGATATTTGAAAAATAGTCATAGTTAGAGGTGTATTGGTTTAATTAACCCTAAAAAGGGTTAATTACACTTTACTCTCCTATGATTAGGCTCATTTTTACTTTACACACTGTTCAAAAGTAGACACTTAACCCCGTGCGGTAATTGACTCATATATAGTTTCAAATAAATATGGCTCTTAGGATTTTCTAACACTATTTCCAATTGTTGAGATTGATGACGGGAAAAGGTTGAAGTGTCACGCCCCGTAGTAGCCAAAAATAGGGAAAATTTAAAATTTCCTTTCTGGACCCGTAGGGAATGACAAGTTACATAAAACTGACCTGTCCGTGCAACATATAAACATAATTATATATATATATATATATATCAGAGTAAGGCATTGCAAAGGAGTCTAATGGTATTCATGGGGGGAACTTAAAGTGTTTGCTACTTATACTATTACAGAAGTTCCAAATGAAAACCACAAAAGATAAATTTGGGCGATCGACGCCGCTTGTAGTACCCGTAAAATCTGTATTACTTTATTTATATAATTTCATAAATTTCTAAGTGTGACCTTACGTATTAACTTTGTGTTTATTAATTAACTGTCGCTTAATAATATGACTATATGTTATGTTAATATTCGTAACCATTTGGAATTATAATTATGCGTTATAACAAATATTTTTGTTGTCGCCTAAATTTAGATCCCCGTATATTATTATATAGTATTATAATATTAGTTGCCTTTTTATATTATAACCATAGGTTATATGTATTATCCGTACCCAATAGACCAGACTGCTAAATAGTATACCCAAACTTAGTTGATAGACGCAGCCGTTAAATACAGAACCGAACTGATTTAATTGCAGACCCGTAAAAACTGGTATTACCCAGACTGCACAGCACGTGACTCGAGACACGTCAAATCTCCTAAGATTTCCCAAATATTCTCCCCCTCTTTTTACCCCTATACAAACCCAAACTCCCCTTATTAACCAACCCACCCCTCTTATAACCCACTAGACATATAACACACACACCACTGCCACCCCACGCCCATGGGCGGACCCAGGCTATGCTCAGGGGTGGCACATGCCCCCCCTGAGTTTTTGAAAATTACAAAACTATATGTAATAATGTGTAGATTTTGGAAATGGGCCCTCTTAAATTTCACAAAGGCCCCCCCTGGACTTCTAAAAATTTTAGATTTACATGTACTATTTTACAAGTTTGAGACACAGGCCCCCCGCACTTTTGAAAATTCTAGACTTACATATAATATTTTACAAGTTTTACACATAGGCCCCCTAAAATTACATGATTTACCCCAAATTAGGGGTGTTAAACCAATTTTACATACAATTCTATCGTTTTACACATAATTACACATAGGTAGACCCAAAAAAATTTGCCTCGGGGGCGCTGCCCCCGAACCCCCGTATAGTATAGGCCCCCCTGACCCAAAATCCTGGGTCTGCCCCTGCCCACGCCCCCCCAAACTGTCAACCCCCCATCACCCTCACCTCACCAACCCATCACCCACCTCACCCTCACTGCCACACTCCACCGCCTAAATACACCACGCACACACACGTTATGTATTATATGTATATATGTGTATTGTATATTTATATTATAAATATGATATGTAGTGTGTAGTATATATATATATATATATTATATAGAGAGAATCTGGGAGTTAGATTGAGAGCGCAATAGAGTTAGAGAGAGAGACCCGAGAGAGTTGAGAGTAGAAAGAAAGAAAAAAAAAAAAAAAAAACCCCACCAACACAAACCCACGCCTCAATCCCCAACCCCATTCTGCCTCACACCCACACCACTCACTACCTCTCTGCCTTTCCCATATACCCAGCTCATAGCACACACAAAGACCCACCCACGCAGGAGGAGGAAGAAGGAGAAGAGGAGAGAGAAAGGCCGAGAGGTAGAGAGAGAGAGAGGACCCAAACCGAGATCACACCGACGAAGGTAATGCCGCACGCTCCCTCGGTATCTTTCTGCACACACACAGACTCACACACACCACCACATGCAGCCCCGAACGGACCGAGACACCCCGCCATGGCCGGACCACCATTAAAGCTCGTACGAGCTCGGGTTTTTCGGACCGTCACCAAAACACACAAACTCAATGCCAAAATGACCCTACCGACCCCCTTAAGACCCTCGATGAATGGCTCGGAGTTTAGACCATGTTTGGTCGACCTACGATGCGATTATTCTTTTGAAAACGAGACTGATTTTGCCACCGTACGGACAAATCGTTAAGATTCAGGCTTCAAGACCTATACCGTTAGATCCGGCTCGTTGAGGCACTCGATTTCGACTTAAAGTTTGCGCGTTTTCGTTGAGAAATGAGTGAGATATGATCAATTAAAATTTATGTACATTTTTGTGTATATATACGAATTATATATATGTACATACGTGTATCACAGTCACGTTGGAGAAGAAAAGGCTGACTTAGCTTAGGGACTGTTTGGGTAATCAATTTATGGATTAGCTTATGTGTGATAGCAAGCATTGCTAGCCAAACAGAGCCTTATGTTTTAGATATCATTTGATTTAATTAGTTTAAATTAATGTTAATCTTGATTAATGACTATTATTATTCAATTTTTTATTTCCGAAATAACATTATTAATAATTAAATATATTCTGAAATTATATATAATATATATTCTGAAATTATATATAATCTATTTATACATTACTTATTGTTTATTTAGTTATAAATAAATAATAATTGTTAGCCTTAATAATATTACATTGGCTAATGTTTTAAAAATAAGTTGTACAATATTATAAACTAGCCTTTAACATTCTAAAATATTATATTTTGAAATTATAATAAATTATTTATAAATTATACTTATTATTTGTTTAGTTTAAATAAATAATCAAAATTAGTTTTAAAAGGGTAATAATTAGGTAATAAATACCTAATGGCTATTTTAAATGTATAAAATTATATTGTTTATCCCAAGGCTAATGACCTTGTTTTATAAATTATTATTTATAAAACCCAAATTTTAGTATTTTATTTAATTAATAAGGAACCGTTTGTATGTCCTTTAATTATTTTAAATATCAAATGAGTCCCGAAAAGTATGAGAAAAATGTCACTAGCCTATTTTAAGGTCTAGTGTTTAATAAAAATATTTCTAAGTACCTCTTGTCCTTCTAAATTATATTTTATAATTAGAGGACTCCGAAGTTTATAATTATACAAATAGGACTTCAATAATTCGCAGTAAATAAACCATAGCTCAGAAAAATACGCGGCCAGTTCCCAGAGTCTTAGAATAATGCCTAGATCATTCCCTTAAAGTTTGGTGACCTTTTGACACGGTAAAAAATACAGCTTATCTCTAGGGCCCAAACTGGTATAGAAAACCCAGCCTTTTATGTGACGGACTCCGATTTGAGTCTAGTCAATGGCATTGAACTTAGAATGACACGTAGATCACTACCTTGAGGTTTATATCCTCATTTGGTAAAATTACCATTATACCCCTATCATTAACACATACGCTTCATCACCGTTGTTCTATTATACGTTGTAGGACTGTGACTTATCCACCGTTCGGAGAGTCATAAGCTGGACAAGACATCCAGGTGAGTGTTTCTAACCTCACTCTCAATATACATAATGACTGCTAGAGTATTTGTATTAGATATGTATATAAGTTGTATGCATGAATGATATGTTATGACTGTACATGATTTACTTTTAAGTATATGCAGACAATATTATGGAATTGATTGATATGAGACAAACATGTTAGATAATACTATGATATATTGATAAGAAGTAAAAGAAGAACTATATGTGATAGTCGTGATGGATAATTGATTATAGAACGTTAGCTTGAATGTTTTATATACCAATGTTGATTATATGAGCACGTTGTTATTATTGATTTGTTAAATGTGCAAATGAGAATAAAGAGCATGTTAACGTTTCATTTATATGTTTCACCTAATGTAGTTATGTATCAAGAATCATGTAATTGAAGAATCACATCACGGTGTCAGTACATGCAGTCAGTGTCAGTGTCAGTGACTCCGGCCAAGTGAGGTCGTGAGTTGAAGTAATTGGGAGTCTTGGGAAGTGTGAGGTGATATAATTAAGATCCTTGTATCGGGAGTCAGGAGTTGTTATGATTTGGAAACCTTACGAGTTGATAAAGATACGTGATAATGGGACAATATGATTGAGATACAGAATATTGTGATTGTGATTGTGATTGTAATAGTAAGAGAACAGTTAGAGCTGCTATTGTGCCAGTCGTCCGTGTAAATGCCGGAGATGGTACATGCGTCTAGGTTTACCGTCGTACTGCTTAGCAGTTAGTGCTCTAATGTACTAGTCGTCCGAGGGGTTTTGCCGGGGATAGTACACACGTTGTATGGGTTGCAGTCGTGCTGTATATCATGCGATAGTCAGTTACTAATGTACCGTCCTCTGCGGTGGGATTCCGTGATAGTACACATGATGCGTGCCTTTGCCGCCATGCTTGCCGTTTCGCAGTTAGTATTCTGACGTGCAACTCGTTGGGTAGTGATTCACCAACCAGCGAGGGTATAGACGATCGAGCCAATTCCGCAATCGTGCTATTTGGATTATGAGGCCGTAAGGCGACGATATTACTATGAGGCCGTAAGGCGACGATGTTACTATGAGGCCGTAAGGCGACGATGTTAAGTATGAAACAAGTATCAGAGTTCGCAGTGGAAGCATGGTTTGTATTGTGAAAGTAAGTTCAGAGTAAGTGGTCGATGTGGGTTGTATAACCCGATGTTATTGAGTTGCATTGGTTATGGGATTTTATATTCCAGAGTTTGGGTTCGGGTTCATTGAGTACGCATTTACATGCACGAGCATAATAGAAATGAGAAATTGACTAGTACGAATATGTTGTTATGATCACAAGAACCAGACAAACATGTTATGAATTACATTGATCCTGTTATTTGGTTAACGGTAGATGTTTAGTAATTACATCATATGTTAATTGATACCTTTGCTATGCCCGTGTGAGCGACGTCAATCGATAATGGACTAACCACATCCTAAGATGCAAAGTAATAACGTGAGATGAGTGGTTAGTGTATGTATATTGGTGGTGAATATAGTTATGAACGCCCACTCAGCTTTGTTGCAAAGCTGACGGCATATTACGCCTGGACAATCCAATGTCCAGATTTCCTTGCAGGTTGATCAGAGGACAATTCAGTCTGGAAAGTAGGATGCTAAGGAACACTGGAAGTGTTGAGCTAGACTGAAGACCAAAGATAGCCGCCAGCATCGTATATTTGTAATAGTCAGTTGTATTAGTACTGGGACCTGTGATTTGTAATTGTTCATATTGAAGTTTAAGTTACAATTAGCTTTCTCCCCTTTACTTTTATGTTGTTTATAGTGTTAGAGGACAGGACGGCTTTGTAACTCGTCATTCCCTATGGGTCCAAAAAGGAAATTTTTAATTTTCCCTATTTTTGGCTACTCCGGGGCGTGACACCGCTTAAATTATTACATAACAAAATATAGCTGTTTAAAACATAAAGGAGGTCTTAATGCGAAAGTAGGCCAGAGTCCTTCTTCTAGCTGGCAAACCCGTAACCTTCGTTATCATACTCTTCCTGATAGTCTGCCTCAGGATCACCTTCCTGATAGTTTCCATCTTGATGGTAGTGATTTTCACCTTCAGGGTTACCTTGGTAGTCCTCCTCATAATAACCTAGACGTAAAATGTCCAGGGCAGGGAATGAACCGTTAGCTTTTGAAGCTAAGTGAAATCGTCTTAACCGATCACTCCTAATACATTTAAGGATATACAAGTACAACAATATCTTGAAACAATATCAATGAACATATGACATGGTAGTATGACGACACAATGCAGTATCGATATATTCGACTTTAACTCGACCACAGACACCACAACTGACTCATATGACTTGTTACATTACCAGTGTAACGCCGTTGGCTTAGAGTAGAATGATTACGTTGCTATCGTCGCCTAGCAGGGCCCTATAGCAGTTTTGGTTTTAAAAAGAGTGTAATCATTGGACTCTTAGGTCCTCGTGACCTTGCCGGGTGAATAGAATAGTTACAGCGCTATCGTCGCCTAGCATGGCCCTATAGCATTCAAAAGGTAACTATTGTATTAAGATGGATACTTTGCTATCGTCGCCTAGCATGGCCCTATAGCGTATCAACCATCAACTTATACATAACTTCAATGATTTTAATGGAAACTCTGGCTATCGTCGCCTAGGAGGGCCCTATAGCAGTTTCATCGTTGTTCCCATTTACTTGACTGTACCACTCGGACCACTGCGGTCCATTCAATGTGTATAACAATATGACTGGGTTAGTCCCCGTGACTAATCATGCAGACGTCAATATTGACATCATGACTCGACTATGTTCATATGAATGTTCATGTGACTGTATAAACGTGAAATTATGATAAGCAAGAATATCAACGAATATTAACTAAGCATGGAGTATAGCTAACTAACATGCGTTCATCACATAAGTAAGAATCTCAACATTCGCAAATTTATACTTATCAGCTTCGTCCACACAGAACGTACTGAGTATATACAATACACAAGGAATAATTCTATAATATACCAAGTGAGTTAGGACGACCCACCTCGATGCGGGTGCGTAAAAGTAAGCGTAGCGGTTCCTATAAGGTATATAAATACATAGAACGTTGATTAATAAGCGTACTAAAATCAAGGGCATAATGGTAATTGTGCCGGACGTGTTTCTAAACCTCAACATGATGATCCAGACATCATTCTAAGTCCAACGCCATTGACTAGACTCAAATCGGAGTCCGTCGCATAAAAGGCTGGGTTTTCTATACCAGTTTGAGTCCTAAAGATGAGCTGTATTTTTTACCGTGTCGAAAGGTCACCAATCTTTAAGGGGATGTTCTAGACATTATTCAAATACTCTGGGAACTGACCGCGTATTTTTCTGAGCTACGGTTTATTTATTAGGAATTTATGAAGTTCTAAACGTCTAATAATAGACTTAAGAACACCCAAATAATAAAGTATATTTTAGAAAGACATTTGGCCCTTATAAATATTTTTATTAAACACTAGGCCTTAAAATAGGCTAGTGGTATTTTTTTCATAATTTTAGGAGTTCGTTTGGTATTTAAATAATTTAAATACAACCAAACGGGGCTTCTACAATTAATTAATAATTATTAGAAACACTAAGGTTTGGGTTTTATAAATAAGAATTCATAAAAATTAAGGCATTAGACCTTAGGAAAATTTAATAAAATTTTCCTATACTTTAAAATGGCTATTAGGTATTTAATACCTAATTATTTTTATTTAAAACTAATACTTATCATTTATTGTATTTAAATGAATAATGAGTATACTATATAGGAATAACCTTTTAATTTCCAAATATAAGGTTATTTTTTACCATAATATTTCAGATTATTAAAATATACTTTATAGTATTTTAAAACCGTTTTTAGATATTTAAAACTATTTAAAACAATTTTTAAAAACATTTATAACTTATTTATAATTATTTATTACATTATAAATAATTCATATAAACATAAATATGAATTAACAGATAAATAAAACATTAATTAAACTTAAAAACGGATTATAAATCCTAAATCATGATTAACAGACTAATTAAGAATATAAAACAACTAATTAATTATTAATCTAAACCCGCGGGTCAGCCCAGATCCAACCCGAACCCAACGGGTCACCCGTTTATACTCTACTCCTAACTCAACTTAAAAGATTCTATCCGACCCGTTCCTATTTAATATGACCCAAACCCACTACCCACTTATACATACAATTAAATCCAAACCCAAACCCACGAAAACTTCTAACGTTCATAACTTGGTCGTTTCTCCATAGAAACAGTTCAAACCAACGCCAAAATGACCAGAAAAGGGCCCACTATTACATACTACAAGCTGGGTTCTCGGTTTGTTCATTTTAGGGTCCTACTATTAGATTATTCTTTTTCGGTTTTGAAAGAATAGCGTCGTGCATGACCTACCTAACGAGTCTCAAACCAAAAGTTGTTAGCAGGGGGAGGGGGGGTTGGTATAAATTTTAGGGGCCCTAGTGATATTTGAAATTTCAAGCTTCGGTGAGGAGCTTCTATGGTGTTTTCGGGTTCAGCAGAGAGCTTAGGCTTTGTTTGGTTCGTATGAGGGGGTCTGGGAGGGTGTGTGAGGGTGCATGTGTGTACAAAAATGTACACAGGGGGTGGGGTTTACCTGAGGAAGCCTCGGTTTCGCTCTCTCTCTTTTTCGGCGAGCTCCTCTCTCTCTCTCTCTCTCTCTCTCTCTCCTGCTCCTCTTCTTTTTCTCCGGTGTGTGTGGTGGTAAAGGATAGAGAGGATGGTGAGTGGTAAGGGTGGAGGCAGTGAATGGATGTGTGTGTATGGGTTCCCAACACTCGCTCTCTCGGTGACCCTCCCTCTCTCTTAATGACTCAAATATAACCACACTCATACATATACACATGTATACACACAGGTTTATGTATATGCTTGAGCTGATGGGGGAAAGGCTGATTGAAAGGGCATATCTTGGGAGGGGAAATGGAGTGGCCGGCAGTTGGGAGAGTGAGGGGAAAATCTGATGGGTTTAAGGGGGTGGTTTGTGTAAAGTTTATACACAATAGGTTTAAGTAGGTTTGGGTGGTACACTACCCAATTTAGGTAAGATTCCTATTGTACCAAAGTTTCCATAAGTGTAGGAGTTTGTCGTCGCTAAGAACTACGTGCAATACAGTCTAATTTTCAGACAAATTTTATGAGTTTGCGTGCAAAGTCAGTCCGAGGTTGAAACTTACAGTCTAAGTTACTAAATAAATACACCCACGTATATGTTCAGATTTCTGGGATTTCAAAATTTAATTATTGTAATACATGAACAAAATAAAGGGACTGATTTTATAATTAACAAAAATTTGCGGGTATTACATGAAGATTCATGTTATTGCTATTGATGGAATGGACAAATGTGATTAGTACAATTGTACAAACACCAATGTCAATAGACACATATAAATTATCATCTCCCCTATTCCACTAGTGCATTTTTCTGTGATTTAAAACTTTTTAAATCATTTGATTGAACCAATCAAAAAACCACCATTTTTTTTGAAGGAATTCTTTGAGAATACTTAGTTTGATTCAATCTCACTTTGACTGAGATTTATGAAAATTATGTATAACTTGATTTGCAAAATTTGGGATTTTTTTTTGTTTTTCGTCAAGCACACGTCCTATGCGACCCAAATACTGTAGTAGATTTGTTTGGGGTTAGCCTCTCTCTCTCTTTTTTTTTTTTTTTTTTTTAGTTTGAATCAAATTAAATGTATTTTAATCAATACTAATTCAGAGTTAATTGGCTTGAAGAGTTTTTGTTGGGAAGTGTTTGTGTTGGCATGGCAATATATGTGATTGAGAAGAAGAATTATGTGTGTGATTGTGGTAATATGTAAATTTTTTTTTCTTTGGATGTCAACACTAACCTCCAATTAACTATAAAAAATTTAATTATTTGTAAAGTTTAAAAATATTAAATATAAAAAATACCTTGCACACGCAACGGCAACGCGTGCCTCCGTGGCTAGTACTTCTATATGGTAAAGGAGCTAAAAATACCTATAAATAGAAATAAACTATTGAGAATCAAACCTTCTAACTTTTCATCTCATCCACTGGAGAGACCAACCGGCAACTTAGCAAGGCAGGAACCCTAGGCGAGAAGGCCAAGAAGAAGAAGAAGAAGAGTGACTGAGTGCAAGGGGAAACCCTAGTCCAAATCGGACGAAGAGTGTTGGAGAAGAAACTCCTCAACCAGGTAAGTGATTTGTAACCAAAAACCCTCAAAATCAATTTCATCATTTTTTTTTTCAGGGAATCAATCTCTCTATCTCTCTCTCTGGTTTTCCTCAAATTTTAATTTATGCATTTTTTGATTGATTCGAAAATTGATTGAAATTTGAAACACCCACTTACTTTTCAGTTGTTTTCACATGGGATGGGGTCTCTCTCTCTCTCTCTCTCTCTCTCTCTCTCTCTCAACATTGGGGACGAAACACACACACCCCACCGAAACGAGACTACATTTTCTGCGAAGCGGCACTGGAATTTCGCGATTCCTGGTGGGGGGATTTCGTTTTGGTCAACTACGATACCGCCGAAAAGTTTCGGTCGGTTTGATGATATGAATTAGAAATCTAGTTTGTTGATAATGTGAGTTTTGTTGTCTCTATATTATTAATTTTGTTTTAAAAATTTATTTTCCGCCTACGCCTCCGCCTATGCTCCTAGGCGGTATGCCCCCCTCCACCGCCCGCCTACAGCCTAGCGATTTTTAGAACATTGAAAGCCACCATTGTGAATGTCATAACGTGTGGTGTTTGGTGATTGCCTGATTGGGAAATTCTATTGAGGAAAACCAGCCTATGATTTTAAGTATGATTCAATTGAATCCATTTGAATTTAAGCCATTAAGTCAAGTGAAGGCAGGCAGTGAATATTTATGCTTTTTGAGGGAGTAATGCTAGAGTTGCAAAAGAATCACAAAGAGATGCTCAAGAAAGGATGTGGCATCCCATGTGGCAGAGTTAAGTGTGGTGGGTTCTATTGCCACATGGGATGCCACATTCTTTTGTGAGCATCTCTTTGTGACTCTAGCATTACTCCTTTTGAGCTTTGAACAAAAATAATGTTTTCTATTTGAGCAGATAACTTCGAAGCAGCCAGAGATCAGTCAATGGAAGACATTTTTGCGATAATCCTTTGTACGCTTCTTCTTGTTGCGTTAGTTCCCCTGTATTTATGGAAGCGACGTCAGGCTTCTCAAAGCTCGGATGAACATGAAGAAGAAGAAGAAGTTCAGGTTTGGTTTATTCTTTCTTTCATTTGACTATTTTTTTGGTATATTAGGTTCCCTACTGTTGAAGAAAACTGGCTATGCACAACCTGTTATATTTTTTTAGATTAATATCAATTTTTTAGCTTGTTAGAGCTTGTTTGGGATAGGTGGATAGCTTTTTTGCAGCCAACAATCTCACCTAAGTGTTTTAAAATGGCTGTGTGACTATTTGGATTAGTCTTTTTACAGGTTTAAAAAAAAATCTGACAACTTTTTTTTTTTTTTTTTTTAAATTTAAAAAAGCTATAAAACAGTTTTTTTAAAAAGCTCTAATTTGTAGCTTTTTAGAAAATCTCTTATTCCAAAAAGTGATGATTTTAAAAGCTAACCCATACGGGCTCTTAGTTCAAATGTTTGGAAAAACATCTTAACCTTTTAAAATGTCAATTATCAGGTTCGTCAGAGGGAAACTGTAGTACGGGCAACCGGGACTCGTCGGATGCGTAGAAGACCCACTTCTGCTGCCAGCACATCTTCAGCAGCAGTTGCAGAAGGTTGTGGTGTAATCCTTTTGCTTCTTTAGTGTTTAATATTTATTTTTCTGCCCCATCTCTTCTACCCCACAGCCAAACGCCCGTGCACACACAGCAAAAGAAAAGGTGACATAATTGGCTTTTGTGTTTCAGGCTTAATATTTGAATACTTTGTTTCCTTTTAAATGGAACATTTATTAACATTCTTAATAATAATTCAGTTGTTTCTTAGAGGTGTGTCCTTTAGTTTTTAGGTATGTTATTGTCATTTTGTTTGAGTGGTGATGGAAACTCAATTAGGGGAATAAGAATCGTAATAGAGTATTTATGTTTTTTTTTAATTATTATTATTATTTTATGAGTTGGTATTCATCTCGTATTATTTAATTATGTTCAAGATGGTATTAGCTAAAGCCCACATCAGTGTCCCCAATCTGCTGCTCCACTATGGAGTCATACTCACATCGGAATATCGGATATTGATATACCTCGTATACTCATGGACACATGTTGGTTACTACCTGGATATACATATAATCTATTATAATATACTGACTTGAAATTGTATCGACATTTCTTGGATATTTTTGGGACATTTTCAATGAAGTATGAGTAAAGACGATGAAATTCTTTAAAGAAACAGCCCTTGAAGGCTAAAATTTTTGGCTATTTTTTGGACAAGAGGGTCTTGAAGGTAAATCTTTGAATTCGGTCCCAAAATAAATGTCCATGGTATGATAAATTTGGTGTATGATAAATGTACATATGCAATATAATGACCAATACTTAATCGATCTTGATTCACAAATCAATATACGTACGCACTATGTATTGGTATATATCAACCATACCTTCATCGTATTTCTCGAAAGTTCGTCATATTGTTCTGTTATCATATCACTGCTCTGCTCTGTATCCAATTCCATGCTTCATAGGTGGATACCATGTCGGGTGACAAATGTTTGTGTGAGTAAGCAATGTATAGATGCTCCTCCTACCCGATCTTGTTTCTGATTTGCAATGTATAGATGTCCTTTTAACATTCTATATAATCGAATTCCTGCACTAATACGTTTAGGTTGTAATTGGATTACATAGTGAATGAACGAAATATTGTTATGAATGTGGATGTAGAAACTATTGATGGAAGTGATGATGAAGCTGATGAGGGTGATTCCTACACTGGTAAAGCATCAAAGAAGAAAGAAAAGAAACGACAAGAGCGGGAAGCACAACGGCAGGTGCCGATCCATCTCTTTGTTATATTTATTAGTTCTTTGTTTCAGTTTGAGTTAGTTTTTTTATCCGTATTTGTCTTCCTTCAGTTCCACTTAAGTTTTATTAGGTTTCTAGGTAGTACTTGTAATATCTAGTTATGTTTTCCAGTTTTCACCATAACTCACTTTTTATTAAACCGCAAATAGGATTTCTTAACTTTTATGATCGCTGCTGAGTCCGTTTGTTGTACTTGGCCTTCTGCTGTGGTTCTTGCATCCATGTTTTTATTTATTTATTTATGATGCACCCAATTAATATTTTGTTACTATTTCCACATTATTGATTCTGAAGGCTGAAGACGCGACACGCGATTCATGGCAAACAAAGCAGGATCGCTATGCAGAAATGCGTCGGAGGAAGGATGAGGAGCGTGAAGCACAAGAGCAGAAGCTGGTTGGTTGACCCCCTACTTTGTAGTATTTTTGTAAATTTAATTTCTTGAATAATTTTGTTGAAGAAAGTGGACATGGTTTATTCAGGAAGAAGAAGCCAAGGCAAGGAAAGCCAAGGAGGATGAAGCTGCCGCATTAGAGTTTGAGAAGTGGAAGGGGGAATTTTCTATTGATGCTGAAGGTACCACCGAAAATGAAGTTAACGATGGAAGTCAGGGTTTGCTTTTTGACTTCGTGGAATACATTAAGGTAGTTACAAACCATGTGCTGATAGTGATACATCCATTTTCTTCTGCATCTGGAGTGCTGTTCTTTTATTAGTAACAGGCACATGAATTTTACAACTGAATGGATGTTGAAAGCCTTGCAGGATCTCTTGATCCCAATTTTTTTCCCTTAGGGTATGTTTGGGAATGCTTAAAATAGGATATGGTTCAGTCTCAGTCTCATTTTCTATCTGCTTTGATAACCAATGCTATGTTGGTTTGACAAAGACCAGCTTTAAGAGAGACATTAGGGGCTGATTGGGAAGGTGCAGAACCGGCTATGTGGTTTAGAAGTGAACTGGTTATACAAATTTAAGTGTTTGGTAGAGGCCCTTTAGTTCTTATTTTTGGTTTTGATATGAACCAGATAGACTTAGGAGTAGGACTGAATCTACTCATGTTTTGTGCATTCCTAAACAAGCCCTTAGATTAAGCACGAACTCCTATGCAAGTAATGGACATTCATCAAACACTTGAATATATTGAACAGCTCCTTAGGCTTGTTTCTAGATTGCACTAGTAAATGATATTCTATTTCATTATTGTTTTTAACTTCATGGAATATACAAAGCTAGGTATAAATCCCTTTTATGTTGGATCTGTAGTGCTGTTCTTTAATCACTGACGAGCACTTGAAATGCACAACTGGATCGATGTTGAAAGCATTGCAGGATGTCTTGATCCTTAATTTTGTTCTCAAGGCTTTTTGTTTAGATTGCAGTTGAGTAGTTATTTTATTTTATAATTTTGTGTGATGTAGTCTAGTATACACATAGGAAAGAGCTTTAAGATACATCTGAGCAGTGTTCTAAAAATCGGCCTAGGCGGTGCCCGGCCGCCGAGATTTTCCCTAGGCATTTGCGAAAATCGGCCAGTGGATTAGTTGGCCTCTAGGCGGGGGGGGCCTAGGCGGGCTAGGCGGGGGGGGGGGGGGGGGGGCTAGGCGGTGCTAGGCGGGCTAGGGTGAGAATGCTAGAGAGTCTTATTTGAGTCTGACTCTTTGGAAAAAAAACCCTAACATTAGTATATATATACACTTAAGGTTAAGTTAATTATGGAGAGATCCCTAATAGTTTTTTAAATATTAAAACCTTCTAATAATCTTTACTTATTTCTAAAAAACACCACATAACCTTTATATATATATATTTATATATCTCTATTATTTGAACCACAAATCTATAATTATTTTTAATTAACACCACATAACTCGTATATATATATCTATTATATAATTAATTTTATTTATAAAGAAAATCCACCTATGCCCCGCCTAGGCGTCCGCCTAGGCCCCCCTCGCCGCCCGACTAGCGCCTAGCGATTTTTAGAACATTGCATCCGAGTGACTCTAGACTCTAAGCAAGGAAGCAAGGATTCTTCTAAAAGGCAGACTCCGCACTGCTTGGATTCTTGTCGGGTGCGGCATGGTGTTTGTTCTAATTTTTTTTTTTTTTTTTAAAAAAAGGAGAGCATCTCTAATTAACAGATGAAAGTTATGCCTAGTAGCAAAAGTAACTGTGTGGCTGACTTTTTAATGTGATCTTCCAGAAACAGAAATGTGTTCCCTTGGAGGATCTTGCTGCTGAATTCAAGTTAAGGACTCAGGTATCCCCTTTGCACACCTTTTCTTTTCCCATTCTCTCTTGAACATGGTGCAGGATTAGTAATAGATTCATTGAATTTTAAGTAATACTTGAAGATGTGCACTTAACCAAACCTCATGTAAGGGGGGAGAAACTTTCCAAGGGGGTAGATAATGGAGAAAAATGAATGAGAAGAGATAAAAGATGGATAGCTTAACTGCTTTGTTTTCACTTATGTAGGAATTTGCAGGTAATCAAAACATCTGTTACTCTATTACTCATTTTAAGCATGGCGAATATAGGACTACTCGGACACTTAGAGCCGGTTTGGGATATAAGCTTTGTTGGGGCTAACAATCACTTTTAAGTGATTGTTTAGAAAGTTGTGGCCATTTGGATTAGCTTTTTCGCAGCTTTTTAAGAAATCAGATTCCTTTTCAAAAAATTCGCTAAAAAAAAAAAATAGGATTCCTTTTCAAAGAAAAAAACAGTTTTTTTTTTTAATAAAAAAATAGAAATTTAGTAAAAAGTCCCTCATTTTAACCTTATTAAGTGTAAGTTACAATCCGTTTTTTGTTTTGGTCAAAACTCTAAGACTAGTGAAACTTAATTGGATCAAATCCCCATATTTTAAAAGTTGTGTGAAATTTCACGTAACTTTTTTTTGTGAAATTTCACATAACTAGTTCAATTTTTTACATAACTTTTATAACATGTGGACTTTTCACTAAAATAAAAAACGGGTTAGACCTAATACTAAAAAAGTCTATTTTAAAGGACTTCGACTAAAATTCCCTTTTTAAAAAGCTCCAATGGAGCTTTAAAAAAAAGAAATCTATAATTCCAAAAAGTGATTATTTGAAAAGCTAACCCAAACAGGCTCTTAATAATGTAGGGACTAAGCTAGAAACTGAAAGGCCTTGTGGCTTTATGTGATAGTATACTTTAACATGTAGATGAGAATTTCCATTTTTGTCGATAAAGAAGTCGAGCATAGGTGCTTTTCACCCTTTCAAATTTACATATGTATGCCTTACGTTATCTGTCAGTGGAGGTTATAAAAGTTTGCTATCCTGGCCTGAGCTGATGCAACAATTTTTTCACTTCATGCAATATGTATTTAGTATTGCTCCGCACTAATGTTGGACAAAATTTGGTCAATGCAGGAGTGCATCAACAGGATCACCTCTCTGGAAAACATGGGTATATGCTGCAGTACAATATGTTTTCGTTGACCTTGTTTCCATCGATATAAAGTGGTTTGGTCTAATTGCTTAGGGTTAAATCAACATCAACTCTGTAACCGTAGCCTGTCAAAAGTTATATATCTCTGCTTAGTCAAAGTTTGACGCGTATTCTGCTCTACTGTCTGTCTCCTTAAATTTCAACTTCTCAATCAGTTTGTTAACAAATGTTATCCCTGAACATGACTTTCAGCCACCCAGAAAGAAATGAATTTTTCTTTACCTCTCCGCCCTCTCTCTCTCTCTTTATTTTTCTTTAAAAATGACAATCGGGTAGTAAAAAAAAGTGACAAGGGAGGGCAAAAGAAAATGAATAAGGAATAAAAAATAATAACTTTACTGCCCTGTGGAATAAAGAAGTGTTGTACCCCGTTTGGATTGGCTGTGGCTTTTGCGTTTAGACACGAGCAGAATCCCTAATCACAAGGGCACCATAGAAATGGTGAAAAGTTTCATTAAAACCATGCTGCAGCCAAAACATGCCTTTGGAGCTCTAAAATGCTTCTTAAAATTTATCCAAACTAGCGATCCTGGAAGCGCATTTAAACTTGCTTCTGAGAAGTGATTCCAAACTGGGCCTTAGTTTTTTCTGTTCCAACTGGTATTATATTGCTTTTCACTTTTCAGAATTTAAGATAGTGCATAATAATGGTTTTTCCCTATGCAGTTTCTGTTATTGTTTAACTGAATATTGTTTGCAATTTTGGATTAGGGCGCCTGTCAGGTGTCATGGATGATAGAGGAAAATACATATACATCTCACTGGAAGAAATGAGAGCTGTTGCTGATTATATTAAGCGTCAGGGAAGGGTTAGCATCTCACACTTGGCTAGTAAGTCCAACCAGTTCATAGATTTGGAATCAAAAGCTCAATTTGTCGAGGAAATCAGCAATGCAGAAGACGTTACTGTTGCTTGACTCTATGTAAGTAAATCTTTCTAAGCTAATAGTTGTATCGAATATAAATGAGGCTAGGCTTGTCCATGGGTTGGATTTGGTGGGAGATGATGCAAAGATTTTTATTAGAGTCTGATTACATAGACGATCTTAGTTAAAATCTGATAATGATGTATATTTTACACAACGCAAACGGAGTTCAAGTTTAATGAAATATCTTTGACCAAGAAATAAGTAAGAAATTCGAATTTATGGCATAGCATTATTCTTTTAAAATTATATAACAAATGTTGTATCACTAAATTGCGTACTTCCAATCAGACTTGAACCTTAATTTGATTTAATCTACATGGTTTTAACGTCTGATCCAACTGTAACTGGATTCTTTTGATCGGATTCAAAGTCGAAACATTGTAAATTTCTTATCAAATCAGATTTGGGCTGCTCGAACCTTGATTGAACCCAGTGGCAAGCCTAAAACTGGTGCATTTTGCTCGGTATATTAAACAAAATCTGACTTTGAACTGAATTCGCTGAATGTCTATGAAGCTCTCCTAAACTTGCAGGTGGAGAATCCTCCAGGATGTGGTTCTTGACAGGTTGGTGTTGGTTGGTGAGAATCGGTACCTTGCAGTGAAACCCCCCATTTTTTTGAAGACCGCATTTGGTTAGATCCGACATAATTTGAGTTGTGTATATTGATACTTTAGTTTTGAAGTCAAGGGATTGACAAGAGTCCAGTAAAATGGTTATACATTCAGTTGTGTCATAGTTGAGAACCAGTTCTGTTATTAGATTGCTGTAAATCAACCTCAAATTTTCAATTCTTTTTTTTCTTGCACATGTTGGTTTTCTTTTTCCAGAATAGTGTTTATGCTTGCGTGAATGGTACAGATTACATACATACATCCAGCATTTATATAACACCACCTTCCACTCAATCTTGTGTATCCTACTTTTCTGCAACTACAAGCAGTTCAATGCCTATTACTACTCAAATCATAGAGTTTAGGGCAGTTGAAGGCCAAAGTAGACCCAAGGGCCAAGGATTCTTTGCAGGTGGTAGAACTCAACTCTACTATGGGCTGGTCTGAAGACTCATGACCATATTTTCTTTTAGCCTAAATAACATTGAGGTGGTCGTTTGATAATACTGAAAATTATTAGTGTTGAAAATTTTAAGCTTTAGAATTTTAATAGAACTTTAAAAGTTTTAAAGAGGTTTTTGGTTACTTTAGTGAAACCTTGTACAGTATAAAATGTAATGGGAAAAAAAGTACTTGGTTGAAATTCCTTATGCAACACGGGCATTCTTGAAATTCCTTATGCAATTGTAATTGAATATCAATATGATTGAAAAAAAAAAAAGAACATCCAATATGTTTTGGCCAAGAAAAAAAGTAGTAGTTTTATAAGCTAGACTCGCATTATCAAGATGGATATCATTTGAGAAATTCTTGTGTAAAGGGTACCAACCTACACGCAAGATGGGTTTCACTAAGTGTTTGAGAAATTCTTGTGTAAAGGTGCTTTGGCTAAAAATTATTTCTGTGACCGGGCGTGCCAGGGGCTTTGTACGAAGACCCAAACGTGTACCAAAACTATCCCTATGTGTTGTTTGAGATGGATCGGGCGATGTTGGGAAATAGGGATGACCCTTCCCTTGAGGTACAATCACTCTGATGCAAGTGATTTGGTCGAGTGATGAAAATGAAGTACGAACAAGCAATAAAACTGAAATGAAATTGCTCTCAAACAGATTGCAAATTGTATGTTTGAAACGACGTTACATTAAAAACATCAAACAGTAGACAAACCAACAGGGTCGGTCCTGAACCTTTGGGGGACCTTAGGCGAGCTCTTCAAGTGAGGCCCCGTGTAGCGGAACCTCAAGGGTGTTCGGGGCGACGGGGGCAATGGGCAGCGACCCCTAAGTAAATTTTGTTTGTCCATTCATATATCTTTTTCGGGTAGGATTTTTGTATAAAAAACACTGCAATTTTTTTCTATGAAGCTTTATAGGCATTTTGAAAGTTGTGAAGTTTTGGTGTTTCTAATTTTTTTTTTCTTTGTTTGGTGTATGAGTATGAGTAAGGTGAAGGAAGTAGGAAAGACACGAAAATATAGTGATAAGTAAATTTGGCCAAGTAGTATCACCCCCTTCTCCAGTGGGGAGGGGAAGGGTTTGACTATCCTTTGGGGAGAGGCCTTGCCTCTATTTGTTCTTCAGTAAGTGTGTGGTCATTATTGGGCTTTGTTATGGGTCATTGAGGTGCCATGGGGATGGGTTGGGTTGGGTTGGGTTGGGGTATGTGTGCGTGTGAGTGTGCGCGTGTGTCAAGCCATAGTCCAAAAAAAAAAATATAAAAATAAAAAATACAAGAAAAAATATCTTAGCATGGAGGAATACACAAGGGAAAATACAATAAAATTAATTTTTCTTTTTGTCTAATCCTTCTCTTACTCCCTTCACTAAATCAGTGAACCAAACAAAGCCTAATAATGGTTGATTGTAATTTGTTAAATTGTGATTAAATGCAAATCAATAAGGGGTTGTTTGGGGGTCTTTGGGCTTAAAAATTAACACTACTAATAATTTAGTTCTAAGGATTTGGGGCCCTTAAATTGTTCAATATTTTGGGGGCTTTAGGCGGTGGCCTACATTTATATAAGGCAGGGCCGGCCCTGCAAACCAAGAAGGACAAAATGAAAATGAACAAAAGCAATAAGGAAAGAAACCATAAGCAAAAGGGAGGAGCAGTAGATGCTCGGATTGAGCCGCTGGGGCTTGTTTGGCGTTGTGTCCGTAAGCTTGCATGTTGATTGCCATTGTGTTTATATAGGCTGTTGAATATAACTTCCCACTAAGCAACTTCTCCACTTAGTTGGTGCCCTACTAAGTTGGTAACTCCCATTTGCATATAACCACTAACTAGTAGAGGTAACTCCCACATCCACTAACCACTACCACTAGCAAAACTCCCCACTAGTGTGTAGTTAATTTCTCACTTACACAAAATAAAACCGGTCAAATATAAAAATATATTTTTATTTAAAAATATATTTTTATATTTAGGGTATAAACAATGCCCCCCTGGTTCTTTGAAAATGAAATGAAATGTAATTTTTGAAGAACCATGTATACAACTAGACCGATTTTTTTCCTTAGTGCCTAGACCGATAATTATCTGCCTCACAGACCGATTTCTTGTGCCACGTGTGTACCCCGTTGATTGAAATGTGGACCAACACCAAAACAACACTAAGTGAGGCAGGTGAGATCGGCCTTGAGCAGACCGATGTACCAACTTATAACATTGTGAATTTAAAATTTTCGATCTTGTATTCCATCGGTGTCAAAATCATCGACCATAAATTTTCAAAAGTTGAAGACCGATTTTTGTATCTTCAGCCACTATACTAGCCCGATATGGAATTGTTGCCATATAGGCTCTATAGCAAAGACTTTAAAATTGTGAGTCCCAAAGCTAGTAAACTATTCTTTTCAAAACCAAAATGAAAATGATGGGCCATGACCAAGTCTTTTTTACTACGTACCTTTCACCTCACGTTGGCCCATTAGCCCGATTGATTAGTCAAGAATAGACCGACAAGAAGGGTTTGCTCTCAAACAGTTGGTCTCGGTCTTGTAATGAGATATTCACCAAATCAGAAGTTATATGCCACATCAGTCATGGAATTGGAATCTGTGCAAAATATGTGACTGTGAGGTCTTAAATCAATCGGGCTAAGCAATTAGTAGACTTTGAATTGATCCCAATCCAACTTACAAATCGGCCTTTTGCAGTCCGATTTTTACAAGACCAAAATTAGTATTAACTTCGGTCAATATTCTTTTTTTTTTCTTCATAAAAATAGTTTTGTAGAAAATTCCACCAAACTAATCCCATTTTTTATGGGCTCCACAAACCCAATGAGAATTTAAATTTGTAAAAGCCAAATAATTAATTGGCTTCTTGTGTAAGTAAATTTTGGCACTAATGCCAAAAAAATTGAACAACTCCTCGATGGTTGCTTTCCTCAAAAGGGGTTGTTCACTTTTAATAAATTTGGGGGCCGAGATAAAATCACTCGGCCTATGCGAAACTTGCCCCCCAACCGCCTTCTCTTCGTCACCAACACTAGCGGGATGAGCATTTGCCAAAATAGATATTATCGACTTATCACTAATAATCATTTCTTCGCTAACTTGCCCCCCAACCGATTTAAAATGCTTTAAACCGAGATGGTCAAAGTGACCATTCTCTTGATTTGTAGAGGCATCATCGACCACTTTTGGCCGTTTTAATTTTTTCGCGGCCTCTTGAAAAGTTGTTTTCATGGCCGCTATCATGGTTGTCCGTGTCTCTTCAAGGTAGAGAGCATACTCTTTCTGAACACGGATCAATTCTTCGAACTTGTGAAGAAAAACATTGAAAAAGTCACACGAATCATTTGATAAGTGTTTTTCCATCATCACTCGGCGGTCCCACCGGGCGTGCCAGGGGCTTTGTACGAAGACCCAAATGTGTAACCAAAACGATCCCTAACTGTGGTTTGAGAGGGATCAAGCGATCGTTGGGAAGTAGGGATGACCCTTCCCTTGAGGTACAATCACTCTGATGCAAGTGATTTGGTCGAGTGATGAAAATGAAGTACGAACAAGCAATAAAACTGAAATGAAATTGATCTCAAACAGATTGCAAATTGTATGTTTGAAACGACATTACATTAAAAACATCAAACAGTAGACAAACCAGGAAGGACAAAAAGAAAATGAACAAAAGCAATAAGGAAAGAAACAGTAAGCAAAATGGAGGAGCAGTAGATGCTCGGGTTGAGCTGCTGGGGCTTGTTTGGCGTTGTGTCCGCAAGCTTGAATGTTGATTGCCATTGTGTTTATATAGGCTGTTGAATATAACTTCCCACTAAGCAACTTCTCCATTTAGTTGGTGCCCCACTAAGTTGGTAACTCCCATTTGCATATAACCACTAACTAGTAGAGGTAACTCCCACATCCACTAACCACTACCACTAGCAAAACTCCCCACTAGTGTGTGGTTAATTTCTCCCTTACACAAAATAAAACCGGTCAAATATAAAAATATATTTTTATATTTAAAAATATATTTTTATATTTAGAGTGTAAACAAAAGGGTACCGACTACATGCAAGATGGATTTCAGTAAGTGTTTGAGAAATTCTTGTGTAAAGGGTACCCTGTAGTCTGTGAACCTACACGCAAGATGGGTTTCACTAAGTGTTGAGTTCCTGGTAATGGTTCCACCATATTCGCGCTAATTGGCCATACAGGTTTCACTAAGGGTGAGTCCGTAATAGTCCCACAATATCCGCTCTAATTGGCCATACAGTGCCACGTAGAATTGTCACACGTATAACACCTGTAATCGTGTTATTGCATTTCATTGTATTGACTGGCATGATAATGTGATGTGTTGTGCATTTGACACATGTGTGAGTGAGTTTTGACTCACGGGTCGATTTGGGTGTCTGTGCTAGAGAACCCTCTGAGACGGTGTGATGAGAGTTTGGATGTTGTGAAGTCTCTCCGAGTATGAGACGTTCATTGTGGAATACCTTAAATATTTATCTGGAAATAAATGTTTACCTTTGTATTTCACTCTCTGTATTATTTTCTGGCTTAGAATGTATTTTTGTTGTTAATTTTTAGTATCCTGGTGAGGAAGAATTAACACGCTATTAATTTAGTAGGCAATTTAGCAACTTCGAAAAAAGTTATATAGAAACTTGCATTTCAAAAACCAAATGGAACTTAGTCGAAAACTTTCATAATTTTGAGATTCCGCTTGTAAAGCTATGAATTAGCTGTGTAGAAAGTTTCGGAGACTAATTAGGAGTTTTGAAAACTCGTGGGAAGGTAAACACAATTTTCAAAAATGTTACCTATATATAGATAGAGATGATCTTGATATTTTTACAAGTTTCAACCTAAAACTCAAAAGGAGGCCAAAAAGGGGGATTTGATTGCTTAGAGCTTCTCGATGCCAAACGACGACCGTTCGTCTGTTAGTTTTTCACCAAATTTCGTACTTGAACTCTTCGAGGTAAGGCTGTCGTTTTGATACCTATTAGGCCTTGTTTGGCTAAGTTTTTCTAAAACTTGTTTTCTAGAATTTTTCATAAAAATTGATATTTGGACTTTTGACCCATAAGAATTGTACTAGACGGACTTCTGCACGTTCTTTGTGCTTAAGTTTTCTTTGGATTGAATTATAGGAGCTTTATTCGGAGGTGAGTGATTCAACTATGTGTTTTGGAATGATTTCTTGACATGTATTCATGTTTGATATGAAAACATGTGTTAGTTTATAAATATATATTGCATAGTTCATATTGGGCAATTATATTGACAAGTAGGCCCATTAGCACGGTGAAATGTTTCGATAACGTCGAAAGCACGGTGATATGTGATTTGAGCATGTTGAGTTGTTATTTCGATCAAAGGAGTGCGTGTATCAAACCATCGTTGTGGCGCCGTTATAGGCAAAGGTCGCACATTTGAAGAGAAGAAACGTGGGTCTTATCTTTTTGCGTGGACTTATTAGCGAGTAGTCGCGGATTAGGAAGTATGGAACGTATGCGTGGGATCTCCGAAGGCTAGTATGAAATATAGAGATGTGAATGCGAGCATGTTTGTCATTTAAGTGCATTTGTTGTTTTATTCACTAAGCGTTAGCTTAAACAAATCGAATATGTGTGGTTATTCAAATAACCATTGCAGGTATCAACGCCGGCGAGGAATCGCAGAAGTGAGCACGTGGGTTTGGAAATTCACTTAGAAGGCGACTCAATATGCTGACCTCGTCGTTTTGAAATAGAATTGTTGTAACAGAGAATTTCATGACTCTTACTTATGTTTAACTTAGAATCGTTGAACGAATTCATAATATTGTACGGAGTAATAGATAGGAATCTTTGGTATTTACGCTTTAGTAATGTTTTAATCCAGTAGGAATCGTTTTGGTATGAGTTGGGAGTGCGTATTTAAATCCTGGTAAAACCCTTAACTTGGAAAATGCTGCAGAAATGGGCTACTGCTATAAAATAGTCGATTGGACCGAAGGCACAGTTGACTAGACCCTTGTTTCCAGTAAAATCTCCCTTCAGTTTCAGGACTTCAGTCGACTGATCCCCAGGACACAGTCGACTGGTTTTTGCACAAAAAATAGACATTCTGCTTGGATGAGTTTAGTCGACCGGACGATTCCAGTCGACTGGACATTTGAGGCATCAGTCGACTAGACTGAGGAGTCAGTCGACTGAAGGTGGCTGTTGGAAATTTCTTGTTCTCTGCAACTCCAAGTTAGTCAACTGGAGTCCCGACCAGTCGACTGGAGCCTCTACCAGTCTACTGGACTGCTTTGTTTTTAAAAAATATTTTATTTTCTTTCCACTGCGTGTGTTCTTAAAACTAATTTTTTGGAACGTTAAGGAAATTGGTTAGCCTCGGTGGCGTGCCACGGGCTTTGGTTATGCTATTGTGAGACAGGGCTGTGACAACACAGTCATGGGCGGACCCAAGTACAAATCAGGGGTGGCACAAACCCCCCCTGAACTTTTGAAAATTACATAATTACATATAATATTTTACAAATTTTACAAATAAGCCCTTCTAAAATTCACACAGTCCCCTCCTGAACATTTAAAAATTCTAGATTTACATACAATATTTTATAGATTTTAGACACAGGCCCCCCTGGACTTTTGAAAATTCTAGATTTATATGTAATATATTATAAGTTTTAGAAATAGACCCCCTAAAATTACATGATTTACCCCAAATTAGGGGTGTTAAACCAAATTTACAGTTTTACACATAATTGTGTATAAGTAGACCTAAAAAAATTTGCCTCGAGGGTGCTGCCCCCGAACCCCCATATAATTTAGACCCCTTGACCAAAACTCCTGAGTCCGCCCCTGAACACGATATCCTCAAAAGTACGTTTATTTATTTATGGTAATATTTGGAGCACAAACAAATCTCACAAAACAGTCTATCACTCTCCTGGGTGGCATTGTGGAGTCTGAATAATTTCAATGGACCTCACAGTGCCACACATGAGAGAGATAGACTGTGGATGTAAGTGTTTGTGAGATTTGTTTGTACCCCTAACATTGTTGATTTATTTATTTCTTTTTAGGGTGTAACCTGTCAGGAATCTATCAATAAATAAAGCAAAAGAGAATGCAGTGTAATTTCATAAAATAAAATTTTATTCATGTTACCACAAAAAAAAAAAGAGTTTCATTACAATTACTATAACCTTTTTTCCTTCAAATCCAACCACTATAGTTTGCGTTATTTACCATTTCCCCCCTTAAATTCAACAATTAAAAAGGCCAATAAAAACAAAGTGTGCCAGAACAAGGGAAGCGCAAAACGACGCCGTTAAATAGTAACATAAACCCCAAACAAACAACTAACAGTATATGTGAGATGTCCATACAAAATCTCTGTCTCTCTCTCGTTCCTCCGAAAACATTGCCAAACCAGAGGAAGAGAATGTCGCTGACAAGGTCTAACTATTTTCATGTTTCTATTAAAACCATTTCAACCCATTTCTCTAACATGCTCCCTTTTCTCTCTTCTTCACACTCCTCTCCATTTCCCTCCATCACCTCCTTTGCCGTGTGTTCTCACGGGGCATCGGCTGGTAGATCATCATTCATCATTCTCTCTATGCATATATATACAAAAAAAAAACACCCACAAAAATACCACCCCAAAACACACACAGATTAGTTGTACCCACATGCCATGAAAACACCATGGAAGGTACCACCTTCCATTGCACAATTTGCAGTACTCCTCGTAATCTTATTCTTTGGGTACTTTCTTCAAACACCTAATGCGCAGGACTACGAGTGGGGCAACACCGCCAACGGGTCGCCGGAGAACGGCGGCGCCGGAATCTCCGCCGCCCCACCTCCGGAAATCGTGTCGTGCAACGGGATATTCCTATCGTACACGTTCACGTCCCGAGAAAAGGAGTACCCATTGATCAAAAACGCGTCTGCTCAGACGTGGGCGTTTCGGTCCCAAATCGGGATTCTGAACGCCGGCGTCCACGAGCTGAAATCGTGGAAGGTGTTTGGTTTCGCCATAAGGAGATTCTGGTGTCGGCGGCCGGGGCGGTGGTTGTGGACGGAGATGGGTTTCCGGTGGCCGTCGGGAATGGGACGTACCTAACTGGGTATCCCCAATCGGACTTGAAAACCGCGATTGATATGGCGGGGGATTATAATCAGATTCAAGCTGCGATTGAGCTCACCGGAACGCAGTTTGGAGTTAAGCCATCGGGAATTCCGATGCCCAAGACAATCCAGTTAGTAAACGATGGGTATAAGTGTCCTGCACCAAAGCGTCACGGTAAGTGTTGTTTGTATGTTATCTAACTTATACTATCGTTTATTTATTTTCATGTGTTTTGTGAAGGCCCCGTTTGGCAATAGCATTTGGACTGTATAAGTGATTACGATTCTAAAAAGCCAAAATAAAAAAGTTTAACAAACCACCATCATTTACAATTGTTCAAAAGATGTTTATATTGCATAAATAGAAGTTGTTGCCAAACAGACCCTTTGAAATGTTTGAAACTAATATTGGGTGGCCATGGAGTCATTTTACGGTATCTGATTTCTAATAGGAAATTGCTGACACAGGAGAATCATGAGATATTAATGGTAATTTTTGAGATTGAACGTAAGGCTATTTATGGCTATATCCGATAGAGAATAGTTTCTGTTCTTCCTTTTTTTTTTTTTTGCCTTACCATACGTTTTTAGGTAACTTTTTTCTCAGTGTCTCTAGCAATATTTTGAGAATACAAACTTGACATAAGAACTGTGGCCTTAACGTAGGAAATAGTTGAAAGATGACCTCGTAAATCAAGTGGGGGTGAGTCTCACGTCAGGTCTAGTATGGTCGCTATGTCAAATCTCTATGAAGTCAGCCAAGAAAGACAAATTATTCTCGTCCAAGACTCTTGGGAATCAAAGAATTTACCTGCATAAAAATAAAATCAGTGTTTGGAATTCTCTTCGTAATAAATAAAAAACGTAGTTGTTTTGTTAAATATTTGGATGGCAATGTAAAGCAAGTGATTCAAGTGCTAGAATGTTATATTTAAGGGGTTGACCCATCGGATAAATTAGTTTAACTCTGCCTTAAAATTCATAGCTCCTAGCCACCTCTTCCTTGAATGAATACTAATTCGGGGAGTGTCTATGTAGTTTATCCTAAAATTTTTTTCTTGTTCTCTTTTTCTGCTTATTTCTCACAGTATTCTACTAATAACCAAGAAATAAGTGTTTTCTATAGTGGTATCCTTTGTTTTTTTTCGCTCACTTAATCCATTAACCAAACGGAGCCTTAAACTGCATCAAAATTTCAAAGCCATTCCTATCTTGAATTGCCATGTTTTCTCTGCAGCAACCCAACTAGTTGTTTGTTGCACCAAAGACCCCAAATTCAAGGCCAAAGAGTTGAAAACAAAGTTCTTGCCTCACCAAAATGGCGATCTCTCCTTCACCTATGACATTCTTCAAGCATTTGAAGGCAACTATTTAGCCTAAGTAATAATCGATAACAACCATCCGTTAGGCCGTCTTGATCATTGGAACTTAACTTGGGAGTGGATAAGAGGAGAGTTCATATACAACATGAGAGGTGCCTATACACACCAAAAAGACTCGTCTGAATGTATCTACGGGCCAGCCGGAAAGTACTACCAGAGCTTTGACTTCACTCCGGTCATGAACTGCCAGAAAAAGCCGGTCATCTCTGACCTACCAGCCGAGAGAGCCAACGACGAAAAAGTAGGAAAATTATCGTTTTGTTGCAGGAATGGCAATTTATTACCAACCACCATGAATGAAAGCAAGGCAAGGTCTATTTTCCAATTGACAGTTTACAAACTGCCACCGGATATGAATCGAATGGCCCTCAATCCGCCACAGCATTGGAAGATCAACGGTGTCCTCAACCCGGAGTACAAATGTGGACCGCCGATCAGGGTAGACCCCACCGAGTTCCCAGACCCGAGTGGGCTACAGGCTACCACTTCAGCTATCGCCAGCTGGCAAGTGACGTGTAATATTACCAAACCGAAGCCTAAGCAAGCACAGTGTTGTGTCTCATTTTCGGCTTACTATGCTAGTTCAGTCATTGCTTGCAACACTTGTGCTTGTGGATGTGAAAGTGCGAAAAAGTGTAATCAAGACGCTAAGCCGATGCTTCTTCCCCCGGAGGCTCTTCTTGTACCATTTGACAATAGGACAGATAAAGCGAAAGCCTGGGCAAAGATCATACACCTTCCAGTGCCTAAACAATTGCCATGTCCCGACAATTGTGGTGTGAGCATTAACTGGCACATTGACACAGATTACAAGACAGGATGGACGGTCCAGATCACCTTATTCAACTGGGAGGACTTTGCTTTCGAGGATTGGTTCACCGCGATTCAAATGAAAAAGGCCTTTCCAGGTTACGAAAATATATATTCATTTAATGGTACTAAGCAGCCTCAATTGAACACTACCCTTTTTTTCCAGGGATTGAAGGGTTTGAATTACTTGGTTGGAGAGGTTAATGGGACTAATCCAGATAAGGATCCAAGAGTACCCGGAAAGCAACAATCTGTGATCTTGTTCTTGAAGAAACACACGCCGGTATTAATGTGGCTCTGGGCGATGGATTTCCCACAAAAGTGATTTTCAATGGGGAGGAATGTGCTCTTCCTACTGATCTTCCCAAAAGAAGTGGAGGGCATAGACGTCATTTCAATTTCATGGTCGCGCTTCTTCTCGGGATTATGACTTTTGGGCTATTAACAAATCTCCTCCATTGATGACTGTGTGGAGTTTTCACATTAGTTTTTGTGAGATTTTCACGTTGTTTGGATTTTAGTTAACCTATTGTTCTGTCCAAGTACTGGAGGCAATGCTGAGCATTTGGGTGCACAAAACAGGGGCAATAACGTCATAATTGTAAATTGAACTGCAGAAACAGATGAAGAGATTGTAACAAAATGAAGCTGATCACATTTATATTTCTATGTATAATTCAAATAACCAGGAGCTATTGTATACATATATATGATCACATGGAGTGTTGGTTGCTACATTCTTATGTTATTTTTTGGAAAGTTCACAAATGGACAAGGCTATAAATTTTGAGATATGCTTCTCCATCTTGAATGCTATGAAAAACATTATCAACTAATTACACCACCTTAGGTATATATCAGAATTCATTTTTATTTATTTATATTTATATTTTTTTTATTTTATCTTGAGCAAGATCAGAAGTGGGGATTAAAAATCTAGAAGATCATGGCCAATTAAAGTTGTTCATTCATCAAGAGAATGCACTTTTTTATTCAACTAGAAGAAAGTAATAACCTCTTTGCAACTAAAATGGAGGTTTTTATCAAGTAACAGGGTCAAATCTTCACCTATCTAATATGGACATCAAAACTGCTTATTTTCCTCCGGTTATCTTTATAATATTGGTGAAAGTTCATGATCTTAAATATTTCTTAATCATGCTATTGCATTGTTTTCTTTATTTTGCTAAGCAAAAAGTATGGAAAGGGCGACCAACGTAGCAATTATCCCCTCTGGGCGTGACCAGGTTCCCACCCGCCATGGAATGTTCACTTTGAGCCATCGCTACTGCTGGAAAGGGCGAGCGCCTCACCATAACTCCACCGGGGCGCTAGTGAACTCCAAACCGGAGGCCTAGAAATAATCGTGAGCAAATCCATATTCGAATTCGAACCCACGACCTACTACAAAATGGAAGTGATCACCAAAATATTATAATTTGGTCCCAAAATATTATTTGCCGGAAACTACCTTGATTATAAATGGAAAGTGCCTTTTGAAAATCATAATATTTTGGAACCCAAGCACAACTTGTAAGGGCCAAAAAGTGGGGCTATATGATAGCCACTAGGCTGAATCATAGAATTTTCCAATTTTCTTTTTCCATAGATTATCGTCATGTGTAGTGATACTTAGATTTTATATATCTTCATCCTTTTTCTCTTTCAAATGAAAGGAGACAGAATTTTCTACATCTTTAATAGATTAATCATTTGATAGGACTAGTGCATTATTTAAGGATTAATTGTACACGTTAATAAAGTTTTACGAGGTTGATTATTATTTTTTGTGTTATTGTGTATACCATTGCATAACTTTGTTAATCACTCTCCTAACTCACTGAGTTAAAAATGTCGTCCCACTTCTTATGTCTTTGTCTTCCACTCTTTCTTGATCTGAGCTTCTGTGCATTTACAAATTTGACAGGTCTTGAAGGAAAAGGTAAGACATTGTAAACACTGATCATGAAGTAGATGTCAGAAAAAAGGTACCGAGTGTTTGTGGAATGGGCAATGTTATGGATACACTCAAAACACATACTCATGTGCTCACCCCACTCACATCATTTTGGTGGATCTCACACTGACAGTGGACCCCGCAAGCTTTTTCTCTCTTCCTATTAATCCATCTTAAAGTGTGTACTTGAGTGTGTGGGTTTCGGTGGAGTGTTTTCATTTGCAAGATTTGATGGTTTATGGTTTAATTGAACACTATGGTTTCAAACGTAATAGAATTGAAAATTATCATTAGTCATGTCACTACAAGAAAATTGGACGCTTGTCTTCATGCCATCTCATATCAGAAGTTATTTTCTTTGACGCATACAATCTCTCCAGCCTCGGTGTCAATGAAAAATATCTCAATACGTTGCATGGAATTTTCTTGCCCTTTCCTTCAGAAATTTTATACCTCGGCTCACTGCAAACCAAACACTTCTCCTCTTTTTCATTCTCCTTCCAAAAAAGCATGCAATCATTTTTGCATGCATGGATAGGGATATAGCCAAGGCCTACATCCTGCATATACTTCTTTGCCTCGTAAAACGAATTTAGAAGGGTATGCTACTCGGGGAGTGCTCCTTTAATCAACTCAAGAATCATGTCGAACGATTTGTTACTCCAAAGATTAATGGTCTTAAGATGAAGCAACTTAATCATAATATTCAGTTTCGAGAACCTCTTACAACTCGGATTAAGGGCCACTATTGCATCCTTGAACAAGAGTCCAAATGGTCCCGATTCTATGGGATCACTGCTACTTGAGGCATCCCCTTGAGACATTCCGTGACTCGTTGAACCCCCGCAAGTCTGCCAACATGTCTTCCAAACATCCACGATTAATATCACCTTGTTCATCGTCGTACGTCTTCATCATCATCACTCACTACTTCATATGCCCCCCCATGATGGACCCATCGAGTATATTCTTTGTTAATCCCTTTGACTAACAAATGCTTTCTCACAATATCTACATCTTTATAGTCCCTATTAGTGCACATCTTACATGGACACCTTATCCTACTGATCCTATTTGCAAACCGCCATGCAAAATTAATAAAATCTTCAACATCTTGCACATACTCAGACAAAAACTTACTCGGAAGCTGCATCCAATGCTTATCCATATCCATATAGTACATATCGTAAGTTTAACATCTTCAAAATGAATTCAATCACTTTCAACTACTTTATATAGCTTACGAAAAAGGGGGATGGGGAGCCGATGAAGACAAGGGGACCAAAGTTGGGATAGGTAAGAATACATGGTGAAAAAGAATTACAAAAAATTGACGATAGATAAAGCTATGCAATAATCAAATTATTCATTCCATGGTGGCAAAATTGATTTTCATTGTTTATTGTTGTAAAGCTAGAGATTTTGTTTCCATTCAACATGGATTTGGTATCATGGGTATGCACTTATCCCAAGTCATCAAATCAAGGAATGTATAATAATGAATTATGCTTCTAGAATTCCCCAACCTCGTATAAATAGCTGACAATGTTCAGTTGTTGGTTTCGATGATAATAAGCATTTAAAACTTGAACCTTAATTAAGAAATTCCAAAAAAAAAAACATAACTAAATAAATAAATAATGTACACCGAATTTTCACATTAGCGGTTCGTCAAACACGTGCTGCTCAACAATTAGGGGTGGACACGAGTTGAGCCAAGTTTACTCACGAGCATTTTCATGAGCTCGCGAACTAGCTCATGAGCTCAAATAAGCCGAGTTTTCAAGTGATCGCGAGCTTTCACACGAGCTTTTTTGCGCGCTCTTTAAAACTATATAATTTAATGATAAATCAGTCATTTATCAAGTCTATTTACGATGTTTATCATATTTCTCTAAGATTATATAGTTTTATAATAAATATATATATATATAAAATATATAAAAGTCACTATACAAGCTCTTTATCAAAGTTTATTAACAAGCTTTTTCACAAGCTTGCTCGCGAGCCTTAATTGATCGTGTTCACGACCGCAAATGAGCAAGCCGAGCCTAGCCTTTATCGAGCCGAGCTTCGAGCCCTTGTTGTACGGCTCTGTTCGTGTCCACCCTTATCAACAACAGACGATAAGAAAAATGACATACACACAACACATGGTGCTCAACAAAACATAACATCAGACCCAACACACATAATGCTTGAAATTACTTATATGTTTTGATATGCCCGTGTGACTACGAATTCTGTCTATGCTTTTGCCTAAATGCAAAAGCCAAAGTCAATCCAATATTTTTTTAAGAACCTCCGTATTATTTCGCTCTATAATTGGATGTGGTCCATGCCAACAATGTCTAGATATATATGAAATGTTCCAAAAGAGATTTTATTGAAGTAGTGTCCTTGCACCGGCCTAGAATAACATTAATTGTAGGTGAAATTTGGGCATAAGCAAGATGACCTTATAAAGTTCCTAATTTATAATATTTGATGTTAGCATTTTTGTGGGTTATGGGTCACCCACATAATCTATGGACTGGGTCCAAGGGCTTAGCTTAGGGTCCACGAAATGCTATATGGATTATAACTTGGAGTACTAGGGCATGTATATGTGTGTGTATATATATATGTGTATAACACACACACACATAAATACAACTCTGCACACAATAAGGCAGCCACCCTCTCTCCCTCTCTCTCTCTCTTTTAGTTACTTTCTCTCTCTAGCCAAATCACACTAGGGCTTGGGATTTAGCGCGTGGATACAAAGGGGGTGTCTCTAGTAGACATTCTCACGACCCGTTCGAAGCACAAGAGCGTACACGGAAGCACTAAAGAGCAGCAGTTCGTGGGTATTATCGCCGGGCTTGTAACAACGCCGCCAAGACGATCCGTGATAGGGTATATTCCGCAAGATTTGTCCTTTACCCGACCCATATGCTTGATTGATGCATATTTACATTGGTATCAGAGCCTATAGGTTGTTGATTCGCCCGTAATTTGCCCAAAACAAATCTATCATTAAAGCTTGGTGAAGCTTTTAAAATAAATTTGATGAAATCGAATTTAAAGTGGGTCAACGTGAAAACTCCAATATAAGTCCGAATTTTTTATATGGTTGTGTCCCATATGGTCTCTAGAGTCCCCCCACAAAGTCCCATGCCTTGATTATCTCAAACGAGTGAGATATAGCAACCCTAGATTTGTTTTTGGGTTAAAAACAAAATTTTTTCATAACTTTGCTCTCTGTTTTCGGAAGATTTACTTATTTAATCGATCTGTTTTTTGGTATGATCTTGTAGTACTTCATGAGAGCTTTCAACGGTATAAAATTTGTAAGTTTTCGACGAAAAACGAGTGAGATATGAGCTTGCAAAGTAGGAGTGTAGACACCCCATTTTGACCTACCAAAAAAGAAATAACTATTACAAGGGGGCCCACTGGGCACGCAAATCGAGGAAAAAAAAGGTAGAGTCCTAATCAGAGTATCCAGAGGTCAAATCAAATGTCAAATCAAATTGTCGTCAATTTGAATACCCACAAGCATGGTTTCAAAAGCATGTCGGATCAGTTGTAGACACCCGATTTTTGCCCACCTACAAAGAGGCAGACAGATAATGAACATCAAGTTTGATGGGTGTGAAGAGCTCATAAATACAAGGCCCTTAGACTTCGAATCGTCAAAATCGGACCACGGGCGAAGAAATGATCATTGTTTAAGGTTCGGACGAATCTGCTATTTTGCCAAAGAGGGACCGGGATTACTTTTATAGCTTTTCGGGTGTCAGAACAAGCATTTTTTATGACCAAATGGAAGTGCGTGACATTACCGAGGACTCCCTAAAATTTCATCTCAATTGAACACCGGATCTGGAAAAAGTACTTTATCAGGCGTAGAAATCAAACGAGAAAATTCTATTTTCATCGTCAGAGAACTTCAGAAGGTTTAAAATTGATGCCAAAAAATCATATTTGTCAAGATGAAGAGCCTTAAAAAATTTCGTTGCCATCAAACAAAGAAAGTTTCAAAACTGCGATAAAATCGCTCACAGACGCGTCAATTTATACTGATAAATCATCAGAAAGCCTTGGTCTTCAAGATCAAATCAGCTGTGGTATTTTTGGTCTGGATTAAAATACCTTTCACATCAAGACGGAGAAATCCCTAAAATTTTATCTCAATCCGATACCAGATTCTGAAAAAAAAAAGTGCATTTTTATTAACGGATTTGTCAAGACAGATGCTTAATACGAGTCAGATAGCATTTCAAGAATTCTATTTTTGCACTAAAATTTTGCGTTTGTCGAGAGGATCGCGGATGTCCAAGTTGTCGTCGCACTGCCGTCCAGAAAATTCGAAAGTGCGGCGCTTGTACAGATATCTAGATATTTTCATTGCTTAGCGACTAAGTAATCCAGATTTGAGCCAATCGCGCCATAGGAGTCACTTTCTGATTGGAGAAAAATACTCCTCACATTAAAATAAAGGGATCCATGTAATTTCGTCTCATTCCGACACCGGATTTTGGACAGTTCACCTCGATTGTCGCGTTCTGCCATAACTGGTGCCGAATGTGGGTCACACAACGTTTTAAAAATCCGATTCTGACTTCAAAATTCTATGTTAGTCGAGAGGATCGCGGATGTCCAAGTTTTCGTCGCACTGCCTTCCAGAAAATTCGGAAGCGCGGCGCTTGTACAAATATCTAGATATTTTCTTTGCTTAGCGACTAAGTAATCTAGATTTGAGCCAATCGCGCCATAGGAGTCACTTTCTGACTGGAGGAAAATACTCCTCACATTAAAATAAAGGGATCCATGTAATTTTGTCTCATTCTGACACCGGATTTTGGACAGTTCACCTTGATTGTCGCGTTCTGCCATAACTGGTGCCGAATGTGGGTCACACAACGTTTTAAAAATCCGATTCCGACTTCAAAATTCTGTGTTAGTCGAGAGAACCCAGCGGTCCAGTTTTCAACCACGTAGCTTTTCTAAAAAATCCCATAGAGCGCGGCGCACACACACAATATCTAGATATTTTATTATTTTATTATTTTTATTTTTATTTTTAATTAATTTTTTAAATCAAAAATTTTCCTATAAATAGGAGGTTTCCTCCTTCCAAAAAATTCACCAATTCACTCTCCCCCTTAGGCTTTGTTTGGGAATCCCTAACCCTTTTTCTCTCCTAAGCCTTGTTTGGCTATATTAGCCAAATAAAATCCAAACTCCATAATAAGCACCTCTAATCTCATGCATACAGTATATGTACGGGTACTATTCATACATACGGTATACATACGGATACTATTCATACATATAGTATACATACGGGTACTATTCATGCATACACTATTCATACATCCGGGTACTATTCATACATATAATATACGTACAGATACTATTCATACGTATAGGTACTATTCATACATACGGGTACTATTCATACATACGAGTATACGTACGGAAACTGACTCTTCCGGCCCTTCCGGACCCAACCATGACGTCTATTTAAGTCGATTTTGTGTTGAAATACGACTTAGGCCTCCTCGGATTATTTCTGCAACGCTTCTCGGATTTGTTTCATCCTTTCTCAACAAACATCGATTGAACTTCAATAGTCGCCTCTGCACAGGTAACATACTAAAACTCATACTCGTAGTAGTGCGGCCTCCCTATAAATCCACTGGTTGGATATTTCGCCTTTACTGCTTTATTGACTTACTGTTGTACATACTTATTATATGTAACAAACCTATGAACTTATCAATTATTTCACGACCACTTTCAAACCTAAACCACTGGGCACCGACCCGTACTTCCGGTAGAACTTTTCTAAACCATTGGGCACCGACCCGTACTTCCGGTACAAGTTTTTTCATAACTCACGGTCGATCTACTCCAATTTTTACTCAAAACACTTTCTCATAACTCACTACTTTTTCAAGGTTAAAGTCTAGGACTACACCGTACAGGTTAAAGTTCCTAGCTACACCGACTTTATTCAATACACTATTTTACACACTAACGGTCTAGATCGACCAAAAACACTCACACACGTACACAGCTCAGAACTACGTGCGGCCTGATTCTCGTGTTGAGATACGTATGCAACCCATACTTGGGTGCGGCCATAACTATTTTCTTTCAAACTATTTTCTTTCAAACTATCTCATGTCGAGATACGTACGTACGTACTTTCAAACTATCTCGAGTCGAGATACGTATACATACTTTCAAACTAATACATACTTTCAAAACTATCTCGTGTCGAGATGCGTAAATCAGTAACCGCGTGTCACGGATGCTCGCGTTTTTATTTCTTATATATGTATTCTACTACTCCTTACTTACGCCCCGTTACTATGAAAACCACTAAATCGGCAACCGTGTGTCACGGATGTTCGAGGGTGCCTAATACCTTCCCTCGACATAATCGAGTCCCCGAACCCACTTCAAGAACTCTGGTTTTCGCATGACTATCAAGAGTCACACTTTTAAAAGGGCCCCACTCTTCTCAAACTGTTTTCTCAAAAGTCAAAGATGATCATTCTAATCGTCTTTGCAGGGATCCTAGTTCCCGAATAAATGTTAGGTGGCGACTCTGAACTCTTACTTGGCCCTACTCCCACTTTTCATACACCTCACCTACTTTCACGCTTCTCGACGTAAACGGTCGCGACCCACGAGGGAACCGCCCCCCCACCTTAGGGGCGGGCGCGACAAAGAGGGTTGAGCAGCCCCCAAAATCCAGATTGGTTTGGATTTGGGGAAGATGAACCAGAGTTTGACCACGCCCACTCTCGCTGAGGTGAGTGGGGCCCACTCGTCGGCTGGCGTTGGTCCGACAACTATGGGTCCAGAGAGTGGATGTCTGTTTCTCGACCCCGGTCCTTAATATATTCATATTTTTATTGGAAAAATATTTAATTATTAGTAATTAAAACAGTTTCTGTTAATTAAAAAATAAGTTTTTAATGTTTTAAATATGTTTTAATTGCTTTAAAATTCTGAAAATTTATGAAAAATTCAAAATTTATTTTTCCTGTATTAAGGACACTGTGTGGGACAAGAAATAATTTTGTGATAAGTTATTTCATAGTTTTTGATTTTTTAGAGCATTAAAGATGTGTTTTGTACGTATTTTTAATTGCTTAAAATATGCTAAACAAAATATTAATTTTTGTGATTAATATATAGTGTTTAGTATACTGTAAGGGACTCTCGGATAACTTTTGTGTAAATTATCATGTATTTTTGTCATTTTAGAGCATATAATTTATGTTTTTTAGACATTTATTTAATTGCTTAAAATAGCAAAAATGCATTATTAATTTTTGTAATTAATAAGGGACATTAAGGAAACTGTTTTGAGACCATATGAAATTTAATAGGACCCGTAGATAATTTTTGGTAAATTATCCAAATCATATTAATATTTTAGAGCATATAATTATGTGTTTTTGTACACGTATTAAATTGCTTAAAATATTTTTATTGATTGTTAATTTGTGGAATTAACACAATTTGTTTTATTACACTATTTGCAATATGAGAAAATTATTTAGCAAACTTTCTCATTTTTTTGGGATATTTTTTAGAGCATATATTGTGTTATGTGCACAATATTAATTGCTTAAAATATAGCAAATAAAGTTGTTAATTCTTGAAATTAATAAATAATGTTTTGTACTCTACTTGGGGACTTGAGAAAATTTTTAGTAAATTCTCTAATATTTTTGGTATTTTAGAGCATTAAATTTATGCTTATGGGCATCATTTTAATTGCTTAAAATATCCAAAATTGATTATTAATTTTTGAAATTAATATAGGGTGTTTAGAACACCATATTAGACCACTGAAAATCCTTAGAGAACAAATTCCTCGAAAGTTTTGTATTTTTTAGGAATTTAGTTGCTCATAGTTAATTTGTTTAACTAGATCAATTTATTTGTTAAATTGATTCAAAATGTTTTTTTGGGCTCTAGTAATATTCTGGAAACTTTTATTTATAATGAAAAATTTGTTTTCATTTATTTAAATTTTTTCATGAGGTTTTAAAATTATTGTGTTTAATTTAAAAGCCATATTTAATTAGTTTTTAAATATTTGAGAGGTTTGGAAGGGAAAATTTAATGATTAGTTTATTATTTTTGCATTAGAGGCTCGAATCATTACACGTTTACTTAATGTTGTTTGTGATTGGATTACCATAAGACCTCTTGTCCTCTTCCTTAAATGGAGAGATGAATGAGTCCATTCATTCTTGTAATAAAAACCGCATAAGTGCTTGTCGTGTGTGATTAATTAATTAATCTGGATTGAATGAATGGACGAATTAAATTGACAATTTATTTTAAGCTTATGTTGTCACGATGTATGTTCTAAGGTTGTTTTTGTATATATGTGAAAAACAAAGCATCCCTATTTTTTTATGGCTATAAATGTAAAGTGAGGATGAGAGTTTCTATTTTATGTTTTGGAAAAAGCCTATTTGTAAAGGGATGAATTTCTTTATTTTCACAATATATGCATTAATTACTTTAGCTTGAGCTCTAGATTGTCAATTTGAGCCCACGCAGGGCCCATGCGCATTCATGTGTGTATGGCGCAATTACATTATTATTGTGGATGATGGTAGATAAGTTTAGCACTATCTATGCATGTATGTTTAGAAAAATCAGTTATAAAATTTTTTCTTGAGTTATAAGAGTAAAGTGATGACTACAAGCTTAGCGAATTTTCGATCTTAAAATTGTGATAAGAGAAAATATTTTGATAACTGGATTTTAAAACAAACATTTGTAGAAAGATGTGCATCATAATAATGTCAACCTCTTGTGCATATTATTGAATGTAGAAATTGGCACTAAAAGTAACATATACGTTTGAATGAGCTAAGATCTCTTGGAGAACTTATCTCAATCAATTATCCAACCAATTGATCCCACATTGGACCTAGGGCCTAATATTGCCAAAGCCCTATAGAATTTAATTCTAGTAAGACCATCACACGCGCTCTATTTTGGTAAAGTAGCATGTATGATGATGTAATTGGGGAGTATAAGAACAATCCAATGACCTGTGAATGTGGAACCAGCTCTAATTTGTTTTTGGAGCACAACCACTACTAGATTGAAGAATCTGGTACTGAAGTTCGAAGTGAGAAAAAAAAATCCCAAACACTTGATGACCGAGATTCTAAGGTTGAAATCCGATATGATTCAAGATCTATTAGGGACTACCTGCACTGGTGAACATCGGGTTCAGGCTGTGATATGTTTTCAGTCTGACTCATGGATACACATGAAAAAGGTCATAACATAGAACGAGATAATTAAGATTTGTTCTGATTATTCTCAGCATGTTTACCTGGCAGCAGACCGCCATAAGGGAGGACGTATGCATGACCAGTATTTCCATAAGTGGAAGAATGCGCAAGGCCGGTGGGCCCATGTGCATTATGCAGGCGAAGAGGCAGGGTGGGACTACAATATGATGGATATTATGTTACATAGTTTGTTTTTATTGGACATGGTTATTTACGTAATAATTACTTAAGAGTTAAAATGTTACCTCTAATTTCTCTATTTCTTAAGTTACTGAGTCATTTGTTGATTCTATGACTTGGCATGCTAAACTCAGATACGTAGGACAAGAAAAGGATGACTCGATTAGCTCGTAGTGGCTTGTGAGCTCACTTGCTAAAGTTGACCTGCCCACGTGTGAGTCTTGCCTAGGTGGCAAAGCATACCGAAAGCTTTTTCAAGTAAAGCTATAAGAGATAATCAACCTTCAGAGCTAGTTCATTCACACCTTGGACTTATGTTTGTAAAGGCATGTTATGGTAACTCCATTTTCCTCACCTTGTCATCTCACCGCTATAAAATACTAAATTACATCAAATGTTTTACAACTGAGAGATTGAGAATAAGATTCGAGAAGACTTTTGAGTCATCTCGTATGCCATTGTTTCTCTGATTAGTTCAGAGGAACTGTGTTAATTTCTCTGGTTAGTTCAGAAGAACTGTGTGAGGACAAAGGGGTACATATACAACTTTCTGTTCCAGAAAATTCTGCAATAAAATTTTATTGTAGAAGAGAGGAATAGAATACTTCTAGATAAGTCTGGATCATTGACGGCGCAAGCTAGCCTTCCAATCTTGGAAGGATGTACTCTTAGCTCCTGCCCTCATATGCAAAATTGTGCCTTTACAACCTATTTTCCAAGCTTTACAGCATGTTTGAAAATGTTTTCGCAGTATTCCCGTTGGTATAAGAATCTTGACCTCTATGAGTTAGACAAAATTGTAGACAATCTTTAAGCGAGGGTGGGGAGATATTATGATTCCACATCCAGAAGTTGCTGAAAATGGTACTAGTCTGCAACCGAGTGGGAGTACACTGCTAGACGCTAGTGGGAGTGTGCTAAACAGTGGGAGCGCACCACTGGTTACTCAAGATTCTTAGATAGCACAGTGCAGTTGACGAGGATGAGTTCTCCGTTGGCGATTTGAAATCTGTGGGACATATTTTCATGTGTGCATTAGTAGATGATGTGGCGACAACTTCTTATGTAGAAGCGCGCTTTGTTTATCTACTAAAGTTGAGTGAATAGTTGCTATGAAGGATGATATGATCTCTATGGACAAAGAATAGGGTCTAGGAGTCAGTTGATATTCCGTCTGAGTGTAAGACTAATGGAAACAAGTGGGTTTTCGAAGTTAGACTCTAGGTGGATGGTTTAATTGACAAAGATAAAGGCACACCTCATGGTGAGAGGTCAAACCCAAGACTGGGTGTAGACCTTGAAGACAGAATCTCCTTAGTGGTGATATTTTGTTTTCATTCGCCTTATCTCAGTGATTGTTGCACATTTAGTTTTAGAACTCTTTTCAAATGGATGTTGATACTGCTTTTCTCAATAGAGAGCCAAACGAAGAGATCTACATTGATCAACCTATTGGTTTTACGACCGATGGGAATGAGCCAAAGTGTGGCATCTTAATTGATCTATTTACGATCTCTAGCAATCGTTTAGGCAATGACACTTGAGGTTTCATGATTTGATCGATCTCTTTCGTTGAGATGATTAAAGAAGACCAGTGTGTGTACATTGAGCAGTTCATAAAAGGTATTCTAATTCTTATATTGTATGACAATAATATCCTTTTTATTTAGATAAAAAGGTATGGGTCAACCAACTGTGTGTTGGGAGTTAGGATTGTGGGAGCCATTCATAGACCTATTTGTTCGTCTTAAGAGACTTACATAATAGAAGATTCTTGAACACTCTCACATACAATACTCAAAACCTATAGATACCCCAGTTGAGAAGGGAATACCCTTGGCCCTAGTTCAATGTCCAGAGAACGATGAGGAAGTAAGTGTCCAAAGTGCCATAAGCATCCGCAATGGGAAGCCTGATGAATACTACGTTGTATTCTTGTTCAGACATTTGCCATGCGGTTGGTTTAGTTAGTCATTACAAGAGTGACCTTGGTCTAGTTCACTAGAGAGCAGTGAAGATCTTTCTGCGATATGTTCGCATGATTGTGGATCTCACCTTATGGATGGTAGAGTTTTAGAAGTGATGATGTCACGCCCCGACGTAGCATAATACAGGAAAGCATTTAATTTCCTTTATGGACTCGTAGGTCGTGACAAGTGAGTATGACCAATTGTCCCTGCAACAAATAACTTAAAAGCATTTCTAGAGCAAAGGATACTAATAAACATAATCCTCCAAAATTAAAACTTACTAACTATTACAGCAGTCATAAACTTAGGCACAAAACGCCTTATTCAAATGTCTAAAACTAGTTTATTACAACCCAAATTAAAAGACAGAGGAAATATAAAGCAGCCTCCTGGAAAGTCCCCTGCCTCTAACTAGCATAGTCGAAATACCCTAGCTGCTCCTGGCCCTGAAAATCTGGACATACAGTCCAGGACGCATCAACTCAGTCAGCTTATGCAAGCTGATGAGCAAAATAAACATGTGCTCGCAATGTATATATAAGCAAATAAACAACGGTGCAATTTAACTTTAAAAGCAATAGATTCAAGGTTCCAATTCCAAAATAAGTCACGGGGGAATAAAGTAAGCAATAAATATGCGACCGTGCATGAACAATGTAACATCTCATCTTTCTGACTCTTTTCTCTCAACAAAACTCGACTCAACCAAACCATTACCTCAGATACCAGGAATAATATCCGATCGATACCCAAAACAGCACACCAAACCATCGCTTCAGATACCAGGAATAATATCCGATCGATATCTAAGCCGCACTCAATACCATCGTTTCGGATACCAGGAATAATATCCGATCGATATTCGAAACGAGCGCCCTAGATACCAGGAATAATATCCGATTGTTATCTAAGCCGTAACTCAATACCATCGCTTCGGATACCAGGAATGATATCCGATCGATATCCGAAACGAGCGCCCTAGATACCAGGAATAATATCCGATCGATATCTAAGCCGTAACTCAATACCATCGCTTCGGATACCAGGAATAATATCCGATCGATATTCGAAATGAGCACTCTAGATACCAAGAATAATATCCGATCGATATCTAAGCCGTAACTCAATACCATCGCTTCGGATACCAGGAATAATATCCGATCGATATCCGAAACGAGCGCCCTAGATACCAGGAATAATATCCGATCGATATCTAAGCCGTACACAACACTGTCGCCTCCAATACCAGGAATAATATCCGATCGATATTGAGGTCGCACATCAGACCGCCACTCTTTACTATTTTCATGCTTTCTCACACACATGCATGTTGACACAACCTCGACCCTAATATGTATGTCAATGTTCACAGTTTGTAGCAACATTTATTAATCTCAAAGCTAAATATTCGTTCAACATAGATCTCGGCCTGAAACGTTCTTAGAAGTCCAATTTCTAACAGTGAGCCTATAAAACAGTATATTTGTCAAACAGTTCTTTAAAAACTTTCAAAACCTTTTCCAAACAGTCCCTTATATAGAAATACAGAAACTGCTCAAAATGCCAGGTCGCGCGAGCGGGTCGCGCGCGCGAAGGGGGAGAACAAATCGCGCGAGCGGGTCGCATGCGCGAATGGGCAGAATAGGTCGCGCGAGCGGGTAGCGCGCGCGAAGGGGGGAAACGGGTCGCACGAGCGGGTCGCACGAGCGAAGGGGGAATGGTTAGCGCGAGCGGGTCGCGCGCGCGAGTTCTTGCAGTTTCATCATCTTCCTCGTTTTCCCCTGTTTCTGGTTTTAAACTGGAATTTTACCCATTTTCAGATTATGTTTCAAACGTGTCGTGCAATATATGGTTCTCTTCAGTTTTCTGCGTAGATTACGAATATGCAATCAATTTAAACAATTATGAATTATATCTCTAGATATTCGTAATTTAAGTAAGGGTGTCAAAACTTTAAATCAACGGTACGTCGCGATACGGATGAATTACTGCGTAGGATTGAAACCGTAGCTTATTGGGACTGAGATCTTCTATAATCAATTCACGGAATTGATTTTAGTTGAGTTTTGTAAAACTCAAATTCAAAGCCTTCAATGGTGTATCTATATATATACCCACATACACACATATATACACTGAATTATACTTATATAAACATGACGAGTGAGTTTATAATACTCACAGAGGTTAATTATATAGAGAATTTTGAGACCGAGGATATCCGCCGTCGATTCCGTCGTTAAAGAATTCTCCTACGTTTCTTGATCTTGATATATATATAGCTATGTATGTGTGTAAGTGTATACTATATATAATCTGTATATGTATGTGTGTGTGTGTGTGTGTGTGTGTGTGTGTGTTGTTCTTGAGAGGAAGAGAGAATTGAGAGAGAATTAGAGTTGCATTGAGGGAGAGGAGAGTTCGTTCATAACTGTGAGAGAATTGAGAGACTGATACAGTGATATATAGATTGCCCAAAATTGGGCTCCAAGCAATGACTAAAAATCATATGGTATGGTTGAGCTCACGTGCTCCCACACCCAAAACGCGATATAGACGCAGATTTAATACAAAACTGGTATTTTTCGGTTGAAAATAAAAATACAGAAGATTTTATTAGTGTAGGAAATAAATTCCCGGTTTATACAAAAATATGGATATTGATTTTGAAACCATAGAAAATATTTTTCTATATTTATGAAAATTACAATTTGACCCCAGATATATATATATATTATAAATAGAAATCAAAATCGAATATTCATTGAAATAAAATGCAATATTTATTTATTAATGAAAAAGAAATAACAGGGTGTTACAGATGAAGACGATGCGACGCTCATTCAACGATTGAGACGAGCACATGTCCATGTCTGTCTACGCATTCACATTAGTTGATGTAGCATTCGCTTGTTGTAGCGAGAAGCAGACATGCATCACCTTATCCATAATGGTAGCTGAGTATGTGGCTTATTCTGCAGCCGTTCAGGAGGCTGTATGGTTAAAGGGTTCTTACATAGCGTAGGCTTCTTGCCTCAGAGCGATGAAGCAGTGTTGGTCTATTGAGACAGCACGGCAGCTCTAGTTTATGCAAAGGACCATAAGTACCACGGGAAGTCCAAGCGCATAGAGATCCACCACCACTACATTCGAGATATGGTTGCACAAGGGGAGGTTGTTTTTATAGTACATCACAGCTGGTGATATAATGGCTGATCTTTTGGATCAAGCCAATTTCTAGAGATTCGTTCTTCTCCCACATTAGTTGTACGGGACTCCGTAGGTTCTGATGTACTTTAACAACATTATTCTTGACATTATTATTACCAGATGTTTATTATTATAATAAAATCAATGGTTTTCCAAATTCATTCGTTGTTAGTTGGATGAATGCATATTTTTTCTTTAAAGTGTCACCAGGCTTGAATCAACCTGCTCACACGGGTGATTCACCTTGGCACCGAGATAGCGAAGTTGGACATGTGTGTCCATAACGCTTAGATGGGGAGCAAGATGAGACATTTGTGTTCATGGCGCTTGGATAGCTAGCTAGGACATGTGTGTCTATAGCACTAGGAAAGCGGGTTAGAACACTTATGTCTACGCGGTATAAGAACAGCAAGCTAGATATAAACCTTGATATCCTTATATGTCGCCTTAGCTTAGAGCTAAGATGAGACCTAAGCTTGGTGCTTGGTCGAACATAGAGAGCGCCCACTACTCTATTTAGCCTGTTTATAGCCGAATATGAGTTTTCAGATGGATGCTGGTTGTAGCGACTGTGCTAGAAATGTCAGGTTAGACGTTTATGTAACGTCTAGACTAAAATTCGTATGGCGTTACTTTTACCACGAAGTGACATGCCCATTTATATGGAAGAACGCCATAGCATACATATCATACTGTATGTGCTATTTTGCGATCGTTTGTGGAGCAATGGATTAATCCCTATTTTATTGCTGTGTGAGCCACGTAATCTCCCTGTAGCGGGGATTCTACACAAGTTACCTTATGACCTGAAACTATGTCATAAAGAGGATGCTTGATGACGCTACTTTAGTGTACCATCCTGGGACAAAGAGACAAATACCGTCCTATGGGGCACATCTAGGAAAGCGGTCTAGTTAGTTGGATTGACATTAGTAGGCAGGGAAGACTTTTCGATAACACACCATGTTTTGTGACTCATTAGCTGGCCAGCGACAATCGTATACGTACTGCGTGTCATGGGTACATTACATATTTGGGGGTGTAGCACTGCTTTATGAGGGATTAAGAGTGCTAGATCCGGTGTGGTTGAACCTGTCTGGGTAAATACACGAGAAGCTTCTGAGTGATGCGTTTTGCTAGTTAATTATTGACTTAGCATCTCAGCTCCTGTCGCTGTACGTTTCTTTTCATGAGGTCGCACGTTCTACTTCTTGTATGAGGAGATGATGAAAGTTGGAATCTGAGAGATTTTGTTTTAGCACAAGCCCTATGTGGGTGAGTAGGAGATGTTAGCATTTTTGTGGGTTATGGGTCACCCACATAATCTATGGACTGGGTCCAAGGGCTTAGCTTAGGGTCCAAGCAATCCTATATGGATTATAACTTGGAGTCCTAGGGCATGTATATGTGTGTGTATATATATATGTGTATAACACACACACATAAATACAACTCTGCACACAATAAGGCAGCCACCCTCTCTCCCTCTCTCCATCTTTTAGTTACTTTCTCTCTCTAGCCAAATCACACTAGGGCTTGGGATTTAGCGCGTGGATACAAAGGGGGTGTCTCTAGTAGGCATTCTCACGACCCGTTCGAAGCACAAGAGCGTACACAGAAGCACTAAAGAGCAGCAGTTCATGGGTATTATCGCCGGACTTGTAACAACGCCGCCAAGACAATCCGTGATCGTGTATATTCCGCAAGGTATGTCCTTTACCCGACCCATATGCTTAGTTGATGCATATTTACATTTGAGTTATCCAATATTAATTGTGAAGGTTGACCATATGTCATTTAGCAATAAGAATAGTGATATATCATGAACATACACTGTTTTCCATATAACTTTTTAAAAAAAAGGAAGTAAAAAAAAAAAGAACTAAGCTGAAATGCATGTGCAGGGGTGACTTTTTCTAGTATACATTCTTTGACTGTCACCAAGATTTGAATGGAAGATTAAAAAAAAATTTGTCTCTGGATATTTATTTTCTCCAAGAAATAGTGGGAACCCAAATGAGCTTTAAGTCTATGCTATGATCATATTATTCAAATTAAGAGAATCAAAACAAGCTTGAGTCTGCATTTTTCTTGAAGGGGCCGGAAATAGTATTGAAATTAATTAAAAAGTTTTTTAAAAAACTATTTTGAGGTTACCTGAAACTTGATAGGGATTGAAATAGTTGGTTACCTGGAACTTGATGAAATTAGAATCACTTTTACTCCAAAAAATTAATGGAGACATACAGACCATAGCGCGTGCACACACACGACAGAACACACACATACACACACACGAGACACAACACACACACACACACATACAGTCGATTGAGAGAGAGAGAGAGAGAGAGAGAGAGAGAGAGAGAGAGATACCAACCTCTCAGGAGAAGGAGGAGCCGGTGACGGTGGGGTTGGGCGCCGGTGGGAAGTCCTGCCTGCAATGGTGGGGTTGGGTGCAAGATTGGCGGGGGCGCAGGAGAGGTTTTGCGTGCGGAGGAAAATGGACGAAATAATTTTGTGTTCAATTTCATAAATTTAGCTAGAGCTTAATTATTTCCCACGCACTCAACTGCATAGCCAATGAAACAGTATTATTTTCCACGCATTTGTGCGTAGCTAATTAAAAAAGTATCATTACTTGCTTATTATCCATGTGTTATTGCGTAGTAAATAAAAAATCAATTATTATCCACGCGTTTGTGCGTAGCAAATAATAACCATTTACTTTTCCTGTAGATTTATTTACTACGTTAGTATTTGTGTGTCCAATATAAAATGTGTAGCAGATACTCACTTTTTGATACGCAGGTTATACGTGGCAAATAATGTGCATGACTAAAAAACAAATTTGTTGTAGTGTGTGACCAGATTTAGGTAAAGCAGAATGGACAGACACTACTCCTTCAGCTAACTCCAAATAAATTGGGAAAAGGCTTGGTTGTTATGTTCTTGTGAATAATGAGACAAAAAAAAAAAAGGGTTGGTTTTTTTTTTTTTTTTTTCTCGAATTGAAAATTTCCTTTTTGCCCCTATGGTTCGACTATACGCAATCGCTTTACTCCCAACTGAAAATTAAAGGCTCACATAATAACGTCGTGAATTTTGATTTTTAGTTTTTGTTACAGTTTTTTGTAATAGTAGTTACAATTTTTTGTGACATTAGTTATAGTAGTATTTTTGTCATAGAGTTACACTTTTTTTGGCTAGGTGGTTACAATATTTAGGTAGTAGTGGGTCTCATATACTCACCTAATAAGTCATTGGATAAACAAAATTTGGCTGATCAAATCTGTCAAGGTGGTTACAATTTTTTTGTATCGTGGTAGTCACAATCTTTTGTGCCTCAGTTACAAAATCTTGCCATAGATTACAATTTATTGTCATAGGTTATATCTTCATCTTCTTCTTTTTTTATTTTTATTTTTATTTATGAAGTTAATACTTTTTGTCATGAAGCAGGTAACATTTAATGTGCATTTACACGTAGTTGTCTATCAACCATTTATTCTCTTTCTCTCTCCTGCGCCAAACCCCTGGGCACACCGCATAAGAATAATGCTACGTGCACAATGAATTACATAAATGTGCAATACAAAGTTGGACATTGTACTAAAAGTCTGCACACAACAAAAGTGCCTATCAACCATTTATTCTCTTCACCAAACCCTAGGCACACCACATAAGAGTAATGCTAGGTGCACAATAAATTACAGAACACTACACACACCAAAAGTGTCTATCAACCGTTTATTCTCTTCTCTCTCCTGCGCGCCAAACCCCTAGGCCCTAGGCACACCACATAAGAGTAATGTTAGGTGCACAATGAATTGCACAATCAATTACACAAACATGCAACACAGGATTCACAAAGTCTAACATTATGCTGCACGTTTGTGCAATTAATTGTGCACTCGTATTTTCCCACCACATAATTATACGATACAGTCATACCACTATGACCCTACCACATAAAAGATCCCTTATTTTTTATTTATTTATTTTTATTACGTACCAAGTACCAACGTATGAACTAGCGTCACTCGACAATATTTGTTGTTTTTTAATAGAAGACAAGTTGAGCACTCTACGTACGACTACGAGCTTGCGTACAGTGACATATTGGTTTCTTCTACATAAAATATGAGTAATTTTTTGGTGACAAGTTTCATATAATTTTTATATAACCACTTAAAAAGATCTGTCTATCTCTCTCATGTGATGTCACTGAACCCTACAGTGACACAGGAGAGAGATAGACACATCTTTTAAGAAATCGTATGAAAGTTGTATGAAAGTTGTCACAAAAAAATTATCCATGAAATATTTTTTTGAGTCGTTTTGACCACGTGGCTAAGTTTATGCGCTTATACCACACGAGACGTTTAGTTCAATTAAACAAAGAGTGATTACTCAATTTTCTAAATTTTGTATCATACATGTTTTTTTAAATATATGCAGTAGTAAAATCACTTTCAATAATAGTGGGGCTATTTCAACATATCCTCTAATCAAAATTCAATAAACCTATGTTTGTTTGACAGACCGAGGGCTAGACTAGGTGAAATTAGACTAATAGTCTGTTTAATTGAATTGTCTACTATTTGGATATACTTAAAAATACACGAGAGTAATAGTCCATTTTAACTAAACCGTCCCCTACGTGACGGGCTATTCAACCCAATGATGGGCTACTCAATATCCCATCCTCGAGAAAAACGTGTAAGAGTTTGCATCAGGACATTAGAATAATTAAGCCAAAGGTTCAAGTCTTTTGTAGTGATTTGTCTTCCATAAGATTATATCATTACTTAAATATTTAGTAGAAATTTTTTATCCTTATATAAATGCTAGTTCCTAACTCTTGACATCCAACAACACGACCAAGCTGCCAAAGTCCCAATTAACTACAATTATGGAGCAAACACCACATGTAGCCATTCTACCGAGTCCAGGGATGGGTCACCTCATTCCACTCGCTGAGTTTGCCAAGAGACTCGTTCACCATCACCACTTCTCGGTCACCATCATCATCCCCACCACCGGACCACCACCTGCTGCCCAAAAAGCAGTCCTAGACGCCCTCCCCGGTGGCATAAACCACCTCTTTCTACCTCCAGTGAGCCTTCCTTCTGAATCCATGAACACCGCAGCCCAAATTTTCCTCACTGTATCTCTCTCTCTCCCCTCTCTTCGGGACACATTTAAGTCATTAACCGCAACGACTCATTTGGTTGCTTTGATTACTGACCCGTTCGCGTTCGATGCTTTTGATGTAGCTAAGGAATTTCATGTCTCAAATTACTTATTTTTCCCTTCACCAGCCATGACTCTTTCCTTTTTATTTTTTTTGCCAAAACTTGATGAGATGATCTCTGGTGAGTTTAGAGACTTGGCTGAATTGGTGAAAATTCCAGGATGTGTACCGGTTCACGGAAAAGATCTACCGGACCCGGTTCAGGATAGGTCTAGTGAAGTATACAAGTGGATTCTCAATGACACGAAGAGGTACAATCTAGCTGAGGGTATATTACTAAATACATTCTTGGATTTGGAAGATGGGGCTATACAAGCTTTACAAAGGGGGGAACCGAGCAAGCCACCAATTTACCCCATTGGACCACTCATCCAAACCGGTTCAAGTAGTGTAGCAGATCGACCCGGGTCTGAGTGCTTGCAGTGGTTGGATGATCAGCCACGTGGCTCTGTCTTATTCGTCTCATTCGGGAGCGGTGGTACCCTCTCAAACGATCAATTCAATGAATTGGCTTTGGGATTGGAACTGAGTGGACAAAGATTCATATGGATTGTGAGAATTCCGAATGATAGATCTGCCAATGCTGCATTTTTTGGGGAAGAAAGTCAAAAACACCACCCTTTTGATTTCTTACCAAAAGGGTTTTTGGACAGGAGCAAAGGGAAAGGCCTAGTGGTACCCTTTTGGGCACCACAAATCGATATCCTGAGCCATGGCTCAACTGGTGGATTCTTAACTCATTGCGGTTGGAACTCAATACTAGAGAGCGTGGTCCATGGGGTGCCTTTAATTGCTTGGCCACTTTACGCAGAGCAAAAGATGAACGCGGTGATGCTAACAGAGGGTTTAAAAGTGGCCCTGCGACCACAAATTAGCGAAGATGGGTTAATTGGAAGGGAAGAGATTGCCCAAGTTGTGAATGATCTAATAGAAGGAGAAGAAGGGAAAATGATTCGGAATCGAATGAAGGAGCTCAAGGATGAAGCTGAAAATGTACTGAAAAAAGAGGGGTCTTCTACCAAGTCATTGTCTGAATTGGCCCTCAAATTGAAGAAAAAGTAGCACATTTTGGGTCAAGTTCATTCTAGATGCTGTATTTTTCTTATAATTTATCATTACTATTTTTTTTATATAAATAAGATCCTTGTTTTCTACACTTCCCTTTTGCTGGGTACTCTGCAACTTTGTTTATTATGTGTCTTGTGTATAATTGCGATTGTTGATGTAGGAGTCAAGATAGGCATTAGGAGTCAAGATAGGCATTTCTTAAGTTTTTTTAGCTTTATCAATAACATATGATATGGATGTGAATCAAGTGAATCACGTTGATGGCAAACAGACAAATGCTTGCGTTTGTAATATCTTAAATAAGTCATTCATTGGGACCTTCTATCATACAGCCTAGTGGTTTGGCATTATTATACAACTTATATTTTTAGGTCCCAACAAATTGTGGTTTGGTCCCTACATATTACGATTTGATCCTAAAATGTTGTAAGTTGGAAACTACCTTGATTATAAAACCAAAGCGAGTTTTGAAAATCACGAGAACTTGGAACCAAGGCACAACTCGTTCAGACCAAAATTTGGAGATATATGACAGCCCAAACCACTAGGTTGAATCATAAAATTTTCCGATTTACTTTTTTCTTAGATTATCGTTATGTCAGGAGTGATACTCAAATTTTACGTGTTAGAAACTGAAAACATATAGAACAATGTTACCAGAAAAGTAGCTTCTTTAACAATTATTGGGTTGAGTCGCGGACTAGGTCGCTCTCTTTAAGACGTTGTGCAAATCTGTCCAAGTGTGCAAGCAGTTCTAGTATGTTGACACGTCGTCCATAGGATAAAATCTGCTTAGAGACTAGAAATTGCTTCAGTCTCAGTTTTTCTTTGCACAAAAAGAAAACCTGGTATACTAGACCTTTCTGAATTTGTTGCTCGAAAACAAGAAACTAAAATATTTTATTTTTCTAGAAAACTGTAAGAAACTCTCTCAAGTAGAAACTGCTATAAGCCTATAACTTCCTGTAAAACTGTAAAGCTCTATAGCTCTCTCTAAAAAGTACTGTAAAGCTCATTGAAAATTAAATCAATGAGAAATCTGTTGGGTGTACAACTTCTGTATTTATAGGAAAAAAATAAGAATAAGTCCTAGGCTTTTATTACAAATCTGAACGTTGGGCCATAACTGGTATTCTAAACGTTGGGCCATAAATAAAAAGAAAAAACGCTGTGTAGTACATCAATCTAAACGTTGGAAATAAAAACGCGAGGAAAAGAAAGCTGTTAAGATTTTTATAACAAATTGTATTTTTTATAACAATTTGTAAATGAGTTTTCTCTAAAAAGATTAGGTACTAGTCAAACAAGCCCATGCCACACCCATGCTTGGAGTGGGCGGGATGGTGGCGGTGCATGGATTGGGCCGAGGTCCTTCCCATCCATAAAATTGGGGGCCCACCCCTTACACTCCATATTTATATATATATATATATATATGTCCTTCCGACTTTTTCTAATTCTCTTGTGTGGGACAAAATTACAAGTATTTCTCTTTGGTTTCTAATAGTACAAAATTTGACCAAGGGCCTGACCCTCACTTATCTTTGGAGAGGTGGGGGTTCAACTCTCCTTATGAGGCTAATTTGCATGAAGGTCATGTGATGTAAGCATTCATCCCTCTTCATGTATGTGCGCTCGAGCGCGTGTGTCATTGCCCATAGCGCAAAAAAAAAAAAAAAAAAAAACTCGAAGAGCTTTCAAATGTTCTAAAACCAAAAGTTTCCTCGTTTCTTAAAACACACCCGACACTTATATACCTTCTTCTTCTTCTTCTTTTTTTTTTTTATTTTTTTTCCAAACGAAATGGTAGGAATTTCATATATCTTTAATAGATCAATCGCTTGATAGGACCAATTTTACAGTTTTACACATAATTGTGTATAAGTAGACCTAAAAAAATTTGCCTCGGGGGCACTGCCCCCTGAACCCCCATATAATTTAGGCACCCCTGACCAAAACTCCTGAGTCCGCCCCTGAACACGGTATCCTCAAAAGTACCTTTATTTATTTATGGTAATATTTGGGTCACAAACAAATCTCACAAAACAGTTTATCTCTCTCCTGGGTGGCATTGTGGAGTCTGAATAATTTCAATGGACCCTACAGTGCCACACAGGAGAGAGATAGACTGTGAATGTAAGTGTTTGTGAGATTTGTTTGTACTCCTAGCATTGTTGATTTATTTATTTCTTTTTAGGGTGTAACCTGTCAGGAATCTATCAATAAATAAAGCAAAAGAGAATGCAGTGTAATTTCATAAATAAAATTTTATTCATGCTACCAAAAAAAAAAAAAAAAAGAGTTTCATTTGCAATTACTAGAAACTTTTTTTCCGTCAAATCCAACCACTATAGTTTGCGTTATTTACCATCTTTCCCCCTTAAATTCAACAATTAAAAAGGCCAATAAAAACAAAGTGTGCCAGGACAAGGGAAGGGCAAAACGACGCCGATAAATAGTAACATAAACCCCAAACAAACAACTAAGGGTCTGTTTGATAACCATTTCGTTTTGGTTTTTTTTGTTTTTGTTTTCATTTTTTTGAAAATGGCAATAAAAAAAGCGTTTGGTAAACTTAATTTTGTTTTTTCTTTTCACAAACAATTTCAAAAACCGGACCAAAAATGAAAACAAAAATTCGTAGCTTCCTAAAAAAGCAAAATCGATTTTGGTATCCAAGATTACTATTTTGCCCTTACAAATTTTAAAAGTCATAACTATTTAACATTAAACAAAAATAGAACGTCGTCAGACTCATATATTTTTTTTTTTGGGACCAAAAAAGTATATAATCGCAAAATGACCAAATTGCCCTTAAATATTACATTTAATAAATTAAAAAAATCAAGTCTTCAAATAACACAAGGTGACATGCCCAAAAATTATTCGAGGTTCTGGATTTAATAGCGGGGTCCATTCGGTCTGAATCTATTTGTAAAATGACTATTTTGCCCTTTATACTTCAAAATGTCATAACTTGTTAAGATTAAACTAGAATTGAACGTCATCAGAGCCTATGAACTCATTCTAATATTAAGACCATTTGGGGAGTTAAAAAGTATATATTATAAAATGACCAAATTGCCCTTGGAACTTACATATGAGAAGTTAACATTGTTAAATCTTCAATTAATACGGAATGACCTACCCCAATATTTTTTGACGTTCTAGATCCAATGGTAGGATCCATTTGGCTTGAATATATTTGTAAAATGACTATTTTGCCCTTCAAATTTCAAAATGCCATAACTTGTTAAGACTAAACTAGAATTGAACGCCGTCAAAGCCTGTGAGCTCATATTTAAGATAAAGAATATTTGAGACCTAAAAAGTACACGTATGGTAAAATGACCAAATTACCCTTGGGGTTTACATATACGAAGTTAACATTGTTAAAGTCTTCAAATAATACAAAGTGACCTACCCCGAGGTTTTTCGACATTCTGGATCCAATGGTAGGGTCCACTTGGCCTGAATATATTTGTAAAATGACTATTTTGCCCTTAAAACTTTAAAATGCCATAACTTATTAAAATAAAATCAGAATTTAACGTCGTCAAAACTTATGAACTCATATGATTATGAACAACATTTTAGAACCTAAAAAGTGTAAAGATTGTAAAATGACCAAATTGCCCTTGGGGCTTACATATAAGAAGTTATCATTGTTAAAGTCGTCAAATAATACGGAGTGGCCTACCCTGAGGTTTTTCGACATTCTGGATCCAATGGTAGGGTCTATTAGTTCTGAATATATTTGTAAAATGCCTATTTTGCCCTTCAAACTTTAAAATGTCATAACTTGTTAAGACTAAACTATAATTAAACACCCTCAGAGCTTGTGAGCTCATATTTAAGATGAAGAACATTTATGACCTAAAAAGTATATAGATTGTAAAATGACCAAATTGCCCTTGGGGCTTAAGTATTCGAATAACATTGTTAAAGTCTTCAAATAATACAGAGTGACTTAGCCCGAGATTTTTCTACGTTCTGAATCTAATAGCGGGGTATATTTGCATGAATATATTTTTAAAATGACTATTTTGGCCTCATATATTTAAAAATCCTTAACTTGTTAAGATTTAACCAGAATTGATCATTTTATGATCTATATACTTTTGGGGCATTTTGATTTAATCTTAACAAGTTATGGCATTTTGAATTTTTATGAGTAAAATAATCATTTTGCCCGTATGTATTCAGGCCAAATAGACCCCTCCATTGGATTTAGAATGTCAAATAACCTTAGTGTAAGTCAGCTCGCATTATTTTAATACTTTAACAATGTTAATTTATTACAAGTAAACTCCAAGGGTAATTTGGTCATTTTACCATATATACATACTTGTCGTTCCCAAATGTTCTTCATCTTAATATGAGCTCACAAGCTCTTACAATGTTCAATTCTAGTTTAGTCTTAATACGTTATGGCATTTTGAAGTTTGAAGGGCAAAATAGTCATTGTACAAATATATTCAGGCCAAATGGACCCTACCATTGGATCTAGAACGTAAAGAAACATAAGGTTAGGTCACTTCGTATTATTTGGCGACTTTAACAATGCTAACTTATTATATGTAAGCCACAAGGACAATTTGGTCATTTTACGATCTATATACTTTTAAGGTTCCAAAATCTTCTTCATAATAATATGAGTTCATAGGTTTTGACGATGTTAAATTCTGATTTTATTTTAACAAGTTATGGCATTATAAAGTTTTAAGGGCAAAATAGTCATTTTATAAATATATTCAGGCCAAGTGGACCCTGCCATTGGATCCAGAACGTCAAAAAACCTCGGGGTAGGTCACTTTGTATTATTTGAAGACTTTAACAATGTTAACTTCGTATATGTACACCCCAAGGGTAATTTGGTCATTTTACCATACATGTACTTTTTAGGTCTCAAATGTTCTTTACCTTAAATATGAGCTCACAGGCTTTGACGGCGTTCAATTCTAGTTTAGTCTTAACAAGTTATGACATTTTGAAATTTGAAGGGAAATAGTCATTTTGCAAATATATTCAAGCCAAATGGACCCTACCATTGGATCTAGAAGGTCGAAAAACATTGGGGTAGGTCACTCCGTATTATTTGAAGATTTTAACAATGTTAACTTCTTATATGTAAGCCCCAAGGGCAATTTGGTCATTTAACGACGTATTTTTATTTTTAGGTTCTAAAATGGTTTTTATAATAATATGAGCTTATAGACTTTGACAACATTAAATTCTAATTTTTTTTAACAAGTCATGTCATTTTGAAGTTTTAAGGGCAAAATAGTCGTTTTACTAAGTAGTTATAAAATTTTGACACAAAAATATAGTTTACCAAACGCATTTTTTTGTTTTTGTTCTCTCTTTTTAAAAAACAACACAAAGTTACAAAACGCATTTTTTATTTTCTTTTTTTAAAATGAACACAAAAATTTCTAACACAAAAACTAAAAAATGAAAACAAAAAAACGAAATGGTTATCAAACGGGGCCTAACAGTATATGTGAGATGTCCATACAAAATCTCTCTCTCTCTCTCTCTCTCTCTCTCTCTCTCTCTCTCTTGTTCCTCCGAAAACATTGCCAAACCAGAGGAAGAGAATGTCGCTAACTATTTTCATGTTTCTATTAAAAGCATTTCAACCCATTTCTCTAACATGCTCCCTTTTCTCTCTTCTTCACACTCCTCTCCAATTCCCTCCATCACCTCCTTTGCCGTGTGTTCTCACGCGGCATCGGCTGGTAGATCATCATTCATCATTATCTATATGCATATATATACAAAAAAAAAACACCCACAAAAACACCACCCCAAAACACACACAGATTAGTTGTACCCACAGGCCATGCAAACACCATGGAAGGTACCACCTTCCATTGCACAATTTGCACTCCTCGTAATCTTATTCTTTGGGTACTTTCTTCAAACACCTAATGCGCAGGACTACGAGTGGGGCAACACCTCCAACGGGTCGCCGGAGAACGGTGGCGCCGGAATCTCCGCCGCCCCACCTCCAGAAATCGCGTCGTGCAACGGGATATTCCTGTCGTACACGTTCACGTCCCGCGAAAAGGAGTACCCATTGATCAAAAACGCGTCTGCTCAGGCGTGGGCGTTTCGGTCCCAAATCGTGATTCTGAACACCGGCGTCCACGAGCTGAAATCGTGGAAGGTGTTTGTTGGGTTTCGCCATAAGGAGATTCTGGTGTCGGCGGCCGGGGCGGTGGTTGTCGACGGAGATGGGTTTCCGGTGGCCGTCGGGAATGGGACGTACCTAACTGGGTATCCCCAATCGGACTTGAAAATCGCGATTGATACGGCAGGGGATTATAATCAGATTCAAGCTGCGATTGAGCTCAGTGGAACGCAGTTTGGAGTTAAGCCGCCGGGAATTCCGATGCCCAAGACAATCCGGTTAGTAAACGATGGGTATAAGTGTCCTGCACCAAAGCGTCAGGGTAAGTGTTGTTTGTATGTTATCTAACTTATACTATCGTTTATTTATTTTCATGTGTTTTGTGAAGGCCCCGTTTGGTAATAGCATTTGGAGTGTATAAGTGATTACGATTCTAAAAAGCCAAAATAAAAAAGTTTGACAAACCACCATCATTTACAAGTGTTCAAAAGATGTTTATATTGCATAAACAGAAGCTGTTGACAAACAAACCCTTTGAAATGTTTGAAACTAATATTGGGTGGCCATGGAGTCATTTTACGGTATCTGATTTCTAATAGGAAATTGCTGACATAGGAGAATCATGAGATATTAATGGTAATTTTTGAGATTGAACGTAAGGCTATGTATGGCTATGTCCGATAGAGAATAGTTTCTGTTCTTCCTTTTTTTTTTTGCCCATACCATACGTTTTTAGGTGACTTTTATCTCAGGGTCTCTACCAATATTGTGACAATACAAACTTGACATAAGAACTGTGGCCTTAACGTAGGAAATAGTTGAAAGATGACCTCGTAAATCAAGTGGGGGTGAGTCTTACGTCAGGTCTAGTATGGTCGCTATGTCAAATCTTTATGAAGTCAGCCAAGCAAGACAAATTATTCTCGTCCAAGACTCTTTGGGAATAAAAGAATTTACCTGCATAAAAATAAAATCAGTGTTTGGAATTCTCTTCGTAACAAATAAAAAACGTAGTTGTTTTGTTAAATATTTGGATGGCAATGTAAAGCAAGTGATTCAAGTGCTAGAATGTTATATTTAAGGGTTGACCCATCGGATAAATTAGTTTAATTCTGCATTAAAATTCATAGCTCCTAGCCACCTCTTCCTTGAACGAATACTAATTCGGGGAGTGTCTGGGTAGTTTATCCTAAAATTTTCTCTCTTGTTCTCTTTTTCTGCTTATTTTTCATAGTATTCTACTAATAACCAAGAAATAAGTGTTTTCTATAGTGGTATCCTTTGTTTTTTTTCGCTCACTTAATCCATTAACCAAACGGAGCCTTAAACTGCATCAAAATTTCAAAGCCATTCCTATCTTGAATTGCCATGTTTTCTCTGCAGCAACCCAACTAGTTGTTTGTTGCACCAAAGACCCCAAATTCAAGGCCAAAGAGTTGAAAACAAAGTTCTTGCCTCGCCAAAATGGCGATCTCTCCTTCACCTACGACATTCTTCAAGCATTTGAAGGCAACTATTTAGCCCAAGTAACAATCGATAACAACCATCCGTTAGGCCGCCTTGATCATTGGAACTTAACTTGGGAGTGGATGAGAGGAGAGTTCATATACAACATGAGAGGTGCCTATACACACCAAAAAGACTCGTCTGAATGTATCTACGGGCCAGCCGGAAAGTACTACCAAAGCTTTGACTTCACTCCGGTCATGAACTGCCAGAAAAAGCCGGTCATCTCTGACCTACCAGCCGAGAGAGCCAACGACGAAAAAGTAGGGAAATTACCGTTTTGTTGCAGGAATGGCAGTTTATTACCAACCACCATGAATGAAACCAAGGCAAGGTCTATTTTCCAATTGACAGTTTACAAACTGCCACCGGATATGAATCGAACGGCCCTCAATCCGCCACAGCATTGGAAGATCAACGGTGTCCTCAACCCGGAGTACAAATGTGGACCGCCGATCAGGGTGGACCCCACCGAGTTCCCGGACCCGAGTGGACTACAGGCTACCACTTCAGCTATCGCCAGCTGGCAACTGACGTGTAATATTACCAAACCGAAGCCTAAGCAAGCACTGTGTTGTGTCTCATTTTCGGCTTACTATGCTAGTTCAGTCATTCCTTGCAACACTTGTGCTTGTGGATGTGAAAGTGCGAAAAAGTGTAATCAAGACGCTAAGCCGATACTTCTTCCCCCGGAGGCTCTTCTTGTACCATTTGACAATAGGACGGATAAAGCGAAAGCTTGGGCAAAGATCAAACACCTTCCGGTGCCTAAACAATTGCCATGTCCCGACAATTGTGGTGTGAGCATTAACTGGCACATCGACACAGATTACAAGACGGGATGGACGGCCCGGATCACCTTATTCAACTGGGAGGACTTTGCTTTCGAGGATTGGTTCACCGCGATTCAAATGAAAAAGGCCTTTCCGGGTTACGAAAATATATATTCATTTAATGGTACTAAGCTGCCTCAATTGAACAATACCCTTTTTTTCCAGGGATTGAAAGGTTTGAATTACTTGGTTGGAGAGGTTAATGGGACTAATCCAGATAAGGATCCAAGAGTGCCTGGAAAGCAACAATCTGTGATCTCGTTCTTGAAGAAACACACGTCGGGTATTAATGTGGCTCTGGGCGATGGATTTCCCACAAAAGTGATTTTCAATGGGGAGGAATGTGCTCTTCCTACTGATCTTCCCAAAAGAAGTGGAGGGCATAGACGTCATTTCAATTTCATGGTCACGATTCTTCTCGGGATTATGACTTTTGGGCTATTAACAGATCTCCTCCATTGATGACTCTGGAGTTTTCACATTAGTTTTTGTGAGATTTTCACGTTGTCTGGATTTTAGTTAACCTATTGTTCTGTCCAGGTACCGGAGGCAATGTTGAGCATTTGGGTGCACAGAACAGGGGCAATAACGTCATGACTGTAAATTGAACTGCAGAAACAGATGAAGAGATTGTAACAAAATGAAGCTGATCACATTTATATTTCTATGTATAATTCAAATAACCAGGAGCTATTGTATACATATATATGATCACATGGAGTGTTGGAATTGCTACATTCTTATGTTATTTTTTGGAAAGTTCACAAGTGGACAAGGCTATAAATTTTGAGATATGCTTCTCCATCTTGAATGCTATGAAAAACGTAATCAACTAATTACACCACCTTAGGTATATATCATAATTCATTTTATTTATTTATTTATATTTATATTTTTTATTTTATCTTGAGCATGATCAGAAGTGGGGATTAAAAATCTTGAAGATCATGGCCAATTAAAGTTGTTCATTCATCAAGAGAATGTACTTTTTATTCAACTAGAAGAAAGTAATAACCTCTTTGCAACTAAAATGGAGGTTTTATCAAGTAACAGGTTCAAATCTTCACCTATCTAATATGGACATCAAAACTGCTTATTTTCCTCCGGTTATCTTTATAATATTGGTGAAAGTTCATGATCTTAAATATTTCTTAATCATGCTATTGCATTGTTTTCTTTATTTTGCTAAGCAAAAGGTATGGAAAGGGCGACCAACGTAGCAATTATCCCCTCTAGGCGTGAATAGGTTCCCACCCGCCATGGAATGTCCACTTTGAGCCATAGCTACTGCTGGAAAGGGCGAGCGCGCCACCATAACCCCACCGGGGCGCTAGTGAACTCCAAACCGGAGGCCTAGAAATAATCGTGAGCAAATCCATATTGGGATTCGAACCCACGACCTACTATAAAATGGAAGTGACCAAAAAATTATAATTTGGTCCCAAAATATTATTTGCCGGAAACTACCTTGATTATAAATGGGAAGTGCCTTTTGAAAATCGTAATATTTTGGAATCCAAGCACAACTTGTTAGGGCCAAAAAGTGGGGCTATATGATAGCCACTAGGCTGAATCATAGAATTTTCCAATTTTCTTTTTCCATAGATTATCGTCATGTGTAGTGATACTTAGATTTTATATATCTTCATCCTTTTTCTTTTTCAAATGAAAGGAGACAGAATTTTCTACATCTTTAATAGATCAATCATTTGATAGGAGTAGTGCATTATTTAAGGATTAATTGTTCACGTTAATAAAGTTTTACGAGGTTGATTATTATTTTTTGCATTATTGTGTATACCATTGCATAACTTTGTTATCACTCCTAACTCACTGAGTTAAAAATGTCGTCCCACTTCTTATGTCTTTGTCATTCATTCTTTCTTGATTTGAGCTTCTGTGCATTTACAAATTTGACAGGTCTTGAAGGAAAAGGTAAGCCGTTGTAAAAATTGATCATGAAATAGATATTGTCAGAAAATAGGAACCAATTAAGTATTTGTGGTATAGTAATGTTACTTAGAACTGCACTCAATGTGGAATACATCTGTTTCGCTTGGATCTACTCTCTTTTTTGTTATTCAACCTGTCCTCAACGTCTTCAGGATCCATGCCAATTGTCGCACTGACCCCCACATTTGAATCAGAGAGGCACGTTGACAGTAGGATCCAAACCTATGTCAAAGCTCTGGACTTGGTACACCAAGGTTTCAGACCTTCAACTCCAAGATGGAGGACGAGAGTCCTTGCCAACTCAGATAAGTCAAGTTGGTTCGGCCGAGTCTGTTTGCATTTACAAGATTTGATGGTTTATGGTTTAACTGAACACTATGGTTTCAAATGTAGTAGAATTGAAAATTATCATTAGTCATGTCACTACAAGAAAATTGGACGCTTGTCTTCATGCCATCTCATATCAGAAGCTGTTTTCCTTAACGCATACAATCTCTCCAATCTCGGTGTCAATGGAAAATATCTCAATACTTTGTGTGGAATTTTCTTGCCCTTTCCTTCAGAAATTTTATACCTCGGCTCACTGCAAACCAAACACTTCTTCTCTTTTTCATTCTCCTTCCAAAAAAACATGCAATCATTTTTGCATGCTTGGATAGGGATATAGCCGAGGCTTACATCCCGCATATACTTCTTTGCCTCGTAAAACGAATTCAGAAGGGTATGCCAGTTGGGGAGTGCTCCTTTAATCAACTCAAGAATCATGTCGAACGATTTGTTACTCCAAAGATTAATGGTCTTAAGATGAAGCAACTTAATCATAACATTCAGTTTCGAGAACCTCTTATAACTCGGATAAAGGGCCACTATTGCATTCTTGAACAAGAGTCCAAATGGTCCCGATTCTCTGGGATCACTGCTACTTGAGGCATCCCCTTGAGACATTCCGTGACTCGTTGAACCCCGCAAGTCTGCCAAGATGTCTTCCAAACATCCACGATTAATATCACCTTGTTCATTGTCGTACGTCCTCATCATCATCACTCACTACTTCATAAGCCTCCCCATGATGGACCCATCGAGTATATTTAGGGATGGCAATGGAGCGGGTTTTCCGGGTTCCCCGCCCCGCCCCGCCCCTAATAGGTAGGGTATGGGGGGGCTTAATAGGGTTAGGGGCGGGTATGGGGGAGGTTTTCAAAACCCGAGTCGGGGTCGGGGTAGGGTCAAAAAATCCGAACCCGCCCCGAATATACTTGTATTTATATTTTTACCCCTCAATAGTTACGTGTATTACCATTTTAAAAAAATAAACTGCACTATTGGGGAACTAATTGGGTAAGTTAAAAAAAAACTGCACTATTAGGGAAAAAAATGCATTAAAAAAATTACTTTTTCAATTTGTCTACCAAAAAAAAAAAAACAAAATCATAATCGGGCGGGGCGGGGCGGGGCGGGGCGGGGTCGGGGACCCCAGGGGCGGGGCGGGGGCGGAGAGAGGCACTATGCGGGGCGGGGCGGGGCGGGGGCGGGGGAAGGGTTTACTAAAGCGGGGGCGGGGTATGGGGGCCCCGTCCCATACCCGCCCCATTGCCATCTCTAAGTATATTCTTTGTTAATCCCTTTGACCAACAGATGCTTTCTCACAATATCTACATATTTATAGTCCCTATTAGTGCACATCTTACATGGACACCTTATACTTCTGATCCTATTTGCAAACCGTCGTGCAAAATTAATAAAATCTTCAACATCTTGCACATACTCAGACAAAAACCTACTCAGAAACTGCATCCAATGCTTATCCATAACCATATAGTACCTATCGTAAGTTTAACAACATCTTAAAAATGAATTCAATCACTTTCAACTACTTTATATAGGTGAGAATACATGGTGAAGAAGAATTATAAAAAATTGACGATAGATAAAGCTATGCAATAATCAAATTGTTCATTCCATGGTGGCAAAATTGATTTTCATTGTTTATTGTTGTAAAGCTGGAGAATTTGTCTCCATTCCACATGGATTTGGTATCATGGGTATGCACTTATCCCAAGTCATCAAATCAAGGAATTTATAATAATGAATTATGCTTCTAGAATTCCCCAATCTCGTATAAATAGATGACAATGTTCAGTTGTTGGTTTCGATGATAATAAGCATTTAAAACTTGAGCCTTAATTATGAAATTTAAAAAAAAACATAACTAAATAAATAAATAATGTACACTGAACTTTCACATAAGCGATTCGTCAAACACGTGCTCCTCAACAACTAGGGGTGGGCACGAGTTGAGCTAAGCTTGTTCACGAGCATTTTCACGAGCTCGCGAGCTAGCTCACGAGCTCAAATAAGTCGATTTTTTCAAAGTGATCGCGGGCCTTCACACGAGCTTTTTCGCGTGCTCTTTGAAACTATATAATTTAATGATAAATCAGTCATTTATCAAGTCTATTACGATGTTTATCATATTTCTCTAAGATTAAATAGTTTTATAATAAATATATATATGTAAAAGTCACTATACAAGCTCTTTATCCAAGTTTATTAACGAGATTTTTCACGAGCTTGCTTGCGAGCCTTAATCGATCGTGTTCACGATCTCAAATGAGCAAGCCGAGCCGAGCCTAGCCTTTATTGAGCCGAACTTCGAGCCATTGTTGCGCGGCTCTGTTCGTGTCCACCCCTATCATGACATACACACAACACATGGTGCTCAACAAAACATAACATCAGACTCAACACACATGATGCTTGAAATTACTTATATGTTTTGACATGCCCGTGTGACTACGAATTCTGTCTATGCTTTTGCCTAAATGCAAAAGTCAAAGCCAATCCAATATTTTTTTTTAAGAACCTCCGTATTATTTCGCTCTGTAATTGAGTGTGATCCATGCCAACAATTTCTAGACATATATGAAATGTTCCAAAAGAGATTTTATTGAAGTAGTGTCCTTGCACCGGCCTAGAATAACATTAATTGTAGGTGAAATTTGGGCATAAGCAAGATGACCTTTTAAAGTTCCTAATTTATAATATTTGAGTTATCCAATATTAATTGTGAAGGTTGACCATATGTCATTTAGCAATAAGAATAGTGATGTATCATGAACATACACTGTTTTCCATATAACTTTTAAAAAAAAAAAGAAATAAAAAAAAAAAAGAACTAAGCTGAAATGCATGTGCAGGGGTGACTTTTTCTAGTATACATTCTTTGACTGTCACCAAGATTTGAATGGAAGATTAAAAAAAATTTGTCTCTGGATATTTATTTTCTCCAAGAAATAGTGGGAACCCAATTGAGCTTTAAGTCTATGCTATGATCATTTTATTCAAATTAAGAGAATCAAAACAAGCTTGAGTCTGCATTTTTCTTGAAGGGGCCGGAAATAGTATTGAAATTAATTAAAAAGTTTTTTTAAAAAAGCTATTTTGAGGTTACCTGAAACTTGACAGGGATTGAAATAGTTGGTTACCTGGAACTTGATGAAATTAGAATCACTTTTACTCCAAAAAATTAATGGAGACATACAGACCATAGCGCGTGCACACACACACACACGATAGAACACACACACTCACACACAACAGAACACACGCACACACACACACATATAGTAGAGAGAGAGAGAGAGAGAGAGAGAGAGAGAGAGAGATACCAGCCTCTCAGGAGAAGGAGGAGCCGGCGACGGTGGGATGTCCTGCCTGCAATGGTGGGTTTGGCACAAGATTGGCGGGGGCGCAAGAGAGGTTTTGCGTGCGTAGGAAAATGGACGAAATAATTTTGTGTTCAATTTCATAAATTTAGCTAGAGCTTAATTATTTCCCACGCACTTAAGTGCGTAGCCAATGAAAACAGTGTTATTTTCCATGCATTTGTGCGTAGCTAATTAAAAAAGTATCATTGCTTAATTATTTCCCACGCACTTAAGTGCGTAGCCAATGAAAACAGTGTTATTTTCCATGCATTTGTGCGTAGCTAATTAAAAAAGTATCATTACTTGCTTATTATCCACGCACTTATGCGTAGTAAATAAAAAATCAATTATTACCCACGCGTTTGCGCGTAGCAAATAATAACCATTGACTTTTCCAGCAGATTTGTTTACTACGTTAGTATTTGTGTGTCCAATATAAAATGTGCAGCAGATAGTCACTTTTTGATACGCAGGTTATGCGTGGCAAACAATGTGCGTGGCTAAAAAACAAATTTGTTGTAGTGTGTGACCTGATTTAGACAAAGTAGAATTGAAAAACATTACTCCTTCAGCTAACTCCGAATAATTTGGGAAAAGGCTTGGTTGTTATGTTCTTGTGAATAATGAGAGAAAAAAATAAAAAAGGGTTGGTTTTTTTTTTTTTCTTGAATTGAAAATTTCCTTTTTGCCCCTAATGGTTCGACTATACGCAATAACTTTTTTCCCAACTGAAAATTAAAGGCTCACATAACAACGTCGTGAATTTTGATTTTTAGTTTTTGTTACAGTTTCTGTAATGGTAGTTACAATTTTTTGTGACATTGGTTATAGTAGTATTTTGTCATAGAGTTACACTTTTTTGGCTTGGCGGTTACAAAATCTAGGTAGTAGTAGTGGGTCTCACATACTCATCTAATAAGGTCATTAGATAAGCAAAATTTGGGTGATCAATTTTGTCAGAGTGGTTACAATTTTTCTGTCATGGTAGTCACAATCTTTTGTACCTCAGAAAATCTTGCCATGGATTACAATTTATTATCATAGGGTATTTCTTCTTTCTTCTTTTTCTTTTTTTTTTTCTTTTTTTTTTTTTTTTTTTTGCCCTTTATGAAGTTAATACTTTTTGTCATGAAGCAGGTAGCATGTGCATTTACACATGACTGTCTATCAACCATTCATTCTCTTCTCTCTCTTGCGCGCCAAACCCCTAGGCACACCACATAATTATATGGACATAACTTCAGTGTTGTTAACTTAGGCTTAGTTTGGCCCCCATATGGTGCTTCTCCTTTTTTAAAGCACAATTTAATGTTAATTCATTTGGTAACTAGTTTATGAGCTTTGCAAAAATTAAACTTAGGGCTTTTTTGGAGGGAGCTTTTAAAAGCTCTAGAATGGAGCTTTTAAAAGCCCAAGGTTGCTTTTTGGTTTTATGATGTCTTTTTGAAGAGTAGTGTGTCAATCGTATAAAATCATCAAAAAACTTAGTAATAAATTTCATAAGCTCCTTTTAAAAAGCCACATGGGGGCCAAACTAAGCCTTAGTGTTGTTAGTGCTGTCTCTCTCACAAATAAACAGTAAAACCGCTGTCTATCAACCATTTATTCTCTTCTCACTCCTGCGCGCCAAACCCCTAGGCACACCACATAATTATTTGGGCAGCAGTACTTCAGTGCTCTTAACTCAGTGCTGTCGGTGCTGTCCCTCTCACAAATAAACAGTAAAACCCCAATTTTGCTGTTTATTTGTGAGAGGGACAACACCGACAGCACTAAGTTAACAGCACTGAAGTGCTGTCCTAATTATATGATACAGTCATACCACTATGACCCTACCACATAAAGGATCCCTTATTTTTATTGAGTAATGCTAGATGCACTCTCAATTTGCACAATCAAATGCACAACCCTGCTTAAAAATGTTGGACTTCGTGCTGAAAACTTGTACACCCTGCACTCCCCCTTTTTTGTGTGCAGACTTTTCAGCACGAGGTCCAATATTTTTAAGCAGGGTTGTGCATTTGGTTGTGCAATTGGAAGTGCATCTAGAATTACTCATTTTTATTTATGGGTTTTGTTAATATGTGCCTTTAGGACATACTTTAAGGTTCTAAATGAAGCCTTAAACAAGGGATACAGTGTGGGTATCAGTGTCCAGTGTGGGGTTCAGTGTTTGTCTCCCTTGTTTATTTCCACTTTTAAAACCTTAGCATATACCCTAAAGGCACATATTAACAAAGCCTTTTATTTATTAATTCATTTATTTTTATTACGTACAAAGTACCAACGTATGAACTAGCTAGCGTCACTCGACAATATTTGTTGTTTTTTTAATAGAAGACAAGTTGAGCACTCTACGTACGAGCTTGCGTACAGTGACATATTGGTTTCTTCTTCATGAAATATGTTATGAGTTGTTTGACCACATAGCTAGGTATAAGCACTTACACCACACGAGACGTTTAGTACAATTAAACAAATAGTGATTACTATACTTTTTAAATTTTGTATCATAAATATTTTTTTAAATATATGCAGTTGTGAAATCACTTTCAATAATAGTGGGGTCACTTTAACATATTCTTTAATCAAAATTCAGTGGACCTATGTTTGTTTCGCAGACCGAGGGCTAGACTAGCTGCATGGGATTAGACTAATAGTCTGTTCAATTGAATTATCTACTATTTGAATACACTTAAAAATACAAGAGATTAATAGTCCATTTTAACTAAACCATCCCCATCGTGAAGGGCTACTCAATATCCATCATCGAGAAAAACGTGTAAGAGTTTGCATCAGGACATTAGAATAATTAAGCCAAAGGTTCAAGTCTTTTGTAGTGATTTGTCTTCCATAAGATTATATCATTACTTAAATATTTAGTAGAAATTTTTTGTGCTTATATAAATGCTAGTTCCTAGCTAACTCTTGACATCCAACAACACGACCAAGCCAAAGTCCCAATTAACTACAATTATGGAGCAAACACCACATGTAGCCATTCTACCGAGTCCAGGGATGGGTCACCTCATTCCACTCGCTGAGTTTGCCAAGCGACTCGTTAACCATCACCACCTCTCGGTCACCATCATCATCCCCACCACCGGACCACCACCTGCTGCCCAAAAAGCAGTCCTAGACGCCCTCCCCCGGTGGCATAAACCACCTCTTTCTACCTCCAGTGAGTCTTCCTTCTGAATTCATGAACACCGCAGCCCAAATTTTCCTCACTGTATCTCTCTCTCTCCCCTCATTAACCGCAACGACCCATTTGGTTGCTTTGATTACTGACCCGTTCGGGTGCGATGCTTTTGATGTAGCTAAGGAATTTCATGTCTCAAATTACTTATTTTTCCCTTCACCAGCCATGACTCTTTCCTTTTTTATTTTTTTTGCCAAAACTTGATAAGATGATCTCTGGTGAGTTTAGAGACATGACTGAATTGGTGAAAATTCCAGGATGTGTACCGGTTCACGGAAAAGATCTACCGGACCCAGTTCAGGATAGGTCTAGTGAAGTATACAAGTGGATTCTCAATGACACGAAGAGGTACGGTCTAGCTGAAGGTATATTACTAAATACATTCTTGGATTTGGAAGATGGGGCTATACAAGCTTTACGAAGGGGGGAACCGAGCAAGCCACCAATTTACCCCATTGGACCACTCATCCAAACAGGTTCAAGTAGTGTAGCAGATTGACCCGGGTCTGAGTGCTTGCAGTGGTTGGATGATCAGCCACGTGGCTCTGTCTTATTCGTCTCATTCGGGAGCGGTGGTACTCTCTCAAACGATCAACTCAATGAATTGGCTTTGGGATTAGAACTGAGTGGACAAAGATTCATATGGGTTGTGAGAACTCCGAATGATAGATCTGCCAATGCTGCATTTTTTGGAAAAGAAAGTCAAAAGCACCATCCTTTTGATTTCTTACCAAAAGGGTTTTTGGACAAGAGCAAAGAGAAAGGCCTAGTGGTACCCTTTTGGGCACCACAAATTGATGTCCTGAGCCATTGCTCAACTGGTGGATTCTTAACTCATTGCGGTTGGAACTCAACACTAGAGAGCGTGGTCCATGGGGTGCCTTTAATTGCTTGGCCACTTTACGCAGAGCAAAAAATGAACGCGGTGATGTTAACGGAGGGTTTAAAAGTGGCACTGCGACCACAAATTAGCGAAGATGGGTTAATTGGAAGGGAAGAGATTGCCCAAGTTGTGAATGATCTAATAGAAGGAGAAGAAGGGAAAATGATTCGGAATCGAATGAAGGAGCTTAAGGATGAAGCTGAAAATGTACTGAAAAAAGAGGGGTCTTCTACCAAGTCATTGTCTGAATTGGCCCTCAAATTGAAGAAAAAGTAGCACATTTTGGGTCAAGTTCATTCCAGATGCTGTATTTTTCTTATAATGTATTATTATTATTTTTTTTATAAATAAGATGCTTGTTTTCTACACTTCCCTTTTGCTGGGTACTTTGCAACTTTGTTTATTATGTGCCTTGTGTATAATTGCGATTGTTGATATAGGAGTCAAGATAGGCATTTCTTAAGTTTTTTTTATAGCTTTATCAATAACATATGATATGGATGTGAATCAAGTGAATCACGTTGATGGCAAACAGACAAATGCTTGCGTTTGTAATATCTTAAATAAGTCATTCATTGGGACCTTCTATGATACTGCCCAGTGGTTTGGCATTATTATACAGCTTATATTTTTAGGTCCCAACAAATTATGGTTTGGTCCCTACATATTACGATTTGATCCTAAAATGTTTTAAGTTGGAAACTACCATGATTATAAAACCAAAGCGAGTTTTGAAAATCACGAGAACTTGGAACCAACGCACAACTCGTACAGACCAAAATTTGGGGATATATGACAGCCCAAACCACTAGGTTGAATCATAAAATTTTCCTATTTACTTTTTTCTTAGATTATCGTTATGTCAAGAGTCAGTGTGGTCCGACTCTTTTCCGGACCCCGCACTGCGGGAGCTTCGTGCACCGGGCTGCCCTTTTTTATCGTTATGTCAGGAGTGATACTCAAATTTTACGTGTTAGAAACTGAAAACATATAGAACAATGTTACTAGAAAAGTAGCTTCTTTAACAATTATTGGATTGAGTCGCGGACTAGGTCGCTCTTTTTAAGACGTTGTGCAAATCTGTCCAAGTGTGCAAGCAGTTCTAGTATGTTGACACGTCGTCCATAGGAAATAATCTGCCTAGAGAATAGAAATTGCTTCTGTCTCAGTTTTTCTTTGCACAAAAAGAAAACCTGGTATACTATAAACCTTTCTGAATTTGTTGCTCGAAAACAAGAAACTAAAATATTTTATTTTTCTAGAAGCCTATAACTTCCTGTAAAACTGTAAAGCTCTATAGCTCTCTCTAAAAAGTACTGTAAAGCTCACTGAAAATTAGATCAATGAGAAATCTGTTGGGTGTACAGCTTCTGTATTTATAGGAAAAAAATAAGAATAAGTCCTGAGCTTTTATTACAAATCTGAACGTTGGGCCATAATTGGTATTCTAAACGTTGGGCCATAAATAAAAAGAAAAACGCTGTGTATTACATCAATCTAAACGTTGGAAATAAAAACGCGAGGAAAAGAAAGCTGTTAAGATTTTTATAACAAATTGTATTTTTTTATAACAATTTGTAAATGAGTTTTCTCTAAAAAAGATTAGGTACTAGTCAAACAAGCCCATGCCACACCCATGCCCGAAGTGGAGGGGGATGGTGGCGGTGCATGGATTGGGCCGAGGTCCTTCCCATCTACAAAATTGGGGGCCCAACCCTTACACTCAACATATATATATATATATATATAAATATCACTACAACAAAAAATCCTTATTATGACTTTAAAAAAGAGTCATAAATGTATATTTATGACTCTTTTTTAAGCTTTTAAAATAAGTCATAACATTGCAGTCATAAATAAGTTCGAGTTTGTTAAAAAGTCATAAATAATTATTACTTTTACAACAGTTCTAAAAAAATAGTCATAAAAAATGAGTGCTTTCAAATTGTTTATGACTATTTTTTAATTGATACAGTCATAAATAATCTTCAAAAAAGTCATAAATAGCCTTTTAAAAAAGTCATAAATAATCTTTAAAAAAGTCATAAATAGCCTTTTAAAAAAGTCATAAATAATTTTCAAAAAAGTAATAAATAACCCTTTAAAAAGTCATAAATAATCTTCAAATTAGTCATAAATAACCATTTAAAAAGTCATAAACAATCTTCAAAAAAGTCATAAATAACCTTTAAATAGTCATAAATAATATTTAAAATAGTCATAAATAACCTTCAAAAAGTCATAAATAATCTTTTTATAGTCATAAATAATCTTCAAAACAGTCATAAATAACATTTTAAAAGTCATAAATAATGACACTACTTATGACTTTAGTAGAACTATTGCTAATTTATGATTGTTTTTTTATGAAACAGTCATATATAATATAAAACACATTTAAAGAAAAAAAATATTTTGTTGATAATCTAACAATCAATATTACACAATTTAAATACATCATCAAAACATGCATATTACAAATCAACTCAAGAACCATATTCAGATATTATCTTCCTTCCAACCAAAATTTTTCAATAATCAATCTAATAATTAGTTATGTACAAGAAAAATGTAACAGTAACCACTAAGTATGTATTAAACCAACAAACCAATAATGTATATGTAACATTGTTAAAAAAAAAATAAAAAAAATAAATAAAAACAAGATCAGTGTCTATTTAAACTCTTTAATCTCCGCTAGTACATCAACTTATTTGCAATATTTGTTCCATGTAGTCTAACTGTGTAACACTGAAACAAAAATAAAATTAATGTATTAGATTCTATATAACGAGTATATAATTTTCTTAAATTGTAAAAATATAGATTACCTGGAAAAAGGAAAAAAATATTGAAATTTTCAATACTTAAATGTATTCTTGAATGAACTCAATGAACTCAAGTTGAAGTACATTTAGCTCGTGGCTTTCATATTTCACTTTTTGAGACAACTCTTTCATCTGAAAAAGTTCAGGAAAGAATAAGATGTTAAGGATGTATTCCCTCCCCACAACACCACCACCACCACCTCCAACACATATGAAAAAAAAAATTCCACAATTTATGAATCAAAGTAAAACAAGAAGAAGAGAAAATTTGGCGACACATTTACAAAGAATACTATAATAATACCTTTATCTTGATAGATTTGGATGGATTCTCCATTATCACTTTCATGAAGAGTAACATATGGTATCCACATTCATAATTTCCTGGTTGCTTTGGTCCCTATGAATAAATGTATAACAAATATTAGACAAACAATAAATTACTGCAATCACAAATCGTGGTAAAACTAACTTATCTTGAAATGAATGTTGACCTAGAATTTCTAAAACTTTCGACAGAGTCTCCTCTATAAATAGAATCTCCCAAAAATTTCAAACAATGAAAACATACTCAGCAACAATTGAATAACTGCAACATACATTATATCAATACATTAACCATAACATACTAAGTATAATTTAAACAGCTACCATTATATCTACCATGTTTCTATTCAGATTTAATTACCTTTACGAATTGCCAAATTGGTTTTGGCCTTCTTTTCCCTTTGAAACTTAAAGCCTTGAGTCCACTTCAAGACAATATTAAAAGTTAAAATTAGATAATAAATCGTCACTTCAAGACAATATTCTCACACACAACGATTACAACACGAAAAATTATTAGAAAATTCGATGACTAAACGTCCACAACTTTCTACGATGCAACCACAATAAGAGGTAATTAATTATAATTCAACTTCTAAACGCAAGAATAAAACACCACAAAGAGATTCATACATCCATGTTTTTCACAAAACTCTACTTCATAAGAGATTCATATATCTCAACTCAAATTTTCGTTAAAATTATATTAACAGCTACATGTTCACACAGATTCATAACCCACACAAAATCACACAGTCATAATTTCAGAAAGCTCAACTATACATGAGAACTCATATCTTTCTATGTACAAATAAATTAATTTTTATTAACGAACACGAAATCACACAAAAATATGATATAGCAAATACGCTTATTTTAACATTCATAAAACTGCTACTGTAATATGAATTTTCTGCCCAAACGGTGCAGAATTGGGAAATATACCATTACACGAAAGTTGTCCAGAATTGCGTTTCCTACAGGCTTACGCGGACAGAATCACAAAAATTGTAACGTATGATTTATTAAGAATTTTCTACTAAAATCTGATCCATGAAAATCCCAAATCCGAAAATTGAATAATTGCTCAAATGTATATCCAAAGCTCATCTATAAATCTCAAATCATAACTTCAATCATTGTAAATAAAAACCTAAATCTCATAACCCATAACCATACTAATTTAATAATCTATCCATTTAAATTTCAATCAAACGAGATTGAAGAAAATAACAAGTTAACTCACCGATTTAGGACTTCAATGTTGATTAAGATTCGCAAAATAATATTTGGGGTTCCTCTTTTCTTCTCTTATTATTTTCTTCTTCTTCTTCTTCTTCTCTCTCTCTCTCTCTCTCTCTCTTGATTGCTCTATTTTTCTCATGTCTCTCTTTTCTTTTCTTTTTGTTATCAAAACCCTAGGAGGTATATTATGTATGTATATATGATACACCTACATATATTATAACACAAACACACAAAAGGCTAAAAATCCCGTTTTTTGTCTAGGGGCCTCACAAAAAGGCTTTATATGGGCCCGAAATACATTCTAAAGTTCTAAAATGAGTGACCCAATGGATGTACATAACCCGGGTACTTAATTTAAATGTTAAAAACACAAATTAACACATTCACGGGCCTATAATCACTACAAAAAAATAAACACATCAATTCTTCAATGACTTGTTCAACTTAAGTTTTTACAACTTAACTCCACCACTTAGCTCTATAAAATTTCACACAATAATTAATGAATAAAATAAATACACACATATAAATAAATAACCAATTTAGGTTGTCTCATTATTTTGTTTTTTCAAATGAATATTTATATAAAGAAAATACGGGGTGTTACATGTATACCAAGTGAAATTTTATTTAAAATTTTTATACAGCGCACATTTCCCTAATCAAGAATCTTAACTTTAAAAATCTTAACATATTGTCTTTTTCACTATTTTCCCCAAAAAACAGTACTTTGATTCTAGAATTCAAAGAAAAAGAGTCATAAAAATAAAGAATATTTATGACTACCCAAAAATGAAGTCATAAAAGTCTTGTTATTTATGACACTTTTCTAAATACTTATTATATATGACACTTTTCATAAACATGTCATAAAAAATCTTATTTTTTATGATAATTTTCAAAAAACTGTCATAAAAAATCTAATATGATTCTTAATAAAATCTAAAATTTTGACACTAAAAGTAACTATCAAGTGTTAATAGTCCAATTTTAAAAAGTAATTTCTTAAAAACTAGTCTCTCAAAGGTCGATTTAAGTGAAATTTCACTTAATATTCATGTAAAGATTTAGTGAAATTTCACATAATATTCGTGTATGCTAAGTAAAATTTCACAAAATATTTTTGTACAGAGGACATTTCCCTAATCAAGAATCTTAACTTTAAAAATTTTAGCATATTGTCTTTTTTTCACTATTTTTCCCAAAACAGTACTTAGTTTGATTCTAGAATTCAAAGAAAAAAGAGTCATAAAAATAAAGAATATTTATGACTACCAAAAAATGAAGTCATAAAAGTCTTATTATTTATGACCATTTTCAAAAAACTGTCATAAAAACTCTTATTATTTATGACCATTTTCAAAAAATTGTCATAAAAACTCTTATTATTTATGACCATCTTATTATTTATGACCATTTTCAAAACAACTGTCATAAAAAATCTTATTATTTATGACCATTTTAAAAAAACTGTCATAAACAATCTTATTATTTATGACTAATAAAAAAAATGGTCGTAAATAAAACACCACTTACCAATCTTATGACTATATTTGCAAAAAGAGTCATATATGTTAGAAAAAAGTATTTGTTATGACTCTTTTTTTAAAATAGTCATTAGCCCAAAATAAAAAAAGTCATAAAAAGGATTTTTTCTTGTAGTGTATATATGTCTTTCCAACTTTCTCTAATTCTCCTATGTTGGACAAAATTAAAAGTATTTCTCTTTGGTTTCTAATAAGACAAAATTTGACCAAGGGCCTGACCCTCACTTATCTTTGGAGAGATGGGAGTTCAACTCTCCTTATGAGGAGAATTTGCATGAAGGTCATGTGATGTAAGCATTCACCCCCCCCTTCATGTATGTGCGCTCGCGCGCGTGTGTCATTGCCCATAGCCAAAAAAAAAAAAAAAAAACCTCGAAGGGCTTTCAAATGTTCTAAAACCAAAAGTTTCCTCCTTTCTTAAAACACACCAGACACTTATATACCTTCTTCTTTTTTTTTTTTTTTTTTTTCCAAACGAAATGGTAGGAATTTTATATATCTTTAAAAGATCAATCGCTTGATAGGACTAATGCATTTAAGAATTAATATAAACGTTAATAAAGTTTTATGAGGGTGACCAATAATTTAGTTATTGACCATATTAGAACATCCACGGTGGTGTATGCAAATTTAGCTTAATTTTAAGCTGTGAAACGGTGATTCCCCCCTTTCCACTAAACTATATTGTGGTACGAGATAGGTGGTATGCACATAGTCGTATGCGTGCACCACACACACACACACACACACACACACACACACACACACACACACACAGAGAGAGAGAGAGAGAGAGAGAGAGAGAGAGAGAGAGAGGCTCAGCCGTTAGATAAAAAACATTTAGGAACAAGTAAATATCAACCATTAGATAAAAATTAGGGTGGTTAGTGGTGATTTTTTTTTTTTTGCCACGATGGTTATAATATGTTATGCCCCAGAGAAGCAAAAATAGAGAAAATAAATTCCTTTTTGGTCCCGTAGGCCCGTGACTGGTGAATAACAGCATTGTCATCTACTCAAACCAACAAACACAATGATAGGGAGGATGCTATTCATAGAACATATCTTCCTAATATAATCAAAGTCTACAATGGAAGCTCACAGGTCGTAGTCAACTAATTAAAACTATTACAAAAGCTGGCTTATAGTATGAAGCCTACAACAAATATAACAGAAGTACTACGAAAGATTTATATAAACTAGCTATTACACAATATGTCTTCATCTTCAAGACTTCAACTCCAAGTCCGGCGGAACCTCAGTTCTTCTATTCTCAATACCTATAAAGTACTGGACGTTGGAACGTTCAGGGCATAAAACGCCATCAACTTTGAATACAAAGCCGAGTGAGTATATTAACCAAACACTCCTCACACATTACTGTTCAGCATCTTAAAATGCGGTTAATCTCTTATCAATGATGTCACTCATAGATATAGTAGATGTCTCATTAAACCATACATCCAATCGATGATAATATGAATTATATTAAATATAGAGACGATGGTATAACATCTCATCATATTCTTCTCATCATGCCATTCAGCATACACATGATTCCACACAAGTGTCTGACGTCACCAAATCCATGCATATAACCCATGCTTCCACCCATGCATCTATCTTCTTGTTTGGACACTGAATCAACGATTGAATAACCATCTTATCTATTCATACTCATATTCATATCCATCTCCGTATCCATATGTCATGATCCATCCCGCTACGCGCAAAAATAGGACACGTGGCAAGCCACCAAGGCTCAACCAAATTCCATTAAAGTAAATAGCAGCAGAAAACATAAGTAAAAATTCATTAAAATCAGAGTTATAAAAAGGTTTGACCAATTGAACTCTTCCAGAAGAATCCATTTTGAAAAACAGAGGTCCAGTCGACTGGAGTGGGGACCCGGTCGACTGGAGGTCAAAAGCAGGAAGTAAAAAAAAATCCAACAGCCCTGTTCAGTTGACTGTGTCGGGAACCCAGTCGACTGGGGCCTCAATTTCACAGTCGACTGATACACTTTCCCGTCGACTGAATATCTCTAGCAGAATGCCATGTTTTCGTGCAGAAACCAGTCGACTGATTCCCCTCTTTCAGTCAACTGAAGTTCTTGAAACTGAAAGATTTTTTTTTAAAACAGGGGTCCAGTCGACTGTGTCGCTGACCCAGTCGGCTGATCCCTCCCAAAAATGCACAATTTTGCAGAAATTCCAAAGGCTAAGTTCCTCCGATCAAATTTCCAATCCAACATCACTATATATCAACGATTCAAAAGATGATTACAAGCATTTACTCGCTATTACAATTACTACGGACCCATTCCAAGTTATCCAAGTTAAGAACATGGTTTTAACTACTCAAAACTTATTACAAGATTAAGAAAACAAAAACATATACAAGAGTAATTCCCCGACTTTCCTTGACCTCACTCGTCAAGCTTCTTCTTTCCATGCTTCTTATCACCTGCAATGGAGTAAACCATATGCTGAATATACAATTCTAAATGTATGTTTATATGACAGTTCATGCTATAAATATAAAAAAAAAAAAACACATCAAAATAGTCTCTAGGGTGAGTGGTACTCATTCATCCGGTAATGAAACCGATGCCGTGGAAGGCACACCTCTCCCACGCATCCCATACACTGGTTGGGCCTTCCTCCATACCAGACACTACACAATCAATGTTATAATCCTCAAACTTTGAGGAGCTTACCCCAGGATGAAATTGCACCAAACTCCCCTTTGACCCAAGGAAACGCATAGCATGCTCACATGAACAGTTATACATGTTTTTCTAACATATTCACGTGCGTAATTAACGGGCCTAATTAATACATGATTTTCGCCGGGATCCAAAAAATCAAACTCGATATTTAAAACATGTAAATCTCATATATTTCATAGATCTAAAATTCACACCTCGTGCGATTTCTCTAAAACTTTGAAGGATCGACTAGAGACCCGAATAAATGTCGGATCTCAGTTTATATGCGATTCCTATAAGTTTTACCTGATTTTTCCCAAATTTTTAGAAATTAGATTTTCTGAAAAAGTTGCCAAACGAGGCCTAAGAGGTATCAAAATGAAACTCTTACCTCGAGGAGTTCAAATCTCAAATTGGAGAAAAATTGACAGACAAACGGTCGTCGATCGACGTCGTGAAGCTCGTAGCCACCAAATCTCCTTTTCTCGCTCTCTCTCTATCTCTCTCTCTCTAAGATATTTTTAGAAAGTATAACTAATGAATCTCAAGCTTATCTATTTATAGGCAAAATTTTTGTAAATTATGTTTACCTCCCCACGAGTTTTTTAAACTTCTAATTATTCCCTGAACCATCGCATACGTCCATTTTATTACTTTACGACTGAAAACTATAAATTACAAAAGTTTTCGACTAAGTCTCATTTGGGTCCGAAAATACATTCTGAATCTGATATTGTGGAATCTCTATACCACCTACCTTTTTAGGTAACGTATCACTCACGTTCTCACCACAGTACAAAACAATCTAAATGATATCCAACTATCAGAAATTAGTCTACACAGGTAAATTTACTATTCACAAAATACCAGATATTTCAAATAACATTTAAATCACGTAAATGTCATTTAATCATGCCAATACATTATGAACTTTTCAAATTCCTGTGTCACCACTGACACCTCACCGTTGACTCACAGTCTACTCCATTCACCATTATCAAATGACATTGATAATGCACAAAAATCAAATATGCATGCTAAAATAATGAAATTCCGGGACGGGTGTGACACCATACGTCGATACAACATAACTTTGTCAGTAGGCCACATTGATAGTCTATAGGGTGGTGTCCTACATTACAAGACCCCTTGACAGGTTACCAGTTGTCTACATAGTACATCCTATCTGTAAATGATGGAAGTGGCACATCACACATCTTTTACGATGTGTATACTCTCACTGGTCGTCTACACAACTGAGAATACATTATAGCACTAGCTGGACGTCATCAACGGTACACTGGACGTTTTCAAAAGTGCACACGCATCACTGGACATCTTCAACAGTGAAAGGCATACTAGGAACTCTAACCGTCCCACGTCTACCAATCTCATTAGTCGTTGATCCCACGGATAAGTACACATATCACATTGTTCCATACAAAGGCATATATCCCAATTCTCATTATATTCTTCTATCTCTTCCTACCACCATGTATGCTGACCACATATCGTGAAATGTATTATTCTAGATAGAGGAATTACAACATGTGACATCACTTATCATATTTACTCATTAACTGGTTATGAACATGCAGTCGTGTTTCGTCTACTATACAATTCAGTAATAACAACATATGGCAGTTAATCAATGAAGTTCATCTTATATCAACAGTTAACATAGAATAGTCTATCTGGTAATGTCACGCCCCGGAGCAGCATAAATAGAGAAAAATAAATTTCCTTTATGGGTCCATAAGGAATGACAGGTGAAAGTCACTAATAATCCACACCACGCAGTACTAGTCCAAAAGAAAAGCAACAGTAATCAACTGAAAATAGCACGAAGTGCTAACTATTACAAACTATCAGAGTATGGTCCACAGGATCACAACAGGTCTGAAGATAACAAATGCCCAAGTACCCGTTAACAAAAGTTTAACAGAACAACTGAAATTAAATCTAATTATAACATCTTCAGTCTTCAACTGGCATAAGGATAATCCTTCCTGGTGTAATCGTCATCGGTGGGGCCCTCCTCTGGATAATAATCATCAGTGTACTGGTCCTTACCTGCAGAATAAGGAGCAGGATATTCTGGACGGGGAATGTCCAGGCAATAAAAGGCCGTCAGCTTACTGAGAGCTGAGTGAGCATAAACTAACGAGGTACCAGTTATCTGAAGTAAACACAAGCTTATAAAAACACGAGTTAACATCTTATTATAAAATAACATTATCTTGTTCTTCTATTCATTCTTATAAACCGACCCTTATCGTCTTATTACTCAAATACCGAACTCAACGTATTCAGATGTCATGAACAGACTCAATCGTTTAATTCTAGGGATACACCCTTATTCTGTCCATCGCTTTTAAGAACAATGGTCCTGTTCACCGCATGTCATGGACTCCACGTCAGTCTGTCCCCAGCTTTTAAGAATAATGGTCCTGTTCACCGCATTTCAGGGATATAACGTTTCGAACAAGGCATATCAATCTATTGCCACGACTTAACGTCATCTACTAGTGATCCCAGCTCACCGCTTTTAAGAACCATGGTCCGGTTCACCGCTTTTAAGAGCATATCACATATCATCCAGTCTATCTTAAGACTTCTTGGTCCAGCTCACCGCTTTTAAGAACCATGGTCCGGTTCACCGCTTTTAAGAGCATATCATGACCAATCATCCATCCATGTACCATTCCCGGAACTTACCAAACCTACTTACGTTCCATTCTACATCGACACATGATGATTCCCAATGTGGCCTGACTACTCGGATTAAAAGAAACGGATATCGAACTCATATCAGAAACAACACGTCAACCCACGTCTTCATATTACTTTTTATTCATTATCCATAAATCTTTGGTGTCACATTTCTCCTGTCTACCCCATAATCGCATAATGGAATTCCCGAATCAGAAATCGAACAACTAAACCTCTTATATAATAAACAGGCAAAGGAAACCAGGTACTGATCATGTCAATCGATTGGAACAAAAGTTCAATCGATTGGAACAAAAGTTATGTCAATCGATTGATAAACATGTCAATCGATTGGAATAATGTCAATCGATTGAAATCCTATTCAATCGATTGGGATGCAACTGATGTCAATCGATTGAGATCATGTCAATCGATTGGTACTACGTCTTCTCCAGCAGATTGTAAAAACAGCATATATAAACGTGCACTACATGCATTTAACCCCTCTAAACATCGTAATAACTTGCATAAACATCACATAAAGAGACCAAGTGAGTTAGAACTCACCTAGGGTGCGTTTGGATGTGTTTAAAGCTTTGAAACTTCCAAGCTTCTTCTCTTCTTCTTCCTATCTGTCTCTGCCTTCCCTCTCTGTCTCCTCTTTTCTTCTTCCTTCTTCTTTCTGTCTCTCTTTCTTCCTCCCAACTGCCGAAGCAGTGAGTGTGTGTGTGGAGTGTATATATGTGTAGATATAGAGATATATATATATGTGTATATATCTCACAAGAGGTATGTATATCTCTCTCTCTCTCTTAATGACTGCCCAAAATGACCCAAGGCCATAAATATGGATCATATATATAGGCATAAGGGAGTGCCACGCGTTTAAAACTGAAGGAAAGAAGAAAACATTTCTCAGGTTATGTCAATCGATTGAGACACCAGTCAATCGATTGGTAACAGATATTTGTAGTCAATCGATTGGAAACAATGTCAATCGATTGAGATGAATGGCAATCGATTGGAAAGTTTGACACGTCATCACTTTTAGTCGGTTGAATGTAAATCGATTGGGATAACTTATCAATCGATTAGTATCAGAAAGTGTCAATCGATTGGGAAGAAATGTCAATCGATTGGTATCAAAAAATGTCAATCGATTGGGAATATGTCAATCGATTGGTATCAAAATAATGTCAATCGATTGGGAATATGTCAATCGATTGGTATCAAAATTCACCAAAAGGAAGAGAAAGTTTATACGAGTATAGAAATGAAATACCGGGTCTTACTAATATATCAAAATACAGGGTATTACAGGTAACATTACCAATAACTTCATGTAAGTCTAATTCTGACATAACATCATATTAATCATGTAACAACCTGCATTTCCATTTAATTATTTGTATTTGCATTTGACATATTTAAATTCAATTTGTATTATCTGCTTTTATTTAATTTCATTTCCCCTATATTAAATCTTATTATTGGCATCATTTCATAATTAAAATTATTGTTGGGGCCAAACTGCAATTTTTGTAAATTTAGCAATACGTGTATTGAATTTTAAAACTGTATTTCAAAACGGTGGAAACATTTTCTTTAAACTCAAGCAGTATTTTTATGAAACCGGGAAACCATTTCTTACGATAAAATGAATTTTCTATATTTTTGTGATGACCACCGCGCCACGAAAATACCAGTTTGTGTTTAAAACTGTCCACGCCACATTTGCTTCTACAGATTTTTTTTTAGAAATGACGTAAAGTGGAAGTGACTATACATTACTTTCCAATTATGGCAAACTAATCATTTGTTGAGGCTTTGTTTGGAAATGCAATTGTGGATGTACATTGTTAGTGCCATAAGTGGTATTACCCAAACACCCTTAATTGCCCCCTATGAGCCTACTTGGCTCTTGGATAACAATTGGGATAATACAGTCTGTGTATATACGTTGTTTATTTTGCCTTTGATATTTGATAAATACAAACTAATTTGTAGAGTCTAAACCATGGGACTTGGAGCCCAAGATTGGTTTTCTTTATATAACACACTCATACCCCTTCATCTGAGACACGGAAATTATTTAGAGAGGTTCAGAGAGTTATACCAATTCTCTAGAAGACAAGAGCTTGGAAACTCCATAGCTAAGGCTTCATTTGTGTGTTGTTATTCCTTGGTCTTTCTCAACTAATCTCTTTGCTCTTAATCTCAGTGAGTATATTAAACTCACCTTGATTGTATTACATATTGTATTTCAGTTTATATATATATATATAATTATAATCCACCATTGTTGATATCATATTTAAGCTTGAAGCTCAAGAACATGAAATTTTCAAACTTAATCTATATGAGTTTTTAGAGATGATTTAGGAAGATTATAGTCCCTAGAAGCTACTGTCAAATTATTAGAGCCTAATTCATTCATATGTAAAAGTATATAAGAAATTAAGTTTTGACAACTTTTAATTTTTCATAAAATTAGAGAGATATGGTTTGATTCATGTTAAATTAGTTGTAGATTCTTAATCCTTGTGAAAAACCAAAGAGATTGATATATTGTATGACATATATAGTTGCAGAATTGGAAATGGGTCAAAAGACCCCCTGATTTCTGAAACAGAGCAGTTTCACGAGGAAGACGAAGCCTCTGCTTCATCTCGCGCGCGCGAGCGAGGATCGCGCGAGCGATCTGCGTGCGCGAGCCACATGGATTCAGGCAGATAGAAAAGTTTTTATAAAGAAAATGAAAATTAGGCAGATCGCGCGAGCGGACCGCGCGAGCGATCCGCGCACGCGATCATTGCGTCCCCAGGCAGACAGAAGAATTTATATAAGAAAAAGGAAAAATGGGCAGGTCGCGCGAGCGGCCCGCGCGAGCGACACTTCGCGCGAGCGGCATGCGCGCACGACTTCTGGTAGTTTCTTTTTTTGCTTGTTTTGTGATAAGGGATTGTTTGGGATAAAATTTATATACTGTTTGAGTACTATTTGGGAAATTTATTAAATCAGAATCTTAATTGGTTATGTTTGAACGATTAAAACGTTGTATCGTGACTTATCAATCCCCGTACGCTCGTTGTTTATATAATTCAGTGATTGGCCTCATGTTTTAAAGTTTCATGACATACATGCGGAGTCAGTCGTACATGCATGGTGAGTGTGAATGTTGGTCAGTATGGAAAAGAGTAATGGACAGTGTGGTATAGTGAGTGCGGTTGAGATTGTGTTGTGGACACTCCCTGGTAGGTGAGTACCAAAGTGTGTTGTGATTGAGATTGCGGCGCGGGTGTCTTTGAAATGCGACGGTGGAAAAACTGGACACTCCCTGATGACCATGGTAGCGTCAAAGTGTGTGAAGCCGAACTTGGACATTCCCTGGCACCCATGGAAGTGCTAAAGTGTGGCCTACGGACACTCCCTGATACCCGAGTCTGGATACTGCGTGAGGGTTCCTCCGGTATTTGCATGGCAGATTAGGTAGTCAAAGTGTGAGGCAATGGACACTCTCTGGTACCCCGGACCAAAGTATGAGGCAAATTTGACATTCCCTGGCACCCCTGTGCTAAAGTGTGGCTATATTAGCATTTCAAAGATACCGGTGTGTGATGGTGGGTTGTTGGGTTTTTGTCGAGAGAAAAGAGTCGGTAAGATGAGATGGTGCATTGTCTCATACACGGTCAAATGTTTATGAATAAATGACTTTGAATATATTTCTCGTTGTTTTATAAACTGAATTCTTTCTATGGTTAAACCGTTGATATTACCAAACTAGAAAATGTAAAGAAGTAAATGAGTATGTTTTACATTCAAAGTTATGTTTTTTTTTAATACTCACCAGCTTCTTGAAGCTGACGACGTTGATGCATCCTGGACATTCGTGTTCAGGTATTTCAGGTTATGATCAGGCTGAACACTATGACTATGCGAACTGAGAACAACTATCTGATGAAGAGTTTACTGTTATATATTTTAAGTTAAACTGATTTTGTAATAAGGATGACTGTAATAGATGATAAGTTTTTGTTTTGCTTTAAGGCGGTTTGTGCCATTAGAGACCCCGTGCTGTAATATGTAATAAGTTAGAAAAATATTTGTAAGTTTTGATTGCTCTACTCTGATTATGATTTTATGTTGTTCGACGTTTGGGACGGAATTGATCCTTCAAACTGTCGCGATCTACGGGTCCATAAAGGAAATTTAAAGCTTTCCTTATTTATGCTGCGTCGGGGCGTGACAGGATTTAGTGGTATCAGAGCCAGGTTATTATTTATCTCAAGATAGTTTAGCCAGGTTAGGGTTTACTAGTTTAGACCCGATTCCACGATTTGTTAGCTTAAGCATTGCACCCGATGTTACGACAGGGAGGATAGACTCAGAACCCAAATGCCTAAGATTATCTCTGTCCTGATTTAAGTTAGTACCTTTTTTAGGTATGGATCCAGCTCAGCCTCTTTTTGTGCCTGACGCTTTTGGAAGGAATTGGGTTACTGTAGGAGCGATAGTGCCGGCCTCGGCAACACTTTATTTTACCACCATTGGGCAGCGTGCAGCTGCTACCGTCGAGTTAGACCTCTGGCACCAGATTCATGTGTTAGGCTAGTCGATTTGTCCCGTGCTCGCCTCGAGATCCTTTACTTTATAGAGATTCAGCGCTTAGTGCTTGTAGAGATGGTTCGCTTGGTTAACAGCGATGCCTTCTATCTACCCCTTGAGGTTCAGGTTGTGCAGGCTCACCTTGCACAGCTGGAGATGCCTCCACCAGTCGTCCCCGCTGTTGAGGATGGTGGTGACGGTGACGTTGTAATTGCTCCTATTATCGAGGACGCTGAGGAGGATGGCATAGGTTGGGACGACCTCGCGATTGACCTTGAGAAGGCACTAGCACTTGAGCTAGCTTTGTCAGAGGCAGAGGCCCCTGGACCTGCTTCGTTGTTGACCTCACATAGCTGTAATTTTAGGGCATGCCCCTCTCATGTTCAGCAACTTCATCAGGCCGACTCGCTTGACCTTTTGATGGCTACCTATGGCGATGACTGACCGTTTAGATGTCGCCTTGTATATATTGACTACTTTTGACTATTAGCTCTACCTCTTTTTGCAAACTGTAATTACATGCATTAGCAGATAGGGCAATGACCCCATTTTTGGCATTAACTTTTGCACGGACATATGTGTCCTAACCCATATAGATAGGGTAAGCATTGACCTGATCATACACGCTTTTTGTATCAACTTGACAAGAAGTTATATATAAAATATACTCTTTTGAATGTTGTCATCATTTGAATTGCTTCATAGTACTGTTACATGCATTTTCCTCATTCTGCTATCACCATCATGCATAGAATGGCTGGAGGACTAAGGAGGAACAGGAATTCGATTGAGGGAGCACCTGAGGCTGCCGATCCTATGGGGATGTTCGAATCATTTGTCAGACGTTTGGAAAGACTCAGTAATACGAATGACAACCGACGAGACCGTCAAACTGGAGATAAGCTGTTGGAGAGATTCCGTGCGCTAAGGCCTGAGCAGTTTGCGGGTACTGCGGAACCATGGAAAGCGGAACAGTGGTTAAGACAGATGGACCGCATATTCGAAGCTGTCCAGTGCAATGAGATGGACAAGAGAAGATTAGCTACCTTTCAATTAACCGATGCCGCCGCAGATTGGTGGGATTCGGTCATAGCTACTATCAGGAATGGAGCTGCAATGGGAATGACGTGGACTACGTTCAAAGGGAGGTTTTTGGAGAAGTATTTTTCGGCTATGGAGAGGCACAGAAGAGAGAAGGAATTCATGGACCTGACGCAAGGAACCAAATTGGTGCAAGAGTACACCACACAGTTCGAGAGACTGTCTCGGTTTGCTCCACACCTAGTTGATACTGAGGAGAAGAAGATATGGATGTATAACCAAGGGCTGACACCCCAAATTCGCCGCCTGACTCTTGGTCACCTAGATAAGTCATTTGAGGGATTGGTTGGCTTGGCTACCGATCTAGAAGAAGACGCTCGAGTGAACCATAAACAATTCGAATTCCGACCGCCTCAAAGGAGTAATTTTGGAAATAGACCACAAATGAACCGTACCCAAGGGCAGAAGAGGAATTTTGATGGGAGCAAGAGGACCTAAGCTATCACCTATCTGACTCAACCCCGAGTGGGAGAAGGTAGTAATGCTGGAAAATGTTTCAATTGTGGCAACCCCGGTCATCTGGCTCGAGATTGTAAGGCACCAAGGCATGCTGCTATGCAAGGCATATTTTGCTACAACTGTGGTGAACCAGGTCACATCAGCAAGTTATGTACTGCCCCTAAGTAAGTGACTTATGGTCAGCAAGGTCAGACTCGCGTGAATGCTGTTATTCCTGATGCTGCTGGATATGACGGAACTATTTATGAAGAAGGAGATTATGGTGAAGCTCAACCTGATCAGCAAGCAGTGGAAGGTACATTAACTCTATTTAACTCCCATGTTAAAGTGTTATTTGATACGGGTGCTGCTCTTTCGTTCAAATATGTTAATGCAATTCGGAGATTAGGTATCTTACCTCATCGTTTAGAGAAAGCTTTGAAGGCTACATCACCATTAGGAGCTGCAGTCAGATTAGGACACGTGTGTAAGGATTGTCCCTTACGGTTAGGAGACCGTGAAATCCCGGCAAGGTTGATTGTCCTATCGATGAAGGAGTTCGACGTAATCCTCGGAATGGATTAGCTCTCTCAGAATCAAGTGAAGTTGGATTGTGCGAGGAAGAGAATTACATTCTCCGATAATGAGAATCAACCCTTTGATTTTCAATGTAACCCTTCGAGAGATATGTTCCTCAGCAGGTGTTTGGCTAACATCAAAGTCGTCAGTACAGAGATGACAGTGTTGTCTATACCTATAGTCAAGGACTTTGAAGAAGTATTTCAAGACATTTCTGGTTTGCCGCCCAAGAGAAGTATAGAGTTCTGTATTGAGCTTATACCGGGTACGACTCCGATCACCAAGGTTCCCTACAGAATGGCCCCCACTGAACTATTGGAATTGAAAGAACAAGTACAAGAGCTCGAGAACTTGGGTTTTGTACGTCCCAGTACATTGCCTTGGGGAGCACCAGTGTTATTCGTGAAGAAGAAGGACGGAACGCTCAGGTTGTGTATTGACTACAGAGAATTAAACCGAGTGACTATCAAGAACAAGTATCCCTTACCTCGGATTGACGATTTTTTTGATCAACTACAAGGAGCTACGACATTTTCCAAGATAGACCTAAGGTCGGGATATCATCAATTGAGGGTACGGAAGGAAGACATACCTAAGACTGCTTTCAGAACCCGATATGGTCATTATGAATTTCTGGTGATGCCGTTTGGAATGACGAATGCCCCGACAGTGTTTATGGATCTGATGAACAGAGTGTTTAAGCCTTATTTGGATCAGTTTGTCATCGTCTTTATAGATGATATTTTGATCTATTCTAAGTCAGGAGAAGAACATGAGCAACACCTACGGATTGCGATGCAGACGCTTAAGGACCACCACTTGTATGCCAAGTTCAGTAAGTGTGAGTTCTGGTTGCAAGAAGTTAAATTTTTGGGACACAAGGTGTCATCTCAAGGAATTTCTGTGGATTCATCCAAGACAGATGTTGTATCAAATTGGGTTAGGCCGAGCAACCCTACGGAGGTTAGAAGTTTCCTTGGACTCGCAGGCTATTACAGAAGATTTGTTGAAGGGTTTTCTAAAATAGCTGCACCATTGACTGGGTTGACGAAGAAGAATTTGAAGTTCGAGTGGACAGAGAAGCATGAACGCGCCTTTCTAGAATTAAAAGAGAGACTCACTACCGCATCAGTACTAGCTATACCCAAGCCTGATGAGAAGTTCACTATCTTTAGTGATGCGTCATACCAAGGACTAGGGTGTGTACTTATGCAAGATGGCAGAGTTATCGCCTATGGATCCAGACAGCTGAAGCCGAATGAGTTGAACTATCCCATTCATGATTTGGAATTGGTAGCAGTATTATTTGCACTCAAGATTTGGAGACACTATCTCTATGGTGAAAAGTTTGATTTGTTCTCCGATCATAAGAGCCTAAAATATTTGTTCACACAGAAAGAGTTAAAGATGAGGCAACGCAGATGGATGGAGCTGATCAAAGATTACGACTTCACATTAGAGTACCACCCCGGTAAAGCTAATGTGGTCGCTGATGCTTTGAGTCGACAGACTCGTGAGACGATCGCCTCCTTAATGATTAGAGAATGGCGAGCATTTGAGACGTTGGCGGAGTTCGATGTACAGAGTGCTGAGGAAAGAGAAGGACAACTTTTTGGATGTCTTATCCTACAGCCCGTTCTTATCGACCGCATTATTGGAGCTCAAAAAGGAGATGAAAAGTTTCAAGCATGGTTTGCGAAGATGTCAGAGAAAGATCCCACAGAATGGAGGGTAGGAATTGACGGAGGATATCGGTGCAGGGATAGATTATGTGTGCCAGATGATGAAGAGCTAAGAGAGAATATCCTGGAAGAAGCACATAAGTCAAGGTATACAGTTCACCCAGGAGGAACGAAAATGTACAGGGATTTGAAGAGAAATTTCTGGTGGGAAGGTATGAAGAAGGATGTGGCCGAATTTGTATCCAAGTGTTTGACGTGTCAGCAATCAAAGCCGAACATCAGAGACCGTCAGGATTGTTGCAACCATTATCTATTCCTGGTTGGAAGTGGAAGCACATAACCATGGATTTTGTAGTGGGATTGCCCCAGTCGCAGTAGGATCATGCTGCCATCTGGGTAATTGTGGATTGACTGACGAAATCAGCTCATTTTATTACTTACAATATGACATACCCGGTAGAGAAGATGAGCCGGATGTACATACAACAAGTTGTGCGACTTCACGGTGCACATGTGTCGATTGTGTCAGACCGTGACGCACGTTTTACCTCTAGATTTTGGGAAAGTTTGCAAGAAGCTATGGGAACATCGCTCAAGATGAGTATTGCTTTTCACCCTCAGACAGATGGGAAAACTGAGCGTGTTAATCAGATCATGGAAGATATGCTTAGGGATTATGTGATCGATTATGAAGAATCTTGGGAGACATACTTGCCTTTGATTGAATTTGCCTATAACATGTACAGTTATCATGCGACTATCGGGATGGCTCCATTCGAAGCACTGTACGGACGACCATGTCATTCTCCGTTATGTTGGGCAGAGGTGGGAGATACAGAATTATTGGGACCATATTTGGTTAGAGAAACCAACGAAAAGATTTCCTTGGTCAAGGAAAGGATGAGGACCGCTCAAAGCCGGTATAAGAGTTATGCCGATCGACGCCGGAAAGATTTGGAATTCAGTGTTGGAGATCACTTACTTCTTAATGTTTCTCCGACCCGAGGAGTAGTACGCTTCGGTCTCAAGAGAGGGAAGCTAGCTCCGTGATTCATCGGACCGTTCGAGATTTTGGAACGTGTCGGGAAAGTAGCTTATCGATTGGCGCTACCACCGAAGATGTCTGGGGTTCACAATGTATTTCATGTGAGTATGCTGAGAAAGTACATATGAGATCCCTCACATGTGGTTAGTTATGACGATATTGAGACGAGTCATAACGTTTCTTACAAGGAGAGACCCGTGAAGATTCTAGATCAGAGTATTAAGAAGCTGAGGAACAAAGACATTCCGCTGGTGAAGGTTCAAGGGAATCACCATGACGAGAACGAAGCCTCGTGGGAAGTTGAAGTTGAGATGAGGAAGAAGTACCCGGAGCTATTTCATGACTAGTTAGTCTTGATTTCGAGGATGAAATCCTGTTTAAGGGAGGAAGGATGTAACAACCTGCATTTCCATTTAATTATTTGTATTTGCATTTGACATATTTAAATTCAATTTGTATTATCTGCTTTTATTTAATTTCATTTCCCCTGTTTTAAATATTATTATTGGCACCATTTCATAATTAAAATTATTGTTGGGGCCAAACTGCAATTTTTGTAAATTTAGCAATACGTGTATTGAATTTTAAAACTGTATTTCAAAACGGTGGAAATATTTTCTTTTAACTCAAGCAGTATTTTTATGAAACCGGGAAACCATTTCTTACGATAAAATGAATTTTCTATATTTTTATGGTGACCACCGCGCCACGAAAATACCAGTTTGTGTTTAAAACTGTCCACGCCACATTTGCTTCTACAGATTTTTTTTTAGAAATGACGTAAAGTGGAAGTGACTATACATTACTTTCCAATTATGGCAAACTAATCATTTGTTGAGGCTTTGTTTGGAAATGCAATTGTGGATGTACATTGTTAGTGTCATAAGTGGTATTACCCAAACACCCTTAATTGCCCCCTATGAGCCTACTTGGCTCTTGGATAACAATTGGGATAATACAGTCTGTGTATATACGTTGTTTATTTTGCCTTTGATATTTGATAAATACAAACTAATTTGTAGAGTCTAAACCAAGGGACTTGGAGCCCAAGATTGGTTTTCTTTATATAACACACTCATACCCCTTCATCTGAGACACGGAAATTATTTAGAGAGGTTCAGAGAGTTATACTAATTCTCTAGAAGACAAGAGCTTGGAAACTCCATAGCTAAGGCTTCATTTGGGTGTTGTTATTCCTTGGTCTTTCTCAACTAGTCTCTTTGCTCTTAATCTCAGTGAGTATATTAAACTCACCTTGATTGTATTACATATTGTATTTCAGTTTATATATATATATATATATATAATTATAATCCACCATTGTTGATTTCATATTTAAGCTTGAAGCTCAAGAACATGAAATTTTCAAACTTAATCTATATGAGTTTTTAGAGATGACTTAGGAAGATTATAGTCCCTAGAAGCTACTGTCAAATTATTAGAGCCTAATTCATTCATATGTAAAAGTATATAAGAAATTAAGTTTTGACAACTTTTAATTTTTCATAAAATTAGAGAGATATGGTTTGATTCATGTTAAATTAGTTGTAGATTCTTAATCCTTGTGAAAAACCAAAGAGATTGATATATTGTATGACGTATATAGTTGCAGAATTGGAAAGGGTCAAAAGACCCCCTGATTTCTGAAACAGAGCAGTTTCACGAGGAAGACGAAGTCTCGGCTTCATCTCGCACGCGCGAGCAAGGATCGCGCGAGCAACCCCTCGCGCGAGCGATCCGCGCGAGCGAGCCACATGGATTCAGGCAGATAGAAAAGTTTTTATAAAGAAAATGAAAATTAGGCAGATCGCGCGAGCGGACCGCGCAAGCGATCCGCGCGCGCGATCCTTGCGTCCCCAGACAGACATAAGAATTTATTTAAGAAAAAGGAAAAATGGGCAGGTCGCGCGAGCGGCCTGCGCGCGCGACTTCTGGTAGTTTCTAGTTTTGCTTGTTTTGTGATAAGGGATTGTTTGGGATAAAATTTATATACTGTTTGAATACTGTTTGGGAAATTTATTAAATCAAAATCTTAATTGGTTATGTTTGAACGATTAAAACGTTGTATCGTGACTTATCAATCCCCGTACGCTCGTTGTTTATATAATTCAGTGATTGGCCTCATGTTTTAAAGTTTCATGACATACATGTGGAGTCAGTCGTACATGCATGGTGAGCGTGAATGTTGGTCAGTATGGCAAAGAGTAATGGACAGTGTGGTATAGTGAGTGCGGTTGAGATTGTGTTGTGGACACTCCCTGGTAAGTGAGTACCAAAGTGTGTTGTGATTGAGATTGCGGAGAGGGTGTCTTTGAAATGCGACGGTGGCAAAACTGGACACTCCCTGATGACCATGGTAGCGTCAAAGTGTGTGAAGCCGAACTTGGACATTCCCTGGCATCCATGGAAGTGCTAAAGTGTGGCCTACGGACACTCCCTGATACCCGAGTCTGGATACTGCGTGAGGGTTCCTCCGGTATTTGCATGGCAGATTAGGTAGTCAAAGTGTAAGGCAATAGACACTCCCTGGTACCCCGGACCAAAGTGTAAGGCAAACTGGACATTCCCTGGCACCCATGTGCTAAAGTGTGGCTATCTTAGCGTTTCAAAGATACCTGGTGTGATGGTGGGTTGTCTCATACACGGTCAAATGTTTATGAATAAATGACTTTGAATATATTTCTCGTTGTTTTATAAATTGAATTCTTTCTATGGTTAAACCGTTGATATTACCAAACTGGAAAATGTAAAGAAGTAAATGAGCATGTTTTACATTCAAAGTTATGTTTTTTTTAATACTCACCAGCTTCTTGAAGTTGACGACGTTGATGCGTCCTGGACATTCGTGTTTAGGTTTTTCAGGTTATGATCAAGCTGAACACTATGACTATGCGAACTGAGAACAACTATCTGATGAAGAGTTTACTGTTATATATTTTAAGTTAAACTGATTTTGTAATAAGGATGACTGTAATAGATGATAAGTTATTGTTTTGCTTTAAGGCGGTTTGTGCCTTTAGAGACCCCGTGGTGTAATATGTAATAAGTTAGAAAAATATTTGTAAGTTTTGATTGCTCTACTCTGATTATGATTTTATATTGTTCGACGTTTGGGACGGAATCGATCCTTCAAACTGTCGCGACCTACGGGTCCATAAAGGAAATTAAACGCTTTCCTTATTTATGCTACGTCGGGGCGTGACAAATCATTCCCATATCCAAATATTATAACAGCACATGTGGCACAACTATTAACAAATCAGTTACATCATAACCAACTCAAAGCATATAACAACATTAATAAATAACATTATGTTCTTACCCTAATCGATTGGCCAAACAAGTCAATCGGTTGGGCACAATGGCAATCGATAATCGATTGGAAACCATGGAAATTGATTGGGAAAATGATCTAATCGATTGGTATCAATGGAAATTGATTGGACTCTGTCTTCTTCCTCAAAACTGCCTGTTTACATTTATAAAATGTATGCACATTCTTAAACACACAGAAACATCCCAAAAACATCCTTTGAGTGAGTTAATGAACTCATTTTACTCTGACATTCTGAGCTCCGTGGCGGAGACTATAGTGATTCATTTCTTTTCCTTTCTTCTTCTCTTCTCTTCTCTTCTCTTCTCTTCTCCCTCTCTCTCTCTCTCTATCTCTCTCTCTATTCTCATCCTTCTGCTCCTATTCTTATCCTACTTCTCCACCCGAGTGTGTGTGTGTGTATATATATATAGATATGTATACATATATATATATATGTATAGGAGTGTATGGATATACATGAGTATATATATCTCTCTCTAAAACACACACAGCTGAACATACATATGTATATATGGGGAGGTATATATAGGGGAGGAGAATGAATCACAACCACACAAACTAAATGTAGTGACCAAGTTCAGCTACTGCCAATCGATTGGGATTAGCTAGCATTAATTGATTCGTGGTAGGTCGACAAAAGGGCAACGATTGGTAAAAGGCCAATCGATTAGGGTTAGGTCAGCACGAAGCAATCGATTGATAAATAGGGTAATCGATTGGGAAACCAAAAGTGACAAATAATTGATTGGGAAATGATCCAATTGGTTGGGAACTCAAACTTACCAAAGATACATTCGAAAATGCAGGGTTTAACATAATATTTGTGATAAGTTACCATTTTTTTATTAATCATGTTTCCCAAACAACCCTTAACTAATCCAGCTCAGCTGTGCAAGTTGTCAAGTGGATGTGCAAGTTGTTAAGTGGATGTGCAAGTGGTTAGTCATGTGGGTTTTCTAGAAGCTTTATATGCTTGTATACATATATGTGAAATGTACTCTATATCAATTAATTCTAATAAAAATTAGTCAAATCAGTTTCTCTTCTTCTTCAACATTTGTTCATGGTATCAGAGCTCTGAAGGAACCAGCGTTCATTCATGGCTTCCGCGAACAACAACACAGTAAATCCATTGTATCTCTTGACCAATATTACAAATCTAGTTCCATTCAGGCTTGACAGCTTGAATTATATCCTATGGAGGTATCAGATTTCATCTATTTTTCGCACACATTCTCTTTTTGGTTTCTTAGATGGTTCAAAACCTTGTCCATCTCAGTTCTTGGTTGATGAAACTGGTCATGTGACCACAAATGTGGATCCAGATTATCAAGTTTAGATCGTACAGGATCAAGCTTTGATCATACTTATTAATGCGACTCTTACAGAGAGTGCCCTCGCACATGTTGTTGGTAAATCCTCTTCTAAAGAAGTTTGGTTGTGTCTTGAAAGACAATACTCGTCTTTGTCTTGCTCGAATATTCTTCAATTGAAGTCAGATCTACAAACAATTACAAAGAAATCAGATTTAGTCGATGTCTATATACAGAAGATTAAGAAATTGAGAGATAAACTTGCAGCTATGTCTATTCCAATCGATGATGAAGATATGCTTCTGTACACACTCAATGGATTACCTCCTAAATATAATGCTTTTAGGACTGTGATTCGAACGAAATCAGAGAGCATTTCCTTTGAAGACCTTCATGCCTTTCTCAGATCTGAAGAACACACACTTGAAGCCACACATTCAGCCATTGCTCTGGATTCACAATTTTCTGCTATGGCTACAAGCACAAATCGCAATTTTTGACCTCCACATCAGAATTTTGGAAGAGGCAATTTCTACAATAGAGGGAGAGGCCGCTCTGGTGGCAGAAATGGAAATTACCGAGGAAAATAGAACTTCTCAAATCAGTACCAATCCAATAATCAGTTTTCTCCCTCGCAAACTCAGTTTCAGAATTTTCAGAGGCCCAACTCCTCTCAGAAACCATTTCTGGTATGTCAAATATGCAATAAACCCAATCACTCTGCGATTGATTGTTACAATCGCATGAATTATACGTTTCAAGGAAGACTACCTCTAGCTCAGCTATCCGCCATGGCTTCTTCCTCTTTCTCTTATGATCATCAATCTGGTGCTGAATCTTGGCTCTCAGATTCCGGAGCCACAAGCCACATTACCTCTGATCTTGCCAATCTAAATGTTTCAGAAGAATATACAGGTACTAATCGAGTTTCTATTGGTAATGGCCAAGGTCTTCCCATCTCTCACACTGGTAATTCTTCTCTCAATACCACTACACATCAGTTTTCTTTACATAATGTTCTTCGAGTACCTAGTATTGCTACCAATCTTTTGTCAATTCACAGACTTTGTAAGGACAATGATTGTCACTTTATCTTTTATGCTAACCATTTCTTGGTTCAGGACAACTCTTCAGGGAGAGTCCTATACCAAGGGCCGAGCAATAAAGGCCTTTATCCTATACATGGTTTTCCCTCTCCATCAATGAATGCTTTTAGGCCCTCTCAATCATCTTCAATAACAGCCAATCTTGGCAATTATGTGTCTTATCACCTTTGGCATGCTAGATTGGGACACTCTTCAAATCAAATTCTGCATCAAATTCTTACTCAAACACAAACTGGTTTTGCTGATCATCCTCAGAATCACTCTACCTGTCAGCACTGTCTTCATGGCAAAATGGAAAAGCTTCCATTCTCTGCCTCTACATCTAGTTCCAAGCATCCTTTGGAGATTGTTCACAGTGATGTTTGGGGGCCAGCTCCAATCAAATCCATTGAAGGCTTTCGCTACTATGTTTCTTTTATAGATCAATGTACTCATTACTGTTAGATTTTTCCCTTGTTCAATAAATCTGATGTTGCTACTGTTTTTGTTAAATATAAAACTTACATTGAAAATCTTCTCAATTGTAAAATCAAAATCCTCAGATCTGATGGGGGTGGAGAGTATATTTGCTATTTGTTTCAAAAAGTGCTATCCACCCATGGCATTCATCATTAGAAAAGTTGCCCATACACACCACAGCAAAATGGAATTGCTGAACGTAAACATAGGCACATAGTTGAGACACCTTTGGCAAATCTGTCTCATGCATCTGTTCCCACTAAATTTTGGTATAATACTTTTGCTACTGTTGTCTTTTTTATCAATCGAATGCCAAGTTCCCTTACCTCAGATAAGTCTCCCTATGAATTGCTTTATGGCTTTAGACCTGACTATACTCATTTGAAAATCTTTGGGTGTGCTTGCTATCCATATCTCAAACCTTACAATGCTAACAAGCTTCAACCCAAAACCAAACAGTGTGTCTTCCTTGGATATCCTCTAGACTACAAGGGTTACCTCTGTTATGATATTAGTACATCCAAAACCTTTGTTAGTAGACATGTGCTCTTTGATGAGTCTATTTTTCCTTTCAGCTCTACTTCTTCCTCTTTACCTCAATGTCCATCACCTTCATTGGTTTCTCATTCCTTTAGTTCTTTTTCTTTTCCTCCTTCTTCTCCCTCTCTTTCCCCACCTCTTGTTCCTTCTTTCTCAGACAATCTTCCCCCTGTTATCTCAGATCCAGCTCAGTCCGTAGCTCCCATTTCTTCCCACGTTCAGTCCTCTGTTCCCCCAGCCTCCTATGTTTCGAGTCTTGTTCCTTCTGAACCCATTCCCTTAGTCCCTACTTCCATGTCTGATACTTCTAATATTCATCCCATGACCACTCGGGCAAAAGCAGGAATTTCTAAAAAGAAAGTTGTTCACCTCACCAATGTTGGTACTCCCACACCAGAACCTACCTCTTACACAGTTGCTTCCAAAATTCCTGCTTGAAAAGCAGCTATGGCGGAGGAGTTTACCTCTTTTCAACAACAGGGTACCTGGTCCTTGGTCCCTCCTCCCCCTCACAAAAACATTGTGGGTTGTAAATGGGTGTTTAAATTAAAATACAATTCTGATGGTTCCATTTCTCGACACAAGGCTAGGCTTGTTGCCAAGGGCTTTCATCAAGAACCCGGGTTAGACTATGATGAAACATTTAGTCCCGTTGATAAACATACAACTGTCCGGTTGGTTCTCTCATTAGCAACTCAATTTGGATGGACCCTTCGTCAATTAGATGTTAAAAATGCCTTTCTACATGGTTATCTCAAGGAGGAGGTTTTTATGATCCAACCCCAAGGCTTAATTGACCCTTCTTTTCCTCACCATGTGTGCAGATTGCACAAATAGATCTATGGGTTAAAACAAGCTCCAAGAGCTTGTTTTGAAAGGTTCACTAATCATCTTAGTACCTTGGGCTTTCATAATTCAGCAGCTGGCCCTTCTCTCTTTCTGCGATCTTCCAACCATAAGCTTACTGTATTATTACTCTATGTTGATGACATCATAATCACTGGGAATGATCCTTCTTACATCTCCCATCTCATTACTTAGCTTCAATCTGAATTTGACATGAAGGATTTGGGCTCATTTACTACACCATATGGGATAATTTCTAACGGACATATTTTAGAATTTCTAACAGATATATCCGTTAGTAATTACTAACGGATATATCCGTTAGAAATCAAACAAATGTGTTAGTATTTTCACTTTCCATGTTTCATTAATATTTGTAACGGATAAAAAATAATTACTAACGGTTATTTCCGTTAGAATTTCGGACCTGAATTAAAAATTATAAAAATAAAAATGAAAATAAAAATAAAAATAATTTATTTTATGGCCAAAAAAATTGAACCGTTGGATCATATCTAATGGTAGATGGAAAAAATAGGGTTTTTTTTTTTGTTTTAATCTCTTTTGGTTTCCCGGGGAAACAAAAACTCACTTTCCCCAAATCACTATCTCAGAACAGAGAGAGAGAGAGAGAGAGAGAGAGAGAGAGAGAGAGAGAGAGAGAGAGAGAGAGAGAGAGAGAGAGAGAGAGAGAGAGAGAGAGAGTCCACAATCGTCAGATCACCGTCCACCATCGCCAGGTCGCCGCCGTCCACCATCGTGTAAGTTTTCTTCATCTTCTTCTTCTTCTTCTTCTTCTTTTGTACTTCCACACACACATACTCATACAATATGAACAGATTTGGGGGAATTTAGGCTTTGATGGTTTCTTATTCTATCCTTGTGTTTTTCTTTTTTATGTTGGGTTTATAATACTCAAACCCTACAACAGATTCATTCATCAGATTGGACAAAAAGACCCGAGGTCATCATATTCGACCATTGCTAAAAAGATTGAACCATTGCTCATCAGATTCGGTAAAAGGACCCGAGGTCTTCTCTCTCTCTCTCTCTCTCTCTCTCTCTCTCTCGCTTGATCGATGTATATATATACATACATATATAGGCGCATATATATAAAAGCACACTTGCATATAGTCACTCTTGGGTTTAGGCAATAGTCATTTGGTTGAGTTGGAAAGTGGATGTTCATAGGTCATTCTTGGTCTTTGTTATTTCAAGAGATTATAGCCTCACACAAATTAAATTTCAGTGCTAAGGCATACCCATTTACTTGGGTATCAAAATGAAGGACTTTTTTTAGGTCATTCCCAACTTCAACACTCACTAAACTAGACCTCAGTAACAACCAATTTTCTGGGTCATTCCCAACTTCAACACTTTACATTCCAAATCTCATTACTTGGACATCAGATTCAATTCCTTCTCAGAATCCATTCCGGATGAGCTTTTCGACAAGAGATTGGATGCAATCTTTCTCAACAATAACCAATTTAATGGTGAAATTCCACAAAATTTAAGGAATTCCCCTGCTTCTGCCATAAATTTAGCTAACAACAACTATAGCGGTAACATTCCTTTTAGTTTGGGGTACATGGGTCCAAGACTTAGGGAGATTTTGTTCGTTAATAATTAGCTGACAGGTTGTATTCCTGAGGGTGTTGGTTGTGGCAAGATTGGAAGTTTTGGATTTGAGCTTTAATTCATTGATGGGTCACTTGCCAGATTCAATTTCTTGTTTGAATGGGATTGAAGTTATTAATCTGGCACACAATAAGCTTTTTGGTTTCTTGCCAAATATGATATGTACACTGAAGAGTCTCATGAATTGACTGTTTCTTACAATTTCTTTTTTGGGTTCAACCAAGAATGTTCAAAGTTGGGGTCTAGGAGTAGTGGGGGTTTTGATTTCTATTTAAATTGTATTCCTGGTGGGAATCTACAGAGACCTCAACTAGAGTGCTCTATGGTCCCAGATCTTTGTCCATACACCTTCAGAGGCCCGAAGCTTTGTTATCTCAGTTCCTTCTTCTTCTTTTGTCCCTTAATGGTCCTCTTTGTGCAGTATTTTTGGTATCTAATTCATAGCTCCCAATTATATTTTTCTCACCCCTTTTTGGCACTTGGCAGAGTTTGCTTTCTTTCCGCAAGTTCTCGGCGTGGATCAACCCAATGAGGTATATTACTAAAATTTCTGAATATAAGCATAAGTTTTCAATTGTTGTCGAGATTAATTTTGTATCTTCTTGCTGCTGTTTGTCTTAACTAACCATTACATGATATTTTAATTGTAGACTTTTTCTTTATTTATTTTTTTGCCTTCCTTGGAAAGTCGAAATCCACTTTACATTGAGCACTCTAGTAGCAGACCTTTCCTTTTTCCCTTTTTAATTTTATTTTTTTCTGCTCTATTATTTCATCAGAATCCACTTTTCATTCAGCACTCTGCAGTATATAGTGATTGCATGGCTATGGCGAGGCAATTAACCACCGATGGACACTCAAGCGAGGCAATTAACACACCGATGGACTCTCAAGTGGTTTGTGGACATTCTTAGTGTTTTCCTTCACAGTTAATTAATATTAGGAATTGTTTTTTATTTATATTTATATATATATTTTTTTATTTTTAAATTAGTGGAAATAAATAAAAGAGGAAGGAAAGCAGCTCTTTTATTTTTCATTGAATTTTCTTTTTCTTCCTATTTTTCTCACTGTTTTTCTTTGTGTCCGGAAAAGAGTTTTAATTCGTGTCTCCTTTCGAGTTTCCTCACTATAATCATGAACCAAACAAAACCTTAGCGTCAAAGTCAACCTTTGATACATCTCTATTTAAATTTGATGTTTTTGCAGTGGTGCACTACTTTTAGGAGGGGGTGTGTATACTCTGCTGGATAGGACTTTCCCAGCAACAATGGTTATGTAGATATTTGGAGTAAATTATGCACATAAACAACCACAATATAAGAAATAAGACACAAGAGAAATGTTTCACACTAATATTATCAACTAATATATGCTTTTCTCGTTGCTTTGGGCTGGTTAACAATCCAAGGAAGCCATGTACAAGGTAATAATATCATATGTGCCAGAAAGAAGTGTACAGATTGCTTGGACCTATGGTCTGTCATATAAATGATAGTTATGTTAATTGCATGGGTTCAGTAGAAAAGTTTTTATACAATTTCTTTTCAAATTTGTTTTTCTTGTTCATTTTATTTGGTTTACGTACAGGTCTCTAAAATCATTGTAACATTTTATTATTGAGGTGTGATTAAAGGCATTGCCCGACTTGACTAGTAACTTGTACTTTTATGGTGTAAACAACAAACATTTGAAGTTCTTAATAGTTTCTATAGCTCATGTATATGCTATTCAGTTTCTTACCTTTCCTAGTTAGTTTTATCTTAAAAAAACATTTTATTGCTTACTACCTTCCTAATTATTCCCATCATTTTAGATGAGATATTACAAGGGCCTAACTTTAAACCTCCATTGCATCATTAATGATCAGAGGCACTACGTACAACAAGTTATTGCTTACTACCTTACCCAAAAAAAAAGTTATCAATCAATAAAACAAGCCAATTCAATTTAAGCATTTAATACATATTAGCATCTCTTGAATTACACTTTTATATCACAGCAATGTACATCCTCCTTCCTACGAAGGCACCTTTCACTCTCAGTTTTGATGGGTCCTGGTAGGTTTCTTGATATGATGCTTGTTAAATCTTGATATACATATTCAAACCCTTCCACATGTAATTTCGTTTGTAGAGTTCAAAAGGAAAAACCCCCTTTTTTATTGACTATTGTGGAAGAGTGTTAATTTTCTCTAATTTTCTAATTAATCATATTAACAGGATCTCTGCATTTAATGGAGTCTTCAACACTACTACTCTACGGCTCATCCTATCTACAACGGTAGTACAATGATATAGAATTTAATGGAGTCAATGAGTTTTTTCTACAATTCCTGTTTTTTGTAAACTAACTATTTTTTAGTATCTATCCAAATAGAGAAGACCTGTTTCCCCGAAGGATTGCCACCACCACCACGAGACATTAGCAAGCAAAGGTTTCCTATGCTATTTAGTGTGAATAATGGGTTTATCAAAAAATTTCTTTAGATTTAGGGGTTTTTGTGTATTTACTTTTCGTCTTATAGTTTCAAGGGCGATCTTGATTCAATTTCTTTAATTTATTGCTCTATTTGATTTTGATTTTGATTTGATTTATATGGAAAAGGATTGAGAGGAATTCCAATATCACCTAGTGAGCTGGAATAACATTTGCAAACTAGCAAAGGAAGGAGGTTTAGGAGTCAGAAAATTGAAGCCTTTCAACTTAGTTTTGCTAGAGATCTAGTATATGCTTTAGCATTTGTGGCATCGAAGTAATATTAGTACAAGAAATATTAATGGAGATAGAGCCTTCAACAAAATTGTATTTGTTTAGGTAATGCTATGGTCCCAAATGGATTCGTGCTACGTTCTTAGATATTCCTACATGGTAGATGTTTGTCACTACACCATATTGCCTCATTACTAACGGATATATCCGTTAGAATAAATGTTACTAACGGATATATCCGTTAGAATAAATGTTACTAACGGATATATCCGTTAGTATTTTAGCGTTAGTAAATCAAAGGATTTCTAACCGATATATCCGTTAGATAGCTACTTACTAACGGTTTTTTTCAACAAATTTTAAAAGATTTATATTGAATACTAACGGTTTGTTAACTATTACTAACGGATATATCCGTTAGTAATTTCCAAAAAAATTTTTAAAAAATACTAACAGATTTACTAACGGATATATCTGTTAGAAATATTCATAAATCTAAAAAAAGTATTATTTATTTATATGGTTCCCAAATTTTTTTTTCACCTAATTAACAAGCATATTAATCTATACCAAACACAAAAATAATAAGATTAATCTATAACCATGTCTAACCAACATCTCTATACCCAAAACAACAAAGATAATCCATAATGAGTTCATACATGTCTAACAAAGTCAAAAATTTAAAGAGTTCTTCCACTCAAACCTAAACTAACAAACAAAACATGTCTAAAATTTAAGTAGTTATATAAACTACATCTCTCGCCATTCAATCTTCTTGAACATATTTTAACCAATACTCGAGCCATATCACAAACCCCCCTTGAACAAAGCCTACCAAAGAAAACCATAACATATAGAAAGGCCAATGAGCTCTTTTCACCACCATAGCTTTCTCTTTTACTCATGGCGCCGTTGCCCTCAAAAACTTGTGTCAATAACCAGGAAGACAAGGTGAGAGACCTTAGATATATATCTTATCTATGTATGTATTTTGGAATAAACCCCAAAATAGAGAAGTACGTGTGACCTGTGTCAATATCTTTTTTTTTTTTGGAATAAAGCTACTTTTGATTCTCCGATCTTAGGGGGGGTATAAACTATGTGTACTTTTAGTATAGTTTAATATAGATCGTGTGTACATGAGATGCAATCATGTGTTGGCACCAAAAGTAATAGTTTTTTTAACTAAAAAAAGAGGGGAACATTGATAGGTTGTAAGCCTTTACAAAATTAAACTACTTTTATTAAGGCTACGTTTCATCAATGAGCCATGTACACGTAGGTAGCACCCCATTTCGGCACCTAAGGTGATACTCATCAGAAAAAGGAAAAACTATGGCAAAATAATTCTCATTTTCAAACTGGAAGAATGTCTTTTCAAAGAAAAAGCAGAAAGATAAATTTGGAAGACAAAGAAAAAGCAGAAAGATAAACAAGGGGAGAAAGGGGGGGGGGGGGGGGGGGGGGGGGGGGGGGGGGATTACACAGAGAATGGCACAAGGTGGAATTGTTGTGCAAAATTTATCTCGCAGGGGTGAATCATTTCAGAGGATGAAAAAACTAAGAAAGAGGATTTCCCAAAACTACTCCTTCAGCATGTTGTGTGAGTCAAATTAAATCATTTGTCATATGCAACTATAAAACTGCAAGGATAGACAAATTGAACAATGACCAGAAGATATGTCTGAATGAGCAGATTACAGTTTTTAAATGTAAATCATGATTTGCCTGATTATAATAATCATGAGCTATATTGTGCATAAAGTGCAATATATATTCTGACAATAAAAGAGTTACATGCCACATATTGCATAGTTTCATTGCCAAATGACAAAGGCTTTTAATTTTCAGCAAGAAAAAAAAGGGGAAAAAAAAAAGACAGGCTTTTAGCAAAATCACGTAAAACCTACATCGTGTCAGTGGGACATGTTTTGGTTTGCCTGGCGTCATGCAATTATGAAAAGAAACTACAACATGGCAATGTTGTCTTGCATGGACAACAATTCTTAAAAACATTGTCTAAAAGGCTTTGATTAATTAGCCATAGTGCCTTCACAGACACACCATTGTGGGGTGATATTGCTATCACATGCTAAAATGTATTTTAGTAATCACTTGTAAAAACCTGAACATGACGGGCAGGCAAAAATGTATTTTAGTAATGACTTGTGAAACTTGAACATGACGGGCATTATCACACTATATCAGATTGCAATAGGAGCATTAGTCAAGAGGGCCCAAGATCAAACCCTTCATTTTCCTCCCCAAATGCATGGACTAACATATGCCTAGACAAATTGTGCACATAAATTGTGATTATTTCATCAACCGACTGACAACTATGTACATCAAGCAGCAAGTGAGGAAACCACATTTTAGTAATCAACTTAAAGTATCTAATGAAACACATGCAAGTCAGCAATCATACATTATAGGGTTCTTTTATTTCCTTTTACATGTTCTTCATACCAAAACAAGTCTGGTTGAACTAACAGTTAATAGACAAATGATAACTAGTGAAGCATGCATTTAAGAACAACAGAGAGAGAACTGGTGGAAGCTTTGACTGTTAAATTGAATTAGAACCAGCAATGACTAAGAATTCCATTCTTTAAGATGGAAAAGAGAAAGAGACAAATAAAAGATGGAAAAGAACCTTGTCCTCACATATCCCCTTCTATTTTTTGCACATCCTGTTGGCATGGACTGTTTACATTGCAGTATTGGAGGTCTTGAAGAATGGAAGAAGGTAAGGAAAGTGGAGTAATAAACATGACATTCTATTAGTCTTTGATCTTTCAATGGCGAGGACTGAGATGATCTCCATCACTTGCTATATTTAGTAGTTTTGACAGATACTTCATAGTGATATCGAAATAACATTTATGTCTAGATATCAAAATATCATCTTAAAAGCTTATTGATAGGTGAAATTATGATCATTATACTGACCATTGTTTAAATACACCTAGAGCCTTGTGCCCAAGAACTATTCAATTTTTTTTTATAAAAAAAAAACTGGGAAACCTTTAGTTTGGTATCTGGTAACAAGCCTATAAGCCTACAAATGAACTAAGCTGTTTCAGGACAGCTCCAACTTGACTCATTAAGAAACTCATTCAAGTAAAAGGCCTGAACATGATTGTTTTACAGTAGCATAAGCCAATGTACATTTACTTTATAGACACAAACCAATGGAAAGTGCTGATTATTGACAAAAGTGGAAATTACAATGGGTCCAAGGAAATATTTCCAAGTGGTGAATCAGCCTCACTGTGCCTCTCTTATTCACTGCTCTATTTTGTTGCTGATCAGCCTCACTGTGCCTCTCTGTTTTTGCTGCTAATCCGCCTTACTATGCCTTACAATGTTTTCTATTTTGTTGCTTTAGAATACAATCCCGACTAACCCGACTTTTTAATACAATATCCCTCGTGCCGTCGACTTTGAGAGAGAGAGAGAGAGAGAGAGAGAGAGAGAGAGAGAGGAAAAACTGATAACGTGTCAGGTTAATTAGTTATTACCTTAGGACCTTCATCACCCTACCAAGAGTTTACAGGAATCATTATAAGAGAAGCAAGAGAAAAAGAAAGAGAAAGAATCATGTACATTTCACATTGATATAACACAGCCCCTTAGAATCATGTACCTTGGTTGAAATTGCACTTTTATGTGCAAAATGTCTTTCAGCACCATACTTATAGCATGAACTACGCAAAAATCCACTAGTCGTCTCTCCGTGTGATGTAGGATAGCCCTGTAATCGAGGGGATTTAAGTTTTAACAACCAAACATCAATAAAAGCACACCCATGGGAAGTGAATAAAGTGATGACTATTAGAGTACCTAACCTTTTGCTGGGTAAAACCATAGCTACTTCTCTGAGCTTCAAAATTGATATCAAAGGGTCAAGCCCAGAGTCTCCCTCGGTAAAACCTATACCAAATATCATACTCTTATAGTGTTTAGTAAATGGAAAAGAGCTGCACGTGCCAGAACAAAGACAAAAATAAAATGGCTAACAAACCGGATTTGAAGCATTGCTACGGATGAGATTGTTCAACAATTCAAGACAGTCCTGTGTAGTAAAAGATATTAGCAACAGAATTGACCATTTTTCAGTTCCCTCAAACTACACCTTAAATGCTTGCCAATTTTAATAAGAATCCAACACAAGCAAGACTAGATGACAGGCAGACAATTCTCAAAGAAGCAGTATAAGATGGTTTGTTCTAAACGTTTGGGAGTAGCAGCAAACCTCAAGCATAGACCAGAAAACCTCCAATAATTAGCAAAATAAGGATAGACAAAACATTTAGAAAATGTTATAAAAAAAAAAGGAAATTAGTTTCCATCAGCTGCATCAATAAGACTCCATCCAATAGCAGGAGAGCTATCTCAATAAGTTATACGACATAATCCTATAAAGGTTCGTTAAATGACTAAATGAGTACTAAAATGAAGGCCCATTTCTCTCGCAGGATCAATGTCTAGGCACAACCATGAACCATCATTTATAGCTAGACACAAGTTGTCTACGAAAAGTGCACCGAGCAGACAAGTTGATCATGGCAGTAACTAATAATTCCTAACCTATGAAAATTCTGTTCATAAACGTTCTACATAGCTATTATACATGCAATGCAAAAGATTAGTTAGTAATTTCCAGCACCGAAAACAAATTGTCTGAACTCGTCCATGTACAAAACTATTTGTTGTACAGCAAGGAAAGGAGATTTGACAACAAAACAAGATTCTTTAACCACTATATTTCTCTGTTTGGATGTTGAGAAGATGGTGCAAAGGAAAGGAGATTTGACAACCAAATTTCCTTTCTTTTCCTCAGCTTCTTGTTAAGGGAAGAGTGAATACAAACTCATATAACAAGAAGCTTTAGTTTACTTGGAACTGACGGATGCTGACTGGGTTCATTCCTGCTAGCATTTCTCTGCCAAATTCTTCGCCAGTACTCCATGCTGACTTATCCTCTGTGCCCAAGATCTGAAAGATCAATGATAGTTTCACTTAGAAATATAAATGGTAAACTAACAGAAATCCTATATAAATTACAAATGAGGCTATTCAAATACATTTGCGAAGCCAAAATAAAAGGGGAAAAAAAAAGGTAATGCTATGCTTCCCAGCCCAGAAGTTATCCCACTTAAGAAATGTGCTAGGATGGTTAGACTAGCACTTTTGCACAAAGTGGTTTCTATTGAACCCACGACCTCTCATTTATACCCAAGCCTCTTACCATGATATTCAACAATGACAGCTATGTGAAGAAGCTAAATATATATTCCAAAAAAATAAGAATTCCTTGATTGGATAGAAGAGTCTACATGGTATAAACTATAAACTATTAGGTCCTTTAACGCATTTACGTTTAATTTTTGGTAAAGCGTGTTTGGCTTCAAAATGAATAATTATGGAGACAATCAGTTTATCTCCCAATTAATACATGAAAACATGGCTTGGGTGACAGGTATATATGCCACAAATTATCTATGGATTCCAAGCCATAGCAACAAAGACTTCGAAATAGGGATATATATATATATATATATATATATATATTTGTAGTCATAGATCATCTTGAAAACATTTTTGGAATAAAAAAAACCCACGACACGTAAAGTTAGTATACACCATGGCTCAACAATTTCATAGAATTTGGAGACATACATATATATATTTTGTCTCCACAAATTGGTAATACGATAGAAAGGATCTTCAAAAATGTACAAAAAGATATTATATACATGCATCATAAATAATATGATTAGCAAAGTCCTTTAACAGAATATGGTGAGTGTTTCAACTGAAGATTTAACCGAAAACTAAGTATACAGAACATGACGAAATATTCCAATAACCCACGAGTAGAAACACGACAATTCACAATTCAAATATATTAAATAAGGAGCTTTTCATTTTGTTTTCTTTTTTAAAAAAATCAACTACATGCCTATTGTTGTATGTCTCTTATTCATAAATTCACAATAAAAACCTCTTGTTTTCTACAAAATGCACGAACTGCATTTTTGCTCAATGTAAGACCATTGTGAAAGTTGCAACATCCATGCACTTTAATACATTTATTTGCCATCCATGGAGAAATTATTACTTTGCTAGATAGATGAATGTTTGCATTGTATGTATGAAAAGTGGCCCAAGTTATGCATCAACAAATGGAATAGGCACATAATTTTGATGTCATACATCTTCCATAATGATGTTAACAAATATAATGAGCTTCATGATGTTTACAAATATGTTATACATATGTGTATATCTGTATACAGATTAAGGAAAAACAATATATATATCAAACAAAGAGGAACAGAAACAGTGACGGGAACGAAATTGACCTTGAGCAGCTCATATTTCCTTCTCAACTTTGGCCTACATTTCACGAACAGCATCTGCTTCATCCTCCATTTCCTTCAATCATTTCTTCATCTCATCGAATTCCTCAGCAAAAAAAAAAAATCTAATTCCTGCGAACCACAATTCAGATCTGATCAACTGTATTTAACATCATCTTCAACACAAACCATAAGGCTTTTCTCCCTACAAAATCCAAGCCAGCGAGTTAACTCAGCCTTCATGTTTCTTCGCCGATGATGAACTAAGTACAGAGACGGCGATCAATCTACAGATGAAATTTGGGGCTAATTGGAGTTCGTTGATGGAGAGAGGTTCGGGAGAGAAAAAGTTAGGTTTTTCTTTTGGGGATGAAAAGTAGGACATCATCATATCAGAATAGAGACGAAGAAGAAGAAATAAGAAGAGAGAGAGAGAGAGAGAGAGAGAGAGAGAGAGAGAGAGAGTACCTATGACCGGCGGCGTCGACCAGGCGGCGGTGGCAACGAGCAGAGGAAGGAGTCTTGTGGATGGAGTTCTTTCCATCTTTCTTCTTCTCCTTTCCTTCTCTCTTCTCTTCTCTTCTCTTTTGACCTGTAGATGGAGTCCTGGACCTGTGGATGAAAAGTAGGGCTAGATAGTGAGTTAATATGTTAAATGTTTTAGAGGGAAATGTTAGGGGGAAATTTTTGGGTAAAATTTTTGTATAATATTTATTTACAAAATTGCCACCGTATTTTTTATTTTTGAGTATTTATTTATAAAATTGCCACCACATCTTTAATTTTTGACTTTTTATTTACAAAATTGCCACTGTATTGTCATTACTAACGGATATATACTTTTTTCTAACGGATATATCCGTTAGTAATTACTAATGGATATATCCGTTAGAAATCATAAAAGCTGTCCGTTAGAAATCTGGCCATATGGTGTAGTGTGTGTTTGGATTCTTTAATCAATTTATTTAATACCCGACCTTCAATTCTAAAACAAAACTCTATTTTTTCTTTTTTCCTACCAGTTTTGAAGGAAAGGAGTTTACAATCCCCAAAATGGCTTCATTGTTCACACTCTCTCAAGTAAATTCTCTGAAATCGTCATTGAACAAATTTCAGTCTTGACCATGGGGTATGGGCTGACCTATTTTGCTTAGATAAATGGCCTTATGTTGAATTTTTTTTAAGCACCGTCTAACTGTTAAGAATGTAAACTGTCCCATTCCACTCCCTAGTAGTTTTTTCCCTCACTCATCTTAGGTTTGGGGGGACACAAGGCTTGGTTTAGTTTGAGGTTTGTATAGCCGACCCCCTAGCTTTTTTATTTTCTCTAAAACCACAAGGTGTGCCCAATTTTGTTGTTTTATATGTAGCCTTTGTAACCATTGATCGAACAATCTGTTGTGGTCACCTCAGGATGAAATTGAAGTGTGAGCGACATGCATCTCAGGAAGAGGAAAAGAGAAGCGAAAAAAGAGGTATGGTTTTTATGTGATGCACCTCCGGCAATGTTTTCCTTTTTTGTGGATTGCTTTTAGTGTTTTCTCAAATTGTTGTTTCTTCAATTTAGCGTTATATCAAGTTGGTGGGTTTTTCCAAATAGGGGGATCTTAATATGGATTGAATTTGATTCTAAGATTTTAGCTATGTTCAATTACAGACAAACCACCCAGCTGCAAACTATGATATATAGATGTGTGTCTATGTAATTCAAAAGCTAATTTTTTTTCCTTTAGTTTTCATTCTCAGCATACATAACCACCCAGGTGCAGATAGATAAATCAAAAGAATCTAGTTGTTTTTGTGTACCTAGATAAGAAATTAAGATCCTCAGGAATAAGAGTGTCATTGACTTCTTAGAAGGAAAATGATTAAACTTCTATGATTCCCGAATTTACGTGTTAGAATAGTCTACATTGATATCACAAGCCTACTTTTATCAGTTAACACTCTATATGTTACAAATATACTTGAATTTTTCACCTTGTGGAATTTTAATTAGTTACATTCTGTATCGATGATTTGAGCATTAGGAAGAATCTATATTGATTTTGCAGGTTGGTGTAAAAGGAGGGAAGGAACAAGTATCTTCGTTATGAAATAAGTAAGTGACCTTATTCTCCAAATATGTTTTTCAATTGCGACCTCTGTACTTTCTAATCATTCCTTTTCTCTTTAGAGGATATATCTCCTCCTCGTGGAATAAGAGCAGAAGCTAAACGCAAAAGGAGAGCTCCTACCCTACAGAGGAAGGAACGACTAATGTCATCAATCCTTGCAAAATAAGATGCATGTACTTTTGATAATTGGGGCAAACGATTGTTATTTTTTCTTTTACCATCATCTAATCGAATTTCTGCTGTGCAATTTGTCATTAGCATTTTTAATTTCGTATGAAATGAATAGAATGTAGGAGATAAACAGCATGACTTTGTGTCCTCTTTAAGTATACATTGTCAGTCAGCGTGCACGACTGCAACCCTATGACTGACCGATTACAAAATTTGGAATCAAGTGATTAAATAGATAAAACTCTATATATTTTTATATCTAGACCCATTTTAATCTATCTCTTGACTGTTGACTGAGGTCTTAAAGGGTAAATAGCAGCACACCGACATGATTCATTCCCTCTCTTCTGATTTAATAACCTTGCATCTACTCTTTGATGAAAGTTCCATGCTCTATTGTCTCACACAAGCTCTGTTCCCCCTTTTTGTCTGTGAGTGGCCATGACCACCTGTAAGATATCAAGAATCCAAGATTCTCTCTGTGGTACTTAGTCCCAAATGTTTTTTCCTTGAACAGTTGAACATGAATTAAGATTTTCAGCAAAGAGAAAAAAAAAGTGTTGTCTTCTTGTGGAGTCATTTCATCATATCTGCTCTGTACTGAGAATTATTATTTTTTCTTTCAAAATGACAAGTATTGGAGCCGATGTGAAGCAGAAACTCTTCAGGCGCTTCACGACAACAGCAGCAGTGAGGAAAGGCCACCTTGAGATTTTAGAGATCTTACTAAAAGCTGGGGCATCTCAGCCAGCTTGCAAGGAGGCTCTGTTAGAGGCAAGCTGTCATGGGCATGGGCGTGCAAGGCTAGGGGAGCTGCTCATGGGATCTGATTTGATTCGGCCCCATATTGCTGTGCATGCTCTTGTAACGGCATCCTGCAGAGGTTTTGTGGATGTTGTGGATGCCCTTATGAAGGTAAAACATTTTATTCTTCATCCCAAATTACTATGACCATTAAAAAAATGCACGCGCACACACACACACGCACACACACACACACACAGATAGATAGAGAGAGAGAGATCAGAGAGAGAGAGAGAGAGAGAGAGAGAGAGAGAGAGAGAGAGAGAGAGATCTCACCAGTTAATGCAAGGAATATCAAATCAAACAGTTACAGCCATTCAATATTAAGTCGCTTATTTATCACAAAGCCCGTTGTGCACGTACTTCGAGTCAATTTTCTATTTCGTTTGGGATGAGTCATGCCCTTTGGATTAGATAAACAGTATCTATTATTTCGCTAATCTGAGCTTTTATTTACCTGCTGGCCGTATGGATTTTATTTCTATATTTTGGTAAGCTTATGAGTGATTGATGGCCTAATTCATATAATAAATATCAACCATAAACTTAAAGAATGTAAAACTTTGGGTAGTCGAAACTTCCTTAATCCTTTCGAGTGATTTGGGCGATTGTTTTGCAAATTACTCCCTTTTTTCCAAAATAAAAAGGGAAACCTCTGCAAAATATTTGGAGGGGAGAGCTAGTTGGGTTCCAAATCTTTAACTCATGCATCCAAATGAATAGACCATCCATGGTTAGGTATGGCAATGGGGTGGAGAGTTTGGGAGAGCTAATTGGGTTCCTTCGCAGTAGTTTTCTAATGTAAGTCCTTTGGCCCTGTTTACCTGCATGGTTTCGCAGCACACGTGCATAGCAACCCACATTCAAAGCACAACAGCACAGCACAGTGCACAGCAGCACGTGCACAACAACATACACACAACAGCACACGCACACATCAGCACTACACGTGCAATGCACACACGCACAACATGCACACAGGCAGAACACGTCCACGCGCACAGGCAATTGAGAGTAGTACTTCTAAAGCAATCTTACGAAGTGGTCTTATTTGGCAATACATTGACACCAACACATACAGGAAGTGTCAGTTGGTTGGATAAATATTCGAAAGATTTATTGCACTCGCACATCAACATGTTTGAATTCTGAATTTGGTGTCATTGGCATTTGGCAAAAAAAAATTCGTTCTAACACAGAAAGTAATTGTTGCGGAAAATTGCTCCAATTTTTTTTCCTTCTTATCTCCTCATTTTAAGTGATATAATTCTGTAGGAGTATTAAGAAGCAGAGAGAAGGTATGATAAGAGAAGAAATGGAGGAGCATGGTAAAGAAATGGCTAACAGAGAAATGATCTCTTTGAACTCCAATCATTGGATTAAGAAGTCAAAGAGAGAGGAGAAGTAAAGATTCTTGAAGACATACCTTGTTTGTTAGTTTATGTTTGAATGACAACTCTTTAAATTTTAGACTTTGTTAGACATGTATAAACTCTTTACTTGTTATGATTATTATGGATTATTTTTATTGTGTTGGTTATAGAGATGTTGGTTAGACATAGATAAATGCTTTACTTATTATGATTACTTTAGATTATTTTTTGTTGTGTTGGATATAGATTAATCTTATTATTTTTGTGTTTGGTATAGATTAATATACTTGTTAATTAGGTTAAAAAAATTGGAAGCATCTAAAAAAATTAATTTTTTTTAGATTTACGCATATTTCCGTTAGTAAATTTGTTAGTATTTTTTAAAAAAATTTTAACAATTACTAACGGATATATCCGTTAGTAATAGTTGACAACCCGTTAGTATTCAATATAAATCTTTTAAAATTGGTTGAAAAAAACTGTTAGTAAGTAACTTTCTAACAGATATATCCGTTAGAAATTCCTTCATTTACTAACGGATTTACTAACGGATATATCCGTTAGTAATAATTTTACTAACGGATATATCCGTTAGTAAATCCGTTAGTAATATTATTAACGCTTAAATACTAACTGATATATCCGTTAGTAATGTTTTTTCCAACGGAAATATCCGTTAGTAATGAGGCCATATGGTGTAGTGATATTACATTACTTTTTGGGATTGGAAATTACTCCCACAAGCCAGGGTCTCTTTATTAGCCAAGAGAAGTATGCTAGAGATCTCCTATACAAATTTGGCATGGCTGATTGTAAACCTTCCCCCACACCTTCATCTTCTTCCATCAAATTAAGTAGGAATGATGGTGATTTACTAGAGGATCCTACTGATTATCGCCGTATAGTGGATGCCCTTCAATACCTAACCTTCACTAGACTTGACTTAGCTTTGTCAGTCAATCACGTGTGCTAATTCATGCATAGCCCAACCACTGTTCATTTTACTACTGTTAAGAGGATTCTCCGATATCTTAAAGGAATTCTGTCCCAAGGATTGTTGTATCAATCTGGGTCTCTTCAACTTTCAGCGTATAGTGATGCTGACTGGGCCGGGGATCCCATGGATAGACGCTTAATGACTGGGTTTGCTATCTTCATGGGAACTAACCCTATCCACTGGGGTGCTAAGAAGCAACCCACAGTCTCCCAAAGTTCTACCGAAGCCGAGTATCGTGCTTTAGCAACCACCACTGCAGAACTTTGTTGGCTTCAGCAATTACTCTGTGATCTCCATGTTTACTTAGCTGATATTCCCACCCTCTGGTGTGACAACATTTCAGACATGTCTCTTGCCTCCAATCCCGTATTTCATGCGCGTACCAAACATATCGAAATCGATTACCATTTTGTCCGTGAAAAGGTGGTTCAGAAACATATTACAGTAGCTTTTGTTCCTACTAAAGACCAGATTACTGATATTTTCACTAAAGGGCTTTCCTCTAATAGGTTTCTAGCATTGAAGAACAAACTCATGGTTGTGTCACCACCCATTCGTTTGCGGGGGTGTATTAATCATGTTTCCCAAACAGCCCTTAACAAATTCAGCTCAGCTGTGCAAGTTGTCAAGTGGATGTGCAAGTTGTTAAGTGGATGTGCAAGTGGTTAGTCACGTGGGTTTTCTAGAAGCTTTATATGCTTGTATACATATATGTGAAATGTACTCTGTATCAATTAATTCTAATAAAAATTAGTCAGATCAGTTTCTCTTCTTCTTCAACATTTGTTCATTTTTGTCATGGTGTTTGGAATATTTTGTGATAGGTTACAATATTTTGTCATGATGGTTATAGAAACAACTTGTTACAATTGCTTGTCATGGTCGTTACAATTTTTTGTGACATTGGTCACAATATTTTGTCAGTAACGTTTTTGTAACAGTGGTTACAAAAAACCAGTTTGTTACAAATTTTTTTTGTCATGGTGGTTAGAATTCTTTGTACATCATTTGCAATTTTTTGTCATAGATCAAGTTACATGTTTTGTCATAAGGAGGGTACTATTTAATGCTCATTTATACATGACTGGAAGGCAAACAACCATTCATTCTCTTCTCTTTCCTGCGCATAGATGTGTGCACATCCACCAGCATGCGTGCACCACATAATTTCCTTATTTACAAGTTAATTATTTTTAGGAAATTTTATGACACATACATTGTGGTATGACTGTACCATATATCTAGCCACTTTTTTGGTCCCCACATACTATAATTTGAAAAACTACTTTGACTAAAATAGGTCATAGTGGTATGGTTGTACTATATAACCAGTTTTTTGGTCCCAACTTGATATAATTTTGAAAAATAGCCAACTTAGTTTTGAGAATTACACATATTATGACCAAATCACATGTTGGATTTATCATTTATGGTACTTCATACGACTATGACTATCATAGAAGATCTCTTGTTTTATATATATATATATATATATATATTTCTTACAACCAACATATAAACTAACATCATATGACACATTTCTTGTTTTCTAATAGATAAGACCAACTCCAAGGTGCAAGCAAATTTTAGGTAGCAAAAGTGTACGTTGCTACCTCAAAATTAAATAAAAAAAGAAAAAGAAAGTAAAAAAGAAAAGGGATTTAACCAAGAGGGAGAATTCCCCTAAAGTACCCTCTTTTTGGAATTTGCTACAAACTGGCCACTAAACCTCTGCAGCGGTAAATTGCGGACTCACACAGCTTTAATTTGGAAATTCGAACGCACACAAAGAACACTAAGTATGGGTCGCTCAGGCAATCCAGGTCCATCCTACCATCCACTGTGCTATCACCTGGATGGTTGCCCTAAGGACTCGAACTACTGACCTTCTAGTTGACACTAAGAAGCCTTTACCAACCGAGCTATACCCTGAAGTTACCTCAAAATCAAACTTGCTCCGTCACAGTTTTGCACTCCGACCCAAGGTAGCAAATCATAAATTTTTTATTTTTTTCTTACCTATTTTGACGTTAATTCACATTCGTGAATATTCGCACAATGTATTTTCGTTACTAACCTTCTTGAGTTATAAAATTAAAATTATAAAAATACAATGTTAAATTAATTTATTATTTAAATATATTTGACACTATTGGTCTTTAATTATTCTTTAAATTAAATTATTACTTAAACTATTATTTGGTTACCACTAATGGTCAAAATTAAACAAGAATGGTCAATGTGTGAGATTCAAATAAAGCCAACAATGCTTTTGCTCCGAACAAGCAACCATCAAAATTTGAGGTGGTGCTTACTACGTACCTTCCTAGTTCGTAGTGGCCTTGAGGTTTGCTAAGTTGACCACTCAGCGTATATGTTTGACCACCTAGGTGTGCAGTTACATCACAGCACAATGAGTCTGTTTGTCTGTGATTATGTTTCTGCGATCTTGATCGTGATTGGTAGAACTGCTTAAAAGTAGAACTGCTTATTATGATTTGGGTGTTTGGTTAATATGCTGTGAATTGATCAAATATAGAGATAATCTTGAAAAGCACCCCCCTACCTGCTTATTGTCAAACTGTTTTTTGGATCCAATCTGCTTATGTTTTTGTTGAAACAAACAGATCAATAAGCATTTTGGGTCACCAGAACTGCTTAAAATAATCAAATAAGCAATAATAAACAGGGTCAATGAGACGTATACTACAATTAAACAAATAGAAATTTAGTATTAAATCCTAGGTTAGAAAATGTTATTGGTTAAAAAACATAATTGAAACTTTTTTTTTTCGTAAAAAGTCCCTCAGCTCAATTCTTTTTAGATTAAAATAATTACTCCAAATAAAAATTCCGACGAAAGGTAAAATTTCACTAAACTTTCACAATAGAAAGTTTATTAAACTCGTCAGGATTTTTTTTGTCTAGTTTTACGTGAGGGACATTTTCCTAAAATATTTTCATTGTTGGACCTGATGTTAAAAAAGTACTCTAATTAAAATGAATTAAGTCCTAATAACCACTTGAACAAAACCATGTTGAGAGACTTTGGGGTATATGGAAGGCACCACGAGGCAATGCGTGCATGATACCCACCACCCAATGCCATGTGGTACCCTTATAGAACCCATGTAACAATTATGAAAAAGATAAAAAATCTTTGAGCATTTGTAAAATAGATATGGATCTCTGTATAATTAAAAAGTAAGTACACAAATAAGAAATAATATAAAACCAATTCTTTCTCTAAACCACTACGGTTTACACGAGGGACCTTTCCTTGAAATGTTTTCCTTGTTGGATTTGATATTTAAAAAGTGTTCTAAAATGGATTAAATTTGAACAAACTAAGTTGATTTTTTTTTTTTGAACAAAACTATGTTGAGAGATTTAATTTGGGTATATAGAGGGTACCGCATGGCAATGCCTACATGGTAATCGAGTGGTGCTAGAGACACACCACAAAGCACACCCCAAAGCACACCTCATGCTTTGTGTGCATGTACCTTGGGCTTCCCTTGCGGTTCCCAAAAAAATGTGGGCCCTGTGTAAAAAAGTTCCACAGCCCAAGGTACATGCATTTAAAGCATGATGTGCTTTGAGGTGTGCTTTGTGGAGTGTCCCTAGCATTATTGCATGGTAATCACCACCCCAAGAGCCCTTTCCATTGGGTGGTGGCCCGTGGGGACCATGTAGGGATTGACACGTGATACCCTTAGAGATCCCATGTTACAATTTTGATAAAAATACAATTCTTAGAGCATTTGTAAAATAGATAATTAAAAAATAAGTACACAACACGAAATAATATAAAACCGATTCTTTCTCTAAACCACAACGGTTTTTGCGGAATCCAAACAATCTCTAAACAATAAAATTAGGCACACAACACATTCTATAACCATGCTTTAAAATGTATGTACTTTATGCTGTGTGAATTTTTCACACAAAACCCACACTTTTTTAGATAACACAAGATACATGCATTTAAAGTATGGTTAAAAAATGTGTTTTGGGACTAACAGCGTTATTGATCTCTAAAATTTTGCTTCAGGTTATTAGAATAGTCTAAACGTTAAACGTTCAAGTCTTTTGTGGTGATTATTTTTCAATCATAAGATTAGATCATCGCTGACGTATTTGGTAGATATTTTTTGTGCTTATATAAATGCTTGTTCCTAACTCGACATCCAATAGCACGACCAAGCCAAAGTCCCAATCAACTTCAATTATGGAGCAAACACCCCAAGTAGCCATTATACCGAGTCCAGGAATGGGTCATCTCATCCCACTCGCTGAGTTTGCAAAGCGACTCGTTCACCATCACCACCTCTCAGTCACCATCATCATCCCCACCACAGGACCACCACCCACCGCCCAAAAAGCAGTCCTTGACACCCTCCCCGATGGCATAAACTACCTCTTTCTACCACCAGTGAGCGTACCTTCTGAATTGAACATCGAAGCCCAAATTTTGCTCACCATGTCTCTCTCTCTCCCATCTCTCCGCGACACATTGAAGTCATTAACCTCAACCACCTGTTTGGTTGCATTGATTACTGACGTGTTCGGGTTCGATGCTTTTGATGTAGCTAAAGAATTTCAGGTCTCAAAATACTTGTTTTTCGCTGCAACAGCCATGGCTCTTTCATTTACATTTTTCTTGCCAAAGCTTGATAAGATGGTCTCTGGTGAGTTTAGAGACTTGGCTGAACCGGTGAAAATTCCAGGATGTGTACCGGTTCACGGAAAAGATCTATTGGACCCGGTTCAGGACCGGTCGAGTGAAGTATACAAGTGGATTCTCAATAACACGAAGAGGTTCGGTCTAGTTGAGGGTATATTAGTAAATACATTCTTGGATTTAGAAGATGGGGCCATAAAAGCTTTACAAAGGGAGGAACCGAGCAAGCCACCAATTTACCCCATTGGACCGCTCATCCAAACTGGGTCAGGTAGGGTAGCAGAGCGACCCGGGTCGGAGTGCTTGCAATGGTTGGATGATCAGCCACATGGCTCCGTCCTATTCATCTCATTCGGGAGTGGTGGGACCCTTTCAAACGATCAACTCAATGAATTGGCCTTAGGATTGGAATTGAGTGGACAAAAATTCATATGGGTTGTGAAAACTCCAAATGATAGTTCCGCCAATGCTGCATTTTTTGGTGCAGAAAGTCAAAAGCACCACCCTTTTGATTTCTTACCAAAAGGGTTTTTGGACAGGACCAAAGGAAAAGGCCTTGTTGTGCCCTTTTGGGCACCACAGATTGAGATCCTAAGCCATGGCTCGACAGGTGGATTCTTAACCCACTGTGGTTGGAACTCGACCCTAGAGAGCGTGGTCCATGGGGTGCCTTTGATTGCTTGGCCACTTTACGCGGAGCAAAAGATGAACGCAGTGATGCTAACGGAGGGTTTAAAAGTGGCGATACGACCAAAAATTAGCGAAGATGGATTAATTGGAAGGGAAGAGATTGCCCAAGTTGTGAAGGGTTTAATGGAAGGAGATGAAGGGAAAGTGATTCGAAATCGAATGAAGGAACTTAAGGATGCAGCTGAAAATGTTCTGAAAAAAGAGGGGTCTTCTACCAAGTCATTGTCTGAATTGGCCCTGAAGTGGAAGAAAAATGTTCCACATTTTGGGTCAAGTTCATTCTAGAATCTTTATTTTTCTTTACTTTTTTTTCCCATTAGATCCTTGTTTTTTACACTTTCCTTATTTATTTTTCATACGAAAAGAGAAATTTTATTGATTTCTATGCAAATTACATACATGAGAATACATCATGTTATCCAAAATGCGTTGGGATGTATAAAGCTAAATTAAATCTCAAATTCGCTACATATACTATAAAATAAATAGAATCTGGTATAGATACAAATTGGTTAAACATAAATCAACAGTAATTGTCTTAAGATTGTTATCCAAAATATATTTGGGATGTTTATATCTGTATAAATCTGAAATCCCCAAACAAATTAAATGTAGTATAAAGTAAACAGAACCCGGTATAGCTGCAAAACAAGACAATAGATCGAGTCATGAACTGCGTTTGCTGTCCTCAAAGTAATTGCCCCGCATTGGTGCTCACAGATTTGTGGCATGATCTTCCGGCCAGCTGATACAATGAATTTCCCCTTACTATTGGAGCACTTCAAATAGCAAGGTTTCAGTGAACCATACTGATGTGTGCACTTTCTGACACTCTCTCAAACACTGACACACACACACACATATATATATATATACTAGTACGTACTCGTGCAAAAAAAAAAGTCTGTAAATGCATGGTAAATTAAAAGTATAGAAAGAGTAAATGAATTTATGATAAATGAAAATTTTATATTCGAATTCACAAATCAATTAACCATTAAATCACACTGTTAGGAGGTAAAGAAAACAAAGTTGGTTTTTATGTTGCACATGTGCCAAAAAGAAAGGACAACTCGCAACCTCGCTAAATTTTCTCTCCTCAAAGCTCGATTAATATTACCTAAAAAATCCTTCTCTCTTCCAGCCATTGCTTGACCAGCATAGCCTTGTCGTTCTCATCCTTCCCCTCATTAGCCACTCCTAGGAAAAAAAAATTAACTTCAGTAACATATATTCCCGATCCCATCCAACATTGCACTAATAAAATGCCCTAAAACAACAAATTAATGACCATTTGAATGAGGCAAAAAATACCATTTCAAGCCTACAGATGGCATATCAAGAATGGCCAAGAATTCAACGAATGCCATTTTTCAACAACCCATTGGGAAACCAAATGCACCCTATTTTATTAATGACCTCATAGTATTAGACAATTCAAGTTTGAGTTATGTTATCCCTGGAATTACTAATATCAAATTCAACAGCTCATAGAAATAGAAAAACCATTTTGGGAAAACAAATGTGCACCCTATTTTTGTATGAGTAAAATAAAAAAACCATTTTGGGAAAACAAATGCGCACCCTATTTTAGCGAATTTACCGAAGTAAGGTGTCAATTTAGAAAGTCTTCTCAAGAAATCAAAAGAAATGGCTGAATTTTTCAGTATCTCTCACTATTTTAGTATCTCTCATGGTTTTATAATTACTCAGAAAAACTAAAGTGTGGATATCAATTGGAAAAATACACAATAGTGAAGCAGATAAAAAATATATATATATATATATTAAGGGAGAGATTAGAGTAAGATAGAATATGATCACTGATAACAATAGTGTTCTTACAGCTAGGACAACCAAGCCTGTGATGATCCCAGATTTTAAGGGTGGTTACATATACTCAAGATCAAAATTTAAGTCTTGTTGGGGTTGTTTGGCTTCATTTCAAAGCGTTACGAAAGTGCGTGGCTACTAACATAAGTCAATCCAATATCTAGCAAGACTTGTATCACAAAAGTGCACGTAAGGAAAAAAAAATGAACCAATTACAGCAAGAAAGAAAAGGCACGAAAAATAAACTTAGTTGAACAACTTCATCATAGTAGCATCAATAAACCAACCTGAAATTAAAAAAAATTACAAATTAATCAAATAAAAATCTCACAAAAAAAGAAAAAGAAAGAGAGAATTGATACCTCAATTGGCTTCTTGACTCGAGAGAGAGAGAGAGAGAGAGAGAGAGAGAGAGAGAGAGAGAGATGGGGTTTTGAAGAGAGAGGAAATGGCCGGCGAGAGATAGAGAGACAGGCAGGATCCGTTGGGGGAGAGAGAGTCGGTGCCAAGTGAGAGAGAGAGAGAGAGAAAGAGATGGTCTGTAACGTGAAATATGAGAGAGAGAGAGAGAGAGCATAGTTGGGGGTGAAGTTCAAAATGGAGATAATCAAGAGAGAGAAGGTTGTTTTTGTCCAGTGATTTGCGTGAGAGATAGATGAAGATCGAGATATTAACAAATTGAGTGGATTTGTGAATTTTTGGGTTGTTCTTGGAAGAGTCAAGAGAGGTGAGTAAAATCAGTGAGGTTAAATTAGACGTGGACATCGTGGAGAGAGAGAGAGAGAGAGTAATTATGTAGGAGGGTTCTTGGGTGGGAGTTAGTGGGCTCAATTTTGGACCGTTTGATTTTTAGATCTAAGGGTTGAAATCAGATGTAGTATTGATAATGGCCAAGATTCAAATGGGTTTTTACTGGGAGGGAGCTCTCAAGTGAGAGGCATATTGTGTGTATCCAAGAGAGGCAGACACGTGTTAGTGGATTTTGAACCGTTGGATTGAGTAGATCGAAAGGTAGAGAGTAAATGTAGTGGAATAATGGCCAAGATCTCCAGTTGAAAAAATAGGCAAATATTAGCCCTTGGATCAATTTGTTTGTGGGGTCTACACCGTTCCCCAATATTATATAGATATATATATATATATATATATCATATATTTAAACTTCAAAAATCATTAAATAAAATGAATGAGGAAGACATGTATATGTAGGTTGTAAAGTGATTGTTCGTCAACAGTCACAACCCTTAAAAAAGAAGACCGTTCGTCAACAGTTACAACCCTTTAAATAAAAGACTGTTTGCCATAGACAAACTCAACCATATACAACAATACTTATAAAATCAATTTCTCATTCAATTTTCCAACTCATACACTTCACTTTTTTGGAGTACTTACAATTTTATTTAGGGTAAATTACAATAACACCTCCTGAACTATGATCGTTTTTCATTAACACTCCACAAACTTTAAAACTGAATAGACTCACCTCTGAACTATCCAAAAATGATCAAACTCACCCCTGCAGAAGGGATTTTAATGTCAACAAATGATAATTTAGGAGTGAACTTGTTCAATTTTAAAGTATAGAAGATTTTAGTGAAAAACGGTCATAATTAAGAGAGTGTTACTGTAATTTATTATGTGTATAGATGCGATTGTCAGATGTGGGAGTCATGATTTTAGTCATTTCTTAATAGTTTCTAGCTATGTCGATAATATGAAAAGGACGTGATGCGATTGTAAATGCCCTAAACAATCATTTCTTTTTTTTAGTTTGTCTTCATGTCGGCAATGATACTCATATTTCAAATATCTTCCTCTTTTGCTCTTTTTCTTTTTCATATGAAAGGAGACGAATTTTATTTAATTATCTTCAACAGCCCTTTTGGATTGAGAGGATTGGAGAGGAGAGAAGAGAATGAAACTTTTTTCTCTCCAATTGTCTCATTTGGATAGTTACAGCGTCGGCCGTTGGCCCAAGCGGTTATTTGGTGCCTCAAAAAATAAGGATTTGTTTGGCTTGGAATAAAGTCTTGTTTGACCAAATATATGTATTATATATAAAAATAGGGGTCAAAAAAATAGGACCTTATAAATACATGTATTATATATAAAAATAGGATTAATAAAAAAGGCCTAAAAAAATTTTCTTCTCATGTTTAATTAGGGCCTTATGTGAGTTTCACAATCTCAGGGCCAACCCTGATTAGTTAAATTGTGAGAGGAGAAGTTGATGGAGAGAACCAAGGAGAAAAAGATCTCAATTTTAATCTCTCCGAATCAAGAGACGGTGGAGAAAAGAGAAGAAAATCCTAAACATATTACATTTAGGAATAACAAATGTTTATAAAGCTGGACGAGGGAGACCAATAATTTAGATGTGGAACATATTATATAACTATTGAGAGCATTTTTGTTCACTCAAAAAATGGTACACTAATGCTTACCCAAGCATTTTATTGGCCAATGCAGTGGGACCCATGATTAAACGAATGTGCATCTCATTGGCCAATGCAGTGGGACCCAGGATTAAACGACTCATTGGCCAATGCAGTAGGACCCAGGATTAAACGAATGTCGTTTAATCCTGAGTCCCACCGCATTGGCCAATGAGATGCTTGGGTGAGCATTGATGTACCTTTTTTGGATGAGCAAAAGTATTTTCACAACTATTAAGATTGATGTCATGTTTGGTTGTGTGACTAGAAGTCCAGTCTGGCTATTCAATTAGAAATATTATTTATGAGACTGTTTTGTGGATGCTAGAAATATACACGTGCAAGGCACGTGTGGACGATATTATAGTGCAACAAACGCAGCTTTGTGAGATGAACCTATGATATAATTTGCAATATATAATATGAACCTCGTAATCATATTTGCAAGAATGGCAGTTAATTACCAACCAGTCAACCACCATGAATGAAACCAAGGCAAGGTCTATTTTCCAATTGACAGTTTACAAACTGCCACCAGATATGAATCGAACGACCTTCAATCCGCCACAGCATTGGAAGATCAATGGTGCCCTCAATCCGAAGTACAAATGTGGCCCAACGATCAGGGTCGACCCCACCGAGTTCCCGGACCCAAGTGGGCTACAGGCTACCACTTCAGCTATTGCCAGTTGGCAAGTGACGTGTAATATTACCAAACCGAAACCTAAGCAAGCATGGTGTTGTGTCTCATTTTTGGCTTACTATGCTAGTTCAGTCATTCCTTGCAACACTTGTGCTTGTGGATGTGAAAGTGCAAAAAAAGTGTAATCAAGACGCTAAGCCGATGCTTCTTCCCCCGGAGGCTCTTCTTGTACCATTTGACAATAGGACAGATAATGCGAAAGCTTGGGCAAAGATCAAACACCTTCCTGTGCCTAAACAATTGCCATGTCCAGACAATTATGGTGTGAGCATTAACTGGCACATCGACACAGATTACAAGACCGGACGGACGGCCCGGATCACCTTATTCAACTGGGAGGACTTTGCTTTCGAGGATTGGTTCACCGCGATTCAAATGAAAAAGGCCTTTCCGGGTTACGAAATATATATTCATTCAATGGTACTCAGCTGCCTCAATTGAACAATACCCTTTTTTTTTTCAGGGATTGAAGGGTTTGAATTATTTGGTTGGAGAAGTTAATGGGACTAATCCAGATAAGGATCCAAGAGTGCTCGGAAAGCAACAATCTGTGATCTCGTTCCTGAAGAAACACACGCCGGGTAATAATGTGGCTCTGGGCGATGGATTTCCCACAAAAGTGATTTTCAATGGGGAGGAATGTGCTCTTCCCACTGATCTTCCCAAAAGAAGTGGAGGGCATAGACGTCATTTCAATTTCATGGTCGCGACTCTTATCGGGATTATGACTTTTGGGCTATTAACAGATCTCCTCCATTGATGACTCTGTGGAGTTTTCACATTAGTTTTTGTGAGATTTTCACATTGTCTGGATTCTAGTTAACCTATTGTTCTGTCCAAGTATTGGAGGCAATGTTGAGCATTTGGGTGTACAGAACAGGGGCAAAAGCGTCATAATTGTAAATTGAACTGCAGAAACAGATGAAGAGATTGTAACCAAATGAAGCAGATCACATTTATATTTCTATGCATAATTCAAATAACCAGGAGCTATTGTATGCATATATATGATCACATGGAGTGTTGGTTGCTACATTCTTATGTTATTTTTTGGAAAGATCACAATTGGACAAGGCTGTAAATTTTGAGATATGCTTCTCCATCTTGAATGCTATGAAAAACATAATCAACTAATTACACCACCTTAGGTATATATCATAATTCATTTTGTTTATTTATTTATTTTTGAGATATGCTTCTCCATTTTGAGATATGCTTCTCCATCTTCAATTTTTATTTTTATTTTTATTTTTATCTTGAGCATGATCAGAAGTGGGGATTAAAAATCTTGAAGATAATAGCCAATTAAAGTTGTTCATTCATCAAGAGAATGTACTTTTTATTCAACTAGAAGAAAGTAATAACCTCTTTGCAACTAAAATGGAGGTTTTATCAAGTAACAAATCAAAGTCGTGCGCAGGTTCAAATCTTCACCTATCTAATATGGACATCAAAACTGCTTAATTTCCTCTGGTTATCTTTATAATATTGGTGCAAGTTCATGATCTTAAATATTTCTTAATCATGCTATTGCATTGTTTTCTTTATTTTGCTAAGCAAAAAGTATGGAAAGGGCGACCAACGTATCAATTATCCCCTCTGGACGTCACCACACCCGCCATGGAATGTCCACTTTGAGCCACAGCTACTGCTGAAAAGGGCGTGCGCGTCACCATAACACCAACAGGGCGCTAGTGAACTCCAAACCGGAGCCCTAGAAATAATCGTGAGCAAATTCATATTTGGATTTGAACCCACGACCAACTAGCCCCCAAACCACATGGGAGTGAGCTTGAAGCCAATAGGCTACCACCCGTTGTTTGTGATAAAAATATCCAACCAATGTGGAAGTGATACGTGAGATTCGATGTGGCAGGGCAGTTGCTTGAAATTGATATGGCGCAAGAACAGTTATGAACAGTTTTGCTAACTCATTCTGTTCAAAATTGTTAACTGCTAAGGGACACGTGTTGATCACGGTGGAATAACTAAAAAGCAGGTATCACTTCAAGGAAACGCCACGTATAGGAGCATTTATCAGTTTGAAAAGAAGAGGGAACATTCAAATAAGACTGCTGGGAGGCCTCGACGTTTATAAATAGAAGGATTTTGTGTTTAAGAAAGGATCCTTCGATCAACATCAACATATATCTTTCAATACGTTTACTGTATTTCTATCTAGGCATATAGATTTAGAAGTAGAATACCTTTGAAGTCATCTTCAAGGTTAGATTGTAGTCTGTTTAATCTAATAAAGTAGATTGTTACTTTATTGTTTTATTTACTGTTCTTACTTAGAAGTAGTTGTCCATTAGTTACTTCGAAGTGCTTTAATTAGTTAAATCTTTACACGTTTGAAGTCCTTGTTAAAGCATCGAACGCCAACACAATCTGTCTGGTGAGGCGCAGTTTGGATCACACACATTGGCAATGTGCTTACCTGGCACGCTCGCACACTTATAAAATTTCCAACCAAACATTTTTGGCACCCGGTGGGACCCAAGTGTCAAAAGATGACAAACAGAAACCTTCGAAGCAATAGGTTTGTCGATAACACCAATGTTGGTGTTAATATCGCTGAAGCTGTTGGTTCTCCACCCCAAGATCCTCAAAGCAACAATACTGGGAATCATATGACCAATGAAAACCCAGAAGTAAGAGTTGAGAGCTTGAATCCTATTCCAAATAATGGAAATTTTGGCTCAGAAAATCAATATGACATAGTGAGTCAATTGACACCAATATTCGACCATTTGGGAAACATGATCCAGATGTTAATGTTCTGATCACCTCCCTTAACAATAATATTCCACAGCTTGTACCAACAATGGTGCTGAATAGGAATCCTTCTGTTGTTCGACAGAATGAAAGGGGCGATACTCATGGCTTATTTCAGCCAAATCCTATGATTAATGCAAATGGGCCTCCTTTTAGGCCTAATTTACAAGAAAGTTTCTATATGTCTGTCCCTAATAATTCTCATCCAATATTCGAAGGGATCCAAGGGAATTCTATAGGACATGGTCAAGATCATGTCTATAGACATGTGAATATTGAACAACCTAGGCCTAGGGAAAATATAACAGGCCAAAATAAGAGAGTGAATAACAATCCTATATTCGAACCAGACCCTACTGGAATAGGAATGGGTCGAAGGAATGAAAATCCCATAAGGGTGGATAATATCCCCCAACCACCTCCAATACCACCAATGTACCCTCATTTGGGTCAACCAGGTCATCAACAACCACTTAATATGGTTGATAGAAATGACATGATTAACTTAATCCATGAGGTTTGTGGACCCATGGCTCGGGGGGTACAAACTCCAGTATATAGGAAACCTTACCCTGTCTGGATAGATAGGATTGAATTTTCGAGGGGATTTAAATTCCCCACCTTTGCTATGTTTGCTGGAGATGGGAGTCAATCCACAGTTGAACATGTAGCAAAATTCACCAGTCAGTGTGCTGATGCAGGAAATAATGAATACCTTAGGCTTCGTTTATTTCCTAGTTCATTAACAGATACTGCATTCACTTGGTTTATTAATTTGGCCCCTAATTCGGTCCATAATTGGACACAGATGGAAGAATCACTACACCATATGGCCAGATTTTTAACGGACAGTTTTTATGCTTTCTAACGGATATATCCGTTTTAACGGACAGTTTTTATGCTTTCTAATGGATATATCCGTTAGTAATTACTAACGGATATATCCGTTAGAATTGCTAAATCTCCGTTAGTAATGACTCTCCATGATGTGATGTATAATTTCTAACGGATTTAAATTCGATACCAACGGATATATCCGTTAGTAATATTTACTTAAATTAAAACTAGTTGGGGCCCACTAACTATGTGAGTGGAGAGAGAAAATAGAAGAAGATAAGGTAAATCTAATTTGAGGAAGAGGGGAAGTTAAATGTGTTTGATAACCCAAATAAGTGATGAGAATGAAAGTTTTCAGCACTTCATTTTTTTCAACGCGTTTGATAATAACCACTTAATTGAAAAAGCAGCCAAAAAATCACTAAAAACTTTAAGTAAAAAAATTCTACTGAAAATAATCACTGAATAAAGTCTATTTTAATCGTTGCAACAATGTTCTTTGTATTATAAATTCAATAACTTAAAATTTTCAGTACTTAAAATTTAGCACTTAATTTTCAGTACTTCATTTTTAATTTTTATCAAACGAACCCTACGATATATTATAATAGTTTTGTCCTTACATGTGAGTTTTTTCTATAAAAGATATCATACTAATATTTTTATAAATATGTTTTTTTAGGTAAAATATTTGTGGTAACATTACTTCTCTCTTTATATAAGACTATAGATTAATACAAAACAAAAAAAAAAACCAAAAAAAAAATAAAAGAAAAAACTGTCCATATTATCGGGTGACCAAACTTAGGTCTGGGGAGAGAGAGGGAGAGAAAGAGAAGAGAGTCTGAGACTATATTATCGGGTGACCTAACTTAGGTCTGGGGAGAGAGAGAAAGAGAAGAGAGTGTGAGATCGGCGCCACCGCCCCTTCGCCGTCCCCGTGCCGCCCCCTCGCCGTCCCAGTGCCGCTGCCTGAATAGTCCGCCGGAGAGGGTACATATTTCCTTCTTCTTCATCTTCTTCTAATTTGTTCTCAGATTTTGTTTCTGGCTTATTTGGGGGAGATTTTGCTATTTTTCAATCATACTGCCTGAATGTATGTTCACGATTGGAATAAGTTTGTAGTCAATAGCAAACCTTGATTGGTTTGTAGAAACTGAAATGTAATACTTAATTGGTATTAATTTGATGGTTAAAAACTTTAAATGTGTTTTGTTTAGTGATTAATTGCTAGTACTATAAATTACAGAATGGCCTTACTGTTTACTCAACAACGTCCACTGCCTTACACATAGTTTGGTCAAACATAACTTAGCATCTCTCATTTATTATTTGCTTTGTGATTGGAAAATATGCTTAATTGAGATCATTTAAATCAGTCCTGATCGATCTAATATGGATGTCACGTTTACTATTTTGTTCCAACAAGAATTTAGCACAGTTAATTTGTTCCTAATAGTTACAACATATTTAATCTTTGTTCCAATGTGGCTCGCCCATTGGCGGAACAGGCATGGCCCCAAAAATTTAGGACATGGAAAGCTTCCTTGCGGGCCCTTTTGAAGAAGGGTAATTTCAGTGACGGAGGTCCAAAAGGTGTTGATCCAATTTATTGGAAAACGTTTGTAGAAAATGAGAGTCATCCAAAAAAGCAGGAGCAAACTCTTACAAACTCTAGCAATCGGAAACAGTTGAAGTGTGGACACACTCTTGGGCGTCGTTCCTATGCTCAGAAACACTTTTTAATGGTTCGTATCATTGCTTACACTTTTTAATCTTAACAACTTTTCTATAACTAACTCATTAAATTTCAATGTCTAGAACCAAGAAAATCCTAGAACCCAAGTTAGTCGTGTAGACAAATGGTTGGCGGCTCATGAGCATAATGATGGGACTGTGTTGGAGAGTGCTAAAAGTATATATGTAAGTAACATATTTGTTTGTTTGAGTTGCTTTAATTTTAGGATAGTTTGTATTTTGTGTTATTTAAATTTTGACATTTGAATACTATAGGATGAAGTGAAAGCTGCTGGAAGTAGAAGAAAAAGTAGAAGTTTGAATAGCGAGGACATGTGTGAAGACCTTGAGAGTGATGAGTTAGTAGAAGTATTTGGGAATGAATGCAAGGGAGGAGTTCGTGGAGTGGGTTCCCACATCTCTAAGAAGCAACTAGTTCAACTTGGTGTGGCAAAGTCAAAAATTGGACTAAAAGATAAGGAAAATAAAGAGGATGCCTCATTCAAGGATGAAATTATTTCAAGACTCAACAATTTTGAGGATAAAATTGAATTTTTAGTGTCGAAACTAGAAGCTGTGAGTAACCCGCCATTGGTGAGTACGCCCTTAAGTGATCTTGGTTCAAATTCAGTTAATCACTCAACTCATTTGGCTCAAAACTTGAGCAATGTTTTTCCCACAACGGACATTCCACGTTTTTCTCATTCTATGCGTACTCCCACTGGCAAACCCTCAGTTATCTTATGTGATAAGTTTGGTAAAGAGTTGGGAAAGGGGTATGTTGAGACGAATGCTACAGCTAACACGTGTCACTTCAAACCCGTTAGTAAAACCGAAAAGAAGGTTTATATCGAGGAAGTGATGCAGCCCGATGCTTGTTTGTGGGACCCTCCCCAGAATGGCCACGAGACTTTGGCAGGCTTTGTTGAAGGGGGGTATGTGATATGGCTCGAGTGTTGGTTAAATTATGTTTAAGAAGATTGAATGGCGATGGATGTAGTTTTATATAACTACTTAAATTTCAAATATGTTTTGTTTTGTTAGTTTAGGTTTGAGTGGAACAACTCTTTACATTTCCGACTTTGTTAGACATTATGAACTCTTTACTTATGATTATTATGTATTATTTTTGTTGTTTTGGGTATAAAGATGTTGGTTAGGCATGGATATATATTAATCTTGTTATTTTTTGTGTTTGGTATTGATTAATATGTTTGTTAATTAGGTGAAGAAAATAAATTTGGTAAGCATATAAATAAATAAATAATTTTTTTTATTTACGCATATTACTAACAGATATATCCGTTAGTATTTATTTCATTTTTTGACAATTACTAACGGATATAATAGTTGACAAACCGTTAATATTCAAAATAAATATTTTTTAAAATTGGTTGAAATAGCCGTTAGTACGTTGCTTCCTAACGGATATATCCATTAGAAATCCTTTCATTTTCTAATGGATTTATCCGTTAGTAAATCCTAACGGATATATCCGTTAGTGTAAATATTACTAAGGGATATATCCGTTAGTAATGAGGCCAATTTTACTAACGGATATATCCGTTAGTAATACCAATTTTACTAACGGATATATCCGTTAGTAAAATTCCGTTAGTAAAATTAATTTTACTAACGGATATATCCGTTAGTAATGAGGCCATATGGTGTAGTGAATCCTTCCATACTCAGTTTTTTCAGACAGAACTAGAGGTGTCTATGGCTGATTTGGCCAGGCCTTGCCAAAAACCTGACGAAAAGGCTACTCAATTCATAAATAGGTTTAAAAGGGCTGGAACAAAATGTAAAATCATTTTACCAGAGCATGAATTTGTCAAATTGGCTCAAAATGGTCTCAATTTACACTTCGAAAGAAGTTTGATGCGCTAGAGTTCAGAGATCTTGTTGAATTAACTGCTCGAGTCTCTAGATATGAAGCTTTGTTAGAAGAAGAAAATGAAAGGAATGCTTCTTCATTGAAGACATACTACAAAGATCCTAATTATGAGATAGGTGCTGCAGAAATAATAGGAAAGGAACCTTTCACGTGTAAAAGTCTTGTGAAGAAAAATGTTTCTGCTGAAGTATATAAATCTAAAGGATCATTAAAAAAATATTCATTCGATATCTATAAATTAGATTAAATATTTGATCATCTATTAGAAGGAAAAATCATCAAGTTGTCTGATGGGACAAAATTACCTTCTGATGATGATTTAAAGGGTAAAAAATACTGCAAATGGCATAATTCTTGAGCTCATTCAACTAATAACTGTACTATTTTTTGAGACAGGATTCAAGATCTGATCAAAAAAGGGAAATTGAAATTCCTTGAAAAACAGATGGGGGTTGATGAAGATCCATTCCCAGTAATACAAGAGGTGTCCATCAATGTCCATGACATTTTCCTCGAAGAAGCTCTAGTCAAGGAAAGGGAAAATGCAAAGACAGAGGACCAGATAAAAGGGTTCGAAGAAATAACAAAGAAAAATCTCGAATCATCAGTTTTTAACCAGGAGTATGCAAAGAATTTATGCATTAGTTGTGGGAAAAGATATGCTGAAATCTATGATGAAAGGGTTGGGGCCAAAACAGGCAGAAGAAATAAACAATCCTCGTTCAAATATAAAAGGGTGAGTACTTCATATGAACCTCAATTTCAACCAATTATGAATGTTGGAAGATGGCAGTTTACAGGACCAATTTATCAAGCCTCAACATATGCTGGACCAACAACGGCCAGGTATGCTCCGAGATCAATGGCTCTTTTTAAAGCCAGTTTTTCAAGGAATTTTCATACTGGTAACTGTGTTCGACCACCAAGGAACATGCAGTATGTAAGGCCAGGTTTTTCTCATGCACCAAAGAAACATTATGTGGTACAGAAAGAAAGACAAACTCAATTCATGCCATCAAAATTGGTACCAACACATGTGGTACAAGCCGAGATGGATATGGGAACATTGATTAAATCACCAAAGGTTGGTGAGACATCACAATCAAGTGAATCTGCATTGGTGCCAGGGGTGCCAAATTGGTTTATTTTGCAAGATGATAGAGTAAAAAATATGATGGAACAACAAGGTTCTCAAAACAAGAATAGGATGATCAAACCTCCTCATATTAAAAAAAATACATGGTATATGCTTCAACATCCTAAGGAAAAGGACCAAAAGATGGTTCCTGTGATAAATAGGACTCAGCAAAGGAGACTTCGGAGAAAATTTACTATGTGGAAGGAATTTTTGAAAATGCAGAATCGAGATCAAGAATTAAAAAATGAGATCGAGAAGGCTTTTAGTGATATTTCGAGACCTAATCCCAGGTTCGATCGAAATATGAAAATTGATAATGATACTATGTCTGAAGAAAGTATCATTAAAGCTAAAGTTTTAGAATTGGAAAATGCCATGAGCATTGACGAAGGAGATGAAGCAATGACAGTGGTAGAATCTCAAGCTTTGGGAGACACTGAGATGAAATTTAATGAGGAGATAGTCAAAAATGAAGATGTACACATCCAATTTGGCACATTTCCAGAGCAAATGGAAGTCAACACTACCACATTCATACTACCAAAGATCTTCGAAGCAGCAGAAGATCAACAGATAGATGAAGAAATGGAAATGGAAGCATCTACTGAAGATGTCTCTGAGGTAAATCTTCCTGAATTCATTTTTAATGATTGTAATTTTGTTTATTCATTTGAAGAACCATCAACAGAAATGACTAAGCACCTTAAATCATTATATATAAAGGTTTGTTTAAATGGAGTTCTTTTAAACAAAGTATTGGTTGATAATGGTACTGCTATTAACATTATTCCCCAGAATACTTTGAAAAAGATTAATAAACAAAATTCAAAGTTGATACAAACCCATATTATGATATCGAGTTTTACTGGTGATAAGAAATACACCAAAGGAGTAATACCTATTGAAACTATAGTAGGTTCGAACAAATCCAAAATTGCTTTCTTTGTGGTAGATGCTAGTCCCAGTTATCATGCCTTATTAGGAAGAGATTGGATTCATACTAACCGATGTGTTCATTCTTCAATGCATCATAAATTGTTGCTTGTGAAGGAAAACTGTGAGATTGAAACAGTGAAGGCTGATACTCAGCCTTTTTATGCAAGTTCTAACTGTGTCAAAGCCCAATTATATTAGGAGAATGTTAAAATAATTGATCTTAAAGAATCAGAAGATGAATCCCCAGAAGAAAATTGGGATATTTTGGCTGATATGCCATTTGGTTCTTTGGAACCATTTGATGATGACAAGGTGGTTTAATGGCTCACACACCCATAGAATTAGGAAATATAGAAGAGACCATTCGATTGGTCTTACAAAAGTTAATGATGGCAAACTTAGAATCAAGTATTGAGAAAGAATCGACCATAAATTGGTCAGATTATATCTTTGAAGAAGATTCACAAGAATTAAAAGATGTTAGTAGGGAAGAATTATCTGTACTGCCAGAGAATCCAATACAAGAAGTAGCACAAGATCATCTATCAGAAATCAATTTAGGATCAGATCAACAAAAGAGAATTACCTATCTAAGTTCAAAACTTGGGAAGTGTGACCAATATAAATTGGTTGAGTTATTGAAAGAATTTCGAGATTGCTTTGCTTGGGATTATGACGAATTGCCAGGACTCGAAAGAGGTTTAGTAGAGCATAGACTGCCTATCAAAGTTGGTTATAAACCAATAAAATAGCAACCTTGAAGGATGACTCCAGAAGTTACTATGAAGATTAAAGAAGAAATCGAAAGGCTACTCAAGGCGGGATTCATTAGAACTGCCAGGTATGTTGAATGGCTTTCGAATGTTGTTCCAGTTATGAAGAAAAATGGTAAATTAAGAGTGTGTATTGATTATAGAAATCTTAATTTGGCCACACTTAAGGATGAGTATCCTATGCCGATAGTTGATTTATTAATTGATAGATTTGCTGGAAACACTATAATGTCTATGATGGATGGTCACTCAAGATATAATCAAATATGTATTGCTGAGCAAGACATTCATAAGACTGCGTTTAGGTGTCCAGGGAGTATAGGTACCTTCGAGTGGGTGCAAATGCCTTTTGGTTTGAAAACTGCAGGAGCTACTTATCAGAGGGCTATGAATGCTATTTTCCATGACATGATTGGAACATTTTTAGAATGTTATATAGATGATATAATTGTTAAATCTAAAACATTTGATGATCACCTCATGCATATGAAGTTAGCATTTGAAAGAATGAGATTTTTCAAACTCAAATTAAATCCATTAAAATGTACTTTTTGGGTTAGTACTAGAAACTTTCTAGGATATTTGGTGCATGAAAAAGGTATTCAAGTGGATAAGAATAAAGCTCAAGCAATTATTCAAATCCCTCGACCAAAAAGGAGTTGTAGAGATTCCTAGGATAGGTTAATTTTATTCAAAGATTTATTTCCAATACTGCTGGGAAAACATTGATCTTTTCTCCTTTGTTAAAATTGAAGGATCATGAAGAGCTAAAGTAGGAAGATAAACATCAGACTGCCTTTCAAGCCTTGAAGGATTATTTGGTGAAGCCACCAGTATTAATGCCTCCAAGAAAAGATAGGCCTATGAAGTTATATATCTCAGCAGCAGAAGCATCAATTGGGGTCTTATTAGCCCAGGATAATGATGATAAGAAAGAGCAAGCTGTGTATTACCTTAGTAGGTTTTTAAATCCTGTTGAATGTAAGTATTCCTTTATGGAAAAGCTATGTTTATCCTTGTATTTTGCAGTAATGAAATTAAGATATTATCTTCTTCCTACTGAAGTCTATGTAATTGCTACGTTCAATTTAATCAAATTTATGTTGACTCGACCCATTCTGAGGAATCGAATTGGTAAATGGATTTTGACTTTGTCAGAATTTTGTTTATTTATGTACCACAAAAAGCAGTAAAAGGGCAAGCCTTGGCAGATTTTCTGGCTGACCATCCAAATTGCCTCGAAACAGAGGAAAATTATGAAATTGGACACATAACCATTAGTCCATGGAAACTATGGTTTGATGGTTCAAGAACTGAATTTACTGCAGGTATCGGATTCATTATTGAGTCACCTGAAAAGATTAAAACTAAATACGGTTATAAACTTGATTCGAGTCAATGTACTAATAATCAAGTTGAATATGAAGCTCTAATAATGGGCCTCGAAACCCTGTTAGATTTCAAAGCTACATTTGTAGATGTATTTGGGGATTCTCAGTTGGTTATAAATCATATGAATGGAATATGCAAATGTATGAGTAATACATTGAAAATATATTATGATACCACAATGGATTTATTATCCAAATTAGATAATGTGAATCTTTTGCATATTCCTAGAAGTTTTAATGAAGAAGCCAATGATGTGGCTCAGAAGGCATCTAGATTTAGAACAAATGCGGAAGATGTTGAAATAGAATAAGTTACTTATAGAAAATTATTACCAATATTGGTAGATAGATTATCTTTTGGTGATATCTCAAACATAGAAGTTCATGATGATTGGAGAAAACCAATCATAGATTATCTCTCAGGATTGAATGAAAAGCCCAGTCGAAGCATAAGATTGAAATCTGTCAATTACATTATGTATAATGAAAAATTGTTTAAAAGAGGAAATGATGGGTTGTTGCTTGAATGTTTAAGTAATCTCAAAGGAATTGAGGCTATCGCTCAAATTCATGAAGGACTTTGTGGGGCTCATCAATCTAGGATTAAAATGAGGTGGTTACTTCGAAGGCATAGCATTTATTGGCCAATAATCTTAAAAGATTGTATTGAGTTTGCCAAAAGATGTCAAGAATGTCATAAACATGGTCCTTTGAAGCATTTACCCACTGTTGATCTTCACTATGTGGTAAAACCTTGGCCTTTTAGAGTTTGGGCCATGGATGTGATAGGAAACATCAATCCTACTTCTTCGGAAGGCCATGGGTTCATCATTCTAGCCACATATTATTTCACTAAATGGGTAGAAGCAGAACCTATGCAGACTGTGACCCAAGCAACAGTCATCAAATTTCTTGAGAATGTAGTTTACAGGTTTGGTATTCCTCAAACCATTGTATCTGACAATGCCTCTATATTTGAAGGAGATGTGATTGCTTTTGCAAATAAATTGGGAATCACAATATCAAAATCAACCCCATATTATGCTCAATCTAATGGTCAGGCTGAAGCCACCAATAAGATCATAAAAGAAAATATGGCTAAAGTTATAAAAAATAATCCAAGGATATGGCATGAGATTCTTCCAGAAGTTTTATGGGCATATAGGACTTCGAAGCGAACAAGTACAGGGGTGTCTCCTTATGCTTTAACTTTTGGTCATGAGGCAGTTCTGACAATTGAGATAAAGGTTAATTCCCTTCGAATTATGAAGCAGAATCAATTATCTTTGGATGATTACCAAACATCAATGGCTATTGAATTAGAAAACATTGATGAAGAAAGAATCAAGGCTCTTAATAATATCCTGATACAGAAAAGAATAACAGTAAATGGATATAATAAGAAAGTGCAACTAAGAACCTTTGATGAAGGAGATTTAGTTTGAAAAATAATATTGCCTATTGGATTTAAAGATCCAAAATATGGGAAATGGTCACCTAAATGGGAAGGTCCATTCCAAATTCACAAAGTTTTTAGGGGTAGATGTTACCATTTAAAAATCTTGAATGGATATGTTCACTAAAGGAAAATTAATGGTAGATTTCTTAAACATTATTATCCCACTATTTAGGAAGCAAGAAATTTAGAATGAAAAATATAACATTCCAAAATAAAAACATACATTTCACATTAAAAAAAAAGTTAGATACAAAAAAACCAGATTTTGGTATATTACAGGTTTATGTTGGTACAATCTTTCATACCAGTTTTGTTATGAATTGGGCCTTTAACCTAAAATTATCCCAAGACCTAGTGTACAATTTTGACTGATTAAGGATGAATTTCTGCCTAGAATTTGATTCTTGGTTCTTTAGAGGCTTCGATTCAAACTCTGTCTTCAAAACCAAAAGTTTTGCTTCAGTACCTTCTTGCTTGATCTTTAGGTTGGCCAATTCAGTCTCTGCATTAATTGTCCACTTTGCCATATAGCTTTTCAATGGCAGTGCTGATTTCATCAAATTCTGCCAATGTTTGATCCATCTCGAGGGTCTTTTCTGCAGTATATTCCATGTCAACTTCCAGTTTTTTTCCTTTCTTCGATGACCTTTTCCAACAGAAAACAATCAAAGTCGAAAGTTGACATGACTGCAGAGATAGTCTCCTTGTCTGGAACAGAGATGTCAGAGCTATCCAACATGAATTAGCACAGGGTCTTCATAGCTTTTTGTACTTCTTTGTCCTCAAAAGTCTTAAATGAAACTTAACTGAAGAGTCTCAAGGTAGCAAGAACAGCCACTGGTTCTATCGAGGGTACTTTTGGTTTGCTTCGACCTGTTATCTATTGAAAGAATTCTTGGACATTGGTTGAAACAGTGTCTCTCATCTTTAAAACATATTTAAGACTTTCTTTAAAGTCTTTTGTTTCCTCAGGAGTCAGATTGGGAGGTAGAGGCATGTGAAATTCCTCAGAACTTGAGACACCTGGAACAGCTTGAGGATCAAACGACGCTGATGTTGGAGCAACTTCAGGGCCTGTGCTAGGCTTCGAAGGATCAGTTTCAATCTCAGGAACACATTCAGTATGGTCAACAAAAGATAAATATTTATTTAGAATCTATTTATGAAGAGAGATCATATATTAGAGAAGTTTTGAATGTTTTACCATTGGTTGGAATTCGAGTAATAGAGGTTGAGTGCCCAATGGAGGAGACTTTTGAGCTTCTGGAATATTAGGACTCTGAGATGATGGTTCTGGAATTGTTTGTGCTAACTCAGGTTCAGGTCCCACCTTCGATATAGGGACTGCTAGAATATGAACTTCTTTGATGATCTCTGAACCATCAGGTGGTTTGGTTGTTGTTTTGGTCTTCTTCTTTTGAATCAATGATGAGATTGGACTAGTGTCTACCTCTTCTTCAGATTCAACAGTCTCAGATGTAAGAGGAGAACTTTCTGCAGGAAGGATTAATTTTCTTTTTGGTTTCGAAGGTGGTGGAGCAGGGATTGGAACCTTGGAGGCCTTTGAAGAAATTGGAATGCTTAGTTTGGCTTTCGAAACTCTGGTTGTTGGTGAAGAACCTTCACCAATTGATTTTCGTGTTGAATAATTCAAGACAACAATAAGTCAAGGTTCTTTTCATCTTTAAAGAGGAAATGATTGAATTAGTAATTTGTTTACCTTTTGACTTCAAATTAATGTACCTCAGGAGCTGTCACTTGTCCATCTGCACTGACATCAAGTTTTCCCACCAACTCGAGAAGGCAGGTATGCAATTTGTATAATCTGGCAGGGAGGTGAATTCTAAATTGCTAACTTTGTTATGATAAACTGCTAATGCAGCAGTTATCATTGTTTATGGCACCCTTATATATGTCTTATAAGCCATCAGTATATTGGCCTGGCTTTTAATTGAGAAAGGGATTGATTGGGTAAGCCCAAATTGCCTCGAGAATTGGTTGGGTAGATAAAGCTCACCATGGGATTTGATACTGAGAGCATTCCCAAAATATAGATCCCTACTGATTAAAAAACTTCCCCATGCAGCCTTTAGTTCAACTGCACTTGCTGCTCTGTCTAGTATTTGACACAGCCAATTGGGGAAAGGAGGAGTTTTATCTTCAGAATTGTAGAGGATAGAGAATGGCTGAAGCAAATTATTTGGTCTAATTGCGGGAATGTTGAAAAAGAAGGTAAGAGACTCTTTGAAAGTTTGTTCAACATTTGGCAATAGGGCAAATAAAGTCCCATGTAGAACAATTTGCTTTATAGATTCTAAGTTGTGAATCTCTGAAAAATAGGTGTATAACCACAATTGTAAAATCCAGAAAGGACCACCTTGAGTAGGAAGAAAGGGGTCGAAGCCCAAATCAGAAAAGGATCTGTAGAGAGATCCTACAACGAAGGGGGTTAAAGCTAGTCTTCGACCAGCAGTTAGAGCTTTGGCAATATTGGAGAACTCGAGGACAGCCCTCTGAGAAGATGTGCAGAACAGATACTTCGAGAGCCAATAAAGAAGGAAGCAATAATATTCCTTATCTGTTACACCCCCTGATGACTTTCTATGAGAAGTTAGGAAATTGGTATATCCTAATGACTTCGAATCAGTATTTATGGCAGGGCTATAAGATTCGACCATATAAGGATGACCATCTTCTCCATAGGATAAAAACCCTAGTAAGTGACAGATATCCAAGACAGTTGGATCTATTGAGCCAAACTGAAATTGAAAATGGTTGAAAATAGGGTTCCAAAAATATAAGGATCCAGCAATAGATTAGGACTGGCTTCGATAGGGTATTTGGAAAGATCAACAACGTGATAAATCTCAGTAGCCATCAGGGCTTCTCTCTTGTTCTCTAAAATTCTATCTACCCACTCTGGCCATTCCTTCTCAGGCTTAGGCCAATGTCAAAATTTTAATTCGGTTATAGGAAAAGGAATTTCCTTCTGGTAAGCCAAGAGTTGCTGTCCTAGCCTAGGATAATAGACATGGAGTTTAAGGTTAGGAGTGCTCAAACAGGGACCTACGGCTATTGAATATTCTTGGTTAGGGAAAGTTACGGGGACAAGGATCTCATTGATCAGCGAAGTCTCTTTCCCTTTCGAATATTGTTCTTGTTCATCTCGAATGATTTTCTCAAAGTCATCGCAGATTTTCTGAAGTTGAGTATTATCACCAGATGTTGCCATGTTTGGAAACAAAGTAATCATAATAGAATGAGAATGATTGTAAAGAGGACAGAGCGTAAAGGAGATAAATAGAGGGATTGAAGAGCTTGCAGAAGTTGGAGGGGTTTTTCTTCTTCTGTCTTGCTTATTTATATCCTTTGGTGACGTTTGGAAGGAGGCACATTTGTTTAAGAAAGTAGCCGTTACAGTTGGTTATTTATTTAGTCGTTATACCAAGTGAAAGGACATACTGGTTGGCAATGAACCATTTCAGTTTGGTTAAGACAAAAATTGAATTTTTAATAATTCATTGAATTAAGAAAAGGGTACAAATATAATTGCAGACATAATTGATAAAAATGTGAAAACCCATAAGTCACAAGATTGTGAAACATAGCCTAATAATAAGCAAAATACTATGCTTCTAGTTCTATCTTGAGGCATAAATTCCTGGTTTGCAATGCTAATTTATCTTCACTTCGAAGAGTAAGGTAAGCCTTCTTGAGTTGTTCTTCATACTGGTTTAAGCGAGAGTTGATTCTGAATAAGGCTTTGCGAAAACCTCGAAGTTCCTTGGCTAATGGAGTTTTACCTCGAAAAGATATGCCACTAGCTTTGGCTTCATCTTTGAGATATGCAATTCGACTTTCGAGGTCAGGCTTTGAGTATTGGGAAACATTACTTTCTTCATCAGAACTTCCACAACCATAGATATATTTCTCTTTGAATTCTGAAACTTCATCAAGAAGTGCATTGGGGATTTCTTTGAGACTTTCATAAAGATCCATTAAGTAGTTCAAATGACGAACACTTTCTTGGTGATGAGGATACCATCTCACATGAGAGGCTAAGGTTCGAAGGATGAAATCCATTTGGGTTCGAACAAGTGTTGAAACACTCCATTCATGGCAGAGGATATGATAACTCCATTCAAAGTTAATTCGAACCTTTGAATCTTGCAGAATGGAGAATGGGAGATGTGAAAAGGCAACTAGAAGCCTTTGAGCTTGGATGATCAAGCATGGAGAGGGTGACAGAATAGGAGAAGTATGTTCAAATATAGGACCATTCCTACACAGTTGGTCTAATTTTAAGAAAGGATCACTAATATCCTCAGTTGGGTCTACCATTTGAACTTTGGTATCTAGAAAACCTAGCACAGAATGATCAAAAAGCAGCACTCTTTCTTTGTAATCTTTCTCGAAAAGTTTGCATTTGGATAGAAAAGCTGAGGAGTAGTGCTCATTGGAAAAATTTTCATGAGATGCCCTTACATATGTATGGATGGGGGGTCTGCCTTGAGGAATTAAGATATTGCCTCTTTGAAGCCTTTCCCCATGACGACTGGTTGAAGAGATCAACCATGCATTCAACAAGTTTTGTTCTCGAGAAAGATGGTTCGAAAATGGATAGTATGGTTTTATTACCCTGCTTCGAATAACCCCTTCAGTTTCAGGATATTCAAAGAAAAAGTTTGGTTATTATAAATTGATTTCAAAGAGCTCGAGGATGAATTTTGTCTTGATGAGGAAGCACTTGGTCAGTTTAGCATATCATGCCACTTTTCCCATTTCGAATAAGTAAAGAGTTCAGGAAGAATCTCAGAGGGATCCCAATTGGGGGGGGTGGGGGGGAGAGATTTCAGGACGTTTGGTTGACAGCACTACTTCTTCGGAAAGATCTAAAGGGAAGTAATCATTGGTATCGAATGAAGATTGAGAAGAAGACATGATTAACAACGAGGATTCGAAGTGACAAAGTTGGGAATTCAAGGATTAAGCTAATGCAGCAACTTGTGTGAAGACAAATGAAAACTTGATCTTCAATTTAACTACAACGAAAGGGGTGCATGAAAGTTCCAACTATCCAACATGATCTAACCACGATCACCATTATCTTTTTTGAATCAAAAGGGAAATGGCGCGGGGGGTAATGTTTGTGATAAAAATATCCAACCAATGTGGAAGTGACACGTGAGATTCGATGTGGCAGGGCAGTTGGTTGAAATGGATATGGCGCAAGAACAGTTATGAACAGTTTTGCTGACTCATTCTGTTCAAAATAGTTAACTGCTAAGGGACACGTGTTGATCATGGTGGAATAACTAAAAAGCAGGTGTCACTTCAAGGAAACGCCACGTATAGGAGCAGTTATCAGTTTGAAAAAAAAGAGGGAACATTCAAATAAGACTGCTGGGAGGCATCGACGTTTATAAATAGAAGGATTTCGTGTTCAAGAAAGGATCCTTCGATCAACGTTAATCAACATATATCTTTCAATACGTTTACTGTATTTCTATCTAGGCATTTAGATTTAGAAGTAGAATACATTTGAAGTCATCTTCAAGGTTAGATTGTAGTCTGTTTAATCTAATAAAATAGATTGCTACTTTATTATTTTATTTACTGTTCTTACTTAGAAGTAGTTGTCCATTAGTTAGTTCGAAGTGCTTTAATTAGTTAAATCTTTACACGTTTGAAGTCCTTGTTAAAGCATCGAACGCCACCACAATCTGTCTGGTGAGGCGCAGTTTGGATCACACACATTAGTAATTTGCTTGCCTGACACGTTCGCACACTTATAAATTTTCCAACCAAACACCCGCGATGGTTATTCCATTATTTTCTTTTTCTTGATTATAATTTGGTTCCTTTTTGCAGATCAATCAGTGGTGCTGACTCCTACAAGGACCAATTTTGAATATTATGATCTGGTTTTATCATCGTGTTTTGAACATTTTTGTAATACGTTACAATTTTTTGTTATGAAGATTGCATGAACTACTTATTACAGTTTTTTATCATGGTAGTTACAATTTTTTGTGACAATGTTTATAATATTTTGTCATAACTCATAAGTTATTCTTTTTCGTCACGGCCGGTGATTACAAAAAAACAGGTGGTGATTTATTTATTTATTTTTGGGTCCCGGTTATAATTGTAATTCTGAAAAATAGCAGTGGTTTTGAGAATCACATGTTGTAACCAAATCACAATATGCAGACTATATGGTACAGTCATTCCACTATGACTATACCACATAATATATTAAATTTTTATTTTTTACCACCAACTTGTGAACTAACGTCACATGGCACATTTGTTGTTTTTTTTTACGAGTAAAGATTGAGACACACTCAAAGACACAATTTTTGAGACACAATTTAAGAGATGTGTCTATATCTCTCCTGTGATATCATTGGACCCCACAGTGACACAGGAAAGAGATAGACACATCTCTTAGATTATGTCCAAAAAATTGTGTCTTTAGATGTGCCCCAAGTATTACCCTTTTTTAAATAGAAGACAAGCTGACCACTCTGCGTACAAGCTTAATTGCGGAACACAAAGACATATTGTTGATCAATAATGATAGGTGCACAATGAATTGCACAACTAATTGTAAAAACAGGCAGTACAGGGTTGAACCTTGTGCTGAAAAACCTGTTCTGTGTGTACATACTTTTTAACACAAGGTCTAACCATGTACTGCACGTTTATGTAATTCGTTGTGCAATTCGTTATATGCCTATCATTACTCAATTATTGATCTCTCTCCGTTGTACCAAGCTTTCAACCCTTGACCAGGAGTTGGGAAAATTCATACAACAAACCATCCAGGCAAAGTAGTTGGTAGAACGCAAAGACATATTGGTTTCCTACTTCTAGAAATATGTTTGACAACCTAGTTACGCAGTTGCATCACCCGAGACACATACTACAATTAAACAAAGAGTAATGGTTGTTTGTTTACTTGGCGAAAAAAAATAAAATGGAGTGATGGTTATGGTTCTCAAATTTTATATCACAAATATTTTCTAAATACATGCAGTATTATGATCACTTTTAATAATGGTGAGACCACTTCAATATCCTAATCAAAATTCAGTAGATCTATGTTTGTTTCGCAGACTAAATGACTAGGTGAGATTGTATTAATAGTCCGTTTTAATTGATTTGTCCATAAATTGGGTACACTTAAATACAAGAGACTAATAATCCATTTTAACTAAATAGCTGCAATCTAAAAGTGTGGTATAATTAGACCCTTTAACAGTGAAAGGTATCGGTGGCACCCTCAGTCCCATCCTTGGAGTATAAAGTTTGCATTAGGATATTAGAATAATCTAAAGGTTGGAGTCTTATGTAGTGATTTGTCTTCCATAAAATTACATCATTGCTTACCTATTTAGTAGAAAATTTTCATGCTTACATAAATGCTAGCTCCTAAGTTCCTAACTCTACATCCAGCAACACAACCAGGACAAAAGTCCCAATTAACTACAACTATGGAGCAAACACCCCATGTAGCCATTCTACCGAGTCCAGGGATGGGTCACCTCATCCCACTCGTTGAGTTCGCCAAGCGACTCGTTCACCATCACCACATCTCAGTCACCATCATCATCCCCACCACTGGACCACCACCCGCCGCCCAAAAAGCAGTCCTAGACGCCCTCCCTGGTGGTATAAACCACCTCTTTCTACCGCCTGTGACCATTCCTTCTGAAATGGATGTCGCAGCCCAAATTTTCCTAACCGTATCTCTCTCTCTCCCCTCCCTCCGTGACACATTGAAATCATTAACCGCAACGACCCGTTTGGTTGCGTTGATTTCTGACCCTTTCGGGTGCGATGCTTTTGATGTAGCTAAAGAATTTCATGTCTCAAATTACTTATTTTACCCTTCACCAGCCATGGTTCTTTCATTTATGTTTTTTTTGCCAAAGCTTGATGAGATGGTCTCTGGTGAGTTTAGAGACTTGGATGAACCAGTAAAAATTCCAGGATGTGTACCGGTTCACGGAAAAGACCTATTGGACCCAATTCAGGACCGGTCGAGTGAAATCTACAACTGGATTCTCAATGACATGAAGAGGTACTATCTAGCTGATGGTATATTAGTAAATACATTCTTGGATTTAGAAGATGGGGCCATAAAAGCTTTACAAAAGGAGGAACCGAGCAAGCCACCAATTTACCCCATTGGACCGCTCATCCAAACCAGTTCACGTAGTGTAGCAGAGCGACCTGGGTCAGAGTGCTTGCAATGGTTGAATGATCAGCCACATGGCTCCGTCCTATTCATCTCATTCGGGAGTGGTGGGACCCTTTCAAACGATCAACTCAATGAATTGGCCTTTGGATTGGAATTGAGCGGACAAAAATTCATATGGGTTGTGAGAACTCCGAATGAATTGGCCAATGCTGCATTTTTTGGTGCAGAAAGTCAAAAGCAACACCCTTTTGATTTCTTACCGAAAGGGTTTTTGGATAGGATCAAAGGGAAAGGCCTAGTGGTGCCCTTTTGGGCACCACAGATCGAGGTCCTGAGTCATGACTCTACCGGTGGATTCTTAACCCACTGTGGTTGGAATTCAACACTAGAGAGTGTGGTTCATGGGGTGCCTTTAATTGCTTGGCCACTCTACGCGGAGCAAAAGATGAATGCGGTGATGTTAAATAATGGTTTAAAAGTGGCATTACGACCAAAAATGAGCAAAGATGAGTTAATTGGAAGGGAAGAGATTGCCCAAGTTGTGAGGGGTCTAATGGAAGGAGAAGAAGGGAAAGTGATTCGGAGTCGAATGAAGGAGCTTAAGGATGCATCTGAAAATGTAATGAAAAAGGAAGGATCTTCTACCAAATCATTGTCTGAATTCGCCCTGAAGTTGAAGAAAAAAGCAGCACATTTTGGGTCAAGTTCATTCTAGACTGTATTTTCTTTTAATTTAATTTTCTTAACAAAATAATTAAGATCCTTGTTTTTTACACTTCCCTTTTTGGGTACTTCACAATTTTGTTTATCGTGCGTGTTGTGTATAATTGCACTTGTTGAGAAGTCAAGATAGGCATTTCTTAATAGTTTGTAGATGAGTAATGCTAGGTACACTTAAATGGGCCGGATAGCTGAATTATCCATGTGCTTATGTGAATTTTTAAAATTTATTTATTAGTTATCAAACAAAGTTCAAATTAATTTAAAAAATGCCACGACATATCAACAGATGGACAGTTTAGGTGTCCCGTTTAAGTGTACCTAGCATTACTCGTTTGTAGATATGCCAATAATATATGAAATGGACATGAATCAAGTGAATCAGGTCTAGTGATGGCAAACAGACAAAGGCTTGCGTTTGTATATGTATTAAACAATATTTTCTTGGGACCTTCTATGATACAATCTAGTGGTTTGGAATATATCATACAACCTAATAATTGTAGGTTCCAAAAAATTGTGATTTGATCCCAAAATATTATAAGTTAGAAACTATCTTGATTATAAAACGAAATTGATTTTTAAAAATCACAATATTTTGGAACCCATGCACAACTTGTTAGGGCCAAAAAGTAGGGCTAAATGACAGCCCAAACCACTAGGCTAAATCATAGAATTTTCCAATTTTCTTTTTATATAGATCATTCTCATGTTTAGATTTTACATATCTTCTTCCTTTTTATTTTTATTTTTTTCTTTTTCAAATGGAAGGAGACCGAATTTTATATATCTTTAATATCAATCCTTTTATAGGATTAGTGCATTATTTAAGGATTGTACATGTTAATAAAGTTTTACAAGGGTGACCAATAATTTAGTTGTGAAATACTGTATATTAGAGCATTCACAGTGGTGTATTTAATGGTGTAACGAAAAAAAATAGGCAACTTATGCCCGTTTGATCAAACGGATAAAAGACGACCGTTTAATGCTCAAACGGATCAGTACTCTTGACCATTTGATATCAAACGTCATAAATTGGTCACAAAAGATGAAATAAGTTGTCACGGTTAAATGATGACCGTTTTGGAATTGCTCACACAAGATGAAGTAAGTTGGCACGGTCTGACGGTCAAGAAGTCAGGTTTTAATCAAGTTCTCGATCGGTGACACCTTCTCTTGATTATTATCTTTTGCATTATTGTTTATACCATTGCATAACTTTGTTATCACTCTCCTAATTACTCACTGAGTTAAAAATTTGGTCCCACTTCTTATGTCTTTGTCTTTCACTCTTTCTTGATTTGAGCTTCTGTGCATTTACAAATTTGACAGGTCTTGAAGGAAAAGGTAAGCCATTGTAAACACTGATCATGAAGTAGATGTCAGAAAAAAGGTACCGAGTGTTTGTGGAATGGGCAATGTTATGGACACACTCAAAACACAAATTCAAGTACACACCCCACTTACATCACTCTGGTGGATTTCACACTGACAATAGACCCCACAAACTCTTTCTCTTTTTTTATTGGTCCATCTTAATGTGTGTACTTGGGTGTTTGGATTTCGGTGGAGTCTGTTTTCATTTGCAAGATTTGATGGTTTATGGTTTAACTGAACACTATGGTTTCAAACGTAGTAGAAAATATGAGTTAGCATTTCAAATGGTTCATCCGTAAAGGTTGGCTTTTACGGAACCAACCAAAACTGCCATGTCATTCATATAGAAATAAAAGTCAACAAAATAGTACATATGTGAAGCAGTGAATAGACTGTCGAGCACTATTAGATTCACACAGTGAATCATATATTTTTTTTTACATAATTTTAAATGCATGTATCTGTGCTGTATAAGTGAGACCCAAAAAAATATTTAAAAAAATTCAAACAACACAAAGTACAAATATTTAAAACTGTGTGTAGAAAAATTGTATAGTTCACTGTATGAGTCTAGCATTTTCCATAGACTGCCACCCAAAAATTTCTTACTGTTTCTCCACACCAGGCGGCCACACGTTTCATCTCTCTTCCAAAAATTATTCAGTGAGGTTGTCATACCAGTAATCATATTGATGACCATTCAATCTTAAGTTTATACGTGTCCTATATTTTTAGGAGATCATGAGTGATTAGCACAATTTTAAATTAATAAATGGTAAGTCTACTGTGACATGCATGTGGTACATGCATGTCATGCATTACATACATGGTACCACATGCTCTGATAATGGTACCATGGAGTGCATTGGTTCAATGATGGAGTGGAAATAACAATTTCCTTTGGTTATTGTGTTGATTCTCACTAAAGCAAGATGAAAAAGTGAACTTGGACTCAAGAAATCCCAAAGGTACCAATTAGGGGTGTGTTTCGGCCGGAACAAATCGAAATACCCTCTTTCGGAAAAAATTTTGAAAATTTTAAAAATTAAATAGGTGTTCCAGTTTCCATTCCTATTTTTTTAGAATTTCATTTTCTTTTCTAATTTCGGAATTTCGAGAACTTTTGGAATTTTCAAAAATTTTTGGAATTTTTTCGGAATTGGAATCGGAAATTTTCAAAATTTTTCGAATTTTCGGAATACAGGTACTATTGAAAGGGTAAGTCATGCTTTTATAGAGAGTCCCCTACTCTCTCCTCTTATTCGATGTGGGACAAACAAGTCCACATTCTTCCTAATTTTTGGAAAATATTTGGATTTTTTCGGAAATATTTTGTGAAAATTTTTCGGAAACATACTTTTAGAATATTTTCGGAATTCTCAAATAATTCCGATTCTGTTCCGATTTTTTTCGGAATTCGGAATTTTGGAATTCGAAATTCAATATTTGATGCCAAAATAAAAAATTTTCAGATCAGAGTCGGTCGAAATTAAAATTTTCATTCCAAATGACACCCTTAATACCAATAAAATGTAGAAATATCTTGTTAGAGTGAGATAGAGAGAGAGTCACTAAACGTGAAATAGGTATGTAAAGTGGCAATTTAATCATCACATCCTTTTACTATTATTTTCCTATTTTTGTTTTGACTTTTAGCTAAAGTTGATCTAATTTTTGGAGCATGAAAAAATCTCGCTTTCAGTGCAGCTCAAAATATAATTTGGCTAGCCGAGTTGGTGAGAGCTATTGACCTGCATAAAGAAATTGAGGGTTTGAAACTTTAGGGTTATATGATTGAGTTGGAAGGATGAGTCTCAAATAGATGGGCTAACTATAACCAGATTCTCATGTGTTTGAATCCTACCGCCCACTAAATTTCTTCATTTACTTGATGCGTGTGTTGTGGAATCGGTGCACGTTCCTCGGGTTTGCCTCTCTGTCTTATTCCGTAAGAAAAATAGGATTAGCAGGGCCAGGTCCAAGTATTTGGAGGCTCGAGATGATCTACTAAAAGAGAAGTCCTTATACGGGAGTCCGGGGGCAACGCCCCCAAGGTAATTTTTTTGGGGGTCTACTTATGCATAATTGGCAATTAATTTTGTAGGCTTTGCTTATACATAATTGGCTATTTTTTTAGTGTCTGCTTATAATATGAGTCTATTTGTAAAACTTAAACATAATATGGTATCTTTCAAAGTTTTAGAGGGGCTTGTTTCTAAAACTAAAAAAATTCTTATACTAAAAGTGTAATTTTCAAAATTCTAAGGCATTTGCTTTTGAGTTTTTATATATATGCATATCAATACAAAAATGATAGGGATACACACCAAACGACACACTAAACGACACACCAGCTTTAAATGCATGTACCCTGTGCTATGTAAGTGATGCACAGAAAAGTGTAAAAAAAAACTCAAACACCATAGGGTACATGCATTTAAAGCACAGTGTGTTGTTTGGTATGGATCCCTATCATTGTTGATATCAATAAATATGTAGTTGATGACACTAATTTGGGTCTTGCGGAGGTCTAAATGTAAAATACTAAAAATCTCAAGATAAAAATATAATTATAAAAATTTCATATGAGACACTGCTTACTATAGAATTGCCCATTAATAAATGCCAACCAGTTGTAATGATCCCCTGTAAATAGGGATACGTGTGGTTAAAATGAAGTGATCACACTAAATTACACGGTGTGACAATTTCATCGAATAGTTTCTTTATTCAAAAAACAAATGAGATGGCAGTATTTGATTGGTTTCGTAAAACTAACATTTACGGATCATAAGTCTTAAATGTTAACTCTAAAATATTATAACTTGGTCTCAATATGTTTGAAAACCACCTATTTTGTAACTTTTGAATCCGAATTATTCTATTTTGGCACCATTTTAGAATATGAGAAAATTAAAACCACAATGATGTCAAAGATATGTTATAGAAATTTTCATGGAAATAAGGGTGTGTTTGGGAAAGCCTAAAATAGGGTATGATTCAGACCAAATCTAATTTTTTATTTGGTTATTTTGAGAACAAGTTTTCTGTCAAACCAACTTACAATTGATTCTCACTAAAGCTAGATGAAAAAGTGAACTTGGACTCGTGCAAGCCCTATGGTACCAATTTCGGGTGTGTTTCGGCCGGGACAAATCGGAATACATTCTTTCGGAAAAAATTACGAAAATTTTGAAAATTAAATAGGTGTTCCCATTTCCGTTTCGATTGTTTTGGAATTTCATTTTCCTTTCCGATTTCCAAAATTTTTGGAATTTTGAAAATTTTCGTAATCGAAATTCGTCGGAATTTTTTGGAATTTTTTTTTTGGATTTTTCGGAATTGGAATAGGAACTTTTCAAAATTTTTGGAATTTTTGGAATACTAAAGGATAAGTCATGCTTTTATAGATAGTCCCCTACTCTCTCCTCTCTCTTTTTATTTGATGTGGACAAACAAATCCACATTCTTCCAAATTTTCAAAAAATATTCGGATTTTTCGGAAATATTTTTGAAAATTTATCGGAAAACATGTTTTTGGAGTATTTTCGGAATATTTGGAATTCTCAAAACAATTCCGACTCCGTTTTGATTTATTTTGGAATTTTCAGAATTCGGAATTTTGGAATTCCAAATTCAATATTTGATGCCAAAATTAAAATTTTTCGAATTAGAATCGGTCGGAATTAAAATTTTCATTCTAAATGACATCCCTAACACCAATAAAATGTACAAATGTCTTGTCAGAGAGAGTCACAAAACATGAAATACATATGTTATAAAGTGACAATTTACTCATAAGATATTTTTACTATTATTTTTGTTTTGACTTTTAGGTAAAGTTAATCTAAATTTTGGGGCATGAAAAAAATCTCTCTTTTCAGTGCAGCTCAAAATATAATTTGGCTACCCGAGATGGTGAGAGCTATTGATGTGCATAAAGAAATTGAGGGTTGAAACTTTAGGGTTATATGATTGATTCAGAAAGATGAATCTCAAATAGATGGATCCACTACACCATATGGGCAAATTTGTAACGGACAGGTTTTATGATTTGTAACGGGTATAACCGTTACTAATTTGTAACGGATATATCCGTTACAAATTTTAAAAAATCGTTACTAATTTCCATTATTTTGATTACTTAATTTTTGTAATGGGGGTATTTTTACTTGTAACGTTTGTATTCATTACAAAATTTAATCTGGAAAAAAAAATAAAAAATTTAAGTCATTTATTTTAGACAACTATTGCGATCAACTCTCCCTCATTTTTTAATTTTTTCACAGAGAGAGAGAGAGAGAGAGAGAGAAAGGAGAATCGCTGCCCTACAGAGCGCCGCCGAGCTCCGCTGCCGCCGCCGCCGCCGCCGCCGAAGGTACACGTCTTCTTCTTCTTCTTCCTTCTTCTTCTAAGTGGCAGCCCTAGATCTAAAACCAATGGATTTTTTTTTCTTCTCCTCTTCTTCTTCTTCTTCCCAGTCGATTAGGGCTCAAAGCAGGCTTTGATGTGGATCTCTTCTCTCATTTGGCCATATCCCTTGCATTCTAGGGTTCAATCATCTCCCTAGCATTCTAAGCTCATACCACAAATCGTGGTTCCCGAAGGTTAGATCCATGGAGCTGAAAGGAAAGCTTCTTTTGCCGGACTACAATCTAGTTTCAGAGGTCAGATATGTGTACCTTTGGATTGTGGCCATGCCTAGTAAAAATCTCTCTCTCTCTCTCTCTCTCTCTTCTCTCTCTCTCTCCCTCTCTCTCTATTTGTTTAACCATTTGATCTTTGTGAAGCGAGAAAGGGAAGCTAATTAGGGAAAGAAATCTGAAAAGAAAAGTACATTTTACTTTTCTTAACATTAGTTACTGTTGCATCTCTAGGGTTTTTTAGGGTTTATGTTTGTGGTTTTGTGATTTATTCATTATTCTGCCTATATGTATATATATCATTCTGTTTATGACTGATCTGTTACGTATGATGCAAAAGATTGAAATTTTTTTTTGGCGATTCTGATTTTGAATTTGTAGTTTTTTTGGTTGCTAAATGATTTGTGTTACATATGCCTATTTTGATGTTAGATCTTGTAAGTTACATGGGAAAATAATTCATGTGTGTACATATTTATGTTATATGATTGTTTTGCTACATCTCGTGGAAGTAACAGAGACTGTCTAAGGCATTGTGGAATAATCCTAGGATAGGAAGTTTTGATTGAACAAGACTCAGACTTGGTAAAATCACCATATTTTAACTTTTTTTCTTTGACAGATGTTTTTGGGACTCTATAAACTCGCTTTTTATACCTTAATTTGCACATTGTATTCGTAGGAATTATAGGATCTACAGTCTTTAATGTCGACTTGTAGTTGTAATATAAGCATTTGTCACTTTCACAAATAAAGTTAACTGTTATATGTGAACGTGGTCTTGAAAATATGAGGAAACTGTCTAAGGCATGATACTTGGCTAGTGTTATATGTGCATGTTTCAATGGGTCATAATTCTCACATGTGGTTTCCACATCATAATTATATGCATGGCAGACACGTAAAGACTTCACAGAGACCCAGGTGAATGCATTCGTTTATGACCTTACAGCTGATGACCTAAGCAAGCAGATTTTGAGAAGCATTATGTTCTTTTAAAAATGCTTCTCACCTACAAGAAATTTCTCTTTTTCTGCTCATGATTTTGAGTTACTGACTGATCTTTGTGAACCTTGAATAGTGGAGTGCTTTTCTAGATCTTGTATTACTTGTTCTCCACGAGGACCACACTAGAAGCTGAACACTTGATTTTAGCCCCCAAATTAGCCTCTAACAGTCCTCCAAACCAGCCCCTAAACATTCCCCAAATCAGCCCCTAAACAGCCCCCAAAAGGTCCTGATGGGCATTCGACAAATGATCTCTACTTGCTTTCTGTTTGCAATTTCTTAGAAATTAGAACGAAATGTGAAGCCTATTCCATTTATTCCTATTATTATTTTGAACCATTTGACATCTATTTATTCAGTTAGAGGGGTTGCTGAGGTTTTCGATGATATTTGACATCTATTTATTCAGTTTGTTGGTTCAAAGAAATCAACAATCATGTCCCTTGAGCGTGTTATATTTCTATACAACTTTTGTGTAGAAATATCACAATTTTAACATACCAGAAAGAAAAATGCTATTCTTTGTTTAAGTTAATAAGGAAAAGTGAGGAAAATTGTGAGGAAAAAAAAAACCTGGACAAAAATAAAATATAAATCATGAATTTTGTGAGTCATTCCCCTCACGCTTTTCTTAATTTGCTATTGTATTCCTTTCCTTATTCTTTTCCTTCTCTAAGTTTCAAACCAGTAATCTTAAAAATTGAAAGTTGCTCATATCTTTGCAAATTGGATTCTTATTATGCTGTTCTTGCAGTTAATGTTTCATTTTTTTTTTTGCAATATTCTATAGTAGATTATTCACTAATTTGCACACAAGTAATGCTCCATATCATAGTTGGTGGGTTGTTTAAATTGCATATTCTATTTCTTCCTCACAGGCACTTTGTCCCAAATCTCACTATTGGTGCTCCAGTCATTAAATTGCTCTTTCATAGGAGTTGAAATGGGTTTGATGATGATGCTCCTAATAATAATGATTTTATACCTGATTGTTTATTTTGTCGATGTAGAGCATTGAATCGTGTGGGACCTCTGGTGGAAGTCATTGGAAGAGGAGGCAGCTGAAAGTGACCAGCCAAAAGCCTTTCAAGCTTAGAACTGAGGTTTGTGTTACTCAATTATATGCATGTGTAACACCCGTACCCGGAGAACGGGTTAATTATTATGTTAATATGCATTAATTAGTATAATTAGTTTATAAACGGATTAAGGGGAGGCTTGGACTCGCCCATGTAAAAAAGTGTTCAGAGAGGGACACTAGTTGGAAAAGTCCCCAGTGAGGTGGGACAGGTATTGAAATGGAACCCAGCGAAGGGTAAATTGGTAATTTGCATTTTAAATGATTAAATGCATTTTATGTGTTTATATGAATATGTGTTTACATGCTTTCATATTACATGTTGATATATGTGTAGTATTGGTGTTATAATGGTATAAATGAAACGAATTTAAAATTTGTAGGTGCGATAGCAATTTCACAAAATATGTGGGACCCACGTTGGGACCCATACGGAACTTAGACAAACACTCATTAGATAATTGGGTAGTTAATGGAATGTTTGGGGGATTTCATAATAAGAACTTAAGAAAATCAGGGGAGGTAAACAAGAAATGAGGAAATTTGTGTGTTTGACAACACAACATGCAATGCATGTGTGTGTCAAGAGAGTTAACCTCTCATTTCTGTAGAAAATTAAAAGAAAAGAAAAGAGAAATCATCGAGAGAGAAGACGGACCGTCGCCGACGTCGAAATCTTGCCGTTCCGTCGCCGCCGTTCGTCGGATTTACGATCTGAGACCACTTTCGGACTCGTGGAGGTGAGACGAACATTTCCATACCCTTAATTTATGTTTGATTCACTGGATTTTGGTAGTTCATACTTAACGGTGAGACATCGTCTACCGAATTCTTGTAGGATTCATTGTGGTGTAGGAATTGAGCTTTAATTTGGTAAAATTCTGCATAATTTGGCTTAATTTGGATAAAATCTGTGGGAGGTGAGTTTTCTAGCCTAAAAAATGATTGTGTTTAATGTGTTCAAGGCTTCAAGTGGTGTTAGAGATATTAATCCTTGTTTAGAAGCTATAATATTGTTGGATTGATAATTTTATATCAATTTTATGAGAATTATGTGTTGATACATGTATATGTGCTTATTTGTCTATGTTGTAGTCAATGAGCACCGGGGAAATGGTTCATTGTTGGGAGTAATAAGGGTGGTGAAGAGGAAGAATCCGATAAATACGGAAGTCCAAGGAATAGAAGTGGCCACGAGACCAAGGGAGGTCTTCGGGTCTGAATGAACCATATAACCGGTGACTCGGCGACTACGGTTGTGTTTTTATGTGTTAATTATAGCATTGCACGTGTTAAACATTCAGTCATGTTAAAATGCTCACTAAGCAAATTGCTTAAGAAAACCGTTTTTCCTATTTCTGTTGTGGTACATAACAATCACCGCAGGTACGGAGCAATACCCGGAGAGAAAGTGATGTGCTCGGGCAAAAGGGGAGAAGGGTTTTGGAACTTGTAGATATGTTTTAAACTTATGTTACAATGTAGTAACTAGTGGCTTGAGGTCCTCGACTTGAGGCTTGAAGTCTTGACTTGTGGATGGGAGAGATGGGAGAGATGCGAGAGATGGGGGAGATTTGAGCGGCATACTTGTGAATTTCGTTTGAACTTGTAAAATGATGTAAATTTATGGTTTCTTTTATGTTAATGTTCATACTTGGGTTGTTGGAAATGAATTTGGATCATAACTATGTATTTGGAAGTGAAAAGTAGAACCTATGTATAATCTCTTTTGTTTTGCTCAAATGGTGCAAGTTGGTAATTAAGACCATCTCGGCATGTTCGGATGTGTCGCAAGTGTCGTGGACAAGTTTGGTTGTGTAAATGGTGTTGGTTGTAGTTTGAGTTGATTCCTAATAAATCCCAAGTACTTTGGATGAGAATTGAGTTTCAAAGTTGGAAAGTTTGTTTTGGATCAAAGGAAATGAGTTTATGATTGATTTGATCAAATTGTGAATGTGTTTGTGTGATCCAAGCTTGATTTAAGTTTAAAAGTGTTTGAAAATGTGTTGGATATGTTTTCTCAAAGTTTCATAAGGTTCCCATGTGAATTGGTTGTGTTTTGGAAGTTAGAACTTGTTTTGACAGCAAAAAAAAATAATTTAGCAGCAGAATTGTGAAGGGATCAATCCGCGATTTATGAAGGGATAGATCCGCCCTTTTAAGGGAACATTCTGCGAGAGATTCATATAAATGGATCGATCCGCGATTTATGAAGGGATCGATCCGCCTTGTATTTTTTTCACAGCATGTCCGCTTTTACGGAAACATGCATAACTTTTTCTAGAGAATTCGAATTCGCGCGCCGTTTGTTGCGTTGGAACCGGGACTCAAAAATCCAACCTTTGGTATAAAAATTTGATATACTTTATTAATGACCATTTTTCCCTTGGGGGCTGTTTTGTCGCAATAGAGCTCTTTACAGTGGTTTATTCACATTTTCTTTCTAATTAGTGGGTGTTTTGGGTGTGGTTACTCTTGTTACACGTGTCCTAATCCATCGGGGGTGGGTTGGGGTGTGACAGCATGACAGTCCAAGAAGTTGTTTTCCATGGTTCTACTTGGCGCACCTATCTCGACTAAATTATGGGTAGGCTGATCGCTTATGATACTATTTGCAGAGATACATTCAGTAGACTATGGTACCACAACCAAAATAAGTGGTATAACTTCCTAAGCATTTGGGAATCGAATTTACTGTTCAAATTTGAAAACCATAGCAGTACTATTTTCTGCCATTTAACTTTGATTAATGCATTGCTTCTCAAATTTAGGATATTCTAATTCCATTGATCCATTTTGTAAAATCACAGTTCACAAATAATGCGTAAAAATGACTTTTTTATCACTTAGACTTGAAAAATACTTAGTTTTTGAGATTTTGAGTAGTGAAATGATAAAACGTGTATCCGAATGCTACGAAACATTACTCACACCTCAAACATGCCTAAACAAACTTATGGGAACTAACGGAATGAATAATGGAATCACAGTTCACAAAGACTGCGAAAAAATGACTTTTCATCACTTAGGCTTGAAAAACCTTAGTTTTTAAGGTTTTGAGTAGCGAAACTGTAAACCAATTATCCGAATGCCATGAAACCTGACTCGCACCTCAAACATGCCTAAAGAAACTTGTGGGAACTAACGGAATGCATAACGGAATCACAGTTCACAAATAATGCGAAAAAATGACTTTTTCGTCACTTAGGCTTGAAAAACTTTAGTTTTGAGGTTTTGAGTAGTGAAACTGTAAATTGCTTATCCAAATACCACGAAACCTTCCTCACACCTCAAACATGCCTAAAGAAGCTTGTGGGAACTAACGGAATACATAACGAAATCACGGTTCACAAATAATGCGAAAAAAATGACTTTTTCATCACTTAGACTTGAAAAATACTTAGTTTTGAGGTTTTGAGTAGTGAAATAGTAAAGCTTGTATCTGAATGCTACGAACATTATTCGCACCTCAAACATGCCTAAACAAACTTATGGGAACTAATAGAATGAATAATGGAATCACGGTTCACAAATAATGCATAAAACAACTTTTTCATCACTTAGGTTTGAAAAACCTTAGTTTTTGAGGTTTTGAGTAGTGAAACTGTAAACCGCTTATCCGAATGCCACGAAACCTTACTCGCACCTCAAACATGCCTAAAGAAACTTGTGGAAACTAACAGAATCAAGATTCACAAATAATGCAAAAAAATGACTTTTTCGTCACTTAGGCTTGAAAAACCTTAGTTTTGAGGTTTTGAGTAGTGAAATTGTAAACCGCTTATTCGAATGCCACGAAACCTTACTCGCACCTCAAACATGCCTAAAGAAACTTGTGAGAGTGCATGTGAAGCTTAACGTAATTTATTTATATCTCGACTTATCTGTGGTTTATTTGTGTTGTCAAGAGTGTGATCCATAGTTGAACTATTATTTTCAATAACATCACATTCAAGAAAAATGCTCCAAATGCCATACTGAAGATCAGAAAATTCGCTAAAAAATCCATTGGTTGCGACAAAGGATGTGAGAGTGCATATGAAGCTTAACAAGTACATTTGGAGCAAGGGTAACTGTGCGGGTAAGAGTTTGCATTGCTCACCAAAGGAATGATGCTGAAGATGCTAAAGAAGCTCTACAAGAGCTCGATCAAGGGCCTAGGCACCAAGGTTGTTGAAGATGATGATTGATTTGGTCAATACCTTCCAGCACCATATGTGATATTGGGAGAAATGATACACGAGAATTGTTGTTTTCTAAGTGTTGAGTGTTCTGAGATTGAATAGCGTTAGTGTCACGCCCCGACGTAGCATAAATAAGGAAAGCGTTTAATTTCCTTTATGGACCCGTAGGTCGCGACAGTTTGAAGGATCGAATCCGTCCCAAACGTCGAACAATAATAAACAATAACCAGAGTAGAGTAATCAAAGCTTACAAATATTTTTCTAACTTATTACATATTACAACACAGAGTCTCTAGAGGCACAAACCGCCTTAAATCAAAACAATAACTTAGTGTCTATTACAGTCATCCTTAACAGTTCAACTTAAAGCATATAACAGTAAACTCTTCATCAGATAGTTGTTCTCAGTTTGCATAGTCATAGTGTTCAGCCTGATCATAACCTGAAAAACCTGAACACGAATGTCCAGGACGCATCAACGTCGTCAGCTTCATGAAGCTGGTGAGTATTAAAAACATAACTTTGAATGTAAAACATATTCACTTACCTCTTTACATTTCTCACTTAATCCAATAATAAAGCAATGAGTTCATTTTAGGAAACAAGCACAATATTATTTAAAAGATATAATTCTCGTATATGTGACCGTGTATGAGAACAATGCACCATCTCATCTTACCGACTCTTTTCTCTCGACAAAACCCAACAACTCACCATCACACACCGGTATCTTTGAAACGCTAAGATAGCCACACTTTAGCATAGGGGTGCCAGGAAATGTCCAGTTTGCCTCACACTTTGGTCCATGGTACCAGGGAGTGTCCATTGCCTCACACTTTGACTACCTAATCCGCCATGCAAATACCGAAGGAACCCTCACGCAGTATCCAGACTCGGGTATCAGGGAGTGTCCGTAGGCCACACTTTAGCACTTACATGGGTGCCAGGAAATGTCCAAGTTCGGCTTCACACACTTTGACGCTACCATGGTCGTCAGGGAGTGTCCAGTTTTACCACCGTCGCATTTAAAAGATACTCTCGCCGCAATCTCAATCACAACACACTTTGGTACTCACTTACCAGGGAGTGTCCACATCACAATCTCAACCGCACTCACTATGCCACACTGACCATTACTCTTTTCCATACTAACCAACATTCACTCTCACCATGCCTGTACAACTGACACCACATGTATGTCATGAAACTTTAAGACATGAGGCAATTCACTGATTTATACAAACGACGCGCGTACGGGAGTTGATAATATCGTCCAAACATAACCAATTAAGATTCTGATTTCATAAATTTCCCAAACGGAGCTTTGACAGTTCATAAAATATTCCTTATCACAAAACAAGCACAATTTGAAACTGCCAGAAGTCGAGCGTGCGAGCCGCTCGCGCGAGGGGTCGCTCGCGCGGGCCGCTCGCGCGACCTGCCCATTTTTCCTTTTTCTTTATATAAACCCTTCTCTCTGCCTGGGGACCAAGGATCGCTCGCGCGATCAGCCTAATTTTCATTTTCTTTATAAAAACTTTTCTGTCTGCCTGGGAACACAAACCTCGCGCGCGCGAATCGCTCGCGCGAGGGGTCGCTCGCGCGATCGCGCACGCGAGTCTTTGCAGAGTCTTCATCTTCCTCGTGAAACTGCTCTGTTTCAGTTTTGGGGTCTGTTTTTTACCCAGGTTAGATTCGGAAGGAAATATATCATACAATATATGAATCTCTTTGGTTTTTCACAAGGATTAAGAATCTACAACTAATTTAACATGAATCAAACCATATCTCTCTAATTTTATGAAAAATTAAAAGTTGTCAAAACTAAATTTCATATATACTTTTTCATATGAACAATTTAGGCCCCAATACTTTAAACACAGTCTAATTACATTATAATCTTTCATTATTATCTAAGAAAACAGATTTTGGTTGAGATTGAAAAATCTTGATTTTCAAAGCTATGGAGTTCATACGTGAAATCAACCATGGTATTTCATGATTCAAGCACACAAACAATAATTGAACTATGAAATTACATTCTAGGTGAGTTCAAAATACTCATTGATATAGAGATGGAAGAAGTTGTTGAGAAAGAATCAAGATTAAGCAAACAAGAAATCCAATCTTCAACTATTCAAGCTATATATGGAGAAGAAGTTCTTCCTCTCTTTAGCAATTCAGTAACTAAACTCTCAAGCTCTCTCTTTTCTCTCTGTGCTTGAAGTGCAGAATGTGTAATGTCCCAATTGTGAGCTGTGTGTGTGTGTTAATATAGCACATAAGAACTTGGAGGCCAAGAAATTTTAAAAACTCACTTAACAAGCTTAATTGATTTAACAAATCCCTGATTACTCTTAATTATCAGCACATATACATTCGTATATACATATAGCACAGATTATAAGGACTCTTAAGTGAGGCTAAGGGTAAAGTAGGTATATAGGGGTCAATGTGGGGGTGTTTGGCAAAACAACTTATGGCATAAAAATATACACATACATAGGAGCACAACCAAACAAGGCTTTATCAAATGATTAGTTTGCCATAAATGAATATAAAGTGTATGTCACATCTAGCTTTACATCACTTCCAAAATCTGTGGAGTTTTAATACGGCACAGACAGTTTTAAGCACAAACTGGTATTTTTGTGACACGGTGTTAATCACAAAAATACAGAAAATTCATTTTAACGTGAGAATCGATTTCTCGGTTTTATAAAAATACTGTAGACACCCAATTTTTGCCCAACCTAATCATTTCAAAAATAAAGTGCTCATTGACACGAGCCTATCATCTTTTGAATCATCTCAATTTGATCTCAAATGGAAAAGATATTGCCAATCAAAGCTATGAGGTCAAAAGGTCAACAATCTCGCATGCACCCGACCACACATGATTTTTGCTCCACAAAATTTTGAGACAAACTTTCGATGGATTTACCAAAAGTGAAAAACAAACAAGACAAAAAAAAAAAAAAACACCCAACACAATGTTGGGATCCCATCTTCATATTACTTTCCCTTTATTTTTCCTATCACTCACTTCTTTGTCTCCCACTCTCCTTTCTTTTTATTTCTTTATTCCTCCCCCTCTTCTCTTTTTTTCAATATACACACCACATTCCCATCTGCACAAAGGGGAGGGAGAAACCCACTCCCTTATCTCTTCTTCATCTCTCTTCTCCAAAATTTAATCACCATTGAAGGACCAAACAGTCCATTTTGCTAAAGTTCACTGCTGTGATGATGATCAAGTATCACTACGAATTCATTTTTGATTCAAATCAAATGAAATCAATTGGAGAGTGTTCTTAACTCAATGATATTGGTCTATGATGTTTCTCAGAATTTTAAAAAATCATATGACCCATTTTTAAAGCACAAATACACACGGCATACAATCTGCCAGAAACATCACAGCAGTGATACTAGATCACGTTCACTGTTTAGACTACTTCAAGATTTTTTCTTCACTCCATTTTTTTTGTCCATTAACTACAGCCTCTTAACTATGTCTGTGATTTTTTTTTTTTTATTTTGGATCAGTTTAGTGTTTTTAAAAAATTGTCCAATTTCTGTCGACAGTGTAGTCCCTATTTCTGAGTAAGGGTGCTTCTAAACTCAATTTCTCCCAATCCCCAAAAGATATTGCAAAATGGTTTTCTACCATGAAAACTAGACTCATTTGGGAACTTTCTCTCAAAATTTCAAAAACTTAGAAGCACCGGAACCCCCCGTTCCATTTTTGGGAGACTTCTCTCAAAGCTGTGAGAAAACTGCACCTTGACATGAATTTTTGTAAAACTTTTCTTTTATCTCTTTCATTTGGGGTTTGATCTTTTTCAAATGAATAAAGTCCAATATATTAGAAAAAAAAAGAATAAAAAAAAACAAAAAACAAAAAAATCTTTTTCTTTCACCAAATATTCACGTTTATCAAGTTGCTCAATAACTTTGATAAAATGAAAATTTGAGCATCTTTCCACTTTTATTAAAACCGAATATGCCTAACTTATCAAGTTGATCAATGACTTTGATAAAAGGAAATTCGAACATTTTCTTTCTTTTGGGCACCGACCCTTACTTCCGGTACAAAAAATAAAAATACAAAAAAAAATATATTTTCTTTCTTTTGAGCACCGACCCTTACTTCCGGCATAAAAAATAAAAATAAAAAATCTATTTTCTTTCTTTTGGACACCGACCCTTACTTCCGGTACAAAAAAAATAAAAATACAAAAAAAAATATCTTTTCTTTCTTTTGGGCACCGTCCATTTCTTCCAGTACAAAAAATAAAATACAAAAAAAATCTATTTTCTTTCTTTTGGGCACCGACCCTTGCCTCCGGCATAGAAATAAAAGAACAAAAAAATGGAAAATACAAAAATACAAAAAAAAAAAAAAAAACACTTCATTCACCACTCACTTGCACAAGCTCTTTTCAATCTCAATTACTTTCCAAAAACTCCTAGCTACACCCATTTTCACTCAAATCACTTTTCAAAACTCACTCTTTCAAAGGTTAAAGTCTAGGACTACACCGTACATGTTAAAGTTCCTAACTACACCAACTTTTACTTGAAACACTACTTCACATTCACACGGTCTACATCGACCAACCTTTTTCAAAACACGTACACACACACACACACTCATACATGTACAAAGCACAGAACTACGTACGGCCTGATTCTCGACTTGAGATACGTATGCAACCCTTCACTTGGGTACGGCCATAACCACATTTTTTTCCAATACTTGTTCATTCTCACACATTATTTCTTTTATTTATGCCCCATTATCATGAAAATCACTAGAATTGGTAACCGTGCTTTGCATGGATGTTTGAGGGTGCCTAACATCTTCCCTCGACATAATCGAGTCCCCGAACCCAAATTTTAAAAGATCTCTGGTTTTTGCATGGCTGTTAAGAGTCACACTTTTAAAGGGCCCACTTTTCTCAAAACTGTTTTCAAAGGTCAAAGATGAATTATTTTAATTGTCTTTGCAGGGGTCCTAACACCCAAAATGTTAGGTGGTGACTCTGAACATTTAAATAGGCCCTACAATACTCTTTCTACCACTCCCAATAAAAATCAAGTCGCAATTCACCCAATTTCAAAAAAAGCCAGGCCCACAACACAGACAGCCTGGCTGTGCCGAAAACCCGGGCGCGACAGCTGGCGACTCTGCTAGGGACTCACTTTAGAAGACTCAGGCCATCACTTTAGTGATTTTCGTTATAATGGGGCATTTCTTTTATACTAATAATTTTTTTATTGTACATTTTTTTTGTAAATTCATATTCTCTTTTTTAGGTATTCGCGACTTCGGCTGAAATAAAATTGCAAGGCCAATGCCAAAATTGCAAAGGCCAATGCCAAGATCTTTAACTATCACGAACACTACACACTGGCATGCAAGCATAACATAACCCTTCCTTAAAAGGAAACCGTTAAGATTAGATAGGAGAATTAGTAAGTGGCATGGCCGTTGCGGTAGTACCGCCGGTACCAGCACCGAAACTTCCTCTGCTCGAGCCACCAACCTAAGAAAGTGCTTCGGCGCTGGAGGTTTGAAGGTTTGGGGACCATGCCTGATTTAAGTTTCCATTAGACATCAGCCTCTCCACATGCTCTCACTCTCTACACATGCATCAATGTTGATACATCACTTTATCCACGTGCTCTCACTCTCTATGTGTGCATCAATATCGAGTGATGTCACTCTCTGTACGTGCTCTCACTCTCTCCACGTGCTCTCTCTCTCTCTGTGTGTGTGTGTGTGTCAGTCTCACTGACCCCCTCTCTCTCTCTCCCTCTTTCTTTCTTTTTTCCCTTTCCCACTGGGTCCCTCTCTCCGTCACTCTCATGGACCCCTCTCTCTCTCTCTCTCTCTCTCTTTCTTTTCTTTCCCACCTGTTCCCTCTCTTTCTGTCTCTCTCACCGACACACACTCTCTCTGTCACTCTCACGGACACCCCCCCCTCTCTCTCTCTCCACTCTCTCTTTCTTTTTCTCACCTGCTCCCTCTCTTTCTGTCGCTGTCACGCCCCGACGTAGCATAATACAAGAAAGCATTTAATTTCCTTTATGGACTCGTAAGTCGTGACAAGTGAGTATGACCAATTGTCCCTGCAACAAATAACTTAACAACATTTCTAAAAGAAATAATACTAATAAACATAAGCTCCAGAACTAAAAACTTACTAACTATTACATAGGTCGAGGTTTTAGGCACAAAACGCCCTTATTCAAATTCTAACAAGGTTTATTACAACTCTGAAAGGAAAGACATAAGGAAAATAAAACAGCTCTTCTGGAACACCTCCGGTCATCTAACTAGCATAGTCAATGAACTCTGGCTGCTCCTGACCTGGAAAATCTGGACTTAGAGTCCAGGACGCATCGACGCCGTCAGCTTATGAAAGCTGGTGAGTAAAATAAAAAAGTGCTCGCAATATATATATATATATATATAAGCATATAGAACAAAGGTACAAATTAACATTAACAGTAATATATTCAAGGTTCCAATTTCAACAAAAATCACGGGGGAATATAGTAAGAAATAAATACGCAATATGTACATGAATTGTGTAATATCTTATCTTGCCAATTCTTTTCTTTAAAACAAACCAATTCAACCAACACATCATCTCAGATACCCGGAGTAATAACTACTCAGTCATCCAATTCACACGCTACACTATCGCCTCCAATACCAGGAATATTATCCGATTGGTATTGAAGTCACACACCACACTACTGCCTCAGATACCAGGAATACTATCCGATCGATATCTAGGCCGATCACAACCGACCATCGCTCCGGATATCAGGAATACTATTTGATCAATATCCGAAACGCGCGCCTTAGATACCAGGAATACTATCCGATCGATATCTAAGTCGTACACAACGCTATCACCGTCGCTTCGGATATCAGGAATACTATCCGATTAATATCCGAAATGCGCGCCTTAGATACCAGGAATACTATCCGATCGATATCTAAGTCGCACACCACACTGTCGCCTCCAATACCAGGAATACTATCCGATTGATATTGAAGTCGCACACCAGACCGCCACCCTTTACTCTTTTCACGCTTTATTCCACACATGCATGTTGACACAACTTCGACCCTAATGTGTATGTCAATGTTCACAGTTTGTATGCTTGTAGCAACAATTATTAATCTCAAGCTGAATATTCTTTTCAACATAAGTATCGGTCTTAAACATTCTTACAAGTCCAATTTCTAACAGTGAGCCTTTAAAACAGTATATTTGCCAAACAATTCCTTGAAATTTCCCAAAACATTTTCCAAACAGTCCCTTATACAAAAATACAGAAACTGCTCAAAACTGCCACCTCGCGCTAGCGGATCGCGCGAGCGAGGGAGAGGTGATGTAGCGCGAGCGAGTCGCGCGAGCGAGTCGCGCGAGCGAAGGGGGAGGACGGATCGCGCGAGCGAAGGGGCAGAACAGGTCGCGCGAGCGGTCCGCGCGAGCGAAGGGGGGAAATGGTTCGCGCGAGCGGGTCGCGCGCGCGAGTTCTTGCAGAATGTCATCTTCTTCGTTTTCCCCTGTTTTCTGGTTTTAAACTGAATTTTACCCATTTTCAGAATCTGTTTCAACCGAGACATGTAATATATGAATCTCTTCAGTTTTTCGCGTAGATTACGAATATGCAATCAATTTAAACAATTACGGATTATATCTCTAGATATTCGCGATTAAAGTAAGGGTGTCAAAACTTTAAATCAATGGTACGTCGCGATACGGATGAATTACAACGTAGGATTTGAACCGTAGCCTATTGGGACAAAGATCTTCCATAATCAATTCACGGAATTGAATTTGGTTGAGTCTTATAAAACTCCAATTTTAAGCTTCCATGGTGTATCACATATATATACACATATGCACTCACATAAACACTGAATTATACATATATATATACATTAAGAGTGAGTTTATAATACTCACAGAGTCTAATTAGACTGAAAATTGAGACCGAGAGTTTTCTACCGAAGTTTCCGTCGTCCAATTCTACTCCTCCGTTTGTGATCTTGAGATATATATATAACTATGTATGTATGTATGTGTGTGTGTGTTCTTGAGAGAATTGAGGGAGATTGAGAGAGAATGAGAGAAGTAGAGAGTGAGATATGAGAGACTGTGTGATTGAGAGAGAGAGAGAGAGCAACGTAAATATATAAACTGAGAAATTTGGGCTCCAAGCAACAAGTGGGTTTCGCCCGGTGTGGTTGAGCTCACGTGCTCCCACACCCAAGTCACGATAGAGACGCAGATTTAAATCGAAACTGGTATTTTACGGTTGAAATAAAAATGCAGAAAATAATATTAGTGTAGGAATTAAATTTCGGGTTGTACAAAAATATAGATATTGATTTTGAAACCGTAGAAAGTATTTTGGAAATTACAGTTTGACCCCCAAAAAAATATTATAAATAGAAATAAAATGAAAATATTCATTTATTAATGGAAAAGACAAATATAGGGTGTTACACTCTACCCACCTTAACAGAGATTTCGCCCCGAAATCTGACCTAACTAATCCTGAAACAACTCAGGGTATCTAGTCCCCATGTCTGACTCTAACTCCCACGACGCCTCTCCCTCATCATGATGCTTCCACTGAACCTTAACCAAAGGAACGTCCCTTCTTCTCAGCCTCTTGATACTCTGGTCGAGAATCCTCACTGGTCTATCCTTGTAGACAACATTCTGACTTGTCTCTATATCGTCAAAATTAACTACGTGTGAAGGATCCCTTATTTATTTCCTTAACATACAGACATGGAACACGTTATGAATCCCAGACATCTTTGGTGGCAACGCGAGCCGATAAGCCACTTTTCGAACACGCTCCAAAATCTCAAACGGTCCGATGAAACGAGGTGCCAACTTTCCTCTTTTCTGATCAAAACGTACCACTCCCCGAACAGGTGAAACCTTAAGGAGTACATGATCTCCGACACTGAACTCCAAATCCTTTCGTCGCCGATCCGCATAACTCTTGTGTCTACTCTGTGCAGTTTTCATTCTTTCCTTGACCAGTGAAATCTTGTCATTGGTTTCTCTTACCAAATCTGGTCCCAAAAGTTCTCTGTCTCCCACTTCTGCCCAACACAACGGAGATCGACATGGCCGTCTGTACAATGCTTCAAATGGTGCCATCCCAATACTCGAGTGATAACTATTGTTATACGCAAATTCGACCAACGGCAAGTGCGTCTCCCAAGACTCTTCAAAGTCGATTGCACAAGCTCTGAGCATATCTTCCATAATCTGATTAACACGCTCAGTCTGTCCATCGGTCTGAGGATGGAAAGCAATACTCATCTTGAGCGAAGTTCCCACTTCCATCCTGGAACAGGAAGGGGTTGCAACAATCCCGAGGGTCTCTGATGTTCGGCCTTCACTTGTTGACAAGTCAAACATTTAGACACAAACTCGGCTACTTCTCGCTTCATCCCTTCCCACCAGAAGTTTCTCTTTAAATCCTTATACATCTTTGTTCCTCCGGGGTGTACAGTCAGTCTTGATTTATGTGCTTCTTCGAGAATGTCTTTTCTTAATTCTCTTAAATATGGCACACACAATCTATCTCGACATCGGTATCCTCCATCGGTCCCAACCTTCCATTCTGTGGGGTCCTTCTCTGACATCTTGGCGAACCATGCTTGAAATTTCTCGTCTTCCTTTTGGGCCTCGATGATTCGACTCACAAGTGTTGGTTATACTACGAGGCATCCAAAGTGTTGCTCGACACTTCCCTCAGAAATCTACATATCAAATTCTGCAATTGTCTCCAAGGCTTTCCATTCCCTCAACATCAATGAAGCAATCATTCCTTGAGGTTTCTGGCTTAGGGCGTCAGCAACTATATTAGCCTTACCAGGGTGGTACTCTAATGTGAAGTCGTAGTCCTTAATCAGCTCCATCCACCGACGTTGCCTCATGTTCAGCTCTTTCTGAGTAAACAAATACTTAAGGCTCTTGTGGTCCGAGAACAAATCAAACTTCTCCCCATAGAGGTAATGTCTCCAGATCTTAAGCGCGAACACTACTGCTGCTAGCTCCAAATCATGAGTTAGGTAATTCAATTCATTCGGCTTCAACTGTCGTGAACCATAGGCTATGACCTTTCCGTCTTGCATAAGGACACATCCCAATCCTTGATACGAGGCATCACTGAAAATAGTGAACTTCTCACCATCCCTTGGTATTGCAAGCACTGGCGCTGTTGTCAATCTCTCTTTCAATTCCAGAAAAGTGCGTTCATGCTTATCAGTCCATTCAAACTTCAAATCTTTCTTAGTCAAACCGGTTAACGGGGCTGCTATCTTGGAGAAACCCTCTACAAACCTCCGATAGTAACCAGCTAGTCCCAGAAAACTTCTGACTTATGTAGCATTTGTCGGCCGAGTCCAATTTGCCACTGCATCAGTCTTTGATGAGTCAACCGCGATTCCTTGTTGAGAGATCACATGCCCGAGAAACTTAACTTCCTGAAGCCAGAATTCACACTTGCTGAATTTAGCATACAGGCGGTGATCCTTGAGAGTCTGCAACGCAATCCTCAGGTGTTGTTCATGCTCTTCCTCTGACTTGGAATAGATCAAAATATCATCAATAAAGACAATAACGAATTGATCCAAATAGGGCTTGAATACTCTGTTCATCAAGTCCATAAACACAGCCGGAGTATTCGTCATCCCAAACGGCATCACTAAGAACTCATAGTGTCCGTACCTCGTCCTGAAAGCAGTCTTAGGTATGTCTTCCTTCCGCACCCTCAACTGGTGATACCCTGACTGTAGATCAATCTTAGAAAAGGTCGTGGCTCCTTGCAACTGATCAAACAGATCGTCTATCCGAGGTAAAGGATACTTATTCTTGATAGTAACCTTATTCAGTTCTCGGTAGTCAATACACAACCGCATTGTCCCATCCTTCTTCTTCACAAATAATACTGGTGCTCCCCAGGGTGAAGTACTTGGATGAACAAAACCCAACTTCTCAAGTTCTTGAACTTGTTCCTTCAGCTCCAATAACTCCGTAGGGGCCATCCTATAGGGAACCTTGGTTATAGGTCGAGTACCTGGCACCAATTCCACACAGAATTCTATGTCCCTTTCCGGCGGTAATCCTAAAATATCTCGGAATACTTCCTCGAACTCTTTGATTACCGGTATTGATGATACTGTCACCTCTGCACTGACAACCTCAATGTTTGCTAGGCATCTGATGAGGAACATATCACCTGAAGGGTTACATTGGAAATCAAAGGGTCGATTCCCATTGCCCGCAAATGTGATCCTCTTTCTTGCACAATCCAACTTCGCATCATTCTTCTCGAGCCAATCCATTCCCAGGATTATATCAAATTCCTTCATCGACAGAACCACCAATCTCGCCAAAAGTTCACGGTCTCCTAACCGTAGAGGACAGTCCTTACATACATGTAATAACTTGACGGTGGTCTCTAAGGGCGAGACAGCACTCAAAGCTTCATCTAAACATTGCGGTACTATACCCAACTTCCGAACAATCTTAACAGATATAAAGGAATGTGTAGCACCCGTGTCAAATAAAACTTTAACATGAGAGTTAAACAAGGTTAGAGCACCTTCCACTGCTCGTTGCTCGGGCAGTCCCTCCTCATAAGTACCTTCTTCATAACCTGTTTCTTCATAACCAGCAGCCTCGGGGATAACAGCATCAGGCGGGCCTGTCCTTGCTGTCCGTAATTGCTTCTCCTAGGAGCCTTGCATTCCGGACTTATGTGACCCGGCATGCCACAATTATAGCACACAATTCCCGGACGATCAGCACGCCTAGGTGCTCTGCAATCTTTAGCTCGGTGACCAGGAACTCCACAATTGAAGCAGTTATTGTTTTTGGCCCCTTCTATTGCTAGAGGCTGATATTGCTGTACTGCTTGTGTCTGTTGAGGTTTCTTCCCTCCATCCCAGGTCCTCTTTTGTCCCTGAGGGTACCCTGATTTTTGTCCAGAATAACCCTTCTGCGGAGGTCGATTTCCAAATGGCTTCGAATTCTGACACCCATCATTCTCTAACCCCGTAGCCAATCTTACCAGAGCTTCAAATGACTGGCCCAAGTGCCCCATAGTCAGATGTCGAAGAGACAAGTTGAGACCCCGGTGATACTTCTTGATTTTCTTCTGGAGAGTGTCCACCATATGTGGAGCAAAGAGAGACAGACGCTCAAAACGAGTAGTGTACTCTCGGACAGTCAGATTCCCTTGAGTCAACTCCATAAACTCTTTCTCTCTCTTGTCCTTCTCTTCTTCAGGAAAAAACTTCTCGAGAAACCTTTCCTTGAACACCACCCACGGCATTCTCCTTGTAGCTTCTTCCCCAATGGTCGCCTTTTCAGTATCCCACCAATCAGCCGCTGCATAAGACAACTAAAAGATAGCCAGACGCTTCTTCTCCAGATCAGTGCACTCTATGGTCTCAAAGATACGCTCCATCTGGCGTAGCCACTGTTCTGCTTGCCAGGGTTCATCAGTCCCAGCAAAATACTCAGGTCGCAGGGCGCGAAACTCCTTGAGAAGCTTGTCTCCAGTCTGGTGGGCTTGCCTCCCATTCCCGTTATGATTCCCATTCTGATTATTGTTCCTTACATTCTGATCACTAACCCTCTCCAATCTTCTTATAAAAGCCTCGAACATTCCGGTTGGATCTATTACCGGGGGGGTGCATCTTCAATAGCGGGACGATTCCTGAGATTCGAGAGAACGGTACCTATCCATCAATCAACAGAATTCGGTCAAGCTCCAGATAAGAAATAAAGTTCTCGACGATAGAAAGCGACTAAACACAGATTGAAGTCGAACTATCTTATCTTAATTCTATCTTAACGGGAGATCCTAGGTGTCCTGGACAATTGGTCGAGCCATAACCTGGCTCTGATACCAAAAAGCCTGTCACGCCCCGACGTAGCATAATACAGGAAAGCATTTAATTTCCTTTATGGACTCGTAAGTCGTGACAAGTGAGTATGACCAATTGTCCCTGCAACAAATAACTTAACAACATTTCTAAAAGAAAGGATACTAATAAACATAAGCTCCAGAACTAAAAACTTACTAACTATTACATAGGTCGAGGTTTTAGGCACAAAACGCCCTTATTCAAATTCTAACAAGGTTTATTACAACTCTGAAAGGAAAGACATAAGGAAAATAAAACAGCTCTTCTGGAACACCTCCGGTCATCTAACTAGCATAGTCAATGAACTCTGGCTGCTCCTGACCTGGAAAATCTGGACTTAGAGTCCAGGACGCATCGACGCCGTCAGCTTATGAAAGCTGGTGAGTAAAATAAACAAGTGCTCGCAATATATATATAAGCATATAGAACAAAGGTACAAATTAACATTAACAGTAATATATTCAAGGTTCCAATTTCAACAAAAATCACGGGGGAATATAGTAAGAAATAAATACGCAATTTGTACATGAATTGTGTAATATCTTATCTTGCCAATTCTTTTCTTTAAAACAAACCAATTCAACCAACACATCATCTCAGATACCCGGAGTAATAACTACTCAGTCATCCAATTCACACGCTACACTATCGCCTCCAATACCAGGAATACTATCCGATCGGTATTGAAGTCACACACCACACTACTGCCTCAGATACCAGGAATACTATCCGATCGATATCTAGGCCGATCACAACCGACCATCGCTCTGGATTTCAGGAATACTATCCAATCAATATCAGAAACGCGCGCCTTAGATACTAGGAATACTATCCGATCGATATCTAAGTCGTACACAACGCTATCACCGTCGCTTCGGATATCAGGAATACTATCCGATCAATATCCGAAACGCGCACCTTAGATACCAGGAATACTATCCGATCGATATCTAAGTCGCACACCACACTGTCGCCTCCAATACCAGGAATACTATCCGATTGATATTGAAGTCGCACACCAGACCGCCACCCTTTACTCTTTTCACGCTTTATTCCACACATGCATGTTGACACAACTTCGACCCTAATGTGTATGTCAATGTTCACAGTTTGTAGGCTTGTAGCAACAATTATTAATCTCAAGCTGAATATTCTTTTCAACATAAATATCGGTCTTAAACATTCTTACAAGTCCAATTTCTAACAGTGAGCCTTTAAAATAGTATATTTGCCAAACAGTTCCTTGAAATTTCTCAAAACATTTTCCAAACAGTCCCTTATACAAAAATACAGAAACTGCTCAAAACTGCCACCTCGCGGGAGCGGATCGCGCGAGCGAGGGAGAGGTGATGTCGCGCGAGCGAGTCGTGCGAGCGAAGGAAGAGGACGGATCGCGCGAGCGGTCCGCGCGAGCGAAGGGGCAGAACAGGTCGCGCGAGCGGCGAAGGGGGGAAATGGTTCGCGCGAGCAGGACGCGCGAGCGAGCCTCGCGCGAGCGGGTCACGCATGCGAGTTCTTGCAGAATGTCATCTTCTTCGTTTTCCCCTGTTTTCTGGTTTTAAACTGAATTTTACCCATTTTCAGAATCTGTTTCAACCGAGACATGTAATATATGAATCTCTTCAGTTTTTCGCGTAGATTACGAATATGCAATCAATTTAAACAATTACGGATTATATCTCTAGATATTCGCGATTAAAGTAAGGGTGTCAAAACTTTAAATCAATAGTACGTCGCGATACGGATGAATTACAACGTAGGATTTGAACCGTAGCCTATTGGGACAAAGATCTTCCATAATCAATTCACGGAATTGAATTTGGTTGAGTTTTATAAAACTCCAATTTTAAGCTTCTATGGTGTATCACATATACATACACATATACACTCACATAAACACTGAATTATACATATATATACGTTGAGAGTGAGTTTATAATACTCACAGAGTCTAATTAGACTGAAAATTGAGACCGAGAGTTTTCCGCCGAAGTTTCCGTCGTCCAATTCTACTCCTCCGTTTGTGATCTTGAGATATATATATATATATATAACTATGTATGTATGTATGTGTGTGTGTGTTCTTGAGAGAATTGAGGGAGATTGAGAGAGAATGAGAGAAGCAGAGAGTGAGATATGAGAGACTGTGTGATTGAGAGAGAGAGAGAGAGCAACGTATATATATAAACTGAGAAAATTTGGGCTCCAAGCAACAAGTGGGTTTCGCCCGGTGTGGTTGAGCTCACGTGCTCCCACACCCAAGTCGCGGTAGAGATGCAGATTTAAATCGAAACTGGTATTTTACGGTTGAAATAAAAATGCAGAAAATAATATTAGTGTAGGAATTAAATTCTGGGTTGTACAAAAATATAGATATTGATTTTGAAACCGTAGAAAGTATTTTGGAAATTACAGTTTGACCCCAAACAAAATATTATAAATAGAAATAAAATGAAAATATTCATTTATTAATGGAAAAGAAAAATACAGGGTGTTACAGTCGCTCTCACAGACTCTCTCTCTTTCTCAACGCCCTCTCCCTTTCTCTCTTTCTATCACTCTCAATGACCTCTCTCTTCCCCTCATTTTAAAAAACCCCCACATCCCCCTCCTTATCTGTCCTTCTCACACATTCTCCCTCTCACTTTGACGAACCCCTCTCTATTTTACTCTCCTCCTCTCTTTCTTCTTCTCCTCCTCCTTCCATCTCTCTATACAAACTCATCCTTCTTCTTAGGAAAACCAAAAAAAAAACTCTAATAAGAGGAAGCTAAAACAAGCCCTGTACAGGAGCTTCTCATAGAGATCAAGAAGAGGAACAGAGAATCATAACAAAAAAATGGGTGTGAAGAGAGTTATGGACCCAACATATCATCGTTGTGGTGTATGTATATATAATAAAAGACAGTGCCGACCTGATTGTCCCTTGACTCCCTACTTTCAGTACGAAGGAAGTAACAAGGATTATGAGGCAATTCACAGTTTTCTTGGATACAGGAACTTTTTACGCCTTATTCAAAATGTATCCAAGCCAGATCACCAACAAACTATCAACTCCCTTGTATATGAAGCCACAGCTAGGCTTCAGGATCCCATCTTGGGATGTGTTTTTTATATCTTTCTCCTCGAACAACAAGTTCGAGAATTGAAGGAACAAGTTTCACAACTTCAAGCTCAATCAAAAGAAGAATCACCCAAACAATCCAAAGAGCCTGATCTGGATCCTTGGCTCAAGTACGCCATGGAAGATCCGAATTGCAACATGGAAATTCTTCAAAAATATTCCAATCTCGTTTCTCCCATCACAACTGCTCCAATCTCTTCTGAAATCCCTAGCCCTACCCATATTCCTCCGGTCACTCAAATTCGTACAACATCTTCTCATTCTCGTTGGTCTGATCTAGTCCAGCACGCGCAATCTAGTAACAACCACCAAAATTCTCCAGGTCTGTTAGATCTCTCTACTTCCAACACGAGCTCTCCAATCTCTAGTCCTACCCATGCCCTCTCTGCTACCCCAAATTGCTCCCACTGGTTTGATCTAGTCCAACACTTGCAATCTGGCAAGTCTCAAATTCCCTTGAATCAAACAGAAAAATCAAGGGTCCCAAAATATCCAAATCTCTCTCTAAATCTTCAAGTGAGTTCGTCAAAACCACCTACTCCATCCACTGATCCTTACTCTTTCCTCACTGTCAATAACTTAGCTCAAAACTCCTTCTTGGATTTAATTGACAAGATGGAGAATCAACATGCCTTCAAAGAAAAGAGAAGAAAATTCACGAGGTGGTATGAGCCTTAGAATTAAGGCTCTCTTTTTTTTTTTTTTTTTTTAAAAAAAAAAAAAAATCAGAAATAATAAAAAATAAAATAAAATAAAATAAAATTTTTAAAAAAATGGAATGAACATCATGGTCCGTATTCGAGGTAGTCCCTGTACGTCGAGTGTGCGTGGGATTGAGCCTACATGTCTTACTATGTGTGTCCCTCCACCAGCTTAATGTAGTTTGGATCATTGGGTATTGTTTTATAGGGCAACTGGGAGGGTAAGCATTCCAGGACGGTATTGTTCTCAGAAGTAAGTCCTGAAGAACATTAACCCAGGGTTCTGTGGAACGGACTATAGGATCTATATGGTTTCTGAAAATCGCGCAGGATGTCGTTAGCATTCGACCATTGGAAGGAAGCCTCACGTTGGCAGAACTCCGCTCCCACTTAGCAAAATCCAAATGTACATTTGTATCATTGTAACTTTTCATTTTTTTTTCTTACTTAAAAAAAAAATCCTCCTTGGCACTATTTTCGCTTCTTATGCAGTGTACCCTCGCATTGGCCTATCAGTTCAAGAATCAGCTGTGGAAGTACTATCTCTTGTTAGTAACATAAGTGCACTTTCTAAAAAGAGGGTTCTAATCCCCATCACTTTCACGATGCACTTGTGTTTGCTATCATCAATTTGAACTGGCTTAAAGGCTGGCATGACATGCTTGATCATTCCTAATCCTTCATTCAGGCCTAATTCGATACAATGGCAGCACGTACAAGTCAAAATTGCGAACATTGATATTATCAAGTCCAAGCAATACTGACATATTCGCAACTGTCCAAATCATCTCGTTGTCAAGTCATTGCCAAATCAATAGGTTGTTCTACCCTCTCAAATACACTTTTACTCTCTTCCAAAACGAAACAAAAATCAAAAGCAAAAAGCAAAAAGTAAAAAGCAAAAAGAAAAAGAAAAAGAAAAGTAAAGGAAGAGAGAGAGTGTGTCTCGACAAAAAAAAAAACAGAAAAGTTAAAAAGTAAAAGAGGGGAGAGAGGGGATGTCGGTCACGAGAAGAGAGAAAAAAAAAAGAAAAGAAAAGAAAAAGAAAAGGAGAAGAGATGGAGAGAGAGAAAACGTGTCGGTGGGAAAAAAGAGAGAGAGCATAAATATTCTCTCTCTCCCTCATTTCTTATTACCTCCTCCTCCTCAAACGCAGCTCTTCCCCCATCTCTGCATCTCTGTTTTTCTCTATCCTCTCCCTTCTTGCTCACTCATCTTTCTCTCAATTCTCTCTCCTTACCACACTCATAGTCATTGTCTTCCACCATTAAACAATTTTGGGAACAACATGGATTTGGGCAAGATAATTCTACTCTGCGAAGCATGCATTCTTCTTTGGATGGCTATGGCGGTTGCAGCTTACTTCTGGCTCAAACCGTCTGGTAATGAAGAAGGCCATAAAGATTAGGAAAAAATGTTCTTGGAAGCTCGGACCGCCCCTATGATTCAAATCATTTGTTGGGGTGGGTTATCTTTACCAATGAGCAATGGGTTGATGAAATGTAAGAGTTTTCTTATTGTTCTCTTTTTGTTTTTATATGTATCAATAAAATATCATCAATAAAAAGAGAATGTCAAGGATTGTGTAAATACATGAGCAACTAATTATATGTGTTGTTCCCATCCATCCAGTACATGCATTGTTTCTAAACCCTTTACCAACAGTCTAATACACCCATAAGCCTTTGGTCACTCTTGCAAAAGGCCAATACTTTACCCACTGCCTAAAATTCCACTCCTTACAAGACATCAAAATGTCACACAGGGACAGTTTTTCCACTACTAAATATATGCATTGTTTGCTTTGCATAAGCACATACATTTCTTTTATATAAAAAAAAAAAGAAATAAGTTAAAAAAAAACAAAAGCAAAAAAAAAAAAAACCTTTTTTCATCATCTTGCTTTAAAATCTCATGATTCATTAGATATGGCTGTCTTGTAACTTGTTGAAGCCAATTTGAACATCGCATTGGACTTTTGGACACAACACACGATAGAACATGCCAAAAAGGCTTTAAGACCATGATTAATCATTACAGTGTCTGACATTGTTCATCATCGCAAGTGCATGCTGCTCTACCACTTTAGCATATGGACTGTACACTCTCAGGGGCAGAAATACCTCAACTCAAGGCACGCCATACATCATCAAATACCAAGCGGGGCGGCCCATTGTTCCCCATAACATTGCACGAGCTTCAATGTTGCACATATATGATTTCTAAAATCCAACTATGTTTGTGTCAAAATGATAAGAGGCAATCATTTCAGCTATCCATACACTATTATTCACTTGATAGCCCACTTGAGCAATACAATAAAAATCTCTTTCCAAATTCAAACCCCCTGAGGATCACCCCCACACTGGGGCAATGATTAAAAAAAAAAAAAAAAAAAAACGAAGCTCAACGAAAAAGGAAAAAATACAGAAGCTGGACAAATCCACAAAATACTATCCAACTTGGATACTGGCTTCGAACTGGGGCAATTCCCCCCAAATCACATTACACTCAGTAATACTCACCCCACACTAGATTGGGGCAGGCAAAAAGAAAAAAATAGAGCATAAGGTGAGCATAAGGTAATACAGAAGCCTTCATGCGATCCTTCAGTTCTTAACCCATGACCTTGGCCTACAATACAACCCACTAAAAGTCCACTCTGATTGACACAAGCATTGTTGGATTTATTAAATCATACTTTTGCATCATTTCAAAGATATGGGCCATCACATACTGTCAATTTCAAGATAGTCCGGCGGGCGTAGTGAAAACCTAAGAAAAAAGGTGCTATGAATCAAGACTATGGCAAAACTGTCGATGTAGCAAATACGGACAAGGACTGGACATGGTCAAATACGTTGCCTTCTAGTGTTCCAACAAGCAACAAGACAGACAATATCCACTAACTTATGAACATTCCTTCGCAGATGATTAACTCATGTATCAAATACTTTTGTAAATACTCTGTACATTCCATGAAAAAAAAAACAAAAATCATTCATACTTTACAGCATAGCAGAAAATGCATATCTTTTGTAACAGGGGCAACTAGTCCTGGTGCCTCCATCATCCTTATAAGGAGAACACTCACCACTGGCCCAATTTCTAAAGCCTAACCACTGGCCCAACTTCCAAAAGCCCAACCACTGGCCCAACTTCCAAAGCCCAACCACTGGCCTAATATGCTTCCAAAGCCCAACTTCTAAAGTCCAGCCACTAGCCTAACTTCCAAAAGCCCAACCACTGGCCCAACTTCCAAAAGCCCAACTACTGGCCCAACTTCCAAAAGCCCAACCACTGACCCAACTTCCAAAGCCCAACTGCTGGCTCAACTTTCAAAAGCCTAACCCTGGCCCAACTTCCAAAAGCCCAACCACTGGCCCAACTTCCAAAGCCCAACTGCTAGCTCAACTTTCAAAAGCCCAACCTTTGACCCAACTTCCAAAGCCCAACACCGGCCCAACTTTCAAATCCCAACTGCTTGCTCAACTTTCAAAAGCCCAACCCTTGACCCAACTTCCAAAAGCCTAGCCACTGGCCCAATTTCCAAAAGCCCAGCCACTGGCCTAACTTCCAAAAGCCCAGCCACTGGCCCAATTTCTAAAAGCCCAACCACTGGCCCAATATGTTTCCAAAGCCCAACTTCTAAAGCCCAGCCACTAGCCTAACTTCCAAAAGCCCAGCCACTGGCTCAATTTCCAAAGGCCTAACCACCGGCCCAACATGCTTCCAAAGCCCCAACTTCTAAAGCCCAGCCACTGGCCCAACTTTCAAAAGCATCACCACTGGCCCAACATACTTCCAAGACCTCTCACTACATGCAGCCTTTGCTCAGGCTCGCCAACTCTACAACAACCTCTCAGTCAAATCAACCTCCCATCTATGGATCATCAAGAAGTATCATCCAACATCAATCGCAGGTGTGAGTCCGTCAAGGGGTATTCTGTTCATATCATTCAACATCAGACATAAGTCCGTCAAGTGGCATCCTGTTCATCTCATCTAACGTCAGGTATAAGTCCGTCGAGGGGCATCCTGTTCATAACATTCAGCATCAGGTATGAATCCATCAAGTGGCATCCTGTTCATCTCGTCTAACATTAGGTATTAGTCCCTCAAGGGGCATCCTGTTTATATCATTCAACATCAGACATAAGTCCGTCAAGTGGCATCCTGTTCATCTCATCTAACGTCAGGTATAAGTCCGTCGAGGGGCATCCTGTTCATATCATTCAGCATTAGACATAAGTCCGTCAAGGGGCATCCTGTTTATATCATTAAACATCAGGTATAAGTCCGTCGAGGGGCATCCTGTTCATATCATTCAGCATCAGACATAAGTCCGTCAAGGGGCATCCTGTTTATATCATTTAACATCAGACATAAGTTCGTCAAGTGGCATCCTGTTCATCTCATCTAACGTCAGGTATAAGTCCGTCGAGGGGCATCCTGTTCATATCATTCAGCATCAGGTATGAGTCCATCAAGTGGCATCCTGTTCATCTCGTCTAACATCAGTTATAAGTCCCTCAAGGGGCATCTTATTAACATTAGGTATAAGTCCGTCGAGGGGCATCCTGTTCATATCATTCAGCATCAGACATAAGTCCGTCAAGTGGCGTCCTGTTCATCTCATTCAACATCAGGTACAAGTCCGTCAGGTGGCTTCCTGTTCATATCATTTGGCATCAGGTATAAGTCTGTTAAGTGGCGTCCTGTCCATATCATTAAGCATCATGCATTTTCTTTTACTATCTCGCGCTCTATAGCAATCATGCCCTACGTGGAATTTTACTCTCCTATCTCACAGCAATCATGCCCCACGCGGCATTTTTCTCTCTCATATCCGTGGCCTTTTACGCTCTCATATCCACTGCAATCATGCCCTGACGTGGCATTTTGCTCTTCACTATCCTAACATGGCATCCTCTTCATCGCATGAACTACGCTCGGTCTGATTCTCCCGATGGGAGATACGTAGGCAGCTCTAAGAGCTCGACCATCCCCTTACTTTTATATTCTCGGTTAAAGTTTGAGATTATGCGACTTCGCACTTCTCGACTACACCGTCTCTCACCATCTATCAGCTATCCAGGTTCGTACGAGCGACGCTCGGTCTGATTCTCCCGATGGGAGATACGTAGCAGCTTTAAGAGCTCGACCATACCCTCACTTTACTACATTTTCGATTAGAGTTTGAGATTACGCGGTTATGCACTTCTCGACTACACCATCCCTCTTTTACTCGATTCTCGCATGAATCCCCAACAAATTCGTTCACCCTTTCTGTTAATGCTCTCAATCCCCAGCGGAGCTATTTCCGTACTCTGGTGGTACTCACATTCACTTGCCTACATTGGCACTTCATACCCACTTGCCTACGATGGCATTTCACATTCACTTGCCTACGATGGCATCTCACACTCACTTGCCTACGATGGCATCTCACACTCACTTGCCTACTATGGCATCTCATATTCACTTGCCTACATTGGCACTTCATACACACTTGCCTACGATGGCATTTCACATTCACTTGCCTACGATGGCATCTCACACTCACTTGCCTACGATGGCATCTCATATTCACTTGCCTATATTGGCACTTCACACTCACTTGCCTACGATGGCATTTCACATTCACTTGCCTACATTGGCACCTCACACTCACTTGCCTACGATGGCAATTCACAATCCACACTTGCCTATGTCGGCACCTCACACCCACTTGTCTACGATGGCATTTCACATTCACTTGCCTACGATGGCAATTCATAATCCCCACTTGCCTCGTTGGCACCTCACACCCACTTGCCTACGATGGCATTTTACATTCACTTGCCTACGTTAGCGCCTCACACTCATTTGCCTACGATGGCAATTCACAATCCCCACTTGCCTACATTGGCACCTCACACCCACTTGCCTACGATGGCATTTCACATTCACTCGCCTACGTTAGCGCCTCATACCCACTTGCCTACGATGGCATTTCACATTCACTTGCCTACGTTGGCACCTCATACCCACTTGCCTACGATGGCATTTCACATTCACTCGCCTACGTTGGCACCTCATACTCACTTGCCTACTTCGGCACGTCTTTTACTTATTCTCATCACTTAAAAGAAAATGCGGCAAAAATGTGGTGTCTCCTGTCTTTGTCACAATTTGCTTCGCAAAGCATGACAAAGAGGGGCAGCTGTAGACACTTCATTTTTTCCCAACCTAATCATTTCAAAAATAAAGTGCTCATTGACACGAGCCTATCATCTTTTGAATCATCTCAATTTGATCTCAAATGGAAAAGATATTGCCAATCAAAGCTATGAGGTCAAAAGGTCAACAATCTCGCATGCACCCGACCACACATGATTTTTGCTCCACAAAATTTTGAGAAAAACTTTCGGTGGATTTACCAAAAGTGAAAAACAAACAAGACAAAAAAAAAACACCCAACACAATGTTGGGATCCCATCTTCATATTACTTTCCCTTTATTTTTCCTATCACTAACTTCTTTGTCTCCCACTCTCCTTTCTTTTTATTTCTTTATTCCTCCCCCTCTTCTCTTTTTTCAATATACACACCACATTCCCATCTGCACAAAGGGGAGGGAGAAACCCACTCCCTCATCTCTTCCTCATCTCTCTTCTCCAAAATTCAATCACCATTGAAGGACCAAATAGTCCATTTTGCTAAAGTTCACTGCTGTGATGATGATCAAGGTATCACTACGAATTCATTTTTGATTCAAATCAAATGAAACCAATTGGAGAGTGTTCTTAACTCAATGATATTGGTCTATGATTTTTCTCAGAATTTTAAAAAATCATATGACCCATTTTTAAAGCACAAATACACAAGGCATACAATCTTCCAGAAACATCACAGCAGTGACACTAGATCACGTTCACTGTTTGGACTACTTCAAGATTTTTTCTTCACTCCATTTTTTTTGTCCATTAACTATAGCCTCTTAACTACGTCTGTGATTTTTTTGATTTTTTTTGGATCAGTTTAGTGTTTTTAAAAAATCATCCAATTTCAGTCGATAGTGCAGTCCCTATTTATGAGTAAGGGTGCTTCTAAACTCAATTTCTCCCAATCCCCAAAAGATATTGCAAAATGGTTTTCTACCATGAAAACTAGACTCATTTGGAAACTTTCTCTCAAAAGTTCAAAAAATTAGAAGCACCGGAACCCCCCCGTTCCATTTTTGGGAGACTTCTCTCAAAGTTGTGAGAAAACTACACCTTGACATAAATTTTTGTAAAACTTTTCTTTTACCTCTTTCATTTGGGGTTTGATCTTTTTCAAATGAATATAGTCCAATATATTAGAAAAAAAAAGAATAAAAAAAAATAAAAAACAAAAAAATCTTTTTCTTTCACCAAATATTCACGTTTATCAAGTTGCTCAATAACTTTGATAAAATGGAAATTTGAGCATCTTTCCACTTTTATTAAAACCGAATATGCCTAACTTATCAAGTTGATCAATGACTTTGATAAAAGGAAATTTGAACATTTTCTTTCTTTTGGGTACCGACCCTTACTTCCGGTACAAAAAATAAAAATACAAAAAAAAAATCTTTTCTTTCTTTTGGGCACTGACCCTTACTTCCGGCATAAAAAATAAAAAAAAAATCTATTTTCTTTCTTTTGAGCTCCGACCCTTACTTTCGGTACAAAAAAAAAATAAAAATACAAAAAAAAAATATCTTTTCTTTCTTTTAGGCACCGTCCATTTCTTCCAATACAAAAAATAAAATACAAAAAAAAAAATCTATTTTCTTTCTTTTGGGCACCGACCCTTACCTCCGGCATAGAAATAAAATAACAAAAAAATGGAAAAAAAAAAAAACACTTCATTCACCACTCACTTGCACAAGCTCGTTTCAATCTCAATTACTTTCCAAAAACTCCTAGCTACACCTATTTTCACTCAAATCACTTTTCAAAACTCACTCTTTAAAAGGTTAAAGTCTAGGACTACACCGTACATGTTAAAGTTCCTAGCTACACCAACTTTTACTTGAAACACTACTTCACACTCACACGGTCTATATCGACCAACCTTTTTCAAAACACGTGCACACACACACACACACACACACACACACTCATACATGTACAAAGCACAGAACTAAGTACGGCCTGATTCTCGACTTGAGATACGTATGCAACCCTTCACTTGGGTACGACCATAACCACATTTTTCTCCAATACTTGTACATTCTCACACATTATTTCTTTTATTTATGCCCCATTATCATGAAAATCACTAGAATTGGTAACCGTGCTTTGCATGGATGTTCAAGGGTGCCTAACACCTTCCCTCGACATAATCGGGTCTCCGAACCCATATTTTAAAAGATCTCTGGTTTTTGCATGGCTGTCAAGAGTCACACTTTTAAAGGGCCCACTTTTCTCAAAACTTTTTTCAAAGGTCAAAGATGAATTATTTTAATTGTCTTTGCAGGGGTCCTAACACCCAAAATATTAGGTGGCGACTCTGAACAATTAAATAGGCCCTACAATACTCTTTTTACCACTCCCAATAAAAATCAAGTCGCAATTCACCCACTTTCAAAAAAAGCCAGGCCCACAACACGACAGCCTGGCTGTGCCGAAAACACGGGCGCGACAAATATTGCTCAAGTTAAGAGTAAACATTTTCACCGTTTTGAAATACAGTTTTGAAATCCAACACAGGTATTGCTAATTTTTATAAAATTGTAGTTTGACCCCAAAAGAATTAAAATGTACAATAAGATAGACTATAAGGTTACAAAACATGACCATTGAAATAAAATGAACATAGATAATATAAATTAAAAATGCAAATTGAATTACATGAAATGCAGGTTGTTACAGTTAGTAAATCTCAAATATGGTTAGATTGGTGTAGTGAGATTTTGTTGGTTATATATACATCTATGGACAATTTTCTTGGTACGATTACTATAGAATAATTTTGTTGTGTTCGGTATAGATTGAGCTTGTTATTTTTATGTTTGGTATGAATTAATATGCTTGTTAATTAGGTGCAATTAAAAATTTGGAAGCTTATGAATTAATTACATTTTTTTTATTTGTAATTAAAATTTGTAACGGGAATATTAGTTACAAAATCCGTTCCTAATTTTATGCATTTTGGAAATTAGTAATGGATATAACCGTTATAAATCCGTTACAAACCGTTAGTATTTTTTTCCAACAAAAAAAAGTTGGATAGCTATCCGTTACTAAACATATCCTAACGGGTATAACCGTTACAAAAATTATATTAGTAACGGGTATATCCGTTACAAAAATCCGTTACTAAATTGTAACAGATATATCCATTACAAAAATCCGTTACAAATTTGCAATGCTCTATTTGTAACGGGTATATCCGTTACAAATAATTTTTGTAACTGATATTCCCGTTACAAATCAGGCCATATGGTGTAGTGATCAACTATAACCAAAGCTTTCTCATGTGTTTGAATCCTACCGTCCACTAAATTTCTTGATTTACGTGATGCATGTGTTGTGGAATCGGTGCACGTTGCTCGTGCTTGCCTCTCTGTCCTATTCCGTAAGAAAAATAGGATTAGCAGGGCCGGTCCCGAGTATTTGGAGGCCTGGGATGAACTACTAAAAGTGAGGCCCTTATACGGGAGTTCGGGGGCAGCGTCCCCAAGGTATTTTTTTTGGGGTGAACTTTTACATAATTGGCGTTTTTTTTGGTGTCTGCTTATATTATGAGTCTATTTTGTAAAACTTAAACATTGCATGGTATCTTTCAAAATTTTAGAGGGGCTTGTTTCTAAAACTAAAAAAATTCTTACACTAAAAGTGTAATTTTCAAAATTCTAAGGCATTTGCTTTTGAGTTTTATATACATGTATATCAATACAAAAATGATAGGGATGCACACCAAACGACACACCAGCTTTAAATGCATGTACCCTGTGCTATGTAAGTGATGCACAGAAAAGTGTAAAAAATTCAAACAGCACAGGGTACATGCATTTAAAGCATAGTGTGTCGTTTGGTGCGTATCTCTATCATTGTTGATATCAATATATATGTAGTTGATGACACTAAATTGGGCCTTGGGGGAGGCCTAAATGTAAAATACTAAATATCTCAAGATAAAAATGTAATTATAAAAATCTCATATGAGAAACTGCTTACTATAGACTTGCCCATTAATAAATGCCAACCAGTTGTAATGATCCCTTGGAAATAGGGATACATGTATGGTTAAGATGAAGTGATCACACTAAATTACATGGTGTGACAATTTCATCGAATAAATTAAAATTTTTTTAAAAAAAAACAAATGAGATGACAGTATTTGATTAGTTCTGTAAAACTAACATTTACGGATCATCTGTCTTAAATTTTAACTCTAAAATATTATAACTTGGTCTCCATATGTTTGAAAACCACCTATTTTGTAACTTTTGAATCCAAACTATTCTATTATGGCACCATTTTAGAATATGAGATACAATTAAAACCACAAGGATGTCAAGGATGTGTTATAGAAATTTTCATGGAAATAAGGGCGTGTTTGGGAAAGCCTAAAATAGGATATTATTCAGTCCAAATTTTTTTGTTTTTTGACCTATTATACATATTTTGTGTGAAATTTGAATTTATTTATACATATTTGTACTTATTTTATAATAAGTACAAAAACATGAGAAATAGGGGGTTTAGAATAACAATTTTATAATGTCAAAGAGGCTAATTATAATTTTTTAGTGCATGGATAGTATTTTTTGAAAACCCAAAGGGGCTTGAGTCACCCCATACCCTTAATTGAATCCGTCTCTACTTACACAGTTACATGAGTACTACTTTCAAGTTTTAACAGTTCCCGTACCAGATCCAAAATTGATCATTGGAGAGTATGCTTTTCAAAGTGTTTTGTAATCAAGCTTCATCAATAAAATCAATATGTCTTCGGCTGTGAACTTGGATACAACGCCGAACTATACATAAATCTCTCTCTCTCTCTCTTTTTTTTTGTTGTTTTGTTGTGATTAGTAAATTTTTTTTATGGGTTCCTTCTCGTTTTGGATGGTTTTTATTAGTGATTCCCACAAAAACTTGTTAAAGCCTTCTACTACAACAAGATCAACTCAAATTAAAAGGCATCAATCAAGTCTCAATGAAGAAATGGTGCAGTACAAGGGCACATCTCTGGCAAATATTTATCCCAATACAGAAGAACAAAATGATGACTTTGAGCCAACTGAATTGTGATCAATGGAAATCAGTATTCTTACTGTATTCATTGTTGGGGAGAGAGAGAGGGAGCAAATTTCTTTCTTTCTCAGCTCTTTAAGGCTAAAACAGTCTACGTCTCATTCATTTAAGAAATAAGGAGGATAACTATTTTAAAGTAAAAATAGACAAAATTTTTCGGAAAATGGTTAATTTATGAAAAAAGGGTCATTCAAAAAGAAAATGAATTATTGTACATTCGCTAAATATATTCTCGAATTACGCCATTGTTTGGGAAAGCTCGAAACTGTGTACTTGTATAATGTTTTCATTGTAGTAGTTGGTACTAAACTAATATCACTTTTAAAACAAGTTAGTTGCCAAATGTTAGCTTTAATTTTTTTTTATTATCTCTTTTTTTTTCCCCTTGATTTATGCCATGAATTCTAATTATAATATGCTAAATTACTTTCCCAATGGATTGTCACATTGGAATCATATTCAGATATATCTGAGGAAAAATCTGTAGTCAATGCTAACGCTGACAATTTGAGGGCCCTAATAGATATTTGAAGATGGAGCCCTCCATAATTTGCATGAAAAAATTTAGTCGACATGTACGTACAATGACCAAAATCAAAGAGAAAATGATCAGAATTGTATGGTTAAATGTATATAGATATAATTTTATTTTTTTTTGGCTCAGAAAAATGTATGTAGATATGTAGATGTAGCAAATGACTTCACCACATATACAGAACTTGGCTCTATGTCCGACAAACGGTGGAAATGTTTTCTTTTAACTCAATCAGTATTTTTATAAAACCAGAAAACCACTTCCTACATTAAAATGAAATTCCTGTATTTTTGTGACGAACACCGCGCCACGAAAATATCAGTTTATGTTCAAAACTGTCCGTGCTACAATGATCTCCCACAATTTGGGATACTCCACCAATTATGAAGTGACTATACATTACTTTCCATTTATGGCAACTAATGATTGCCTTAGGCCTTGTTTGGCAATGCTAGTAGTGTGTGTGTATTCCTTAGGCCATAAGCCAAATTCCCAAACAACCTTAGTTGCCCCCTATTAACCTATAATGCCCCTTCAGCACTTGAGAATGTATACATACGTATGTATTATCTGTGTCTTAATCCATTTATATGAGTTGTGTGTGTTTAGGATTGGAGTTAATCCTCCTAATTGTAGTGTATAGAAGGTTTTTCTTGGTGGCCAAGTTCCCAAAATTGTTCATCTATATAACTCACATTCACTCCTGCACACACTCACATTTTGTATCCTTGCAACTGAGAGTTTCAGAGAGAGAGCAGAGAGTTCATAGTTCAGAACTAGAAAGAGAAGAGCTCAATCCTCCATAGCCTAAGCTTTTATTTGGTTGCAAAATTCTTATATCTTTCTCAACAACTTCTTCAATCTATATCACAGTGAGTATTCTAAACTCACTCTAGAATGTAAATTCATGCTCAGTTACTGAGTTTGTGTATGTATTAATGATCCTCCATTGCTAAATTCGTCCATGGAAGCTTGAAGCTTCAAAATCAAGATTTTTCCCCCTCAACCAAAATCCATTTTCTCAGATAATAATGAAAGTTTATGGTACATATAGTCCATAGTTGAAGTTTTAGTTCTTAATTTAACCCCATGAGAAAGTATATAAGGAAATTAGTTTTGACATGTTTTGATCTTTCATGAAATTGGAGAGCTATAGTTTAAATCATGTTTAATTGATAATGGATTCTTAATCCTTATGGAAAAACGAAGAAAACCATATACTATATGATCTATATACTTATAGATTTGAAATGGGTCAAAATAGACCCTGTTTTGCTGAAACAGAGCAGTTTCTGCGGGGAAGAAGAAGCCTCAGTAAAAACTCGCGCCACGACCGCGCGCGCGATCCTCGTTTCCCCAGGCAAACAGAAGAGTTTATATATATAATAAAATTCAGGCAGGTCGCGCGATCGAGGTTCGCGCGAGGGACCTTTCGCGCGAGCGATCCGCGCTCGCGACCTTGGCTTTTTCAGGCAGTAAGAAAAGTTTATTTTGAAAAAGAAAAAGAGGCAGATCGCGCGAGCAGCCCGCGCGAGCGACCTTTCGCGCGAGCAGCCCGCGTGCGCGATCTGGCAGATTCTGGTTTTTGTCTATTTTGTATTTAGGGACAGTTTGGTTTAACTTTTAAGGACTGTTAAGGTTCTGTTTGGGAAAATTATTAAAGCAGAATCCTTTTTGGTTATGTTTAAATAATTAAAACATTGTATTATGACGTATCAATCCCCGTACGTACATGGTTCCCTTAATGTAGCGTTTTGCTTTGTGTTTAAGTTCATGACATTTATATGGGGTCAGTGGTACATGCATGTGGGTGTCAGTCAGTGTGGAAAAGAGTAATGGTAGTGTGGAAAGAGTATGAAATTGAGATTGAGATTGAGATTGATATTGCGGTTGTGGTTGTGGTTGAGATCGCGGTTGTGGTTGTGGTTGATATTGCGGTTGTGGTTGTGGTTGAGATTGCGGTGAGGGTATCTTTGAAATGCGACAGTGGCAAATTTGGACACTCCCTGACGCCCATGGAAGCGTTAAAGTGTGTGACGCCGAACGTGGACATTCCCTGGCACCTATGGTAATGCTAAAGTGTGGCCTACGGACACTCCCTGATACCCTAGTCTGGATACTGCGTGAGGTTGCTCCGGTATTTGCATGGCGGTTTAGGTATTCAAAGTGTGAGGCAATGGACACTCCCTGGTACCCTGGACCAAAGTGTGAGGCAAACTGGACACTACCTGGCGCCCCGTTGCTAAAGTGTGGCTATCTTAGTGTTTCAAAGATACCAGGAGTAAGATAGTGGGTTGTTGTGTCTATCGAGAGAACAGAGTCGGCAAGATGAGTGTGGTGCATTGTCTCATACACAATTATATGTTCATGAATGATCGACTTTTAATGTATTCCGTGTTGTTTTTATAAAATGAATTCTCTCTATGGTCAAACTATTGTTTTTACTAATTGAAAATGGAAAAAGGTAAATGGGTATGTTTTACATTCAAAGTTATGTTTTTAATACTCACCAGCTTCTTGAAGCTGACGACGTTGATGCGTCCTGGACATTCGTGTTCAGGCTTTTCAGGTTATGATCAGGAAGGACCTTATGACTACGCTAACTAAGAATGGCTACCTTTGGAATGAGAAACTGTTTATTGATTATCTGCTTTAAGTTATATGTTTTAAGTTTTAAACTGTTGGTTTTATAAGGATGACTGTAATAGACACTAAGATATTGTTTTGTTTCAAGGCGGTATGTGCCTTTAGATGACCCCGTGCTGTAATATGTAATAAGTTAGAAAAAATTTATAAGCCTTGATTGCTCTGCTCTGATTATTATGTTTTGTTGTTCGACGTTTGGGACGGAATCGATCCTTCAAACTGTCGCGACCAACGGGTCCATAAAGGAAATTAAACGCTTTCCTTATTTATGCTACGTCGGGGGAGTGACATGATCAACTATAACCAAAGCTTCTCATGTGTTTGAATCCTACCGTCCACTAAATTTGTTGATTTACTTGATGCATGTGTTGTGGAATCGATGCACGTTGCACGTGTTTGCCTCTCTGTCCTATTCCGTAAGAAAAATAGGATTAGCAGGACCGGTCCCAAGTATTTGGAGGCCTGGGATGAACTACTAAAAGTGAGGCCCTTATACGAGAGTTCGGGGGCAGCGCCCCCAAGGTATTTTTTTTGGGGTGAACTTATACATGATTGGCGATTTTTTTGGTGTCTGCTTATATTATGAGTCTATTTGTAAAACTTAAACAGTGTATGGTATCTTTCAAAATTTTAGAGGGGCTTGTTTCTAAAACTAAAAAAATTCTTACACTAAAAGTGTAATTTTCAAAATTCTAAGGCATTTGCTTTTGAGTTTTATATACATGTATATCAATACAAAAATGATAGGGATGCACACCAAACGACACACCAGCTTTAAATGCATGTACCCTGTGCTATGTAAGTGATGCAAAGAAAAGTGTAAAAAATTCAAACAACACAGGGTACATGCATTTAAAGCACAGTGTGTCGTTTGGTGCGTATCTCTATCATTGTTGATATCAATATATATGTAGTTGATGACACTAAATTGGGCCTTGGGGGAGGCCTAAATGTAAAATACTAAATATCTCAAGATAAAAATGTAATTATAAAAATCTCATATGAGAAACTGCTTACTATAGACTTGCTCATTAATAAATGCCAACCAGTTGTAATGATCCCTTGGAAATAGGGATACATGTATGGTTAAGATGAAGTGATCACACTAAATTACATGGTGTGACAATTTCATCGAATAAATTTTAAAAAAAAAAAAAAAAAAAAACAAATGAGATGACAGTATTTGATTGGTTCTGTAAAACTAACATTTACGGATCATCTGTCTTATATGTTAACTCTAAAATATTATAACTTGGTCTCAATATGTTTGAAAACCACCTATTTTGTAACTTTTGAATCCAAATTATTCTATTATGGCACCATTTTAGAATATGAGATACAATTAAAACCACAAGGATGTCAAGGATGTGTTATAGAAATTTTCATGGAAATAAGGGTGTGGTTGGGAAAGCCTAAAATAGGATATAATTCAGTCCAAAATTTTTTTTGGACCTATTATACATATTTTGTGTGAAATTTGAATTTATGTATACATGTTTGAACTTATTTTATAATAAGTACAAAAACATGAGAAATACGGGGTCTAGAATAACAATTTTATAATGTCAAAGGGACTAATTATGAATTTTTTTTAATACAAGTGTAGTATTTTTGGAAAATCGAAGTGCGGCTTGAGTCCCCCATTACCCTTTAATTGAATCCGTCTCTACTTACATAGTTACATGAGTACTACTTTCAAGTTTTAACAGTTCCCGTACCAGATCCAAAATTGATCATTGGAGAGTATGCTTTTCAAAGTGTTTTGTAATCAAGCCTCATCAATAAAATCAATATGTCTTCGGCTGTGAACTTGGATACAACGCCGAACTATACATAAATCTCTCTCTCTCTCTCTCTCTCTCTCTCTTTCCTTTTCTTTTGTTGTGATTAGTAAAATTTTTATGGGTTCCTTCTCGTTTTGGATGGTTTTTATTGGTGATTCGCACAAAAACTTGTTAAAGTCTTCTACTACAACAAGATCAACTCAAATTAAAAGGTATCAATCAAGTCTCAATGAAGAAATGGTGCAGTACAAGGGCACATCTCTGACAAATATTTATCCCAATACAGAAGAACAAAATGATGACTTTGAGCCAACTGAATTGTGATCAATGGAAATCAGTATTCTTACTGTATTCATTGTTGGGGAGAGAGAGAGGGAGCAAATTTCTTTCTTTCTCAGCTCTTTAAGGCTAAAAAAGTCTACGTCTCATTCATTTAAGAAATAAGGACGATAACTATTTTTAAGTAAAAATACACAAAATTTTTCGGAAAATGGTTAATTTATGAAAAAAGGGCCATTCAAAAAGAAAATGAATTATTGTGCATTCGCTAAATATATTCTCGAATTACGCCATTGTTTGGGAAAGCTCGAAACTGTGTACTTGTATAATGTTTTCATTGCAATAGTTGGTACTAATCTAATATCACTTTTAAAACAAGTTAATCTCTTTTTTTTCCCCCCTTGATTTATGCCATGATTTTCTAATTATAATATGCTAAATTACTTTCCCAATGGATTGTCACATTGGAATCATATTCAGATATATCTGAGGAAAAATCTGTAGTCAATGCTAACGCTGACAATTTGAGGGCCCTAATAGATATTTGAAGATGGAGCCCTCCATAATTTGCATGAAAAAATTTAGTCGACATGTACGTACAATGATCAAAATCAAAGAGAAAATGATCAGAATTGTATGGTTAAATGTATATAGATATAATTTTATTTTTTTTTGGCTCAGAAAAATGTATGTAGATATGTAGATGTAGCAAATGACTTCACCACATATACAGAACTTGGCTCTATGTCCGACAAATGAAATTATTACTAGACCCATGATGACCTACCAATGTACGTACCCAAATGGAAATTAAAGACAGAAAGCTCAGAAAGCTGTCTGAAAATTATATTTTTTACTAAAATTTAAATGGTTAACCATAGATTACTCATGCTTCAACATATTCTTCCTACAGAAATGTTAGGATGACTTCAAATTCCACATGGAATCTCACACAAGGGACTTAGTAGCAAATTTTACAAAATTTGTGTGGCCCACAAACCCTTTAACATTTCAACACACAAAACACATACGAAGCACATAAAACAGTACACACTCTCTCTCCCTCTCTCTCTGTGGAAAAAATTGGAGCCAAAAATAAAAATCTGAAAATCCCCAAATTCCATACCCTAGAACAACATAGCAGATCCGCTGCGTCCCACCCAGAATTTAAAAAGATTGGGAACTTTAATAACCTAGCCGGAGATTGGAAGATGATCTGATGTGGGTCAGATTCAGGGAAGACTCTGGCGACTCCATTGAATCCCAGAAGCTTCGATCCAACACCATAGTTGGCGAATTCCAAGAAAATTCATTTTCTTGATCAGAATTAGACAATAAATTGCATAGAAATGGGTGTTGAAGAAGCTGTTTAGCGGTCCACCGCTCTTTCGAATCTCTGTTCAAACACTTGCTCAATAAATCTTTGGCCTCATTGGAAAACCACAATGGAAACTCCGGTGACTTGCCAGAAAACCCGATTCGGTGAAATAATGATCAGTAATAAGGGTTAATTACAGAAACACCCCCTGTAGTTAGGCCTTTTATCAGTTACCCCCCTATACTTTAAATTTTATCACTAATACCCCCTGTGGTTTGGACTAAAGTGAAATAGTCACTTTTTCCGTTAAAGTTAACGGAAAATTGGTAAAAATATAAAATTACCCCTATTACTGTTGGATAAATATGTGTGTTTGGCCATGTTTAAGGGCTAATAAAAGTGGGACCCACTTAGAGTTTAAGTGGGGTCCTTATGGATTTGTGTTCTCCTCCATGAGGAGATGAAGTTTGGATATTCACATGTCCAAAACTATTGATGGGTGAATGAGAAATTAATGGTTAAAGGTTGCCCCATACAAGGAGTTGTTGAAATGAAAGAGGTTCACAACTTGCCTTGTCCCACATAGGAAAACTAGAAGTAGCCTTTAGTGTATTTATAAGGCTACTTCATGTTTTGGGTTTGGGCCCCAAGGGGTACCCAGTTTTGTGGAAGGGGGAGGACCTAAGGCCCTTTGGGTTTACTCCACACACGCGCGCGCGCGCCGCCGCCGTCCGGCCGGGCCGAGCCGGGTCGTGGGTACGGGTGCTGCCCGTACGACCCCTCAAGTTTAGTTTTTTCCAATTTGTAATGAGAGACCCTTAGTATTCTCTTCTCCTATTGTCATATTCTGTCCTGAGTTTTTCTGAGAGAGCACCAAGCATAAAAAGTTCGCCAGAGCAGTTGTACGTTGTGCAAGTACTACTGCTAGAAGCCGCTGTATCCTGGGAGACCGACGCCGACGATTTCCTCAAGCATATCCGGTGAGGCGGCGAATCTGTTTTAAGGAAACTGTGAATAAAAATCCACTACAAGGAAAAAGGCCTTTTATGTCACTTAAAAAGTGACATAAATAGGTATTTATGTCACTTTTTTTTCTAGTAAAAAGTGACATAAATGGAGGCGACATAAATGTTTTAAAAGTGACATAAATACTTTATAAAAAGTGACATAAATGTTTCATAAAACCAACACATTTGTTAATAAAAAGTGACATAAATACTTAAAAGCGACATAAATACCATTTTATTTATGTCACTTTTAACATAAAGTGACATAAAAGTAAAAAGTGACATAAATACCAAACAAAATTATAACATCAAAAGTCTAAAAAGTGACATAAATACTTAAAAGTGACATAAATACTATTTTATTTATGTCACTTTTAACCTAAAGTGACATAAAAGTGAAAAAGTGACATAAATACCAAACAAAAATTAATACATCAAAGTCTTAAAAGTGACACAAATACTTAAAAGTGACATAAATACCATTTTATTTATGTCACTTTTAACCTAAAGTGACATAAAAGTAGAAAAGTGACATAAATACCAAACAAAATTATTACATAAAAGACTTAAAAGTGACATAAATGCTGTAAAAGTGACATAAATACCACCCTGTAAAAACAATATATACCACCCTGTACATTTATACAATACCATGCATGCACCCTGTACAAAATTAAATCCAACTCAATATTTCAACTACTAAATTTCATAGATTCATCTCAATATCAATCCAATTAATTGGGATGAACAAAAAAAATATACAATCGATCTGAGTCAAGTGCAAATCTAATAACATATACATATTACATATTCATCAAAAAGTACTAACAAACCTATGAAAGCAACAAAAAAGAATTAGCCCAACAAAAAGAGTGGTTTGTTTGTTAGAACCTTCCATCAAAATGTGAAACTTTGTACCTACAAAAAAGATAAAGATTTCATTAATTAGTTGTATATAATTAAAATAATAAAAGAGTAAAACTATGTTTGGGGGTTTCAAGAGACCAAAATGTGTTCGGGGACTTGGAATGATGAAAGAGTCATTTTTTCGTATTTTTTGTGAACCGTGAATCCGTTATGCGTGCATTCCGTTAATTCCCATAAGTTTATTTAGGCATGCTTGAGGTGCGTGTAAGGTTTCATGGCGTTTGGTTAAGCGGTTTATCGATTCACTACTCAAAATTCCCAAAACTACGTTTTTTCAAGCCTAAGTGACTAAAGAGTCATTTTTTCGCATTTTTTGTGAACTGTGAATCCGTTATGCATTCTGTTGATTCCCGCAAGTTTATTTAGTCATGTTTGAGGTGTGTGTAAGGTTTCGTGGTGTTTTGTTAAGCGGTTTACCAATTAGCTACTCAAAACCCCCAAAACTACGTTTTTTCAAGCCTAAGTGACCAAAAGAGTCATTTTTTCGCATTTTTTGTAAACCGTGAATCCGTTAAGCTTTCTGTTAGTTCTTGCAAGTTTATTTAGGCATGTTTGAGGTGTGTGTAAGGTTTTGTGGTGTTTGGTTAAGCGATTTACCGATTTGCTACTCAAACCCCCCAAAACTACGTGTTTTCAAGCCTAAGTGACTAAAAGAGTCATTTTTTCGCATTTTTTGTGAACCGTGAATCCGTTATGCATTCCGTTAGTTCCCACAAGTTTATTTAGGCATGTTTGAGGTGCGTGTAAGGTTTCATGGCGTTTGGTTAAGCGGTTTACCGATTCACTACTCAAAACCCCCAAAAACTAACTTTTTTCAAGCCTAAGTGACTAAAGAAGCATTTTGTCGCAATTTTTTGTAAAGCGTGAATCCGTTATGAATTTCGTTAGTTCCCACAAGTTTATTTAGGCATGTTTGAGGTGCGTGTAAGGTTTTGTGGTGTTTGGTTAAGCGGTTTACCGATTCGCTACTCAAAACCCCCAAAACTACGTTTTTCTGTGCACGTGCTGCCCGAGCGCGGCTACATGCCACGGAACATGGAGGGGATGTTTTGGGAGCTGCGGCTTGTGCTTTTAATGCATCTATATAATATCCTTGCTCAAATCAACCTATGGAATCAGCTAGACATGTCTTTCCTTCCAAACATGATATATACTGGATTGACTAAGTCATTGCATTGGATTGACGTTGTCCCTATGTTGGTCTTTATTGATCATAGCTCCTCCTCTCCCCTCCCCTCCCCTCCCCTCTTCTTTATTATAGGAGACGCTTAGGATACATTCATAAGAGACTCCCAAACATATCTTTTTCTCTCTAAGTGGCTGCAAATCAATTTTTGCCTTTTGTTGCGTCCTTAATCGAGAATGAATACCTTCGGAGCCAATAAGCAAAGTTTCAAAGAGGGGTTTGGTGTTTGAGCCATCAAGTATGTATTCCTCTAAGCTAACTCATGCACTCATATATTAAGTCTGTTACTATTTTTTGTAAAAAATGATTGGATAGATTTTAGACCCACATCTCTTATCACGAGGGCAAGTGTCTTATTTGTTTAGACTGCCTGACCAGTGATCCTGTCATAAATTAAGTTTCGTATTATTGTTTTCTGCATTTTCTCATTTTTTTTGTTTTCTGCGTAGATTCCTACTGTTTCTTTCCATTTTCGAATATTTCACCAAATCTAACAATTAATGCACCAATGCTATAAGCAATTCGAAAAATTGGCATTCGTGATTCACCCTATAAAAGCCGACTTGACAACTATCACCATGTAGACAAAGTATTACAATATAGACATTAGATATATATTTGTATATAAATCTAGAGTGCAGCAGGAGACACTTGCCTCGCCAACTTCATCTCTAACACAGCCGAGAGTATCTGCACTAGGATTGCTAGAGAAAAAATCCATTTGCTGATGCAAGACCATTGAAAATTCATCATTCATTGCATATGCAGGTGCATAGGGAGCCACCTTGCCATAGTTTTTCATGAACCTCCTGTGAACATCCTCTAAGTAAGAAAAAGGGAATCTTCCTGGAAAAAATCATAAACCAATAGATTGTCAACTCGTGAAAACAAGTAGAAGAGGATGTACACATGTAGAAAGAATATAAGCGTATTTACATTTGTGCAGGTCCAACAAACGTTGTCGGGTTCCAGCTTCAAGATTTGTTGCTATTCCTTAGTCCTATCCACTTTTGCTGGATCAAAAGGGTCTACGCTTGGTTGACCGTTTCTTCGACTTTTTCATTCTGTTTTTGCATTTTGATCCGTGATCAGAACTTTAGTTCTTTTGTTTGAGTTCTTCTTTAATATCCAGTAAGAGGATTTCTCTGAGGGCGTCGTGCGCCAGCCCGAACTGATTCGGTGATGGTAACAAGACAGTTGTCCACTTTCAAAGAATTTCTAATTAAGTACTTAGTTCACTTATGAATTAATAATGGAATCTAATTACACATCTTAATCTATGTTTTATCCCTGTAGCAGAATTGTATGGTTAAATGTATATAGATATAATTTTATTTTTTTTTGGCTCAGAAAAATGTATATAGATATGTAGATGTAGAAAATGACTTCACCACATATACAGAACTTGGCTCTATGTCCGACAAATGAAATTATTACTAGACCCATGATGACCTACCAATGTACGTACCCAAATGGAAATTAAAGACTGAAAGCTCAGAAAGCTGTCTGAAAATTATATTTTTTACTAAAATTTAAATGGTTAACCATAGATTACTCATGCTTCAACATATTCTTCCTATGCTCTATGAACTTTTACTTAATAATAATAAGGGTTAATTACAAAAACACCCCCTGTAGTTAGGCCTTTTATCAGTTACTCCCCTATACTTTAAATTTTATCACAAATACCCCCTGTGATTTGGACTAAAGTGAAATAGTCACTTTTTCCGTTAAAGTTAACGGAAAATTGGTAAATATACAAAATTACCCCTATTACTGTTGGATAAATATGTGTGTTTGGCCATGTTTAAGGGCTAATAAAAGTGGGACCCACTTAGAGTTTAAGTGGGGTCCTTATGGATTTGTGTTCTCCTCCATGAGGAGATGAAGTTTGGATATTCACATGTCCAAAACTATTGATGGGTGAATGAGAAATTAATGGTTAAAGGTTGCCCCATACAAGGAGTTGTTGAAATGAAAGAGGTTCACAACTTGCTTTGTCCCACATAGGAAAACTAGAAGTAGCCTTTAGTGTATTTATAAGGCTACGTCATGTTTTGGGTTTGGGCCCCAAGGGGTACCCAGTTTTGTGGAAGGGGGAGGACCTAAGGCCCTTTGGGTTTACTCCACACACGCGCACACGCGCGCGCCGCCGCCGTCCGGCCGTGCTGAGCCGGGTCGTGGTCATGGTCATGGTCGTGGGTACGGGTGCTGCCCGTACGACCCCTCAAGTTTAGTTTTTTCCAATTTGTAATGAGAGACCCTTAGTATTCTCTTCTCCTATTGTCATATTCTGTCCTGAGTTTTTCTGAGAGAGCACAAAGCATAAAAAGTTTGCCGGAGCAGTTGTACGTTGTGCAAGTACTACTGCTAGAAGCCGTTGTATCCTGGGAGACAGGCACCGACGATTTCCTCAAGCACATCCGGTGAGGCGGCGAATCTGTTTTAAGGAAACTGTGAATAAAAATCACAGGCCTCGGTTTGATTTTCCTGTTTATTTTCTGTTTCTGTCAAAGTGTAATTTTACTGTTTCCATTAGTTATATTCAGAATCTGTTTCTGTTTTCAGTTATATCTACGAAATATTTTCAACAGTTTTGAAGATGAAATATTTCCAACAATCTTAAAACAGATTATATATATTTTTCAAAACAAAAACAGATTTGGTTTTGGGAAAACAGAAACTATTTTGAAAAAACAGTTTTACAAAACTGCTACTGTAAATATCATTTTCTGCCCAAACAGTGCAGAGTCTGGGAAAATTGCATTAGACGAAAAGTGTGCAGAATCGTGTTTTGTTTGAGACTTGGCGAGCACAATCTTAAATTTCCTTCGTTTTCCTAATAATTTTTTGAAAACGAAATTCTGCTACTGTTAAAATTAAGAGAAGGAAAAAAAATAAAATATTAGAGTTAATTTATTTTCTCCTTTGATAATATTTTCAGAAATGGAAAATCAGAATGTGAACACTGCTGCAAACCCACCTATTGCAAATGATGGTGCTACAGGCTCCAACACTGTGGTGATTGGCTCCATACCTGTCAAGGTTCCCTCAATCCAAACGGTTCCTGTGAACCACGGGGAGAAACCCGAGAAGTTTAATGGTGTGGATTTCAAAAGGTGGCAGCAAAATATGCTGTTCTACCTTACCACCTTGAACCTTGCGAGGTTCTTGAAGGAAGAGGCTCCTGTGCCAAATGAAAATGAACAAGACCGAGAGGTGGTGCTAGCTATTGATGCTTGGAAGCACTCGGACTTTCTGTGCCGAAATTATGTGTTGAATGGCCTACACGACACACTCTATAATGTGTATAGTGTTAAGACCACTGCTAAGGAACTGTGGGAGTCCTTAGACAGAAAGTACAAAACCGAGGATGCCGGGTCAAAGAAATTTGTAGTGGGGAGATTCCTCGACTATAAGATGGTGGACTCGAAGACTGTGATTAGTCAAGTTCAAGAGCTGCAAGTAATCTTGCATGAAATCCATGCTGAAGGGATGACCTTGAGCAAAACTTTTCAAGTTGCTGCTATAATTGAAAAGCTACCCCCTGCTTGGAAGGACTTCAAGAACTATTTGAAGCACAAACGAAAGGAGATGAAAATTGAAGATCTCATCGTCATGCTTCGAATTGAAGAAGACAACAAAGGGGCTGACAAGAATTTGGGGAACTTTGTGGCCAAGGCTAATGTGGTTGAGCATGGTCAAAGTTCGAAAGGCAAAAAGAAATCCTTTTCTGGCAAAGGATACAAAATGGGGCCAAAAGGTGGTATCGCCAAGAAGCCAAAATTTCAATTTCAAGGAAAGTGCTATAATTGTGGCAAAACTGGACACCGGGCTTCTGAATGTCGTCTGCCACAAAAGAAAGTCCAAAATAATCAAGCTAATATGACGGAGTTAGATTCCATCTCAAGGGATGTCTCTGACATTAATCTGTCTGCTGTGAACTCTGAAGTGAATTTGGTGGACTCAAACCCAAGGGAATGGTGGATAGACACTGGTGCTACTCGCCACATATGCTCCGACAAAGCTATGTTCACTTCCTTCGAACCAATTACAAGTGGTGAGAAGATGTATATGGGAGATTCTGCTACCTCGGATGTTGAAGGCCGAGGGAAAATAATTCTGAAAATGACTTCAGGAAAGGAGCTAACTCTCAACAATGTCCTTTATGTACCGGAAATTCGCAAGAATTTGGTATCCGGATCTCTCCTAAGCAAGCATGGCTTCCGAATGGTCTTTGAGTCAGACAAGGTGGTGTTGACCAAAGCGGGAATGTATGTGGGGAAGGGGTATATGTGTAATGGGATGTTCAAACTTAATGTGGCAACTGTATTCCCAAAAGTTAATAAAATGAGTACCTCTTCTGTTTACTTGCTTGAGTCTTCCAATTTGTGGCATGGTAGACTAGGACATGTTAATTTTAATTCTTTGTGAAGATTAATTAAATTAGACCACATACCAAACTTTCATATTGATGCAAGTTATAAATGTGAAACTTGTGTTGAAGCAAAGTTAACAAAGACTTCATTTCAATCAATTGAAAGAAGCACTGAACCTTTGGAATTAATCCACACTGATGTATGTGATTTAAAAATGGTTCAATCTAGAGGTGGCAATAAGTATTTTATTACTTTTGTTGATGATTGCACTAAATACTGTTATGTGTATTTGGTAAAAAGTAAGGATGAAGCTTTGGCTAAGTTCATTCTATACAAGACAGAGGTTGAGAATCAACTAAGTAAAAAGATTAAGGTGTTGAGAAGTGATAGGGGTGGTGAATATGTAGCGCCATATGGTGAGTTTTGTGCACAAAATGGAATTATTCACCAAACCACCGCACCTTATTCACCTCCATCAAATGGAGTTGCTGAAAGGAAAAATCGTACCTTAAAAGAAATGATGAATGCTATGTTAATAAGTTCTGGATTGCCACAGAACTTGTGGGGGGAGGCAATTCTCTCTGCAAATTATATTTTAAATAAGGTACCTCGAAAGAAAGTTGATCAAACCCCGTATGAACAATGGAATGGTCGAAAACCTTCCTACAAGTTCTTACGAATGTGGGGTGTCTTGCAAAAGTTCTTGTACCTATTCCTAAGAAAGAAAGGATAGGTCCAAAAACTGTTGATTGTTTATTTATTGGCTATGCACATAATAGTAGTGCGTATCGGTTTCTTGTACATAAATCTGAAAACCCATATATACACAAGAACACGATCATGGAGTTTAGAAATGCGTCTTTCTTTGAGAATATATTTCCTTGTAAAGAGGAATATAGTTCTAAAAAACGCACATTTGAGACTGTTGGGGAAACTAGTAAAACCCAAGAAGAAAATGTAGATATTGAGCCTAGACGTGGGAAACGAGCTAGAACCTCAAAATCTTTTGGTCCAGACTTTCTAACTTATGTTATAGAAAGTGAGCCCCAAAGCTATAATGAAGCTATTAGATCACCAGATGGTCCATTGTGGAAAGAAGCAATCAAGAGTGAAATTGATTCTATCCTACAAAACCATACTTGGGAACTGGTAGATCTTCCTCCTGGTTGTAAGCCATTGGGCTACAAATGGATTTTTAAAAAGAAAATGAAGACGGATGGTACTATTGATAAGTATAAGGCAAGGCTTGTCATCAAAGGGTATAGACAAAAGGAGGGTCTAGACTACTTTGATACGTATTCTCCTGTTACGAGAATAACATCCATTCGTATGATTATTGCGATCGCAGCGTTGCGAGGTCTCGAAATACATCAAATGGATGTTAAGACTGCCTTCCTTAATGGAGATTTGAATGAAGAAATCTATATGGAACAACCTGAAGGATTTTCTGCTCCAGGGCAAGAAAATAAAGTGTGTAAGCTTGTTAAATCATTGTATGGCTTAAAGCAAGCTCCAAAACAATGGCATGGAAAATTTGACCAAGCTATACTCTCTAGTGGGTTTAAAATCAATGAGTGTGATAAATGTGTTTATGTCAAAGACACAATTGAAGGCTATGTCATCCTATGTCTTTATGTTGATGACATGCTCATAGTGGGTAGTAATGATAAAATTATTAAATCCACTAAGAAAATGTTGAATTCTAAATTTGACATGAAAGATATGGGACTTGCTGATGTCATATTGGGCATCAAGATCTCTAGAAATACTAATGGACTTGTTCTGTCACAGTCACATTATGTAGACAAGATCCTAGAGAAGTTCAACAAGTCTGATACTAGTATAGCCAGGATGCCTGTGGACTTAAGTCTACACCTATCTAAGAATACTGGTGAGAGTGTTTCTCAACAAGAATATTCTCAAGTGATAGGAAGTTTGATGTACTTAATGAGTTGTACAAGGCCTGACATTGCTTATTCTGTTAGTAGACTAAGTAGATATACTAGTAATCCTAGTACTGAACACTGGAAAGGGATAGTAAGGATACTGCGGTACTTACGATATACACGTGATCAGGGATTGCACTACATGAGATATCCAGCTGTATTGGAAGGATACAGTGATGCAAACTGGATATCCGATATGAAAGATTCAAAATCTACAAGTGGATATGTTTTCACACTTGGTGGTGCAGCTGTATCATGGAAATCTTCAAAACAACCTTGTATTGCTAGATCGACAATGGAATCTGAATTCATTGCGCTAGACAAGGCAGCTGAAGAGGCTGAATGGCTTCGCCATTTTGTAGAAGATATTCCTAGATGGTCAAAACCTGTGCCAGCTATTTGCATACACTGCGATAGCCAATCTGCTATTGGAAGGGCACAAAGTAATATGTATAATGGTAAGTCTAGACATATTCGTCGTAGACACAATACCATTAAACAACTACTCTCAAGTGGGATTGTCACAATTGACTATGTAAAGTCAAAGGACAATATTGCGGATCCGCTAACCAAAGGGTTAAATCGAGAGTTATTTAATAAATCGTCTAGAGGAATGGGACTAAAGCCTATGACGTTACAAGGGAATGGAATGGAAACCCAACCTAGTTGACTGGAGATCCCAAGATCTAGGTTCAAAGGAACAACCTAATTTCATGTACCTTAAGAGAATCACTGAGAAGAAATGTTCTTCTGCCCATTTCTATGATTCAACAGTGATACCTGCATGGTGTAAGGGTAAGCTTAGCTTTTAATGACTATGTGCGTTGGTATAACCAAGCGGAGTATAGCAGGATACTCTAAATAGTCACCTATGTGAATGTGAAGTGGGGCCGCTTCTAAAAGAATTTGAGAAAGGCGAAATTCTTTGATAAACATTCACTGAACCAGGCGAGTGTTCAAGGCCAAAATGAACACAAGTGTAAGAACTAAACTATGTTTGGAAAGCTCCTGTGTGATGTCTGTTGGTTGTTTACACTAATGGCAATCAGTTCAAGACTATACGTTCACTGGTCAGCCAGTAAATCTGATAGATTGTCACAAGGAAAGGTTCAAAGCCAAAAGCTACCTATCCTTTGCAGGACTGATCCGTTGTGCTCTCTCTCTTGTCGAGTCACTGTCTCACATCGTTTCGGTTAATTTCATTCATGTGGGGGATTGTTGGATAAATATGTGTGTTTGGCCATGTTTAAGGGCTAATAAAAGTGGGACCCACTTAGAGTTTAAGTGGGGTCCTTATGGATTTGTGTTCTCCTCCATGAGGAGATGAAGTTTGGATATTCACATGTCCAAAACTATTGATGGGTGAATGAGAAATTAATGGTTAAAGGTTGCCCAATACAAGGAGTTGTTGAAATGAAAGAGGTTCACAACTTGCCTTGTCCCACATAGGAAAACTAGAAGTAGCCTTTAGTGTATTTATAAGGCTACTTCATGTTTTGGGTTTGGGCCCCAAGGGGTACCCAGTTTTGTGGAAGGGGGAGGACCTATGGCCCTTTGGGTTTACTCCACACACGCGCGCGCGCGCCGCCGCCGCCGTCGGTCCGACCGACCGGCCGGGCCGAGCCGGGCCGGGTCGTGGGTGTGGGTACGGGTGCGGGTGTTGCCCGTACAGAATATTTCTTTTTAGACCCCTCAAGTTTAGTTTTTTCCAATTTGTAATGAGAGACCCTTAGTATTTCTGCACATGTTTTACATTGCAGAAACCTTTGAGATTTCTAAACTATTGCAAGATATGAACAGTTTGTGGTTACAGGAAATGGAAAGACATATGACTATGCTATATATATCTAAGCTTCCCCTCAATCTAGATATACGAAATACAGAGTCTTCTCTTCTCCTATTGTCATATTCTGTCCTGAGTTTTTCTGAGAGAGCACAAAACATAAAAAGTTCGCCGGAGCAGTTGTACGTTGTGCAAGTACTACTGCTAGAAGCCGCTATATCCTGGGAGACAGACGCCGACGATTTCCTCAAGCACATCCGGTGAGGCGGCGAATCTGTTTTAAGGAAACTGTGAATAAAAATCACAGGCCTCGGTTTGATTTTCCTGTTTATTTTCTGTTTCTGTCAAAGTGTAATTTTACTGTTTCCATTAGTTATATTCAGAATCTGTTTTTGTTTTCAGTTATATCTACGAAATATTTTCAATAGTTTTGAAGATGAAATATTTCCAACAATTACATGCTAATGAGAACACCCTTATATGCTTAAATGTTTATTTAAGCATATGTGGTATACTATTATATTATTTTGATATTATATTTGTTGTTAGAGACAATACTGTAGTCACTTTGAAGTACATTCATAAGAGCAAATTTATTTAATTTTTTATTTTATTTTTGATCTACCCTTGGACACACACACACACACACCACACACAGTCTTGGCGATATATTATTTTATTTTTTATTTTTTATTTTTATCTACTCTTAGACACATACAATATTGGTGATATGTTAGTTTTTTTTTTTTAATCTACTCTTGACCACACACACAGTGAAATTCAGTGTAGTGATGTACTAAGATCTAAAAAAAAAAATTTATCCCCAAAATTTTTTGTGTGTGTGTGTGTGTGTCAAATTCGCTCTCACAAAGGTACCCCTAAGTGACCACATAATGGTCTTTAACAACAAATGTAATATCAAAATAATATAATAATGTTCTATTTATGCCTAAATAAACATTTAAGCATATAAGGGTGTTATTATTAGTATTTAATAGGGGTACTTTTATCAATTTTCCGTTAACTTTAACGGAAAAAGTAACTATTTCACTTTAGTCCAAACCACGGGGGGTATTAGTGATAAAATTTAAAGTACAGGAGGGTATTAGATAAAAGGCCTAACCATAGGGGGTGTTTCTGTAATTAACCCTAATAATAATTGGTGGCTTTGTTTATGTTTTTGTTTTTTTTTTTTTTTTTTTTTTTTTTTTTTCATCTGTGGTGATTTTGTTTGTATCATATATCTTACTACTTTTAGGACCAATATCTTGTAATTAGTTCTTAGAGCAATTTCAAAAGTAGTTATCAAATTTGGGTATCAAAAATGTTATTTGGTTATTTGAATTAGTATTTTATATACCAAATAAGTCTCATGCACTCCAATCATAGTAACCAAAATTAGTAACAATTTTATTGTTTAATATATTTTGATGTATCTCAACTATGGATGTACTAAAAATATTATTTTATTCATAAACGAATGGCTAGGATCATCCACCAAATATGCATCCCCTCACTTTCTCTCCGAACACTATAAGTTTGGAGACCCAAACCATGAGTTTACATAATGGATCTCCTTTTGGATCCCCCATTGGAGTGCATTTTTTGCGATGAAAGGATTCATTTTACCATCTTTTAAATTTTGATACCCATTTGCATCCCTTATTGGAGTTGCTCTTAAGATGTAGTAATTTTGAAAATTATATATATATATATATATATACATATATAACTTTTGAGGCCAAATATTACACATTTACACCAATTTAAAATACACAGCACAACCAAAATCACAAAAAATTTCTTCAAATTTCCATGGAAATAAAGTACCAGTAAAATGTAGGAAATGTGGAACTTAGCTGTGTCCCACGAATGAAATTATTGAGAGAGAGAGAGAGAGATATTCCATTTTACTAAAGTTTTGTTGTTTTTGGTCGGACACTTTACTAGAGGTGAAAGCAGTGTGAAAGAGAATAGAGAGTCCGCATGAAGAAAGGTGTGAACGGCAACAATTTAGTCAGCAAATTCTAGCAAGTTCAGCTTTTCAGGTGGGCCCCCATGCGGAAATTCGAAAAAGATTATAGGCTTGGACAACCCGAATAAACAGAGAAATGTGATCTCTGAAAGTAAGTGAGAGGTCATAACAAGAGTATGTTTGGTTCATAAATTTTAGGGTTAATTATAGAAACACCCTCTGTGGTTAGGCCTTTTATCTAATACCTTCCTGTACTTTAAATTTTATCACTAATACCCCCTGTAGTTTGGACTAAAGTGAAATAGTTACTTTTTCAGTTAAAGTTAACGGAAAATTGATAAAAGTACAAAAGTACCCCTATTACATACTAATAATAACATTCTTATATGCTTAAATGTTTATTTAGGCATAAATAGAACATTATTATATTATTTTGATATTACATTTGTTGTTAAAGACCATTATGTGGTCACTTAGGGGTACCTTTGTGAGAGCGAATTTGACACACACACACACACACACACAAAAAATTTTGGGGATAATTTTTTTTTTTAGATCTTAGTACATCACTACACTGGATTTCACTGAGTGTGTGGTCAAGAGTAGATTAAAAAAAAAAACTAACATATCACCAATATTGTATGTGTCTAAGAGTAGATAAAAATAAAAAATAAAAAATAAAATAATATATCGCCAAGACTGTGTGTGGTGTGTGTGTGTGTGTGTGTCCAAGGGTAGATCAAAAATAAAATAAAAAATTAAATAAATTTGCTCTCATGAATGTACCTCAAAGTGACTACAGGATTGTCTCTAACAACAAATATAATATCAAAATAATATAATAGTATACCACATATGCTTAAATAAACATTTAAGCATATAAGGGTGTTCTCATTAGCATGTAATAGGGGTAATTTCGTATTTTTACCAATTTTCCGTTAACTTTAACGGAAAAAGTGACTATTTCACTTTAGTCCAAACCACAGGGGGTATTAGTGATAAAATTTAAAGTATAGGGGGTAACTGATAAAAGGCCTAACCACAGGGGGTGTTTCTGTAATTAACCCTAAATTTTATAAAAGAAAGAAAAATAAAAAGAAAAACAACATCTTTCGTGTTTTTCTTTATTTTTTTTCTTTATATTTAAATAAATTAAAATTGTAATTTTTTAAAATATAAGGAAATGCTAAGTACATCAATTTTGTGCACTTAAACCATCCACCTGTTACTGTGTCGTGTCTGTAGATACCTCGACTAAGTATAGGGCCTAGAGAGACCAACCTAGCTCATTGGATTGATCCCACACCAAATCACATGTCAATAACCACGAGTGAGGTTCACCACCCTTTTCATTAGCCTTTCATCGATCTGACCGATTTGGATTAGTCGTATTTGGATTCCATGAGGCTTTTTATCCATATTCGTGGCTACATCAATACCCATAATCTAGATCCTAGACTATACGAGTGAGTAATCCATACTTCATTCCGACAAGGCTAAATTCGGAGAGATCCTTACTAACAGAGTCATGACTTGGTTTGATAATGGAAACCAAGAAAATTGAATCGTTCAAGTTCAATGGATAAGAGCACCGCCCTTTCAAAGTACTCGATTCGGGAGTTAAGGTATGAGAGAGGAAGGAAATAGATTGTGATAAAACACTATCTCTTGCCCCATCCTAAGATGGGCCTCTACTCAGGTTTCAAAGCTAGTTGACTAGACATTATATGAACCATTTCATTTATTTCTAATGCAATCTTAATTTCAATTTATAAACTGCATTTTCAGAGTTTACAAGAAGCAGTCTAGAGGGAAAATTCAAAGAATGATGAGATTTATACGTCATGAGGGATAAAATTGATTATTTCTCATACATGGGAATGCTGAATTATGGCCGAATCAGATTGGCTACCTATTGGGTATAAAGAGTGGGGATGGTCTCATTTTTGGGTTTTATATCTATTTAGTGTTTGCTGTTGTGTATTTTTGATTTGGGGTCTATTTTAAATTGGGGAGTGAGTCTGAGGTGTGCTCTGGCAATGCATCCTAGGTGTTTGGTTTTTGTACTAAGATTTTTTTGCAGACTTTAGCAAAGGGTAAGCAATCTAGATGATATTAGACATTGGTTTTGGGTGTAGTGTCCATATTGTGGAGTAGTCCTAAAAGTATGTGGGGTGTGTTTTTCAAGGACTGTTTGTAATCTGGGAGTTTTGCTCCCAACGTTTCATAGAGTTGCTCCCAATCTTATAAAGAGTTGTTCCCAATCTTATAAAGAATTGTTTCACAACGTCATGTAAATTTGAAGACTTTTACTTTTACACAAAAATTGAGTTTTTCTAAATTTTGAAAAAGTAATAGACTAATTTTAAAATTCTATACATACAAAAAGTAGATTGAAAATTAAGTATTCCAATGAAAACAAGAGAGAGAGAGAGAGAGAGAGAGAGAGAGAGAGAAAGAAAAGTGAAGAGAGAGTTAGTCTAGTGTATTGAAATAAACTAGTAGTATGGTGTTTGAGTTGTACAACTTTCACCAATAATATGAGTGCTCACCCTCAATAGCAGATGTAGGCAATTTGTGGAACCATCCTGTTTTGTAATCTTTTGTGCAATTGCTTCGGCTTACTAGTTGTATGGTACATTATCAGCATCTATATACCAACTGAGTTAATTATATGAAAATTCAAAAACCGCCAAAGGGTTTTGTGCCCGAATGGAGAGATCAAAGAATACTGGGAAGATCGGGCTCAAAAGCTAAAACTATCCTGCTAATAGAATTAGCGAAGGCATGAAGATTGGCTCTGGGGAGAGATGGTGCTTGATACAGACAAATGGAGACACATGAAGGAATCGGACATCGTATCTTGACACGTCATGTAGTTCCTATTGGGTTTGTGAAGTCTGATCCACTCTGATACCGGGGGTTCGGGGGGCGGGCCCCCCGAGTTGGACGAGGGTATTTTAGTAATTTTCAGTGTAACCCTAGTGGGATATATTATCCCTTCTATGTGCAGTCGCAGTGTGTTGAGAGCTGCGTTCTTTGAGAGAAAATCTGTAACCCTATTTCTTGATTATAGTGAACTGGTGTGAGAGGCTGTGGACGTAGGCAATTTGGCCGAACCACAGGGTATATCTTGTGTCGTGATTTGTCTATTTATTATTTTCTGTGTACGTTTGCATTGTGTGTGTTACAGGTCATATTCGCAACAGTTCCTTATCGTGCTTGAGGCATAATTGAAGGAGTCCTTACCATATTTTGACTCTCTAAGGCCACTATAAATATAGCAAGCCAAATAAGCTATGAACCCACTCCGCGTCTCTCTCGAAACCCCGCATTCAAACAACATACAAACAACACTCAATATTCAAAGCATTCAACCCAGCATTCTTGTTTTCTGCATTCATAGCAATAGGTCTGTCCTTTTGTTATTTTCTATTTTCAAGCTTTCTTTTGAACAATCAGAGCCTGTTTTGATCTTGTTCCTTAGTTGTTTTGTTTTTCCAAGCATATTCAATAAAATATCTTCATAGGTGTTTTATTAACTGTTTCTGATTATTTAACTGGTGACTTCATCACTTTTAGACTTGTGTGCTTCAGTACTACCAAGGAACTCTGGCCAAGGGTACTTTCGTACTTGGCCATCACAATCATCTATTAGAAGTCAAATTCTCAAGCCTTGTGTATCACTCACACAAGCAATTTAGGAAACTAGTTTGCACAATTGAGCACGGTTGGCTTTGGCACGCTCGAATGCAAAACAATAGCAAACAATTAGCAATGTAATTGGCATATTGAGCTACTCTTAATAGGTAGGGGATAACCCATCCAAAGAAAAAATACAAAATTGGCAGAGTATAAAATTTGGTGCTTCCTCAAACCTTTTGCTAAACTTCATTAAAGACCCTAAAACCCATTATGTTTACCGGTTGTAGCTAGGGGTGTAAGGAAACCGACTGCACCGATCGAACCGCAGTCTAATTTGTCAGTTATCATGAAAATGCACATAACTTTAAAATTGACAGAATCGACAAAAAAAAACAATAAACCACAAAAAAAACACCGACCGAAGCAACCTTATTTGGTTGGCTTTAAATTTAAAAAAAAAACCGAGAAAAATTGATTGAACCGACTTACACCCTTGTTATAACTGCTTCACATGAGTTTACTTTTAAACACTACGTACTTTCTTTTGTTTTTTGATAAGAAACACTACGTACTTCGATTTTCCAAACCACACAAACATATGTGTGTATATGTATTTAGGGATTAAATTATAGATGGCTCATCCAAACTAATGGGTTGGTACGACAGCCAATAGAAATTATCCAAGTCAGTTGTTTTAGGAGGATTACACTTATGGGAGATTGTGCATAATACGTAGCAGTATTTGTTATTCCTTTGTTATTTTGAATTGGGTGGACCCCATTTATTTTCTCTCATTTCAAACTTTGAAGACATTGCACTGTCCTATTTTGTGTGGAATTCTAACCACTTTTATGTGGTGGGTCCTAACATGAGTGCATCACTTTTTCTTAGTTAATCTTTTTTTTTTTTATAGAGATATTAACAATGAATTTAAACTCTATTTCTAGTGGAACACTAGATGGCTTTTTATCTACATAAAATCCCAAAAAAGCTATGAAGTCTCCATCTGATGCTCGGAGCAAAAAATAAAAATAAAAAATAATCCCCATATGACGTCCTAGACCACTACTGGACCAAGGTTTTATGATTCAAATTCCAAAGTGTACTTCTATAGGCATCACTGAGAAGCTTGAAAATACTATTTCTTTCTCTCTCTAGGTATATACACATATTGTCACGCCCCGGAGTAGCAAAAATAGAGAAAAAATAAATTTCCTTTTTGGGTCTATAGGGAATGACGGGTGAATGTCACTAAATTGTCTACACCACACAATACTAGTCCAACTAATAAACAGAAACAGTAAACAAAACTGACACTACAATAAAAATGGGCTTTAGCGACAAAACATGGCAACTAAATTTAAATTTCATCGCCAAAAGTATAGTTTTAGTGACAAAATTAAATTTTGTCGCCTAAGAGGCTGAAAAAACACAAATTTGGTGACAAAATTTTGTTTCGTCACCTAAAGTGTCAATTTTGGCGACGAAATAACGTCGCCTAAAGTGTCAATTACTTCTTTCAGTGTTCTCATCAATTGTTTTACAGCCACAATTACAAATTTTCGTTGCCTTATACTCTTTATTTGTCTTCCTTTTATACATCTATCTCTTCTCCTATGTAACACACATAATTATTGGCATACTATGATACTCTAGCTTTGAATCATCTTGTTTTCCATTTTTCTTGGTGACGATCAATTACATTCGTATTGAGTTTTCCTTATGGATGCAAAATTTACAAAGGTGCTCTGTGGTGCTCCAACCAAGTTTCTTTTTAAATGGAAAATGAAATAGGCTATCTAGAATCATAACAACATAGAGCAAAGCATTTACCATTGGGGATAAGATACAAACTATATGGTTTGACTATGGTTTACCAATTTTCATTAACTTAAATGATTTTGAGATTCTATTTTTCTATTTGTAAGGGGACTGTTTGTATTATTAAGGAATGTTTATGTCTCGATTCTTTTGTTAATTTCTATTTATTTAATAGTTAATATGTAGGATTGCTATGCTTCCCAAATTTTTCATCACAAACGCATCCCAACCCTATGCTTAAATGAAATCTTTTTACTCCCAATTGACTCACTTGGTCGTTTAATCCTCTTTTCAAAACTACACTTCAAACCAATTGGAATGTTTTCTAAACTCCTTGAAATGTCTCCATGATTTTTGGTATAAAGGGATTTTGCCATTTGACAAGGTTTTGAGACTCAAACTTCAATGACCCAAAATCTACCACTTTCGGCAGATTACTAAGCCTCTGTTCTCAGAGCATTTTTGAAGTCTAAATGAACTGACACTCAGGTTTTCTGATTTTTCCTAAATATTCATTGAGTTAGTTTTCTGGAAATATAAAGTTTGCCTCCTAGCCATTTTTATTGATTTTATTATGATTTCTATAAAATTGGTGGACAGTGTTGTTTCATATTTTGAGTACCTTGAATTGTTTGATTCATATCTCATGATCTGTATTATCTAAGTAGTTGATTCTTTTTTATTTTGAAACTAGAGTTGTTTATCTTGTTCTTCGTAAAATTTCACGATCATGGCTATTCATTTGCTATTTTATTATGAGCTCTGAAGATGTGCGAACTATTATGTTTTTTCTGTTTTATATCTCATTGTTTTGTTTCTTTGGCCATGTGAGGGCCAATTCTCTCCCTCTTTTAATTATTTGTTTGTATATTGCTTGGTTAGTGTTGTATGTTCATATTATTGTCTCTCTTTGACTATCTAAGAACCAATTCTCTCTCTCTCTCTCTCTCTCTCTCTCTCTCTCTCTCTCTCTCTCTCTCGAGTTGTTTATTTAAAGATGACTCCTTCACACTTGCTTCAATTGTTAGTACTATATGGAAAATTTTGATTGCTTAACCAAGGTAGAGGTAGTATTACAAACCCCATCTTTAGGTGTAGATATCAGATAGATCCTATTTATGTCCATTTTGGACGTATAGGTAGTAGGTAGGTACTTAAATTTTGATCCTATTTATATGTCAAGTTAGTGCTATATGGAAAATTTTGATTGCTAAACCAAGGTAGAGGTAGTAGGCAGGTACTTAAATATGATCCAAATCAAGCTTATTAAATCATACAGGGATTAAATATATTCAATGTCATTGTATTGTTTAGGTACCAATTGATGTCTCTGTTTCCCTTGTAAACAAGGACAAAGGGTGGCTGAGTGTTTCGAAATTGGTGCGTACAGTTACCATGTATGTAATAACAAATTTTTTTAATTTTTTTTAACAGCAATTCGTTTTGTATTAAGGGGATGCAAAGCATCAAAAGCATGTAATAACAATGGTCAAGCTTTTAGTGTTGATCAAGCTAGTAAGATATCTTTTCAATGTGACAGCTGTAGAATTTATATAACAGTCTAGCAGAAGCTACATTTCAATGGAAGGAACCCTACACTTTTGGAAATTGTACACTGAAGTATAGAATTGAAAGTAATACTTTCCCTAGCTACAATTTCAATGAAAGTAACACTTTCACTAGCCACAATTTCTTTGCTTAAGAATTGTAGGAGCTAACGACACGCAATTCCGACTCCCGGATTGCATGTTATGCGAAAAGATGCAAATTTAGAAGCTTAGGCCTTTTAAAACTAACTTTTGAGGTTTTGAGAGACCAAAATAACTTCCGGGACTCGGAAAGGCACGAGATCGAAACCCACACCTCGCACTCGACCAAATAGACTTTTGGGAACTAGTAGCACCTATTTCCGACTCCTAGATTACAAGTTATTCGAAAATACGCAATTCTGCAGAAAAACTCAACTCAATTATTTTAAATTTTACATATTTTATGATCTTTTACTAACTTATGAGATACTAATGATTTTCTTGCAGATTGCGTCCGAACATAGGAGATCGGTAGATAGTCGACAACATATTATTTTTTTTTAATGTAGTTGGACAATTTGTTATGTAGTGAATAATGTGTTATTATTTTTGTTACTTTTTATCTATTTGTTGGGCATGTAAATAAATACCTATATTAATTGTTGTTGCGTAATGAAGTGACCCGGGATCATTGGAACTTTATGAACTATTTAATTCAATTGTCTCTTTTGGTATTGAATATTATTGTGATGAACATTAACGAACAGGAATGACCATGATTATAATATATTTTAAAATTACTATTTAATACAAATGTACATTTTTAGTGACGAAATATTTCGTGGCTAATACAAGCATCCACTTTTATATTTGGCAACAAAATTATTTCGTCGCCATTGCATATGATGAAAATGAATTGGCGACGAAATTTTAGCAAATCTTTTTTATATATTTGGCGACAAAATTATTTTGTCGCCATTGCATATGATGAAAATGAATTGGCAACGAAATTTTTTTGTCGCTAATACAAGCAAACCATTTTATGCATTTCGTGACAAAATCATTTCGTCTCCATTGCATATGCTGAAAATGAATTGGCAATGAAAATAATTCGTCGCCATTGCATATGATGAATTGGTGACGAAAATTTTTCGTCGCTAATGCAAAATTACTACAAACTAAATGACTCTTTTAGCGACAAAATGCGCATCAATGGCGACGAAAATTGTGATCAATAGTGACAAAATTTTTTCGTCGCTAAAGCCTTTAGTGACTAAAAATGGACTTTTGGCGACGAAATCTGTTTGTCGCAAAAGCACATTTTGTTGTAGTGATAATAACAATTCTATCCATTATAATATCGGAGTGGTCCTCAGGATCATAACAGGTCTGGAGACAACATATCCCCAAGTACCCGCTTACTAATAAAGTTCGACATAAATAACAGAAATATAAACCAGATAACTATCTTCACGTCTAGCTGGCGTAAGAATAGTCGTCCGCGTAACAGCCTTCTCCGGCATAACTAGCATCAGTGGGGCCACCCTCTTCATATTCCCCTTCAGGGTAGTAGCCATCATCATAATCTCCATTATCTGCGTTAAGAAAGACAGGATAATCTGGACAGGGAATGTCTAGGCATTAACGGCCGTCAGCTTACTGAGAGCTGAGTGAATAAAAACTAACGAGGTACTAGTTATATAACGTATAAACAAGTTATGAAGTGCAAATGATATAGTTCTACAATAGAGATGTCTTCTCTTTATTCAACGCTTCGTAGCCAACCTTTAGCGTATGATTATTCCAAAATTGACAACCGAACACATTCTGACTGAAAGATCAAACTCAATTATTTAACATATATAGATATGCCATCATTCTGTCCACCGCTCGTTAAGGATATAACCCATCCACCGCTTGTCATGGACACCACGTCAGTCCATCCCCTACTCGTAAAAAATATAAACCATCCACCGCATGTCAGGAATACAACGCTTTGAACAACAGTATCTCATTCTGTCACGCCCCGACGTAGCATAAATAGGGAAAGCATTTAATTTCCTTTATGGACCCGTAAGTCGCGATTGTTTGAAGGATCGATTCAGTCCCAAACGTCGAACGGTATAATAATTTATATCAGAGTAAAAGCAATCAAGACTTATTGAAATTTTGAAACATAATACTTATTACAGCATGTAGTCATCTAAAGGCACAACCCGCCTTGCAAAACAATAATATCTATTACATTAATCCTTATTACAAGTTCAGTTATAATATAAAGCAGTAATAACAGATTTCCTCTTCTCAGGTAGTCGTATTCAATTCGCATAGTCGTACTGTCTTGCCTAATCATAAACTGAAAAGCCTAGACACGAATGTTCAGGGCGCATTAACGCCGCCAACTTTAAGAAGCTGGTGAGTATTAAAAACACGTGCTTGTAATGTAAAACATGTTCACTTACCATTTTCATTTCACAGGTTCATTATTCTACATGTTAGAAATATAGTAATGAATTCATATTGTAAAATAGTAAAGATAATGTCATAATCATCAATCAATAAAACATGTGACCGTGCATGGAACTATGCAACCATTCGCCACACCGACTCTTTCTCTCGACAATACATCATCCAACTCTCTCGTTCCAGTACCTTGAAATACTAAGGTGACCATACTATTATACAGGGGTACCAGGGAGTGTCTAGTTTGCCTCACACTTTAGTACACGAGTATCAGGGAGTGTCCAGTTTGCCTTACACTTTAGCCATACCATAATTGCCACAGAGTGTCCAATAGGCCACACACTTTAGCACTACCACGTGTGCCAGGGAGTGTCCAATTCACCAGGACCACCACAGAGTACAAAGAGGGGAATGAATACATAAGACAAACAATTAGAAAGATTAAGAGAGAGAGAGAGAGGCATCATATGAACTTTGTTTTTTCCTAGTGAGAATTAGACATTTATACATCGGTTCACACTTACTAAGCAACTGAAATGATTCAAATAACTAAATCAATTATGGTGCGTAGAAATATTACTCTCTCCATTCAATTGTTTTGAGTCGTGTATTTTATTTTGGGATGTCCCAAAATTAGTGTCCATTTTTTCTAAATTGGTATACAATTTTTACTTACTTTTCAAAACTATCCTTCATTGAAATGTACACTAGGACAAAACTAAAAAAATTGTTGTAATAATTAAGGGTAATTTTGGAAAGTAGGTGTAGATTCTTCTTGTCTCCTTAATGAGTTGAGTTCCCAAAGGTGAACTCAAAAAATCGGATGGATGGAGTACTTGATATGGTAATTGGATAGATTTTCCTTGTTCAGTTTCTGTTTTCTCTCTGTTTGGGAAATCCAGTGAGTTGAATCGATTTATTTTATGGCAATTTTGACTTTTCATAGTTTCTGTTAACACCGTTAGTTATAGCACTTTAGTCTTGACCACAAAGAGTATTAATGTCCCTTTTTAAAGCACGGAAAGAGGCAAAGTGTAATTAACCCATGTTTAAATTTACACTTATAAACAACGAACTGAGAAATTATTCAGTGAGCCCGTCATGCCACGTTAGCATGATGACGTGGTGTGACGTCTCAATCTCAACCACATATATACCCCCTACTTCTAGGGGATCATGCCATGTGGTTATCAATTTTTTTTAAAAAAATAAAAAATAACTACCCACCACTTGTTATAACCTCTTAGTGTTAGTGGGCTCATGGCTCCTTTTTATTGGAGAGGTCACACCACGTCATCATGCTGACGTGACGTGACGAGCTCACTGAATAGCTTCTCCAAAGAACCCATGTGGCAGTAAGACACATCACATTTAACTCAACCCATGGAATGACACATGGGATGCCACATCTTCTGTGAGCATCTCTTTGTGGTCCTTTTGTGTCCCAAACATCAACAATGATATACCCACTCCTCCACCACACCCCCAATCATACCCTGGTTCTAAATGCATGTACCCTGTGCTATGTAAGTGGTGAACAAAAAAATATGAAAAATTCACAATATAGGGTACATGCATTAATTTAAAGCAGTGGGTGTGGTTGGGGGTGTGGTTGAAGGAGTGAGTGTAACATTTCTCTCCAAACATTGCCCTTGGGGGAAAATGGAGAGCACCTATGTGCTGAGTGTAGCCACAGTAGGTCCCATTTGCTGAATGACAAGGTCATTGCCAAGGGTGGAGGATAATTAGCAGGGATAGGATGGGAGACTATAGTCCACCCTATTTTTAGGAGGTGGGGGGGGGGGGGGGGGATTTTTTTAACATGGCCCAAAAAAAAATATGGAATATATATAATTAGCTCTCCCTAAATTTGAAAAAAAAAAGTTGTGTAATATTTTATCTCAAATGTATTATAGCCCTTCTTTTAAATTTGTCCAGTTACATTTTCTTGTCACTTTTCAATTTAGCCAAAATCAAATGGTTTAACCATCAATAAAGCTTCTTAACAAATTATATTAAGTTATCAATCCCTACGATCGAACAATGGTGATATAAAACTAACTCTACCAAAAAATATGTTTAAATAGATCCAAAAAAAATCGTCTTAGTGGTGCTGCCCCAAAACTCCCGTATAACTTTGCTATTTTATGCATGCCCCTCAAACCCTAGCCCTCCTAATATAAAATCCTAGCTTGGAACTTAGTCATTACCGAAAGTTGCTTTGTGTGTACATGGTTTATATCCTGAGCTTAGGGCTATTCATTTTTTCTGCCAACTCGACTGACCGGACCCAACCCAAAGCTGGTGAGTCGGTTTGATGGGTTCTTGGATCGAGTGACAGTTTTACTTTTAAACTTTCGTCGGGTTAGGTTCAAGTCACGGGTGGGCTCCCTCTATTTTGCGGGTCTTCCGACTCGACCTGAATGGAGGGTCTATATATAAATATATGTACATATATATAGAGAGAGAGGTTAAAATAAACCCTAAGTGACTCACAACCGTCATTCTCTTCTCTTCACTCTTTAGTCGACACTCCTTCTCTGCTCTTACTCTCTGTCTTTCTTCAGTCGCCCCCTTATTTTCTTCTGTTCACCCTTCTCCACCGTCCCTCTCTCTTATCTCGGAACCATAGAAGTTTGAGGTTGGAAAGTTTGGAAGTCTCATATGTATGGTCTGAATTTTTATTACTTGTTTCTTTCTCATTTGTTGGAGATTTAGCTCTAAAATCACAAATTCTTCGAATATCAAAATTATGAATAAAATCATGAGAGAAACATACTATTAATAATAATTAAATAATCAAATATTTTACCTTCATTTGTGATAAAATTAGTGTGACATCTCATATCCTGTGAAGTATACGGCATTGGGTCGAGGCGCGTACTAGGTCGCTCTCTTTAAGACGATTCACACTTCTCACGGTGTTTGTCAACCGGTGTACTAGGAATGACGCGTCGCCTCCAGGATACATCAACCCAGCTCATGGTTGTGGTCTCCCTCAATCTACACTTTTTGGGGAAAACCGAAGCTTATCTTAACACCCTTTTTTGACCAAATATAAAATAATTAAAATATGTATATTATAAAAGAAGCATTATACTAACATATAGGCCATCACATGGACTTATTTTAATATGTGTTGTCTAGAGAATAGGACCCAAGCCTTATATTTATAGTCTCAAGAATATGGCCATTGGAAAACCCATACTAATTGAGGTTTAAGCCCAATTAACTAGCCCCAATAATCACATGTGTAACATATGGGCTATCAAGTTATCTCTTTAAGTATGATATAAAAATGATTCTAACTCTCAACATAAAGATAGTTTATAATATAATCACATGGGTAAATAATTATATTAAAGTATGTACAAAATCATTTTTTTATATATATAAATATTCCACAATCCCCCACTTATTTTAAGAGTAATGATTCATGCACATAAAATGTGCACATAAAGATCTGGGCCATTAATTTCGGCAGGTCCCATGTAACATCTCATATCATATATTTCTTCTCCATTTAAAATACTAACTCACTTTTTTCAGCAAAATAAATGCACATCTCAAATTACAAAACTTTTCAAAATGTTTTCAAAAAACATGAACTTCTTTTCAAAATGAATGTACCCTTCTTTTTTAGAGGATCCAAAAACACATGTATTCATAATCTCCAAAAATTATTTGAGATTCTAACAAACATTTCACACCCAAAGTAATAGTTTCTCCAATAATTTATCATTGTAATAGCCGAGGTTAATGCTCATCTAATCAAGAGAAACCAAACTTGTAACTTGTTTTGCAAAATTCATAACCTCTTACTTCTTAAACAATTCAGATCTCTTTCAAGAAATTTCAGTTGCCTGGAAGCTTCTTATATGCTCATACATTAGTCTCCCAAATTACAATCTCAAAATTTCTAAAAAGCTTCTAAAAACATATTTTGCAAGAAATCTCATAATCTCGATTCTCAAGATTTTTTAATGAAACACCATCAATCTCTCCTTCATAAAATACTAGGATTTTTCAAAAGTTCAAATTTGAGATCTATGTATCACACCAAATGAGCATAAATTTTGTGAAAAAAATATACAATTTATTTTCTAAAACCCTTCATTTGGAAAAACTCATTTATCTCAATTTTTCATAAGCAAAGAAAAGGCACAAGCATTGGGCCTTTAAAACAATTTTGTTCAACAAAAAATTTAATATTCTAACGAGTAAATATTTAGTACACACTATTCCATGTACTAAAAAGTTGAAATCAATCCCGACATAAAATGAGGATTTCACCTGGAGCAACACCCGATAAAATTAACATGTTCCACAAGTATAACTTTTTTTATGAATAAACATAAACTAGAGAAGCCCATGTATATATAGACAAGTGCATAGGTATAGTACGGTTAAGCCAAAGGTGGCACAACAAAATATATGAATTAAAATTGCTAAACAAGTATTCTTTAGGAAATACTTTAAGAACTACGCGAATAATAATAATTCTCTTAAGCACACTTGTCCATATTCAAATAAAATCAACAAGTTATTCTTTTTCAAGAGAACAAAAACTTTTTTATATATTAAACCCCCACAATTTCCTCCATACGTATCATGTATCTCTCCCGAAAGTACAAATGCAAAAAAAAACATACCTCTAGTATCTAGAGAGTTAACGCAATAAGAAAATTAAGCATTTTACCGTATATATACTCGCTAATTTGTGGAATCTCCATGTCACTACTCAATTTGTCACTTCACTCATTTCAACAAAACACATCAAATTCAATTGGTGACAATTGATAAAATAAGAGAGACGAATCGTCTTAAAATTGTTGGAGATTTAGTTCTAAAATCACAAACTCTTCGAATATCAAAATTATGAATAAAATCATGAGAGAACATACTATTCATAATAATTAAATAATCAAATATTTAATTTACCTTCATTTGTGACAAAATTAGTGTAACATCTTATACCATGTGAAGTATACAGCATTGGGTCGAGGCACGTACTAGGTCGCTCTCTTTAAGAAGATTAGTGCCTCTCATGGTATTTGTCAACCGGTGTAGTAGGAATGACGCGTCGCCTCCAGGATATATCAACCCAGCTCATGGCTGTGGTCTCTCTCAATCTACACTTTTTGGGGAAGACCGAAGCTTATCTTCTTTGCCCAAATATAAAATAAAATATGTACATTATAAAAGATGCATTATACTAGTATATAGGCCATCACATGAACTTATCTTAATGTATGTTGTGTAGAGAATAGAAACCAAGCCTTATATTTATAGGCTCAAGAATATGGCCATTGGAAAACCCATTCTAATTGAGGTTTAAGCCCAATTAGTTACCAATTAACCAGCCCCAATAATGGTGCAAAGCATCGTTGTTAATTACTTTCAGTCCATCTTCTCGTCGGAGGGTTCAGATCACGCTGAGGAGTTCTTAGATAAAGTTGTGCCACAAGTTCCAGAGGGTGTGAATAGATACCTCTTATCGGGACTCACTATGGATGAGGTTAAGAAATCGGTTTTCCATATGCACCCGAATAAGGCCCCTGGACCAGATGGTATGCCTCCACTTTGCTTTCATAAGTACTGGGAGTTGGTTGGTGATCGGGAGAGAACAAATCCTAATTATATGCCTCAATTCACATTTGTTAGCCGTTTTTATCTTGTTTTTGTATAATTTTACTCTGTTTTCCACTTTTTGTTAGGTTTTAGAAGAAAGTATGGATTCCAGGTTAAATGGGGTGAAAAAGTAAGAAGAAAGAAGCAGAAAAAGTTAATTCGCGGGAGCAGCCCTCTCGCGCGAGAATCCCGCATATCGCTTGCGCTGCCCGCTCGCGCGACCTTCCAGAATCGCACTCACGCGATCCGTACAGAAAACGTAAAATACATATTTTTAAGTGCTGAAGACCCTTGTGTGGACGAAATTGCCTAATTACGTCCAGAATGCAATGTACATTAGTTTTGGTCGGATTAGGTTTAGAAAAAAACCTTCCTAATCTCTCTAAAACTATATATATCTCATTTTAAATCAATTGGGGGGGGGGGGGGGTACACATTCATTCATACATCAACTTTGAAGGCAAGAGGAGGAGAAGATCTAGCTTGAAGGTCTCTAATGGAAACCATCAACTCAACCTTCATGCTTTTATCCATCATGTGCAACTAAACTCCTATTTTAGGGTTTCAATGAAACCCTAGCTATGTAAAGGGGGAATTCTATGCTTTCCTATTTTAGGATTTTATGTATTGGATAGTAATTGTATGTTGGTGGATTATTTATATATAATCAGTTTTTAATGATAATAATCAAGAGTATTTTGGATCTATTCTTGTCTTAGATTTTTCCTTATGCTTATTGAACTCAATAGTCCTTGATTTTTGTGGTTGATAGGAGTATTGACATACAATAGTGCTTATATGATTGTGATATTTGGATCTTTTATAATTCATGCCTAGGAAAGATGAGTTATGCTACACCCTAGTTATAGGTAGATAGTTCATGTGAACCGAAGATGTGTTATGCTTAGATTAAACTAGCGATATCCTCTTGTTGATACTATTGGGCTTGTAGCTACGATAGATCGTGACTATCCAAACATAGAACTTAAAATAGGAAGTATATGTCACGCCCCGACGTAGCATAAATAAGGAAAGCATTTAATTTCCTTTATGGACCCGTAGGTCGCGACAGTTTGAAGGATCGATTCCGTCCCAAACGTCGAACAACGATAAACAATAATCAGAGTAGAGCAATCAAAGCTTACAAATATTTTTCTAACTTAATAAATATTAGAGCACGGGTCATCTAAAGGCACAGACCGCCTTAAATTAAACAATAACTTAGTGTCTATTACAGTCATCCTTATTACAAAACAGTTTAAAACTTAAAGCACATAACGAAAAATTTCTCTTTCCAGCAGTTGTTCTCAATACGCATAGTCATAAGATTTCTCCTGTTTATAACCTGAAAAGCCTGAACACGAATGTCTAGGACGCATCAACGTCGTCAACTTCAAGAAGCTGGTGAGTATTAAAAACATGACTTTGAATGTAAAACATACCCCTTTACAAATTTTCTCTTTTTAAGTTTGTAAATCAATGGTTAAATCATGGGAAGAATTCAATTACAAAAGTAACAGGGAATATATTTAAAAATCGTTCATTCATTAAAACATATGACCATGTACGATGCACCACACTCATCTTACCGACTCTTTTCTCTCGACAAACACAACAACCCACTATATCACACCAGTATCTTTGAAATACTCCGATAGCCACACTTTAGCACAGGGATGCCAGGGAATATCCAGTTTGCCTCACACTTTAGTCCGGGGTACCAGGGAGTGTCCAATGCCTCACACTTTGAATACCTAAACCGCCATGCAAATACCGGAGGAACCCTCACGCAGTATCCAGACTTGGGTATCAGGGAGTGTCCGTAGGCCACACTTTAGCACTTCCATGGGTGCCAGGGAATGTCCAAGTTCGGCTTCACACACTTTGATGCTACCATGGTCGTCAGGGAGTGTCCAGTTTTTCCACCGTCGCATTTCAAAGACACTCTCACCGCAATCTCAACACGTCACACTTTGGTACACAACAACCAGGGAGTGTCCACAACACAATCTCAATCTCATACTCTTACTCTTTTCTACACTGACTATTACGCTTTTTCACACTGACTGACACCCACATGCATGTACAACTGACTCCACATGTATGTCATGAACCTTAAACATAAAGGAATTTAATGAATTAAAGAAACACGTACGTACGGGGATTGATAGGTCACAATTCATTGTTTTAATCATCTACACATAATCACATAGGATTCTGTTTTAATAAATTTCCCAAACAGAGCTTTAACAGTTCATAAAATACCACCCAATCAGTCCCTTAACACAAAATAAGCAAGAACTAGAAACTGCCAGAAGTCGCGTGCGCGGGTCGCTCGCGCAAAAATTCGCTTGCGCGGGCCGCTCGCGCGACCTGCCCATTTCTCTTTTTATTTTAAAAACCTTTTCTTTCTGCCTGAAATCAGCCACCTCGCGTGCGCTGGTCGCTCGCGCAAAAGGTCTCTCGCGCGACCCTCGATCGTGCGACCTTCCCATTTTTCATTTTCTATATGAAAACTTTTCTGTCTGCCTGAAACCACGCGGCTCGCTCGCGCGAGGGGTCGCTAGCGCGGACTGCTCGTGCGATCCTCGCGCGCGCGAGATGAAGCAGAGGCTTAATCTTCTTCGTCAGAACTGCTCTGTTTCAGATTTCAGGGGGTCTTTTGACCCATTTTGCAAACTGATCGAAACCTAGCCTTATTATATATGGATCTCTTCGTTTTTAAATGAGGATTAAGAATCTACGACAAATTTTACATAATTTAATCTATAACTCTTGAATTTTATGAAAGATTAAAAGATGATAAAACTTAATTTCTAATATACTTTCTCATGTGAACAAATTAAGGTCTAAAACTTTGGGTATAGCATATATGACAAGTAATCTATCATTTTTATCCATACAAACTGATTTTGGTTGAGGTTTGGAAACCATAATTTTTCAAGCTATGATCACCAACGTAAAATTTCCATGGAGGTTTTACATACTAAGCTACACACCCAGAAATTAAGCATGTAATTACATTCATAGTGAGTTAATAATACTCACTGTGATATAGATTGAAGAAGTTGTTGATAAAGATATAAGAATTTAGCAACCAAATAAAAGCTTTGGCTAAGGAGTCTTGAAGCTTCCTCTCTCTATAATATGTATAAAATGAAATCTGTTCTCAGTTCTAATGAACTCAATGTGTTAATGTGGGAGCATAGATGAGTATATATGCAAAAACAAGTACTTGGAGGCCAAGCTCCTTCAACTATACTCTACAAATTGATTTTATTTTTCTAACATACTAAAGATTTGATTATACCTATACGTATTATATATATATATATACCATCTGCTGAACTAGTTTAGATGGAGACTCAGATTGCTTAGGAGCCATATAGGCCTATAGGGGGCAAGTTGTATGTGTTTGGGAATTCCAACTTGTGGCATAAATTTAGTACATGAACTATAAGCATTTCCAAAGAAAGCCTTAACAAATGATTACTTTCCATAATTGGAAAGTAATGAATAGTCACTTCCACTTTACGTCAATTCAAAAAAAATCTGTAGAAGTACATGCGGCGTGGACAGTTTTAAATGTAAACTGGTATTTTCGGGGTGCGGTGTTCACTACAAAAATACAGAAAATTCATTTTAATGTAAGGAATGATTTTCTGGTTTTATAAAAATACTGATTGAGTTGAAAGAAGGTATTTCCACCGTTTTGGAATACAGACTTTGAAATTCAACACAGGTATTGCTAAATTTTATAAAATCGCATTTTGACCCCAAAAGAATTAAAATGCACAATGGGATAGGCTATAAGGTTATAAAACATGACCATTGAAATAAAATGAACATAGATAATACAAATTAAATATGGAAATGCAAATTAAATTTACATGAAATGCAGGTTGTTACATCCTTCCTCCCTTAAACGGGATTTCGTCCCCGAAATCAAGACTAGCTAGTCATGAAATAACTCCGGGTACTTCTTCCTCATATCAGCTTCAACTTCCCACGAGGCTTCGTTCTCGTCATGGTGATTCCACTGAACCTTCACCAACGGAATGTCCTTATTCCTCAGCTTCTTGATACTCTGATCTAGAATCTTCACGGGCCTTTCTTTGTAAGAAACGTTATGACTCGTCTCAATATCGTCATAACTAATCACATGTGAGGGATCTTGTATGTACTTTCTCAGCATACTCACATGAAATACATTGTGAACCCCAGACATCTTTGGTGGTAGCGCCAGTCGATAAGCCACTTTCCCGACACGTTCCAAAATCTCGAATGGTCCGATGAAACGCAGAGCCAACTTCCCTCTCTTGAGACCAAAACGTACCACTCCTCGAGTCGGTGACACCTTAAGGAGTACGTGATCTCCAACACTAAACTCCAAATCTTTTCGGCGTCGATCAGCATAACTCTTATACCTACTTTGAGCGATTCTCATCCTTTCCTTGACCAAGGAAATCTTCTCGTTGGTTTCTCTAACCAAATCTGGTCCCAACAATTCTGTATCTTCCACTTCTGCCCAACATAACGGAGAACGACATGGTCGTCCGTACAATGATTCGAACGGAGCCATACCAATACTCGTGTGATAGCTGTTGTTATAAGCAAATTCAACCAACGGCAAGCGTGTCTCCCAAGATTCTTCAAAATCGATAACACAAGCCCTAAGCATATCCTCCATGATCTGATTAACACGCTCAGTTTGTCCATCTGTCTGAGGGTAAAAAGCAGTGCTCATCTTGAGCGAGGTTCCCATAGCTTCTTGTAGACTTTTCCAAAATCCAGAAGTAAAACGTGCGTCACGGTCTGACACAATTGACACAGGTGCACCGTGAAGTCGCACAACTTGTTGTATGTACATCCGGCTCATCTTCTCTACCGGGTATGTCATACTATAAGCAATGAAATGTGCTGATTTTGTCAATCGATCCACAATTACCCAAATGGCGTCATGATTTTGCTACGATTGGGGCAATCCCACGACAAAATCCATGGTTATGTGCTCCCACTTCCAACCAGGAACAGGTAGCGGTTGCAACAATCCTGACGGTCTCTGATGTTCGGTTTTGACTTGCTGACACGTCAAACACTTGGATACAAATTCGGCCACGTCTTTCTTCATACCTTCCCACCAGAAATTTCTCTTCAAATCTTTGTACATCTTCGTCCCTCCCGGGTGAACTGTATATCTTGACTTATGTGCTTCTTCCAGGATATTCTTCCTTAGCTCTCCATCACCTGGCACACATAATCTAATTCTGCACCGATACCCTCCATCGACTCCCATCTTTCATTCTGTCGGGTCTTTTTCTGACATCTTCACGAACCATGTCTAAAACTTCTCATCTTCTTTCTGGGCTCCAATAATACGGTCGATAAGAACAGGCTGTAGGACAAGACATCCAAATAATTGTCCTTCTCCTTCTTCAGCACTATGTACGTCAAATTCCGCCAACGTCTCCAATGCTCACCATTCTCTAACCATTAAGGAGGCGATCGTCTCCCGAGTCTGTCGACGTAAAGCATCAGCGACCACATTAGCTTTACCAGGGTGGTATTCTAACGTGAAGTCGTAATCTTTAATCAACTCCATCCATCTGCGCTGCCTCATGTTCAACTCTTTCTGTGTGAACAAATATTTGAGGCTCTTGTGGTCGGAGAATAAATCAAACTTCTCACCGTAGATATAATGTCTCCAAATCTTGAGTGCAAATACTACTGCCGCCAACTCCAAATCATGAATAGGATAGTTCAACTCATTCGGCTTCAACCGTCTAGATCCATAGGCGATAACTCTACCATCTTGCATAAGTACACACCCTAATCTTTGATATGATGCGTCATTAAAGATAGTGAACTTCTCATCAGGCTTGGGTATTGCTAGTACCGGTGCGGTAGTGAGTCTCTCTTTCAATTCTAGAAAGGCACGCTCATGCTTCTCTGTCCACTTAAACTTTAAATTCTTCTTCGTCAATCCAGTTAAGGTGCAGCTATTTTAGAGAATCCCTCAACAAATCTTCTATAATCGCCGACGAGTCCAAGAAAACTCCAAATTTCCGTAGGGTTGCTCGGCCTAACCCATTTTGACACAGCATCGGTCTTGGACGAATCCACAGAAATTCCTTAAGATGACACTTAAGATGACACCTTGTGTCCCAAAAATTTAACTTCTTGTAGCCAGAACTCACACTTACTGAACTTGGCATACAACTGGTGGTCCTTAAGCGTCTGCATCGCAATCTGTAGGTGTTGCTCGTGTTCTTCTCTTGACTTAGAATAGATCAAAATATCATCTATAAAGACGATGACAAACTGATCCAAATAAGGCTTGAACACTCTGTTCATCAGATCCATAAACACTGCCGGGGCATTCGTCATTCCAAACGGTATCACCAAAAATTCGTAATGACCATATCGGGTTCTGAAAGCAGTCTTAGGTATGTCTTCTTTCCGTACCCTTAACTAATGATATCCCGACCTTAGGTCTATCTTAGAAAATGTCGTAGCTCCTTGTAGTTGATCGAACAAATCGTCAATCCGAGGCAAGAGATACTTGTTCTTGATAGTTACACGGTTCAGTTCTTTGTAGTCGATACACAACCTGAGCGTTCCGTCCTTCTTCTTCACAAATAACACCGGTGCTCCCCAAGGCGATGTACTTGGACGTACAAAACCTAGGTTCTCGAGCTCTTGTACTTGTTCCTTCAATTCTGATAGTTCGGCGGGGGCCATTCTGTAGGGAACCTTCGTGATCGGTACGGTACCCGGTATAAGCTCAATACAGAACTCTATACTTCTCTCGGGCGGCAAACCAGAAATGTCTTGAAATACTTCTTCGAAGTCCTTGACTACAGGTATAGACGACACTGTCGCTTCTGTACTGACGACTTCGATGTTTGCCAAACATCTGGTGAGGAACATATCTCCCGAAGGGTTACATTAAAAATCAAAAGGTTGATTCTCATTGTCGGAGAATGTAATTCTCTTCCTCGCACATCCAACTTCACTTGATTCTGAGAGAGCCAATCCATTCCGAGGATTACGTCGAACTCCTTCATCAATAGGATAATCAACCTTGCAGGGATTTCACGGTCTCCTATCCGTAAAGGACAATCCTTGCACACCTGTCCTAATCTGACTGCAGCTCCTAATGGTGATGTAGCCTTCAAAGCTTTCTCTAAACGATGAGGTAAGATACCCAATCTCCGAATTGTATTAATAGATATGAACGAAAGAGCAGCACCCGTATCAAATAACACTTTAACATGGGAGTTAAACAGAGTTAATGTACCTTCCACTGCTTGCTGATCAGGTTAAGCTTCTCCATGATCTCCTTCTTCATACACTGTTCCATCATATCCTGCTGCATCAGGGATAACAGCATTCAAGCGAGTCTGACCCTGTTGACCATAAGTCACCTGCTTAGGAGCAGTGCAGAACCTGCTGATGTGGCCTGGTTCACCATAGTTGAAGCAGACTATTCCTTGTTGAGCAGCACGCCTTGGTGCCTTGTAATCTCGAGCCAGATGACCAGGGTTGCCACAGTTGAAACATTTTTCACCACTACTTCCTTCTCCTACTCGGGGTTGAGTCGGATAGGTAATAGCCTGGGTCTTCTTGCTCCCATCGAAATTTCTCTTCTGCCCTTGTGTACAATTCATTGGTGGTCTATTTCCAAAATTACCCCTCTGAGGTGGCCGAAAATCAAATTGCTTTCGGTTCACTCGAGCATCCTCTTCCAGATCGGTAGCCAGGCCGACTAGTCCTTCAAACGACTTATCTAGGTGGCTGAGAGTCAGGCGGTGAATCTGTGGTGTCAGCCCTTGGTTATACTTACGGATCTTCTTCTCCTCAGTATCAACCATATGAGGGGTACACCGAGACAGCCTCTCGAACTGAGTGGTGTACTCTTGCACCGACTTAGTCCCCTGAGTCAAATCCATGAATTCTTTCTCCCTTTTGTGCCTTTCTGTGGCCGGGAAATACTTTTCCAAGAATCTTTCTTTGAATGCAGTCCAAGTCATTCCCGTAGCAGCTGTGTTCCCAATAGTGGCTATCACCGAGTCCTACCAATCTGCGGCGGCATCGGTCAATTGAAATGTAGCTAATCTCCTCTTATCCATCTCGTTGCATTGGACAGCCTCGAACATACGGTCCATTTGCCTTAACCGTTGTTCGGCCTTCCAAGGTTCTACAGTACCCGCAAACTGCTCGAGTCTGAGTGCACGGAATCTCTCCAATAGTTTGTCTCCAGTCTGGCGGTCTCGTCGGTTGTCATTCGTATTACTGATTCTTTCTAAACGTCTGACAAATGCTTCGAACATCCCTGTAGGATCGGCAGCCTCGGGTGCTCCCTCGATCAAATTCTTGTTTCTCCTTAGTCCTCCAGCCATTCTATGCATGATAGCAGAATGAGAAACATGCATGAAGCAGAAATGTAAGGAAATTTAAGCGATGACAACAACATTCAAAAGAGTATATTTTATATATAACTTCTTGTCAAGTTTATACAAAAAGCGTGTATGATCAGGTCAATGCCTACCCTATCTACATGGGTTAGGACGCATGCAAGAGTTAATGTTACAAAAATGGGGTCATTGACCTATCTGCTAATGCATGTAATTACAGTTTGCAAAAAAAAAGAATAGAGCTACTAGTCAAAAGTAGTAAATATATACAAAGAGACATCTAAACGGTCAGTCATCGCCATAAGTAGCCATCAAAAGGTCAAGCGAGTCGGCCTGATGAAGTCGCTGAACATGAGAGGGGCCTGCCCCAAAATTACAGCTATGTGAGGTCGACAACGAAGCAGGTCCAGGGTCATCTGCCTCTGGCAAAGCTAGCTCAGGTGCTAGTGCCTCCTCAAGGTCAATCACGAGGTCGTCCCAACCTATGCCATCCTCCTCAGCGTCCTCGATAATAGGAGCAAGCACAACGTCACTGTCACCATCATCCTCAACAGCGGGGACGACTGGTGGAGGCATCTCTAGCTGTGCAAGGTGAGCCTGCACAACCTGAACCTCAAGGGGTAGATAGAAGGCATCGCTGTTAACCAAGCGAACCATCTCTACAAGCACTAAGCGCTGAATCTCGATGAAGTAAAGAATCTCGAGGCGAGCACGGGACAAGTCGACCAGCCCTAACACATGAATCTGGTGCCAGAGATCTAACTCGACAGTAGCAGCTGCACGCTGCCCAATAGTGGTAAAATAAAGTATCGCAGAAGCCGGTACTATCGCTCCCACAGTAACCCAATGCCCTCCAAAAGCGTCGGGTACAAAAAGAGGTTGAGCTGGATCCATACTTGAAAAAGGTACTAACTTAAGTCAAAAAAAGAGATAATCTTAGGCGTCTGGGTTCTAAGTCTATCCTCCCTGTCGTAACATCGGGTGCAAGGCTTAAGCTAACAGATCGTGGAATTGGGTCTAAACTGGTAAACCCTACTAACCTGGCTAAACTATCTTGAGATAAATAATAACCTGGCACTGATACAACTTAATCCTGTCATGCCCCGACGTAGCATAAATAAGGAAAGCGTTTAATTTCCTTTATGGACCCGTAGGTCGCGACAGTTTGAAGGATCGATTCCGTCCCAAACGTCGAACAACGATAAACAATAATCAGAGTAGAGCAATCAAAGCTTACAAATATTTTTCTAACTTAATAAATATTACAGCACGGGTCATCTAAAGGCACAGACCGCCTTAAATTAAACAATAACTTAGTGTCTATTACAGCCATCCTTATTACAAAACAGCTTAAAACTTAAAGCACATAATGAAAAATTTCTCTTTTCAGCAGTTGTTCTCAATACGCATAGTCATAAGATTCCTCCTGATTATAACCTGAAAAGCCTGAACACGAATGTCCAGGACGCATCAACGTCGTCAACTTTAAGAAGCTGGTGAGTATTAAAAACATGACTTTGAATGTAAAACATACCCCTTTACAAATTTTCTCTTTTTAAGTTTGTAAATCAATGGTTAAATCATCGGAAGAATTCAATTACAAAAGTAACAGGGAATATATTTAAAAATCGTTCATTCATTAAAACATATGACCATGTATGAGACGATGCACCACACTCATCTTACCGACTCTTTTCTCTCAACAAACACAACAACCCACTATCTCACACCAGTATCTTTGAAATACTCTGATAGCCACACTTTAGCACAGGGATGCCAGGGAATGTCCAGTTTGCCTCACACTTTAGTCTGGGGTACCAGGGAGTGTCCAATGCCTCACACTTTGAATACCTAAACCGCCATGCAAATACCGGAGGAACCCTCACGCAGTATCCAAACTCGGGTATCAGGGAGTGTCCGTAGGCCACACTTTAGCACTTCCATGGGTGCCAGGGAATCTCCAAGTTCGGCTTCACACACTTTGACGCTACCATGGTCGTCAGGGAGTGTCCAATTTTGCCACCGTCGCATTTCAAAGACACTCTCACCGCAATCTCAACACGTCACACTTTGGTACACAACAACCAGGGAGTGTCCACAACACAATCTCAATCTCATACTCTTACTCTTTTCCACACTGACTATTACTCTTTTTCACACTGATTGACACCTACATGCATGTACAACTGACTCCACATGTATGTCATGAACCTTAAACATAAAGGAATTTAATGAATTAAAGAAACACGTACGTATGGGGATTGATAGGTCACAATTCATTGTTTTAATCATCTACATATAATCACATAGGATTCTATTTTAATAAATTTCCCAAACAGAGCTTTAACAGTTCATAAAATACCACCCAATCAGTCCCTTAACACAAAATAAGCAAGAACTAGAAACTGCCAGAAGTCGCGCGCGCGGGTCGCTCGCGCGAAAATTCGCTCGCGCGACCTGCCCATTTCTCTTTTTATTTTAAAAACCTTTTCTTTCTGCCTGAAATCAGCCACCTCGCGCGCGCGGGTCGCTCGCGCGAAAGGTCTCTCGCGCGACCTTCCCATTTTTTATTTTCTATATAAAAACTTTTCTGTCTGCCTGAAACCACGCGGCTCGCTCGCACGAGGGGTCGCTCACGCGGACCGCTCGCACGATCCTCGTTCGCGCGATCGCGCGCGTGAGATGAAGCAGAGGCTTCTTCTTCTTCGTCAGAACTGCTCTGTTTTAGATTTCAGGGGGTCTTTGACCCATTTTACAAACTGATCAAAACCTAGCCTTATTACATAATGATCTCTTCGTTTTTAAATGAGGATTAAGAATCTACGACTAATTTTACATGATTCAATCTATAACTCTTGAATTTTATGAAAGATTAAAAGATGATAAAACTTAATTTCTAATATACTTTCTCATGTGAACAAATTAAGGTCTAAAACTTTGGGTATAGCATATATGACAAGTAATCTATCATTTTTATCCATACAAACTAATTTTGGTTGAGGTTTGGAAACCATAATTTTTCAAGCTATGATCACCAACGTAAAATTTCCATGGAGGTTTTACATACTAAGCTACACACTGAGAAATTAAGCATGTAATTACATTCATAGTGAGTTAATAATACTCACTGTGATATAGATTGAAGAAGTTGTTGAGAAAGATATAAGAATTTAGCAACCAAATAAAAGCTTTGGCTATGGAGTCTTGAAGCTTCCTCTCTCTATAATATGTATAAAATGAACTCTCAGCTCTCTCTCTGTTCTCAGTTGTAATGAACTCAATGTGTTAAAGTGGGAGCATATATGAGTATATATGCAAAAACAAGTACTTGGAGGCCAAGCCCCTTTAACTATACTCTACAAATTGATTTTATTTTTCTAACATACTAAAGATTTGATTAAACCTATACGTATTATATATATATACCATCTGCTGAACTAGTTTAGATGGAGACTCAGATTGCTTAGGAGCCATATAGGCCTATAGGGGGCAAGTTGTATGTGTTTGGGAATTCCAACTTGAGGCATAAAGTTAGTACATGAACTATAAGCATTTCCAAACAAAGCCTTAACAAATGATTACTTTCCATAATTGGAAAGTAATGAATAGTCACTTCCACTTTATGTCAATTCAAAAAAAATCTGTAGAAGTGCATGCGGCGTGGACAGTTTTAAATGTAAATTGGTATTTCCGGGGTGCGATGTTTACTACAAAAATACAGAAAATTCATTTTAATGTAAGGAATGATTTTCTGGTTTTATAAAAATACTGATTGAGTTGAAAGAAGGTATTTCCACCGTTTTGGAATACAGACTTTGAAATTCAACACAGGTATTGCTAAATTTTATAAGATCGCATTTTGACCCCAAAAGAATTAAAATGCACAATGGGATAGGCTATAAGGTTATAAAACATGACCATTGAAATAAAATGAACATAGATAATATAAATTAAATATGGAAATGCAAATTAAATTTACATGAAATGCAGGTTGTTACAGTATAGACCTTCGATGCATAGCTAGTGGTGGATTTGCAATCCTAGACCTCATCCACTCATATTTTAAACAATCTTAAATTTTTCAATAGTTTACTTAGATTCAATCTTATATTTTATTTCCACAGTTCATAGTTTAATTTCATAGTTAAGTTAATAGTAGGATTTAAATCATCAACCAATTCAAATTCTGTTTTTCTATAACTAAATAGATTTAGGTTTTCTAAATTAAAGGATAATAATATACAATGTCTGTGGATTCGACCTTTACTTCCACACTACAAATCTTAAGAAAGTAAAGCATACTTTTTATCTTGATTCTGACAAGATCAGTTGGCCCAAGTATTTTTTCCACTGTTAAAAACTTCTTTGATACGGGATCCATTCCGGGTAGCTTGAATCATACAAATGTGGTTTTAGTTCCAAAGGTCAAAAACCCTATAAAAGTTTTGAAGTTCAGACCAATTAGTTTGTGCAATGTGCTTTACAAGATCATCTCGAAGGTTTTTGCAAATAGGATGAAGTCATGCCTTGGTCGGGCGGTGTCGGATTCACATAGTGCATTTGTTCCGGGACAGCTGATTACAAAAAATATTTTAGTTGCTTTTGAAGAAATGCATTCCCTCAAAGCTCGTTCTAGAGGTAAAGATTGTTTTATGGCTTTTAAACTGGATATGAGTAAGGTGTATGATCGTGTTGAATGGGATTTCTTGGGAAAGGTCCTGTGTAAATTAGGTTTTGCAGATAGATGGGTGTCTCTTATCATGGCTTATGTGGAATCGGTCTCTCACTCTATTCTTATTAATGGTCAACCGTCTCCGTTGTTTTCCCCTACAAACGACAAGGTGACCCCCTGTCTCCCTATATGTTTATCCTTTTGTGCGGAGGCGTTGTCCTCTGCCTTACAGAGCGCTGCTGAGTCGAATCACATCCAAGGGGTTCGTGTGGGGAAAAAAGGGCCATCCGTATCACATCTGTTTTTCACTGACGATAGTCTAATCTTCTGTAGAGCCACTCGCTCAGATTGCCAGGAACTTTTGTATATTCTACAAAGGTATGAACCTGCATCTGGCCAAAAAATTAATGTGAATAAATCGAACGTCTTCTTTAGCCCAAATTCGAAGGAGGATGAAATTAATGCGATTCAGTCTCTGCTTGGAGTGGATAATCTGGTACAATACAAGAAATATTTGGGTTACCCTCATTGATTGGTACTTTACAAACATTAAAGATAGGGTCTAGTATAAAGTTAAAGGGTGGAAGAAAAATTCCTATCTAGAGAAAGAAGAGAAATTTTAATTAAAGCAGTGGCCCAAGCTGTTCCAGCATTTGTTATGTCTTGTTTTAAAATCCCGACTACTATCCTTCGAGATATTGAGAGCATGCTGGCCAAGTTTTGGTGGGGTCAGAATGGAGAGAAGCGGTGTATTCATTGGACGAGGTGGGACTCTTTGTGTAATTCAAAGAAGGATGGAGGTTTGGGCTTTCGTGACTTTGAAGTTTTTAATAAGGCCATGCTGGCTAAACAGGCTTGGCACTTGTTAACCAATGAGCACTCTTTACTCCACCGAGTGTACAAAGCTAGATACTTCCCACATGGGGGCTTTATGGAAGCAAAGCTTGGTCAGTATCCGTCATGTACATGGAGAAGCATCTAGGGATGGATTGAGACACTCCGTCTGGGTGTGAGATGGAGGGTGGGTAATGGAGTGAAGATTCGTATTGGACTCGACCCATGGCTCCCTTGGCCAATTAGGTTTAAGCCTTTTACCCCACTTCATCCCAATGTGTATGGTAGCTGGGTTCAGGACCTCATTGACGAGGATAGTGGGCCTGGAATGAACAACTCATTCGTTCTTTATTTTGGGAGGATGATGTGGAAGCTATCTTGGGAATTCCGTTAGCAAATGGGAGGTGCGATGATAGGCGTCTTTGGCACTGGACTAAGGATGGTGTTTTTACGGTTAGATCGGCTTACCATGAAATTCGCGCATTTGGATCTGACTCGCAACATGGAGGAGCTGCTTCAGCTAGTGCTAACCATTACCCATGGAGTAAACTATGGAAGGTGAATGTCCCAAATGAAATCCTTCATTTTATCTGGCATGCCATCCAAAATTTCCTGCCATGTCAATCAAGTTTGACGAACCGAAAGATTGTGGAATCTGGTGAGTGTATTCGATGCGGGGCAAGGCTTGAAACGGTCACGCATGCATTGGTGGAATGCAGATTTGCCTGTGAGATTTGGACGTGCTTATTCTCGGTACAATTCTATAGGAAGGGTGCAAAGCTCGGATTCTCGGATTGGGTGGAAAAGCTAATTAAGTGTTGTAATAATTCTATAATCCAAAAATTCTTCATTTCGGCTTGGATGGTTTGGAATGCCCGAAACAAGTTTGTTATGGAAGGGACCCGTTGGGATTTAGCCACTTCTGTGTTAAAGGTTGAAGAGCTCATTACTAAATTTAATAGAGCTAATCTCACACACACCACAACGAGACAACCTAGAGAGAGATGGAGTAATGTAAGTTGGGTTGCCCCAGAACCGAATGGAACTAAACTCAATGTGGATGCGACAATTTTTGCGGAAGTAGAGGGTATTGGTCTTGGGGGCGTGTTGAGAGACCATGAGGGTAATGTTTTATTTTCCTTCTCAGAGTTTGTTCGGGAAAATTTTGATGTTATTACAGCAGAGTCTCTTGCATTGTGTAAGGCTTCTCTTGTCGCCCGCGAGGCGGACTTCTTGAAGTTGAGTGTGGAATCGGATTCCAAAATGCTTTTTGATTTCCTTAAAGACGGAACCCATAGCCTTGCCCCTTTTGGTCATGTGATTGATGCTACTAGGTCACTTCTCCTCTCAATGGAATGTTTCTCTTTTAGCCATATTGGTAGATAAAGTAATGGGGTTGCCCACGCACTTGCTAGGATCGCTAAATGTAGCCAGTGTTTGAATGTTTGGATGGCTGAAGTCCTATCTACTGACTATCGGTTTGTTCTCCACGATTTACAATCTCTTGAATAAAATTCTTTCTTGGTCCTCAAAAAAACAAAACTAGACCCAATACTCACATGTGTAACATATGGGCTATTAAGTTATCTCTTTAAATATGGTATAAAAATAATTGCAACTCTCAATATAAAGATGGTTTCTAATATAATCACATGGGTAAAATAATTATATTAAAGTATGCATAAAATTTATTTATTTTTATTAAAATATTCCAACATCAATAATGCTTAGTGTGTGTACCGTGTAGTGGGGATGTGTGTACATGTATATAGAGTAACAATAATGCTAAAGACACATCACATTATACAACACAAAGCACAATAAGGTTTTAAATGCCTGTACCATGTGCTATGTAAGTGATGTATAGAAAAGTGTGAAATTCAAACAGCACAGGGTACAAGGCATTTAAAGCCCAATTTTGTTTTGTGTTATGCAATGCGTTATGTCCGTATAGAGTAATACTAGATACAACAGGATACCTAAATTATCCACCTGTTGATGTGTCATGACATTTTAGAAAATAATTCAAAATTTTTTTTTTTGTAAGATTTTTAAAATCTACATCAATTATATATGTGCAGTGAAGTTATATTTGTTTGTTGGGAAAGTTAAAAGATTTGACTCACGTGGACCCACTTCCCTAATTTCTGCCGACTAAATATGAGAATCATATCTTTTTTTTTTTTTTTTCTTTTTCTCTCCCAAGTTGAGCTACAGCTGTTAGTTGGTCAAAGGCAATACTATTAGTTACAATTCGAAATCCCGTTTGGAGCATCCAAAAGCAGAGCCAAACGGGCTCATAAAACATTACCAACTTGCATTGTAGTATTTCATAAGATTACATTATTAAATGTATATTTAGTAGAATATTTTTTTGGGTTAATTACAGAAACACCCCCTGTGGTTAGGCCTTTTATCAAATATCCCCCTGTACTTTAAATTTTATCACTAATACCCCCTGTGGTTTGGACTAAAGTGAAACAGTTACTTTTTCCGTTAAAGTTAACGGAAAATTGATAAAAGTACAAAATTACCCCTATTACATACTAATAATAACACCCTTATATGCTTAAATGTTTATTTAGGCATATGTGGAACATTATTATATTATTTTGATATTACATTTGTTGTTAAAAACCATTATGTGGTCACTTAGGGGTACCTTTGTGAGAGCAAATTTGACACACACACACACACACACAAAAAAAAAATTTTGGGTATAAATTTTTTTTTTTAGATCTTAGTACATCACTACACTGAATTTCACTGTGTGTGTGGTCAAGAGTAGATTAAAAAAAAAAAACTAACATATCATCAAGATTGTATGTGTCTAAGAGTAGATAAAAATAAAAAATAAAAAATAATAATATATCGCTAAGACTGTTTGTGTTGTGTGTGTCCAAGGGTAGATCAAAAATAAAATAAAAAATTAAATAAATTTGCTCTCATGAGTGTACCTCAAAGTGACTACAGGATTGTCTCCAACAACAAATATAATATCAAAATAATATAATAGTATACCACTTATGCCTAAATAAACATTTAAGCATATTAGGGCATTCTCATTAGCATGTAATAGGGTAATTTCGTATTTTTACCCATTTTCCGTTAACTTTAACGGAAAAAGTGACTATTTCACTTTAGTCCAAACCACAGGGGGTATTAGTGATAAAATTTAAAGTATAGGGGGTAACTGATAAAAGGTCTAATCACAGGGGGTATTTCTGTAATTAACCCTATTTTTTTTTTCCTTCTGACATAATTGCTTGTTCCTAACTCTGCATCCAACACCACGACCACAACCAAGCCAAAGTTCCCAATTAACTACGATGCAGCAAACACCCCATGTAGCCATTCTAGCGAGTCCAGGGATGGGTCACCTCATCCCACTGACTGAGTTCGCCAAGAGACTCGTTCACCATGATCACCACTTCTCGGTCACCATCATCATTCCCACCACCGGACCACCACCCGCCGTCCAAAAATTGGTCCTCAACAACCTCCCCGATGGCATAAACCACATCTTTCTACCGCCAGTGAGCGAACCTTCTGAATTGAACATTGAAGCCCGAATTTTTCTCACCCTCTCTCTCTCTCTCCCCTCTCTCCGTGACACATTGAAGTCGTTAGCCGCAACGACCTGTTTGGTCACGTTGATTACTGATCCGTTCGGGTGCGATGCTTTTAATATAGCTAAAGAATTTCATGTCTCACCGTACTTATTTTTCTCTTCACCAGCCATGGCACTTTCATTTTCATTTTTCTTGCCAAAGCTTGATGAGATGGTCTCCGGTGAGTTTAGAGACTTGCCTAAACCAGTAAAAATTCCAGGATGTGTACCAATTCACGGAAAAGATCTAATGGACCCAGTTCAAGACCGGTCGAGTGAAGTATACAAGTGGATTGTCAATAGCTCAAAGAAGTTCAGTCTAGCTGAGGGAATATTAGTAAATACATTCTTGGATTTGGAAGACGGGGCTATACAAGCTTTACAAGGTGAAGAACCGTACAAGCCACCGATTTATCCCATTGGACCGCTCATCCAAACCGGTTCAAGTAGTGTAGTAGAGCGACCCGGGTTGGAGTGCTTGCAGTGGTTGGGTAATCAGACACGTGGCTCTGTCATATTCATCTCATTTGGGAGTGGTGGAACCCTCTCAAATGATCAACTCAATGAATTGGCCTTGGGATTGGAAATGAGTGGACAAAAATTCATATGGGTTGTGAGAACTCCGAATGATAGTTCTGCCAATGCTGCATTTTTTGGTGCAGAAAGTCAAAAGCACCACCCTTTTGATTTCCTACCAAAAGGGTTTTTGGACAGGAGCAAAGGGAAAGGACTTCTTGTGCCCTTTTGGGCACCACAGATTGAGATCCTGAGTCATGGCTCGACAGGTGGATTCTTAACCCACTGCGGTTGGAACTCAATCCTAGAAAGCGTGGTCCATGGAGTGCCTTTAATTGCTTGGCCACTTTATGCAGAGCAAAAGATGAACGCAGTGATGTTAACGGAGGGTTTAAAAGTCGCGTTACGACCAAATATTGGCAAAGATGGGTTAATTGGAAGGAAAGAGATTGCCCAAGTTGTGAAGGGTCTAATGGAGGAAAGAGAAGGGAAATTGATTCAGAATAGAATGAAGGAGCTAAAGGAGGCAGCTGAAAATGTACTAAAAAAAGAGGGATCTTCTTCCAAGTCGTTGTCTGAATTGGCCATCATGTGGAAAAAAAATGTAGCAAGTTTCGGGTCAGGATCATTCTGAAATCTTTTTTTTCTTTTCGTTTTTTTTTCAATAAGATCCTTGAAATGCTCTGTCATAGGCATTTGTCTCTTTATTGTTTCAACCTATATACCTATATTATGTGGGCCATATTATGTACTCCTAATAACTAGGATTATTATAAACGTACGATAATAAAATCTGACGAGGGTGATGATCATTAATTTAGTTGTGGACAATATTATATAACTATTATGATTATTATAAACGTTAATAAAGTTTGACGAGGGAGACCAATAATTTAGTTGTGAACCATATTCTATAACCATTATGATTAATGTCTTGTTTGGTTGTGTGACTAGAAATCCAATCTGGCTGCTCAATTAGAAATGTTATTTAAGAGTGTTTTATGGATTCTAGAAATATACAGCCCTTGCACGTGTTCATACAAAAAAATAGTACAACAAACGCAGTTTAAGGAGAGCAAATATAATCCCCTTAATTAGTCATGTGTGGCTAGCATTGAAATTGAGCAAATATAACCTTAAACTAAATAATATTAATACACACTGAAAAGTTTAACCACCACATCATATTGTCCTTGCTTGAGCTCGGGCAACTTTTTTATGTATCTTAGGCAGATTTTTATTAGAAAGTTCAAGCTCGAATTGAATTTGGGTTGGGGTTGGACTTGGGCAGAAAGGTTAGTTACCCGAAGAACACTCGAGCCCGAACCCGAACTTAAATGTAAATATATTATTTTATGTGTTTATATATTATAACCGTGTTGTATTTTATCTTTGTATTTTTTTTTAAGTCATAGGTTCATACTATGGGTGTGCTTGTTAACATAATTAAGTGCTGAAAATGAACATTTTTAGCACTTATTTCTTTTCAGTGCGTTTGATAATGTACCGCTTAATTGAAAAAGTAGCGAAAAAATCCACTGAAAACTTTAAGTGAAAATTTTCTACTGAAAGTAATCACTGAATGTAGCCTATTTCAGTACTTGAAACATTATTTTCAGTATTGCAAATTCAATTACTTAAAATTTTCAGTACTTAAAATTCAATACTTAATTTTTCAATTTTATCAAACGAACCATATCTTTTTAGTGGCAAATTATCACATTGGATTCTATTGGAAAACTAAATTGATAGGTGAATGTTTTTTTTTTCCCCCTCAACTTTGAACGAAAGAAAACTAAGTTTTGATAATCTATAAAAGTTACTCCCTCTGTCCCATATTAATAGTCTTTGATGTCATTTTTTGTTGCCCCATTTTAAGAGCCCTCTTTGAAAAGTCAAAGTACTTTAATATACACTTTCCAAATTTGTCCTTTATTACATCCAACTCTTCCCTCTTTTTTTTTTTTTTTTTTTTATGTGACACTATAATTTTGAATTTCAAAAAGACCAATGTTGGAAAGTTAAAAATCTCACAAAAATCAAGATTGTCCCCTTAATAAGTTGGATTTCCCAAAAGAGACTCTTAATATGGGACGGAGGGAGTATTCTTTATTGCAATTAATTCGAGCTCAAGCTCGGGATTGAGCTTGAGTAGTAAAATGGGGCACGGGCTTAGGTTGGGTTGGTTGGGCTCAAGTCAGACTCTGCCTTAGACGGATTATGCTAAAATTTGGGTTGAGCCTGAACAGACTTAAAACCATGCTCAGTCCACCCGAGTTGCAGCTCTACACAAGAAAATTAAATATGCAGTTTTAATAAAGTGGATAGTATTTAATGCGTATTTACACATGCTGCGTAACAGTCATTCATTCTCTTCACTCTCCAAAGCACAAGTGCGCGCAAAAACAAATGCTTGCACCACAAACTTTCCTTGTCCACATGTTAATTGTTTTTAGGAAAATTTTATGATACAATTATAATGGTATATATGGTTGTACCATATAATTATTTTTTTGGTCCAAACATGTTATAATTTTGAAAAGAAGTTCAGCTAAAATGGCCCATAGTAGTAGTGTGGCTGTACCATATAACCACTTTTTTGGTCCCAACATGTAAATTTGAAAAATAACCTAAGTAGATTTGAGGAGTATATATAACATGTTCGGACCAATTAATCGCAATATGTTTGGCTTTAGCTCTTGGGTGTATCACAGAAGATCATTGTTTTCATATAATTTTTTTTACGACCAACGTACGAACTAACGTCACAACTCACAAGACACATTTCTTGTTTTTTTTTTTTTTTTTTTTTTTGGGTGTAAAAATTACATTTCAGTCTCTGTATTGTGTAAATATTAAAAGTCAATCTACTATGTTTTAAAAATTAAAAAAAATTATCAACTTTTTATGTAAAAATTAAAAGTCATCAAGTTTTGAGCAATATTGGGAGCAACTATTCATAACATTATTACATTGGAGAGCAACTCTACACAAAGTCAAGAGCAACCAATCATCACTACATTGGGAACAACTCATCACAACATTAGCTAGGAGCATATCCACCACGTTTTGGTGCAAGTTTACAACGTGAAAATATTAAATAGACCAAAATATAAATTAACTTTTTAAAAGTTGATACTTTATATTTTTGTTGATGACTTTAATTTATTTCAATTATTGTTGATATTATTTTTCAAATTTGCAAACGAAGAAAATTAACTGAAATCTAATTATCCCCTTTAAGAGCCAACTACATTCGCAATGAAACTATTTAGGTCCGACTACACTAGCTACAATTAAACAAACCAATATTAATTGTTACCCTTCTCTCTCCTTTTTCACTCCTTTTTTTTTTTTTTTTTCTTTTTCTTTTTATTATTATGCATTACAAGAGAAGGCAGTGTTCTTCCAACCCATAAATCTCTCACCACACGAGACTCTATGATTGCTACTGTGATGATTGCAATTGGGATTGCAATTGCAAAATGTGGGATCGATTGGACTAAAGCAGTCTTTACACTGCTTCTTATCAATTAACAAATTTTGTTAGATTGTAACAATTATTTTTGCCAAATGTTTAATTACAATTCAAATTCTCGTTTGGAGCATCCAATTAAAACCGGAGCCAAAGGGCTCATAAAACATATACCAACTTGTATCATTTCTTGTTAAAAACCCTTCTTTTTAAAAAAAACTATATGACAAAAAATCACACACACATATAAATATACATACACATAACGGATAATGCTATTGTCAGAGCAGCAATGGCTATAATGCCAGAGCGAAAAGTGTTACTATGGCAAAAAGTGTTGCTAAAACTTTTAGCGACATTCGCGACACTTTTTGCTCTGACTTTAGTCTTTGCTGCTCTGGCAATAGAGCTAGCTTACAAATATATATGCGAGAATACTTACTTCTATACAATTAAAAGTAGGGTAACTAGCTAATGGTAACACCCCTAAACTTTAAAACTGAACAAACTCATCCCCTAAACTATCCATTGTTGACACTAAAACCCCTTATTCAGAGGGTGAGTTTGTTCATTTTGGTCACAAAAAAAAGTACACAGTTTTAAATGCCCTAACAAATTTTCTTGCAATCTCATTAAATCCAAAGTCTAGTAAATTTAAGAATGACCTTATTTCAACAATGAAATTTTAATGAAGGGATAACTACTAATAAATTCTATTAGCTCCATTTAATATGTAATAGGTTCAGACCCAAAAATAATTTAGTCATAGGTCCATTAATATTATTAAGATCACAATACCCCCAATTCAAACGATCTCTCTCTTTCCAAATACAGTTTCAATGGGATATTCATATTTTGCTCAAACCTCTCAATCACATCGAGTACAATTTCAAATTTTGAAAATCACAAAATCAAATCCATTTGTGTGAGAAAGAGAGAAAAATATGTATACATATCTATATATATATATGTATATATATATATATAGAGAGAGAGAGAGAGAAAGAATCAGATCCAACTTCTTCACATAGGCCTTCAACGTCAACACCAAATCTCTCGCCAGAGCCTACAAAGTCGATACCACCGCCGTCGTCGTACCCTTCAACAACCCCAACAGATTCACATAAATCTCTACAAACATCAGCATCGATTCAAGCGCCTTGAAATCCTCAAGACCGTAAAATTTTCCTTCAATTTCTTCTCTCTCTGGAAAGTTCGAGCTTTGAGAGCCGCCGAAATTTCCATGCTATGCACAAACATCCATACATTCATACCCCTCAACGCCTCCCATTTCATGCCCTCGATCGCTTTGATGACCACAGTGTTCTTCGTTACGAGAAGCTTTGATGTTTCAAGTAATGTGGTCTATAGGCCTTGGAATTGCTTGATGGTGAATCCCTTGCATTCATTTAATTCCAGCGAGGAGGTGGCAGTCTTCGAACTATTGCGGTTGGTGGTGACAGCTAGTGGTAGTATTAAATTTTACACTCCATGGTAGTATTAAGTGTTTGGGTTTTTAGTAGTGACAAATTTTATAGTATGACAATGTAAATAGTTAAACCTCACAAGTTTTTTGTAGTGACAAATTTTTGTAGTGCCAGATAGTTAACCTCATATTGGAAAATGATTCAGGAGTACACCCGTCGCCTTGCATTAACTATTTGATGCTAGCTCCAATGTTTGCATTTTTAAATTTTATGTAATGGAGCATGCTTGTTGTTCGAACGAGGATGATGCATTTTTAAATTTTATGTAATGGACCATTTCACCCCCTTTTAGTGTTTCTGCATGCTGCAATTTATTATCACAAAATAAAAAATTCTACTTTATTTCTTCTTATTGTTTGTCAATATTGTTGCTTCTTAGTGTTAAATTTCACATTGTTTTCAAACTTTGCACTGTTGAAAAGTTTTAAACTGGAAGAGAAAGACTCATGGAGAACCCCACTGAATACGTGGTGAACGCAACCAACACAGCCCAACAAGTGCCTGCATCCCATGTTGTGGTCAATCCCATTTAATACTCATGTTCATTCTAGTGTGAAATTTAACACTTATGTTCTTTGTTGTGGTGCGAAATTGTATACTGCTAGTATGTACTAAAATTTCTACAATTTTTATTCTTCAAGAAAAAGTTATTGCAAAACTCCTCAATCTCAAAAATCATGTTCGTTCTAGTGAGAAATTTAATACTCATGTTCATTCTAGTGTGAAATTTAACTCTAAACATAACTGCAGCACATCATGAAAAATCATAAATCACAAAACACTAATAAGATTTCATGAACTTCCAGTGATGAATGGATAAAATGGATGAACAACTAATGGCTACTTGACAAATCAAAAAGATCCCTCTGAAACTTGATAACCATTCTAACGTATAGACCCATACTAATTGGGATTAATTGTTTCCATATTTATCTCCACATTCAATGGGTTTGTTTGTAATTGAAAATCCTCATATAATCCTTAATTACATACTATATATATCCGAATGTATCTGTATATATCTGTATATAATTCTGTACATAACACTTGTGGGTAAAATGATAAAATTATTTACCTCAATTTGGAGATTTCACTATTTTTTGATCTATTGCGAACATCTTTTTTAAGTAGGAAAATTAAAGGAAAAATTGGTGAAAAGGTCATTAAGATGGGTTTTATTGGAACTAAAGACAATTTAAAATACACAATGAGAAGAAGTTTTCCCAATGTCCATAGACCAAAATACCCTCATCTTCAACCTCTAACCCTAACCAAACCCTAGCCACCATAACCACTACTCCACACCACCTCCGACCACCACCCCTGCCACCTCCGGCCTCCACCGTCGCCATCTCCAGCGACCACCACCTCACCATCTCCGGCGACATCTCCGACGACATATCAGAGAGAGAGAGAGAGAGAGAGAGAGAGAGAGAGAGAGAGAGAAATAAAATAAAAATAATTTGTAGAGAGAGAAAGTGAAGGGGGGAAGTGGTTATTACAGTTTTGGAGTCTGGATTGGTGGTGGTGGGGGTTAGGAGTGGGTGGACATAGGAGGTGAAAGAGGAGGTAGAGGAGACTTAAAAGGAAGATTAAGATGGTGAATTGTAGAAAATGAGGACGAATAAGGAGATTATGAGACAGAGAAGAACAAAATGGGCTAGTCTAAGTAGAGCATTTGGTAGTGCTCTTGTTGATGATGATGCTCTTCTCTGAGTCTGTCCCATAGCTGTGGTGGATGGTTACAAAAAATAGGGGATTTGAAGATGGAGTGACCCATATTAAGAGAAATTTCTCTTAAGATCAGTCATCTTAAGAGAAATTTCTCTTAAGATGACTGATCTTAAGAGAATTTCTCTTAAGATGAGTTGGCCATGGAGATTTGTTTTGGTGGTGGTGGTGGTGGTGGCTATGGAGGGAGGAGGAGAGAAAGTTAGAGAGAAAAGAGAGATGGTGGTGGTGGTGGCTATGGAGGGGGAGGAGAGAGAAAGTTAAAGAGAGAAGAGAGTTAGTGGTAGTGGTGATCGCTCCGACGACTGCTCCGGTGGTAGTGGTTGCGATGGTGGTGGCTATGGAGGGAGGAAGAGAGAAGATGGTGGTGGTGGTGGCTATGGAGAGGGGGGAGAGAAGATGGTGGCGGGAGGAGGAGAGAAGATGGTGGCTATGGTGGTGGTGGTTATGATGGTGGTGGCTATGGAGGGGGGAGAGAGAGATGGTGGTGGTGGTGGCTATGGAGTGGGAGGAGAGAGAAAGTTAGAGAGAGAAGAGAGATGGTAGTGGTGGTCTCTTAGGGTTCCATGGGCAATTTTGCCATTTAGAGTGAAATTTAAAATTTTATAAGACTAAGAGGGATAGTTCAAATTTTAGAAGACTTTGGGAGGGAAAGTTTTTTTAGAGTGTGTCCTTGTGTGAGTTTTTAATTATGGCTTGTCCTTTAGTCCAAATTAGCCCAACCTTAGGGGCCTTACACCAAGTCTCCCAAAATTAAATCCTCCAAATTATTTGTAATTTGATAATTAAATCTCTCTTTCTCTCACATCTCACATTAGCATTACTCATATCACAGGAAAAAAAATTCCCATATCCTTCACGTCTCTCTCTCTCTCTCTCTCTCTCTCTCTCTCTCTCTCTCTCCATATCCCACACACCAAATCAGTTTTGAATTTGCTCCTATCTTCCAATTCCTCTCTCTCTCTCTCTCTCTCTCTCTCTCTCTCTCTCTCTCTCCCAAACATTAACTATGAAGATACATTTGTGCAAATAATTTAGGATATAGTTTATTTTTGTATAGGTTTTTCTTTTTTCCTTTTCGTGACTCCGATCAAATGACTTTCATAGAACTAATCAAACTGATATAATATGAGTGAAAAATCACAAAAAGCTGAGTGAGTACATTAAACAACACTCCTCACCGTCACTGTTCAGCATCTTAAAATGCAGTTAATCTCTTATCAATGACGTCACTCACGGACATAGCAGAGGTCTCATTAAACTATGCATGAATTCATCGATAACAGGAAACAGATTAAATGAACTCAATAATAAAGATCATGGTATAAATATCTCATCATGTATTCACCAAATCCATGCATGTAACCGTGCAACCACCCATGCATCTACCTTTACGCCGGGACGCTGAATCCACGACTGAACCTTTATCATACTAAACATTCCAATATTCACATCCATATCCATGTTCTTATTCTCATCCGTATCCATACGTCGATCCCATAATACCAATCTAAAAATCCTTTCGTCGATACAGTAATGCCAATCGGAATCACCCGACAAAGCAATAGATCCCCAAAATCCCTTGATAGGGTTACCGGTCATCTACACGGTACCACCTATCTGTAAACGATAGAACGGCACATCGGACGTCTTCAACGATGCGTATACCCTCACTGGCCGTCTACACAGCTGAGAATACATTAGAGCACTAGCCGGACGTCTTCAACGGTACACTGGACGTCTTCAACAGTGCATACGCATCACTGGACGTCTTCAACAGTGAGAGGCGCACTAGGAACTCTAACCATCCCACGTCCACCCGACTCGTCAGCCGTTGACCCCATGGATCCCAAAGTACACATATCCCATTATTCCATATAAATCACCGTTCCCCTTTCTCATTATATCTTCTCATCTTATCATATCAATATCCCATTTCTTGTCAGATTCTCTTACCTCTTCACATCACTATCCCATGCATGCTAACACATGTTGTGAAATGCTCATATACTAAGTACAGGAAATACCACATGCTCTGTATTCAACATATCTACTTATTAATTTGCTATTAACATGCTGTCGTGTTCCGTTCTACTATTCAGTTTGACAATAACATATGGCAGTTACTTAACCATTAGAGCATCTCATATTGACAGTTAATAATAAACAGTTCATCTTGTAACATTAACATAAACATCATATAAGGCTAACGTCGTATCATGTTGACTAAGCACATATCCAATATCACGTATGGTACAACCATTAGCAGCTTGGGTACATTACAACCAGCTTAGAACATATAACAATAGATAAACAACATTCTGCTCTTACCCAATCGATTGGCCAAAATGGCAATCGATTGGAAATAATGTCAATCGATTGGACTTAATGGCAATCGATTGGCAAAGCAATCGATTGGAATTTATGGCAATCGATTGGGAAATATCCAATCGATTGGATCCAATGCCAATCGATTGGACTCTGTCTTCTTCCTCAAATCTGCTGGGTTTTATTATAAAAATGTTGGGGTCCTCTTTCCTCCTTATGCACGTTATTATACATACATAAACATCACAAAAACAATCCCTGAAGTGAGTTAATGAAACTCACCTCTCCCGGCGGTCCGTTAACGGCGTCCCGAGCTCCGCGATGGCGACTATGGTGGTTGATCTCTCTCCTCTCCTCTCCTTCTCGGTCTCTCTGTCTGTCTCTTCTTTCTCTCTCTGGTCTCCTCCTCCTCTTCTTCTTCTTCTCAACCCGAGAGTGTGTGTGTGTATGATATATATATATACAATATATATGTGTGTATATATATATATGAGAGTATGTATCTCTCTCTCTCAAGGCTGCCAAACTTGGCCCAAGGCCACAAATGAACGAGTATATATAGGGGTTAAGAGTGCCACACGTTTAAAGGTGAAGGAAAGAAAAAAATATTTCTCAGCTTATGTCAATCGATTGGAATGAATGGCAATCGATTGATATCAGATTTTTGAAGGCAATCGATTGAAGAAGATGGCAATCGATTGGAAAACTGCCACGTCATGAATTCAGGTCGGTTTGATGGCAATCGATTGGGAACATGTCAATCGATTGGTATCCAAAAATGTCAATCGATTGGGACGAATGTCAATCGATTGGAAACTCAAACTCACCAAAGACTAAGGAAAGTGCAAGGGATATATATATATACCTAAAAATACAGGGTATTACACCTCTACACTCAACAAATTGGAATTCTGTTTCTTAATTCTAAATTGCACAATTAAACCCAGCTCATATATGCTGGTATATATATACGTATATATATTATATAGACTCTCAGATCAAGCCAAGGGTCAAGTAGAGGTATATGGGTCAAAAGTGGGTGTTTGGGAAAGTAGCTTATGGCACAACAATTACACACACAAGTTAAACATTCCCAAACATTGCCTTAACCAATGATTAGTTACCATAAATAGAAATAAAGTGTATGTCAAATCTTGCTTTATATCACTTCCAAAATCTGTGGAAGTTTAGCACAGCGCGGACAGTTTTAAAAGTAAACTGGTATTTTTGTGACACGGTGATCACCACAAAAATATGGAAAATTTATTTTAACGTAAGATATGGTTTTCTGGTTTTATAAAAATACAGTTTGAATTAAAAGAAAACATTTCCACCGTTTTGAAATACAGTTTTAAAATCCAACTCAGGTATGTCTTAATTTTATAAAATCGTAGTTTGACCCCAAAAGAATTTCAAATATGAAATAAGGCAAGTCACAAGATTTTCACACATGAGAATTTGAAATTAAAAGAAAAGTAAACAATACAATTGAATTTAAATATGAAATGCAAGTAAATGAAAATGCAGGTTATTACAATAGGGTCTTCATAGATTTTTGTACTTCTTTGTCCTCAAAAATCTCAAATGAAACTTAACTGAAGAGTCTCAAGGTAGCAAGAACAGCCACTGGTTCTATCGAGGGTACTTTTGGTTTACTTTGACCTGTTATCTGTTGAAAGAATTCTTGGACATTGGTTGAAGCAGTGTCTCCCATCTTTAAAACATATTTCAGACTTTCTTTGAAGTCTTTTGTTTCCTCAGGAGTTAGATTGGGAGGTAGAGGCATGTGAAATTCCTCAGAACTTGAGACACTTGGAACAACTTGAGGATCAAACGACGCTGATGCTGGTACAACTTCAGGATCAGAACCTGTGCTAGGCTTCGAAGGATCAGTTTCAGTCTCAGGAACAGATTCAGTCTGGTGAACAAAAGATAAATATTTATTTAGAATCTATTTATGAAGAGAGATCAAATATCAGAGAAGTTTTGAATGTTTTACCATTGGTTGGTATTCGAGTAATAGAGGTTGAGTGCCCAATGGAGGAGACTTTTGAGCTTCTGGAATATTAGGACTCTGAGATGATGGTTCTGGAATTGTTTGTGCTAACTCAGGTTCAGGTCCCACCTTCGATATAGGGACTGCTAGAATAGGAACTTCTTTGATGATCTCTGAACCAGCAGGTGGTTTGGTTGTTGTTTTGGTCTTCTTCTTGAATCAATGATGAGATTGGACTAGTGTCTACCTCTTCTTCAGATTCAACAGTCTCAGATGTAAGAGGAGAACTTTCTGCAGGAAGGATTAATTTTCTTTTTGGTTTCGAAGGTGGTGGAGGATGGATTGGAACCTTTGAGGCCTTTGAAGAAATTGGAATGCTTAGTTTGGCTTTCGAAACTCTGGATGTTGGTGAAGAACCTTCACCAATTGATTTCCGTGTTGAATAATTCAAGACAACAATAAGTTAAGGTTCTTTTCATCTTTAAAGAGGAAAATGATTGAATTAGTAATTTGTTTACCCTTTGACTTCAAATTAATGTACCTCAGGAGCTGGTACTTGTCCATCTGCACTGACATCAAGTTTTCCCACCAACTCGAGAAGGCAGGTGTGTAGTTTCTATAAACTGGCAGGGAGGTGAATTATAAATTGCTAACTTTGTTCTGATAAACTGCTAATACAGCAGTTATCATTGTTTTTGGCACCTTTGTATTTGTCTTATAAGCCATCAGTATATTGGCCTGACTTTTAATTGGGAAAGGGATTGATTGGGTAAGCCCAAATTGCCTCGAGAATTGGTTGGTTAGATAAAGCTCACCATGGGATTTGATACTGAGAGCATTCCCAAAATATAGATCCCTACTGATTAAAAAACTTCCCCATGCAGCCTTTAGTTCAACTGCACTTGCTGCTCTGTTTAGTATTTGACATAACCAATTGGGGAAAGGAGGAGTTCTATCTTCAGAATTGTAGAGGATAGAGAATGGCTGAAGCAAATTATTTGGTCTAATTGTGGGAATGTTGAAAAAGAAGGTAAGAGACTCTTTGAAAGTTTGTTCAACATTTGGCAATAGGGCAAATAAAGTCCCATGTGGAACTATTTGCTTTATAGATTCTAAGTTGTGAATCTCTGGAAAATAGGCGTATAACCACAATTGTAAAATCCAGAAAGGACCACCTTGAGTAGGAAGAAAGGGGTCGAAGCACAAATCAGAAAAGGATCTGTAGAGAGATCCTAGAACGAAGGGGGCTAAAGCTAGTCTTCGACCAGCAGTTAGAGCTTTGGCAATATTGGAGAATTCGAGAACAACCCTCTGAGAAGATGTGCAGAACAGATGCTTCGAGAGCCAATAAAGAAGGAAGCAATAATATTCCTTATCTGTTACACCCCCTGATGACTTTTTATGAGAAGTTAGGAAATTGGTATATCCTAATGACTTCGAATCAGTATTTATGGGAGGGCTTTAAGATTCGACCATATAAGGATGAACATCTTCTCCATAGGATAAAAACCCTAATAAGTGACAGATATCCAGGACAATTGGACCTATTGAGCCAAACTGAAATTGAAAATGGTTGGAAATAGGGTTCCAAAAACATAAGGATCCAGCAATAGATTCGGACTGGCTTCGATAGGGTATTTGGAAAGATCAACAACGTGATAAATCTCAGTAGCCATCAGGGCTTCTCTCTTGTTCTCTAAAATTCTATCTACCCACTCTGGCCATTCCTTCTCAGGCTTAGGCCAATGTCGAAATTTTAATTCGGTTGTAGGAAAAGGAATTTCCTTCTGGTAAGCCAAGAGTTGCTATCCTAGCCTAGGATAATAGACATGGAGTTTAAAGTTAGGAGTGCTCAAACAGGGACCTACGGCTATTGAAGATTCTTGGTTAGGGAAAGTTACGGGGACAAGGATCTCATTGATCAGCGAAGTCTCTTTCCCTTTTGAATATTGTTCTTATTCATCTCGAATGATTTTCTCAAAGTCATCGCAGATTTTCTGAAGTTGAGTATTATCACCAGATGTTGCCATGTTTGGAAACAAAGTAATCATAATAGAATGAGAATGATTGTAAAGAGGACAGAGCGTAAAGAAGATAAATAGAGGGATTGAATAGTTTGCAGAAGTTGGAGGGGTTTTTCTTCTTCTGTCTTGCTTATTTATATCCTTTGGTGACGTATGGAAGGAGGCACATTTGTTTAAGAAAGTAGCCATTACAGTTGGTTATTTGTTTAGTCGTTATACCAAGTGAAAGGACATACTGGTTGGCAATGAACCATTTCAGTTTGGTTAAGACAAAAATTGAATTTTTAATAATTCATTGAATTAAGAAAATGGTACAAATATAATTGCAGACATAATTGATAAAAATGTGGAAACCCATAAGTCACAAGATTGTGAAACATAGCCTAATAATAAGCAAAATACTATGCTTCTAGTTCTATCTCGAGGCATAAATTCCTGGTTTGCAATGCTAATTTATCTTCACTTCGAAGAGTAAGGTAAGCCTTCTTGAGTTGTTCTTCATACTGGTTTAAGCGAGAGTTGATCCTGAATAAGGCTTTGCGAAGACCTCGAAGTTCCTTTGCTAATGGGGTTTTACCTCGAAAAGATATGCCAATAGCTTTGGCTTCATCTTTGAGATATGCAATTCGACTTTCGAGGTCAGGCTTTGAGTAATGGGAAACATTGCTTTCTTCATCAGAACTTTCACAACCATAGATATATTTCTCTTTGAATTCTGAAACTTCATCAAAAAGTGAATTGGGGATTTCTTTGAGACTTTCATAAAGATCCATTAAGTAGTTCAAATGACGAACACTTTCTTGGTGATGAGGATACCATCTCACATGAGAGGCTAAGGTTCGAAGGGTGAAATCCATTTGGGTTCGAACAAGTGTTGAAACACTCCATTCATAGCAGAGGATATGATAACTCCATTCAAAGTTAATTCGAGCCTTTGAATATTGCAGAATGGAGAATGGGAGATGTGAAAAGGCAACTAGAAGCCTTTGAGCTTGGATGATCAAGCATGGAGAGGGTGATAGAATAGGAGAAATATGTTCAAATATAGGACCATTCCTACACAGTTGGTCTAATTTTAAGAAAGGATCACTAATATCCTCAGTTGGGTCTACCACTTGAACTTTGGTATCTGGAAAACCTAGCACAGAATGATCAAAAAGCAGCACTCTTTCTTTGTAATCGTTCTCGAAAAGTTTGCATTTGGATAGAAAAGCTGAGGAGTAATGCTCATTGGAAAAATTTTCATGAGATGCCCTTACATATGCATGGATGGGGGGTCTGCCTTGAGGAAATAAGATATTGCCTCTTTGAAGCCTTTCCCCAGGACGACTGGTTGAAGAGATCAACCATGCATTCAACAAGTTTTGTTCTCGAGAAAGATGGTTCGAAAATGGATAGTATGGTTTTATTACCCTGCTTCGAATAACCCCTTCAGTTTCAGGATATTCAAAGTTTGGGTGAATAACTGAAGGTACTGTAGTTGGTATTTCAAGCTTCATCCCTTTGTAGTATCCTACTCCTTCACCATGAGAAATGGGTTGTTCCCAAGCAGGAGGAAAAGTTTGGTTATTATAAATTGATTTCAAAGAGCTCGAGGATGAATTTTGTCTTGATGAGGAAGCACTTGGTCGGTTTAGCATATCATGCCACTTTCCCCATTTTGAATAAGTAAAGGGTTCAAGAGGAATCTTAGATGGATCCCAATTGGGGGGGGGGGGGGGGGGATTTCAGGACGTTTGGTTGACAACACTACTTCTTCGGAAAGATCTAAAGGGAAGTAATCATTGGTATCGAATGAAGATTGAGAAGAAGACATGATTAACAAAGGGGATTCGAAGTGACAAAGTTGGGAATTCAAGGATTAAGCAAATGCAGCAGCTTGTGTGAAGACAAATGAAAACTTGATCTTCAATTTAACTACAACGAAAGGGGTGCATGAAAGTTCCAACTATCCAACATGATCTAACTACGATCACCATTATCTTTTTTGAATCAAAAGGAAAATGGCGCGGGGGGTAATGTTTGTGATAAAAATATCCAATCAATGTGGAAGTGACACGTGAGATTCGATGTGGCAGGGCAATTGGTTGAAATGGATATGGCGCAAGAACAGTTATGAACAGTTTAGCTGACTCATTCTGTTCAAAATAGTTAACTGCTAATGGACACGTGTTGATCATGGTGGAATAACTAAAAAGCAGGTGTCACTTCAAGGAAACGCCAAGTATAGGAGCAGTTATCAGTTTGAAAAGAAGAGGGAACATTCAAATAAGACTGCTGGGAGGCCTCGACGTTTATAAATAGAAGGATTTTGTGTTCAAGAAAGGATCATTCGATCAACATTAATCAACATACATCTTTCAATACGTTTACTGTATTTCTATCTAGGCATTTAGATTTAGAAGTAGAATACCTTTGAAGTCATCTTCAAGGTTAGATTGTAGTCTGTTTAATCTAATAAAGTAGATTGTTACTTTATTGTTTTATTTACTGTTCTTACTTAGAAGTAGTTGTCCATTAGTTAGTTCGAAGTGCTTTAATTAGTTAAATCTTTACACGTTTGAAGTCCTTGTTAAAGCATCGAATACCACCACAATTTGTCTGGTGAAACGCAGTTTGGATCACACACATTGGTAATTTGTTTGTCTGACACGTTCGCACACTTATAAATTTTTCAATCAAACACCCGCGGTGGTTATTCCATTGTTTTCTTTTTCTTGATTATAATTTGGTTCCTTTTTGCAGATCAATCAGTGGTGCTGACTCCTACAAGGACCAATTTTGAATATTATGATCTGGTTTTATCATCGTGTTTTGAACATTTTTGTAATACGTTACAATTTTTTGTTATGAAGATTGCATGAACTACTTATTACAGTTTTTTATCATGGTAGTTACAATTTTTTGTGACAATGTTTATAATATTTTGTCATAACTCATAAGTTATTCTTTTTCGTCACGGCCGGTGATTACAAAAAAACAGGTGGTGATTTATTTATTTATTTTTGGGTCCCGGTTATAATTGTAATTCTGAAAAATAGCAGTGGTTTTGAGAATCACATGTTGTAACCAAATCACAATATGCAGACTATATGGTACAGTCATTCCACTATGACTATACCACATAATATATTAAATTTTTATTTTTTACCACCAACTTGTGAACTAACGTCACATGGCACATTTGTTGTTTTTTTTTACGAGTAAAGATTGAGACACACTCAAAGACACAATTTTTGAGACACAATTTAAGAGATGTGTCTATATCTCTCCTGTGATGTCATTGGACCCCACAGTGACACAGGAAAGAGATAGACACATCTCTTAGATTATGTCCAAAAAATTGTGTCTTTAGATGTGCCCCAAGTATTACCCTTTTTTAAATAGAAGACAAGCTGACCACTCTGCGTACAAGCTTAATTGCGGAACACAAAGACATATTGTTGATCGATAATATATGATAGGTGCACAATGAATTACACAACGAATTATATAAACATGCAGTACATGGTTGGACCTTGTGCTGAAAAACATGTTCTGTGTATACAGGCTTTTTAACACACCCTATACTATACGTTTATACAATTTGTTGTACAATTTGTTGTATGCCTATCATTACTCTATTATTGATCTCTCTCCTTTGTACCAAGCTTTCAACCCTTGACCAGGAGTTGGGAAAATTCATACAACAAACCATCCAGGCAAAGTAGTTGGTAGAACGCAAAGACATATTGGTTTCCTACTTCTAGAAACATGTTTGACAACCTAGTTACGCAGTTGCATCACCCGAGACACATACTACAATTAAACAAAGAGTAATGGTTGTTTGTTTACTTGGCGAAAAAAAATAAAATGGAGTGATGGTTATGGTTCTCAAATTTTATATCACAAATATTTTCTAAATACATGCAGTATTATGATCACTTTTAATAATGGTGAGACCACTTCAATATCCTAATCAAAATTCAGTAGATCTATGTTTGTTTCGCAGACTAAATGACTAGGTGAGATTGTATTAATAGTCCGTTTTAATTGATTTGTCCATAAATTGGGTACACTTAAATACAAGAGACTAATAATCCATTTTAACTAAATAGCTGCAATCTAAAAGTGTGGTATAATTAGACCCTTTAACAGTGAAAGGTATCGGTGGCACCCTCAGTCCCATCCTTGGAGTATAAAGTTTGCATTAGGATATTAGAATAATCTAAAGGTTGGAGTCTTATGTAGTGATTTGTCTTCCATAAAATTACATCATTGCTTACCTATTTAGTAGAAAATTTTCATGCTTACATAAATGCTAGCTCCTAAGTTCCTAACTCTACATCCAGCAACACAACCAGGACAAAAGTCCCAATTAACTACAACTATGGAGCAAACACCCCATGTAGCCATTCTACCGAGTCCAGGGATGGGTCACCTCATCCCACTCGTTGAGTTCGCCAAGCGACTCGTTCACCATCACCACATCTCAGTCACCATCATCATCCCCACCACTGGACCACCACCCGCCGCCCAAAAAGCAGTCCTAGACGCCCTCCCTGGTGGTATAAACCACCTCTTTCTACCGCCTGTGACCATTCCTTCTGAAATGGATGTCGCAGCCCAAATTTTCCTAACCGTATCTCTCTCTCTCCCCTCCCTCCGTGACACATTGAAATCATTAACCGCAACGACCCGTTTGGTTGCGTTGATTTCTGACCCTTTCGGGTGCGATGCTTTTGATGTAGCTAAAGAATTTCATGTCTCAAATTACTTATTTTACCCTTCACCAGCCATGGTTCTTTCATTTATGTTTTTTTTGCCAAAGCTTGATGAGATGGTCTCTGGTGAGTTTAGAGACTTGGATGAACCAGTAAAAATTCCAGGATGTGTACCGGTTCACGGAAAAGACCTATTGGACCCAATTCAGGACCGGTCGAGTGAAATCTACAACTGGATTCTCAATGACATGAAGAGGTACTATCTAGCTGATGGTATATTAGTAAATACATTCTTGGATTTAGAAGATGGGGCCATAAAAGCTTTACAAAAGGAGGAACCGAGCAAGCCACCAATTTACCCCATTGGACCGCTCATCCAAACCAGTTCACGTAGTGTAGCAGAGCGACCTGGGTCAGAGTGCTTGCAATGGTTGAATGATCAGCCACATGGCTCCGTCCTATTCATCTCATTCGGGAGTGGTGGGACCCTTTCAAACGATCAACTCAATGAATTGGCCTTTGGATTGGAATTGAGCGGACAAAAATTCATATGGGTTGTGAGAACTCCGAATGAATTGGCCAATGCTGCATATTTTGGTGCAGAAAGTCAAAAGCAACACCCTTTTGATTTCTTACCGAAAGGGTTTTTGGATAGGATCAAAGGGAAAGGCCTAGTGGTGCCCTTTTGGGCACCACAGATCGAGGTCCTGAGTCATGACTCTACCGGTGGATTCTTAACCCACTGTGGTTGGAATTCAACACTAGAGAGTGTGGTTCATGGGGTGCCTTTAATTGCTTGGCCACTCTACGCGGAGCAAAAGATGAATGCGGTGATGTTAAATGATGGTTTAAAAGTGGCACTACGACCAAAAATGAGCAAAGATGGGTTAATTGGAAGGGAAGAGATTGCCCAAGTTGTGAAGGGTCTAATGGAAGGAGAAGAAGGGAAAGTGATTCGGAGTCGAATGAAGGAGCTTAAGGATGCATCTGAAAATGTAATGAAAAAAGATGGATCTTCTACCAAATCATTGTCTGAATTCGCCCTGAAGTTGAAGAAAAAAGCAGCACATTTTGGGTCAAGTTCATTCTAGACTGTATTTTCTTTTAATTTAATTTTCTTAACAAAATAATTAAGATCCTTGTTTTTTACACTTCCCTTTTTGGGTACTTCACAATTTTGTTTATCGTGCGTGTTGTGTATAATTGCACTTGTTGAGAAGTCAAGATAGGCATTTCTTAATAGTTTGTAGATGAGTAATGCTAAGTACACTTAAATGGGATAGCTGAATTATCCATGTGCTTATGTGAATTTTTAAAATTTATTCATTAGTTATCAAACAAAGTTCAAATTAATTTCAAAAATGCCACGACATATCAACAGATGGACAGTTTAGGTGTCCCGTTTAAGTGTACCTAGCATTACTCGTTTGTAGATATGCCAATAATATATGAAATGGACATGAATCAAGTGAATCAGGTCTAGTGATGGCAAACAGACAAAGGCTTGCGTTTGTATATGTATTAAACAATATTTTCTTGGGACCTTCTATGATACAATCTAGTGGTTTGGATTATATCATACAACCTAATAATTGTAGGTTCCAAAAAATTGTGATTTGGTCCCAAAATATTATAAGTTGGAAACTATCTTGATTATAAAATGAAATTGATTTTAAAAAATCACAATATTTTGGAACCCATGCACAACTTGTTAGGGCCAAAAAGTAGGGCTAAATGACAGCCCAAACCACTAGGCTAAATCATAGAATTTTCCAATTTTCTTTTTATATAGATCATTGTCTATGTTTAGATTTTACATATCTTCTTCCTTTTTATTTTTATTTTTTTCGTTTTCAAATGGAAGGAGACCGAATTTTATACAGTATATCTTTAATATCAATCCTTTTATAGGATTAGTGCATTATTTAAGGATTGTACATGTTAATAAAGTTTTACAAGGGTGACCAATAATTTAGTTGTGAAATACTGTATATTAGAGCATTCACAGTGGTGTATTTAATGGTGTAACGAAAAAAATGGGCAAATTATGCCCGTTTGATCAAACAATAAAAGATGACCGTTTAATGCTCAAACGGATCACTCTTGACCATTTGATATCAAACGTCATAAATTGGTCACAAAAGATGAAATAAGTTGTCACGGTTAAATGATGACCGTTTTGGAATTGCTCACACAAGATGAAATAAGTTGGCACGGTCTGACGGTCAAGAAGTCAGGTTTTAATCAAGTTCTCGATCGGTGACACCTTCTCTTGATTATTATCTTTTGCATTATTGTTTATACTATTGCATAACTTTGTTATCACTCTCCTAATTACTCACTGAGTTTAAAATGTGGTCCCACTTCTTATGTCTTTGTCTTTCACTCTTTCTTGATTTGAGCGTCTGTGCATTTACAAATTTGACAGGTCTTGAAGGAAAAGGTAAGCCATTGTAAGAGAAATGATAGATGCACTCTTAAATGCACAATTAAATATACAATTTTGCTTTAAAATATTTGATCTCGTGCTGAAAAGTCTGTACACAAAAAAGGGGGTGTACAGGGTGTGCAAGCTTTTCAGTACGAAGTCTAACATTTTTAAGCAGAGTTGTGTATTTAGTTGTGCATTTGAGAGTGCATCTACCATTACTTGCCATTGTAAACACTGATCATGAAGTAGATGTCAGAAAAAGGGTACCGAGTGTTTGTGGAATGGGCAATATTATGGACACACTCAAAACACACATTCAAGTACACACTCCACTCACATCACTCTGGTGGATTTCACACTGACAGTAGACCCCACAAACACTTTCTCTCTTTTTATTGGTCCATTTTAAAGTGTGTACTTAGGTGTTTGGATTACGGTGGAGTCTGTTTTCATTTGCAAGATTTGATGGTTTATGGTTTAACTGAACACTATGGTTTCAAACGTAGTAGAAAATATGAGTTAGCATTTCAAATGGTTCATCCGTAAAGGTTGGCTTTTACGGAACCAACCAAAACTGCCATGTCATTCATATAGAAATAAAAGTCAACAAAATAGTACATATGTGAAGCAGTGAATAGACTGTCGAGCACTATTAGATTCACACAGTGAATCATATATTTTTTTTTACATAATTTTAAATGCATGTATCTGTGCTGTATAAGTGAGACCCAAAAAAATATTTAAAAAAATTCAAACAACACAAAGTACAAATATTTAAAACTGTGTGTAGAAAAATTGTATAGTTCACTGTATGAGTCTAGCATTTTCCATAGACTGCCACCCAAAAATTTCTTACTGTTTCTCCACACCAGGCGGCCACACGTTTCATCTCTCTTCCAAAAATTATTCAGTGAGGTTGTCATACCAGTAATCATATTGATGACCATTCAATCTTAAGTTTATACGTGTCCTATATTTTTAGGAGATCATGAGTGATTAGCACAATTTTAAATTAATAAATGGTAAGTCTACTGTGACATGCATGTGGTACATGCATGTCATGCATTACATACATGGTACCACATGCTCTGATAATGGTACCATGGAGTGCATTGGTTCAATGATGGAGTGGAAATAACAATTTCCTTTGGTTATTGTGTTGATTCTCACTAAAGCAAGATGAAAAAGTGAACTTGGACTCAAGAAATCCCAAAGGTACCAATTAGGGGTGTGTTTCGGCCGGAACAAATCGAAATACCCTCTTTCGGAAAAAATTTTGAAAATTTTAAAAATTAAATAGGTGTTCCAGTTTCCATTCCTATTTTTTTAGAATTTCATTTTCTTTTCTAATTTCGGAATTTCGAGAACTTTTGGAATTTTCAAAAATTTTTGGAATTTTTTCGGAATTGGAATCGGAAATTTTCAAAATTTTTCGAATTTTCGGAATACAGGTACTATTGAAAGGGTAAGTCATGCTTTTATAGAGAGTCCCCTACTCTCTCCTCTTATTCGATGTGGGACAAACAAGTCCACATTCTTCCTAATTTTTGGAAAATATTTGGATTTTTTCGGAAATATTTTGTGAAAATTTTTCGGAAACATACTTTTAGAATATTTTCGGAATTCTCAAATAATTCCGATTCTGTTCCGATTTTTTTCGGAATTCGGAATTTTGGAATTCGAAATTCAATATTTGATGCCAAAATAAAAAATTTTCAGATCAGAGTCGGTCGAAATTAAAATTTTCATTCCAAATGACACCCTTAATACCAATAAAATGTAGAAATATCTTGTTAGAGTGAGATAGAGAGAGAGTCACTAAACGTGAAATAGGTATGTAAAGTGGCAATTTAATCATCACATCCTTTTACTATTATTTTCCTATTTTTGTTTTGACTTTTAGCTAAAGTTGATCTAATTTTTGGAGCATGAAAAAATCTCGCTTTCAGTGCAGCTCAAAATATAATTTGGCTAGCCGAGTTGGTGAGAGCTATTGACCTGCATAAAGAAATTGAGGGTTTGAAACTTTAGGGTTATATGATTGAGTTGGAAGGATGAGTCTCAAATAGATGGGCTAACTATAACCAGATTCTCATGTGTTTGAATCCTACCGCCCACTAAATTTCTTCATTTACTTGATGCGTGTGTTGTGGAATCGGTGCACGTTCCTCGGGTTTGCCTCTCTGTCTTATTCCGTAAGAAAAATAGGATTAGCAGGGCCAGGTCCAAGTATTTGGAGGCTCGAGATGATCTACTAAAAGAGAAGTCCTTATACGGGAGTCCGGGGGCAACGCCCCCAAGGTAATTTTTTTGGGGGTCTACTTATGCATAATTGGCAATTAATTTTGTAGGCTTTGCTTATACATAATTGGCTATTTTTTTAGTGTCTGCTTATAATATGAGTCTATTTGTAAAACTTAAACATAATATGGTATCTTTCAAAGTTTTAGAGGGGCTTGTTTCTAAAACTAAAAAAATTCTTATACTAAAAGTGTAATTTTCAAAATTCTAAGGCATTTGCTTTTGAGTTTTTATATATATGCATATCAATACAAAAATGATAGGGATACACACCAAACGACACACTAAACGACACACCAGCTTTAAATGCATGTACCCTGTGCTATGTAAGTGATGCACAGAAAAGTGTAAAAAAAAACTCAAACACCATAGGGTACATGCATTTAAAGCACAGTGTGTTGTTTGGTATGGATCCCTATCATTGTTGATATCAATAAATATGTAGTTGATGACACTAATTTGGGTCTTGCGGAGGTCTAAATGTAAAATACTAAAAATCTCAAGATAAAAATATAATTATAAAAATTTCATATGAGACACTGCTTACTATAGAATTGCCCATTAATAAATGCCAACCAGTTGTAATGATCCCCTGTAAATAGGGATACGTGTGGTTAAAATGAAGTGATCACACTAAATTACACGGTGTGACAATTTCATCGAATAGTTTCTTTATTCAAAAAACAAATGAGATGGCAGTATTTGATTGGTTTCGTAAAACTAACATTTACGGATCATAAGTCTTAAATGTTAACTCTAAAATATTATAACTTGGTCTCAATATGTTTGAAAACCACCTATTTTGTAACTTTTGAATCCGAATTATTCTATTTTGGCACCATTTTAGAATATGAGAAAATTAAAACCACAATGATGTCAAAGATATGTTATAGAAATTTTCATGGAAATAAGGGTGTGTTTGGGAAAGCCTAAAATAGGGTATGATTCAGACCAAATCTAATTTTTTATTTGGTTATTTTGAGAACAAGTTTTCTGTCAAACCAACTTACAATTGATTCTCACTAAAGCTAGATGAAAAAGTGAACTTGGACTCGTGCAAGCCCTATGGTACCAATTTCGGGTGTGTTTCGGCCGGGACAAATCGGAATACATTCTTTCGGAAAAAATTACGAAAATTTTGAAAATTAAATAGGTGTTCCCATTTCCGTTTCGATTGTTTTGGAATTTCATTTTCCTTTCCGATTTCCAAAATTTTTGGAATTTTGAAAATTTTCGTAATCGAAATTCGTCGGAATTTTTTGGAATTTTTTTTTTGGATTTTTCGGAATTGGAATAGGAACTTTTCAAAATTTTTGGAATTTTTGGAATACTAAAGGATAAGTCATGCTTTTATAGATAGTCCCCTACTCTCTCCTCTCTCTTTTTATTTGATGTGGACAAACAAATCCACATTCTTCCAAATTTTCAAAAAATATTCGGATTTTTCGGAAATATTTTTGAAAATTTATCGGAAAACATGTTTTTGGAGTATTTTCAATATATTTGGAATTCTCAAAACAATTCCGACTCCGTTTTGATTTATTTTGGAATTTTCAGAATTCGGAATTTTGGAATTCCAAATTCAATATTTGATGCCAAAATTAAAATTTTTCGAATTAGAATCGGTCGGAATTAAAATTTTCATTCTAAATGACATCCCTAACACCAATAAAATGTACAAATGTCTTGTCAGAGAGAGTCACAAAACATGAAATACATATGTTATAAAGTGACAATTTACTCATAAGATATTTTTACTATTATTTTTGTTTTGACTTTTAGGTAAAGTTAATCTAAATTTTGGGGCATGAAAAAAATCTCTCTTTTCAGTGCAGCTCAAAATATAATTTGGCTACCCGAGATGGTGAGAGCTATTGATGTGCATAAAGAAATTGAGGGTTGAAACTTTAGGGTTATATGATTGATTCAGAAAGATGAATCTCAAATAGATGGATCCACTACACCATATGGGCAAATTTGTAACGGACAGGTTTTATGATTTGTAACGGGTATACCCGTTACTAATTTGTAACGGATATATCCGTTACAAATTTTAAAAAACCGTTACTAATTTCCATTATTTTGATTACTTAATTTTTGTAATGGGGGTATTTTTACTTGTAACGTTTGTATTCATTACAAAATTTAATCTGGAAAAAAAAATAAAAAATTTAAGTCATTTATTTTAGACAACTATTGCGATCAACTCTCCCTCATTTTTCAATTTTTTCACAGAGAGAGAGAGAGAGAGAGAGAGAGAAAGGAGAATCGCTGCCCTACAGAGCGCCGCCGAGCTCCGCTGCCGCCGCCGCCGCCGCCGCCGAAGGTACACGTCTTCTTCTTCTTCTTCCTTCTTCTTCTAAGTGGCAGCCCTAGATCTAAAACCAATGGATTTTTTTTTCTTCTCCTCTTCTTCTTCTTCTTCCCAGTCGATTAGGGCTCAAAGCAGGCTTTGATGTGGATCTCTTCTCTCATTTGGCCATATCCCTTGCATTCTAGGGTTCAATCATCTCCCTAGCATTCTAAGCTCATACCACAAATCGTGGTTCCCGAAGGTTAGATCCATGGAGCTGAAAGGAAAGCTTCTTTTGCCGGACTACAATCTAGTTTCAGAGGTCAGATATGTGTACCTTTGGATTGTGGCCATGCCTAGTAAAAATCTCTCTCTCTCTCTCTCTCTCTCTCTTCTCTCTCTCTCTCCCTCTCTCTCTATTTGTTTAACCATTTGATCTTTGTGAAGCGAGAAAGGGAAGCTAATTAGGGAAAGAAATCTGAAAAGAAAAGTACATTTTACTTTTCTTAACATTAGTTACTGTTGCATCTCTAGGGTTTTTTAGGGTTTATGTTTGTGGTTTTGTGATTTATTCATTATTCTGCCTATATGTATATATATCATTCTGTTTATGACTGATCTGTTACGTATGATGCAAAAGATTGAAATTTTTTTTTGGCGATTCTAATTTTGAATTTGTAGTTTTTTTGGTTGCTAAATGATTTGTGTTACATATGCCTATTTTGATGTTAGATCTTGTAAGTTACATGGGAAAATAATTCATGTGTGTACATATTTATGTTATATGATTGTTTTGCTACATCTCGTGGAAGTAACAGAGACTGTCTAAGGCATTGTGGAATAATCCTAGGATAGGAAGTTTTGATTGAACAAGACTCAGACTTGGTAAAATCACCATATTTTAACTTTTTTTCTTTGACAGATGTTTTTGGGACTCTATAAACTCGCTTTTTATACCTTAATTTGCACATTGTATTCGTAGGAATTATAGGATCTACAGTCTTTAATGTCGACTTGTAGTTGTAATATAAGCATTTGTCACTTTCACAAATAAAGTTAACTGTTATATGTGAACGTGGTCTTGAAAATATGAGGAAACTGTCTAAGGCATGATACTTGGCTAGTGTTATATGTGCATGTTTCAATGGGTCATAATTCTCACATGTGGTTTCCACATCATAATTATATGCATGGCAGACACGTAAAGACTTCACAGAGACCCAGGTGAATGCATTCGTTTATGACCTTACAGCTGATGACCTAAGCAAGCAGATTTTGAGAAGCATTATGTTCTTTTAAAAATGCTTCTCACCTACAAGAAATTTCTCTTTTTCTGCTCATGATTTTGAGTTACTGACTGATCTTTGTGAACCTTGAATAGTGGAGTGCTTTTCTAGATCTTGTATTACTTGTTCTCCACGAGGACCACACTAGAAGCTGAACACTTGATTTTAGCCCCCAAATTAGCCTCTAACAGTCCTCCAAACCAGCCCCTAAACATTCCCCAAATCAGCCCCTAAACAGCCCCCAAAAGGTCCTGATGGGCATTCGACAAATGATCTCTACTTGCTTTCTGTTTGCAATTTCTTAGAAATTAGAACGAAATGTGAAGCCTATTCCATTTATTCCTATTATTATTTTGAACCATTTGACATCTATTTATTCAGTTAGAGGGGTTGCTGAGGTTTTCGATGATATTTGACATCTATTTATTCAGTTTGTTGGTTCAAAGAAATCAACAATCATGTCCCTTGAGCGTGTTATATTTCTATACAACTTTTGTGTAGAAATATCACAATTTTAACATACCAGAAAGAAAAATGCTATTCTTTGTTTAAGTTAATAAGGAAAAGTGAGGAAAATTGTGAGGAAAAAAAAAACCTGGACAAAAATAAAATGTAAATCATGAATTTTGTGAGTCATTCCCCTCACGCTTTTCTTAATTTGCTATTGTATTCCTTTCCTTATTCTTTTCCTTCTCTAAGTTTCAAACCAGTAATCTTAAAAATTGAAAGTTGCTCATATCTTTGCAAATTGGATTCTTATTATGCTGTTCTTGCAGTTAATGTTTCATTTTTTTTTTGCAATATTCTATAGTAGATTATTCACTAATTTGCACACAAGTAATGCTCCATATCATAGTTGGTGGGTTGTTTAAATTGCATATTCTATTTCTTCCTCACAGGCACTTTGTCCCAAATCTCACTATTGGTGCTCCAGTCATTAAATTGCTCTTTCATAGGAGTTGAAATGGGTTTGATGATGATGCTCCTAATAATAATGATTTTATACCTGATTGTTTATTTTGTCGATGTAGAGCATTGAATCGTGTGGGACCTCTGGTGGAAGTCATTGGAAGAGGAGGCAGCTGAAAGTGACCAGCCAAAAGCCTTTCAAGCTTAGAACTGAGGTTTGTGTTACTCAATTATATGCATGTGTAACACCCGTACCCGGAGAACGGGTTAATTATTATGTTAATATGCATTAATTAGTATAATTAGTGTATAAACGGATTAAGGGGAGGCTTGGACTCGCCCATGTAAAAAAGTGTTCAGAGAGGGACACTAGTTGGAAAAGTCCCCAGTGAGGTGGGACAGGTATTGAAATGGAACCCAGCGAAGGGTAAATTGGTAATTTGCATTTTAAATGATTAAATGCATTTTATGTGTTTATATGAATATGTGTTTACATGCTTTCATATTACATGTTGATATATGTGTAGTATTGGTGTTATAATGGTATAAATGAAACGAATTTAAAATTTGTAGGTGCGATAGCAATTTCACAAAATATGTGGGACCCACGTTGGGACCCATACGGAACTTAGACAAACACTCATTAGATAATTGGGTAGTTAATGGAATGTTTGGGGGATTTCATAATAAGAACTTAAGAAAATCAGGGGAGGTAAACAAGAAATGAGGAAATTTGTGTGTTTGACAACACAACATGCAATGCATGTGTGTGTCAAGAGAGTTAACCTCTCATTTCTGTAGAAAATTAAAAGAAAAGAAAAGAGAAATCATCGAGAGAGAAGACGGACCGTCGCCGACGTCGAAATCTTGCCGTTCCGTCGCCGCCGTTCGTCGGATTTACGATCTGAGACCACTTTCGGACTCGTGGAGGTGAGACGAACATTTCCATACCCTTAATTTATGTTTGATTCACTGGATTTTGGTAGTTCATACTTAACGGTGAGACATCGTCTACCGAATTCTTGTAGGATTCATTGTGGTGTAGGAATTGAGCTTTAATTTGGTAAAATTCTGCATAATTTGGCTTAATTTGGATAAAATCTGTGGGAGGTGAGTTTTCTAGCCTAAAAAATGATTGTGTTTAATGTGTTCAAGGCTTCAAGTGGTGTTAGAGATATTAATCCTTGTTTAGAAGCTATAATATTGTTGGATTGATAATTTTATATCAATTTTATGAGAATTATGTGTTGATACATGTATATGTGCTTATTTGTCTATGTTGTAGTCAATGAGCACCGGGGAAATGGTTCATTGTTGGGAGTAATAAGGGTGGTGAAGAGGAAGAATCCGATAAATACGGAAGTCCAAGGAATAGAAGTGGCCACGAGACCAAGGGAGGTCTTCGGGTCTGAATGAACCATATAACCGGTGACTCGGCGACTACGGTTGTGTTTTTATGTGTTAATTATAGCATTGCACGTGTTAAACATTCAGTCATGTTAAAATGCTCACTAAGCAAATTGCTTAAGAAAACCGTTTTTCCTATTTCTGTTGTGGTACATAACAATCACCGCAGGTACGGAGCAATACCCGGAGAGAAAGTGATGTGCTCGGGCAAAAGGGGAGAAGGGTTTTGGAACTTGTAGATATGTTTTAAACTTATGTTACAATGTAGTAACTAGTGGCTTGAGGTCCTCGACTTGAGGCTTGAAGTCTTGACTTGTGGATGGGAGAGATGGGAGAGATGCGAGAGATGGGGGAGATTTGAGCGGCATACTTGTGAATTTCGTTTGAACTTGTAAAATGATGTAAATTTATGGTTTCTTTTATGTTAATGTTCATACTTGGGTTGTTGGAAATGAATTTGGATCATAACTATGTATTTGGAAGTGAAAAGTAGAACCTATGTATAATCTCTTTTGTTTTGCTCAAATGGTGCAAGTTGGTAATTAAGACCATCTCGGCATGTTCGGATGTGTCGCAAGTGTCGTGGACAAGTTTGGTTGTGTAAATGGTGTTGGTTGTAGTTTGAGTTGATTCCTAATAAATCCCAAGTACTTTGGATGAGAATTGAGTTTCAAAGTTGGAAAGTTTGTTTTGGATCAAAGGAAATGAGTTTATGATTGATTTGATCAAATTGTGAATGTGTTTGTGTGATCCAAGCTTGATTTAAGTTTAAAAGTGTTTGAAAATGTGTTGGATATGTTTTCTCAAAGTTTCATAAGGTTCCCATGTGAATTGGTTGTGTTTTGGAAGTTAGAACTTGTTTTGACAGCAAAAAAAAATAATTTAGCAGCAGAATTGTGAAGGGATCAATCCGCGATTTATGAAGGGATAGATCCGCCCTTTTAAGGGAACATTCTGCGAGAGATTCATATAAATGGATCGATCCGCGATTTATGAAGGGATCGATCCGCCTTGTATTTTTTTCACAGCATGTCCGCTTTTACGGAAACATGCATAACTTTTTCTAGAGAATTCGAATTCGCGCGCCGTTTGTTGCGTTGGAACCGGGACTCAAAAATCCAACCTTTGGTATAAAAATTTGATATACTTTATTAATGACCATTTTTCCCTTGGGGGCTGTTTTGTCGCAATAGAGCTCTTTACAGTGGTTTATTCACATTTTCTTTCTAATTAGTGGGTGTTTTGGGTGTGGTTACTCTTGTTACACGTGTCCTAATCCATCGGGGGTGGGTTGGGGTGTGACAGCATGACAGTCCAAGAAGTTGTTTTCCATGGTTCTACTTGGCGCACCTATCTCGACTAAATTATGGGTAGGCTGATCGCTTATGATACTATTTGCAGAGATACATTCAGTAGACTATGGTACCACAACCAAAATAAGTGGTATAACTTCCTAAGCATTTGGGAATCGAATTTACTGTTCAAATTTGAAAACCATAGCAGTACTATTTTCTGCCATTTAACTTTGATTAATGCATTGCTTCTCAAATTTAGGATATTCTAATTCCATTGATCCATTTTGTAAAATCACAGTTCACAAATAATGCATAAAAATGACTTTTTTATCACTTAGACTTGAAAAATACTTAGTTTTTGAGATTTTGAGTAGTGAAATGATAAAACGTGTATCCGAATGCTACGAAACATTACTCACACCTCAAACATGCCTAAACAAACTTATGGGAACTAACGGAATGAATAATGGAATCACAGTTCACAAAGACTGCGAAAAAATGACTTTTCATCACTTAGGCTTGAAAAACCTTAGTTTTTAAGGTTTTGAGTAGCGAAACTGTAAACCAATTATCCGAATGCCATGAAACCTGACTCGCACCTCAAACATGCCTAAAGAAACTTGTGGGAACTAACGGAATGCATAACGAAATCACAGTTCACAAATAATGCGAAAAAATGACTTTTTCGTCACTTAGGCTTGAAAAACTTTAGTTTTGAGGTTTTGAGTAGTGAAACTGTAAATTGCTTATCCAAATACCACGAAACCTTCCTCACACCTCAAACATGCCTAAAGAAGCTTGTGGGAACTAACGGAATACATAACGAAATCACGGTTCACAAATAATGCGAAAAAAATGACTTTTTCATCACTTAGACTTGAAAAATACTTAGTTTTGAGGTTTTGAGTAGTGAAATAGTAAAGCTTGTATCTGAATGCTACGAACATTATTCGCACCTCAAACATGCCTAAACAAACTTATGGGAACTAATAGAATGAATAATGGAATCACGGTTCACAAATAATGCATAAAACAACTTTTTCATCACTTAGGTTTGAAAAACCTTAGTTTTTGAGGTTTTGAGTAGTGAAACTGTAAACCGCTTATCCGAATGCCACGAAACCTTACTCGCACCTCAAACATGCCTAAAGAAACTTGTGGAAACTAACAGAATCAAGATTCACAAATAATGCAAAAAAATGACTTTTTCGTCACTTAGGCTTGAAAAACCTTAGTTTTGAGGTTTTGAGTAGTGAAATTGTAAACCGCTTATTCGAATGCCACGAAACCTTACTCGCACCTCAAACATGCCTAAAGAAACTTGTGAGAGTGCATGTGAAGCTTAACGTAATTTATTTATATCTCGACTTATCTGTGGTTTATTTGTGTTGTCAAGAGTGTGATCCATAGTTGAACTATTATTTTCAATAACATCACATTCAAGAAAAATGCTCCAAATGCCATACTGAAGATCAGAAAATTCGCTAAAAAATCCATTGGTTGCGACAAAGGATGTGAGAGTGCATATGAAGCTTAACAAGTACATTTGGAGCAAGGGTAACTGTGCGGGTAAGAGTTTGCATTGCTCACCAAAGGAATGATGCTGAAGATGCTAAAGAAGCTCTACAAGAGCTCGATCAAGGGCCTAGGCACCAAGGTTGTTGAAGATGATGATTGATTTGGTCAATACCTTCCAGCACCATATGTGATATTGGGAGAAATGATACACGAGAATTGTTGTTTTCTAAGTGTTGAGTGTTCTGAGATTGAATAGCGTTAGTGTCACGCCCCGACGTAGCATAAATAAGGAAAGCGTTTAATTTCCTTTATGGACCCGTAGGTCGCGACAGTTTGAAGGATCGAATCCGTCCCAAACGTCGAACAATAATAAACAATAACCAGAGTAGAGTAATCAAAGCTTACAAATATTTTTCTAACTTATTACATATTACAACACAGAGTCTCTAGAGGCACAAACCGCCTTAAATCAAAACAATAACTTAGTGTCTATTACAGTCATCCTTAACAGTTCAACTTAAAGCATATAACAGTAAACTCTTCATCAGATAGTTGTTCTCAGTTTGCATAGTCATAGTGTTCAGCCTGATCATAACCTGAAAAACCTGAACACGAATGTCCAGGACGCATCAACGTCGTCAGCTTCATGAAGCTGGTGAGTATTAAAAACATAACTTTGAATGTAAAACATATTCACTTACCTCTTTACATTTCTCACTTAATCCAATAATAAAGCAATGAGTTCATTTTAGGAAACAAGCACAATATTATTTAAAAGATATAATTCTCGTATATGTGACCGTGTATGAGAACAATGCACCATCTCATCTTACCGACTCTTTTCTCTCGACAAAACCCAACAACTCACCATCACACACCGGTATCTTTGAAACGCTAAGATAGCCACACTTTAGCATAGGGGTGCCAGGAAATGTCCAGTTTGCCTCACACTTTGGTCCATGGTACCAGGGAGTGTCCATTGCCTCACACTTTGACTACCTAATCCGCCATGCAAATACCGAAGGAACCCTCACGCAGTATCCAGACTCGGGTATCAGGGAGTGTCCGTAGGCCACACTTTAGCACTTACATGGGTGCCAGGAAATGTCCAAGTTCGGCTTCACACACTTTGACGCTACCATGGTCGTCAGGGAGTGTCCAGTTTTACCACCGTCGCATTTAAAAGATACTCTCGCCGCAATCTCAATCACAACACACTTTGGTACTCACTTACCAGGGAGTGTCCACATCACAATCTCAACCGCACTCACTATGCCACACTGACCATTACTCTTTTCCATACTAACCAACATTCACTCTCACCATGCCTGTACAACTGACACCACATGTATGTCATGAAACTTTAAGACATGAGGCAATGCACTGATTTATACAAACGACGCGCGTACGGGAGTTGATAATATCGTCCAAACATAACCAATTAAGATTCTGATTTCATAAATTTCCCAAACGGAGCTTTGACAGTTCATAAAATATTCCTTATCACAAAACAAGCACAATTTGAAACTGCCAGAAGTCGAGCGTGCGAGCCGCTCGCGCGAGGGGTCGCTCGCGCGGGCCGCTCGCGCGACCTGCCCATTTTTCCTTTTTCTTTATATAAACCCTTCTCTCTGCCTGGGGACCAAGGATCGCTCGCGCGATCAGCCTAATTTTCATTTTCTTTATAAAAACTTTTCTGTCTGCCTGGGAACACAAACCTCGCGCGCGCGAATCGCTCGCGCGAGGGGTCGCTCGCGCGATCGCGCACGCGAGTCTTTGCAGAGTCTTCATCTTCCTCGTGAAACTGCTCTGTTTCAGTTTTGGGGTCTGTTTTTTACCCAGGTTAGATTCGGAAGGAAATATATCATACAATATATGAATCTCTTTGGTTTTTCACAAGGATTAAGAATCTACAACTAATTTAACATGAATCAAACCATATCTCTCTAATTTTATGAAAAATTAAAAGTTGTCAAAACTAAATTTCATATATACTTTTTCATATGAACAATTTAGGCCCCAATACTTTAAACACAGTCTAATTACATTATAATCTTTCATTATTATCTAAGAAAACAGATTTTGGTTGAGATTGAAAAATCTTGATTTTCAAAGCTATGGAGTTCATACGTGAAATCAACCATGGTATTTCATGATTCAAGCACACAAACAATAATTGAACTATGAAATTACATTCTAGGTGAGTTCAAAATACTCATTGATATAGAGATGGAAGAAGTTGTTGAGAAAGAATCAAGATTAAGCAAACAAGAAATCCAATCTTCAACTATTCAAGCTATATATGGAGAAGAAGTTCTTCCTCTCTTTAGCAATTCAGTAACTAAACTCTCAAGCTCTCTCTTTTCTCTCTGTGCTTGAAGTGCAGAATGTGTAATGTCCCAATTGTGAGCTGTGTGTGTGTGTTAATATAGCACATAAGAACTTGGAGGCCAAGAAATTTTAAAAACTCACTTAACAAGCTTAATTGATTTAACAAATCCCTGATTACTCTTAATTATCAGCACATATACATTCGTATATACATATAGCACAGATTATAAGGACTCTTAAGTGAGGCTAAGGGTAAAGTAGGTATATAGGGGTCAATGTGGGGGTGTTTGGCAAAACAACTTATGGCATAAAAATATACACATACATAGGAGCACAACCAAACAAGGCTTTATCAAATGATTAGTTTGCCATAAATGAATATAAAGTGTATGTCACATCTAGCTTTACATCACTTCCAAAATCTGTGGAGTTTTAATACGGCACAGACAGTTTTAAGCACAAACTGGTATTTTTGTGACACGGTGTTAATCACAAAAATACAGAAAATTCATTTTAACGTGAGAATCGATTTCTCGGTTTTATAAAAATACTGTAGACACCCAATTTTTGCCCAACCTAATCATTTCAAAAATAAAGTGCTCATTGACACGAGCCTATCATCTTTTGAATCATCTCAATTTGATCTCAAATGGAAAAGATATTGCCAATCAAAGCTATGAGGTCAAAAGGTCAACAATCTCGCATGCACCCGACCACACATGATTTTTGCTCCACAAAATTTTGAGACAAACTTTCGATGGATTTACCAAAAGTGAAAAACAAACAAGACAAAAAAAAAAAAAAACACCCAACACAATGTTGGGATCCCATCTTCATATTACTTTCCCTTTATTTTTCCTATCACTCACTTCTTTGTCTCCCACTCTCCTTTCTTTTTATTTCTTTATTCCTCCCCCTCTTCTCTTTTTTTCAATATACACACCACATTCCCATCTGCACAAAGGGGAGGGAGAAACCCACTCCCTTATCTCTTCTTCATCTCTCTTCTCCAAAATTTAATCACAATTGAAGGACCAAACAGTCCATTTTGCTAAAGTTCACTGCTGTGATGATGATCAAGTATCACTACGAATTCATTTTTGATTCAAATCAAATGAAATCAATTGGAGAGTGTTCTTAACTCAATGATATTGGTCTATGATGTTTCTCAGAATTTTAAAAAATCATATGACCCATTTTTAAAGCACAAATACACACGGCATACAATCTGCCAGAAACATCACAGCAGTGATACTAGATCACGTTCACTGTTTAGACTACTTCAAGATTTTTTCTTCACTCCATTTTTTTTGTCCATTAACTACAGCCTCTTAACTATGTCTGTGATTTTTTTTTTTTTATTTTGGATCAGTTTAGTGTTTTTAAAAAATTGTCCAATTTCTGTCGACAGTGTAGTCCCTATTTCTGAGTAAGGGTGCTTCTAAACTCAATTTCTCCCAATCCCCAAAAGATATTGCAAAATGGTTTTCTACCATGAAAACTAGACTCATTTGGGAACTTTCTCTCAAAATTTCAAAAACTTAGAAGCACCGGAACCCCCCGTTCCATTTTTGGGAGACTTCTCTCAAAGCTGTGAGAAAACTGCACCTTGACATGAATTTTTGTAAAACTTTTCTTTTATCTCTTTCATTTGGGGTTTGATCTTTTTCAAATGAATAAAGTCCAATATATTAGAAAAAAAAAAAGAATAAAAAAAAACAAAAAACAAAAAAATCTTTTTCTTTCACCAAATATTCACGTTTATCAAGTTGCTCAATAACTTTGATAAAATGAAAATTTGAGCATCTTTCCACTTTTATTAAAACCGAATATGCCTAACTTATCAAGTTGATCAATGACTTTGATAAAAGGAAATTCGAACATTTTCTTTCTTTTGGGCACCGACCCTTACTTCCGGTACAAAAAATAAAAATACAAAAAAAAATATATTTTCTTTCTTTTGAGCACCGACCCTTACTTCTGGCATAAAAAATAAAAATAAAAAATCTATTTTCTTTCTTTTGGACACCGACCCTTACTTCCGGTACAAAAAAAATAAAAATACAAAAAAAAATATCTTTTCTTTCTTTTGGGCACCGTCCATTTCTTCCAGTACAAAAAATAAAATACAAAAAAAATCTATTTTCTTTCTTTTGGGCACCGACCCTTGCCTCCGGCATAGAAATAAAAGAACAAAAAAATGGAAAATACAAAAATACAAAAAAAAAAAAAAACACTTCATTCACCACTCACTTGCACAAGCTCTTTTCAATCTCAATTACTTTCCAAAAACTCCTAGCTACACCCATTTTCACTCAAATCACTTTTCAAAACTCACTCTTTCAAAGGTTAAAGTCTAGGACTACACCGTACATGTTAAAGTTCCTAACTACACCAACTTTTACTTGAAACACTACTTCACATTCACACGGTCTACATCGACCAACCTTTTTCAAAACACGTACACACACACACACACTCATACATGTACAAAGCACAGAACTACGTACGGCCTGATTCTCGACTTGAGATACGTATGCAACCCTTCACTTGGGTACGGCCATAACCACATTTTTTTCCAATACTTGTTCATTCTCACACATTATTTCTTTTATTTATGCCCCATTATCATGAAAATCACTAGAATTGGTAACCGTGCTTTGCATGGATGTTTGAGGGTGCCTAACATCTTCCCTCGACATAATCGAGTCCCCGAACCCAAATTTTAAAAGATCTCTGGTTTTTGCATGGCTGTTAAGAGTCACACTTTTAAAGGGCCCACTTTTCTCAAAACTGTTTTCAAAGGTCAAAGATGAATTATTTTAATTGTCTTTGCAGGGGTCCTAACACCCAAAATATTAGGTGGTGACTCTGAACATTTAAATAGGCCCTACAATACTCTTTCTACCACTCCCAATAAAAATCAAGTCGCAATTCACCCAATTTCAAAAAAAGCCAGGCCCACAACACAGACAGCCTGGCTGTGCCGAAAACCCGGGCGCGACAGCTGGCGACTCTGCTAGGGACTCACTTTAGAAGACTCAGGCCATCACTTTAGTGATTTTCGTTATAATGGGGCATTTCTTTTATACTAATAATTTTTTTATTGTACATTTTTTTTGTAAATTCATATTCTCTTTTTTAGGTATTCGCGACTTCGGCTGAAATAAAATTGCAAGGCCAATGCCAAAATTGCAAAGGCCAATGCCAAGATCTTTAACTATCACGAACACTACACACTGGCATGCAAGCATAACATAACCCTTCCTTAAAAGGAAACCGTTAAGATTAGATAGGAGAATTAGTAAGTGGCATGGCCGTTGCGGTAGTACCGCCGGTACCAGCACCGAAACTTCCTCTGCTCGAGCCACCAACCTAAGAAAGTGCTTCGGCGCTGGAGGTTTGAAGGTTTGGGGACCATGCCTGATTTAAGTTTCCATTAGACATCAGCCTCTCCACATGCTCTCACTCTCTACACATGCATCAATGTTGATACATCACTTTATCCACGTGCTCTCACTCTCTATGTGTGCATCAATATCGAGTGATGTCACTCTCTGTACGTGCTCTCACTCTCTCCACGTGCTCTCTCTCTCTCTGTGTGTGTGTGTGTGTCAGTCTCACTGACCCCCTCTCTCTCTCTCCCTCTTTCTTTCTTTTTTCCCTTTCCCACTGGGTCCCTCTCTCCGTCACTCTCATGGACCCCTCTCTTTCTCTCTCTCTCTCTCTCTCTTTCTTTTCTTTCCCACCTGTTCCCTCTCTTTCTGTCTCTCTCACCGACACACACTCTCTCTGTCACTCTCACGGACACCCCCCCCTCTCTCTCTCTCCACTCTCTCTTTCTTTTTCTCACCTGCTCCCTCTCTTTCTGTCCCTGTCACGCCCCGACGTAGCATAATACAAGAAAGCATTTAATTTCCTTTATGGACTCGTAAGTCGTGACAAGTGAGTATGACCAATTGTCCCTGCAACAAATAACTTAACAACATTTCTAAAAGAAATAATACTAATAAACATAAGCTCCAGAACTAAAAACTTACTAACTATTACATAGGTCGAGGTTTTAGGCACAAAACGCCCTTATTCAAATTCTAACAAGGTTTATTACAACTCTGAAAGGAAAGACATAAGGAAAATAAAACAGCTCTTCTGGAACACCTCCGGTCATCTAACTAGCATAGTCAATGAACTCTGGCTGCTCCTGACCTGGAAAATCTGGACATAGAGTCCAGGACGCATCGACGCCGTCAGCTTATGAAAGCTGGTGAGTAAAATAAAAAAGTGCTCGCAATATATATATATATATAAGCATATAGAACAAAGGTACAAATTAACATTAACAGTAATATATTCAAGGTTCCAATTTCAACAAAAATCACGGGGGAATATAGTAAGAAATAAATACGCAATATGTACATGAATTGTGTAATATCTTATCTTGCCAATTCTTTTCTTTAAAACAAACCAATTCAACCAACACATCATCTCAGATACCCGGAGTAATAACTACTCAGTCATCCAATTCACACGCTACACTATCGCCTCCAATACCAGGAATATTATCCGATTGGTATTGAAGTCACACACCACACTACTGCCTCAGATACCAGGAATACTATCCGATCGATATCTAGGCCGATCACAACCGACCATCGCTCCGGATATCAGGAATACTATTTGATCAATATCCGAAACGCGCGCCTTAGATACCAGGAATACTATCCGATCGATATCTAAGTCGTACACAACGCTATCACCGTCGCTTCGGATATCAGGAATACTATCCGATTAATATCCGAAATGCGCGCCTTAGATACCAGGAATACTATCCGATCGATATCTAAGTCGCACACCACACTGTCGCCTCCAATACCAGGAATACTATCCGATTGATATTGAAGTCGCACACCAGACCGCCACCCTTTACTCTTTTCACGCTTTATTCCACACATGCATGTTGACACAACTTCGACCCTAATGTGTATGTCAATGTTCACAGTTTGTATGCTTGTAGCAACAATTATTAATCTCAAGCTGAATATTCTTTTCAACATAAGTATCGGTCTTAAACATTCTTACAAGTCCAATTTCTAACAGTGAGCCTTTAAAACAGTATATTTGCCAAACAATTCCTTGAAATTTCCCAAAACATTTTCCAAACAGTCCCTTATACAAAAATACAGAAACTGCTCAAAACTGCCACCTCGCGCTAGCGGATCGCGCGAGCGAGGGAGAGGTGATGTCGCGCGAGCGAGTCGCGCGAGCGAGTCGCGCGAGCGAAGGGGGAGGACGGATCGCGCGAGCGAAGGGGCAGAACAGGTCGCGCGAGCGGTCCGCGCGAGCGAAGGGGGGAAATGGTTCGCGCGAGCGGGTCGCGCGCGCGAGTTCTTGCAGAATGTCATCTTCTTCGTTTTCCCCTGTTTTCTGGTTTTAAACTGAATTTTACCCATTTTCAGAATCTGTTTCAACCGAGACATGTAATATATGAATCTCTTCAGTTTTTCGCGTAGATTACGAATATGCAATCAATTTAAACAATTACGAATTATATCTTTAGATATTCGCGATTAAAGTAAGGGTGTCAAAACTTTAAATCAATGGTACGTCGCGATACGGATGAATTACAACGTAGGATTTGAACCGTAGCCTATTGGGACAAAGATCTTCCATAATCAATTTACGGAATTGAATTTGGTTGAGTCTTATAAAACTCCAATTTTAAGCTTCCATGGTGTATCACATATATATACACATATGCACTCACATAAACACTGAATTATACATATATATATACATTAAGAGTGAGTTTATAATACTCACAGAGTCTAATTAGACTGAAAATTGAGACCGAGAGTTTTCTACCGAAGTTTCCGTCGTCCAATTCTACTCCTCCGTTTGTGATCTTGAGATATATATATATAACTATGTATGTATGTATGTGTGTGTGTGTTCTTGAGAGAATTGAGGGAGATTGAGAGAGAATGAGAGAAGTAGAGAGTGAGATATGAGAGACTGTGTGATTGAGAGAGAGAGAGAGAGAGCAACGTAAATATATAAACTGAGAAATTTGGGCTCCAAGCAACAAGTGGGTTTCGCCCGGTGTGGTTGAGCTCACGTGCTCCCACACCCAAGTCACGATAGAGACGCAGATTTAAATCGAAACTGGTATTTTACGGTTGAAATAAAAATGCAGAAAATAATATTAGTGTAGGAATTAAATTTCGGGTTGTACAAAAATATAGATATTGATTTTGAAACCGTAGAAAGTATTTTGGAAATTACAGTTTGACCCCAAAAAAAATATTATAAATAGAAATAAAATGAAAATATTCATTTATTAATGGAAAAGAAAAATATAGGGTGTTACACTCTACCCACCTTAACAGAGATTTCGCCCCGAAATCTGACCTAACTAATCCTGAAACAACTCAGGGTATCTAGTCCCCATGTCTGACTCTAACTCCCACGACGCCTCTCCCTCATCATGATGCTTCCACTGAACCTTAACCAAAGGAACGTCCCTTCTTCTCAGCCTCTTGATACTCTGGTCGAGAATCCTCACTGGTCTATCCTTGTAGACAACATTCTGACTTGTCTCTATATCGTCAAAATTAACTACGTGTGAAGGATCCCTTATTTATTTCCTTAACATACAGACATGGAACACGTTATGAATCCCAGACATCTTTGGTGGCAACGCGAGCCGATAAGCCACTTTTCGAACACGCTCCAAAATCTCAAACGGTCCGATGAAACGAGGTGCCAACTTTCCTCTTTTCTGATCAAAACGTACCACTCCCCGAACAGGTGAAACCTTAAGGAGTACATGATCTCCGACACTGAACTCCAAATCCTTTCGTCGCCGATCCGCATAACTCTTGTGTCTACTCTGTGCAGTTTTCATTCTTTCCTTGACCAGTGAAATCTTGTCATTGGTTTCTCTTACCAAATCTGGTCCCAAAAGTTCTCTGTCTCCCACTTCTGCCCAACACAACGGAGATCGACATGGCCGTCTGTACAATGCTTCAAATGGTGCCATCCCAATACTCGAGTGATAACTATTGTTATACGCAAATTCGACCAACGGCAAGTGCGTTTCCCAAGACTCTTCAAAGTCGATTGCACAAGCTCTGAGCATATCTTCCATAATCTGATTAACACGCTCAGTCTGTCCATCGGTCTGAGGATGGAAAGCAATACTCATCTTGAGCGAAGTTCCCACTTCCATCCTGGAACAGGAAGGGGTTGCAACAATCCCGAGGGTCTCTGATGTTCGGCCTTCACTTGTTGACAAGTCAAACATTTAGACACAAACTCGGCTACTTCTCGCTTCATCCCTTCCCACCAGAAGTTTCTCTTTAAATCCTTATACATCTTTGTTCCTCCGGGGTGTACAGTCAGTCTTGATTTATGTGCTTCTTCGAGAATGTCTTTTCTTAATTCTCTTAAATATGGCACACACAATCTATCTCGACATCGGTATCCTCCATCGGTCCCAACCTTCCATTCTGTGGGGTCCTTCTCTAACATCTTGGCGAACCATGCTTGAAATTTCTCGTCTTCCTTTTGGGCCTCGATGATTCGACTCACAAGTGTTGGTTATACTACGAGGCATCCAAAGTGTTGCTCGACACTTCCCTCAGAAATCTACATATCAAATTCTGCAATTGTCTCCAAGGCTTTCCATTCCCTCAACATCAATGAAGCAATCATTCCTTGAGGTTTCTGGCTTAGGGCGTCAGCAACTATATTAGCCTTACCAGGGTGGTACTCTAATGTGAAGTCATAGTCCTTAATCAGCTCCATCCACCGACGTTGCCTCATGTTCAGCTCTTTCTGAGTAAACAAATACTTAAGGCTCTTGTGGTCCGAGAACAAATCAAACTTCTCCCCATAGAGGTAATGTCTCCAGATCTTAAGCGCGAACACTACTGCTGCTAGCTCCAAATCATGAGTTAGGTAATTCAATTCATTCGGCTTCAACTGTCGTGAACCATAGGCTATGACCTTTCCGTCTTGCATAAGGACACATCCCAATCCTTGATACGAGGCATCACTGAAAATAGTGAACTTCTCACCATCCCTTGGTATTGCAAGCACTGGCGCTGTTGTCAATCTCTCTTTCAATTCCAGAAAAGTGCGTTCATGCTTATCAGTCCATTCAAACTTCAAATCTTTCTTAGTCAAACCGGTTAACGGGGCTGCTATCTTGGAGAAACCCTCTACAAACCTCCGATAGTAACCAGCTAGTCCCAGAAAACTTCTGACTTATGTAGCATTTGTCGGCCGAGTCCAATTTGCCACTGCATCAGTCTTTGATGAGTCAACCGCGATTCCTTGTTGAGAGATCACATGCCCGAGAAACTTAACTTCCTGAAGCCAGAATTCACACTTGCTGAATTTAGCATACAGGCGGTGATCCTTGAGAGTCTGCAACGCAATCCTCAGGTGTTGTTCATGCTCTTCCTCTGACTTGGAATAGATCAAAATATCATCAATAAAGACAATAACGAATTGATCCAAATAGGGCTTGAATACTCTGTTCATCAAGTCCATAAACACAGCCGGAGTATTCGTCATCCCAAACGGCATCACTAAGAACTCATAGTGTCCGTACCTCGTCCTGAAAGCAGTCTTAGGTATGTCTTCCTTCCGCACCCTCAACTGGTGATACCCTGACTGTAGATCAATCTTAGAAAAGGTCGTGGCTCCTTGCAACTGATCAAACAGATCGTCTATCCGAGGTAAAGGATACTTATTCTTGATAGTAACCTTATTCAGTTCTCGGTAGTCAATACACAACCGCATTGTCCCATCCTTCTTCTTCACAAATAATACTGGTGCTCCCCAGGGTGAAGTACTTGGATGAACAAAACCCAACTTCTCAAGTTCTTGAACTTGTTCCTTCAGCTCCAATAACTCCGTAGGGGCCATCCTGTAGGGAACCTTGGTTATAGGTCGAGTACCTGGCACCAATTCCACACAGAATTCTATGTCCCTTTCCGGCGGTAATCCTAAAATATCTCGGAATACTTCCTCGAACTCTTTGATTACCGGTATTGATGATACTGTCACCTCTGCACTGACAACCTCAATGTTTGCTAGGCATCTGATGAGGAACATATCACCTGAAGGGTTACATTGGAAATCAAAGGGTCGATTCCCATTGTCCGCAAATGTGATCCTCTTTCTTGCACAATCCAACTTCGCATCATTCTTCTCGAGCCAATCCATTCCCAGGATTATATCAAATTCCTTCATCGACAGAACCACCAATCTCGCCAAAAGTTCACGGTCTCCTAACCGTAGAGGACAGTCCTTACATACATGTAATAACTTGACGGTGGTCTCTAAGGGCGAGACAGCACTCAAAGCTTCATCTAAACATTGCGGTACTATACCCAACTTCCGAACAATCTTAACAGATATAAAGGAATGTGTAGCACCCGTGTCAAATAAAACTTTAACATGAGAGTTAAACAAGGTTAGAGCACCTTCCACTGCTCGTTGCTCGGGCAGTCCCTCCTCATAAGTACCTTCTTCATAACCTGTTTCTTCATAACCAGCAGCCTCGGGGATAACAGCATCAGGCGGGCCTGTCCTTGCTGTCCGTAATTGCTTCTCCTAGGAGCCTTGCATTCCGGACTTATGTGACCCGGCATGCCACAATTATAGCACACAATTCCCGGACGATCAGCACGCCTAGGTGCTCTGCAATCTTTAGCTCGGTGACCAGGAACTCCACAATTGAAGCAGTTATTGTTTTTGGCCCCTTCTATTGCTAGAGGCTGATATTGCTGTACTGCTTGTGTCTGTTGAGGTTTCTTCCCTCCATCCCAGGTCCTCTTTTGTCCCTGAGGGTACCCTGATTTTTGTCCAGAATAACCCTTCTGCGGAGGTCGATTTCCAAATGGCTTCGAATTCTGACACCCATCATTCTCTAACCCCGTAGCCAATCTTACCAGAGCTTCAAATGACTGGCCCAAGTGCCCCATAGTCAGATGTCGAAGAGACAAGTTGAGACCCCGGTGATACTTCTTGATTTTCTTCTGGAGAGTGTCCACCATATGTGGAGCAAAGAGAGACAGACGCTCAAAACGAGTAGTGTACTCTCGGACAGTCAGATTCCCTTGAGTCAACTCCATAAACTCTTTCTCTCTCTTGTCCTTCTCTTCTTCAGGAAAAAACTTCTCGAGAAACCTTTCCTTGAACACCACCCATGGCATTCTCCTTGTAGCTTCTTCCCCAATGGTCGCCTTTTCAGTATCCCACCAATCAGCCGCTGCATAAGACAACTAAAAGATAGCCAGACGCTTCTTCTCCAGATCAGTGCACTCTATGGTCTCAAAGATACGCTCCATCTGGCGTAGCCACTGTTCTGCTTGCCAGGGTTCATCAGTCCCAGCAAAATACTCAGGTCGCAGGGCGCGAAACTCCTTGAGAAGCTTGTCTCCAGTCTGGTGGGCTTGCCTCCCATTCCCGTTATGATTCCCATTCTGATTATTGTTCCTTACATTCTGATCACTAACCCTCTCCAATCTTCTTATAAAAGCCTCGAACATTCCGGTTGGATCTATTACCGGGGGGGTGCATCTTCAATAGCGGGACGATTCCTGAGATTCGAGAGAACGGTACCTATCCATCAATCAACAGAATTCGGTCAAGCTCCAGATAAGAAATAAAGTTCTCGACGATAGAAAGCGACTAAACACAGATTGAAGTCGAACTATCTTATCTTAATTCTATCTTAACGGGAGATCCTAGGTGTCCTGGACAATTGGTCGAGCCATAACCTGGCTCTGATACCAAAAAGCCTGTCACGCCCCGACGTAGCATAATACAGGAAAGCATTTAATTTCCTTTATGGACTCGTAAGTCGTGACAAGTGAGTATGACCAATTGTCCCTGCAACAAATAACTTAACAACATTTCTAAAAGAAAGGATACTAATAAACATAAGCTCCAGAACTAAAAACTTACTAACTATTACATAGGTCGAGGTTTTAGGCACAAAACGCCCTTATTCAAATTCTAACAAGGTTTATTACAACTCTGAAAGGAAAGACATAAGGAAAATAAAACAGCTCTTCTGGAACACCTCCGGTCATCTAACTAGCATAGTCAATGAACTCTGGCTGCTCCTGACCTGGAAAATCTGGACTTAGAGTCCAGGACGCATCGACGCCGTCAGCTTATGAAAGCTGGTGAGTAAAATAAACAAGTGCTCGCAATATATATATAAGCATATAGAACAAAGGTACAAATTAACATTAACAGTAATATATTCAAGGTTCCAATTTCAACAAAAATCACGGGGGAATATAGTAAGAAATAAATACGCAATTTGTACATGAATTGTGTAATATCTTATCTTGCCAATTCTTTTCTTTAAAACAAACCAATTCAACCAACACATCATCTCAGATACCCGGAGTAATAACTACTCAGTCATCCAATTCACACGCTACACTATCGCCTCCAATACCAGGAATACTATCCGATCGGTATTGAAGTCACACACCACACTACTGCCTCAGATACCAGGAATACTATCCGATCGATATCTAGGCCGATCACAACCGACCATCGCTCTGGATTTCAGGAATACTATCCAATCAATATCAGAAACGCGCGCCTTAGATACTAGGAATACTATCCGATCGATATCTAAGTCGTACACAACGCTATCACCGTCGCTTCGGATATCAGGAATACTATCCGATCAATATCCGAAACGCGCACCTTAGATACCAGGAATACTATCCGATCGATATCTAAGTCGCACACCACACTGTCGCCTCCAATACCAGGAATACTATCCGATTGATATTGAAGTCGCACACCAGACCGCCACCCTTTACTCTTTTCACGCTTTATTCCACACATGCATGTTGACACAACTTCGACCCTAATGTGTATGTCAATGTTCACAGTTTGTAGGCTTGTAGCAACAATTATTAATCTCAAGCTGAATATTCTTTTCAACATAAATATCGGTCTTAAACATTCTTACAAGTCCAATTTCTAACAGTGAGCCTTTAAAATAGTATATTTGCCAAACAGTTCCTTGAAATTTCCCAAAACATTTTCCAAACAGTCCCTTATACAAAAATACAGAAACTGCTCAAAACTGCCACCTCGCGGGAGCGGATCGCGCGAGCGAGGGAGAGGTGATGTCGCGCGAGCGAGTCGTGCGAGCGAAGGAAGAGGACGGATCGCGCGAGCGGTCCGCGCGAGCGAAGGGGCAGAACAGGTCGCGCGAGCGGCGAAGGGGGGAAATGGTTCGCGCGAGCAGGACGCGCGAGCGAGCCTCGCGCGAGCGGGTCACGCATGCGAGTTCTTGCAGAATGTCATCTTCTTCGTTTTCCCCTGTTTTCTGGTTTTAAACTGAATTTTACCCATTTTCAGAATCTGTTTCAACCGAGACATGTAATATATGAATCTCTTCAGTTTTTCGCGTAGATTACGAATATGCAATCAATTTAAACAATTACGGATTATATCTCTAGATATTCGCGATTAAAGTAAGGGTGTCAAAACTTTAAATCAATAGTACGTCGCGATACGGATGAATTACAACGTAGGATTTGAACCGTAGCCTATTGGGACAAAGATCTTCCATAATCAATTCACGGAATTGAATTTGGTTGAGTTTTATAAAACTCCAATTTTAAGCTTCTATGGTGTATCACATATACATACACATATACACTCACATAAACACTGAATTATACATATATATACGTTGAGAGTGAGTTTATAATACTCACAGAGTCTAATTAGACTGAAAATTGAGACCGAGAGTTTTCCGCCGAAGTTTCCGTCGTCCAATTCTACTCCTCCGTTTGTGATCTTGAGATATATATATATAACTATGTATGTATGTATGTGTGTGTGTGTTCTTGAGAGAATTGAGGGAGATTGAGAGAGAATGAGAGAAGCAGAGAGTGAGATATGAGAGACTGTGTGATTGAGAGAGAGAGAGAGAGCAACGTATATATATAAACTGAGAAAATTTGGGCTCCAAGCAACAAGTGGGTTTCGCCCGGTGTGGTTGAGCTCACGTGCTCCCACACCCAAGTCGCGGTAGAGATGCAGATTTAAATCGAAACTGGTATTTTACGGTTGAAATAAAAATGCAGAAAATAATATTAGTGTAGGAATTAAATTCTGGGTTGTACAAAAATATAGATATTGATTTTGAAACCGTAGAAAGTATTTTGGAAATTACAGTTTGACCCCAAACAAAATATTATAAATAGAAATAAAATGAAAATATTCATTTATTAATGGAAAAGAAAAATACAGGGTGTTACAGTCGCTCTCACAGACTCTCTCTCTTTCTCAACGCCCTCTCCCTTTCTCTCTTTCTATCACTCTCAATGACCTCTCTCTTCCCCTCATTTTAAAAAACCCCCACATCCCCCTCCTTATCTGTCCTTCTCACACATTCTCCCTCTCACTTTGACGAACCCCTCTCTATTTTACTCTCCTCCTCTCTTTCTTCTTCTCCTCCTCCTTCCATCTCTCTATACAAACTCATCCTTCTTCTTAGGAAAACCAAAAAAAAAACTCTAATAAGAGGAAGCTAAAACAAGCCCTGTACAGGAGCTTCTCATAGAGATCAAGAAGAGGAACAGAGAATCATAACAAAAAAATGGGTGTGAAGAGAGTTATGGACCCAACATATCATCGTTGTGGTGTATGTATATATAATAAAAGACAGTGCCGACCTGATTGTCCCTTGACTCCCTACTTTCAGTACGAAGGAAGTAACAAGGATTATGAGGCAATTCACAGTTTTCTTGGATACAGGAACTTTTTACGCCTTATTCAAAATGTATCCAAGCCAGATCACCAACAAACTATCAACTCCCTTGTATATGAAGCCACAGCTAGGCTTCAGGATCCCATCTTGGGATGTGTTTTTTATATCTTTCTCCTCGAACAACAAGTTCGAGAATTGAAGGAACAAGTTTCACAACTTCAAGCTCAATCAAAAGAAGAATCACCCAAACAATCCAAAGAGCCTGATCTGGATCCTTGGCTCAAGTACGCCATGGAAGATCCGAATTGCAACATGGAAATTCTTCAAAAATATTCCAATCTCGTTTCTCCCATCACAACTGCTCCAATCTCTTCTGAAATCCCTAGCCCTACCCATATTCCTCCGGTCACTCAAATTCGTACAACATCTTCTCATTCTCGTTGGTCTGATCTAGTCCAGCACGCGCAATCTAGTAACAACCACCAAAATTCTCCAGGTCTGTTAGATCTCTCTACTTCCAACACGAGCTCTCCAATCTCTAGTCCTACCCATGCCCTCTCTGCTACCCCAAATTGCTCCCACTGGTTTGATCTAGTCCAACACTTGCAATCTGGCAAGTCTCAAATTCCCTTGAATCAAACAGAAAAATCAAGGGTCCCAAAATATCCAAATCTCTCTCTAAATCTTCAAGTGAGTTCGTCAAAACCACCTACTCCATCCACTGATCCTTACTCTTTCCTCACTGTCAATAACTTAGCTCAAAACTCCTTCTTGGATTTAATTGACAAGATGGAGAATCAACATGCCTTCAAAGAAAAGAGAAGAAAATTCACGAGGTGGTATGAGCCTTAGAATTAAGGCTCTCTTTTTTTTTTTTTTTTTTTTTTTAAAAAAAAAAAAATCAGAAATAATAAAAAATAAAATAAAATAAAATAAAATTTTAAAAAAAATGGAATGAACATCATGGTCCGTATTCGAGGTAGTCCCTGTACGTCGAGTGTGCGTGGGATTGAGCCTACATGTCTTACTATGTGTGTCCCTCCACCAGCTTAATGTAGTTTGGATCATTGGGTATTGTTTTATAGGGCAACTGGGAGGGTAAGCATTCCAGGACGGTATTGTCCTCAGAAGTAAGTCCTGAAGAACATTAACCCAGGGTTCTGTGGAACGGACTATAGGATCTATATGGTTTCTGAAAATCGCGCAGGATGTCGTTAGCATTCGACCATTGGAAGGAAGCCTCACGTTGGCAGAACTCCGCTCCCACTTAGCAAAATCCAAATGTACATTTGTATCATTGTAACTTTTCATTTTTTTTTCTTACTTAAAAAAAAAATCCTCCTTGGCACTATTTTCGCTTCTTATGCAGTGTACCCTCGCATTGGCCTATCAGTTCAAGAATCAGCTGTGGAAGTACTATCTCTTGTTAGTAACATAAGTGCACTTTCTAAAAAGAGGGTTCTAATCCCCATCACTTTCACGATGCACTTGTGTTTGCTATCATCAATTTGAACTGGCTTAAAGGCTGGCATGACATGCTTGATCATTCCTAATCCTTCATTCAGGCCTAATTCGATACAATGGCAGCACGTACAAGTCAAAATTGCGAACATTGATATTATCAAGTCCAAGCAATACTGACATATTCGCAACTGTCCAAATCATCTCGTTGTCAAGTCATTGCCAAATCAATAGGTTGTTCTACCCTCTCAAATACACTTTTACTCTCTTCCAAAACGAAACAAAAATCAAAAAGCAAAAAGCAAAAAGTAAAAAGCAAAAAGAAAAAGAAAAAGAAAAGTAAAGGAAGAGAGAGAGTGTGTCTCGACAAAAAAAAAACAGAAAAGTTAAAAAGTAAAAGAGGGGAGAGAGGGGATGTCGGTCACGAGAAGAGAGAAAAAAAAAAAGAAAAGAAAAGAAAAAGAAAAGGAGAAGAGATGGAGAGAGAGAAAACGTGTCGGTGGGAAAAAAGAGAGAGAGCATAAATATTCTCTCTCTCCCTCATTTCTTATTACCTCCTCCTCCTCAAACGCAGCTCTTCCCCCATCTCTGCATCTCTGTTTTTCTCTATCCTCTCCCTTCTTGCTCACTCATCTTTCTCTCAATTCTCTCTCCTTACCACACTCATAGTCATTGTCTTCCACCATTAAACAATTTTGGGAACAACATGGATTTGGGCAAGATAATTCTACTCTGCGAAGCATGCATTCTTCTTTGGATGGCTATGGCGGTTGCAGCTTACTTCTGGCTCAAACCGTCTGGTAATGAAGAAGGCCATAAAGATTAGGAAAAAATGTTCTTGGAAGCTCGGACCGCCCCTATGATTCAAATCATTTGTTGGGGTGGGTTATCTTTACCAATGAGCAATGGGTTGATGAAATGTAAGAGTTTTCTTATTGTTCTCTTTTTGTTTTTATATGTATCAATAAAATATCATCAATAAAAAGAGAATGTCAAGGATTGTGTAAATACATGAGCAACTAATTATATGTGTTGTTCCCATCCATCCAGTACATGCATTGTTTCTAAACCCTTTACCAACAGTCTAATACACCCATAAGCCTTTGGTCACTCTTGCAAAAGGCCAATACTTTACCCACTGCCTAAAATTCCACTCCTTACAAGACATCAAAATGTCACACAGGGACAGTTTTTCCACTACTAAATATATGCATTGTTTGCTTTGCATAAGCACATACATTTCTTTTATATAAAAAAAAAAAGAAATAAGTTAAAAAAAAAACAAAAGCAAAAAAAAAAAAAACCTTTTTTCATCATCTTGCTTTAAAATCTCATGATTCATTAGATATGGCTGTCTTGTAACTTGTTGAAGCCAATTTGAACATCGCATTGGACTTTTGGACACAACACACGATAGAACATGCCAAAAAGGCTTTAAGACCATGATTAATCATTACAGTGTCTGACATTGTTCATCATCGCAAGTGCATGCTGCTCTACCACTTTAGCATATGGACTGTACACTCTCAGGGGCAGAAATACCTCAACTCAAGGCACGCCATACATCATCAAATACCAAGCGGGGCGGCCCATTGTTCCCCATAACATTGCACGAGCTTCAATGTTGCACATATATGATTTCTAAAATCCAACTATGTTTGTGTCAAAATGATAAGAGGCAATCATTTCAGCTATCCATACACTATTATTCACTTGATAGCCCACTTGAGCAATACAATAAAAATCTCTTTCCAAATTCAAACCCCCTGAGGATCACCCCCACACTGGGGCAATGATTAAAAAAAAAAAAAAAAAAAAACGAAGCTCAACGAAAAAGGAAAAAATACAGAAGCTGGACAAATCCACAAAATACTATCCAACTTGGATACTGGCTTCGAACTGGGGCAATTCCCCCCAAATCACATTACACTCAGTAATACTCACCCCACACTAGATTGGGGCAGGCAAAAAGAAAAAAATAGAGCATAAGGTGAGCATAAGGTAATACAGAAGCCTTCATGCGATCCTTCAGTTCTTAACCCATGACCTTGGCCTACAATACAACCCACTAAAAGTCCACTCTGATTGACACAAGCCTTGTTGGATTTATTAAATCATACTTTTGCATCATTTCAAAGATATGGGCCATCACATACTGTCAATTTCAAGATAGTCCGGCGGGCGTAGTGAAAACCTAAGAAAAAAGGTGCTATGAATCAAGACTATGGCAAAACTGTCGATGTAGCAAATACGGACAAGGACTGGACATGGTCAAATACGTTGCCTTCTAGTGTTCCAACAAGCAACAAGACAGACAATATCCACTAACTTATGAACATTCCTTCGCAGATGATTAACTCATGTATCAAATACTTTTGTAAATACTCTGTACATTCCATGAAAAAAAAAACAAAAATCATTCATACTTTACAGCATAGCAGAAAATGCATATCTTTTGTAACAGGGGCAACTAGTCCTGGTGCCTCCATCATCCTTATAAGGAGAACACTCACCACTGGCCCAATTTCTAAAGCCTAACCACTGGCCCAACTTCCAAAAGCCCAACCACTGGCCCAACTTCCAAAGCCCAACCACTGGCCTAATATGCTTCCAAAGCCCAACTTCTAAAGTCCAGCCACTAGCCTAACTTCCAAAAGCCCAACCACTGGCCCAACTTCCAAAAGCCCAACTACTGGCCCAACTTCCAAAAGCCCAACCACTGACCCAACTTCCAAAGCCCAACTGCTGGCTCAACTTTCAAAAGCCTAACCCTGGCCCAACTTCCAAAAGCCCAACCATTGGCCCAACTTCCAAAGCCCAACTGCTAGCTCAACTTTCAAAAGCCCAACCTTTGACCCAACTTCCAAAGCCCAACACCGGCCCAACTTTCAAATCCCAACTGCTTGCTCAACTTTCAAAAGCCCAACCCTTGACCCAACTTCCAAAAGCCTAGCCACTGGCCCAATTTCCAAAAGCCCAGCCACTGGCCTAACTTCCAAAAGCCCAGCCACTGGCCCAATTTCTAAAAGCCCAACCACTGGCCCAATATGTTTCCAAAGCCCAACTTCTAAAGCCCAGCCACTAGCCTAACTTCCAAAAGCCCAGCCACTGGCTCAATTTCCAAAGGCCTAACCACCGGCCCAACATGCTTCCAAAGCCCCAACTTCTAAAGCCCAGCCACTGGCCCAACTTTCAAAAGCATCACCACTGGCCCAACATACTTCCAAGACCTCTCACTACATGCAGCCTTTGCTCAGGCTCGCCAACTCTACAACAACCTCTCAGTCAAATCAACCTCCCATCTATGGATCATCAAGAAGTATCATCCAACATCAATCGCAGGTGTGAGTCCGTCAAGGGGTATTCTGTTCATATCATTCAACATCAGACATAAGTCCGTCAAGTGGCATCCTGTTCATCTCATCTAACGTCAGGTATAAGTCCGTCGAGGGGCATCCTGTTCATAACATTCAGCATCAGGTATGAATCCATCAAGTGGCATCCTGTTCATCTCGTCTAACATTAGGTATTAGTCCCTCAAGGGGCATCCTGTTTATATCATTCAACATCAGACATAAGTCCGTCAAGTGGCATCCTGTTCATCTCATCTAACGTCAGGTATAAGTCCGTCGAGGGGCATCCTGTTCATATCATTCAGCATTAGACATAAGTCCGTCAAGGGGCATCCTGTTTATATCATTAAACATCAGGTATAAGTCCGTCGAGGGGCATCCTGTTCATATCATTCAGCATCAGACATAAGTCCGTCAAGGGGCATCCTGTTTATATCATTTAACATCAGACATAAGTTCGTCAAGTGGCATCCTGTTCATCTCATCTAACGTCAGGTATAAGTCCGTCGAGGGGCATCCTGTTCATATCATTCAGCATCAGGTATGAGTCCATCAAGTGGCATCCTGTTCATCTCGTCTAACATCAGTTATAAGTCCCTCAAGGGGCATCTTATTTATATCATTCAACATTAGGTATAAGTCCGTCGAGGGGCATCCTGTTCATATCATTCAGCATCAGACATAAGTCCGTCAAGTGGCGTCCTGTTCATCTCATTCAACATCAGGTACAAGTCCGTCAGGTGGCTTCCTGTTCATATCATTTGGCATCAGGTATAAGTCTGTTAAGTGGCGTCCTGTCCATATCATTAAGCATCATGCATTTTCTCTTACTATCTCGCGCTCTATAGCAATCATGCCCTACGTGGAATTTTACTCTCCTATCTCACAGCAATCATGCCCCACGCGGCATTTTTCTCTCTCATATCCGTGGCCTTTTACGCTCTCATATCCACTGCAATCATGCCCTGACGTGGCATTTTGCTCTTCACTATCCTAACATGGCATCCTCTTCATCGCATGAACTACGCTCGGTCTGATTCTCCCGATGGGAGATACGTAGGCAGCTCTAAGAGCTCGACCATCCCCTTACTTTTATATTCTCGGTTAAAGTTTGAGATTATGCGACTTCGCACTTCTCGACTACACCGTCTCTCACCATCTATCAGCTATCCAGGTTCGTACGAGCGACGCTCGGTCTGATTCTCCCGATGGGAGATACGTAGCAGCTTTAAGAGCTCGACCATACCCTCACTTTACTACATTTTCGATTAGAGTTTGAGATTACGCGGTTATGCACTTCTCGACTACACCATCCCTCTTTTACTCGATTCTCGCATGAATCCCCAACAAATTCGTTCACCCTTTCTGTTAATGCTCTCAATCCCCAGCGGAGCTATTTCCGTACTCTGGTGGTACTCACATTCACTTGCCTACATTGGCACTTCATACCCACTTGCCTACGATGGCATTTCACATTCACTTGCCTACGATGGCATCTCACACTCACTTGCCTACGATGGCATCTCACACTCACTTGCCTACTATGGCATCTCATATTCACTTGCCTACATTGGCACTTCATACACACTTGCCTACGATGGCATTTCACATTCACTTGCCTACGATGGCATCTCACACTCACTTGCCTACGATGGCATCTCATATTCACTTGCCTATATTGGCACTTCACACTCACTTGCCTACGATGGCATTTCACATTCACTTGCCTACATTGGCACCTCACACTCACTTGCCTACGATGGCAATTCACAATCCACACTTGCCTATGTCGGCACCTCACACCCACTTGTCTACGATGGCATTTCACATTCACTTGCCTACGATGGCAATTCACAATCCCCACTTGCCTCGTTGGCACCTCACACCCACTTGCCTACGATGGCATTTTACATTCACTTGCCTACGTTAGCGCCTCACACTCATTTGCCTACGATGGCAATTCACAATCCCCACTTGCCTACATTGGCACCTCACACCCACTTGCCTACGATGGCATTTCACATTCACTCGCCTACGTTAGCGCCTCATACCCACTTGCCTACGATGGCATTTCACATTCACTTGCCTACGTTGGCACCTCATACCCACTTGCCTACGATGGCATTTCACATTCACTCGCCTACGTTGGCACCTCATACTCACTTGCCTACTTCGGCACGTCTTTTACTTATTCTCATCACTTAAAAGAAAATGCGGCAAAAATGTGGTGTCTCCTGTCTTTGTCACAATTTGCTTCGCAAAGCATGACAAAGAGGGGCAGCTGTAGACACTTCATTTTTTCCCAACCTAATCATTTCAAAAATAAAGTGCTCATTGACACGAGCCTATCATCTTTTGAATCATCTCAATTTGATCTCAAATGGAAAAGATATTGCCAATCAAAGCTATGAGGTCAAAAGGTCAACAATCTCGCATGCACCCGACCACACATGATTTTTGCTCCACAAAATTTTGAGAAAAACTTTCGGTGGATTTACCAAAAGTGAAAAACAAACAAGACAAAAAAAAAACACCCAACACAATGTTGGGATCCCATCTTCATATTACTTTCCCTTTATTTTTCCTATCACTAACTTCTTTGTCTCCCACTCTCCTTTCTTTTTATTTCTTTATTCCTCCCCCTCTTCTCTTTTTTCAATATACACACCACATTCCCATCTGCACAAAGGGGAGGGAGAAACCCACTCCCTCATCTCTTCCTCATCTCTCTTCTCCAAAATTCAATCACCATTGAAGGACCAAATAGTCCATTTTGCTAAAGTTCACTGCTGTGATGATGATCAAGGTATCACTACGAATTCATTTTTGATTCAAATCAAATGAAACCAATTGGAGAGTGTTCTTAACTCAATGATATTGGTCTATGATTTTTCTCAGAATTTTAAAAAATCATATGACCCATTTTTAAAGCACAAATACACAAGGCATACAATCTTCCAGAAACATCACAGCAGTGACACTAGATCACGTTCACTGTTTGGACTACTTCAAGATTTTTTCTTTACTCCATTTTTTTTGTCCATTAACTATAGCCTCTTAACTACGTCTGTGATTTTTTTGATTTTTTTTGGATCAGTTTAGTGTTTTTAAAAAATCATCCAATTTCAGTCGATAGTGCAGTCCCTATTTATGAGTAAGGGTGCTTCTAAACTCAATTTCTCCCAATCCCCAAAAGATATTGCAAAATGGTTTTCTACCATGAAAACTAGACTCATTTGGAAACTTTCTCTCAAAAGTTCAAAAAATTAGAAGCACCGGAACCCCCCCGTTCCATTTTTGGGAGACTTCTCTCAAAGTTGTGAGAAAACTACACCTTGACATAAATTTTTGTAAAACTTTTCTTTTACCTCTTTCATTTGGGGTTTGATCTTTTTCAAATGAATATAGTCCAATATATTAGAAAAAAAAAGAATAAAAAAAAATAAAAAACAAAAAAATCTTTTTCTTTCACCAAATATTCACGTTTATCAAGTTGCTCAATAACTTTGATAAAATGGAAATTTGAGCATCTTTCCACTTTTATTAAAACCGAATATGCCTAACTTATCAAGTTGATCAATGACTTTGATAAAAGGAAATTTGAACATTTTCTTTCTTTTGGGTACCGACCCTTACTTCCGGTACAAAAAATAAAAATACAAAAAAAAAATCTTTTCTTTCTTTTGGGCACTGACCCTTACTTCCGGCATAAAAAATAAAAAAAAAATCTATTTTCTTTCTTTTGAGCTCCGACCCTTACTTTCGGTACAAAAAAAAAATAAAAATACAAAAAAAAAATATCTTTTCTTTCTTTTAGGCACCGTCCATTTCTTCCAATACAAAAAATAAAATACAAAAAAAAAAATCTATTTTCTTTCTTTTGGGCACCGACCCTTACCTCCGGCATAGAAATAAAATAACAAAAAAATGGAAAAAAAAAAAAACACTTCATTCACCACTCACTTGCACAAGCTCGTTTCAATCTCAATTACTTTCCAAAAACTCCTAGCTACACCTATTTTCACTCAAATCACTTTTCAAAACTCACTCTTTAAAAGGTTAAAGTCTAGGACTACACCGTACATGTTAAAGTTCCTAGCTACACCAACTTTTACTTGAAACACTACTTCACACTCACACGGTCTATATCGACCAACCTTTTTCAAAACACGTGCACACACACACACACACACACACACACACACACTCATACATGTACAAAGCACAGAACTAAGTACGGCCTGATTCTCGACTTGAGATACGTATGCAACCCTTCACTTGGGTACGACCATAACCACATTTTTCTCCAATACTTGTACATTCTCACACATTATTTCTTTTATTTATGCCCCATTATCATGAAAATCACTAGAATTGGTAACCGTGCTTTGCATGGATGTTCAAGGGTGCCTAACACCTTCCCTCGACATAATCGGGTCTCCGAACCCATATTTTAAAAGATCTCTGGTTTTTGCATGGCTGTCAAGAGTCACACTTTTAAAGGGCCCACTTTTCTCAAAACTTTTTTCAAAGGTCAAAGATGAATTATTTTAATTGTCTTTGCAGGGGTCCTAACACCCAAAATATTAGGTGGCGACTCTGAACAATTAAATAGGCCCTACAATACTCTTTTTACCACTCCCAATAAAAATCAAGTCGCAATTCACCCACTTTCAAAAAAAGCCAGGCCCACAACACGACAGCCTGGCTGTGCCGAAAACACGGGCGCGACAAATATTGCTCAAGTTAAGAGTAAACATTTTCACCGTTTTGAAATACAGTTTTGAAATCCAACACAGGTATTGCTAATTTTTATAAAATTGTAGTTTGACCCCAAAAGAATTAAAATGTACAATAAGATAGACTATAAGGTTACAAAACATGACCATTGAAATAAAATGAACATAGATAATATAAATTAAAAATGCAAATTGAATTACATGAAATGCAGGTTGTTACAGTTAGTAAATCTCAAATATGGTTAGATTGGTGTAGTGAGATTTTGTTGGTTATATATACATCTATGGACAATTTTCTTGGTACGATTACTATAGAATAATTTTGTTGTGTTCGGTATAGATTGAGCTTGTTATTTTTATGTTTGGTATGAATTAATATGCTTGTTAATTAGGTGCAATTAAAAATTTGGAAGCTTATGAATTAATTACATTTTTTTTATTTGTAATTAAAATTTGTAACGGGAATATTAGTTACAAAATCCGTTCCTAATTTTATGCATTTTGGAAATTAGTAATGGATATAACCGTTATAAATCCGTTACAAACCGTTAGTATTTTTTTCCAACAAAAAAAAGTTGGATAGCTATCCGTTACTAAACATATCCTAACGGGTATAACCGTTACAAAAATTATATTAGTAACGGGTATATCCGTTACAAAAATCCGTTACTAAATTGTAACAGATATATCCATTACAAAAATCCGTTACAAATTTGCAATGCTCTATTTGTAACGGGTATATCCGTTACAAATAATTTTTGTAACTGATATTCCCGTTACAAATCAGGCCATATGGTGTAGTGATCAACTATAACCAAAGCTTTCTCATGTGTTTGAATCCTACCGTCCACTAAATTTCTTGATTTACGTGATGCATGTGTTGTGGAATCGGTGCACGTTGCTCGTGCTTGCCTCTCTGTCCTATTCCGTAAGAAAAATAGGATTAGCAGGGCCGGTCCCGAGTATTTGGAGGCCTGGGATGAACTACTAAAAGTGAGGCCCTTATACGGGAGTTCGGGGGCAGCGTCCCCAAGGTATTTTTTTTGGGGTGAACTTTTACATAATTGGCGTTTTTTTTGGTGTCTGCTTATATTATGAGTCTATTTTGTAAAACTTAAACATTGCATGGTATCTTTCAAAATTTTAGAGGGGCTTGTTTCTAAAACTAAAAAAATTCTTACACTAAAAGTGTAATTTTCAAAATTCTAAGGCATTTGCTTTTGAGTTTTATATACATGTATATCAATACAAAAATGATAGGGATGCACACCAAACGACACACCAGCTTTAAATGCATGTACCCTGTGCTATGTAAGTGATGCACAGAAAAGTGTAAAAAATTCAAACAGCACAGGGTACATGCATTTAAAGCATAGTGTGTCGTTTGGTGCGTATCTCTATCATTGTTGATATCAATATATATGTAGTTGATGACACTAAATTGGGCCTTGGGGGAGGCCTAAATGTAAAATACTAAATATCTCAAGATAAAAATGTAATTATAAAAATCTCATATGAGAAACTGCTTACTATAGACTTGCCCATTAATAAATGCCAACCAGTTGTAATGATCCCTTGGAAATAGGGATACATGTATGGTTAAGATGAAGTGATCACACTAAATTACATGGTGTGACAATTTCATCGAATAAATTAAAATTTTTTTAAAAAAAAACAAATGAGATGACAGTATTTGATTAGTTCTGTAAAACTAACATTTACGGATCATCTGTCTTAAATTTTAACTCTAAAATATTATAACTTGGTCTCCATATGTTTGAAAACCACCTATTTTGTAACTTTTGAATCCAAACTATTCTATTATGGCACCATTTTAGAATATGAGATACAATTAAAACCACAAGGATGTCAAGGATGTGTTATAGAAATTTTCATGGAAATAAGGGCGTGTTTGGGAAAGCCTAAAATAGGATATTATTCAGTCCAAATTTTTTTGTTTTTTGACCTATTATACATATTTTGTGTGAAATTTGAATTTATTTATACATATTTGTACTTATTTTATAATAAGTACAAAAACATGAGAAATAGGGGGTTTAGAATAACAATTTTATAATGTCAAAGAGGCTAATTATAATTTTTTAGTGCATGGATAGTATTTTTTGAAAACCCAAAGGGGCTTGAGTCACCCCATACCCTTAATTGAATCCGTCTCTACTTACACAGTTACATGAGTACTACTTTCAAGTTTTAACAGTTCCCGTACCAGATCCAAAATTGATCATTGGAGAGTATGCTTTTCAAAGTGTTTTGTAATCAAGCTTCATCAATAAAATCAATATGTCTTCGGCTGTGAACTTGGATACAACGCCGAACTATACATAAATCTCTCTCTCTCTCTCTTTTTTTTTGTTGTTTTGTTGTGATTAGTAAATTTTTTTTATGGGTTCCTTCTCGTTTTGGATGGTTTTTATTAGTGATTCCCACAAAAACTTGTTAAAGCCTTCTACTACAACAAGATCAACTCAAATTAAAAGGCATCAATCAAGTCTCAATGAAGAAATGGTGCAGTACAAGGGCACATCTCTGGCAAATATTTATCCCAATACAGAAGAACAAAATGATGACTTTGAGCCAACTGAATTGTGATCAATGGAAATCAGTATTCTTACTGTATTCATTGTTGGGGAGAGAGAGAGGGAGCAAATTTCTTTCTTTCTCAGCTCTTTAAGGCTAAAACAGTCTACGTCTCATTCATTTAAGAAATAAGGAGGATAACTATTTTAAAGTAAAAATAGACAAAATTTTTCGGAAAATGGTTAATTTATGAAAAAAGGGTCATTCAAAAAGAAAATGAATTATTGTACATTCGCTAAATATATTCTCGAATTACGCCATTGTTTGGGAAAGCTCGAAACTGTGTACTTGTATAATGTTTTCATTGTAGTAGTTGGTACTAAACTAATATCACTTTTAAAACAAGTTAGTTGCCAAATGTTAGCTTTAATTTTTTTTTATTATCTCTTTTTTTTTCCCCTTGATTTATGCCATGAATTCTAATTATAATATGCTAAATTACTTTCCCAATGGATTGTCACATTGGAATCATATTCAGATATATCTGAGGAAAAATCTGTAGTCAATGCTAACGCTGACAATTTGAGGGCCCTAATAGATATTTGAAGATGGAGCCCTCCATAATTTGCATGAAAAAATTTAGTCGACATGTACGTACAATGACCAAAATCAAAGAGAAAATGATCAGAATTGTATGGTTAAATGTATATAGATATAATTTTATTTTTTTTTGGCTCAGAAAAATGTATGTAGATATGTAGATGTAGCAAATGACTTCACCACATATACAGAACTTGGCTCTATGTCCGACAAACGGTGGAAATGTTTTCTTTTAACTCAATCAGTATTTTTATAAAACCAGAAAACCACTTCCTACATTAAAATGAAATTCCTGTATTTTTGTGACGAACACCGCGCCACGAAAATATCAGTTTATGTTCAAAACTGTCCGTGCTACAATGATCTCCCACAATTTGGGATACTCCACCAATTATGAAGTGACTATACATTACTTTCCATTTATGGCAACTAATGATTGCCTTAGGCCTTGTTTGGCAATGCTAGTAGTGTGTGTGTATTCCTTAGGCCATAAGCCAAATTCCCAAACAACCTTAGTTGCCCCCTATTAACCTATAATGCCCCTTCAGCACTTGAGAATGTATACATACGTATGTATTATCTGTGTCTTAATCCATTTATATGAGTTGTGTGTGTTTAGGATTGGAGTTAATCCTCCTAATTGTAGTGTATAGAAGGTTTTTCTTGGTGGCCAAGTTCCCAAAATTGTTCATCTATATAACTCACATTCACTCCTGCACACACTCACATTTTGTATCCTTGCAACTGAGAGTTTCAGAGAGAGAGCAGAGAGTTCATAGTTCAGAACTAGAAAGAGAAGAGCTCAATCCTCCATAGCCTAAGCTTTTATTTGGTTGCAAAATTCTTATATCTTTCTCAACAACTTCTTCAATCTATATCACAGTGAGTATTCTAAACTCACTCTAGAATGTAAATTCATGCTCAGTTACTGAGTTTGTGTATGTATTAATGATCCTCCATTGCTAAATTCGTCCATGGAAGCTTGAAGCTTCAAAATCAAGATTTTTCCCCCTCAACCAAAATCCATTTTCTCAGATAATAATGAAAGTTTATGGTACATATAGTCCATAGTTGAAGTTTTAGTTCTTAATTTAACCCCATGAGAAAGTATATAAGGAAATTAGTTTTGACATGTTTTGATCTTTCATGAAATTGGAGAGCTATAGTTTAAATCATGTTTAATTGATAATGGATTCTTAATCCTTATGGAAAAACGAAGAAAACCATATACTATATGATCTATATACTTATAGATTTGAAATGGGTCAAAATAGACCCTGTTTTGCTGAAACAGAGCAGTTTCTGCGGGGAAGAAGAAGCCTCAGTAAAAACTCGCGCCACGACCGCGCGCGCGATCCTCGTTTCCCCAGGCAAACAGAAGAGTTTATATATATAATAAAATTCAGGCAGGTCGCGCGATCGAGGTTCGCGCGAGGGACCTTTCGCGCGAGCGATCCGCGCTCGCGACCTTGGCTTTTTCAGGCAGTAAGAAAAGTTTATTTTGAAAAAGAAAAAGAGGCAGATCGCGCGAGCAGCCCGCGCGAGCGACCTTTCGCGCGAGCAGCCCGCGTGCGCGATCTGGCAGATTCTGGTTTTTGTCTATTTTGTATTTAGGGACAGTTTGGTTTAACTTTTAAGGACTGTTAAGGTTCTGTTTGGGAAAATTATTAAAGCAGAATCCTTTTTGGTTATGTTTAAATAATTAAAACATTGTATTATGACGTATCAATCCCCGTACGTACATGGTTCCCTTAATGTAGCGTTTTGCTTTGTGTTTAAGTTCATGACATTTATATGGGGTCAGTGGTACATGCATGTGGGTGTCAGTCAGTGTGGAAAAGAGTAATGGTAGTGTGGAAAGAGTATGAAATTGAGATTGAGATTGAGATTGATATTGCGGTTGTGGTTGTGGTTGAGATCGCGGTTGTGGTTGTGGTTGATATTGCGGTTGTGGTTGTGGTTGAGATTGCGGTGAGGGTATCTTTGAAATGCGACAGTGGCAAATTTGGACACTCCCTGACGCCCATGGAAGCGTTAAAGTGTGTGACGCCGAACGTGGACATTCCCTGGCACCTATGGTAATGCTAAAGTGTGGCCTACGGACTCTCCCTGATACCCTAGTCTGGATACTGCGTGAGGTTGCTCCGGTATTTGCATGGCGGTTTAGGTATTCAAAGTGTGAGGCAATGGACACTCCCTGGTACCCTGGACCAAAGTGTGAGGCAAACTGGACACTACCTGGCGCCCCGTTGCTAAAGTGTGGCTATCTTAGTGTTTCAAAGATACCAGGAGTAAGATAGTGGGTTGTTGTGTCTATCGAGAGAACAGAGTCGGCAAGATGAGTGTGGTGCATTGTCTCATACACAATTATATGTTCATGAATGATCGACTTTTAATGTATTCCGTGTTGTTTTTATAAAATGAATTCTCTCTATGGTCAAACTATTGTTTTTACTAATTGAAAATGGAAAAAGGTAAATGGGTATGTTTTACATTCAAAGTTATGTTTTTAATACTCACCAGCTTCTTGAAGCTGACGACGTTGATGCGTCCTGGACATTCGTGTTCAGGCTTTTCAGGTTATGATCAGGAAGGACCTTATGACTACGCTAACTAAGAATGGCTACCTTTGGAATGAGAAACTGTTTATTGATTATCTGCTTTAAGTTATATGTTTTAAGTTTTAAACTGTTGGTTTTATAAGGATGACTGTAATAGACACTAAGATATTGTTTTGTTTCAAGGCGGTATGTGCCTTTAGATGACCCCGTGCTGTAATATGTAATAAGTTAGAAAAAATTTATAAGCCTTGATTGCTCTGCTCTGATTATTATGTTTTGTTGTTCGACGTTTGGGACGGAATCGATCCTTCAAACTGTCGCGACCAACGGGTCCATAAAGGAAATTAAACGCTTTCCTTATTTATGCTACGTCGGGGGAGTGACATGATCAACTATAACCAAAGCTTCTCATGTGTTTGAATCCTACCGTCCACTAAATTTGTTGATTTACTTGATGCATGTGTTGTGGAATCGATGCACGTTGCACGTGTTTGCCTCTCTGTCCTATTCCGTAAGAAAAATAGGATTAGCAGGACCGGTCCCAAGTATTTGGAGGCCTGGGATGAACTACTAAAAGTGAGGCCCTTATACGAGAGTTCGGGGGCAGCGCCCCCAAGGTATTTTTTTTGGGGTGAACTTATACATGATTGGCGATTTTTTTGGTGTCTGCTTATATTATGAGTCTATTTGTAAAACTTAAACAGTGTATGGTATCTTTCAAAATTTTAGAGGGGCTTGTTTCTAAAACTAAAAAAATTCTTACACTAAAAGTGTAATTTTCAAAATTCTAAGGCATTTGCTTTTGAGTTTTATATACATGTATATCAATACAAAAATGATAGGGATGCACACCAAACGACACACCAGCTTTAAATGCATGTACCCTGTGCTATGTAAGTGATGCAAAGAAAAGTGTAAAAAATTCAAACAACACAGGGTACATGCATTTAAAGCACAGTGTGTCGTTTGGTGCGTATCTCTATCATTGTTGATATCAATATATATGTAGTTGATGACACTAAATTGGGCCTTGGGGGAGGCCTAAATGTAAAATACTAAATATCTCAAGATAAAAATGTAATTATAAAAATCTCATATGAGAAACTGCTTACTATAGACTTGCTCATTAATAAATGCCAACCAGTTGTAATGATCCCTTGGAAATAGGGATACATGTATGGTTAAGATGAAGTGATCACACTAAATTACATGGTGTGACAATTTCATCGAATAAATTTTTAAAAAAAAAAAAAAAAAAAACAAATGAGATGACAGTATTTGATTGGTTCTGTAAAACTAACATTTACGGATCATCTGTCTTATATGTTAACTCTAAAATATTATAACTTGGTCTCAATATGTTTGAAAACCACCTATTTTGTAACTTTTGAATCCAAATTATTCTATTATGGCACCATTTTAGAATATGAGATACAATTAAAACCACAAGGATGTCAAGGATGTGTTATAGAAATTTTCATGGAAATAAGGGTGTGGTTGGGAAAGCCTAAAATAGGATATAATTCAGTCCAAAATTTTTTTTGGACCTATTATACATATTTTGTGTGAAATTTGAATTTATGTATACATGTTTGAACTTATTTTATAATAAGTACAAAAACATGAGAAATACGGGGTCTAGAATAACAATTTTATAATGTCAAAGGGACTAATTATGAATTTTTTTTAATACAAGTGTAGTATTTTTGGAAAATCGAAGTGCGGCTTGAGTCCCCCATTACCCTTTAATTGAATCCGTCTCTACTTACATAGTTACATGAGTACTACTTTCAAGTTTTAACAGTTCCCGTACCAGATCCAAAATTGATCATTGGAGAGTATGCTTTTCAAAGTGTTTTGTAATCAAGCCTCATCAATAAAATCAATATGTCTTCGGCTGTGAACTTGGATACAACGCCGAACTATACATAAATCTCTCTCTCTCTCTCTCTCTCTCTCTCTTTCCTTTTCTTTTGTTGTGATTAGTAAAATTTTTATGGGTTCCTTCTCGTTTTGGATGGTTTTTATTGGTGATTCGCACAAAAACTTGTTAAAGTCTTCTACTACAACAAGATCAACTCAAATTAAAAGGTATCAATCAAGTCTCAATGAAGAAATGGTGCAGTACAAGGGCACATCTCTGACAAATATTTATCCCAATACAGAAGAACAAAATGATGACTTTGAGCCAACTGAATTGTGATCAATGGAAATCAGTATTCTTACTGTATTCATTGTTGGGGAGAGAGAGAGGGAGCAAATTTCTTTCTTTCTCAGCTCTTTAAGGCTAAAAAAGTCTACGTCTCATTCATTTAAGAAATAAGGACGATAACTATTTTTAAGTAAAAATACACAAAATTTTTCGGAAAATGGTTAATTTATGAAAAAAGGGCCATTCAAAAAGAAAATGAATTATTGTGCATTCGCTAAATATATTCTCGAATTACGCCATTGTTTGGGAAAGCTCGAAACTGTGTACTTGTATAATGTTTTCATTGCAATAGTTGGTACTAATCTAATATCACTTTTAAAACAAGTTAATCTCTTTTTTTTCCCCCCTTGATTTATGCCATGATTTTCTAATTATAATATGCTAAATTACTTTCCCAATGGATTGTCACATTGGAATCATATTCAGATATATCTGAGGAAAAATCTGTAGTCAATGCTAACGCTGACAATTTGAGGGCCCTAATAGATATTTGAAGATGGAGCCCTCCATAATTTGCATGAAAAAATTTAGTCGACATGTACGTACAATGATCAAAATCAAAGAGAAAATGATCAGAATTGTATGGTTAAATGTATATAGATATAATTTTATTTTTTTTTGGCTCAGAAAAATGTATGTAGATATGTAGATGTAGCAAATGACTTCACCACATATACAGAACTTGGCTCTATGTCCGACAAATGAAATTATTACTAGACCCATGATGACCTACCAATGTACGTACCCAAATGGAAATTAAAGACAGAAAGCTCAGAAAGCTGTCTGAAAATTATATTTTTTACTAAAATTTAAATGGTTAACCATAGATTACTCATGCTTCAACATATTCTTCCTACAGAAATGTTAGGATGACTTCAAATTCCACATGGAATCTCACACAAGGGACTTAGTAGCAAATTTTACAAAATTTGTGTGGCCCACAAACCCTTTAACATTTCAACACACAAAACACATACGAAGCACATAAAACAGTACACACTCTCTCTCCCTCTCTCTCTGTGGAAAAAATTGGAGCCAAAAATAAAAATCTGAAAATCCCCAAATTCCATACCCTAGAACAACATAGCAGATCCGCTGCGTCCCACCCAGAATTTAAAAAGATTGGGAACTTTAATAACCTAGCCGGAGATTGGAAGATGATCTGATGTGGGTCAGATTCAGGGAAGACTCTGGCGACTCCATTGAATCCCAGAAGCTTCGATCCAACACCATAGTTGGCGAATTCCAAGAAAATTCATTTTCTTGATCAGAATTAGACAATAAATTGCATAGAAATGGGTGTTGAAGAAGCTGTTTAGCGGTCCACCGCTCTTTCGAATCTCTGTTCAAACACTTGCTCAATAAATCTTTGGCCTCATTGGAAAACCACAATGGAAACTCCGGTGACTTGCCAGAAAACCCGATTCGGTGAAATAATGATCAGTAATAAGGGTTAATTACAGAAACACCCCCTGTAGTTAGGCCTTTTATCAGTTACCCCCCTATACTTTAAATTTTATCACTAATACCCCCTGTGGTTTGGACTAAAGTGAAATAGTCACTTTTTCCGTTAAAGTTAACGGAAAATTGGTAAAAATATAAAATTACCCCTATTACTGTTGGATAAATATGTGTGTTTGGCCATGTTTAAGGGCTAATAAAAGTGGGACCCACTTAGAGTTTAAGTGGGGTCCTTATGGATTTGTGTTCTCCTCCATGAGGAGATGAAGTTTGGATATTCACATGTCCAAAACTATTGATGGGTGAATGAGAAATTAATGGTTAAAGGTTGCCCCATACAAGGAGTTGTTGAAATGAAAGAGGTTCACAACTTGCCTTGTCCCACATAGGAAAACTAGAAGTAGCCTTTAGTGTATTTATAAGGCTACTTCATGTTTTGGGTTTGGGCCCCAAGGGGTACCCAGTTTTGTGGAAGGGGGAGGACCTAAGGCCCTTTGGGTTTACTCCACACACGCGCGCGCGCGCCGCCGCCGTCCGGCCGGGCCGAGCCGGGTCGTGGGTACGGGTGCTGCCCGTACGACCCCTCAAGTTTAGTTTTTTCCAATTTGTAATGAGAGACCCTTAGTATTCTCTTCTCCTATTGTCATATTCTGTCCTGAGTTTTTCTGAGAGAGCACCAAGCATAAAAAGTTCGCCAGAGCAGTTGTACGTTGTGCAAGTACTACTGCTAGAAGCCGCTGTATCCTGGGAGACCGACGCCGACGATTTCCTCAAGCATATCCGGTGAGGCGGCGAATCTGTTTTAAGGAAACTGTGAATAAAAATCCACTACAAGGAAAAAGGCCTTTTATGTCACTTAAAAAGTGACATAAATAGGTATTTATGTCACTTTTTTTTCTAGTAAAAAGTGACATAAATGGAGGCGACATAAATGTTTTAAAAGTGACATAAATACTTTATAAAAAGTGACATAAATGTTTCATAAAACCAACACATTTGTTAATAAAAAGTGACATAAATACTTAAAAGCGACATAAATACCATTTTATTTATGTCACTTTTAACATAAAGTGACATAAAAGTAAAAAGTGACATAAATACCAAACAAAATTATAACATCAAAAGTCTAAAAAGTGACATAAATACTTAAAAGTGACATAAATACTATTTTATTTATGTCACTTTTAACCTAAAGTGACATAAAAGTGAAAAAGTGACATAAATACCAAACAAAAATTAATACATCAAAGTCTTAAAAGTGACACAAATACTTAAAAGTGACATAAATACCATTTTATTTATGTCACTTTTAACCTAAAGTGACATAAAAGTAGAAAAGTGACATAAATACCAAACAAAATTATTACATAAAAGACTTAAAAGTGACATAAATGCTGTAAAAGTGACATAAATACCACCCTGTAAAAACAATATATACCACCCTGTACATTTATACAATACCATGCATGCACCCTGTACAAAATTAAATCCAACTCAATATTTCAACTACTAAATTTCATAGATTCATCTCAATATCAATCCAATTAATTGGGATGAACAAAAAAAATATACAATCGATCTGAGTCAAGTGCAAATCTAATAACATATACATATTACATATTCATCAAAAAGTACTAACAAACCTATGAAAGCAACAAAAAAGAATTAGCCCAACAAAAAGAGTGGTTTGTTTGTTAGAACCTTCCATCAAAATGTGAAACTTTGTACCTACAAAAAAGATAAAGATTTCATTAATTAGTTGTATATAATTAAAATAATAAAAGAGTAAAACTATGTTTGGGGGTTTCAAGAGACCAAAATGTGTTCGGGGACTTGGAATGATGAAAGAGTCATTTTTTCGTATTTTTTGTGAACCGTGAATCCGTTATGCGTGCATTCCGTTAATTCCCATAAGTTTATTTAGGCATGCTTGAGGTGCGTGTAAGGTTTCATGGCGTTTGGTTAAGCGGTTTATCGATTCACTACTCAAAATCCCCAAAACTACGTTTTTTCAAGCCTAAGTGACTAAAGAGTCATTTTTTCGCATTTTTTGTGAACTGTGAATCCGTTATGCATTCTGTTGATTCCCGCAAGTTTATTTAGTCATGTTTGAGGTGTGTGTAAGGTTTCGTGGTGTTTTGTTAAGCGGTTTACCAATTAGCTACTCAAAACCCCCAAAACTACGTTTTTTCAAGCCTAAGTGACCAAAAGAGTCATTTTTTCGCATTTTTTGTAAACCGTGAATCCGTTAAGCTTTCTGTTAGTTCTTGCAAGTTTATTTAGGCATGTTTGAGGTGTGTGTAAGGTTTTGTGGTGTTTGGTTAAGCGATTTACCGATTTGCTACTCAAACCCCCCAAAACTACGTGTTTTCAAGCCTAAGTGACTAAAAGAGTCATTTTTTCGCATTTTTTGTGAACCGTGAATCCGTTATGCATTCCGTTAGTTCCCACAAGTTTATTTAGGCATGTTTGAGGTGCGTGTAAGGTTTCATGGCGTTTGGTTAAGCGGTTTACCGATTCACTACTCAAAACCCCCAAAAACTAACTTTTTTCAAGCCTAAGTGACTAAAGAAGCATTTTGTCGCAATTTTTTGTAAAGCGTGAATCCGTTATGAATTTCGTTAGTTCCCACAAGTTTATTTAGGCATGTTTGAGGTGCGTGTAAGGTTTTGTGGTGTTTGGTTAAGCGGTTTACCGATTCGCTACTCAAAACCCCCAAAACTACGTTTTTCTGTGCACGTGCTGCCCGAGCGCGGCTACATGCCACGGAACATGGAGGGGATGTTTTGGGAGCTGCGGCTTGTGCTTTTAATGCATCTATATAATATCCTTGCTCAAATCAACCTATGGAATCAGCTAGACATGTCTTTCCTTCCAAACATGATATATACTGGATTGACTAAGTCATTGCATTGGATTGACGTTGTCCCTATGTTGGTCTTTATTGATCATAGCTCCTCCTCTCCCCTCCCCTCCCCTCCCCTCTTCTTTATTATAGGAGACGCTTAGGATACATTCATAAGAGACTCCCAAACATATCTTTTTCTCTCTAAGTGGCTGCAAATCAATTTTTGCCTTTTGTTGCGTCCTTAATCGAGAATGAATACCTTCGGAGCCAATAAGCAAAGTTTCAAAGAGGGGTTTGGTGTTTGAGCCATCAAGTATGTATTCCTCTAAGCTAACTCATGCACTCATATATTAAGTCTGTTACTATTTTTTGTAAAAAATGATTGGATAGATTTTAGACCCACATCTCTTATCACGAGGGCAAGTGTCTTATTTGTTTAGACTGCCTGACCAGTGATCCTGTCATAAATTAAGTTTCGTATTATTGTTTTCTGCATTTTCTCATTTTTTTTGTTTTCTGCGTAGATTCCTACTGTTTCTTTCCATTTTCGAATATTTCACCAAATCTAACAATTAATGCACCAATGCTATAAGCAATTCGAAAAATTGGCATTCGTGATTCACCCTATAAAAGCCGACTTGACAACTATCACCATGTAGACAAAGTATTACAATATAGACATTAGATATATATTTGTATATAAATCTAGAGTGCAGCAGGAGACACTTGCCTCGCCAACTTCATCTCTAACACAGCCGAGAGTATCTGCACTAGGATTGCTAGAGAAAAAATCCATTTGCTGATGCAAGACCATTGAAAATTCATCATTCATTGCATATGCAGGTGCATAGGGAGCCACCTTGCCATAGTTTTTCATGAACCTCCTGTGAACATCCTCTAAGTAAGAAAAAGGGAATCTTCCTGGAAAAAATCATAAACCAATAGATTGTCAACTCGTGAAAACAAGTAGAAGAGGATGTACACATGTAGAAAGAATATAAGCGTATTTACATTTGTGCAGGTCCAACAAACGTTGTCGGGTTCCAGCTTCAAGATTTGTTGCTATTCCTTAGTCCTATCCACTTTTGCTGGATCAAAAGGGTCTACGCTTGGTTGACCGTTTCTTCGACTTTTTCATTCTGTTTTTGCATTTTGATCCGTGATCAGAACTTTAGTTCTTTTGTTTGAGTTCTTCTTTAATATCCAGTAAGAGGATTTCTCTGAGGGCGTCGTGCGCCAGCCCGAACTGATTCGGTGATGGTAACAAGACAGTTGTCCACTTTCAAAGAATTTCTAATTAAGTACTTAGTTCACTTATGAATTAATAATGGAATCTAATTACACATCTTAATCTATGTTTTATCCCTGTAGCAGAATTGTATGGTTAAATGTATATAGATATAATTTTATTTTTTTTTGGCTCAGAAAAATGTATATAGATATGTAGATGTAGAAAATGACTTCACCACATATACAGAACTTGGCTCTATGTCCGACAAATGAAATTATTACTAGACCCATGATGACCTACCAATGTACGTACCCAAATGGAAATTAAAGACTGAAAGCTCAGAAAGCTGTCTGAAAATTATATTTTTTACTAAAATTTAAATGGTTAACCATAGATTACTCATGCTTCAACATATTCTTCCTATGCTCTATGAACTTTTACTTAATAATAATAAGGGTTAATTACAAAAACACCCCCTGTAGTTAGGCCTTTTATCAGTTACTCCCCTATACTTTAAATTTTATCACAAATACCCCCTGTGGTTTGGACTAAAGTGAAATAGTCACTTTTTCCGTTAAAGTTAACGGAAAATTGGTAAATATACAAAATTACCCCTATTACTGTTGGATAAATATGTGTGTTTGGCCATGTTTAAGGGCTAATAAAAGTGGGACCCACTTAGAGTTTAAGTGGGGTCCTTATGGATTTGTGTTCTCCTCCATGAGGAGATGAAGTTTGGATATTCACATGTCCAAAACTATTGATGGGTGAATGAGAAATTAATGGTTAAAGGTTGCCCCATACAAGGAGTTGTTGAAATGAAAGAGGTTCACAACTTGCTTTGTCCCACATAGGAAAACTAGAAGTAGCCTTTAGTGTATTTATAAGGCTACGTCATGTTTTGGGTTTGGGCCCCAAGGGGTACCCAGTTTTGTGGAAGGGGGAGGACCTAAGGCCCTTTGGGTTTACTCCACACACGCGCACACGCGCGCGCCGCCGCCGTCCGGCCGTGCTGAGCCGGGTCGTGGTCATGGTCATGGTCGTGGGTACGGGTGCTGCCCGTACGACCCCTCAAGTTTAGTTTTTTCCAATTTGTAATGAGAGACCCTTAGTATTCTCTTCTCCTATTGTCATATTCTGTCCTGAGTTTTTCTGAGAGAGCACAAAGCATAAAAAGTTCGCCGGAGCAGTTGTACGTTGTGCAAGTACTACTGCTAGAAGCCGTTGTATCCTGGGAGACAGGCGCCGACGATTTCCTCAAGCACATCCGGTGAGGCGGCGAATCTGTTTTAAGGAAACTGTGAATAAAAATCACAGGCCTCGGTTTGATTTTCCTGTTTATTTTCTGTTTCTGTCAAAGTGTAATTTTACTGTTTCCATTAGTTATATTCAGAATCTGTTTCTGTTTTCAGTTATATCTACGAAATATTTTCAACAGTTTTGAAGATGAAATATTTCCAACAATCTTAAAACAGATTATATATATTTTTCAAAACAAAAACAGATTTGGTTTTGGGAAAACAGAAACTATTTTGAAAAAACAGTTTTACAAAACTGCTACTGTAAATATCATTTTCTGCCCAAACAGTGCAGAGTCTGGGAAAATTGCATTAGACGAAAAGTGTGCAGAATCGTGTTTTGTTTGAGACTTGGCGAGCACAATCTTAAATTTCCTTCGTTTTCCTAATAATTTTTTGAAAACGAAATTCTGCTACTGTTAAAATTAAGAGAAGGAAAAAAAATAAAATATTAGAGTTAATTTATTTTCTCCTTTGATAATATTTTCAGAAATGGAAAATCAGAATGTGAACACTGCTGCAAACCCACCTATTGCAAATGATGGTGCTACAGGCTCCAACACTGTGGTGATTGGCTCCATACCTGTCAAGGTTCCCTCAATCCAAACGGTTCCTGTGAACCACGGGGAGAAACCCGAGAAGTTTAATGGTGTGGATTTCAAAAGGTGGCAGCAAAATATGCTGTTCTACCTTACCACCTTGAACCTTGCGAGGTTCTTGAAGGAAGAGGCTCCTGTGCCAAATGAAAATGAACAAGACCGAGAGGTGGTGCTAGCTATTGATTCTTGGAAGCACTCGGACTTTCTGTGCCGAAATTATGTGTTGAATGGCCTACACGACACACTCTATAATGTGTATAGTGTTAAGACCACTGCTAAGGAACTGTGGGAGTCCTTAGACAGAAAGTACAAAACCGAGGATGCCGGGTCAAAGAAATTTGTAGTGGGGAGATTCCTCGACTATAAGATGGTGGACTCGAAGACTGTGATTAGTCAAGTTCAAGAGCTGCAAGTAATCTTGCATGAAATCCATGCTGAAGGGATGACCTTGAGCAAAACTTTTCAAGTTGCTGCTATAATTGAAAAGCTACCCCCTGCTTGGAAGGACTTCAAGAACTATTTGAAGCACAAACGAAAGGAGATGAAAATTGAAGATCTCATCGTCATGCTTCGAATTGAAGAAGACAACAAAGGGGCTGACAAGAATTTGGGGAACTTTGTGGCCAAGGCTAATGTGGTTGAGCATGGTCAAAGTTCGAAAGGCAAAAAGAAATCCTTTTCTGGCAAAGGATACAAAATGGGGCCAAAAGGTGGTATCGCCAAGAAGCCAAAATTTCAATTTCAAGGAAAGTGCTATAATTGTGGCAAAACTGGACACCGGGCTTCTGAATGTCGTCTGCCACAAAAGAAAGTCCAAAATAATCAAGCTAATATGACGGAGTTAGATTCCATCTCAAGGGATGTCTCTGACATTAATCTGTCTGCTGTGAACTCTGAAGTGAATTTGGTGGACTCAAACCCAAGGGAATGGTGGATAGACACTGGTGCTACTCGCCACATATGCTCCGACAAAGCTATGTTCACTTCCTTCGAACCAATTACAAGTGGTGAGAAGATGTATATGGGAGATTCTGCTACCTCGGATGTTGAAGGCCGAGGGAAAATAATTCTGAAAATGACTTCAGGAAAGGAGCTAACTCTCAACAATGTCCTTTATGTACCGGAAATTCGCAAGAATTTGGTATCCGGATCTCTCCTAAGCAAGCATGGCTTCCGAATGGTCTTTGAGTCAGACAAGGTGGTGTTGACCAAAGCGGGAATGTATGTGGGGAAGGGGTATATGTGTAATGGGATGTTCAAACTTAATGTGGCAACTGTATTCCCAAAAGTTAATAAAATGAGTACCTCTTCTGTTTACTTGCTTGAGTCTTCCAATTTGTGGCATGGTAGACTAGGACATGTTAATTTTAATTCTTTGTGAAGATTAATTAAATTAGACCACATACCAAACTTTCATATTGATGCAAGTTATAAATGTGAAACATGTGTTGAAGCAAAGTTAACAAAGACTTCATTTCAATCAATTGAAAGAAGCACTGAACCTTTGGAATTAATCCACACTGATGTATGTGATTTAAAAATGGTTCAATCTAGAGGTGGCAATAAGTATTTTATTACTTTTGTTGATGATTGCACTAAATACTGTTATGTGTATTTGGTAAAAAGTAAGGATGAAGCTTTGGCTAAGTTCATTCTATACAAGACAGAGGTTGAGAATCAACTAAGTAAAAAGATTAAGGTGTTGAGAAGTGATAGGGGTGGTGAATATGTAGCGCCATATGGTGAGTTTTGTGCACAAAATGGAATTATTCACCAAACCACCGCACCTTATTCACCTCCATCAAATGGAGTTGCTGAAAGGAAAAATCGTACCTTAAAAGAAATGATGAATGCTATGTTAATAAGTTCTGGATTGCCACAGAACTTGTGGGGGGAGGCAATTCTCTCTGCAAATTATATTTTAAATAAGGTACCTCGAAAGAAAGTTGATCAAACCCCGTATGAACAATGGAATGGTCGAAAACCTTCCTACAAGTTCTTACGAATGTGGGGTGTCTTGCAAAAGTTCTTGTACCTATTCCTAAGAAAGAAAGGATAGGTCCAAAAACTGTTGATTGTTTATTTATTGGCTATGCACATAATAGTAGTGCGTATCGGTTTCTTGTACATAAATCTGAAAACCCATATATACACAAGAACACGATCATGGAGTTTAGAAATGCGTCTTTCTTTGAGAATATATTTCCTTGTAAAGAGGAATATAGTTCTAAAAAACGCACATTTGAGACTGTTGGGGAAACTAGTAAAACCCAAGAAGAAAATGTAGATATTGAGCCTAGACGTGGGAAACGAGCTAGAACCTCAAAATCTTTTGGTCCAGACTTTCTAACTTATGTTATAGAAAGTGAGCCCCAAAGCTATAATGAAGCTATTAGATCACCAGATGGTCCATTGTGGAAAGAAGCAATCAAGAGTGAAATTGATTCTATCCTACAAAACCATACTTGGGAACTGGTAGATCTTCCTCCTGGTTGTAAGCCATTGGGCTACAAATGGATTTTTAAAAAGAAAATGAAGACGGATGGTACTATTGATAAGTATAAGGCAAGGCTTGTCATCAAAGGGTATAGACAAAAGGAGGGTCTAGACTACTTTGATACGTATTCTCCTGTTACGAGAATAACATCCATTCGTATGATTATTGCGATCGCAGCGTTGCGAGGTCTCGAAATACATCAAATGGATGTTAAGACTGCCTTCCTTAATGGAGATTTGAATGAAGAAATCTATATGGAACAACCTGAAGGATTTTCTGCTCCAGGGCAAGAAAATAAAGTGTGTAAGCTTGTTAAATCATTGTATGGCTTAAAGCAAGCTCCAAAACAATGGCATGGAAAATTTGACCAAGCTATACTCTCTAGTGGGTTTAAAATCAATGAGTGTGATAAATGTGTTTATGTCAAAGACACAATTGAAGGCTATGTCATCCTATGTCTTTATGTTGATGACATGCTCATAGTGGGTAGTAATGATAAAATTATTAAATCCACTAAGAAAATGTTGAATTCTAAATTTGACATGAAAGATATGGGACTTGCTGATGTCATATTGGGCATCAAGATCTCTAGAAATACTAATGGACTTGTTCTGTCACAGTCACATTATGTAGACAAGATCCTAGAGAAGTTCAACAAGTCTGATACTAGTATAGCCAGGATGCCTGTGGACTTAAGTCTACACCTATCTAAGAATACTGGTGAGAGTGTTTCTCAACAAGAATATTCTCAAGTGATAGGAAGTTTGATGTACTTAATGAGTTGTACAAGGCCTGACATTGCTTATTCTGTTAGTAGACTAAGTAGATATACTAGTAATCCTAGTACTGAACACTGGAAAGGGATAGTAAGGATACTGCGGTACTTACGATATACACGTGATCAGGGATTGCACTACATGAGATATCCAGCTGTATTGGAAGGATACAGTGATGCAAACTGGATATCCGATATGAAAGATTCAAAATCTACAAGTGGATATGTTTTCACACTTGGTGGTGCAGCTGTATCATGGAAATCTTCAAAACAACCTTGTATTGCTAGATCGACAATGGAATCTGAATTCATTGCGCTAGACAAGGCAGCTGAAGAGGCTGAATGGCTTCGCCATTTTGTAGAAGATATTCCTAGATGGTCAAAACCTGTGCCAGCTATTTGCATACACTGCGATAGCCAATCTGCTATTGGAAGGGCACAAAGTAATATGTATAATGGTAAGTCTAGACATATTCGTCGTAGACACAATACCATTAAACAACTACTCTCAAGTGGGATTGTCACAATTGACTATGTAAAGTCAAAGGACAATATTGCGGATCCGCTAACCAAAGGGTTAAATCGAGAGTTATTTAATAAATCGTCTAGAGGAATGGGACTAAAGCCTATGACGTTACAAGGGAATGGAATGGAAACCCAACCTAGTTGACTGGAGATCCCAAGATCTAGGTTCAAAGGAACAACCTAATTTCATGTACCTTAAGAGAATCACTGAGAAGAAATGTTCTTCTGCCCATTTCTATGATTCAACAGTGATACCTGCATGGTGTAAGGGTAAGCTTAGCTTTTAATGACTATGTGCGTTGGTATAACCAAGCGGAGTATAGCAGGATACTCTAAATAGTCACCTATGTGAATGTGAAGTGGGGCCGCTTCTAAAAGAATTTGAGAAAGGCGAAATTCTTTGATAAACATTCACTGAACCAGGCGAGTGTTCAAGGCCAAAATGAACACAAGTGTAAGAACTAAACTATGTTTGGAAAGCTCCTGTGTGATGTCTGTTGGTTGTTTACACTAATGGCAATCAGTTCAAGACTATACGTTCACTGGTCAGCCAGTAAATCTGATAGATTGTCACAAGGAAAGGTTCAAAGCCAAAAGCTACCTATCCTTTGCAGGACTGATCCGTTGTGCTCTCTCTCTTGTCGAGTCACTGTCTCACATCGTTTCGGTTAATTTCATTCATGTGGGGGATTGTTGGATAAATATGTGTGTTTGGCCATGTTTAAGGGCTAATAAAAGTGGGACCCACTTAGAGTTTAAGTGGGGTCCTTATGGATTTGTGTTCTCCTCCATGAGGAGATGAAGTTTGGATATTCACATGTCCAAAACTATTGATGGGTGAATGAGAAATTAATGGTTAAAGGTTGCCCAATACAAGGAGTTGTTGAAATGAAAGAGGTTCACAACTTGCCTTGTCCCACATAGGAAAACTAGAAGTAGCCTTTAGTGTATTTATAAGGCTACTTCATGTTTTGGGTTTGGGCCCCAAGGGGTACCCAGTTTTGTGGAAGGGGGAGGACCTATGGCCCTTTGGGTTTACTCCACACACGCGCGCGCGCGCCGCCGCCGCCGTCGGTCCGACCGACCGGCCGGGCCGAGCCGGGCCGGGTCGTGGGTGTGGGTACGGGTGCGGGTGTTGCCCGTACAGAATATTTCTTTTTAGACCCCTCAAGTTTAGTTTTTTCCAATTTGTAATGAGAGACCCTTAGTATTTCTGCACATGTTTTACATTGCAGAAACCTTTGAGATTTCTAAACTATTGCAAGATATGAACAGTTTGTGGTTACAGGAAATGGAAAGACATATGACTATGCTATATATATCTAAGCTTCCCCTCAATCTAGATATACGAAATACAGAGTCTTCTCTTCTCCTATTGTCATATTCTGTCCTGAGTTTTTCTGAGAGAGCACAAAACATAAAAAGTTCGCCGGAGCAGTTGTACGTTGTGCAAGTACTACTGCTAGAAGCCGCTGTATCCTGGGAGACAGACGCCGACGATTTCCTCAAGCACATCCGGTGAGGCGGCGAATCTGTTTTAAGGAAACTGTGAATAAAAATCACAGGCCTCGGTTTGATTTTCCTGTTTATTTTCTGTTTCTGTCAAAGTGTAATTTTACTGTTTCCATTAGTTATATTCAGAATCTGTTTTTGTTTTCAGTTATATCTACGAAATATTTTCAATAGTTTTGAAGATGAAATATTTCCAACAATTACATGCTAATGAGAACACCCTTATATGCTTAAATGTTTATTTAAGCATATGTGGTATACTATTATATTATTTTGATATTATATTTGTTGTTAGAGACAATACTGTAGTCACTTTGAAGTACATTCATAAGAGCAAATTTATTTAATTTTTTATTTTATTTTTGATCTACCCTTGGACACACACACACACACACCACACACAGTCTTGGCGATATATTATTTTATTTTTTATTTTTTATTTTTATCTACTCTTAGACACATACAATATTGGTGATATGTTAGTTTTTTTTTTTTAATCTACTCTTGACCACACACACAGTGAAATTCAGTGTAGTGATGTACTAAGATCTAAAAAAAAAAATTTATCCCCAAAATTTTTTGTGTGTGTGTGTGTGTGTCAAATTCGCTCTCACAAAGGTACCCCTAAGTGACCACATAATGGTCTTTAACAACAAATGTAATATCAAAATAATATAATAATGTTCTATTTATGCCTAAATAAACATTTAAGCATATAAGGGTGTTATTATTAGTATTTAATAGGGGTACTTTTATCAATTTTCCGTTAACTTTAACGGAAAAAGTAACTATTTCACTTTAGTCCAAACCACGGGGGGTATTAGTGATAAAATTTAAAGTACAGGAGGGTATTAGATAAAAGGCCTAACCATAGGGGGTGTTTCTGTAATTAACCCTAATAATAATTGGTGGCTTTGTTTATGTTTTTGTTTTTTTTTTTTTTTTTTTTTTTTTTTTTTCATCTGTGGTGATTTTGTTTGTATCATATATCTTACTACTTTTAGGACCAAAATCTTGTAATTAGTTCTTAGAGCAATTTCAAAAGTAGTTATCAAATTTGGGTATCAAAAATGTTATTTGGTTATTTGAATTAGTATTTTATATACCAAATAAGTCTCATGCACTCCAATCATAGTAACCAAAATTAGTAACAATTTTATTGTTTAATATATTTTGATGTATCTCAACTATGGATGTACTAAAAATATTATTTTATTCATAAACGAATGGCTAGGATCATCCACCAAATATGCATTCCCTCACTTTCTCTCCGAACACTATAAGTTTGGAGACCCAAACCATGAGTTTACATAATGGATCTCCTTTTGGATCCCCCATTGGAGTGCATTTTTTGCGATGAAGGGATTCATTTTACCATCTTTTAGATTTTGATACCCATTTGCATCCCTTATTGGAGTTGCTCTTAAGATGTAGTAATTTTGAAAATTATATATATATATATATATACATATATAACTTTTGAGGCCAAATATTACACATTTACACCAATTTAAAATACACAGCACAACCAAAATCACAAAAAATTTCTTCAAATTTCCATGGAAATAAAGTACCAGTAAAATGTAGGAAATGTGGAACTTAGCTGTGTCCCACGAATGAAATTATTGAGAGAGAGAGAGAGAGATATTCCATTTTACTAAAGTTTTGTTGTTTTTGGTCGGACACTTTACTAGAGGTGAAAGCAGTGTGAAAGAGAATAGAGAGTCCGCATGAAGAAAGGTGTGAACGGCAACAATTTAGTCAGCAAATTCTAGCAAGTTCAGCTTTTCAGGTGGGCCCCCATGCGGAAATTCGAAAAAGATTATAGGCTTGGACAACCCGAATAAACAGAGAAATGTGATCTCTGAAAGTAAGTGAGAGGTCATAACAAGAGTATGTTTGGTTCATAAATTTTAGGGTTAATTATAGAAATACCCTCTGTGGTTAGGCCTTTTATCTAATACCTTCCTGTACTTTAAATTTTATCACTAATACCCCCTGTAGTTTGGACTAAAGTGAAATAGTTACTTTTTCAGTTAAAGTTAACGGAAAATTGATAAAAGTACAAAAGTACCCCTATTACATACTAATAATAACATTCTTATATGCTTAAATGTTTATTTAGGCATAAATAGAACATTATTATATTATTTTGATATTACATTTGTTGTTAAAGACCATTATGTGGTCACTTAGGGGTACCTTTGTGAGAGCGAATTTGACACACACACACACACACACACAAAAAATTTTGGGGATAATTTTTTTTTTTAGATCTTAGTACATCACTACACTGGATTTCACTGAGTGTGTGGTCAAGAGTAGATTAAAAAAAAAAAAAAAAAAACTAACATATCACCAATATTGTATGTGTCTAAGAGTAGATAAAAATAAAAAATAAAAAATAAAATAATATATCGCCAAGACTGTGTGTGGTGTGTGTGTGTGTGTGTGTCCAAGGGTAGATCAAAAATAAAATAAAAAATTAAATAAATTTGCTCTCATGAATGTACCTCAAAGTGACTACAGGATTGTCTCTAACAACAAATATAATATCAAAATAATATAATAGTATACCACATATGCTTAAATAAACATTTAAGCATATAAGGGTGTTCTCATTAGCATGTAATAGGGGTAATTTCGTATTTTTACCAATTTTCCGTTAACTTTAACGGAAAAAGTGACTATTTCACTTTAGTCCAAACCACAGGGGGTATTAGTGATAAAATTTAAAGTATAGGGGGTAACTGATAAAAGGCCTAACCACAGGGGGTGTTTCTGTAATTAACCCTAAATTTTATAAAAGAAAGAAAAATAAAAAGAAAAACAACATCTTTCGTGTTTTTCTTTATTTTTTTTCTTTATATTTAAATAAATTAAAATTGTAATTTTTTAAAATATAAGGAAATGCTAAGTACATCAATTTTGTGCACTTAAACCATCCACCTGTTACTGTGTCGTGTCTGTAGATACCTCGACTAAGTATAGGGCCTAGAGAGACCAACCTAGCTCATTGGATTGATCCCACACCAAATCACATGTCAATAACCACGAGTGAGGTTCACCACCCTTTTCATTAGCCTTTCATCGATCTGACCGATTTGGATTAGTCGTATTTGGATTCCATGAGGCTTTTTATCCATATTCGTGGCTACATCAATACCCATAATCTAGATCCTAGACTATACGAGTGAGTAATCCATACTTCATTCCGACAAGGCTAAATTCGGAGAGATCCTTACTAACAGAGTCATGACTTGGTTTGATAATGGAAACCAAGAAAATTGAATCGTTCAAGTTCAATGGATAAGAGCACCGCCCTTTCAAAGTACTCGATTCGGGAGTTAAGGTATGAGAGAGGAAGGAAATAGATTGTGATAAAACACTATCTCTTGCCCCATCCTAAGATGGGCCTCTACTCAGGTTTCAAAGCTAGTTGACTAGACATTATATGAACCATTTCATTTATTTCTAATGCAATCTTAATTTCAATTTATAAACTGCATTTTCAGAGTTTACAAGAAGCAGTCTAGAGGGAAAATTCAAAGAATGATGAGATTTATACGTCATGAGGGATAAAATTGATTATTTCTCATACATGGGAATGCTGAATTATGGCCGAATCAGATTGGCTACCTATTGGGTATAAAGAGTGGGGATGGTCTCATTTTTGGGTTTTATATCTATTTAGTGTTTGCTGTTGTGTATTTTTGATTTGGGGTCTATTTTAAATTGGGGAGTGAGTCTGAGGTGTGCTCTGGCAATGCATCCTAGGTGTTTGGTTTTTGTACTAAGATTTTTTTGCAGACTTTAGCAAAGGGTAAGCAATCTAGATGATATTAGACATTGGTTTTGGGTGTAGTGTCCATATTGTGGAGTAGTCCTAAAAGTATGTGGGGTGTGTTTTTCAAGGACTGTTTGTAATCTGGGAGTTTTGCTCCCAACGTTTCATAGAGTTGCTCCCAATCTTATAAAGAGTTGTTCCCAATCTTATAAAGAATTGTTTCACAACGTCATGTAAATTTGAAGACTTTTACTTTTACACAAAAATTGAGTTTTTCTAAATTTTGAAAAAGTAATAGACTAATTTTAAAATTCTATACATACAAAAAGTAGATTGAAAATTAAGTATTCCAATGAAAACAAGAGAGAGAGAGAGAGAGAGAGAGAGAGAGAGAGAGAGAGAGAGAGAAAGAAAAGTGAAGAGAGAGTTAGTCTAGTGTATTGAAATAAACTAGTAGTATGGTGTTTGAGTTGTACAACTTTCACCAATAATATGAGTGCTCACCCTCAATAGCAGATGTAGGCAATTTGTGGAACCATCCTGTTTTGTAATCTTTTGTGCAATTGCTTCGGCTTACTAGTTGTATGGTACATTATCAGCATCTATATACCAACTGAGTTAATTATATGAAAATTCAAAAACCGCCAAAGGGTTTTGTGCCCGAATGGAGAGATCAAAGAATACTGGGAAGATCGGGCTCAAAAGCTAAAACTATCCTGCTAATAGAATTAGCGAAGGCATGAAGATTGGCTCTGGGGAGAGATGGTGCTTGATACAGACAAATGGAGACACATGAAGGAATCGGACATCGTATCTTGACACGTCATGTAGTTCCTATTGGGTTTGTGAAGTCTGATCCACTCTGATACCGGGGGTTCGGGGGGCGGGCCCCCCGAGTTGGACGAGGGTATTTTAGTAATTTTCAGTGTAACCCTAGTGGGATATATTATCCCTTCTATGTGCAGTCGCAGTGTGTTGAGAGCTGCGTTCTTTGAGAGAAAATCTGTAACCCTATTTCTTGATTATAGTGAACTGGTGTGAGAGGCTGTGGACGTAGGCAATTTGGCCGAACCACAGGGTATATCTTGTGTCGTGATTTGTCTATTTATTATTTTCTGTGTACGTTTGCATTGTGTGTGTTACAGGTCATATTCGCAACAGTTCCTTATCGTGCTTGAGGCATAATTGAAGGAGTCCTTACCATATTTTGACTCTCTAAGGCCACTATAAATATAGCAAGCCAAATAAGCTATGAACCCACTCCGCGTCTCTCTCGAAACCCCGCATTCAAACAACATACAAACAACACTCAATATTCAAAGCATTCAACCCAGCATTCTTGTTTTCTGCATTCATAGCAATAGGTCTGTCCTTTTGTTATTTTCTATTTTCAAGCTTTCTTTTGAACAATCAGAGCCTGTTTTGATCTTGTTCCTTAGTTGTTTTGTTTTTCCAAGCATATTCAATAAAATATCTTCATAGGTGTTTTATTAACTGTTTCTGATTATTTAACTGGTGACTTCATCACTTTTAGACTTGTGTGCTTCAGTACTACCAAGGAACTCTGGCCAAGGGTACTTTCGTACTTGGCCATCACAATCATCTATTAGAAGTCAAATTCTCAAGCCTTGTGTATCACTCACACAAGCAATTTAGGAAACTAGTTTGCACAATTGAGCACGGTTGGCTTTGGCACGCTCGAATGCAAAACAATAGCAAACAATTAGCAATGTAATTGGCATATTGAGCTACTCTTAATAGGTAGGGGATAACCCATCCAAAGAAAAAATACAAAATTGGCAGAGTATAAAATTTGGTGCTTCCTCAAACCTTTTGCTAAACTTCATTAAAGACCCTAAAACCCATTATGTTTACCGGTTGTAGCTAGGGGTGTAAGGAAACCGACTGCACCGATCGAACCGCAGTCTAATTTGTCAGTTATCATGAAAATGCACATAACTTTAAAATTGACAGAATCGACAAAAAAAAACAATAAACCACAAAAAAAACACCGACCGAAGCAACCTTATTTGGTTGGCTTTAAATTTAAAAAAAAAAACCGAGAAAAATTGATTGAACCGACTTACACCCTTGTTATAACTGCTTCACATGAGTTTACTTTTAAACACTACGTACTTTCTTTTGTTTTTTGATAAGAAACACTACGTACTTCGATTTTCCAAACCACACAAACATATGTGTGTATATGTATTTAGGGATTAAATTATAGATGGCTCATCCAAACTAATGGGTTGGTACGACAGCCAATAGAAATTATCCAAGTCAGTTGTTTTAGGAGGATTACAATTATGGGAGATTGTGCATAATACGTAGCAGTATTTGTTATTCCTTTGTTATTTTGAATTGGGTGGACCCCATTTATTTTCTCTCATTTCAAACTTTGAAGACATTGCACTGTCCTATTTTGTGTGGAATTCTAACCACTTTTATGTGGTGGGTCCTAACATGAGTGCATCACTTTTTCTTAGTTAATCTTTTTTTTTTATATAGAGATATTAACAATGAATTTAAACTCTATTTCTAGTGGAACACTAGATGGCTTTTTATCTACATAAAATCCCAAAAAAGCTATGAAGTCTCCATCTGATGCTCGGAGCAAAAAATAAAAATAAAAAATAATCCCCATATGACGTCCTAGACCACTACTGGACCAAGGTTTTATGATTCAAATTCCAAAGTGTACTTCTATAGGCATCACTGAGAAGCTTGAAAATACTATTTCTTTCTCTCTCTAGGTATATACACATATTGTCACGCCCCGGAGTAGCAAAAATAGAGAAAAAATAAATTTCCTTTTTGGGTCTATAGGGAATGACGGGTGAATGTCACTAAATTGTCTACACCACACAATACTAGTCCAACTAATAAACAGAAACAGTAAACAAAACTGACACTACAATAAAAATGGGCTTTAGCGACAAAACATGGCAACTAAATTTAAATTTCATCGCCAAAAGTATAGTTTTAGTGACAAAATTAAATTTTGTCGCCTAAGAGGCTGAAAAAACACAAATTTGGTGACAAAATTTTGTTTCGTCACCTAAAGTGTCAATTTTGGCGACGAAATAACGTCGCCTAAAGTGTCAATTACTTCTTTCAGTGTTCTCATCAATTGTTTTACAGCCACAATTACAAATTTTCGTTGCCTTATACTCTTTATTTGTCTTCCTTTTATACATCTATCTCTTCTCCTATGTAACACACATAATTATTGGCATACTATGATACTCTAGCTTTGAATCATCTTGTTTTCCATTTTTCTTGCTGACGATCAATTACATTCGTATTGAGTTTTCCTTATGGATGCAAAATTTACAAAGGTGCTCTGTGGTGCTCCAACCAAGTTTCTTTTTAAATGGAAAATGAAATAGGCTATCTAGAATCATAACAACATAGAGCAAAGCATTTACCATTGGGGATAAGATACAAACTATATGGTTTGACTATGGTTTACCAATTTTCATTAACTTAAATGATTTTGAGATTCTATTTTTCTATTTGTAAGGGGACTGTTTGTATTATTAAGGAATGTTTATGTCTCGATTCTTTTGTTAATTTCTATTTATTTAATAGTTAATATGTAGGATTGCTATGCTTCCCAAATTTTTCATCACAAATGCATCCCAACCCTATGCTTAAATGAAATCTTTTTACTCCCAATTGACTCACTTGGTCGTTTAATCCTCTTTTCAAAACTACACTTCAAACCAATTGGAATGTTTTCTAAACTCCTTGAAATGTCTCCATGATTTTTGGTATAAAGGGATTTTGCCATTTGACAAGGTTTTGAGACTCAAACTTCAATGACCCAAAATCTACCACTTTCGGCAGATTACTAAGCCTCTGTTCTCAGAGCATTTTTGAAGTCTAAATGAACTGACACTCAGGTTTTCTGATTTTTCCTAAATATTCATTGAGTTAGTTTTCTGGAAATATAAAGTTTGCCTCCTAGCCATTTTTATTGATTTTATTATGATTTCTATAAAATTGGTGGACAGTGTTGTTTCATATTTTGAGTACCTTGAATTGTTTGATTCATATCTCATGATCTGTATTATCTAAGTAGTTGATTCTTTTTTATTTTGAAACTAGAGTTGTTTATCTTGTTCTTCGTAAAATTTCACGATCATGGCTATTCATTTGCTATTTTATTATGAGCTCTGAAGATGTGCGAACTATTATGTTTTTTCTGTTTTATATCTCATTGTTTTGTTTCTTTGGCCATGTGAGGGCCAATTCTCTCCCTCTTTTAATTATTTGTTTGTATATTGCTTGGTTAGTGTTGTATGTTCATATTATTGTCTCTCTTTGACTATCTAAGAACCAATTCTCTCTCTCTCTCTCTCTCTCTCTCTCTCTCTCTCTCTCTCTCGAGTTGTTTATTTAAAGATGACTCCTTCACACTTGCTTCAATTGTTAGTACTATATGGAAAATTTTGATTGCTTAACCAAGGTAGAGGTAGTATTACAAACCCCATCTTTAGGTGTAGATATCAGATAGATCCTATTTATGTCCATTTTGGACGTATAGGTAGTAGGTAGGTACTTAAATTTTGATCCTATTTATATGTCAAGTTAGTGCTGTATGGAAAATTTTGATTGCTAAACCAAGGTAGAGGTAGTAGGCAGGTACTTAAATATGATCCAAATCAAGCTTATTAAATCATACAGGGATTAAATATATTCAATGTCATTGTATTGTTTAGGTACCAATTGATGTCTCTGTTTCCCTTGTAAACAAGGACAAAGGGTGGCTGAGTGTTTCGAAATTGGTGCGTACAGTTACCATGTATGTAATAACAAATTTTTTTAATTTTTTTTAACAGCAATTCGTTTTGTATTAAGGGGATGCAAAGCATCAAAAGCATGTAATAACAATGGTCAAGCTTTTAGTGTTGATCAAGCTAGTAAGATATCTTTTCAATGTGACAGCTGTAGAATTTATATAACAGTCTAGCAGAAGCTACATTTCAATGGAAGGAACCCTACACTTTTGGAAATTGTACACTGAAGTATAGAATTGAAAGTAATACTTTCCCTAGCTACAATTTCAATGAAAGTAACACTTTCACTAGCCACAATTTCTTTGCTTAAGAATTGTAGGAGCTAACGACACGCAATTCCGACTCCCGGATTGCATGTTACGCGAAAAGATGCAAATTTAGAAGCTTAGGCCTTTTAAAACTAACTTTTGAGGTTTTGAGAGACCAAAATAACTTCCGGGACTCGGAAAGGCACGAGATCGAAACCCACACCTCGCACTCGACCAAATAGACTTTTGGGAACTAGTAGCACCTATTTCCGACTCCTAGATTACAAGTTATTCGAAAATACGCAATTCTGCAGAAAAACTCAACTCAATTATTTTAAATTTTACATATTTTATGATCTTTTACTAACTTATGAGATACTAATGATTTTCTTGCAGATTGCGTCCGAACATAGGAGATCGGTAGATAGTCGACAACATATTATTTTTTTTTAATGTAGTTGGACAATTTGTTATGTAGTGAATAATGTGTTATTATTTTTGTTACTTTTTATCTATTTGTTGGGCATGTAAATAAATACCTATATTAATTGTTGTTGCGTAATGAAGTGACCCGGGATCATTGGAACTTTATGAACTATTTAATTCAATTGTCTCTTTTGGTATTGAATATTATTGTGATGAACATTAACGAACAGGAATGACCATGATTATAATATATTTTAAAATTACTATTTAATACAAATGTACATTTTTAGTGACGAAATATTTCGTGGCTAATACAAGCATCCACTTTTATATTTGGCAACAAAATTATTTCGTCGCCATTGCATATGATGAAAATGAATTGGCGACGAAATTTTAGCAAATCTTTTTTATATATTTGGCGACAAAATTATTTTGTCGCCATTGCATATGATGAAAATGAATTGGCAACGAAATTTTTTTGTCGCTAATACAAGCAAACCATTTTATGCATTTCGTGACAAAATCATTTCGTCTCCATTGCATATGCTGAAAATGAATTGGCAATGAAAATAATTCGTCGCCATTGCATATGATGAATTGGTGACGAAAATTTTTCGTCGCTAATGCAAAATTACTACAAACTAAATGACTCTTTTAGCGACAAAATGCGCATCAATGGCGACGAAAATTGTGATCAATAGTGACAAAATTTTTTCGTCGCTAAAGCCTTTAGTGACTAAAAATGGACTTTTGGCGACGAAATCTGTTTGTCGCAAAAGCACATTTTGTTGTAGTGATAATAACAATTCTATCCATTATAATATCGGAGTGGTCCTCAGGATCATAACAGGTCTGGAGACAACATATCCCCAAGTACCCGCTTACTAATAAAGTTCGACATAAATAACAGAAATATAAACCAGATAACTATCTTCACGTCTAGCTGGCGTAAGAATAGTCGTCCGCGTAACAGCCTTCTCCGGCATAACTAGCATCAGTGGGGCCACCCTCTTCATATTCCCCTTCAGGGTAGTAGCCATCATCATAATCTCCATTATCTGCGTTAAGAAAGACAGGATAATCTGGACAGGGAATGTCTAGGCATTAACGGCCGTCAGCTTACTGAGAGCTGAGTGAATAAAAACTAACGAGGTACTAGTTATATAACGTATAAACAAGTTATGAAGTGCAAATGATATAGTTCTACAATAGAGATGTCTTCTCTTTATTCAACGCTTCGTAGCCAACCTTTAGCGTATGATTATTCCAAAATTGACAACCGAACACATTCTGACTGAAAGATCAAACTCAATTATTTAACATATATAGATATGCCATCATTCTGTCCACCGCTCGTTAAGGATATAACCCATCCACCGCTTGTCATGGACACCACGTCAGTCCATCCCCTACTCGTAAAAAATATAAACCATCCACCGCATGTCAGGAATACAACGCTTTGAACAACAGTATCTCATTCTGTCACGCCCCGACGTAGCATAAATAGGGAAAGCATTTAATTTCCTTTATGGACCCGTAAGTCGCGATTGTTTGAAGGATCGATTCAGTCCCAAACGTCGAACGGTATAATAATTTATATCAGAGTAAAAGCAATCAAGACTTATTGAAATTTTGAAACATAATACTTATTACAGCATGTAGTCATCTAAAGGCACAACCCGCCTTGCAAAACAATAATATCTATTACATTAATCCTTATTACAAGTTCAGTTATAATATAAAGCAGTAATAACAGATTTCCTCTTCTCAGGTAGTCGTATTCAATTCGCATAGTCGTACTGTCTTGCCTAATCATAAACTGAAAAGCCTAGACACGAATGTTCAGGGCGCATTAACGCCGCCAACTTTAAGAAGCTGGTGAGTATTAAAAACACGTGCTTGTAATGTAAAACATGTTCACTTACCATTTTCATTTCACAGGTTCATTATTCTACATGTTAGAAATATAGTAATGAATTCATATTGTAAAATAGTAAAGATAATGTCATAATCATCAATCAATAAAACATGTGACCGTGCATGGAACTATGCAACCATTCGCCACACCGACTCTTTCTCTCGACAATACATCATCCAACTCTCTCGTTCCAGTACCTTGAAATACTAAGGTGACCATACTATTATACAGGGGTACCAGGGAGTGTCTAGTTTGCCTCACACTTTAGTACACGAGTATCAGGGAGTGTCCAGTTTGCCTTACACTTTAGCCATACCATAATTGCCACAGAGTGTCCAATAGGCCACACACTTTAGCACTACCACGTGTGCCAGGGAGTGTCCAATTCACCAGGACCACCACAGAGTACAAAGAGGGGAATGAATACATAAGACAAACAATTAGAGAGATTAAGAGAGAGAGAGAGAGGCATCATATGAACTTTGTTTTTTCCTAGTGAGAATTAGACATTTATACATCGGTTCACACTTACTAAGCAACTGAAATGATTCAAATAACTAAATCAATTATGGTGCGTAGAAATATTACTCTCTCCATTCAATTGTTTTGAGTCGTGTATTTTATTTTGGGATGTCCCAAAATTAGTGTCCATTTTTTCTAAATTGGTATACAATTTTTACTTACTTTTCAAAACTATCCTTCATTGAAATGTACACTAGGACAAAACTAAAAAAATTGTTGTAATAATTAAGGGTAATTTTGGAAAGTAGGTGTAGATTCTTCTTGTCTCCTTAATGAGTTGAGTTCCCAAAGGTGAACTCAAAAAATCGGATGGATGGAGTACTTGATATGGTAATTGGATAGATTTTCCTTGTTCAGTTTCTGTTTTCTCTCTGTTTGGGAAATCCAGTGAGTTGAATCGATTTATTTTATGGCAATTTTGACTTTTCATAGTTTCTGTTAACACCGTTAGTTATAGCACTTTAGTCTTGACCACAAAGAGTATTAATGTCCCTTTTTAAAGCACGGAAAGAGGCAAAGTGTAATTAACCCATGTTTAAATTTACACTTATAAACAACGAACCGAGAAATTATTCAGTGAGCCCGTCATGCCACGTTAGCATGATGACGTGGTGTGACGTCTCAATCTCAACCACATATATACCCCCTACTTCTAGGGGATCATGCCATGTGGTTATCAATTTTTTTTAAAAAAATAAAAAATAACTACCCACCACTTGTTATAACCTCTTAGTGTTAGTGGGCTCATGGCTCCTTTTTATTGGAGAGGTCACACCACGTCATCATGCTGACGTGACGTGACGAGCTCACTGAATAGCTTCTCCAAAGAACCCATGTGGCAGTAAGACACATCACATTTAACTCAACCCATGGAATGACACATGGGATGCCACATCTTCTGTGAGCATCTCTTTGTGGTCCTTTTGTGTCCCAAACATCAACAATGATATACCCACTCCTCCACCACACCCCCAATCATACCCTGGTTCTAAATGCATGTACCCTGTGCTATGTAAGTGGTGAACAAAAAAATATGAAAAATTCACAATATAGGGTACATGCATTAATTTAAAGCAGTGGGTGTGGTTGGGGGTGTGGTTGAAGGAGTGAGTGTAACATTTCTCTCCAAACATTGCCCTTGGGGGAAAATGGAGAGCACCTATGTGCTGAGTGTAGCCACAGTAGGTCCCATTTGCTGAATGACAAGGTCATTGCCAAGGGTGGAGGATAATTAGCAGGGATAGGATGGGAGACTATAGTCCACCCTATTTTTAGGAGGTGGGGGGGGGGGGGATTTTTTTAACATGGCCCAAAAAAAAATATGGAATATATATAATTAGCTCTCCCTAAATTTGAAAAAAAAAAAGTTGTGTAATATTTTATCTCAAATGTATTATAGCCCTTCTTTTAAATTTGTCCAGTTACATTTTCTTGTCACTTTTCAATTTAGCCAAAATCAAATGGTTTAACCATCAATAAAGCTTCTTAACAAATTATATTAAGTTATCAATCCCTACGATCGAACAATGGTGATATAAAACTAACTCTACCAAAAAATATGTTTAAATAGATCCAAAAAAAATCGTCTTAGTGGTGCTGCCCCAAAACTCCCGTATAACTTTGCTATTTTATGCATGCCCCTCAAACCCTAGCCCTCCTAATATAAAATCCTAGCTTGGAACTTAGTCATTACCGAAAGTTGCTTTGTGTGTACATGGTTTATATCCTGAGCTTAGGGCTATTCATTTTTTCTGCCAACTCGACTGACCGGACCCAACCCAAAGCTGGTGAGTCGGTTTGATGGGTTCTTGGATCGAGTGACAGTTTTACTTTTAAACTTTCGTCGGGTTAGGTTCAAGTCACGGGTGGGCTCCCTCTATTTTGCGGGTCTTCCGACTCGACCTGAATGGAGGGTCTATATATAAATATATGTACATATATATAGAGAGAGAGGTTAAAATAAACCCTAAGTGACTCACAACCGTCATTCTCTTCTCTTCACTCTTTAGTCGACACTCCTTCTCTGCTCTTACTCTCTGTCTTTCTTCAGTCGCCCCCTTATTTTCTTCTGTTCACCCTTCTCCACCGTCCCTCTCTCTTATCTCGGAACCATAGAAGTTTGAGGTTGGAAAGTTTGGAAGTCTCATATGTATGGTCTGAATTTTTATTACTTGTTTCTTTCTCATTTGTTGGAGATTTAGCTCTAAAATCACAAATTCTTCGAATATCAAAATTATGAATAAAATCATGAGAGAAACATACTATTAATAATAATTAAATAATCAAATATTTTACCTTCATTTGTGATAAAATTAGTGTGACATCTCATATCCTGTGAAGTATACGGCATTGGGTCGAGGCGCGTACTAGGTCGCTCTCTTTAAGACGATTCACACTTCTCACGGTGTTTGTCAACCGGTGTACTAGGAATGACGCGTCGCCTCCAGGATACATCAACCCAGCTCATGGTTGTGGTCTCCCTCAATCTACACTTTTTGGGGAAAACCGAAGCTTATCTTAACACCCTTTTTTGACCAAATATAAAATAATTAAAATATGTATATTATAAAAGAAGCATTATACTAACATATAGGCCATCACATGGACTTATTTTAATATGTGTTGTCTAGAGAATAGGACCCAAGCCTTATATTTATAGTCTCAAGAATATGGCCATTGGAAAACCCATACTAATTGAGGTTTAAGCCCAATTAACTAGCCCCAATAATCACATGTGTAACATATGGGCTATCAAGTTATCTCTTTAAGTATGATATAAAAATGATTCTAACTCTCAACATAAAGATAGTTTATAATATAATCACATGGGTAAATAATTATATTAAAGTATGTACAAAATCATTTTTTTATATATATAAATATTCCACAATCCCCCACTTATTTTAAGAGTAATGATTCATGCACATAAAATGTGCACATAAAGATCTGGGCCATTAATTTCGGCAGGTCCCATGTAACATCTCATATCATATATTTCTTCTCCATTTAAAATACTAACTCACTTTTTTCAGCAAAATAAATGCACATCTCAAATTACAAAACTTTTCAAAATGTTTTCAAAAAACATGAACTTCTTTTCAAAATGAATGTACCCTTCTTTTTTAGAGGATCCAAAAACACATGTATTCATAATCTCCAAAAATTATTTGAGATTCTAACAAACATTTCACACCCAAAGTAATAGTTTCTCCAATAATTTATCATTGTAATAGCCGAGGTTAATGCTCATCTAATCAAGAGAAACCAAACTTGTAACTTGTTTTGCAAAATTCATAACCTCTTACTTCTTAAACAATTCAGATCTCTTTCAAGAAATTTCAGTTGCCTGGAAGCTTCTTATATGCTCATACATTAGTCTCCCAAATTACAATCTCAAAATTTCTAAAAAGCTTCTAAAAACATATTTTGCAAGAAATCTCATAATCTCGATTCTCAAGATTTTTTAATGAAACACCATCAATCTCTCCTTCATAAAATACTAGGATTTTTCAAAAGTTCAAATTTGAGATCTATGTATCACACCAAATGAGCATAAATTTTGTGAAAAAAATATACAATTTATTTTCTAAAACCCTTCATTTGGAAAAACTCATTTATCTCAATTTTTCATAAGCAAAGAAAAGGCACAAGCATTGGGCCTTTAAAACAATTTTGTTCAACAAAAAATTTAATATTCTAACGAGTAAATATTTAGTACACACTATTCCATGTACTAAAAAGTTGAAATCAATCCCGACATAAAATGAGGATTTCACCTGGAGCAACACCCGATAAAATTAACATGTTCCACAAGTATAACTTTTTTTATGAATAAACATAAACTAGAGAAGCCCATGTATATATAGACAAGTGCATAGGTATAGTACGGTTAAGCCAAAGGTGGCACAACAAAATATATGAATTAAAATTGCTAAACAAGTATTCTTTAGGAAATACTTTAAGAACTACGCGAATAATAATAATTCTCTTAAGCACACTTGTCCATATTCAAATAAAATCAACAAGTTATTCTTTTTCAAGAGAACAAAAACTTTTTTATATATTAAACCCCCACAATTTCCTCCATACGTATCATGTATCTCTCCCGAAAGTACAAATGCAAAAAAAAACATACCTCTAGTATCTAGAGAGTTAACGCAATAAGAAAATTAAGCATTTTACCGTATATATACTCGCTAATTTGTGGAATCTCCATGTCACTACTCAATTTGTCACTTCACTCATTTCAACAAAACACATCAAATTCAATTGGTGACAATTGATAAAATAAGAGAGACGAATCGTCTTAAAATTGTTGGAGATTTAGTTCTAAAATCACAAACTCTTCGAATATCAAAATTATGAATAAAATCATGAGAGAACATACTATTCATAATAATTAAATAATCAAATATTTAATTTACCTTCATTTGTGACAAAATTAGTGTAACATCTTATACCATGTGAAGTATACAGCATTGGGTCGAGGCACGTACTAGGTCGCTCTCTTTAAGAAGATTAGTGCCTCTCATGGTATTTGTCAACCGGTGTAGTAGGAATGACGCGTCGCCTCCAGGATATATCAACCCAGCTCATGGCTGTGGTCTCTCTCAATCTACACTTTTTGGGGAAGACCGAAGCTTATCTTCTTTGCCCAAATATAAAATAAAATATGTACATTATAAAAGATGCATTATACTAGTATATAGGCCATCACATGAACTTATCTTAATGTATGTTGTGTAGAGAATAGAAACCAAGCCTTATATTTATAGGCTCAAGAATATGGCCATTGGAAAACCCATTCTAATTGAGGTTTAAGCCCAATTAGTTACCAATTAACCAGCCCCAATAATGGTGCAAAGCATCGTTGTTAATTACTTTCAGTCCATCTTCTCGTCGGAGGGTTCAGATCACGCTGAGGAGTTCTTAGATAAAGTTGTGCCACAAGTTCCAGAGGGTGTGAATAGATACCTCTTATCGGGACTCACTATGGATGAGGTTAAGAAATCGGTTTTCCATATGCACCCGAATAAGGCCCCTGGACCAGATGGTATGCCTCCACTTTGCTTTCATAAGTACTGGGAGTTGGTTGGTGATCGGGAGAGAACAAATCCTAATTATATGCCTCAATTCACATTTGTTAGCCGTTTTTATCTTGTTTTTGTATAATTTTACTCTGTTTTCCACTTTTTGTTAGGTTTTAGAAGAAAGTATGGATTCCAGGTTAAATGGGGTGAAAAAGTAAGAAGAAAGAAGCAGAAAAAGTTAATTCGCGGGAGCAGCCCTCTCGCGCGAGAATCCCGCATATCGCTTGCGCTGCCCGCTCGCGCGACCTTCCAGAATCGCACTCACGCGATCCGTACAGAAAACGTAAAATACATATTTTTAAGTGCTGAAGACCCTTGTGTGGACGAAATTGCCTAATTACGTCCAGAATGCAATGTACATTAGTTTTGGTCGGATTAGGTTTAGAAAAAAACCTTCCTAATCTCTCTAAAACTATATATATCTCATTTTAAATCAATTGGGGGGGGGGGGGGGGGGTACACATTCATTCATACATCAACTTTGAAGGCAAGAGGAGGAGAAGATCTAGCTTGAAGGTCTCTAATGGAAACCATCAACTCAACCTTCATGCTTTTATCCATCATGTGCAACTAAACTCCTATTTTAGGGTTTCAATGAAACCCTAGCTATGTAAAGGGGGAATTCTATGCTTTCCTATTTTAGGATTTTATGTATTGGATAGTAATTGTATGTTGGTGGATTATTTATATATAATCAGTTTTTAATGATAATAATCAAGAGTATTTTGGATCTATTCTTGTCTTAGATTTTTCCTTATGCTTATTGAACTCAATAGTCCTTGATTTTTGTGGTTGATAGGAGTATTGACATACAATAGTGCTTATATGATTGTGATGTTTGGATCTTTTATAATTCATGCCTAGGAAAGATGAGTTATGCTACACCCTAGTTATAGGTAGATAGTTCATGTGAACCGAAGATGTGTTATGCTTAGATTAAACTAGCGATATCCTCTTGTTGATACTATTGGGCTTGTAGCTACGATAGATCGTGACTATCCAAACATAGAACTTAAAATAGGAAGTATATGTCACGCCCCGACGTAGCATAAATAAGGAAAGCGTTTAATTTCCTTTATGGACCCGTAGGTCGCGACAGTTTGAAGGATCGATTCCGTCCCAAACGTCGAACAACGATAAACAATAATCAGAGTAGAGCAATCAAAGCTTACAAATATTTTTCTAACTTAATAAATATTAGAGCACGGGTCATCTAAAGGCACAGACCGCCTTAAATTAAACAATAACTTAGTGTCTATTACAGTCATCCTTATTACAAAACAGTTTAAAACTTAAAGCACATAACGAAAAATTTCTCTTTCCAGCAGTTGTTCTCAATACGCATAGTCATAAGATTTCTCCTGATTATAACCTGAAAAGCCTGAACACGAATGTCTAGGACGCATCAACGTCGTCAACTTCAAGAAGCTGGTGAGTATTAAAAACATGACTTTGAATGTAAAACATACCCCTTTACAAATTTTCTCTTTTTAAGTTTGTAAATCAATGGTTAAATCATGGGAAGAATTCAATTACAAAAGTAACAGGGAATATATTTAAAAATCGTTCATTCATTAAAACATATGACCATGTACGATGCACCACACTCATCTTACCGACTCTTTTCTCTCGACAAACACAACAACCCACTATATCACACCAGTATCTTTGAAATACTCCGATAGCCACACTTTAGCACAGGGATGCCAGGGAATATCCAGTTTGCCTCACACTTTAGTCCGGGGTACCAGGGAGTGTCCAATGCCTCACACTTTGAATACCTAAACCGCCATGCAAATACCGGAGGAACCCTCACGCAGTATCCAGACTTGGGTATCAGGGAGTGTCCGTAGGCCACACTTTAGCACTTCCATGGGTGCCAGGGAATGTCCAAGTTCGGCTTCACACACTTTGATGCTACCATGGTCGTCAGGGAGTGTCCAGTTTTTCCACCGTCGCATTTCAAAGACACTCTCACCGCAATCTCAACACGTCACACTTTGGTACACAACAACCAGGGAGTGTCCACAACACAATCTCAATCTCATACTCTTACTCTTTTCTACACTGACTATTACGCTTTTTCACACTGACTGACACCCACATGCATGTACAACTGACTCCACATGTATGTCATGAACCTTAAACATAAAGGAATTTAATGAATTAAAGAAACACGTACGTACGGGGATTGATAGGTCACAATTCATTGTTTTAATCATCTACACATAATCACATAGGATTCTGTTTTAATAAATTTCCCAAACAGAGCTTTAACAGTTCATAAAATACCACCCAATCAGTCCCTTAACACAAAATAAGCAAGAACTAGAAACTGCCAGAAGTCGCGTGCGCGGGTCGCTCGCGCAAAAATTCGCTTGCGCGGGCCGCTCGCGCGACCTGCCCATTTCTCTTTTTATTTTAAAAACCTTTTCTTTCTGCCTGAAATCAGCCACCTCGCGTGCGCTGGTCGCTCGCGCAAAAGGTCTCTCGCGCGACCCTCGATCGTGCGACCTTCCCATTTTTCATTTTCTATATGAAAACTTTTCTGTCTGCCTGAAACCACGCGGCTCGCTCGCGCGAGGGGTCGCTAGCGCGGACTGCTCGTGCGATCCTCGCGCGCGCGAGATGAAGCAGAGGCTTAATCTTCTTCGTCAGAACTGCTCTGTTTCAGATTTCAGGGGGTCTTTTGACCCATTTTGCAAACTGATCGAAACCTAGCCTTATTATATATGGATCTCTTCGTTTTTAAATGAGGATTAAGAATCTACGACTAATTTTACATAATTTAATCTATAACTCTTGAATTTTATGAAAGATTAAAAGATGATAAAACTTAATTTCTAATATACTTTCTCATGTGAACAAATTAAGGTCTAAAACTTTGGGTATAGCATATATGACAAGTAATCTATCATTTTTATCCATACAAACTGATTTTGGTTGAGGTTTGGAAACCATAATTTTTCAAGCTATGATCACCAACGTAAAATTTCCATGGAGGTTTTACATACTAAGCTACACACCCAGAAATTAAGCATGTAATTACATTCATAGTGAGTTAATAATACTCACTGTGATATAGATTGAAGAAGTTGTTGATAAAGATATAAGAATTTAGCAACCAAATAAAAGCTTTGGCTAAGGAGTCTTGAAGCTTCCTCTCTCTATAATATGTATAAAATGAAATCTGTTCTCAGTTCTAATGAACTCAATGTGTTAATGTGGGAGCATAGATGAGTATATATGCAAAAACAAGTACTTGGAGGCCAAGCTCCTTCAACTATACTCTACAAATTGATTTTATTTTTCTAACATACTAAAGATTTGATTATACCTATACGTATTATATATATATATATATACCATCTGCTGAACTAGTTTAGATGGAGACTCAGATTGCTTAGGAGCCATATAGGCCTATAGGGGGCAAGTTGTATGTGTTTGGGAATTCCAACTTGTGGCATAAATTTAGTACATGAACTATAAGCATTTCCAAAGAAAGCCTTAACAAATGATTACTTTCCATAATTGGAAAGTAATGAATAGTCACTTCCACTTTACGTCAATTCAAAAAAAATCTGTAGAAGTACATGCGGCGTGGACAGTTTTAAATGTAAACTGGTATTTTCGGGGTGCGGTGTTCACTACAAAAATACAGAAAATTCATTTTAATGTAAGGAATGATTTTCTGGTTTTATAAAAATACTGATTGAGTTGAAAGAAGGTATTTCCACCGTTTTGGAATACAGACTTTGAAATTCAACACAGGTATTGCTAAATTTTATAAAATCGCATTTTGACCCCAAAAGAATTAAAATGCACAATGGGATAGGCTATAAGGTTATAAAACATGACCATTGAAATAAAATGAACATAGATAATACAAATTAAATATGGAAATGCAAATTAAATTTACATGAAATGCAGGTTGTTACATCCTTCCTCCCTTAAACGGGATTTCGTCCCCGAAATCAAGACTAGCTAGTCATGAAATAACTCCGGGTACTTCTTCCTCATATCAGCTTCAACTTCCCACGAGGCTTCGTTCTCGTCATGGTGATTCCACTGAACCTTCACCAACGGAATGTCCTTATTCCTCAGCTTCTTGATACTCTGATCTAGAATCTTCACGGGCCTTTCTTTGTAAGAAACGTTATGACTCGTCTCAATATCGTCATAACTAATCACATGTGAGGGATCTTGTATGTACTTTCTCAGCATACTCACATGAAATACATTGTGAACCCCAGACATCTTTGGTGGTAGCGCCAGTCGATAAGCCACTTTCCCGACACGTTCCAAAATCTCGAATGGTCCGATGAAACGCAGAGCCAACTTCCCTCTCTTGAGACCAAAACGTACCACTCCTCGAGTCGGTGACACCTTAAGGAGTACGTGATCTCCAACACTAAACTCCAAATCTTTTCGGCGTCGATCAGCATAACTCTTATACCTACTTTGAGCGATTCTCATCCTTTCCTTGACCAAGGAAATCTTCTCGTTGGTTTCTCTAACCAAATCTGGTCCCAACAATTCTGTATCTTCCACTTCTGCCCAACATAACGGAGAACGACATGGTCGTCCGTACAATGATTCGAACGGAGCTATACCAATACTCGTGTGATAGCTGTTGTTATAAGCAAATTCAACCAACGGCAAGCGTGTCTCCCAAGATTCTTCAAAATCGATAACACAAGCCCTAAGCATATCCTCCATGATCTGATTAACACGCTCAGTTTGTCCATCTGTCTGAGGGTAAAAAGCAGTGCTCATCTTGAGCGAGGTTCCCATAGCTTCTTGTAGACTTTTCCAAAATCCAGAAGTAAAACGTGCGTCACGGTCTGACACAATTGACACAGGTGCACCGTGAAGTCGCACAACTTGTTGTATGTACATCCGGCTCATCTTCTCTACCGGGTATGTCATACTATAAGCAATGAAATGTGCTGATTTTGTCAATCGATCCACAATTACCCAAATGGCGTCATGATTTTGCTACGATTGGGGCAATCCCACGACAAAATCCATGGTTATGTGCTCCCACTTCCAACCAGGAACAGGTAGCGGTTGCAACAATCCTGACGGTCTCTGATGTTCGGTTTTGACTTGCTGACACGTCAAACACTTGGATACAAATTCGGCCACGTCTTTCTTCATACCTTCCCACCAGAAATTTCTCTTCAAATCTTTGTACATCTTCGTCCCTCCCGGGTGAACTGTATATCTTGACTTATGTGCTTCTTCCAGGATATTCTTCCTTAGCTCTCCATCACCTGGCACACATAATCTAATTCTGCACCGATACCCTCCATCGACTCCCATCTTTCATTCTGTCGGGTCTTTTTCTGACATCTTCACGAACCATGTCTAAAACTTCTCATCTTCTTTCTGGGCTCCAATAATACGGTCGATAAGAACAGGCTGTAGGACAAGACATCCAAATAATTGTCCTTCTCCTTCTTCAGCACTATGTACGTCAAATTCCGCCAACGTCTCCAATGCTCACCATTCTCTAACCATTAAGGAGGCGATCGTCTCCCGAGTCTGTCGACGTAAAGCATCAGCGACCACATTAGCTTTACCAGGGTGGTATTCTAACGTGAAGTCGTAATCTTTAATCAACTCCATCCATCTGCGCTGCCTCATGTTCAACTCTTTCTGTGTGAACAAATATTTGAGGCTCTTGTGGTCGGAGAATAAATCAAACTTCTCACCGTAGATATAATGTCTCCAAATCTTGAGTGCAAATACTACTGCCGCCAACTCCAAATCATGAATAGGATAGTTCAACTCATTCGGCTTCAACCGTCTAGATCCATAGGCGATAACTCTACCATCTTGCATAAGTACACACCCTAATCTTTGATATGATGCGTCATTAAAGATAGTGAACTTCTCATCAGGCTTGGGTATTGCTAGTACCGGTGCGGTAGTGAGTCTCTCTTTCAATTCTAGAAAGGCACGCTCATGCTTCTCTGTCCACTTAAACTTTAAATTCTTCTTCGTCAATCCAGTTAAGGTGCAGCTATTTTAGAGAATCCCTCAACAAATCTTCTATAATCGCCGACGAGTCCAAGAAAACTCCAAATTTCCGTAGGGTTGCTCGGCCTAACCCATTTTGACACAGCATCGGTCTTGGACGAATCCACAGAAATTCCTTAAGATGACACTTAAGATGACACCTTGTGTCCCAAAAATTTAACTTCTTGTAGCCAGAACTCACACTTACTGAACTTGGCATACAACTGGTGGTCCTTAAGCGTCTGCATCGCAATCTGTAGGTGTTGCTCGTGTTCTTCTCTTGACTTAGAATAGATCAAAATATCATCTATAAAGACGATGACAAACTGATCCAAATAAGGCTTGAACACTCTGTTCATCAGATCCATAAACACTGCCGGGGCATTCGTCATTCCAAACGGTATCACCAAAAATTCGTAATGACCATATCGGGTTCTGAAAGCAGTCTTAGGTATGTCTTCTTTCCGTACCCTTAACTAATGATATCCCGACCTTAGGTCTATCTTAGAAAATGTCGTAGCTCCTTGTAGTTGATCGAACAAATCGTCAATCCGAGGCAAGAGATACTTGTTCTTGATAGTTACACGGTTCAGTTCTTTGTAGTCGATACACAACCTGAGCGTTCCGTCCTTCTTCTTCACAAATAACACCGGTGCTCCCCAAGGCGATGTACTTGGACGTACAAAACCTAGGTTCTCGAGCTCTTGTACTTGTTCCTTCAATTCTGATAGTTCGGCGGGGGCCATTCTGTAGGGAACCTTCGTGATCGGTACGGTACCCGGTATAAGCTCAATACAGAACTCTATACTTCTCTCGGGCGGCAAACCAGAAATGTCTTGAAATACTTCTTCGAAGTCCTTGACTACAGGTATAGACGACACTGTCGCTTCTGTACTGACGACTTCGATGTTTGCCAAACATCTGGTGAGGAACATATCTCCCGAAGGGTTACATTAAAAATCAAAAGGTTGATTCTCATTGTCGGAGAATGTAATTCTCTTCCTCGCACATCCAACTTCACTTGATTCTGAGAGAGCCAATCCATTCCTAGGATTACGTCGAACTCCTTCATCAATAGGATAATCAACCTTGCAGGGATTTCACGGTCTCCTATCCGTAAAGGACAATCCTTGCACACCTGTCCTAATCTGACTGCAGCTCCTAATGGTGATGTAGCCTTCAAAGCTTTCTCTAAACGATGAGGTAAGATACCCAATCTCCGAATTGTATTAATAGATATGAACGAAAGAGCAGCACCCGTATCAAATAACACTTTAACATGGGAGTTAAACAGAGTTAATGTACCTTCCACTGCTTGCTGATCAGGTTAAGCTTCTCCATGATCTCCTTCTTCATACACTGTTCCATCATATCCTGCTGCATCAGGGATAACAACATTCAAGCGAGTCTGACCCTGTTGACCATAAGTCACCTGCTTAGGAGCAGTGCAGAACCTGCTGATGTGGCCTGGTTCACCATAGTTGAAGCAGACTATTCCTTGTTGAGCAGCACGCCTTGGTGCCTTGTAATCTCGAGCCAGATGACCAGGGTTGCCACAGTTGAAACATTTTTCACCACTACTTCCTTCTCCTACTCGGGGTTGAGTCGGATAGGTAATAGCCTGGGTCTTCTTGCTCCCATCGAAATTTCTCTTCTGCCCTTGTGTACAATTCATTGGTGGTCTATTTCCAAAATTACCCCTCTGGGGTGGCCGAAAATCAAATTGCTTTCGGTTCACTCGAGCATCCTCTTCCAGATCGGTAGCCAGGCCGACTAGTCCTTCAAACGACTTATCTAGGTGGCTGAGAGTCAGGCGGTGAATCTGTGGTGTCAGCCCTTGGTTATACTTACGGATCTTCTTCTCCTCAGTATCAACCATATGAGGGGTACACCGAGACAGCCTCTCGAACTGAGTGGTGTACTCTTGCACCGACTTAGTCCCCTGAGTCAAATCCATGAATTCTTTCTCCCTTTTGTGCCTTTCTGTGGCCGGGAAATACTTTTCCAGGAATCTTTCTTTGAATGCAGTCCAAGTCATTCCCGTAGCAGCTGTGTTCCCAATAGTGGCTATCACCGAGTCCTACCAATCTGCGGCGGCATCGGTCAATTGAAATGTAGCTAATCTCCTCTTATCCATCTCGTTGCATTGGACAGCCTCGAACATACGGTCCATTTGCCTTAACCGTTGTTCGGCCTTCCAAGGTTCTACAGTACCCGCAAACTGCTCGAGTCTGAGTGCACGGAATCTCTCCAATAGTTTGTCTCCAGTCTGGCGGTCTCGTCGGTTGTCATTCGTATTACTGATTCTTTCTAAACGTCTGACAAATGCTTCGAACATCCCTGTAGGATCGGCAGCCTCGGGTGCTCCCTCGATCAAATTCTTGTTTCTCCTTAGTCCTCCAGCCATTCTATGCATGATAGCAGAATGAGAAACATGCATGAAGCAGAAATGTAAGGAAATTTAAGCGATGACAACAACATTCAAAAGAGTATATTTTATATATAACTTCTTGTCAAGTTTATACAAAAAGCGTGTATGATCAGGTCAATGCCTACCCTATCTACATGGGTTAGGACGCATGCAAGAGTTAATGTTACAAAAATGGGGTCATTGACCTATCTGCTAATGCATGTAATTACAGTTTGCAAAAAAAAAGAATAGAGCTACTAGTCAAAAGTAGTAAATATATACAAAGAGACATCTAAACGGTCAGTCATCGCCATAAGTAGCCATCAAAAGGTCAAGCGAGTCGGCCTGATGAAGTCGCTGAACATGAGAGGGGCCTGCCCCAAAATTACAGCTATGTGAGGTCGACAACGAAGCAGGTCCAGGGTCATCTGCCTCTGGCAAAGCTAGCTCAGGTGCTAGTGCCTCCTCAAGGTCAATCACGAGGTCGTCCCAACCTATGCCATCCTCCTCAGCGTCCTCGATAATAGGAGCAAGCACAACGTCACTGTCACCATCATCCTCAACAGCGGGGACGACTGGTGGAGGCATCTCTAGCTGTGCAAGGTGAGCCTGCACAACCTGAACCTCAAGGGGTAGATAGAAGGCATCGCTGTTAACCAAGCGAACCATCTCTACAAGCACTAAGCGCTGAATCTCGATGAAGTAAAGAATCTCGAGGCGAGCACGGGACAAGTCGACCAGCCCTAACACATGAATCTGGTGCCAGAGATCTAACTCGACAGTAGCAGCTGCACGCTGTCCAATAGTGGTGAAATAAAGTATCGCAGAAGCCGGTACTATCGCTCCCACAGTAACCCAATGCCCTCCAAAAGCGTCGGGTACAAAAAGAGGTTGAGCTGGATCCATACTTGAAAAAGGTACTAACTTAAGTCAAAAAAAGAGATAATCTTAGGCGTCTGGGTTCTAAGTCTATCCTCCCTGTCGTAACATCGGGTGCAAGGCTTAAGCTAACAGATCGTGGAATTGGGTCTAAACTGGTAAACCCTACTAACCTGGCTAAACTATCTTGAGATAAATAATAACCTGGCACTGATACAACTTAATCCTGTCATGCCCCGACGTAGCATAAATAAGGAAAGCGTTTAATTTCCTTTATGGACCCGTAGGTCGCGACAGTTTGAAGGATCGATTCCGTCCCAAACGTCGAACAACGATAAACAATAATCAGAGTAGAGCAATCAAAGCTTACAAATATTTTTCTAACTTAATAAATATTACAGCACGGGTCATCTAAAGGCACAGACCGCCTTAAATTAAACAATAACTTAGTGTCTATTACAGCCATCCTTATTACAAAACAGCTTAAAACTTAAAGCACATAATGAAAAATTTCTCTTTTCAGCAGTTGTTCTCAATACGCATAGTCATAAGATTCCTCCTGATTATAACCTGAAAAGCCTGAACACGAATGTCCAGGACGCATCAACGTCGTCAACTTTAAGAAGCTGGTGAGTATTAAAAACATGACTTTGAATGTAAAACATACCCCTTTACAAATTTTCTCTTTTTAAGTTTGTAAATCAATGGTTAAATCATGGGAAGAATTCAATTACAAAAGTAACAGGGAATATATTTAAAAATCGTTCATTCATTAAAACATATGACCATGTATGAGACGATGCACCACACTCATCTTACCGACTCTTTTCTCTCAACAAACACAACAACCCACTATCTCACACCAGTATCTTTGAAATACTCTGATAGCCACACTTTAGCACAGGGATGCCAGGGAATGTCCAGTTTGCCTCACACTTTAGTCTGGGGTACCAGGGAGTGTCCAATGCCTCACACTTTGAATACCTAAACCGCCATGCAAATACCGGAGGAACCCTCACGCAGTATCCAAACTCGGGTATCAGGGAGTGTCCGTAGGCCACACTTTAGCACTTCCATGGGTGCCAGGGAATCTCCAAGTTCGGCTTCACACACTTTGACGCTACCATGGTCGTCAGGGAGTGTCCAATTTTGCCACCGTCGCATTTCAAAGACACTCTCACCGCAATCTCAACACGTCACACTTTGGTACACAACAACCAGGGAGTGTCCACAACACAATCTCAATCTCATACTCTTACTCTTTTCCACACTGACTATTACTCTTTTTCACACTGATTGACACCTACATGCATGTACAACTGACTCCACATGTATGTCATGAACCTTAAACATAAAGGAATTTAATGAATTAAAGAAACACGTACGTATGGGGATTGATAGGTCACAATTCATTGTTTTAATCATCTACATATAATCACATAGGATTCTATTTTAATAAATTTCCCAAACAGAGCTTTAACAGTTCATAAAATACCACCCAATCAGTCCCTTAACACAAAATAAGCAAGAACTAGAAACTGCCAGAAGTCGCGCGCGCGGGTCGCTCGCGCGAAAATTCGCTCGCGCGACCTGCCCATTTCTCTTTTTATTTTAAAAACCTTTTCTTTCTGCCTGAAATCAGCCACCTCGCGCGCGCGGATCGCTCGCGCGAAAGGTCTCTCGCGCGACCTTCCCATTTTTTATTTTCTATATAAAAACTTTTCTGTCTGCCTGAAACCACGCGGCTCGCTCGCACGAGGGGTCGCTCACGCGGACCGCTCGCACGATCCTCGTTCGCGCGATCGCGCGCGTGAGATGAAGCAGAGGCTTCTTCTTCTTCGTCAGAACTGCTCTGTTTTAGATTTCAGGGGGTCTTTGACCCATTTTACAAACTGATCAAAACCTAGCCTTATTACATAATGATCTCTTCGTTTTTAAATGAGGATTAAGAATCTACGACTAATTTTACATGATTCAATCTATAACTCTTGAATTTTATGAAAGATTAAAAGATGATAAAACTTAATTTCTAATATACTTTCTCATGTGAACAAATTAAGGTCTAAAACTTTGGGTATAGCATATATGACAAGTAATCTATCATTTTTATCCATACAAACTAATTTTGGTTGAGGTTTGGAAACCATAATTTTTCAAGCTATGATCACCAACGTAAAATTTCCATGGAGGTTTTACATACTAAGCTACACACTGAGAAATTAAGCATGTAATTACATTCATAGTGAGTTAATAATACTCACTGTGATATAGATTGAAGAAGTTGTTGAGAAAGATATAAGAATTTAGCAACCAAATAAAAGCTTTGGCTATGGAGTCTTGAAGCTTCCTCTCTCTATAATATGTATAAAATGAACTCTCAGCTCTCTCTCTGTTCTCAGTTGTAATGAACTCAATGTGTTAAAGTGGGAGCATATATGAGTATATATGCAAAAACAAGTACTTGGAGGCCAAGCCCCTTTAACTATACTCTACAAATTGATTTTATTTTTCTAACATACTAAAGATTTGATTAAACCTATACGTATTATATATATATACCATCTGCTGAACTAGTTTAGATGGAGACTCAGATTGCTTAGGAGCCATATAGGCCTATAGGGGGCAAGTTGTATGTGTTTGGGAATTCCAACTTGAGGCATAAAGTTAGTACATGAACTATAAGCATTTCCAAACAAAGCCTTAACAAATGATTACTTTCCATAATTGGAAAGTAATGAATAGTCACTTCCACTTTATGTCAATTCAAAAAAAATCTGTAGAAGTGCATGCGGCGTGGACAGTTTTAAATGTAAATTGGTATTTCCGGGGTGCGATGTTTACTACAAAAATACAGAAAATTCATTTTAATGTAAGGAATGATTTTCTGGTTTTATAAAAATACTGATTGAGTTGAAAGAAGGTATTTCCACCGTTTTGGAATACAGACTTTGAAATTCAACACAGGTATTGCTAAATTTTATAAAATCGCATTTTGACCCCAAAAGAATTAAAATGCACAATGGGATAGGCTATAAGGTTATAAAACATGACCATTGAAATAAAATGAACATAGATAATATAAATTAAATATGGAAATGCAAATTAAATTTACATGAAATGCAGGTTGTTACAGTATAGACCTTCGATGCATAGCTAGTGGTGGATTTGCAATCCTAGACCTCATCCACTCATATTTTAAACAATCTTAAATTTTTCAATAGTTTACTTAGATTCAATCTTATATTTTATTTCCACAGTTCATAGTTTAATTTCATAGTTAAGTTAATAGTAGGATTTAAATCATCAACCAATTCAAATTCTGTTTTTCTATAACTAAATAGATTTAGGTTTTCTAAATTAAAGGATAATAATATACAATGTCTGTGGATTCGACCTTTACTTCCACACTACAAATCTTAAGAAAGTAAAGCATACTTTTTATCTTGATTCTGACAAGATCAGTTGGCCCAAGTATTTTTTCCACTGTTAAAAACTTCTTTGATACGGGATCCATTCCGGGTAGCTTGAATCATACAAATGTGGTTTTAGTTCCAAAGGTCAAAAACCCTATAAAAGTTTTGAAGTTCAGACCAATTAGTTTGTGCAATGTGCTTTACAAGATCATCTCGAAGGTTTTTGCAAATAGGATGAAGTCATGCCTTGGTCGGGCGGTGTCGGATTCACATAGTGCATTTGTTCCGGGACAGCTGATTACAAAAAATATTTTAGTTGCTTTTGAAGAAATGCATTCCCTCAAAGCTCGTTCTAGAGGTAAAGATTGTTTTATGGCTTTTAAACTGGATATGAGTAAGGTGTATGATCGTGTTGAATGGGATTTCTTGGGAAAGGTCCTGTGTAAATTAGGTTTTGCAGATAGATGGGTGTCTCTTATCATGGCTTATGTGGAATCGGTCTCTCACTCTATTCTTATTAATGGTCAACCGTCTCCGTTGTTTTCCCCTACAAACGACAAGGTGACCCCCTGTCTCCCTATATGTTTATCCTTTTGTGCGGAGGCGTTGTCCTCTGCCTTACAGAGCGCTGCTGAGTCGAATCACATCCAAGGGGTTCGTGTGGGGAAAAAAGGGCCATCCGTATCACATCTGTTTTTCACTGACGATAGTCTAATCTTCTGTAGAGCCACTCGCTCAGATTGCCAGGAACTTTTGTATATTCTACAAAGGTATGAACCTGCATCTGGCCAAAAAATTAATGTGAATAAATCGAACGTCTTCTTTAGCCCAAATTCGAAGGAGGATGAAATTAATGCGATTCAGTCTCTGCTTGGAGTGGATAATCTGGTACAATACAAGAAATATTTGGGTTACCCTCATTGATTGGTACTTTACAAACATTAAAGATAGGGTCTAGTATAAAGTTAAAGGGTGGAAGAAAAATTCCTATCTAGAGAAAGAAGAGAAATTTTAATTAAAGCAGTGGCCCAAGCTGTTCCAGCATTTGTTATGTCTTGTTTTAAAATCCCGACTACTATCCTTCGAGATATTGAGAGCATGCTGGCCAAGTTTTGGTGGGGTCAGAATGGAGAGAAGCGGTGTATTCATTGGACGAGGTGGGACTCTTTGTGTAATTCAAAGAAGGATGGAGGTTTGGGCTTTCGTGACTTTGAAGTTTTTAATAAGGCCATGCTGGCTAAACAGGCTTGGCACTTGTTAACCAATGAGCACTCTTTACTCCACCGAGTGTACAAAGCTAGATACTTCCCACATGGGGGCTTTATGGAAGCAAAGCTTGGTCAGTATCCGTCATGTACATGGAGAAGCATCTAGGGATGGATTGAGACACTCCGTCTGGGTGTGAGATGGAGGGTGGGTAATGGAGTGAAGATTCGTATTGGACTCGACCCATGGCTCCCTTGGCCAATTAGGTTTAAGCCTTTTACCCCACTTCATCCCAATGTGTATGGTAGCTGGGTTCAGGACCTCATTGACGAGGATAGTGGGCCTGGAATGAACAACTCATTCGTTCTTTATTTTGGGAGGATGATGTGGAAGCTATCTTGGGAATTCCGTAAGCAAATGGGAGGTGCGATGATAGGCGTCTTTGGCACTGGACTAAGGATGGTGTTTTTACGGTTAGATCGGCTTACCATGAAATTCGCGCATTTGGATCTGACTCGCAACATGGAGGAGCTGCTTCAGCTAGTGCTAACCATTACCCATGGAGTAAACTATGGAAGGTGAATGTCCCAAATGAAATCCTTCATTTTATCTGGCATGCCATCCAAAATTTCCTGCCATGTCAATCAAGTTTGACGAACCGAAAGATTGTGGAATCTGGTGAGTGTATTCGATGCGGGGCAAGGCTTGAAACGGTCACGCATGCATTGGTGGAATGCAGATTTGCCTGTGAGATTTGGACGTGCTTATTCTCGGTACAATTCTATAGGAAGGGTGCAAAGCTCGGATTCTCGGATTGGGTGGAAAAGCTAATTAAGTGTTGTAATAATTCTATAATCCAAAAATTCTTCATTTCGGCTTGGATGGTTTGGAATGCCCGAAACAAGTTTGTTATGGAAGGGACCCGTTGGGATTTAGCCACTTCTGTGTTAAAGGTTGAAGAGCTCATTACTAAATTTAATAGAGCTAATCTCACACACACCACAACGAGACAACCTAGAGAGAGATGGAGTAATGTAAGTTGGGTTGCCCCAGAACCGAATGGAACTAAACTCAATGTGGATGCGACAATTTTTGCGGAAGTAGAGGGTATTGGTCTTGGGGGCGTGTTGAGAGACCATGAGGGTAATGTTTTATTTTCCTTCTCAGAGTTTGTTCGGGAAAATTTTGATGTTATTACAGCAGAGTCTCTTGCATTGTGTAAGGCTTCTCTTGTCGCCCGCGAGGCGGACTTCTTGAAGTTGAGTGTGGAATCGGATTCCAAAATGCTTTTTGATTTCCTTAAAGACGGAACCCATAGCCTTGCCCCTTTTGGTCATGTGATTGATGCTACTAGGTCACTTCTCCTCTCAATGGAATGTTTCTCTTTTAGCCATATTGGTAGATAAAGTAATGGGGTTGCCCACGCACTTGCTAGGATCGCTAAATGTAGCCAGTGTTTGAATGTTTGGATGGCTGAAGTCCTATCTACTGACTATCGGTTTGTTCTCCACGATTTACAATCTCTTGAATAAAATTCTTTCTTGGTCCTCAAAAAAACAAAACTAGACCCAATACTCACATGTGTAACATATGGGCTATTAAGTTATCTCTTTAAATATGGTATAAAAATAATTGCAACTCTCAATATAAAGATGGTTTCTAATATAATCACATGGGTAAAATAATTATATTAAAGTATGCATAAAATTTATTTATTTTTATTAAAATATTCCAACATCAATAATGCTTAGTGTGTGTACCGTGTAGTGGGGATGTGTGTACATGTATATAGAGTAACAATAATGCTAAAGACACATCACATTATACAACACAAAGCACAATAAGGTTTTAAATGCCTGTACCATGTGCTATGTAAGTGATGTATAGAAAAGTGTGAAATTCAAACAGCACAGGGTACAAGGCATTTAAAGCCCAATTTTGTTTTGTGTTATGCAATGCGTTATGTCCGTATAGAGTAATACTAGATACAACAGGATACCTAAATTATCCACCTGTTGATGTGTCATGACATTTTAGAAAATAATTCAAAATTTTTTTTTTTGTAAGATTTTTAAAATCTACATCAATTATATATGTGCAGTGAAGTTATATTTGTTTGTTGGGAAAGTTAAAAGATTTGACTCACGTGGACCCACTTCCCTAATTTCTGCCGACTAAATATGAGAATCATATCTTTTTTTTTTTTTTTTCTTTTTCTCTCCCAAGTTGAGCTACAGCTGTTAGTTGGTCAAAGGCAATACTATTAGTTACAATTCGAAATCCCGTTTGGAGCATCCAAAAGCAGAGCCAAACGGGCTCATAAAACATTACCAACTTGCATTGTAGTATTTCATAAGATTACATTATTAAATGTATATTTAGTAGAATATTTTTTTGGGTTAATTACAGAAACACCCCCTGTGGTTAGGCCTTTTATCAAATATCCCCCTGTACTTTAAATTTTATCACTAATACCCCCTGTGGTTTGGACTAAAGTGAAACAGTTACTTTTTCCGTTAAAGTTAACGGAAAATTGATAAAAGTACAAAATTACCCCTATTACATACTAATAATAACACCCTTATATGCTTAAATGTTTATTTAGGCATATGTGGAACATTATTATATTATTTTGATATTACATTTGTTGTTAAAAACCATTATGTGGTCACTTAGGGGTACCTTTGTGAGAGCAAATTTGACACACACACACACACACACAAAAAAAAAATTTTGGGTATAAATTTTTTTTTTTAGATCTTAGTACATCACTACACTGAATTTCACTGTGTGTGTGGTCAAGAGTAGATTAAAAAAAAAAAAACTAACATATCATCAAGATTGTATGTGTCTAAGAGTAGATAAAAATAAAAAATAAAAAATAATAATATATCGCTAAGACTGTTTGTGTTGTGTGTGTCCAAGGGTAGATCAAAAATAAAATAAAAAATTAAATAAATTTGCTCTCATGAGTGTACCTCAAAGTGACTACAGGATTGTCTCCAACAACAAATATAATATCAAAATAATATAATAGTATACCACTTATGCCTAAATAAACATTTAAGCATATTAGGGCATTCTCATTAGCATGTAATAGGGTAATTTCGTATTTTTACCCATTTTCCGTTAACTTTAACGGAAAAAGTGACTATTTCACTTTAGTCCAAACCACAGGGGGTATTAGTGATAAAATTTAAAGTATAGGGGGTAACTGATAAAAGGTCTAATCACAGGGGGTATTTCTGTAATTAACCCTATTTTTTTTTTCCTTCTGACATAATTGCTTGTTCCTAACTCTGCATCCAACACCACGACCACAACCAAGCCAAAGTTCCCAATTAACTACGATGCAGCAAACACCCCATGTAGCCATTCTAGCGAGTCCAGGGATGGGTCACCTCATCCCACTGACTGAGTTCGCCAAGAGACTCGTTCACCATGATCACCACTTCTCGGTCACCATCATCATTCCCACCACCGGACCACCACCCGCCGTCCAAAAATTGGTCCTCAACAACCTCCCCGATGGCATAAACCACATCTTTCTACCGCCAGTGAGCGAACCTTCTGAATTGAACATTGAAGCCCGAATTTTTCTCACCATCTCTCTCTCTCTCCCCTCTCTCCGTGACACATTGAAGTCGTTAGCCGCAACGACCTGTTTGGTCACGTTGATTACTGATCCGTTCGGGTGCGATGCTTTTAATATAGCTAAAGAATTTCATGTCTCACCGTACTTATTTTTCTCTTCACCAGCCATGGCACTTTCATTTTCATTTTTCTTGCCAAAGCTTGATGAGATGGTCTCCGGTGAGTTTAGAGACTTGCCTAAACCAGTAAAAATTCCAGGATGTGTACCAATTCACGGAAAAGATCTAATGGACCCAGTTCAAGACCGGTCGAGTGAGGTATACAAGTGGATTGTCAATAGCTCAAAGAAGTTTAGTCTAGCTGAGGGAATATTAGTAAATACATTCTTGGATTTGGAAGACGGGGCTATACAAGCTTTACAAGGTGAAGAACCGTACAAGCCACCGATTTATCCCATTGGACCGCTCATCCAAACCGGTTCAAGTAGTGTAGTAGAGCGACCCGGGTTGGAGTGCTTGCAGTGGTTGGGTAATCAGACACGTGGCTCTGTCATATTCATCTCATTTGGGAGTGGTGGGACCCTCTCAAATGATCAACTCAATGAATTAGCCTTGGGATTGGAAATGAGTGGACAAAAATTCATATGGGTTGTGAGAACTCCGAATGATAGTTCTGCCAATGCTGCATTTTTTGGTGCAGAAAGTCAAAAGCACCACCCTTTTGATTTCCTACCAAAAGGGTTTTTGGACAGGAGCAAAGGGAAAGGACTTCTTGTGCCCTTTTGGGCACCACAGATTGAGATCCTGAGTCATGGCTCGACAGGTGGATTCTTAACCCACTGCGGTTGGAACTCAATCCTAGAAAGCGTGGTCCATGGAGTGCCTTTAATTGCTTGGCCACTTTATGCAGAGCAAAAGATGAACGCAGTGATGTTAACGGAGGGTTTAAAAGTCGCGTTACGACCAAATATTGGCAAAGATGGGTTAATTGGAAGGAAAGAGATTGCCCAAGTTGTGAAGGGTCTAATGGAGGAAAAAGAAGGGAAATTGATTCAGAATAGAATGAAGGAGCTAAAGGAGGCAGCTGAAAATGTACTAAAAAAAGAGGGATCTTCTTCCAAGTCGTTGTCTCAATTGGCCATCATGTGGAAAAAAAATGTAGCAAGTTTCGGGTCAGGATCATTCTGAAATCTTTTTTTTCTTTTCTTTTTTTTTCAATAAGATCCTTGAAATGCTCTGTCATAGGCATTTGTCTCTTTATTGTTTCAACCTATATACCTATATTATGTGGGCCATATTATGTACTCCTAATAACTAGGATTATTATAAACGTACGATAATAAAATCTGACGAGGGTGATGATCATTAATTTAGTTGTGGACAATATTATATAACTATTATGATTATTATAAACGTTAATAAAGTTTGACGAGGGAGACCAATAATTTAGTTGTGAACCATATTCTATAACCATTATGATTAATGTCTTGTTTGGTTGTGTGACTAGAAATCCAATCTGGCTGCTCAATTAGAAATGTTATTTAAGAGTGTTTTATGGATTCTAGAAATATACAGCCCTTGCACGTGTTCATACAAAAAAATAGTACAACAAACGCAGTTTAAGGAGAGCAAATATAATCCCCTTAATTAGTCATGTGTGGCTAGCATTGAAATTGAGCAAATATAACCTTAAACTAAATAATATTAATACACACTGAAAAGTTTAACCACCACATCATATTGTCCTTGCTTGAGCTCGGGCAACTTTTTTATGTATCTTAGGCAGATTTTTATTAGAAAGTTCAAGCTCGAATTGAATTTGGGTTGGGGTTGGACTTGGGCAGAAAGGTTAGTTACCCGAAGAACACTCGAGCCCGAACCCGAACTTAAATGTAAATATATTATTTTATGTGTTTATATATTATAACCGTGTTGTATTTTATCTTTGTATTTTTTTTTAAGTCATAGGTTCATACTATGGGTGTGCTTGTTAACATAATTAAGTGCTGAAAATGAACATTTTTAGCACTTATTTCTTTTCAGTGCGTTTGATAATGTACCGCTTAATTGAAAAAGTAGCGAAAAAATCCACTGAAAACTTTAAGTGAAAATTTTCTACTGAAAGTAATCACTGAATGTAGCCTATTTCAGTACTTGAAACATTATTTTCAGTATTGCAAATTCAATTACTTAAAATTTTCAGTACTTAAAATTCAATACTTAATTTTTCAATTTTATCAAACGAACCATATCTTTTTAGTGGCAAATTATCACATTGGATTCTATTGGAAAACTAAATTGATAGGTGAATGTTTTTTTTTTCCCCCTCAACTTTGAACGAAAGAAAACTAAGTTTTGATAATCTATAAAAGTTACTCCCTCTGTCCCATATTAATAGTCTTTGATGTCATTTTTTGTTGCCCCATTTTAAGAGCCCTCTTTGAAAAGTCAAAGTACTTTAATATACACTTTCCAAATTTGTCCTTTATTACATCCAACTCTTCCCTCTTTTTTTTTTTTTTTTTTTTATGTGACACTATAATTTTGAATTTCAAAAAGACCAATGTTGGAAAGTTAAAAATCTCACAAAAATCAAGATTGTCCCCTTAATAAGTTGGATTTCCCAAAAGAGACTCTTAATATGGGACGGAGGGAGTATTCTTTATTGCAATTAATTCGAGCTCAAGCTCGGGATTGAGCTTGAGTAGTAAAATGGGGCACGGGCTTAGGTTGGGTTGGTTGGGCTCAAGTCAGACTCTGCCTTAGACGGATTATGCTAAAATTTGGGTTGAGCCTGAACAGACTTAAAACCATGCTCAGTCCACCCGAGTTGCAGCTCTACACAAGAAAATTAAATATGCAGTTTTAATAAAGTGGATAGTATTTAATGCGTATTTACACATGCTGCGTAACAGTCATTCATTCTCTTCACTCTCCAAAGCACAAGTGCGCGCAAAAACAAATGCTTGCACCACAAACTTTCCTTGTCCACATGTTAATTGTTTTTAGGAAAATTTTATGATACAATTATAATGGTATATATGGTTGTACCATATAATTATTTTTTTGGTCCAAACATGTTATAATTTTGAAAAGAAGTTCAGCTAAAATGGCCCATAGTAGTAGTGTGGCTGTACCATATAACCACTTTTTTGGTCCCAACATGTAAATTTGAAAAATAACCTAAGTAGATTTGAGGAGTATATATAACATGTTCGGACCAATTAATCGCAATATGTTTGGCTTTAGCTCTTGGGTGTATCACAGAAGATCATTGTTTTCATATAATTTTTTTTACGACCAACGTACGAACTAACGTCACAACTCACAAGACACATTTCTTGTTTTTTTTTTTTTTTTTTTTTTTGGGTGTAAAAATTACATTTCAGTCTCTGTATTGTGTAAATATTAAAAGTCAATCTACTATGTTTTAAAAATTAAAAAAAATTATCAACTTTTTATGTAAAAATTAAAAGTCATCAAGTTTTGAGCAATATTGGGAGCAACTATTCATAACATTATTACATTGGAGAACAACTCTACACAAAGTCAAGAGCAACCAATCATCACTACATTGGGAACAACTCATCACAACATTAGCTAGGAGCATATCCACCACGTTTTGGTGCAAGTTTACAACGTGAAAATATTAAATAGACCAAAATATAAATTAACTTTTTAAAAGTTGATACTTTATATGTTTGTTGATGACTTTAATTTATTTCAATTATTGTTGATATTATTTTTCAAATTTGCAAACGAAGAAAATTAACTGAAATCTAATTATCCCCTTTAAGAGCCAACTACATTCGCAATGAAACTATTTAGGTCCAACTACACTAGCTACAATTAAACAAACCAATATTAATTGTTACCCTTCTCTCTCCTTTTTCACTCCTTTTTTTTTTTTTTCTTTTTCTTTTTATTATTATGCATTACAAGAGAAGGCATTGTTCTTCCAACCCATAAATCTCTCACCACACGAGACTCTATGATTGCTACTGTGATGATTGCAATTGGGATTGCAATTGCAAAATGTGGGATCGATTGGACTAAAGCAGTCTTTACACTGCTTCTTATCAATTAACAAATTTTGTTAGATTGTAACAATTATTTTTGCCAAATGTTTAATTACAATTCAAATTCTCGTTTGGAGCATCCAATTAAAACCGGAGCCAAAGGGCTCATAAAACATATACCAACTTGTATCATTTCTTGTTAAAAACCCTTCTTTTTAAAAAAAACTATATGACAAAAAATCACACACACATATAAATATACATACACATAACGGATAATGCTATTGTCAGAGCAGCAATGGCTATAATGCCAGAGCGAAAAGTGTTACTATGGCAAAAAGTGTTGCTAAAACTTTTAGCGACATTCGCGACACTTTTTGCTCTGACTTTAGTCTTTGCTGCTCTGGCAATAGAGCTAGCTTACAAATATATATGCGAGAATACTTACTTCTATACAATTAAAAGTAGGGTAACTAGCTAATGGTAACACCCCTAAACTTTAAAACTGAACAAACTCATCCCCTAAACTATCCATTGTTGACACTAAAACCCCTTATTCAGAGGGTGAGTTTGTTCATTTTGGTCACAAAAAAAAGTACACAGTTTTAAATGCCCTAACAAATTTTCTTGCAATCTCATTAAATCCAAAGTCTAGTAAATTTAAGAATGACCTTATTTCAACAATGAAATTTTAATGAAGGGATAACTACTAATAAATTCTATTAGCTCCATTTAATATGTAATAGGTTCAGACCCAAAAATAATTTAGTCATAGGTCCATTAATATTATTAAGATCACAATACCCCCAATTCAAACGATCTCTCTCTTTCCAAATACAGTTTCAATGGGATATTCATATTTGCTCAAACCTCTCAATCACATCGAGTACAATTTCAAATTTTGAAAATCACAAAATCAAATCCATTTGTGTGAGAAAGAGAGAAAAATATGTATACATATCTATATATATGTATATATATATATATAGAGAGAGAGAGAGAGAGAAAGAATCAGATCCAACTTCTTCACATAGGCCTTCAACGTCAACACCAAATCTCTCGCCAGAGCCTACAAAGTCGATACCACTGCCGTCGTCGTACCCTTCAACAACCCCAACAGATTCACATAAATCTCTACAAGCATCAGCATCGATTCAAGCGCCTTGAAATCCTCAAGACCGTAAAATTTTCCTTCAATTTCTTCTCTCTCTGGAAAGTTCGAGCTTTGAGAGCCGCCGAAATTTCCATGCTATGCACAAACATCCATACATTCATACCCCTCAACGCCTCCCATTTCATGCCCTCGATCGCTTTGATGACCACAGTGTTCTTCGTTACGAGAAGCTTTGATGTTTCAAGTAATGTGGTCTATAGGCCTTGGAATTGCTTGATGGTGAATCCCTTGCATTCATTTAATTCCAGCGAGGAGGTGGCAGTCTTCGAACTATTGCGGTTGGTGGTGACAGCTAGTGGTAGTATTAAATTTTACACTCCATGGTAGTATTAAGTGTTTGGGTTTTTAGTAGTGACAAATTTTATAGTATGACAATGTAAATAGTTAAACCTCACAAGTTTTTTGTAGTGACAAATTTTTGTAGTGCCAGATAGTTAACCTCATATTGGAAAATGATTCAGGAGTACACCCGTCGCCTTGCATTAACTATTTGATGCTAGCTCCAATGTTTGCATTTTTAAATTTTATGTAATGGAGCATGCTTGTTGTTCGAACGAGGATGATGCATTTTTAAATTTTATGTAATGGACCATTTCACCCCCTTTTAGTGTTTCTGCATGCTGCAATTTATTATCACAAAATAAAAAATTCTACTTTATTTCTTCTTATTGTTTGTCAATATTGTTGCTTCTTAGTGTTAAATTTCACATTGTTTTCAAACTTTGCACTGTTGAAAAGTTTTAAACTGGAAGAGAAAGACTCATGGAGAACCCCACTGAATACGTGGTGAACGCAACCAACACAGCCCAACAAGTGCCTGCATCCCATGTTGTGGTCAATCCCATTTAATACTCATGTTCATTCTAGTGTGAAATTTAACACTTATGTTCTTTGTTGTGGTGCGAAATTGTATACTGCTAGTATGTACTAAAATTTCTACAATTTTTATTCTTCAAGAAAAAGTTATTGCAAAACTCCTCAATCTCAAAAATCATGTTCGTTCTAGTGAGAAATTTAATACTCATGTTCATTCTAGTGTGAAATTTAACTCTAAACATAACTGCAGCACATCATGAAAAATCATAAATCACAAAACACTAATAAGATTTCATGAACTTCCAGTGATGAATGGATAAAATGGATGAACAACTAATGGCTACTTGACAAATCAAAAAGATCCCTCTGAAACTTGATAACCATTCTAACGTATAGACCCATACTAATTGGGATTAATTGTTTCCATATTTATCTCCACATTCAATGGGTTTGTTTGTAATTGAAAATCCTCATATAATCCTTAATTACATACTATATATATCCGAATGTATCTGCATATATCTGTATATAATTCTGTACATAACACTTGTGGGTAAAATGATAAAATTATTTACCTCAATTTGGAGATTTCACTATTTTTTGATCTATTGCGAACATCTTTTTTAAGTAGGAAAATTAAAGGAAAAATTGGTGAAAAGGTCATTAAGATGGGTTTTATTGGAACTAAAGACAATTTAAAATACACAATGAGAAGAAGTTTTCCCAATGTCCATAGACCAAAATACCCTCATCTTCAACCTCTAACCCTAACCAAACCCTAGCCACCATAACCACTACTCCACACCACCTCCGACCACCACCCCTGCCACCTCCGGCCTCCACCGTCGCCATCTCCAGCGACCACCACCTCACCATCTCCGGCGACATCTCCGACGACATATCAGAGAGAGAGAGAGAGAGAGAGAGAAATAAAATAAAAATAATTTGTAGAGAGAGAAAGTGAAGGGGGGAAGTGGTTATTACAGTTTTGGAGTCTGGATTGGTGGTGGTGGGGGTTAGGAGTGGGTGGACATAGGAGGTGAAAGAGGAGGTAGAGGAGACTTAAAAGGAAGATTAAGATGGTGAATTGTAGAAAATGAGGACGAATAAGGAGATTATGAGACAGAGAAGAACAAAATGGGCTAGTCTAAGTAGAGCATTTGGTAGTGCTCTTGTTGATGATGATGCTCTTCTCTGAGTCTGTCCCATAGCTGTGGTGGATGGTTACAAAAAATAGGGGATTTGAAGATGGAGTGACCCATATTAAGAGAAATTTCTCTTAAGATCAGTCATCTTAAGAGAAATTTCTCTTAAGATGACTGATCTTAAGAGAATTTCTCTTAAGATGAGTTGGCCATGGAGATTTGTTTTGGTGGTGGTGGTGGTGGTGGCTATGGAGGGAGGAGGAGAGAAAGTTAGAGAGAAAAGAGAGATGGTGGTGGTGGTGGCTATGGAGGGGGAGGAGAGAGAAAGTTAAAGAGAGAAGAGAGTTAGTGGTAGTGGTGATCGCTCCGACGACTGCTCCGGTGGTAGTGGTTGTGATGGTGGTGGCTATGGAGGGAGGAAGAGAGAAGATGGTGGTGGTGGTGGCTATGGAGAGGGGGGAGAGAAGATGGTGGCGGGAGGAGGAGAGAAGATGGTGGCTATGGTGGTGGTGGTTATGATGGTGGTGGCTATGGAGGGGGAAGAGAGAGATGGTGGTGGTGGTGGCTATGGAGTGGGAGGAGAGAGAAAGTTAGAGAGAGAAGAGAGATGGTAGTGGTGGTCTCTTAGGGTTCCATGGGCAATTTTGCCATTTAGAGTGAAATTTAAAATTTTATAAGACTAAGAGGGATAGTTCAAATTTTAGAAGACTTTGGGAGGGAAAGTTTTTTTAGAGTGTGTCCTTGTGTGAGTTTTTAATTATGGCTTGTCCTTTAGTCCAAATTAGCCCAACCTTAGGGGCCTTACACCAAGTCTCCCAAAATTAAATCCTCCAAATTATTTGTAATTTGATAATTAAATCTCTCTTTCTCTCACATCTCACATTAGCATTACTCATATCACAGGAAAAAAAATTCCCATATCCTTCACGTCTCTCTCTCTCTCTCTCTCTCTCTCTCTCTCTCTCTCCATATCCCACACACCAAATCAGTTTTGAATTTGCTCCTATCTTCCAATTCCTCTCTCTCTCTCTCTCTCTCTCTCTCTCTCTCTCTCTCTCTCTCCCAAACATTAACTATGAAGATACATTTGTGCAAATAATTTAGGATATAGTTTATTTTTGTATAGGTTTTTCTTTTTTCCTTTTCGTGACTCCGATCAAATGACTTTCATAGAACTAATCAAACTGATATAATATGAGTGAAAAATCACAAAAAGCTGAGTGAGTACATTAAACAACACTCCTCACCGTCAGTGTTCAGCATCTTAAAATGCAGTTAATCTCTTATCAATGACGTCACTCACGGACATAGCAGAGGTCTCATTAAACTATGCATGAATTCATCGATAACAGGAAACAGATTAAATGAACTCAATAATAAAGATCATGGTATAAATATCTCATCATGTATTCACCAAATCCATGCATGTAACCGTGCAACCACCCATGCATCTACCTTTACGCCGGGACGCTGAATCCACGACTGAACCTTTATCATACTAAACATTCCAATATTCACATCCATATCCATGTTCTTATTCTCATCCGTATCCATACGTCGATCCCATAATACCAATCTAAAAATCCTTTCGTCGATACAGTAATGCCAATCGGAATCACCCGACTAAGCAATAGATCCCCAAAATCCCTTGATAGGGTTACCGGTCGTCTACACGGTACCACCTATCTGTAAACGACAGAACGGCACATCGGACGTCTTCAACGATGCGTATACCCTCACTGGTCGTCTACACAGCTGAGAATACATTAGAGCACTAGCCGGACGTCTTCAACGGTACACTGGACGTCTTCAACAGTGCATACGCATCACTGGACGTCTTCAACAGTGAGAGGCGCACTAGGAACTCTAACCATCCCACGTCCACCCGACTCGTCAGCCGTTGACCCCATGGATCCCAAAGTACACATATCCCATTATTCCATATAAATCACCGTTCCCCTTTCTCATTATATCTTCTCATCTTATCATATCAATATCCCATTTCTTGTCAGATTCTCTTACCTCTTCACATCACTATCCCATGCATGCTAACACATGTTGTGAAATGCTCATATACTAAGTACAGGAAATACCACATGCTCTGTATTCAACATATCTACTTATTAATTTGCTATTAACATGCTGTCGTGTTCCGTTCTACTATTCAGTTTGACAATAACATATGGCAGTTACTTAACCATTAGAGCATCTCATATTGACAGTTAATAATAAACAGTTCATCTTGTAACATTAACATAAACATCATATAAGGCTAACGTCGTATCATGTTGACTAAGCACATATCCAATATCACGTATGGTACAACCATTAGCAGCTTGGGTACATTACAACCAGCTTAGAACATATAACAATAGATAAACAACATTCTGCTCTTACCCAATCGATTGGCCAAAATGGCAATCGATTGGAAATAATGTCAATCGATTGGACTTAATGGCAATCGATTGGCAAAGCAATCGATTGGAATTTATGGCAATCGATTGGGAAATATCCAATCGATTGGATCCAATGCCAATCGATTGGACTCTGTCTTCTTCCTCAAATCTGCTGGGTTTTATTATAAAAATGTTGGGGTCCTCTTTCCTCCTTATGCACGTTATTATACATACATAAACATCACAAAAACAATCCCTGAAGTGAGTTAATGAAACTCACCTCTCCCGGCGGTCCGTTAACGGCGTCCCGAGCTCCGCGATGGCGGCTATGGTGGTTGATCTCTCTCCTCTCCTCTCCTTCTCGGTCTCTCTGTCTATCTCTTCTTTCTCTCTCTGGTCTCCTCCTCCTCTTCTTCTTCTTCTCAACCCGAGAGTGTGTGTGTGTGTGATATATATATACAATATATATGTGTATATATATATATGAGAGTATGTATCTCTCTCTCTCAAGGCTGCCAAACTTGGCCCAAGGCCACAAATGAACGAGTATATATAGGGGTTAAGAGTGCCACACGTTTAAAGGTGAAGGAAAGAAAAAAATATTTCTCAGCTTATGTCAATCGATTGGAATGAATGGCAATCGATTGATATCAGATTTTTGAAGGCAATCGATTGAAGAAGATGGCAATCGATTGGAAAACTGCCACGTCATGAATTCAGGTCGGTTTGATGGCAATAGATTGGGAACATGTCAATCGATTGGTATCCAAAAAAGTCAATCGATTGGGACGAATGTCAATCGATTGGAAACTCAAACTCACCAAAGACTAAGGAAAGTGCAAGGGATATATATATATACCTAAAAATACAGGGTATTACACCTCTACACTCAACAAATTGGAATTCTGTTTCTTAATTCTAAATTGCACAATTAAACCCAGCTCATATATGCTGGTATATATATACGTATATATATTATATAGACTCTCAGATCAAGCCAAGGGTCAAGTAGAGGTATATGGGTCAAAAGTGGGTGTTTGGGAAAGTAGCTTATGGCACAACAATTACACACACAAGTTAAACATTCCCAAACATTGCCTTAACCAATGATTAGTTACCATAAATAGAAATAAAGTGTATGTCAAATCTTGCTTTATATCACTTCCAAAATCTGTGGAAGTTTAGCACAGCGCGGACAGTTTTAAAAGTAAACTGGTATTTTTGTGACACGGTGATCACCACAAAAATATGGAAAATTTATTTTAACGTAAGATATGGTTTTCTGGTTTTATAAAAATACAGTTTGAATTAAAAGAAAACATTTCCACCGTTTTGAAATACAGTTTTAAAATCCAACTCAGGTATTTCTTAATTTTATAAAATCGTAGTTTGACCCCAAAAGAATTTCAAATATGAAATAAGGCAAGTCACAAGATTTTCACACATGAGAATTTGAAATTAAAAGAAAAGTAAACAATACAATTGAATTTAAATATGAAATGCAAGTAAATGAAAATGCAGGTTATTACAATAGGGTCTTCATAGATTTTTGTACTTCTTTGTCTTCAAAAATCTCAAATGAAACTTAACTGAAGAGTCTCAAGGTAGCAAGAACAGCCACTGGTTCTATCGAGGGTACTTTTGGTTTACTTTGACCTGTTATCTGTTGAAAGAATTCTTGGACATTGGTTGAAGCAGTGTCTCCCATCTTTAAAACATATTTCAGACTTTCTTTGAAGTCTTTTGTTTCCTCAGGAGTTAGATTGGGAGGTAGAGGCATGTGAAATTCCTCAGAACTTGAGACACTTGGAACAACTTGAGGATCAAACGACGCTGATGCTGGTACAACTTCAGGATCAGAACCTGTGCTAGGCTTCGAAGGATCAGTTTCAGTCTCAGGAACAGATTCAGTCTGGTGAACAAAAGATAAATATTTATTTAGAATCTATTTATGAAGAGAGATCAAATATCAGAGAAGTTTTGAATGTTTTACCATTGGTTGGTATTCGAGTAATAGAGGTTGAGTGCCCAATGGAGGAGACTTTTGAGCTTCTGGAATATTAGGACTCTGAGATGATGGTTCTGGAATTGTTTGTGCTAACTCAGGTTCAGGTCCCACCTTCGATATAGGGACTGCTAGAATAGGAACTTCTTTGATGATCTCTGAACCAGCAGGTGGTTTGGTTGTTGTTTTGGTCTTCTTCTTGAATCAATGATGAGATTGGACTAGTGTCTACCTCTTCTTCAGATTCAACAGTCTCAGATGTAAGAGGAGAACTTTCTGCAGGAAGGATTAATTTTCTTTTTGGTTTCGAAGGTGGTGGAGGATGGATTGGAACCTTTGAGGCCTTTGAAGAAATTGGAATGCTTAGTTTGGCTTTCGAAACTCTGGATGTTGGTGAAGAACCTTCACCAATTGATTTCCGTGTTGAATAATTCAAGACAACAATAAGTTAAGGTTCTTTTCATCTTTAAAGAGGAAAATGATTGAATTAGTAATTTGTTTACCCTTTGACTTCAAATTAATGTACCTCAGGAGCTGGCACTTGTCCATCTGCACTGACATCAAGTTTTCCCACCAACTCGAGAAGGCAGGTGTGTAGTTTCTATAAACTGGCAGGGAGGTGAATTATAAATTGCTAACTTTGTTCTGATAAACTGCTAATACAGCAGTTATCATTGTTTTTGGCACCTTTGTATTTGTCTTATAAGCCATCAGTATATTGGCCTGACTTTTAATTGGGAAAGGGATTGATTGGGTAAGCCCAAATTGCCTCGAGAATTGGTTGGTTAGATAAAGCTCACCATGGGATTTGATACTGAGAGCATTCCCAAAATATAGATCCCTACTGATTAAAAAACTTCCCCATGCAGCCTTTAGTTCAACTGCACTTGCTGCTCTGTTTAGTATTTGACATAACCAATTGGGGAAAGGAGGAGTTCTATCTTCAGAATTGTAGAGGATAGAGAATGGCTGAAGCAAATTATTTGGTCTAATTGTGGGAATGTTGAAAAAGAAGGTAAGAGACTCTTTGAAAGTTTGTTCAACATTTGGCAATAGGGCAAATAAAGTCCCATGTGGAACTATTTGCTTTATAGATTCTAAGTTGTGAATCTCTGGAAAATAGGCGTATAACCACAATTGTAAAATCCAGAAAGGACCACCTTGAGTAGGAAGAAAGGGGTCGAAGCACAAATCAGAAAAGGATCTGTAGAGAGATCCTAGAACGAAGGGGGCTAAAGCTAGTCTTCGACCAGCAGTTAGAGCTTTGGCAATATTGGAGAATTCGAGAACAACCCTCTGAGAAGATGTGCAGAACAGATGCTTCGAGAGCCAATAAAGAAGGAAGCAATAATATTCCTTATCTGTTACACCCCCTGATGACTTTCTATGAGAAGTTAGGAAATTGGTATATCCTAATGACTTCGAATCAGTATTTATGGGAGGGCTTTAAGATTCGACCATATAAGGATGAACATCTTCTCCATAGGATAAAAACCCTAATAAGTGACAGATATCCAGGACAATTGGACCTATTGAGCCAAACTGAAATTGAAAATGGTTGGAAATAGGGTTCCAAAAACATAAGGATCCAGCAATAGATTCGGACTGGCTTCGATAGGGTATTTGGAAAGATCAACAACGTGATAAATCTCAGTAGCCATCAGGGCTTCTCTCTTGTTCTCTAAAATTCTATCTACCCACTCTGGCCATTCCTTCTCAGGCTTAGGCCAATGTCGAAATTTTAATTCGGTTGTAGGAAAAGGAATTTCCTTCTGGTAAGCCAAGAGTTGCTATCCTAGCCTAGGATAATAGACATGGAGTTTAAAGTTAGGAGTGCTCAAACAGGGACCTACGGCTATTGAAGATTCTTGGTTAGGGAAAGTTACGGGGACAAGGATCTCATTGATCAGCGAAGTCTCTTGCCCTTTTGAATATTGTTCTTATTCATCTCGAATGATTTTCTCAAAGTCATCGCAGATTTTCTGAAGTTGAGTATTATCACCAGATGTTGCCATGTTTGGAAACAAAGTAATCATAATAGAATGAGAATGATTGTAAAGAGGACAGAGCGTAAAGGAGATAAATAGAGGGATTGAATAGTTTGCAGAAGTTGGAGGGGTTTTTCTTCTTCTGTCTTGCTTATTTATATCCTTTGGTGACGTATGGAAGGAGGCACATTTGTTTAAGAAAGTAGCCATTACAGTTGGTTATTTGTTTAGTCGTTATACCAAGTGAAAGGACATACTGGTTGGCAATGAACCATTTCAGTTTGGTTAAGACAAAAATTGAATTTTTAATAATTCATTGAATTAAGAAAATGGTACAAATATAATTGCAGACATAATTGATAAAAATGTGGAAACCCATAAGTCACAAGATTGTGAAACATAGCCTAATAATAAGCAAAATACTATGCTTCTAGTTCTATCTCGAGGCATAAATTCCTGGTTTGCAATGCTAATTTATCTTCACTTCGAAGAGTAAGGTAAGCCTTCTTGAGTTGTTCTTCATACTGGTTTAAGCGAGAGTTGATCCTGAATAAGGCTTTGCGAAGACCTCGAAGTTCCTTTGCTAATGGGGTTTTACCTCGAAAAGATATGCCAATAGCTTTGGCTTCATCTTTGAGATATGCAATTCGACTTTCGAGGTCAGGCTTTGAGTAATGGGAAACATTGCTTTCTTCATCAGAACTTTCACAACCATAGATATATTTCTCTTTGAATTCTGAAACTTCATCAAAAAGTGAATTGGGGATTTCTTTGAGACTTTCATAAAGATCCATTAAGTAGTTCAAAGGACGAACACTTTCTTGGTGATGAGGATACCATCTCACATGAGAGGCTAAGGTTCGAAGGGTGAAATCCATTTGGGTTCGAACAAGTGTTGAAACACTCCATTCATAGCAGAGGATATGATAACTCCATTCAAAGTTAATTCGAGCCTTTGAATATTGCAGAATGGAGAATGGGAGATGTGAAAAGGCAACTAGAAGCCTTTGAGCTTGGATGATCAAGCATGGAGAGGGTGATAGAATAGGAGAAATATGTTCAAATATAGGACCATTCCTACACAGTTGGTCTAATTTTAAGAAAGGATCACTAATATCCTCAGTTGGGTCTACCACTTGAACTTTGGTATCTGGAAAACCTAGCACAGAATGATCAAAAAGCAGCACTCTTTCTTTGTAATCGTTCTCGAAAAGTTTGCATTTGGATAGAAAAGCTGAGGAGTAATGCTCATTGGAAAAATTTTCATGAGATGCCCTTACATATGCATGGATGGGGGGTCTGCCTTGAGGAAATAAGATATTGCCTCTTTGAAGCCTTTCCCCAGGACGACTGGTTGAAGAGATCAACCATGCATTCAACAAGTTTTGTTCTCGAGAAAGATGGTTCGAAAATGGATAGTATGGTTTTATTACCCTGCTTCGAATAACCCCTTCAGTTTCAGGATATTCAAAGTTTGGGTGAATAACTGAAGGTACTGTAGTTGGTATTTCAAGCTTCATCCCTTTGTAGTATCCTACTCCTTCACCATGAGAAATGGGTTGTTCCCAAGCAGGAGGAAAAGTTTGGTTATTATAAATTGATTTCAAAGAGCTCGAGGATGAATTTTGTCTTGATGAGGAAGCACTTGGTCGGTTTAGCATATCATGCCACTTTCCCCATTTTGAATAAGTAAAGGGTTCAAGAGGAATCTTAGATGGATCCCAATTGGGGGGGGGGGGATTTCAGGACGTTTGGTTGACAACACTACTTCTTCGGAAAGATCTAAAGGGAAGTAATCATTGGTATCGAATGAAGATTGAGAAGAAGACATGATTAACAAAGGGGATTCGAAGTGACAAAGTTGGGAATTCAAGGATTAAGCAAATGCAGCAGCTTGTGTGAAGACAAATGAAAACTTGATCTTCAATTTAACTACAACGAAAGGGGTGCATGAAAGTTCCAACTATCCAACATGATCTAACTACGATCACCATTATCTTTTTTGAATCAAAAGGAAAATGGCGCGGGGGGTAATGTTTGTGATAAAAATATCCAATCAATGTGGAAGTGACACGTGAGATTCGATGTGGCAGGGCAATTGGTTGAAATGGATATGGCGCAAGAACAGTTATGAACAGTTTAGCTGACTCATTCTGTTCAAAATAGTTAACTGCTAATGGACACGTGTTGATCATGGTGGAATAACTAAAAAGCAGGTGTCACTTCAAGGAAACGCCAAGTATAGGAGCAGTTATCAGTTTGAAAAGAAGAGGGAACATTCAAATAAGACTGCTGGGAGGCCTCGACGTTTATAAATAGAAGGATTTTGTGCTCAAGAAAGGATCATTCGATCAACATTAATCAACATACATCTTTCAATACGTTTACTGTATTTCTATCTAGGCATTTAGATTTAGAAGTAGAATACCTTTGAAGTCATCTTCAAGGTTAGATTGTAGTCTGTTTAATCTAATAAAGTAGATTGTTACTTTATTGTTTTATTTACTGTTCTTACTTAGAAGTAGTTGTCCATTAGTTAGTTCGAAGTGCTTTAATTAGTTAAATCTTTACACGTTTGAAGTCCTTGTTAAAGCATCGAATACCACCACAATTTGTCTGGTGAAACGCAGTTTGGATCACACACATTGGTAATTTGTTTGTCTGACACGTTCGCACACTTATAAATTTTTCAATCAAACACCCGCGGTGGTTATTCCATTGTTTTCTTTTTCTTGATTATAATTTGGTTCCTTTTTGCAGATCAATCAGTGGTGCTGACTCCTACAAGGACCAATTTTGAATATTATGATCTGGTTTTATCATCGTGTTTTGAACATTTTTGTAATACGGTACAATTTTTTGTTATGAAGATTGCATGCATGAACTACTCATTACAGTTTTTTATCATTGTGGTTACAATTTTTTGTGACATTGGTATAATATTTTGTCATAAGTTATACTTTTTCGTCACGGCCGGTGATTACAAAAAAACAGGTGGTGATTTATTTATTTATTTATTTATTTTTGGGTCCCGGTTATAATTGTAATTCTGAAAAATAGCAGTGGTTTTGAGAATCACATGTGACCAAATCACAATATGCAGACTATATGGTACAGTCATTCCACTATGACTATACCACATAATATATTAAATCTTTATTTTTTACCACCAACTTCTGAACTAACGTCACATGGCACATTTGTTGTTTTTTTTAAGAGTAAAGATTGGGACACACTCAAAGACACAATTTTTGAGACACAATTTAAGAGATGTGTCTATCTCTCTTGTGATGTCACTGGACCCCACAGTAACACAGGAAAGAGATAAACACATCTCTTAAATTGTGTTCAAAAAGTTGTGTCTTTGGGTGTGCCCCAAGTATTACCCTTTTTTTAATAGAAGACAAGCTAACCACTCTGCGTACAAGCTTAATTGCGGAACACAAAGACATATTGTTGATCAATAATGATAGGTGCACAATGAATTGCACAACTAATTGTAAAAACAGGCAGTACAGGGTTGAACCTTGTGCTGAAAAACCTGTTCTGTGTGTACATACTTTTTAACACAAGGTCTAACCATGTACTGCACGTTTATGTAATTCGTTGTGCAATTCGTTATATGCCTATCATTACTCAATTATTGATCTCTCTCCGTTGTACCAAGCTTTCAACCCTTGACCAGGAGTTGGGAAAATTCATACAACAAACCATCCAGGCAAAGTAGTTGGTAGAACGCAAAGACATATTGGTTTCCTACTTCTAGAAATATGTTTGACAACCTAGTTACGCAGTTGCATCATCCGAGACACATACTACAATTAAACAAAGAGTAATGGTTGTTTGTTTACTTGGCGAAAAAAAATAAAATAGAGTGGCACTACAAGAAAATGGGCTTTTTGTGACGAATGTTTTTGTGACGGATCAAAATCCGTCGCAAAAAATGTTTTTGTGACGGATTTTGTGACGAAAATATATCCGACACAAATAATGTTTTATTCGTAACGGAAATGTACCTATTCGACACAAATAATTGTTATTTGTGACGGAAATGTACTTGTCCGACACAAAAAATAATTTATTTGTAACATTAATTGACCTATCCGACACAAATAGATTTACACCAAATTTTTCCGCAAACTTTTTGTGCGCGCCTTGGTTGAAAAGCTGAAAAAAAGAAAAAGAAAAAAAGATGAGTTATACTTGTTTCAAACTCTCAGTATTCATTTGATTGAGAGAGAGAGAGAGAGAGAGAGAGAGAGAGAGGGGAAAAGAAGATGGAAGAACCGAAGAAGAAGAAGAAGAAGAAGAAAGAAGAAGAACGAAGGACCGAAGAAGAAGAGGAAGAAGAAGGAGGAGGAAGAAGAAAGGAAAAGAAGAAGGAAGAACCGAACAAGGACCTGATTTGTGAAGCTGAACCGATTAGGTTAGTTATTTTTTCTTCTTTGTTTATGAAGTAGTCTATGAAATGATTTGTGTCCGAATCTGAACCTGATTTATGAGCTAGGGTTTTCAATTTGGGCCTTTTTCAAATAACATGAAACTGATTATGAGCTAGGGTTTTCCAATTTGGGGCTATATTACCCTTGTTCTTCTATCTCAGAGCACACACCATTAGTTTTTAAACATATACCCTGAGGTTTGTTTTTTCTCTACTTTCTTCTTCTGCATATTGAAATTCCATAGAAAAGGACACATATGAAATATCATATTCTGCTTTTGTGTAATGTCAAAAACAACAAATTTATGTTTGCCTATTGTTTGATATGAACTTTAACTGATATGGATATTATATACTGCAAATTTTCCTATTTTGTCTTTGAAGATCATATTGAGCTGTAGCTGTTGACCCTATCTTGACTCGTAGGGTTCTGGAGACACTCTTTTAAGAATTTAATGAATCAGCTCAATTGTTGCAAAATTGAAAAAAGTGCTTTTAGATTGATTTTGTGACTTGGGTATATAGTTTTTTGTTCCTATTTTATTGATAAATTTGCGGTATTAGGACTTGTGACATTGGATGAATGAAGCTTTAGGGATGAATAGGTCTCTTCAGCATAGCCCTGCTTAGATTAGAAGATTCAAAGGTGGGGCTGGAGGGTTTTAATTAAAAATTTTAATCACCATTGCCCTTTTGATTAGCTTCTCATTCTGCTTTGGCAAAACGCAAAAGCCACATTCAGTCCAACTGAGCTCTTAATCTATTTGAAGTAGCGCACACACATACACACACACACACACATATACACACACACACACACACACACAAGTGCATATGAAGAGTAATTCCTTTGATTTGGAAAAATATAGAGTAGATGATGATTTGTTCATTGCTTTGCAATTATCAATCTTTTTGTCAAATTGTACTAAAGATGGGAAAATACTGCAGTAATTACTGAAAATTCTCTAACTTAAGAAATTGGGTGTGAGCTTTCCCATCCATTTTCCTAGCCAAAGTGTATCTAATGTAGTCAACATACTTGATAGTTTTGCACATTATGGGGTTATGAAAATCATCCAACACTATTTCAAGTGGGCCTATTTCCACTTCATCATCTGGCATAGCAAAGGTTGCCACTGAAATTCTTGTTTTCTTCTCATTTGTAACAGCTCTATATTCAATGCTTTTATACATTCCATTGCTCCAAGCCTGCAATATCAAGAAACAGATAGTTCCAGGAATTAAAGGCCCCTGAATGGGAGAGAACATGTTTTGGGTAATTTTATTCTCTGTTTGCAAAACATAATTAATATATGGTTTAGTGATGATAAACTTAAAAAGAGTAGCAGTTGGGTGTGGTCCAACCTCAAATTTGGCTATGCAAACACCACCAATATGAAATTAGAAGAACTGAATGTGCATTAAAAGCTTAGAGGTGGGGTCCACGCTAAAGCTCTACAAACTAAAGAAACTAACATATAAAGTACATATAGACTCCACTAGCTCTTTTTTTAAGATTGGTCTCAGCATGCTAAAGTTATAGTGGCCAGAGTTAGATTATTCAAGCAAAAAGATAGCAAGAAATGAACGAAAAATGTGTATTGCTATGCTAAAGACTTTAATTTTAGGGGACTTGGATGGTTGCGATATTGCTGAATTCTAAATCACTTCACTGTGTAGTTTCCAATATTTATGGAACTAAATTTGGTATATGATGTCATATTGCTGTCATCAGTTTAAATTTCAACTTAGTTACTTATCAGAAATAAAAATAAAATTTTGACTTTAACTTATTTATCCTTATTCTTTTCTTTAGGTAACAACTTATTTATCCTCACTTCTTCTCAAAGTATGTTTGTCTTTCCATTTTTCTATCACAGAGTTTAATTTGTTTGTGTGCAATAAATATTTCTTTTTATGGTTTCTTATTCTTCTCCTGGCCTTGTTCATACTCCCTCCGTTCAAAAATAAGTGTCCACTACCCTTTTGCACGTAGTTTAAGAAAACAATAACTTGTGATGGATGTTTATTCACCTTTTGGGGTGGCACATTATCAATCACACATTTTTGTCCAAAATAGAAAGTGGACACTTATTTTGGAACTTCCAAAAAAAAGGAAAAGTGGACACTTATTTTGGAACGGAGGGAGTACATTTTTTCTACGAAAACATTGTTGGGGTATGCAAAAAGGCTACAGATGTTAATTGTGAGGAAATCTTTTACTGGAAGTATCAGGGTAGGATAGAAAAGCATTATAACACCTATAATTGAATAAATTTTGTGCATTACACAAGTACTAGATATACATAGATTACTTGTAATCAGCTAGAAAAATTGTATGGGGAGTTTAATTTAGAAAAATTTCATTTGAACACTGGTTATTCATCAAGTGTAACTTTTAAGGATAACAAATGTGTACCTTTTTTGTTTATTACTTTATCCTTGTAGAAATCTTTTAAGTGTAATTTTTTAATTTTTAATTTTTAATTTTTTGTTGTCTATATATTAACTGCATTAATTAAACGCACTATGTCCATGTTCAATTAATGATATATCATGCCCTTCCAAACAATGCATACATATTCAATAGTCAATAGTCACCAATGTGTTGGCAAGGTTGCTCAGTGTTCTATGTATTTATGTACCTGTACTTTTTGTGTTCCTTTATTGACCTACATTTCTGATATCTTGTTTACCAGCATTTCCAAAGGGAAGTTGTCCGAGGTGTGGAAGGTTATATTGTCACTGGATTGAAGAATAGCCCTATGCTTGAGGTGACTCTCTCTCTCTCTCTCTCTCTCTCTCTCTTTCTCTCTCTCCATTTATGTTTTATGTTCATACCTTGCACATCATCTTCTATTTATTTGTTTGTTTGTTAAGTACTATTTTTTTTTTCTGGGTACAGACTATTTTAATGTGTATGCCACACACTAATCCCAAGTAATTTGAGGCAAATGTTGTGACTGCAGTTTCTTATGCATGATGTTTAGGAGAGGAGCCAACTACTAGGAGAGGAGAGCTCCAAAGAAGTTTCATTTTTTAAAATACTTAATAGATTTATATACATACATCTGGCATTGCAAATGCATTATATGATTATAAAACTTATAAAGGTTTCGCTCATCGTGCCTCAAAGTTCTGTACTCTCTCTCTCTCTTTCTCTCTCCCTCTCTCTCTCTCTCTCTACAGGGATCAGAAGCATTAGACGGATAATTTTAGGGTTTAGTCTTCTTCTTCTTCTTAATTTACAATTTTATTTTGAAAATTTCTAAATTTTAATGCTATTTAAGCATGGAGGAATGCACAAGGGAATTAGTTTTCCTTTCCTTATTCTTTTTCTTCTCTAAGTTTGCAAACAAAACAGAGCCTTTATCTGCTATTTGGTAGCATATGATAGGTTGTTCTCAGTCTTTCTGTCAATAATGTATATGGAAATTACATCCATAGTTAAGTGGGTACTTCTATTTTTTGTTTTCAGATTCCAGGAATGTTGAATTCCATCCTAAGTATGTGCTTTATAGTAGAAAGCAGCACCTGTTTCTTGCAGTTTATGAGTTCAGTGGAGCAACAAATGAAGTGGTTCTTTATCGAGAAAATACTGATTCTCAGTCAGCAAATAGTAAAACAAGCACTGTCAAAGGTTTTTCAGCCTCTAAATGTTTAGTGTCTGCTGCTACACTCAAGTGTACTATGTTTGTGTGGATGGGAATCACTATAACCCATATTATGCATTTTGTAGGTCGAGATGCTGCATTTATTGGCCCTAATGAAAACCAGTTTGCAATTCTTGATGAGGAGAAGACTGGACTTGGTCTATATATCTTGCCAGGGACTGCTTCAAAAGATGTTAATGAAAAGAATGGAGCTGTTGAACAAGACCCTTCTGTGGATGCTAATGCTGGTTCAGTTAAGGGTCCACTGCAGTTTATGTTTGATACTGAAGTTGACCGTGTCTTTAGTACTCCAATAGGTGCTTCATAATTAAAAGTTCATTGGCGTTTCATATAAATAATAAATTCTTAATTTAATGCTCATCCAACTCTTCTGTATTGTAGAATCCACCTTGATGTTTGCTTCTCAGGGGGACCAGATTGGCTTGGCAAACATTGTTCAAGGTTCCCGCCTTTCAACTGCTGATGGTCATTATATAGCGACAAAAGCTGAAGGAAAAAAATCAATCAAGTTGAAAGGAAATGAGAATGTACTCCAGGTAATTAGCTTAAATTTGTAATGTTTGAAGATATGCATGTTAAAATGAAAACCGAAGGTTTGTTGGTAAGGATGTTGGAATGAAGTCCCTTCCACTTCTCATATTGGAAGAACTACAAGAGCATGCATCAACCTTTCTGTTCTATGTCAAATGAAGAATTGTCCAGTCTCCAAAACACAGTGAAACTAACTTTGATTGCTGCCTGGGGCAGGGGGGGACATTCCCCCAAAAATTTTGGAGTCTCTCCTATGCCTTCAGTATGTTTGGTAGGATGTAAGTGGGGGTAAGAGTAAAATGATAAAATCTCCTGTTTTGAGCAAAGGAGGGAAGGAAATGAAGGAGGGTAGGGACATCCTTTGGGGCGCACCATTTCTCAATCCTCTAGAAGTGGACAGATTGGAGAGAGAAGAAGCTTCCTTCCTTTTGACCTTCAAAATAAATCACCATCTGTAATGGAAGGGCAATAGTAAATTCCACAGTATTGCATACATTTCTTCATCCTTTCCTTTTAGTTAACCAAACAATAGTAGGGAAATTCTTTCCTTCACCTAGGGATACCTCTTCCATCCCTCCTCCCTTCCCTTTCTTCCACTTTTCCGTCCCTCCTACCAAACATAGCCTTTAGTGTACATATCTTGATTAGGCAGTTCTCATTGGGCTGCTTCCCGGCCCATTATGATCCCTAATTTCCACATTCAAACCCTCAAATTAATAGGTTCTTCTATGATAAATGTCCTTTAACAATTGGTTTTATGAAATTTTACGACATTTTGCTCGAAAGCTATTTCTTGACGAGAGTTAGACAACCACAATAAGACCTTTTCAGGTTAGGGCTCTCTCTCAGAAGGTACATGATCTCCAATCTAATCTTTCCTTCTTGATGATATTTTCTCTGGTTTCTAAGCTGTTTTTATCATACCTGAATGCAGAGACCTTTCCTCTCTTTCTATTTTGTTCATTTTTTAGTTCTTTGAATCGATTTCATCTACTTTTTGACACCTTGTCCATTTTTAATCTCATCCAATTATGTGTGTTTGGGTTTGTTTGGTGATATTCATCAAATCAATTTCATTATGGGATTGTGATGAGCTGCGCGATTACGTGTTGAATTGCAAATAATGACAGTAACTAAGAGGAATAAATTTAGATTAAATAATCTAGTAAATTCACATCTTCCTAGGTTGCTATGGGATCATACGTTTCAGCCATGTGCTTTGTCTTTTGCTTATGGTTATGCAAGGAAGCATTGAGGATATGCATCTCAGCATTCCAAAAAACTAGATAATTTACGGACCACTTCATCTATATGCACTCCCACCTATTGCCCTATGACCAGTTGATTGTGAATTTCTTCAACTGTCTAGATATACATTGTGCTGCTGCTTCTTCTCTAGCCTCATGCGTGTGTGTGTGTGTGTGTCTCTTATAAGTATATCCGTCTAATGCTTCCGATCCCTGTATATGTATGTTTTTATGTAGTGAAACAATATGGTTGATTTGTCTTTTATTAATAAGGAGAATTGTGAGTTGTGGTGCATTCACAATTAGGGTTGGTGATTTTCGATTATTTGTTGTATAGCATGAACTAACATTAGACTCATCATGTTGGTAGAACTTTGAGAAGAAATTTGTATATATGTTGATTGTATAAAAATGCTAAAGAGTTGTATGTTGATTTTAGATTGTGATAAATTTATTTACACAGGTTTATGAAAATATTCGGATGTTGTAGAAACAGAGGAAACTCTGCCGATTTTTTTTAGGAATCTTTGCCCTTTTTTTTTTGTTCGTGTTGTTTGTTTGGATAGTTTTTTATTTGTATTTTTGGTTTTGTTTTGCTCTTTAGGTTGCTAGGGGATTGCATTATTATATTTTTAATTGAATTTTCGTTTTTTGTTTCAGGTTGTGCCAAGGGATTGAGGATTAGAGCATAATTTGTCCTTTTTAATTGAATCAATTATGAAAGTAATGACTTTATTCAGATTGTTATCATTTTATTTGTATTTTTACTAATGTCAGCTATGAAACAATTATGTATGAACGTATGCTTTATTGTCTCTTGTTTTATCTTTAATTAATATGCTTTTAAATTTTATGTGGTTCTTGTCCTTAAAAATAAGTATGGCATAATTTATTGTGATGGAGAAATAATAATTTTTGGTGACAATATATAAATTTCTGTCACAAATAATATTTTGTGACGGTTTTGGTAATAATTGTGGCCACAATATTTAAAATTTCGTCACAAACACTTTTTATTCTGTCACAAATACTATTTGTCCAAAACCGTCACAAATAGTATTTGTGACGGTTTTGGGTCGACACAAATAAAGTACCTCAAATCAAATGTGACACTACTATTTGTGTCGTATATTAATCCGTCACAAGTAGTATTTGTGACGGTTTGGGTCGACACAAATAAATCGTCACAAATTATAGGTATATGTGACACTATTTTTTGTGTCACACACAAATCCGACACAAAATCCGTCATAAATACTTTTTTGTGACGGATTTTGACCGACACAGAGTTTTTGTGATGCCTTTAACTTGTGTCGGGTACAAATCCGTCACAAAAGGTGTAATTCCGTCACAAATACTATTTGTGACGGAATTGCACCTTTTTTGTGACGGATTTTTTCCGTCACAAAAGACCTATTTTTTTGTAGTGTGGTGACTATGGTTCCCAAATTTTATATCACAAATATTTTTTAAATACATGCAATATTATGATCACTTTCAATAATGGTGAGACCACTTCAATATCTTAATCAAAATTCAATAGATCTATGTTTGTTTCGCAGACTAAATGACTAGGTGAGATTGGACTAATAGTCCGTTTTAATTTATTATTTGTCCATAAATTGGGTACACTTAAATACAAGAGACTAATAATCCATTTTAACTAAATAGCCGCAATCTAAAAGTGTGATATAATTAGTCCCTTTTAACAGTGAAAGTTATCGGTGACACCCTCAGTCCCATCCTTGGAGTATAAAGTTTGCATTAGGATATTAGAATAATCTAAAGGTTGGAGTCTTATGTAGTGATTTGTCTTCCATAAAATTACATCATTGCTTACCTATTTAGTAGAAATTTTTCATGCTTACATAAATGCTAGTTCCTAAGTTCCTAACTCTACATCGAGCAACACAACCAGGACAAAAGTCCCAATTAACTACAACTATGGAGCAAACACCCCATGTAGCCATTCTACCGAGTCCAGGGATGGGTCACCTCATCCCACTCGTTGAGTTCGCCAAGCGACTCGTTCACCATCACCACATCTCAGTCACCATCATCATCCCCACCACTGGACCACCACCCGCCGCCCAAAAAGCAGTCCTAGACGCCCTCCCTGGTGGCATAAACCACCTCTTTCTACCGCCAGTGATCGTTCCCTCTGAATTGAACATCGTAGCCAAAATTTCCCTCACGGTATCTCTGTCTCTCCCCTCTCTCCGCGAAACTTTGAAATCGTTAACCGCAACAACCCGTTTGGTCGCGTTGATCACTGACTCATTCGGGTGCAATGCTTTCGAGGTAGCTAAAGAATTTCATGTCTCAAATTACTTATTTTTCCCTTCAGCAGCCATGTCTCTTTCATATTTATTTTTCTTGCCAAAGCTTGATGAGATGGTCTCTTGTGAGTTTAGAGATATGGCTGAACCGGTGAAAATTCCAGGATGTGTACCGATTCATGGAAAAGATCTATCGGACCCGGTTCAGGACCGGTCGAGTGAAGTATACAAGTGGATTCTCGATCGTTCAAAGAAGTTCAATCTAGCTGAGGGAATATTAGTAAATACATTCTTGGATTTGGAAGATGGGGCTATACAAGCTGTACAAGGGGACGAACAGGTCAAGCCTCCGATTTATCCCATTGGACCGCTCATCCAAACAGGTTCAAGTAGTGTAGCAGAGCGACCCGGGTCGGAGTGCTTGCAATGGTTGGATAATCAACCACGTGGCTCTATCTTATTTGTCTCATTCGGGAGCGGTGGGACTCTCTCAAACGATCAACTCAATGAATTGGCCTTAGGATTGGAAATGAGTGGACAAAAGTTCATATGGGTTGTGAGAACTCCGAATGATAGATCAGCCAATGCTGCATTTTTTGGTGCAGAACGTCAAAAGCACCACCCGTTTGATTTTTTACCAAAAGGGTTTTTGGACAGGAGTAAAGGGAAAGGCCTTGTGGTGCCCTTTTGGGCACCACAAATTGAGATCCTAAGTCATGACTCGACGGGTGGATTCTTAACCCACTGCGGTTGGAACTCAACCCTAGAGAGTGTGGTCCATGGGGTGCCTTTGATTGCTTGGCCACTTTACGCAGAGCAAAAGATGAATGCAGTGATGTTAACAGAAGGTTTAAAAGTGGCATTACGACCAAAAATTGACGAAGATGGTTTAATTGGAAGGGAAGAGATTGCCCAAGTTGTGAAAGGTCTAATGAAAGGAGAAGAAGGGAAAGTGATTCAGAGTCGAATGAAAGAGCTAAAGGATGCCGCTGAAAATGCACTGAAAAAAGAGGGGTCTTCTACTAAATCATTGTCTGAAGTGGCCCTCAAGTTGAAGAATAAAGTAGCACATTTTGGGTCAGGTTCATTCTAGGTACCGTGTTTTTCTAATGGGAAGCATTTTGTTCACTCAAAAAATGGTTTATTAATGCTCACTCAGTATTTTTTTGGCCAATGCAATGGGACTCAGGATTAAATGTTTAATCTTGGGTCTCACTGCATTCGCCAATAGGATGCTTGGGTGAGTATTGGTGAACCTTTAATCCTGGATCCCACTGCATTGACCAATAAGATACTTGAATGAGAATTGATGAACTAAAAAATTAGGTGAACAAAATTTTTTATTTTTTTATTTAAATAAGATAAGATCCTAAAAAGAACTGTACAATTTTGTTTGTTATGTGTGTTGTGTATAAATGCGCTTCTTGATGTAGGAGTCAAGATAGGCATTTCTTAATATATAGTTTCTAGCTATAGCAATAATATATGATATGGACATGAATAAAGTGATTGACATTTAGTGATGCCTAAACAATACTTTCTTGGGAACCTCTGTGATTCAACATAGTGGTTGGGCTGTATCATACACCTCATATTTTTAGATCCCAATAATTTGTGATTTGGATTCAAAAAGTCATAAGTTGGAAACTCATTGATTATATATATATGTATATATTGAGGGAGAAACTACCTTGATTATAAAACCCCAGTTATTTTTTAAAATCACAATAATTTAGTACCAAGGCACAACTCATTTGGACCAAAAATTAGGGCTATATAACAATTGATATTTGATAGATCAATTGTTTGATATAAGAGCATCAAACAATAATTTAGTTGTGGCCGATATAAGAGCATCCACTGTATGAAAACTTAGCTTATCCTTAAGCTAAGTTGTGTCAGTATGGTGCTCAGATTTTATATTCTTAGTCTCACCAATAATTTTCCTACTTTTTCTTTTCTTTTCTTAGATTATCATCATTTCAGCATTGGTGTTCAGATTTTATACTCTTCTTTCTTTTTTTGTCCTTTTTATTTTTTCCTCAATGAAAGGACGGGAATTATATATCTTTAATACTTTAATAGATCAATCATTTGATACGACTGGTGCATTTAAGAATTAATCATAAACGTCAATAAAGTTTTATGAGGGTGACCAATAATTTAGTTGTGGACCATATAATAAAAGCATCCACTGTATGTAAATTTGGCTTATACTTAAAAGTTGTGTTACAAGAAAGATGGTGTTCATTGCGGTATAGCAAAGAAACAAGCAACTGATAACCGTTTGATTTTCAAACAGATTACTCTTGACCATCATAGTAACAAAGATGAAGTAATTTGGCACGGTCAAGAAGTCAGGTTTAATCAATTTTTGGGTAGTCCATTCTCTTGATTATTATCTTTGCATTATTGTCTATATCCTTGCAAAACTTTGGTATCTCACTCCGGACTCACTGAGTTAAAAATGTTACCCCACTTCTAATGTCTTTGTGCCCGTTTGAGCATCACGATTTGGGTCTTAATTGTGGGGTTGGATCCCATTAATCCTGATTTTGTAGGTTGTTTGGGGAGGGTTAAAAGAGCGAATGAATTGCGTTTTAAACACTAGAAATTAAGCCTGAGTTGGGGGTACCAGCTTCGTAATGAACGCACGTTGACTGCAGAGAATTCTATCTACACCCACATAATTTACTGCCAACACCCACTCACTCTCTACACCCACCTCATGGGTCAATCCTTGACATATTGATCTTTCTTGGTAATCCACGTAGGATTTCACTTTGCTTCCGTGTTGTTTGATTGATCTACGTAGGATCATTCCTCGCTTTTCTTCTTTATGATTGACTCGTTGACCTCACCATCGTGGCATGATTTTTGGGGCATTACAGAATGATATCCGAGCGAACCGGATTCGAATACCTTGATACTCTGAGAGTTATTTGGATTCATGTGTGACCGTCGTTGCATCTTGTTTATGATATCAACTATACTTAGTTAAGTGAAATGCTTCATTCATTTAAATGAGAGTTGATAATGATAGCATGCTTACTTGTCTACAGACTGTCTCTCTAGATATTTCTTTCTATCAACTTATATCTGTTATATATATATATACATATTGTCACATATATAATAGATATCTGTACATATTTATATATAACAAGATTGAATTCACCAAGATCATCACTTCTCTGTTTCTGAATAAAAAAAACTTCTTCAAACATACCTGTAAATAATATATATATATATATATGTGTGTGTGTATGTATATTGTTACATATATATATATATATAATAGATATCTTTACATATTTATGTATAACAAGATTGAATTCACCAAGATCCTCACTTCTCTGTTTCTGTATAAAAAACTTCTTCAAGCATACCAGCAAATAAGTCCTGGGAGTCATGATTTGAGGATGACTACAAATGTTTTGAGCTACTGCTCTAGCCAAGGTTGAAGCCAAAGGAAGTGAGTTCATTTTGTAATGTCATTTGGGTTGTTTAAGCTTAACGGCTGGGACACATGGCAGGTGATGTGATGTTATTCTGTTAGAGGGGGCTCACAAAAGAGTAATGTTACATTCACACAAAATTCCACACAAAGTAATTATGTCCCTTGATTTTAGTGAATCTTGTGTGGGACCACTGTGTTCCCCACATGGGATCAACAGGAATCAAGGGCACGATTATTTTGTGTGGAATTTTGTGTAAAATGTTGAGAGAAATGCTAGGCACACACTCTAAATCACATCCCAAATTACACTATTGCTTTAAATGTATGTACCATGTGCTGTGTAAGTGGTGCACAGAAAAGTGTAAAAATTCAAACAGCACAGAGTACATGCATTTAAAGCATATGATGTGGTTTAGGGTGTGGTTTGATATGTGTGCCTAGCACTTCTCAATGTTGTATGGATCTAGTATCATTGCTCACAAAATGTTCGTTAAAATGCCTTCGAGAGGCTGAGTTTCGTATTGTGAAACGTATTGATTGAATTTTTTTTTCTCTCTCTAACTCTTGTTGCTTCTCTCTCTAAATCTCTTATAACAAATCTCATTTTTTGTGATGCGCATTATTTGTGGCACACAAACATGTCATAAATAGCAATTTCGCACATTTCTTATTTTTGATGTACCTTTATGCGTCACAAAAAATTGTAGTTTGTGACGCACATATGCGTCACAATTAAACAATTTATTAATTGTGACGCACAATATGTACCACAATTAAACAATTAACTAGTTGTGGCGTATATTGTGTGTCACAAATAAAGCTTCAGGCAAATGCCCCCCAACAAATACCCCCCTCCCCCCCCCCCCCCCCCAAGGAGAGGAAGCTCACAATTCACATCCACACCCCACCGCCAACCAGACCTCATCATTGGACCATACCCATCGCTTGTACTCTCTCTCTCTCTCACACACACACACATACACATACACATACACACACACATATATAATAAATCCTGAATTATTTTGGAGCTCTTCTTTGTCTCTCTCCAATCAACTTTGGGTTTTTCATTCTATGATTCTTCATACATAGGTTGACTAAAATTTATATATATATTTCACATTTCAGGTTTGGAGTTATATTGGATGATGGCCGATGTTTGATGTGTTTTATGATTAGAGATAGTGACATGAATTTTAGTAGCATATTTGAACAAACTTAAACATTTTGTTTGTATGAATTAAGATTTTGATATTGGACTTGAATCTTGAATTGTATGTCGCCGTTTATTTCGTGTGCATGCAAATTGTAGTTATGCTTTTGAAAGATTGATATTCTCACAAGTATTTAGAACGTAAAAATTAAAAAAATTAAAAAATAATTTACAGGAACTATTTGTGGCGCACTTTAATGTGTCACAAATACTACACATAATTCTGATATCGTATCTGTGATGCACACACATGCGTCACAAATACTAGTATTTCTGATGCATTTCATGCACCACAAATAATATTCTAAATATGGCAAATTTTATTTATGACGCTTAATGTGTGTCACAAATAATAATAAATAATTAAAGTGATTGAATATTTGTGACATTTATGCACGTCACAAAAGGTCACTATTTCTAATGCATACGGTGCGTCACAAATATAGCTTTCATTTGTGGCGCACATAACTGGTATTCATAGATGTTTATTTGTGACACATAAGTACGTCGCAAATGATGGCATTATTTGTGATGCGTTAATCGCGCCACGAAAGATTATTTGCAACTATGGATTTTGTGACACTTGTGTGACGCGTTTACTGCGTCATAAATATGTATTTGTGAAGTGTTTTTGATTATTTGTGATGCGTTGCACGCCACAAAAAAACAAATTGTTGTAGTGTTAGTTTTCTTCTTCTTCTTTTTCTTCATCTCTTCATTCTTAGTCTTTGCTTGTCTTCCATTTCCATAGCTCAAAATAGAACTAAATCCTACTCCATAAATTTCAGTAAGGAACTCAGTTAGTAATACGTGATGGCAGTAAACGAGAAATCAAGGTTGCGAAGGCGGAGATGTCGAAGCCAACAAAAAAAATTATAAAAGAGAAGAAAATGAAGGGTCCGAAGGAGAACAAACCCAAAACCATGAAGATTGCTTAATAAAGTCAGTCCTGGATGGGCAAATATTGTGTGTTTTGGATGTATGTACGGGAGCTAGGTGTTTGATGTTGGGTCTGAGATAGAATTTCATGTATCTCTCAAATAAGTTATTCTCTCTCTCTCTCTCTCTCTCTCTCTCTCTCTCTCTCTCTCTCTCTCTCTCAGGGCCCGTTTGGGTTAGCTTAAATTAAGTAATTATTTTATAAAATAGAAGTATTTTGTTAGCTTAAAATTTTAGCACTTAAAAATCACCTGAAAAAAGTAGTTTAATATTTCAGCAACTAATATTTCAGCTAATATAAGCAGTATTTCATCCCTTAATATTTTAGCTAACCCAAATGGACTCTAAGTCTCTTCAACCTTCAGTCACTATCTTTCCCTGATCAGTCTCTCCCGTTCATTTTATAAAATACATTTTCTTCTTTCTCTCTCTGGCGCAATGTCTTTCTCTTCTCTGTCTTTCTCTTTCCCCCTCTCTTTGTCTTCAGTCTCTTTATGGTATTTTTTTAATCTTTACATATTCTTATATTAGAAAAACAATCAACAAAAGTTGTGTGTATTTTACTCCAAAAGTCCTCAACTAGATAGACGTGAAAGTTTAGGGGGATAGGTGAGATAATGGAATTTTGTCATGTGTGTGTCGGCAAAGTCATGTTGCATTATTAGAGTACGTGTGAGGAAATCATTGTTATAGTGCTTGTATATGTGGGCAATTGAGATTTCAGTAGCTATAAGCAACACAACTTACACAAGCTAAACCTCATTTCTATTAGATCGAGCAATGCTCTCATGACTGGGGAAAAAAAATTGCTATTCTTCTCAAATTTAACTCCCAAAAGCTTTGTTTGTTGTACAACGTACATGTAGTGGTATGTGATACCACCAATTACTGATACAACATAGAATACATATAACATACATGCACGGGTTAATTGACTAGTTAGTATAATTCTGGAAAACCACTTGCAAAAATAACCCATAGTAGTATGGTTGCTCCATATCCATTTTTTTTATTTTTTATTTTTTTGCCTAACATATATTGGAATTCGGAAAAATAGCCAAAGTGGTTTTGAGAATCATAACATGTTGGGAACTGTCCTCAAGAACAGAATGAGAAATACAAGGATGACAAGCCTCAAGTGGATCACACGGAACAATTCTCAATATCCAAACTAAAACAAGCTAGATCGTGTGCCACCCTATTACATGATCTGGGGGGAAAATTGAATAAAAACACTATCAAACAAATAGAGATGCCTCTTGATTTCCTCAATGATATTACCATGCAAGGCCAAGCAAAGCTCCTCAGAGTTAGCTTGTTGGACAATATGAGTGGATTCAGACTCAATGATTACATTTGTAGCACCAATCTCAAGAGCAAAAAATAGCATTAAGCATAGCAAGAGCTTGATCCACCGCATCAATGGACTGATAAGGACTGAGATTTCTAGCTAAAGTACCCATAACAGTGCCGAGGTGGTACTGAGCGACCATACCAAAACTAGCTATGTTGCCTTTTTGCTGGAAAGCACCATCACAGTTAAATTTATTCAAACCTGGTTCAGGACGTATCCATTTCCTCACTCTCAGATTATTTTGTCCGACCTCCCGAGCAACCTTGGAAATGACGAACTCATCTGTAAGGCTAGATATGTACCACTGCCTCCTCAATTGAGCAGGTTCTCTTACCGTGCACAAGTGCTTATGCTATCCCAAATATTTTTCAAATACATGTAGTAATGGGATCACTTTCAATAATGGTATTAGCACCACTTTAACATCCTCTAATCAAAATTCAGTGGACCTACGTTTGTTTCGCAGACTTAGGGCAAGACTAAGTGGGATTGGACTAATAATCCGTTTTAATTGAATTGTCTAACATTTGGGTACATTTAAACACAAGAAACTAATATTTCATTTTAACTCCCCCATAAGAGGAACTATTCAATCACAAAAAAAGTGCAGTATAATTAGTGATGATGCCAAAATCTGGGTAAGAATAATATGGAGAGAGAGATGGACACAATGAATTTTGTATGTGGTTCGGCTCCGGTAATGAGATGACCTACGTCCATGGGCGCGTCGGTGCGCTTTCACTAACAGATCACCGGCGACTATTGGTAAGCTAACAGAGTGGGCGGCACTACCAGAAATCGACCGGGTATATGCGTAATAGTGAAGTATTTTTATACTATTCTTTAGAGTCAGAATGCGATCCCCTTCAATGGGGGTGAGTGGCCTCTTTTATAGGTGCAAGAGACCACCCGTACAACGTAAGGCTGCAGATTAGGAAGCCTAATCTGATTACAACCGATTTACATAAATTTATGAGAGTTTCCTAAGTGGTTTAGGAAACTACTCGCCTTCCATTTAGTCTCCTAGCTGGGATAGAAAACTATCTGGAGGCTTGCTGGACAAGCAGCCACGCCTTCTGGAGGTGCACCCATGTGGGGCCAGTCTGGAGCGGACGCCGTGGTTCTGGACTGAACCAGGTGGTTTTGTGTAACGTCCCGAGATGGTTGAGTAGACAGCCCATATCCAAGGTGACTTTGCTTCTGCTTGTAGAGGTGGGGAGACTTGACTTTGACCTGATATTTTTGTACATATCAGCTGCCCCCCATTTTCGAAAGTTGACATGATGTTCTATCAGATGAGATTTGAAAATTAAGACTGCTTCTGAAAAACCGTCCGTAGAAGAGGCTGGGTCTTACCCGGGGCGAGACCGGTCGTGCTGGTCAATCGGGGTCTAGACCGAGCGGTTACAAAGTGGGCCCAGGATCGACTCCCGCCACATGTCAACTGGTCACTGGTCTGGTCATGACTCAACGAGGTCGGTTTAGGAGTAACTAGACAATCACGTAAAAATTGGGCCGTCACATCCTGTATTTAATGCGCGCGCCTTTTGAGGCGACGCTTCACGTGCCCGAGGTGATAGTTGTCAGGCGCTCCTGGCAGGAAAGCTTCTTGGCCGTTGGATCTGATCTGATCTGGACTATCAGCGCCATGTATATAAGGAACACTTGTTCATTTTAGCCATTCCTGCTACCAAGAGATAGGGATACCGAGCGATTTTGAGAGCAAAAGTTCCTGACTCCTCTCTGCGTTAATTTTTGTAAGTCTCCTCTCCCCAGTCTCAATTCGTTGTGTTCCTCCTTTCCCCTTTTCTTTTCCTTTCTCGAGTAAAGCTGGAGAGAACAAACCCTCTAGGATTTGCACGGGACTGGGATTTCTTTTTCCTTAGGTTCTGTACCTTCTATAAGTCTGGGGGTACCTTAGGTTGGTTGCACCGAGCTGGTTTTTCCGGGGTAGTTTTAGCCGAGTGCCATCTTACTTTAAGTACTTTGTACTCTTTGCCTTTCAGGTTCATTACCTTGCCCCCTTTTTACCTCAGACACAGAGTTCCCGACCCATATCTAGGTCGCTGCTTGTTTCCCCGTTCAGTCCTAGGGATCTTGAAGATGGATCATTTTGACTTTGACTCTGCTTTCTGGTGTGAGAGTGAGCAGTCCCGGACTGGGACCTCGGATACAAGTCTTGACCCCCTACTATTACCCCATCTGACCACTAGAGCGAGGGTAGAATCCCTATCCGTGTGTCTGATGACGAGCCAGACTCGGAGGCCCCCGTTGCCTCTGTTTCCCAGGGTTTGGGTGATGAGACACCAGGGGAACCCGACGCCGAGGTAGCCTTCGCCTGTGAGTTCATCCCGTCCATCATGCACGCTCAAGATCTCAGCCGCATTAGGGATATGTATGGCCTCCCCTCCTACTGCTCCCTGTCTGTAAATACCGATAGAGCCCACCTCTACCAGTGGGGTTTCACTACCCTTTATGAGGACACCCTCATGGCTAGATTCTGCATTCCCCTTCATCCGGTTGCCTGGGACGTCCTCGCCCCGGGCCAATTGGCCTCGAACGGTTGGAGGTTTCTGATGGGGTCCATCTCCCTTTGGCCCCAAGTTTTTGGGTATGAGCTTTCCGTCCAGGAGTTTTTCTGGGCACACTGACCATTTTCCATATATAGGGAGGCTCGATTATTCTCTCTCAGGGCTCGGTAGGGAAAAAAGATCATAGTCAACTGCCTGAGCAACAACAAGGGTTGTAAGGATAGATTCTTCCAAGTGTCTACCCTTGGGCTTTGTGAGCAGGCCCCGGGGATCAAGATGAGGACTTCCTGGGCGGGAGAGCTGAGGGGTAAGCCAGTCCAGTATCTTCCGTCTATTTTTTTTACTTCGATCTTGAGACTAACTGCTTTATATTTTGCCTTACAACGGGGTCAGCCAACCCACCGAGTATTCCCAAGGAGTGCCAAGCCAAGATCAGGGGCTTGGCAGATTTGCTAACAAATATCTGGAACGTGCGGACCCGGACGGGCGATTTCAAGGCCTCCTACGATCCAACTGAGCCTGTCGAAGCTCCTGTCTTTCTACCCATACTCCCTGGTAAGTGCCCGGGCACATTTGGTCTCATCTATATTTCCACTGTACTCTTCGTTGTCTTTGCTAGTTACTAACCGCTTATCTTTTCTTTTCGCAGAAATGGCCCCCAAAAGAGATCTTCTACTTCCACCTCCCGGGCGATAATAAGAGGAGAAAAGAGGCCAGCTGCTGAGGCCTCGGGCAACGAACGTTCGCTAAGGCAGATCCGGTACGGAACCACGAACCGTCCAGAGCCTGTGGGGACCTCAGCTTCCCACGTGGTGGCGGTGGAGACTTCTCCCCGAGCGGGAATACCATCGGGGGTACTGTTTGTAGAGTCGGCAGTGATCAGGGAGAGGGTCAAGTCCGCCCTTCTCCCCAGCCAAGTGGAGACGTGTGCAAACATGTCTCCCAAGGCAATCCAGGGATGGCTATACAGTCTCTCTCATATGGTAAGCACTTCCTGCCACAACTTTTTCTGTGTTTGCCCTATTGAATGACCGGCTCGGATTTATCGCAGATCGGTTGCATGGCCGCTGGGGCCTAGTCCTTCCTGCCTTCTCTGGCCAAGAGGGTCACTACTGCTAAAGCCACTCTGTTAGAGGAACAGGTGACCTCGAAGGCCAGGCAAAACGCCCTGGCTCTAGAGAAGGACAGGGTGAAGGGCTTAGCCCTGAGCCTTGGTGCGGCCCAAGCAGAGTTGGCGACTGCCCTGGCAGATCTCGAGGCATCCTGGACCATTACAGCGGCTGCGGCTGAGGCAACAGCGATGGGGGCCACGGAGGAGGCTTTTGATGATGGCTTCTTCCAAGGTTACAAAGACCTAAAATGAAGGCTAGCCCGGGATCACCCCGAGTAGGACATCTCGTCCTATGAGGGGATTGATTCGGACTACTGGGACCTTTGTCCTCCCGCTGCTGATGATTCTGCTGCCTTAGTCGGAGATGCTGATGACTCTGTCGCCTTAGCCGGAGCTGTTGATGGTTCTGCTGCCCCGGGCACTGGCTCGGTCCCGGGAGAAGGGACCGTCCCGGGGAGAAAGACCGGAGAGGATGAAGATGTGGTCGAGATCGATAACGCTTAGTCCCCGACTCGCACTTCTCTTTTGTTATTGTTGTTGTTGGTTTTTTTTTTTTTGGGAAGGCTACTGCAACTGCCCCCCAGGCAATGTACAGCTTTTCTTTTTAATTAATGAAAAGGTCCTTTGAGGCGATCTTCTTCATCAACTATTTTTACTACTTATATGTGTATGCCTATTTCTGATTGCCAATACCTGACCGGTTGTTAGCCGATCCAAATCCTGCCTTAGCAAAACGTTTAGGATTGTAATCGGTAGAGAATACTTGGTCTTGTAGGGACCTGTTCTGAAGGTCCCGCCCGGTGTAGAGTAGGATTTCTATCCTATTTATTCTCCGGGCGGTTTCTCTGGGTACTGTAGGTACTTGGGAATGTTTTTAGGTTAGGATTCCAAGTCATGTTAGTACCCTTTTTGATTTCCTATTTTTGTTTGGTATTTCCCTATCCCCCGAGCTTTTGCTAAGGAAGGCGTATAGAGGGAGTGACCATAGGAAACTGACCTGGAACATTGGTGGTTGCAGGGTCTTTTAAGGCTTGCCATCATCAGCCACCTGGGGGGATTTGCCCCCATCATCAGTTGGACCTAAGCGAAGGCGATGCCTTGGGGGTTGGTCCCGAGGTCTTTTGTGCCTTGGGTTTTAGCCAGGGTCTTTTAAGACTTGCCATCATCAGCCACTTAGGGGGATTTTCCCCCATCGTCGGTTGGACCTAGGCGAAGCCGGTGCCTCGGGGGTTGATCCCGAGGTCTTTTGCCTTGGGTGTTAGACCGAGGTCTTTGAACAGAACACTTGTAGGGGTCGCACCTTGTAGCAAGAACAGAAAATCTTTATTTTTTTTTATTTTTTATTTTTGAAAACCATAAGAAATGCCCAAGTTGAGCTACAAATTGCCTAACTAATGCTAGATCGTCCTTATACAAGCGTCATTGAAAATACTTGCGTAGGTGTTGCACGTCCCATGGGTGAGGTAGATCGTGCTCATCCAGAGTCTGTAACCAGTAGGTGCCCGGCCTGTTTACCTGGGTAACTAGATATGGGCCTTCCCAGTTTGGTCCCAACTTTTCATGGCTCGGGACCCTGGTAGACTAGTTTACTGCCTTCTAAACAAGATCTCCCACCTGAAAACTACGGTGCTTTACCTTACTGTTGAAGTACCGGGAGACCCTCTGTTTGTAGGCTGCCACTTTCAGGTAGGTCTGATCCCTTTTTTCTTCTACCAAGTCGAGCTCCCGTCTAAGGGCTCCTCATTGTCCGGTTCACTAAAATTTGCCACTCGGTACGTAGATAACCCGAGCTCCATGGGGACCACTACCTCAAAGCCATTGGTTAGTGAGAATGGTGTCTTGCCTATTGCCATTCGAGGGGTAGTATGGTAGGCCCACAGAAGGGTTGGTAATTCTTCCGCCCATACGCCTTTGGCATTTTTAAGCCTTGTTTTAATTGATTGCAGAATAGTCCGGTTTGTCACCTCAGATTGGCCATTGGCTTGAGCGTGCTCGAGAGAGGAGTAGTGATTGGATATCCCGTAGCCCGAGCAGAATTGCCTAAATACCGGGGTGTCAAACTGTTGGCCATTATCGCTGACCAGAACCCGGGGAATGCCGAACCTGTAGAGGATGCTTTTCTTAATGAAACTTTCTATCTTTTTCTCGGTGATTGTTGCAAAGGGCTCGGCCTCCGCCCACTTGGTGAAGTAATCCACGGCAATGATAGTGAACTTAACTTGCCCTTTTTCGATCGGGAGGGGACCAACGATGTCGATACCCCATTGAGTGAACGACCACGGGCTGAGGATGGGTATTTGGAGTTCTCCCGGTCTGTTGATCATGGGGGAGTATCTTTGGCACTTGTCATACCTCTTTACATACTCCTTAGAATCCCTGGCCATTGTTGGCCAGTAATAACCTTGCAGCAAGGCTTTTCGCAAAAGTACCCGGCCTCCAACGTGGTTCCCACAAACTCCCTCGTGGATTTCATGCAACACTGCCTGGACCTGGGCAGGGTGAATGCAATTGAGGTAAGGGATAGAGAACCCCCTCTTGTAGACAATTCCATCGATAACGTGATATCTGGCTGCTCAGTACTTGACCCGGCGGGCTTCTTCCTGTTTGTCCGGTAGCGTGCTAGTTGTGAGGAATGTCGTGATAGGATCCATCCAGCTAGGGCCTAAGGCGATCGACTCGACTTCCATGCCTTCCATGTTTATCACACTTGGCTCCGGTAAGTATTTTATCCTTATCCCGGGCAAGTTTGACTCGGAGGATGAGGCGAGGCAGGGTAACCGATCTGCCTTAGTGTTCTCTTCCCTCGGGATGAGTGTGATCGAGAAACCCTTAAGCTTTTTCGAGACCATTCGGACAAGGGCTAGATAAGCTACCATGTTATCTTCTCGGGCTTCGTTCTCCTGATTAACTTGGTTGACCACGAGCTAAGAGTCATTGTACCCTTGAACTTGTTGTGCACCCATTGAAGTAGCCAGTTGTAATCCTACCAACAGGGCTTCATACTTGGCCTCGTTGTTAGAGGCATAGAATCCGAACCTCAGTGCATACTCAAGTTGGACTCCGTCGGGAGTAGTCAGGATGATCCCTGCCCCGCTTCATTGTTTGTTGGAAGACCCATCCACGTAAAGTACCTAGGTTGGGATATTTGACTGTAGGCTGGGCGGTAGGTCGGGCTGGCTGGGCTCTTTAACTGGGTCCTCCGTGTATGTGAACTCCACAAGAAATTCTGCCACGGCCTATCCTTTAATTGCCGTCCGAGGTCTGTAGACTACCTCGAATTCTTCCAACTCCAAGGCCCACTTGACTAGCCTTTCGAACGTTTTGGGCTTGCTCAAGATTTGGCGGAGAGGCTGATTTGTGAGGACCACAATCATGTGGGCCTGGAAGTACGGGCGAAGTCTCCGGGCAGATGTGATATGGGCAAAGGCAATCTTCTCGATGCGGGAGTATCCACTTTCCGCGCCTTGAAGTGCCTGGCTGGTGTAGTAGACCGGGAATTGTATCCCGTGTTCTTCTCGGATGAGAGCCGAGCTAACCGATGAGGGTGACACTGACAAGTATAAAAATAACTCCTCATTGGGCGCAGGAATTGAGAGTAGAGGGGGCGATGCCAAGTACTTCTTGAGTTCCTGAAACGCCTCCTCACACTCTTCTGACCACTGAAAGGCCTTACGGAGGATTTTAAAAAATGGCAGGCATCAGTCGGTAGCTCGGGAAACAAATCTGTTCAATACGGCGACCCACCCGGCCAGGCTCTGAACTTCTTTGGTTAACCTGGGTGACCGCATGTTTATGATGGCCTGGATCTTCTCAGGGTTGGCTTCGATTCCCCGTCTGCTGATCACGGGTCCCAAAAACTTCCCGAACGAGACGCCAAATGTGCACTTGGCCGGGTTCAACCTCATCCCGAACTTCCTCAAAATGCTAAAGGCCCTGGCTACATGCTCGAGATGGTCGAACTCGTCTCTGCTTTTAACCAAACGATTGTCAACGTAGACCTCCATGAACTTCCCGATCAGATCCTTGAACATGTGATTGACCAGGCGTTGGTAGGTTGCCCCGTCATTTTTGAGGTCAAAGAACATCACTTTGTAGCAGTGCATTCATTGATTTGTGATGAAGGAAGTCTTCTCTTCATCCCCGGGGTACATGCTGATCTGATTGTACCCCGAGTAGGCATCCATGAACGAGATGAGCGCATGACCGGCTGTGGAGTCCATAAGAAGGTCTATCCTGGGCAATGGGTAGCAATCCTTAGGGCAGGCCTTGTTCAGGTCGGTGAAATCCACGCACATTCTCTACTTCCCGTTGCTTTTCTTGACCAGTACCACGTTTGCTAACCAGTCGGGATAGTGGACCTCTCGGATGGAATTTGCTTTCATGAGCTTCTCGACTTCTTCACATACTGCCATCTGCCTTTCGGGTGCCATACCCCGCCTCTTTTTCTTGACTGGCCGGTAGTCGGGGTTGATGTTGAGACGGTGAGACATAACCCGGGGATCTATCACAGGCATGTCTTCATGGCTCCAGGCGAAGACGTCCTGGCTTTGCCGTAAGAATTACACCAACTTCTCCTTGAGGCCTGGCTCTAAGAAAGTGCCAATGCTGACGGAGAGGTCGGGAAACTGAGGATCCAGCATCACTTGTTCTAGCTCCTCCACTGGGCCCACTCTGTTACTTTTGTCTCTCGGGCCCATCTCCTGAACGTTTAATGTTTCATTGATGGCTTCTCTGCGCAAGGAATTGACATAACAGCTCCAAGCGACCGCCTGGTCTCCACGCAGGCTCCCAGGTCCTTGAGGGGTTTGAAACTCAACCACCAAGATGTACGTTGACACCACCGCCCTGGCCTTATTGAGCGTTGGCCTCCCGAGGATGGCGTTATACGCGAATGGAGCTTCTACAATCACGAAGTTTGCCAGTGTAGATGTTTGTTGGGGGTTGGTCCCCATGAGAACTAGGAGTTCAATGGTACCGAGCGGTTGTATGCTGGATCCATTGAAACCCACTAGGGGAGTGGCTACTGGCCGCAGCCGGTCCCTGGCTATCCCGAGCTGGTCGAATGCTGAAACGAACATGCTATCAGAGGAGCTTCCCGTGTCCACCAACACCCTTTTTTACCACATAATTTGCTACGAAGAGCGTTACCACCAGCGGATCATCATGGGGGAAATGCAAATCTCATATATCATTGGATGAGAACATTAGCACATCAGTCAAGGAAGAGCTGGTGGATTAGATATGCCAGACGTACGATCGGGATGCCCGAGCATGCCTCTTCTTGGCCAACTGTGAATCCCCTCCGCCCGAAGTTCTTCTGGAGATAACATTGATTTGCCCGAGGGGTTGTGGCTAGTTGGTGGCTCGGGCGTCCGGCCAGGGTCGTATGTCCGCTACGACGAACTCGGCAAGGTGATCTTAAGCTTAAAGCAATCCTCTGTGTCATGTCCATGGTCCTTGTGGAAGCGATAAAACTTGTCCCGATTTCTCTTATCGGGTGGGCTCTTCAGTTTTGCAGGTTACTAGAGTAGCCTTTGGGTCTCGGCAACAGCCATGACCTCGTGGATAGGTCAAAAAAATGGTGTGAAGGTAATCGGGGCCTGATACCAACCACCTTTTGGCTGATCTTGGCTTGGCTTCTTCCCCGGACCCTTCTCGACGCCCTCACGCTTCTGTTTGGCTTTCGGGGAATCGTCTTTCGTGAAATTGGCGCGTTTGGACTTTAGAAACTCCTCCGTGTCGATGTACTTTCCAACCCTTTCTGAGAATTCTACCAGGGTTGCCGGTGGGTCACGATGAAACAACGTGGCGACTTTGGTGTGTTGAACTCCCGAGCAGAAAGCCATGACAGCGGTCGTTTCATTCAAGTGACGAATTTGAAGCCTCTATTGATTAAAACGGTCCAGGTACTCCCTTAGGGATTCTCCTTTTCGCTGCTTGACGGTCAGCAGCTGGGTGTACGGTTGTGACTGGTCGAGCATCCCCACAAACTGGCTGATGAAGAGCTTGCTAATGTCTTGAAGCTATCGACTATTCGGGGTTTCAGAGCATGGAACCACTGTGCGGCTAGCCCTTTAAGGGTGCTGGGGAAGGCCAGGCATAGTAACTCATCGACCATGGTGACTAGCACCATCTGAGCCTTGTAAGTACGGACATGATCCACTAGGCTCCCTGAACCGTCATAAGAGCTGAGATGTTTGAATTTCCGCGGGATGGGGAATCCCGTTACCTGGGCGATATAGGGCGACTCGGTCTCTCTGTTGGTGAGGTCCTGGCCGGACTTGTGACTCAACCTTTTAATTTGCTGCTGCAGGTCCTTGATCTGGGCCTTTACATCTCGCCCGATCTCCCTCTCCATATCCGCACGGTAGGTCGGGTCTGATGATGAGGCCTCTTCCTCAAAGTACGTTGTCCTCGGGGATAGAACCCAGTTCCGACTCCGGGTTATCGTGTGCCTAAGATCTCCCCGGCTCTTGACCGAAGGATCTTTAGCCGATTCCCGGGCCTTTTGTCCTAGCCCCTCCCCTCTGGCGGCACGTCGTTTATTGATGATATCTCTAGCATCTTCTGCCCGACGCGGGTTGGCCCTGGCTCTTTGTCTGGTATGCCTGGGCACGTGGCTACGCTCACCATCACCGAGTCATTCCCAATCAGGCGGGGATACCGGTGCGGTGTGAGCGCGATGTTTAACCCGTATGGGCTCCCGGTTGGACGCGCCTTTCTCGGGCTGATCCTCAGTCTGAGAGAGTTTATCCTGTCGGGCTAGTAGTGCCTGGATTTGTTGCTGGGTCTGTCACTGGCCCTCCAAGAATTACACAAGAGCTGCTATAACTTGCTCGGAGTTCATAAAGGCAATTGTCTGTCCGGGCTGCGAATCCTCCTGACCGGTTTGAGCAGCGGTTTTCTTACCCTTCTTCTGCGGCATGTTGATCAATCAAGAAATTTGTTGATAAGAAACTTGTCATTTTTCCACAGATGGCGCCAAACTGATGATGCCAAAATTTGGGTAAGAATAATATGGAGAGAGAGATAGACACAATGAATTTTGTATGTGGTTCGGACCCATTAATGAGGTGACCTACGTCTATGGGCGCGTCGGTGCGCTTTCACTAACAAATCACCGGCGACTATTGGTGAGCCAATAGAGTGGGCGGCACTACTAGAAACCGACCAGGTATATGCGTAACAGTGAAGTATTTTTATGCTATTCTTAAGAGTCAGAATGTGATCCCCTTCAATGGGGGTGAGTGGCCTCTTTTATAGGTGCAAGAGACCACCTGTACAAGGTAAGTATGCAGATTAGGAAGCCTAATCTGATTACAACTGATTTACATGAATTTAGGAGAGTTTCCTAAGTGGTTTAGGAAACTACTTGCTCCTTCTATTTAGTCTCCTAGCTGGGATAGGAAACTGTCTGGAGGGTTGCTGGGTAAGCAGCCAAGCCTTCTGGAGGTGCCCCCATGTGGGGCTAGTCTGGAGTGGATGCCCGGGTTCTGGACTGAACCGGACAGTTTTGTGTAACGTCCCGAGATGGTTGAGTAGACAGCCCAGATCCAAGGTGACTTGGCTTTCCTTGCTGAGGTGGCGAGACTTGACTTTGACTTGATATTTTTGTACATATCAATTAGTCCCCTTAATAGTGAAGAATAGAGGTTAAAATACCCCTTAATCTAATCTTTGAGAGAGACGTACAAGAGTTTGCATCAAGACATTAGAATAATCTAAACTTTTAAGTCTTACTGTACGGATTTGTCTTCCATTACATCATTACTTACATATTTAGTAGAAAGTTTCATGCTTATATAAGTGCTAATTCCTAACTCTACATCCGACAACATAACCAAGTCAAATTAAGTTACCAATTAACTACGATGGAGCAAACACCCCATGTAGCCATTCTACCGAGTCCAGGGATGCGTCACCTCATCCCACTTACTGAGTTTGCCAAGCGACTCGTTCACCATCACCACATCTCGGTCACCATCATCATCCCCACCAGTACCAGACCACCACCCACTGCCCAAAAAGCAGTCCTAGACACCCTCCCCAGCGGCATAAACCACCTCTTTCTACCGCCAGTGAGCCTTCCTTCTGAATTGAACACCGCAGCCCAAATTATTCTCACTGTAACTCTCTCTCTCCCCTCTCTCTGCGACACATTGAAGTCGTTAACTGCAACAACCCATTTGGCTGCGTTGATTACTGACCCGTTCGGGTGTGATGCTTTTGATGTAGCTAAGGAATTCCATGTCTCAAATTACTTATATTTCCCTTCACCAGCCATGACGCTTTCCTTTTTATTATTTTCGCCAAAACTTGATGAGATGGTCTCTGGTGAATTTAGAGACTTGGCTGAACCGATGCAAATTCCAGGGTGTGTATCAGTTCATGGAAAAGATCTGCCGAACCAGTGTCAGGATAGATTGGTTGACGCATACAAGTGGATTCTCAATAACATGAAAAGGTACAGACAAGCTGAGGGCATATTAGTAAATACATTCTCAGATTTGGAAGATGGGGCTATACAAGCAGTACAAAGGGAGGAACTAAGCAAGCCACCAATTTACCCCCATTGGACCGCTCATCCAAACCGGCTCAAGTAGTGTAGCAGATCGACCCGGGTCGAAGTACTTGCAATGGTTGGATGATCAGCCACGTGGCTCCGTCTTATTTGTCTCATTCGGGAGCAGTGGTACCCTCTCAAATGATCAACTCAATGAATTAGCCTTGGGATTGGAAATGAGTGGAAAAAGATTCATATGAGTTGTGAGAACTCCGAATGATAGATCTGCCAATGCTGCATTTTTTAGTGAAGAAAGTCAAAAGTACCACTCTTTTGATTTCTTACCAAAGGGTTTTTGGACAAAAGCAAAGGGAAAGGCCTAGTGGTGCCTTGAGATCCGGAGCCATGGCTCGATCGATGGATTCTTAACTCATTGCGGTTGGAACTCAGCACTAGAGAGTGTGGTCCATGGGGTGCCTTTAATTGCTTGGCCACTTTATGCTGAACAAAAGATGAATGCGATGATGTCTATTGAGGGTTTAAAAGTGGCATTGCGACCAATGGAAGGGAAGATATTGCCCAAGTTGTGAAGTGTCTAATGGAAGGAGAAGAAGGGGAAGTGATTAGGAATCGAATGAAAGGAGCTTAAGGATGCAGCTAAAAATGTACTTAAAAAAGAGGGGTCTTCTACCATGTCATTCTCTGAATTTTCCCTCAAATTGAACAAAAAAGTAGCACATTTTGGATCAAGTTCATTCTAGATGCTGCATTTTTCTTTTGATTTATTTTTTTAAAAAAAATTAGATCCTTGTTTGTTACACTTCCTTTCTCTGGCTACTTTACAATTTTGTTTAGAGTAATAATATTAGGTACACCTGAACGGGACACATAAATAATACACTTGTTGATGTGAATTTCTAAAAGTATTCATCAATAACTAAATGAAGTTCAAATTATTTTCAAAATTATCAAGACACATCAACAAGTGAATAATTTAGATATACAAAACCGATGTACTTAACATTTTTCTTTTATTTATTATGTGTCTTGTGTGTAACTGCAATTGTTGATGTAGGAGTCAAGATAGGCATTTCTTAGTAGTTTATACTTTCTAGCTGTATCAATAATATATGATATGTACGTGAATCAGGACTCTCAAGTGAATCACGTCTAGTGATGGCAAACAGACAAATGCAAAATGCTTGCGTTTTTTAAAATATCTTAAATAATACTTTCTTGGGACCTTCTATGTATAGCCTTGTGGTCTGGGCACTATCATACAAGTATCTTAAATAAGGATAAGTCTATTGTGAGAAGTTTCTAATATGAGAAGGTGTGTTTTAACCGTTGGATTAGTATCTAGCAATAAATGGTTCTCTAGATTTCTGGAAATCTTATGACTAGATGCTCATCCAACTGTTAAAACCCGCCTTCTCATATGATAAGTTACTCGCTATATCATTGCCCCTTAAATAATACTTTCTTGGGACCTTCTATGTATAGCCTTGTGGTTTGGGCACTATCCTATAACTTATATTATGAGAGTATTTTTGCTCACTCAATTTTAATTTATCATTGCTCATACAGGTTTTTATTGGGTGATATGTGTCTCACTCCAGTAATTATGTTGATAATATAGGGGCAAATTGGAACACATGTCACTCAGTGAAGGCCGGGGTGAACAATGGTGAATCAAAATTGAGTGAGCAAAAATGCTCTCTTATATTTTCAGGTCCAAACAAGTTATGGTTTAGTCCCAACATGTTATGAGTTGGTTCCAAAATGTTACAAACTTGAAAACTACCTTGTTTATAAAACCAAAGCAATTTAGAAAATCACAACATTTTGGAACCAAGGCACAAATCGAACCAAAAATTGGGGATATATATGACTGGAGTTTTCTTGTAGCTAGCACTTAGTCCCTTGCTTGTTGGCGATATATATGACTGGAGTTTTCTTGTAGCTAGCACTTAGTCCCTTGCTTGTTGGCGTCGACGATCAATTCCTTGTGTCGGCTCCGATCCAACTAGTAATAGGAAAGATAGAATTGGGTGAATAGAGGTGGCTTGATTCCCACAGAATAAGACCTAGCGACTCAAGAACATGATGCGCTAGGTTTTGATTAGCTAATCGAGTTATTCGTCAATAATTAGATTAATATGTTCATAGGAAAAAAAAAATCAAGAGGCTCGAGCCAATAACGACTGAGGAGATTACTTAAGAGCAAATTTCATTGGGACTACATTTTGGAACCAAGGCACAACTCGTTTGGACCAAAATTGGGGGATATATGACTACTCAAACCACTAGGTTGAATCATAGAATTTTTGTATTTTCTCTTTTCTTAGATTATTGTCATGTCAGCAGTGATACTCAGATTTTACGTGTGGGAAACTAAAAACTAATAGAACAATGTTACTGGAAAAGCAGCTTCTTTAACAATCCTTAGGTTGAGTCGTAGACTAGATCGTTCTCTTTAAGACGTTTTGCAACTTTGTCCAAGTGTGCAAGCAGTTCCAGTACGCTGCCACGTCATTCCCAAAATAAAATCAGCCCAGAAATTATCTCTGTCTAAGTTTTTCTTTGAAAACCCAAAAGAAAAAATGAACTGGTATATGCTATACACCTTTCTGAATTTGTTGCTCGGAAACAAGAAACTGAAATATTTTATTTTTCTGGAAAACTGTAAGAAACTGTCTCAAGTAGAAACTGCTATAACTTCCTGTAACTCTGTATAAAAAGGTCACTGCTATATATAGGTCTCTCTCTGTCTCTAAAATTGTAAAGCTCACTGAAAATTGGAATGAGAAATCTCTTGGGACAGCTTCTATATTTATAGCAAAAAAAAATAAATCCGTTGGGCTTTCATTACAAATCTGAGCGCTGGGCCTTAAATGGTATTCCAAACGTTGGGCCATAAATGAAAAATCAATCTGAACGTTGGAGATAAAAACGTGAAGAAAATGAAAAACTGTTCAGATTTTTATAACTAAGCCTTTGTACCCCGTGCATAATCTTTTGTATTCAGAATGACAAGTTGACCACTCTACGTACGAGCATGCGGAACACATTGAAACATTGGTTTCTTTTCATGAAATATTTTTGACCACCAACATATGCAGTTACATCACACGTACGAGACATTTACATACTACACTTAAACAAAGATGGATTGCTATAGTTTCCAAATTTTGTATTCTAAATAGTTATCAAATACATGTAGTAGTGAGATTACTTTTAATAATGGTACTGGGACCACTTTAGTATCATCAAATCAAAATTCAATGTACCTATGTTTGTTCGTAGACTTAAGACAGGACTAAATGAAATTGGACTAATAATCCGTTTTAATTGAATTGTCTAACATTTGGGTACGTTTAAACACAAGAAGCTAATATTCCATTTTAAATAAATAATCCCCCATAAGAGGGACTATTCAATCACATAAAAAGTGCACTATAATTGGTCCCCTTAATAGTGAAGAATATAGGTTATAATACCCCTTAATCTAATCTTTGAGAGACGTACAAGAGTTTTGAATCAGGACATTAGAATAATCTAAACTTTCAACTCTTTTGTAGTGTTTTGTCTTCCCATTACATCACTACTTACATATATTTAGTAGAAATTTCTTTGAGAGACGTACACAAGAGTTTGCATCAGGACAGTAGAATAATCTAAGCATTCAACTCTTTTGTAGTGATTTGTCTTCCATTACATCACTACTTACATATTTAGTAGAAATTTCTATGCTTCTATAACTCTACAACCCAACTGACATAACCGAGTCAAATTAAGTTCCCAATTAACTATACGATGGAGCAAACACCCCATGTAGCCATTCTACCGAGTCCAGGGATGGGTCACCTCATCCCACTCGCTGAGTTCGCCAAGCGACTCGTTCTCCACCACCACATCTCGGTCACCATCATCATCCCCACCACCGGACCACCACCCGCTGCCCAAAAAGCAGTCCTAGACGCCCTCCCTGGTGGCATAAACCACCTCTTTCTACCGCCAGTGAGCCTTCCTTCTGAATTGAACACCGCAGCCCAATTAATTGTCCTCACCGTAACTCTCTCTCTCCCCTCTCTCCGCGATACATTGAAGTCATTAACCGCAACAACCCATTTGGTTGCATTGATTACTGACCCGTTCGGGTGTGATGCTTTTGATGTAGCTAAGGAATTACATGTCTCAAATTACTTATTTTTCCCTTCAACAGCCATGAATCTTTCCTTTTTATTTTTTTTGCCAAAACTTGATGAGATGGCCTTTGGTGAGTTTAGAGACTTGGCTGAACCGGTGAAAATTCCGGGATGTGTACCGATTCATGGAAAAGACCTATCGAATCCGGTTCAGGATAGGTCGAGTGAAGTATACAAGTGGTTTCTCGATCACTCAAAGAGGTTCAATCTAGCTGAGGGAATATTGGTAAATACATTCTTGGATTTGGAAGATGGGGCTATTCAAGCTTTACAAGGGGAAGAACCGCACAAGCCTCCAATTTATCCCATTGGACCGCTCATCCAAACCGGTTCAAGTGGTGTAGCAGAGGGACTCGGATCCGATTGCTTGCAATGGTTGGATGATCAGCCACATGGCTCCTGTTGAGAAATTATTTGTTCCAAACGTACAGTGAGACTATGTGCCTCACGTTATTTTATTAACATAGAGAAGACAGAGAATATAATTACATTGTAGTCCTCCTAATATAATCTAATCTAAATAGACACCAAACACTTATAAATAAAATAAAACATTCAACACTCCCCCTCAAGCTGGTGCAAAGATATCTCTCATGCCCAGCTTGCTCAGGATGAAATGAAAAGGTCTACTAGCAAGACTCTTGGTAAGAACATCAGCTAATTGGTCTCCAGACTTCACAAATGGAGTACAAATATTTCCACAATTTAACTTCTCTTTGATAAAGTGACGGTCTATCTCCACGTGTTTAGTTCTGTCATGCTGAACCGGATTATGGGCAATACTAATCGCGGCCTTACTATCACAATATAACTTCATTGATGTTTTGGGCTTCAAACCCAAATCAGATAGAATGATCTGAATCCATAACAGTTCACACACTCCCTGAGCCATGGCTCTAAACTCAGCCTCAGCACTTGACCTAGCCACAACAGGCTGTTTCTTGCTCCTCCACGTTACTAAGTTCCCTCCAACGAAAGAACAATACCCAGTTGTTGATCTTCTATCAGTCACTGATCCTGCCCAATCAGCATCTGTATACGCTTCCACTTGGGTATGTCCATGCTTAGTAAAGAACAAACCTTTCCCTGGTGCTGACTTGAGATATCTCACAACTCGAAGAACAGCATCCATATGAATTTGTTTAGGAGAATGCATAAATTGGCTCACTACACTCACTGCAAATGCAATATCGGGTCTGGTGTGCGATAGATATATCAGTTTACCTACCATTCTCTGATATCTCCCTTTATCTACTGTTTCTCCTCCCGGATCATCACCAAGCTTCAGATTTGAGTCCATTGGAGTATCAGCTGCCTTGCACCCAAGCATTCCAGTTTCATTTAGCAAATCCAGTACATACTGTCTCTGAGATAAAAAAATCCCATCTCTGGATCTTGCCACTTCAATTCCCAAGAAATACTTCAAGTTACCCAAATCTTTGATTTCGAATTCCTTGGCCAGATAATTTTTTAACTTCCCCATTTCTTCTACATCATCGCCAGTGAGGACAATGTCATCAACATATACAATCAAAGCTGTCACTTTCCCACTGGAAGAGTGTTTAACAAAGAGAGTATGATCGCCCTGACTTTGTTTGAACCCATACCTTACCATGGCTTGTGAAAAACGATCAAACCACGCTCTAGGTGATTGTTTAAGTCCATATAATGACTTTCGAAGACGACAGACTTTCCCTGTGGTCTTGTTGTCTTCAAAGCCTGGTGGAACATCCATGTAAACCTCCTCCTCTAAATCACCATGAAGAAAGGCATTCTTTACATCAAACTGATGTAGTGGCCACTCTAAATTCGCTGCAAGAGATAACAAAACTCTGATGGAGTTCATCTTTGCCACTGGAGCAAAAGTCTCCTGATAATCAACCCCATAAGTCTGAGTAAACCCCTTAGCAACCAGACGAGCTTTGTACCTCTCAATTGTCCCATCAGCTTTGTATTTCACAGTGAACACCCACTTGCACCCTACTGTTTTTTTCCCTCGAGGTAATTCAGTTAATTCCCAAGTGCAATTTTTAGATAGTGCTCTCATCTCTTCAACCATGGCAGACTTCCACCTTGGATCAGACAATGCTTCCTGAACACAGTTAGGAACTGAAATAGAAGAGAGACTAGAAACAAAGGCTTTATGAGACGGAGATAAACGAGAGTAAGATACAAAATCGGAAGGAGGGTAAGGATGTTTAGAACGTGTCCTAGTGCCTTTTCGGAGTGCAATAGGAATGTCTAAATCATCAACAGAAGAAGTAGGAACAGGAGATGGAGAGATACCTGGATCATCATCACAAGCAGAGATTGGCTGTAGTGTAGGGAAAGGAACAGCTTTCATTTCTTCTACCCCAAATCTCTTCCTCTCTTTATTCTTTGAGTATGTAAGTAACCTTTTCTTTTCTTTCACACTCACACTCTCATCTTCAACTCCCTCTTTCTCTCCTCCTGCTTCCCTTTCTTTTCCTTTCTCTCTTTCAGCTTCCATTTCTCTTTCTTTTAACTTCTCTCCCCCTTCCTCAGTATTCCCCCTTGAATTTACTCCTCCCTCATCCCTTTCTGATGAAAAAGGAACAAAGGCAATAGGCACTTCTTCACCACTCTCTTTCTCCCCCTGAAGAGGTGACTGTGGAGACAGAAAGTAGGACTGTGTTTCATGGAAAGTGACATCCATAGAGACATACCATTTACGGGAAGGCGGATGAAAACACTTATACCCTTTCTGAGTGGGTGAGTAGCCAACAAAGACACATTTGAGAGAACGAGGGTCTAACTTTTTCCGAGAAGGAGAATGGTTGTGAACAAAACAAGTACAACCGAACACTTTAGGTGGAATAGGAAACAGCGCTGAAGGACTAAGGAGAACCTCAATAGGTGATTGCTTACCCAAAATGCGAGTAGGTAAACGATTGATAAGATAAGCAGCGGTTAAAACGGCGTCCCCCCAATAGGACTTTGGAACCTGCATAGAGAACAACATAGACCTGGCAGTTTCTAACAAATGCCTATTTTTCCTCTCTGCTACTCCATTTTGTTGGGGAGTATTGGTGCAGGAAGTTTGATGAATTATGCCTTGATCAAGGAAAAAAGTTTCTAGACCACTATAAATATACTCCCCCCCTTTGTCTGAACGAACAGTTTTAATATTGGTAGAGAACTGAGTGCATATCATTTTGTGAAAGTTTTTAAAGATGGAATACACCTCACTCTTCTCTTTCATCAAATACACCCAAGTGGTACGGGAAAAATCATCAGTAAAAGTAACAAACCACTTATGACCATTCAGAGATGGGATGTGGGATGGACCCCAAACATCAGTATGAACAATCTGAAAAGGAACACTACTTTTATTCAAACTCAAATTATAAGTGGCACGATGTTGTTTGCCAAATTCACATGCTTCACACATACCATCGGAAACATTTTTATTATTAATAAGAGACGGAAATAAATGACGAAGAAGAGAAAAAGAAGGGTGTCCTAATCTCTGGTGCCACAGCCAAGCCTCTTTAGGAAGAGCCCCCTGAAAGGTATGATGTGCACTCTTTGTTAGGCAATCACTTGTAGTTTCAGAAGGCAACAGGAAATAAAGTCCATTCTCTTCCCTACCACTGCCAATCATCTTCTTGGTGGTGAGATCCTGAAATACACAATGAGACGGATAAAACGTTACAAAGCAATTCAAATCTCGAGTAATGCGACTAATTGAGAGAAGATTAGTCGAAAAATTAGGTACATGAAGAACTGATGACAAGGATAAAGAATTTGATGCATGAATAACCCCTTTACCAGACACAGAAGAGAAACTACCATCAGCAGTCATAACTTTATCTCTACCAGAACACGGATTATAAGTAGAAAATAAAGAGGACAAACCAGTCATATGATCTGAAGCTCCAGAGTCAATGATCCACGGTGAAAGTGAATGAGCATTAAGAGCACTTGTAAAATTAACTACCTTACCTGTTTGGGCAAAAGATGTAGAAGAGCTCGTAGGAGTGTCCAACTGTGTCATAATACGCCTTAGAGTCTCCAAATCAGAACTACTGAGAGCACCAGAAAGACTACCAGAAGCAGACGACAAATCATCAACCTGTGGATGAGAATCAGTACCAGCAGATAAGTGGGCTCTAGGTCCACCTCCTCGACCCCCACTACGTCCTCCACCTCTCCCTCTAGTCACAGGTGGACGACCATGAAGTTTCCAGCAGGTGGCACGAACATGTCCAGGCTTATTACAATAATCACACCACTTAGCATGGGAGTCACCACTCTCAGTAGACTGATCTCTCCGTGGATTATAGTTAGCTCCCTTACCCCCTCTCTGATTAGAAGAATTCAAAGCAGACCGATCAGTAGAGGGAGCAGGAAGCATTGCAGAACGCCGGCTCTCTTCATTTTGAACATAAGCGAAAGCCTCACGTAGTGATGGTAAAGGTTCTATCCCAAGAATCCTACTCCTTACTTGATCAAATTCTGAGTTGAGACCAGCGAGAAACTTAAATATTCTTTCACTTTCAATATACTCTTTAAAGCTAGTGGCATCAGCAGAACAAATGGGGCGAAAATTCTTCAAGTGATCTAAACGCTTCCACATAGTACTCAAAGAAGTGTAATACTGAAGACTAGATCGCTCACCTTGTACCTCAGCCTCAATCCGTCTTCGAAGTTCATAAATTTCAGCAATATTACCCTTTCTGGCATAAGTTTGGGCAAGAGTATCCCAAATATCAAGAGCTGTCTCCATTTCCAGAAAAAACGCAGCAATGCTAGGGTCCATAGAATGGACCAACCAACTCATCACAAGGTAGTTATCAACCTCCCACTTCCCATAGGTGGGATCCTCACGACTAGGTGCTTTGAGAGTGCCATCAACATAACCATACTTGGATCGACTGCGTAACCAAAACGCGGCTGATTGACTCCAAGTAATATAGTTTTCTCCATTGAATAACTCTGTGGTAATCTTGGACCCAGGGTTCTCAGCAACAAGGGATTGCTTCTCATTGCTTATAGAAGAACTCACAACACCAGTATTTCCACCGGTAAGACTATCTTTAGACATGATTTCAAGAAAAAAGGACCACAGAATAACCTTCCAACGGCACGAATTGCACAACTAGTCGTGTCAAATCATCCAATTATGGACAAATCATGGTCCGAACACGGACCTAAACTAGGGTTAGAAGAAGAGAAGGGTTTGTGATCAGATCAGTATTAACTTGGAACTTTCTGATCTAGGGTTGAAGAAAGAAGGAGGAAGAAGGAAAAACAATATAGAAATCAGTCCAGTGTATTGTTGCGCAGCACAGGACTGGCCTGGTGGCTTCGGCGCAGCACAGTAAGGGCTTGATGGCTTCTGCGCAGCCCTGGGAAGGACCTGGTACTTCGGCTCTGGTGGTAGTAGCTTCGGCGCAGCCCTGAGAGGGACCTGGTGGCTGCGGCTGTGGTGGTGGTGATACAGAACCCTACCTAGGGTGGCTCTGATACCATGTTGAGAAATTATTTGTTCCAAACGTACAGTGAGACTATGTGCCTCACGTTATTTTATTAACATAGAGAAGACAGAGAATATAATTACATTGTAGTCCTCCTAATATAATCTAATCTAAATAGACACCAAACACTTATAAATAAAATAAAACATTCAACAGCTCCGTCTTATTCGTCTCATTCGGGAGCGGTGGTGCCCTCTTGAACGATCAACTCAATGAATTGGCCTTGGGATTGGAAATGAGTGGACAAAGATTCATATGGGTTGTGAGAACTCCAAATGATAGATCTGCCAATACTGCATTTTTTGGTGGAGAAAGTCAAAAGCACCACCCTTTTGATTTTTTACCAAAAGGGTTTTTGGACAGGAGCAAAGGGAAAGGCCTAGTGGTGCCATTTTGGGCACCACAGATCGACATCCTAAGCCATGGCTCGACCGGTGGATTCTTAACTCATTGCGGTTGGAACTCAACACTAGAGAGCGTGGTCCATGGGGTGCCTTTAATTGCTTGGCCACTTTACGCTGAGCAAAAGATGAATGCAGTAATGTTAACGAAGGGTTTAAAAGTGGCACTGCGACCAAAAATTAGCGAAGGTGGGTTAATTAGAAGGGAAGAGATTGCCCAAATTGTGAAGTGTCTAATGGAAGGAAAAGAAGGGAAAGTGATTCGGAATCGAATGAAGGAGCTTAAGGAAACAGCTGAAAATGTACTTAAAAAAGAGGGGTCTTCTACCAAGTCATTGTCTGAATTGGCCCTCAAATTGAAGAAAAAAGTAGCACATTTTGGATCAAGTTCATTCTAGATGCTGTATTTTTCTTTCGATTTATTTTTTAAAAAAAACATATATAGATCCTTGTTTTTTACACTTACATTTTTCTGGCCACTTTACAATTTTGCTTCGAGTATTAATGCTAGGTACACTTAAACGGGACACTTAAATAATACATCCGTTGATGTAGATTTCTAAAATTATTCATCAATTATCAAACGAAGTTCAAATTACTTCAACAAATGAATAGTTTAGGTGTAAAAAAATCGATATACTTAACATTTTCCCTATATTTATTATGTGTCTTGTGTATAATAGCAATTGTTGACTTAGGAGAGTCAAGATAGGCATTTCTTTAATAGTTTCTAGCTGTACCAACAATATATGATATGGACTTAAATCAAGTGAATCACATCTTAATCAAGTTCCTTGTGGTCGAGTGATAAGTTTTTTAGGTGTACTACCCAAGAGGTTTAGTGTTCGAGTCATGGGGGGCGTGGCAACTGGAGTATTCACCCGGCGCCTCCAGACCTCGGGGGATTAGTCGAGGTGCGCGCAAGGTGGCCCGGACACCCCCGATTACCAAAAAAAAAAAAAGTGAATCACGTCTAGCGATGGCAATTAAACTGACAAATGCTTGCGTTTGTAAATATCTTAAATAATACTTTCTTGGGACCTATATATACTTTCTTGGGACCTTCTATATATAGCCTTATGGTTTCATACAGCAGTATATGTTTAGGCCCCAACAATTGTGATTTAGTCCCCAACATGTTATGAATTGGTTCCAAAATGTTTTAAGTTGAAAACTACCTTCTTTATAAATCACGGCAATTTTAGAAAGAGTAACATTTGAGGCACTAACAAATTCCACTAACACTTACTAACACACTCTATCTCTCTCCTAGTGGTACTGCGGGGTCCGCAGTGGACCCCGCAGTACCACTAGGAGAGAGATAGAGTGTGTTAGTAAGTGTTAGTGGAATTTGTTAGTGCCCCTAGCATTGCCCTTTTAGAAAATCACAACATTTTGGAACAGGTAAAGTTGGGACACATCCAAAATCCACATAGCCAGCTCCACACTCTAAGGTAGACAAATGGAAAGAGAAAAAGAGACTGCGGGGTTCACTGTCAGTATAGGACCCACCAGAGTGATATGAGTGGGGTGTGTATTTGATTGTGTGTTTTGAGGGTGTCCATAGCATTGCCCTTTAAGAACCAAGGCACAATTTGGACCAAAAATTGGGGATATATATGACTGGAGTTTTCTTGTAGCTAGCGCTTAGTCCCTTGTTTGTTGGCTTCGTCGACCAATTCCTTGTGTTAGCTCCGATCCAACTAATAAGGGAAAGATAGATAGAATTGGATGGATAGAGTTGGCTTGCTTCCCAGAAAATAAAGACCTAGAGACTCAAGAACATGATGGACTAAGCTTCAATCAGCTAATCGAGATACTCGTCAATAATTAGATGAATATATTCATAGAAAAAAAAATTAAGAGTCTCGAGCCAATAACGACTAAGGAGAATGACTCAAGAACAAATTTCATTGGGACTACATTTTGGAACCAAGGCACAACTCGTTTGGACCAAAATTGGGGATACATGACAACCCAAACCACTAGGTTGAATCATAGAATTTTCTTATTTTCTTTCTTAGATTATCGTCATGTCAGCAGTGAGAGTCAGATTTTAAGTGCGGGAAACTGAAAACTAATAGAACAATGTTATTGGAAGAGCAGCTTCTTCAATAATTCTTGGGTTGAGTCGGGGACTAAGTCGCTCTCTTTTAGATGTTTCGCGGTTGTGCCTAAGTGTGCAAGCAGTTTGTTTCCACGTCATTCCCAAGATAAAATCAACCCAGAAATTGTCTCTGTCTAAGTTTTTTTTTTTTTTTTTTTTGCACAACCCAAAAGAAAAAATGAAAACCAAGTCCCTTGTGGCCGAGTGGTAAGCTTCTTGGGTGTACTACCCAAGAGGTTTAGTGTTCGAGTCATGGGGGGCGTGGCCACTGGAGTATTCACCCAGCGCCTCCAGGCCTCGGGGGATTAGTCGAGGTGCGCGCAAGCTGGCCCGGACACCCCCGATTACCAAAAAAAAAAAAATGAACTGGTATGCTATACACCTTTCTGAATTTGTTGCTCGGAAACAAGAAACTGAAATTTTTTATTTTTCTGGAAAACTGTAAGTCTCTCAAGTAGAAACTGCTAGAACTTCCTGTAAAACTGTAAAGGTCACTTAGGTCTCTGTCTCTCTAAAATTTTAAAGCTCACTGAAAATTGGAAATGAGAAATCTGTTGGGACAGCTTCTATATTTATAGGAAATCCGTTGGGCTTTGAGGCTTTCATTACAAATCTGAGCGTTGGGCCTTAAATGGTATTCCAAACGTTGGGCCATAAATGAAAAGCAAAACATTGTGTATTAAATCAATCTGAACGTTGGAAATAAAAACGTGAGGAAAAAAAAAACTGTTCAGATTTTTATAACAAATATTCATGACTTAATTTTTTTTTATAAAGTAGAATAAATAATTTATTGTTAAAAATATAGAATCTTTGCAAACAAATATGATAGGCTAAATTTTTATTTGGATTTGAATTTTTTGGTGAGATTCCAAGTTTTGTAAAAAATAATAATAATGATAATTATAATAATAACAAATATACATACTGAATAATCAATCATATGTAATGTTAAACCGATTTTTTTATTAAAATCTTTTATTAATCAACATGTAGTATTAGTCATCATAAGTAAGCTACGAATGATCATAGGCAATGGTTTGAATCTTGAATCAACATTTCAGAACATCTAATATACGAAGTCGAAGAAAATGTGAAAATGTGCTAAATAAATATAATAAGCACGTTATTTAGCTAGTAGGTATTATCTAGAGATATATCATTTTCTTGTATCTTCAAAAAAAAAATATAGACATCAAGATGTTTACCTACATCAAACCAATCTTCCAAATATTACATGTAATTTGTTTGATATTCTTCGTAAGATAAATAACAAATTAAGTTTTAATTTTCTTCTTCTTCTTCTTCCTTTTTTTTTTTTTTTTGTTTGGATAAAGCCAATTATTTGACAAAATTGAAAGTTAGAATTATAACATATCATGTCATGTTGGAACCTTCAATTGAAAAAACTATAATTTGAAATCTTATCTTTTGTAGAAGTTATCTACTAATAGAGTCTTATCTCTAAAACAAATTATGTACTAGCCAAACAAGCCACAACCACCCCGGAGCGAGGAGGTGTCCGTGAATTGGGCCTAGGTCCTCCCCATCCACAAAGTTAAAAGTATTTCTCTTTAGTTCTAATAGGACAAAACTTCAAGAGCTTTCAAACGTTCGTATACCTAAAGTTTACCTCATATTTTAAAACACACACTCGGTTCAACATTACATATCTTCTTCCTTTTTCTTTTTCTTTTTCTTTTTCTATTTCTTTTTCTTGTTTTTTTTTTCAAACGAAAGGATGAAATTTTATATATCTTTCATAGATTAATCATTTGATAGGACTAGTGTATTTAAAAATTAATGTAAAAGTTAATCATGCTTTACGAGGGTATCCAATAATTTAGGGCTCATTTAGTAACGTTGCGACTTTCTGTTTTCTATTTACATTTTCATTTTTTTAGAAAAAGAAAATTGAAAACACGTTTGGTAACATTTTTAATTTTTTTATTAAAAAAAATTGACAAAATTTGGAGTAAAATGGAAAACTAAAAAAAAGTCGTTTCATAATTTCAAAAAACAAAGAGAGCGCGATCACCTCGGCAGTCGCTTTCGCTTTATTTTTCCTATGAAACAGATGATGACATAAAAGGAAAATACTTCAGTACACTATAGTGGTTTTGTTGTATATACAACAAACCATTTTCCTGTCGGCCGCAGAGAAGAAAAAAACTCATGGTCATTTATGAGTTCTAGCCTGCATTAAATGTTGAGCAATTTGTTCCTTGATGGGGAACAGTTGTCCCCTGGCCACGAAGGATTGTTCCCTTTTTGGGATGAAGGAACAAACGTTTGTAATCAAGGAACAAGTTTTTGTTATCAAGGAACAAATGTTTGTGAATATCAACAAACAATTGTTCCATGTTTGTAATAAATGAACAACTGCTTGTTACCATGGAACAAAACTTTGGAATCAAGGAACAAGCTTTTCCAATTCATTGGAGTAAAGATTTGGGCAAAATATGTTAACAAACTGCGTTCCCAGAATTCGTTGACAGCGCATATAAGTTGGTACTGGAAAAAATTACATGAAAGCTATAATAACCGTATAAGGGCGGAATTAGGGTTACCTTGAAATGCAAAAACGGATTGCTGTAGTAGTCGAATCGAGAACACGGGCTCGATAACAGCTCACGATCTTCTACCGTATTCCTCTGCTGCCAGAATATCAAATTGAGTGTGGGATCTTCCAAAATCCTTTTGCTTTCTACTCTCTCCTTTTTTACACTCTCTTTTCTATTCTAAGTTATAATACTCTATATGTAAAAACGCAAACTGAGAGGAAAGCCTGAGAAGTATATATATATATATATGTATATATATATATATAGGCTACGATAGGGACCATAAGAAGTCAATAAGGAATAGGCTTCCTTATGGAATTAGGAAACCCTAATTCGAACTGAATCAAATTCCTATTTTCATAAATTATTATTCGTATCATTAAAGAATTATAATTGCACTCCTGCCCTTATCTCAAAATATATTTCGAGCTCCATGTTATTAATGTTTATTGTCTCCCTGCGTTAAGATTACAGATATCCATTAATTAAATATAATTACTAACAATCTGTAGCAACCTGTAATTTCTAATTCCCTAATATTAAATAAAATGACAGTTTATTTTGTTACTGTATATTTTTCCCTGTGATGATATTATTTTAATAAATAAATAATACACATGTTATTTGTAATACAATGCCTTTAATTTTTATAACCCTTAGTATTTTTAATTGTTATTATGTAAAGACTGTGCCCCTAAGATACCCTACGATTTAGGATAATAGTCATTAATAAAATGCAATGTCAAGTCCCCTACCTTATTGTCCTTAATAATTATGTTTGGGATTTTTTTCCTGAAACAAATCCGACCAACTAGATTGACCTGACTGACCAAACAAGTCTGAATTAGCTAACTGATTGATTGCAGTCAGCTGCATTATTTCATAGACTGATTGAAAGCAATCAAACCATCTGCATTATTGAAGTCTCATCATTACCACGAATGATTTTAAGCAATCAGTAAGAATAATTGTGGTGAAAGTGGGAGTGTGTTTAAACCAAGTATTTCAAATACTGAATTCCTACATATAAGCTTGCATACACACATAAATCAAAATACATAGCATTACTCATCGATACACAGACACACACACACACAAAGCAAGCATAAGCATCACTCTCAAACTCTCACAGTAAGCTTTCCCTCTCAATTTCTATCTCTCACTCTCAACCACTCACTACACACACAAGTATATATGTTCTGGAGATCAAAGGAAAGGAAAAGAAATACAAAAAAGTGCACAGTAAGTGCAAGGAGAAGCCATAGCCATTTTTGTAGCCAAAGCTTATATCACGATTTTCTCGATTTTCTTCGGCAGCCTAAGCCTGCCAAACCAAGAACCGGTAAGTCTCTTGAACCTACTCCTAATGTAGTATAAGTCAATACGCACAATCCATGGGTTTCAGAAGTAAGTGAATACGCCTATATATGTGTATATAGCCATGGAGGTCCAAAATTAGTGGTGCCGTAAAACTCAACGAAAAAAGATTCTATAAGTTAGAAATGATATATTATAGTCCCGATAGGTTCAGTTTCAAGTATTGGGTGCTAATTCATAACGACTGCGAAGTACGGTGAAATGAAGTTTTGGCGACTTTTGAATTTTTACCTATAAGTAGAGCTACGTTAATAATTGGAAAACGAGACTTGTATATTTGTAATCTACGCGGAAAAAACAAGAAAATGGTTTATTACAACCCCTAGTTAGATTCGTTTTGTAAAACCCAAAATACTCACTATAACAGAGAAGTTGGAAATTGAAAACGACGGGCTTGATCGATCAAGGCTCGATTAATCAAGGAACTGTTTTTACGAAAAGTTTTTTTTTATGTTTTAAAACTGTTGTTCCTTCTTCTGTGACTACTGTACCATACTGTATTACTGAGTTAAAGAAAGAAAAAAAAAAAAGAAGAAGAAGACAGTGTCTAAACTTTATGTTGGTATTATCAAAGTAAATCACATATATAAATCGTTCTGATACCTTTATAAGGAAATGTAAAATGGAATAAGTCATACACTTGCATAGTCGAGTAGGTATGTTGGAAAGGGGTCGTTTGGTTTCAGCATATATGTTTTGCGAGAATGAGTAAAGAGATATTGTTGTGACATTGGTAGACATTGTTATCTGTTTTGATCGGCGCAGTGATACTATCTTGGTCAAACAGAGCTTAACCAAGCGGATTTTATGAACGACAATGGTATATCAATCATGATAAATATTGAAACCTTGAATATCTTGATGGGTTTTACCTATATCATATCGGTCCGGTAATCCTATCAAGCGGCTTTTATGGGCGGTGGTGTTCTAAATTAACGGCCTTGTGCCAAATGATTCTGGCGAATCGAATGAGTCGAGAGATTGTGGTTGAGATAAAAGAGTTAGTAAGATGAGATGGTTACATTGTTCATGCACGAACTTTATTCATTAATTATTATTCATAAATTGTTCATATGCGACGACTTGAATAGTTAATTGACCGTACTCTAAAGTACTAAACAATAAACGGTTAATATACTTTTATATGCATTGCGTGTGTTGTTCATTATGCTCACTCGGTTTTCATTCGCTGGTGACTTTTATGTCCTGGACACCCAACTTGTCTAGGCTTCACAGGAGACAATTATGCTGGGCAGTACGATTATGCCAGTTAGAAAAGAGAAACTCGTGAAGATGCTTTTCATTTTAATAAGTTGTAATAAAGAATAATGTTTTATTGAAACAAGGCGGTTTGTGTCTTAAGAGATTTATTAATGTAATATTTTAAGTTGTTAATGAAATGACTATTATCTTTCCTATTGCATTTTATACTCTGTTTATTATCTCATATTAAGCTAAGTACAGGACAAACGATCCATCACCTGTCATGACCTACGGGTCCAAAACGGAAATGAAATTTTTTCCTTATTTTGCTACGCTGGGGCGTGACACAATCATATTTAACTAATTTCTTAAAATTCCTTACGACCCTCTACTTAACTTATATGATATGTCGGACACAAAATCCACCTGCAGGGTTTGACATAATTAAAACTTATAAGCTTCCTTAAGGGGATGTCATCAATTCCAAATCTGAGACGCGGATTCCATTATTATTTAATAGCCATTGCACAATTAATATTGTCACAAAATCCAATGAGATATTGACACATATAAGGATCTCGCCCTTTTAGGGAACAAAGTGTAAATATCAAATGTACGTGTCTATAAAACAACTTAAGATTTAGATCATAAGAACTCATAATAACCATGGGGTGTTAATTTTCGTATAAGTCAGTATAAAGATACTTATCCCAAGTCAGTCCCGTTTAATACACAAAGAATACCAGCAAAGTGAGTTAAAACTATACAGTTCCTCATAGTCAAGACAAATCTACTACACTACCATGCTACAATCCTACTGATGGTGTGTCGAATCACATCTAAGACTGTAAACCAAAATCTTATGTTTTACAAGATTCGATGGTCTGATCTTCCGTGTGTAAGCTGAACTCTACAAACCAGATCACCTACTATGTAGAATAAGAGACACAAATGCACAATATTAAATAAACAATATACTGCAAACATTGCCCCACACATATTCTCATTAAAATGGAATAACTTATTTTATTAAGTGAATAATAAATTGACTACATAAAGCATGGCTTTTAGTATATATCCCTAAAAAAAACACTCCATAAACAAACACAAACACCAGTGGGAGACTACCATGTGGCAGAGTTGTCTGCCATACAAGGGACAAAAAGGTATCAACTCTAACACATGTCAGTCTCCCATTAGTGTTCGTGTAATTTGTTTGTGGAGTGTTTGTGCCCAAATCTTTACTCATACATTATGATTAAGGAACAAATGTTTGTGATCAAGGAACAAATGTTTGTGACGAAACCACATTTGGCTTTGTTTTAAATTGGGGTATTGAGGTGGATGGCTGTGATCATTTTGCATCATCATCCAAGGGCTATGGTGTACAACAAAACCTCTTTGGTGTACCGAACTGTTTTTCAACATAAGGTAGGTAGTATGTTTTTATAGCTTCAAATTTTAGTTCATTTTATGGCTCTTATGAGATTGCTTTGATTTTTTCTTTTTAGGGACCTTTACTCCTGGCTTTTCCAGTTGTAATGTCTTTGGACATTTGTCCTTTTAATAAAATTCTATTGCCGAGCAAAAATAAAGGTAGTAGGTTTTTAACTTGTGGGGGTCCTTTTATTCCATGTGGTGCAAGTTTTTGCATTTGGACACTCGTCTCCCTCACAATTATACAACCAAAGTGAGACCCAATTCTTGATTCACCAAACAACCACAAAAAGATTGCATCAGGTTATTAGAATAGTCTAACGTTCAAGTCTTTTGTATTGATTTTTCTTTCATAAGATTAGATTATTGTTGACATATTTAGTAGATATTTTTTCAAGATTATATAAGTGCCAATTCCTAACTCTACATCCAACAACACGACCAAGCGAAAGTCCCGATCAACTAAAATTATTGAGCAAACACCCCATGTAGCCATTCTACCGAGTCCAAGGATGGGTCACCTCATCCCACTCGCTGAATTCGCCAAGCATCTTGTTCATCATCACCACCTCTCGGTCACCATAATCATCCCCCGCCACCGGAAGACCACCTGCCACCAAAAAAAGAAGTCCTCAACACCCTCCCCGGTGGTATAAACCACCTCTTTCTACCACCAGTGTTTGGGCAAGTTGCTGAATTGATCTAGGCCGGTCGCCATTGTTGTACAAGTTTATTTTCTTTTGATTGTAAGATATTGGTGGTGGTAATATGTACAATCTTATATGTATAAAATATAAATAAAAAAAATAAATTAAATTAAATCAGATGACTGTTTCCATATTTTAGATATCAAATTAAAGTCAAATTTGAATTACCTTTTTAAAAGGGGATGATTTAAGGGACATGTTTCTTTTAACCATGCAAGGGGTAATTAAGTCTAGAAAATATCCTAAATAACTGAATAAGGGACTTCGACCACATTAAGTCTGCATATGAGAGACCTATTAAGTCTAAAGTATTTTGCAGGGACTTTTCCCATTAAAGATGGAGAATGGGAAATTTTGTGGTAAAAATCTCTTATTACTATCACTATGACAACCAGCCATCCAACGTTTAGAAACAAACAATGAAAAATTAGTATTTAAAGCAATTTATTATGAAGAAGGTAGACAAATAAGATAAAATATATAAAGGGCATATATGACATTTGAAGGTAAAACTAACACCATTAGGGTTTGCGCTTTGCACAGGATCACAAGGTAGGGCTACAACTTGGGGGGGGGGGGGGAGCTATTCCAACCCCTACCCAAGCCCACCCCGTAATTTACTTCGGACAACATTTTTTTTATGTAACTTGGGCGGACTTGGGCCCTGAACATATATGTGTATATTCATTTATATGTTAATATATAATAGTTGGATTGAATTTTATCTATTTATTCTTTTTAGTCGTAGGATCATACTATCCTTTTAGTCGCAGATTTATCCCATTAGATTCTATTGGAAAACTAAATTGCAGGGCCGGTCTTGACAATTTGGGGGCCCAAAGCGAGATTGAAAGATGGGGCCCTATCAGGGGTTCAGGGGCAACGCCTCCGAAGATTTATTTATTTTTGTTACGCCTTTTTACACATTTTTTTTGACAAATTAAAAGTATAGTGAATGTAATATTAGCATATGTAGTGAATTTTGAACTTAGGTCCAAACTCCATAAGCTAGACATTAGAACAAATACTTGAGATGCACACTTAGTAATGACCCAAAATTAATAAAAACATGTTGGAATTTTGAGTTTCCTCTCATTTGGGCATTGGGTTTTTTATTTCAAAAATACAAACAAAGTCATTTACATTGATATGACTAATATCCTGTAATAAAAATATGTCCGTTGGAGGCTATTAAATATATTAACTCCTGTATTAATAATATGGCCGTTGGAGGCTATTAAATCCTGTATTAAAAATATGGCCGTTGGGGGCTATTAAATCTGTTTTTAATAAAATGGCCGTTGGGCAATTTGTCTATTATAAATAGCCTTCTCTCTTTTCATTTTAAATATAGAAAATTCCTCTCTCTATTTTTGATATTCTTCAAAAATCATTTTCTCAAATATTCATTTTTATTTTGGAGCAATTCTGAGTCTCATATAATCTTCCAATTCGAGTGCACGTTTGGAAGAAACTGATTGCTGAATCCTGGAGAGCATAGCGCTGAGACCTTGTGCATCGAGTCATTGACTCCGAGGGGCGGAATTGTTCTTAAGGACAGTGCAAACTGTTGCATGCCTCAATCAGTATCATAGCCGTATCATTCCAATTTTCCAACAATCTTAAGAACAGTCGGATGTTGCTGTGATCTCTGAAAAGCCTCTTTCTCAAGATATGTTTAAAAGCTTGCTGTCATGAACACTTATCTTTTTTGGGTATGATCTCTCTCTCTATTGTGTAATAGAATTATCAGTGATATATATTTGACGTAATGTTTAATTGTATCCATTGGAAATATGAATAATTTAATAAGTTCGCTTTGAAGGAAGTATTGCCTTTTCCTAATGTTTAACCCCCTAGCAACTGGGGCTCAGTCATCTATAGATGACTTTACTGCCCGGCCACATTAAGTTTGCATACCTTCACCAAGTTGCTTTCTTTCTTTTATCTTTTTTGGGCTTTTTGTATTTTTCCTTATTTATATAGTGATGAGATATGAATGAAATATAAGTGAATCTTGGTGAGGAAAAAATTCTCATTCCCACCTTCCAAGGTGCTTTCTATGCCATGTCTTCTAATATGGGCCACTCCAAAGTAGTTACCAAAATATTCTACTACTAGAGTGTAGAGACTATGTAGTTGTCAATTTCAATGCCTTATTATCCTATTCTCTCGTTTTCTATTGTCATCTCGATGTATGTTTCTGTTGAAGACTCATTTGTATCTTTTTGGTACAACTACATATCTATATATATATATATGTTTAGCTCTACTACTCCACTTTTGTACATACATTTAGTACTTCATTACTGAGAGCCGAGAGGTTATAGGACTGGGGAGAATACTCTAGTTACTTTTTGTTTTCATTTGACCAAATAAATAAATAAAATATATATATATATATATTATTAGCATTTATTTAGCCACGGCCACATGTCTTCATGATATATGTGTATAACATGTATATTGATTTTTGTATTGGCTAGTTGATATATATATATATATATATGTATTGAGTGAATTTTTAATGCATTTATATCAGTGGTTACAAAGAAGGTTTTAAAATTAAAAATGGTGAAGTCTCGGAGGTGGGTAAAGGCTGAAGAGCCATTTCTAGGACCTCCTAAGTTTTTGTTGGCAAATTATTGATTTCTCATCCTTTTGATAAGGCTTCTGTCTCCCACCATCATAATCTAATATAATTAACTTTAATAAAAGCTTGGACTGTACTTGTGTTGAAATATATGCATATAGTTGTATATATAGTATATTCATACTCCATGTATATGTGTGTGACCGATCATGGCTGGTGCACACGTTGTGATACATATTATGGCGTGGTTGGTTCGCGTGATGAGCTTGTATATTTCTTTGACTCAATAATTTTGACTCGCGATGTTTTATTCTTTTGAGGTCTAATTGAGATTATTCAAACATTTGGAAACAAATATTACCAACTGTGTATTTTTGTTTTTGTAAGAGTACACCACTCTAAAAACTATAATTACTCTTTTTGAGTATTTCAAAAAAAAAAAAAAAAAAAAAAAAAAAAAAAACCAATTTTATTATTCTTGAAGTTTGGGTTATTTGGATTATTTTAATCCTAAGGAGATTGCTAGTAAAGTAGTAGAATATGCAATTTTGGGGGATGTGCATTCAAGAGCAATGCCTATATTTCTTTGGACATAAAAATCTATGTGATTTTTGAATCTATTGGTGCTATTTTTATGAGAATTTATCTCTTTATAAATTGAGAAATGGTGGGGGATCTCAACCTCTTATTTTGTCATATCTAGATCTATTGAGTATAGAATGCATAACAAAAATCATGACATAGATGTTGAACCACGGAAGAGTAAGTAAGTTAAAGTGCTAAATAGACTTTAAAGTGTTTTTTTTTTTAATACATTTACTCTTGGAAAAGATTTTTAAACCCGATATTTTATTGAAAATTTTGTGAAGCTATTCTAGTAGGTAATTGGGTTTATTAATCTAAATAGAAATCGAGTGTGTATTATTGTATATTTTGCATATGGTTTAGAACTGGCACCCAATCAGTGATTTGAAAATCTTGGTTAAACTATTATTTCAAATAATTTCAAAATTAGTGAAAGTGACATGTTTACATGAAGATGATTTATTTTTGGTTCTATATTAGAGATTATAGAAGATACCAAAATTATTGTCACTTGATTTTGATATGGAAAATTTGGGTGAAGCCAGTGTAATTTTGTGGATTTAAAATTACAGTAGCTATTATTGATTTTATGATCAATATCATTATATTGAAAAAGGTTTTGTAATCATAATTTCCTTTTCAATCCTTTTTGGATTCCTTTTGAGCCAAATGTTATGTTAAATCACATATAAGTGTGATATAATTTATCAAAAGGAATATAAAAGTATTATATGAACAAGATAACCTCCTTCGAAATAAAATGAATTGAAAGTATTTTATTTTGAAAAACATATCAAGCATTTTGCTCAAGAGTTGCTGAAAGCATCAGTCTGTTCCAGGCTAATGTATCCAAAGAGCCATTTGTGATTATTTTTGTGGAAATAAATTATATGAAAGTTTTGAAGGATGGTTAATTGAATTGAGTGCCTGTAGGCATATGTATAACAACACAATTGTTACAAGAAATACTCTTCAAGGGAAAATGAAGTGTTTTACTTGATGACTCACATAGTACCAATGTTTTGGTACTAGAGATTTAAAGTTGATTTTCTCCTCCGAGAAGAAATTAAATTTTGAAAAATGTTGTATACCTGGAGAAAAGGAATAAATCTATTTTTGAAAATGTATTGCATACTTCAAAATTTGAGAGAATTTAAATTTTGGTTTTTTCAAGGCCAAATTGAGCCAAATTTTTGGGGGGAGGAAAGTATGTATTTTCAAAAATCAGTGATGCAAATTGGATTTCGAATTCAGAGACGAATTCAATGAGTGAATTTGTTTTTCACTTAGTGGAGGTGCAGTATCTTGGAAGTCGTCCAAGCAAACTTGCACAACTAAGTCAATGATGGAATATGAGTTTGTAGCTTTTAAGAAAGCTAGTTTTGAGGCTGAGTGGCTTAAAAGCTTCTTAGCAGATTTTCCTATTTGGAATAAACATTGAGATAGCCAGGCTGTAAAAGGCTGAGCTATGAAAAAGTCCTATAAAGGCAAGAGTAGGCATATACGCCTAAGTCATAATATTGTGAGACAGCTGTTTGAGATAAAGTTTTTTCTATTAATTTTGTAAGGCCAGAAGTGAGTTTGGCTGATACCTTAACAATACCACTAGGGATAAAACTAGTGTATTTAACATCGAGGGGAATGGGACTTATGCCTATAACAAAAATCAACAATGATGGTAACCCAACCTATGTAATTGGAGAACCCAAGAAATAGGTTCATATGGGTAATAACAAGTCATTGGTTGATTTGAGATGCACTATAACTTGATTATATTGTTGTCCATTCCTATGGTGTATAGTGCAATTGCAATGTGTAAAGGTTGAGTTAAACTCTTAATGAACTCCATAGTCCATATCATTTGGATGGTATGTTTAATTGCAATACATACTTGATGGATTCACCTATATAAGTGTGAAAGTGGGCCGCTTTCTATGAAAATGTAGGCAAGTTTTCTAGAGCACTTATGAAAATTCAGGACTGGCGCAGGGCCTAGAGGTGCCACACCGATTAGAGTTGCTCAGATTCTGAGGAATCAATGTGGGTATAAGACGACTGGTTTACGTTAAGGGATTCTGGTTCATAGAAATATTATTTCACCAAATTCCTGTAAGTCACTTCTTATATTCCTAGGGACTGGTTCATAGCCCTAAAGGCACCAGTTCTGATGCATTGAATTCTCTTGCTCCATTCTTTTATTTGTTGTTTAAATTTTTGAAATAGGGGGGGATTGTTGGAATTTTGAGTTTCCTCTCATTTGGGCATTGGGTTTTTTATTTCAAAAATACAAACAAAGTCATTTACATTGATATGACTAATATCCTGTAATAAAAATATGTCCGTTGGAGGCTATTAAATATATTAACTCCTGTATTAATAATATGGCCGTTGGAGGCTATTAAATCCTGTATTAAAAATATGGCCGTTGGGGGCTATTAAATCTGTTTTTAATAAAATGGCCGTTGGGCAATTTGTCTATTATAAATAGCCTTCTCTCTTTTCATTTTAAATATAGAAAATTCCTCTCTCTATTTTTGATATTCTTCAAAAATCATTTTCTCAAATATTCATTTTTATTTTGGAGCAATTCTGAGTCTCATATAATCTTCCAATTCGAGTGCACGTTTGGAAGAAACTGATTGCTGAATCCTGGAGAGCATAGCGCTGAGACCTTGTGCATCGAGTCATTGACTCCGAGGGGCGGAATTGTTCTTAAGGACAGTGCAAACTGTTGCATGCCTCAATCAGTATCATAGCCGTATCATTCCAATTTTCCAACAAAACATTGCGCAAAAACCATTTCCAAAATCATAAAAGCAACCACAACTCAAAAATTCAAGAATCAAATGCACAAACCAACAACTGAAACCAAAGGAGATAGAACAATTAGCCTTAAATTAAAATTTGAGATAACAATTGACATTAAATAGTGCAAAAAGATTGAACTGAATACGTTTTTGATACACTTTTTTTTAATCAAGTTTGATCATGAAATCTTTTTCTTTTTTGTTATTTGTTTTTTGTTTACACTTGATCAATTGGGCTTTGTGTTTGAACTTGAACAAAAAAAGATTGGGCTTTTTATTTTGTAATGGAATGTTTATTAAGCCAATTTTCAAATATGATTGGGCATTATACTTGTACATACATATGACTTATATATTTTGGGGGCCCTTTGGGATTGGGGGCCCCAAGCCTTTGCTTGGGCTGCTTGGCCTCAGAGCCGGGCCTGCTAAATTGATAAGTGATTTTTTTTTTTTTTCAAATTTGAACCAAAGAAAACTAGGTTTTGATTTTGTATTTTGTTTCTTTACTGCAACTCGGACTCGGGCTTGGGCTCATGCTTGAGTTGGATTGCTTGGGCCAAGTCAAACTCGAGCTTTGACAGACCTAAAATCAAGCCCAGTCTGCCCGAGTTGCAGCTCTACCACAAGGGATTTAGGACGTATCACTTTTTGATAAAGTGTATTGCATTTTATGCACATTTACACATAGTTGTCTAACAGTCTTCCATTCTCTTCTCTCTCCCGTACACAGCGCGCGCAAAACCACACATAATTTTCCTTATTTCCAAGTCAATTGTTTTTAGGAAAATTATGTGACTTCTATGATACAGTCAAAGTGATATGGTTGTACCATACGGTCACTTTTTGGTCCCAGCATATTGTAATTTAAAAAATTCACTTTGGCTAAAATAGCCCATAGTGTTGTACCATATAGCAACTTTTTTAGTCTATAATTTTTCAAATTAATCAAAGTGATTTTGAGAATTACAACATGTTAGGGAGCAAATCACAATATGCTACTAAATGGTACAGTCCTACAACTACCACTACCACTTTATCATAGCTTGTTTTACTTTTTATATACTCACGTTCCAACATCGTATGAACAAGGTCACATTACACATTTCTTGTTTGTTAGTAGATAAATTAACCTATCAATCTATTTACGAGCTTGCGGAACACGAGAAATTGGTTTCTTCTTCAACAAAACCGGGAACTTATCCTATGCACAAATCATGTTTTGCGCGTACCATGCACTCAGGTTACAATTTTTTATCATTGATTACAATTTTTTCTGATCAAGTGACAATTTTTTCTCACGTTGGTAACAAAGTTGATACTGATTTTTTTTTTCTTTTTTTTCTTTTTACAGTGATTCTACTGTCATATCATTTGAAATTGACAATTTGAGAAACATAATATTACTCGGTTACAAAACCGTCATTTTTTTTAGGGTTAATTAGGGATAGGTCCTAAATTAAATACTTTTTACGTGATTGAGTCAACCCGTGAACTAGTTTATTGAAAGGCGACATTCTAGAAAGAAACGCACATAGACATGCACATGCCATGTGTATAGTTAGTTTTTTTTTTTTCTTTTTCTTTTTCGTTTTTTTTTTTCTTTTTTTTTTTTAGGAACACGTGTATAGTTAGTTTTTGACTTAACTTTGTAAAATTTGGGATATTTACTTTTCAGTCAACTTTTGTATGAAATTTAAAAATTAGTCTACCACTTTTTTAGAATTAAAAAAAATAAAAAATAATTAGAAACAATTATAAATCTTCAGTAAAATTTAAAAAATATCAACTTTTGAATAGTCATTTTGTGTTTTAGTCTATTTAATGTTTTCAATGCTGTGAAATTGTACTAAAATATTGTGATGATTGTTCTAAACGTTGTGACAAGTTGTACCTGATTTGAACTGAGTTGCATTTTATGTTCTGAAGAGTTACTCTCATCGTTTTGAAGAGTTGCTCCCAATGTCATCAAGAGTTCCAAAGCGTCATATAAAATTTGAAGGCTTTTTAGTTTTACAAAAAAAAAAGAGTTGATATTTTTTATGTTTGAAAAAAATAATAGACTAACTTTTAGATGTTATATAAAAAGTGGACTGAAAGTAAATCACCCCTAAAATTTTTGTCAAGCTTTAAAAAGCCAAATTTTCAATATACAAATTATGGGTGTGTTTGATAAATCAATTAAGTGGTGAAAATGAAAACATTTGGCACTTATTTTGTTTCAGTGCATTTGATAACGTATCACTTAATTGAAAAACCAACCAAAAAACAACTGAAAACTTTAAGTGAAATTTGTACTGAAAATAATCACTGAATGTGATCTATTTCAGTACTTGATTTTCAGTACTGTAAATTCAATCGCTTAAATTTTTCAGTACTTAAAATTCAGCACTTAATTTTTAATTTTATCAAACGCACCCTATCTCTTTATAAATTTAAACATTTAAAAATCTGGTGGATGAGATCTATCAAATGAGTAGTGAATACCATATTGATATGATATTATGCACACAAAAAAAGTATGTGAAGTTTGACATACTAATGTCTACAAAATTTCACATAATATTTTGGGTAAATTACACAAACCTCCCCTGAGGTTTGCCTTAATTACACGAACCTCCCCTCTTGTTTCAAAAATTACACAGACCTCCCTCGAGGTTTGAATTAGATAACAAAACGCCCCCTCCCCTAATGGTCTGTTAGTTTTTTTACATTAGCCTCCCCTGAAAATTACAATTAGCCCTCCTAGTATTATAAAATTTCCATACTAAAGCCCCATTTCTCTTATATTTTTGTGCTAATTATAAAATCCCTCTTCCCTCCTATGTTTTTGGGTTAATTTTTTTAACATTAATTTATAACTACACAAAATATACACAAAACATATATAAATAGGTCCAAATTTTTTTTTCCCCCGAACAAACCTCTATCAAGCCCCACCTGTATTAATTTTCTAGATCCGCCCCTGTTCCTATGCTTCAAAAGTGGACACTTAACCCCCTGTGATTTTGGACTAAAATGGAATTGTTATGATTTCACTCGACACTGACAAAAATTCTAAAATTGGTTAAAAATATAAACACTTAATCCATTTTGTGATGTTAATTTTGGGGTTAACGCTCTTTGAGTGAAATCATAACAGTTCTATTTTAGTCCACATTCACAGGGGGTTAAGTGTCCACTTTTGAAGCATAGGGACATGGACGGATCTAGAAAATTAATACAGGGGGGGCTTGATAGAGGTTTGTTCGGGGGAAAAAAAATTTGGACCTATTTATATATGTTTTGTGTATATTTTGTGTATATATAAATTAATGCTAAAAAAATTAACCCAAAAACATAGGAGGGAGGAGGGATTTTATAATTAGCAAATATAAGAGAAATGGGGCTTTAGTATGACAATTTTATAATATTAGGGGGGCTAATTGTAATTTTCAGGAGAGGCTAATGTAAAAAAACTAACGGACCATTAGGGGAGGGGGCGTTTTGTTACCTAATTCAAACCTCGAGGGAGGTCTGTGTAATTTTTGAAACAAGAGGGGAGGTCCGTGTAATTAAGGCAAACATCAGGGGAGGTTTGTGTAATTTACCCTAATATTTTTTAGTTAAACTGGTCAATTGATCTTATTGGCCTAATTCTTTGTTGGAAATTTTCGTTAGGGCTTTTTTTTGTGGGGGAAGCTTTAGAATAAACCTTTTAAAAGCTCAATGTTGTTTTTTTTTTTTTTTTTTATGATGTTTTTTTAAAAAAAAAAAAAAAAAAAGTAATGTGTCACTTATACAAAATTATCAAACAAGTCAATAATAAAATTCATAAGCCACTTTTAAAAAGTCACGTAGAGGGCAAACTAAGTCTTAGTCTTTGAAGAACTCCTAACATGAAGAGCAAACACCATTGTGTGAGCTTCGTCTCTGCAGCTCAATGTCGAAGGTCCCGGGTTATTGTGTAACCTCGTGAGAGCTGCTGATCTAAATGTCGGAGTGCACTTCGACGACAGATCCATCAGTTGTCGATTTAGTTGACATCGGAGTGTACCTCATCGGCCACCGCCTCCTTTTCCGGCCATGATCTCGCCGCTTCGTTCCTCCTCGATCTTCCCATCTCTTGAGCTTTCTTCCTCTGTGTCGTTAGTTTGGAGAAATCTCTATTGGGGGTATTTTGGTCCTTGTCTTTAGTCATTTAAATGGCCAAAGGATTAGGTTTGATTGAGTTTCATTAGTCATGCGCCCTTTACCAAAATTAAAAACGGGATGAACACTAAACTTAACTAATTCAATATGAGGGAGTTTTTACCAAAATTTTAGTTCTTTTTTTTTATAGGTTACAATTTTTTTCTCATGGTTATAAATTTAGAATTTGTTGTCATCAAGTTAGAATTTTTTGTCCTCTAGTTACAATTTTCGTCACCAAAATTAGACACAAACACGACAAAACATACAACAGAGTCTTGTCTAAGCACAAAGGTTATTTTTTTAGGAAACTAAACAATCTCTAAAAGTTTGCAATCAATTAAGACATTAACATGTTCAAGTGTTTTGTCGGGACTTGTCTTTTATGAGATTACAATATAGCTTACATAATTTGAGCGGTTATTTTTGTAGGAAACTAAACAATCTCTAAGGGCTCGTTTGGTAACGTTGTCGTTTTCTGTTTTTTGTTTTTGTTTTCGTTTTTTAGAAAACGAAAATTAAAAACACGTTTGGTAACGTTTTTGTTTTTTGTTTTTAAAAAATGTTTTCAAATTTTGGGTAAAAAATGAAAACAGCAAAAAGTCGTTTTGAGTTTCCTGTTTTTGTTTTTAAAAAAAAAAATCAACAATGTTACCAAACAAGTTTTTGTTTTTTTTTCAAACAAAAAAAAACCAAAACTGGTTTTCATTTTTAAAAAATTGAAAACTCAAAACAGGAAACGTTACCATGCGAGCCCTAAAAGTTTGGAATCAATTAAGACATTAACATATTCAAGTCTTTTGTCGGGACTTGTACGTCTTTCATGAGATTACAATATTGCTTACATAATTTGTAGAAAATACAAATTTTCCTGCTTATATAAATGCTAGTTCGTAACTATACATCCAACAACACCACCAAACCAAAGTTCAAATTAACTACAACTATGGAGCAAGCACCCCATATAGCCATTCTACCGAGTCCAGGGATGGGTCACCTCATCCCACTCGCCGAGTTCGCCAAGCGACTCGTTCACCATCACCACTTCTCGGTCACCATCATCATCCCCACCACCGGACCACCACCCGCTGCCCAAAAAGCGGTCCTCAATGCCCTCCCCGATGGCATAAACCACCTCTTTCTACCGCCAGTGAGTTTACCTTCTCAACTGAAAATTGAAGCCCAAATTTTCGTCACTATGTCTCTCTCTCTCCCCTCTTTCCGCTACACATTGAAGTCATTAATTGCAACGACCTGTTTGGTCGCGTTGATTACTGACCCGTTTGGGTGCGATGCTTCTGATATAGCTAAAGAATTTCATGTCTCAACGTACTTATTTTTCCACTCATCAGCCATGACTCTTTCACTTGCATTTTTCTTGCCAAAGCTTGATGAGATGGTCTCTGGTGAGTTTAGAGACTTGCCCGAACCAGTGGAAATTCCAGGATGTGTACCGGTTCACGGAAAAGATCTATTGGACCCGCTTCAGGACCGGTCGAGTGAAGTATACAAGTGGTTTCTCGATCACTCAAAGAGGTTCAATCTAGTTGAGGGAATATTGGTAAATACATTCTTGGATTTGGAAGATGGGGCTATTCAAGCTTTACAAGGGGAAGAACCGCGCAAGCCTCCAATTTATACCATTGGACCACTCATCCAAATCGGTTCAAATGGTGTAGTAGAGGGACCTGGATCCGAGTGCTTGCAATGGTTAGATGATCAACCACGCGGCTCCGTATTATTCATCTCATTCGGGAGCGGTGGGACCCTCTCAAATGATCAACTCAATGAATTGGCCTTGGGATTGGAAATGAGTAGACAAAAATTCATATGGGTTGTGAGAACTCCTAATGATAGATTTGCCAACGCTGCATTTTTTGGTGCAGAAAGTCATAATCACCACCCTTTTGATTTCTTACCAAAAGGGTTTTTGGACAGGAGCAAAGAGAATGGCCTAGTGGTGCCCTTTTGGGCACCACAGATTGAGATCCTGAGCCATAGCTCAACAGGTGGATTCTTAACCCACTGCGGTTGGAACTCAACCCTAGAGAGCGTGGTTCATGGGGTGCCTTTAATTGCTTGGCCACTTTACGCGGAGCAAAAGATGAATGCGGTGATGTTAACAGAGGGTTTAAACGTGGCATTACGCCCAAAAATTGGCAAAAATGGGTTAATTGGAAGGGAAGAGATTGCCAAAGTTGTGAAGGGTCTAATGGAAGGGCAACAAGGGAAAGTGATTCGGAATCGAATGAAGGAACAAAAGTATGCAGCTGAAAATGTATTGAAAAAAGAGGGGTCTTCTACCAAGTCATTATCTGAATTGGCCCTCAAGTGGAAGAAAAATGTAGTACATTTTGGATCAACTTCAATCTAGAATCTGTATCTTTCTTTTTTTCTGTTTTTTCAATAAGATCCTTGAAATGCGCTGTAGGCATTTCTTTATTACAGACGATATGTGGACCATATTATATTACCAGTGGGACTATATAAACGTTAATAAAATTTGAAGAGGGTGACCAATAATTTTTTTTTTTTTTTTTTTTTTTTTTTGATATGGGGGAAGGGATGAGATTTCAACTCTGAACCTACGCATTAGAGGAAACTGACATATGTCAAACTCTTTATCACTTAAGCTATACCAACTATGCGTTGTCGACAATATTATATAGCCATTATGATTATTATTGTTATAAACGTCAATAAAGCTTTTGATGAGGGTGGACAACAATATATGACCTATGCTGCTTGTCTTGTTTGGTTGGGCGACAAGAAGTCCAATCTTATCTGGCTACTCAATTAGAAATACAAGAACTATACACGTGCAAAGCACGTGTTCAAAGATAACCTTAAATTAAATACTCCGTAACATTAATACATACTGTAAAGTTGAACCACGTCAGGGCACTCGGTGAGAGTTTTCACAACTTGGAGAATTAAACGATATGGCATAAACTTGCCTCAGTCACTGCTAATAAGAATTTAACTCTTATGGATTGAGATTGAACAAAAAATAAAAATAATAATAAAAAACCTCGAACAAAATGTACATTCTCCTATCGGCTAGATTGGTTCATGAATTATTTTAGTTGTATTCTGATTATCAAGAATCAAGAATCTGAATCCCTGCTAAGTGTTTGATTCACGAGTGGAATCCTAACTGAATTTAGAATCCAATATTTGATTGAGTCAAAGAAAAATAAAATAGGAATGATGTTAAATATCTAGGCTACCATTGAAGGCTGTTCATAATAGGAATGATGTTAACTTATACCTTCCACAAATATAAATGCTAATTTAGGTAGTATGCAATTAGAAAACCAAAACTCCAGTAATCTTTGAGAATACTACCTCCAAACTAGGATTTAGAATCCACTATATTTTCAACATTTGGGTAGATTCTATATCCAGTGGAACCCACAATTCAATGAATAATCTATGAACCAAACAAGGATAAATTTTAAGATTACTAATAATCTTAAGGTGGAATCAAAATCCACCATAAGAATCCATGAACCAAACGGGCCGTATCAGAGTTACAATCAACAATTGCTAATAAGATTTTAACTCTTATCGAATATGTACTTTTCCGTATATTTCCATCAGAGTTTACAAACAACAATAGGTCGGTAATACACCAAAGCCTCATACAAGCCTTTAAGAGTGTTATAAGATATACAATTGATTGAAGAATAATATTCACCTACAACAAATTTTTTTTTTTTTTTTTTTTTGAATTAACCATTTAAAAAAAAAAAAATATCTGTGAACTCTGAGCCTAGATTTGTATGGAAGTATAGTATTCTGTATTTCTGTATTGCCACTAGCTTTTGCTTCACTGTCATGTCTGTTTGGCCTGCAGTGACATAGCATCAACAATAAATCAAAATGTGAAAACTCAAAAGTTTCTTTCTACCAAAGAAAATTTAGGGAAAAGAAAACAGGTAGCCGAAGAAGAGGAAATTAAAAAATGAAGCCATTAAAGTTCCAACTTCAATCATATCGTTTTTTTAGGCTCTGTTTGGTTCACGAATTTCGTAAGGGAATGGAAAAGAAAATACTTGGGTTTTCTTTGGTTCATGGAAAACACCTTCCTTTGTCTGGTTAATGGTTATCAACGAAAATACTGAGAAAAATAGGAAAGGAAGGAAAATATAGTAGGAAATAAACTTTAAACAAATGTGGATTTTGTGAGTCACTCTCCTCCCTCATTTCTTAAGTTCTAATAATGCTTCGAAATTTTTTAATTTTTAATGTTATTTTAAGTATAGAGAAAAATATAAGAAAAAACACAAGAGGACTTGTTTTCGTTTTCCTTTTCCTTTTTCTTTTCCTTACATCAATCCGGAAACCAAATAAAGCCTTAAAAAAACTCTTTTCTTTATTTGGCTAACACATAAAACAATGAGGAAAATATAAAAGAAAAGGAAATATGGTGGAATAAAAAAATTTGTCATTTTTGCGTCACTTTCTTCTGTCCTTAAGTTCCTTTTGTAGACAGTCCTTAATAATTAACCACATGGCATTTATCCACGTCATCACTAACACCACTAGTTGCGATGCCACATGGACTGGGCAAAGACACTCGTAGATCCAAGGAGACCAACTCAATGGATCCCCAAGAAAGCTTCATCTCCAAGGCACTCTTGACTAGAGACAGTCCCACCTCCAATAACCCCACCTCAGGATCACGACACCCACAAGGGCTCCACTCTCCAAGAGCCTCACGCTCATCTCCACACAAGTATCACCTAGGAAGTACACACACTTCAAATGAAGTGTCCTATTTGTGTCCGATACTCCGTCACCACTGGCACGGCTCCAACACGCCCACGACACGTGTCCGACACACCAAAAACGTGTCGCTGTTTGACTAAATTTTGAAATCCAACATGGCATCGACACGTTAGCGACACGGATCCGACACTTGTTCCGATGCGGCATGGGTTTTTTTAAAAAGAGGAGTCTTGAATTTTGGGGCTAAAGTCATAATATGTATAATATGCAAAAGAGGGGTTTATTTGAATTTTGACCTCAAATGTTATTTTTGCTTACTTTTGTACTATGGTTGAAAACTATTTTGAAAGGATGTAGATATTGATATTTTGAATGGATGTAGATAATGAAGTGCCTTACCTTATAGATATTATAGGCATCTTGTTACTTTTTTTATGGATGTTATTAGTATAGTTGCGTTGTTACTAATGTTTAATGGTATAGTTAATTTGTTATGATATTTTCATGTTGTATTGTTATTTAGAGGTAATTTATTTAACATCTTCGTTCTAATTTATTTTAAGAATAAATTGGTATTTCTATGTTACATGGTTATAGATAAAAATATATAAATACAAAAAATATTTTCCATGTCGCCACTGTATCGTGTCGCCCTTTTTGTAGGATTTTCCGTCTAGCCGTTTTGTGTCATGTCGTGTTATATCGTGTCGACATATCCGTATTGGTGCTTATTAGAGTATCACAACACCACTCCCCTTGGGACTCACTTAACGCACTCACCACATGGATCAAACACCCTTGGTCACGAGCAGTACCTAAGGGTGGCTACATCCATTGGGATCTCGAGAGTTGGTGGCTGGGTGGCTAGCGCCAAGGGCATCTCTTTAGCTTGATGCCTTCACAGGCAAAACTAGTTGGTTCCCAAGAGATAGAGAGACACGTGACTTTCACGTGCTTCCACCCTTCCTCACAACCAATTAGAGCACGCCATGGCCTCAAGACCTTCCGAGCCTTTGACTCGCTTTAGCAATGCCTCGTCACTTCACGACTCACTAACCACCTGCAACCAATGGAAGAGTCTTGACAACCAAACACAGCTGACCCTCCTGCAGCTCTCTAGTTGTCTGGACTGCAGCCAATACCATCCCTTCGTCAGCATAAGACCCATCGATATTTGACCTTTGCATGGTCAAATCTCACCAGAGGGACCTCTCCGGAGATACCAACTCAGCACAGTGGCAGTTCCTCCAGTTGTACATTGCACCTTCACATCCTCATACATGCCTCATTCAATACAACCAACAACCCAACATCAACCAACGACTTGAGCTATTAATCAAACATTTGCTCCTCCTCTACTCCCAGCACTCACACAACTCATATTTTCCTCTGGTCCTCACCATTCATCCTTAACCCCTCCAAATTCCTTCAACTCCTACATTACCTACCTTAATCTCTCTAAAAGCCATTTGCATATACTGCACATTCCATTACTACACCCAGATTCTAGTCCTTTTACTAACCCAGATTCTAGTCATCTCTCTCTCTCTCTCTCTCTCTCTCTCTCTCTCTCTCTCTCTCTCTCTCTCTCTCGGGGCTACCTTGGTTTTCACTAGAGCCATGTCCTCTCTAGGACCCATTAATCTACCGCAGTTTATTTTATTTTATTCTATTTTATCTAGTACTGAGCTGCTTACGTGTTATACCGTTGTGCATCTCTCACACACATTACAAAAGAACTCACACCCCTAATATGATTTGGAAATTTCAAGTCTTATCATCATCCCAAAAAGTTAATACTACTAAAGAGAGCCAAGTATCTACTGTTGGAAGATATGAAAGATATGGGGTGTGAATTGTGATAATTCCAGAGCATTCCAAAGAAAATACAGATTTTATGGGAAGATTTAAATTGTTTTGTAATTCTCATATTTTAGGATATGATTTGATCTTATCTCGTACTCTTATCTTATATCTCTCATACCCACCCTATATAAAGGGTTGAAAGCTTTGTAATCATTGACCACCAAATATTATCAATAAAATCTCTCTCTTCTAAAATTCTACATGGTATCAGAGTCAATCTAAGGTTTTGGTGATTTTTTCAGTCTTCCGCTTCGCCGGCGGGCGTCGACCTTGCCGCTCTGCCGGACAGTAATTTTTGCCGGAATATTTTTGTTATTTTTTTTTGATTCTTTATCAACACAAATTTAAGGTTGAAAGTTGTTTTATACACAAAAAATAAAAAATAAAAAAAAATATCATGACTTTTATTTTTTGTTAGAGAGAGAGAATATTGGTAGAGAGAGCAGTGTTCTAAAACTCGGGCTAGGCGGTCCCCCACCGCCCGGAGTTTCCCCTAGTCATTTGGAAAATCGCCTAAATTGCTAGGCGGGGTCCTAAGCGGCTAGGCGGCTGTACAAAACTTGTTTATAAATTAAATGTGTTTATTTTTTTTATTTTTTTTTAGTTCAAAACTTGTTTATATCAGTGTATGTGTGTGTATCAGTGGCTGTGTGTGTATAATGTGTGTGTGTGTTTTTTTTTTATGTCAGAACTTGTTTATATCAGTGTATGTGTGTGTATCAGTGGCGGTGTGTGTATAATGTGTGTTAATTTTTTGAGTAATGCTAGGCACACTTTGAAATCCACACTGAATTTGACATCTTATGCTTTAAATGCATGCACCTTGTGCTGTTTGAATTTCACATTTTTCTGCACACCACTTATACAGCACATAATGCATGCATTTAAAGCTGGGTGTCAAATTAAGTGTGGATTTCAAAGTGTGCCTAGCATTACTCTAATTTTTTTTTTTTTTTTTTTTTATTTATTCAGTGGCTGTGTGTATAATGTGTGTTAATGTATGTTAATGAGAGGGATGAAAAAAAATATATATATACATATATATATATATATAGAGAGAGAGAGAGAGAGAGATTGAGAGAAAATATGGTGAATGAGAGGGACGAAAATATATAGATTGAGAAAGAATGAGGGTGGTGTTCCAGCTCTAGAGAGAAACCTGATTATCTCTTCAACCAAAGAAAAAAGAAGAAGAGAGAAGAAATAGGGAAATCCTAGCCACGACACTCACCGAATCACCTTGCTTGCGAACCCTTACCGCAGCCTGTTCTTAGCTTGCAAACCCTAGCCGCTATCGATCTCAAGTTGAGAACCCATCTGCAAGCCAGCCTCAAAAACTAGTATTGATGCGATCTGTTTGGTCGCAAGTCCTTGAAGAATCTGGCTCTTTTTTTTTTAGGTTTGATTTAGCAAAAAAAAAAAAAAGTAGGCAGTATAGAAAGGGAAGAAAAGAGGTGTTCGTGAAGAGAGAGAGAGAAAAAAAAAATGGAAAAATAAGAAAGATGGAAGAATAGTTGATTTTATTCATTCACAATGTATGTATATATACAAGCTAGGAAAAACAGAAAAAGGAAATAAAGGAGAGAAAAGGAAAGAAAAGAAAAAGGAAAGAGACAACTAAAATAAATTACAATCAATCTATTCCTAATCAGTCCGTGAATAAGTTTGACTATATATAAAAATATATTCCAACACTCCCCCTCAAGCTGGAGATGGAGCAAAGATATCAATAAGACCCAGCTTGATCAGAGACGACTTCAGGAGAGAGGGACCAACAGACTTTGTAAACATATCAACAGCTTGATTGGAAGAGGGCACAAACTCTGGGACAATGATTCCAGAACGGACTTTCTCTCTAATGAAGTGAACATCCACTTCAATATGCTTAGTACGTTCATGGAGGACCGAGTCAGAAGTAAGCATAAGGGCAGACTTATTGTCACAGAACAACGTAGATGAGCCCTTAACCGGATAACCCAACTCTTTTAGAATAGAACGCACCCATAGAAGCTCACAAGTTCCCTGTGCCATAGCCCGATACTCTGCCTCAACTGAAGAACGAGAAACTACAGCTTGTTTCTTGCTTTTCCATGAGAGAAGATGATTCCCATAGAAAGTGCAGAATCCGGATGTGGACCGACGATCACTCTTAGATCCAGCATAATCAGCATCAGTGAAGCAGGACACCCCAGACTGTGTACCTGCAGAATAAAATAATCCAAGACCCGGACAAGTCTTGAGATACCGCAGTATATGATGAACAGCATCAAGATGAGATGATCGTGGAGCATGCATAAATTGACTCACAACACTGACTGCAAATGTAATGTCGGGTCGAGTGTTGGTCAAGTAAATAAGACGGCCAACAAGGCGCTGATATACTGAAGCATCAGGAAGGAGTTCCCCAGACTCATTAGACAGCTTATGATTGGGATCCATAGGAGTGGAGGCAGGACGACATCCCATCATACCTGTATCTTGCAGAAGATCCAGAGTGTATTTTCGTTGAGACAGTGATATACCTTGACGAGAGCGAGCAACTTCTATCCCGAGAAAGTATCGAAGGGGCCCCAAGTCCTTAACATCAAAGAATTGACTGAGAGCCTTCTTGACTTTGGTAATGCCTGGAGCATCATCCCCTGTAACAATGATATCATCAACATATACCAGAATAATAACTGACCGACCATCAGATCGATGATGGGTGAAGCAAGTGTGATGAGAGTGGCATCGAGTGAAGCCCAAAGATAAAATAACCTCACTAAAGCGGTTGAACCAAGCTCGGGGAGATTGCTTAAGTCCGTATAAAGATTTTCGAAGACGACATACCTTCCCCGAATACTCCCCCTCAGCCCGAAAACCCGGAGGAGGATCCATATAGATAGTCTCATCCAAATCCCCATTTAGAAAGGCATTTTTAACATCCAGTTGATGCAGAGGCCAATTGTGAGATGCCGCCAATGAGATTATAAGTCGAACAAATGTTAGTTTGGCTACAGGAGCAAAGGCAGCACTAAAATCCTTGCCTGAGATTTGAGTAAAGCCCTTGGCCACTAGACGCGCCTTATATCGCTCGATAGTACCATCAGCCTGATACTTGATAGTGAAGACCCACTTACACCCAACAATTTTCTCACCCGGGGGAAGAGGCACAAGTTCCCAAGTCTGACTTCGTTGAAAGGCATCCATTTCCAAGGTCATGGCAGCCACCCATTGTGGATCCTTGAGAGCTTCAGAGACAGACCGAGGGATGGATGTGGAGTCAACCTGACTAAGAAAAGAGCAATAGGAATCTGAAAGTCCCTGATAAGAAACATACTGATCAATGGGGTGATTAGTACTAACAGAAAAACCATAACGATTAGGAGGGCGACGAAGTCTAGAGAGATATCTAGAGGTAACAGAAGGTAAAGGTGGAGAAACATTACCATATTCCGGTGAAGATATTGGAAGTGGGGTTTGAGCAGGAGGCCGGCGAGAGTACACCTGAGTAGGAGCAGTAGTGATAACCGAAGGAAGGTTGGAAGAAGTCGCCAGAGGTTGTTCAAACAGAGGAACAGGACGCGGAGGAGAGTTTGAATCCTCGGAGACTTCGGTAGAAGGAGGATCAGAAACAAACTGAGGACCTGCAAAAAACGGAGTATCTTCCAAAAAGGTGACATCCAAAGAATGATACATATGACGAGTGGTAGGATCATAACACCTGTAACCCTTTGACATAGGTGAATAACCTAAGAAGATGCAGCGGACAGCTTTGTTATCTAATTTTGTTCGAGTTGGACTCCGATCTTGAACAAAGCATGTACAACCAAAGACCCGAGGTAGGATAGGAAAGAGGGTTTTGTCAGGCTGAAGAAGTTGCAGAGGTGCCTTTCCTTGTAAAACACGACTTGGAGTCCGGTTAAGAAGAAACGTGGCAGTAAGAACGGCCAGATGCCAGAAATATTTGGGTACATTCATTCCGCACAGAAGACACCTAACAACAGGCATGATGGAACGGTTCTTTCGTTCCGCCACACCATTCTGTTCTGGAATGTAGGGACAAGTGAGTTGCTGGAGAATACCCTGCTTATTAAGCTCAGCCCGAAACTCATTAGTAATGTATTCACGACCATTATCAGAACGAAGATTACGAACAACAGTACTAAATTGGGTCTTAACCATTTGTAAGAAGTTAGAAAACAAGGAGAAAACTTCTGATTTCTTTTTAAGCAAATAAACCCATGTACACCTAGTGTAATCATCAATGAATGTAACATAATAACGGTAACCAGAAATAGCAGTAATCGGGGAAGGAACCCAAACATCAGTATGGATAATATCAAAAGCAGACGGTGCACGATTCATGCGAGGTATGTAATGAGAACGAGTATGCTTAGATAATTCACACACCACACAATTGAATTTAAATTTCTGGCAGGCTTTATTTAATAATGGAAAAAGTTGACAGAGATAATGAAAGTTTGCATGGCCCAAGCAGGCGTGCCACAATTTTATTGACTCTAAAGAAAAACTAGAAGACTTAGAAGATTCAGGCAAAACAGACGCCTGAAGACTCGAAGACGACAAACTTAAACTCCCGCCAGGTGGATCACCAAAATAGTAAAGGCCATCCCGCTCATATCCCTTGCCAAAAATCTTCTTCGAAATCCGGTCCTGCAAATGACAACTATCAGGTAAGAACACAATTTCACAATTAAGAGATTTTGCAAGATGACTAACAGAAAGAAGATTATAAGGAAAACTAGGGACATGAAGAACAGAAGATAAAGAGATACTAGGAGAGAGGCAAACATCGCCTTTACTTTTGACATATATAGTTGACCCGTCGGCAATACGCACAGATTGGGAGATGGGAACCAAAGAGGATGAAAACAAGGACAACTTACCAGTCATATGATCACTGGCACCAGAATCTAGAATCCACGAGGGGTTGCTAGACCCAACATGGAGTGCAGTAAAAGGAGTACCTGAAGCCAAAGTAGCAGTGGGAGTGGTGCCAGAATGAGAACCTTGCTGAAGTAATGCCCCTATTTGAGATTGAAGGTGGCCCATCTGAGTCTGGAGTTGAAGAAGATCCGGAGTAGGAGTAGTCTCAACCATAGCAGCAGTGCGGGATGGACCCTTTCCTTTATTTCGGGCACCTTTCTCACGAAGTTTAAGATGGAGTTTGAAGCAGCGATCCTTAACATGACCAAGGTTACCACAGTGAGTGCAGAAAGGGCGGTTACCAGATCCAGGAGGACGAGTGAATGGGCCCGTCGGGGCAGCAAGAGCCATATGATCAGGCACTGGAGTTGGCTCAGGTAAAGCCGGAGGTTGAAGCAAGCGACGACGTCTCTCATCTCCATCAATCGTAGCAAACGCCTCAAATAAAGAGGGCATAGGGGATGTGTTTAAAATCTGAGTTCGGAGAGATTCGAACTCAGGTTTTAGACCCATCAAGAACTGGTAGGTGTGATGGCGATTGAGACATCGGAGAGCAATAGTAGCTGCTTCAGGAGGAAAGTCACTAAGAGGCTCATACTGAGCCAGTTCCTCCCAACGGGACTGAAGGTAGCCAAAATAATCAGCAACTGAAAGACCTAATGTAGCTTGAGAAGCCTGTGCAACATCCCGATAAAGTTCGAAGATACAAGAATCATTGCACTCATGAGCATACATTTGAGTCAGAGAGATCCATAGGCTAGAAACAGTATCATGAAACATGAACATATGATAAATCCGATCTTCCATAGAGTTAAATAACCACCCCAAAATGGTGCAGTTATCAATATCCCACTGAGCAAATGTAGGATCAGAGAGCGCTGGTTTGGGTACAGTGCCTAGAATCCATCCAGACTTACCTTTACCACCAAGATAGAGACGAAAAGAACGAGACCATGCGGCAAAGTCCCTTCCACTCAACAACACACTAGTAACCCGTTGAGCAGGGGTGTGTTGAGAAAGAGACAGATCTGGACGAGCAGTATTATCTGAAACAGGATCAGTATTTTTTCCGTCGTGAGCCATACCGAAGTGCCTGAACCCAACAGAAAACCAACAAAAATTTTGGAAAATCGAGAAGATGAAGGGCTGCCCAGAACAGGTGGAATACAGATGGGGCAACCGGAGACCAAATAATGGTCTGAAAGAGAGATGAGAAGGAGCACTAAGGCTCTAATGCATCACAAGGATGCAGGAAAGGCCCACAGAGGGGCGGAGGACAGCGCAGAGGCTGTCGGAGAGGCACAAAGGCCTCGGTAGGGACCTGGGAGGTGCGCCGGAGCCCTGGGGGGCTTGTGAGACCCTCGGCTGGTGTTGGAGAGGCTGCGCCGAGATGGGCTGGGGGTGGGTGGTGGTGCGGCGAGCCTAGGGAAGGCTGTGGGTGGCGGCGGCGGCTGGTGGTGAGAGGCTAGGGTTTGCTGTTTTTTGTGTGGCTCTGATACCAAGAAGAAAGATGGAAGAATAATTGATGATTTTATTCATTCACAATGTATGTATATATACAAGCTAGGAAAAACAGAAAAAGGAAATAAAGGAGAGAAAAGGAAAGAAAAGAAAAAGGAAAGAGACAACTAAAATAAATTACAATCAATCTATTCCTAATCAGTCCGTGAATAAGTTTGACTATATATAAAAATATATTCCAACAGAAAAGAATGTTGGTGGTCTAATATAGGCTACCTTTTTCCCCCACGCCAGCACATCTCATTTTTTTTTAAAGGGTGATTTCAGATCTGGCCCCAAACTTTTCTGAATTTTCAAATCAGTCCCAAAATAAATCAGCCCCAATATTTTTGAAATTTTCAAATCAGTCCCAAAAGTTCATGAAATTGCAAATCAGTCCCCAAACCAAGCCTTGTGTCCCAATCAGTTGGGCTTAGCTGTATGAATCATTTTCTCCATTCTACACGATCAAGAGTTATATGCTCACTTAAATTAAATATATTCATTTCTTGTTGCACTACATACTCCTAGATCAGTCTAGATCTGCCCCTCCCTCTAACCATTCCAGACACTACGATCTTATCACTCTTTCACACAGGTGCATTACAGGTCTTCGTTGCACATGGCCAAATCATCTAAGTCTATTCTCCCTCAACTTATCCTCAATCTGTGTCACTCCTACAATCTCTCTAATGTACTCATCTCTAATTCTATCTTTCCTAGTCTTACCACACATCCACCTTAACATCCTCATCTCAGCTACGCTCACTTTGCTAATGTGTTGTTTCTTAGTTGCCCAACATTCTGTCCCATAGAGCATAGCCGACCTAATTGTTGTCCTAAAAACTTTTCCTTTCAATTTTGCTAGTATTCTCCAGTCACATAATACTCCGATAGCACTCCTCCACTTAAGCCAGCCTATTTTAATTCTTTGGGTCACGTCGTCACCAATCTTTCCATCTCTACTGATCATTGAACCTAGATAGCGAAAGTGTTCCCTCTGTGGGATCTCCAGGTCTTCGATCTTCATTGCTTCGTTGTCTCTACTTCCCCAAATCATTTCCCAAAATTTCTGAAATTACAGAATAGCCCCAATTTTTTTAATAAAAAAAAATTCAATTTTTTTTTAGCCGTGTTTGGCGTTGGGCATTAATGGGTTTTTGATTCTTTAATCTTCCAAACTTCGTTGTTCGGTGTTCGGTGTTCATGTTCACTCCCACCTTCAGTTTGAGAGGGAGAGTATAAGGAGACAGGACTAGGTGACGAGATCTCGAGGAGGGGGCCCACTATATCACACAGGCGACAAGACTACTCGAAGAGGGACCCACTACACCACACGGATTGGTGTGTTTGAACACACATCCCCCCTTCAACTTGAGGGGGAGTGTCAAGACAACTACCTCTATTTATGTATCACACGATGGATTATTCCGTAGGCACATCTCACCTTTCTCTATGTGATCTTGGAGCTTTGAATGTTTATATGATGAGACCACCTAAGAGGAGCCGCACGTGGACCAATCTAAGAAGGGGTCGCACATGGACGAGAGACTACCGAAGAGGGACCGCTGCAACAATCTACAAGGTTGAGTTTTAGAAAGGATAGTTAGGTATAAGACTGTCTTCCATATTCGTATGCAAGTTGAACATATCAACAAGTATCTGTGTGTCAACTTGAGGGGAGTGTTGGAAGATATGGAAGATATGGGGTGTGAATTGTGATAATTCCATAATATTCGAGAGAAAATACAGATTTTATGGAAAAATTTGAATTGTTTTGTAATCCTCATATTTTAGGATATGATTTGATCTTATCTCCTACTCTTATCTTATATCTCTCATACCCACCCTATATAAAGGGTTGAAAGCTTTGTAATCACTGACCACTGAATATTATCAATAAAATCTCTCTTCTAAAATTCTACATGGTATCAGAGCAGATTATTATCAAGCCCAGTTTGGCTAAATGTGCTCCACGTCACCCTATCTCAGTAATCTACGTGTTTGGCCATTAGTCATGCCACACGTGCGGGGACGTATTGAGATTATAATCCCACATCGGGAATTTAAAGCCCTGCCAATCAATATATAAGTCATGCCAAACATTTCATGCCTGATATTCATTAGTTGTAGATTTATCTCTCATGTTCATTGCCTTATTGAACATTTTACCTCTAAAATTTTTCCCGTTCCGGTAGTAATTATCATTTGCAGCAAATGAATGCAACAATACAACAGAACACTATTTAAGGAAAAAGAATTGTACCTTTTTTAGATACTTCTTGTGAAGTTTCATTGCCCCGGTGCAAGCTTTTCTGGCATCTAGATTCCCAGTAATATCATTTAATATCTGAAAGAATATAAAAGAGACCGGAATGAGATTAATGACCAAGAACGAGCCATATGAGCATAAGTTTAAGATTTTTCAGCAGAAGCCCAAATCACAGGGCATGATGGAAATTAACAAAAATCCAGGAAATCCAAATCTGCTTCCTAAATCACGTTTAGGTCTTCGGCCTGATTTAGCTAAAAAGTGCTTGAATTTTATCCGAACAAACTAATTTATATGTTTTAGATACCAGAAGCACGTTTCGGCACAAACATGCATTGAGAAGTGATTCCAAGTAGGGCCATATACTCAAAGACCTCAAGAAAACAACACCTTATGTTTTCACCACATTCAGGGAGAAGGAAAATCTGTATACAATTTCTCAAAGGTAAAAGAAAGTTTAGTGAATTCATCAAGCTGACCTTTACAACATCATCGAGGCCCCGAGCTTCTGTAAGTAGCTTTGAGCTCTTATCCTTCAAAACACTGGCAACAAGGAATACGGAAATCGGTAATGGGGCTTCTGCATTTTTCGCCCCACATCTCATATTTTCTCTCTCGTATTTCCCACATTGGCGTATTGACTTCGGTTTTCCTTTAGATCCATCTGCTTTTTCGCTTGCTGAATCAGAGTCCTCATACATTGAGAACAAGTCAGGATCATATTCCAGAGCCCACATCATCTGTTCAAAAATTCGACAACGACCAACCCAAGGAAATATTACAGCAAAGAACAGTTATTTGCTCAGATATTCAACAAAAAATAAAGTATTGAAACGCCATCTAGTTATCATAACTGCTGCATTTAAAGCCCTTTTGGAATAATCACTTTTCAGAATGAGATATTTTTGAAAAAGCTACAAATTGAATCTTTTTTAAAAGGAATAAGATTTTTTAAAACTAATCAAAATGGTCCACAGCGGGCTCTTACAAAAAAAAAAATTAACATGAGCATGAAAAAGGGAATCCACTTTGAACAATTCCATTATTACTTTGAAAAGCATCGAAGGGACTGATTCATACCTCCCAAAGGTACAATGAATCACCGAAGGAGAATTCTCGGCGGAACAAAACCATAAGCATCCGAAAAGCAAATAGATAATCACCTCCACCTAGTGTCTCTGTCTCCAAGATCAGAAAAACTTTTTGTTACTCCCTTATTCAGCAAACAATTTATCAGTAGGTATCCATTCAAGAAAGGAACTTGTAACGCATTATCGGGAGTGAATAAATTATAATGTGAGCATATTTGACACAGAAGTTTACAAAACAAATAATTAGACAATAAAGGAAAACACCCTTCAACAATTTTTTTTAGGTGAATGACTACATGAATTGTTATAGGTGCCGAATGCATTGGATTGTATATGCTCACCACCCATTTCGTTTTAGCTTTCTATTTAATCGAAAACTTAGATTTCGTCAACAAGGAAGACGCAATAACTGCAGATCCATGAGGACTATTATATGTCCTTAAGTGGTAGTAAAAGAATCTTATGTTCAAATTAAATGTATGGAAAACTATGTTAAGAAAAGGACAAATCATTAACAAAAGATAATACCTAAATGCTGGTGAAGTTTTGGATCAATAACTTGAGTAATTGAAGCTAAATTACTAAGTTGTGCCTCTACCCCAACAGAGCTCTCAGTGCACCTGAAATTTCCTCGCTGTGAAATATCAAATAATAACACATATCAAAAGACAGTTGAGTTAAAACATCATAAGAAAGTGGAATTAGATTGCTATTTAAAACAACGGAAATAACAGCTTTCTGTTCACGTCCTAGCTTATTCACTAATTCAATATATATAAGCATTAAATGGTTTGAGTCAATAGCTTAAACCGAAAAGTAGAAGCAAAAGAAAGGTTTTAACTCAAGAATATGCATGAGATAACAACCTTTAAGTTTGGATGATTAGTTAGAATCAAGAATGGAGCAAGACCCACAACTGAAAAAAAAAAAAAAAAAAAAGGCTAACAAATAACAATAGACAACACTGTCTTATATTATATCAAAAAAAAATCCTCCATTTAAATCTTATGCTGTGTTTAATTTGCGGATTTAGAGAGAAAGAAAAAGGAGTGGAAAATAATGAAAAATATTTCCCTTGTGCTTTCCCTATTGTTTTCCACCAATTTAAAAGTTCCAATAATAATAATAATAATCACTCAAGAGAAGAGGAAGGGAAGTGACTCACAAAAATTGAAACTTTAGTCTAGTCGTCACCATACTTTCCTTATTGTTTTCCTTATTAACCAAAAAAGAAAAGGCTTCCTTTGTGTTTTCTTTTACGTTCCCTCACTAAATCCATGAACCGAACAGACCCTTAGAAGACTCAAGAAAATAAACCATAAACAACAAGAGTTTGGTGTTCCAACTTTGTGATCCATGGGATCACAACATAGAATATACCATTGTTGTAGGAATGTGCTTGAATTAAATAAAACTAAAGTATATGTCAAGTTCAGGGCATTTGATAAAGTCTGTGAATAACAAATATTTACCAGTCTGCGCATCAAACGTTCAAAGCACCAAAATGCATCTGCCTCATCTTCGAGAAGAATAATCATAGGGGAGCAAAGATCACTCATTCCTGCTTGGTGTGAACTCGTAAAATTAATACGTCAGAACTAGCACCTTGGTGCAACTAATAAAAGCAATATTATCATTAAACTCAAGCCAAAATAATCCAGCCAAAATAATGAATCATGAATCGTACCAAATCATAAATCATACGATTCCCTTGGGAAAAGAGAGGGGAAAGGAAAACGAGAAGGAAAACTAGTCCCATCCATAAGGTAGGAACTAGTTTTCCATCGTGTTTTCCTTTCCCCTCTCTTTTCACTCACGAAATCCATGAACTTTGCCTAAAAGTAATATGTACGTCTACATTGTAAACATACAAAAATACATGTACAATGTTCAAAATGGACAAGATAACAACTTAACGCAAGTTTCGCTCAATATCAAGGCTCAAAGTGTTGAATGTTTTTTACTTAAAACTTCAATGCTCAAAACTATGAACTGTGATTTGTGAACCACCTTAGAGAGTAAGGTAAAACTGTAAAGTAAGAGGGCAAGCATGGAAATGAAAAAATCGAGTTACTTGCAATAGTAACTTTATTGAATGTGGTGTAAAGGCGAGTAGCAAAGAATATGGAAGTCAATATGTACTTATATAAATGTAATTTAACTGAATATAAAATAAATATATTAAGTTTTTACGGGTTGAGGCCATTTTATAACAGTGATTCTTTTTCTTTGTTTCACTAAAGCCTTGAATATAAGAGAGATATTTGATGACCTCACCTTGACAGTAGCCAACATCTGTATCTACCCAGGCATATACAGCTAGAATATCCCAAAGTTTTGAAAGATTTTCTTGCTTCTCATAAAACACTAATGTCCTGTCAGTGCGAACCACATCGAGACCTGGCAAGGATAATAGCATATTAGTGCTCTGCATGATAAATTAAGCAAGAAAAACACTGGAATTAATGGGATGAACATATGCTGAGATGAAATCTGAAAATGGCCAAGCATACGTTTTTTAGCAAGTACCACCAACCTATTTGATGTAGTGTGAGCTTCCATTGGATTATTTTCTTGTCTGGAGGACCATCATTGCATGGCTCTTTCACCATTTCTGAACTGTTGGAAGTGCCTGATATTTACATATTTCACGACATTAGCATCTAGTTCTTTTTTTTTTAAATCCGGGCAGGTCATTAGCATCTATTGTTGTCAAATGTGAATCGGTTTGTCATCATGAATTGTAGGATTCACGTTTCTTATACCCTGTATACATATACAAACACAAGTATAGTGCTTAAATGAACAAAATAACAATTTAACACAAGCTAAATGTTGAAAATGTTTTACTTAAAACTTCGAATTAATAAATCGTGAGTTATATCAGTCTAATGAATTTTGAATCGACTCGTGAATCTACTGATTCGCAGGCATAAGTAAGTTTTGCCAGTTTAAAGTTCCAAGTTTCCAGCATTACCATTTTCTTGAAGAAATGATGCCACTCCCTTGTCTGGATTTGCTTCGAGGAGCACTAAAGGATCTTGAATAGGTACACCATCTTCAGTGATTACGGGCGCAGTGATGAACCTACCACTTCCAACAATAGGAAACATTTGGCGGCACTCTTCTTTCCACCTAGCATATTGTGCCCTAAATGTGTACAAAAAACATATGACATTAAATAGGTGATCTAGTTGGAATTTACAATCTAAACTTACATCAGTTACTTACCCAGAAATAAAGAAAAGAGAAATCTGAGGTCAGCGAAGGAACTGAGTACATGGACAAATATAGACAATTTTCGGGAAAAAGAAACAAGTGGATACCTAAATTGTTTATCTTATTATCCCACCAATCTGATGAAGGAAAATCACCATCTCAAATCTTCCAATGCACTTTTGTGGACCGTTATTAGACTCTTTTAAAGCTAAGGTAAAATGATCAGATATGAGCTACTTTCCAGACAATATGATTTATGACAATCACATCTAGTTAATGTTTTCCCAGAATGACGCTCGACAGTAGCAATTACCATTCACCATTAAAAATGAAGCACAGATAAAGAAGTACCTGCGACGTTGCCGTATCTGCTGTCGTTCATCAAATGTGCTTTTAGGATCATAACAGCCAAGTAGAAACTCCCAAACTTCTCCCCTAATTGATGGATGGATTCCCTAATTTTCCGATAAGTACAAGATCATAAGTATTAATTCTCTGAAAGTCTTTATTATTTCTGAAAGGCTTTACAACTAACGAGTTCTTAAGTTCCGTTCGGTATGAGAATGATTTTTTTTTTTTTTTTTTGTAGCACATTTAATACTAACATGTTTTATATCGAATGAGCAAAAACTGAACGAGGGGTAGAGATGTAGATAGAAACATGATAGAGTTAATTGCCATAGAAGTTGAGGAGCAGGTTCCAGCAACCCCCAACTCATGTCCTAATGTGCAAAAAAAATGTGTCCAACTTAAAAGTAGAAGCAAGTACGACTTGCTTTTTGAGAAAAAGCAAGAATAGTATTAGAATGCATCTTTAAAATAAGTTGATAACGAGAAGGATGACATAACTACAATTAGTTAGAACGCATTCCAAAGGTGTCATTCCAACCACACTCTTGGTTTGTTGCTATGCTAATCCATTACAGCGCGGCAAACATGGCCATGCACAAATTACCTTCAGGAAACAAAAAATCCCATGTAGAATATATATACATATATAATGAGTCGGGCAGTTGTTAAACCATGAAGATGAACTTACCCCACGATGGATTCGACTAAGGGTCTTGCCTATGTCAAGCTGACCTTCTGGAGTGAACGCGGCGTGCCATTTTCGCGCACTTAGAGTTTTTCCAGCCTGAATAAGCAAATTTAAAATAGTAATCCAATTAGACATGTATTTGGAAACCGAATCAAACTGAAACTTTATATGTGATATTTTATATGTAATTATTTCTATCATCTAATAGAAGATTATCCTAGTAGAGTGAAAAGTACAAAATATATTAATCATCACAAATTAAGGAATACTACGAACAAACAATCATCAACAAACAATAACAACATCAGATCACTTAGATATACACTATTCAATTCCTATAACTTACTTTTCCAAGTTCCAATCAAACACAAGATTAACAGGGATCGAGAAACAGCTTCTTAGGCATGGCATAACATAGCTTAGATTCAACTAACCTCATCAATGAAGAGAAAAATATTCTTGGCTCTTTCACACCCAGTTAAAGATGTACATCCAAACCAAATTTCCATATATTTTTCACCTTCCCTATATCCGTATCACAAAATAGGCAACACATTGACAATGAACAATCTACTGGCAGACTTATAAAACACCAATGGCCCAAATAATTTTATACACTCTTTCAACACACAACAATTCCAAGCATTAGAATGTACCCTCATTTCATCAACCCTTTAAATGCAAACTATGACACAACAAATGAAGATTTTATATATATATATATATATATGAATTGGCAACTATAAGATCATTCACAATCAGAAAATGGGCAATGACAAACCTTTATTTTAAACTTGGTTTTCGGAACATCGGTGCATTCGGGTCGAACCTCATAAAAAGAATCAGTAGGAGCTCCAGGATCTCTCCACATTTCGCAATAATTCACAAAACACTCCCAAAAAACCAACACGATCCAAACCCTTCTGACTCCGAAAACCCTAAACCCAGATCAGCTTTCTACAGAAAGAATCGAAATTCGAAAAACCCAGATGAGGTTTTGGCCAGAAGATGATTTCAAATCAAGAAAAACGCTAAATAGGAAGTGTTCTTTTTAATATTCGCTGTTTTTTTTTTCTTTTCTGGGTTAGGTTAATTTGGGAATGGGAGGTCTTGTGAGGTTGTTCCCATCTCAGACACACAGACAAACAAAGACCGTTTAATGCGTCAATCTTTTGATTTAGGTCTGCGTTTCTTGGGTTCTCTCTCTCTCTCTCTCTCTCTCTCTCTCTCTCTCTACATGTTGCTGTGTTGCTGATATATTTTGTGCTCATTTCTTTGTTTTTCCATGTAGAGAGAGAGAGAGAGCGAGCGAGAAAGGCGTGCCAACGCGGGACTTGGTATCCACTCCCCATTTTTCGCGGGAGCTTCTTGCAGTTGAAATGAGGAGAGCTTAACCACACGCTCTATATGGCGCGTGTAAGGACTGTCCTTATTATACTTTCAGTAAATTACACTGACCTCCCCATAAACTAAGAGATTTCCCTAGTATAGTGAAAAATTATAAGGACGTACCCTGATGTTTATCTGGAGTAATATTTAGCTCCATTCCGTTAGTCAAACCGTGAATTGACCAAAAGGACATCTCCCTCGCATAATTATCAAGGGAAACGACTTCAAAACAGTATCTTAGTTACTGTTTGTCCAGTTTCTCACACATGAACAGTAAAAATTATTTAATTAAAACTGTAATTTTACACTGTATTTACTGTTCATGTAAGAAACACTAAAATTTTACACTGTACATAAGTCGTTTCCTATCAAGTATGTGAATCTCCCATGATATTGAGTAGCATTTAGATTAGTTGAGCAAAAGGAGATCTCCTTGCATAATTAACAATTATACAAAATTCCCTACCCCAATATTTACCTCTCTCTCTCTAGATCCCTCTATCTAAATTTTAGTGTATATTATTCGGGAAAATGATGAAGATTATTTTTAAAATTTCTAGGGAAGTGAGATCTCTCCAATCATGGGCGGATGTACTAAGTCTCTTCGGGGGCAATTGCCCCTTCAACCTTTTAAAATTATCCTTTTGACCCTTGTATTTTATACTTTATACATTTGTACGCCATCAATTTTTAATTTACCTTTCTATAATTCAAAAAAAAATTCACTCAAGTCCTTAGATTTTTTTTATAAATTTACCCAAACTAATTATTTTATGTACTCAATTAGGTTCAAAATATAGGTTCTTAATTTGATACCTTGTTATCCATCATTTGCATGAAACAAACACTAGAGTTCATAAGTGGATCTACAATTATCCTCCTCTGACATCAAAATTTTGAGGATTTGTCATTTCCAAATTGTCTTCCTTGTTTCCCTACCAATAATCATAGTTTATATTAGAGCTTAATTTGGGTAATTCACTAATTCTCTACAATTTTTCATTCACATATATAGACATGTATTTATATGTACTTAGACTAGGACCACTTTCTTGTTTGATGAGTTGGGTACAACTTGGCGAACAATCACAATAAAAATGTTAGTAAATCGTAAAGCTGCCCAAAGTAGCTTTTGCGATTTTGGATTGACCAAAAGCGTACCAAATGTTAAAAGTTGCGATTAACCAAAAGCTGTCCAAAGTAGTTTCTAACCAAAAGCAGCGTTTGACCAAAAGCAGCTACTCGTTGATTGAATAGCAAAAGCAAAACTTGTTGCCAAAGGGACCCTTGGTAGAGTCAAGTCTACATACTGTTCTATTAGAATTGATTTTGTTTACATTTTTCTATTAGAAAAAATGGGTTGAAAAGCACAGAGACAAGAGAAGAGGTCAAAACACTTGGGAAGTGGGAGATGATAAAACTGCATGCGCTCTGATGCCAGGTCCTGTTATTGATATATATATATACTAGTAATTACCCGTGCCCGTGGGCACGGCGCAAAAAAAAATAATAATAATAATGATAAGTGAAAAAAAGGAAAAAAGATGGTAATCTAAGCTATAGAATCCTTTGATGATGGTAATCTAAGATGGTAATCTAAGCTATATATATATATATATCCTGCATTCAAGAGAGAGAGAGAGAGAGAGAGAGAGAGAGAGAGAGAGGTATGCTTCTTCAACCAAATGTGAAGTGGATTCAACAAAGAACTGGTTTTTGCTCTCCATGAAACATGGCTTCCATTAATCTAACCTTAGGCACAAGATATGAATATTCTTGATATTAGTCAAGCAAAGTATAACCCATCAATATAAGTTATTAAAAGATGTCCACTCAAGAACAACCTATCTCTCATTTAAAAGTGCCCATATACTTTGCACTGGAAGCTAAGAAATCCAAAAGTAACAAAGAATAACAAAAAGAAACAAAACCTTCACTGCCACAGCTCATAAAGTACATTTAACATAAGCCTATAAAAACCATGGTCCCAACCCATTTGGTTACATCAAAATCTGAGCTTTCAGTAATTTTTTTTGGGCTTAAAAGACTCTTCTTTCAATTTATTAAAATCTCTTGGGTTCTTTTTCAATGGCCTATACCATTTTAAGATCAAGTCATCAAAATAGAGCAATTCAAGTTTTGGGGCTCTTTAGCCTTTTGATGATGATTCAGAATGGGGGTGCATATGAGTTCAAGATTGGGGGTTCACAAGGCTGGACAGTTCCCAGTGATCCCAATGCACTCCATTACAATCCGTGGGCAGAGAAAAATCGATTCCAAATCGGAGACACTCTGCGTAAGTTGATCATATTATAGCATTTTATAGTAATGCCAATTATGCTTCATGTACAGCTCTTCAATGCACCATGCATGTGGGGGTAGAGAGAAAAATGATGGGTGTATTTAGAATTTCTCTCTACACCCTCATGTCCGGTTGCTGCATGTACAGCTACTTAATGCAGCAGGTGGGTGGAGAGAGTAATTTAAGTGGGTGCGTTTAGAGTTTTTCTTTCCCAAACTCGTAATAGGATTAAGTTTGAACTTGAAACTACGAATATTCCGTTCATTTACTCTTAATTGTCTTTTTCTATCTTCTTCGTGAAACGTATATAGTCGACCAAAGAAAATGAACGAAAAGCGAGAGAGGCAGAAGAGAAAGAGAAAGAGTTCTCCATCCAAACATCACTTTTAAACATCTGCTAGTTTTATAGTGAACTTGAATTGTTTCAGTTTAGTCACCACGTCTGAAGTTAAGTGTCAACTTCTGAATCGTATGGGATAAAATGAAAATAGGGGTAATATTGTTTTGTTATTGCAGTGTTCGTCTACCCGGCGGACAAAGACTCAGTGCTTCTTGTAAATCAAGACGACTACACCAACTGCAACACAGATTCATCCATTGAAAAATATTCTGATGGCCACACTGTGTACACGCTCAAACAATCCGGCCCTCACTACTTCATAAGTGGAGTCAAAGACAACTGTCTCAAGAATGAGAAAATGATGATTGTAGTATTGGCAGATAGAAGCAACCAATCTTCAAATACTAACCAAACAAGCCTTGCTTCTCCTCCGCCTTCGGAGTCATCGGAGAACGTCCCACCATCTCCGGCACCTTCCGGGGAGGGATCCCCGTCTCCACCTTCAGTCCCAACTCCGGCACCTTCCAGTGAAGAAACTCCACCACCACCTCCAAGTGCAGCTTCTTCAATTGTTCTCGGCTTTATTAGTTCCGTTGGAGCCTTTGTTGGATCATCTCTTCTTTTAGTTTTCTAATTAAGCCAGACACAGAGAGACACAGCTATACATATATACATACATATGTGCATAGAAAGTTGGGTTTGCATCATTATTTGTTGGTATTTTGTTGTCATATATGTTTTCCCCACCCTGATCTCAGTGGATTGAACTGGGTATTCATGGGTTGCTTGGTTTTCAGTATTTATTTGCACAGTTGAGAAATAAGCTGATGGTTTGTAAAGTGAAGTATGATCAGTAGTAGTGTAAATTGTAATACTGCAATGTGTGAGAAAAGTGAATACAAGGAAATAAATTGGGTTTTTATGCTGTGTGGATACAAATACTTCCTTATTTCTATTCACTCTCATCTTCCTATATGAAGATGCAAAAAAACACAACAATAATAAGCACATGCAAAAACTCGTGGAATCTAATCCATGTGAATGAAGACTTTGGGTCCGTCCGATAAAACTGAAAATTTACTAAAAATTAAGTGTTAAATTTTAAGTACTGAAAATTTTAAGCGATTGAATTTGCAATACTTAAAATAGTGTTTCAAGTATTAAAATGGAGTGCATTCAGTATTATTTTCAGTAAAAAAATTTCACTTAAAGTTTTCAACAAATTTTTGGTTAGTTTTTCTATTAAGTGATATGTTATCAAACGCCACTGGAAATAAATAAGTACCGAAAATTTTCATTTTCACCACTTAATTGGGTTATCAAACACACCCTTTCTATAATAGGTTTTTGTAAAAAAAAAATGTATTTTTTTTTTTTTTTGCTTTAAAATAGAATTTTGTTTTGGAAAAGTTGGGGAAAATGTTTACCCAATAGACTCAAAAATCTAAACGGGCTGTAAATCCATCCAAAGTTAGGGGCCACCAATCTCGTGAGGTTTCGCATTAGTCTGAAGGGGATACCTGAAATATAAACATTTTATTACCCTATAGTTTTAGTGGAGTTTCACTTTGGACCCTACATTTTCAAATGCATCACTTTGGTCTTTCCACTTTTAAAATCATGCCAATTTGAGGCATAAATTGTTGAAAATGTAAGGGGCAAAAGTGATGCATTTTGAAACTCGAAGGTCCAAAATGATGCATTTGGAGATACAGGGCCCAAAGTAAAATTCTGCTAAATTACAAGGTACTAAAAATTTTTCTACCCTTACATACACATAGTAAATCACCTTATATCTCAACACTAAGCGGAAATATAACATACTAAAAGAGGGGGAAAAAGAACCAATCGAAGCAAGGTTGATGAAATACAAAAATATGTAATGCACATGGAGCTCAAAAATCCTTCTCTACATGAATTTCTATTTCAGTAACTAGATTCACTTGAGTGAATAAATTGATACAAATAAAAAGTAATACGAATTCTTAAATATAACAAAGATTTCCAACTAGAAGGGCTACTATGGCAGTACTCATGTTCTTTATACACTCACTAATTTCCAGTTTTCTATCAAAAATTTTTGCCTAGTTCAACCTTTTTCACCATTCTCATGGTATTGTGCAGAATTGAATCCAATATCCCAGCAACCTAAACAAATCAAAGAGAAAAATATATTTGAGATATCAGTTTTAGTTACGGCAAATGGGAGAAGAGGAAAAATAAAACTGAAATAACTAACCGTGAAAACACCACCAATAATGGCACAGACATTTGTAATAAAATGTGAAAAGGACTTGGGTTTTTCTGTTATTAAGACCTGGTTACAAAAGGAATAGGATCATGAGAATAAAATAAGAAATGAGAAGCAATGCAATTGGATTTTCGAGTTGTGGATATTAAATGGATTTAGTCGAAACCTGCATCGGAGAGAGCTCAAAATGGAATTTCGTGACGGGGATGTCTTGACTGTGTACCAAACTGCTGTGGGCTGTGTACTCGTACTCCTCAACTAATATCTGATCCCGGCTTGTTATCACCTCTGTCTTCACAATTTGAAGATAATGCTCTATCTGCAATTTTGATGATCGAGAAGGGAAAAAAAAAAAAGAGAGAGAGGCCAATCTGATTACTGAACAGGAAGAAATCCTTTACAATTTAAATCATTCCAAGATTTATTTGACACTTATTCGCAAGCTAGGATAGGGTTGAGGGCAAAAATGTTGTCTAGGCCTCGCATGCAACAGGGAAGATATAGAGGCTTGGGATGAACAAATTAAATCAATGACCATGTTGATAAAACATCAGAACTTGATACAATATTCCTGACTATTTATCAAATTTTTCATTGCTCAATTAAGTAATGGAGAAAAAATCTTACAGTAACATTTGCATTTGTATCACCGGGGTGACTGAAATATTTCTGGCCATTCAACTTGTCATGGCTTCCACCTAGGTAAGGTACCAATCGTTTCACATCCCTTATCGCACTTGGAGAGATCTTTTTACCAAAGGAAAGATGGGAAATGATGTGTGACATATTCATAAGAGAAGCATCAAATGAGTGGGCACCCGAACGAGCTGAGATGATAAGATAGCCCGGAACCTGCTCAGTGTAAGGGGTTCACAAGATCAAACAGAGACATGATAGCTGAAAAAAAAAAAAAAAAAATAGGAAAAAATTGAGAATAATGGAATGAAGATAAGTTAATATTATCTTCTGCGCTCAAAATACAGTTCAAGACTATGACCCAAATCTAGGAAGCACGGACACTTCTAGGAAGGTCAAGTATCTGTGTCCGACGCTGTGTTGGACATGACACATGCCAGACATTCCTTGAGGTATTGGACACACCAAAATCCATGTCGTCCCTTTTTATTAAATTATTGGTTTGGACACAAGAGTCGGATGTGTAAGACACATGAAGGGCACACTTGGATACTTTTGACACCAAGTATAATACTGTTGAAATTTGAGAAACAAAATAGAAGTTAAAAGTAGTTGGGGTTCCTCACAGTGAGGATAATATAATTCTTTGTAGTCATAATTTGGGTATTTGAAAATATGAAAAATATGGTCTATGGTAGAATAATAAGACTCTTACAAAGTGAGAATACTTAAAAGAGTTACGAAACCAAAAATAGGATTTTAGAAATCAAAAACAATTAAGAGCTATTGAATTGTAATACAATTAGGCATCTTAGCTTTACTATAGATCATTTAAATATGCAATTATTATTTCGATGTGCTAAGCCATCTCCGCGTCCTAATTCTTACAATTTAACGTATCGCCTTGTCATCTCCATGTCTCAGAATCAGTATGCGCAATCATGCTATATATAATACGACATAGTACTTACTGGCTACTGCTTCAATTCAAATAAAGATTTTACCTTCTTGACACGAACAAAACCTTCAATTCTACATCCTCCAGTTAGTGGTGCAGGTCTTTTTGCATCATTTGTCGAATTGTCAGATTTATTCTCCAAAGCTAGCCTTTGCGACTCCAATGGTATAGGCGTAACAAGAGATTCCATTGTCTGCAAGGATGGAAACTCTAGATCAAGTCACTACAAAATGTGTCGTAATAGACAATGGGATTCACAACAGCTAGCAGTAATACTACATTCACAACTTACAAGTGTCAACAAGCTACTAGATGTAGAAAAATATGAACACTAACTTAAACTCTTTCTCACCGCAACTAGAGTGTCAGTGTCTCTATCTCCATAATATGATTCATGATCGTGGTGCCCATGATCATCCCTGTATTAAGAACTATAATGTGAGGTAGATAACAAGATTAAAAAACTAATGAATTGTCGAAATGTAACAAAAATATGTAGCCTACGTAAAACCGCAGATATATCAACTAAGAAGTCAATGGAAATTTCTCCACATCAGGAACAGTGGCCAGTCCAGTCTTAGAGTACGTTTGGGTAGCTATTTTGGGGCCAATAATCACTTGTAAGTGATTTGTAACAAGTTAAAACCATTTGGATTGGCTTATTCACCCCTTTTTCATTAAAAAAAAAAAAAAAAAAACTGATTCCTTAATTAAGCTAAAAACTTTTTAAAAAAACTCCGTTTCAAAAATATTGTATTGCAATAAAGTGAATATTTCAAAAGTTAACCCAAACAGGCTCTTACACAAGTATAGAGTTAGGAAAAGGAGGGATTTAAAAGAAAAGAAAAGAACTAGCATAATACTTCAGTTATTTACCTAACATCGCTTCCTTTACGGAAGATGCGAATGGATGGATAACCTTGTATATGATTCCTGCATATTCAATTCAAAGTACATGTTCAAAAAATAAATAAAAAAAGAAGAAGAAGAAGAAGAGCAAGCAGCAACAAAAACAATAACGTGCAACTTTGAAGGCAAAGTAATAAATACTTGATCATCAGAAAGATTGAAATAAATAAAGTCTAAATCTGGTTCCCAAAACATGTGGCAATGGACCACCTACAGGCTACAACTTCCAATGAAAACTTAGGAGGTCCCGTTATAATTAATAGTGGTCTCACCGCCACAAGTTGCCACTCACTTTCCACTATAAGGATCTAAGTAGCACGGACACTTCACATTGGGTGCCGTCTCCGTATCGTGTCCATGACAGACACCGACACTTGTCGGACACGCGCCACCACGTGTCAAACACGCTAAAAAACGTGTCTTAAATTTTTTTAACATCGGACACACCTTGAGCACGTGTCTGACACGAGAGTGAACTCGGCAAGGTGGCCTCTCATTAGAAATGCTTTTAAAATTTTGAGCAATAGTCTTAATATAGTAAAATTGGGGATAAGCAATCGGTGTTTCTGAGAATCCTGGAGTGTGAATTGTATATTTAATTCAAATATATAATTATTTATTAATCGTATCCTAGCCGTGTCCATATCTTGCATTTTTAGGATTTGCCGTATTTGCGTGTTGAGTGTCCGTATCCATGCTACATAGATAAGGATATCACCGCTATAATGATTGTGGTCTCACCGCCACAAATAGCTACTCACTTTCCACTATAAGGATACTGCATCAACCCCTTTAGATGGTATGAGTGGTGACTTTTGGAAAGTGAGATCTACTGTAAGATAACATATATCTTTGCATATTTGCTAAAGGACAAGTAAGACAACAGATGCCAGCATATCTAGTTAGAGCAAAACTTGAGAAGGTGCTAATAGACTAGCTAAAGTTAACAAAAACTTGGGAAGTAATGATCTGTTTGGTATGGAAGTGGACATTTTTCTTATAGTAGGTATATTGACATTGAAATACTTTAGATATAGAGTGAAAACAAATGGAGGGGTAGGTATGGAGATATAAACATGGTAGCGGAGAGTTATTTGCTCAAGAAGTTCAGCATCATGGGGTTCCCTCAACCCTAACTCTATGTCCTCGTATGCAAATTTACCATCTCCAATCTAAAAGCGGAAGCAAGTGAGGCTTGAGTGTTTGAAAAAGTAAAACAATTACAATGCACCTTTAAAATAAGTTGAAAATGAAGAGGGTAATGCGAATACAAATGATGACAATGCTTCCGAAGATGTCGTTCCAAACACACCCTAATATCCTAGATCATGTCAAGAAGTAAGAGTAAATAGAGGTTCTAAGTAGTTCAATATGCAAATGCAAATATACCTCTCCTGACCCAAGGTCATAGAACCAAGGATGCCAACAAATGAATTTTCTTGATACAAATAAAGATGCAAAAAAGAAGGAAACTCTGAAAGGATACAAGGAAATAAAACAAAAAATTCTGTAGGTAAGTATTAGTTGCTTAAGGAAAACAATATTTTAATTAAACACAAGTACCTTCTACACAGTTCAACTTCTTCAGTGCAATCAACCTTTCCCAAAAGAATACGCCCATCCAATTCTGGGTCATATCTAAATTACAGGTTTGCATGAGAGAAATGGAAGTAAATACCATTTCAGAATCAAAATGCAAAAGTTCACTATTTCGGAAAGTTCATCTTTATGTAGAAGGAAACTACAAAGATGCAAACGAACCTTTCTCTAATAATTTTGGCTGCTTTCTCCCATGACGGTTTCTGAAACAAACAAACAATAGAGAGCACAATAGAGAGCGGCTTGGAAATCCAGCACAAAACCATCCAGGAAGTAATCATATCGATATGAAGGACGGAACAATGTTAAAACAAGAAATTTTCAACTAATATAGACCCATTTAGGTAGCCTCTGACGAACGAGCTACCACCAAATTACAAAGCAAATTTCAAAGTATATAAAGCGAGCAAAGGGATATGGAAAATCACCAGGCGATTACTCCAAGTACACCAAGGAGCATAGAAATTGACAACCAAAATTTGATACCTGAAAGGTAAAATGTTTGATCGAAATTAGAAGCACACCATTGCATAAGAAGGAAATCCTCTACCACAATAGCATCACAACAATAATAACAGGACTTCACATTTGATGCACATACTGATGTGAAATTCTATCAAAATTTTGTACGTTTAGTGGGACTGCACCCTCGCCATATTCTTGATCAACTTCATCTCCATGCTTAATAATTTTTGAAATTGCTCCCGGGTGAAATTCAGAGCCTGTAGGTCTTAAATCTCGATCAATTGAATACTTACGGATTGTTTTAGTTATATTTAACCTGTTCTGCAAATAAAACGACCCCAAGTTCAGGATTCCAATCGCATAGAAAGTTCACCACTAATTCATAATCAGATAGTAGACTGCATTGATGACGGACAAATATTTAGATAAAATAAGCAATCAACCAAAGATCATAACTTACATTGCTAGTTGTGTTGGGTAAGAGGCAATCTAAGAGACAAATCATTGGAAAAATACAAAAAAAATAATTGCATTATGCCACCAGCCCACACATAAATACACATTTTCATTCATAATAGTACAAGTTTATGGTTTATACCCAGAAATTTGTGTTGTACCTGTACACATTTATCTTTGCAAATTGACGCAACTTTTAGATTTATACATTATTCTAAACTATCAATTATCATTTTAAAAAATTGAGTAGAGAGTAGCTTGCCGAAGTTTTCTACCAACAATGCCCGTGACCTGAACGTAACACCTCGAATCCCAATCATCGATCAATAGCAGGACTTGGCATGTCTCAATGGCAGGGGTCGGTCTACATGTCAAATTCATGAATTATCCAATTCCAAGGACATGGCAGAAATCCCAATCGTATTACATTCTTGATCTTTGTCCAGGGTTTAAATTTAGATTTTGCATAAAATGAGTGCTTATAGTGGGTATATGGTATGAGAAGTGTGTCCAACACATCATGACATCTTGACAGACATGCCTCCCTTCATATATACTATCATCATTAAAAGACTTTTTATTTACATTCTTTTGTTAGGTGACTGTTTCAGAATGAGACAAGGGCACTTCATGCAGTTAGTGGACTCCGGGTAGCATATATAAATAGGTTACATCAAAATTACATGAGGAGCTACAAGAATGTATGTCCTATAAAGGTTTCCATAACAGTAAGGATGATATCTACAACAAAAAGAGGCCATCGTACTTCTAAAATTCTAACTCCTAGTGGGCAATAGCTCCGCATTGGAAGTTTTATTTTTCTTTTTCTTTCAGTAAGGAGCATTTAAGTAATAGCATCTCAGATTATTGTTTTGTGGCAAACATATTCGCGCAACCAACAATTATCCTTTTCTATATTTGATCCTTCACTTCACCAACAAATGCAAGAGAAAAGCAATATTACCACACACCTAACCTCCAATCCTGAAAAGAAAGGAACCATGCATTTTTTTTATAAGTGAGAGAAACAAATCTTATAGTTGTTTTTTTAGTCAGATGTCCATTTTAAAATAATCCAATTCAACAAATTATAAACTTAATAGATGGAAATTAACAACCAAAAAAACTTTCAAAATCTAGTTGACCAAACAGAAAGCAGAACTAATTCTTCAAAGTAATCACTTTTCAAGTATATAAAATGTTCAATGATAACTGTTCCAAAAGTAATTAGGGTAAACGAAAAGGGCAGAAACATACTGTTCCCAAGATATCACTAACGTCTACAGATGCGAATTCGCAAGAGAGCGCAGGAAAACTGCAAAGACATTTTTAAGCAAGTGTTAGTTTACCAAACTAACCAAAATTCCCAAACAGATTACCACTGCAGAAGGAAAGTTAAGCAATCAGCTGATTAGGGACACACACTATGACAGTAATAAGTCTAGGATACATACTGCAAATGAGATGCACATAAACAAAATAAAATAAATTAGAAGAGTTTATACGAGATTAACAAACTTAGCCATGATACTGCTAGAAAGTACTCTATGGAGCTGAAATTTGTAACTCATAATAATCAGGAGAGTGGCAATTAAGTATTACTCTATTTGCGACGCCTACTCTGTAGGTGAAATTAATTGTCAGAGTTTGATATAGATTTTTTGGGTCATTCTCTAACAGCTTAACGTTTGGACTAACTAGTGACTTAACATGGTACCAGAGCCTTGTTTTGGGGATGTCTTATTTCAAGTCTCTGTCGCCGGTTCTGATGTACATGTTTGTACTTGGTAATTTGTCTCCATTATAATGGGGTTTGTTCAGTTGTTGCCACTCCACGTGCACGATGGGGTCGCACGTGAGGGAGGGTGCTGAAGCTTGCTATACGTTGTTGCGCATGTTCAACTTAAGCTTTTGGAGCGTCTGGTGACTTAAACATTTATCAAAGATCAAATTGCATCCAATGTCACACAATTGAAAATAGGCAAAAGCATAAAAGCAAATAGGAAGTAGTTGCACGATATTGGTTGTACAGAGGATACAAGATTGTCAACAACATATAAGTAATATGCAACTAAAACAAATGTCGTCTTTAGTTTCGAAAAAAATATGACACGATATTGAAGAGTATAAGTGTATCACAAGTAACACATAGAGTAGTACAAACTTTAGATTAAATCAATGCAAGGTAATCACACCTGATATTAAAATCTATGCGTAAGAATTCACCATCAGAACTCCTGTCAACAATAACAGATGTAGAAGTGCTCACTGACAAATAATTACTTAGTTCCTGCAAATGAAGACCATGATTTAATTCAAGATACCCAAAAAAAAAAACAGAATATTTAATTTACTGAAGTGGGCATTTTCAAAAGGGGGTAGTAATGACTTCTGAGAATCAACAGTGGATCACCGATCAGCCTTGACAAGTGATAAAACTCAATGACCTACTTATCAAATGCATAATTTCCAAACAACGAGGTATGAGCTTCCTACCATTCCAAATAAAAACATCATTGAAAAGGCAGCTACTATGGATAATCCAGCACCTGATAACGATGCCTCAGTCAAATCTCTAGGAATTTTCCTGTTACAGGAAAAGAAAAAGAAAAAAAAAAAGAGAATAAGTGGATTAGATAAAATAACATGAAGCCCAGCCCGCAGATCAATACTATGGTTATTAAAATCCCAATCCGAATCTTACGATCCTACGATCCAAAAGACAAAATCAATCAGGATCCCATCTAAAATCCCAGGAGTGTAGAATCCTAATGGGATCACGAATAGAATCCTGATTTAACTCCCCATTCTACCGATCCTACCCCGAGTCCACCAATCCTACCATTTAGCCTTGTAAGTTTTTAGGCTTTTTTTTTTTTGTTAATGTCCCTTTTATTTTGATTTCATTCTCTCTTTATAAATCAAACTGCTCATTACCATTGTGCTATACAGCCCTGTTGAGCAGAATAAAGTTTGGATATAAATGTAAGAAAGACTGCATAGAAATATGTTAAGTTGTGTTAGAGATGTTAATTTGTGATATTTAACTTATTCAGCTGTTGTAAAACATTAAATCTATGATTGTATGCGCTATTTAAGATCTTTGTGAGATCTTACGATACGATCCTGATCCTGCGAACCCCAAAACGATCCTATGTATCCCGATTATATAAACCTTAATTTAATACCATATCATCCGAAGTTGAGCTTATTTAGCTGTTGTAAAACATTAAATCTATGATTGTATGCGCTATTTAAGATCTTTGTGAGATCTTACGATACGATCCTGATCCTGCGAACCCCAAAACGATCCTATGTATCCCGATTATATAAACTTTAATTTAATACCATATCATCCGAAGTTGAGCTTGGCACACCTTCTCTATGTACATCCTATGGACTATGCTTCTCTCTGTAAAGTTCATCTCATCTCCCTATAATGAACCTAGACTTGGGATAAATTCTAGGAGAGCCTGTTTGGCTCAATGGTTCATCATGGCGGCACCTCTCGGTCCCATCGCAAAACTCTCAGTGGGATTCTCAGGGTTATGTAGGTAGCTAAATTGTGGGACTTCGCCAAAGTGATATAGACAATAACATAGGACATTTATTCCTACAACATACCTCTTTGGTCCTTATAGAGAATGAGAAAGTCTATGCTATAATGTTTTACAATCATTTGTAACTATCATGGGCATCATTCCCTAGTTAGACATGTGCTCAGTCTAGGGATGTTTTCGGTTGGATTGGATCGGAATTCACGCATTCAGAAAATATTCCAGAAATTTTGGAACACAAGAACTCATTCCAATTCCGATTCCAAAATTTTCGAAATTCTAAAAATCATACTGATTTCGGAATTTTGGAGTTTTTGGAAAGTTTCGGAATTCAATTTTTTGGAACTATTTTGGAAATTTTCGGAACTTTTTTAGAGTTGTTGGAATGACGAGATCGAGAGAGTAAACGATGGTTGCACTTATTGGGTCATATGTATATCATATATTGTAATGTGTATACTGTAAGTAACATAGTATTAGAGTATAATTATATATTTCTTATAGTTGATAACAATAATTATAGATTAAATATTCATTAGTAAGGATTCAGAAATTTTCGGAATATGTCGGAAAATTCAGATCGGATGTGGTTCGATGATTCGAAACTTGGAAGCACCGACACTTCAAATGAAGTGACGTATTTGTGTCCGACACACCTCCGACACCGACACTCAAACGACACGCCTCCGACACGTGCCGGACACATAAAAAACCTGTCGAAATTTTTTTTAATTTATTTTTGAAATCCGACACATTGTCGAAAAGGCACTGACACATCATCGACATGGCTTCGACACTTTCCCAACACAGTATGTTTTTTTTTAAATATATATTTTTGAGAAGTCTTGAATTTTGGTGCGAAAGTCTTAATATGTAAAATATGGTTGGAAATGAGGGGGTTTATTTTGAAAAGTCAATACATTTCATGATAAATAGAAGGGATACTAAACAGTTGAAGGATTTAAAAAAAAAAAAAGAAGTGAAAGAGACAGAGTTGAGAGTCGTAGAGAGAACGAAAGAGATCACCTGCGACGAGACGACGATTCGACGAAGAAGGTATCATTGTCGCAGGTAATTATATAACATCTTAGTTCTTAGTTATTTTAAGAAGCTATTTTTATGTAACATGGTAACATATATATTTTATGTTTCCCCGTTCCCGAGTCACCACCGTATCATGTCACGTTTTTTTTAGGATTTGTTGTATCGCCGTTTCGTGTCATGCTGTGTAGCCATATCCATATCGGTTCTTCTTAGGTTCGAAATACTTTGGAATTTTCAAATTAGAAAACACAGAATTTCTAACACCATTCCAATTCCCATCCACAAATTTCAAAATGTTTAGAATTCACAACTAAATATAGTGTTCCAAAATCAGAATTTTTCGGATTGGATTCGGTCGGAATAGGAATTTTCGTTCCAACTTGCATTGTGACCACACAATTGATTACCGTAAATAGAATTATCACCACTTCATGTGGGATCTTCTAGGCATTCTTTACATGAGCATTAGTTATCTCCTACCTGGTTAGGGCTACAACTTGGGCAGGCCAACTTGAACCCAACATGTAATATACTCGGGCTTGGGCAGCTTTTTTAGGTATCCTAGGTGGGCTTCGCCTAGAAAGTTGAAGCCCGAATTGATTTGGTTTGGGCTTGGGCAGAGAGATTATCAACCTGAGCCTGAGCCCTAGCCCGACTTACATAATTATACTATATTCTATATATTATTTTTAACTATGGGATTTTAGTGTTTTGTAGTGACAAAAATACACTTTTAGATATTATTCAATAACTAAATTGATAGATAGAAAGTTTTATCTCAATTCTAAACTAAACAATTTAGATTTGATACTCTATTTTTGTTGTTTATCTAATCCAATTCGGGCTTGGGTTTGTTGTTTATCTAATCCAATTCGGGCTTGGGTTTCAATACTAAAACACAGGTCGGGCTCGAGTTGGGTGGAGCCGGGCTTGGGCAGACTCTACTAAAACTCGGGTCAGGCTTGGACAGACCTGAAATGAAGCTCAGCCCGCTCGAGTTGCAGCCATATACGTGGTGAAAAATTATTGCGCGGACACATTTAGGATTCTCTCCCTACTTTCCATTCTTTAGATTGTCTCAACATCACCAAGAGAATCTCTCTATACGAAGTGAATTGTCCCTCAATTAAAGAACTCGAACATCTCCTGAAACACTCCCTTACTCTTAGCTTCACAATCCTAGAATCCAACAAAAAATAGAATGCAAAAACAAGAACAATTCAAATCAAAGGCGCTCTCGAGCTAAGTTCAACTTCCACACTGAACCATACATTACATTGCTTTTCACCACCCAATGAAACAATCAAATCCGAATGCCAAACAAGGGTAGAGCCAAGAATTTTTTATTTTATTTTATTTTATTTTTTTTAGTAGGAGGGGGGGGGGGGGGGGGGGGGGGGGGGGGGGGGGAGGAAGCTATGCCGAGGTGCCCCCGAAAAAAAAAATGTGGGGTCTATTTATACATATTTGATAATAAGATATGGTGTCAAATTGTGTTTATTTTAGAACAATATTATCTTTTGGATTAATATACATTTTGGTGTCTATTTATCAATACGGTATGGTGTCAAATTGAGTTCGGAATACTTAATTGGGGTGGGGTAGACTACATTTGGGCTAAAATATCACATGTACTAAAAAAAATTCTCAAATTTTGGGAGGGCTAGATTACATTTGGGTTAAAATATCACATGCACTATTTTTTTTTTTTTCAAATTTAGGGGGGCTAAACTATAATTGGGCTAGAATATCACATGTGCTAACAAAATTTACCAGATTTTGGGGAGGCTGCAGCCCGGGGAGAGCCCACCTTTACATCCGCAAACTAACAAATGATGAATAACACATTCATGACATACTCAACCCATTTTATCAAACAAGTAACTAAATCACAAAAATCAAACTACAGTCCCAATATTTCACATAGCTATCCAAGCAAAAGCTAAATGTTAAAACCACTGAGAACAAACCAAACCAAACAATTCGAAGACAAAATATATTGAATAGCCAAATATATCATAGTCCGCGTGTCTCAGGTCTTAAAATTTAATCGATCTGATACTTGGGGGTTTAAGAATTAAAACGGTGGACATTTATAGAGAATAACACGAAGAAAAAAAAACCGAGAGCTGAAAGACAAAAAATTAAATAAAAATGGAGATCTAACCTGTAAAAATCGACAGATTTGAGCTTGTTGGTCGAAACCATGGCTGTTCTGTATTGGGGAAGATTTGAGAGAGAGTAACACAGCTCAAATCCGAAGAGTTGTATAGGCTTAATAGATCTGTTGAGAGAAAGAGAGAGAGAGAGAGAGAGAGAGAGATTAGTTCTCCGTTACTTTGCTCTGTTTTATTACGAGAAGATATATATTATACTTTTGGGTGGGTCTCGAAATTCCGCATTTAGTGCGAGAATTATTTCTACATTAGTTTAAGCTTAGGGCTGTTTCGAAAATAGTAATCTGGTTCTACAAATTCAATTATGAGAAAGTTTTTGGGCACAAACAAATCTCACAAATACAATCCAATTGAGAAATGCTAGGCACACATTCCAAATCACACCCTAAACCACACTCTTGCTTTAAATGTATGTACTATGTGCTGTGTAAGTAGCGCACAGAAAAGTGTGCAAAATTCAAACAACACAAGGTACATGCATTTAAAGCAAGGGGGGTGTGGTTTGTGGTGTGGAGCCCGTTGACAATGTGGAGTCCATATATGCGAGAGATAGACATATTGTGGTATTTGTGGATTTGTGAATTGTGTTTGTGAGATTTGTTTTTGCCCAAAGACTTAATTACTCTTTAATTATATTTGGTAAAAGACCTTTTTTGTGAAGATGGAGTCACTTACTGGCCTTTTTGGACAGCCTAAAATAAGACTAGATTTAGTCTTAAGATTTTTTATCCGGTTCTTGTGACAACCAATGTTATATTGAATTTACAAATAACTATTTTAAAGAGAATTGTTAGACTACACGGAATATTATGCAAGAAACTGATCCTTACTAAAACACTTGAACTTGTAGAACCAGTTCAGTTCACTTTTGAACTATAGAATAGATTATTTGATTTCCCAAACAACCTCCAAAATCATTCCTAAAACTGGTTCTTATCGAACAACATGAGGTCAATTTATGTAAGAACTAGACTAAATACGACTAAGAGCTCGCTTGTCTTTGCAATTTAGGTGGCAAAATCACAAATATAGGTGCTAAAAAGCAGTTTGTAGGTGTTTGATTGTCGAAATTACAACGGACAAACTCCGTGGAACTAAATTTATGTTCGGTTAAGCAAGTGGGGAGGTGTTTTCACGGTTCTCTCTATATTTTGACTAATTGCATAACATATCAACCAAACACCCAAATCCGAAATAAGCAAATATATTTTAATGCAATTCTACCTAGGGGTGTAAGTGAACCCATCGGAATGGTGCAGTCAAACCACCATGTGCACGCGAGCACCACAGAATTTTCCCAAATGAACATGTCTTATTTTTTATTTTTTTTTTACTTATGGGTAATTACCCAATTCCAAATGACCATGTATTTTTTTATTTTATTTTTTAGTAATACTTGGGATACAACCATTCTCACAACTTTTTTTATACAACCCAATAAACGTGTCTATCTCTCTCCTATGTCACTGTGGGGTCCAATGACATCACAGGAGAGAGATAGACACATTTATTGGGTTGTGTCCCAAGATTTACTCTTTTTTTATTGATTTACGTATGGGTAATTATCCAATTTCACTATCTCTCTCTCTTTAAATGTGGAGAATTGAAAAAGGGTTTTCTCAAAATAGAGAACCAAAAAGCACTCTAGTTCCATAAAATAGCTAGAAAGTCACTGTGACTCTTTTTTTTTTTGGGATACAGGCAAAGCGCCCACAGGCGCCACACACACACAAACAAGAGTCAGAGGAGAGCCAAGACCCACTTCGAAGGAGAATCCTCCCATACACGACCCACACCATTCCCAAAAGGAGTTGAACTCTCCCCTCCCACTTGGGGGTTGAGAGATTAATACTACTCGACCACAAAATTCTTGCCAGAAAGTCACTTAAGCTAACATTGTAAGAAATGCTCTTATGCAACTTTGGAACAATGAATTTTTTTTTTTTTTAATAGGTAACTTTATTTTGTTTTTTATGGGAATTTTGAATAGGTAATTGGTCTAATAGGTTAAAGAAAAATTGGTTGGATTCTGTTGTTTACAAATTCGTTTTCAATATGCAGGCGACAGCACTTGGATTGCGCAGAATCCATCCAGATTGTAGATAAGAAAATTGTATTTCAATTGCTTATTTTTTATTTACAATTTCAGTGTGATGTCATGGAGAAATTTTTAGATACCTTGATGGTATCACGTAACGTGGTACTCTACAATTAATGGGAGTGAGTCTTTTGGATGCGACTCATATAAAAATTGGGACCATGGAGTGTGAATCCCACCCAAAAGACTCACTCCTATTAATTGGAAGGTATCATGTGCGCATGACACGTCCTTGACGTACGTGGTACCCTCAAAGTACCCAAAAACTTTTGCATATCATGGGGTGCATTTTTGTTTATCCAAAAAATTTTGCACAGCCAAAGATGGGATTTTTTTCATTTTTTTTTTTTTGTAAGTTTTGTCGAAGATCTTGTCTTTGTGAATTGCCTCTAGGAGGCCACTAGCAGCCGACGATATGAACTCCTCATCGGATGAGTATGTGAGATCCATAACTTTCATCTTTTATTTATGGCATCTTATCCTTGAAAAGTGGTGGATCACACTTGTTGTGCTGTCAAAACTTATCAAAAACTAATTAGCTTCTTTCAATTTTGCTCACAATAACTTATCAAAAATAAATAAAAAATTGCTCACAATAAGCTGATTTAGATATTGCACGTATTTCGTGTTGGGGTCAAAATTGTCTAACCATATTTTTTCATTTGAATAATTAAGACTTGTGGCTTTAAAACTGAACTAATGATGTCCTTATAACCTTAATTTACAAACGGAGCCCTCTTAGGTACAACTAAGTGGTTAGGTTGTACATACGTCATTTGCTCCTGAGGTCATAAAAGTTTGTTTTCAAGTCATAAAAGTTTGTTTTATAAGTCACAAAAGTTTGTTCGCATCAAAAACCACTTTGTTCTCATCAAAACGACTTAGTTTTTTACCGGGAACAAACTTTTATGACCCCGGAAACAAATGACGTAGGTACAACCAAACCACTTGATAGTATCAAAGAGTTCTCCCTTACAAACACCATATGACTGTTGCTTGAAAAGATGCCTTCATTTTGAACTTTTTAGCCCTCGAATAATCAATTAAAATAAACTGAGCCGTTACAGCTAATAAGCTGCAAATTATAGTTTATAGTCTAAAAAAAGTTGAAACAAAGTGTTTAGTGTGGCTTGTAGCTTTAGAACTTATAGCTTTTTTTCAACTTATTTAAGGCCTAAAAGCCAACTTATTAGATGCCGTTTGTCATTGCTTTTTTGCCCATTTTATGCAGTTCTCCAAACTGCTTGTTGATCTGTTCAGACTGTTTGTTTCAGCAAAAATATAAGCAGATTTGTTCCAAAAAGTAGTTTGACAATAAGCAGTTGGGGGTGCTTTTCAAGATTTCTCTATATTTGATTCAATTCATAGCATATTAACCAAACACTCAAACCATAATAAGTAACTCTACTTTTAAGCAGTTCTATCAATCACGATCAAGATCACAAAAGCATAAGCACAGACAAACATGCTCTTAGAAGTTGGGTTGAAACTTGAAAGTACTTTTTCAGCTTATAACTTATTAGCCATTAAATCAATAGAAATACAAGAACTAGTCTCTCCCTAGCCGTTTTATTAGGAATTAATCCAACATAAGTTGTGGATTAGAAATAGATCATTGATTAGGCATTTCAATTAGAAATAGATCATTTTGCCCAACTTAATTTATTTTTTATGTCAAAAGTACCCTTAGTCACATGGATACTGATATATTCATACGAATATACCTATATAGATATATATGGATATTGATTTATATGGTATTTGAAATTAATGACATTAACTCTTCATGGGGTAATGTTCCCTTAATTCAAGGGATTTCCTTAATTTTGCTCACCATTATCTGTTGGTTGAAATTCAAATCCTTTCATAGATTTTTCAGACTTATTTGGTAGATTGTGATCGTCATTAAAATACATATCATAATCATCTTTGCGGCTGTGTGTATGTGTGATTGGATTGTTAGAGTTACGGGATAAAAATCTGTTTCGATTGGGAAGTACCTCATATTCAGTGAAAAGTTATTATTGTCGATGGACTGAGTAATTGATGTTACTTGAATTTTTCCGCACGTAAAAACTGAGAAATTCTCATTATTTTCTAAAATTCCTAATAAAAAAACTGAGTAATTCCCACTCTATTGGGGTTTTTTTATTTAAAAATTTGAGAAATTCCCACCCTGATAGGAAATTTCTCATTAAAAAAAACTGAAAAATTCTCATTGTTGGAGCTATTAGATGAAAGTACTGTTAGGGATATATACTAAAAGTCATACTTTATGTAGTTGATTTATTATTCATTTAATAAAATCAGTTAATCCATTTTTTATAAGAATCTGTGTGGGCAATATTTATATCATATTGTTTATTTAATATTATGCATGTGTGTCTTTCACTCTACATAGTAGGTGGTTTGGTGTGTAGAGTTCAGCTTGCACAGGGAAGATCAAACCATCGGATTTTGTAGAATGTAAGATTTTGGTTTACAGTCTCAGATGGATTGGACACACCATCGGTAGGACTGCAGCATAGTATTGTAGTAGGTTTGTCTTGATTGCGGGAAACGGTATAGTTTCAACTCACCATGCTGGTACATTTTGTGTATTAAACGGGACCGACTTGGGGTAATTATCTTTATACTGACTTATAAGATAATTAATACCTCATGACTATTATGAGTGCTTAGGCTCTAAATCCTAAGTTATTTTATGGACACGTACATTTGATATTTACACTTTGATCCCTAAAAGGGTGAAATCCTTAAATGTGTCAATATCTCATTGGATTGGGTGACAATATTAATTGTGTGGTGGATATTAATTAATGATGGAATATATGTCTCAATTTTGGAATTGATGATATCCCCTTGAGAAAACTTATAAGTTTTGATTATGTCAAACCCTGCAGGTGAATTTTTTATCCGACATATCAGATAAGTTAAGCAGAGGATCTCAAGGAATTTTAAGAGATTAATTAAATATGATTGTCAGTAATTATATTTAATTAGTAGATATCTGTAATATTAACATAGGGAGATAATAAGCATTTAATAACATGGAGCTCGAAATATATTTTTGAGATAAGGGTAGGAGTGCAATTATAATTCTTTAGTGGTATGAATTATAATTTATGGAAATAGGAATCTGATTCAATTCGAATTAGGGTTTCCTAATCCATAAGGAAGCCTATTCCTTATTGACTTATTATGGTCCATATCGTAGCCTATATATATGCTGCTTTGGCTCTCTCCTCAGTTTGCGTTTTTCCATTAAGAGTATTATAACTCGGAATAGAAAAGAGAGCGTAAAAAGAGAGAGCAGAAACATAAAGGATTTCGAATGAGCCCACACTCAGTTCGATATTCTGGCAGCAAAGGAATACGGTAGAAGATCGTGAGCTGTTATCGAGCCCGTGTTCTCGATTCGTCTACTACAGCAATCTGTTTTAGCAGTTTAAGGTAACTCTAGTTCCGCCCTAGTAGGGTTATTGTAGTTTTCACGTAATTTTTTTGCAGTACCAACTTATACGAGCTGTCAATGGATTCTGGGAATGCAGTTTCCTAACAAGTAAGATTAGATTGGGAAGTGTTTCATATTCAGTGAGAAGTTATTATTGTCCACAAACTGAGTAATTGAAGCTATTTGAATATTTTCGCATGTAAAAATTGAGAAATGAAATTTCTAATCAAAAATTTGAGAAATTCCTACTCTATTGGGGTTTTTTTATTTTAAAAATTGAGAAATTCCTACCCTGTTAGGAAATTTTCCATTCAAAAAAGCTGATAAATTCCCATTATTTTGTGAAAATTCTCATTAAAAAACTTAGAATTTTCTTCGCTATTGTGAAGTTCTCATTCAAAAAACTGGGAAATTCATTACTATATGTATTGAGAATTTTTATATTAGAGTGTGAAGATTCTCTCACCCATGATTATGTTGCCGATACCCTAACCTGAAAAAGAAGTTCTTTTCGTCAGAAACCTTATAAGAATGAAAGTTTCTTTAACGAAATCAGTGAGAATTTCACACCAAAATACTTCGATTTTGTGTTTTTTCGGCGAAGTTGGCATTCATCACGATGCAAAAATGGATGGTGGCTTCTGAATCTCACCGGATGTCTTCGATCGCTACCAAAATCGTTGTGGCAGGGAGTTTTCGTTCCAAGATGCAGAGGAGACGATTTGAGATTCTTTTAATGGTAAGTGACGATTTTTATGGGTTTTGAATGAGAAGATTTGAAAAACGCGATAATGTAGGGATGTTCACTAAAAGTGCGCAAAAAATGAATGAAGAGTATTTATGTCTATAGCAACACATGTGGAACAATTTCTAGATTCAGATTTAGGAAGGACCTATTTCTAGAAAAGTCAAGGATTGGGGACTAAATCCTAATATGCCCTTAAATCAATCTTTTATAGGATAACCTTGTCCTTTATTCTTTTTTCTATTGACATATGTTACACTCAACTAAATTAAACCCCTCACTTCTCCAAAATACTATTATTATTCATCTTCTCTCTCACATATGAAAAGTTGGGCATCCTTTACACCTCTCTAGTTTGGGCGTGATGTCGCTTTGATCCCTGCAATTTCAATTTTGTCACTTTGACATTTACAATTTCAATTTAGGTTCAATGTAGTTCATTCTTAAAAAATTCCTACAATTTTTGACAAAAGTAGGTCATACGATGCACACGTGAGGTATCATTAGGGGTATAATGATAAATTTACTTAGAGAAATTATACTTTACACACATGTATTAAACCTTTAAACCTAAATCTGTGAAAAATTGTAAAAAAAAAAATGCATGCATAGACTACATTGGACCTAAACTAAAATTGTAAGAACACTGATTGGTCAATTTTTTAAATGTCTGTTCAAGTCAAAATCGATTGAAAAACTGATCTACCACCACTATTGGTCATAATTTATTAATTTTTATTTTCCATAAAAAAATCGATCAAAACCGACCGCTTACACCGTTACTTATAACCCAATCCCCGTTACTTATAACCCAATCCCCATAAGCATTCAAAATAAATCTATTAACAAAAAGAAAAATATATAACAAAATCAAACAAAGCCTAAAGATCAAGCCCACAATGATTTCGGGTTGGGTTTGTGAGGGTGGACCGGGTGATATCAGGTCATACAGCCCGAATTGCAGCCCGCATATACAAAACCGGTCTGTCTTTCAGACGTTCACATTCAAGCTCAGAACTCACAAGTGCTAATAGAAATGGCAACTCGTGCGATGCTCAGAGGTTTCGAAAACCGCTCTTTCACTTCACGTATATCATTTCTCTACAGATCGGTAAGTTCGTAATAAATATATACATATATATATATATATATATGTTTCTCTCATATACAGCTCTAAAGCAAGATTGTTACGTCGACCCACAAAATTTGCTAGTTATGTACTTTCGAAAATTCGTTTATCGAAATGGGTTTGATTGCATTTGTTTTTATCTGAATAACCCTTTAATTTCCTATGTCTACTCTCTCATATGTTTGTTAAAAAATTTGATTTTTAATTCAACATGGACAATATGTCGTGTATTTTGAAGCTAATAAATGGATTAGGCAGGTGAAATTGATACAACCATACTGAGAATTCATTTGTACTTTTATTGCTAATTTACAGCATTTCAATAGTTCAATTTGTTATTAGTATGTTAGCTACAGTTTCTATGTCATTTGAAAGTACTTTCATTGCTGTTGTAACTTGGAAACAAAAGAGCACAGAAATGAAGAGAGTCTTGCTATACCTCCCAAATTTCATATCCCAAATGGTTCTCAAACACATGTGACAGTGTGTTCACTTGATTTTGATTGGAGGATGTTGAAGTTGAACCCACGAAGGTGGTCCCCCCACGTGTTTGGGAAACATTAGGGATACAAAATTTGGGGAGCATAGCAATAATCAATGAAAAAAGTGCATAAGACTAGACTTGGCAAATTGTAGCCTTTTTTGGCTTCCCTAAAGTAGTTTAAAAAATAATAAACGCATATTGCATAAATTCTTGGGAGTACATAGTATTTGCGAGATTTAAGATATGTTTGTGATAATTATATTGTTTGCAAATAGTCAAGCACATGTATTCATTTAAGGCTTAGTTTGGCCCCCACGTGGTGTTTCTCCTTTTTTAAAGCCCAATTTCATGTTAATTCATTTGGTAACTAGTTTATGAGCTTTGCAAAAATTGAATTTAGGGCTTTTTTGGAAGGAGCTTTTAAAAGCTCTAGAATGGAGCTTTTAAAAGCTCAAGGTTGCTTTTTGATTTCATGATGTCTTTTTGAAGAGTAGTGTGTCACTTGTATAAAATTATCAAAGAACTTAGTAATAAATTTCATAAGCTCCTTTTAAAAAGCCACATGGGGGCCAAACTAAGCCTAACTCTCATACATGTGATTTGGTTTAACTTTTTTTCTCTTTAAATAGCTTAGCACGTTGGTTTTAGCCGAACATGAAGGTGGTTCTATCATGGCCCAATCACTGAGTGCATTAGAAGCGGCAAAATCTTTAGGAGAGGACAATTTGGTTTCGATGCTACTGGCTGGATCGGGTCCTTCCCTTCAAGAAGCTGCTGAACGTGCTGCCTCATGTCATCCTGCCATTTCTCAGGTACTTCAGCATTCTATTGCTAGCTTATGGAACTATTGATTCTATTATGATACATTGCCGCAACTCATCTTTGTGTTCATGGGTTTTGTACATAGTCGATTTTTAGTTGCATGCTCAAGTTATTTTGTCATGGATCTTAAAACGGGTCCAAAATGATAGATCAAATCGCTATAACATTTTTGATGAGTCAAACAAAGAACGGGGAAGAGAATACATTATAGTATTTTCCTAAACACATTGGATGCCTTTTCAAGTTTTTGGTTTCCAGGAGTTTGTATGTGAGATAAGTTCATATCTCTCTCTCTCTCTCTCTCTCTCTCTCTCTCTCTCTCTCTCTCTGTTTGCCTGTCGATATAGTACAGTGAACCTTCAACATGTTATTGTCTTCAAGTACGTTGTAAGAAATCAGACAACAAGGAGGAAGAGAACAATCACATGGTTGAGGGCAAGGCATTAAAGGTGTTTCATTTTTGTGTATTTGGCAATAGTTATTTTAGGATGCTGAGATTCAACAACTGAGAGTTGTGCCTTTTGTGCTCATATGCTTTGAGATGGTGTTTGGTTTAAAAATCAATGGGAGGAGTTGTGAGATGATTTCAGTTGGAGAGGCGGTGATCATTGAGGAGTTGGTTACTGTATAAGAATTGAGGGTGTCTCCTTAGGGATACTTGACAGGTTATAAGAGACAGCTTTTATCCAATGGAGGGAGATTCATTTTAATTTTTAAGAGCATTCGTTATGGTCTACCTACCTTTTTTCAATGTCAAGATTTACCGTTCTGGTCATGGTATAAAGAAGTTAGAGTAGATACAATGAGAAATTCTTTGGAGAACGTGATTGGCGAAGAGTTTATAATTTCATCTTGTTCAATGGTGGATTATATCTTCCATATAAGGGGAAAAGCTTAGGCTTAAGAGACTAAGAGAGGTCAACAGAGATTTAAACAGAATTGGTTAATGGGGATTTGACATCAAGAGGGATAGCTTATGGAGAAGATTGATCACTTCATGACTTAGAGATAGAGGCTGCAATTGAGTTTTGGGAATGGCTTATAGTGTGGAGATGGGAAGGGGGTAGGGATGAGATTTGACTGAAATGTCACAAGCGCAAAACATCTGAGGTTGATATCTTTTTACAAGCAAGTGGTGGTTCTTAAAGGAAGATTGCTTTTTGATGGAAAGAGTTTTGGAAGATTTAGGCTCCTTCTGAATTGCCAATTTTCTGGGTCTTTGGTTGCTGTAAGTGGATCCTTACAGTTGATACCTTTGTTGTGGGGTAAATTAATCTCAAATTGGTATTGCATGTGCAAGGAAGATGGGGAGCTGGTAGATCACCTTATCATTTACCTTAAGGTGACTAGGGAAGTTTGATCCCTTGTTCTTCTTATGTTTGACATCGCATGTGACCTACCCCCAAATAGTTGAGACAAAGTTGAGATTTAAGGGCTCGCATGGTAACGTTTCCTGTTTTGAGTTTTCAGTTTTTTTAAAAACGAAACCAGTTTTGGTTTTTTTTTTCGAAAAAAAAAACAAAAACTTGTTGGGTAACATTGTTGATTTAAAAAACAAAACAAAAACAGGAAACCCAAAACAACTTTTTGGTGTTTTCATTTTTTACCCAAAATTTGAAAACGTTTTTTAAAAACAAAAAACAAAAACGTTACCAAACGTGTTTTCAATTTTCGTTCTCTAAAAACCGAAAACAAAAACAGAAAACAGAAAACGACAACATTACCAAACGAGCCCTAACTTATTTCCTATCCACGTAGAGATGTATTTATTTTGTATACAACGATTGGGCACTGATTGTGTCTCCTTTAGTGCTTCGAGTATTTAAAGAAAAAAGAGAGTTCACCATATCATCTTCATAACTAATTTGAAGCTGCCTAGTAAAGTTCTTGTTTCTTGCAACAAGTAGTGGTAGAACAACATTAACTTTGGCCTGAAACTTAGATTATATAAATCTGATTTTTGTTGGATTTTTCCTGTTTAGGTGCTGGTGGCTGATTCTGATAAATTCACTTATCCACTAGCCGAACCATGGGCAAAACTAGTCCACTTGATTCAGCAGAAAAATGGCTACTCACACATAGTTTCTGCATGGGGTTCATTTGGTAAAAATATACTACCCCGAGCGGCTGCCCTTTTGGATGTTTCTCCAATTACTGATGTCATTGAAGTTTCTGAATCTAATCTCTTTGTCAGGTAATTTTGTTGTTCCTTATTGAGAAAGAGATCTTTCCGTGGCATGGTTGGGATGACTTTCTATAAACCAGTCATTGTGCATTTAAATGTTGTTTTTCCACCCTTGTTATGGAGTGCTAGGTGTATTAGAAGTGCTTACTACTGAGAGATGATCTCTATCAATTATTATGTGTTCGTTGGCAACAACTTCTGCTTATCGTTGAAAACTGTGATTGGCAAGAAAGCTGCCGAAGATAGTTTATGGCCAATCAAGTTTGTGTGCGATTGAATCGCAAAAGCTGAGTTTGCCAAACGGTTAAAAAAAAAAACACTTTTGGAGTTCCACTACCACTTATGGGCTCCAAAAGTTGTTGCCAAACGGGTCTAAGTCGACACAAAGCACCTCCAAATGATATCTTTATTCTGATGCTATGTAACTAGTTGCTCAGACATGCTTCTTTATCTTTTCCCAAGTCGGGTTTCCATTTTAATCTTTTTTGTCAATTTGTTTCAACTTTCAAACTTCATTCAATTGAGGTTAATCAGAATTATGGGGCATTTTGCCCTTACATGAGCTTAATTCTTGGGTGGTTGCTCAAGTTACTAACATAAAGTCATCAAATAGAAATTTAATTTTGCTCCTACAAGAATGCGTCAAGACACTTTGGCATATGTGGGGATTGACTTAGGAATTGTTTGCGATTTTCATGTCAATCCTATGAGGAGTGCATAATCTACAAGCTTTTGAGTATCATTGAACTGAACCAAAATACTTATCACAAATAAAAAAGTGAAAGTTGAACTGAACCAAAAGCAATATCAATGCTCAAATAGTTAAAAACTAGGAATTTCACTCTGGGAGGATGTCAATTCCACAAAGAAAGAGTAGCAAATGCTATAGAACACGCTTCACACCACTTTCAAATTTTTTTTCAGAAGGCGATATAAAGGTGTAGGCAGAGCCCATTCGCACTGTTGATTCTGTTTCTAAGCTAAGTGGAGAGTTCTTGATTTCATTGGAAGGCCTGTTTTATTTTGCAGGCCAATTTATGCTGGAAATGCTCTGTGTACTGTTCGATACACTGGTTCTGAGCCTTGTATGTTGACCATTAGGTCTACATCTTTTCCAGTGGTCCCCATATCAGCTGATTCAAACACCAATGTGGCCCCAATTTCCCAGGTTGACCTCTCAACCTTTGATGAAGGTCTGCTGTTTTTTTTACTAACGCCGTGGACAGTTGTTGTTGAATAGACTTTATTCTCTACTCGAGTTGATTGAACAAATAAATGATTATTTCGTTGTATATGTTTAGTAATAGCTGTTGTGGGATATCAGGTTGATTTTAGCATATGTATTGTTGATAAGGGCAAACATAGGTGACCTCCCCAAGGTTTGCCAGTGACCTCTCTTGCCTTTTTGTGTTTGTGTTGCATTTCACCCAACCAGCTATATATTTTTTTTAAATGACTAGAACACCCCCAATGTATGTATATAAATTCATAAATAAAAATTCAAAAAATCTACAAAGCAATATGCAATTGAAAGTAATGCATATCAATAAGGCAAATATGTTGCAAATAAGGTTCAATTGTCTTATGACAATTCTTATTTAAAAATACATTGTGGACATAATAGTCATTTTAGTGGGAGTTATATAGCTGGTTGGGTGAAATGCATCAAAAACACAAAAAGGCAAGGGAGTCCATGATCTTATGTCAAACATTTGGGGCTAACTGATGTTATAACAAACCTTAGGAGAGTTGTCCATAATTGTTTTGAGATGGATTTTTTGGATGCTTATTGGCGATTAAGAACCTATCCCAAGTTGTAATGCAATCATTTTGTTTTCTATTAGATGATGCAAATGGAAAATCCAGATATATAAAGCAGAGTACTCAGGATACAGAGCGCCCAGATCTTGGAAATGCACGCATTGTGGTCACCGGAGGCCGTGGTTTGAAAAATGCTGAGAATTTTAAAATGATAGAGAAGCTTGCAGAAAAACTTGGTGCAGCAGGTTCATAATGGAAATTTTTGGTGTATTTTTTTCCACGTTCTCAAATATTTTTCCATTTGAAAATTTTAAATCTTTATGCCTTCAATTGCGAAGCACAACCACATACTAAATATTGTCAATATTTCCATTTTTTCTGTTCAAACTTGTGTTTAGTATCGTCCAAGAATTTTTGTTGATTTATTCTTCTCTTGCGCATAGTGGGTGCTACTCGTGCTGCTGTTGATGCGGGGTTTGTTCCTAATGACCTTCAGGTAAAAGCAATAATGAATTTTTTTTATTACTTTATTTGCATACCATTATTTGAGTTTGTAAACTATTGCCTGTTATAATCATAAGAGTCGGTCCCTATGCCTTTGCACCTTTTCTAGGTTTGTTTGACTTATACTTTATTTCGAAATCTGCCCCTCTTTATCTTGTACTCCTATGTTTAAAAAAAAAACAGTACAAGCACAGTGTGAGCCCGTTTGGATCAGTTTATATGGGACCAATAATCTGTTATTTGGGATTATTGAGAGATTTGAATCATTTTTCACAACTTTTTCAAAATTCTGTTCCACTTTCAAGCTGAATAAACAATTTGCTTCTTAGTTGCTACTTTTTCGAAAATCTATCAAAGGAAAAACCTTTTATCCCCACAGCAATATCGAATGGGCTATATGATGCTAAGCGAATAGTACACTATTGTTAAATAAGCTTTAGCCTATACCTTCCATCCATTCCTCACACAACATCATCCAACAATATCCTTTCCTTCAATTTAGATCTTAAATGTTTCAACGTCAATTAGGTCATTGTTCTGTTGATTGTCTCATGGTTCTTTTTCTCGTCAGGTTGGTCAAACTGGAAAAATTGTCGCCCCACAATTGTATATGGCTTTTGGTGTTTCTGGAGCTATTCAACACTTGGCAGGTATGAGGGACTCTAAGGTCATTGTCGCTGTAAACAAAGATGCAGATGCACCCATATTCCAGGTTATGGCTGAACCATATGCTCCCGCTCTGTGTGTGTGTGTGTGATTAGAACCAATGATAATTACCATAAAACTCTAATTATCCTTTATTTAGAGATTAAATGACACTCTGATCGTGTTGCTGTTTCAAATGCTAATTTTAGCTATCCAAATTTTGACTTACCGAAGGGAAAAGAAATTAAATGCCCGTGGCAGGTCAAGAGCCAGATGTTTGACAGAAACACATGAAATTGAGTCAATAAATAGAGATTTCATGCCTGTGTTTCAGTTATAAACTTAGTCCTCCTTGCTCTTGGACTTCACAATTAGTCAATTAAAGTTACAAAGAATCAAAGAATCAGATGCAGTAATCTATTTGAGGCTACCCCATTTGTTTGAAAGACAAAGAATCGGCTCTATAGTTCGTAAGTGAACCGGTTCCATAAATTAGGTGTTTGGTTACTGTCCTTTCTTGCACAAGAGTCCGTGACAAGTTTAATATTGATTCTAAAACCGGTTCTTTGTCAAAACAACACAACATTGCTTCTCCTGAAAACCTATTAGAAAGTCAAACCATATCCAATTTCAAGCATTCCCAAATAGGCCCTAATGGTCCTTGAACACCCTACATATAAAGCCTTAAAATGAAGATTTATGTGTCTCCCAACTAAATGCCTATATTTCATTATGGTTTTGCTTGCATTTGGGATTCACATGTTTTGATGGGCTGTGAATTTCAGGTTGCTGATTATGGACTTGTTGGCGATCTGTTTGAAGTGATACCAGAGTTGTTAGAGAAGCTCCCCGAAAAAAAATAAACATGTTTATTTCAAGTTCCCCAGTACAGAAAGCTCATGAAATGATGATGATGGTTATACCTTTAGATTCAAGTTCAATGTAGTGTTATTTCTCTGAAGTTTTCTCTTAAGTTTAAAAAAGTCCTAATTGATTCAGAAGGGACTAATGAGCTGTTTGAATATCCAATGAATGTCATAAGAGTAATGATATGCTTCCTAAATGCTTTGTCAGTTGTACCATTTGCAGTGGTGTGTGGTGCCACCATATTAAGCCATTTGGACAGATTTGGAAGCCAAAACTGAACTCAGCCAAGAGACGTATGCACTTGCCTAACATCTTCAACTGACAACTACCCTCTTTGCCAATCATTACAAGACATGTGTCATATCTAAGCTCTAAGTTGACTGATTCATGACAACGATGAGATTGTTTTTATATCTTTTGTGGACATCTTGAATGATTACCGAAAAGGGCGAAAGAGTGTTGATCATGTTTATGAGGACATTAAGGTACTTTTTAAGGATCACCCAGATTTGGAACTTGAGTTTACAAGGTTTATAGGTGATTGTTTTGGGACAGAAAAGAGAGAAGAGGTTTGTAATTGTTGTTTTAAAGAAAGAGTAAAGAACCCATATGAAAAAGTGATTTTACAATGTGAGGAAGATAGGTATGAGATGGATATGATGATTCATACTATGGAATCAACTCTCAAGAATGGGAATGAATTGTTGGAAAATAAAAATAAAAATTTAATTTCCATAGATTTATATTTTTCAGCTCAAAATTTGAAGTGCATTGAAAGATTATATGGTGAACATGGCTTGGAGGTTATGGAGTTACCATTTGATAATCCTGTACAACAGCTTGGAAAAATATTACCTCGATTGGAAAAGAAAATTGAAGAATTAAAGCAGATGCAGGTTGAAGCTAGTAAGGTTTGGGCTAAAGTTTATGTCGATAATCATGCGAAAGGGTGCCAAATCATTCATGATTAAATTACCCGTAAGAAATTCGTAACATTCAAAAAAAAAATAAAAATTTATTATTCATCTTGATTTTTTTTTTCTCTAACTCTACTTTCTGATATTGCATTTGTTGAATTATGGCATTGTGTGTTGCTTTGCATCTTTCTTTATTTCTAAGTTCGCAATGTTCCTTTCTTCAATGAATAAAATTCTTATTTTCTCTGCTTTTCGGATATATGTGTACATGTTTATACGGTCAGGCTCTAGAGTGACAGGATAGAGTGAACATTTTTTTTTTACCTGGAAAAACCCGTGGGCTGACCCGCGCTCGCCCCACAGACCCGTGAGTTTTTTCAAGCAAAAAAAAATGTTCACTGGATATATTCACTCTATCGCCCCATTGACCCGCGGGTATTTTTAGGAAAAAAAAAATGTTCACTGGGTATGTTCACTCCAGATCTTAACCGTACATTTATATAGATAGTGGTTTACAAAGCTCAATTTTTTTCTTTTTGACCTCAGCTTTGGTGTTTGCAGTTAAAAGATAATCCACCTTATTTCTTTTGTGAACTGATTTTCATGCTTATGATATAATCTTTTTATGCTGTTTTAATTTTTTGACCACTTGGAAGGGATAGTTGATCAATACATTTTTAACATCTATAATTCTATATGTAGCTATTGGAGATTCTGTTGCCTAAAATCAGTGAAACCGTGAATTAAGAATTTTTTACCATTTCCATCATTGTGGCACCAATGTATACACAACCCATCACTGTTTCAACTTTTTCCCTAAACTCATCACTTTTTTTTAAAGTGGCTAGTTCAAGTAGCGACTTCACCAAAAAAGAATCTGTAGAAGTTGCTAGTTTAACTCGCGACTTTAGGCCAAATGAGAAGTCGTTAGTTGAACAAACGATTTCTACTTTTCACTGAGAGATTCTAGTGTGTATGTCTTCTCGTCACGGCCAGAAGTCGCGAGTTGAACTTGCGATTTCTACAGATTTTTTTGTGGTGAAGTCGTTACTTCAACTAGCGACTTTAAAAAAGTGATGAGTTTGAGAAATAAGTTGAAACAGTGATGGATTGTGTATATATTGATCCCACAGTGATGGAAAGGGTAAAATATTCGTTAATTAATGATGCGTTTGGAGAAGGAATAACTACTTCTTTTTATTTTTATTATTTATAGTAATGCTATGTTTTTTAAATTTGAAAATCCCTAATTTGATTTTCAAATGCATTAACAACTATCCAAATCGACTGTTTGTGATATAACTCGCAAAGTATTTGAGAATCAAATTTGAGATTCAAATATAGCATTACTCCTAACCACTCCCCCGGGTTGTACAACCAAAGAGTGAATGTGACACAAAGTCAAGCCCAAAAAAGTGAAGAAACTTTACTCAAAAGAGCAGCCAAAGTTGCTTGAAGAGCTTCCATGGTTGCGAAAGCTACACCATGAAAGGCAGCACATCAGCAAAAGAGAAGTTAAAAGTCACCAACCATATCCCAATGTTAACAAAATTCAATCTATTGTTTCGAGACAGGTCTAGCTAATATCTTACTTCTTGAACCCAAAAAGAACACAAGGAGGAGCAAAAAAAGACAAAGAAACTAAAAAATGGAAAAAATTCCAAGCAAAACCTTCACAAAGGAAGGTGGAAACCTTCACAGAGCTCTGCGCAGAAATGTCAGATCATCGATGTCACACCCGTTCCAGAAATTTTAATTATTTTAAATGCATAAAGGAATTTTGGATAATTATTAACGTGGTTTAATAATTCTGAATAGAGTTGACTGTGGGTCAACGGTGGGTGTCAATCGAGGACACGGGAAAGTGGTAATACATGAGGAATTGACATGTTTAAATGACATTTATCTAAATTAAATGTTATTTGATATTATTGGGTATATGTGAATAGTGAATATACCTGTTTAGTATGCTTTCTGATAATTTTGATCTAGCTTGAGATCACTTTGAGTAATATAGAATTAACGTAGGTGATATGTTGCATTAAAGGTAGGTTATCTAGAGATTTCACGGAAATTAGTTCTCAGAACGTAATTACGGCGACAAACGGAATGTCACACCCCAACCCACCCCCAGTGGATTAGGACACGTGTAGCAAGACTATACGTACCCAAAATACACTAACACGCAAGAAACCATGGTAGTTATTAAGGAAAACATGATTTGGAGCATCATAAAAGAGGTTGCTGAGACAAAACAGCCCCAAGGGCAAAATGGTCATTAATAAAGTATATCAAAATTTTATAACAAAAGATAGATCTTTGAGTTCCGGTTCCAATGCAAAAAACGGCGTACGAATCCGAATTTTCTAGAAAAAGTTATGCATGTTTCCGTAAAAGTGGACGTGCTGTGAAAAATACAAGCGAATCGATCCCTTCATAAACCCGGATCGATCCATTTCACTGATGCTTCCGCAGAATGTCCCTTTAAAAGGCCGGATCGATCCCTTCATTAACTTGGATCGATCCGGGTTCTGCAGAACAGCATTTTGCTGCTAAAAACTCTTTCAAAACACTACCAATTCATATCCAAACTTAACAAAACATCTTAGATCATTAGGAAACCATTACAAACACATTCCTAAACATATTTAAGCATCAACCAAGCATGATTATCACAAGTATAACCACAATTGAACTAAATTAGTCATGAACTCAACCTTATTGAACCAAACAAACTTGAAGCTCTCTTATTAAAAGTTCATAAAACTTGATGGATATAAACTCAAGCTACAACCAACGTTAAATTACAAATGAAATATGTTCAAAACACCTGCGACTCCATCCGGATTTGCCGGAAAAGTCCAAGTTAGCGACTTCCACATAATTAACCAAAACACGTAGTAAATCTCCCAAGTTTTCCAAAGCAACTTCAAACTTCCAAATTACAATTTAAAGATCTAGACTCCATAGCTACAACCAAAGTATCAACTTTAGCATAAAGGAAACTACTATTTACATCATTTTACAAGTTAAGGGAGAGTTCACATGCTCAAGTCCCAAATCTCCCCCATCTCTCCTGTCTCTCCCATCTTTCCCATCCACAAGTAAAGACTTCAAGCCTCAAGTCAATGACTTCAAGCCACTAGTTACATTGTAATATAGGTTAAAAACATAACTACAAGTTCCAAAACCTTTTCCCCCTCTTCCCGAGCATGTCACTTCCTCTCTGGATATTGCTCCGTACCTGCGGTGGTTGTTATTTACCACAACAGAAACAGAAAACGGTTTTCTTAAGCATTACGCTTAGTGAGAATTTCAAACATGATTGAATGTTTAATATGTGCAATGCAACAATGAACATACAAATCATATTTGTAATCGCTGAGTCACTGGTTCAATGATTCATTCAGACCCGAAGACCTCCCTTAGTCCCGTGGTCACTTCTATTCCTTGGACTTCCATATTTCTCGGATTCTTCCTCTTCACCACCACTTATTACTCCCAACAATGAATCATTTTTCCGATGCTCATTGAATACCACATAGACATATAAGCACATAAACATGGAGGCACATATGACTACATACAAAAATTGCCATGCAATTCACATTTTTACATCTCCATGCCTTCTAACCATAAATAATCTAAAACAACAAGAACATTCTAATGACTAATAAGCATAAATTATCATCTCTAACATCATTGATGCCTTGAACATAATTAAACACAATCATTTTTAGGCTAGAAAACTCATATCCTCAAATTATACGCAATTATGCTCTTAAAATCCCGATTCAAGCTAGAACCAAAGCCAATTCTTGTTCTAGAGTAATCCTACATAGTTTTGGTACAACAAATAGCGTCTATCAAGAACGGTTACTGGAAAAACGTTGCCGAAAATGAAAACAATTTACGTGCATGTGATCCTCTTACCTCCACGAGTCCAAAAACGGCTTCGGTTCGCGAATTGGACGAACGACGACGACGGAACAACGGAAAAACGACATCGGCGTTTCGTCTCCGTCTTCTCTCCCGAGCTCTCTCTCTTGTTTGGTTTAATTTTCTATAAAAATGAGAGTCTAAGCTCTCATAGTGACACACACACATCACATGCATGTGATGTGTCACAAGTTTTCCCCTATTTTCGTTTACACCCCTGGTTTTTCTTAAGTTCCTATTATGAAATCCCCAAACATTCCATTAACTATCCAATTATCTAATGAGTGTTTGTCTAAGTCCCGTATGGGTCCCAACGTGGGTCTCACATATTTTTTGAAATTGCTATCGCACCTACTAGTTATGAATCATTTTTATTTATACCCTTATATGAGTATCCAACATAAAACTAATTGCTAACACATATATCAACATGTAATAACACATACTCATGTAATCATATAAATGCATTTAATATATAAAATGCAAATATTTTTATTCAGCCTTTCACTGGTCTCATCTCATTACCTGTCCCACCTCACTAGGGACTTTTTCAACTGTGTCCTTTACTAAACACTTTTCACGGGCGAGCCCAAGCCTCCCCTTAATCCATTTTATACACTAATTATATTAATTAATGCATATAAAAATAATAATTTACCTGTTCTCCGGGTACGGGTGTTACACGGAACCTAGACGAAAACTTTTATAATTCATAATTTTCACTCGTGAAGCAATAAATTAGGCGTGTAAGACGTTTCAGGGAATAATTAGAAGTTTTGAGAACTCGTGAAGAGGTAAATATAATTTTCGAGAGTCGTGCCTATATAAGAACTCATGAGATATTTTCATTGGACAACTTTCTTAACCTAAATCAAGAGAGGGAATTTGGTGGCTTAGAGCTTCTCGACGCAAATCAACGAACTTCCGTCCGTTTGTTTTTCACAAATTTTCATATTTAGACTCCTTGAGGTAAGAGTTTCATTTTAATACCACTTAGGCCTTGTTTGGCATAATTTTATAAAAATTATAATTCTAGAAATTTGGGGAAAACGTGTAAATACTTGTAAAAATTGCTTATAATCGAACATTCGATGTTTAATCAGTCTCCTAGTACTTCTCTTGAAATCTTAGAACTATAACTTAAGGTATGAATTCTAGACCTATGACTTATAGGAAATTTACATGTTTTATATATCCGACTTGATATTTTGGATCCAAGCGAAATTCATGTATTAATTAGGCCCGTTAATTATACACGCAAAAATATATGAAAATCACGTATATGTGATTATATGAGCATGCTATGTGGTTATATGTGTCGAAGAGGGTTTGGTACAATTTCATCCGAGAGCAAGTTCCTCGATGTTTGAGGATGTTGTAGCGTCGGCTACAGTGCATGGTTTGGGAGAAGGCCCTGTTAGGGCACAATGCATGGTTTGGGAGAAGGCTTAGGCACTGCCAGGGCACTTGGATGAGTGGTTGGGAGGAAGCCCTCAGCAATCCATGGCATGGATGAATGCGTATCTCTCACCTTGGGGACTACTTTGATGTGTTTTGATATTGTAAAGCATGAATTGTCAATGTATTTGTTTAGAATTGTGCACTCAACACATAGCTGAGCAGTGGAGATTTGCTCCATTGTAGATAATAAGAAGAAAGGAAAGAAGAAGCGAGAAGAGTGAGGGCGACGGGACGACGTGATAGTCTTTGTAAATATTTTTGTTTTCCATTCCAATATGTAATCCATGCCTTGAGAAACTAAAACTACGTTTTGGGATAACTAGGGAACCATGGAATGGTTATGTATGTTGTAATAGTTAGTAAGGACTACTTGGGTTATAGTTGTAATGAATCCGAACTCTTGGATTCCCGTTTTGTATACTTAACTTGTCGACTTTGGATTTTGAAGGACTCTTGTTGGTGTTTTATGAATCGAGGCAAAAAGACCTTAATTTGTTTCAATTCCGTTTTCTTTCCAATTTTAGCAAGGATTATGTTAGTCCTCATAGCCGTGTTATGGTTCCAAAGTTTGGATTAAAGTATGAGTATTGAGAGGTTTACAAATAGGTGAAGGTTGAATGGATTCTTAGTAAAATTCTGCTGCTAGAAGGAATTCTGTTAAAGGGTCATTCGACTGGTCGAAATGACCCCTCCATGTTTTATTTTTCTACCCCTTTCAGAATTTATTTAAATATTTTGATTGGTTCTTAGGGTACATTTAGGACCCCTTTCAACATAAATTTATTCGTTTCGAAATATAATTACGTTTTTAAGTTTATACGGGTTTTATAACTTGGAGGGTATAGTTTTCAAAAGAGTTGCTTACTCAATGTGTTTTTAAGTTCTTTTTTCGCTATAATCTTTTAATGAATTATAATCTTTTAATGAATTGGATGAACTTTGGTGGCGTGTCATGTGTTCTATTTCCCCCGTCGCAAGATGGATCGTGACAATCGAAGAGGAATAAAAAATGATACTAGTTGTTTTCCTATCAAGTACTTTTTCTTATAGCGAGAGTTCTATTACACATCATTTTAGATTTTTGCTAACCATTAATTTCTTTATCCCATTTTTGTTTTCTACCCTGTGTTTTATGAGCCATTGGAACACAAGACACAAAGAGGAAAACGGTATACATGCCCAAGGGTAGAGATATAAAAAGGAGATCATGTTAATACCAATTCTTGCAAATTGGGTTCTCTTATTACCAATTGTTGCTATCATCAAACCAAAAAAACTACCAATTGTTGCTTTATGGAGCAAGTGGGAATGGGCCAATGGGGGCTCAAAGTAAAAAAAAATAAAAATTGAATTTGATGACTTTCCTATTCCTACCAAAAAATTGTTCTACTAAATAGTATCCCAAATTTTGTTCCTAAATTGATGTGATGGTGAACCTGTTTAATACAAATTTTGATAAAGTTCAAGTGATTCTACGAAAGCAAAATGTGATTTGGAAATCAGATTTGATAATTACTAATTGTACGAACACAATATACTTAAATGTTAGCATGTTTACGCTTACATTAGAAGTATGTTAGTGAGTTCAAATAGTGGGATTTTATTGATTTCATCAAGTTGTAGTGAATATTAGATCCCTATTGTGGATGTTGAATTGATGTGTTTCTCACTGCATGGGGGCAAATCGTAGATTTGTCCGCCAAATGCAGTTCACAAATGTTTGGTTGTTGAAATTGCGATGTACGAAACACGTTTTAGGGGTTAAATGTACTTACATGTTTGGGTGGAGTGAGAATTGTGTGCTTTTCACGATTCTTTCTATGTTTAATCAGTTGCACAACATATAAACCAAACACTCAAATCATAATAAGTAGTTCTACCAATGACAATCAAAATCGCATAAGCACAGACAAACGTGCTCTAAAATATAGGAGGGGCAATTTTGAAAAGTGTCCACAAAATTATAGGTTTTCATTAAAATGAAGACCTACAATGAAAAAGAGTAATGTTATGCTTCCCAAATTTTCATTCCAAAAGTGTTTTCCAAATGATATGACACTGTGGCCAGGTTTAATACAGTGAGATCAGTTGAATTTCGATTGGAAGTCGTTTACCAGGCCTCACTGTCACATCATTTGGGAATTACTTTTGAGATAAAAATTTGAGAAGCACAGTATTACTCCAACAAAAAAACACAGTTTAGAAACCAATTATTTAACGAGTAATGCTATGCTTTCTAAATTACAAATTCTCAATCCAAATAATGTGACAATAGATTCCATGAATTTCCATTAGAGTTGGAGGATGTTAAAGGTGACTCACAATGATAAGTGAACGGTGAACCCAATAAGTTTTGATTAGTGCCACGTGATAATGTGGATTTGAGAATAGCAGCATTTACTCTTATTTAACAGTTGAATCGAAATTTCACACAATCAGAGGAGCTGCAGAGCAATTGGGTTAGACACAAACCCTAACATTTGAAATCAGGGATTTGATTCTACAGCTATTTCAATGGGCGCCATTTGAATCGATTTCGCAACTCTCAGGTTTGTTTCGATTCCTTTAGTTTTCTACAAATTGTTTGTGCAATATATATTGTATTTGTTCTTCCCTCCGTTTGGCTGCCGAGAAAACACCAGGAAAATGATATGCTTATGGAAGTTTCAAAATTTATGACTTTCTCAGGAAACAAACAGCATTTTGGTTTGAAACCCACCATCCCAACCAAACATAGTTTAAATGGAAAATGGTGTAACTTATAGAATATATTAATTGGAGTAAAAATCTTAACAATCACCTCCCAATCCATATCAAATTGAGGTCTATTCACGTTTTACTCAAAACCCACAAAATGTTGTTCACGAGCTCGAATTTCATATGGGTTTGAGGCTTTGAGTAAAGGGTTGGGCTTGTTTTTTGAAGACTTTTACTAAAATTTAAATATGGTTGGTGTGGATTTGATAGTAAGGTTGGAGATGCTCTTACTCAAAGTTTGTAAGAGGCAAAGGAAAAGTTACAATTTTATAAGAAGATTAGACCGGCCATTGGAGAACTTCATATTAATTGAAGCTTTTAGTAAAATTTTCTGTCAAATAACTTTGAGTAAGGTTTGAGGTGGCCAAAGTGATCTATTTCTTAGTTATATATTGATTTTGGTTTTTGGATATACTACTAGAAAATGATGTTGACTCGACAGGTAATTCGGTAGGAAAAACATGGATGAAGCATTGGATTCAGGAATTGGGAAGAACATAGATAGGATCAGCAGTTTACCGGACTCGATTCTGTGTCACATTCTTTCGTTTCTTCCAACAAAGTATTCAGTAGGAACCAGCTTTCTCTCAAAAAGATGGCAGTTCCTTTGGATGTCCGTCCCTGTGCTTGACTTTGATGATAATTTACTCTTCCGTCAGAAAACCCAGAATGTAATACCTAAATTATATGTGAACTTCACGAAATTTGTGGATAGAGTAATGCTCATGAGTGCCGTGCCATGCTTTCGGAAATTTCAAATCAAGCGCGAGTTTGCTTATAACTCAAACCTTGTCGATATATGGATTTGTGCGGCATTAAGGCGCAATGTTCAAGAATTGGATCTCCGGTACATGCATTTGCGTGAACCTGTTTGTTTGCCCCGTCAAATTTTTACTAGTGAAAGTCTAGTGTTTGTAAACCTCGAGGGTTACGGGATTCTTCTTGAAGTGCCTGCCTCTGTTTGGCTTCCTAGTCTCAAGAAACTCTATGTAAATGTAGTTATATTTAAGAATTGTGACTCTGTTGAGAGGCTTTTGTTTGGCTGCCCAGCTCTTGAAGAATTATCCATAAAGAGATGGAATTGGGAGCGTCGATGGGGTTTTAATTTTTCCATACCTACATTGAAGCGTCTATATGTAGACTTTTTCGTAACAAACGCAAAATTCAGATATGTATTTGATGAATCAGAGGGCATGGATGAATCTGAGAGCATAGATGAATCTGAAGTTCGAGAGTGCAAAGTTGTGGTGAATGCCCCCAAACTTGAAGAGCTCCATCTCATGGATAATGCGTCAATGGACTATTCAGTGGAGAACCTATCATCATTGTTGGAAGCACGTGTTATTGTAGGGCGCATGAGTACAAAACCCAGTGGATTCCGAGGTGCAAATGGTCCAATATGTAGACTTCTTAGTGGGCTGGCAGGTGTTAAGTTTCTCTCATTATCTTCATGGACTTTGGCTGTAAGTTAAATTCCAAGTTGTTTATTATTCTATTCCTATATTCCATGTTCTTTCAACTAACATATGGCGAAAATTAGTTTTCCTTTTTAGATTTTGAATTTTTTTTTCCTGTCGGACATTTATCGCGGTTAAGGCCTACTCTATTGTCCAATGGGTTTCATATCTGAATAATGGATAAGGTTTATTGATAACCAGCCTAAAATCCTTTATCATACCCTTATGAGTGTAGACTCTATGTTGTTGTATTTGGAGTTCGGAATAAGTGTTCTCAAATGGAGCAAGAGAAAAAAGAAGATTCTAATTCACCATCTGGGGGAGTTATTAAGTTGAATAACCTAGCATAGATAGTGATTATCCCTGGAAGCATGGATCATTGTCACAATTGGTCGCTGAGCAAGGACCATATGTGTTTGCGATTCATATAAAATCTCTGTCGAGTCAACCAATTTAGTTCCGATTCAAATCTACCTAGCTCTATTTGTTTATGGATTTAGGGAGGGAAAGGGGGGAAAAAATGCTGGGGAAAACGCTTTCCTTTGTTGGGTAATCGTACAATTACATTGTTGAAGTTTTTGAGTCACATAACTTCCTCTTTCTTGAGTTAACATTTTGAAAATTTTAATTTCTAATGTTATTAAGCATGGAGAAAACCACTGGGGAATTAGTTTTACTTCTCGTAATCCACAAACCAAACATAGCCTCAGTGTCTCGGAATTGGATAGAGTTGTTCAAAGCCCGATTTGACTCCGACGATCCGTTATCCATGCCTAGAATTGTTGTATCATTTGTTTTCTGTCTCGTGCAGTCTGTCGCTGATGTTATTGATCACGTTCTTCCAACGTTTCATAGAATGACGCGTTTGGAGCTTGGTATTGATGGCTGCTCTTGTTGGGATATGATGACAGACTTTCTTGAGTGCTCACCTAACTTAGAAGTTCTTATACTTGAGAAGGTTTGTTGTGATTTAATTTGATATTTCAGCTAGAACTGTCTTTATCATTCAGCTTATCAACTTACTGCATTTTATCCTTGTCAACAGGAAGCTATACATCTTGAATCAGCTACTCACTGGAGTCCACCACGGCGAGTACCTACATGTTTGTTATTACATCTCAAGGAAATCGAAATCAAGGAATTTGGTGGAAAAGAGTATGAGGTTGAAGCAATAAAGTATTTGCTGGGAAATGGTAAAGTTTTGAAGAAGATGACAATTGATTGTCAATTTTCAATTTCAAAGAAAGAGTTCCGTGTCTGCAAGAACATGTCAAAGTTTCCAAGAGCCTCGAAGACTTGTCAGCTCAATCTCCTTTTTTGAAGCTGTAAGTGCATTCTTCCTTCTGGTTACTTTGATATATTTTTGCTCGACATATATTTACGGAAGAATGTCAGTAGGAGTACTTATATAAGTTGATTAACAGAGTAAATTATGCAGACCAACCGTGTAGACCATCACCACCCAAGTGTCCAGTTCTGTATCACTCCATTCTGAAAGAAAACTACTTGAGTATTAGTAGTAGCAGATTCAAATTCTTTGAATTCTAGATTCGATTCAATTTGAAAACCTATGACAATAAGGAGAATTCTATGATACGATCATATGTATGTGTATAGTTGGGTGTATGGGTATTTGGACTCTTGTCATCAATGAGCAGAAGTTGTAGGCTTTTCTAGCTTCTAATTACACTAGATAGAGCCCACCGAGTCACTAATTGAGCTTGAAGCCTTGGACTTGATGAACATCACTTGCCAATGGGTCTACCAAGTGGGAGATTGTTGTGATTTCTTCGTATCAATGGAGACTAGAAAATCTTGCCTTTTTGTTTGTGGGAAATGAGTTTAAACATGAGACTGTGAAGCTAAATATCTTAATGCTGGTTCAATTCAGACGCTCCTTAATGCTGCCCAGTCATAAATTTGGGTACATAAAGATTCGAATGGTATAAAACAATTGGGTTCTCAAGTTCTCGTGTAGGCAATAAGTTTTTGTTATTAGCTGAACTAAATTTAATTCCAAAGTCTTTGTCTAGTCTTGAATGTGATTATGGCATCTCTAGCAATATCGTTGATGTTATTCAGTTTGGAAGCCATTTATTTCGTTACATCGACTGTGTCTATAGACTCTATACTAGGAATCTTTTGTCGTTTCAACAATTACCAAAACAGTGCTTAATCTTTCCTTTTCAGCAGTAGCTGTTGGGTAGAACCTGATGAAGGTGTTATGAAGTTTAATACAGATGGGGCAAATGATCTGAAGGTGCTGTGAGGAAATGGTTACTGACTGCACCAATCATCTCTCTCTCTCTCTCTCTCTCCTTTTTTTGTACCTTCCCTTGGTGGGTAGTCTTAATATTGGAGAGAAGTTCATGAACAATCCATTTGTAGTGGATAGAAGTTAGAAAATATGGGACATGGAATGAAAGGGGAGGTGTTTATTTATCAAACCTTTTGTTTTAAGTTTCCAATTCTGAATATACAAAAGGTTGTTGATTATGGCTGATGTTTTATTTTATTTTTACTATTTATTTACATTGCACGTTAAAAAAATTTAATAATAAAAATAAATAAATAAATAATTTGGCATTACATGGCCCAATCAGGAGTATGTGTGTATGTACCGCATACATATGAATTTGGTCATGGACTGTCCAAATCAAATGTTATATACAGTCATACAGTGTACAAGCAGGGGTGGAGCCAAGATCCCAACTATGGGGGGCACAAATTTACACGGGTTTATGGGCAGCTCCCCTCGTCCCAATTTTTTGGTGGTAGAAATACTGTTACTTTTGGTTTCTAGGATAAATACAGTTACTTTTGGTTTCTAGGATTTTAAAAATTGCTAGGTTGTTCAGTAGGTTTTGCACTTGCTTGGTTAAGTGGTGAAACATAATTTTTTAGAAGTCATAACTCTTTCAAACAAATTGTTGTTATATGGTTAATTTTTTATTTTTATTATTATTTATAGAACGAAGGATCATCATATGTTCAAGAGAGATTTCTACAAAGGCTTAAGTATTTGAGGCTAACTAAAAATTTAGTGGGGATACAAATACATAGAATAAAAAAAAAAAATACATACATAAGGTTAAAAAAAAAAATGATTTTGAAAAGTTGAGGCAAGAGCCTGTGCCCCACTGGACTTTACTACCTCTGCCCCTATGAACAAGTATTTTTCAGCCATGGATTAAACGGCAAGCAAACTTTGAATTGTATTTTGTGTTTGCTTCAGTGAGATTTTTTTTGGAATTTGTCATTATCGGCAAGCTGTTGGGGGGCATCAACCAATGCTCATATAAAATTTAATAATTGAGTTTTGTGAGTGGTATGTGGAAAAATATTTAAGATAGGAACACACTTTTTACTACATTTTCTTATGCATATTTCATATTTTTTTAAGATGTTATCTGTCAGCGTTCACACTTCACAACATAAACTTATTTCTGTGATTCAATTATGTATCAAACAGGACAAGAAGTATATAAGAAAGAGTAATGATACAGACCACAACACATTGCACAACACAAAGCACAATAGGACTCTAAATGTTTTGTACCCTGTGTTGTTTGAATTTTTTTCACTTTTCTATACACCATTTACACAATATAGGTACATGCATTTAAAGTCATGTTGTGCTTTGTGTTGTACAATGTATTGTATCTGTAGCATTACTCATATAAGAAAATGTTGCTAAATTTTTTCCTTTTTCATAGAACACTGAAAGATGTAGAAGTTGAAGTTAGAGTAATGAGTCATTCATTTCGGTCTCTAGGCTTGAGAGAACCTCTAGTTTGGAACTCGTGCTTAACTGAGATCAGTGAAAGTTACACATATATCTCTAAGCTTGAGAGAATATTTATCTTTATGAAAAGTTTGATAAAGAACCAAATTTACGAGGTGTTTTAGATTGACACATACTCTTATGTACACAACAGAACCTTAATTTATGGAACACTTAATTTGTAAAACCAGTTCACTTGTGAACCACATAATCAATACTATAACTTCCCAAACTGTCTCTAAAGATGACCCAATAACTAGTTCTTTGTCCAAACCAACATAACAATAATTTTCATAAATAACAAAATAGAGTGAGACTATCTTACCTATTTTTGAGAAAAAAAAAATAGAAAATAAAGTGAAATTGATACGAGCTTGATCCTGTTTTTATCACTCCCAAATGGGCCCTTAAAAAATCGAACAGTTGTACATGCGTAAACTCCTCATTTGCTCCACCTTTAAGAAAGTCAGGGATTTCATTCTCTCCACTAAATCAAATGCAATACAAAACTTAATTCTTCAAAACTAGAGATTTTTCAGTAATGTTACGAGAATCAGACCGGATGGCCCGGTACAACCGGTCAGCCAAACGATTCGGTTTAGCCAGAATTGTGAAAAGTAGTTCGTCTATCATAAGAACCAGCCCGGTTCTTTGATACTACAAATACTTAAGAAAATTTGGTCACTTTTTACAACCCCTCACAAATCGGTTCCTCGGTTCTCTATGACTTGCGAAGAACAGAGGCCTCTCGCCACCATAGCTGTCACCTTGCTTCAACGTCCTTCGCCATTGATTTCTATCTATCCGTACAAGCAAAGTTTTAGAACCTGGACCGGCAGCCAGTTAAAGTGGTTAACCGCAAAACTATTCACAATTTAACAGACCGGTCGTCTCTCTTTTTTTTTTTTTTTTTTTTTTTTTTTTTTTTTTTTTGTGGCCCAAAAAACGGTGAGTAAATAAAAGAAAACACCAATCGACACTATATAAAAATACAAGGGACATATCCCAAGATATAGAAAAGAGTAATTCTTTGGGCATAAAAAGAATATACATAAATTACAATGTGTCTATCTCTCTCCTATGTGGATACCACTGTCACTGAACCACCAAGAAAGAGACACAAAAAATTTAGGGTAAATATCACCTACCTCCCTTGAGGTTTGGCCTTATAACACTTACCTCCCTCCATGTTTCAGAACTAACTGTTACCTCTCTTATTTTTTTAATTTCAGTAACACTTACCTTCCTCCGTTAACAAGCCGCTAGAAAAACTAACGGAATGACAATAACATCACTTAATAACGATCTAAAATACCAAAATTACCCTTCCTCTTGACTCACTTCTTTCATCAATCTAACTTACCCACTTAAAATATTTGATCGAAAATCAACTTTCCATTTTTAGGGGTTTTACCCACTTAAATAGTTGCTCTTTCATCAATCTAACTTATTCACTTAAAATATTTGATCGAAAATCAACTTTCCATTTTTAGGGGTTTTACCCACTTAAATAGTTGCTCTAAAATTAGCTTTCCACTTTTAGGGGGTCTGCTCAAGTAAGAAGTGAGTCAAGAGGAAGGGTAATTTTGACATTTTAGATCGTTCTTAAGTGATATCATCGTCATTCCATTAGTTTTTTTAACGGCTTGTTAACGAAGGGGATGGAAGTGCTATGAAATTTAAAAATAAGGAAGATAGGTGTTAGAAAGGTAAGTGTTATTAGACCAAATTTAAATTTCAAGTATAATCATAAACCCTAAAACCAAAAATTTATGTATACTATTTTTATGTACTACGTATAACTTTTATGTGCCCAAATATAAAAAAAAAAGCGCAAAGAAAGCATCAGACGATGCAAAAGAGGATGGGAATCTATCCAGAGCCATCCAAGAAAAGATCCAACCTACCAAAAAACCTACGAATCAAAGAGAAAGAGGAGGAGGGGAGACCACTGAAACAAAAGAAAACAGTAAAGCCCAAGGGAGGGTACTCTCAGAAAAGCTAAACTAGCAAAAAAGCTCCTAGAGCAAGATGAAGACATTTTAATATAAAAAGGTTCCAAAATTAGGTTTTCAGTAGCACATTTCACGATTCAGCAACACTTGCACCACACAGTTTGTCTTCCTCAGTGCGCCGTCTCCATTGACTTTGGTATGAAGATTGAATAGTTTCTACCCTTTTCAGTTATGTCTTCCTTAGTTGTTTTTATATATATATATATATATATATATGTATATGTCGGTTGAGGTTCTGAAGTTGTTATACTGTTAGTCAATTATCTAGATGTCGTAATTAAATGTTTAAATTTTTATTAGTTGATGCATTTTCATCTCTTGGAATGGGAGCAAATTGTGTTGATGCATTTTCATCTCTTTAAATTTTAAAGTTAATGCATTTTCAGCCCATGTATTCCTCATTCCAAATTATGTGGATTTAATTAAACCAATTTTTCCTAATACTCCTGTTTGCAATACACTTCCCCCCCCCCCCCCCCCCCCCCCCCAACTTATTTAACTTTTTCCACCCCAACTTATTTAACCAAAAAGTTTTAATTTTGCTATAGTACAATTTATTTGAGTGTATAAATAAAAATTACTGTACTTGATAAGGATGAGAATCACAGTGATACCAAAAACCCACATCTTATTATATGTTTTAAGTACTTTATACTAATATTAATGTATATGAATAAATATATTTATTATGTAATTACGATGTTAATGTCCGTTTTTGATTCACCTGACGGTTGAACCGGTGACCTGGTCATTTTTACGGTTGATCGGACCGGGTTTTAAAATAATTTGCTTACAAGGTATTGTTTGTTCTCATCCTCGGTTTCCCTCTTTTTTGTTTGATTTTTTTTTTCCCCTCTTCAATTTAGGACAGATCCTCTGTTCCTCACTCCATGTATCCGCAATAAAGAATTATTGAATAACTAATAGCACCAAAATGAGAAAAGTTGATTAACATTGTGATTCATTTTCTTTTCATTTTAGGACTTATCCTCTATTTCTCAGTTTTTCTTTTTAGTTTAGTTACCTTGCTAAAGAGACCAAAGTTCAAATTTAAGTTCAAGCTTCTTCAAATGTGAGAATTCTAATGCTATGATACAAAATTGCGTATTTTGCATCAGCGAGTTTTTTCCGTTAATAGTTATAGACTTATTGATTGTTGTTTTATTATAGCTTTTTTTTCTTTGGGAACTATGTCTTGTTGTGGATTATCTTAGAGGACAATGTCGTGTTATCGATTTCTTTGAGGAATATGTTGTGTTATGGAATGTTATTTCATTGTTTTTTTTTTTCAAATTTCTTCTCTAAGTTGTTAAATGTCTAAACTGGAGTTTTATTCAATGCATTGTTTTGATGCTCTAAAACTCTAAATGTTTTATGATTATTGTATGAAAGTGTGAAAGTAAAATTTAGAAATTTGATGTGATTTCTTTATGTTTTTTTTTTTTTTATTTTTTTAATATTGTTATTAGTAGTATTTATGATATATGAAATTACTACGTAAGTATGATGTCACAGTTGGATTCCAGTAACTGGGTTACTGTGACTCGGTCATTTTTCCGCCTCGTTGAACAGCCCTGTTTTCAAAACATTGATTTCAGTGCTTGAACCAGAAAGATCATCTGTAACCTCGCATTTGTTTTTCTTCTATGCATCTTCATCTTGCTATTGCAGACCTGATCACCAAAGCTCAAAGAATGAGTTCAATCCCGACAAGCCAATATCCTCTTGAAGATTCCAGAATGGAGAAACAAACCGTAGAAGATGATAAAGTTGATAGAATCAGCCAATTGCCTGATTCAATTCTACATCAAATTCTATCGTACCTTCCCACAATATATGCTGTGGGCACTTCTATTCTGTCAACAAGGTGGAAAAATTTATTCGCTTCAATGCCGAATCACAATCTAGTCTTCCACGACTCCTTAATTTTACACCCGAAACAAGAATTGAGATTGGAATCATCAGCTAGCAGCAGAAGATTTGTGCAATTTGTGTCTCGAGTTCTGGCAATCATACTTCTCGATGTGGCTCATCACAGAAATATATTACCTGATGTTTCCTATGTGAATTCATTTAGTCTAAATTGTGAACAGGACCATGGCGATTCACACATCAATACGTGGATTCACGCTTTGGAACTTGTTAATGTTCAAGAACTGTCCTTAAATATCGATGTGAAGTACTCTAATTTGTTGCATGATAGTCTTTTTGGGTGCAATTCTGTGGTTAAATTGTCATTGGGTTACAATATAACTCTCCGAGTTCCGGATTTGGTTTATTTCCCAAATCTCAAGTACCTCAATCTTAATTATGTTAAATTTATGGACGGAGACTCTTTTCAGAGGATTCTTAATGGCTGCCCTGTTCTTGAAGATTTCCAAATTTATTATTGTGAATGGGAAGATATGGAGATTCTTATTATCTCCGTTCACTCACTTAAGAGATTGGACATACGGAATGAGACTACTTATGAAATTTTGCTTGACACTCCAACTCTTGAGTACTTTTTCTGCTATGGTTGTTCACCTGAAAGTAAAGTGGATAATATGAGCTTTCTTCTTGATGCTCATTTAGATGTTGGACCAAGTGAAGATCAATTGGAAGAAGAAGAAGAAAACCTTTCACGTTTTGGTCGAAAAGTAGCTAAACTTGTTACAGCATGCTCTAATGTTGAATTTCTATATCTATCTGGTCCTGCAATAGAGGTAAGATTATTTTATTATCATGTTAATTAATCTATCTGACCACCAAGAGGCAAGAGCAGTTTAGTGGCACTTTGCTTACACCCAATGGTTTGGTGGCTAGTACTAGTACGTCCTAAGCTCGAATCACGTGATGGGAATCACTAAGGATTGTTGCTAGGCCATTAGCTGGGTGTCCACCAGCTCCTTTGGTGGGGTTGGTTTAGGCTATGGCTCAACCGACTTGAGGGAGTGTCTGTAGACCCTTGCTTTGCAACATGTCTAGGTCCCTCCTTTTATTGATATCTCGCAAGTAGGGGTTGTTCTGGTCATTGGTAGGGATCGCCACTTTTGGTTTCCGCTTCCCACCCTTTTGTCTCAGTCAAAAAAATAATTACTGATCTCTTCATTTTGTTTGAAGTACTTGTGTTTTATGTGATCAACCTGTTTGTAGAATTGTATCCCTTTGACCAAAAAAATACGTGTTTGTTGAATTGTTCTAGTTGGCAATAGTCTATATAGAAAGGGTTTGGGCCTATTTGGATTGGACGTTGCTTTTGGATGAACGCAGAAGCAGAAGTAGAAGCCGTAACCAATAGGGCGGGTTGGGAATTAAGAAAATTTCATTTTAATCCCAATATGCTTCCTGCATCACGTTCGGGCTGAAGCAACTATAGACCTGCTACAGCCAAAACGTGTTTTTGGGGCTCTAAAGTGCTTCCTAAAAACTAATCCAAACATGCTAACATATGCGTTTTGTGTCCCAGAAGTGCGTATGTGAAGTGATTTGAAACACAGCCCTTTATAGTTATTCTTGTCTTGAATACAGGGCATTCATGATTCTGGTTATGCAATGCCTACATTTCATAAGCTGACGCAATTGAAGCTTGGTGGCATGGGCGAAAACGGATGGAAATTGCTGCCACAACTACTTGAAAGATCAACTAATCTTGAAGTTCTTGTGTGTGTATTTACGAGGGTATGTTAAAATGCTATGAATAGTTTGCTCATCTATGCCTATGTTAAGAGTTCTTTGACCTTTTGATTTCTTCTCCTTAATAGGGTTTTTCTGTCGGAAAAAATTGCTATCCTATATTCGAGAATCATCTGCCAGAAAATGTACCTATATGTCTTTCACTGCACCTTCGGGAAATTGGGTTTGTGGAATTCAAGGGGGAGTTTGATGAACTCATGCTTGTAGAGTACTTCTTGAATACTTCAAAAGTTCTAAGGAAGTTGGAAATCAGCACATGCATGTCTTCAGAGATGCTTTCTTGGATCAGCGAGAAAATATTAATGTTGCCAAGGTGCTCAAAATCCTGCAAGATTGTACTTAAGAGGGAACGATGCTGATTATTCCCACCTCTCTATGTTCGTAATGTTTCACATTTCTCCTACATTCCTACTTTTTGTCATGGGTTAAAGCGAACCTTTGTTTTTTTTTTTTTTTTAGTTTTGTGCATTTTTACCCTTTGTAATCAAATGTTCCTTTCCAAAATTGTCTAGTGTAGAAAATATGGGACGTGGAATGAAGGGGAGGTATTTATTTAACAAACCTTTTGTTTTTTTAAGTGTCCAGTTCTGAATATACAAAAGGTTGTGGAATATGGTTGATGTTTTATCTTTTTACTATTTATTATTTTTACATTTGCACAAATAAATAAATACATAAATGGCATTACATGCCCCAATTAGATGGGGGACACTACCAGTTTCTGCTGATGTGAGACTATATTGAACTTTCAGTCTCTTCTCTCTACTAACCTGCTTTTAGCACACACACACACACACACATCATATATATATATATATATAAAGTCATTATCCGCCATGGATTAAACGGCAAGCAAGCTTTGGAGTGTAATTTTGTGTCTGCATCAGTGATATATTTTTTTGGCACTTAGTCATTCTCGGCAAGTTGTTGAGGCATCAACCAATGCTCATCTGAATTTTTTTTAATTTGAATTTTGTGAGTGATATGTGGAAAGATATTTAAAATATGAATATGCGTCTATTACCTATTCTTATGCATATTTCGTATTGTTTTAAGATGTTATTTGTCAGCATTCACAATAATAAACTTATGCATGTGATCCAAAATTATGTATCAAATTGGACAAGTAAATAAGAAAATGTAGCTAAATCTTTTTCTTTTTCATAGAACATTGAAAGAAGTTTTTGAAGTTGAAGTTAGAGCAATGAGTCATTCATTTCAGTCTCTACTCTCTAGGCCTGAGAGAATCTCTAGTGTGGAACTCTGCATTATTACTAAAATCACAGTGAAAGCTACATTGATATCACGATCATGTGAAAATAATCTCTCCTAAATTAGAGAAGTTGAGTTTTCAGTTTGGCACACTTGCACTTGGCTCAATATTGGACTTTATTCTTTGGATTATTGTCAGCTATTTCGTCGCATCTTAGCATATTTCCATGACCAATATGCTTGGAACTCATCAGATCCAGATCATACAATGTATCGTGTTCACCAATTGGTTTATCCACTCAGAAGCTATTTGGATAACACAATAACTGGTTCTATGTTTCAGAAAAGAATCAATTTTAAATAATTATGTGATTGTGTAGCTTTTCGAATCCACATCCCAAATGATGTGACAGTGCAGTGAAATCACTGTGGGGTCATTTCAACATCCTTCAATCAAAATCCAGTAGACTCACTGTCACATCATAACATTACTTTAGCAAAAATGAGGTAAGCAAAATTGTGCTCAAATCGTGAAAATTGGCCAGTTAAACCGGTGAACCGCAAAACCATTCACATTTTAAGAGAACCGGTCGCTTCTTTTTAATCTATATATATATATATATAAGGGGTCCCAAACATTAGGTTTCCATTAGCACAATTGTTGCACTTTTTTTATTTTGACAAGACGATTGTTGCACTTGCACACCACACAGTTTGTCTTCCACAGTGCGCCGTCGCCGCCAACTCTGGTTGAGAGTTTTGAGACGTTGAGTGGAGCCGTGGAGGTGTAATGTGTTTCTACCTTTTCAGTTATGTGTTCCTCATTTGTTTTTTTTTTTTTTGAATTGTTGGTTCAGGTTCTGAAGTTGTTACTCAACTTAATTGTTTATACTGTTAGTCAGTTATCTAGATGTCATAACTAATTCTTTTAATTTTTATAAGTTGGTGCATTTTCATCTCTTGGAATGGGAGCAATTTATGTTGATGCATTTTCATCTCTTTAAATTTTAAAGTTAATGCATTTTCAGCCCATGTATTCCTCATTTCAAATTATGTGGATTTAATTAAACTTATTTTTCCTAATACTCGTGTTTGCAATACCTTTTTTTTTTTCTAACTTATTTAACCAAAGAGTTTTAACTTTTCTATGGTATAATTTATTAGAGTCTATTAGTAAATAAAAATTACTCTTTGATAAGGATGAGAATCACAATGATTCCAAAAACCCACATCTGGAGTACGTTTTAACTTTATACTAATATTAATGTATATGAATAAATATATTTATTACATACTTACTGTTGGATTCTTATTCTCTTACTCGGGCTTTTTATTTCAAAAACCCAAACTAAAACCTACCAGCTTGATTTGACTTGTGGAAAGACTCTCTCACGTGCGCACATGGGGGTGCAAATCTCAAATTTGGCTGCCCGATTTGGCTTGAAAAACAATTAATAAAAATGTATATTTCTGTATATGAGTATAAATGTGACCGTTTCTTTGTCGAAGCTTTTACCTTCTTTAATCTCCAAAAGAAATGTTAATGTGTTTATGTTCCATGGTTAAAGGCATTCACATGTGAACGTTATGTGTAGCTTTTGAGAGGCTTTAAATGGTTACCCAACGGTCACCTTCTTTGATTGACAGTTTAAGACTTATAAATGTATTTTGTGGTCTTGTCCAATATATATTCAGTATGCAAAAACACATATAAATATATGTATTTTGTTATCTAAAAAAAAAGAGGAGTACAACTTTATCTCCCAAGTTTCACATATTTTTCAGCAAATATATTTCAGTTAGAATATTCTCTTCCAGTTAAAAAAATACACAGAAAGATGTTATGTTCTCATTTTCCTCTCTATTCTCTGTTCTTCAAAATTTTGTTATCAAAATTCTTTATCGAGTTGGAGCTATTCTTAGCGCTCACATAATCTTCCAATTCGTGTGCACGTTTGGAAGATCTGATTGCTGAATCCTGGAGAACATAGCGCTGAGACCTTCTGCATCGAGTCACTGACTCCGAAGGGCGGAATTTTTCTTAAGGACAGTGCAAAAGTTGCACGCCTCAATCAAGTTCATAGCCGTAGTCTCCTATATTTTCAACAATCTTAAGAACAATCGGATGCAACTATGATCAATGCGAAACGACTCAATGATCCGGTAATATTATTTCTATTCTATTTAAATTTTCCAACCGAATTATCTCAAGTAAGATAGTACATAAACATCTTAGACAAATATGATCCAATCAATTATCATCACCTACATTAAACATGTGGTATGCTGGTTTAGCTTTTGCCTAGTAGGATCATAACCACACCATAAAATGGTCAGTTCAAGGAATGTCTAGCAGTGGCACTTCCTGGTGGTCCCATCCAAAGGAAATTAACTTACAAAAAGCTTACCTCCTTGTTTGTTTCTTATATTATTGTTTCTCATATGAATAGGATTATGTGAGATATTTTACTATTATAATTATTTATAGTATTTAATGAGAGTTCAAATGACTTTTCAAAGCTTTGTGAACGTTTTGATCAAGCGAATTAATTTTTGACATTCACTATGCAGTGATGCCAAATGAGAGATATGCATCTTTATTGATTTGACAAAACCGTTTCATAGGGACTATTTTAACCATAAGGAAGAGTGATCAGTTACTTAAAAAAACAAAAAGGGGGTTCAATTTTAATTGATTGTTCTCAAGTTTTCTTTTCACTGATTATGGTAGTAACGGAGAAGTCAATATTTAATTTGTAACAGGTTTCAGTATATGCACCTAATGTGAGAGTGTTGGATTATTTTAATATAAATATTTATAAGTATATGTATTATGTAGAAATGGTTATTAATATCCAAAAGTTAGTGACTTATTGTATAAGAATTTATTTGGCTTTAATTGGTTGTTCAAGTCTTGAAAGCTTTTACTCAACGGAATTTACACCATTATGTAAATAAATTATTTTTATATTCCAATGGTATAAAGTGTGAATGACAATTTAGTAGTAATTGTTAGTTTTGTAAGGTCACACAATCGGTTTATGAACCAACATGCAAGTTGTTATATATACGTGTATGTATGTATGTATGTATGTATGTATGTATGAATGTATCTACATATATATATATATATATTGATATGTACATGTTTCCTCTTTGAGAGAGATTCAATTGTGTCCATACTGTCCAATAGATATTGTACCTAAGAAAAACCATGTTCTCATATTAGAGTACTTGTTTGGGTAAAGAAGACTTTATATTATTGGTTACAAAGGAAGTCTTTAAAATCAACTGGTCTTTGATTTTTGGTGTGTGAACATGTAAGGTTTTATTAGATGAGGCAAGTTCCTTGTGAACTTGTTAATCTTCGGACCAAACAACTTTGACTTGCGATGTATAGTTCATTCGAGGTTCAACTTTTTTACTCATTTTGAGTATTGAAAAAATACAAAAAACCCAATTAAATTATTTTTGAAGTTTGGGTTATTTGGCGTATGATAGGATTTTTTAATCCTAAGAAAATTACTAGTAAAGCTATAGCTTTAGCCTTTTTGAGATGTACATTTAACAGTAGTGCTTGTAGATTTTAGACATAAAAATCTATGTGATTTTTACGAGCATGCATTTCCTTTTAAAATTGAGAAATAGTGGGGGTTCTTAACCTCCTGTTTGTATCCCGCCTAACCATATTGAGTTTAGAGCATATGGTAAATGGAGCCTTAGTAAAGTTTGTTTTAAAAATCCAGTGTTCTATTGAAATTATAAAGCTACTTGAGTAAGGAAACTGTTGTTTCTTTAGATACATACTCATCTGTTTTAAATCAATTAATTTTTACTAGGTGATATTTTTGATTAATTATCAAATGGATGTTAACACCTTTTTTATATGGAGAATTAGAGGTGAGAATTTATTTGGACAAACCAAATGGGTTTATAAAGATTAGAGTGTGCAAATTTATTCATACTCCTTACGTGGTTTAAAACTGGCACCCAACCAGTAACATTGAAATTTTGATCAAACTATTTTTCCAAATAGTTTCAAAAGGAAAGTGACAAAGGTTTTATCATTAACACAATTAAAGATAGAGTTTACCGCTTAGTGGAGGTGCAGTGTTTTGGAAGTCGTCCAAGCAAACTTGCACAACTAAGGCAATGATGGATAGGGGCGGATCTAGAAAATTAATACAGAGGGGGCTTAACAGAGGTTTGTTTGGGGGTTCGGGGGCAGCGCCCCTGAATTTTTTTTTTTTGGACCTATTTATACGTATTTTGTGTATATTTTGTGTAGATGATATAAATTAATGCTAAAAAAAATTAACCAAAAAACATAGGAGGGAGGAGGGATTTTATAATTAGCACAAAAATAAAAGAGAAAGGGGGCTTAGTATGACAATTTTATAATATTAGGGGGGGCTAATTGTATTTTTTAGGGGGGGCTAATTGTAAATTTTTTTTTTTTTTTTTTAGTGCAAGTGTACAATTTTTTCAAAACCTAGGGGGGGCTTGAGCCCCCCCTTGTACCTCTTTACATCCGCCCCTGATGATGGAATATGAGTTTGTAGTTTTTGAGAAAACTAGTACTGAGGCTAAGTGGATTAGCAACTTCTTAGCAGATATTCCTAGTTGGAATAACCAATTCCATCAATGTCTTTACATTGAGATAGCAGGGCAGCAATAGGCCGAGCTATAAATAAGTCCTATAATGGCAAGAGTAGGCATATACGCCTAAGACATAATTTTGTGAGGCAATTGCTTGATGATGAAGATATATCTATTAATTTTGTGAGGTCAGAAGTGAAATTGGCTGATCCTTTAATAAAATCACTAGGGAAGAGAACTAGTGTATGAAACATTGAGGGGAATGGGACTTGAGCCTGTAACAAAAATTAACAATGATGGTAACCCAACCTATGTAATTGGAGAACCCAAGAAATAGGTTCATATTGGTAATAACAAGTCATTGGTTGATTGGAGATGCACTATAAAGTTATTATGCTATTGTCCCTTCCTATGGTGTATAGTGCAATTGCAATGTGAAAGGTTGAGTTAAACTCTTAATGAATTCCATAGTCCATATAATTTGGATGGTATGTTTAATTGCAATGCATACCTGATGGATTCACCTATATAAGTGTGAAAGTGGACTGCTTTCTATGAAAACTTGGGCAAGTTTTCTACAGCACTTATGAAAATTCAGGACTGGCGCAGGGCCTAGAGGCGCCACACCGATTAGAGTTGCTCAGATTTTGAGGAGTCAATGTGGGTACAAGACGACTGGTTTACAATACGGGATTCTGGTTCATAGAAATTTTTATTTCACCAAATTCTTGTAAATCACTTATTGTATTCCTAGGGACTGGTTCATAGCCCTAAAGGCACCAGTTTTGATGCATTGAATTCTCTTGCTCCTTTTTATATTGTTTGAATTTTTGAAATAGGGGGGGATTGTTGGATTCTTATTCTCTTACTTGGGCCTTTTATTTCAAAAACCCAAACTAAAACCTACAAGCTTGATTAAACTTGTGGAAAGGCTCTCTCACGTGCGCACATGGGGGGTGCAAATCTCAAATTTGGCCGCCCGATTTGGCTTGAAAAACGATACATGTGCGTGCACGTCCCGCGGACACGAATGCTATTCGATTTGCTGCCTCGCGTGTACCTGTCATGTTTTTTGTACTGTTGATTTAATAAAAATGTATATTTCTGTATATGAGTATAAATGTGACCGTTTCTTTGTCGAAGCTTTTACCTTCTTTAATCTCCAAAAGAAATGTTAAGGTGTTTATGTTCCATGGTTAAAGGCATTCACATGTGAACGTTATGTGTAGCTTTTGAGAGGCTTTAAATGGTTACCCAACGGTCACCTTCTTTGATTGACAGTTTAAGACTTATAAATGTATTTTGTGGTCTTGTCCAATATATATTCAGTATGCAAAAACACATATAAATATATGTATTTTGTTATCTAAAAAAAAAAAAAAGGAGTACAACTTTATCTCCCAAGTTTCACATATTTTTCAGCAAATATATTTCAGTTAGAATACTCTCTTCCAGTTAAAAAAAATACACAGAAAGATGTTATGTTCTCATTTTCCTCTCTATTCTCTGTTCTTCAAAATTTTGTTATCAAAATTCTTTATCGAGTTGGAGCTATTCTGAGCACTCGCATAATCTTCCAATTCGTGTGCACGTTTGGAAGATCTGATTGCTGAATCCTGGAGAACATAGCGCTGAGACCGTCTGCATCGAGTCACTGACTTCAAGGGGCGGAATTGTTCTTAAGGACAGTGCAAAAGTTGCACGCCTCAATCAAGTTCATAGCCGTATCCTCCTATATTTTCAACAATTACAATGTCAAGGTTTGGTTCTGGTTCACCCGACGGTTGAACCGTTGACCCAGTCATTCTTATAGTTTGATGAATGGACTGATTTTTAAAAAATTGCTTACAAGGTATTGTTTTGTTGTCATCGTTGGTTTCCTCTTCTCTTCAATTTAGGATAGATCCTCTGTTTTTCACTCCATGTATCCATAATAAAGAATTATTGAATAACTAATAGCACCAAAATGAGAAAAGTTGATTAACATTGTGATTCATTTTCTTTTCATTTTGACTTATCCTCTATTTCTCAGTTCTTCCTTTTAGTTTAGTTACCAGATTCAAATTTAAGCTCAAGCTTGTGAGAATTCGAATGCTCCAATACAAAATTGCATAATTTGCATGTAATGACCGTAAAGTCCATCAATGACACCGGAGAGTTATTTCCACTAATCAAGTTATCGACTTATGGGTTGTTGTTTTATTATAGCTTTTTTCTTTGAGACTATGGGTATGTTTGAAAAACCAATTAAGTGCTGAAAATGAAAAGATTCAGGACTTATTCTTTTTCAGTACGTTTGATGACATACCACTTAATTGAAAAACCAGCCAAAAAACCATTGAAAACTATAAGTGAAAAATTTGAACTGAAAATATTCACTGAATGCATTCTATTTTAGTAGTTGAAGCACCGTTTTCTGTATAATTTGATCACTGAATGCATTTTTCGTGTTATGGAATGTTATTTTATTGTTTTTTTTTTCTTCCTTCTCTAAGTTGTTGAATGTCTAAATTGAAGTTTTATTTAATGCATTGTTTTGATGCTCTAAAACTCTAGATGTTTTATGATTATTGTATGGAAGTGTGAAGGTAAATTTTAGAAATTTTGATGTGATTTCTTTATGTTTTTTTATTTTATTTTTTATTTTATGTTGTTATTAATATTTATGATATATGAAATTACTATGTAAGTATGATGTTACGGTTGGATTCCAGTTCAACTGACGGTTGAACCGGGTTACCGTGACTCACTCATTTTTCCGCCTCGTTGAACAGCTCAGTTTTCAAAACATCGATTTTCAGTGCTTGAACGGATATTTCATCTCTAACCTCTCATTTTTTTTCCTTCTATGTATCTTAAATTCTTAATCTTGCTATTGCAGACCTGATCACGAAAGCTCAAAGAATGAGTTCAATCCCGACATGCCAATATCCTCTTGAAAATTCATGAATGGAGAAACAAATCGTAGAAGATGACAGTGTTGATAGAATCAGCCAATTGCCCGATTCAATTCTACATCAAATTCTATCGTACCTTCCCACTATATATGCTGTGGGCACTTCTATTCTGTCAACAAGGTGGAAAAACCTATTCGCTTCAATGCCAATTCACAATCTAGTTTTCCACGACACCTTAATTTTACATCCGAAACGTGAATCGAGATTGGAATCATCAGCTAGCAGCACAAGATTTGTACAATTTGTGTATCGAGTTCTGGCAATCATACTTCTCGATGTGATTGATCACAAAAATATATTACCTGATGTTTCGTATGTGAATTCGTTTAGTCTAAATTGTGAACAGGACCATGGCGATTCACACATCAATACATGGATTCAAGCTTTGGCACGGGCTAATGTTCAAGAACTGTCCTTAAATATTATCGATGTAAGGGACTCTAATTTGTTGCATGATAGTCTTTCCGGGTGCAAATCTGTGGTCAAATTGTCATTGGGTTATTATATGCTTCTCAGAGTTCCGGATTTGGTTTATTTCCCAAATCTCAAGTATCTCTGTCTTGATTATATTACATTTATGGACGGAGACTCTTTTCAGAGAGTTCTTATTGGATGCCCTGTTCTTGAAGATTTGAAGATTGATAGCTGTGAATGGTATGATACGGAGATTCTTATTATCTCTGTTCACTCACTTAAGAGATTGGACATACGCGGTGAGAGTGAATTTGAAATTTTGCTTGACATTCCAGCTCTTGAGTACTTTTTCTGCTATGATTGTTTACCTGAAAGTAAAGTGGATAATATGAGCTCTCTTCTTGAAGCTCATTTAGAATTTGAAGACCAATCTGAGGAAGAAGAAGACTTGTCACATTATGGTCAAAAAGTAGCTAAACTTGTTACAGCATGCTCTAATGTTGAATATCTATATCTATCTAGTGATGCAATAGAGGTAAGCTTATTTTTAGTATCATATTAAGTAATCTATCTTTTATCCAAAAAAAAAAGTAATCTATCTGTCCACCAAGAGTGGTTTAGTGGCACTTGGCTTACACCCAAGTGGTTTGGTGGCTAGTAGTCCTAAGCTCGAATCACGCGATGGGAATCACTTGGGATTATTGGTAGGGCATCGGCTGGCTGTCCACAAGCTCCTTTGGTGGGACTGGTTCAGGCTATGGCTCAAACGACTTGAGGGAGTGTCTATAGACCCTTGCTTTGCAACATTTCATTGATTCCTAGCGAGTAGGGGTTATTAGAGTCACTCATAGTAGGAATCGCCACTTTTGGGCACCTCATCCCAACCCCGTTTCTTCATTCTGCTTGATGTACTTATGTTTTATGTGATTAACCTGTTTGTAGAATTATATCCCTTTGACCAAAAAAAATACCTTGTTGTAGAATTAGTCTCGTTGGCAATAGTCTATAGAGAAAGGATTTGGGCCCATTTGGATTGGGCGTCGCTTTTGCATTTAGGCAGAAGTAAAAGCCCTAACGAATAGGGCTGGATGGAAACTAAAAAAACTTCATTAAAATCCCAATATGCGTCCTGCATCACGTTTGGGCTTAAGCAACTCCAGACCTGCACAAGCCAAAACGTGCTTTTGTGGCTCTAAAGCGCTTCCTAAAAATTAATCCAAACATGCTAACATTAACGTTTTGAGTCCCAGCAGCACATTTGGGCAAATGTGCGTATGGGAAGTGATTTCTAACAGCCCTTTATAGTAATTCTTGTCTTGCACACAGGGCATTCATGAATCTGGTTATGCAATGCCTACATTTCATAAGCTGACACAATTGAAGCTTGGTGGCATGGACGAGAACGGATGGAAATTGCTGCCACAACTACTTGAAAGATCAGTTAATCTTGAAGTTCTTGTATTTACAAGGGTATGTTAAAATGCTATGAATACTTTGATCATCTATTTGTATGTTAAGAGTTCTTTGACCTTTTGATTTCTTCTCTGTAATAGGGTTTTCCCATCTTCAAAAATTGCTATCCTATATTCGAGAATCATCTGCCCGACAATGTGCCTATGTGTCTTTCACTGCACCTTCGGGAAATTGGGTTTGTGGAATTCAAGGGGGAGTTTGATGAACTCATGCTTGTAGAGTACTTCTTGAACAGTTCAAAAGTTCTAAGGAAGTTGGAAATCAGCACATGCATTTCTTCAGAGATGCATTCTGGTATCAGCAAGAAAATATTGATGTTGCCAAGGTGCTCAAAATCCTGCAAGATTGTACTCAAGAGGAAATGATGCTGATTATTCCCACCTCTCAATGTTTATAATGTTTCACAATTCTCCTACAGTCCTACTCTTTGTCATGGGTTAAAGCAAACCTTTTGTTTTTTTTCTAGTGTTGTTCGTTTCCAGAATTGTCTCTGCGAATGATATGATTTATTAGTGTTTGGATCTTTTGGGGTTCTCTTCTCTGGTATGTTTTTATAACAGTTTTTGGGTGCTTTTACATATACTGTTTGAGTTTCTTATACTACTGGAGGTGTTTGGTGTAGGCTTATTGGAGTTCTTGTCAGATACCTATGGGAGGTTGCTTTGTTGAGTTTCTGTATTTCCCCTAGTTTGGGGCGGTTGTATCTCTTTGGCTTTCATGGCTTAATTAATAAAATCTGCTTTGCTGTTCAATTTTTTTTTTTTTACTGTTTTTCTTTATAAACAATTTTGTAATTTTTTTTTAAAAATCTTTTTAAGCATAATTTTTTGGGTTACTACTATGTTCTCGAATACACTCATTCTGGAGGATGAAATTCAACAAAGGAACGCTGCGTGATATGGTAAAAGGGCAATTCATTCAAGGAAGGAACAATGTGTCATGTGAATGAAGTAATTCTAGAGCCACAATTTTTTGCTCACAATTTTTTTTATGTCTCTCTCTCCTGATAGGTCCCACTGGCACTGTGGGGCCCATCAGGAGAGAGATAGACACATAAAAGAGTTGTGCCCAAAGTATTATCAGTGTAATGGGACAGTTCAAATTCAAGGAAACAACCAAACATGCTCTTAAAGATTCCTTTATTGAACAGAGAAGCATATTGGTAAAACTGCCATCATAAATCACATATAGTGATCAACACCAATAATGAGCTGAGAATATTTATAGTGGAATGTGGATGCTCCAAAATGAGGATTGGCAGTGGGCGCAATTGATTTCATTGGAGGATGTTGTATTAGGAACCGCATTCAGTAATGATATGCTTTCTAAATTTTGTATTTATCACATGTGACAGTGGGATCACTTCAATATCCTCCGATCAAAATCAACAAAAATACGGACAAAACAAAACAAGAGGAGGGGTGTTAAATTCATAAGTAAATTTCATATATAGGTTTAGACAGTCTAATTATCGATCACAATTAAGTTAAAGTGTTCAACCAATGCATTGAGAAAGATATATTTGACGGCATAAGCAACAAGACGATCATGCAACGACTTCAAAATATTAAATAAAATAAAACAATAAATAAAAATAGCCAAAGACCGTTGTCAAAAAGTGTTCTTTAGTTATTAGTACTTTTTTTTGTTGAAACAATGATATTAAAGTACTCACATTTTTTTTGAATACACAATTTTAAGTTTAAATGTTTTAATACGATGTTAAGGTATTGATCAACTCCATTGAGACAAATTTCTGGCTTTGTCACTGAATAGGACACTTGCATATGTGACTCACTGATGTCTTAAAGCATTAAACTTTTACATCTGAACTAATTACGTCTAAAACATATTTCATGAAACAGTAAAGAAGCTGTTCAAGTTGGAGTTGGACCAATAACTAGTTCAATTCAGCCTCCAATCTTAAGACTAGAGTATCTCCACAAGGATTAATGAAATAGTTCCTAGCAAAAAAAAAAAAAAAAGATTAATGAAATAGTTAGCAAGTCAAGACTCAAAACCATCACTCCGTTTGTTTCGATGTAAAATATTTTTCAGAAAATGATTTTACCATTTTTTTGGTGTTTGGTTACCCTAATAAGGTAAATTATTTTACTTTGAAAAACATTTTACACTCAGCAATAAAAAAACGACTTACGTTTAAAATGCCCTCAAGTCATTTTACATTCACGATTCACGATCGGGGCTCTCTCTCACGGCTCTCTCACCAATGATCTCCTCGAATCTACAGTCCGTTTGGTATGCACAAATTAGAAAAGAATTGATTTGCAATTCTTGTTTGTGACAATTCTTGTGTTTGGTTTGATAAAAGAATTGATTTTCAATTCTAGCCAATTCTCACCAATTCTTGTTGTAGCCCAAAAACAAATCCTATCACTTTTTTTAGGATTTGGTGAGAAATGATTTCACTTTAAGTAAAACAATGTGAAATACCAAACTACCCCCATATATTTCACACCTCCTCTTTTCATATGGGCAATATTATAAATAACCGTGATTCATTTCATTTCATTCTCTTTCAAACCAAATATAAAAATTAAAATTACAAATCAATTCTATTCATTTTTTTTTTTTATTCCCTCCGATTCAATTCAATTCAATATTTTAATCACAGCAAACGGAGTGCTAGGTTCTCTATTCTCAGCAGCATGGAAGATTCACCACATCTCCTTCGAATCTAGGGTTTCAGTGGCTGATTCTCTCTGTCCTCAACAAGATCGTCGATCATCCTCTTCGTTAAAGGCACTTCACTATCTGTGTATATATATAATCTGTTTATATATATAATCTGTTCTAATCTGTTTAAATCGGTGTATATGTATATATATATATATATATATATGTATATACACGAATTGATTAGGTGCTCTCGCTAATTGATTTATACGTATATATATATATATATGTGTGTGTGTATATACACGAATCTCTGTTCTTTGGTGTGTTTTTGATAGAGATTTTGGATTTAGACTGATGGGTTCTGGTTTTTAGGGGTAGTTTTGGATTTATACTGAAAGAACTATACCATATAAAGTCTTTAAACTCTCGAGGGTTTAAGGAAAGAAATTCAACTTGTACCTTCAGTTTAGAAAAATGTTTTTTTACTGTGTAATTTTTGTGGAAATCTAGAATTTATTGATAAGAAATAGGAGTTGAAAACCTCTGTTTCAAGCAGTAACTGAATGAATATATGAAATGAGAATCTAAATCCTGGGTTTTGGTTAAAAACTTAAAAGTTAGTAAGCTTTAGTTTTCTTTGAAATGTCTTCAATCTCAGAAAAGAGGATGTTACACTCTAGTGAAAATTCTGTAAAACCCTTTAAATGATAGGTGTTCGGGTAACAATTTGATTCTTGAAATTAGCTTTTTTTCAACTCTTTTTTTTTTTTTTTTCGTAAAACAGAAACTAATTTTTCCTTAAAACTGTTAGCTGTGAGAATTGAGTGGCAATGCTACAAAATCGGCTTTCCATCTATATGTAAATTTGTTTTGGCTCTTGCCTTCAATTGCGTACGTGCTTCATTGCAGGTTGTTAGCTTACCCTGTTAATCCAACTGATTAAGTTTTGAAAATGGTGCTCATACATTGTTTGGGCTCAACTTAATATATTGTGAGAAAAAGGTAATGGGTTTGATCAGTTGGAGAAAAGTATTGCACAACTATTAATTTTTTTTCCTATATGAATTTATTCTTGACTTGAAAGATGCACTAATTAGGCAAATCACCAGTCATCTTTTGTGTGGTTTGGGAATAGAATGCCACAAATGTGGCCCATTTGTTACTAAAAAATCCCTTAAAACAATAAGAGCTCCTAAAGTTTCTTTTTGCATTTTACATGATGATGATGCATGCCACCCTTTTCTGATACATAGAAGGATGTAATGAGGGTGCATTATTCTCCAATATCATTCTAGCTCACCTTGCTGGTTTCTATTGTCCCCTGGTCTGACCACACTTAAGTTCAGTTCATTCCTTTAAATGGTTAGAGGAGATTCTTTTATATGTTTTTTCTTCTTTTCTCCCTTGCCAGATCTGGTTTAAATCACTTTGTAAAATTTAGTTACGAATCTTTTTTAGGTTTGACATTATGTTATAGTATATCCTCTGATGGCTCGCTCGCAACGCGCATAAATAACTTAATGACTTTCGTGGGTTTGTGTAGATGGACCAAAATACAGAGGATGGAGTTATCACTCGCGCAGCAATAGTAGGAGCTGCCACTTCAGTTATAGCTGCAGGTTTTGCAGTTATTAAAGCATATAAATCTAGGATACCTAAGGAACCTCGTATTGATAGGAGTCAGGAAAGGGAGAATTATATTAATAGCATATTATGTTGCAGTGAAGCTCATTGTATAAATCAAATACGTATGAGCCCTACTGCATTTTTTGAGTTATGTGATACTCTCGAAAGGAAAAACCTGTTGCAGGTGACAATTCACATGTCTGTGATCGAACAAGTGATCATATTTCTTCATCTACTTGGTCATAATGTGAGATTTCGAGTGATTGGTTCACGCTTCTTTAGGTCAATAGAAACGGTTCATCGATACTTTCTAATTGTTCTTGATGCAATCTTAAAGTTGTATCCAGATGTGATAAGACATCCAGATAGTTCCAGTCCCACTCCTTTAGAAATACGACAAAATCAAAGATTCTACCCATGGTTTTCTGTAAGTAACAATTATGAATGACGTGAATTAGGCTTTTGAATTATAAAAAAAAATCACTAGTCTAACTTTTTCTATAACTAATTAAAATAGGATTGTCTGGGAGTTATTGGCGGGACACATGTTCGTGTATCTGTCCCCCTTGAACTTCAAGGAAGGTTTCGTGGTCGAAAGGGGACAACAACACAAAATGTCCTCGCTGCTGTCTCCTTTGACCTAAAGTTCACATACGTGCTCTCTGGATGGGAAGGATCAGCACACGATTCACGTGTACTAAATGATGCACTTTCAAGGCCAAGGGGCCTTCAAGTCCCTAAAGGTATTAACTTATCATGATGTTTTCCTATTTTCATAATAAGAATGGATAATAAACTATAACAACTCATCTTAAATTGTAGATAAATATTATCTTGTGGATTCGGGGTACGGTATTCAAAATGGGATCATTCCTCCATATCGTGGTGTTCGATATCACTTAAAGGAGTACAGTAATCACCCTCCTGAAAATGAAAGAGAGCTATTCAACCTTCGTCACTCTTCTTTGCGGACCACAATTGAACGATGTTTTGGAGTTTTGAAGAAACGTTTTCGTGTGCTAGACTCAGAGCCCTTTTGGAAGTATACAATCCAAGTAGATGTGGTGCTAGCATGTTGTATCTTACACAACTATATAATGGGAGTTGATCCAAATGACTTAATTATGCAAGTTGCAAATCAAGAGTTTCAATCTCAAAGCGAAAGAGTCCAACTAACACAAAGAGGAGAGAGGGCGGAGTATAGGGATTGGATTATGAAAAGAGATGCCATAGCACATGCAATGTTTGTCGACTATAGAAGTAGAAGGAACAATTAACTTTTATGGTTTGAGATTATATAACAATGAGGTTTATTGTTTGATGTTTTGAGACTATATTACAATGAGGTTTATTGTTTGATGTTTACTTATTGGTAACGCAATGAACTTTGTTATTTAGATGTTAAGTTCTTTTTGTTAACAATGAGGTTTATAATTAACTTTTATGTTTGAGGTTTATTGTTTGATCTTAGTAGATGCATTTGTTTTAAATTAACTTGCAAATTAAATTGGTGGAATAGAAATGAGTAAAGAGGGAGAAGCTGGCAAGAGTATGCAATTTAGGTGGACAAAACCAATGGAGCGCATGTTGTTGGAAATTCTTGCTGATGAGGTGAAAAATGGGAATAAACCCAACAACGCATATAAAATTCGCGCTTTTACTCGGGTAGCAAATGCCATAAAAGAGCAATATGGAGTTGAATGCTTATCTACCCATGTGGAGCATCATCTTAGGATTTTAAAAAGTGTATATGATGAATATGTCAAGGTATGTATTTCTTATGATTATTAATTTTTTTGGGTATATCTTTCTTATGATTATTATTGTTCCTATTTTAATCGGTAATTACTACTATACTATTTGTCTATTAATCATTATACTACTATATCGTTAACAGGCAAATCCGAGTTATCAAAAGTATCGTAACAATAAAATAGAGGTGTTTGATGAAATGTCTCTAGTTGTTGGTAAGGACCGAGCAAAAGGAAATTTTGCCAAGTCTTTTGGTGATATAAACCTAGAAAGTAGATCTCAACTTGAGTCAATACATGTGAATTTGGATGAAGACATTGGTCTTGAAGAAGTCCCAAAAGAGAAGGAGGGTGGAAAACAAGCAAGCTCGTCAAGTACAACCTCATCCCAATCAAAACAGCATCGTAAGAGAAATCGTACAATTTACACCGAAGATGAATCACTTGCTAAAATTTCTGACAGAATTGGAGAAGTTGCTGTTGCGCTTGGCAAATTGACCGAGGATCGTCTTGTTGTCAGCAATCTCTATGAAGAGGTAATGAAGACTAAAGACTTTGATGAGGAATTCCTGGCCTCGGCTTTTGACTATTTGGTGCAGAATGAAATGCTTGCAAGGGCCTTTTTAGCAAAAAATCATAGACTTCGAAAGCTTTGGCTTGAGAATTACCAAAAGCAGTTGCCTTAGACTTTTTATGGAGACTTTATATGGTTCTTAGTATATGTTTGTGTCATTTTTAACTTTGTTTTTCTTTTTAAATTTGAGAATCTTATTTGATTATGTATGATACTTTTAATTTCTAGTATCGGTTGAGTGATATTCAAGTTGTGTGGGTTGTGATTGTTTGGGTTGCTATCTTTAAGGTGATGATGGTAATGTTTTGTGATTATATACTATTTCTAGTATCGATTAATTATATACCTTATTTGCTATTTCCATTATGTTTTCTGTTTTTTTATGTGAGCTTTTGATTACTTTCAATTTCTATTTTAGCTTTTGAGTGATCTTGAAAAGTATTGTTGCAGGTTGTGGTGGTTAAAAGGAATTGCTATTGTAATTGTCAAAAGTCTTTTGGCCTTTTTAATTATCTACAGTTAAAAATAAATAAAATGTGTGTATGGATTTATTTATATATGTTTTGTTGGGAAAAAAAAGTGTATGAATTTAAAAAAAATTGGATTTTTTAACTCATACCAAACACCAGAAAACATTTTCCGGAAAATGTTTTCACCATTGGCCAAACACTGGAAAGTAGATGCAATGACAATTGTTTTACATGATAATGTCTTACCTGTAAATATTTTCCAATGTAAAACATCTTACTCGAAACAACGGAACGCATATCTTAAACTTTAGCAGACTAACTATTACAGTAGCTATTGTGGTTAGCTAGCCATAACCTCCAAGTCACTAAATTTGTAGAGGAAATTTGTCTCCAAAACTCAACCATAAGATCAAATTAGATAAAGAAACAATGGCTTGATAATTATCTCATGCCATCATCACTCCTTGTGAGTTATGTGTCATATGCAAGGGCGGAGTCAGGAATTATATTTGGGGAATGGAAAAAAGAAATTGGGGTCTATTTCTAAATATTTGATAATGAGATAAAAAAAAAAAAAAAAGATGACACAATAAATATATAAGAAGAGATAAATAAAAACCATTTGAATCAACAAGGTACGGTGTAAAACTGGATTTGGAATACTTAATTGAATTGGGGTAAAATGAGAATAGACATAATAAGGTTTGGTGCCAAATATTGAGGAGGTCTTGGGATAGAATATCACATGAACTATTATGTATGATGTCAAATATTAGATGAGTTTTGACTATAATTTGAATTTAGAACACTAAATTGGGTTGAACTGAAATGATAATGAACATAATAAGGTTTGATATAAAAAACTAAGGTGGGTTTGGGCTAAAATATTACATAGAGAATTATTATTAGGATGTGCTAGACTACATTTTGAACTAAAAATCACATGTACTGAAAAATTTCTCAAATTTTGAATATACTGCCAGACTGGATCACATGTACATAATTTTTTTTTCCAAATTTTGGGGGCTATTAGCCTTTACCCACCCCAGGTCTCCATCCCTTTGCCACTTCCGTCCTTTGATAGGAGAGAAAAACTACACTGGGCCTCTGGCTGCCACATCCTCTGATATGTTTTTCAAGTATGGGACTCACGTGAAACTCACGTGTTTCTAAAATTACACTTCACGTGAAAGAATTTTTGCTAAAGTGGAGAAGTTTTTTTTAAAATTTTTTTTTTTACAATAATTATTTAGATCCGGACCGGATACACACTCTCACACACAAGCACACTTGAGTCCCAACTCAACCCAAAGTCCCACACTGACCCATAGCAAAGTCCAACAAAGACTACTCATTCTGTGTCATGACTCCAAGTGGGATGAAGCCGTCCCACATCGCCCAATGATAAATCTGGGGGGTGTGTTATGACCTGTGGGCACCCTTCCCTTGACAGCTAGCTTTTGGGGGCAAGTTCTACCCATGGGTCATGACAATTGGTATCAGAGCAGTTCCCGATGGGTCGGGCGGGCCGCTGAGGTGGTCCACGGAGGGGCTACCTGTAATGACCAGAGTGTGCCACGTGAGTGAGCCAACGCGGACGTCGGCTGTCCACGGGGATCCTGTCATGACTCCAAGTGGGATGAAGCCGTCCCACATCGCCCAATGATAAATCTGGGGGGTGTGTTATGACCTGTGAGCACCCTTCCCTTGACAGCTAGCTTTTGGGGGCAAGTTCTACCCATGGGTCATGACATTCTGACTGAAGAATAACTGAAGGGAAAGCAACTAAAATCCCCTATACCAATTGGCAACTCGGCCTAAAGTGGAGAAGTTGAGTTTTCAATTAAAGACGTCAGGGTAACAAAAGAACATGCTCTGTTGTTCAAAGAAGACCCACCTCTAAATAGTGTGTTTGTGTAGCTATTTTTTAGGTACAAAATAGTCTTTTTGAAAATGCGTAAAACATGCGTAGTTTGGCATAGCTCAAATGGCAAAGAACTTAATATTTATAAATCCTCTCCAATGCAAAAGTTCAGTGTTCGAACCTCATCCCCCTCCCCATATCAAAAAGAGAAAAAGAAAATGCACAAAACATGATCAAGTTCAATCTTATTCTGTTTTATGTTCGTTTTGAATATGTTGATAAAGAATTTATGTAGAACCAATTTATTTGGGAACCAACCACACAACCAATTCTACAACTTCCCAAACAATCTCTAAAGATGTTTCAATGTCAAACCAACATAACAGTAGTTTCATTAAGCATAAATTTGAATTCAAAATTTGATCATAAATTATTGAGTAGTGCTATACTTTTCAAATTTTAAATTTTAAATCACAAATTCTCGTCTCCAAATGTTGTGACAATGGGCCCACGGGGAACATGTATAATTGCATCAAAGCTTCATATGACCCAAATTTAAAAGTCAACATGTAACACTCGTACCCGGAGAACGGGTAAATTATTATTTTTATATGCATTAATTAATATAATTAGTGTATAAAATGGATTAAGGGGAGGCTTGGACTCGCCCATGTAAAAAGTGTTCAGAGAGGGACACTAGTTGGAAAAGTTCCTAGTGAGGTGGGACGGGTATTGAAATGAAACCCAGCGAAGGGTAAATTGGTAATTTGTATTTTAAATGATTAAATGCATTTTATGTTATTACATGAATATTTGCTTACATGCTTTCATATTACATGTTGATATACGTGTAGCATTTGGTGTTATAAGGGTATAAATGAAACAGATTTAAAATTTGTAGATGCGATAGCAATTTCACAAAATATGTGGGATCCATGTTGGGGCCCATACGGAACTTAGACAAATACTCATTAAGTAATTGGGTAGTTAATGGAATGTTTGGAGGAGCTCATAATAGAAACTTAAAAAAATTTGGGGATGAAAATGAAAGGAAGAAAAATTGTAGCTTGACACCTCAACATGCAAAGCATGTGTGTCAAGCATTGAGAGAGTCTCTCAATTCACAAGAGAAATTAAACAAAAGAAAAGAGATCACCGAGGGAGAAGACGAGCTCGAGACGCCAACGTCGAAATCTCACCTCTTTGCACGATCTCTCGTATCAGGTGATACTTACGCTCAATGTGTTTTCCCTTCTTATGGGCCCTTGGTTCCTTTGAGTTAGTAACCGCTCCGCTATTATCGCAATAAAGGGTAATAGCCAATTGTACCGCAGGTACTACTCTTAGATCCATAAGGAAGTTTCTGAGCCAAACGGCCTCCTTAGCGGCTTCCGAAGCAGCCACATACTCGGCTTCCATGGTAGAATCAGCAATACATGACTGCTTGATACTCCTCCAACTAATGGCTCCACCTCCTAGGGTAAACACATATCCTGAGGTAGACTTTCTGGAATCCCTATCTGACATAAATCAGAATCTGTGTACCCAATGGGTACAAGACTGTCTGCTTGGTAAACTAACATATAGTCTCGAGTCATTTTCAGGTACTTGAGAATATTTTTCACCGCAGTCCAATGTTCTTGCCCTGGATTAGACTGATATCTACTAACCATGCCAACAGCAAAGCAGATGTCAGGTCTAGTACATAGCATAGCATACATTAGACTTCCTACTGCCGAGGCATAAGGAACTGCCTTCATCTTCTCTATCTCATCAGGTGTCTTAGGACACTGATCCTTAGATAGAGTAATTCCGTGTCTGAAGGGAAGGAAATCCCTTCTTGGAATTTTGCATGCTAAACCTTGCAAGAATATTGTCAATATAAGTGCCTTGTGACAAGCCCAACATCCTATTCTTGCGATCTCGCATAAGCTTGATCCATAGGATGTGACCGGCTTCTCCCAAGTCCTTCATATCGAATTGACTGGATAACCATACCCTTACAAAAGATAATACCCCCACATCGTTTCCGATTAGCAAGATATCATCCACATACAGTACTAAGAACACCACCACTCTTCCATCATGTTTCTTGTACACACAAGATTCATCTGCACATTGATCAAAACCAAAAGACTTGATTGCTTGATCAAAGCGGATATTCCAAGACCTAGATGCCTGCTTAAGTCCATAAATGGACTTCTTAAGCTTGCACAACATGTGTTCTTGGCCCTTCGCAATGAACCCGTCTGGTTGCATCATATAGATGCACTCGTCAAGATTCCCATTTAGAAATGCTGTCTTGACATCCATTTGCCAAATTTCATAATCGAAATGTGCAGCAATGGATAAGAGAATCCGGATAGACTTTAGCATGGCCACCGGCGAAAAGGTTTCCTCATAATCGATTCCCTCTTTTTGAGTGAACCCTTTCGCAACAAGCCTTGCTTTAAAGGTTTCAACCTTACCGTCTGCTCCTCTCTTCTTCTTATAGATCCACTTACATCCAATGAGTTTTATTTCATTGAGTGGTTCTACAAGATCCCAGACTTGATTGGAGTACATAGACTCCATTTCAGATTTCATAGCCTTTTGCCAAAGATCTGCATCTTTATCTTGGAGTGCTTCATTGTAGTTACAGGGGTCGGTACCTTGTTCATCAGGGACCCGGTCATAAGACTCTCCCAAGAACATATACCGGTCAGGTTGAATAATAACCCTCCCACTACGACGAGGCACAACCCGTGTCTGTGTATCACTGATATTTCGTTGTGAAGATTCTGAACCTAATACACCATTATCTGCACGCTGTACTGGTTCATGAACCTGCGTGTTAATGGTTGGTTTGGGATCTACACGAGTTTCGATAATCCTCCCACTACGACGTGGTAATGGAATATCGATAACTCTTTCTTGTGGTGTTTCTTCTCGTGCCGTTGGTATCGAAGAAGTATGTCTCGGTGTCTCTCCTCTCATTTCCTCTAGAACAATACGGCTTCTGGGCTTGTGGTCCATAACATAGTCCTCTTCTAAGAATGTGGCATTGGTGCTAACAATAACCTTCTGATCCTTAGGACTATAAAACAGACCACCTTTAGTTCCTCTTGGATACCCAACAAAGAAACATACTTCTGTTCCTGATCCCAACTTTTCTGCGTTCCCTTTCAGCACATGTGTTGGACTACCCCAGATCCGAACATGCCGTAGACTAGGCTTTCGCCCAGTCCACAATTCCGTGGGAGTAGTAGGTACTGACTTATATGGTACCAAGTTTAGAATGTATGCAACTGTCTCTAATGCGTGTCCCCAAAAGGAAATTGGTAAATCTGAGTAACTCATCATAGATCTTACCATATCCATGAGAGTCATGTTCCTTCTTTCTGCTACACCGTTCTGCTGAGGCATACGGGGTGCAGACAATTGGGATGTAATCCCTTGCTCCAATAAGTATTCCCTAAACTCTCCCAAGAGGTACTCTCCACCACGATCAGATCGTAGTGTCTTGATACATTTACCTAGACGCTTCTCCGTTTCAGCCTTGAAGTCTTTGAATTTCTCAAAGCATTCAGACTTACGTCGCATCAAATAAATGTACCCATACCTTGAGTAATCATCGATGAAAGTGACAAAGTTCTCAAATCCCCCTCTTGCTTGGACAGTCATAGGACAACACAAATCAGAGTGAACCAGTTCCAACGGCTCTTTTGCTCTATAGCCCTTGGCCGAGAATGGCCTCTTGGTCATTTTACCTTCCAAGCAGGATTCACAAACTGGAAGTGCCTCCACCTCCAATTAGCCTAATGGCCCATTTTGAACCAGTGTTTGAATCCTTTTCAAATTAATATGACCAAGGCGTAAGTGCCAAAGATGCGTTTGGTTCATCCTCGAAGGTTCTTTTCTCTTAAATGGCAAACCATTTGTGTTATTCAATTCATTAAGTTGCAGTATAGGAGAGACAGGATTTATAATATAAAGATCATCCACAAATAGACCAGAACAAATAAAACGTTTATTTTCTTTAATAACTACTATTTTATTAAAATGAACTGAAATCCATTCTTTACTAAACTAGAAACTGAAACTAAATTCCTTCTTATAGAAGGTACAAAAAGGCAATTTCTTAATATTAAAATCCTATCTCTACCAAAACTAAGATGTAGATCTCCTACTGCAACTGCCGCTACTCTCGTAGCATTTCCCATATATAGATAAATCTCTCCATCACTGAGCTGCCTGGTTCTCTGGAACCCCTGCAAAGAATTGCATACATGATCAGTGGCTCCCGTATCTACACACCAGGTACCGGTAGATCGGACCGCTAAACACGATTCAATAACTAGTAAATGAGATTTACCTTGATTGTTCTGTCTGGCGAGATAAACTGGACATTGCTTCTTCCAGTGTCTTGGCTGCTTGAAAACAAAACATTTGCCTTTAGGCTTTCCCGGTTGTCCTCGTGGCCTTTGGATTGGCGGAGGACCCGCGGCCTTCTTTTGAGCCTTTTTCATTTTCTTCTTGCCTTTCGGCTTTGAAGCAGAACCTTTCTCAAACACAAGAACACTCCCTGACTTTCTGTTGAGACCCTCAGCTGCCTGGAGTTCTTTAAGCAGCTCCGCCAAAGTATATTTAAATTTATTCATATTGTAATTGAGGCGGAATTGCTTAAAAGACTCTGGCAGTGACTGGAGTACGATATTGACCTGGGTTTCCCCGTCGATTTCAGCTCCAAGGATCTCTAGTTCATTAAGAAGAGATATCATCTTAAGAACATGATCCCTTACAGGCGTCCCCTCAGCCATGGTTTTGTTCATCAAGTCTTTCATGACAACCTACCTAGCAGCACGACTTTGATCCCCGAACATCTCTCGGAGGCTCTCCATCATATCATAGGCACTGGTCATTGACTGATGCTGATATTACTGAACATTTGACAAGGATGCCAAAATGTAACACCGCGCCATCTCATCAGCCTTGACCCATTGCTTGTGAGCCTGGGTTTCCTCAGCGGTTGCCCCCTCACCAGGTTGCTCAGAACATTCTTGAGTAAACACAAACTTGTACTCTTCAGCAGTTAACACAATATCCAAATTCCTTTTCCAGTCTATATAGTTTGGTCCAGTAAGTTTGTTTTCTTTAAGTATAACAGCAAGTGGATTGAAAGTACCCATTTAAAAGCCTGAGAATCACATAACATAAATAATTACGTTTGGACAAAAATTACTATGGATTCGAGTTGAAAATATTGGCTCCCTCTACCATATTTAAAAGGAATCCGCCAGCAACCTGATACGCCGCGAATAGTATGACTCGATGGGAAGCCATATACTATCCATCATTTGTTCAGATAGACAATTGCCTATTAATTTTACTATCCAGGCAATGTACTTTGCCTAATAAAATTAAACTGCTGACTTGCTTTGGTCCTATAAATAATAACAGTGACTCAGATGGAGAGGATATTATTATTTATAGCTAAGTGTATACCATCACTTAATTCTAGGTCAAGAGTTCCATGAGGAACACCTCTGATGGAGAGGTGACCCACACCAACAATCACCCAAAACATTCTTTTAAAAAAGTTTGTACTGATGATTCCATGATCAACTACATCCGATGGGGAGGATGACACTAGAGCCATCACACAAAATTAATCGTATCATCTACAAACCAGTGATGGAGACCATGAGATTTATACTTGATAAATTTCCTCTCCCACTTAGAATTTTTTTAAAAAAAATTGAGGGTTATAATTTTTTTAGAAAAACTTTTAATTTAATTAATAAAAAATAATGGAATACTTGACAAGGATTAATTCATCCTTACTTGTTAAACCCACATGTGTAGATAATAAAATTATTCTATTCTCATGATTTTAGAAAATAAGTACTTATGTTTTCAAAATATGGAATTAGTTTTATTTCTAAATACACATGTGGTTGTCCATCATTTTAAATTAATATAAATTAAACATGCAGCTAGACATCTGAAATAGGTCTAGGAACAATTATCCATGTTGTCCCATTCATTAAACATGAAACAATAATAATAATTCAATCACACATGAATAAGGAAATCACAATAAAATAGGAATCCCACTATTATGGTCAAGCTGCAACTCTTATGAAGAAATCTTCATTGAACCCGATTAGCTCTATGTCGCCACTACACACGGGGTTGAGCTGCCTTCCAGAATAGTTTTCTGAAACTGCCTTCTGAAACTGTGTTCTGAAACTGCGTCCAGATCGCTTTCGAAAATTGCTTATAAAACTGCTCTCACGAACCATCTTCACGGATTTACTTGAGATAAATTACATAAACCCTATGCCTCCATGAAGGAGTTCACATGCTATTTATTTGCAGTAAACTAACCACGCATCAATCAAGCGTGGGATCCAATATATACAAATCCTATGCCTCCATAAAGGAGTTTACATGCTATATCAAAACAGAAATATTAACCACGAATAAACCCATCGTGGGATCCAATCACACAAAACTAGTGACCATAATAGTGGAATAAGAACGCTGCAAAACAAGGGTTAGCACAGTTCTACGTTCTATCCATCCATCAAAACACGCATAAGATCTGTTTTATTGGACAACATGGTTGCGCCCAACCCATACGCCGAATCAACGTTGCTCTGATACCACTGTTAGCAAACTGCGTTCCCAGAATCCGTTGACAGTGCGTATAAGTTGGTATTGCAAAAAATTTAGGTGAGAGCTACAATAACCCTGCAAGGGCGAAAACTAGGGTTACCTTGAACTGCAAAAACGGATTGCTGTAGTAGACGAATCGAGAACACGGGCTCGATAACAGCTCACGATCTTCTACCGTATTTCTTTGCTGCCAGAATATCGAACTGAGTATGGGCTCTTTCGAAATCCTTTATGTTTTCTGCTCTTCCCTCTTTACGTTCTATTTTCTAATCCCAGTTATAACACTATCTTTGATTGCTGTGACGATTCAATCCCGATCATATTGATTCGACAAAGATGTGTTTGTCAGGAGGACTAAACTATCTCCGATTTACTTGAATTTTTTACAGCAACTCCGTCTCGACGTCAGGAATGTCGTGTAAAAAATTCAGCAACTTTCGATCAGTATCGAGCAGTCCGAAGTTCTTTTAGTGAGCGTTGTCCGACGCTAGCGATCTTCACTCCTATGTCTCTTGAATGCTCACAGAGACTAGGGTTTGGTGGAAACCCTTCTAGAAGAAAACTAGGAGGTCAAGGGAAGCTTAGAATGTGAAATCATGCAACCTGAGAGAAGAGCCAAGGCAACATATATATAGGCTACGATAGGGACCATAAGAAGTCAATAAGGAATAGGCTTCCTTATGGAATTAGGAAACCCTAATTCGAACTGAATCAGATTCCTATTTCCATAAATTATAATTCATACCACTAAAGAATTAAAATTGCACTCCTATCCTTATCTCAAAAATATATTTTGAGCTCCATGTTATTAAATGCTTATTATCTCCCCATGTTAAGATTACAGATATCCATTAATTAAATATAATTACTGACAATCATATTTAATTAATTTCTTAAAATTCCTTGAGATCCTCTACTTAACTTATCTGATATGTCGGATACAAAATCCACCTGCAGGGTTTGACATAATCAAAACTTATAAGCTTTCTCAAGGGGATATCATCAATCCCAAAATTGAGACATGGATTCCATTATTAATTAATATCCACCATACAATTAATATTGCCACCCAATCCAATGAGATATTGACCCATTTAAGGATCTCACCCTTTTAGGGATCAAAGTGTAAATATCAAATGTACGTGTCTATAAACTAACTTAGGATTTAGAGCATAAGCACTCATAATAGCCATGAGGTATTAATTATCTTATAAGTCAGTATAAAGATAATTGCCCCAAGTCGGTCCTGTTTAATACACAAAGTGTACCAGCATAGTGAGTTGAAACTATACCGTTTTCCGCAGTCAAGACAAACCTACTACAACACCAGGTTGCAGTCCTACCGATGGTGTGTCCAATCCCATCTAAGACTGTAAACCAAAATCTTACATTCTACAATATCTGGTGGTCTGATCTTCCGTGTGTAAGCCGAACTCTACACACCAAACCACCTACTATGTAGAATGAGAGACACACATGCATAATATTAAATAAACAATATAATACAAATATTGCCCACACAGATTCTCATAAAAATGGAATAACTGATTTTATTAAAATAATAAATTAACTACATAAAGCATGGCTTTTAGTATACATCCCTAACACCAATGAGCCTAATGGCCCATTTTGAACCAGTCTTTGAATCCTTTTCAAATTAATATGACCAAGGCGTAAGTGCCAAAGATGCGTTTGGTTCATCCTCGAAGGTTCTTTTCTCTTAAATGGCAAACTATTTGTGTTATTCAATTCATTAAGTTGCAGTATATGAGAGATATGATTTATAATATAAAGATCATCCACCAATTGACCAGAACAAATAAAACGTTTATTTTCTTTAATAACTACTACTTTATTAAAATGAACTGAATATCCATTATTTACTAAACTAGAAACTGAAACTAAATTCCTTCTAATAGAAGGTACATAAAAGTAATTTCTTAATATTAAAATCTTATCTCTACCAAAACTAAGATGTAGATCTCCTACTGCAACTGCTGCTACTCTTGTAGCATTTTCCATATATAGATAAATCTCTCCAACACTGAGCTGCCTGGTTCCCTGGAACCCCTGCAAAGAATTGCATACATGATCAGTGGCTCCCGTATCTACACACCAGGTACCAGTAGATCGGACCGCTAAACACGATTCAATAACTAGTAAATGAGATTTACCTTGATTGTTCTGTCTGGCGAGATAAACTGGACATTGCTTCTTCCAGTGTCTTGGCTGCTTGCAAACAAAATATTTGCCTTTAGGCTTTCCCGGTTGTCCTCGTGGCCTTTGAATTGGCGGAGGACCCGCGACCTTCTTTTGAGCCTTTTTCATTTACTTCTTACCTTTCGGCTTTGAAGCAGAACCTTTCTCAAACACAATAGCACTCCCTAACTTTCTGTTGAGACCCTCAGCTACCTGGAGTTCTTTAAGCAGCTCCGTCAAAGTATATTTAAATTTATTCATGTTGTAATTGAGGTAGAATTGCTTAAAAGACTCTGGCAGTGACTAGAGTACGATATCGACCTGGGTTTCCCCATCGATTGTAGCTCCAAGGATCTCTAGTTCATTAAGAAGAGATATCATCTTAAGAACATGATCCCATACAGGCGTCCCCTCAGCCATGGTTGTGTTCATCAAGTCTTTCATGGCAACCTGCCTAGCAGCATAACTTTTTTGATCCCCGAACATCTCTCAGAGGCTCTCCATCATGTCATAGGCGCTGGCCATTGACTGATGCTGATGTTGCAGCACATTTGACATGGATGCCAAAATGTAACACCGCGCCATCTCATCAGCCTTGACCCATTTCTTGTGAGCCTGGGTTTCCTCAGCGGTTGCCCCCTCACCAGGTTGCTCAGTACATTCTTGAGTAAGCACAAACTTGTACTCTTCAGCAGTTAACACAATATCCAAATTCCTTTTCCAGTCTATATAGTTTGGTCCTGTAAGTTTGTTTTCTTTAAGTATAACAACAAGTGGATTGAAAGTACCCATTTAAAAGCCTGAGAATCACATAACATAAGTAATTAAGTTTGGGTAAAAATTACTATGGATTCGAGTTGAAAATATTGGTTCCCTCTACCATATTTGAAAGGAATCCGCCAGCAACCTGATACACCGCGAATAGTATGACTCGATGGGAAACCATATACTATCCATCATTTGTTCAGATAGACAATTGCCTTTTAATTTTACTATCCAGGCACTGTACTTTGCCTAATAAAATTAAATTGCTGACTTGCTTTGGTCCTATAAATAATAACAGTGACTCAAATTGAGAGGATATTATTATTTATAGCTAAGTGTATACCATCACTTAATTCTAGGTCAAGAGTTCCATGAGGAACACCTCTGATGGAGAGGTGACCCACCAACAATCACCCAAAACATTCTTTTAAAGAAGTTTGTACTGATGATTCCATGATCAACTACATCTGATAGGGAGGATGACACTAGAGCCATCACACAAAATTAATCGTATCATCTACAAACCAGTGATGGAGACCATGAGATTTATACTTGATAAATTCCCTCTCCCACTTAGAATTTTAAAAAAATTTGAGGGTTATAATTTTTTAGAAAAAACTTTTAATTTAATTAATAAAAAATAATGGAATACTTGACAAGGATTAATTCATCCTTACTAGTGAAACTCACATGTGTAGATAATAAAATTATTCTATTCTCATGATTTTAGAAAATAAGTACTTATGTTTTCAAATTATGGAATTAGTTTTATTTCTAAATACACATGTAGTTGTCCATCATTTTAAATTAATATAAATTAAACATGCAGCTAGACATCTGAAATAGGTCTAGGAATAATTATCCAGTAAGGGTAAATTATAATTTTTATATGCATTAATTAATATAATTAGTGTATAAAATGGATTAAGGGGAGCCTTGGACTCGCCCATGTAAAAAGTGTTTAGAGAGGGACACTAGTTGGAAAAGTCCCCAGTGAGGTGGGACATGTATTGAAATGGAACCCAGCGAAGGGTAAATTGGTAATTTGTATTTTAAATGATTGAATGCATTTTATGTGATTACATGAATATTTGCTTACATGCTTTCATATTACATGTTGATATACGTGTAGCATTTGGTGTTATAAGGGTATAAATGAAACGGATTTAAAATTTGTAGGTGCGATAACAATTTCACAAAATATGTGGGACCCATGTTGGGGCCCATACGGAACTTAGACAAACACTCATTAAGTAATTGGGTAGTTAATGGAATGTTTGTGGGAGCTCATAATAGAAACTTAAGAAAATTTGGGGATGAAAATGAAAAGAAGGAAAAATTGTAGCTTGACACCTCAACATGCAAGACATGTGTGTCAAGCATTGAGAGAGTCTCTCAATTCACAGCAGAAATTAAACAAAAGAAAAGAGATCACCGAGAGAGAAGACGAACTCGAGACTCCAACGTCGAAATCTCACCGTTCCGTCGCCGCCGTTCGTCGGCTTCGCGAACCGAAGCCGTTTTCGGACTCGTGGAGGTGAGACGAACGTTTCTATACCTTTAATTAAGGTTTTAATTGTCGGATTTCGGTAGCTTATACTAAACGGTGAGACGTCGTCTACCGAATTCTTGTAGGATTCATTTTGGAGTAGAAATTGAGCTTTAATTGGTGAAATTCAGCACATCTCTAGCTTGAATTTGGGTAAAATCTGTGAATAAGGTGAATTTTCTATACAAACCAAATGATTGTGTTTAATGGGTTCAAGGCTTTGATGATGTTAGGAATAACTACTCATGCTAGAGGCTATTTTGTTGTTAATTCGTGAATTTTATGTCAATTTCATGAAGATGACATGTTGATACAAGTATATGTATTTATATGTCTATGTGGTAGTCAATGAGCACCGGGGAAATGGTTCATTGTTGGGAGTAATAAGGGTTGTGTAGAGGAAGAATCCGATAAAAACGGAAGTCCAAGGAATGGAAGTGACCACGGGACCAAGGGAAGTCTTCGGGTTTGAATGTTATAACCTGTGACTCGGCGATTACGGTTGTGTTTTGTGTGTTAATTATAGCATTGCACATGTTAAACATATAATCATGTTTAGAATATTACTCACTAAGCGTAATGCTTAAGAAAACCGTTTTCCTATTTCTATTGTGGTACATAACAACCACCGCAGGTTCGGAGCCGTGTTCGGAGAGGAAATGACGTGTGTTGGGAGAGAGATGGGAGAGATGGGGGAGATTTGTGCCTCATGCTTGTGAACTTCTTTTGAACTTGTTAAATGATGTAAATTATGGTTTCTTTTATGTTAATGTTCATATTTGGGTTGTAGAAAAAGAGTTTGAATCCTAAACTTGTATTGTGATAGTTAGAAGTGAATTTGGGAACTAATGTGTAAATTCTCCTGTTTTGTTCAAGAATGGTACAAGTTAGGAGTTGAGACCATCCCAGAAAGTTTGGATGTGTCGCTAGTATCTTAAACATGTTTCCTTAGTGTTCACAATGCTAGTTATAACCTTGAGTTAATTCCCAACAAGTTTCATGAACTTTGGATGAGAATTGAGTTTCAATGGTTTAAAGTTTGTTTTGGTTTAAATGGAATGAGTTCATGGTGGATTTGATCAAATGATGAATGTGATTGTGTGATTCATGCTTAACTTGAAATTAAAAATGTTTGGGAGTGCGTTGGACATGTTTTCCCAAAGTTTTATTATGTTTCCATGTGATTTGGTTGTGTTTTAGTAAGTTTGAAACTTGTTTGACAGCAAAATTTAGCAGCAGAACTTGTTCTGCAGGTCGCGAATCAATCTGGGTTTGTGAAGGGATCGATCCGGCTTTTCCGAGGGATATTCTGCTAGTAAACACAAGAAATGGATCGATCCGGTTTAATGAAGGGATCGATCCGCTTGTATTTTTCACAGCACCTCCGCTTTTACGGAAACGTGCATAACTCTTTCTAGAAAATTCGGATTCGCACGCCGTTTTATGCGTTGAAACCGGGACTCATAAATCTATCTTTTGGTATAAATTTTGATATACTTTATTAATGACTATTTTACCCTTGGGTCTATTTTCGTCACAGCAAGCTCTTTTTTGATGGTTTAATTCATGTTTTCCTTAATAACTAACAAGGTTTAATGTTTATTAGTGTATTTTGGGTGCGTATACTCTTGTTACACGTGTCCTAATCCACCGGAGCGGGTTGGGTGTGACACAACAATACTAGGGGCACTACCAAATCTCACTAACACTCACACTCACACTCACATCACCATGGAAGAATATTGCTAAAAATCACATTCACACAGGCAGCAATGACCCAAAGGTGCCACTAAGAGAGAGATTGAGTGTGAGTCAGGCCACAGTGACCCCAAGGTGCCACTAAGAGAGAGATAGAGTGTGAGTGTGAGTGTGATTGTTAGCATTATTCTTCCATGGTTATGTTATCAAAAACCCTAATTCCTCAAACCCTAAGATATGATCATCTCTATCTGGGTTCTCATAAGATATGATCACCAAAGCTCAAAGTACAAGTTCAATCCCAAAACGCCAAACCCAAACGAAGATACAAACCCTAGAATTTGATCGTATTGATAGAATTAGTGAATTGCCCGATTCAATTCTCTGTCACATTTTCTCATTTCTTCCCACAAAATTCGCAGTGGGCACTTTGATTCTATCAAGCAAGTGGAAAAACCTCTTCGCTTCAATCCCAAATCACAATCTTGTATTCAGCGATTACCTAATTTTATATCCAGAACAGCAGCAATCAGAATCGATATCATCAGACATTTTACCAAGTTTTGTAGATTTTGTTTATGCGATTTTGACTATAACATTTAGAGATGTGCTTGATCACATGAAGATTATACCTAATGTTTCGTATTTGAATTCGTTTAGTTTGAATTGAACACATGAACACAGCATGTAAGGATTAAGCCCTTTACTCAGCCTAATTAACCAGAATTACAGATAATAGAATGAAGAAGATGAGATTCAGAGAGAAGAATTGGGGAAAGAAGATGAAGTTAGAGAGAGTAAGTAGAGGGAAGACAGCGACAACTTTAGAGAGAGGGGGAAACAAATTGCATTATCATTTTTCATACAGAAATTGAGCTACCCAGTGAGCTTTTAAAGCTTTGGTCCTAACCGACTCATGAACTCGACCAATTGGAGCACAACACATGGCAAGCCGTTAACAAAATCTCAATTAGCAACAGAATTGAAAAACGACATTTTTTTCTTTAACCGAACAACTAAGTTGGAGATCATGACACAGCGATTCGCATATCAATGCGTGGCTTCACACGTTGGCTTGGGTTAATGTTCAAGAACTGTTTTTAAATTTCGATGTGAAGAGCTCTAATTTGTTGCATAATAGTCTTTTCGGGTGCAAATCTGTGGTTAAATTGTCATTGGGTTACGATATAACTCTTGGAGTTCCGGATTTGGTTTATTTCCCAAATCTCAAGTTCCTCCGTTTTGATTATGTTAAGTTTATCGACGGAGACTCATTTCGGAGGGTTCTTAATGGCTACCCCGTTCTTGAAGAATTGGTTATTTGTAGTTGTGAATAGGAAGATATGGAGATTCTTATTATCTCCGTTCACTCACTTAAGAGATTGCAAACACTGTGCGAGAGAGCATATGGAATATTGCTCGACACTCCAGCTCTTAAGTACTTTTACTGCTATGATTGTTTACCTGAAAGTGAAGTGGATAATATGAGCTTTCTTCTTGAAGCTCATTTAGATGTTGGACCAAGTGAAGACCAATCGGAAGAAGAAGACGACTTGTCACATTATGGTCCAATTGTAGCTAAACTTGTTACAGCGTGTTCTAATGTTGAATGTCTATATCTATCTACTCGTGCAATAGAGGTAAAGCTTATTTAATTATCATGTTAATCAATATATCGGACCCCAAGAGCAGTCTAGTGGCACTTGGCTTACTCCCCGAGTAGTTTGGTGCCTAGTATGTCCTAAGCTCGAACACGCAATGGGAATCACTTAGGATTATCGCTAAGCCATTGGTTGGGTGTCCATGTAGCAACCTGTATTTTCGCGCCCCTAATAATAAATAAAATGTCAGTTTTTATTTCTATTACTTTATATTTAATCTAGTTGTGGTATTATGTGCTTGAATAAATAATAACTATGTTGTTATATACAAAAGCAATGCCAATCTTATTTTACTAACGGTACATCATTTTTGTAGTGATTTTATTTCTATAAATATTATATATTAGTTTTAGTAGTTGTTAACCCAATGACATTAATTTTGTGACCCCTTAGTAATTTTAATTGAATTTATTATGCTTAAGACTGCGCCCCTAAGTTACCCCATAGTTTGGTATTAAAACTAGTAATAAATATTTTATCACATTGCCTACATTTTTGGTTCCTAATATTTATTTGGGGTATTTTTCTAGACTATCCGAACCAACCTAACTGAACTAACTGATCAAACTGATTAACTAACCAGATGAATTATTCACAATCTGATTGACTGTATCAATCAACTCACCAGTTGTTAATATTCTCGCCATCATCACCTTCAAATAAATGAGCTTGCAACTTGCAAAGCTCATGTTTGTCTTCCCTATAAGTGTATTCACACTTTGCAAACACAATCATGACTCTCAACAAAGCAATTCACACAAGCATTGGCATTACTCTCAGTATATTCACATACACATACATTTGGAAGCCTAAGCTTTCAAAAGCTCTTCCTCTCTCTCTCGGATCATATATACATACACACCCACATATACCTCTCAAGCTCTATTAACCTCCCTCACTCTCAAGCACAAACACACATATACAATCTGCTGGAGATCCATATATATATATATATATATAACATCACAGCAAGTGACAAGAGCTCCATAGCCATTGAAGCTTATATTTCAGAAATTTTCGTCTTTTCTTCGGCAAGCCGCGCCACTCAAACTAACGCTCGGTGAGTCTCTCGAACCCACTCATAATGTAGTATTTGTCATTACACACAAGCCTGGGGTATCGAAAGTATGTATAGACGCCTATATATGTATATATAGCAATGGAGGTCCAAAATTAGCGGTACCGAAAATATTAACGAAAACAGATTCTGTAAATTGGAAATGAAAGTATATGGTCCCATTAAGTTCCCCTATGAACAGTTTGTTAATTGGTTGAGTTCTTGAGCCCTAAAACTGGAATTTTCGTTTTTGCCATAATATAGAAATCTGGAAATTTTAAAGTAAAATTCAGAATATATAAGTTAGATTTTTGGAATCCTTGCGAAAAATCGAGCAACTTTCATATAGGACTCGTCGCAATCCGATAAGTAACGAGAAAGATATAATAACTTTAAGAAGTTTTAAAAACATAGCCAAACGGAGCCTTAACCAGAAGTTGCAGAAATTTGGAGAAGACGATGCACTGTTGTAAATTAGCTTGACTTTCGTAGTAGTTAAGTATTTAATTCTGGTGGATTAAAAGTAAGATTTACGTTGACAGAATGGTTTGGGATATTGTTTTCCAACCTTGAGGTTGGGGTTCAAACCTTGTTGGGGCTACATATTGTTTTGGTACTTATTCCTTTTAGGAGTATCTAAATTTTAATTCTGTTAGCTTAAAATAAAACGAAGATGCAAGTGTCATAGTGGGTTGGTGCATTGTTTATCAACCTTGAGGTTGAGGGTTCAATCCTTGATATGTACATCTTAGATATATTTTTTTTTACATGGATTTACTTGATAAATACTTGCTTTTAAAGAAATGAATAATTCTTAAATTAAGCATATTTTTATTTCGAAAATATTATTAAATAATATTTTTATTTTATGAAAAAAAAATTTAGTAATGCAAAATTATATTTATTATTTATTTCATGATAAATTAATTTTTATGTATAAAATAAGTATTAGAAATACTTATTGATCCTATTAAATTTTATATTATTATTGTTAACATGTTAGAGGTCATTTTATATAATTGTATGAATTATCAAACTATAAAACTAGAACTTGATGCTTTTAATAAAATAATTAGTGGCTATTTAACTGGTATTTTAATTATTCAGATATTCATAGTATTCCCAAAATTATGGAAAAATAGAGGAATTATATTTTGAGGTGTTGTCTTTATTAAAAATAATGTCGAAGCATGTACCCTATACTTTATGTAATTATGTCATTAAGAAGGGTCTTGTGGCTATATTTATATTTTATTTTTATACTCTAAAATTCGTGATAAAAATTCTATGACTCCGAAAATTACGCCGTCAGTTTTCCAAAGTCAAAATAATGTAAAATTGGTTTACTTGATGATAATTACGAGTTTAAAACAACCACTGCCCTGTTAAAGAAAATAGTAAATAGAATAAGTTGCACATTGCATAGTCGAGTTGGCATGTGTGGAAATGGGTCGTTGGTCAGCATATATGTTGTGAGAATGTCTCGGGACGAGTAACCTTAATTATCCCAGGCCGCTTCAGATATGGTAGGTTAATTAAGAAGGATTGAGCCCAGGCCGCTTTTGATACGGTAGGTCAATCAGAGTCTTGTGATAGCCTTAATTATTCCAGGCCGCTTCAGATACGGTAGATTAATTAAGAGGGCTGAGCCCAGGCCGCTTTTGATACGGTAGGTCAGTCTGGTGGTAGCTTTAAATTATTCCAGGCCGCTTCAGATACGGTAGATTAATTAAAGCATTCCACAGGTTATTGTAATCTTGAACGTCTAGGTATGTCCCAGCCACCTTAAAGACGGTAGGCATATCGACAGACCTTCTAAACTAACGGCATTGTGCCGGATGGTTCTAGGTGAACCGAATGAGTCAAGAGATTGTGTTCAAGATAAAAGAGTCAGTGAGAGGAGATGGTCTTATTGTGCATGCACGGTCTTAATTATTCATTACTCAAGCTGTTATTAATTATTATCATGCGATGATTGGAATAATGGATTAATCGTACCCTAAGGTACCAGACATTTATAATAACTGTTAATGTACTTTTATATACATTGCTTGTGTATTCGTTATACTCACTCGGCTTTCATTAGCTGATGACTTTATTTTGTCCTGAACATCCAAAATGTTCAGGAAATGATTATGCAGGGCAATATGATTATGCCAGCTAGAGGAGCCTGCAACGCTACTTTTATAATTTAAATAAAGTTGTAATAATGATATGGATAATGCTTTTGATTTGAATAAGGCGTTTGTGCCTTAGAGATGTTTTATTAAAGGACAATGTAATATCATTTGAAGTTGTAATATGTTTAACATTAACTTCCCTGTTGCTTTATATTACTCTGTTTTCTGGTACATGTTAAGCTAAGTACAGGACAAGCGATCCATCAACTGTCATGACCTACGGGTCCAAAACGGAAATGAAAATTTTTCCTTATTTTGCTACGCCGGGGCGTGACAGGATTTTTGGTATCAGAGCCTTGGTTGTATAATTAGGCTTAAGCCTAGACACAGGTTGTGATAGCAAAAGGATAGGCATAGTCGAGTGTCCTCCGTACTTAGGATCCGACATCCAGATGTATTAAGATTAGCCCTGATATAAGATAGTTTACTTTTGTCAGGTTATCAGCATGGACCCATATCTCGTACCCGATGATTTTGGCGGACATGTGATTGGCCCAGACGGGATTGCGCCGCACGACTTAGAGATCTATCTTACCCTGATTCAGTTCCAGGCTAATGTTAGCGTGGAAAACAGTATTTGGAGAGCCATTCACACCGAGGGGATGGTGGACCTCCACCGAGTGCAGTTAGAGGCCTTCTATCAGGCCGAGACGGATAGGTTGATTGCTGAGGAGTGGATTAGGAGGATTCTTACCCCTGACCTCTATCTACCTATAGAGATAGAGATGGTACAGTTACACCTGGCACTTCAGCCTGCTCCACTACTAGCTATAGCTCCAGTGGCAGTTGTACCCGAGGCTGCTATGGCTGCCCCTATGGAGCTAGGAGGAGTCGAGGTAGTCCTAGACGGATTTGAGCTCGAGCTTCATGACGTTGAGGCACCTGAACCACCCCCAGAGCTTCCCGTAGACCCCATGGACATGGATGGTGCTCCACCTCCAGTGTCTGATGCTGAGAGTAGTACTGACCACCCGGTGCACCGTTTCGGAGTTTTGCGCCGCAGGCCCCGTGACCCCCAGTAGGCGTGTTTGGCTTTATGTTTGCAAGCATGTTGTAAATATTGGACTAAGTGGTCCCACTTTTTGTCTTATCGGATATTATAAGTTAGCATTAGAATGCATACGGGGCAATGACTCCCACATTTTGTACATCGGACTGTTAGTCCCAAAAATCTCATCTTTTGGCTAGATAGAAGCATTAACTTGACATGATATGCGTAACTGCTTACAAAAGATATATATAGAATATTTTTGAAACCTCGTATTGATCCTTGTATTCCTTCTCATAATTGCTTAATTGCTAACCTTATTGTACTATCAGGATTTAAGTTGTAACTATGGCAAGAAGGAGTCCCAGGAACCTCAATGCGATTGAAGGAGCACCACCAGCGGTCGATCCGACCGGCATGTTTGAGGCATTTGTTCGGAGGATCGAACGAATTGGAGACCTAAATGCCGCCAACAATAGGAACGGAAACAACCAGAGGAATGAAGTCCCAGTCCGTCAAACGGGGGATAAACGATTGGAGAGGTTCCGTGCCTTGCGACCAGAACAATTTGCTGGCACTGCTGAACCATGGAAAGCCGAACAATGGCTGAGGCAGATGGATCATATCTTCGAAACAATGGATTGTACTGATCAGGAGAAGAAGAGACTGGCAACATTTTAGTTGACATATGCTGCTGCAGACTGGTGGGAAGCTGTCAAAGCCACCATGGGAGAAGATGCTGTTAAAGCTATGACATGGGTTACTTTCAGGAAGAAATTCTTGGAGAAGTATTTCCCGGCAACCGAGAGGCACAAGCGCGAAAGGGAATTCATGGACCTGATCCAAGGAAACAAGTCTGTGCAAGAGTACACGACTCAATTTGAGAGGCTATCCCGATTTGCTCCACACATGGTGGATACAAAGGAAAAGAGAATCCGAAAATATAATCAAGGGTTAGCACCGCCTATTCGTCGTATGACTATCGGGCACTTGGACAAGACATTCGAATCTCTTGTGGGACTGGCCACCGAGCTGGAAGAAGACATGCGATCAAACCGAAAGCAGTTTGACTTTCGCCCACCGCAGAAGGGTAATTTTGGGAACAGATAACCATATCGAAATCAAGGTCAGAAGAGGACTTTTGATGGAAACCGGAAACCTCGTCCAGCTCCATATCAGACTCAGCCACAATTGGGTGCAGGAGGGAGTACCAATAATTGTTTTAATTGTGGTATACCCAGTCACATATCTTGAGACTGTAAGGCACCAAGGCGCAATGGTCGTCAGGATGTGGTGTGCTATAACTGTGGCAAGACTGGACACATCAGTCAACGTTGTCGTGCCCCCAAAGGAGGAAGCTATGGTCAGCAGGGACAAGCCCAACTGAACGCAATCATTCCCGATGCCGCAGGATATGAAGAAGGTGGTTATGATGAAGCTGGGTATGAAGGAACCCAATATGAAGAACAACCAGAGCAGCAAGTCATGGAAGGTACTTTAACACTTTATAATCATCGTGTGAAAGTCTTATTTGACACGGGTGCCACACACTCTTTTATTGCTGCCAAAATTCTTCCAAATGTACGTATATTACCTCAGAGGTTAAACGTAGTATTGAATGCTGTCTCACCGTTAGGGGCTACTGTCGCACTAAAACATGTATGCAAGAATTGCCCTGTACACCTAGAGAATCGGAATCTACCAGCTAATTTGGTTGTCCTATCAATGAAGGAATTTGATGTGATATTAGGAATTGACTGGCTCACTAAATATCATGCTAAGTTGGACTGTGTTAAGAAGAGTATTACTTTTTCGGTACCTGGAGGTCAATCTTTTGGATTCCAGTGTAACCCTATGAGTGATACGTTCCTCACCAACTGTTTAGCAAACATCAAGGCGATCAGTACAGAAGTGGTTATCTCATCGATACCCATAGTCAGAGACTTTGAGGATGTTTTTCAGGATATCTCTGGGTTGCCACCTAAGAGAGAGATTGATTTCTGCATTGATCTAGTGCCTGGCACTATCCCAATATCCAAAGCACCTTACAAAATGGCCCCTACAGAAATGTTGGAACTAAAGAAACAAGTTCAAGAACTTGAAGATCTGGGATTTATACGTCCAAGTACATCACCCTGGGGTGCACCAGTGTTATTCGTAAAGAAGAAGGACGAATCACTTCGACTGTGCATCGACTACAGAGAGTTGAACAAAGTCATCATCAAGAACAAGTATCCTCTGCCGCGAATAGATGATCTATTTGATCAATTGCAAGGAGCTACGATCTTTTCCAAGATAGATCTACGATCAGGATACCATCAGTTACTCGTACGGCCCGAGGATGTACCAAAGACAGCTTTCAGAACAAGGTACGGTCATTATGAGTTTTTGGTAATGTCGTTTGGATTAACTAATGCCCCGACAGTGTTCATGGATCTAATGAACAGAGTGTTCAGGCCTTACTTAGATCAATTCATCATTGTCTTCATTGATGACATCTTGATCTATTCAAAGACCAAGGAGGAACATGAGCAACACTTGCGAATCGCGATGCAGACACTTCAGAGTCATCACTTATATGCGAAGTTCAGTAAGTGTGAGTTTTGGCTACAAGAGGTAAAATTTCTAGGGCATGTGGTCTCACAATAAGGAATCGCCGTGGATTCATCAAAGACTGATGCTGTTGCAAATTGGAATCGACCGACCAATCCTACAGAAGTCAAAAGTTTTCTTGGACTCGCAGGTTATTATCGGAGATTCCTAGAAGGATTTTCAAAGATAGCAGCTCCTCTGACTGGTTTGACTAAGAAGGATGTGAAGTTTGAATGGAATGATAAGCGAGAACAGGCTTTTCAGGAATTGAAAGCAAGGTTCACCACAGCACCAGTATTAGCAATACCAAGAGATGGCGAGAAGTTCTCTATTTTCAGTGATGCATCGTATCAAGGATTGGGATGCGTACTTATGCAAGACGGCAGGGTTATTGCATATGGTTCAAGGCAGTTGAAGCCAAATGTATAACACCCGCATTTGTGTTATTACAATTTCATTACATTGTCATGCATAGTAATGTGATGTGGCGTGTCTTTTGGCACATGGTTGGGTGAGTTTTGACTCACGAGTTGATTTGGGTGTCTGTATTAGAGAACCCTTTGAAACTATTGTGATTGAGGATTTATTGTTTGTGAAGTCTCTCCGAGTATGAGACGGTCACTGTGGAACACTTTAAATGTTTATCTGAAAATAAATGTTTACCTGTGTATTTCAATATCTGTATTATTTTCTGTTTTAGAATTTATTTCTGTTATTAGATTTAGTATCCTGGTGAGGACGAATGAACACGCTATTAATTTGGTAGGCTAATTAGCAACTTCGGAAACGTCATATAGAAATTCACGTTTTAGCGACCAAACGAAACTTAGTCGAAAACTTTTATAATTTTGAAGTTTTACTTATAAAGCTAAGAATAAGCTGTATAGAAAGTTTCAGAGACTGATTAGGAGTTTGGAAAACTCGTGGGGAGGTAAACGTAATTCCCCGAGAATGTTGCCTATATATAGGAAGTGATGAACTTAGGTTTTTCATAAGTTTTTAACCTAATTCTAAAAGGAGGCCAAAAGGGGGCTAAAGAGAGATTTTGAAGCTTAGAGCTTTGCGACGCCAAACGACGACCTTCCGTCACTCTGGTTTCTCCCATATTTCATATTCGAGCTCCTCGAGGTAAGAGCTTCGTTTTGATATATGTTAGGGCTTGTTTGGCCAAGTTTTCCGAAAAGTTATTTTCTAGAATTTTTCATAAAAGTTGATAAATGGAATTCTGATCCATAGGAATTGTACTAGGCGGACTTCTGCACGTTCTTTGTGCACGGGTTTTCTTTGGATCGTATTATAAGTGCGTAAATCGGAGGTGAGTGATTCAACTATGTTTTGGAATGATTTCTTGACATGTATTCATGTTTTGTATGAATAGCATGTATTAATTTTTAGAGATATATTGTGTAGTTCATATTGGGCAATTATATTGATAAGTAGGCTCAATAGCACGGTGATATGTTTTAATTACCGCGAGTATGGTGATATGTATTTGAGCATGTTAAGTTGCTTATGTGGGTCAGAAGGAGCACGTGGTCACCGTACCATTTTGTGGAGCCAGTTTAGGGCATTAAGGTCGCACGATTGAAGAAAAGAATCGTGGGTCTTACCCTTTCGCGTGGACTTATTGGCGAGGAGTCGCGGATTGGGAATATGGACGGGTACGTGAGTCTCCGGCGACTAGTATGAAATGTAGAGATGTGAATGCGGACATGTTTATCATTCATGTACATATGTTGATTTATTCACTAAGCATTAGCTTAAACAAATCGAAATATGTGTGGTTATTCAAATAACCATTTCAGGTGTAAATGCTGGCGAGGAATCTCAGAAGTGAGTACGTGGGTTGGGAGTTCGCTTGTGAGGCAGCTTGAAATGTTAATCTTGTAGTTTTGGGATAATAGGAATGTTGTAATAAGAATTTGGTTGTTTTTAACCCATGTTTAATTTAGTATGATAGAATGAATCTTGAACGTTGTATTAGACTATAACATGTTGTAATCTTACTTTAGAAATGTTTTAATACAGCTAGAATTACTTTGGCTTGAGTTTGGATTGAATGGTTGATCATTGGTGTTAGTTAGAAAGCTTTTAAACTTGAACTTCTGCAGATTGGGCTGCTGCCAGGGGAGCAGTCGACTGAGCAGTCGACTGAACCCCTGTGTCTGTTAGCTACTGCTTCTTATTTTAGCAAAAGCAGTCGACTGGACCCCTCAGCAGTCGACTGAACCCCTGAGCAGTCGACTGGACCCCCAGTATCAGTCGACTGGAATTGACATTTAAATCCCTGCCTAACTCCGTCGACTGAGCAGTCGACTGAGCAGTCGACTGAGCAGTCGACTGAACCTCTGGTTTTAAAATGTGTTTTGTTTTCCGCTGCGTGTGTTCTTCAAACCTAATTTTTGGGAACGTTAATGAATTAGTTTAGCCTGGGTGGCGTGCCACGGGCTCCGGTTCCGCTATTGTGGGACCGGGCTGTGACATTTAGTGGTATCAGAGCATAAGTTTAGAGCCTTGGGAACGAGTGACGTTATATATATGCTGAGTGACGACGAGTGGAGTGTTGAGTAAATTGTCACATGTTCTAAATTGCATCCATACATATTAGAGATGTTTGATGCATATGGTATGTTGCTATAATTACATGATTATGTTATTGCCATACATGCATAGTATTTATGCATTTGTGAATCGGTTAAATCATACGGATGTGGAACTGTATGATGAGATGACGTTATCATGAGTTATAATAGACTGCGTGCTGTGGCAAGAGGGAAAGATGATATTTTGGTAGTGATGAACAGTGGAATTGCTAAGCTAAAAGAAAATGATTTTTGATCGAATCGGTGGATGTTTTCCATGATAGTGACGAGTGTCCTTTGAGGGATCTAACCGAGAACGGAGTTTAAATAGTACGTCAAATGAGATTTTTGCATAGTCCACTTAGAAAATGAAGGAAATTGTTCGTAGTGAAGTTTTGGGATTAAGATTGATTGACAAGAGTTCTGTTTCAGACATTGGTTGATCATTGCGACGTAAGAGAATAAGGATGAACAGTTGGGTTTTGTGATGGAAAGATAGTCCAGCAATATGTATTGCCAGCGTATGGGGTCGGTGAGGAATCTCTCACCTTATCTTACGATGTTAACCTACGGTACAAGCGTACGAAGTTATCTTATGATGTATCTTACGGTATATACGGTGTTTATTGGGTAGTTGAAGAATCTTTCAACTTATTGTGCGGTATATGGTATGTATTGGATGGTTGAGGAATCTCTCAACCTATCTTACAGTATGTATTGGACGGTTGAGGAATCTCTCAACCTATCTTGTGCTATGTATTGGGAATTGAGAAATATCTTAACGAGCTATGAGTATTGTGGTTATTGAGGAATCTCTCAACTGAACCTGATTTCGAATGGTTATGGCACCAAGGTAGATTTAGATGTGGTATGAGGATTAGAAGTGAATGCTACTTAATCGATTGTATGTGTGAAAATGTTGGGATTGGAGGACTGACCTAAGAGGAGGAGTTAAGAACGGGAATGATAGAGTATACTTTGACGGTTTGAAACTACAGTTGGTAGAAGTTTAATTGATGACATACTTCGGGAGTGGTTGCTTAGACTTGATGATTATGTGCGTATAGATGTGACGATAAGGACGATATGGGTTGAAGGAGGAACTGTAGAATTTCTTGATGAAGAGTAAATGGACAGAAATGAAGAGTAATAAGGTTCCCTAGTGTTTTGCAGTGGGTTGTCAGAAGAGATAGAATAAAGGAAGTAGAAATAGGAGGCTGGAAGTAAAAGATAAGTGTGAATTATGGAACGTGATAAGAGATTCAGAGGAATCGAGTGGATATTTGGATAACATGGAGATGGGAGGACCTTGATAGGGAGATTGTAGCAAAGATTGTTATCACAGAAAGTTGTAGTACAGGCGACCTCGAACCTGGATTTTGAATGTATTTTCAAAAATAAAACGAAACCTTTTCTTCAAATACTTTTAAAACATCTTTGGGTTTCTGAAGCAAGTGGTTGCCAACTGGAAGTTGGAGTACAATAATTATTACGATACTGAACAAGAACAATTGTGAAAGTGGATAGAGTAAAGAAACTTTGGGTAAGTCAAGTTAGAGAAATGAAAATGTAAAATGAGAAGATGAATCTTTGATGAGTAAGTGAACAGAACCGGTAAGAATGGGAGGAAGACATGGTATTACGTTGAGTACATTATCGAATATGATAGTAGAAATGTAAAATGGTTGGAGGATAATGGTGGATGCAATGAAATACGACCTCAGTGTCCTGGATTCCAACAAGGTTGGAGAGTTTTGAGACTGTCGAAGTCCACCCTAAGAAAATTTTAAAGTGTTTAAAATATTTTAAAATAAAACTTTCGTTGAGTAAGAAAATTTGTTTTTTTTTAAAAAAAAAAAAACTTGTAATAAGGTATCAAGAGGATTTTGGAAGACGAGTATCGTGGTGGGACATGGTATGCTTAGCGCTTGAGACAAAACGGTGGTCGTCAAACGAATGAGTTCTACGTGAGTAGATTATCAACTTGGGAATTCTAAAGTAAAAAGGGTTTGTGAAATGGTGCACACTTGGAATTAGTAAGTTAGAAGTAGTGTTGTTAAACGAGTTGACTTGAGTATTGTCACGAAAGGTATGTGAATTGAAAGTCGATAAGAAATTTATCAAACACAGTGAGACTATGGTACTTGATTGGGAAGACCAAATTATTGAATTGTCCTCGGATGGTTACGGGAATAGTATGAAATACTTAGGACAGCGAGTTCTTCGTGAACAATGAAATTGAGATCAGAATGGCGAATATAAAGGATTAGAGAATCTGAATTGGAGTTAAGTCAAGTTGACTAAGAGTTATGAAATACTAAATCGTTAAATAAGGTATGAAACCTTGAGATGTTATACAAGGAATATATGTTCAGTGTAAAGGGCAGTCAGAAATTCAGTAAGAGTTGCGATACAGGAGTATGCTTGGTATGAGCTTGTGTGAGGGTGGAAGTGAAACACTAGAGACTCATGGAGTCGTATAACTACGTAAATGGTGGTGGATCTACATGGACTGATAGACCAAGGGATAGTATACGAGTGAGGTATGAGATGGGAATGGAGTACATTGTTGTTGAGATTTTCGATAGAAAAATAATTGGCTCTGGGTGTGTATACACTACGTAAATAAGAATGGATTGTGAATGACCAAGGGTTTAAGACGTGAACGGGATATGTTATGAACATGGGAGTACATTTTATAAACTCTATGGTATGTGTATGATTGACTAAGTCAAGTTTGGGTTCACATCGTTATTTGTTGCGACGGATATTGGGGTAACTATATGTGAAAATATTATACAAAATTTTAAAATGTTTTAATTTAAAAACAAAAGGGAGGATATGTAATTGACTTTGTTACAAGTTTTAAATTGAGGGTGTAACATTTAATCTTCTACGATTAATCGACGATAGTTTGAGTACAGAATGCGAGAGATAAAGGGGCAAGTGTGTTTAACTATTCGAGACATCAGTTGGGCTCGAAGAAGTAGAGTGATATAAAATTTTCAGTTAAGAATCTGGATAGTATCTTACGAGGTATGTATGATTGGAAGAATAATACGAGGTTGGATTAAACCGAATGGAATTTGAAAAGGAATGAAAGTCCTTTGAAAACGTGTTATCGTTCTACAAGTATTCCGCGATTAACAGGATAAGGGATTGAATCTATGATATATGAAATAGTTGGTTTAGGCATTGACTTATCGACATAGTATATATGCATGAAAGTAGTCAGTTTGGTTCACTTCGAGATGAAGAATCAGGTATGGTGGTTACCCAGTTGAGACGTATTGGAAACGACTTTTAGTCAACAAGAAAGATAGGTGAAGAGAGATGAGTTACTTCCTTCGTTTTGGTGATTAGGATATAACCTTTGGGTTTCGAACAGCATATGTGATAAGTACGATAAAAGGATATGTGAGTGGACGTGGTGACGTCGTGATGTGATTTAGTGTCAGGTTTGACTATTGAGTAAGTTCTACTCAGGTATCGATGTTCTCATTTATCGAGATGCTTCGGGGTATTGCTAGGATTCTGTTTGAATCTTCTATCAGATTGAGGCGGGGACTTTGAGGATTTATTTTCCTTAAAAGCCTGAGGATTTATTTTCCTCATGAGATTGTGTCATCTCAGTGAAGGGGATTGTGTATGTGGTAAATGTTGGAAGTACTTGCGTGAAGTCTTAGGGACTTGAGAAGATGAGATGCGTACTCAGTATCCGCACCTTTTGAGACATGAGGTACAAGTTTGGGGACAAACTTCTTTTAAGGGGGAGAGTATTATAACACCCGCATTTGTGTTATTACAATTTCATTACATTGTCATGCATAGTAATGTGATGTGGCGTGTCTTTTGGCACATGGTTGGGTGAGTTTTGACTCACGAGTTGATTTGGGTGTCTGTATTAGAGAACCCTTTGAAACTATTGTGATTGAGGATTTATTGTTTGTGAAGTCTCTCCGAGTATGAGACGGTCACTGTGGAACACTTTAAATGTTTATCTGAAAATAAATGTTTACCTGTGTATTTCAATATCTGTATTATTTTCTGTTTTAGAATTTATTTCTGTTATTAGATTTAGTATCCTGGTGAGGACGAATGAACACGCTATTAATTTGGTAGGCTAATTAGCAACTTCGGAAACGTCATATAGAAATTCACGTTTTAGCGACCAAACGAAACTTAGTCGAAAACTTTTATAATTTTGAAGTTTTACTTATAAAGCTAAGAATAAGCTGTATAGAAAGTTTCAGAGACTGATTAGGAGTTTGGAAAACTCGTGGGGAGGTAAACGTAATTCCCCGAGAATGTTGCCTATATATAGGAAGTGATGAACTTAGGTTTTTCATAAGTTTTTAACCTAATTCTAAAAGGAGGCCAAAAGGGGGCTAAAGAGAGATTTTGAAGCTTAGAGCTTTGCGACGCCAAACGACGACCTTCCGTCACTCTGGTTTCTCCCATATTTCATATTCGAGCTCCTCGAGGTAAGAGCTTCGTTTTGATATATGTTAGGGCTTGTTTGGCCAAGTTTTCCGAAAAGTTATTTTCTAGAATTTTTCATAAAAGTTGATAAATGGAATTCTGATCCATAGGAATTGTACTAGGCGGACTTCTGCACGTTCTTTGTGCACGGGTTTTCTTTGGATCGTATTATAAGTGCGTAAATCGGAGGTGAGTGATTCAACTATGTTTTGGAATGATTTCTTGACATGTATTCATGTTTTGTATGAATAGCATGTATTAATTTTTAGAGATATATTGTGTAGTTCATATTGGGCAATTATATTGATAAGTAGGCTCAATAGCACGGTGATATGTTTTAATTACCGCGAGTATGGTGATATGTATTTGAGCATGTTAAGTTGCTTATGTGGGTCAGAAGGAGCACGTGGTCACCGTACCATTTTGTGGAGCCAGTTTAGGGCATTAAGGTCGCACGATTGAAGAAAAGAATCGTGGGTCTTACCCTTTCGCGTGGACTTATTGGCGAGGAGTCGCGGATTGGGAATATGGACGGGCACGTGAGTCTCCGGCGACTAGTATGAAATGTAGAGATGTGAATGCGGACATGTTTATCATTCATGTACATATGTTGATTTATTCACTAAGCATTAGCTTAAACAAATCGAAATATGTGTGGTTATTCAAATAACCATTTCAGGTGTAAATGCTGGCGAGGAATCGCAGAAGTGAGTACGTGGATTGGGAGTTCGCTTGTGAGGCAGCTTGAAATGTTAATCTTGTAGTTTTGGGATAATAGGAATGTTGTAATAAGAATTTGGTTGTTTTTAACCCATGTTTAATTTAGTATGATAGAATGAATCTTGAACGTTGTATTAGACTATAACATGTTGTAATCTTACTTTAGAAATGTTTTAATACAGCTAGAATTACTTTGGCTTGAGTTTGGATTGAATGGTTGATCATTGGTGTTAGTTAGAAAGCTTTTAAACTTGAACTTCTGCAGATTGGGCTGCTGCCAGGGGAGCAGTCGACTGAGCAGTCGACTGAACCCCTGTGTCTGTTAGCTACTGCTTCTTATTTTAGCAAAAGCAGTCGACTGGACCCCTCAGCAGTCGACTGAACCCCTGAGCAGTCGACTGGACCCCCAGTATCAGTCGATTGGAATTGACATTTAAATCCCTGCCTAACTCCGTCGACTGAGCAGTCGACTGAACCTCTGGTTTTAAAATGTGTTTTGTTTTCCGCTGCGTGTGTTCTTCAAACCTAATTTTTGGGAACGTTAATGAATTGGTTTAGCCTCGGTGGCGTGCCACGGGCTCCGGTTCCGCTATTGTGGGACCGGGCTGTGACAAAATGAACTAAACTACCCAACTCACGACCTAGAATTGGCAGCAGTAGTATTTGCTCTCAAGATCTGGAGGCACTATCTATATGGAGAGAAGTTTGATTTGTTCTCCGATCACAAGAGTCTGAAGTATTTGTTTACTCAGAAGGAGCTGAACATGAGACAACGTCGATGGATGGAATTGATTAAGGACTATGACTTTACATTAGAGTACCACCCTGGTAAAGCTAATGTAGTCGCAGATGCCTTAAGTCAGAAACCTCGAGGTATAGTTGCATCTCTTATGGTTAGAGAATGGAAAGCCTTGGAAACTATAGTTGAATTCGATGTTCAGGTTTCTACAGAGGGTGAAGGACAACACTTTGGATGTCTTGTAGTGCAACCGACACTTATAAATCGTATTTTGGAAGCTCAACAGAAAGACGCCGATCTTCAACTATGATTTCAGAAAATGTCGGCAAAGGACCCAGAAGAATGGAAAATTGGGACCGATGGGGCACTCCGGTGCAGAGGTAGATTATGTGTGACCAACACGGATGGTCTAAGGAAGGATATTCTTGAAGAAGCTCACAGATCAAGATTGACAGTTCACCCAGGAGGAACTAAAATGTATAAGGATCTAAAGAGAAATTTCTGGTGGGAAGGAATGAAAAGGGATGTAGCCGAGTTTGTGTCTAAGTGTTTGACTTGTCAACAAGTAAAAGTCGAACATCAAAGACCCTTAGGACTTTTACAACCCCTACCTGTTCCAGGTTGGAAGTGGGAACACATCACAATGGATTTTGTAGTTGGATTGCCCCAAACACAACAACACCACGATGCTATTTGGGTGATTGTGGATCGTTTGACGAAGTCCGCTCATTTCATCGCTTATAGCATGACTTATCCAGTGGAGAAGATGAGTAGAATGTATCTTCAACAAGTTGTACGACTGCACGGAGTACCGGTGTCTATCGTATCAGATCGCGATTCACAGTTTACTTCAGGATTCTGGGAAAGTCTTCAAGAAGCTTTGGGAACCTCATTAAGTTTAAGTACTGCTTTTCATCCACAGACCGAACGCACCAATCAAGTTATGGAGGATATGCTCAGGGCATGTGTTATAAACTTTGAAAGTTCGTGGGAAACACACCTTCCATTGATCGAATTTGCTTATAACAACAGTTACCATTCAAGTATAGGAATGGCTCCATTCGAAGCATTGTATGGACGACCGTGTCGATCCCCGCTCTGTTGGACAGAGATTGGAGATAAAGAACTGTTAGGGCCAGACTTGGTTAGGGAAACCAACGAGAAGATAGCAGTTGTGAAAGAGATGATGCGTACCGCACAGAGTAGACAGAAGAGCTACGCCGATAAGCATAGAAAGGATAAAGAGTTCACTGTTGGAGATCATGTACTTTTGAAAGTTTCACGAATTCGTGGAGTAGTTCGATTTGGTCAAAAGAGAGGTAAGTTGTCACCTCGTTTCATTGGACCATTTGAGATATTGGAACGCGTTGGAAAAGTAGCCTATCGACTCGCGTTGCCACCAAAGATGTCTGGGGTGCACAATGTCTTCCATATCAGTATGTTGAGGGAATACAAGGGAGACCCTTCACACGCAATTGATTTCAACGACATTGAGATCCATGAGAATGTCACCTACAAAGAGAGACCTGTACGTATTCTGGATCACAGTATGAAGAAGCTGCGGAGCAAGGATATTCCTCTAGTGAAAGTTCAGTGGAAGTATCACGATGAGAATGAAGCGTCTTGGGAATTGGAATCAGAAAGGAAAACTAAATACCCGGAGTTGTTTCAAGACTAGCCAACTTAGATTTCGGGACGAAATCTCTATTAAGGAGGGAGTGATGTAGCAACCTGTATTTTCGCGCCCCTAATAATAAATAAAATGTCAGTTTTTATTTCTATTACTTTATATTTAATCTAGTTGTGGTATTATGTGCTTGAATAAATAATAACTATGTTGTTATATACAAAAGCAATGCCAATCTTATTTTACTAACGGTACATCATTTTTGTAGTGATGTTATTTCTATAAATATTATATATTAGTTTTAGTAGTTGTTAACCCAATGACATTAATTTTGTGACCCCTTAGTAATTTTAATTGAATTTATTATGCTTAAGACTGCGCCCCTAAGTTACCCCATAGTTTGGTATTAAAACTAGTAATAAATATTTTATCACATTGCCTACATTTTTGGTTCCTAATATTTATTTGGGGTATTTTTCTAGACTATCCGAACCAACCTAACTGAACTAACTGATCAAACTGATTAACTAACCAGATGAATTATTCACAATCTGATTGACTGTATCAATCAACTCACCAGTTGTTAATATTCTCGCCATCATCACCTTCAAATAAATGAGCTTGCAACTTGCAAAGCTCATGTTTGTCTTCCCTATAAGTGTATTCACACTTTGCAAACACAATCATGACTCTCAACAAAGCAATTCACACAAGCATTGGCATTACTCTCAGTATATTCACATACACATACATTTGGAAGCCTAAGCTTTCAAAAGCTCTTCCTCTCTCTCTCGGATCATATATACATACACACCCACATATACCTCTCAAGCTCTATTAACCTCCCTCACTCTCAAGCACAAACACACATATACAATCTGCTGGAGATCCATATATATATATATATATATAACATCACAGCAAGTGACAAGAGCTCCATAGCCATTGAAGCTTATATTTCGGAAATTTTCGTCTTTTCTTCGGCAAGCCGCGCCACTCAAACTAACGCTCGGTGAGTCTCTCGAACCCACTCATAATGTAGTATTTGTCATTACACACAAGCCTGGGGTATCGAAAGTATGTATAGACGCCTATATATGTATATATAGCAATGGAGGTCCAAAATTAGCGGTACCGAAAATATTAACGAAAACAGATTCTGTAAATTGGAAATGAAAGTATATGGTCCCATTAAGTTCCCCTATGAACAGTTTGTTAATTGGTTGAGTTCTTGAGCCCTAAAACTGGAATTTTCGTTTTTGCCATAATATAGAAATCTGGAAATTTTAAAGTAAAATTCAGAATATATAAGTTAGATTTTTGGAATTCTTGCGAAAAATCGAGCAACTTTCATATAGGACTCGTCGCAATCCGATAAGTAACGAGAAAGATATAATAACTTTAAGAAGTTTTAAAAACATAGCCAAACGGAGCCTTGACCAGAAGTTGCAGAAATTTGGAGAAGACGATGCACTGTTGTAAATTAGCTTGACTTTCGTAGTAGTTAAGTATTTAATTCTGGTGGATTAAAAGTAAGATTTACGTTGACAGAATGGTTTGGGATATTGTTTTCCAACCTTGAGGTTGGGGTTCAAACCTTGTTGGGGCTACATATTGTTTTGGTACTTATTCCTTTTAGGAGTATCTAAATTTTAATTCTGTTAGCTTAAAATAAAACGAAGATGCAAGTGTCATAGTGGGTTGGTGCATTGTTTATCAACCTTGAGGTTGAGGGTTCAATCCTTGATATGTACATCTTAGGTATATTTTTTTTTACATGGATTTACTTGATAAATACTTGTTTTTAAAGAAATGAATAATTCTTAAATTAAGCATATTTTTATTTCGAAAATATTATTAAATAATATTTTTATTTTATGAAAAAAAAATTTAGTAATGCAAAATTATATTTATTATTTATTTCATGATAAATTAATTTTTATGTATAAAATAAGTATTAGAAATACTTATTGATCCTATTAAATTTTATATTATTATTGTTAACATGTTAGAGGTCATTTTATATAATTGTATGAATTATCAAACTATAAAACTAGAACTTGATGCTTTTAATAAAATAATTAGTGGCTATTTAACTGGTATTTTAATTATTCAGATATTCATAGTATTCCCAAAATTATGGAAAAATAGAGGAATTATATTTTGAGGTGTTGTCTTTATTAAAAATAATGTCGAAGCATGTACCCTATACTTTATGTAATTATGTCATTAAGAAGGGTCTTGTGGCTATATTTATATTTTATTTTTATACTCTAAAATTCGTGATAAAAATTCTATGACTCCGAAAATTACGCCGTCAGTTTTCCAAAGTCAAAATAATGTAAAATTGGTTTACTTGATGATAATTACGAGTTTAAAACAACCACTGCCCTGTTAAAGAAAATAGTAAATAGAATAAGTTGCACGTTGCATAGTCGAGTTGGCATGTGTGGAAATGGGTCGTTGGTCAGCATATATGTTGTGAGAATGTCTCGGGACGAGTAACCTTAATTATCCCAGGCCGCTTCAGATACGGTAGGTTAATTAAGAAGGATTGAGCCCAGGCCGCTTTTGATACGGTAGGTCAATCAGAGTCTTGTGATAGCCTTAATTATTCCAGGCCGCTTCAGATACGGTAGATTAATTAAGAGGGCTGAGCCCAGGCCACTTTTGATACGGTAGGTCAGTCTGGTGGTAGCTTTAAATTATTCCAGGCCGCTTCAGATACGGTAGATTAATTAAAGCATTCCACAGGTTATTGTAACCTTGAACGTCTAGGTATGTCCCAGCCACCTTAAAGACGGTAGGCATATCGACAGACCTTCTAAACTAACGGCATTGTGCCGGATGGTTCTAGGTGAACCGAATGAGTCAAGAGATTGTGTTCAAGATAAAAGAGTCAGTGAGAGGAGATGGTCTTATTGTGCATGCACGGTCTTAATTATTCATTACTCAAGCTGTTATTAATTATTATCATGCGATGATTGGAATAATGGATTAATCGTACCCTACGGTACCAGACATTTATAATAACTGTTAATGTACTTTTATATACATTGCTTGTGTATTCGTTATACTCACTCGGCTTTCATTAGCTGATGACTTTATTTTGTCCTGAACATCCAAAATGTTCAGGAAATGATTATGCAGGGCAATATGATTATGCCAGCTAGAGGAGCCTGCAACGCTACTTTTATAATTTAAATAAAGTTGTAATAATGATATGGATAATGCTTTTGATTTGAATAAGGCGTTTGTGCCTTAGAGATGTTTTATTAAAGGACAATGTAATATCATTTGAAGTTGTAATATGTTTAACATTAACTTCCCTGTTGCTTTATATTACTCTGTTTTCTGGTACATGTTAAGCTAAGTACAGGACAAGCGATCCATCAACTGTCATGACCTACGGGTCCAAAACGGAAATGAAAATTTTTCCTTATTTTGCTACGCCGGGGCGTGACAGTCCATGAGCTCCTTTGGTGGGGCTGGTTGCTCAACTGACTTGAGGGAGTGTCTGCAGACCATTGCTTTGCATCATGTCTAGGTCCCTCCTGTCATTGATATCTAGCAAGTATGGCTTATTTTGGTCACTTATAGTTTGGGATCACTACTTTTGGTCTCTGCTTCGTACCCTTTCGCCTCTGCCAAAAAAATGAAGTACTTGTGTTTTGTGGAATTGTAATTTGTATCTCTTTGACCAAAAAAAAATGCATGTGTTGAATTGGTTGAATTGGTCTATTTGGCAATATTCTACATAGAAAGGGTTTGGGCACATTTGGATTGGTCGTTGCTTTTGCGTTAAGGCAGAAGTAGAAGTAAAAGCCCAATGGGGTACCATGGAAATTAAGAAGAATTCATCAAAATCCCAATATGCTTCCTGCATCACGTTTGGGCTGAGGCAACTCTAGACCTGCTTCCTAAAAAATAAATCTAGCCATGCTAACATATGCGTTATGGGTCCTCAGATGTGCGCATGTGATGAAGTGATTTTAAACAGCCCTTTATAGTTATTCTTGTCTTGCATACAGGGCATTTCTGGTTCTGCATTGCCTACATTTCATAAGCTGACACAATTGAAGCTTGGTGTCATGGATATTCATGGATGGAAACTGCTGCCAGAACTACTTGAAAGATCACTTAATATCAAAGTTCTTGTATTTACGTTGATATGTAAAAATGCTATTAATAGTTTGCTCATCTATGCTTATGTTAAGAGTTCTTTGACCTTTTGATTTCCTCTCCTTAATAGGGTTTTTTCGTTTTCAAAAATTGCTCATCTGCCGGAAAATGTGCCCAAGTGTCTTTCACTGCATCTTCGGGAAATTGGGTTTGTGAGATTCCAGGGGAAGTTTGATGAACTCATACTGGTAGAGTACTTTTTGAACAATTCAAAAGTTCTAAGGAAGATGGAAATCATCACATGGACATCTTTAGAGATGCATTCTTTGATCAACAAGAAAATATTAAAGTTGCCAAGGTGCTCAAAATCCTGCCAGGTTGTACTTAAGAGGAAATGATGCTGATTATTCCCAGCTCTCTATGTTTATAATGTTTCACATTTCTCTAACATTTTTTTAAAGGGTTGACGCGAAACTTTTTTGTTGTTGTTGTTGTTGTTGTTGTGCATTTTACAATCTGTAATCAGAAGATCCTTTCCAAAATTGTCTCTGTGAATGATATATTTTTAGTGTTAGGATCTTTTGGGGTTCTCTTCTCTGGTCTGTTTTAATTAACAGTTTTTGGGTGCGCTTCTACATATCATGCACACAACTCCGGTGTCCTTGTGCTGAATCAAAATATATGCTCACCCTCCTCTCTCATTGGCTAACGTTGTGGGACTCAGGATTAAAAAAAAATTAATAAATGGTGTAAAGTACTTGGCCCCATTGCATTAGCCAATGGGAAAGGAGTGTGAGCAAACGATGAGCAAGTTTGAGGTGAGCAAAACTGCACTCAAGCAAATTTGGATTACAAATTTGGGAATCATATTGTTAATCTTTGTGGTCAACGGTTGGTTTCTTTCAGAAATGCGAAAATATTTTCTTCATTTCTAAAGTGCGGATGCTTTTTGCCCATGCAGGTATTTTAAGATACAGATTAAGATGTGAGGTCAAATCTATGTTAAAGTGAGAATGCAAGTAAGGCAAACTTCACTACAAACTCATGTCTAGAAGAAGTGAGAGGCTCAAATGAACAACATCTCTAACAAATTAAGCATTTTAAAGGTGTCTAATGATGCCTAGCAATGTTAGCCTACTCTTCCAAATTACACATTGAACAGTGCTTGATCAATATTTTCACTTCCTACATTTGGGAAAAAATGATTTAAATGTTACACAAAATGATCCCATGTAACAATGGCCAGTTTGGACCCGCCATGAATTTCGACAATCCCATATTCAAATTTGTATCCTAATATTCATGTAAGTGTCCATCTCCTTGGAGTTGGAAGAGAATGCTTAGAAAAATCAAAAGTCAAGTAAGCACATTATCACGTCACGTGTTTGATAATCATTTGGAATATAGCATATTACTCCAAGAACAAATGCTTTTTAGAAATACCGAAATAGATCTTATGAAAGAAGATAGATGTACTTCTCCTTTTTTTTATCACACTCGAACAAGCCCTTCAAATAACTAAGGGTATGTTTGATAATCCAATTAAGTGTTGAAAATGAAAAAATTCACTCTTATTCTTTTTCAGTGCGTTGAAGCAACCAAAAAATCACTGAAAACTTTAAGTGAAAATTTTCTACTGAAAATAGTCACTGAATTTTCTACTGAAAATAGTTACTGAATGCATTCTATTTCAGTAGTTGAAGCACTGTTTTCAGTATTACAAATTCAATCACTTAAAATTTTCAGTACTGAAAATCCAGCACCTAATTTTCAGAACTAATTTTCAGTTTAATCAACCGCACCAGAGTTGTACAATGCTGTGGACTCATGTTTACTCCTAGAACAAATGCTTTGTCCGTTTGTACTCTGTCTCTCTCTCTCTATTTCTCTCACCCTCTCACAAATTGCATACCTAAAAACCCTATTTACTCGAAACCAGAATCGTCTCTATCTGGGCTCCCATAAGAACCTCAGCTTCTCTCTCTCTCTCTCTCTCTCTCTCTCTCTCTCTCTCTCTCTCTCATCTTCATCTCGCAACTCTCTCATCTTCATCTCGCAATTGCAGAAATGATCACCAAAGCTCAAAGTACAACTTCCATCCCAAAACGCCAAAAACTCTCTCAAGAAACCCAAATGGAGATACAAACTATGTTTGGGAGTTTTAAAATGGACAGAAAAGAAGAGAAAGTATCTCACTTTCTCTCACTTTCTTTCGTTTGCGAGTTTTAGTGAGGAAAGAAAGGGAGAGAAAATTAGAGAAAAATAACTTACACTTTCTTTCTATTTCTTTCTCTCCAAATTGGGAAGAAATTGAGAGAAAAGAAAGTGAGAATTAATAATTTTTTATTAATACCCATAACACCCTTTATTTAATTCTTAACAAATTTAAATTTCATCCAAGTCCTAGGATTAATATAATACACTGTTATATACGTCAAAAACAAAAACCAAAAACTCACGTTAATGACAAACACATCTCCCACAAGCTTCTAGGTACTCTCCGACTTTTCTTCATTGGTATCTTTCATCATCTCTTTGCAAAAAATAAAAAGGTACAATTGATGGATAGATTGGTAATTTTTTATTCTTTTCTTTTCTTTTCTTTGCAACTCCCAAACAAGAGAAAAGAAAGTAACTTTCTCTTCTCTCCTAAACTCCCAAACAACGTGAAAGAAACCATCGTCATTTCTCTTCTTTTCTTTTCTTTCCTCACTTACGACTTTCTCTTTTTTTTCTTTTCTCTACTAAACTCCCAAACACAGTAAAACCCTAGAAGATGATCATATTGATAGAATCAGCATTTTACCCAATTCAATTCTCTGTCACATTGTCTCATTTCTTCCCACTAATAAATTCGCAGTCAGCACTTCGATTCTCTCAACCAGGTGGAAAAACCTCTTCGCTTCAATCCCAAATCACAATCTTGTTTTCGACGATACCCTAATTTTATACCCAAAACAGCTATCAAGATTGACATCTTCAGCTAGTAGAACAAGTTTTGTAGATTTTGTTTATGGGGTTTTGACTATAATACTTAGAGATGTGCTTGATCACAAGAATATTTTACCTGATGTTTCCTATGTGAATTCGTTTAGTTTGAATTGTAAACAGGACCATGGCGATTCGCATATCAATGCGTGGATTCGCTCGTTGGCTTGGGCTAATGTTGAAGAATTGTTCTTGATTATCACTTTGAAGAACTCTAATTTGTTGCATAATAGTCTTTTTTGGGTGCAAATCTGTGGTTACATTGTCCTTGGGTTGGAATGTACTGCTCAGAGTTCCAGAATTGGTTTATTTCCCAAATCTTAAGTTCCTGTCTCTTGATTATGTCAAATTTATTGATGGTGACTCTTTTCAGAGGTTTCTTAATGGCTGCCCTGTTCTTGAAGATTTGGTTACTGATAGTTGTGAATGGGAAGATATGGAGAGTCTTATAATCTCAGTTCACTCACTTAAGAGATTGTACATACTGAATGAGAGTGAATGTGAAATTTTGATTGACACTCCAGCTCTCGAGTACTTTTTATGCTATGATTGTTTACCTGAAAGTATAGTGGATAATATGAGCTGTCTTGTTGAAGCTCATTTAGATTTCAGACAAAGTGAAGACCAATCGGACGAAGAAGAAGAAGAAGAAGACTTGTCACGTTATGGTCGAAAAGTAGCTAAACTTCCTACAGCATGCTCTAGTGTTGAACTTCTATATCTATCTAGTGCTGCAATAGAGGTAAAGCTTATTTTTATTATTATGTTAATTAATCTATCTGACCACCAAAAGCAGTCTAGTGGCACTTGGCTTACACCCAAGTGGTTGGTGGCTAGTATGTCCTAAGCTCGAATCATGCAATGGGAATCACTTAGGATTATTCCTAGGCCATTGGCTCATTTGGCTGGATGATGGCGTCCACGAGCTCCTGTGGTGGGGCTGGTTTAGGCTATGGCTCAACCAATTTGAGGGAGTGTCTGCAGACCCTTGCTTTGCAAAATGTTTAGGTCCCTCCTGTCATTGATAACTAGCAAGTAGGGATTATTCTGGTCACTTACAGGTTAGGATTGCCGGTTTTGGTCTCCACTTCCCACCCTTGTGTCTCAGCAAATTTTTATTTTTATTTTTTTACTGATCTCTTCATTTTGTTAGAAGTACTTATGTTTTATGTGATTAACCTGTTTGTAAAATTGTATCCCTTTGACCAAACAAGAACATGTTTGTTGAATTGTTCTAGTTGGCAGTAGCCTATATAGAAGGGGTTTGGGATCATTTGGATTGGTCGTTGCTTTTGTGTTTAGGTAGAAGCAAAAGTAGAGGCCCTAACCAATAGGGCTGGATGAGAATTAAGAAATATTCATTAAAATCCCAATATGCTTCCTGCTTAACGTTTGGGCTGAAGCAACTCTAGACCTTCTACAGCCAAAACGTGTTTTTGGAGCTCTAAGGTGCTTCCCAAAAATTAATCCAAACATGCTAACATATGCGTTTTGGGTCCCAGAAGTGCATATGGGAAGTGATTTCATACAGCCCTTTATAGTTATTCCTGTCTTGCATATAGGGCATTTATAATTCTGGTTTTGCAATGCCTACATTTCATAAGCTGACACAATTGAAGCTTGGTGGCATGGGTATTGATGGATGGAAATTGCTGCCACAACTACTTGAAAGATCACTTAATCTTGAAGTTCTTGTATTTAGGAGGGTATGTTAAAATGCTATGAATAGTTTGCTCATCTATTCCTATGTTAAGAGTTCTTTGACCTTTTGATTTCTTCTCCTTAATAGGGTTTTTCCGTCGTAAAAAATTGCTATCCTATATTCGAGAATCATCTGCCAGAAAATGTGCCTATGTGTCTTTCGCTGCACCTTCGGGAAATTGGGTTTGAGAGATTCAAGGGGGGAGTGTGATGAACTCATGCTGGTAGAGTACTTTTTGAACAGTTCAGAAGTTCTAAGGAAGATGGAAATCAGCACACGCATGTCTTCACAGATGCATTCTTTGATCAGCGAGAAAATATTAATGTTGCCAAGGCGCTCAAAATCCTGCAAGATTGTACTTAAGAGAAAATGATGCGGATTATTTCCACCTCTCTATGTTTATAATGTTTCACATTTCTCCTACAGTCCTTTAGTCATGGGTTAAAGCGAGCCTTTTGTTTTTTCTAGTGTTGTACATTTTAACCATCTGTATTCTGTAATCAAAAGTTCTTTTCCAAAATTCTCTTCGTGAATGATATGATTTGTTAGTGTTTGGGTCTTTTGGGGTTCGTCTTCTCTGGTCTGTTTTTATCTACAGTTTTTGAGTGCTTTTATATATCATTCACACGACTCCTATGTGCTTGTGCTTAACCAGAATGTTTGTATTTTCTTGCTGTTACTTCTATTAACTGATTACATATAGCATCACAATTTTGTTGTCATTAATATGACCACTGACATTGGCTATAAAAAATATGACCTCTAAAATTATAACCTTGTCTTGAAGTTTAAAATGTCCTGAATTCATGAAAGATGTATTTTTGTGATCCCTCATTGTGATTTTTTTTTTTTTCGGAAATCTTAAGCAATTTTCTTCATTTTTCAAGGGCACTTGCTTTTTTCCCCAAGAAGGTGTGTTAAGATCAGATAAAAGATGTGAAGTCCATATTTCTGGCAGTGAAATGCAAGCAAGTGCAAACTTGGGTGCTTTGGATATTTTTGGGTTCTCTTCTTTGGTCTATTTGTTTGTATTTACAGTGTTTGGGGTGCTTTTAGATCATGCTCACAACTCCTAGTTATCTGGGCAAGGAAACTGGATTGTTGATATTTCCTTGTGTAGCTTGTGTTTCAGTTAAATGTGTGTTTTTCTTTCTTTAACTTCTGTTTACTGATCAATTATAGCATCCCAATTTTGTTGGCATTAATATGACCTCTGACATTATAACCTTTGCTTTTAAGTGTGATTTTTTATGAAGTCATGAATGATGTATTTTTGTGGAGTAGCACTAACCTTCCCAAATACATCTCACAAATTTGTCTTCCAACACATGTTGCAGTGGTATCATTCAAAACAACTTCTAATGAAAATTTAGGTGGTTCCACTGTATTCAATGTAGTCCCTCTGTCACGTGTATAGGAAAGCAAATTTGGGATGCAAATTTGGGAATCATAGCATTAACCTTTGTGGTCACCAGTTGGTTTCTTATTCGAAATGATTTTCTTTGTTTCAAAAGTGTAGATGCTTTTTACCCAAGAAGGTTTTAAGTTCCAGATTAATTATGTGAGGTCAGATCTTTGTGAAAGTGAGAACGCAAGTAGGCCAAACTTGACTGTAAATCATGTTTAGAAGAAGTTAGAAGCTCAAATGAACAGCATATCTAACAAATTAAGCATTTTTGAGGTGTCTAATGATGCGTAGAAATGTTAGCCTCCTACTCTCAAATTACACACTTAACAATGCTTGAACTATATTTTCACTTCCTGCATTTTGGCAAAAATGATTTAAATGTTCAACAAAATGATCCCATGTTAAATTACACACTTAACAATGCTTGAACCATATTTTCACTTCCTGCATTTGGTAAAAATGATTTAACTATTCAACAAAATGATCCGATGTTGTAATGGTTTGTTTGTGCGTCCCATGAATTTAGACAATCACATTCAAAATTTGTATTATAGTCACATAAGGGTCCATCTCCTTGGATGAGACTATTTAGAAAAATGTACAACCTTATCACATTTCTTGCATGTTTTCATTCCTGTTTTTCTTGAGTAGCAAACTTTCTAACTTTAAGCATTCTATGTTCTCAAATAGATTCATTCTAGAGGATGAATTTCTATAAAGGAACACTGTTTGAGAGGTAAATGACAATTCAATTCAAGAAAACAACCAAACAAGCCATAGCACTCCGTTTGGATTTAGAGAAGTGGAGAGAAGATAAGAGAAACCCATTAAGAGAAGAGGAGGCTGAGTTTTCTCCACCATGTTTGAATAGGCAATAGAGAATAGAAACATAAATTTATGTCATATGATTTGCTTTGATAAGAGAAAAGAAAAGAAAATATTTATAACCAATTACTATTTTATCCTCCATTAAGGATATAGTTGGAATAAATAAGATTTTATTGGGGGCTATTGATCTTTTGACAGTACTTTATTTTGATTCTCTTCTTTTTTCTTTTTTCTTTTTCTCCTGAATCTCTTCGATTTGAAGAGAAACAAAAATGAGTTTTTATCTCTCCCCTTCTCTCTTCCCACTTAACTTAACAAAATGAGAGAAATTGAGAGAAAGTGGTCCACATTCTCTTCTCTTCTCTATTTCTCTCATTCGAAACGAAGGGTAAAATATTCTTTTACAAAAATATATATATATATATATATATATGTATATTGTTTGGTTGGAAAATTTATAAGTATGTGCGGGCGTGCCAGGCAAGCAAATTGTCAATGTGTGTGTGTGTGTGATTATCCAAACTGCGCCTCACCAAGCAAATTGTGGTGACGTTCGATGCCTTAAACAGGACTTCAAACGTGTGAGATGAAATACAAAAAAGAAGAAGAAGAAGAAGAAGAGAGAGTTCGAAGGATACCTTCGAAGTGATTAAACTATGTTATAATTACTCCTACTCCTAAGAATTGTAAGTAAAAGCAAAGTAAAGGTACACTACTCCTAATTAGGCTAAATTAAATTACCTAAACTAATGGCCATGGTAGCCGAATAGATGAAGAAAATAAAGTAGATATATTAATGCATTTGTTTGTGTGGTCAATGAGCCTTACAAAGGATTACATCATGTGTATTTATAGATACAAACCATAACTACCAATAACCACCTATTTGAATTTAAATATCTCCCTCCCAAATAACTACCAATTTAAATTCATTACACATGTGTTTCTTCTAGGTGAAGCTTCTTCCAAAATGACTTCCATCTTCATCATCACCATTAATCTTCAAGTAACCACCTTTGCATTAATCATACGATGCCAAGTGTCCTGCAAGTAATTTCCAAATAACCACCAACCAATTTGAATTGGTTCTTCCATATGACAAATATAATAATAATATATAATAATATAATATAGCATGACTTTGTATACTAATACATAAAAATATTATTTATGGTCCAAACATATATATATATATATATATATAGATAAAAGCATATTTGTTTTAATATGCAGAAGCATGGAGAGTTAGAAATGCCAAGCTAAAACACAACAAGAGCTCAGCTCCAATAGTGAGCGAAAGACTAAATATAGTGGATGCTCCAAAATGATGACTTGTTTTTGTTTGAATACATTTTTGTTCACCCAAAATTTGTTCACCATTTGCTCACCCTCCTCGATCTTTTATTGGTTAATGTAGTGGGGCTCACACCATTAATTAATTCTCATTTAATACTGAACCACATTGCATTAACCAATAAAAAATGAAAGTGAGCAATTTTGGGTGAACAAAACTGCACTTTTTTTGTTTTTATTTCCAAGACTCCACAATAATTGGATTCACTCATACAACAAACCAACCCTCTGGTCGGACTCAGAATTTTCATCTGGGGGCCTTAGATTGAATAAATGTGCATATAATCGAAATTTTTGAGTCTATTATATATATATATATATATATATATATTAGGTTAAGATTTTATGCATATCACCTTATTTCGATAATAAAGGTTGTTCGCTTATTGTAATTTGAAAAACTTAAATAATGTTAAAATAATTAGCTCGAATTAAATTGAGAAGTGATAGGAAAAGGTTATGGATAAATATTCAAAGTGAATTGAATTATGATTGGGCCGAGATCAAGGAATGACCCAGTGGTAAAGGCTTACATCCCACCTGCTGGTGGTTGTGGGTTTGAGTCTCATGGGGTGAATGGGGCGGGAGAGCACTACCTTCCCTTGTGTAGTGCATATCAAAAAAAAAAAAAAAGAGAAAGAGAGAGAGAGAATTACTTATCTATATTCTTCCCTTGACCACAATCTTTCATAATGGAATCAAAATAAAAAATCAAACAATGTATCTTTCAATATTAGAAACTTTGAAGCCAATGGGGAAATTAATTTTATGATTTCAAAGTTGCAGTTTTCAAAAAATTTGGAATGGCCAGGGTTAAATTTATAAAACTACTTAAACATATGAATAATGCAATGTTTCTCTAATTGTAATCCCATATTTGGTTCTCAAATGGTTTAACAATTGTACCATATGTTGTGGGAGCGATCAGTGGTACCACATGTCACTGTATGTGGTACAACTGACAAAACATTTGAGAACTAAATTTGGAATTCAAAGTTGAGAAGCACGTTATTACTTATTCATAATTGAAGTTTTCAAAAATTTTGAAATGATTTTTAAAAATATCAAAGTTTTTCAAAATTTTGTAGGGGTTAGGAGTTTTAATTTTCAAACTACATGTAGGTATAAAAATTTCAAAAATTTTAGCCCTGGCCCAACGTGCCTGCCCCTATTGAATATTTGAGTAAGGGTAATACTTGGAACACACCCAAAGACAATTTTTGAAACATAACCCAAGAGGTGTGTCTATATTTCTTCCATGATGTCACTGGGGATCACAAGAAAGACACCTCTCTTGGGTTGTGTCCCAAAAAATTGTGTCTTTTGGTGTAACCCAATCTTTACTCTTTGAGTAAAAACATATGCTTTGAGAAATAGATCTTCATAAGAATCAAGAAGATTGATGTAAACCAGTCCGACTAGTCGAGTTGGCCAGAGTTTTTGGACTTTTAAAGGAAGGTCAATGGTCCAAAATCCCAAGGGAGATCATGTGAGTGGGTTGAAAGTACGAATCAAGTAGCTGAATGAACGTATCTAGAGTTTAGCGTAGTTTCGAATTCTACCGCCCACTCTTGAATTACATGGTACATGTGTTGTGGAGTCATTGTACGTGCCCAAAGTTTATCCCTTGTTCTACTCCGATAAAACGACAATTGGTAAACCGTCTGAAGTGACGAGGATCGCGAAGTCTCGGAGAGCAGGTAAGGGGATCTGTCCTCTTAATCCCAAAAAAAAAACAAGAAGATGATGTGCTTTGTTTTTATCACACACAAACAGGCCCTTAAAAATTTAAAATTGCTGAAGAGTTTGTACATGCTGTAGTGTAGATTCCCTGTTTGCTACTTTGCTTCCACCTCTGAGAAAGTCGGGTATTTCAATGGTTCTTTTCCCCTCTCTCTCTCTCTCTCTCTCTCTCTGCGAAATCATATTCCATACATAAGAACCCTTATTCCTCGAAACCAAAGATTTTCAGTGTTTGAACCAGAAAGATCATCTCTATCTGGGTTCTTATCTTATCTGGGCTCCCATAAGAACCTCAGCTTCTCTCTCTCTCTCTCTCTCTCTCTCTCTCTCTCTCTCATTTCGCAATTGCAGAAATGATCACCAAAGCTCAAAGCACAACTTCAATCCCAAAACGCCAAAAACCCATTGAAGAAACCCAAATGGAGATACAAACCCTAGAAGACGATCATATTGATAGAATCAGCGAATTGCCCAATTCAATTCTTTGTCACATTCTCTCATTTCTTCCCACAAAATTCGCTGTGGGCACCTCGATTCTCTCAACCAGGTGGAAAAACATCTTCGCTTCAATCCCAAATCACAATCTTGTATTCGACGATACCTTAGTTTTATATCCAAAACATCAATCAAAATCCATATCATCAGCTAGTAGAACAAGTTTTGTAGATTTTGTATATGGGGTTTTGACTATAATACTTAGAGATGTGCTTGATCACAAGAATATTTTACCCGATGTTTCGTATGTGAATTCGTTTAGTTTGAATTGTAAACAGGACCACGGCCATTTGCATATCAATGCGTGGATTAACGCATTGGCTTGGGCTAATGTTGAAGAACTGTTCTTGAGGATCACTTTGAAGAACTCTAATTTGTTACATAGTAGTCTTTTTGGGTGCACATCTGTGGTTAAATTGTCATTGGGTTGGAATGTTCTTCTTGAAGTTCCGGATTCGGTTTATTTCCCAAATCTTAAGTTCTTGTCTCTTGATTATGTTAAATTTATTGATGGAGACTCTTCTTATAGATTTATTAATGGCTGCCCTGTTCTTGAAGAGTTGTGTATAGATAATTGTGAATGGGGTGATATGGAAGTTCTTATAATCTTAGTTCCCTCACTTAAGAGATTGTACTTAGAGAACTGTTTTAGTGATAGTGCTTATGAGATTTTGCTTGATACCCCAGCTCTTGAGTACTTCTTCTGCTATGATTATTTGGCTGACAGTTATATGGTGAATGATATGAGCTCTCTTGTTGAAGCTCATTTAGATGTTGGACTAAGTGAAGAACAATTGGATGAAGAAGAAGACTTGTCGCTTTATAGTCAAAAAGTAGCTATACTTGTTACAGCATGCTCTAATGTTGAATATCTATATCTGTCTGGTGCTGCAATAGAGGTAAGCTTAGTTTTATTATGATGTTAAGTAATTCTCTCTCTTCTCTTTGAAGTACTTGTATTTTATGTGATTAACATGTTTGTGGAATTAGTTTAGTTGGAAATAGTCTAGGTAGAAAGTATGTTGGGCCCTTTTGGATTGGTTGTGTGTGACTTTTGTGTTTAGGCAGAAATAGAGGCCATAATCAAAAGGGCACGATGAGAGTTAAGAAAAATGCATTAAAACCCCGTTGCCTAATCTGCATCGGGCATCACATTTGAGCTGAAACACCTCTGGACCTACATAAGCCAAAATGTGCTTTTGGGCTCTGAAAATGTTGCCTAAAAAGGCTAAAAATTTTAAGAGTAACATATGTGATTCGAGTCCCAGAAGCACGTTAGGGGAAATGTGCACGGATCCTTTATAGTTGGTCTTGTCTTGGCAGGCTATCCATTATTCTAGTTGTGCAATGCCAACATTTCATAAGCTCAGTCAATTGAAACTCGGCGGCATGGATTTTCATGGATGGAAATTGCTGCCACACATACTTGAAAGATCACCTAATCTTCAAGTTCTTGTATTTACGAGGGTATGTTCAGATTCTATAAACACTTATGCTCATTTATGCATATGTTGACAGTACTTTGACTTGTGATTTCTTCCCCCTTAAATAGGGTTTTTTCGTCTTCAAGGATTGCTATCATATTTTCAAGAATCATCTGCTTGAAAATGTTCCTGTATGTGTTTCACTACACCTTCAAGAAATCAGGTTTGTGGAATTCAAGGGAGAGGATGATGAACTCAGACTTGTAGAGTACTTTTTGGACAATTCGAAAGTTCTAAAGAAGTTGGAAATCAGCACATACATGTCTTTGGAGAGGCATTCTTCGATCAGCAAGAAAATATTAATGTTGCCAAAGTGCTCAAAGACCTGCCAGATCGTACTTTCTTAAAAAGGAAAAATTCACTTGATTTGTATGAGAAAAAGAAGAGTTGAAAATCACAAGAACTTAAGAGGAAACAGTGCTGGTTAGCCACTTCTTTATGTCTATAATGGGTTAATGAACCTTTGTTTTTTGGGTTAAATACATTTTACACCCTTGTAGTTTGTCACATGTGTCAGTTTGGTCCCTGTAATTTAGAAAGTATCACTTCAGTCCCTATAGTTTCATAAGTGTGTCAAATAAGTCCAGTAAGTCCTTTATTAGTGACGAATAGTTTTGTCATTGAAAGTAAAAAAACTTGTCACAAAAAGTATTTGAGGGACTAAATGACATTTATGAAACTACAGGGACTAAAATGACTCTTTCTAAACTACACGGACCAAATTGACACGATGGGCAAACTAGGAGGGTGTAAAATGTATTTAACCCTTGTTTTCATTTGTTATGCGTTCTGTTAATTGTAATATACCGGTTTTTAGTCCGAGCTTCCTTTCCAAAATTGTGTCTCCGTCTCTCCGTGAATGATATATTGATATGAACTTTTAGTGTTTGGATATTTGGGGTTCTCTTCGTTGGTATGTTTGTTTTTATTTACAATTCTTCGGGTGCTTTAGATATCATGCTCATTGCTCACAACTCCTAGCCATCTGGGAAGGGAAACTGGATTGTTGATATGGAGAAATTATCACGTGTGACTCCACCGTGTTGTGTATTTTGTGGGTTTTATGCGAGTCCTATAGTAATACTATAGGAGAAATCACAGTGGCTGTCACAAGGCGTGATAATCACATGGAATAATTTCTCATTCCTCGAACATTATAACCTTCCTTTGTATTGTTGTGGTAGCCCATTGGTTTCGTTTCAGAAATTTGAAGTAGTTTTCTTCATTTCTAAAGTGCAGATGCTTTTTGCCCCAAGTATGTGTTTTAAGATCAGATAAAATATGTGAGGTTTATCTCCGTGGCAGTGGAATGCAAGTAGGTCTATCACATACTCGTAATGCTATGGTTCCCAAATTGGGGATATCACAATTTGCGAATGCTTAGTGCAATGGTTTGTGACACCACAATTGCAATGGTTTCTGAATATTGGAGATTCCAAATGTTATGAGAGTGATACTACATGCAATGGTCTATGACATCACGATTGCAGCCACGATATATGGTATAATTATCAAAGCATTTGAGAACAAATTTTGAATTAAATTTGAGAACCATAGCATTACTCGTAACAAATTAAATACTTAGAACATGCTTGAACAACATTACACTTCTTGCCTGTGGCAATAAATCATTCAAGAAAAAGAGAAGCATGGTAGTTGCAATATGGAAACAGTATGGTAAAGCAAAATATCCAGCAATCAGCTCCAATAATGAGCAAACATTACAGAGAGGGTCCATATGGATTTTTGGTTGTGCCTTTTCATTTAAGCAGAAGCAAAAGTCCTAATCACAAGGCAAAGTGGGAGTTGAGAAAAACTCAATAGTCCAATTTTATATGCATCACGCTTGTAATGAAGCACGTTGCACTTGCTTCAGCAAAAATGTGCTTTTGGGGCTGGAAAGTGCTTCAAATTAATCCCAAATAGAACCATAGTGCATGATGCTCCACAAAAAATAACTGGGATTCTTATTTCCAAAACTCCACAGAGCAATACTTGGTTTAACTAGTACAACAAACAAATCATCTCAAGAACAAACGCTTTGAGATAGACATAAATATACCAATCTTTACCAAAAATGAAGTCTCTTCCCAATAAGATACAAGCAGCAACATCTAAACCTGCAAATACTTAATCGCAGTATGAACATCCTTGTCTCCTCTGCCACTACAGTTGAGTACAACCTTAGTTCCATTTGGGAGAGTCGGACATAGCTTCTCTAGATACGCAAGCGCGTGAGATGTTTCCAGTGCTGGGATTATGCCCTCCAGACGAGATAATCTCTTAAAAGCTGCATATACAAATCAAAATCAATATACACACAAAAGAGTAAGGACGAAGAGAAGTCGTAAAACTGCGACTAAACATGAAAATGGTCATGATTGTAGTGATAAAATGTGTATACATCAATACATGTAAGTTTGTAAGAGCCTATATGATCGGTTGAAGATTCCACGTTAATCTCACGATCACCACACTGGGAATCACCAATCCCTTTCTGGCGCATTCCTAAATGTAAAATGAGGCAGACTCAAGTCTATGGAACAACAAATTGGGCAAACATTCCAGTGCTTTTCTTTATGGTAAGTAATCTCAAATGGGACAATTGAGTAAATTCGCAACTCTCCAACTCATTCACAACCATTCAATACAAGTATTTACATGATCTCTAGGAGAGTTATTCCTTTAGAATTGCCAGAAACCGTGCAGCAAAAAATTGGAGTATATTTGTGTATCTTTCAGGGAAAACAACCAATGGGTGTTAATTCCATTCACAAACATATTCTTGGCCACAGAGATCCTGTTTGGCAGTGTATCAGGTATAATACCCCAAAAAAAAAAATTTACAAAAAAGTGTTAAGAAGATGAGAGTTGTGTCAACAAAATTTACATGCAATTGAGGTCAAAATTTTGTCAACTAGCATGCCCTTAATATCATGTTTTTCATCTAAAAGGTTACCATTTTCACGTTCCACCGCACCAGATCTCAGTCAAAAAGTTCACACTCCCCAGTCAGAAAATTCAGCAGTTTTGCTCACAGAACAGCATTTTCCGGGAAAAAGAGGGTTGAAGATACTGACAACTGAATGGCGTAATATAGTTGGAGAGAGAAGAGGATGAAAGATACAGAGAAGAAGAAGAAGAAGAAGTGAAACGCCAAATTTGAAGTAAATAGACTGATGTGACAAAGTGGGTAAATTGAAAAATACTCCTAAAAACAACAAAAGAACTTGGGTTAAAATGTGAAAATAAAAATCAGGTTGTTTAAAGTGTGTAAAATACTATCTGGGCAGCTGTACTAGAGTAGCAGGGGAGGCACACGCGTTGCGTGTGCAATGCGATTGCCCTTGTTATGTTTTGCCAAACTTAACCAAATTGTAAGTTCATGTATTTTTTGAACTTACAATTCCCTACACTACACGTGGTATTGTAAGTTCAAAAAATACATGAACTTACAATACCACGTGCAGTGTAGGGAAAAAATCAGAAAATTTTAAGAATCTGAAAAAGAAGAAAAATGGAAGTGATATTTTCAACCATACACAAAGTCAAAATAGAGATGAAGCGGTTATTACAATTAGATCACCAGCCGGAGAAACAAGCGAATTCCCAATTACCGTAGGCCTGCACCAGGGGTCGGCCTTGAACCCTTATTTGTTCGCCCTAATTATGGATGAATAGACTAGACACATTCAAGATGAGGTTCCATGGTGTATGTTGTTCGCAGATGATATTGTCTTGGTTGATGAGACTAAAAGGGGACTCAACACTAAACTAGAAGCTTGGAGAGAAGCACTGAAGACTAAGGGGCAAAAGATAAGTAGGACGAAAACAGAATACATGGAATGTACTTTTAGCAACAGTGGAAGTAGAGACAACGAAGCAGTGAAGATCGAAGATCAGGAGATCCCAAAGAGGGAACACTTTCGCTATCTAGGTTCAATGATCAATAAAGACGGAGAGATTGGTGATGACGTGACCCATAGAATTAAAGTGGGTTGGCTTAAGTGGAGGAGTGCTTCTGAAGTATTATGTGACCGGAGAATATCAGCAAAATTGAAAGGAAAATTTTATAGGACAGCTATTAGGCCAGCTATGCTCTACGGGACAGAGTGTCGGGCAACTAAGAAACAACACATTAGCAAAGTGAGTGTAGCGGAGATGAGGATGCTAAGATGGATGTGTGGTAAAACTAGGAAAGATAGAATTAGAAATGAGTACATCCGAGAGACTGTAGGAGTGACACATATTGAGGATAAGTTGAGGGAGAATAGACTTAGATGGTTCGGCCAAGTGCAACGAAGACCTGTAGATGCACCTGTGCGAAAGAGTGATAAGATCGTAGTGCCTGGAATGCATGGTTCAAAGTCGCGGTATCGGTCGCGGTATCGGAGTCCGTTGTGATGACTCGGTGTATCGGCAATGCGGCTTGGTATCGGGTGATACGCTCCGATACGCTAGATTTAAGGTTCAAAAAAGTATGAAAAAATTATGACAAATTCTAAAATAATGAAAATAGCAAAATTGGCCTTAACATATTAACAAAATACACAATGTACCAATTATAGAAGCACATGTCATTCAATTCAGACGCTACCGATCTATTGTCTAATAATTGGACACACCTAATTGGATCGAAATTGTTCAATACTACCAAATAATACATATATCACAATAACATGAAATATCAGTGCCACTTTCTTCAATACTACCACTTATAGTTGTACATCGCGATCCTTTTATTCCCCCCAACGGGTGATCCATGATCCCTACTAATGTCTTTCTATGGAGGCATTCTAAATAAAAAATATATATATACATGTATTTTAAGAAATTTAGATACTCCAATATAGATATAAAATGAGTTTAAGAAATTTTTTATATATTTAGATAATATATTTTTTTATTTATATATTTAGATAAATAAATAAAAATAAAAAAAGAAATTTACGTACCTTCTTTTTTTTTTTTCTTTTTTTTTTCTTGTTTGATGATCCTAGTAAATACCTTACTAAATACCTCCTTTTTTGGGGGGGTGCTGATCCTACATTTTTTTTTACCCCTAAGATGTACATATTTATTTATACTAAAAACCCCTAATATGAATATATCTCTACTATATGTATAAATATCTCTACCAAAGACTGCTAAGTACTAACCACAAACACACTCGACACACACAAACACACAGATCCACTCACACTCGACACACACTCAAACAGATCCACACATACACTCGACATACACACCACACCACAAAGATCGACACACACACTCACACCCGACACACACACAGAGATCGCGACACACACACTCACGCTCGACACACGCACAGAGATCGCGACCACAGAGATCGACGAGAGTATCGCGACACAGACACACTCACACTTGACACACACACATAGATCGCGACCACAGATATCGATGAGAGTCACGAGACACCTTCGGGAAGAAGCTGAAGATCTGAAGAAGAAGATGAAGATCCAGACCAGATCTGAAGATGAAGATGATCTGAAGAGAGAGAGATAACGATGACGTCACATACATTTGGGAGTTTTGGGAGTTTTCGACAGCAAAAGGTACGTCCTCCTTACATTTTTTTGCTTTCTATCACCTCAAATCCTCACGTTTCGGACGATCCGTACCGATTTTTTATCATCTCGTCCGTATCGGCCGAGTTAACTCGCGAAACACACTTTTTTTTTACTCGCATGTAACTCGCCGAGTTGACTCGTATCGGTACCCACCGAAACCGAGTTAACTCGGCCGATACGACTCGGTATCGACCGAGTTTTCAAACCATGCTGGAATGGTTAGAGGGAGAGGCAGACCTAGACTGATTTGGGAATATGTAGTGCAACAAGATATGAATATATATAATTTAAATGAGCATATAGCTCTCGATCGTGCAGAATGGAGAAAAAGGATTCATACAGCCGACCTCAATTGATTGGGACACAAGGCTTGGTTTGGTTTGGTTTGGTTTGGTTTGGTACACAAAGTCAAAATAGAATTAAGAATGATACCATACTTTCGATATCAAAAATCAAAAAATAAAAAGAGAGAAGGGTAAATTGCACTTTCACCCTTGAAGTTCGGGTGGTTTGGCACTTTAGAGTTTATACACTTTTTATAAGGACGAAAACTATACTGGTTTTATTGTAGTTATGAGTGATACTAAAAACTAAATAGGTACCCCTATCTTTTGCTTTATAAAATAGTATAGATAAGGAATTCAAAGAGGAAGAACTAGTTCCATGTGAGAATTAAAAAGAATATTAGTTATAACCAATCAGGATCCGTAGTTGGCATGATCAATAATACAGAGACGTACAATAGAATGACTAGAAAAAAGCAAATCCCATACCTTCCAAAGCCTCTTCATCAGTTATGCTATAGTATTCAGCACGTCCAATATCTTTAAAAAAGCTGTGTTCCGGTCCAACTCCAGGGTAATCCAGGCTATATGCCAAAATAAAAGTTCATACAATTAGGCAGAAAATAGAGAAATAAATAAATTACATATACCAATCTACATATAAATAGAGAGTAGTGGGGGGGGGGGGGGTGTTTATTTTCGGAAGAGGGAGAGAGACCTACTCTAATAACAAAAGACCAGTTAGACTTTCTTACCCGGCGCTGATAGAATGAGGCTCAACTATTTGCCCATCGTCATCTTGTAATAAATAGCTCATAGCACCGTGCAGCACTCCAACCTCCCCTTTGGTCAAAGTGGCGGCATGCTTACCACTATCTAGGCCGAAACCTGCAGCCTCCACACCAATTAGCCTAACATCTTTGTCCTCAACAAACTCGTGAAAAAGCCCCATAGCATTAGAACCTCCACCGACACAAGCAATCAGGACATTTGGTTTCCCACCCCATTTTTCTAAGGCTTGTTTCCTTGTTTCTTTACCGATCACTGCGTGAAAGTCCCTAACCATCATGGGGTATGGATGGGGCCCGGCAACAGATCCTAAAATGTAATGGGTTGATTCCACATTTGTCACCCAGTCCCGTATAGCTTCTGACGTAGCATCCTTCAGTGTGGCTGTTCCAGAATGGACCGCTCTAACCTATAACAGAGAAGATAGCAAAGGGAACAAAAAAAAATTGAAAGCGGCATATTCGAACGAATAATTAAGGCAGTGGATGTCATGATCTCAAGACCTTTAAAAAAAATTAGCATAGCATAATTCCCAATGGCATTAAAGTTGAAAAATGCAAACTGCAGTTAAAGAAAAGACACATGTCACACGCCAGAAAAGAGGTGGAAGTTCATAACAACTCGGCTGTATTCAACACTATGTTAATATCATCATGCAGCTATCGCTGATGTTGACGGAAATTTTTTTTTTGTTGAAAGTAGTAATCCAGGAAGTAAATGTGAATTGAAATGTTGGAGAGATACAAGTTTATATACAGGGAGATAACACTACATGCCCGAACTGATAAAGCTGAAAATAAAGCACAGAGAGCTGAGAAAAATACAAAGGGATAAGAAGAAGGATCTTTGCTTGACAAGTAGTGCATGTCCAACATACAGCCTTTAAAAAAAAAAAGTAAAAATGGCTTTAACCGAAATCACTACTAATGGAGGATATAGCCAGAGGTAATCAATTTTGCCTATTTATATTTATAAATGAGAATTCCAACTATGTTTGGAATGACAGGTGCTGCTCAAAAATCATATTCAACTTGCGGTTTGAAGAAAGTGACTAACTATGACCTCGTCAAGAGTACCCATAGCAGTGTCACTGCACAGAATAGGGTGTGCACAATATAATTAAATCACAGTGAAAACACGATCAAGAGATCTTCAGGAAAATCTTTTAGGCTAATAAAAAAGAAATGACTGCACGAATCTCAGAGATAATGTGAAGTTATTGAAAGAAATGACAATGCAGTAACGACTCTTGTTTGTGGTCGCTGGTTATCCAAATCAAGGTGGACCATTGATACAGACTGAGCCACGTACTATTTAGTCTTGGTCTTTATTACAACCATTGGATTATATTACCAAAAGCCATCTTACAAGTGATAAGCGAACTTGCAGTTCAACTGGCTAATTGCTCACCATGTCAATGCCATTGTTCTTATAGTTGTAAACAAGGAAGTTTGTGTGTCCACTCTCTGTTGTTATTCAAAAAATTGAACTAAAATCAATACACCTAGTGATCCGATGCAGCAAAACTTCATATGCTTAACTTACAGAGATATCAACATTTAGTAATGAAAGGAAAAGAGTTCCTCCAACTACCACTAGCCATAGATCACATTGAATGTACTTATGGAAAAGAATACTATGCATCACTATGACGAGTTTAATGAAGGTGAAATAAAACAAGTGACCCATGAAGGGATAAGATTGACGAACAAACCTCAGCTCCAAGAAGCCGCATTCTAAACACATTTAGTGATTGTCGTTCCATATCTTGCGCACCCATGTATATAATACACTCCAAACCAAACCGAGCACACACAGTAGCAGTAGCAACTCCGTGCTGACCCGCCCCAGTTTCAGCAATAATGCGCTTTTTCCCCAGACGCTTGGCAAGCAGGGCTTGGGCAACAGCATTGTTGATTTTGTGGGCCCCAGTGTGGTTAAGATCTTCCCTTTTGAGGTAAATGTCGGGCCCTTTTCCATCGGGACGTTTATAATGCTCGGTAAGTCGTTCAGCGAAATAAAGAGGGGTCTCCCTACCGACATAATCTCTCAATATACCGTCTAATTCTTTCTGAGATTAAAAAATTTATTTCATAAATTAGTGATATTCCACCTTGAGGGTAAAGAGATGAAGAAAATGAAGTGAAATAGGCAGAAGAACCACATTTGCAAAATTTACAACTTCTAAGGCGAAGCACTTTGATATTCAATTTTGCAACAAACTTCATGAGCCTTTTAGATATTAAAAACAAGCAATGAAATATATCATAGAACACGGACACCATTGTGTTCAAATTGCAAATTTACATTAAATGGATTGAAATATTTTTTAACAAAATAATGCTATGCTTCTCAAATTTGAGTCCCAAATTTGGTTCTCAAATGCTTAACGGTTGTACCACATACTATGACAATGATTTGTTGGTACCATATACCACTACATGTAGTATGACAACATTTGGGAACAAATTTGGGATTCAAATTTGGGAAGCATGGCATAACTCTTTTTAATCCCAAAATACGGTGCAATAATCAATCTTTTTAAAAAAATTCAGCTCACAACCCCATTTCACTAGTCTCCTATCATGCAATTACATCAATTACATAGCACGTGACATATGAATCCTATTAAGACAGTCATTTCCAATCAAAATTTCATACCTTTCTATTCTATAACCATTTTGTTTCAATTGTCATTCTCATCACACTCCATATGTTCAGAAAGAAACCAAAGCATAACAGAACCATTTTGAAATGATACAAAAAACATGAAAATTGACAGACAACTAAGGCTTCCACAATCATAAACCAAGCTAAGTAGATCCCATATAATTTCTAATAGAATTAGATATAAGATAATGGAAAACTTCACATTCCCTTTCAATTGCTTTCCCTCAATTTTCCCAGCAACCAAAGGTATTAAATTTATCGGGATGAACCAATTACCAGTAAAAATTCAATTTTTTTCCCTTCAATACTTTCAACTAAAAAATAATAATAAAAAATAAATAAAACAAAAACAGAAACAAAATTCAATAAACCCAAGTTCAACAAATTCAATGCGAAAGATAAATGATGATAGGAACTAAAAAAAAAAAACTGAAACTCTTAATTTAGTACATAAATTTGACATAAAAAAAAAATGGAAAACTTCACAGTCCCTTTCCATGCTTTCCCTCAATTTTATCATCAATCAAATTTATTAAATTTACAGGAAATAATATTATAATCACCAATTAATTACCAATAAAAAATCGATTTTGTCCTTCAACACTCTCGATAAAGTGTAAATTCCATAACCCAATGCTCAACAAATTCAAATGCACAAATGCACAATTCAATCACGATAGGAACTCTCTCTCTCTCTCTACATATATATATACACACACACACTCACAAACATACACACATTCATTTTCCATTGCTTTCACTCAATTTTATAAACAATCAAAAACATTAAATTTACCCAGGAATAACAACCAATTACCAACAAAGCTTCGATTTTGTCCTTCAACACTCTCGATAAAGAATAAATTTCGATAACCCAATTCTCAACAAATTCAAATGCACAAATTCAATCACCATAGGAACAGTACATATATATGTATAGAGAGAGAGAGAGAGAGAGAGAGAGAGAGAGAGAGAGAGAGAGGGATAACCCAATGCCCAACAAATTCAAATGCACAAATTCAATCACGATAGGAACTACATATATATATATATATAACCTGAAACTCTTGATCTCCGGCGAGAGAGCGGAACGCAGATTCGAGCTCGGTGAGAGCGTACATCAACGTTTCGGGAACGTACTTCCCACCAAACTTGCCGAACCGACCGAACGAGTCCGGTCTCTGGAGAACCGCCGGTTCACGTTCCGCTTTGTCTTGGTCCATCGGCCTAGTCGGGTCTCTGGTCAGCGTGCAAGAGATCGAAGGTGTTCTAATGGCGGAAGGGCGAGTCGTAAATTGTTCGAATTTGAAGTGCAATTGAGAAGTTTTGAATGAGGAAAGGTAGGGTTTGGGAAAAGGGGAAGTTTGGGTTCTGGAGGCGGAGCTTATAGATATGGCCATGTGAGAGAGGAGTCGGCGCTTTCTGGGTTGCTTTCGTTGTTTGAACTGTGTGTTGTTATGTGTGTGTGTTTTTTTTGTTTTTTTTTTTTCTGATTTCTTTCCTTTTTCAGAGATTGAGATTGATTGAAGTGTGTGGAGGATATGCCGATTCTCTATCGAATGACTAGTGTACGCTCGTACTATTATTGACTGCTCCCTCTTTCTTCTTCTTTGTATGTCTCAAAATTGTTATTCACTCTCAGAAATTAATATGCAAATTTTACTTAATTTTTCAAACTAACTTTCATTACAATTAATAACACCAAAATAAAATAAAAAGAGAAAGTGCAATGATTAGAGGCAATTATGAAAAGTATATGTAGATTTTTTTTGTCCCTTTAAAGGAAAATACTTGGGAGACTCCCTGTTTGGGACTCCCTTAGCCCGAAATTGCCATAAATGGCAAGAAAAACAGTTTCCAATACACCTACCTTGCATTGGAAACTGTTTTTCTTGCCATTTATGGCAATTTCGGGCTAAGGGAGTCCCAAACAGGGAGTCTCCCTAGAACTGCTCCCCTTTAAATAGTTGAATTCCCCAAAAGGGACACATAAAATGGGATGGGGAGAGCATTTACTTCAACGGAACTAGATCTTATTTTAAAGGGTAATACTTGAGGCACAACCTTCATACAACCTCCCCAAAAGATGTGTCTATCTCTTTCCTGTGTCACTGTGGGGTCCAGTGACATCACAAGAAAGAGATAGACACATCTTTTGGAGAGGTTGTATGAAAGTTGTATGAAGGTTGTGTCCCAAATATTACTCTATTTTAAATACTCCTTCTGATCTAAAATAAGTGTCCATTACCTTTTTGCGAGCAGTTTAAGAAAATAATAATTTGTGATGGATGTTTATTCACTGTTTGGGGTGGCACATTATCAACAACACATTTTTGTCTAAAACAAAAAGTAGATAGTTATTTTGGAACATCCAAAAAATGAAAGGTGGACACTTATTTTGAAATGGATGGAGTATCAGACTTTACAGTAATATTCAACAAGAGTAGTTTTATGGCACAAACACATAAATGTATCTATCTCTCTCTTGATGGGGTCCACTAACACTGTGGGATCCACTGACACTGTAGGGTCCACAAAGAAAAGAGATAGACACATTTATGTGTTTGTGGATTTTGTTTGTGCCCCATCTTTATTCATTCAAAAATGCTAGGCACAACCTTCAACCACACCCCAAACCACAATCATGCTTTAAATGTATGTATCTTGTTCTCACAGCCCGGTACCATAATAACGGAACCGAAGCATATGGCACGCCACCGAGGCTAAATCCATTCATTAACGTTCCCAAAAGAATTTGTTAAAGAACACGCAGCGGAAAAAAATTCATTTTAAAACCAGCAATCCAGTCGACTGATCAACGGTCGGGTCGACTGGAAACGCAAGCCACAGAGCTCAAAATCTCAGCAACCCGCCCAGTCGACTGGGGCTTCGAATCTTCAGTAGACTGGTATTGTCCGGTCGACTGAACCCCCACCCAAGCAGAAAGTCAAATTCTAAAATATAAACCAGTCGACTGTGTCGAGTCATAAAAATGATGTAGTGAATTGCTCACAAAAGGGTTTAGTCGACTGCATTCATTAACCAGTCGACTGTTTTAAAGCAGTAGAGCATTCTGCAGAATTTCCCAAGTTAAAGGTTTTCTGAATTCAACCAGGGACCAAACACACACTCCAAACTCTCTCCAAAGTGATCTTAACTGAATTATAACATTACTAAAACATAATTACAAAAGATTACTATCTATTACAACATCACGAATCCGTTCTAAGATTCTAAGATAAACATAGATTAAGGTGATGAAATCCTTATTACAACATTTCTATTACAAAACTACGAGGTGCACATACTCCATCGCCTTCTAATTGAATTCCCAACACCCCGTGATGACTTTCCCGATTCATCGCCGGCATCAACACATGCAATGGTTATTTGACTAACCACACATATTTTGATTCGTTTAAGCTAATGCTTAGTGAATAAAACAACAATGCACATGAATGATAAAACATGCTCGCATTCACATCTCTACATTCCACACTAGTTTCTGGAGTCTTACGTATACGTTCCACACTCCTAGTCCACGACTCCTCGCCAATAAGTCCACGCGACTAAGAAAGACCCATGTTTCTTTTCTTCAAACGTGCGACCTTATGCATATATTGACTCCACAAAATTGCTTGGTATCACGTGCTCCTTTGACCCAAATAGCAACTCAACATGCTCAAATCACATTTCACCGTGCTTTTGACATAATCAAAACATTCCACTGTACAATTGTGCAATACCCTATATTTTTTATATATATAATAAGACCTGGTATTTCATTTTTATACTTGTATAACCTTTCTTTTTCTTTTGGTGAAATTTAGATATTAATTGTCACAGCCCGGTCCCACAATAGCGGAACCGGAGCCCGTGGCACGCCACCGAGGCTAAACCAATTCATTAACGTTCCCAAAATTTTGTTTGAAGAACACACGCAGCGGAAAACAAAAACACTTTTTCAAAAGCAGAGGCTCAGTCGACTGCTCAGTCGACGGGAGAAGGCAGGGATTTAATAGCAATTCCAGTCGACTGAAACTGGAGGTCCAGTCGACTGATGCGGGGTCCAGTCGACTGCTTTTGCTAAAATAAGAAGCAGTAGCTAACAGGCTCAGGGGTTCAGTCGACTGCTCCCCTGGCAACAGCCCAATCTGCAGAATTTCAAGTTTTAAAAGCTTTCTAACTTTTACCAAAGATCAACCACTCAACCAAACTCAAACCCAACTCAGTCTAAAGTAATTCTAGCTGTATTAAAACATTACCAAACATAATTACAACATGTTACTAATTATTACAACGTTTTAAAAATTCATTCTATCATACGATGTTAAACATAAGTTAAAAACGTTAAAATCTCATATTACAACATTCTATTGCCCAAAAACTACAAAGATTTACATTTCAAGTTGCCTCTCAAGCGAACTCCCAACCCACGTGCTCACTTCTCTGATTCCTCGCCAGCATTTATACCTGCAATGGTTATTTGAATAACCACACATATTTCGATTTGTTTAAGCTAAAGCTTAGTGAATAAAACAACATGTGTACATGAATGATAAACATGTCTGCATTCACATCTCTACATTTCATACTAGTCGCCTGAGACTCACGTGCCCGTCCATATTCCCAATCCGCGACTCCTCGCCAATAAGTCCACGCGAAAGGGTAAGACCCACGATTCTTCTCTTCAATCGTGCGACCTTAATGCCCTATATCGGCTCCACAAAATGGCACGGTGACCACGTGCTCCTTCTGACCCAAATAAGCAACTTAACATGCTCAAATACATATCACCATGCTCACGGTAATCAAAACATATCACCGTGCTATTGAGCCTACTTATCAATATAAATGCCCAATATGAACTACACAATATATCTCTAAGAATTAATACATGCTATTCAAACATAACATGAATACACGCCAAGAAATCATTCCAAAACATAGTTGAATCACTCACCTCCAAATAACGCTCCTATAATTCAATCTGAAGAAAACCCGTGCACAAAGAACCTGTAGAAGTCCGTCAAGTACAAATCCTATGGATCAAAATTCCATTTATCAACTTTTATGAAAAATTCTAGAAAATAACTTTTCGGAAAACTTAGCCAAACAGGCCCTAATAGGTATCAAAACGAAGCTCTTACCTCGAGGAGCTCGAATATGAAATCTGGGAGAAACCAGACTGACGGAAGGTCGTCGTTTGGCGTCGCAAAGCTCTAAGCAACTAAATCTCCCTCTAGCCCCCTTTTGGCCTCCTTCTTGGAATTAGGTTAGAAGTTATGAAAAAATCTAAGTTAATCTCTATCTATATATATGCAATATTCTCGGGGAATTACGTTTACCTCCCCACGAGTTTTCAAAACTCCTAATCAGTCTCTGAAACTTTCTACACAGCTTATTTATAGCTTTACGAGTGAAAACTCAAAATTATAAAAGTTTTCGACTAAGTTTCGTTTGGTCGCTAAAACGCGAATTTCTACATGACGTTTCCGAAGTTGCTAATTAGCCTACCAAATTAATAGCGTGTTCATTCGTTCTCACCAGGATACTAAATCTAACAATAGAAATATATTCTAAAACAGAAAATAATACAGATATTGAAATACACAGGTAAACATTTATTCTCAGATAAACATTTAAAGTGTTCCACAGTGACCGTCTCATACTCGGAGAGACTTCACAAACAATAAATCTTCATTCACAACAGTTTCAAAAGGGTTCTCTAATACAGACACCCAAATCAACTCGTGAGTCAAAACTCACTCAAACACGTGCCAAAATGCACAACACCTCACATTATCATGCATGACAAATGCAATGAAATGCAAAAGCAATAACACGAATGTGGGTGTTATATTAATCGATTGCCCTTGCTTCCCAATCGATTGCCACTTTATGGTTACCAATCGATTGATATGTTACCAATAGATTGCCATCTTACCGACTAAATTTCATGACGTGGCAACATATCAATTGATTGCCATCTATTATAATCGATTGCCTTCAAATATCTATTACCAATCGATTTCCATCTTTACCAATCGATTGGCATAAGTTGAGGCAAGTTTTCTTCTTTGCTTGAGCTTTGGACGTGTGGCATTTTTTTTCTCTATATATATGAGAGTATTTATGGCCTTAGGCCAATTTTCACAGCTTGAGAGAGAGAGACATATCTTGTGAGTATATATATACATATATCTAGTTATATATACACACCCTCACACACATACTTGAAGGGAAAAAAAACGGTTTAAATTTCAGTTTTTAAACGCACAGCGGAAATAGTCAAATTACAAAACTTTTGGTATCCCAGGATCTACTACCCGTCAACTCCATAGATGCGTACTAACTAGAGAGGGGACAAGTATTATACCTTTGTGTCTTGAACCCATTTCTGAAATCTTCAACTTCCAGCAGCCTCCACTAAGTTGTCTTCACCCTTATGTCTCCTGCGGATGCCTGCCGGAAAGACTAGAGATGGTGGGATCTCTAATGGAGAGGATAGGAAAGGTTTAGGGAAACCTAAACAGTTTCTGCAGCTTCTACATATAAAAGCGACGATTAAAAACATTCAGTACGCAGCTGCCCTATTTATAGATTTCCAGAACCGACCTAACGTTCGACCGATCAAAGTGACCTCGATCGATCGAAGCTTCGATCGATCGAACCACGTTCAAGCAATCGAACCTGCCATGACTTCGATCGATCGAGACATATTCGATTGATCGATCGAACCTACCTTGACAAGATCCTCTTGTGCCTTTCCAAACATCCTAGCGGGGCTAAGAGTGGGACCTCCTAAGTTCTTAATTGTTGGCTCAGATCAGTTTGTTAATTCCCATGACCAAACTCTTTGATCAGCAAATTAACCAACTGATCAGTTAACTTTTACTCCACTATAAAAAAATAACTGAACTCCAACGCAAAAGAACATATCTGAAGCGATAACTAGACTTGTATGGTGTACTAATGTCCCTCTACAGTCAGTATTCATAATCATATCAGGTAGTCGGATAACTGTTACTGTCAACCTGAATCATGATTACTTCTTATGTTCCTTGAGTCTCATTCACCACTCATGATTACAAACATGTTGATAACTACTTATCAACAAGACTGCAGTTATCAGTAATCAACTTGGTGACATTCTCAAGGGAATGATTACTCTGAAACAGAGGGTAGATTCTATCTCGACAACATATGTTCACAACCCTATGAACATGACATACCCAAGATACCCAGGTGTTAATCTTTTATAGACCTCACTGATTGGTAAGTCAAAACAGCCATATCCATAGTCTGTGTTCATAATCGTCTCAAGATTGAGAACATGTACCTTACACAAGTTATGAGTTCCTATCGACTGTTTGACAGCCTTAAGCGTCAATAGGAAAACTCAGGTCCGCCAATGCACTACAAGCACTAGCATGTTTAACTAAGAGCTACACTCTAGTGATTGAGATTCATCACTCCATCCAATGGTAGTTAACATGCTATAGTGTAAACTTGATGAGATATCCGGTCTTATCATCCACTATGACAAATTCTAAGTATCAAAGAATAGTAATTCGTATCTCATTGTATGCATCTCATACATAGACGAATTACTTACTATATGATACTTAAGGATTGAACAATCATCTCATGAAAGAAACATACATAATGAAATGTAAAGCTGATATCCATATATTAAAATAATAATATCTCATACATAAAGTAATGGTTTGAGGGCACAAACCCAATAGACTCCCACTTGCACTCACAACCATACAGAATTACATCTAAGACCTAGACTATCTAGATGACGATCAAAGACCTTCTGTGGCAAGGCCTTTGTAAACGGATCATCAAGATTGTCAGCGGTGGCAATCTTGGTGATAGCCACATCTCCACGATGAACAATATCTCTGATAAGATGATATTTTCGCTCTACGTGCTCCCTTTTTGTGGTTCCTTGGCTCCTTGTACTGAGCCACTACCCACTATTATCACAATAAAGCGTAATAGGTGACAGTGACGCTGGTACCACCTCGAGCTCCATAAGGAACTTCTTGAGCCAAACAGCTTCCTTTGCGGCTTTACAAGCAGCCACATACACAGCTTCTGTAGTTGAGTCTGCAATGCATTTCTGCTTAATGCTCCTCCAACTAACAGCACCACCTCCCAAGGTAAAGAGATGTCCGAATGTCGACTTCCTCGAATCTTTATCGGACATAAAGTCTGAGTCAGTGTATCCTACTGGAATTAACTCACTAGTACCGTACATAAGCATGTAATCTTCAGTTCTTCTCAAGTACTTAAGAATGTGCTTAACGGTTGTCCAGTGCTCTGGACCAGGATTCGTTTGATATCTACTAACCATGCTAACGGCAAAGCAGATATCTGGTCTAGTGCATAATATCGCATACATGAGACTTCCAACTACCGAAGCATATGGAATTCCTACCATGCGATTCCTCTCCTCTTGTGTCTTTGGACACTGGTCCTTGGAAATCGCTAAACTATGCCTGAAAGGTAACAAACCTTTCTTCGAATTATCCATTGAAAACCTAGTTAGCACTTTATCGATATAACCAGCTTGAGATAATCCCATTATCTTTCGCTTGCGATCCCGAAAGAGCTTTATCCCAAGAATATAGCTCGTCTCTCCTAAATCTTTTATATCAAAAGTACTAGCTAGCCAAACCTTGACCGTTGACAACGCCGCTATATCATTCCTAATGAGTAGAATGTCGTTAACGTAAAGCACAAGAAAGGCCACCACTTTTCCTTCACACTTCTTGTATACACAAGGCTCATCCAGATTTTGTATGAAACTAAACGACTTGACCGATGACCAATAAATATTAGAGCAAGGGGTGGTTATGAGTATCTTATAACATTTACCGATGACCACTGAAGCCTTTGAAAAGTTTAAAGAGTTTAGGGCTGAAGTGGAGAAGCAATTGGGCACACATATCAAGGCCATTCGATCTGATCGAGATGGCAAGTACATCTCTAATGAGTTTATTGATCACCTCGTATAGAATGGGATTCTATCACAGTTGACTACACCTGGTACGCCTCAACGGAACGGTGTAGCGGAGAGAAGGAATCGGACCCTTTTAGACATGACTCGGTCAATGATAAGTTATTTGGAATTGCCATTATTCCTTTCGGGTTATGCTTTGGAAACTGTTACGTACATACTAAATCTAGTATCAAGTAAATTTGTTCCCAGAACACCACGAGAAATGTGGATTGGGCGCAAGCCTTCTTTGCAACATCTTCGGATATGGGGGTGCCCGTCGCATGTGCTGAAGGGAAAGATGAGCAAATTGGATTCTAGATCAGAAGTATGTTACTTCGTAGGGCATCCAAAGGGCACTTATGGATGGTATTTTTATGATCCAAGAGAACAGAAAGTATTTGTTAGTACGAATGTTATTTTCTTGGAGGATGATTATATCATGAACCATAAACCCAAGGGAAGGATAGATCTTAGAGAGATAGAAGGAGAGCCCTCAGTCCTACCCGTGATTGATAACAATGTAAATCAAGAAAATACCACTTCTTCGCCCATTTTCGCACCGGTACCTCATAAATGGACTTTTTCAACTTGCATACCAAGTTACCTTTCCGACCAGCTATGAACCCTTCTGGTTGTTGCATATAGATGTCCTCCTTAAGATTGCCATTCAAGAATGTTGTCTTGACGTCCATATGCCAGATCTCATAATCTAGGCATGCAGCAATGGATAAGAGTATTCTGATGGACTTGAGCATGGCTACCGGCGAAAAGGTTTCCTCATAGTCAATGCCCTTCCTCTAAGTATAGCCTTTCGCCACAAGCCTAGCCTTAAAGGTCTCAACCTTTCCATCAGATCCTCTTTTCCTCTTGTAGACCCACTTACAGCCAATGGGTTTAATATTGGCTGGAAGTTCTACAAGATCCCAAACCTGATTAGAATCCACAGATTTCAATTCAGCCTTCATAGTTTTAATCCAAGGAACTGAATCAACATCAGCCATTGCCTCTTCGTATGTAACAGGATCAGATTTAGATTCTATGGAGACAGCTTCAAAAACTTATCCTAAGAACATGTATCTGTCAGTCCGACTGATAATCCTCCCACTATGACGAGATACCGGTGCGAAAATGGGTGAAGAAGTGGTATTTTCTTGATTTACATTGTTATCAACTGCGGGTTGGACTGAGGGCTCTCCTTATATTTCTCTAAGATTTATCATTCCCTTAGGTTTATGGTTCATGATATAATCATCCTCCAAGAAAACAACATTCGTACTAACAAACACTTTCTGTTCTCTTGGATCATAAAAATACCATCCATAAGTACCCTTTGGATGCCCTACGAAGTAACATACTTCTGATCTAGAATCCAATTTGCTCATCTTTCCCTTCAGCACATGTGCCGGGCACCCCCATATCCGGAGATGTTGCAAAGAAGGCTTGCACCCAATCCATATCTCTCATGGTGTCCTGGGAACAAATTTGCTTGGTACTAGATTTAGTATGTTCGCAGCGGTTTCCAAAGCATAACCCGAAAGGAATAATGGTAACTCCGAATAACTTATCATTGGCCGAGTCATGTCTAAAAGGGTCCGATTCCTTCTCTCCGCTACACCGTTCCGCTGAGGCGTACCAGGTGTAGTCAACTGTGACAGAATCCCATTCTATACAAGGTGATCAATAAACTCATTAGAGAGGTACTCGTCACCTCGATCAGATTGAATGGCCTTGATATGTGTGCCCAATTGCTTATCCACTTCAGCCCTAAACTCTTTGAACTTTTTAAAGGCTTCAGACTTGCGCTGCTTTAGGTACACATATCCATACCTAGAGTGGTCATCGGTAAATGTTATAAAATACTCATAACCACCGCTTGCTCTAATATTTATTGGTCCATAGTATGAACTAATTCCAATAATGCATTGGTCCTACTGCCCTTTGCGGGAAAGGGCCTTTTGGTCATCTTACCCTCTAAACAAGACTCGCAGACTTCCATTGGTTTGAGAACCAAATCGCCTAAGATCCCTTCTTTGACTAGTCTGCCAATCCTATTTAGATTGATATGGCCAAGTCTCATATGCCAAAGCCTTGTTGGATTAATGGAAGGTTCCTTTCTTTTAGATAGTACAGTTACCATTGAGTTATTAAGTTCCATACAAGAATCTTTAGAAATATTAGGAGTAATCACATACAAACCATTTGATTTAATACCTGAATAAATAAAAGAACTATTTCTTTTAATGACAACTTCAGTTCCAAAATGAAAAGAATAACCATTATTCGATAAATTAGAAACTAAAATTAAATTACATCTCATTAAAGGGACGTAAAGTACATCTGATAAAACCAAAACTTTATTATCTAGAATTTCTAAGACTAGGACTCCTATGGCAACCGCAGATACGGTTGCGCTAGAACCTAGAGTAAGCACGATCTCTCCATCACTGCATTTCTTGGTTGATCTGAACTCCTGCAACGAATTACAGATATGGTTAGTCGCACCAGAATCAACATACCAAGTGTTTGAAGTATCCGTAATAAAACTTACTTCAATCACATGTGATTCAATCATACCTTAAACTCTTGTAGCTAAGAATTCTGGACAGTTCCTCTTCCAGTGGCCTTTCTCACCGCATTGGAAACACTTTCCTTTGCCTTGGCCACCACCTTCCCTTTGCACTTACCTTTTCCCTTAGATTTTGTAATCTTAGGGACCGGTCTAATACTTGGACCACCAGTGTCAGCCTTCTTCTTCCCTTTATTTTCTTTCGGCGTAGATCGGGAAGAGGAAGCGCTTTTCTCAACATTTTAAACGCTGCCCCCAGGCTTGATCACCCCTTCTGCTACCAGTAAAGAACTCATTAATTCGTTCATTGAGAAATCCATTTTGTTCATGTTATAATTCAGTTTAAATTGAGCGAATGATGGCGACAGTGTGTTGAGGATCATATCAACTTGGGTCTGTGCATCGATGTTGGCAACTAAGGTTTCCAGCTCGTTTAAATAACCAATCATTTTTAAAACATATTCTTTGACTGGAGTCCCTTCCAACGCCTTAGCACTCATCATCTTCTGCACAGCTACCTGCCTAGCAGGCCTGCCATGCTCCCCAAACATCTTTTTCAGGGATTCGATAATGTCACTGGCGAAATTGTTCGACTGGTATTGGTGTTGCAACACATTAGCCATTGAGGCCAAAATGTAGCAACGAGCCATTCTATTTGACTTCTTCCATTTATCAAACTCGCGTCTGGCAGCTGCCAAAGCATTTGCCGCGGGTTCTTTAGGGCATGGGGTGGTGAGGGCATATATGTGATCCTCCGTAGTTAAAACGATGTCTAGGTTTCGTTTCCATTCTGTGTAGTTATTTCCAATTAACTTGTTTTGTGTAAGTATGGTGGCAAGAGGACTAAATGTAGATCCAAACATGATGATTTACTGAAAAAATCAAAAACAAAATAAATGTGGATATCAGAATTTGACAGTTTGAAATAAAAGAATCCTTAAAACTCTTATTTTAAAACAAAGTCGCCAGAATATCGAAACGAAAGAATAAAGCCTCCGTGTGGTGGTCAATGTTCAATCTTTCGATTTATCATGACTTATCCGCTATGCAACTCTTGCAAAACAAGTCTGACTCCCGAACCTATTTGATCTCTAAGTTTCTGAATAATGCCCCGTGTGGGATCCCTTATCCATAGCTTAGCTAGTGTGTACCATTAACTAGGATCCAATCACAACCGTCTCAAGTAGCGCCTCCATATGATGGTCACCCTCTAACACGTCTGATTGATCCTATCCTTAGGAAGTTCACATCTAGTTCCAATGAGTAGTGTATCCTCCGTATGGAATGATCACCCCTGGTGAGGTGACACAGAATGCACTACTCATCTTACAATGAACCGTTAATGGAAGATCGTGGGTGTTTATTAATAAGACCCTCTCCCACTAGATTTAATAAATTAAGGATTTTGCTTTTAAAGAAAAATTATTTCTACACATTACCCATAAACATCCAATGTTTACTAATGCGTTGAAACAGTTTTTGAATTTAATTTTAGAAAACTTATTTTACGTGCATGCAAGTTGTAATAATATACTTAAATACCAATCACAAACCAAGCACATAAAACAAAAAACTAAAATGGAATAAAAACATCCAAACGATATCTTTATCTCCCATGGCTCTATCTCCATAGAATCTCCTTCTTGGTTTGGTCACCTCCACCTCCATCTTCATGGATAACGGCTCCTTGCTCTATCTTCATGATCTAATTCTATTACATTGGTCATATGCTTCTTTCGAAACTTACAATTTATCTAGAAAAAGAAATAGCAACAATAAAATTAAAGGCTAGGGAAACCGGTACGACTTTCCTATTCGTAGGATTGAAGTCGCAGCGCCCTTTACACATGCCTTAAAACCAAACCAATAATTAAATAAAATATACATCAATCTCAAACATTCATACAATTTATAAATAGATCTTGGCGCCATGAGAGATAGTAGACTAATCTTGCTGCAAAATGGTTAATCGTACGCACAACCACGCATAGACAACTAATATATTTATCTATTGGAACCCCTAGTTGATTCGCATAGTATATAAACTCTTTACATACTGAATTAGAACTTAAAACAACATCTATCTTCTCTGTCACAGTTCGAGCGATCGAACCAGTTCGATCGATCGCTCGAACCTTTGATTGATTGAACATTGTTCAATCGCTTGAACTTTCTATTTCACAGAATATTGGAAAATTTTTACAGATTAATTAAAAAAAATTAAAGTATTTAATTTAAAACCCTTTAAAACTGTGAAACATAATACCTGACAAAGAATCTGTCTCGATCGATCGAACCATGTTCGATCGCTTGAGAATAGAGGATGTTCGATCGATCGATATTCCTTCGATCGATGGAACCTATCATGCATCCAATACAATCACAGATTTGTATTCTGCTGCGAAAACACTGCAGAAAAAGATCTGTGACGATGCAGTTTCGAAAACAGTTAGAAAACAACATGCAAATCAAAATTAGAGTTCCAAAATGCATCTATAAATCCAAACAAGAATGGCTCTGATACCAATTGAAGGAAAAAAAATTAGTTTAAATTTTAGTTTTTAAACGCGCATCGGAACTAGTCAAATTACAAAACTTTTGGTATCCCAGGATCTACTACCCGTCAACTCTATAGATGCGTACTAACTAGAGAGGGGACAAGTATTATACCTTTGTGTCTTGAACCCAATTCTAAAATCTTCAACTTCCAGCAGCCTCCACTAGGTTGTCTTCACCCTTATGTCTCCTGCGGATGCCTGCCGGAAAGACTAGAGATAGTAGGATCTCTAATAGAGAGGATAGGAAAGGTTTAGGGAAACCTAAAGAGTTTCTGCAGCTTCTATATATAAAAACGACGATTAAAAACATTCAGTACGCAGCTTCCCTATTTATAGATTTCCATAACCGACCTAACGTTCGACCGATCGAAGTGACCTCGATCGATCGAAGCTTCGATCGATCGAACCACGTTCAAGCGATCGAACCTGCCATAACTTCGACCGATCGAGACATATTCGATCGATCGATCGAACCTGCCTTGACAAGATTCTCTTGTGCCTTTCTAAACATCCTAGCGGAGCTAAGAGTGGGACCTCCTAAGTTCTTAATTGTTGGCTCAGATCAGTTTGTTAATTCCCATGACCAAACTCTTTGATCAGCAAATTAACCAACTGATCAGTTAACAATTACTCCACTATAAAATGATAACTAAACTCCAACGCAAAAGAACATATCCGAAGCGATAACTAGACTTGTATAGTGTACTAATGTCCCTCTATCATCAGCATTCATAATCATATTCAGGTAGTCGGAAAACTGTTACTGTCAACCTGAATCCTGATTACTTCTTGTATTCCTTGAGTCCCATTCACCGCTCATGATTACCAAACATGTTGATAACGACTTATCAACAAGACTGAGTTCTCAGCAATCAACTTGGTGACATTCTCAAGGGAATGCTTACTCTTAAACATAGGGTAGAGTTTATCTGGACAATATATGTTCACAACCTTATGAACATGACATACCCAAGATACCCAGGTGTTAATCTTTTATAGACCTCACTGATTGGTAAGTCAAAGCAGCCATATCTATAGTCTGTGTTCATAATCGTCTCAAGATTGAAAACATGTACCTTACACAAGTTATGAGTTCCTATCGACTGTTTGACAGCCTTAAGCGTCAATAGAAAAACTCAGGTCCGTCAATGCACTATAAGCACTAGAATGTTTAACTAAGAACTACACTCTAGTGATTGAGATTCATCACTCCATCCAATGGTAGTTAACATGCTATAGTGTAAACCTGATGAGATATCCGATCTCATCATCCACTGTGACAAATTCTAAGTATCAAAGAATGGTAATTCGTATATCATTGTATGCATCTCATACATAGACGAATTACTTACTATAATACTTAAGGATTGAACAATCATCTCATGAAAGAAACATACACAATGAAATGTAAAGCTGGCATCCATATATTAAAATGCTAATGTCTCATACATAAAGTAATGGTTTGAGGGCATAAAATCAATAATACTGCCTTGGCAGCTGGGAGAAGAACAAGAAGAAGAGAAAAATGAGAAGCAGAGCTGAGACAGAGAGAGAAAGAGAAGGAGGAAAGAGAGAAGCTTGGAGGTTTAAGCTCACACACAAGCCAAACATACCCTTGGTGAGTTACAACTCACTTGATCCCTTTGTTTTGATGTTTTGCAAGTTTTTATGAGGATTGGTTGTAGTTAATACGTCCTTATGGCGTTTGTATATGTTGTTTTTGTAATTTGCTGGTGAAGACGAAGTGCCAATTGATTGGTATAATTTCCAATCGATTGCCATCAGTCTGTACCCAATCGATTGGATAGAATTCCAATCGATTGACATCCCAATCGATTGCCAATGTTAGCAATCGATTGACATCATTTTAGACCCAATCGATTTCTAGTTTCCTCAATCGATTGTTATAATTTTTGTCCCAATCAATTGGACCTTATCCCAATCAATTGGTATTGGCAGAACATGGATTTTTTTGCCTATTTATTATATTAAGGATTCAAATGTTCGATTCTCAATTCAGACTTCCATTATGCAATTTCGGGTTAATCAGAGATAATGTGACAATAAAGTTAAGTATGATTAAGAATAATGGATTAATATAATGACGTTAGATGATTTCGGTTCATATATGAGTTTGATGTTTCTTTCACTTCAATCGAGTAGTCAGGCCACATGGGAATTGTCATGTATCGATAGAAGTACCGAGTTTAACTAGGTTTGATAAGTTCTGGAAATGGTACGTGGGAAGACGCCTGATCATAACATACGTTCACATGTGGTGGATGGTTTATATCCTTAACGAGCAGTGAGCGGGACCATGTAGTCCTAAGGTAACCAGATGATCCATGTTATATCTTTTACGAGCAGTGGATGGTTTATATCCTTAACAAGCGGTGGATGGGGATCACTGGTATAATACGAAGAGCCGTGGCAATAGATTTGATGTGCTGTTGTTCAAAGCGTTGTATCCCTGACATGCGGTGGACGGTTTATATCGAGAGGGGGATGGACTGACGTGGTGTCACGCCCCGACGTAGCATAAATATGGAAAGCGTTTAATTTCCTTTATGGACCCGTAGGTCGCGACAGTTTGAAGGATCAATTCCGCGCCTAAACGTCAACAACAAAAACATAATAATCAGAGCAGAGCAATCAAGGCTTACAATATTATTCTAACTTATTACATCTTATGATACTGGGTCAACTAAGGCACAGACCACCTTGAAACAAAATAATAACTTAAGGTCTATTACAGTCATCCTTATTACAAACCAGTTCATAACTCAAAACATATAAACTTAAAGCATAGCATAATTAAACATTTTTCTTCCCCGATAGTCAAACTCAATTGGCGTAGTCATACTGACCGATCTGATTATAACCTGAAAAGCCTAGACACGAATGTCCAGGACGCATCAACGTCGTCAGCTTCAAGAAGTTGGTGAGTATTAAAAACATAACTTTGAATGTAAAACATACCCATTTACCTTTTTCCATTTTTAATTTTGTAAAATCAATAGTTTGACCATAGAGAAAATTCATTTTATAAACCAACGAGGAATATATATTCAAAGTCGTTCATTCATAAAACATATGCTCGTGTATGATACCAATGCAACCATTCTCATCTTACCGACTATTTTCTCTTGACAGACTCAACAACCCACTATCTCACTCCAGTATCTTTGAAACACTAAGGTAGCCACACTTTAGCAACGGGGAGCCAGGGAATGTCCAGTTTGCCTCACACTTTGGTCCGGGGTACCAGGGAGTGTCCAATGCCTCACACTTTGAATACCTAAACCGCCATGCAAATACCAGAGGAACCCTCACGCAGTATCCAGACTCGGGTATCAGGGAGTGTCCGTAGGCCACACTTTAGCACTACCATGGGTGCCAGGGAATATCCAAGTTCGGCGTCACACACTTTAGTGCTTCCACGGGCGCCAGGGAGTGTCCAGTTTTGCCACCGTCGCATTTCAAAGACACTCTCACCGCAATCTCAACCACAACACACTTTGGTACACAATTACCAGGGATTGTCCACAACACAATCTCAACCACAACCACAATCTCACTCTCAATCTCATACTCTTTTCCACACTGACTACCACAACCCATGCATGTACAACTGACTCCACATGTATGTCATGAAACCTTAATAAATATAAAGTACTGGGAATGATAACCATGAATATACGAGAAGAAATCAAATCTTATGTGAAACAACCAGTGAATTCGTCAAAGAATGCTTTAATCTACTTTTATCGCTATTAGAACACAAGTGGGTCTACTTTGAAGCAATGCCCTAAAAAATGAGTTATAATTTTTGTACATGAATTATATACCAAAAGAAAGGTCTTTGAGTCTAGTTTCCAACGCTTCAAACCGTGCGCGTTTTCGAGTTTTCTAGAGGAAGTTATGGCCGTTTTAGTAAAAGTCGTCAGTGTTGAAAAAGTGCCAATCGATTGGAAAACGTGCCAATCGATTGGTACATATGCCAATCGATTGGTAATGATGCCAATCGATGGTAAAAATGCCAATCGATTGGTAACAGCAGTTTCTCCCCTGTTACGAATGTAGAGCCTGTTTTTGACCCATTTCTGAATTCTGCTGCAACCAAGACATGTAATATATGAATTTCTTCGTTTTTCCGCAAGGATTATGAATACGCAATCGGTTTTAACTAGTTTCAATCGTAGCTCTCGGATTTCACGTAAAACCGAGAGGTGACAAAACTTTAAATCAGCGATATGTCGCGATACGGATGAATTAGGCTGTAGTATTCGAACCACAGCTTAATGGGACTAAGATCTTTCATTCCTAATTCACAGAATTGATTTTGGTTAAGTTTGAAAAATTACCATTTTTGAGCTTCAAGCTTTCATACGAAAATTAACAATGGTGTTCTTCAAATTAGACTAAACTAACAGTAAATAAATATGGGATTACATTCCAAGTGAGTTTAGAATACTCATTGTGCTGAAGATTAAAGAAATTGTTGAGAGAGAATCCAAAATATAAAGACCCACTTCAAGCTATGGCTATGGAGGATTCAAGCTTCCTCTTTCTATATATTTTCTGTAAATTCTTCTCTCAAACTCTCTCTTTTGCTCTCTGTATTTGATTTGTAAAATGTGCAGATTGTGTGTGTGAAGGTTGTATATATATAAAACTAAAATCAAGAACTTGGCCTCCAAGTTCAACCTTCTTCACTCTACTAATTGATTTTGTTTTTCTAATTTACTAAACTCATATTATACATAACAAACATATATGTATCTACAATCTGCTGGGAATTGATTTAGAAGTTAACTAAGTTAGTTTAGGGGTCAATTAGTAGTGTTTGGGAAATTAGCTTTTGGCACAATAATAACACACACATGGATTAATTTGCCAAACAAGACCCTATCCAATGATTAGTTTCCATAAATGGAAAATAAAGTGTATGTCAAATCCAACTTTACATCACTTCCAAAATCTGTGAAAGTTTAACACAGTGTGGACAGTTTTGAAAGTAAACTGGTATTTTCGTGGCGCGGTGGTCACCCAAAAAATACAAAAAGTTTATTTTAATGAAAGAAATATTTTCTAATGTTATAAAAATACAGTTTGAGTTAAACGGGAATGTTTCCACCGTTTTTGAAATTCAACACGGTAACATTAAAATTTATAAAATTGCAGTTTGACCCCAAAAGAAATTTCAATATGAATTAAACAAGAAATTTAGATTCAAAACATGAGGACTATAATTAAAATAAAAGCAGACAATACTAAATGAATTTAATTATGACAATGCAAATACAAATTAAATATGGACATGCTCAAATTAAAATTAAATGAAATGCAGGTTGTTACACGTGGTGTCCATAATGCGGTGGATGGTTTATATCCTTAACGAGTAATGGATAGAATGATGGTATGTCTATATATGTGAAACGATTGATTCTATTCTGTCTAGAGAGTATGTCGATCACCGGTCTTCGAGTAACTAGACGATAAGGGTTGGGTAACGATGTTGAATAAGGAGCAAGATATTATTATAGTAGAACTTATCTCGTGTCTTTATAAGCTTGTTTTACTTCAGATAACTGGTACCTTGTTAGTTTATACTCACTCAGCTCTCAGTAACAGCTCTCAGTAAGCTGACGACCTTTATGGCCTGGACTTTCTCCCATCTAGACTATTCTGTACCTTATTTCTGCAGATGATGGAGCCTATGATAACAATGGCTACTATCCTGACGAGAATTATGCAGAGGGTGGCCCCACTGATGCCGGTTACGCTGGAGGTGATGATTATCCTTACGCCAGTTGAAGATCTAAAGATAGTTTATCTAGTTTATGTTTAAGCTTTATATTACTGTCGAACTTTGTTAGTTAATGGGGCTTGAGCATATGTTGTCTCTAGACCTGTTGTGATCCTTTGGACCACAATCTGATGTTTTGTAATAATAGTATTGTTGTTATTTCAATTTTACTGTTCCTGTTGTTTTAGTTGGACTAGTACTGTGTGGTGTGGATTATTAGTGACTTTCACTTGTCATTCCCTAGGACCCAAAAAGAAAATTAATTTTTCTCTATTTTTGCTGCTCCGGGGCGTGACAAATTGGGCCTACTTATCAATATTATCGTCTAATTTGAACTGCACAAAATATATCCATAAACTAACACATGCTTTTCATACAAAACATAAATACATGTCAAGAAATTATCCCAAAATGCATAGTTGAATCACTCACCTTCGATTAACGCTCTTAAGATTCGATCCAAAGAAAACCTGAGCACAAAGAACATGCAGAAGTCCGTCTAGTCCAATTCCTATCGAACAAAGGTCCCATTATCAACTTTTTTATGAATATTCTAGAAAATAAGTTTTCGAAAAACTTATCCAAACAAGTCCTAGTGGATGTCAAAATGAAGCTCTTACCTCTAGGAGTTCGAATATCCGATAAAATGTTTTGATCAACGGATGGATTACCAAAAATGAGAGTCGCAAGCTCGAGGATTAAAATATCCCTTTTTGGCCTCCCTAGCTTTTAGGTTAGAAACTTTGTAAATGAGAAATATCTCACCTCATTCTATATATAGGCACAACTTTCAAAAATTGTGTTTACCTCCCCGCGAATTCTCAAAACTCCTAATTATCCTCCGAAACTTCGAACACTCCTAATTCATTGCTTCACGAGTGAAAACTATAAATTATAAAAGTTTTCGTCTAAGTTCCGTTTGGTTGCTAAATTGCGATTTCACATGATTTTACAAAATTACTAATTAGCCCACCAATTATGTAGCGTGTTAATTCGTCATCACCAGGATACTAAAATTAACAACAGAAACATAATCTAAACCAGATATAATACAGAGAGTGAAATACACAGGTAAACATTTATTTTCAGATAAACATTTAGGGTGTTCCACAATGACGATCTCAATTTCGGAGAGACGTCACAACAACAAAGCATTCACTTCATACAGTCTCAGAGGGTTCTGTAATAACCTGCATTTCATTTAATTATTTTAAATTTCCATTTTCATATTTAACCTGTATTATTGATTTTAATTTATAATTCTCCTGTTCTAAATTTTATCACTTGTGTTATTTCATATTAAAATTCATGTTGGGGTTAAACTGCAATTTCTGTAAATATAGTAACACTTGTGCTGGATCTCAAATCGGTATTTCAAAACGGTGGAAATGTTTACTTTTAACTCGATCAGTATTTTTATAAAACCAGAAAATCATTTCTTACGTAAAAATAAATTTTTTGTATTTTTGTGACGAACACCGCGCCACGAAAATACCAGTTTATGTCCAAAACTGTCCGTGCTGTGCAAAACTTCCACAGATTTTGGAAGTGATGTAAAGTTAGACATGACATACACTTTACTTTCTATTTATGGCAACTAATGATTGCCTTGTGACTTGTTTGCCAATGTATATCTTGTGTGTGTTAATGTTGTGCCTAAAGTTGATACTCCCAAGCACTCCAATTTGCCCCCTACTAGTCTACGTGGCTCTTGGTGAGTTGATTTAGTTGATATATCAGTATGTATAACTCCTAATCCTGTTGTGTTTTCCTTTGATTAGTTAGTGTAATCAACTTAGTGTAGAGTAAAGATCACAACTCACAACTTGGAGCCCAAGTTGTGAAGTTCTATATATACCACACACATCTCACATTGCACACACATTATTGAGAGGGTGATTGGGAGAGATACACAGAGAGTTTTAGAGAGACTTGGGAGTTCATAATTTCATAATTGTAGTCAGAGAAAGCTTCCCACCATAGCCAAGCTTGTTATTTGATTTCTTATTTATTGGATTCTTTCTCAACGATTCTCTGCTCTATTAATCTCAGTGAGTATTATCAACTCACTTTGGATGTAATATATGCTTATTTACTGTTAGTATAGCTTATTTGATAATACACCATTGTTGATTGTACGTATGAACTTCAAAGCTAGAAATCAAGATTTTCAAATCTTAATCTAAATCCGTTTTCAGAGTTGAATATCAAAGATTATAGTATGTATTGACTATGTTTAAAGTTTTAGAGCCTAATTCATTCATATGAAAAAGTATATTAGAAATTAAGTTTTGATAACTTTTAATCTTTCATATAATTTAAGGGGTATAGATTAAATCATGTTAAATCGTCTTCATATTCTTAATCCTTGCGAAAAACCAAAGAGAATCATATATAATAAGGCATAGTAACTTTCGAAATTGGAATGGGTCAATTTGGACCCTTAAACTGAAAACAGAGCAGTTTCTACGAAGAAGAATGAGCCTCAGCAATTAATCGCGCGCGCGATCGCGCGAGTGGCCCGCGCGAGCGACCCCTCGCACGAGCGATCCGCGCGCGCAAGCCCTGTGTTTTCTGGCCGAGGAAAAAGATATATATATATATATATATATAAAAGGAAAATAGGCAAATCGCGCGAGCGACCCGTCACGCAAGCGGCCCGCGCGCGCGATCTGCCAGTTTGTGGTTTTTGTTTGTTTTGTGTTAAGGGACTGTTTGGTTCAACTTTTAAGTACTGTTAAGGTTCTGTTTGGGGAAAACTATTAAAACAGAATCCTAATTGATTATGTTTGGACGAATAGAACGTTGTATTATGACTTATCAATTCCCGTATGTACGTTGTTCCTTTAATTCAGCGATTTACTTTGTGTTTAAGTTCATGTCATTCATGTGGGGTCAGTGGTACATGCATGTGAGTGTCAGTCAGTGGGGAAAAGAGTAATGGTCAGTGTGGAAAGAGTATGAGGTCAAGATTGAGATTGAAATTGAGATTGAGATTGCGGTTGTGGCTGTGGTTGAGATTACGACGAGGGTATCTTTGAAATGCGATGGTGGCAAATATGGACACTCCCTGACGCCCATGGAAGCGTTGAAGCGTGTGACGCCGAACTTGGACACTCACTGGCACCCATGGTAGTGCTAAAGTGTGGCCTACGGACACTCCCTGATACCCGAGTCTGGATACTGCGTGAGGTTGCTCCAGTATTTGCATGGCGGATTAGGTATTCAAAGTGTGAGGCAATGGACACTCCCTGGTACCCCGGACCAAAGTGTGAGGCAAACTGGACACTCCCTGGCGCCCCGTTGCTAAAGTGTGGCTATCTTAGTGTTTCAAAGATACTGGATTGAGATAATGGGTTGTTGTGTCTGTCGAGAGAAAAGAGTCGGTAAGATGAGTGTGGTGCATTGTCTCATACACGATCATATGTTTTAAAACGAATGAACGACTTTTAAATATATTCCTTGTTATTTTATAATTGGATTTTTTCTATGGTTAAACTATTGATTCTACAAATTGAAAAATGGAAAAAGGTAAATGGGTATGTTTTACATTCAAAGTTATGTTTTTAATGCTCACCAGCTTCTTGAAGTTGACGACGTTGATGCGTCCTGGACATTCGTGTTCAGGCTTTTCAGGTTACGACTATGCTGAGCCTTATGACTATGCTAATTGAGAACGGCGGCTTTTGGAAGAGAACTGTTATCGTCATTACATAATTAAGTTGAATGTTTTAAGTTATGAACTGGTTTGTAATAAGGATGATTGTAATAGACATTAAGTTATTGTTTTGTTTCAAGGCGGTCTGTGCCTTTAGATGACCCGTGCTGTAATACTTATTAAGTTAGAAATATATTTATAAGCCTTGATTGTTCTGCTCTAATTATTGTTTATTGTTGTTCGACGTTTGGGACGGAATCGATCCTTCAAACTGTCGCGACCTACGGGTCCATAAAGGAAATTAAACTCTTTCCTTATTTATGCTACGTCGGGGCGTGACAGGTTCTCACACACAGACACCCAAATCAACTCATGAGTCACCACTAACTCACACCTGTGCCACAAATTCACAACACATCACATTATCATGCATGACAATGTAATGAAATGCAATAACACGCATATGGGTGTTATACTCGTGCTTCCCAAAAAAGAGTGGGCCCTGTGTGAAAAATCCACACAGCACAAGGTATACGGTGAGACGTGAAAACACTCAATCCCATTCTGACCTCGATATGTGGAATCGTCTTGCGCCATATATACTGAGATTGTTCAAGAGACATGGTCCAACATGTGTGAAAAATTCACACTACAAGGTACACTTATTTAAAGCATGTGTTATGGTTTGGGGTGTGGTTAAAGGTGTGTGCTTAGCATTATTGGAGTAATATTATGCTTTCAAAATTTTCTATCACAAATGCTTTCTAAATACAGATAGCAGTGAGACCACCTTTAATAATAGTGGGGTCACTTCAACATTCTACAATCAAAATTCAGTGGGCCCACTGCCACATGTATACAAAAAACATTTGGAATATAAAATTTGGAAACCATTTTATATCTTTGGCGACAAATTATTTCGTCGCCATTACATATGCTGAAAATGAATTGGCGACGAAAAATTTTTGTCAACATTGCATATAATGAATTGGCGACGAACTTTTTTCGTCGCTAATACTAGCAAACTGTGTTATATCTTTGGCGACAAAATTATTTCATCGCCATTGCATATGATGAATTGGCGACGAACTTTTCTTGTCGCTAATACAAGCAAACCATTTTATGTCTTTGGTGACAAAATTATTTCATTACCATTACATATGCTGAAAATGAATTGGCGACAAAAAAATTCGTCGCCATTGCATATGATGAATTGGTGACGAAACGTTTTCATCGCTAATGCAAAATTACTACAAAAAATGACTCTTTTGACGACAAAATGTGCATCAATGGCGACGAAAATTGTGATCAATAGCGACGAAATTATTTCGTCGCCATTTTTGTCTATCGTGACAAAAGATAAATTTCGTCGCCAGGGGACTTTGGCGACAAGGCAAAGGCGACAAAATTGGCGACGAAAATATTTTCGTCGCTAAAGCCTTTAGCGACTAAAAATGGACTTTTGGCGACAAAATCTGTTTGTCGCCAAAGCACATTTTTGTTGTGTCTTTTGGGTAAATTGTTTATGTTTCTATTTGTAATTTTATTTTTTGTTGTCACACCCATCCCGGGAAAATCATATTGTTTTAAATTGTATATTTGATTTCTAAAAAATTATTAATGTCGATTAATAATTGAGATGAGATTGATGGTGGTCAACGTTGAGTGTTAATCGAGGACACGCCAGTTGTAAAATCATGAGGCATTGATATGATTTAAATGACATTTATTTGACTTAAATGTTATTTGAAATATCTAGTATATGTGAATAGTGAAATTACATATGTAGTATAATTTCTGATAGTTTTAATCCTGTATTGGATCGTTTTGATGGTTCTAACGATAACCAATAGGATGCGTTGCATAAAAGGTGTCTTATCTAGAGATTCCACGAAAATTAGTTTTCGGACGTAATTACAGCAACAAACGGAACTTAGTCAGAAACTTTTATATTTTATAGTTTTCACTCACGAAGTAATAATTTGGACGTGTGCGACGTTTCGAGGGATAATTAGAAGTTTTGAGAACTTATGGGGAGGTAAACGTATTTCTTAAGAGTTGTGTCTATATATAGAAACCTTAAGATATTGTTCATAAAAATCCAAAATCAAATAGTTGAGAGCTTGGGAGATTTGGGGGGTTTTGAGTGCTTAGAGCTTCAAGACGCAAATCGACGGACTTCTGCCCGTTTGTTATCTTCCAAATTTTATATTTGAACTCATCGAGGTAATAGCTACATTTTGATACCTCTTGGGCTACGTTTGACAAACTTTTTAGTAAATCCTAATTTTGGAAATTTGGAAAAAACATGATAATACTTGTAAGAATCACTTGAGATCGGATATTCGACGTTTAATCGGCCTACTAGTTCTTCCTATGAAATTATAGGACCGTAGCTCGAGGTATGAATTCTAATCCTATGAATTATTGGAGAATTATATGTTTTAGATATCCGACTTGATATTTTGGATTCGGGTGAAATTCATGTATTAAGTAGGCCAGTTAATCATGCACGTGAAACTGCGATAAAAGCACGTATATGTGATTATATGAGCATGTTATGTCTATGTGGGTCAAAGGATGAGGGCGGGGGTTTTGTGCAATTCCATCCGGGGGTAAGCTCATCGAAGTTTGCAGATTGTGATATCGATAGTTGTTGTGTCTGGCTTGGAGAAGGCCCAGCCAGGGCATTGGCTGCGTGGAAGAGGAAGGCCTTCCACGACATCAATCTCATTTACCGGATGGAAACGTACCACACTCCTAGAGACCAGTTTGATGTGTTTTGATGTCTTAAAGCATGAATTGTCATATAAGCATATGTTTAGAATTGTGCACTCAGCATATAGCTGAGTAGTGGAGCTATACTCCGTTACAGGTGAAAAGAAGAAAAGGAAAAAAGAAGCGAGAAGAGTGAGGCCGATAAGACGAACGTCCTTATAAATGTTTTTGGTTTCTATTTCCATGTTGTAATAATGAATTTTCATAACTAGAACTATGTTTTGTTTTAACTTAAAAATCTCAAAAAGGATCCGTAGTGTGGCAATTCGTAGTAAAACTCATGTAAATTATATTTTGGAGATGTTGTAATATAGTTAGAACCCCTTTGTGATGAGTTGATGCGTGTTCTTTAATCCCCGCTTGAGTTTGGATAACTATATATTGAAATTTTGCAGATTGTGCAACAGCAGAGGAAAACAGTCGACGGGGTTGGGACCACAGTCGACTGGACCCACTTGTTAAACGAAATTTCTTCCTAGATTTAAAGAAACCAGTCGACTGGTTTATTTGTTTAAGTCGACTAAATTGTTATTCTGCTGAATCTTTCCAGTTGATCGGACAGGTACCAGTCGACTGAGAAATTGAGATTCCAGTCCACTGAGCCCCCGACAAAGTCGACTAGATTGGGCTGTTGAGCTGCATACTCTCTGTAATTGACCTCACTGTCGACTGCGTGGACTAATGAGAAGAGAGATAGAGACTGTGAGATTTACTGTCAATTTTTTCTCATTAGTATACCTCAAGGTGTGAATGTTTTTTAGTGTGCCACTAGCATTGTAGTTTATTAAAGAGCTAAAAAAAATAACTAGAAATAGATATAAATGATTGAAATTCAATTCTTTTTAACTTTTCATCTCATCTACTGGAGAGACCAACCAGCAACTTAGCAAGGCAGGAACCCTAGGCGAGAAGGCCAAGACGAAGAAGAAGAAGAGTGACTGACTGCAAGGGGAAACCCTAGTCCAAATCGGACGAAGAGTGTTGGAGAAGAGATTCCTCAACCAGGTAAGTGATTTATAACCAAAACCCTCAAAATGAATTTCATCATTTTTTTCTTCTTCAGAGAATCAATCTCTCTCTCTCTCTCTCTCTCTCTCTCTCTCTGGGTTTCCCCAATTTTTCATTTATACATTTTTTGATTGATTCGAAAATTGATTGAAATTTGAAACACCCACTTACTTTTCAGTTGTTTTCACATGGGATGCTCTCTCTCTCTCTCTCTCTGAACATGACTACTCTCGTTTCCTTGGAAACATTGGGGACGGAATACACACATCCCACTGAAACGAGACTTCATTTCCTGCGAAGCCGCACTGGAATTTCGTGATTCCTGCTTGGGGGGGGGGGGGGGGGGGGGGGGGGGGGGGGGGGAGGGGATCGGTCGGTTTGTGATATGAATTAGAAATCTAGTTTGTTGATAATGTGAGTTTTGTTGTCTCTATATTATTAATTTTGTTTTAAAAATTTATTTTCCGCCTAGGCCTCCGCCTATGCTCCTAGGCGCTAGGCACCCTCAACCGCCCGCCTACTACCTAGCGGTTTTTAGAACATTGTTTATACTTCCATTATATGTTTTAAAAATTACATTGTTCTTAGTTGAACCCACTACAATAAAAGGATAACATGAAAAAGGGTGTCAATTTGTAATCTGAGGAGCTTTAGACAGCCACATTCTATTTCACATTGATTCACGTGTTCAACCAAATGGGTGGTGAATGGATGAATAATTGTTTGGTTACATACATTGAAAAAGATGTCTTTGACGGCATAATCAATGAGTCTATAGAGTGCATTTTTGCTCACCCAAGCACCCCATTGGGTGAGCATGTGGGACCCACCACTTTCCATGCTTACCCAATGGGGTGCTTCAATGCACTCGAGTCTATAATGCAACATTTTCGAAATATAGAAAATTGTCGAAGACAATTGTAAATAAGTGTCGTTTGGTCAGGGGAGTACTTTTCTCTATAGAATAATGATATTAAAGTCCTCAAGTTTCTTTCCTCTTATTTGTAATTTAAAATTTTTGTTAATAGTTTTTAAGATAATTTAATATGCAATAGTAATTTTTTTTTTATTTTATATTTTTTATTTTTAATGTAGTGTCAAGTTATTGTATGACACCACTGAAAAAAAATTCTGGCTATGCAACTAAGTGCAAATGGCGGATGAGGGCTTAAGTCCTTGAAAATTGTTAGTATTGGTGTCACTGGTTGTTTGGCTGTGCTCATGGCCGAATGCAATAAGTGTGAAGAATCTGCTACAGATATTTTGTCTATGCGTATTCAGTGGTACCATTGCTCCAATATTCATATGAGAAAATGCAGATAGTGAAATGACATCGGAGTATTAAAGTAATTTTTTCATTATTTATGATTCACTGCAAATCAAAAGAGGGTTAAAATTTTCAGATAAGGTTATTTAAGTTAGTCATGCTCTTGTAAATTGAGCATTTTTTTTCCCTCCCCTAATTTATGATGTGCATTTTTCCCTCAGACAAGGCAAATCAGTGCATTGAAGGTCACCAATGGCGCGTAATTTATCCGACCCTTCAGAGTATCCGGTTAGGGGTCGTGGCTCACCTCATAGGAGCCCATCTCGACGAGACAGATCACCTGCCCGGCACAGGAGTTCACGCACAGCTGGCTCGCCACAAAGAGGGAAGCCTTCGAGTCGCACCAGGTCTCCAAAGCGTGCAAACCCAAGCTCTTCTGTATCTCGTTCTCCTTCACCACGGACAAAGCGGCTAATGAGGGCTCAAGCTGAAAGAGAGGTTGAGAAATCAAGTGATAGGGAACACGAGAGAAATCACGGTAGGGGCAGTGACAGGGCTACACACAGGGAAAAGGGTTCAGATAAGGAACATCTGAGTGAAAAAAGAGAAAGGGGTTCAGATAGGGAACATTTGAGTGAAAAAAGGGAAAGGGGTTCAGATAGGGAACATTTGAGTGAAAAAAGGGAGAGAAGGTCAGGAAGGGAAGCAGTCGATATTAGTTCCTCTAGAACAAGACATGAGCGGTCTACTTCACCCTCAGATCGTCACCACAGGAGTAGACACAGATCCCGCTCACCTGATCTGGCTGCCGATAGCAGAGCACGTGACGAGGTGTCTGGTGATATCCACTCCTTAACCAGAATTGTATATAGTTCTATGTTCTTGCGTTTGATACCCTTTCTTTTGGTTGAGCAGGAACATTTCTTTCTCCCTCTACTGCTCTCTTCTTTTTTTACCTCTATCGAATGTGATGAATATTCCTAATTGCTGTTTCTCGTTGCATTGGATTTCAATCTGATCACACACGTTAATCTTTTCAGGATACAAACTCAAGAGGAGTTGAGCACCGGTATGAGCTTTTAACTTTTTGGTTAAATTTTTGGCCGAATTTTCTCTAGACTTTCTAATGCTGTAAATTCCACCCTTAAGACCTAGGAAGCACCGACACTCCAAAGGAGGTGCCGTATTTGTGTCCGACACACCTCCTACACCGACATGCCAAATACGTGTCTAGAATTTTTAAATATATATATATATATATATTTTATTTTCGACACGGCAGCGACACGTCTCCGACACACCATCGACACGGCTCCGACAGTTATTCCGACACGTTATGGGTTTTTTAAAAGAGGAATCTTAAATGTTGGGGGAAAAAGTGTTATTACGTAAAATAAGGTTGTAAAATGGGGGTTTATGTTAAAACGTAAGTAATGGCATATAGAAGGATTACTAGAAAGATGGAGGATCGAAAATTAAAAAAGAAAGCAATAAAGTTGATCTTATATGCATCTTGTTGCTTTACCTTATATGCATCTTGTTGCTTTTTTTTTTTTTAAGTATGTTATGATATTATAGTTGTTTTGTTACTAGTGCTCAAATGGTAGAGTTGTTAATTGGTATTATTGTAATGATATTTTCATGTTGAATTTTTATTTAGAGGTGATTTATTTAACATCTTAGTTCTTAGTTATTTTAAGAACATTGTTATTTTTATGTTGTATCGTTACATATAAAAATATATGTATAATTACTAGTTTCCGTGTCGCCGCCGTGTCGTGTCGGCCTTTTTTTAGGGTTTGCCGTGTCACCGTATCGTGTCGTGTCCGTGTCGGTGCTTCTTAGCTTAAGACCAACTTTTTGGTCATTGCAACTTTGAAGTAATGTGTTTTCCCCATTCTAACAAAGTAAACTTCATACTTCACAAAGGTGTTGCTTCAAATATTGCGAAGTGATATTTTATCCTTGGTTTTGTAACGATATTTGAAACGATGAACAATTTAAGGGTAGCAGGGTATTCAAAATAATATTGCGGGGTTCTGTATAAATTCGATTTTAACAGAGAGGCTAGTAAGAGCATATGGAAAGCAATGACTTCCTTGTACATTCAACATATTATAGAGCTGTTAGAGCTTCAAAGTAAATTTCCCAAACACTGATAGGGTACTTGTTAGATCTCTTGTAGACACTTTTCTGATATGCATCGTGACTATTGTTGGGCTGGGGAGGGGGGTCCGTTTTCCCCAAATCGTTGGTTGACAAATTTGTGTTCATTGTTGAAAGCTTTCCTTAAAGAACAATTGGAAAGAAAAGGAAGACTAATAATGGTGATTGGATGGATTATTTTAAAGAAGATGATGCTACCTATAAGAAACTCAAGATAGCAAGTTATATATGTTTGGCTGTCGGCTGTCCTACCTCAGTATGACGAGGATTCCTAGAGTCTCTGTCTCTCTCTCTGTCTCTCTCTCTCTGTCTCTCTCTCTGTATATATATATATGTACACACACATCTCTATGTATTGCTTTCAACTCAATGAGTAGTATGTTCTCTTTTATTGGAATGTAAAGTGTGCCCAAGGATTCTAGGTGATGCTTAACTACTTATTCTTTCGACTTATTTCCTCTGATTTGCTGCACTATTAAGCCTTAAAAGAAACCCATAATCATGTATTTCTCAATTTTCTCAGTCCCCTTCGCCACTAAATTTTGTTAAAAGACAAAACTCAATTTCGCCCTTAAACTCAATTGAAGCTTACTCAATGCTATTCATGGGTACTGTTCACAGCATCCCTGAACATCCCAATGGCTTGATCGTTTTCTGTTGTATCAAAGCCTAGTTAACAGTAACCAATTTTCCACCATGTCACCTTTCTCGCAAAAGGATGTTGTTTGGCACTCCAAATAGACCCTTATCTGAATTTCCCGCGACCAAACACTTCAAATGATATAAGGAAGTGAATATGCTCTGTGTCAGTGAATTTGTCTAGAATAACAATTAACAAGGTCAGTTATTGGATCAATTGATGGAATAGTAACATCCTTATAATATCTCGAAGTTGAATGGTAGTACACTCATTTGTTTCAACCTCCTATGTAAACACAATGATTTCTCTTAGCTCTTTTTGAACATTTTCAATTGTAGTAGCATCATTTGGTTCCATCCTTTTGGCGTCTTCCTTCATTGTAATGTCTTCTTGAAATTCAATTTTGGCATCTACAAGGATATCTTGTGGCATTACTTGTGGTGCTCTTGTTTTTCCTTGCTCACTTGAAGTTACATGTTGGCTTGTATGCATGGGAGGAGTATCATTAAATAGCTATTTTGGCACAACATTAACGCTATGATTGGGAGTTTAAGAGAGAAAAGAAAAGAAGAGAAAGTTGTAAGTGAGGAGAGATAAGAAGAGAAGAGAAAGGATGGTGTTTTCTTTCATCTTGTTTGGGAGTTGAGGAGAGAAGAGAAAGCAACTTTCTTTCCCCTTGTTTGCAAGTTCAGAAGAAAAGAAAAGAAAAGAAAAAATAAATAAAGTTACCATTCTGCCCATCAATAACTTGGACTAATAACCCCTCTATTGTTTTCCTTTTCTCTCTACAAAAAGCTGTTGAGAAAAAAAAAAAAAAAAAACTACAAAAAGTAACAATGATGCAAAAAAGCTATTCAAAAATAAAAAAACCCCTACAAACAGCAACGATGTGGCATAAGAATCAACACCCACCACAAATTCATATGCACGCTTGCAAAAAAAATAATACATATTCACACACAGCATGTACACTTCGTTCGTACATTGCGGCGCGCGCGCACACACTCACGTCATACACTCACACCATACACTCACGCCACACGCATGTCATACACTCACGCCTTACACTCATGTCATACACTGCACACTCAGCCATACATACCTAGGAAGGCGACCTGGCAATGGGAAGAAGGTCTGGTCGCTGGTTTTTCTGTGCAGCTGTCGTGTTTTAATTTTTCTAATGTACGTATGTGTATTATACAAGCCCTAGGACTTAGATGGAATTACATTTAGGTAAGACTAAACTAGAAGGGTATAGTGGGTATTATGAAATATTAATTAATCCCCACTTTCTTTTCTCTCATTTTCTTCGCAATTTGGAGAGAGAAATTGAAATAAAATGTGGGGGTTAGTTTTCTCTCCTTTTCTCTCCTCATTAAAACTCGCAAACGAGAAAAAATAAGAGAAAGTGAGGTACTTTCTCTCCCTTTCTCTTCTTTTCTCTCATTTTTTAAACTCCCAATCATAGTGTAAGAACACTCCATCTACAACTTAAGCCATTCACACCTTAAGCTCTTCAACCACTGTTTATTCCAACTCCACCATCTGATTCTTAGGTTTCTTCTCATCTTCGGCTCCCAATAAGACATTGTAAATTCATTAAGGAGGACACAATTTTTATTTTTATTTTTTCCCGGGTGGGTGGGGGCATAGGAGTATTTCGTTCGTATGCACTATGCGATCATACATAAAACCAACCATAATATAACCACAAACACGTCGTTAAGGAGACACTGTATCGCCAAGTAAATTATGAGTGGGATAGCCTCCATTTTAGCTTGTTCGCCTGTTTCAGGGTTTGATAATCTAGGACCCCCCTTAAAAATAGCATCCTAAGCTTCCTGATATTTCAATAGCTTCAAAGTGAAACCAAATAATCTCCTAGGACAACCACATCATCATTTAAGCCACTTTAAAACTGAAATGTCTAGAGTGCTTCCCCTGTGCTCAGAATCAGTCTCACCTTTCTACTAGTTGTGACCAGAAAAAAGGATTAAGAAAAGACTATGGGTGCGTTTGATAACCCAATTAAGTGTTGAAAATGAAAAGTTTCAGCACTTATTTCTTTTCAATGTGTTTGATAATGTACCACAGCACCACTTAACTGAAAAAACAGCCAAAACCTGCTGAAACTTTTAAGTAACAAATTTTCACTGAAGAAAATCACTTTATTTTTAGTTTTGTAATTCAAATGCTTGAACTTTTCAGCACTAAAAATTCAATGCTTAATTTTTAGTTTTATCAAACGGACCCTGAATGTCTAGAGTGTTTTAAGCTCTGCTTTTCCTGAATCCTAAATGATGTTTCCTTGCTATCTTCGTTGTTGCACATCCCCTCTCAGTTCTCTCTCTCTCTCTCTCTCTCTCTCTCTCTCTCTCTCTCGTGGAACCACCTTCAGATTTATAGTTGGCTTTCTTTGGGGGATGAGTATCATTAGGAGCTGTTAGTATGTTGCCAAATAAAAGTTTGGTTTGCTGTTTTTAGTTATCTATGCCCTGATATGGCTTCTAATTAAAGGTTAACACTTTCTTGAGCAGGAACGGTGATGATGACTCGGTGGCTAAAATGAAGGCCGCTGCAGAGGCTTTGGAAGCAAAGCAGAAGGTAATGGCTTGCTTGATTTGTGAGAGCTAGTTTCTTTATGTAGTTACATTGAATGACTATGTATGATATCTTTATTATCTGAACAAGACTATTGTCATAATTTCGAAACGTTTGCAGATGTAAGGACATTATATTTTTCTCTGTTTTCTACAACCCGGGTTTTGAGAATTTTTATGTTGGATGTATAGCTTGGATAGACCGCAAGTTCTGCTGTCTTTTAACTGGACTTTAACTTGCAGGATAAACCTTCTTTTGAGCTCTCTGGAAAGCTTGCTGCAGAAACCAATAGAGTTAGAGGTGATATTTTCATTGCGCTCTTTTGTATGAATTCTTCTTTTATTATTGCTTTACTCAAGCTGGACTCTGTTAAGAAACTGTTTACATCCGTGTTGGGCTTTTGATATCAACATTTATAATAGTTCGGTGAAATTAAGTAATACTCATTTGAGTTTGATAAAAATAGTGGTAGTGTCTTCCTTTACATATCATTTTGGGATGTCAACTCAAATCGTATGCTATATCTTATTGATTTTGTCATGTTATTGCTTAGCTCATGCTGTTATGCATCATGTTCTTTCCCTGTTTATGTGTAGCCTCTGCAACCATTATTGTTGGAGTTCTGTGCTACACTGCTTTGTTCCACTGTACTAGGACAATCCTAATAAGATTTTTCTTCATATCAGGTGTGACACTGCTGTTCAATGAACCCTCTGATGCTCGTAAACCAAATGTAAGATGGCGACTCTATGTTTTCAAGGGTGGTGAAGTGCTTAATGGTAAGTTTTGTAAGGCCTTATAATTGGATTCAGTGCTGTGGTTTTCTTCTATCTTTGAATTTTTTATTGTCTTGATAGACAATTCTTGTGCTTTGTCCTGTTACTGGAAGATTCATTTGCCTTTGTTGCCAGTTGAGTTTCTCTGTTGATGCAGTTGTGATTGGAGTTTGGTCAGTTCAGTAGTCGATTTTCCCCGTTCCCATCATTCTAATGTCATTTCGGATTTAATTTGTCTTGCTTGTCAACAGTGTGGCAGCATTTTTTGTAAACTTAATTTTGAGATATTTAAAATGGTAAAAGAGGCAGGTTCAAACTACCCATTCTAGGTTACCGTTTATGATTGCTATTTTCTTGCAAACTGACCTTTTTTGTCGATCCATCTTTGGTCAAACCATAGAGACTCACTTTCTCTCTTATACTCGTCAAAAATGTATGCTGTACATTTATTTGATAAAAGATTGATATTTTGCTCCTTCCACATTACTCTATTCCAGAGGTTTATTTTTGTCATTTGGTAGAAGCAACGTGGGTTTATGAATATATAACCAACTCTATTATGTAAACTTGATGTTTAGTGCATACCAAGCATGCCCTGTTAGGTTTATGACCCTTTCGCGGGCGCGAAAATTATTTGTGTACACTTGTGTTCATCCTAAATCAGTTTACATCCTGGTTTTAAACTGTCTGATCTTTTGTGGTGAACCATGTGTTCACAAAGTACTGGGATAAACATTGTAATATCAGTTTACTTCTGTTCATAGCTTTGATAGCAACCATTTTGTAACTCTGTGTATACAGTATATGGAGAAGTTCAGTCACAAAGACTATTTGTAAATTCCCACTTATGTGGTTTGAAAGACCTCTCTCCAGTTTTTCTTCTAAATCTTTAAGCAAACTTTGAAGGTTAGATCAACTTTCTACTAACTCAAGTACCCAGGATATCATTATCCAAAGTGGATACAAAGTTCAACGTTGTTGGATTGAAGTCACTTTGGAGCCTACTTCTTAATCTTATATGTTTGATTTGATGTATAGTTAATATGTTAATTTCAATATGAAATAACGAGTTTTTCCTTTTTAATTTTTGATTTGATGTTTTTGTTATTTTCACTACTTGTGAAGCAGGTTCAATACTTTTGGTTTTATATTAGTCAAAACACATAATTGAAAAAAATTGCGGTAAAGGTTCAATTTCCATCACTGGACATTTTTGTCAAACATGGTTAAATGTTGTTTCACTAAAGTATAGAGATCTACATGGTTAAATGTTGTAACTTGTAACTGCATGACCCATTGTATATTGTATAAAGCTATAAATGATATCTGGGTGGTGAACTGCATTGAGCGTAACAATAATTTATTATTATTATTATTATTTTTTTCCTTCTGTGGGTCTGTGCATTTCATACTAGTTACTACAACTAATATGAAGTTTAGATAGAACTGTAAAGCCTTCCCTAGTTATGCCTATGGTTATAGCTCCCATCCTGTCTTCTTGCTTCATCAATCAATCATCATTGTGTGTCGTAAGGAGCATTTCTTTTTTTATTTACGATTGCTCTTCTAACAAGTATGTTTATGAACAGAGCCCTTATATGTACATCGGCAGACCTGTTACCTTTTTGGCAGAGAGAGGAGGGTGGCAGATATCCCTACAGACCACCCATCTTGCAGCAAACAACATGCTGTCCTCCAATATAGGTAAATTTCTGAATTTGAAGTTTTAGTGCCAGCGTGAGATAGCTTTTTCGGGCCAAAAATTACTTATTAACTGTGACCATTTGGATTTAAGCTTTTTCACAGCTTTCTAAAATGTATGTTTCGTTTTCAAAGCTAAATAAGCTCCAATTTCTAGCTTTTAAAAAACAATTCTTATTCGAAAAAGTGATTATTGAAAAGCTGTCCCAAATGGGTTCTTAATATTTTAGTGATGTGATGAAACTTTTCTTCATTATCAGGCAAGTTGAGAAGGAGCAACCAGATGGCACTTTATCAAAGCAAGTAATGTAAGATTAAATCCCTAATATGCAATCACTTTCATGCATTAGGGAGCAAATGTCTAGTATTCTGAATAAATTTTTTATTCCACCAAACAGGCCTTACATAATGGACCTTGGAAGCACAAATGGAACTTTTCTTAATGTAAGCATCCATCGTAATATCTCGTATGCATTTATTATGGTTTATTTATTTTACCATGGTGCTATGAACAAGCTAAATTTGACTGTTCTGTTGTTTTCCGGTTTAACATTTACTTTTGCATTTGCAGGATAATCGTATCGAAGCTCAACGTTATTATGAACTTCTGGAAAAAGACACCATAAAGTTTGGTAATAGTAGGTAGGCAATTCAACAATTACCCATAGCATGCTTATAAATGCTTGGACCTGGTTATAGTATTCACATTTTTTTTTTCTTTCTTCCAGTTTGATGAAATTGGGCAATTGAGTGTTTTTGTCCAACTTGTACAACATGCCTTCGGTCCCGCGTTGCTAGTTGCTTTGGAATCTCGATACTCGTTTATGCATTTTTATTCTTTGTATTTTCTGATTTGATTATCTTCTCATTTGCGTAGTAGTAGTTTTCATCTTTCCTTTTCTCTAGAGCATTTAGTTATAGAGTGTGCATATGATATCTATTAGTTTCAGTTGTCTACACTACACAGTTGCTTTAACCTTATTTTACTTTTTTTTTTTTCTTAAACCAATTCTAACTTCTGTGGGTCATTTATATATGCAATTTGAAATGTTTGTTTCAACTTTCTTTGGTCCCATTTCACTCTCTGAGAATCCGTTGCCGCAATACCTATTGCTTTGTTCGTTGCTTGCTTCAGTCATGTCCTCAGTTTTTAGTGCACTGTTTGGTAGCTTTTAATTATTTTTAATTGATTTTCATTGTTGTGTGTTTCTGATATTTTGCAGCCGCGAGTATGTGATGCTACACGAGAACTCAGCCGGATGATGTGCATCACGTGGCTGCATCGATTTGATTCTCTCTCATCCCCATGTGGGAGAAGGCGGTTCAACAATTTTTGAGTTCCTAGAGAGAATGATCGCCTTATTAAGAGTTTGAACTTCTTTAGTAGTGTCAATTTTGCAACGTATTGAAAATTTACCAGAGTTTGTATGTAAAGCTGCACATTCTTATGGAGATCTTCGTTTCCCTTCACCACACCTTGAAATCCAGATGTTATGTATTATTTATCACATGATTCTCTTATGAAAATGTGACTTGTGACTCTTGTAATTTTTTTTTTGTTTGCTGCATAATACCATACTCTAAATGGGTGAACAAGCATAGTGTGGATACAGCCTACAGGTAGAAGATCAAAGACAAGCTGTGTGTGTGTGTGTGTGTGTGTGAGAGAGAGAGAGAGAGAGAGAGAGAGAGAGAGAGAGAGAGAGAATTGATATGGTGGTGCATTCACATAGACTGGGTTCTTTCTTGCATTGTTGCATGAAACCTCTATTTCAAGTCTTTCATATTAATTCATAACATGGTGATCCATACACAATATGTTGAAATAAGTGGAGAGTAGTGTATTTTCTCCTGGAGATTTTGATATTTTACAGATGTTAAAAGTACTGAGGATGTGTTCAAATCATTATTATTTTTGTTTCATTTTTGTTTTTTGAGGATTTCTTTTTTCCCATCACTAGTAGCATTGTTCACAGGAAGTTTCAACCTTCAATTTTCTTATCTTTTTAAAGAAAATTAATTGTCATAATAGGAATATCACACTAATATGATTTGTTATTGACACAATGTTGACATATATGATAGGAGTTTTAGTGATAATTGTTGGGATAAATAACAAGAATTCGTAATTCATAAAAGGTTCATCTGGGTAGAACTATCAATTAGTGTAAAAAAAAAAATGATAGGAATTTAGGCGAAAGTCCTTAGAAGTAGCTGTCAAAAGTTTAAAGTCCAATTTGATTCTTAATCTGTTAAAAAGTCCCTAATCACAAATATTAATCGTTAACTCTAAAATTTTTTATTATAATATCATTTTCACTAAATGTCCCATATGATTGCTTGACTTTAACAATCAAATATTTAGTTTCTAAAGACTAAAGCCATTTAACATGCTTTGCATTTACTAATATGCGCAGATTACAATAACACCCCCTCAACTATGACTCTTTTTCAGGCACCTTCTTAAACTATAAAACTTGACAAGTTGATCCCCCTCAACTATTGATTTTTTTCACTAACACCCCTTATGATAAAATTCCGTCCAAAAAACTACCATTTTTGTATCAAGTGAACAATATATCTTACAAAAAGTCAAAACATTAACAGCATGATATTTATTTACAAAAATGATACACACACACACCAAAACACCCACTGAAACACCCTCAGGCCCTTCCAAGCAAAATTTTAAAAATTTGGGTGGGACCCACACCCAAATCAGTCCCTCAAATCCCAAAATTAGTCCCTTTTCCCTCCATTTCTCCTTTTCCCCCAATCACACCCGAGAACCCCAGCCCTCCCCCCGCAGACCCCTGCCCCCCTCCCCTCACCGTCGACGCCTTGCCCGGAACGTCCACTGCAGGTCGCCGGAGCGCCGTCCACTACAGGTCGCCGTCGCCGGCTCCTTCTTGGTAAGTCTTCTCTCTCTCTCTCTCTCTCTCTCGCTCTGTGTGTGTGTGTGTGTGTCTCTCTCTTTATTTCTCATTCTTTGTGGACTCAAAGTAAGGCATCTATCTCTCATACTTTGATGTTTGATATCAAGCCCATTTCATGTTTGATATCTCACAATATGAATTTAATATGCCCATTTCATGTTTGAATTTAATATGCCCATTTCATGTTTGATATCTCACAGTAAGGCATCTAACTCACAGTATGAATTTAGTATGCCCATTTCATGTTTGATATCTCATTCTATCCTTTTGCTATTTGCTTCCATTTGTAAACCCACCATTTGTAAGTGAAAGTAAGTGAAAAGTAATAGGATAAATGTCTTACTGATAAAAAAAATTTCTCATTTGTAAACCCACCATTTGTAAGTGAAAGTGATCCATTCTGCCCTAGTGTTTTAAAATACTCACAAATTCTGCCCTAGTGTTTTAAAAAAGGGGGGAAAATGGTGGGTGATGGTCCAAATTCTGCCCTAGCTATTTTGCTATCATAATGTTGGTTTGTTGAAGCAATCTCTATATAAATCCGTATAAATTGATGATTGTATTATATATTGTAGAGAAATGGAAGAAGAAGTTTCAAGTGGTTCGATAAGCATTCATGAGGATATTATCGAAATTGATCATGACAAGGAGCAAATAAGAGACGTAGAAAACCAAATTGATGAGCCGAAAAAGAGGATGGAGTTTGATTCTTTGGATGAGCTGATGGTGTTTTATGCCGAATATGGTAGAGATAAAGGTTTTGCTGTGGTTAAAAGAAGCTCTACAAAGAAGGAAGGGGTCGTCAGATATGTGGCATTTCAGTGTACTCGTGGTGGTACGTTAAGGAGTAGATCAACAAACCCGTTAAATGTGCGCCCAACCGCAAAGATGGATTGCAAAGCAAAGCTTAGGGCATTTCATTGTCCCAATGGAAAGTGGTCTGTGACATCAGTTGAACTTTCCTATAATAGTTTGTGATGGGTTCATGAATTTGACTATGACTGTATTTGATGGTTTGAAAGCATTTAGTATGACTTTATTTGATGGTTTGGAAGCGTTTAGTATGACTTTATTTGATGTCTGTTGGCTGTGCTATGGTGTTTAGCAGTAAGTTTGGTTGTGGTTATGCTTATGAAAAACAAAGGTCCAAATTATAGTGGTTTAAAGTTGACAAATAATATTATCTGTTAGTGTAAACAGATAATATTATCTGTTTGTGTCACAGCTAAGATAAAAAGGAAAAATGAGGTTCCAAATTGCTTTTTTTTTTGTACAACTTTCAAGTCCAATGCGCAGATCTCAAATAAATACATGAATTCAAAAAAAAAAAAAATCTCCCAAAAAGCCCAAGAATTGACAAAGTTATGGTGGTTTAAAGTTGACAAATAATATTATCTGTTAGTGTAAACAGATAATATTATCTGTTTATGTCACAGCTAAGATAAAAATGAAAAATGAGGTTCCTTATTGCTTTTTTTTGTACAACTTTCAAGTCCAATGCGTAGATCTCAAATAAATACATGAATTCAAAAAAAAAATCACCCAAAAAGCCTAAGAATTGATAAAGTTATAGTGATTTAAAGTTGACAAATAATATTATCTGTTTGTAACATGACACTTGCAACAAAAAACCCAAATTCATAACATGACTATTATAGAATACATTTAGGCACAAATCCTTACACAAGTGTTCATTGATTCCTTACATGCCAAATTACAAAAAAACTAAAATAAAGAGAAGTTCTCAAACGGAAAGAAAAGACATTTGTTTTCCTAATAAAAACATCAAAGCACATATGACTAGCATTTTCAAAAAGAGCTTATTGCCCATTTTTTTTTATTTCAACACATATTTGCTTTTCTGCATGTTGTATCGTTGTCTTCACTTCATGTCGAAAGTCTTTCATTTCGTTGACATCACACTTTGATGAAGTTGCATCAGCCTCAACGTCGTCTTTACTGTTGTCTTCGCACCATAGAAAGAAATTACATGGTTGTTTGTGATCCTATGAATGAAACAAGTTGTTAATATAAAAAAATCACCCAAAAAACAACATATATTTAGTAATGCAATCCATTCCAAGAATTAAGCCTTACTAGATATCCCGGGCATGAGTAAAACAAACAATCCTTGCTCCATTCTTTTTGCGAAGTTTTCAATATTGCTACTCTTCCACACCAACACTTCTTTAATGGCACTTTCACACAATTCAATGGAGAGGTGTTATTACTTGATGAAGACATTGTTCTATCAAAATACACCATTAAGCAAGCTGGTCATGTTCATTGAACTTTCAAATCCGATGCGTAGATCTTAAAGAAATACATGAAATCAAAAAAAAAATCATCCAAAAAGCCCAAGAATTGATAAAGTTATGGTGGTTTAAAGTTGACAAATAATATTATCTGTTAGTGTAAACAGATAATATTATCTGTTTATGTCACAGCTAAGATAAAAATGAAAAATGAGGTTCCAAATTGCTTTTTTTTGTACAACTTTCAAGTCCAATGCGTAGATCTCAAATAAATACATGAATTCAAAAAAAAAAAATCACCCAAAAAGCCCAAGAATTGATAAAGTTATAGTGGTTTAAAGTTGACAAATAATATTATCTGTTAGTGTAAACAGAAAATATTATCTGTTTGGACCATCACCCACCATTTTCCCCCCTTTTTTAAAACACTAGGGCAGAATTTATGAGTATTTTAAAACACTAGGGCAGAATGGATCGCTTTCACTTACAAATGGTGGGTTTACAAATGAGAATTTTTTTTATCAGTAAGACATTTATCCTATTACTTTTCACTTACTTTCACTTACAAATGGTGAGTTTACAAATGGAAGCAAATAGCAAAAGGATAGAATGAGATATCAAACATGAAATGGGCATACTAAATTCATACTGTGAGTTAGATGCCTTACTGTGAGATATCAAACATGAAATGGGCATATTAAATTCAAACATGAAATGGGCATATTAAATTCATACTGTGAGATATCAAACATGAAATGGGCTTGATATCAAACATCAAAGTATGAGAGATAGATGCCTTACTTTGAGTCCACAAAGAATGAGAGATAAAGAGAGAGAGAGACACACACACACACACAGCGAGAGAGAGAGAGAGAGAGAGAGAGAGAGAGAGAGAGAGAGAGAGAAGACTTACCAAGAAGGAGCCGGCGGCGGCGACCTGTAGTGGACGGCGCTCCGGCGACCTGCAGTGGACGTTCCGGGCAAGGCGTCGACGGTGAGGGGAGGGGGGCAGGGGTCTGCGGGGGGAGGGCTGGGGTTCTCGGGTGTGATTGGGGGAAAAGGAGAAATGGAGGGAAAAGGGACTGATTTTGGGATTTAAGGGACTGATTTGGGTGTGGGTCCCACCCAAATTTTTAAAATTTTGCTTAGAAGGGCCTGAGGGTGTTTCAGTGGGTGTTTTGGTGTGTGTGTGTGTATCATTTTTGATTTATTTATCCCTCGTTTGAGCTTTTGAAAATTTGAAGGAAGATTATCCTTTGTTGCACACATAATTCTAATGTATCAAAATTTAGGCAATTTTGTTCTAAAATTGTCAACAATAAGGAGATGCAAAAATGTAATGTTGTTAATACTTTTATATCATGTGTTGGTAACATGATACAAAAGTATTCATTTTTTTGGACGACAACCGAAACCGAAGCAATGTTAGTGAAAATTTGCAATAGTTGAGGGGGTGTTAGCGTAATTCACCCTACTAATATTTAACTTTCTGGTTGACCTGTTGCTTTTTATTACTGTTAACTTTAACTTATATTCTCCAACACGAGAAAGACTTGATAGAGAATTATAAGTTTCTTTACTTTAGCAGCCTCAAAAGAAAAAAACGCAACAAAAACTGTAATTGCATAGAAAATGGGGACAAAGTGACAAAAACAAAACACCCCAAAAAAGATCAACAGCCAACTACACCATATCAATGGCTAATCAATTTCTTCTTCTCTTCTTCATTTCCTTTTTTCTCTCTTTATATTTATATATATACAAATGGAATTAAGAGAAATTAAGTAGCTAAGATTAGAAATCAATAATAGGTTCTCCAAGAGTCAAATTACGCTGGACCGTCCATGGCAAGTTAAAGAGCTTGGCCATTATGAATTTGAATATTTTGTTGACATTTATGTTGTGTGTGGCACTTGAGAAGAAAAGGGTTGCCTTCATAGCCCTGGCATATGTCCTTGCCTGTAAATATACATGACACACAAACACATTATATATATAATTTGGAGAAATTATCTTATGTAACTTAATCTAATATTACGATTGAATATTTTGTGAGATTCACGTGAATCCTACAATGATGAAGAGCTCACAAAGGTGGAATTATGCACATTTAATTTGTAAAATTTTAAATTTAATTTACATATTGATCCTTCCAAAATTTTAACTTTTACAAAATGATTTATGACAATATTCAATATAACACTCCACGTGATCAATCATAAGCCAAATGACCTCCCAACTTTAAAAATGGACAAAATCTCACATAATAAAACTGGATCTTTATACAAAAAATCATAACTAAAAATACGTATAAATAGATCTTAAAAATAATCTGGCTCGTGATTGGGTAGCCTAGTAACTCTCCCTAAGTGCAAATTTCTAGTTCAGCCCTGATGTGATGGGCATGGAATAATTTTCTCTATAATATGATACGTGTAAAGCTTATCACAGAATAAACTCTTTTAAAAGAAAGTTTAATTCTCCCAAGTAAGTGAATTAAAAGGTTATTCCATCCAACTTTGCTTTAAATGTGCCCCATCTTGTGCTTATCCCTTAAGCACACACATCTCTAAATCTACTATCTAGAGTCTAGAGAGAGAGTGATAGAGTTGGACATGTGTCTAATTACCAAGAATTGACAAACGAAAGACTCCAAGTCTCCCATACATACTTCCAAATTTCCAATTCACAAGCCAATACATGTGGTGGGCTACCCTCATGCATGAAAACAAAGAGGGTACCATCTAATTAATTTTCTTTCTAGATCATCTCAACATTTTGGAATTTGGAACCATTAAAATTAATTGAAAGTGTCATTGTGCTTTCTTTAAACCCATTTGTTACATGAACTTACCAAGAGAAAAAAAAAAAAAAAAACATTTTTATTGGATATGGAGCACGGACATCGACACAACACACGAACATGATGACAAGGCAAATAACAATGTTAGGGGCATATTTTTACACACTCAAAAAATATCCACACCCTGAGAGTGTGGGTGCTTCTCATTAGTCCACCTCAAAGTGTGGATACTTTTTGGATGTGTAAGGGTGTACCCCAAATATTATTCCAAGGCAAATTCTAAAACAACTATAACACAATTAGGGGTGGTAATCGGGTCGTGTCGGGTCACAATCGTGTCGGGTCATTATCGTGTCGGGTCATTGTCGTGCCGGGTTATAATCGTGTCATTCTTAACGTGTCATAATCGTGTCGGGTTATAATCGTGCCGGGTCATATACGGGTCACCCGTTTAACCCGTCTAACCCGTGTAGGGTGTCATCGGTTCAGTTCGGTTCGGTTCGGATCGGATCGAATCGAATCGAATCGAATCGAATCGAAGTTTTTTTTTCATGTTTTGAAAACCAACCGAAGTGGTCGGTTCGATCTATTTTGCCAATTTTGGCGATCAGATCAATTTTTTAGTCCTAAGTAATTTAAGAAACCCAATCGGTTAGCTCGGTTCGGCTATTCGAAATAAGCTTACACCCCTACTAAAAACACAAACAAGTCTTCCATCAAATGTATCAATTATTAACACGTACATCTTAAATACCAAAATACTACAAATATAGCAATATCTAACTATTATAAGCTTAACACCCAAGCACATCCACACAAACTGAATAAGAAGAAATATTGTTTTTACTAACAGTATAAAAAAATTTCTTCACTTTCCATCCATCAAGAATCAAGATTAACAGTTGTATTTATCTAATTGACTAATTTGTCTCCCTTCCAATCCAGCAATCCTAGCGGACTTCCTCCCTTTTTTTCTTTCTTTTTTATTTTTTAATTATTTTTTATTTTTACTTTTTATGCAATGCTTGATGCATGAATGCTTCCAGGCTCCAGCTTCCTTCGTCCCTTATTAGTTAATAATTATTATATATAAATTTACTTGTTTGGTAAGTTGGTAACTACTCTCTTTTTTTTTTGAGCAAAAAAAAAAAAACAATTTTAGTTTATATATATCTATATATTTTTTAAATATTTTTTTTCTCTAAAAAAAAAAATAATTTTTAAAAAAATATATATTTTTTAAATTTTTTTATATTACTTTTATTTTAGACTTCCAAATTATTAAAAATTATTTTTAAAACTAAAAAAAAAATGCCCCAACTACACTTAAATACTTAATCGGGTTAGACGGGTTGACCCGCTTCAACCCGTTTATTAATCGTGTCAAACGAGTCGACTCGTTTATGACCCGTGCCCTTATACGGGTCACCCAAACCCGTTTATTTTCGTGTCGGGTCGTGTCGGGTTGCTGTGTCGTGTCGAAAATTGCCACCCCTAAACACAATAAGACAGGAATAGGTCCATGACATGTCAACGCGTTAACTTTTTAGAATTCCTAGTAAAGAGTAGTTAAGAAATTATATATATATATATATATATATAGAAAAAGAAAGAAATTATGGTGAAAAATGATTTAACATGTCAATTGCATTTTATTTTCTTGATTTCCTAAATATACTTTAAATTATTTAAAGCATGAATAATACACTAACCCCAAGTTTATTTTTTCTCTTTTTCTTTGTCTAAGTCGGCATATCAACAGTGGGTTAATTTATATCCAGAATATAGGAACAAACTAAACATAAAAGAAGTCAATTTTCTTTCTTTACCTGAGTCACAATTGTCAATTGTAAATCTGGTGGAAGACGCACAAAATCATCAAATTTGGTCCCAATAAGTATAAGCATAGCTGTCTGCAAAATTCACCAAAAGAAAAAAAAAAAAAAATAGAAAAGAATAGTCAGACATGAAATATATAAATATAGTCTTATATTTAGGGATGGAAAAGTGCACCATCAAGAAAAGTTGGGGTTTCTCAATTTAATTCAAAAGATAATTATTAAAACCATGTACTATGATAAAGGTCTCAATCTCATTTTCTTGGCCAAGTTTTTTTTTTTTTTTTAATATCAAATCATACATGAAAGCCCATGCATTCTGTTTGTACTTAATATTTGTACCAAACAAGTACTGTATTATGAAATAAATGGTAGATGACAAGTATCATCAATAGCAATGAAGTTTCAACCCACTTTAGTGTTAATGCCATTAAACCTTTTTCTTATCTTCAACAACATATTTAGTGTAACTCAATGCCGGTCCCACTTATAGATCTCTTTCTTAGGGCCCGTTTGGATTGGTTACTGTATTTATGTTTAGGCAGAGGCAGAAGCAAAAGTAAAAGTTCTAATCACAAGGTTATCATGGGAATTAAGAATATTTGTTAAAATCCAAATCTTCTTCCTCCATTACATTAGAACTGAAGTATATCTAGACCCGCTTTAACCAAACGTGTTTTTAGGATTTCAAAGTGGTTTTTAAAATTTATCCTAACATTTTGGTTTCCTGGAGGACGTTTGGTCCAAAACGCGTGTTTAGCAAGTGATTCCAAACAGGGCCTTAATTCATTTTTATTTTTATTTTTATTTTTTTGCACAAAAGTGACTAATTCTGAAAAACATTACTCTATATTTTCTATTCATGTAAAAACATAACAAACCAAATAATTACTTCTTGCAAAGTAAAGTCAACAACTTAATTTTCCCTATAACCAAAATGAAACAAATAGTCCAAACTATAAGCAATTTATAAGTTCTATTAAAAAAAAAAAAAAAAAGAAGAAGAAGCTTATTTATAAGTACCTGATTCCACTTTCTTGCTTGACTATACCATTCAATCACACTGCAATTTTGCAACAAAACACAAGTTTTACTAAATTTAGTCACAATATAACTCCAATTATTTCTACTAGAAGTTGAATTATCATGAATAAGCATACCTATTAAGTGTACATCGGCTAGTAAGATCAAACATAAACAAAATTGCTGCTGCGTCTTTGCAAGCAAGTGGAACATGATCCGATGATCTATGGTCACCTATATCCATTATTTACATATAAAATATGTAAACACATTAGAATTTGTTTTAACACCAATATATAATTGAAAAAGTGAAAGTGCATGTTTGGAAATGCTTTAAACAGGATAGATTAATATCTAATATTTATGAAAACAATATTTTTCCAGTTTGAATAAAAATCAGTTCTTGCGGTATTTTTAAGTCAGATACAATACTTCTGTGTATTAAAAAACAATTAATTAAGTTACAAACATTGAACTATTTAGAACTCGTCCTTTCCTGAAAGAACGAGTTCTTCAATTACCCAAAACAGCTATTGAGTCACGAATATCGAGCTATGTATGTAATCAGAAAAGTTTTTTTTTTTTTTTGAGAAAGAACAAGTTCTTGCATTACCCAAACAGCTGCTATTGAAATTTTCTAGAAGATTAATCTAATAACATACCTCCAACATCCCATATTCTAAAAGCAATCCTAGCACCTCGAACACATAATGTTTTATCCATCAAGTTTAATCCTTTCATCTGCAAGCATCCCTTTTCTTGTTCATCCCCAACATACTTGATCTGAAAATGCAAAAAAAAAAAAATCAAAAAAATCATTTTAGTAACCAATAATTAATTGATTAAATGTATCTTCAAGAAAAATAATATCAAAACAAATGTACAATACAAATAAATATGTACATATATATGTGTGTGTAATCAAATGAATCATAGTATTACCCATGAATTGATTCAACATATACTCAAGAACAATCATGTCAACACAAAAAAAAAAAAAAAAAAAAACCACACACACACACACACACACACATATATATATATATATATATATTGGAGAATTACTCACCACAAAGCTTGTTTTTCCAATTTCACAATCTCCCAAAAGACTAATCTTCAAAGTGACCAAATCCGAATCGGTTTCATACCCACTACAAGTACTTGTAACCGGGTCAGGACCCAAACCCGATTCAAGAGTCTCCATGGTCGCCGGAGAAGAAGGCTGTCTAGACAAACGCCGGTACCGGACCGGCGGCCTTCCGGTGGAGCAAACAACAATTCTCTCCCAAATAAAATGAAAAAATCGCCGGAAAATCGACACCCTTTCGAGTAAACTCCACCGGACGTTGACGTGGATGATTTGCCGGCAAAGCTGAGTCATCTTTCCGGTGGCCTCATTGATCTTTTGAGCCATGACTTTGTTAAGTACTTATGTTAGCTTGTTTTCTCATGACTTTGTTAAGTTCTTTTTTTTTTTGTTTTTGTTTTTTTTTTTTTGTTTTGGTCTTTTTCAAAGACCCAATGGTGTATTGGAATGTATGATGATAACTGTGCTATATTGGGGTGGGCGGTTGACCGGTATTGGTTTTGTTGGTCTCCAAACAGTCCAAATTGCCGGCTCCTTGGTTTCTACGTAGTAGGGGTACATAGGGCAATTTGGGAGACCAAGGTCCGTTTTGCATCAATATTTGGAGTTTTTATGGAACTTCACAAGTTAAAATTAGGGGAAAATACATTTTACCCCCATGTGATTACACTCATTTTCTTATAACCCCTGTGGTTTATTTTGTAACACTTAGCCCCTGTACTACGGACTAAAGTGAGACTGTTAACTTTTCTAACGGAAAAAAAAGAAAATGACATTAATACCCCCAAGCCCCTACACATACTCTTTAGGGAAAAATACCTTTTACCCCCTATGGTTACACCAATGTTCTCATAACCCCCTCTGTGGTTCATTTTTGTAACACTTAACCTCCCTGTACTAATGACTGAAGTGGGACTGCCATTACAAAAGTTAACAGTCTCACTTTAGTCCGTAGTACAGGGGGGTTAAGTGTTACAAAATGAACCACAGGGGGGTTATGAGAAAATGAGTGTAACCACAGGGGGATAAAAGGTATTTTCCCCTTAAAATTAAGAATAACTCTTGGCCATATAAGAATTTTATAAAAGTAAGATACATAAATTTTATGTGTCTATCTCTCTCCTTTGTGAATTCTATAATGTTAGTGAACCCCACCAAGAGAGATATTCACACTGTGATATATGTATCTTATTTTTATAAGATTTCTCAATAGTTATCCTAAAATTAAAGTCGATTTGGTAAGGGAGGTGAGATTGCAATTTTCAAGAAGCTGAGATGGGTTGGTTTCTTCTGTGAATTGGCGTGCCGCACCAAGTGACCTAAAAATAAAATTGTTTGGCAAAACAACTTCTGCTTTTTAATAGTACAAAAACGTGGGTCAATCACACAAAATGCAAAAAGTTTCATTGGATAAATTTTGCTCCAAAACAGTGTTTTACAATTAATGGCTAAAGCAAAAGCTGCGGCCAAGTGCCAACGGGCCCAAGTTTTAAATATTTTGGACACAAGATTAAGAGTAAATTTTTGGGCACAAAAGAATTGTACAAAAAAATTATACATAAAGAGTTTGTGTTTATCTCTCTCTTGGTGGAGTCTACTGAAACTGTGGAGTCCACTAATACTGTAAGGTCCATTGAAAAGAGAGATAGACACATTGTTCTTTATGTGTATTATTTTTGTGTAATTTTTTGTGCCCAAAGGGTTACTCAAAGATTAATTTGGTCATTTGGGTAAGATGGTACTTTGGTCATTTGAAAATAATGGTGTTTTTTTTTTGCTAACAAAAAAAATAATGGTGTTGATAAACATATTTGTTAAAGAGCTAAAACTTTAGCGAGCAACTAATTGCACCCCACCTAATTATTTTTCACATGTATGTGATTGCGTTGAGCAATTATATATTAATAATGCTAGGTATGTATACTTTTTACACATTGTTTGATACACTATGCTTTAAATGCATGTACCTTGTGTTGTTTAAATTTTTATACACTTTTTTGTGCATCACTTACACAACACAAAGTACATACATTTAAAGTTGTGTATCAAAAAGTGTGTATACCTAACATTAGTCGTTATATATACAACATTGCTAGATATCTAAGTGGATGTATAGAGCTACTAGTTAAGTGTATTTAGACTTAGTTTGGCCTCTACGTGGCTTTTTAAAAGGAGCTTATGAATTTATTACTACGGAGTGAGTTCTTTGATAATTTTATACAAGTGACATACTACTTTTCAAAAAGACATCATGAAACCAAAAGGCAAGCTTGAGTTTTTAAAAGCTCCCTCCAAAAAATCTCTAAATTCAATTTTTGCAAAGCTAATAAATTAGTTACCAAATGAATTAATATGAAATTGTGCTTTAAAAAGGGAGAAGCACCACGTGGGGGCCAAACTAAGCCTTAGTAGTTTCCAAAAGGGTGAAGCTGAATACACCACCGTTTTCGCTAAATACACCATCTTCACTCACAAATTTTTCATATTTTAACACTACAGGGTAGTGTATTTAGCAAAAAAGGTGGTGCATTTAGTCCCACCCTTTCCAAAACTTTACCCACCATAGAGAACCAAATACTCCGTAATATTTTGTATAGGATGGTATTTTGGTCATTTCAATAAAAGGGTATTTTGGTCATATTTGAAAATAATGGTATTTTAGTAATTGAATTTGTTAAAGAGATAAAACTTTATCCACTTGCAGAGAACACAGGCATCTTGTGAGAATATATATAAAATGCGAAGTATATTAATATTATACACCATCTTAGTTAAATATATAAATATATATATATATATACTATACACCAACTAGTATTGGGTGTGGAGCAGAATTACTAAAGAGTGGTGTAAGTTTTGGATCAGACGGTCATGAATGTTTGTAGATTTAGAGTTAGTTTGGGTTAACTTTTACAATAATCATTTTTTTGAAATAAAATCAAATAAAATTTTCTTCAAAAAGCTAATTAACAATCTGAAGCTTTTTAAAAGGCTTATATATATAATCTTTTAAATGGAGTCGAATTTAAAAATCTACGAGAAAAGATAATTCAAACGGTATAAACAAAACTTTTTAAATAAATCTTGCTTCCGAAAAAGTTATCCAAAGAGGCACTGTGAACATCAATTAAGAACGAGAAATGATATGCTTTTAAAATATAAATTTTAAATTTGATTTTCAAATATTTTGTCAGTTGTGTCAGATGCAATAAAATCTAATACCGTCGTACAACAATTAAACTATTTAAAAATAAATTCAAATTTGTGAAATATAGCATTATTAAGTCTACATTTCAAGACTCGCGAGTTTATCTCAGCCATTATATCATGATTAACCTATGACATGGCCGGAACATAGTTGGGTAAAGTTTCTTAGGTATGGTTCATTAGGTTCTCTCTCACAACAGTATGGACCAAAGATTAAAAAATAATATTTTAAATTTTTTTTTCTTAATTAGAATCCCACTATTATGAGAGAAACCTAACGAACCACACCTAAAAACCTTTACCCAAGTGTATTCGGACATGGTCACCTAATATGAATCCACCATGAAGTCAAAATAGTCTATTTTACAAATCTGTGTGTTTGGTGTCGTGTAGACTTGGCAAGTTAGATTTAAGTCAGTTACTCGCATCATCAAATATCTATATTGATATTATGTCTATAGTGTGTTTTGTTTTGATATAATAATGATCAAATAGTAAAACACAACAGCAGCATAAAATTGCCAACGTTTGATTGGTGGATCTGGATCAAGAAATTTAAAGTTTAAAACCCTTTGGGGGGAATAAAGTAAAAGTTGCACAGCACCATCACAATGGTACATAAATACCCTTTAACTTTGTCCAAAAGCATATCAACCTAAAATATATTATACAAAAATACCATTCTTTTCCCAACCAAATGGCCCATAGAATAGTTTTAGTATAATTTGTTATATTAATATTACGTCTCACCTATATAAACCTGGTTTAAAAAGTAAGAAGTCTAGGTTTGAACAAATAAGTGGTCTTGCTTTCATAAATTTATACAAAATAATAAGAATAGAATATTATTGGAAAACCCCCTCAACTAATTCTCAAAAGTTTTAAACTCTAATTGGTTTGACCATTTTTTAAAAAGGACAAAAGGAATCTAATCCAGTGCTCACACGGTACAAGTGCATGCACTATAGGAGATCCCACATATTCCCCAGCCCTCACGTGCGCGTTCTTTAGTTTCAGCCACTCACACCGTGTGAGTGGCTGTACCATATAATATTCATTTCGTAAATGCATTTTTAACCTTTAAATCTCCATAACTTTTGATCTACAACTCTGTTTCTTACAAATTTTATACCGTTGGAACCGTGTCGACGAGAGCTACAAAACTAGTACCATTGTTGATACCTTTTGAGCAAAAGAAAAAAATTCTTATTTTTACATATTATGCTCCAGACGAACCTAATAAAATTTTCACATAATATTTGTGTATGTGTTATTGAATTTTCATGTTATATTCACGTATGCCAAGTTGATATGATGTGAGGGAAAAAAAATCGAATGTTCACTTTGTTCTTAAGGAGAGTTTTAGTGAATTTTTACAAGAATTTTGCATTTGTTTGGATTGAAAAATTATGTTTTATAATTGATTTGTGAAATTTGATTTTTTTTTTTATAAAGGAAATATGCATTGTTTAATATGAAAGAGAAAAAAAAAAGAAGTAAAATTTCACTTCGCATATAAAAATATTAAGTGAAATTTCACTGAACTTGTATATGAATATTAAGTGAAATTTTACTTAAATTGACACTTGAGGACTTTTTAACAAAGTATCAAATTATACCTTAAACTCTAGAGAGTTACTTCTAGCGACCTTTGGGATAGTTAGTGAATTTTCACTTAACCTACTAAGTGAAATCTCACTAAACGAGTATACGAATGTTATGTTTAACTTCATGTTTTTCAGGAAGAAAGCATGTACGGGTTCATTGAATTTTCACTTAATATTTATGTATGCCAAATTTATATGTTTTGAGAAAAAAAATTAAAAAAAGACGAATAGCAATAAAGTCATTGCTACCTCATTAAGGCTTAGTTTGGCCCCATTTTGGTGCTTCTCCTTTTTTAAAGCACAATTTCATGTTAATTCATTTGATAACTAGTTTATGAGCTTTGTAAAAATGGAACTTAGAGCTTTTTTGGGGAGAGTTTTTAAAAGCCCTAGAATTGAGTGAAATTTCACTTAATATTTTATGTATATTAAGTGAAATTTCACTTATTATTTATGTATGTAAAAACATGAAAATCTTTTTTCTCAAAACATATCAACAATAAAGTTAAAAAAAGACGAATTTTAACAAGAATTCCTGCATTTGTTTTGGTTGAAAATTTGAGTTTTATAATTGATTATGAAATTTGCTTATTTTAACAAAATATGTATTGTTTAAAAAAAAAATCACCATGCCAACATGAATATTTAGTGAAATTTCACTTAACTCATGAACATTAAGGCTTAGTTTGGCCCGCATTTTGGTGCTTCTACTTTTTTAAAGCACAATTTCATGTTAATTCATTTGGTAACTAGTTTATGAGTTTTGCAAAAATTGAATTTATGGTTGTTTTAAGGAGAGCTTTTAAAGCTCTAGAATTGAGTGAAATTTCACTTAATATTTTATGTATATCAAGTGAAATTTCACTTATTATTCATGTATGTAAAAACATGAATTTTTTTTTTCTTAAAATATATCAACAATGGTACTAGTTTTGTAGCTCTCGTCGACACGATTCCAACGGTATAAAATTTGTGAAAAATGGAGTTGTAGGTCAAAAGTTATGGATGTTTAAAGTTTAAAAAACATTTTTCAAAATTAGAAATTATACGGTACGCTGCTCGCACGGTGCGAGCAGCATCAGAAAATGACGCGCGCATGGCGCGCTTGGCCGCGCGGGAGTCTAGCGCGTGATTCTATGTTTTGACTGATTTAGGAGATTTTCTATGGTGTGCACATTTATACCGTACGAGCACTGATTTAGATTCTTTTTGTCCTTTTTAACAAATGATCAAACAAATTGAAGTTTGAAACTTATGAGAGTTACTTTTAGGATTTTTTAATAATTTTCCCTAATAAGAAAGAAATTAAGAAAAAGAAAACAATAATTCTGTTTTTTATTATTTTAATCAAACCAAAGTAGGATATCTTCTTTGATTCTTTGTCCTAGCTTTTTCTAAATTTTGGTGTCCAAAGAATGTTACAACTACTACTAGTGCATTTACTATGCTTCGACCTACTCTATTTTAAAAGTATATACAATTTATGTCGTATAAACTGCTAATATTTGCTATTTTCTGAGTCTCTTCATTGCTCTACCTCCTTTTTTTTTTTTCCGAGGTCAACTTTATTAGAGAGCAAAAATGCAAGATCACTAGAATTAAGATTCCTAGTTCCTCCGTAAATAAATATTATGTGAAATTTTACTGGACCGTGCGTGAATATTAATTAAAAAATTTCTTTTAGAGATTTTTTAACAAATTTCAAATCAAATTTAACTTTAAACTCTTAACAGTTACTTTTAAAAGTATACGCCTAAAGTTCTATTAATATAATGGTCTATACAACACCTATAAAATTCTAGTTTTCAAAAGAATTACCTATATTTGTTTTAATGAATCAAATAATAAAAACACAAAAATAAAAAATAAAAAAATTGGAGCTTCGAGAAGACTTCTTTATGATAACGTAATTGATAAGAATCTGTGCCCACTGTACACAGACTTGAATATTACTATTCCCTAATTGAGAGGGTCCAAGGAGTGGACGCCTAGACTAAAACCACCTAACTAATTTACTAAATTACTATATACCATTTGTTTGCAAGCTAAAGTCTTGTATTGACCAAGCCGTTTTGTTTAAATAGTGTAATCTCTTTTTATTTATTTATTTATTTAGAGAGTAGATTGATCGTTTCTGTCTCTTTTTATGGTCTCTCTGTTTATTATTTAATAGGAATGAGTAATATTTATTGGGCTTTATTGTGAGCAATTATAATACTCTAAATTGAATTTGATTTATAGTATGTGTATGTGTGTCCAGTCATAATGCATAAAAAAAAAAAAAAAAACTTGTGTTGGGTAGAACTTGAGAAGGTTGTACCAAACTTATATAGATTAATGTGGTTTTTTTTCTTCTTGATATTGTTAGTTATGTCTATAAATATTTGTCATGATGTTAGTGGGGTTTATAGATTACACAACATGCATGGGTTTGATAAAGATTTTCTTAAAACCCAATGTATGATTAGGTATGTACCTTTCATATGAAATTTTCTATTGTTTCCGCGGAATTTTATGCAATGATGCGTGACACACGTGTTGCCACATCGAAAGAGAAAGAAAGGGCCATAACCTCAATGACGGAACCATAAGATGTGTGATTCATTAGTGGGTCCTAATCAAATTGCTTTGAGAAAGCGTATGTGATGTGTGCTCTTGATTGCTATATTATACCTTATAGATGCATGTAATGAGAGTTAGAACTCCAAAATTCTTTATAATTGGAATTGTCAAATAGAAGCAAAACTAGAACCCATATTAAAAGGGCACTATTAGAATTATGAAAATTTTATAATAACTGGAATCTGCTTCATATATTACTTCATATATTACGTTTGAGAGGATGCACTTTTAGGCGAGCTTCAACCAAACATGTTAATATGTATTTTTTGGGTTACAAAAACACATTAAACCTAAATGTATTTTTGCAAAGTGATTCCAAATAAGGCCTTAGAATTGAGTCAATCACATTTATTCGAAGTGAGCAAAATAATGATTGCACTTACCAAATAACTGTTTGTGGATAATTTTTAGTTTTTCTATTCACCCTCCAATTTTTCATTCTTGTATTTGTAGAACCATTTCACGTTAATGATGAAGTGTATGAAGAATAACTCTCTACTAGTTATTTTTACACAAAAATCATGTATGATTTCCTAAAATTGACCGGAAAATATTGAACTTTAGTTTTTGAAAAATATTTTAGGAGGGATCTTTGATGTAGAGAGATGGATCACGAATATGAGATATGGTTAACATCGTCGTATAGTCTTTGTTTTAGCCATTAGCCTTTAACCAGTTTTGTAAGGCAAAATTGAATTCATTACCAAGTTGTACGTTTAAGTAAATAGTTTCCTTGATTAGAAAACTTGTGGCTCTTTGGTTTCACAAAGTTACTTTCAAGCTTGTGTGATATGGCTATTGAATCTTGTTCTACAATGTTAGAAATATGTTGTATTCTCCATTGATTTGGACATGAACATTATGATAATAATAATTGGGAGGTGAATGTTGTTTTCAATCCTTGAGTGTAGTTGTTAAGGTCATGTTGTAGTATGTCATTTGTTTTGTTAGGAAATGGCTTTCATTGCAATTGCAACAAATGGAGGTTGAAGTTTTCTTTGGCTTGTGGTTTCTCTCAAGACCTTTTCTTTTGTTTTCACCCATATCGATGCAAACATTGTACCGGACTTTATTTTTTATACTTCAAGAGGCTTTGACTTGTGCAAGACTTCGTTTGGCAAAGATTTTTGTAGTCCATAAGTTATGATATTGTAACTCTCAAAAGGCTATTCTAGAACTATTTGATAAACTTAGCTTTTGCAATGCAATCCCAAAATTTTGCAATAATCTCATTTTGTGATAAGTGCAATTTTTTGTGATTGAATCATAGTAGCAAAATTTGTTGTCAAATGGACCACAGAGTCAAAGTCACTCTCTTGGGAAGATCTCTTCCCAATAAAGAAGCGTTTTCATAATTTATGGGTTAGACCCCTTCTCACTAGGGAAAATTTTCGTAATTTTATGGGGAGTAATATTTGGGACACAACTTTCATACAACTTTCATACAACCTCTCCAAAAGATGTGTCTATCTCTTTCCTGTGTCACTGTGGACATTAGTGATGAAGGTAAAAGGAAAAACAAAAGTTTACAAACTACAAAGTTAAATGGGATTCTCTAAGAAGTTCATGGCCCCAATAAAGCGGCTAAATTCATATTATATTCTTGTCATCACCCCTATACAATAACATAGATGGCAAACTATATATTTGAAAAATCATAATCTCTTTCCTTCTGTTCATTGAAAATTCTTTTTTGATAAAAAACCTTTTCAACACCACTTATATTTATTCTAAAAAAGAGAGAAAAAGCATTTCAATGCCAACTTAAACTATGTAGAGCATGTTTGGGAACTACAATGGGAACCACGTTTGTGGTCCTAAACCTAAATGGCGAGCCGTTTTGGATTGCTTGCGATTGCAATGGAGACTCCAAAATTAGCCGTTGGACAGAAGCAGTCAAAGAGCAGCTTTTGCCAATCGCTACTTTTTGCGATTACCATCCATTTCTGTCAAAACGTCGCCAAACGGGGCCGTACAAATGCGGGTTTGGTTTGAGTTACATATGATTTGGGCTTGTGTTAACAAATAGTGCAGGCTTGGTTTGAGGCCTTCCATTTCTGTACCACTGATTGCCTGATAAGTGCTAGCCCATTTATTGTGAATTTTGTGGGCTTTCTTCTTGGGTTGTTCACAATCCAAGAGTAAATTAATCACTTAATGCTATGCTTTATGTTGTACCCCAAATTGGTTCCCAACACCATGTGGCAGTTGTATCACCTTCAATAATGCTGGGACAAGACCACTTTAGCATCCTCCAATTAGAATCTAGTTGTCCTACTGCTACATGTGTTGGAAATCACATTTAGGAAACAAATTTTTTTAAGTGGCTGAGAATTGGCAAACAACCTTGGCCTCTCCCCCCCCCCCCCTCTTTCCGGTCTGACCGCGGTTATGGCAACTGAATACGAAGCTACTGTTAGGGATATATACTAAAAGTCATGCTTTATGTAGTTGATTTATTATTCATTTAATAAAATCAGTTAATCCATATTTTTTATGAGAATCTGTGTGGGCAAAATTTGTATTATATTGTTTATTTAATATTATGCATGTGTGTCTTTCACTCTACATAGTAAGTGGTTTGGTGTGTAGAGTTCGGCTTGCACAGGGAAGATTAGACCATCGGATCTTGTAGAATGTAAGATTTTGGTTTACAGTCTTAGATGGATTGGACACACCATCGGTATGACTGCAACATGGTGTTGTAGTAGGTTTGTCTTGACTGCGGGAAACGGTATAGTTTCAACTCACCATGTTGGTACATTTTGTGTATTAAACGGGACCGACTTGGGGTAATTATCTTTATACTGACTTATAAGATAATTAATACCTCATAACTATTATGAGTGCTTATGCTCTAAATCCTAAGTTATTTTATGGACACGTACATTTGATATTTACACTTTAATCCCTAAAAGGGTGAGATCCTTAAATGGGTCAATATCTCATTGGATTGGGTGACAATATTAATTATGTGGTAGATATTAATTAATGATGGAATCCATGTCTCAATTTTGGGATTGATGATATCCCCTTGAAAAAGCTTATAAGTTTTGATTATGTCAACCCCTGCTTTGTATCCGACATATCAGATAAGTTAAGCAGAGGATCTCAAGGAATTTTAAGAGATTAATTAAATATGATTGTCAGTAATTATATTTAATTAATGGATATCTGTAATCTTAACATGGGGAGATAATAAGCATTTAATAACATGGAGCTCGAAATATTTTTTTGAGATAATGGTAGGAGTGCAATTATAATTCTTTAGTGTTATGAATTATAATTTATGAAAATAGGAATCTGATTCAATTCGAATTAGGGTTTCCTAATTCCATAAGGAAGTCTATTCCTTATTGACTTCTTATGGTCCCTATCGTAGCCTATATATATGCTGCTTTGGCTCTCTCCTCAGTTTGCGTTTTTCCATCAAGAGTATTATAACTCGGAATAGAAAAGAGAGCGTAAAAAGAGAGAGCAGAAACATAAAGGATTTCGAAGGAGCCCACACTCAGTTCGATATTCTGGCAGCAAAGGAATACGGTAGAAGATCGTGAGCTGTTATCGAGCCCGTGTTCTCGATTCGTCTACTACAGCAATCCGTTTTAACAATTTAAGGTAACCCTAGTTCCGCCCTTGTAAGGTTATTGTAGTTTTCACGTAAATTTTTTTTTTTTTTTGCAGTACCAACTTATACGCGCTGTCAATGGATTCTGGGAACGCAGTTTCTTAACAGCTACAACTAGATCTGATCCATTACGATTCCACAAATTCAGTCAATTGGGCTTGGCCCTATCCGACCTAACCTTGAAACTTAGGAGGTGGGGCTGAATACATGATGATTGAAGCCCATGTCATCAATAGGTTGCCTAAAGTGAAGCTTAGTTTCTAGAGAGAGAGAGAGAGTGCCAACTCATTCACATTTCAGAGTATTTGCATCCTAAATGTGATTCTCAATATGTAGCAGTGAGACTACCTTCCATAAATGATGGGACCACTTGAACACCCTCTAATAAAAATCAAATGAGCCAACTGTCATATATATTAGGAATCAAATTTGAGATATCTCGCCAATTTGGGAAGCACAATATTACTCTCGGAGAGAGAGCCTCATATGGGCCTCTTCTAAAATTTAGGCTCCCAAAAGTCTCACCAAGGACATATAGTTTGTGGGCTATAATACGGGTTTGGACTCAAATTACATGGGCCAGAAGGCCACTCCACTTCCTGTTCGACCCACTTACCATAATTTTCTACTACCCCGTCATCACTGATTCACTATGACAATTGCCGCCAGAAGGCAGAAAGCATCTCTCTCTCTCTCTCTCTCTCCTGCATATACACACACATCTATCTAATATTGAGGAATGGTGTAGACCCCACAAAAAAATTGACCCAAGGGCCAAGAGTTCTCCATTTACTCAACTTTAAATCTTGACCCTTATGCACACCATATCCACTTTCCACCCTTAGATCCACTTCATCCAATGGTCTAAACAATCTCATCAACACAACTAATGCACCATATAACTTCTACATCTCTCAGGATCCCCGAATTCTCTCATCACGTCTCTCTCTCTCTTTCCAAAACAGATTCATTGCACTCTCATGAACTGAGTATCAATCTTTCTCTCTCTCTAAATTGGTAGGATTAAAAAAAAATTGAATTTCCCAACTGCACACCAATTTCTCTCACTCCTCTTTCTGTACCCACCCTCCACCAATCATAACCCGCTCACTGTCACGTTTCTCATCCATCTCTCAACTTCTCCATATCCCTCTTGGTCTCCCCTCTCGCCTCTCTCTCTCTCTCTCTCTCTCTCTCTCAGGTAATTGATGTTTAAGAGTTTCGTTTGATTTTTAGGGTTTTGAGGCGTTTTAAATACTGTACTTGAATTTCTTCTATTTTACAGTGCAAGAGTAGGTGTGAGTTGTTGAGGAGACGAAGTTTAATCTACTGCTTAGTATGAAGCAAATAGAGGCTTTTCTCTCTAAACTTAAATCAGTTAACTTATTTACTCCTATGAATTAGGGTTTTCTATTTTTTTGCCCTTTAAGATCTTTCTTCTTTACTTTCCAATGATTTTTTGGGGGATCAAACTTAAATTTAGTTTCGAACTTTGTTTGAATTCACTCTCTTCTTCGAATTATTGCCCATTTTTGTACTAAGTGGATATTTTCCTATTATGGATTTTTTAACTCTAGGGCGACGTTCCTGTTTTGCTTACTAAGTCCTAGACTAACATAAATTTGAAGCGGTGAATCTGTAAGTATTATGACTCAAGTGAAATGGGATCTTTGGATTGAACTTTCTAGAGACAATTTTCGACTGAAAGGTATCTATGGTGGATGCTTCAGGCACATTTGGTTATGTTTTTTACTATGTTTTCTTGACTGGACTGTTTTATTAAGAATTCTGTTTCATGAGTCTATTGTGGTTCACAGGACGAGTTGCACTGGTGACATCGTTTAAAAAAAGTACCGACTCTAGAGTTGTTTCCACAAAAATAGTCTAAAAAAAACTTAATTATTAAATCAAAATGCCTTATAAATTTGACGACAAATCCCACGAACCGACTTCAAAAAGTCGGCTTAAAGTTGGGTTTTGTAAGATCGACATTAAAGTTGGGTTTCCAGAACCCGATACTAAAGTTGGGTTTCCAAAACCCAACATTAACGGAATTTTTTCCCTTCTCTTTTTACTCTGAAAATTAATTGTGGAAAAAATAATTAACTTGAATGTCGGTTTTACTAAAACCAACTTTAATGTCGGGTTTTGGAAACCCAACTTTAATGTCGGTCTTACAAAACCCAACTTTAAGCCGACTTTTTGAATGTAATAAAACCGAATTACGTGGGATTTGTCATTAAGTTCCAACACTAAAATTTAAGGGAATCTAACACTAAAATTCATAAATAAGGGAGGGAAGTGAGATTCCTTAAATCTAAGGGGAGGTATGTGTATTAAGGCCAAACCTCAGGAGAGATATGTGATATTTATCCTTTCCTATTTTGTTTATGTGCATTGCGATGATTGGTTCTTTGTCAAACCAATAACCTGATCTTGGATTTTATAAGAACCAATATAAAAAGGAATGGGACAACGAATTTGTATATTGACAAAAACCATAGATGGGGTCCTGTTTGTGAAAAATGAAAACGGGTTGAGTTTCAAATCAATTTCACTCTAATTGGTTTGAAAAAAAAATAAAGACCGCCCTCGCTGTTGTACCACCAATGCCCCTGCAACTCTAGCCCTTTCTTTTTGTACCGAACCCATGGGCACTGACAATTATTAAAATTTGCGTTGTGTAAGCAAAGCATGTACATGTAAAGCCTTTTTTTAAGCAACCATAAATCGATCAAACAAATTATTACTAAGTAGCATTCAAAGAAAATAAAGGCATCCACATCTAATACATCTGTTCAATTCTACCGACATGTAATTAAGAAGTGTTTGAGATTCAAAATTTAGGAACATAGTATTACTCATAGAGCCTGTTTGTTGGAGGCGGTGATTTATGGGCATCACTTATGTGGTGGGCTAGACATGTGAAATTGTAGGAAGTGAACATTATGGCCATGTGTTGTTTGGCGGGATTTGACCAATAATTCATTTTAATTGGATAATCGGTTGTTATATACACTTAAACAACTAATAGTTCAATTCTCATCTTTGACAGATAAATGTGTCCTATGGGTTTGGAATAGTGATTAAGGACTTTGTTTGTTTGTGTGTGTGTGTGTGTGTTTTTTTTTTTTTGGGTCTAAACTAAGAGATTATTTTTAGCTCCTAATTTGGGTTGTACGTTCTTAAATGGTATGGGCAACGAAGTTTAGTTTTTAATTTTTGGCCATTGGAATGACATGGGCAAAGGATTATATAGTTTCATTAATCTCTTCTTCTTCTCTTTAGCTCCGTGCCCGCGGGCACGGGTCTGTACTAGTATATATATATACACAAAGCACCTCTGTTTATATATAGCGCACAAACAACCGTATACCAGCAACCTTTTACGTCTAAAGAAAAGTTGAAGGCAACGAGAATTTGTAAGTTATCCTAATTTTGTTGAAATAATTTAGATTCACTTTGATATATGTCATATTAGGTATTACTTGACAACAACATTATGCTTAGTTGTGATAATTTAGTAATTACTGGATTTTATCTCCATGTCATTGTCTTAGGGTCCGTTTGGTTGTCCCAAAAAAATGCAAATTACTGGATCATTTATAATCAAATCATTATGTATGTACTTATCTGGAGGTGTTTGGTTGTCAAAAATAAACAAATTAAAAAACCAACATATTTCATCTTAGCATACAAAATCCATATATATATATATATATCTATCTATATATCTATATAATAAGATAGAGCGGTGTGTGGTCCCTCCCAAGTTAGCAATTTTCAATCTTAACCATTGAGACAGAGTTGGATATTTTAAACCGTTGGAAAAAAACGGTAAATGAATCTCCAATTTGTTTAAACGATTGAGCATAAAAAGCTGTTGTACCGCTGGGCAGCCAAACAGCCTCTTAGTCAACCTGAACTCCCAAACTTACACTACACTTTTCGCATAATTTCTCTTGCATTCTTCTCCCAGAAAAAAAATCAAATGGTCTGTAAGTTCAATTATTTTACTTGTTTTATTTTCATCAACTTTCCTCTCAAACAAATAGAGAATTGAAGTGCATAAATCTACTTCTGAAAGAGTGCATATTTGCTCACCCATTTGTTGCTCACCCAAGCACCTCATTGAGTGAGCATATGGGATCCACCCTTTTTATCTTTTGTTTGTTCATGAAAAGTGGTGGATCCCAACTGGACAATCCAGAAATAATACAAACCCTTAAGTAACGAAATAACTGCTCTAAAACCTACCTTCTCAGCATATCCATCCCCTGGATCAGGCCAATTCTCAAACAAATGACACTGCCATAATGAGTTTTAAAAAATAGCACAAAAATCTAAATCATAGATATGATTAGAAGTTTTTTAAAAAAGAGCACAAAAACCCTCTGTACACTTAATGCCCAACAGGGCATGTTTTGAACAGATGCAAAATCAATCACAGGCAAAGAAATTGTAACTCCCACATAGATATCTTTAGAGGCCAAAAATGAAAGTAAGAGATTACTCCTATTAGAAAAATTGGCATGTAACCCAGATTGTGTAGTCCTAAAGCATGTTAAAAAAACCCTTAGAATCTTCATAGACCATGAATAATCAAAAGCGCATGAACAAAAACTTACTTCGGACAGAAAATTAAAAAATTTAACCCATTTGGTCAGGAGTTTTAAGCTCATTATTCACTTGCAAAATGCGGAGGAACATTGAATAAAATAAAATAAAATACAAATAATGACCCACATTGTAAAGAAAAAAAGTTTTTTTTCAGAAGGAAAAAAATGTGGAGGAACTTTGAAAAAAATAAAATAAAATGCAAATAATGACCCAGATTGTAAAGAAAAAAAGTTCTTTTTCAGAAGAAAAAAAATGTGGAGCAACTTTGAATCTCGTTTCCACAGTAAAAGATATGGAAAAAAGAAAAGAACAAATAATGACCCATTGATCTGCCTTTTGCACAGAGACAGAGAGAGTGCAAAATAAACCACCCATTTCAAAAACCTAAAAAAAAAAAGAAGGAAAAATGTATGAGAGGGAGGAAGAAGAAGTCTTTACAGAAAGAGATTACCTGATTTAGGGACTCTGCAAATGCTGATTAGGGCTTTCGATTTGGGGATTTGGCTGCAGTGACGCTACAGAGAGAGTTGCAGAGATTTGTGTGTGTGCGTGTGTGTGTGTGAGAGAGAGAGAGAGAGAGAGAGAGATGGAGTTACGATGAGAGGGAGGATAAAGAGGGCGGTTATGTGAGTAATGGCATGCAAGAAGTTATATGGTGATGAGGCGTGTTCATGGACTTTTAGTTGGACGGTTAGATTGAACAGATCTAAGGATGGAGAGTGGAAGTTGTGGGGTGATGGTTAAGATTCAAAGTTGAGGAGATAGATAATCCGGACCATTAGATCAGTTTTTTCTTGGACCCCACACCTTCCTCTAATATAAGATAGATATATATCTTGCCTTATATATGAAGTGATATCAATTTAAGTAGGGAAATTGTTGCCAAAATAATTTTAATTTAAGTAGGGAAATTAAATCCTTCGAATTAATTGTAATTTGATAATTAAATCACATTAAATCTCTATTTCTCTCACATCTCACATTAGCATTACTCATATCACAGGGAAAAAAAATTCAAATATCCCTCACGTGTCTCTCTCTCTCTCCCTCCCAAACATTAACTATGAAGAGACATTTGTGCTAGATTATTTAAGATAGAGTTTATTTTTTTTATTATGGGTTTTTCTTTTTTCCTTTCCGTGACTCCGATCAAATGACTTTCATAGAACTAATGAAACTGATATAATATGAGTGGAAAATCATAAAAAGTTAAAGTTTAGGAAGTTGGTTTCAACAATGGATTTCATGAAATGTATTTTCACTTGCACTTTTTTAAAATCTAGGAAGCGTATTTGTTCTATTCTATTGGCTATCTAGAAAATGGGTTTTTCCATCACTATGGTTGTAAATTGTGCTATTAGTCTAATTAGTTTCACCCTTTTATAAGTCATTTGATTAGTTCTATCAGTTTGATATAATCCACATGGCTAATTAGTGAAATGAGTAATGCTGCTTCTCAAATATGGGCTAAATAATCATAAAAGTTTTGCTTTCCTTTACGGTTTCTTTCTAAAAGCTTAGAAAAAAGCCTTCTTCTTTTTCTTTTTTTCCCTTTCACTTCGTGCCCTCGAGCCACGGGTTATAACTAGTATATAATAATGGAGGGCGGTGTGGAGCCCTCCCAATTTAACCATTTTCAATCTTGACTATTGAGACAGGTTTAGATATTTTAGACCGTTGGATCGTTTGTCCACCAACTCACTCACACAATCTTTTACTCTCACTCAATCACACCCACGCACGTCTCTGCGTCCTCCACTCACGCACACCTCACTCTCTCCCATACCTCTCTCCACCCCACCAGTTCTCTCTCTCCCTCTCATTTTGAATTTCAAAGAAATCTTCTCTCTCTCTCTCTCCCATCAACCCACCTATGACTGATGCCCCTCTCTCTAAACCCTCATAGCACGGCGCTATTGCTGGGTAACTTTCCTTCTCTATTTTACTCTCTTTCTCCCTCTCTCTCTCACACACACACATACACATACACATACACACCCATACACACACATACACTCTCTCTTTCTCTGCTTCTATCAGAGAGATTAGAGTTCAATCTTGCTTCATTTAGATAGGGCTTGAGAGTTCCAGGTTAGACCTATTTCCATCTCTCTCTCTCTCTCTCTCTCTTCAGGGTCAATAGAATCGCGGGGTACACAGTTAGGGTTCTTGAGCACTTGGCAATTTGGGTCACTCTCTCTAATTTATACACTTTTTGATTACAGGCGAGCCTAAACTCCACCATCGCCTACATGGTATTGTTGACTTTCTCTCCAGTCTCTTTACAGTCCCTCTCTCTCTCTCTCTCACACACACACACACACACACACACACACATCAGCCGTAAGAAAAATCGCTCACTCTTATATGTCCACAAACAGTGTTTCTGCAATAAATTGAATGATTTAATTGGTATTTTTTCCCTACTTGAAACTGATTCAAGCATGATTCAGACGAGTTTGGGAAGAAAGTTTAAATTTTGGGCCTTTTCTTCCATTTTCCTTCTTTTTTTTCCCCTTCCATTTTTGTTGTTGGCTGACCTTAATTATTGAGCTTCATCTGGTATTTATCGAAATTATGCACATTTTTGGGGATTTACTTTAAGTTTATGACTTTAGTATGCAAAGGGTTAATTTAGGATAGGGTTGGTTTTTAGGATAAGTTTAGGAATCTGCAACTTCAATTTAGTAAGGGTGAATTTTGATCCGTCTCATTTGCAGGTTCTATAACACTGATGCTGAGCAAGGATGAGTTCTTACCCAGTCTCCTTTTTCTCTGCAAGGTTGAGCTTCTTTTTTTTTTTTTTTTCACTTTTAGAGTATTCACTTGAGAAATCATTAACTTTGTGACATCCTTCATTCGCAGAATCTACAAACCCATGCCTATGTAATCATTTGTTTCAGTTGAGAAGTTGGAATAGAAAAATATCTCTACCGAGATTCTGTCGTAAGAAACTCCTATGTTTATGTATATTGGGTGTTTTTGCAGATTTTTAGTTATCTTCAATTTAGTGGATATTTACTAAAGATTGTGATCATGGTATATCTTTATTTATCTTCGGTAGCCACTCAATAAAGACCTACTCTCTTTTCTATATGAGTTTATTTTTTCAATTATATCATGTCCTCTGTTTAATGAAGAACTGTTTGGGTCCATTATAGACATCTAAAGTAAAGTACTTTTTTTTGTACAATGCAGCATTGTTGTATAAACTTCTCTTTGATGGATATTTGAGAATTTTTATTATTTGGACGTATGGAGCTTTTTTATTTATATATATTTTTTTATTTCTAGCTATTTTTTTCCTCCTCAAGTTTAAAAGGTTTAATGACGAACAAAAACATGTGCAAAGCACTCTCACTATAAACCTTTTACTCACTTATGGCTGTTTGGATTTTGGAAGGGTTGTCAAGCTTTACATGTTCATTATGATTTTGGATTGAACTCAGGCTTTCGATTATTGAAGATTGCCCATTTTTTTTAAAATGTTTTTTCTCAATTTTGGTTGCTGTATAAGTGAGCTGATACCCTTTTTAAAGCACTCTTATTACCTTTTCTTTTTAAGCTGGAAAGAAAGCATATAGAAGCAGTTTAAATAACTTAGATTATTTACTCAGATCATAGTTTTTTTTGGTTTAACTAACCCTTTAGTTCAAACGTGGGGACAACTGGACAAGCATAATCCTTTATGATGAAAAGGCTTTTCATATCGTGTGAAAAAAGCTTCTTCTTCGTCTTCTTTTTTTTTGTTTTTTTTTTCCCGTGCCCCCTAGGATTCTTATGTTGGATTCTGAGACTGCATGTATCTTCATGAAAATGCTTGACCCCAACTTGGGATATTGTTGTAGTACTCAAGCCTTGACATTCACAAATTGGTCAATTGATATTAACCATCTGGGTATTCAATTTATGAGACTCTCATTGGAATTCTATTGGATGGTGTATTATTTTTAATTTTTTATTGGTAAAAAAATGGAGATAAGAGCATGATGAAGTAGGAGTATGTGCATTCAACAATGTGTGATTGCAATGACAATAAGATCTAGGTTCTGATCAATGACTAAATGCTTTGAATTAGTAGTGATTGGGGCTAAGTTCAAACTCTACTTTCTTTTACTTCTGTGTTCTTTAATCTCTAAATAACTGAAATTGCTTGGTGTGTTTGATTCAATATTATTATTTAGTGTGTTATCTTGACTGGGTATTTGATTGTATACTTCAACTCTTTTAAACATACCATTGTGGGTATTAATTTTCTCTCTGCTTTTCTCTTTTATCAGATCAACAAGAGCAAGAATTGTAAGGAGGATTTTGTGACAAGACATTCTCAGCAAGGTTTGATCTTAGCCCTAAGTTAAACTCTGGATTTCATTTATTACTGTGTTCTTCTGTCTTTAAATAGTTGAAATTGACTGATGTATTTGATTTTACATTGTTATTTTGTTTTCTATCTTGACTGGGATTGGGTTGTTATTGAGCATTAGTGATTGGGAAGCATAGAGTTACTCTTACCTATATGGGTCACTCACAATCCACAACCCAATAGAAATTCACTTTTTTGTTAGTGTTAAAAACATGTTTTACTACAAGGTTGAGGTTTAGGAAAATCAATTTTATTTCTAGGGCCCACCCTCTATTTAGTTGCCTAACTCTGGAAATAAAATAAAATAAAATTAAAACAAAAATAAGAAGTGCTATAGTTCTCAAATTTGAATTCTAAATTTGGTTCCTATATTCAAATTTAATGGGGACCATTGAATTTTCATTGAAAGCTGTGGAATCTGATACAAGTATCAAAGCATTTTGAAAACAATTTGGGAACCATATTATTATTTAACAAGAAGGAAATTTTCTCGAATTTTTTTTCTCCTATTTGATCTACCTCTATGCTTTTTGGACAAACATTTACCGCATATTCCTATACCCTATTTTTTTGCGTTGTGCCCACGGGCACGGGCAATTACTAGTATATATATATAAAATAGAGCCCTTCTTACGAGGGATCCCTCATTTTATTAAAATGAGGACTTCTAATCCTAACCGTTGGAGATCATTTAATCAATGCAGTAAGAGTGAAATTCACTGTGCAGTAAATGATCTCCAACGGCTAGGATTAGAAGTCCTCATTTTAATAAAATGAGGGATCCCTCATGAGAAGCTTTCCCATAATCTATATATAATAATATATATATGTCTGTTTGTGTAACTGCTTATGGATTACTGATTTGAAGTTCAATAATTGAAAATTGGAATTGGTTATAACAACCTATGCAATTACTGCGTATATATAATATTTAAAGATTATAATATCACTTCAAAATCAGTCACCTCTGGATAAATTATAAAGATGTATGTATTGCACAAAAGGTGTTCGATGGATTACCATAACCGTTTTCTTTGGATTCCAGGTTGCTTCGATTTTTGTACTTCATTTTTTTTTTCTTCGTATTTTGACCACCCAAACATAACATGAATTTGAAACAAGTCATTAGATAATGTATAAATTTAGAATATGCTAATTTAAAATTAACCAATTCAAAAAATTACATTATTTTTACAGCCAAACAGGCCCTTACCTTTGTTTCTAATTCTCGGCTTAATTACAACATACACCATTGAAGTTTGGTTCCTTTCTCACTTTATCTCTATAATTTCAATTGAATCAATTTGGGTTTGGCCCTTTAAGTTTTTTCAAACAAGCAATGTGATCCAAAGATCCCATTCTGTGAGAAAATTTGACGCAAGTCACCCATGTGTTGCTGGTCACAGTTTTTAGGGGGAAAACTGTGCCATCTTTTTAGCGTTACTGTGTACGCGACTTTAGTCCATTTTTCTGACAGGATGGGACATTTGAATTGATGCAATTAAAATTACAGCCTAGGGACTGAAGTGAGACGACGACCAAACTTCAAGGGAACATTTTGTAATCAAGCCGTGTTTCTCCTTTTGTTTTGTCTTTCTAATGCATTAGTGGTAAGATGTTCAGTTCAATTGATCTAGAAATGTCTATTTCATTGTTGTTCATTATGATTTCCCGGCTTTATGTTTGAATCCAATTTCTGGACTTTTGATTTGATCAGCGTGTTATACAATTGCACGCTTTCTTTGTTTCGATGTAAAAAAATTTCCAGAAAATATTTTGTATTTGTTGCATGTTTCATAGCCTCCCGCATACATAATCACTAATTCAACTTGTTTTCCGGCTTTATATCAATGTTCCTTTATGTATGAAAGTATAGGTTTTCAGAGTTCCTATCAATTTGACTTGTTATTTTTCTGGTGTCCATGCTCATATTTTTTAGATTTTGTTTCAATTTCGTGGATTTGGAACACTCATTTGTAATCATTTTGTTATCTAGATGTAAGTACTTTCAGTGTATCAACTTGATCCAAATACGTTTAATGCTTCAATTTTCAACGCAACAAAAGATGTCTCTGGTTGAAATGGTTCTCATTTACTTTCCCTATTACCTGTTTGGAAAAGTGTCTCATGAGCTTTGTGAACTAATCATAAGCTTCTTGCTATATGTTTTGATGTGGGGAGATTGCCCTTAGTTTCTTCCTTCCATTTTAATCTGCAACAATGCCTTTTAGACGTATCAAAAGCCTTTTTTTCATTAGCTTAACAAGCGTCTTACATAATTTTTATTAATTCATACCGAACACCGAATATATCCTCCGAACGAAAGTTTTTAGCGCTTTAGCCAAACACCTGAAAACATGGAATTTTTATTATTTATATATATATATATATATATAAGAGAATGTTCTACATGAAAAAAGATGTCACCAGTAAGGTTGTTCCATTGTGACCTAGAGGTCACGGGTTCGAATCTGGAAACAGCCTCTCTGCTTGCAGGGGTAAGGCTGTGTACATCTCACCCTTCCCAGTTTCCACAATGGCGGCAGCGTCGTGCACTGGGCTGCCCTTTTATTATATATCTTTCTTGTTTTTTTGGCTTGAAAATATATCTTTCTTGTTATTCGTTCACATTCATGGTATATCTCCATTACAGATTAATACATGAGTTCGGATATTGAGATTGTTGAGCAGAGGTTAAATTCTTTCCTCGGTCAGCTGCAAACAGAATGTGGAATCCTCAATAGAATTGTTTACAAAAACAAGAATCAGCATAGGCGGTGCTCTTATTTCCAATACCTTTTGAAGGTTTGTATTTCCATATATTTTTTTATCAGCTTGTCTCTTTTTGGATCATTCTTTAGTTATATCCGGTTTATTATACTTATTGTGGTGTTAGGTGAGGAGGGATTTGAAACTACTTCAATCAGCTCACTTAGATGATATTTTGAGCTCCTCCTTTCAAGTTATCCATGGAAAAAGACCTAAGCAAAAGGTTAATCTTTTGGAGAGGTAAATACTTACCTGGTTCTTTATCAAGTTTGTATATACTTTGTTGGTAGATTGCAAAATCTTATTCAAACTTTTACATGTTTGTGAAGTACATATAATTAATTTACTTGTCACAAAGTACATATAATAGCCATTAAGTTTTATGGTTCACTATAGTGTGAAAGATGACGAGCGGCTAGAAAGCAAGGACACTTCTAAGAGCATGTCCGAGGCTGACAAACTCTGGACATTCCTTTGACGCATGTCAGATCTGTGTAAAGTATTCAAAGTTTCGCTACTATTGCGGACCCACTGGGATACTTTGTGACACCACATGTAATAGTGTCGATATATTTGACACCACATGGAGTAGTGTCGATATTCTCAAACACAAAGGAGTTAGGTTCCACTAAAAACGAATAGGATCCTCTGGAACAGGATCTACTGAAAAAGTTGGAGTTAGGATCCTTTAGAATTACTTCTCTTTATGTTTATCTTTTAGAACTTCATGACAAATGAAAGTGAATGTAGTGAAAGTTTGGGCATACTGTTGGTGAATAGGATATTCCACAGGCTGCCTATACTTTCGATTTTGTTTGTTTATCTGGAGCATTTGGTTGTGTATTTCTACACTTGTCCACTAAATGAGTGGAAAACGCCTTTTACAGTTCCCATTTCCTTACAGCTAGTCCAAGAGTTTAGTTCATGGCTTTTGCGTTTATTGCTATGTAGCACAGTACAAAACACAAGAGAAGGTTTCGAGACGGCAAGTTTTAGAAGTGTAAGTCCTGTAGGACCTATGAAGCACGAGTGCTTCTAAAATGGGGCCGCACGCGCACTTAGTGCGTATGGAGTGCGAGTGCGGCTGCAGTGCGGCTGAGTGCGCACGTAGTGCGTATGGACTCCATTAGAGTTCTTGGAAATGATTGAGTGCGGCGTGAGTGCGGCAGAGTGCGTCATGAGTGCGTCGCGACTCGCCGAGAGTGCGGCGGCATGTTTTTTTTTTAACTTGCGGGGGTATATTTTTAATTTTAAAAACTTTTGAGGGGTGTATAAAAAAGAGAGGCATATACAAAAACAAGGGTTTCTTTCTTTTTGTGAGACCAGATCGATTCATCAGACACATCTTCCTCTCTCTCTCTCTCTCTTATCGCTGTCGGCGACACAGCAGCTCCTTGGAGTCCCTTTCGTCGCCTCTCTCTCAGGTTCGTCTCTCTCCCCTCTGCTTCGTCTCTCTATATCACACACACACACACACACACACACACACCTCTCTAACTCTCGATCTGCTCTAGCGGCGCAGGAGGGTGTCTCTCCCTCTCTCTGTTCGAGATCTCTCTCTCGGTCTCTCTCTCAGTCTCTCTTTGTCATCCAGGTATGGGGTTCTCTTCTCTCACTTTGTTATTTATTTTCTCTCATTTTTTACATGGTTTTTTTTTTTTGTTAGTGATATGACTCATATCATACAATGTTGTTTTTTGTTTTATAATTTTTATTCCTTGTTACTTGATCTACTTGTGAAATTTGTGAGATTTATTTGTTGATTTGTGAAATAATTTTTTTGGTAGCTCTCTGTTAGAAATGAATTCCGAGAGTGTGAATTCAACTACCGTCCCTACGGATTCTAGTGCGGATACTAATGAAGACACTAATTTCCCTCTGTGGAGGTATGTAACTAAGTTAGAAAGAAAGGGTAAAGGTGGAAATTGGAGCTTCCAATGCAAGTTCTGTAACAAAACAGCGGTGGGATCATATGCTTGAGTGAAGGCACATCTTTTGAAATTATCCGGCAATGGAATAGCGGTATGCCAAAAAGTGACTCCTGAAAATAAAGCTGAATTCCAACAGCTTATAAATGAAGTTGAGAATGCAAGGTCAGTGATGTCAGTCCCACTTCCATCCAGCTCAACCCAAGGGCCATTTGCGACAACGCCAATGCCAATGCAAATGCCACTGCAGCCAACTAGTGAACTTAGGAAGAGAAAGGTGTCTGCAATTGAAAAGGCATTTAATAATGAATGTAGAGAGCATTTAAGGAGTGAGATAGCAAGAATGTTTTATGCTTCAGGTTTGCCCTTTCATTTTGCTAGGAGCCCATACTATATAAATTGTTTCACGTATGCGGCTAACCACAACATAGCCGGTTTTATTCCACCGGGGTACAATGCCTTAAGAACTACTTTGTTGCAAAAGGAAAGGGCAAATATTGAAAGGTTGTTGGAGCCCATAAAAGGGACTTGGGGGGAAAAAGGGGTGAGCATAGTCACCGATGGTTGGACAGATGCTCAAAGAAGGCCACTAATAAACTTTATGGCCGTGACCGAGAACGGACCAATGTTTTTAAGAGCAGTCAATTGTGAGGGAGAGTACAAGGATAAAAATTTTATTGCAAATTTGATGAAGGAGGTCATCAAAGAGGTTGGGCCAGGAAATGTAGTCCAAGTGATAACGGATAATGCTCCTGTGTGTAAGGCGGCAGGAATGCTTGTTGAGGCTCAATATCCTCACATATTCTGGACTCCGTGTGTGGTGCACACCCTTAATCTCGCTCTTAAAGACATATGTGCAGCAAAAAATACCGAAAGCAATGCGGAAGCTTATTTCGAGTGTGGTTGGATCACTGATGTGGCTGGGGATGCGATCATAATTAAGAATTTCGTAGTCAACCATAACATGAGATTGGCCATGTATAATGATTTTGTGAGCTTGAAGTTGCTTTCAATTGCTGAAACAAGATTTGCTTCGACTATTGTCATGTTGAAGAGATTTAAACTTGTTAAGCGTGGTCTCCAATCAATGGTGCTTTGTGAGAGGTGGTCAATGTACAAGGATGATAACATAGGAATGGCATCTAAAGTGAAGGAACTTATTCTAAGTGATGTTTGGTGGGACAAAGTAGACAAAATACTCGCCTTCACTAATCCAATTTATGATATGCTTCGATTTGCCGACACGGATAAGCCCGCTTTGCATTTAATTTATGAAATGTGGGATTCGATGATTGAAAAGGTGAAAAAGGCAATCTATCGGACTGAGGCAAGGCAAGAAACCGACGAGTCAACATTCTACAATGTTGTGTATACCATCCTTACTCAAAGATGGTCAAAGAGTAGCACGCCACTTCATTGCATGGCACATGCTTTGAATCCAAGGTAACTTAAAAATTTTAACGTCAAAGAATTAGCATTAAAATAAATATTTAAATATATTAGCACGTTAGCTCACTACTTGATTTCTAATCTAGATATTATAGCAAAGAATGGCTCAATGGAGATCCTGGCCGTGTTCCTCCACACAAAGATAATGAGATTGGCGAAGAGAGGGCCCATTGTTTGAGGAGATTTTTTCCAAATAATGAGGATAGACAAAAGGCGATTCTTGAGTTCCACTCCTTTTCTTCTGCAGCTGCACAATTTGGTAATTTTGACTCATTGGCAGATAGGGGGACTCTAGATCCAAAAGCTTGGTGGTCGTTCTATGGTTCTTCGGCGCCCTTGTTGCAGAACATAGCTTTAAAGCTTCTAGGACAACCGTGTTCGTCATCTTGTTCTGAGAGAAATTGGAGCACCTACTCTTTCATTCATTCAATAAGAAGGAACAAAATTCAACCACAACGTGCTGAAGACTTAGTCTTTGTGCACACAAATCTTCGCCTCCTTTCAAGACAAAATCCAAATTATATGAAAGGAGAAACTAAGATGTGGGACGTTGGTGGAGATGTTTTTGATCCTCTTGATGGTGCTGGAGAACTTGAGATTGCAAATCTCTCATTGGATGAGCCGGAAATGGAGGCCGAGCTTTGTGCAGAAAATGAAGTCCATGATGATGATGCTGCAAGTTGAAAGAAATAAAGAGCTTAGAAAGTCTTTTTCTTTGTTTGTTTGAATGGATGATATACAAAACTTATGCTATGGTTTGCTTGAATTAAGTTATGCAAGACTTTGTTTAACGTTTAATATTAATTTGCTTCTTGTTGTTTGCATACTTGTTGTTTTCTTGCTAGTTGAATTACATTGGTTAGTAAAAAAAATAGTGGTAGAATTAGTTTTATATACTATATAGTAATATATAAATGTGCATAAAAAATATATATATATATATATATATATAAATGCTATGTAAAATATATTTTAAAATTTTTATTTAAGTACCCCTGCCGCACTCGCACTGGTGATTTTGGGAAAATTGCCGAACTCTCCGCACTCGTGTCCCTGCATCCGTACTGGTGCTTCATAGATATGGACACTGCTTGACATGAGAAATAACAATCATATATATATATTTTTTCAAGTGTGTCCACTCAATTTCCTAAGTTTTAAAAAATTTGCATATCTGCCATTTTGTTATATTAACACTTTTACCTCTATTTTTAATAACATTTTAGAGCCACCGTGCCGTGTCCACGCCCATCTCCCATGTGTGCCAAGCAGTGTATGTGATGTTCTAAAACTAAGAGTGTAAGACATGTTTTGTTGCTTGTCTGATGCGTGCTAGTGTCTGACATGGACACGACATCCAAATTGAAGTGTCCATGCTATGTGGTAATGTTTTATAGTGTTAGTTTGGTTAAGTGTAGTTGTTCATGTAAGGATTTGATAAGTTTAATTCTTTCTTGACAAGTTCTTATGAAATGAGAGAAGGGAAGAGAGACAGAGAAGGGGTTTGGGTTTGGGATTGGGGTGGGGGTTTAAGACTGTGAGGATATAGGAGTTGAGCACACATGGGAATCTAGTTCTAACTAGAATTAGTGTGTTTGTCCCCCAAATAATTTGTCCCACCTTTAAAAAAAAAAAAAAAAAAAATTTCGGCCTCAGCAGTTGATACTATACTTGTAGTTATTCCTTCGTGTTAACATTTACAATTATATGCTTTCGTGAAGGAAAATGTGCATTGGATATTTGTTCGTATAGTATGTTTTGTAGTTTTTATTTGCTCAATTGTTTATCATGTGACAGTTTAAAGAGGAGAAAATGTGAAATTGGAAAATATAATTTTATGGAGCGACTTTTGGGATCTGCACGCTTACTCTCAAAGGTGCACTCTTCTTTCACTTTAAAAATTGTTTAATACTTTTGTTTCTTTTTTCTTTCCTCCTGCATTATTGTACCTTGTCTGTAATTTAATTAAATCAGTCTAATTGACCATTGAAAATATCTCTTTCTTTCTTTTTTTTTTACCTCTTTATGCATGATAGAACTGTGTCTCAGACTCTCAATGCAGTATTCATATTTCTTGTTTGTTTCATCCTAAGAAGGTTGGCTCTTGAATGTTAACCCCAATGTTGCACTTGCACCTTATGAAGTTCTCTCTACATTTAAGTATGTGTATGTTCTGAAACAAGCTACACTCCCAAGTCCCAATTTTGTTTTGTTTTGTTTGTTTGTTTTTTTTTTGGGGGCAGATTTGGATCCAGCATCAAACCCAAAAAAACTAGTTTACCTTGTTTTGTCCCGCAGTGTGTTTGGAATGTTAAGGGGAATAACGAGAAATTTTTTTGAAGTCCTGCAGCATTCTTTTACCAAACAAGATAAATGTGGTTTCTGTTCCCTTCTCTTGATCGTCATTACTATATCCTCTCTTTTCCCTCCTCTTCTCTCACTTTTTACCCCTTCACTTTCCCCTCTTCCTCTCTTCTTTTCTTTTTCTTTTCTCACCAAACCGAACAAAAGAAAACAAAAAAAATCAGTTTCTTCTCCATCCACTCCCCTTGTCTTCTCTTTCTTTGTTTTTCCTTCTCTTCCCTTGTTTCTCCTCTTTCCCTATTACAAAAATCTGTTGCTTGAACCACATGAATTTGTCAGAAAATATTCTGTGAATTTGTAGACAAGGGAAATTAACCAAATAAGCAACTCATGTGTTAGTGTTTACTTCTTCATCTTGGTTAGCAGTTTGGATGAAGTATGCCCACTCTTTGAAGGGACATTAGGTGCAAGTTAATCCCGGAGTGCATTTTGGCAAGCCTGGAAAGTGTGTTTTTCACAAGAACAACACCTCCCCTCCCCCCCCCCCCCCCCCCACAAACATATCCAACTCTTGCTATTATTTGTTGTCACATATCTCTGCATCTTATCATAATAATTAATGTGCTACTGTAAGTTCCAGCGGCATTGCCCCTTAGTATAACTTCAAAGGCTTGATCCCTTACGCTCCATGTGAGCATAGTGAGAAATTAGTGCAAACTTGTATGAATCAAGTACTGAACTATTAGTACCTTTTGGATACATTTTTTACCATCTCCTGATTTCCACTCTATTTATTTTTTTGGCAGATGGCTGAGCCGATATTGAAGGCAGCTACGTATCCTTCATCAGTCAGTTTGTTTTTAAGAACTTGGTATGCATTGTTATCTGATTTTCTAAAAGGTTAAGGGTTTGGAGTAACTGTGATCTAACATGGATCAAGCTGCGGTTGGGGACTTCTTGGATAAAGTCTTTCCGTCCCTTGTTCTGGTAAATGCATATTTGCACTTTCTATCTTCCTAGTTACTCCATTATGATTGTGTTAGGTTTGTTGACTCTCCACATGGGAGATGGACTTGCATGTGAGGCAAATAGTAAGAGCTCGATATGCACAATTTGTTCATGTTCTAAACTTTTGGAGCAACTTATAATCTAACGAATATATTACGTGATTTATTCTACTCATCTTTATTTCAAGTGATTAGACTACATAAGAAAGTTGAAATGTTTGAATTGAGGTATCCAAGTGGCTATATGTTACCACTTCTTTGACTCCGTCGGTGAGGACTATGCTAATCATTCTCTTTTTCCTGGCAGTACTTCTTTATTTTTCAGTTATTTCACTGACCATTGTAGGAGTAATTTTTAAGATTCTACGAAGGTATAAAATTTCTACAATTTTGTCAATTAAGTTCTTTAAATGTATGAAGTTTAAGGCACATTTCGTCCTTGGATCATTTTGGGCAACTCTGGGATGTACTTTTGAATGCATATTGGTTGAATTTCTTGTATCTTTATCTCAGGAACCTATTTATTTATTTAGTTATTTTTCTCTATTTCCATTTTGCATGCAGATTATAGAACTCTTCACCATCTCTCTAGTGTTCTGTAAAATATGAAGTTTTTGAGTTTATTATACTCCTGTTACTTTCTGTTATACTGATTTTGTATTTCAGCGTTTAATAACTTGAGATTTTCTTGAAACTGCTTTTGATACCCATTGTATGAGAACTTTGTCTGAAAAAGTGTATTGTTGGCTTCACCTTAACTATTCGGAGTGAGATATCTACTTTGCTTGCTCAATCATTTTTCATGGGGTTTTCTATGACGATTTTGGCTTTGCTTGCACGCCTACGAGTCTTGGTTCAACAAGTAAGAATTATTCCTTAGTCAAAACTATCCTATTTTGACAGTTAGTGAAGTCTTGTTAGTTTTGGCTTATAATCTCATAGGTAGTGATCCAAATGTCCAATTGATTGTTCAGTTTCTCGGATGGCAATCAATTTAACCGAAAATCACTCCTAAAACAATTTCTTCATCAAACCTACATGATGTTGGTTTTCATAAGGACCAGACAAAATTGGAGTGTGACTAAACCTAATCCAGTTTTGAGCATTTCCAAACAGGCCCATACAGTTTTGCTATTAGTAATAGTTAGCATCAAAATTAGGCTTTCTCCATACAAATTGTATTGTGATTTGTTCCTTTTTCTACAGATATTACTTGACGTGATTTCAGTGTTCAATGTCGTTTCCTCTCTCTCTCAAAAGGAACACTCCGTTAAAATAACTCAAGAAGGATTTGAGGTCAGCCCATATTAAGCAATCCTTTTGGTGAAGATTCCTCTACCATTTGGTTTACTACCTTGTTCATTATCCTTTTATACCCTTCAGGTCTTTAGAGAGTATTATCCGAGAAATGAGGAGGCCATCACCCTAGAATGCGTATGGGAGACAGATAAGTTCGTGTTGTTGGAGAAGAAAAGTGAAATTGAGATTCAAAATCAAGATAAGGACCTTGGAGTAGATGCATATGTGGGAGCATCAGCTATACAATATCAAAGTATCGAGGCTTTCCTTGGAGGTAAGAACATCCTTGCCGTTTTTTTTCTTCTTATCATGTCTATTAGATGATGAAACTTTTAACGGATTTGAGGACTTAAATTTTGTGGTATCGAAAGCGCTTATTATTGTTTACTTTAGAAAGTTACTTTTGCTTGGGTGTTTTTTTTCTTCCCCCTTGACCAAGAAGCTAGGAGGGCTCCATTGTTGTCGAATAGTGAATCGAATCATGAATTGGTTTTCCAAAATTATGAATCGTGAATCCTGAGATCACCTTTTTGGTAAATGAATTATAATACACAGGGATATACTGCATTCATATGAAAACACATGTACAATTCTTAGAATGAACAAAATAATAATTCATTCTTAAATATTCCTCTCTGCTTTCAATTTGTCATTTTATTTTGTTTTTCGCTTGGTAAAAAAGAATAGGAAGGGGCACATGAGGTGGAAGCTTTGTGGAGAAGCAGATCAATTTGTTCTATTGACCTAAGCGTAGTGACTCGTACAATTCGCTATCTTTAGTCTCTAGTTTTCCATATGTTTTTCTCAATACTATATTTCTTTCTCTTCCTTAAAACCAAACAAAGATGGTGTTTTTCTGTGCATTTTCTTTCTCTTTCCCTCACTAAATCCATGAACCAGGCTGAGCCCTATAACGAGTATACCCTAAGGCCAGTAGTTCACCACCTTGGTGGTGCATTTCTTCATTATTCACTTTCTTAATAATGCTACCTCCAGTTTTGATTTGTTAATGATTCATGGGTTTTAGTGCTACTCTCTATTCTGTTACTATATAATTTGAATTGTGTAGGTGATGAGATTGGTAAGTCGGATGCTAACTCCGTTGTTGAAGAAGGCCAAGCTCACATCCAAGAGGACAATGCCAATCCATTGACAGAGCTCTTACCTAAAACCGATGATAGTGCAAAGGTTGAAGATAGTGAAAAAGAGAGACATGGTTCAGGCGTTTCAGAATCCCCCATCAAGGACCTTATCGGAGAAGATGGTTTACTTTTAGTTCCAAGTCTGTCTCCAACTTCAAATCCGTCAAAAGTTAAATCCACATCGAAAAACAAAGTGGCGTTTGTCTCGGTGAAGAAACCCGAGCCATTGAAAACAAACGCAGTGGGGATTCGCGTAAAGGAAACGGAGAGTAGAGGCAATGATGACAAGGAAGATCCATTTTTCAAACTACTCACTTGTGGATAGCTGAAAGATAGTAGTCTGTTTTGAATACTCAGGTGTATTTTGTTGCCCGAGTGTCTAATTTTATGAGATTTAATTCTAAATTATTTATTTTTTAAACTTGTGTATCAGTAGATGACTTAATTCAATTTATGTAATTTTAGAGAGAAAAGAGAGATTCAGGGCATTGAATTTCTCAATCTTAACATTTCAAGTTTTGGAGGAATTTCCTTATTTGAGTTTTTGTAATAAAGTGAAATTTGTCAATTTTTAAACTCTCGGCTAAATGGGCCAATACACAAGTATCTTAATCTAAATAGCCTAATTTGCAATTTTGTAGATGTCCAGTCCCTTAATTTATTATGTGTTTCTACTTTTGGTTGTTGAGTTTTTAGTTATTTATTGTTATTATTTGTTGGTTGTTAAGTTAATGGAGTAGGTAAGTTATAATTTTTTTGAATGACACAAGTGGTTTTGTCGCACCTGTGAAATTGAATGGAATTGTTTATGCTTTGCCATAAAAAAAAATTAAAAATACATAAGCTGGTTTCACATTGATTGGCAAAGTATAAGAGAGTGAAAGGCTAATTAGAGTAGATGACATTTTAAATAGTTTACAAAGTTTGATGGTTTCTCCAAGAGTAAGGGTGTGTTTGATAACTCAATTAAGTGATGAAAATGAAAATTTTCAGCACTTTTTTTTTTCTAGTGTGTTTGATAATGTACCACTTAATTGAAAAAGCAGTCAAAAATCCACTGAAAACGTCAAGTGAAAAATTTTCACTGAAAGCAGTATATTTTAGTTCTTGAAACACTGTTTTCAATATTGCAAATACAAATCACTTAAAATTTTCAGTTCTTAAATTCAACACTTAATTTTCAGTACTTGTCACACCCCAACCCGCCCCCACACGGATTAGGATGTGTAACAAGGAAGAATAACGATGATTTAAGTGTCTAAACAAGTTAAAACTCATTATGAAACCCTTTTTAAAACAAAATGCTTGAAATAAACCCCAAGGGTAGAAAGGTCATTTAACATTTTATAGCCAAAATTTATATCAAAAGATAGCCCTCTGAGTCTCGGTTCCAACGCAAAAAACGGCGCTCGAATCCGAATTTTCTAGAAAGAGTTATGTCTGTTTCCGTAAAACTCGACAGGCTAAAAATAACCTGCGGATTTTGCACAACAATTTCCACACCAATTTCACTTTTTAAGAGTTAAAAACATAACCAAAACCAAATTACTCATGCAAAACCCATTATCATTCATTCCCAACTGATCCACTAAAATGTCCATGACACTTAGAAACTAAGAAGAAATTAAACTAGATTATTACAAAATCCTTACACTAATTGGTCTCAATTCTAAAGCATACAATATGAGTTTCTAATTACAAATTTTACAACCAACTCCCAACCCAACTGAGTAAACCACGTATTAACATATACAACCAAAAGAAACATACTCCCATGTTGTCCAGAACTCCTTGGTTCAACGCTTCTCACTGTGATGTTCATCTGAACCTGCGTGGTCATTAACCACAAAATCTAATAAGCTTTCGCTTAGTGAGTACGTGGTGCTAATCATGCAATTGGAGTATTTAATAATTCATGACACCAATTAAACATCACAACAATAAATGGTCGCAGGCGTGTCAAGCAATCAATCACCATCGTTCTGGACCCCTGATTCCGGGCCAATCTCACTTTTTCCGTCGCATATAGCGAAATTACTCTCATTCACTCCTGACCGTAGTCAATTCGTTGTGTGGTCGTCACCACGTCCCCTTTTCTCTGAGGACTTCATCATCATCCCCCTTCTCTCTGAGGAATGGGCGTCCCTTATATACGCGCTAAATAATGGTGATTATCAATTGACACCCTTTGACCCAAATAAGCACATAAGCAACTCAACATGTCAACATGGCAATTTAACATTTTTGGACATATTAAATAATAATTCATCACATGCTTTTCTACTTAATCACAATTAAGCAATCTAAACATTCACTAATAAATAAATAACATTAAATATCCAATTTTGGGATTAGGACACTCACCTCACCAATAGGTCCAAATAAAGTTTAGAAATCCTAACTTCCTTCGCAAAACTAGCTCTAGTTACTCCCAATGATATCCCTACATATATAGATCACATATATGTATCACCCCTTAAAATGGGTCGCAGAAAAACATTATTAAAATTGAAAAAGAAAGACATAGAAATGATCCCCTCACCTTCACGATACCAAATATGGCTTCAGTTCGCGAAATAGTGGTCGAACGACGAAGAAATGACAACGAAACAACGAACAGTAGTTTTTTTTTTTTTTTTTTTTTCTCCCTCACAGACTCTCTTGTTCTCTGTATAATTTGGTCTGATAAACAAGACCCAGCCGCCAAACATATATGTGATATATGTTAAGTAATAAGCTTCCAAAGGAAGCTTAGTCCTATTCACGACTAACTCCCCTCAAGTTTTGATATTTATTATAGCATCCACGGTTAACTATTTTAACTACCAAATATCTAAATAGATATATGTCTATGTCACGCATGGGTCTCAAAAGTGGTCCCAAATATTTTTATGAAGTTGCTAATTACCCTACTGATTATAAATCATATTCTAATTCGCTCTCACTAGGGTACCTAAACTGGTACTATAAAAGGTCACAACTAACAATAAGATATAAAAATCACTTTAACAAATATTAATTTAATCATATAAATGCAACTAAATGCAATTTATTTAATCTGGACCTCCCATGGGTCCCACTTTCATATATGTCCCACCTCTAGTGGAACTTTCAACGGTGTCCCTTATTGAACACTTAGCACATAGGGGTGACTGAAACTCACCAAAATCATCACATGCAATTAATTATACTAATTAATGCATGCAAAAATAAATATTACTACCTTTTTTCGGGTACGGGTATTACATCTCTCCCTCCCTTTTAGGAAGTTTGTCCCCAAACTTTTCTTGTCTCAAGTAAACTCACGGTTTAACTCTGACTTTCAACACTATAATACACAATATAGAATACATTACACCCATTGATTAATACCGACTACAATCTCAATTGATAGTCTGCTGATTCCCATTCTCTTTAACATTTCAAATGATCCCATCGAATCACTTAATTCTGCAAACCATACAATTCTCTGATGATAACACGTTTAGAATATTTCTGTCCCCGTAGTAGACATTTTCATCAACTTCTTGAAAACAAGACTCACTTACCTGTGGTGTATTCTCAACCCATTGTCAACTTGTCAAAAATTATCAACTTGTGAAAGACACTCTTCTGTAATTCAGTTTCTTTCCCATTATCTCGTGCGAACCCCCAAAATATCAATACAAGTTAAATATTCCATTTTATGATGATAGACATCAGTAAGCATAGAATTTCACAATTTCCTTCCACATACCAATCGATTAACCCCAGCAAATTTTTATTTCTAATCATGAACATAATCAAATTTGGTCACCTGTCTACAGTGATTCACCCGTCAATATCTAATCCCTGTTGACTTTGACTATCCAGTCACAAAGTCCATCACAATGGATACTCATTTTTACTTGGTCATTAATATCGTTGACAATAACCCATGACTTTTTGATATTTCTGCCTTCATTTTTTATTAAGCCACACATCTCCAGTATGTTTCACAATTCTCATATGAAGGTGATCTTCTCAACATTGTAGCTTTAACTGCTAGTTGGTGATTCCCAAATTCCAAATACATATTCTTAGGAGCTTTTATTCCCTATAATTGATTAGCGAGTTGTCATGTATAATGAAATACAACTAGCGTGGTCTCATATCTGCCTATTAACATATTTTTCTACAATCCCGTTATAAGCTTCAATATGTCTTCTAGAATCCATTCCTTGAGCTATCTGCATTCAAAACATATAATAGGCTTATAGATTTCAACACATCTTACAGTAGAATGATACCCAATCGCTTCCCTTTCAATAGTCTATCAGTAATTTCTCTTTCCCCCTTTTAAATAAATCAGAAACCCAAACATATCTTTCAGTCAACTTCTTCCCTGTGATATAATAGCATCAGTTGACTCAAATTACTCATTTATTTACTTGCACTTGCCAAAATACTGACAATAGTTGCACCAGTCCAACGATTCTTTGATATTCTATCACTATACTTGACTAGTTCAACATTTAAGCACATAATGAGCACTTTATCATCTGTAGACAACCTTCTCAATAATTCAACTTTAACTTTTACCGGTAATACCCAGACTTCAAACTAAATATCAACAACTTCTATCCCTGCAGCTGATTATCAAATCATTACATACAACGGAATACAATCACAATCTTTTTCTCTGAACCAATTTCATTCGAATTACCTACTTAATTTACTGTAAAGCAAAAATCTGATCATTTCCCCTTTTCAGTAACTTTATCATGAATTTCTTTCTCCAAAAAGCACTAAACAAACGGATCTCTGAGCCAATTCCCTTTAATCTGATGCAATAGTGTCACTTGTACCTACATTTCTGTTGTTATCATCTCTTGTCTAATTGTCTCAGAAAATTTCAATTTCTATCAAGTCTCTATTTCAATGTAATCATTTTCGGATAATCAATACACGCAAAATTCTTCTGTCAATCTCTAACTCAAAATACTAATAATCATTTTTAGCTTTACCTGAATAACGTTGAATATTAAACTGTAGCTCAGTATGAGTTTCAACTGTCTTCTTTACAATATACTGAATTTCTTGTAATGTAATCAAGTATTTCCCATCTCCGCAATTCATATAAGCTTCATACTTTGCAACTACCACTGCCAAATATTCAATACAGAAGTAATCTCTCAGATTTCAAATCTTGTGTATGATGATTTGACTTGTAAAGTTCCAATTCCCCGTAAAATATAAGCAGTTATAATATCAGCATACAACTCAATCTCAATTCAAAGATTCATCTGAATCAACATATGTTCAAGTGTAGAACAACCAATCAAATCCATGTCTGCACGAATCAATTCTTTAGTTCCTCAAAAATCTTTCATGTGATCAATATAAATTCACAAGTATTCCTGTATAAATAACCAAATCTATGGTATAGTTATCACTCTCAAGTCTTCCATTAGCTCATCTCTTACCTTAGGGCTTCAACTGTTGTAGAAAATTTCTTCCTTCTTCTCCAATCAAAACTTTAATCTTCAACAAATTTTTTTTTTTTATTAATTTTTTTTTATTAATATATATATATATTTTAACTATCTATAACAGATTCTCAATACTAACAGAACAGTTCATATATCAGCATCATTACAACTTGGGTCTTCATCATAGTCCTCACAAATTTTCTTTCTATCCCATGTTCTTCCAAACTATGTATACACTAACGCTGAATAATAACATCATCACTAATACAGTCACATATTCATAAATTTATAAATTTCAACTGGTGATGTGGTTACTCCAATTATCTTCACAAATATTCATATTTTCTGTACTGATTCTTCAACAAATCTTAACAATGTCTTCACTCTATTCTTCCGTTGCTCGTAACCAAATCTGAAGTTCAGGTTAGGAAACACACGTACGTAGCATTGAGACTAACAGATAATTCATTTACTCGTTGCTCATATACTGCTTCTCAACTATAATTTCAATCAATTTCAGCTGATTCTGATTACCCTATCTTTCTTCTTGTAATAACACATATAATCCCCACAATATTATGCTTGGACGAACGAATCCCTTATCAAATAAATTTCACGTTCTGCAACTTCTTCATTCTTAACTCTGTAACTCCACTAGATACGGTACTCCGAATATCAGTTATATTTCTAATGTTTTATTGGGAGTGGTTCTATTATTTCCTTCCAGTCAAGTTATTCAACAAATCATCGGATGTCTCATTTAAACTTCATTCAATCTCAATTCGGTGTCTTCTCGTATTTAAATAAACCCAATTCCTGACAATTCTTTTTCATTAACTGACAAACTTTGCTACTGTCACTATACTGACTGATAACACCTCATTAACTGTCTTGAAAATAGGACTCCTCATTTGGTTTGATTTCTGACCGTTACACGTCAACTAAAACATATTCAATCGGCAGCCTGTTCGTACCCTATAACATATCAGAATAGAAATACCGTACCATCTATTAGCATTCTTGTACTACCCTCACATCACATACTATTGATATATCAGAATCAAACACGATAACCCCAGATAAGTAATTACCAACTAAGATCCCCCATTCATATATCTGACCAGTTAATAGCTTCCACGATGCAATTAATACATAATTCTTCTCGGAATCAGAAACAGTTACGTAAATCACAGTTAAATAAATAAATGAATAAGTAATTAACTTAATAATTTTGCCTTTACCTGATATCTGTGACATCCCAAGCATAAGTTATTATTGTTCTTTCCATTTTGGCGGTTAAGCAAATCTTGAAGTAGTGTTAGGTGTCGAAGCATACGGATTCCCTTATCATCTAATAAGACAATCTCGCATTCGGTGACCCTGTTGACCATGTCTAAACAATTACCCCTAAACCCCAAACACCTGGTTGACAATTTTCCCCGATAAGTTTGAGTCGATTACAAACATAACAAGTTACAGAAGACCCACGACATACATCGATCCCAATGTCATTTATGATAGATTGGACAGCACAACTTCCTTTCTCTAGAAATACCACTTGTCAATAAACTACCCTCATTTACTCTTTTCAACTTACCTTAACTTTTCTTTGGACTTTCTCTGAAACTCTTCTATGGGCAATGGTGCTGTTCTTACCTCTGAGTTCGGATTTTCATGTGTCCCTTCTTCTGATAGGTATTGATTCCAACTATTCTCAATATTATTCCTACAACCCTTCTCATTCGATCCACCACTGTCGGTGATATTTATCTCATCTCCGAATCCATTGCTACCACACAATTAAAACTGGCAGCTGATAACCTTAATGCTTACCATGCATACTATGTTATGAACATCATAAGTATGCTAAACAATATTTTAAGCATGCTAAAATAAACGTGTATGCATGATCGTGCAATCACGTGTCGTTGTGTGCATACTCACGCGTCGTCACTCGTTCCCAAAGGCTCTAACATATTGCTCTGATACCAAAAATTGTCACACCCCAACCCGCCCCCACACGGATTAGGATGTGTAACAAGGAAGAATAACGATGATTTAAGTGTCTAAACAAGTTAAAACTCATTATGAAACCCTTTTTAAAACAAAATGCTTGAAATAAACCCCAAGGGTAGAAAGGTCATTTAACATTTTATAGCCAAAATTTATATCAAAAGATATCCCTCTGAGTCTCGGTTCTAACGCAAAAAACGGCGCTCGAATCCGAATTTTCTAGAAAGAGTTATGTCTGTTTCCGTAAAACTCGACAGGCTAAAAATAACCTGCGGATTTTGCACAACAATTTCCACACCAATTTCACTTTTTAAGAGTTAAAAACATAACCAAAACCAAATTACTCATGCAAACCCATTATCATTCATTCCCAACTGATCCACTAAAATGTCCATGACACTTAGAAACTAAGAAGAAATTAAACTAGATTATTACAAAATCCTTACACTAATTGGTCTCAATTCTAAAGCATACAATATGAGTTTCTAATTACAAATTTTACAACCAACTCCCAACCCAACTGAGTAAACCACGTATTAACATATACAACCAAAAGAAACATACTCCCATGTTGTCCAGAACCCCCTGGTTCAACGCTTCTCACTGTGATGTTCATCTGAACCTGCGTGGTCATTAACCACAAAATCTAATAAGCTTTCGCTTAGTGAGTACGTGGTGCTAATCATGCAATTGGAGTATTTAATAATTCATGACACCAATTAAACATCACAACAATAAATGGTCGCAGGCGTGTCAAGCAATCAATCACCATCGTTCTGGACCCCTGATTCCGGGCCAATCTCACTTTTTCCGTCGCATATAGCGAAATTACTCTCATTCACTCCTGACCGTAGTCAATTCGTTGTGTGATCGTCACCACGTCCCATTTTCTCTGAGGACTTCATCATCATCCCCCTTCTCTCTGAGGAATGGGCGTCCCTTATATACGGGCTAAATAATGGTGATTATCAATTGACACCCTTTGACCCAAATAAGCACATAAGCAACTCAACATGTCAACATGGCAATTTAACATTTTTGGACATATTAAATAATAATTCATCACATGCTTTTCTACTTAATCACAATTAAGCAATCTAAACATTCACTAATAAATAAATAACATTAAATATCCAATTTTGGGATTAGGACACTCACCTCACCAATAGGTCCAAATAAAGTTTAGAAATCCTAACTTCCTTCGCAAAACTAGCTCTAGTTACTCCCAATGATATCCCTACATATATAGATCACATATATGTATCACCCCTTAAAATGGGTCGCAGAAAAACATTATCAAAATTGAAAAAGAAAGACATAGAAATGATCCCCTCACCTTCACGATACCAAATATGGCTTCAATTCGCGAAATAGTGGTCGAACGACAAAGAAATGGCAATGAAACAACGAACAGTAGTTTTTTTTTTTTTTTTCTCCCTCACAGACTCTCTTATTCTCTGTATAATTTGGTCTGATAAACAAGACCCAGCCGCCAAACATATATGTGATTATATGTTAAGTAATAAGCTTCCAAAGGAAGCTTAGTTCTATTCACGACTAACTCCCCTCAAGTTTTGATATTTATTATAGCATCCACGGTTAACTATTTTAACTACCAAATATCTAAATAGATATATGTCTATGTCACGCATGGGTCTCAAAAGTGGTCCCAAATATTTTTATGAAGTTGCTAATTACCCTACTGATTATAAATCATATTCTAATTCGCTCTCACTAGGGTACCTAAACTGGTACTATAAAAGGCCACAACTAACAATAAGATATAAAAATCACTTTAACAAATATTAATTTAATCATATAAATGCAACTAAATGAAATTTATTTAATCTGGACCTCCCATGGGTCCCACTTTCATATATGTCCCACTTCTAGTGGAACTTTCATCGGTGTCCCTTATTGAACACTTAGCACATAGGGGTGACTGAAACTCACCCAAATCATCACATGCAATTAATTATACTAATTAATGCATGCAAAAATAAATATTACTACCTTTTTTCGGGTACGGGTATTACAGTACTTAATTTTCAGTTTTATCAAACTCACCCTAAGTTAGATTTTCCATTAGCCGATGGACAGAGTTTTTCATTAGACTAAGGTGGTTCATGGATTTAATAAGGGAAAGGAAAGGAAAAAATATAAAGGAAAAAATGTTTCTTTATTTGATTACGAAGGAAAATAGTGAGAAAAATAAGGAAGAAAGAAATATATTGTGGAATCTAAGTTAAAAATTATGAAATTTATGGGTGGATTATGAAATTTAATGTTAACAAAACTTCAATATACGCAAGGGAAATAGTTTTTCTTCTTATTTTACTTTTTCTTTTCTTTTCTTTTCCCTTAATGAATTTTCCAACCCACTTGCGAGTGATTGCGGGTTTGAGTCACATGAGGTGAGGGAATTCATGGGGGTCGGAGTGCACCATCTCTCCCTTGTGTAGTGCATGTCTTTGAAAAGAAAAAACCTAAAAGATAAAAAATTGATTCAACTCTTTGCATGACATGTTTGGCAACAACTTTTGCTTTTATTATTCAACTGCAAGAAAAAATAAAAATAAATAAATAAAAATAATAAATAAATAAATATCTAAAAGTTTTCCATAGCATCCTTGATAGTATAATCAACAACTTGGTTAATTGTTAAATTTAGAACCATGAAAATGGGATTTATGGCCAATAAAAGAATGTATCGGACACTTGGTGCGTTTGATAAAACTGAAATTAAGTGCTGAAAATTAAGTTCTGGATTTTAAGTACTAAAATTTTTAAGTGATTGAAGTTGTAATACTGAAAATAGTGCTTCAACTACTGAAATAGAATGCATTCAGTGATTATTTTTACTAAAAAATTTTCACTTAAAATTTTCAGTGATTTTTTGGATTCTTTTTCAATTACGAGGTACGTTATCAAACGCACTGAAAAAGAATAAGTGCTGAATCTTTTCATTTTCAGCACTTCATTGGATTATCAAACAAGAAATGCTAGGCACACATCTCAAACCACACCCCAAACCTCACCCCTTGCTTTAAATGCATGTACCTTGTGCTGTTTGAATTTTTCACACTTTTCTATGCACCACTTACATAGCACAGGGTACATGCATTTAAAGCAGGGGTGTGGTTTGGGGTGTTTGGGATGTGTGCCTAGCATTTTTCTTATCAAACATACCCTTGTAAAGCATTGGACCCACTGCGTTAAACTATATTGACAGATTACATTATATCAACAGATCAGAGTGGCGCAGCGGAAGCGTGGTGGGCCCATAACCCACAGGTCCCAGGATCGAAACCTGGCTCTGATAGCTATAAGAGAAAGGCTTCACCCACTCCTTTTTTTTTTTCCTAACACGAAAAACTTTGAGTATGTATTGAATTACCAAGTTTGTAACTAAAGTATTGGTGAATGTCCAATCAAATAAAACCAAACAGGAAGGACACAGTTTGAAGTAATATTCAAAATCTGAAAATAGATACTTTTCTCCGTTTTGTTAATATTAAAAAAATTAGAAAAAAAAAATGTGACTTTGGAAAAATAAATTAAGAATACTGAATTCTTGACTTACTTTTTTTTTTTCCTCCTTATTTTGAGTTCCTATTAGAGCAATTTCAGTGGGGTATTTTCGTGTAATGTAAATTTAGGCTAAATTTCTATATAGAAATTGGAAGTCCCACAGTGGTATTGAAGTGCGCCGACATAGGGAGTGCCAGCTGAGGGAGGGCCGACATTGTCATTGCCGTCCCCCCTCCCCCCCACTCCTTTTTTTTAAAAATAAAAATTAATCAAATCTTCACCTTTTTGAAATAAAAAAGGAAGAAAAACTCAAACGACCAAGTATTTGCCGGCCGGTAGTAGCCCGACATTGACTTAGCCGGTTGGGTCATTATTGTAATAATAATAAAAACCAACACAAAGGCTTTGCCGGTTGAGTGGAAAACGGCAATGCCTTTGTCGTTTGATAGTATGGTAAGTGAATTTAGTGAAAATGGTAAACTTAAGTTTCCTTACTATACACCTAGCTAAGTTGCTATTTGAGCAACCCTATTGCGAGCATCTGTACACTAACTCTCCAAAGTTGCCCTACATTTACTACCCACCGCAGTTGCTCTTATACCTTGAAAGTTCTTAATTTCAAAAAATAATTAAAGTATGACGAAAAGTACTAGAGGAACAACAATGCTAGGCACACAACACATTCTACAACACATTCCACAATAGAGTTTTAAATGCATGTACCCTGTGCTGTGTAAGTGGTGCATAGAAAAATGTAAAAAATTCAAACAACATAGGGTACTAAACATTTAAAGCCCTGTTGTGAAATGTACTGTGTGCCTAACATTTTTCCTAAAAAAAACACTACAAAGTCAAATTTTCTTTATTTCTTCTTTCCTTTTCCTATTCTAAAACCCTCAAACCAAATGGAATCTAATTGTTTTAATTTATAGATGGACCAAGAGAAAAGAACACTACTTCCACATCTGTAGCAGCATATCTATGAATAATGTTATGCTTCTTAAATTTTGGTTCTTAAATGGCTTAATAATTATACCACTTGTACTAATAATAACACATACAATGACATGTGGTACAATTGACAAAGTATTTAATAATCAAAATTGGGAATCATAGCATTTCTCCATTTCTATTGTTGAACCAAAAAGTTACGCGATGATAATGTGAATCGTACTATTCCCATGAACCCTTGCAGAAGGGTAAATAGAAGGAACCATAGAAGTTTTACCCACCGACAATATTTTAGTATTTTTCCTTGGTATTTTTCTTCATATTCTAAAATATTATTAGTCTACATGTGCGACACATACGTGTCAGATTGACACATTTATACATATGGCTCAATCACACTTCAGAAAACCATCCAAGTCTTTTTCTTTACCCATACCTGACAGGCACTCCAATTGCCCCACCAATAGAAAACTTGCCCTTCTCTTTTTCCTTGCCAATGAAGAGAGTGAAAAGATAACAACAGCTTGCCATGGATACAAACAAAACAGAAATATATACACATCTATAATATATATGTATATGTGTGTGTGGAGGAACTCATTTTTCCCCTTTACTGAATCTCTTATCAACCCACAGGGCCATGGGTCAGATGTTAGGTTCAACGGCAAAAATAATGAGCCACTTAAAGCAACAATTCACACACACATCACCAACAAACCTACATAACTAAAAGTAGAAGAATGAGACCCAAGTAGTTAGAAAGGTGGAAAACTAGTAAAGCAACTTAAATGTTTTTGAACTACAAGCACATGAATACAATGACTACCTCACCACCCAAATCCTCCAACAAAAGCAAGCTCTCCAATTTAAATCTACAAGGTTTAGAATTCATGTCACAAACACCAAGAAAAAAGAGAGGCCAAAAGCTAAAATGTCCGAGACTCGAAGCTTTTTACCCACCCAAACAAGACCTAAAACCACCTCTCTTCATCCACAAGCCTCAACCTTCTCTCCCACAATACAAAACATGACATATAAATCAAGAATTACAGCAAACAAAATCCCCGAAAAAATGGGTGTAATAAGAGCTCCATTAGAGATAGGCACGCGAGGCACGATTGGTTCACTCATGAGGCAAGAAATCGAGTACTTAGAGTCTCAGAAGCCTCGGTGTCAATACGTAGACACGAATTCCACTTATATCTATTCCACACCGACGCTTGGATCGTTGATCGCAGACCAAAGAAAGAAGAAAAGAGGAAGCACCAAGCTCATTCCGAGCATGTGTTCTGCGGTGGACGTTGTAGAGGTTAATAGGCCAAACGGGACTTCTGTATTTAGTTACAGGAATCTAAAAGCCGATGTGAAGAAGTTGCAGGCTTAGACAATGTGTCCGAGAGCTTTGAGAAACCGATCTTCTTGAGTCGATTTGTTATAGGAATGGTCCACGTTCCATCTTGCGTCCCGCATATCATATCCACAATTTCAACTATGTAATAACTAAAAACTTTCTTTCTTTCTTTTATTTTTATTTTTTGGGTTTTTCCCTAATAGGAGTTCCATCTAAAGATATGTTGCCGGAATTGAGAATTGGATTCCGGTGTGTTTTCTGGCCGTAGTTTCTTGTTTTCAGTGCAATACTAGCACGACTAGGCACGGACATGTACGTATATATGATATTGGCCTTTCGGCTGCATTTTAATAGATTCAAATTCTCTTGAACCATGTTTTTTGTCCAATCTCAAAACATTTTTTTCCCTTCTAATCTTGATCAGAAGGTTGAGCAGATTTCTTCTAATTATAACAAATTTGGTAGCCTCCAAGGCTTCAACATATGCTTCAAGATTGAGTTTATTGGATGAACTTGTAATGCTGCATTTAAATTCATTTTCTTATCAAAATTCTCAATGCTGAGAAGAATTGAGTATATAATTTTAAGGTTAAATAGAGAAAGAACAATTGCAGTTTTTGCTATCAAATAGTCAAAAGTTGGAAACTTTTCAGCACTCAGTGAAATAGAGCACCGAGGGGAGATTGTAAATGCCCAATTAAAACAACCAATAGGTTTATAAGATTAAGGGCCTGTTTGGTCAGTAAACGGTTAGAGAACCATCATTGGAAGCACAATAGTGCTAGCTTCCAATCGATTCCCAAACAGAGCTTAATAATTAAAGCCCAAATGAAAATTATCTATCCAATTGTGGAGAGTAGGGGTGCAATAGAAATTCCGATTTTGACAACATGAAAGTAATTCTAAATTCCGAAAATTCTGAAAAAAAAAAAATTGGATTGGAATCGGAATAATTCTGGAATTCCGATCCGAAAATATTCTGAATATTTTCCGAAAAAATTCTGACAAATTCTGAAATATTCTGACTTTTTTAATGACATATATAAAAATTCATATATATATATATATTCTATATCAAATGGGTGTTTGACTACAATTTAAAAAAAAATTTGTCCTAAAATCTAATTTACAAAAAATCTACTAATCAAAATTTGAAACTATGATATGTTGCTTTTTGATTTTTGCCTGAATATTCCGAAAATTTCCAAAAAAGTAATTTTCAAAAAATTTCGATTCCGAATATTTCACAAATTTCCGATATTTCCGGAAAATTCGGAATTGGAACAAAAAATGAAAATTCTGAAATTTCGGAATTGGCATTGAAAATACTTTTTACATTCCGAAAATTTTGAAATTTTTTCCAAAACAGTCATTTCTGATTCGTTCCATCCGAAATACGATCCTAGTCAAGGCTCAAGAGCTACTAACTTCCCAGATAAAACAACCAATAGCACGTTTAGTTCCAGATAACATAAACAATGAACACATTTCATTTCAACTAGTAGATTCTCTTAAACCCATATCATCAAGAGAGTAAAGTGCACAAATCGAATTATTTCCTGGGTTAGAAATTTTCTTGAAACCAGAGACCGCAAATGAAAACAATTTTGAAAAATAATCACATTTGCCAATAAATTATGAAGTTTGATATCAAACTCACAAGAGTAATTCTAGCTTTTGAATCTTCGATCAACAAAACCCAAAAGGAACCAAAAAAAAAAAAAAAAAGGTAAAAAAAGCTAAGCCAAAAACTAGTGAGTGGGTGGGTGAGAAGAATACCAAAAATTCAAACCAACCTCAACCAACTGGTTTAAGTTCAGATTTTGAGACCCACAAGAGAAATCAAAACTTAAGGCCCAAATTCCCAATACCAATCTATTATTTACTTTCCACTATCAAACTAATGGAATTTGCAACGCAAAATGAAACTAAAATATACATTCTTGACCACAAAAATTAATAACTAGGCTGATAATTATGTTGACTCCTGTAAAAGAACCCCAATTGCCAGAAACTACATAGTGAGTTCACGAAGATCACATGGGCATTGAAACTCTTAGTAAAATACTACCATAACTAAAAAGTAGAGTGCATTTTTGCTTACTTAAATTTTGTTCAACCATTGCTCATCTCAGCACTTTATTGATGACCAAGTGAAACCACCACTTTCCATGGATAAAATGAGACTAATTATTCTATGGTCCTGGAACATGTGCCACGTGGTGGTCCCGGCCAGTAGGAGACTGCCATGTGACAAAATTGTCTGTCTTATGGGATGTAATAAGTCTACACTTGGCCACATGGCAGTCTCCTACTAGCCTGAACCACCACGAGGCAATGGTCCCAGAACCTAGAATAACTTCTCGTAAAATGGGAATGAATTAATGATGGAAAGTGCCATAGTTGTGAATCCCATTTGCTCACCCAATGAGATATTGGGTGATCAGCAAAATATGAGTGAGCAAATTTATTCTCTATTTTTTGGGCCGACACAACATTCCATTTTTTTGGGACACACACTTGCATTGCCCCCAATCCAATTCTTTTGTTAAGATAGTATATTTTCGAGTTTCCAAAATTGTGTGGTTGTTCCGTATGTTTCAAGTATTTGAGGGTTAAAACATAATTATTCAAAGACAAACAAATCTTTCTAAAACTCTTTTCTTAAAAAAAGTTGTAATCATATGCTTTATTTCTTTTCTTTTTCTTACCAATTTCACCTATATAATAAAGAATTTTTAGCATGTTCAAAACGATATTTATAAGGACTTATATACTTTGGGTTAATTGAGTAAATGAGATATTTGCTTGGGTAAATATTAGAAAATTTAAAGGATCAAAGTGAGATTTTTGAATTTAGAAAATGTAAATTAAACAATTCAGGAGGGGCACAATTAGATATAATATGAAGTACATAGGAAAAAAAAGCTTCAACTGAGATTTTTGAGTTTAAAATAAAGAAATTAAAAAATTAAGCAAATGTACATATGGATACAATGCAAAGTATCCAAGACAATAAATTTGAAATATTATTCTTTTTTTGTTTGTTTTTGTTGTTGATATTTACCTGAATTATGGCTGAACACACACACCCCCTTAACCCAACCCAACTCCAAAGCCTCATAATAGCTCACAACAAAGCCCAACAAGGCCTACTCATTTCGATTGAAGAACAAACAGGGAGGCAAGCAAAGGCTCCCCCTAAGGGGAGTCAAACCCTCAATCTCTCCACTGAGAAGAAAGAGATCACACCATTTAGGCATAGCCCGCTTAGTAAAAATTTGAAAAGTTGTACATGTGAGGCACCAATGATATAATATCCTCAAGTAATACTTAGGACACAACCATTCAGACAACTTTTTTCTACACAATATCCTCTGCATGGGGTATAAGAATAAATTTAGGCCACGTTTGTTTCGCTGGACAGGATTAGGGGGATTACTTCTCCCCTTCACTATTTGAGGGACTATTAATACCAGGCTTACCAGCCCTCCCATGGGATAAAATAGTGGCCCATTTGGGGGACTATTTACTTAAAAATGACTAATAGTCCGGTGTAAGGTGGCCGAACCAAACACCGAACTATTGAATTAAAATGGACTAATAATTTTATCCTCCCCTATCCGGCCCTTAATCGTGCGAAACAAACGAGGCCTAAAGAACTGAGGGGCGCACTCCGCCCTGCTTATTATGAGACTGGGACTGTACTAAAATCTTACCCAAAACCCAACAGAGATATAAAGAGAATGATATGACCCAGAAAATTTAAAAATCTTTGCAGTTTGCAGCAAAATAAACAAACAGGACCCTAAATTCTGTTTGAAATTTGGTTTTGAATCATCATATGATTCATGCATGTATGTCAACATCAACATATCTACATGTGAATCTAAATCTACACTCTATGTTACACAGTCTTATTACCAATGTGTTGGACATTAGTCAATGAATCTTCATATGATTCCTGCATGTCAACGTCAAGATAATGTTTCTTAGTAGGGGTTGGATCCCCTTTTATCTTCTAGTGCATGCTTTTGTGACTTTGGTAACTTTTTTCATGTACTTTTTGGTCCCATTAGTTTATTTTTTTATTTTTTATTTTTGACCAGAAAGAAATTCAATTGACATTTGCTTATTTTGTGAAGTTGTAACTTTTTAAGTCGAAATATGGTGGTCTTACTCTTACTAGATATTTTTAACAAGTAAAACTCCTATTGTTTTTTTAGTAGGGTAAAATTATATTTTGTACCTTCAAATTATACCTTGTTTGGTACTTTGACCCTTAAATATATATATTTTTTTACATTTTGGTCCGTCAACTAATGTTTTGCGACAATTTCCCCCTTACGTGACTTTTATCCGTTAAAAGTGACAGAAAAGCCCATTTTTTTTTCCATTTTTTATTTTTATTTTTTTGGAATTACATATACACCCCTTGTAGTTAGACATTTTTCCACTTTGTCCCTTATTTTATTTTTTGGTCAATCAAAATGGGGTTTTATTAGACATGAAAAAATCATGAGAATGTACAATACACTCTAGCAAGTAGCAGATGTTACTGGGAATACTGTTAAGAATGAGAAAGATCAGTGGACTCAAGTAGTAGTTAAGGGTAAGGGAAAGGGAAAGGAAAAGGGAAATGGTATTGTTGCTAAGGATGGGTAGCATACTGCTACTCAAGCGGATGTCCCTCATGAGCCTTCCTCTTCTTATGCTCAGCAAATTAAGATAAACAACTCTTTTAACAAGTTGGTGCCTTATGTTTATGAAATTGATGACTACCCTGAGAAAGATCACAGGCAAGGTCTACTCAAGCCGTTTTCCCTCATGAGCCTTCCTCTTCTTATACTCACCAAATTAAGATAAGCAACTCTTTTAACAAGTTGGTGCCTTATGTTTATGAAATTGATGACTACCCTGAGAAAGATCATAGGCAAGGTCTTAGTGTTGAAGATGAAAAATTTCAAATCCAAGATAGAGTATATGATAATGACAATTTGGATATGACTGATGATGAGATCGAAGGAGATATTGATGATGTTTATGATGAATCTCTCCCTGTTCCAGAGCAATCCATACCTTCCAGGCAGAAGAAGAAGGAAACAAAGATGAGATTTAGTGAAAATCGTCCTAAGGGCCGACACAGATCTTGAATGGGTCTTTGGTGTTTTCCATTTTATTGTTTCTTTGTTTCTCCTTCTTTCTGATTGTAAGGGATGGGCGTCTCTCTCTTCCTTCGATTTAGTTAGACTCCCATCCCATCTGTGCATTGGCATCTTGATGCTCCTTTTGAGCATATTTTCTTTGAGCTTCCTATAATATCTTGGGGTATGCCCCCTCTTTTTTGGATTTATTTATCCTTTTTCCGAAGGAAAAAAAAAAAAGTAGCAGAGTTCAATAAAAGACAAAAATCTATCAAAGAGCTCAACAATACAGATTGTTTACCACTGTTTGTCAGCTTTTTTTTTCTTGTGTAATTAAATTACAAAAATTTGCGATTGGTAAAAGTTGTCGAAGGTAGCTTTTGGCCAATTGCAATTTGCAGAGCCTATTTTGCTAAATGTTTTATTTTAGTTTTTGTAGTTTTTAATTTTTTATGAACTCCAAAAGTTGTTGCCAAACATGGCCTATATAGGCTTTTGCCTATTAAATTTAACTAATTTACTAACGATTTCAATTTAGTCCAAAGTATAGGGGATGTAAGTGAGACGATTGAAGTATATGATGCAAAGTGAAAAACGATCAAGTACACGGGTGTATATGCAATTAACCAAAAAAAAAACATTAAAATGACCTTTTCCGTCACTTTCAAGAAATGTCAGTTGATGGACCAAAATGTCAAAAAAATTATTTAGGGACCAAAGAACTAATATGGTATATAGTTTGTGGGTGTAAATGCATTTTACCCTTTTATTATTATGAAAATGAGTATAATGTTGATTTAAAAGATCATATGTTGTAAGAGTAATATCTAAACGAGTATGAATTTGCAACAACGAAAATGAATAAATAATACTGACCTTCCCTAAAGTTTCTGACATTTGTGAACACCCAAAAACCATTAAGAGCAACTCCAATAAACTGGTTATCACCAAAATGTTTAGTGAACGTCCCAAAATTAGTCTCCTAAGGACTAAGCATTGAATAAGGCAAAATGATAGAGTAAACAGTGGATGTCATTTTGGCTAGTATGATTTGAGTTAGCTACCTATTTTAACTAGGTAATTAATTGTCCAAATAGGGAAATTACCAATTTATTTATCCAAAATACCTATTGCCCTTGGAGTTGTTCTAACCGTCTTGTCGGTCTTGATTCAACTTTTGTTTTCTTTTCAAAGGATAGACATAATAGACCTAAAACTATTGAGTAATCATGGGCTTGATTGGAAGTGTCAAAAACGAGATCAGGTCTAACATCATTCTCACGTTTAAGTTTAACTGCTTTTTATGAAGACAGAGATATAACTTTGCAAAATAATGAATTCTTGGAGTGTTTTTAAGTCATGCACAAATAGCTACACAAACACAAAATTATGTGAACTTTTTAAAATATCAGAATCAATTATCATGTTAGCCAAGCAAATTGCAATTGAAAAAATAAGTGACTATACTAAGGGCTGTCAAACCTTAAAAGTACCCCACAAAATGTCTAGGTCTGTCCCAAAGTTGTTATATGGGTTCAAAAAAGGAGGCAATATCATGCCCCATCGCTCCAAGTATGTACATTAAGAAACCCAAACCAACTCCATCTCTGCACTCATATGTACGAATGTGTGTTGAAGGATCAACATCACCTCCATCTCCATGCACCAAACTTTGATTAAATGGAAACTAAAATTTTCCCTTCAATATAACATTTATGATTTGCATGTGCTATCTCTCTCATTGTTGGAGGCTCATCCTTATGTTGTTAGAAGGTCAATTCAATCATAAAAATAATTCAACCATGCATACATTTAAAACCCACATTACAGGTTTAATAGGAGGCTCATCTTAATGTCGTTAAAAGGTCAATTTATACAAATTCAACCATGTATACATTTAAAGCCCACATTATAGTTTTACATGAATAAATTGCACCTTTTTACTCCTGAAGCTAGTGTAAATTTCATAATTCTTCAATTTAGTTCGTTTAACAAGATTGACCGATAATTTTGATGGCAAATAATGTAACACGAAGAACAAAGTGAAATTCGTTATGGGTTGAATTAAAATTATTGTGACATTTTTTTCATTCAAATTGAGACGAGAGTTGCTGGAAGGATGGAATTGAAATAAAATTAAATGATCAAACTTGATTGTGACTAAAATAGAAATTAAGAGAGTTAATCGTTCAAATTGGAAATATAGAAACTAAAAATGACACCACAACTAATTCCAAAGGATAGATATTTGGGTACCCCAAGGTATCACATGGCAATGATGGCATGCCATGTGGTACCCAGTACCTAATAGCAGTACGCCACATGAATAATGAAATCCACCACAAAAAAATTTAAATGGCTCCAATAATCCTGTGTGGTGCTTCCTTATTGGGTGTGGGTAGGGGTGTTCAAAAACCGAACCAAACCGACAAACCGAACCGAACCGATCGGTTCGGTCGGTTTTAATTTAATTTGTGCAGTGTAAAACCGAAACCGAACCGAAAATTTACACACTCCGAACCGAACCGAAACCGATCGGTTTTGTCAAAAACCACACCGAACCGAACCGAACCGAACCGTTTACACCCCTAGGTGTGGGGCATCACATAGGTGCAACCTTAAGGGTACACAAAAACTTCTCTGTGGCTGGGGTTTCAGTTTTCACAGCAAGTCTCGTAAGATTTCAACTTCAGACTTATAGACTCCTAGGACTAGGGTTGGCCAAAAAAACCAATGACCCGTGAAACCCGACTCGACTCGACCAACCCGAGCTTTTCGAGTCGGTTTGTATAGGTTGCAGGTGGAGTCACGAGTTCTAATTGTTAGACCCGACCAACTTCAAGTCGGATGTCGGTTTTATGTGTTAATTGACCCGGCTCCACCCGATCCGACTCAGTATATACATCCCCTAGTATAAATGCTTTTTTTTTTTTTAAGACTTGTGCTAGACTTCTAGTGTTACTATTGTTATTTTACTTTTTGTTTTTGTTTTTGTTATCTAGTCTTTTACGAGCTTGATGTTGTTATTGTAATTTGTAAGGTTGCTTGATGTGGAATTATAATAAAATAGCTAATATGTTATTATTATTGTAAAAGTTTACAAAAAAAGTGGAAAACATGTTATACAAACAGGTTATAAAAAGTGTTTTAACATATTGTATGCTCTTTGTCGAGTTTCACCCAAAAATCAACCCGACTCCACCCGAAATCGATAGATCGATTTCACCTGACTTTACGAATAAATGACAGATGCTACACTCATCATCCGATGAAATTTGGATGGATAGCCGGGTGGAGGGTCATATCCGACTAGGGGTGTGTTTCGGCCGGAACGGATCGGAAACACCCCTTTCGGAAAAAATTCCGAAATTTTCGGAAGCCAAAAATCCATTCCGAATTCCGTTCCGAAATTTCGGAAATTCCAAAATTAGTTCCGATTCCGAAATTTCGGAATTTTCGGAATTTTTCGGAATTTCACCAGATTCGGAATTTTTCGGAATTTTTCGGAATTTTTCGGAATATTCGGAATTCAAGCTTAATGGGATTTCACTTGAGACTTGTAGGCCTTTTATAGAAGCACATCACACCCCCTCTTTTATGTTTTTTCGATGTGGGATGAACACAATTTTCGGAATATTTTGGAATATTTTCGGAAAAGTTTCGGAAAATACAATTTCGGAATATGTTCGGAAATTTTTCGGAATTTTTCGGAATATTTTCGGAAAAGTTTCGGAAAATGTAATTTCGGAATATTTTCGGAAATTTTTCGGAATTTTCGGAATTCTAAAAATAATTCCGATTCCGATCCGATTTTTTTCGGAATTTTCGGAATTCGGAAAATCGGAATTCGGAATGCATATTTAGTTGCCAAAATCGAAATTTTTTGGATCGGAATCGGTCGGAATCGGAATTTCCGTTCCAAATGACACCCCTATATCCGACTCACCCCACCCCTGGCCACTCTACTTAGGACCTTGGTTAACAAAAAAAAACAAAAATAAAAAAATAAAAAAATTAATTAATTGACCCCATTATTGTGTTGTAATTTTTTGTAGACCAATTTAATTTAACGGTATAGTGAAGTCTGTGTCACATGAATCATCAGACTCATAATTTTGAAAAACCTCTTTACCTCACTCTCTCAACAGATCTCATTTTCATTTTGATCCAGCTTTTGATTTTGCTTTCATATTTGGTATAACCCTCTCAACACTTGTCTCCCTCTCTCTCAAACACACACACTGACACACACACCATTGGGTTTCTGCAACTATGAATTCACAATCACTCACATTTTCAGAATCATAGTTGATCATAGTAACTTCATTCAAGTTCTTCAGCAAAAATCAGCAATGGGTTCACAGGCACCCAAATCTTCAAGACCCACAAAACCCCCAAACCAACCTTCAACAACAACCACCACCACCACACCACCCTCAAGATCATCTTCTCTCTCCTCCCACCTCGCCATGGTTGAGCTAAAACAACGGATCCTCACTTCTCTCTCTAAACTCTCCGACCGAGACACCCACCAGATCGCCGTCGACGACCTCGAGAAAACCATCCAAACCATCTCATCCGATGCCGTTTCGATGCTCCTCAATTGCCTCTACGAGGCCACCAACGACCCAAAACCCGCCGTCAAAAAGGAGTCCCTCCGCCTCCTCGCCGTCCTCTGTGCCGCTCACCGCGATTCGACGGCGACCCACCTGACAAAAACCATAACCCACATTGTGAAAAGGCTCAAAGATGCTGATTCGGGCGTGAGGGACACATGTCGCGACGCGATTGGGTCGCTGTCCTCGCAGTACTTGGTGGGGGGTGAGGGTGATAATTTGGGTTCTGGGTCTGTGGTTTCGTTGTTTGTGAAGCCATTGTTTGAGGCTATGAATGAGCAGAACAAGTGGGTTCAAGGTGGTTCAGCAATGTGTATGGCTAAAATGGTGGATTGTGCTTCAGAGCCGCCCATTTCTGCTTTTCAGAAGCTATGTCCTAGGATCTGCAAGTACCTTAACAACCCGAATTTCTTGGCGAAGGCGTCCCTATTGCCTGTTGTTTCAAGTTTGTCTCAGGTTTATATGATTAGTTATGGAGTAATGTGGTGTTTTTTTTTGTTTTTGTTCATTGCATATGTGATATATGCGTGTCTCTGTGTGTGTGTGTGTGTGGTCTCCTCATTCAATTTGGCTGCTTAGGAGGGTGCATCATATTTGATGATTTATTTGAGTTATGCACTCTGTTCAATTGCCAAGATATCATATGAACAGAAAAAAGTAACCTGGTACCCTTGAAGTTGTTGCAGCTATGCACTTTTTACTTTGCTCTGAATCATGCAGGACAAAGTACGGTGCATCCTTAAACTTTAGTTATGTAGTTGAAATGTGTTATGTTCAATGATCCAATTGAAACGAGTGCTATTTTTGTTGCTGAGAAATTTGTGAATAGTGAAAACTTGGAATCCTAGTGTGAATTGAGTCTAATATCTCGACCTGGTTGAGTCTTCTCTACGTGCCTAGAAAATGTGCAGAAAAGGAGAAAAAAAGAAAGGAATGCAGAAGCTAGTACAACTCTTTTCCACGATTCAAAAGTTTTGTTCATTTCCATCTTTTCCTCATTGATGAAATGGGTATTATTAAGACTGGCCTAAACTCAACCCAAAAGGAAACATGCTAGCATGGTTGACCCTCTTGCTGGTGGAAGCTTTTACCCCTTCATTGATGAAATGGAAAGGATGCCTACCTATATCTATTAAATGCCAGTACCTCAGATTAGGTGTACCTCTAGGCTTCCCTGCTAGCATCCTGCGTAAGCAGGACCACCACTGGATAATGGCCCTTTGTTGACATAAGTTTTGCTGTCATAGCAAATGAGCACATTCAATATTTCAAGGGGTGTAATTAGCCAGGATTAGCCAAGTATTCGCTTGTTTGATCTGTCAACGAGGCTAAACAAGTGAAATTCTGGTCTTTCATTAGTAAATAGATCTGACAACCGCCTAGGAGGTACCAAAACTCGTTTAAAAAGTTTGCTAGGTTTAATCTCTAACTTCTATATTCTAAAATTATCATAGGTTGGAGCTATTGCACCACAAAGCTTGGAAACATTGCTTCAAAGCATTCTTGAGTGCCTTGGGAGTACAGATTGGGCAACACGTAAGGCAGCTACTGATACATTAAGTGCCCTGGCATTGCACTCAAGCAACTTGATTGCAGATCGAGCTTCTTCTACATTGGCGGCTCTTGAGGCTTGCCGCTTTGACAAGGTACTATTTTAGAGTAATTTCTCCTCGTGCTTTTGATTTCCCCCATCCCCCAGCGCACCCCCCCCCTCCCCCCTCTCTGCTGCTGGACACCTCCATTCCCACACATCTGTAGATTGTAAGGTCTTGTTTGGGAATGCTTACACTAGGATATGGTTCAACCTCAATCTTACTTTCTATCTATGTTTTATGAGAACCATTGTTATGTTGGTTTGACAAAAAACTAGCTTTAACAGATTTTCACCAAACACTTGAATTTACAGAATTAGGTCACTTATGAACCACATAGTTGATTCTTTGCCTTTCCGAACATCCCATAAGGCTTGTTGTATTCAAGTTAAGTGGAGGTCATTATGTCAAAAACCTTGTAGGTGGGTCATTATGCCTTTTTCCATGTTACACATTGTTTCTTCAGTGGGCTTTAGTTATTGTAGTTTTCCAATTAAAGTTGGAATTGAAATGCTTAATAGTTTCTTGTGAATTTGGGATGACTGCAATAGGGTAGTGATTCGGATCTTAGAAGCAAGAAGCGGGGGCGGGGGCGGGGGCGGGGGCGGGGGCGGAGGCAGGAGTGGGAACGAGGAAGCGTTAAACTTTAAGAGGTTCAAAGGTTGGGAGCATTTAAGAAGCGTCCAAATAGTTGATATAGATATATTTTATATCTAATTATTGCAAAGGAATTTAGATTGACATAATCTATATTGATTGTAAATTTTGTTTTTGAAAGTCTTTAGCCATATGTTCCGACATAAAAATATTTCTTCGGTAAAATATTTGAGCAAAATAAGAACTTGAATCTATTTATAGGCTATTTTGAGACTTGGTTGTGGTGGGAGCGAGGTTCTAATATGAGGGGAGCGAGGTTCCAACAAGCTTCTTAGTAAGAAGCGCGGAATCGAGAGTCTGTGGAGAGAGCGTGACCAATTTAAAAGGTTCCTGCTTCTAAGATTCGGATAGTAAGCTGAATTAATGGCAAAACAAAAAAAAGTTGCAAGAAAACTCGATTTTTGACATTTTCACACAAAAACTCCAATTGTTTTACGTTTTTTATTCCTCATTCTAATTTTAAAGCTCTCCTTCAACCCCGTAATGGCTGGAGCCTCATGCACTAGGTTTGCCCATCATCCTAATTTTGAAGCCAATCCCTAGTTTTTTCTTGATGCCAGAGGGGAAGGTTGGTGAATATGAATTGTATATTCAATCTGAACCTATTCACAAACTTCTTTATGACGCTTGAGCACAGTCAGTGTTTCTATTAATGGACCGTTGAACTTGTTGCTTTTCATTTAAACTTGAAATATGTAGTACACTTTTTTTTTTGAACTAAGTTTTATAGAGTGAAAACTTACTAGCAGCTGGGGTTAGAATTGGAGAATATGTGAGCTAAAAATTTAAAATAGGTGTAGACCAGCGATATTCCTTTCTCTATAATCTATAGTACTCATTCCGATAGAAAATGATTGTTGTTTCAGATAAAACCCGTCAGAGATAGTATGACAGAGGCATTGCAGCTGTGGACAAAGATTGGAGGCAAAGGAGGAGATGGAGCTTTGGATGACCAGAAAGCTTTGTCTCATGCTAAGCTTAGTGGTAACACGTTCTTCAGCTGAATGTTCCTCCAACTAGCTTTTTTCATAATGATATACACATATCAATTAGGCTAAAATATATTTTAGTACCCTACTTATAGTCTTAGCAGAGTTTCACTTTGGACCTAGGAAGCACGGGTGTGGCTGCCTTTCCGAATAGCCGTGTTTTCTAGCTTTGGACCCTGCATTTCCAAATGCATCGCTTTGGTCCCTCAAGTTTCAACATCGTGTCAATTTAGGACCTAAAATGTAGGAAATCCATGGCCCAAAGTGATGCATTTTGAAACTTGAGGGATCAAAGTGATGCATTTGAAAATACAGAGTCCAAAGTGTAACTCCGCTAACTACAGGGTACTAACATATATTTTACCCTATCGATTTAAATATAATAATGATCATATTGTTAAATGTTTCAGATGGTGAGAACTCTGAACCAGCTGAGTGGTCAGAAAAGGGCCTAAAAATTTCAAATCCCAGAGACATTAGAACGGAGGCATCAGCGAAGGAATCGGGTGGCAACATTTTTGACAAAGCGGTCGGGATATTGAAGAAGAAAGCACCGGCATTAACGGAAAAAGAACTGAACCCAGAGTTCTTCCAGAAACTTGAAACAAGGAGTTCGGATGATTTGCCTGTAGAGGTTGTTGTTCCTCGTAGATGCCTCACTTCTTCTAGTTCACACAATGAGGAAGAGTCAGAGCAAAATGGGAAAGATCCAACTGGAACGTCAAAGGCAAATTGCCAGCCAGATGATGAATCTATCGACAATAAGAATTGTAATGTAGGGAGAGAAAATACTGGTTTGTTATCTCGTCAACGAGATTTTGAAGGGTTTCCTCGAGATAAATGGGCTGATGAGAGGGGAAACGGAAAAGGAAATTGGTTGGCTATCCAGAGGCAGTTGTTACAGTTGGAGAGACAACAGGCTCATCTCATGAACATGTTGCAGGTCTGTTAGCTAATTTGCATGGAGAAAATTGTTATCTACTCTTCTTTCCCCTAAGGCTTTCTTTGGTTTGCGGACTCATAAAAGGAAAAGAAAAGGGAAAGGAAAACAACAAGTAAAATAAGTTCCCTTGTGTTTTTTAACATGCTTAAATTACATTAAAAGTCGAAAATTAAAAATGTTGTTCTCTTAACAATTCAGTCTCCAAAATTTTGATTTATTTCCCACTGTATTTTGTTTTCCTTTCTATTTTTCTCACTATTTTCCTTGGTAACCAAATAGAGGAAAACATTTTCCTTCGTGTTTTCCTTTCTTTGCCCTCACAAAATCCACGAACGAAACAGACTCTTAGGAAAACATTTTTCTTTCTTAGGTTACTAAGGCTCTGTTTGCTTTGTGGATTTAGTTAGGGAAAGGAAAAATTCGAGCTTGTGAGTCACTTCCCTCCCATTCTTCTGAAGTTACAATTATTTTTTGAAAATTTTCAAATTTTTATTTACTTGAGCATGAAAGAAAACACAAGGGAACTGGTTTTCCTTCTTGTTTTCCTTTCCCTTTTCGTTTCTTTCTCTAAATCCACAAACCAAATAGAACCTAAGGAAAACAATGAGTAAAATAGACAAAAGAAAATAGGATGAATGAGCAAATTAGAAAATTGGAAAATTTTGAATCACATCCGTTCCTATTTTCTTGATTTCCTACTTTGTTTGAAGATATTGTAATTCTTAATATGAGTCAACGTTGAAATGAAATACTAGGTAAATGGTTTTTCCTTCTCATTTTCCCTTCCCGTTTCTCTTCCTTGACTAATCCGCGAACCAACAGAACATAATAGTTTTCTTGTGTCACAGGATTTCATGGGTGGGTCTCATAATAGCATGGTGACTTTAGAGAACAGAGTACGGGGTCTTGAAAGAGTCGTCGAAGACATGGCGAGAGATTTATCCGTATCAACAAGCCGAAGAGGTAGTAATTTCATGGGTTTTGAGGGATCTTCCAATAGGTCTTTAGGCAAGTACAATGGCTTCTCTGAGTACCATACTGGCAAGTTTGGTGATAGGTTTGCTCCATCTGACGGTATTGCTTTGGGCACAAGATCAAGGGGCTCACCATGGAGATTTGATGCGTCAGAGGCTGGGGATTTCCATACATTTGGGAAAAACGGGCAAATGGGCCCTAGGAGAGCTTGGGATAAAGGGTCTGGACCTGTTAGGTTCGGTGAGGGTCCTTCTGCGAGAAGTGTTTGGCAAGCTTCGAAGGACGAAGCAACTTTGCAAGCAATTCGAGTGGCCGGTGATGATAACGGAACTACTCGAACTGCGAGAGTGACTATACCAGAATTAACTGCCGAATCCCTCGGGGATGAGAATATGAAAGAGCGGGACCCAATCTGGACTTCTTGGAGTAATGCAATGGATGCGCTTCATGTGAGTGATGTGGATTCAGCGTATGCAGAAGTCTTGTCGACTGGAGATGATCTCTTGCTTGTGAAACTAATGGACAGGTCAGGTCCTGTACTTGATCGACTATCAGATGAGGTGGCGAGCGAGGTTTTGCACGCTGTTGCACAATTTCTATTGGAGCAAAACTTGTTTGGCATCTCTTTATGTTGGATTCAACAGGTATGGATTTTGCCTATTCTTTTCTTCTTCTCCCCTCTTTCTGTTCTTTGAGGCTCCGTTTGGTTCATGGATTTAGTGAAGGACATGAAAACACTCTTCTCTTTTGGGTCCATAAGGAAAATAGGAAGGAAAATGAAATATGGTGAGAAATGAACTACAAACTTTGAATCTAGTGAGTCAATTCCCACCCTTTTTGTTATTACAATTATATTTAGGAAATATTTTACTTCTAATGTTATGGGAAAAAAAAAAAGCCAACAAGGGAACCTTTTTCTTTTCCTTCTCTAAATCCGCAGACCAAACAAAGCCAATGTTTGGATCATCTGAAATGACCAGTTAACAAGCTCCATCATCTTCAAAAAGCTTCCTCTTTTAAGCCGGGAAAAAAAAATGCTTATGTGGTTTTGTTTTGCTTCTCTTGTAATGGCAGTTGGTAGATATAGTAGTAGAAAATGGACCTGATATATTGGGCACTCCTATGGAAGTTAAAAGAGAGCTTTTGGTGAATTTAAATGAAGCTTCTTCCACAGTTGACCTACCTGATGATTGGGAAGGTGCAACACCAGAACAACTGTTGTTGCAGTTAGCATCCACTTGGGGAATTGATCTGCAACAGCTTGTGAAGTAAAAAAAAAAACTAGCTGAATATCTAAACAAATATCAAATTTGTATTTTATTTGCTATTTTTGGTCTGTTTCTTGGGGTGATACGTATTGTGTTTATACATGTAAGGCAGATTTACTAGGGCACTACTTTGAGAGAATACCCGAGTCGATCGTCGTCGATGTTTGATGTGATGATTTTGATTGAAATTGAAAGTGGGGTATAGGTTTTGTGTTCTAATAGAAATTGTTTTAAGTTTGGTCTTTTGGACGGTGAATTGTTTGTGATATTATGCAATACCAATTAGTTTGGACAGCAATATGCTTTAAGTACATGGAATCTACTTGTCTGCATTGTGCAATAACTTTTATTCGATCTTAGGGGATGGTTTTGGGCATTAACTTTTATTCAATCTTAGGGGATGGTTTTGGGGAGAATGGTTTATACTCAAAGCCTTCTATACATTGAAATGAAATGATTGGTACTCTTGGCCACATCACCTAACAAAGAAGCACTAGAGAGCAAGGCTCCTTTTGGTTTGCGGATTTAAAAAAGGAAAAAGAACAAAAAATGAGAGAAAAACTATTTTGTTAGTGTTATGTTCCATTGAGACACAAATTCAAAAAATTTAACATGTCCTTATCATATTTTCTTTACCTTCCTATATTCCTTGTCAACCAATTAAAGAGAATTGTTCTCCTCAGTACAATTCTTTTCATTTCCCTTGCTAAATCCATGAACCAAACACAGCACAACTTTAACTTTACTAATGTGAAACACAGAATGTTTCTCGCGAAGTAGGTGGGAAAAATAGAATAAGTGCTACTAATTTAAGCCTTCATTTCCCACAGGAAAAAGTTGAATTCAGAGCATCACAAGAATTACACAGGAACTACTACTAAGAAAATAGCAAGAAACTTCTATATACAATTGATACAACCATTATGGCTCTCATTCATAAGCCGTACAAAAATGCCACACAAGCAGCAAACCAATCCGACCTGCATCCCCAGAATACCAAACGTGACCGTCGCCGGCAAAATAGATCAGAATTCCACAACAGCACGATCAACGAGAATGCACTCGAAGAACCCGGATACCAGAAGCCAAGTCCTCATCATAGAAGTTCGTAGAAACCTCAAAATGAGGGTTTTCCAACCAAACAATGAAAATCTTTGGGCAACACACTATTTACTTGGCAGAGTACCAGTTTTGAGCACATTTGGCATCTACGGAGAGGTCAACTTTGAGAATATTCTTTCCATTGAAGGGTTTGGACATGCACTCGACAACTATGGCCTTGGCAAGCTCAGCTGATTCAGTTGGTCCTTCCAAGATTACTTCATCATGGACCTATTTTCAAACCACCAAAAAATAAAAATAAAATAATAATTCAGTCGTTATCGACAAAAGCAATTTTATTTTGGTGTAGCTTGCACGTTGATGGGTGTGCTAACAGGATGGGGCTACTGAGAGCATACAAAAAACTGAAAAAGTTGGTAGCTTTATTGGAAGACATGGCTCGATGATTTGTGTCAAAATACTTTGTTGGCATTCAGAAACCAAAGATGATGGCAATTGGGCATATGCAAGAGATCTTTTAGGTATAATATCAAGTGAAATTTATTCCATTCACAAAACCAGAGAACGAGTGAGTGGTCACCAATGCCAAGCAACATCTTATGCTGCTAAAGCAATGTACAACTGTTGGAGCGTACAACAGTAGCTTTTGTAACAGAGGTGACCAGACAGGGAAAAAAAAAAAACAAAATGAGCTCTTAGTGCCGTGAAATCTATAAGTCCAAACATGCTGTGTGTGTGTGTGTGTGTGCGCGCGTGCAAAATGGGTGGCTGTTGGAGAGGGAATACGGCACTATACCTGTAAAAGCAGCCTCCACCCAAGCTCCTTCAAACGTGCATTCTTCGAAATTTCTAACATGGCACACATGGCAACATCAGCAGCACTGCCCTGTTGCAGCAATTTGAAACACAGCTTGATATATGCAAATATATATATGAGAGAGAGAGAGAGAGAGAGAGAGAGAGAGAGAGAGAGAGAGAGCGCTTTTGAGTGCATTCAGGAGAAAGAAAAGACCTGCACTGGGGTATTGATGGCAGCACGTTCAATGTGACCTTTTTGAGAGTGAGTAGCATGAGCTATTGAAGGAAACAAGCGGGCCCTTCCCAGCAATGTGTGAACACGATTATTCAAGCAAGCTTCTTTTTTCCGTTCTTCCTGCCATTTCAGCACTTCTTTTCTTTCCTTGTACCAGCGATCAACTGTTTCCTTTGCTTCCTTCACAGAAACCTGAGAACCGAGAAGGAAATCCCCGTGTCACAATGGATTAGCCTATTTAGATTGAAGCAACTAATTTTTAGGAGCTGTATGGGAAGGCAAGGAACTGGTTTTGTGGTTCATGAGTGAAGTTCACCGGTTCAATAAGTTCAAATGGAGGGTACCTTCCAATCCCGGGCAAGCCCCATCGGAGTTTTCCCATATGCGATAGAAAAGTTGAGCATTTTAGCTTTCCTTCTTTCAGAAGCAAAAGCATCCTGGAAAATTCCCAAACAAAAGATACGGGTGATATTCTGTATTAGAAATCCCATAGCAAATAGGTATCAAAGGTTGTAGTTACAGACAATGGATAAATCAATAGAGTGCAAAAATATTCCCTTTCTTTCAAATATAGTACTTTAAAAAGGCAGGAAAATCCCGTAATGTTTTTGCTATTAACTTTTATCATAATTAAGTGACTCACAAAAATTCAAAAAACCTTAAATTGTTTTCTTCAGTGTTTTCTTTTATCCTCCGTCACTAAATCCATGAACCAAACAGAACCTAAGAACGAAAGAGGATTTCTTAGTTTACCTTTAGTAGAGGAACCGGGGGTTTATCTTCACCAGGTTGTGGATACCACTCAAGAAGCACTTGCTTTTGCTCAACTGCTTCACGAATGTGCGGATACATATTCATTGCAGTCCTTGAATGGAAATCTCCACCAGCCTTGAAAGCTTCCAACATGCTCTTACAGTTGGCAAGATGTGCAAGTATCCTAAGTTCCAGCTGAATTATAAATATAAATATACATATAGATATATTTTCATCAACAAAGGAAACGATATGTGCATCTTTAAAATCAGATGGAACTAAGCAGATTACCTGTCCATAATCAGCAACAACGAGAGTGTTCCCAGGCGCAGCTATAAATGCTTGACGGATCTTATAACGGTCCTTCTCTAGAGCAGGCTGATTCTGATTTAAGGAAACAATTAAGTTAATACTCGATGACTGGAGAAGAAAACAAAGTAATACAGCTCTCCTTATCTATACTTCAGAAATCCATTTACCCTTCATGAAAACAATCATGCAAAAGCATAGATAATGAAATGGTTGTTCCCTTACTATTCTGCTTATAAGCAATCTACTTTATTACCCATCCAGAAAATGATCCTTGATACTCCCGCCGTCCCATTCTATGTATCCATCTTTGGGAATCCAACCTTTTTAAGGGAACATAATGATTACATTCACATTAATGAAAATAATGTGACTGTTCCATATTTAACCTTCTGTTGTTTTTCCCTCTCTCACATATTTGTTGGGTATTTTTAAAATGAACAAGGGTATTATGGAAAGTAACTAGAAAATTATCATTGTAAACTCTTACACTGTGTTTGGATTGAGAGAATCAGAGAGAAGAGAAGAGAACCTCATTAAGAGAAGAGAAGAGAAGAGAAGAGAAAGCATGCTAGTTTGGATGGAGAGAAGAGAAGAGAAGAGAACCATAAGGTTCACTTGTTTGTTTAGCTTTCATAAGAGAAGAGAAGAGAAGGAGTTTAAAATCAATTTACTCTTTTAACCTCTATTAAATAATGGTAATAAATTAGAAAAAGATTAATCATTGAGGATATATTGGACATTTTATTAATATTTTATTATGGTTCTCTTCTCTTCTCTCCACAGTCTCTTCGATTTAGAGAGAACCAAAATTGGGTTCTTTTTCTCCTCACGTTCTCTCCAGTTCTCTCCATTAACGTTCTCTTCTCTCCCAACTTAAATATTCAAACGAGAGAACTGGAGAGAACGTGGTTCCCTTCCCCTTCTCTTCTCTACGGTTCTCTCAATCCAAATGAAGGCTTAGTGGAAAATAGTTTTGGGGAGGCAGAAAAAGGAAGGACACATAAAATGGGACGGAGGGAGTAGTTTTCATCTTTGTATACAAAACAACATATACTCAAAATAAATTGCCCTCAGTAGCAAAAATTGGGGGGGTGGGGGGAACAAATTATTTGTTGTGGAGGTGTCCGACCCAGAAAACAAAAACAAGGATAGTAGCATTGACAATGATATGTAATGCATGTGAGTAAGGATTTATTAAGAACCTGCAGATTCGGTCTCCTAGCAGATAAACGCCCAGTTTCTGTGTTAATATTCAGTGAACAATGAATACGTCCATTCTTGCCTGATATATGACTTCCCTGTGGTAGATACAAACCGACATAACCATAAATAACATCACAAAAGTACAGTTAAGAGTCTTAAGACAACAACAAAAAAACGTTAGCAGAAACTACAAAAGTTTGAAGAAAACAGGATCCTGATATGATTATAATAATCAGAACCCTCGATATATACAAGGCTTGTATACAAGTCAAGTGCCGGTATATATCTACATGTTGACTTTCCCAAATCTCCAAACCCAAAGACATCATGGTATATTTCTATTTTTATGATACTTCTCCAATATTTTGCAAGTAGAATGGTGGTTGTATGTAAGAGAACTTTACAATATAGGCACTTCATCCATATTAAAGCAACCATATAAAAAAGGTTGATAATAATAATATGACTAATTGAAGTAGAACTATATTGTCCACTTGACGTGATGGGGTGTGCTTGTAGGTGTGTGTTCTAGCAGAAGTGTCAGACACATCCATTCCCATGTCTATATATCATGTGTGAGACACATCCCGATAGAGGACTACAAAAAATCACAGCATATATATTCCTCTGTAGGCATAGATGTTAGATCACCTATTGTCACAAAATCTTAACCCCCCACCACAAACACACACACACACACACACACACACACAAAATGGAGGAATACACACACACACACATATATATACTGTTTTATTTATTTATATATACTGAATGGTTCATAAGTCATTTATAAGCATAGCATCTACAGCCAAGAAACTACAAAATATTTACAGTTTAAGACGGCAGCGTGAGTAACCTGCAAGGGAAGGATGAAGTTGGATATCAAAGAATCTATAGAGCACATTTCACATAACGCAGCAATGGCATGACAAGCCTCCTTCCCCTTCTGACCCCCTCCAAACGCAGCATAAGCTGTTCCATAAGCAGATGTGTCTGGGGCATCGCTATGAAGCTGATCAGCAACATCTACAAAGTCAAACTCGGCAGAGACCTTCCCGGCGAGGGTCTTCAAAGCATCTCCACTAACAGATGGCCAACCAGTTGCGGTGTACAAGTCTGTTTGCATGTTGTCGACAATGCTTTTCAGTGTAATAGTACGAAATTTTGTGGGAGCCTTTTTGCCTTCTTCAATCACTTTATCAACATTCGGAACTTTGAAATCTCTCTGCTCTGGGAGACTCTCGGTTGGTTCCTTTCTGTAATAGAAAATATGAGAACTGAGCAAATGGGTAAGATATATGAAGCTCATGCCAGGCTATGAAGCACCCATGCAAATTCTTCTTCTTCTTCTTCTTCTTCTTCTTCTTCTTTTTGAAGTACCAGTTCACATGAAGTTGATGAATTGATTTATTTTCATTTTAGCTTAGTTTATTTATTTTTTTCCTTCTTTTTTATTATGTACATGTGTTTGGGGAAGGGGTTGGTGTTGAAGATTTCCATCCATAACCAAAAAATCCACTGGATTTCATATGGAAGTTATCTCTACATAAAGATGAAATTCTCCGCATAGCATGACCCTAATGTAATTGGCCAAACTATTTTGCTCTTATAATAAACCTGCTGATGGTCAAAGCTCTATGTAGCACGGACACTTCCTTGGGAGTCCGACATGCAATGGAATTGCACAGGCACGTGTCGAACATGCAAAAAAGCGTGTTTTACTCTCTTCTTATAATAAACCTGCTGATGGTGATGGCTCTATTTAGCACGGACACTTCAATGTGGGAGTCTGACACTCATCGGAAATGCACATGCATGAGTCGAACATGCAAAAAAGTGTATTTTACTTTTCTTTCCTATTTTTACCAAGGCCAAACAGCTGGACACACAAGTGGACACAACACGGTGACTCATATGAAAACTGTTAAAATATTGAGGTGGAAATCAATATAATAAAATGGTAGATAAATGATGGGTTTATTTGAATATTTAGGAAGCGCCAGGGGGTATAACACGGTATTATATAACTAATTGGACAAATATAAATTATTATTTGTCGCGGCCCAGCAGTGTCCGTATCCTTCATTTTTAAGATTTGTTGTGTTGTCATTGTCCGTATCGCCTGATCCGAGTCTCGTGCTATATAGGCTGAAATTGCATACAAGTAGCTAATCCCAAGCAGAAAAAAGTGACTATCGAGTTCGATTTCAAATAAAACAATTACAAAAATAGTAAACTTAAAACCTGTTGGGAGTACCGCCAAAAAAAAGCTGACGCAATTGTGCATCACTTCCCACATTCATGAACTTAGCATCAGGGCAAAGCCTAGACGCCCAATTTCGAAATCTCTCAGCGGCAACCTGTTGCTCTGCTTTTGCCACTTTCTCTATCTCGGCAAGGTAAGTTCGGTCCACAAGCATTCCCTCAGTTTCCATTTTCACCAAGAGTTCACCAAACGGACGCCAATATTTCACGTAGAATTCAAACATGGACCCTTTACACTCTCCATCGAGTATCCATTCTCTTTCGGATAGCTTACTTTTCAAGCTCTGATAAAGCTTTAGAGTGCTCATTGAGTCCAACGCCGAATAACATATCCATGGTTTCCGTTCTTCTTTTTGAAGCTCTTCAACGGCAGCTATTGTGGAAAGTTTTCCCTCGGACCCATCTTTCTTCAATTTTCTCTTTCCAAAGATGGTTTTCATAGATACTTTCCCAATCAGATTTTCACCGGGTCCCAACTTAGCATCGGACATGACCTTTCTGTCACCACTAAGAGCTTCGAGAGAATAACCACCGTCCATTCGTCTTGAAGAATCCCATAACCGGGCCATATGCATCGTGTCGGCATGAAAACCAGAAAGTTTAAGTCCATAGTTCTCTATAACATGGTTGTCAAAGCTATAGTTGTGCCAGACCTACAGAAAGTTGATACACCTGATCATTTTCATCATTTTATGAAAAGATAGAAACAAGTACAAGGGTAAGGGAAACAATCACCTCCCAATAAACACGCGTGTTTTTTATAGTTCTATGTATACCATATATATATATATATATATATCTAAAAAAGGTGAATCTTATGATTCACAATTCATATTTTGGGAAACTTATTTACAATTCAATAAAATGATTTGACAACAATGGGAGCGAGCACACATCGTAGTTTAGCTGGAACAACAGCAAAAAACTAATGCTTAGGACCTATGAAGCACGAGTGCTTCGAAATTGGCGACGTATGCGCACTTAGTGCGGTCCCGGCAGGAGTGCGCCGAGAATTCATGTGGACTCCTTTGAGTTCTTGCCGATGTTTTAGAGCGGCCGGACACATCGGGGTTTCTCATAATATTTTCAAAATTCGAGTGGTTCAGAACATAAATTAAAAACACACAACAGAGCAAATAAAAAAAAAAAGAACTCGTGGGGTTAGGGCTCGCAGTTTCATCTCTCTCTCTGGTTAGGGCTCGCAGCTTCGTCTCTCTCTCTCTCTGGTTCCTCTCTCTCTCTCTCTCTCTCTCTCTCTCTCTCTCTCTCTCTCTCTCTCTCTCACACACACACACACACACACACACACACACACACTCTAATGCCAACTCCGAGTCTCTCTCAGTCTCTCTGCAGTTGAAAGAAATTATGAAACATGTAGTTTATGCGTATTTTGTGTCTTAATTACAAAAAAATTGTAGTAGAAGGAAAACTTTTCGGTACACCCAAGTGGTTTGGGTGTACCTACAACATAGTGGTTTTGGGTGGGAAATGACTATTCCGATAAGAAACATTTGTTCTGCGGTCATAAATTTTGCTCAGGGTGGTTTTGATGGGAACAAATGTTTCTGATCATGGAACAAATGTTCCTTATCGGGAACAATCCTTTTGACCAAAACCACTATGTTGCAGGAACACCCAAACCACTTGGGTGCACCCGAAGAATTCTCCGTGGTAAAATAGTTTGTATATAGTCCTATATAAATGCTATATAAAATATATTTTTAATATTTTATATAAGTACCCCCACCGCACTCACACTCTTGATTTTGAGAAAATTGCCGAACACCCCGCACCCGCAGTTTAAGACACTTGCAAAAAAATCAAGATCCACTGGAAAAAACAGTTACCTTTTTAATAGATGGATCTTCAAAAAACGGAGCAAATTCAACTAAAATATTCCTCCCGCCACCATCAAGAACATCTACCCATATGCAAGACTTCCCACCACCAAAGTCTGCTTTGGGTCCGCAATATATACTGAAGCATATTATCTCCCCATGATCAACAGGCGTTTCTTGCTTAACCTCAATCTTGGCCACCTAAAAATAACGAGTAAACAAAAAGAATAAACTTACAAAATACAGAATCACAAAAGCTTACGGCCATGTTTGGTTTGTAGATTTAGAGAAGGAAAACAAGAAAGAAAGGAGAAACACTTGTTTTCCTTGATGCTAACGTAACAGTAGAAGTTTATATATATATATATATATATAAAGTAGGAACTCAAGGGAAAAAAAAAAGGAAAGGACGTAATCCATAAAATTCAAAAATTTAGTTTTACTTTTACCAGATTGTCTTTTCCCTCATACTTTCCTCACTCTTTTCCTTGTTAACTAGACAAAGAGAAGTGTTGTCTGTGCCGCCGTGGTGCTTTATTTTCCTTTCCTTCACGAAATCCATGAACCAAACAGAGCCCAAAAGTATATACAACGAGTAGCTATATGAAAACAAATAATGAAACTTAAGCAGAAAACATGCCTCTGTATCACATGCATGGACGAGATGCCTGTAGTCAGTCGTAAGCATCCTAACAACATTCTTTGCCAAAGGGATACTATCAACTACAAGAACCTTGTCATATATGTGGGTAAGCTTCACACGAAGATCTGGCTGGGAAGTATGGTTTGCATCTCCAACAGTTTTTTGATAAGTGACTTTATTTCCACTTAGTGCAGAACCTGTTTTTAACATTTCCCCTGGATACCACTGAGGTAACGATGTATTCGGAACACTGTTCCTTGAATTAGGTGGTGAATATGGTTTTACCATTTCCACTGGTAATTCGTCTCTTGTAGTAGTATTACAGAGTCCATCTGCATTGTAATATGTTTTTGTGGCCCTATAAGCACTACCATCTTTTGGATCTGCATGATCTCGAACCTTTTGATACATCCGACATAGATTTAATCCTCCAATCTTGTTAGAATCACTATCTTTTTGCCTCCTAATTCTTTCCGTCTCATCGACCCATGTTCCAGAAGCGGTATCTAAACTGTTGTATGGACGAGAACCAACATCAACTTCTTGTTTTTCTTCCCTCAACAATTGTAGGTTTTTCTTATTTGGGATATAACGAAGCATACGAGCAGATGAACTAGAAACATCAAGTTTCCAGTCAGGAGATGAATAGCCTGTAATGTTACGTTTATGTTTATCACTGAATGACATGGCACTATAAATTGAACCTTGTTTAAACTTAGTCGAACTACCAAACATGTTTATGTTAGAAAAAGGACCGTTAGCACCCCAGCCTGTGCATATTTCTCGCCTGCAAGTTAAATAAATAACAAATTGTGAAATATTGGAAACAAAATGGTCCTTCTCAAGCTTAGTTTGAAAGGAAGCAAAAACAAAGATACACCAAGGAGATTAGATAAGTTAGCTAAGTTGGCAAACAATTTGTTGAAAGAATTAATTAGACACTGAAAAATATGCTTAAAAAAGGTCTACTTGGTATTTGTACAGAAATGTTTCCGAGCATGCACTACATATTTTCCCAAGTCTAACATAATAACTCAACAACCGCTTGGTCTGCCAATGATATGCTAGTGTGACAAACTTTGCAAGGTGTTAGACGCCTCAGGGAGTGCAAATCATTCTGCTACATACATCTACTTCTATGACAAGTGACAGCCCTCTAAAGCTTTATGCCATATTCAAGCAAAAGGTCAAAGACAATCAATAAAAAGCTAAACCTTGTCATTCACAGAAATGCTATCTGTAAGAGGTTATGGAACTCCTTATTCCAAGAAACTAGAAACAACTCTTCATCCATACGTAAACATATGCATACAGACATACACCAGCGAAACAGTCTAGCAGACATCCAAAAACTCATAAATACTGAAGCGAACATACTATGTGTTATACATGTGCAGTTTAACAATCATAACATTGCCAGAAAAAATCAAACCCCATAAGAAGCAAAACCCAACTAAAAAAAAAAAAAAACCAGCTTAGTTCCTACTTCCTAAATTTTCACAAAGGAAAGCAGTAAAGGCAAAGGTTGGGTTTTTCTTCAAAACCCCATAAACAAACTGAGAAATACACAGAAATGGGACTGCCAAAATTTGAAAAACCCAACTAAAACAAAAAAGACAGCTTACTTCCAAGATTTTCAAATTTTTCACAAAGGAAAGCAACAAAGACAAAGCTTGGTTTTTCTTCAAAACCCCATAAATCGACTGAGAAACACCCAGAAATGGGTATGCAAAATATTTAAAAAAAAAAAAAAAACCCACAAAACAAACCACGAATAGTGCATAACAATGAGAAAAAGAGAAAAGATTTTGGTTGAAATTGAAACCAAGCCTGTGGATGGCTTGTTTGCATATAACAATCATAACATTGCACGAAATAAACAAACCCCTTAAAAAGAAAAACCCCAACTAAAACCAAAAAAGACAGTTTATTAGATCCTAGATTTTCCATAAGAAAAGCAAAAAAAGGCAACGCTTGGGTTTTTCTTCAAAACCCATAAACCAACTGAGAAACACCCAGAAATGGGTATGTAAAATATTCCACAAAGCAAAACTACAAATAATGCAGAAAAATTAGAAATTAGTGGAAATTGAAACCGAACCTGTGAAGGGCTTGTTTGGGGAAAACCCAAAAAGAGCGAGAAGAGGATGAAGCAACTGGGGAAGAGCGGAGACAAGAAGAGAAAGAGGGCTTCAAAGGGCCCTTTTGGGTTGAAACCCCCATAGCCATAGCCTCAGCAACTCGCCCCACCTTGTTGCTAGTGTTACTGATACACGAAGCCGTCTTGATAAGCTTTTAGTTGAGACTGGTAAATAAAAGGGTTTTAGAGGGGTTTACTGTTTGTCTGAGACTGAGAGTCCTGAGCGGCAGAGAGAGGCCATGTTGAGAGAGCAGAGGAGAGAGAAAGAAGAGGGAAAGAGAGCGCCCCTGAAGTCAAGGTTAAAACTCTTTTCTTGCCCTGAAAAATAAATAAATACATAAAAGCCCCCAATATTGCGGACAATTGTATAGCTGGCAAATATTTGTCTCTCCATTTTAGAAGTCATAGACTCATAATAATTGGGCCTACCATTATGGAGAAATAGCAGAAATGCCACTAATGTTAATAAGACATTAAACGTAGGTTGTTCTGCTGATGCAGGAGATTCCTCCCTTCCTTTTTTTTTTTTTTTGGAGTAAAAATTACCTACCTCTGTTTCGGTTTGGCCTTAATACACACATACCTCCCTTCACATTTCAAGAATCTCTCTTATTTTTTAATTTTAATACTAGATTCTATTAAACATTCTAACGGTTTGTCAAACGGAGGGGGAATCTAATACTAAAAAAAAAAGGTGAGATTTTTGAAATATTAGGAGAGGTATATATATTAAGGCCAAATATCAGGGGAGGTAGGTGATATTTACCCTATTTTTTTAATGACATCATTCAATTAGAAAATATGAGTCCGATTGGTTTTGCCCAATAAAAGAAAATAACTAATTTGCAATTCTTGTGTTTGGTTTAACCTAAAATCAATTCTACCTAATTCTTGTTTTAACGGGTTCATTAATCTGACCAAAAGTTGTCGTATTGTCAAGAATTCATTTCAATTTTATTCTAATTTGTTTATTTTAAAATCAAACCAAATGGAGTGTAAGGTCCATTTGTCCATTTGTTTAAGAGTAATGTTACGTTTCTCAAATTTTATATTCTAAATGTAGTTCACAACATATACGGCAGTGAGACCTTCTTCAATAACTCCATAACGGTGGATCCACTTCAAACACCCGCAACTATATACTTATCTTTTTTGTTGGAGCTCCATTTTGTTATTTAGAGACTGAAAAGAAAAGGAAACATAAGAAGAAATATTTTTGGGTACCACTATTGTCAGAGTAAACTGGCGGTTGCCAAAGCACCTTCACTTGTTGAAAGTGAAGTTGCTTTGACAACAATCACTATTACGCTATCCATATTTTTATTGGAATATCAAACACTTGTCATTCTGCAACTTTACCGAATGGGCCCCTTATTTTATTTATTTTATTTTTTATTATTATTATTTTTTTATGGTTTGTTGCTAGGAAGACAATTCATTGAAAAGAAAAAGAAAAACAAAGCCGATTCACACTCTTATTGGTCCTCCCACTATCCCACACATATGGAGGAATATCATCAGGCCCCACTCTGGGCATAGGCAACGTAAATGGCCTAGGGCTACCACCCATTTTCAAAATATACTATTAGTAGTATTAATTAAGTCCATGACCCAGCCCAATTGCAAAAGTCCTTAATCCTTCCCCCCAAACAGACCCTAGTCCATGTCCCAGCCCAATTGCAAAAGCTCTAAATCGGTAAATCCTTCCCCCCAAACAGACCCTAGCCCAATCTCGTCTCTCTCTCGATAGTGTCCAAAATGAGGTTGGTGCTGTTTTTGTATTTTTATTTTTTTGTTTATGATTTGCATAATGTCAAGCTTTAAACCCATTATGAATTGATTGTTGTTTCTGTAAGCATAGAGTTTTAAAAACTGTTTTATTTTTAAAGGTTCGGAAATTTGTTGGCTTTGTCACCACATTGGTTAATTGTCTATTTTGGGTGGATTCGAGTATTTAGTAACTAAGTAGATTTAATTGATCAAACATTAATCATTTTTGTGCTAACTGTTTATTTGATATATAAAAAAAACACATAAAATTAATTTTACACATAATTATATATAAGTAGACCCAGAAAAAATTGCTTAAGGAGTGCTTCTCCGAATACCTGTGTAACCTCATGGTCCCCTTTTTAGACTTCGCCTTGGACCCCCAAAACCTCAAGACCGACCCTGAATAGCATCCAGAGTGAAAGATCCAAAAAGATTACAATTTGCTGCCCAATGGCCAACATTATGAGCAGCGAAGTTAACAGTTCTAGGCAGAAAAGCAAAGTTATCACAGTGTTTGAAAGTAGAGAATTGTTAGCTCTTGCTTTTTATTAAATGGGTCCTCTTTTAAATCATTATGTAATGTCCTAATCCTTTCACATTGAAATTTGATATCATCATACCTCAAGCTACATAAAAATCTGTCAATCTTCATCATTCTTTAGAATGAATTGTATACTACAATTTAAACCCAAAATAACCCACAAATTAACCACCCAGCAAACCATTCTTTTTTTTTTTTTTTCGGATAAAGTCCAGCAAACCATTCTGCAAAAAGAAGAAACTGAGGAATATATTGAGTTGACTGAAAAGAAACAACCTTTACAAATGATACAAAGTTCACACACACACACACATGGCTTTCATTTACAATCTCTCTCAATCTAATCTCTGTCCGAAACACCATCTGATGCATTATTTCCTATATCTTCAGCCATATTTCTATCAGAAGAATTGGATTTCATTCCATCTTCTCCTCCACCTCTCTCCTCCTTGTTGTCTATCGATAAGAACTCAAGAGCGGTGACCACATCGCTGATCAGAGGCCGAGTACTGGCTTCCTCTTGTAGACACATCGCTGCCACTGCAAGAGCTTGGTAGAGACTTTTTAATGGGTACTTCCCTTCAAGCAATGGATCTACCATTAGTGTGAACTTCCTTTTGTCTTTGAAGAGAGGTTGTGCCTACAAAAGAAAAAGAAGAACAAGGCCGTGTTTGGCACGCCAGATATGTTCATTGAATAGGGCAGTATAAGACAAGACATGATAGAATAAGAAACATGTCGAATATATTGAATGCTGTTTTGTGTTTGGTTTGGTAGTGCTAATGGTCTCAAATTTTAACTAGCTTAATTCTTCTGTCATTTTTTTTCAAAAAAAAAATGTTTTTTAAAATTTTAAAATAGTTTTTATAATATTTGGGTAAATTTCACTGACCTCCTCTGACGTAAGGTGAAAATACAAGGACCTCTTTCGTGGTTTGCATAATTACACTAACCTCCTTTGTCAGAGATGGAAATCCAACAAAGTTAATGCCTTAATGGTACATGCAAACTTACCTAGATGCCCCTAAAATAAAATATAAATTACTAATTCAAAAAATCAACACATTATTAATGGGCAAATATACAATTAGATAAAAAAAAAATACTTACACATTCATTTTCCAGAAAAATTATTAAATATAATTTATTTCAACTTTGATAAGGGTAAATTGGTCATTATCAAAAAGTTTAACAGTCAAATTATCGCTCAACTGACCATTGACTAACCGAAGAGGGAAAGTGTAATTACTAAATGAATTCATAAAACTTGAAAACTTGAAACTTCAGAATTATATGTAGCAATAAGATTAATGATAACTTGCTATGAAAGTTTTTATGCATACCCAGTGAACTAGATTCTGCTCTTCAGTTGGTCTTGAATTGTCAATGACTCTCCTTCCTGTGATCAACTCCAAAAACACAACTCCAAAGCTGTACACATCAGACTTTGTTGTTAACTGACCTGTTAATGCATACTCAGGAGCACAATACCCATATGTCCCCATCACTCTTGTTGATACATGGCTTTTGTCACCGGTTGGTCCTAGTTTGGCAAGCCCAAAATCTGAAAGCTTTGGATTGAATTCCCCATCTAGTAATATGTTCGATGCTTTGAAATCGCGGTAAATTACAGGCGGGTTCGCTTTGTCATGCAAGTATTCGAGTCCTCTGGCTGCTCCTTCGGCGATTTTCATCCTAGTGTTCCAATCTAGGGGTTTTTTGTTTGGAGATATATCTGCAAAACAAGTTAGTGACTTTTTTTTTTTTTTTTTTTTTTTAATGATAATGCAGTTTTCAAGAATTCATTACCATGCTTTGAAGAAGAAAGTTTGCAAAGAAGCATATTTTTGTCAAGTGGTTTATGACAACTTTAACAGCATGCAAATGCAAGACTGAAGACTTAGGGGCAGTTTGGGAAGACTCAGCATCGGCTCTGTGGCTCTACAAATTTATTCAATTGTTTATTGCATACAAGTCTAGGACTGATCTAATTACGTTCTTTAAACAGTTTGTTGTGAAAGCATGTTTTTGGTTTTAAAAAACCAGAAACAAAAAGAGAATGACGCTGAACTCGTTCATATTATATGGATTCCCAAACAGTAACTTAGGGGGTGTTTGGATTGACATCTTTTGAATGCATTCTCTTCTCGTTATTACATTTATCCTCTTCATTCTCAAATAACTTTGAAGATGCACTCCCATAACAAATTTTACTTTTTCAGAAAAGTGAGTGTTTACTTGCTTTTGCTTTTAAGTTGTAAATTGTGTTGTGCGTATTAGGAGCTGAGTTTGGGATCTGACAGAACCCATGCACCTCCATCTCTACAGCAAATATTTTTCACCCTACATTAATATTGCTATCTCCATCTGTACCTCTATTTTGTTTTTCATATTCCTATATATCTAAAAGTATGCCAACAGTCACACGTAGTACGAAAAAATGTTGCCTCCCTACCAAATGGAACATAGTGATTGAATTAAAAATGTCAAAATGAAAACAAAGTATTTGGTAAATAAAAAGGCAGTTTTGGGCCATACCAAGTAGGTGGTCCTCCAGGGAACCATTGGGCATGTACTCATACACTAATATCCTTTGCTCACCATCACAACAATAACCAACCAAATTGACTAGGTTTGGGTTGTGTAGAAGACTCAACATCAACACTTCCACCAGAAATTCTCTATTTCCTTGGAATCCATTCCTGTCAAGTTGCTTAACAGCAACATCCTGAGAAAAATGAGATAAAAATAAAAATAAAGAACTTGTCATCAAAATACTTGCATATATACGAGATGTTTGGCAACAACTTTTGGAGTTTGTAAGTGATTATGGAACCACAAAACCTAAATGAAACTGTATGGCAAACCAGCTTCTGTGATTCAATCAAAAATCCCAAATTCTTGCAATTGGCTAAAAGCAGTGATTGAATCGCAGAAGCAAAAGCAATTGCCAAATGGGACCATGTATACATATTGAATTATCAATATATATATATAGAGAGAGATAGATTGTGGAGACTACTTGGTTCTTGGATTGGATGTGGCCTTTGTAAACGCGACCAAAACCACCTTCACCGAGCAAACACTCGGGGTTGAAGTTCTGAGTTGCAACACAAAGCTCGCGGAATGTGAGAATCTGAGCAGAAATATTCCCTTTTCCAATTTTAGATATCTCTTCAGTGATGTACCTTCGCCTGCTGCTATCTGCAAAAAATGAACAATTCTCAAAGTTTGTCGTATTTCAATATTTCCAGAAACAAAGTCCTTTAACCGTTACAAACTATCGTGAGGCCAACAATATATGGAGAACACAAAACATACCACGTTCTTATATTCATGATTTGGATTGAATTACAACAAATTGCGTTTAGTATTTATTATGAACTACTATGACCTTTCAACCAATTTCAAGGAGACAATCAATCAATCTGTGGAGAAAATACCACATTAGTGCTTTTATATTTCAATCTTTCAAACAAAGTTCTTTTAAATAACAATATCAAAACTTTTCAATGAGATTGTTACAAACTTTTCAATCTGTGGTGAACACTAAACATAACATATTTTTCTATTTATCATGATTTGGACTGAATTGCAGCAAAGTGCTTTTAATATTACAATGTTAAAAACTGCTTCTTATGTTCAAAAATTCATGACCCCTCAAACAAATTGAAAAGAAACAATTAATCAATCTGTGGAGAACATAAAAGATATTTGTCATGATTTGGATAAAACTGAAGGTGAAATTGAAAGAGAAATGCTTACCGGATTTAAAGGAAATGTTAGTGAAGGAGGCTAAAGTTTTTGTGTCCTTATATTCTTGAATACTCTTCTTCAATGACTTTCTCGCAATTTTCTCCTCCGACATGCAACATGAAAAGCAACTCATTTTCCTTTCCCTTCTAACACCTCAATCCAAACACACCCAATTTCCAAAACCATCCAAATTCTAAATCACATCATCATAGGTAACTACCATTGCCCATAGCAAAAAAAAATAAAAATAATAATTAACCCTTTTAGGACAGTTCTTGAGATTGGTTATTTTCATCAACTGAGAAATTACAAACCTTAGGCCTGGAAAGGATCAAGAAAATTTTCACATTATTTCTTTTGCTTCATCTCCCTCCAAGGCCTTTTTTTTTTTCTTTTTTTTTTTTTTTCGGTCTAGGCATTTGACTTGGTCAAATTTGCCAATTTTAGTACCATACATATAGCCACATTTGCTAAACTACCTCTCTCTCTCTCTCTCTCTCTCTCTCTCTCTTAACTAACTAAATTCTTTCTGCTATTCTGAGCTATCCAAATACATGTTTGGATTACATCAACCTTCATAGGTTGAAACATGAGTTAGCATGCACCGTTAAGGTCTGTTTGGTTCATGGCTTTAGTCAAAGAAATGAAAGGAGAACTCTGAGGAAGACACCTCTTTTTTTAAGTAGGATGAAAGTATAGATTTTCATTTTTGCAATTTTTTTAGTCACTTTCCTTCCACTTTTCTTGAGTACCTGATATACTTTGAAATTTTTTAGTTTCTAATGTTCATTTGAGCCGGGCAGAAATTCTCCTTCTCATTTCCTTAGCCTTTTCTTTTCTTTCTCTAAATCCATTTCGGAACCTAAAGGCTAGCTGATACGTATTCTACTAATTTTTTCTTTTACTTTTTTGTGATAATTATAAATTAATAATTTTTTGAGCAATAAAGGTTTAGGCACAAAAGCTTACAAACACATTCCACAAATAAAGTGGAATGTTTAGTTGGCAAGATGAGACCCAACAGCTTTAACTCACAAACTAACCAAACTTTGGTTTAAATTTAGACCCAAATTCACTCTCTCTCTTTCTCTCTCTCATAGCAGATACGATATTGCCAGGGCCGGCCCTTGGGCCAAGCGGCCCAAACGACTGCTTGGGGCCTCAAAAAATAATGGTTTGTTTGGCCTTGGAATAAGGCCTTGTTTGGCCAAAATTCATGTATTATATATAAAAATAAGGCCAAAAAGGGCCTAAAAAATAGGGCCTTATATATACATATATTATATATAAAAATAGGACAAAAAAAGGGCCTAAAAATATTTTCTTGGCCTTGGAATATTGCCTTGTTTGGCCAAAATACATGTATTATATATAAAAATATGGCCTAAAAAATATAGGGCCTTATATATGCATGTATTATATATAAAAATAGGACCAAAAAAGGCCTAAAATTTTTTTTTTCTCATGATCGCTTAGGACTTCATGTGAATTTCCCAATCTCAGGGCCGGCCCTAGATATTGCTCGGAGAAATCCCCAAACCTCTGCAACTCCTCCATCACAATTCACAGACCACCCAGCAGCCGGAAGCCCCCCCTCCCCTCCCCTCTCGGCTTCTCTCTCTCTCTCTACCTCCCATCCCCACTCTCGGCTTCTCTGTCTCTACCGCCCAAGTGTAACAACTATATGAGAGTAAACTCTGATCTACCTCTACATTAACTCTATATCCACTCATTGAAATAAAAAAGACTAATAAATTTAAGGCTATTTTGTTAAGCAACTCAATTTTTTTTTTGACGGATTGATTTTAGAGGTTTTTTTTTCGGAAAAATGGTAAATTAATTCCAAAAAAGGGTCAAACCCTAGGATATTACAGAAAGCTCAATACATGCTGAGAATGCAGAAGACGGAACAATGGAACAAGGAACAGCAAGCAATCAAAGCTACATAAAAGAAAACAAAGCATCATGGGCTAGGAGCAGCAAATTTGCAAACAAGTCTCCCTTAACCCTACAAACAAGAACACATCATTCAAGTACGATGGCGACCCTTAGGCCGACTTCTACTAAAGTTCATCTTTGCTTCATTTTTCTTTTGTCTTGAGGAAATGGGGTTGATGTGATCAATAGTATTCTAGAGGTTGATTATTTTTATAGAGCTGCTACGTAAAATGTGAATAGGGCAATTCAATTCAGAAGGAGAACCAAACATGCCAAAAGTTATGAGAGTATGGTTTTCACTTCACCTATTGCCAAATCTTTCTGCTTTTAGCCTTACAACCAGTACTCTCTCAAGCTTGCTAATCCGAGTTCCACTATCGGTCTCCCAAATACGAAAGATCTGCTAGTTTCTCCTTCATTGTCGATCATAATATATAACAAGGCTGTCTAGTGAATTGCCATTTTCACTCCCATTTCATCTTCGTTGTCGCTGATAATAACAACATTGTCTAGTGAATTGCCATGTTTACCCATACCCCCATTTTCTGTTGGGAATGGGCCCACAATCACAACAAGAAAACCACACCCACAATTATGGAGATAAACAGAAGTAGAACCACACAACCACGAAAGAAAAATCAAGCAAACCAACACAACAAGATTTAAATGTGGTTCGGCCCAACAATGCCTACGTCCACGTGCAAAGGCGATCACTACGATTAATATGAAGATTACAAGCACTCAAGACCTCACGTGTATAACTCTCCAACCAAGTTATATGACACACACAATTGCTAGAAACTAATCTCTCCCTCACTAGTTTGCAGCCCTCTCTTGTGTATGTAGAAGATTTCCAACCAATCTTGTCAATCCCTTGAGTAAGCCCTATATTTATAGAGATTGTATAGTCCTAATCCTAGTTGTAGTAGGATTTACCCCTATGGTAAGTCTTATACAAGAAGGAATACTCTTACACACATTCCTATATAAACTAAGAACTTCCACCATCAAAGGAATCCTTATTTGATAAGGAAACCACCAAATAAGGAATCCAATCATAATTAGGAAATCATTCCACTAATGGAATTTTAGGCACAATCCTAACAATCTTCACCTTGCCTCAAATTCCTTCCCATCAGTCCTCAGAGTCTTCATCTTGTAATCTTCAACTTCCACATCGATAGTGCATCACCTTTGCCATCCCCCAAGCTATTCAGCTACACCATTACTCAAGTTCACATCCCCCATGAACTTGAGATCACCAACTTCCGGCTTGTCATCTTCACTGCACAATGCATCCTCTATACTTTGTTGCACCAAGGCGTCCTTCATACGCACTTGCCACATGCTGAAATTTTTCTTGCCATCGAACTTTTCTATTGCCATTCGCATATCCCCAAGCGAACTATCTCCAACTGCCATGGATTCTCAACCTAGCTTTGATACCACTTGTTGGGAATGGGCCCACAATCACAACAAGAAAACCACACCCACAATTATGGAGATAAACAGAACCAGAACGACACAACCACGAAAGAAAAATCAAGCAAACCAACACAACAAGATTTAAATGTGGTTCGGCCCAACAATGCCTACGTCCACGTGCAAAGGCGATCACTACGATTAATATGAAGATTACAAGCACTCAAGACCTCACGTGTATAACTCTCCAACCAAGTTATATGACACACACAATTGCTAGAAACTAATCTCTCCCTCACTAGTTTGCAACCCTCTCTTGTGTATGTAGAAGATTTCCAACCAATCTTGTCAATCCCTTGAGTAAGCCCTATATTTATAGAGATTGTATTGTCCTAATCCTAGTTGTAGTAGGATTTACCCCTATGGTAAGTCTTATACAAGAAGGAATACTCTTACACACATTCCTATATAAACTAGGAACTTCCACCATCAAAGGAATCCTTATTTGATAAGGAAACCACCAAATAAGGAATCCAATCATAATTAGGAAATCATTCCACTAATGGAATTTTAGGCACAATCCTAACATTTTCATCTTCATTTCTTGTTTTTAACCACTCGATTTCAACTTCACTATGCATAATCTTTTTCTTCTGACTATACTAGTATGATGCGTTATGTTGGAGTTTTTGGTTTTTTTTGTATAGATTGTAGTAGTGGCGCCATAGAGCGGGTGGAATTAAATTGTCCCTATCTTTTCAAAATTTTTTTTTTTAAAACTTTGGGGTATATTTTGAAGATGTAATTGCTCTGCTTAGAGTAGTTCTTGTCTTGTGCCTCTCTAGGCTTTGCAAATGAATAAAACAATTACTCTCAAAATAAATAAATAAATAATATGCTTCACAAAATATATGTTTGAGTTTGCAGAGGGTTGGTAAGTGCAACTTTAGAGATGCCCAATCACTATTTTGGCATTGCTATACTGGTAAAATCCTATTTCTTCTGTCTCAAAATAAGTGTCCATATTTTCTTTTTTTGATGTCTTAAAATAAGTGTCCACTTTTGAAAGTCAACCACAAAATTTAATGAACTTCATATAATACCCTCATAATAAAGACAATATCATTTATGTGTGGGCACAAAATAAATAAAAAGTCAACCACCCACCACATCCAAGGGTAAAATTGGAAAATACCTATGCAATGGACCTTAAAAATTAATATAATACAATTTTCTTAAAAATGTGCAAATTGAAGTGGACACTTATTTTAGGACGAAGGGAGTATGTATTAGCGTTTGTGCTCCAATGGTACATTCTAACAGGAATACCAAATTATAGGGAGAGACAAATCTAGGAATGGAGTTTGGGGGGGTGGGGGATTACAGGGGTTTTGGGGTAGCACCCCCGAAGTGATTTTTTTGGGTCTATTTTACATTTTTTTGGGGGGACGGATGAAGGAATTAGAAAAGTTAATACTAATTGGCACCAAAGGTACAATAAAATAACACATTGATGCTACAAATTGAGACAAAGAAGTTGAATATTTCATATTTGAGAGGGGGGCTTAAGTGTAAAATAGAGAATTTTTTAGTTTGGGAGAGGGCTTAAGTGTAAAAAAAATAATTTTTTAGGGTATATATGGTATTTTTCAAAAATCAAGGAGGACATGAGTCCCCCCTTGCCCCCACATATGTCCGCCCCTAATTATAAATAGCACCCAAAACATTATTCCAATGAGGTGCCCAAAATTCCTATTGCCCAAAATTCGAGAGGAAATATCAAATTTTTTCTTGGCTAGAATTCTAAATACCATGGACTGTGACTACTTCTTACCTGGTGGGGTCAGAAGGGGTATATATATACACACCACACTCTCATATATATATATATACATATACATACACTTACACCATACATATATATATTCACACAGTGAGAGAGAGAGAGAGAGAGAGAGGGAGGGAGGGGAAGCAATTAGAGCTCGCCAGCACCCCCTTAATCACTTTAGTGAGTTCCAAACTCACTCAATAGCCTAGGGTAGATGTTTATATATGTTTTGAATGTGAAGGAACCAAGCCAATGCATCCAGAAGTTTTGGGCATCTCTGCCCTGTGGTTTCAATCGATTGACATTACTATTCATCCAATCGATAGTAAATGACATCAATCGATTGGGGTAAATCGATCGAAATCTACTATTACCCCAATCGATTGAACCTTAGTCTTAATCAATTGGTATTTACCGAATGTTGATATTCTTTGTTAATTATGGTATGAACTGCTTAATTGTTAAATTACTGTTTTATGCTTCCGTTATACAACATTGTTTATGAAAGTTATGGCGATGCGGAAAAGAGATAATATTTGGTATAACGTAAGAACAGTTCGTAATATTAGACGACATAGTAGTCATAATCATATTTGATATCCGTTTCATTTCACTCAGAGTAGTCAGGACACAATGGATGTCTTGTATCGATATTAGTACAAGTAGGTTTGATAAGTTCTGGGAATCGTATGTGGGTGGACCCTTGGTCGTGATATGTCCTTAAAAGCAGTGGGTTGTGAATATGTCCTTAAAAGCAGTGGGCTGCACCAAGTAGTCCTAAGATATTCAGGTGATCTATAATATGTGCTTAAAAGCAGTGGGCTGTGAATATGTCCTTAAAAACAGTGGGCTGGGATCACTGGTAGACGTCGCTAAGTCGTGGCAATTGATCGATATGCCTTGTTTCAAGCGTCGTATTCCTGACATGCAGTGGGCTGTAAATATGTCCTTAAAAGTAGAGCAATAGATTGACGTGATGTCCATGATACGCAGTGGGCTGTGAATATGTCCTTAATAGCAGTGGACGGAATGATGTTGTATCTATAGAGTTGAACTATCGAGTATGTTTTTCAATCCTGAATACTTTATCAGTCGTGAGTAACAAGACGTTATTAATCAGAGAACTATTGGAATAAAGAGAAGATATTATTACTAACATTAACTGTATATTGTTCCATAACTTATAATTACTTCACCCTTACGATATTGTATAAGTTTCTACTCACTCAGCTTTTAATAAGCTGGCGGCTTTTTATGCCTGGACATTCCCCGTCCAACCTGCCCTGTTTACAATACTTCAGGCAATAAACCATACAATGATGGCTACTATTTGGATGAAGGATATGCTACTAAGGGCGGACCAGCTGAGGCTGGAGGCACCAGGGATAATTACTACGCTGGTGATTATGTGTACGCCAGCAGAAGACAGAGGATATATTATAGTTCAAATTCTACTATCGGACTTCAGTATTATGTTTTGTAATAAGGCATATATTGCCTTCAGACTTGTAATACTATGCTTAACTCTGATGTAACAATATAGGGATTTTATATTATAGTTCAGTTCCTATTACTATCTCGTACATTATTGTTTAGAACTGCTTGGTGTGGAAAATTCAGTGAAATGACCAGTCATTGCCTATGGACCCAAAAAGGAAATTTTATTTTTCGCTATTTTTGCTGTTCCGGGGCGTGACCGAATTTTTGGTATCAGAGCCTAGGTTTAATATTGTCGCTTACTAATTGTCCTACACCATCTAGTCCTAGCATTTTAAGATCCCTATGATACATGAGTATTAAGATAAGTTCGTCATTCTGACGTTAGATAGTTTCTGTATAGGTTAGCAAGGATCCAAACTTTCATAAATTTGTGGACGACACCAATGGAGGACATGTGATCCATGGGGACATTGTGGAGCTAACGGACCCAGAGTTGTACTATAAGCGCATACGTCGTATAGCCAGTCAGTACCTAGAGGAGGATATATGGAGAGCTCTTTATGTTTACAGACGACTCACCCGACTGAGATACGTATGGACGCTTACCATTATGCAAGGACTCGGGAGGCGATTTATCATGATATGGCTCGTTTGATCCAGAGCAAGTTGGAGATGGATGTTATTGAGTTACGAGCTATCTTAGGGAGACCCAATCTTCTGCCCGTACCTACAGCTGCACCAGCTTAGGCAGCACTACCAGTACCGGTACCAGTGGTACCAGTGCCAAAGCCAGTTGAGCCCGAGCTGATAAGGGATGATGAGGAGGATGAGGATCCTGTCGAGGATATAGAGCTCGAGGATGAGGATCATGACGTGGATATAGACGGGAACGGAGATGAGGAGCTCGTAGACGATAATGAGGAGCCAGATGAAGACCCAGAGGAGGACCTAGAGGACCCAGAGCCTGCTGATATGGATATTATAGCTGGAGAGGACGTGGTAGTAGCAAAGGGAGATGAGGAGGTCGAGGACTACAAGCCCGAGGAGGCAGTTGCACCCTAGGTATCAGCAGGGTCTATAGCACAAATAGTAGCTGTATGGGTAATGGAGGATGGTCGCACAGCCAGACGAATTTATTTTAGGAGAGGCTGAGTTGGCCGAGGCTATCACAGTAGCCAAGGGATTTGCCATTGCAGCCGTTGATTCAACTGAGCTAGCAGTAGACGTTATGGACGAGGGTGATGATGAGGTAATGATTAAGGATTGGGATGTTGAGATCAGGATAGGAGATCTTGATGCACCGATGGAGGACGATCCACCCGAGGAGCTAGATATTTTAGTGTGTGCGATAGTGGATGCGTGAGTGTGTGTGGTAGTGAGTCATTAAGTGTGTGCGACAGTTTGCGTGAGTGTGTTGTGCTGCTTGTGCAATGTGTGCGTGAGTGTGTTGTGTGTTCCAAATTAACTTTCACCCAGTCAACTATTGGTCCATTTGCATCTATTATTATCCCAAAATTGATTTATTAAAGATTTTTTCCATCAGTGGTCAATTCTATTTTGTGGATCTGTGTCACACCCTAACCTGCCCTGGTGGATTAGGACACGTGTAACAATGCCACAAGTGATCATTTATACTAATTAGCAAAGAAAACAAGCGAATTACTAAGAAACATATGTTTTAAATGACATAAAAGAACCTTACTGTGACAAAAATAGACCCAAGGGTAAAATGGTAATTAATAAGATATATCAAATTTTATATCAAAAGATAGGTCTTTGAGTCCCGGTTCCAACGCAAAAAATGGCACGCGAATCCGAATTTTCTAGAGAGAGTTATGCCCGTTTCCGTAAAAGCCGACGGGCTGAAAACAGAAAAGCGGATCGATCCGCCCCAAAATCGGATCGATCCGGATTTAGCAGAATCTCATTTTCTGCTCCCCTGGATGCCCCGGATCGATCCGCACGAGACCCGGATCGATCCGGATTCTGCAGAAGTGTTTTCCCTGCTGCTAAAACCTATGTTTTCAAGTCTAAACTTACCAAAACTCAAACCAAACATCTTGGAACTTTGGAAACACATTTCAAACACCTACTAAAACTCCTCCAACATTCCCCAAACAAGTGAAAACACCATTAACATCTTATAGATTATAAACTCAACCTCATTTGGACAAACCAAGCAACCAAATTCTTACTTTTGTCAAAAACTAGTATGAGCATAAAAACTAGTTAGAAATGAGTTCAAAACCTTTTCAAAACACTTGTTCAAACCAACCTAAAACTCTTTAGCAACTCAAGTTGAAAACAAGTCCCATTTTACAAGCACAACATTTCCCAACATGACTCTCAACTCAATCTCAAGTTCATATCATACAATACGAGTTCAAGAGCTAAACACTTACACTCAATGAAAGAACACCCAACATATTAACAAGTTCCCAAACCACATTCTAAAGCATTAAAAGTTGGTGCTTGACATTTTTACAACTTACAAAAGAAGTTTAAACTCAAGTACAACTTGTGTCCTCCAACCAAAACCATTTACAACTATAATATTACAAACATGAGTTCCATCTCCACCAAGACTAACATATTCACAACTTATGAACATATAAACAACATAACTCTTTTCCCGGATTCCCGATCACTTCCTTTCCTCGTCGCGATCCGTACCTGCGGTGGTTATTCAATAACCACACAGAAAACATTTTTGGTTTTTAAGCTTACGCTTAGTGAATACTTTAACCGTGCCATGGAGTATGAAAAGTGCACATGCAATGTTAAGCAACACAAAAATAATAGTAGTCGCCGGTATGTCAAGAACTTAATCACCATCGCATCGGACCCAATATTCCGGGCCTTTTCTCACTTCAACGTCGCATATAGCGAAAACACACACTCTTACGTGACCGTAGTCAATTGTTGTGGTCGTCACCACCGTCCCCTTTTTCTTGAGGAAAAACATCGTCCTGTTACTACGGGCTAAATAATGGTGATTAACACTTGACATCCATTGACCCAATTAAGCACATAAGCACATCAAACATATCACATAACAATTTCTACAAAATTTGTCATGTTAAGCTCTAATTAACACATGCTTTAACTACAACTTCAAGAACTAAGCATTTTAACCATACTCAATATCACATAAGCACCATTTAACACCCAATTTAAGATTAGAGTACTCACCTCACAAATTGCTCCAATTAAAGCCTAGAACCTCAAATTCCTTGCTAATTTTAGCTCTAATTAACTCCAATGATATTACTACATATCAATTTCACATATATATCGGCACGTCAAAGACGGTCGGGGAAAACGTCAACGAAACTGAAAATGAATTGTATAGAGACGATCCTCTCACCTCCACGATTCCGAATACGGTCTCGGTTCGCGAAACGGTGTATCGACGGCGACGGAACGGCGAGCAAACGGCGTTGTCGGCGGAAACGGTGGAGCTTCCGTCAATGGCTGAAATCTCTCTTCTTCTACATCTATATCTCATGTTTTGTATATAGGAGATGATGAGTCACTCAAGAGGTGTCAACCTCTTGAGCTCCTAACCACTTTTGGCTTAATTGCATTTGCACCCCCAACATTTCTTTAAACTTTATTATAACATCTCCTAAATAATTGCATTAGCTACCCAATATCTAAGTGGATATTTGTCTATATCACACGTGGGTCCCAAACGGGGTCCCACATATTTTGTGAAGTTGTTAATTAACCTACTAGTTATGAATTCGGTTCCTATTCTCTCTCACACGGGTACTCAAATTGGCACAATAAAAGACTACAGATAACAATAAAATATTAAAGCAATTAAACAAATATTCATTTAATCAAACAAATGCAACTAAATGCAATTTAATTAATCCGGATCTCCCGTGGGTCCCATTTCATATCTGCCCAACTGTGCCTTTTACCAAGCACTTAACACGTCGGGGTATCCGGAACGTACCCAAATAATCATACGCTATTAATTCTACTAATTAATACATATAATGCAGATATTATATTATTTCTCCGGGTACGGATATTACATTTCTCCCTCCCTTTTGGAAGTTTGTCCTCAAACTTTTCTTACTTTAAAAGTCGAATAAGTGAGGATACTTTTCTCGGATCTCGTCTTCACGTTCCCAAGTCGCCTCCTCTACTGAGTGATTACGCCATAACACCATAACCAGAGGAATAACTTTGGTTCTCAATACCTGATCTTTTCTGTCTAGGATTCGAACTGGATGTTCAACATAAGTCTAGTCTTCTCGTATCATCAACGGTTCTGGAGTAATACAGCGACTCGAATCTGATAAGCAACGTCGTTACATAGAAACGTGAAATACGTTATGAATGTTAGCCAACTCTTGTGGCAATTTTAACCGATATGCAACAGGACCAACTCTATCCAAAATCAGATAAGGTCCTACAAACCTCGGATTCAACTTGCCCCGCTTTCCAAACCGTGTTATGCCCTTCGAAGGCGATACTTTCAAGAAAACATAATCACCTACCTAGAATTCCAACGATCTTCTTCTAGTATCCGCGTAACTTTTATATCGACTCTGAGCTACTTGTAGCCGTTGTTTAACTAACTTGATTTTGTCGGTAGTGATTTGCACGATTTCGGGTCCTAAAAGTTGTTTTTCCCCAACTTCTGTCCAACACACCGGTGATCTACATTTCCGACCATACAATGCCTCATAAGGCGCCATCCCAATACTCGTTTGGAAGCTATTATTATAAGAGAATTCCACCAATGGTAAATGGGTTTCCCAATCTAACTTGAAATCCATTACACATCCTCAAAGCATATCTTCCAGAATCTGAATAACTCATTCGGATTGACCGTCTGTCTGAGGATGAAAAGTTGTGCTAAAGTGCAAGGCTGTCCCCATTGCCTTTTGTAAACTTTCCCAAAATCTAGACACAAATCGTGTATCCCGATCTGACACAATGGATACCGGTGCCCCGTGTAATATGATAACTTCTCTGACATAAAGCTCTGCTAACTTTGTTGGTTCACGAGTTTTGATTGGCAAGAAATGGGCTGACTTAGTCAACCGGTCAACGATCACCCAAATACTATCATTAGACTTAGGAGATCGCGGCAAACCTATTATAAAATCCATAGTGATATGCTCCTATTTCCATTCCGGTATCTCTAATGGTTGTACTTCTCCGGCGGGTCGTTGATGTTCTATTTTCACTCGTTGACAAGTTATACACTTAGCCACAAACTCGGCAACTTCCCGTTTTATACCACTCCACCAATGCACTTCTCGCAAATCTCTATACATCTTGGTACTACCAGGATGCACGGAATACCTCGTGTTGTGAGCTTCTTCCATAGTCTTATCTTTCAACTCTTGGATATTAGGAACACATAAACGATTAATATACCTCAACACATTATTCTGAAAACTGAACTCTGGCCGTCTACCCTCAGGTAACTCTTCAACTATTTTCTTGAAATTTGGATCCAGAAGTTGACTTACCTTGATTTCATCAATCAAACTCGGTTGTGCTATGATAGCTGCCATTAAACCATCTTGAATTCTGGGAATCACCACAAGTTCTAATCACTCTAATTCTTGTACTAACTTTGCTTGAACTGTTAAAGAATAAATCAAATTTACTGATGACTTTCGACTCAAAGCATCGGCAACCACATTAGCTTTACCCGGATGGTACTGAATCTTCAAGTCATAATCTTTCATTAATTCAAGCCATTTTCTCTGTCTCATATTTAGTTCTCTTTGGGTAAATAAATATGTTAAACTATTGTGATCAATAAATATCTCACATGTTTCCCCGTACAAGTAGTGACGCCAAATTTTTAATGCGAAGATTACCGCCGCCAACTCCAAATCGTGGGTTGGATAATTCTTCTCGTGTGTCCTCAACTGCCTTGAAGCATAGGCTATCACTTTACCCTCTTGCATTAGAACGCATCCTAAACCCTGATGAGAAGCATCGCTATATATACTAAAACCTCCAGTACTTGAAGGAATAGCCAATATCGGTGCTGAAGTCAACTTGTCCTTCAACTTTTGGAAACATTCTTCACATTCCTTATTACACACAAAAGCCATATCCTTTTTCATTAACTGGGTCATTGGAGTCGCGATTCTAGAAAAATTTTGAACGAACTTTCTATAGTAACCGGCTAACCCCAAGAAGCTTCGAACTTCGAAAACATTTGTCGGTCTCGGCCAATTCTTTACAGCTTCTATCTTTTGTGGGTCTACGGAAACACCATCCTTAGAAATTACGTGTCCAAGAAATGTAACACTTGTTAACCAGAATTCACTTTTCTTTAACTTTCCAAATAATTGCTTTTCTCTAAGTCGTTGCAAAACCAACCTTAAGTGTCGCTCGTGATCTTCCCGACTTCTAGAATATATCAAAATATCATCAATAAATACAATCACAAATTCGTCTAGATATGTCTTGAACACCCGATTCATCAAGTCCATAAAAGCGGCTGGTGCATTTGTGACCCCAAACGGCATAACAAGAAATTCATAGTGCCCGTACCGAGTTCTAAAAGCAGTCTTCTCAACATCTTCAGCTTTAACCTTTAACTGGTGATACCCGGATCTCAAGTCAATCTTAGAAAAGGCTTCTGCCCCTTTTAACTGATCAAACAAATCATCAATACGCGGCAACGGATACTTATTCTTTATGGTTACCTTGTTAATCTCCCAGTAATCGATGCACATTCGCATTGTTTCGTCTTTCTTCTTCACAAATAAAACCGGTGCACCCCACGGCGATACACTTGGTCGAATAAACCCCTTATCAAGTAACTCTTACAACTAAGTCTTCAACTCCTTTAACTCTATCGAAGCCATTCTATACGGTGCCCGTGAAATCGGTTGAGTCCCTGGCATAACATCTATCCCAAACTCAATTTCTCTCTCAATCAACACACTCGACAACTCTTCTGGAAAAACATCTGGAAATTCCTTGACCACAGGTATATCTTCTAACTTTAATTCAGTACTTCTAACGTCAAGTATGCTTACACAAAAACCCTTGACATCCCTTTTTCAATAAACGACAAGCTTTGACAGCTGACACCAAATAAGGTGGTGATACTACACCTGTCCCTTGGAAACAGAATTCATCTTGATTTGGCAATCGAAATGTCATTCTCTTGTTCTCACAATCGATAATAGCATGATTTTCAGATAACCAGTCCATCCCTAAAATAACGTCAAAGTGTTGAACGACCAACGGTACTAAATCAACAAACAACCTTCTACCACTTACGTCAATCCCACAAGCTTTAAAGACACCCGAACTCACTAGTGGCGCTCCCGATGGAAGTGCAATATATAAGTCAAAATCTAGTAATTCTAAGGGTTTGTCTAAATTCTTAGCAAATTGATGTGATACGAAAGAGTGAGTTGACCCTGAATCTAACAACACATTGGCAGGTTGCAAGCAAATAAAAAGTATACCTGAAACCACCGTGTCAGCCGTAGTGGTCTCCCTAGGCTTGAGCTGAAAATATCTGGGATTGCTGTTGAGATGGTCTCTGTCTTGGTGCACTACCGACGGATGAGCTGGAACCTCCTTGTCTTCTCTTGGGACAATTACGTTCTCGATGCCCCAGGTCACCACATGAATAACACCTTATTCCACTGTCATCCGTACTTTGCCTCGGAGTAATACTTTGTCTTAGAAGATTCGGACAATCCCTTGTCATGTGCCCCGGTCGTCGACAGATGTTGCAAATGATCGGAGACATATTACATACTCCCCAGTGATATTTACCACAAGTCTGACACTTGGGTTTGTTACCCCCACTCCCCAATGAACTGCCAGAACTTTGTCTTTTAGAATTACCCTGTCCCTGGAATTGACTACCTCCCGGCCTCTTGAATGTTTGACCTTGCCCCGTTGGCAACACACCTCGTTAAGCAATCAAGGCTACATCTAGCACTTCTGAATATGTTGCTAGCCGATGTGTATCCACTTTTCCCCTGATTTCATCACGGAGCCCTTCCTCAAATCTTCTTGCCCGAGTGAACTCATTCGGAAGAAAATCCATTGCAAATCTGGCCAAACTTGTGAATTTAGCGGCATAGTCTCTAACGGTCATATTACCTTGACTGAGATGAGAAAATTCTCGGGACTTTGATTCACTGAAAGACCGAGGAATGTATTGTTTTGAGAACTCTTCGATAAATCCATTCCAGGTAGTCGGCGCTCCTTGCTTTAATATTGACGTCCACCAATTCTGTGCTTCCTCTTTCAAGATATCGGAGGCAAACAAGACTTTATGTTCCTCTGAACATGGCAAAACACGAAAAATTCTCTTCATATCGGTCAACCAATGGTCAGCCTTCATTGAATCGGATTCCCCTTTAAACTGCCCTGGCTTTTGCTTGTAGAACGTGACAATGGTTATCGGTTCCACCCTCTGCCCTGGATTTGACGAACCCGGTCCTTCCTCAACAACTTGAGTTTCGGCCACTCTTACCAATTTTTCCATAACTACCTCTATTCTATCCATACGAGCTGCAGACGGGGTTTCACCTCCAGACATCCTTGCCTGTCACCCACCACAAGATATATATACATGCACGTTATTTTTAAATAAATCACGGTGCATGCTAAATAACATTTAAAGCATGCTAAGTAAACGTGTATGCATGATCGTGTCACTATGTATTATTTTATTCAATTTGCACGTCGTATTCGTCGTCTCTCGTCCCCAAAGGCTCTAACCTATTGCTCTGATACCAAAAATTGTCACACCCCAACCCGCCCTGGCGGATTAGGACACGTGTAACAATGCCACAAGTGATCATTTATACTAATTAGCAAAGAAAACAAGCGAATTACTAAGAAACACATGTTTTAAATGACATAAAAGAACCTTACTGTGACAAAAATAGACCCAAGGGTAAAATGGTAATTAATAAGATATATCAAATTTTATATCAAAAGATAGGTCTTTGAATTCCGATTCCAACGCAAAAAACGGCGCGCGAATCTGAATTTTCTAGAGAGAGTTATGCCCGTTTCCGTAAAAGCCGACGGGCTGAAAACAAAAAAGCGGATCGATCCGCCCCAAAACCGAATCGATCCGGATTTAGCAGAATCTCATTTTCTGCTCCCCTGGATGCCCCGGATCGATCCGCACGAGACCCGGATCGATCCGGATTCTGCAGAAGTGTTTTCCCTGCTGCTAAAACCTATGTTTTCAAGTCTAAACTTACCAAAACTCAAACCAAACATCTTGGAACTTTGGAAACACATTTCAAACACCTACTAAAACTCCTCCAACATTACCCAAACAAGTGAAAACACCATTAACATATTATAGATTATAAACTCAATCTCATTTGGACAAACCAAGCAACCAAATTCTTACTTTTGTCAAAAACTAGTATGAGCATAAAAACTAGTTAGAAATGAGTTCAAAACCTTTTCAAAACACTTGTTCAAACCAACCTAAAACTCTTTAGCAACTCAAGTTGAAAACAAGTCCCATTTTACAAGCACAACATTTCCCAACATGACTCTCAACTCAATCTCAAGTTCATATCATACAATACGAGTTCAAGAGCTCAACACTTACACTCAATGAAAGAACACCCAACATATTAACAAGTTCCCAAACCACATTCTAAAGCATTAAAAGTTGGTGCTTGACATTTTTACAACTTACAAAAGAAGTTTAAACTCAAGTACAACTTGTGTCCTCCAACCAAAACCATTTACAACTATAATATTACAAACATGAGTTCCATCTCCACCAAGACTAACATATTCACAACTTATGAACATATAAACAACATAACTCTTTTCCCGGATTCCCGATCACTTCCTTTCCTCGTCGCGATCCGTACCTGCGGTGGTTATTCAATAACCACACAGAAAACATTTTTGGTTTTTAAGCTTACGCTTAGTGAATACTTTAACCGTGCCATGGAGTATGAAATGTGCATATGCAATGTTAAGCAACACAAAAATAATAGTAGTCACCGGTATGTCAAGTACTTAATCACCATCGCATCGGACCCAATATTCCGGGCCTTTTCTCACTTCAACGTCGCATATAGCGAAAACACACACTCTCACGTGACCGTAGTCAATCGTTGTGGTCGTCACCACCGTCCCCTTTTTCTTGAGGAAAAACATCGTCCCGTTACTACGGGCTAAATAATGGTGATTAACACTTGACATCCATTGACCCAATTAAGCACATAAGCACATCAAACATATCACATAACAATTTCTACAAAATTTGTCATGTTAAGCTCTAATTAACACATGCTTTAACTACAACTTCAAGAACTAAGCATTTTAACCATACTCAATATCACATAAGCACCATTTAACACCCAATTTAAGTTTAGAGTACTCACCTCACAAATTGATTTCCATTGGATGGATTTACTAAATTACCCTTCTGTTTTAATTTGACTTATAATATATTAAAAGGGTGTTACAGGAAATCAAATTAAAATTTGAATTCAATTCTATTTCAAACCAAACAAGAGAATTAGAATTACAAATCAACAAATCAATTTAATTATATTCTAGGCAATTCAATTATGTTCTATTCATTTTAAAAGTAAATCAAACCAAACGGACATACATAACAAGGTTACTACAACTTGGGAATGAACAAATTGTTCATGCTCAAATAGGAGAAAAGTAAGAATCAAAAAAAAAAAAAAGGGGAGAAAAGTAGACTGGCCAACGATCTAGCCCAAAAGGGGGTTGGAAGATCGACTGATTTTGTGTCTTGCATATGAATTAATTGGTGGATGCAACTAATCTTCAATGAGTAATGCTATACTTCCCAAAAAAAAATTCCAAAAATATTTCTCAACGTATGTGGCAGTGGGCCCAATTGATTTTGATTGGTTGATGTTGTTGAAGTGATCCCACTACCACATGTGTTGGAAATCACTTTTTGGGAAAATAATTTGAAAAGCTTTGCATTACTCATCTTCAATGCCTAAGCTTAAGCTTTGTATAGATGTTGTGTAATGGCGCATAGAGTGGGTGAAAATTGTCCCCCCCCCCCCCCCTTTTTTATTTATTTATAAACTCTGGGTTATATTTTGAAGATGTAATTGCTTTGCTTAGAGTAGTTCTTGTCTTGTGCTTCTCTAGGCTTTGCAAATGAATAAAACAAGGGGGCAAATATGAATTAATCCAAGTTAAGGAAAGCATGGTGGTTTAGGTATAACTAGCAAAAATATTTGGGTTAAGTCCACTCGTTGGTATTTTGACAAATCTATCTTCAATATTGGTCTTACACCAAGAGTTTTACCCCCTGCACCTCCGGCGACCTCGCCCGACCTCCGGCGACTACCACGATCACCTCGTCTGAGCTTCAGCGACCTCGCCTGAGCTCTGGCAACCTCGCCTGAGCTTTAACGACCACCATCACGACCTTCCCTGCCTCCACCGACCACCACTACCAGTAGCGATCACCACCACAACCTCACCTTACTTCCGACGACCACCATGACCTCACCTGATCGACCTCCTTCACAACCAAACCACCATATCAACATACAATGATCATAAAACAATTTTCTGATACCACCAAAAAGTTGTGAAATTTATCGGAAAAAAAAAGTTGTGAAATTTATAAAAAAAATCCATAACCTTAACACATGATTTTTCCAGTAGAATTTTTTTTTTTAAAAAACTCAGATCAACTTAATAGAGCATTCACAACCTAGAAACAAACCAAATTAAAGCTAAATTGTCACGACCCATCCCACAACGCGTGGAAATAGGACACGTGGCACGCCACACAGAAAACAGTTTTGGTTTTTAAGCTTACGCTTAGTGAATACTTTAGCCGTGCCATGGAGTATGAAATGTGCATATGCAATGTTAAGCAACACAACAATAATAGTAGTCGCCGGTATGTCAAGTACTTAATCACCATCGCATCGGACCCAATATTCCGGGCCTTTTCTCACTTCAACGTCGCATATAGCGAAAACACACACTCTCACGTGACCGTAGTCAATCGTTGTGGTCGTCACCACCGTCCCCTTTTTCTTGAGGAAAAACATCGTCTCGTTACTACGGGCTAAATAATGGTGATTAACACTTGACATCCAATGACCCAATTAAGCACATAAGCACATCAAACATATCACATAACAATTTCTACAAAATTTGTCATGTTAAGCTCTAATTAACACATGCTTTAACTACAACTTCAAGAACTAAGCATTTTAACCATACTCAATATCACATAAGCACCATTTAACACCCAATTTAAGATTAGAGTACTCACCTCACAAATTGCTCCAATTAAAGCCTAGAACCTCAAATTCCTTGCTAATTTTAGCTCTAATTAACTCCAATGATATTACTACATATCAATTTCACATATATATATCGGCACGTCAAAGACGGTCGGGGAAAACGTCAACGAAACTGAAAATGAATTGTATAGAGATGATCCTCTCACCTCCACGATTCCGAATACGGTCTCAGTTCGCGAAACGGTGTACCGACGGCGACGGAACGGCGAGCAAACGGCGTTGTCGGCGGAAACGGTGGAGCTTCCGTCAATGACTGAAATCTCTCTTCTTCTACATCTATATCTCATGTTTTGTATATAGGAGATGATGAGTCACTCAAGAGGTGTCAACCTCTTGAGCTCCTAACCACTTTTGGCTTAATTGCATTTGCACCCCCAACATTTCTTTAAACTTTATTATAACATCTCCTAAACAATTGCATTAGCTACCCAATATCTAAGTGGGTATTTGTCTATATCACACGTGGGTCCCAAACGTGGTCCCACATATTTTGTGAAGTTGTTAATTAACCTACTAGTTATGAATTCGGTTCCTATTCTCTCTCACACGGGTACTCAAATTGGCACCATAAAAGACTACAGATAACAATAAAATATTAAAGCAATTAAACAAATATTCATTTAATCAAACAAATGCAACTAAATGCAATTTAATTAATCCGGATCTCCCGTGGGTCCCATTTCATATTTGTCCAACTGTGCCTTTTACCAAGCACTTAACACGTCGGGGTATCCAGAACGTACCCAAATAATCATACGCTATTAATTCTACTAATTAATACATATAATGCAGATATTATATTATTTCTCCGGCTATGGGTATTACAATCTGTGATCTTGTGTTTAAACTTGTAGGTCAAGTTCACAAATGTGTTTTGATTTTGTGGATCTGTGATCTTGTGCTTAAAATTGTAGGTCAAGTTCACAAATGTGTTTCCATCAATGGTCAATTCTAGTTTTTGGATCTGTGATCTTGTGCTTTATTTTCACCCAATAAACTTATTGTGTTTTGATTTTTTTTTTAGGTCTTTCATATGGTGGCTTGGTGCAAGTGGTGGTGTTTGCTATGGATGTAGAAGTGATTCGTGGATTGTATTTGATTTTTTCTTAAATAAATGACTTGTATTTGATTAATTGACACACAACCAAAACACCCAAAAAAAAAAGGGACAGGATAGGACTAATTGGGGCAGGGCGGGTTCCCCGTATGCAGTCGGGGTTGGGGTTGGGAGGAGGCCGCCCTCGGGATAGGGCGGGGTCGGGGTTAATCTAAGTAGGGCGGGGGCGGGGTATGGGGGCTCCATCCCATTCCCACCCCGTTGTCATCCCTACTCTTGACTTGAGTGTCCCACTGCAAGATGTCAGACCTTTTCTCATTTCCTCTCCCAAAAATACTATACTCATATCAAATTCTAGACCAAATTCCATACCCAATATATCTCGACCCTTGATTTTTATGGGTCCTGTATAGAATTCATGTGAGACCCACATGAGGCCCACTTAAATTAAGGGCTAGGATTTTGGTGTGAAATTTGGTGCGAGTGTAGCATTACTCTCCTTCTCCATATAGAAGGCTCTGCATATGGTTTTGAAGGTCTATGTTATACATGTTTTTTAGGCTTAACTACATTTTACACCCTCCAAGTTTACCCGTTGTGTCAATTTGGTCTATATATTTTAGAAAGTGTCATTTTAGTCCCTTCAGTTTCATAAGTGTGTCATTTTAGTCTCTCAAACACTTTTTGTGACAAATTTTTACTTTCAGTGATAAATTAGTCGTCACTAAAGGACTTATCGGAATTATTTGACACACTTATGAATATGGGTGAACAAAAAAACCGAAAACCGACAAAAATCGACCGACCAAAAAACCGATTGGTCGGTTTATAAAATGCATTTACAAGCTAAAACCGACCGAAACCGACCGAAACCGAACCTATTGGTCGGTTTTAAAATACACAAAAAACCGGCCGAAACTGACCGCGTACACCCCAACTTATGAAACTACATGGATTAAAGTGACACTTTCTAAATTATAGGAACCAAACTGACACAGATGACAAACTACAAAAGTCAGTCAATAATTTGTTGATAATTTAAAACTCAGTCATGTACTTTTTAGAAAATGAAAAAAAGTCTATTTAAAATATATAATTAGAAATCAGTCAATTTTTTTCTTCTATACTGTCTAAATTACCCCCCTCTCTCTCGCCCCCCCCCCCCTCCTCTCTCTCTCTTTGCTCTCTTCTCTCTCCTCACATGGCCACCAACACCACCACCACCTCCACCACCCTCAAAGGGCTGCCGCCACTACCACCACCACCACCAAACCCAACCCAAACCCCAACATCAACATCTCTCTTTGGTCTCCTCTCTCTCTCTAAGGGGAAGAGAAAGCCATAACCGTCCACCACCACCATTACCACCACCACCACCACCACCACCACCAAACCCCAACCTCTCTCTATCTCTTTCTCTCTTTGATCTCTCTCTCTCTCTCTCTCTCTCTCTCTCTCTCTCTCTTTAGGAGGAAAAGAAAGCCATAGCCGGCCACTACCACCACTGAACACCGCCATTGCAGAAAAAAAGAAAAGAAAAAAGATAGTAGGTTTTTGGAGTAACTGTCCAAACATAAGGAACGACTCATCTATTAGGAGCAACTATCCAAACGTAAGGACCAACTCACCAAATAGTAACGGAAGTAACTGTCCAAACGTAAGGAGCAACTTTCCAAACATAAGGAACAACTCACCAAACGGATCGGGAGCAACTAACCAAACTGTATCGGGAGAAACTTCCCAAACCATTTGAGTAGTTGCTCCTAGGGATGGCAATGGGGCGGGTTTTTCGGGTTCCCCGCCCCGCCCCTAATAGGTAGGGTATGGGGGAGGCTAAACAGGGTTAGGGGCGGGTATGGGGAAGGTTTTTAAAACCCGAGTCGGGTTCGGGTCAGGGTCAGGGGTAGGGTCAAAAAACCCGAACCCGCCCCGATTATACTGAGAAAATACACTTCTGCCCTTATTTGTCATATATATTCCCTACAAAACCTTGGAGTATAAATACTCCTTATAAGGGATTTAGGGCACATTCTGTATTTCTAAAACAAAACTTTGCAAACTAGAGGTCCTCTTCCAGAATTTATTCGGCTTCTCTTCCGCCGCCGCCGCAGAACCTCTTCCACCGGACCACCACTAGCCAACAGCTCTCCTAGACTCCTTCTCTCTGTAAATTTTAGACTATGTCACTGTGTGTAAGTGTGTTCGTGAACCGTGACTCGTGAGTGTGACTGTGTGTTCCGTATATATATACATGTATGTATGTACAGATCCGACTCATTTGAGCCTCTTTTATTCACATATCTAAATATATAAACTATAGTATGTCAAATTGTTCATTGTTTTTTCGATTGTCCCCAATGAATTGAATATAGAGAACTTCTTATCTGAATGGCAATTAGAGAACTTCTTTTACACACACCATATATACACCCATATGCAGTCACATATATATACACATTTTTATGTTGAGTGAATGCGAAAAGCATATATATACATATACACGGAGAAGAGGACTGAGATCTTTGGGTGTTGACTTCACTTATTGGAGAAAGAATTGAAATCCACTTGCAATTCTTAGTTCGTAATTCCAAAAAGGGGAAATCGATTGTTTGAGCTCAAGATTGATGAAGTGAAAGTAAAATTAAAGAACCATTTTGAAGAGGTAAATTTTGAAGAGAACCATCTTAACTTTTGACCGGGGCGAGGCGGGGCAACCCGAGGGCGGGGCGGGGTCGGGAAGAGAGGCTACGCGGGGCGGGGCGGGGGCGGGGGAGTGTTCAGCGAAGCAGGGCGGGGGCGGGGTATGGGGCCCCCGTCCCATACCCGCCCCGTTGCCATCCCTAGTTGCTCCTTACGTTTGGACAGTTGCACCCAATACCGTTTGGTGAGTTGCTCTTTACGTTTGATTAGTTGCTCCTAATACCGTTTGGTGAGTTTCTCCTTACGTTTGGACAGTAGCTCTAGAAACCTGCAACTTTTTTTTTTCCTGTAATAGCGGCGACCAGTGGTGGAGGAGGCCGGTTATGGCTTTCTCTTCCTCCTAGAGAGAGAGATGAGATCAAAGAGAGAGAAAAGATAGAGAGAGGTTGGGGTTTGGTGGTGGTGGCCGGCTATGACTTTCTTTTCCTCCTAGAGAGAGAGAGATCAAAGAGAGAGAATATATAGAGAGGTTGGGGTTTGGGTTGAGTTTGGTGGTGGCCCTTTGAGGGGGGTGGTGGTGGTGGTGGTGGCTGGTGAGAAGAGAGAGAAGAGACCAAAGAGAGAGAGGGGTATTTTTGACATTTTACATAAGAGTTGATACAATTCCATGTCTGTGTGTAAGATCTCATGGACTGTTTATGTTTTTTCCTAAAGTATTAAATGCCAAATACCACAATCATGCATGAAACATTTAAAAAAAAAAAAGAAGTTAGAGCAACTCCAACCAGTATGTTAAAAATGATGTGGCAGCTCCAACTCTAACAATTGACATCATGGAGTACTCCAACCATTGTGCCAATTAGTGATGTGGCAATTGGCATGGAGACTCCTATGTCAAAAAAGGCATAATGCTTGCTGCCAAATGTGTTTTTTGGTCTTAAAATATTATGTGTTGATAGAATTGCAATGTACTTATTCATTAAATGAATACAATAATAATAAAATAAATAAATAAATAAATCATAAAATATTCAATTTGATATATCGGGTGGAGCTATAGATGTAGCAATGTCAAATTCTGATATGCCAGTTTGCCACATAAGCCCTCAAATTTATTTGACATACCAAAATCTGGCATATCCGTTGGAAATGCTCATATTTCTAAAGCATTAAAAGCCGAATACCACAATCTTGCATTAAACACAAAAAGGATACATAGAGTTCATATACCAAATTTGAATATTAAAAAAAAAATTCTATTTACAAAACCCATCAAGAGTAGATCTCTATCTTTTGAGCACATTGTCCATGCCCTTGGTCGTGTGTAAACTACCCAAAAAAAGACATCCAAAAATGATTGTCCATTGTGTTTCTCTTGTGACAAATACAAATTACACTCCAAGTCAAACACAATACACACTCATCCCCCACTCCCTGTCCATGCACAGCCTCATGCCCCAGGCTCATTACCCTGCAAAAATAAAAAAAATTGTAAGCCTAAATGAGAAGTAAAAACTGGTTTTAACGCAAACAGTGTATCGACAAATTCTCCTTTATTACTTCAACATAGACCATGTCAAAATGTCCCAAAAAAATATTAAATAAATTCTTTCCACTATCTTAGGGACAATGATTATTCTTTAAAAAATTAGAAGGGAAGTAATTCACAAAATTTGGGAAGCATAACATTACTCTAACCATAACCCCTGCATGATCAATCAACCAACAAAACATATTCTAGAACTGGATTAAGATAGACAATATCAATCAAATAAAGAGAGGCTGAAAATAGACACCTGGAAAAAAAAAAGTGAATATGTAGATTCTAGAATAATTAGTTTGAGCAAGACTGAATTCTTAATCGAATTAATAAACTTGGAATGGTTGTTTGCTGCTATTACTGGGTAGGGAGAGAAGACGAAATTCAAATTTAATGCAAATTCAAGCATAGTGCAAATATTTAAACGTGTGGACCATTGGAATGTGTTATTGGAGATCAGTGAGTTGTCGTGAGAAAGAAAGGGGAAAAAAATAACTATTATGTGCTTTTATCTAATTCTAGGAAAAGTATTAAACCAAACTTAACTAATCAACAAAACAAACCGAACAATACTGAAAGGCGTACAACACACCAAGAAAGAAGGAGAAATGTGCGTTCGACTGCCCAAGGACGACACTCCACTGCCCAAGACTGAAAAGTTCATGTGAAGACCTTAACACAACTGGCCGGCCAATCAACCTGAAAAACAAAAATAGCCAAAAACACGGTTCATGTATTGTGGGAATTTGAGAAACCAACACATAATGATATCTAAGCTGAAACTTTTCCTCTAAAAAAAGAGTTACTTTAAAGAGATACATCAATGAAAGCTGATACTTTTTTCAAAAAAAAGAAATCGATTACCTTACATGGAGGGAGGGGAAAAAAAAGTTGATACTTCATAGAAAGTTGATTAGCAAAAAGAAAAAAAACCTGAAAGCTGATGAACTTCAGGAGCGGAAATCCCACCTAAACATTGTAGAAAATACATGTTGATTACAAACCACACACAAAGAAATCAACCACACATAAAGAAATCATAGCAAAAGCAAAACTTACAATTTGTCAATCCACAGTATTTTTTTTGCTGAAGCGTAAATCCACAATTACTCTCACGTAAAGACATTCCAAACCAAGTCAAGTCCAAGCCAAAGTACATGTACATTATACCCAAAAATAAAATAAACAGAACGACTGAACTTGCAGAAGTAAAGCAAAAAAATCCTACCAGGCCAATTAACAAAAATGCAAATGATTTTGACCCAAATCATAGCTACACAAAAATAATAAATACACCTGAACTTTGTAAAAAAACTTAAGTTACATGAGTATATCGCAGAGAATACAAACCTTTTTAATACTCCAAAATAGAGGCGGAATCCAAATTAGGACAACACAATTTAGGGAAATGGACAACACAAAGAGATAAGATAATATGAATTTGTTTTACAGCACAACAAATAGGAAATTAGAAAAAATAAAATATAAAATCCCCATGTTTAGCAATAAAACAACAATTGGTTTGTTTAAAGGCTAAGTTAGTGGGAAAAGTGTGGGAGAGTTTCTACATTAAAAGAGTTTTAAATGTTATCCCATGAAATTAAGGGAAATAATCAAGAGATTTTTAGGAGAAGGGATTAAGGGAAATAATTAAGACATTGGATTGAGGGAGATAATTAGGAAATGCAATTGTGAGAATCAATTAAATTTAGAAGTACTGTAAGTCCAAAAAGGTAATTATCTATATTATAGGGAAACAACAATTGGGGAAATATTGGAGGGGAAAGCAAAATGAACGGATTAAATGGCTTTCAATTAATAGAATAATAAAACAGCATAATTGGGAATTAAACAAATTTGACTAAATTAAATTTGACAAATTTGACTGTAAGTCAAGAAAGGTAATTATCTATATTATAGGGAAACAACAATTGGGAAAATATTGGAGGGTAAAGCAAAATGAACAAATTAAATGACTTTCAATTAATAGGATAACAAAATTGCATAATTGAGAATTAAACAAATTTGACTAAATTAAAACACAATCAACTGATTTTGATCCCCCACAAACCACAATCATAGATTGAGATACACAAAATCAAGAAGCAAAGAAGAATTATATAGACTATGTACTTGACATCCAAAATAACAAAGCATACACAGATTTTGCGAAGGAAATTTAACATATGTACGGCCTAAACCAGAAAATACAGACTGAAAAAAAAAAAACATGGGCTGAAATAAGCATGGCCATGTTGTACATATTGCATATTATTATATTATTCTACCAAAGAGAACAAATAAAAATAAAACAAACACTCTCTTAAAATAATGGACAAATTATCACAAACTTGTCGTTTCAGAACAGAGATGACAAATTATCAATCAAAGAGATCAAATAAAAATAAACAAACACTCTCTTACAATGATGGACAAATTATCACAAATTTTTTTTTTAAGTCCAAATCAATAAAGGTAGCAGATATATATATATACATATATATAATTTTTGAGGATTGAGAAAACTTTTTAAATAATTTTTTAGGATTGAGACCAAATCAAATATATATATATATATATATATATTTTTAGAACAACAGTGCCAAATCATTTTTTTTTGAAAAAGCTAAAGATTAATATACACATATATTTCAAATAATTATTTATTTATTTATTTTTTTTGAGAAAAACAGTACCCAATTTTTACAATTTTTTTTTGAGAAAGCGAAAGATTGAGATCTAAAAGCTATATCTATATATATATATATATATATGTTATTTTTTAGGATTGAGAACTTTTTTAAAGTATCCCAAAAAAAAAAAAAAAAAATTTTGGGTTGAGAAAATCAGTACCAAATCAAAAGCTAAAGGTTTTACCTTGAGCCTTCCTCCTCCTCAATCAAACGCCAAAGGTGCAGTGAGAAGGACACTTATCTCCATCGCGTGATCTGGCGGTGGTGGCAGTGACGGTGGCGGTAGCGGGGGCTGGAGTAGAGAGAGATAGAGATAGAGATAGAGAGAGAGGATGTGTGGATCAGTGGTAGTTCTGGAGCCGGCATCGTCGGGTGGTTCGGCTGGTGGTGGCTAGGAGGAGGAGGGTGGATCAGTGGCGTGGGGGAGGAGGATGATGAGAAAGAGTAGAGAGATAGAGTAGCGTTGAGGATGAGGGTTAGACAGACATAGAGAGTAGTAGGGTCAGAGAGATATGAGAGGATCCTAATTTTTTTTCTTCTTTGTTTTTCTTCCTCTCATTTGGGCTCACGTATAAGGTGAGTCAGCGAATCTTGCCCCAATCACATTAAATTTCTAATCTTAGTCACAATCTAGCTTGTCCTAGTCATAAACAAACCTTTAGTGACAAAATGAGCTCTAATATTATATAATTTTTTTTTCCTTTCATATGGAAGGCTTCGTACGTATTTGGTTTGTAGGGTCTGTGCTATTACTACATTGTATTTGCAATATACTTTTGTTTTGCAATAGCAAAGAAAAAAAAAAAAAGAGTGTTTACATGGCTACTGCTTTGGTGGGAGGTGCATTACTCTCAGCTTCTCTTCAAATGTTGTTTGATCGATTGGCTTCTCGTAATTTCATCAACTTCTTCCGTGGTCGAAAACAGGAAGAAAGAGTACTCTTACAAAAGCTGAAAATTATGTTGCTGGGAGTTAAGCCACTGCTGAACGATGCTGAGCTCAAGCAGTGGACAGACACTGCAGTTAAAGATTGGGTGGATGAGCTTAAAGATACTATCTACCACGCAGACGACTTACTGGACGAGATCAATACTAAAGCTATGCAATCCAAGTTGGATTCTGAGTACCCAACCCCCACAAGTACTACTCAGACCGTAAGCGACCTCCTTGCATCTTGGTCTCCGTTTGCTGAAGGTACTTCTTTATTAGGCTCCAAAACAACTCCCTAATACAATTATTAATTTATTACCCAAAGATGTAGTAAATTTTTGTACTCTTTAAATTTCAAATAACATTTTTATGACAGATATAGCGTCCAGGATCGAAGAGATCATTGAGAAATTGGAGTATTTCGTGAATTCAAAAGACTCCCTTGGGTTGAGAGTTGTAGAATATGGCCGGAACATCTCATCTCAAAGATTGCCGACAACTTCTTTGGTGGATCATGTTTCTATTTACGGCAGAGATGATGATAAAGACAAGATAATTCGGCTGTTGATCTCAAATGATGATGATTCAAATGTTCCCCGTGTAAGTGTAATTCCTATAGTTGGTATGGGCGGGATTGGCAAGACCACTCTTGCTCAACTTGTCTACAACGATCCCAAAGTTGTAGATCATTTTGAAGAAAATATATGGGTTTGTGTCTCTGAAGAATTTGATATTTTAAAGGTGACCAAATCAATTCTAGAAGAGCTCAATCTACCATGTTCTGACGATAACTTAAATACCCTTCAAGTCAAATTAAGGAACGGACTAGCAGGAAAGAAATTTGTCATTGTTCTGGATGACGTCTGGAATGAGAATTATGACAATTGGGTCCAATTGAGCCTTCCTTTTGGAGTTGGGAAACATGGAAGTAAGATTATCGTAACAACACGTCACAAAGAAGTTGCATCTATCATGCAAACAGTTCCGGTTTTTGATCTGGGACAACTGTCAAATGAAGATTGTTGGCTACTATTTTCAAAACATGCGTTTGTAAATGTTAGCCACTGTATGCAGTCGAGCTTAGAACCAATCGGTAGAAAGATTGTGGAGAAGTGCAAAGGCTTGCCTTTGGCTGCAAAAACACTCGGTGGCCTCTTGCGTTATAAAGTGGAGGTTAAGGAGTGGCAGAACGTTTTAAATAGTGACTTCTGGGATTTGCCAAAGGAAAAGAGTGACATTTTACCAGCTCTATTGTTGAGCTACCATCATCTCCCTTCACATTTAAAGCTGTGCTTCGCTTTCTGTGCTATAATTCCCAAAGACTGTACGTTTAAACAGGATGAATTGGTGCCACTGTGGATAGCAGAAGGTTTTGTGCAGCAGCCAAGAACCGGCGGAAGAATTGAAGAGATAGGTGATGGGTATTTCCGGGAACTAATCTCAAGGTCCTTGTTTCAGCATTCAAGAGATATTTTTTTCACGATGCATGACCTAATCAATGACTTGGCACAGTTTGTGGCTGGAGAATATTGTTTGAGGTTAGAAGATGACCATCCACATGACATCTCTAAAGTACGGTATCTTTTGTTCTTCGAAAAGAGGTTTGGCGCCATTGCAAAATTGAAGACAATCAATGAGGCTAATTATATAAGGATCTTCAAAATATTGTCGACGTTGACGTATGGTTCTGCCCTAAGAACGAGTGTATTGCTTGATGTGTTGCCGAGACTAAGATGCCTACGAGCACTATCTCTAAATGATGGCTATGTTATACATGAACTGCCTGATTCAATTGGTAATTTGATTCATCTTCGCCATTTGGACCTCTCTAATACAAGTATTGTATTCTTGCCTGATACAATATGTAGGTTGTGTAATTTAGAAACATTTTTTCTGCAGAACTGTACACAACTCACTAGATTGCCTACACTCCTTTGTAAATTAATTTGCTTGCGTCATCTTGATCTCCGTGGAACAAACATCAGCAATATGCCAATGCAAATTGGTAAACTAAGGAGTCTCGAACAGTTAACTAACTTTATCGTGGGGAACCAAATTGGGTCAACGATTAGTGAGTTAAAAGAGCTTCATCATCTTCGTGGTACACTCTCCATTTCAAACCTCCAAAATGTAAGACATGCATTGGAAGCAATTTTGAAAAGTAAGGAGCATCTTGAGAAGCTAAACCTGGAATGGGTTGCTGAGCAGACTGATGATTCACAAAAGGAAATGGAGGTCCTTGAGAAGCTACAGCCGCATGTAAACTTGAAACATCTCACAATCAAAAACTATGGTGGCACAAGATTTCCGGACTGGTTAGGAAATCGTTCGTTCTCCAACGTAAAATCCTTATATCTTTGTAATTGTATTAATTGCTTTGAGCTGCCACCTCTCGGGAAGCTATCCTCTCTCCAGGAGTTGACCATTGAAGGAATGACTATGGTGAGGAAGGTTGGTTCTGAGTTCTATGGGTATGATTCTTCTAGGATTAAACCATTTCAATCTCTGGAAAAATTGACGTTTGAAGAGATGCCGGAGTGGGAAGAATGGTCTATGTTGGGGGCCGGAGAGTTCTGCCACCTCCTAGAGCTTTGTATAAGCAATTGTCCGAAGCTGAAAGCCGAGTTTTCAGTGCACTTTCCATGTTTAAAGAAACTTGAGATATATGAATGCCAACTTCTTGCGATCGAGAACATGGAGCAGATTACTGATCCTACCGCAGGAGTTGTGCCTGTGCAACATCTTTCTTCTCTCCAAGTACTGGATATTTATAACATCTCAGAGTTGCAGTGTCTGGCACATCTCTCTTCTCTCCAAGTACTGAGGATTTCAAACATCTCAGAGTTGCAGTGTCTGCCACTAGAGGAGCTCTGCCTGCGCACAAATCTTAAAGAGTTGGTGATATCGAGATTCCCCATGCTTCATACTATTCAGATTCTGCCACTGAAGCTCTGCATGCACACAAATCTTGAAGAGTTGAAAATATTTGATTGTCCCATGCTTAATACTATTCAGATCATAGGAAGTGACCATCAAAGCGTTAGCTCCCAATCGGAGGAGGAAATGAAGCTTGTCAACACTAAATTCCACTCTCTGGAAATCCAAAACTGTCCAGAATTAGAATTGCCACTATCTGAGATCGATGGCTTGAAAATAACGGGAGGAAGCTGTGATTCCCTCAAATCTTTTCCATTAGCCTTCTTTCCGAAGCTTCGCTCTCTGGAGATCGATGGATGCAGAAACTTTGAATCCTTTTCGGTTACTGAAGGGATCCAAGATTTGACATCTCTTCAATCTCTACGTATCTCTAACTGTCCGAATATGGTGTATTTTTCGCAAGGAGTATTACCAGCTCACAATCTCACTGCAATTACAATAGATTCATGCAAGAAGCTGAAGGCACTTCCGAAACAAATGTCCACTCTCCTTCCATCTCTTCGATCGTTGGACTTGATAGATCTCCCAGAGTTAGAGTTGCTACTATATGAGGACAGTGAGCATCAATACAAGTTCCTTCAAAACCTGAGAATAGTTGGCAGTTGTGATTCCCTCAAATATTTTCCACTAGGCTTCTTTCCTAACCTTTGCTCTCTTGAAATCAATGAATGCAAAAACTTGGAATCCCTTTCGGGACTTGACGGGCAGCAAAATCTGACATCAGACAGAGGAGGATTACATGCTCCCAACCTGAAATCAATTAAAATAGGGTCATGCAAGAGGCTGAAGGCACTTCCTGAACAAATGTGCACTCTTCTCTCATCTCTTGAAGAATTGGACCTGGTGGATATTCCAGAAATTGAGTCCTTGCCGGATGAGGGACTGCCAAGCTCGCTTTTGAGACTATTTATCTGGCAATGTCCATTGCTAGAAGTACGTTGCCAAAAGGAAATAGGAGAAGACTGGCTCAAGATTTCACACATTCCCTATATATACATAGTATTACATACACAGTAGTGAAGTCATAGCTGATGAAGTCAATGATGAGTGACTAACTTCTAGAACAAATAAAACCCAAATTCCTTTCCATTCCCTCACTAAATGCATGAACCAAACATCGCCTAACATCATTTTACGAACTTCGTAGATAAACCATCTTATAGCTGCCCGCTTATGACGGTCTTCAAAGATACCTATATACACTATTGTTTCGTTATTTGCAGATATTTACAAGGATATGATAACAATCTCACTTTCCTCACCGTTAAGGTTAGTATATACACATAAACCTATTTGTACCACTTTTGAGTTATATAGGAATTCCTCATTCAGCCTCAAATAAACGAGGCATTAACAAATAGGATAATACTTCAGCACATTTTCTTGTGTACATTTCTACTGCTCCAAGATGTGAATATTCACGTTTTTAAGCTTTTGAGTGTTATGTTAACTTAGTTTCTCTGTACTGGTGCAGGGATCCGGGCACATAGTTCCAGAGTACAAACCCCGCGAAGCATTGGATTTTTATGAGCGAATTTTTAAGAAAAAAGATACGAGCGAAGTTTTAAGGCTTTTGTTGAACAAGAAGATAGGGGAGTCATGGTGATGATATGTAGTGCTTTAACTGTTCAATGACTGATGATTACTCAAAGAGCTGAAGTACATTTAAGCCCCCCAAAAAAACAAAATTAGAGATTGAACTATAGAATAATCATTCTATAGAATTTCCACAGAGGACTGAACTTGGCGTATCAATTGGTCTTTGTTCTTAAATAGAGCACCATAATTTGTATTTTATGCATAACCAAATCTTGTGTGCTGAAATAATGATTGGCAATACAAATATTATCTAGCTAGATGAAAATACATTTCAATCATAGCGTTTTGATTGTGAATTTGGAGGGCCGTTGATACCCGTTGACCCAAGTACACTTCATCCTTCGTGTGCTGCGATATAACCTCTAATAATGCTATACTGAGTGCCATTTCAAATCATCCGGGCAACATTTTGAGATAGAATTTTTCAGAGTCCCTTACAAACTCAGCGAACTCTAGTGTCCCTTCCTCGAGAGTTGTTAGAGTCTCTATAAGGTCAGAGCGAATTGTCATCTCGGACCACCACATTTCCAATTTCTGACCACCATTCTTGAATTTATTTCACTGTTGGACTTTACTAAATCATCGTTTGCATAGGAGATTGAGCAGAAGTTTTGTACCTATGTCTTAATGGCAACCCATATATCGAGTCCATCTGCACTGTAGGGATAGTCTTCGAAGAGGAGCTGGACCCCAGACGGCTTATCTTCGTCTTCAAAGTCCATTCGTCTGAAAATTTGATAGACAAAGTAGGGCTTTGTATTAATCATCTACTTTCCACTTTAATTGCAGCCTCGAATGATGCCTATTATCAACATGTGAAGAACACAAAGCATATCTTATTTTTCTATTTATCACGATTTGGACTGAATTGCAGCAAAGTGCTATTAATATTACAATATTACAAACTGCTTTTTATGTTCAAAAATTTTCATTACCCCTAAACAAATTGAAAAGAAACAAGTAATCAATCTGTGGAGAACACAAAACATATTTGTTATGATTTGGGTTGAATTGAAGGTTAAATTGAAAGAGAAACGCTTACCGGATTTAAAGGAGATGTTAGTGAAGGAGGCTAAAGTTTTCGTGTCCTTATATTCTTGAATGCTCATCTTCAATGACTTTCTCGCAATTTTCCTTTCCCTTCTAATGCCTCTATCCAAACACACCCAATTTCCAAAACCATCCAAATTCTAAGGGCCTTTTTGGTTGTCCTTGAATGCAATAATTACATTCTATCGTTTGTGTAGAACTTTACAAAAAAAGATAGTGAGCTTGAATGGTTCCATTTTAGAAATAGGATGCTCGTCTCTGAAATAATGCTTGCAATCATAAATTTTGGCATTCTAAAAAAAGGTAGAAATGGCCACATAAGAAGAAATATGGTGAAGTTTCCTATTTTTATAAATGGAATCATTCATGGTGATGAATTTTACTTCAAGATTCAACATGAAATCTAAATGAAACTATTCCTATTCAAGTAACAACCAAACAGGCCATAAATCAAATCATCATAGACACTTACAATTGCCCATAGCAAACAAAAAAAAAAAATAATAATAATAATTAACCCTTCAAGGGTAGTTTTTGAGATTGGTTATTTTGATCAACTGAGAAATTACAAACCGTATGCCTGGAAAGGACCTGTAAATTCCGGTCTCTCTGAAAACTCAAGGAAAATTTTCACAGTATTTCTTTTGCTTCATCTCCCTCCAAGACCATTGGTTTTGGTCTAGGCAATTGATAAGGGTGAATTGGTCATTATCAAAAAGTTTAACAATCAAATTAACACTCAACTGACCATAGACTAACCGAAGGGGGAACATGTAATTACTTAATGAATTCATAAAACTTGAAAATTTGATACTTCAGAATTATATGTAGCAATAAGAGTAATGATATCTTGGGAGCTATGAGTTTTATACATACCCAATGAACTAGATTCTGCTCTTCAGTCGGTCTTGAATTGTCAATGACTCTCCTTCCTGTGATCAACTCCAAAGATGTACACATCAGACTTCGTTGTTAACTGACCTGTTAATGCATACTCAGGAGCACAATACCCATATGTCCCCATAACCCTTGCTGATACATGGCTTTTGTTACCAGTTGGTCCTAGTTTGGAAAGCCCAAAATCTGAAAGCTTTGGATTGAATTCCCCATCTAGTAATATGTTCGATGCTTTGAAAGAGCGGTAAATTACAGGCGGGTTCGCTTTGTCATGCAAGTATTCGAGTCCTCTGGCTGCTCCTTCGGCGATTTTCATCCTAGTGTTCCAATCTAGAGGGTTTTTGTTTTGGAGATATATCTGCAAAACAAGTTAGTGACTTTTTTTTTTTTTTAATGATAATGCAGTTTTCAAGAATTCATTACTATGCTTTGAAGAAGAAAGATTGCAAAGAAGCATATTTTTGTCAAGTGGTTAGCATGCAAATGCAAGACTGAAGACTTAGGGGCTGTTTGGGAAGATTCAGAATCGGCTTTGTGGCTCTACAAATTTATTCAAGTGTTTATTGCATACTAATTACGTTCTTTAAACAGTTTGTTGTCAAAGCAAGTTTATGGTTTTAAAAAACCAGATACAAAAAGAGAATGACGCTGAACTCGTTCATATTATATGGATTCCCAAACAGTACCTTAGGGGGTGTTTGGATTGACATCTTTTGAATGCATTCTCGTTATTACATTTATCCTCTTCATTGTCAAATTACTTTGAAGACGCACTCCCATAACAAATTTTACTTTTTCAGAAAAGTGAGTTTTTACTTGCTTTCGCTTTTAACAAATTTTACTTGTTCTGCGTATTAGGAGATGAGTTTGGGGACTGACAGAACCCCATGCTCCTCCATCTCTATAGCAAATAATTTTCACTCTATACTATTTCTATCTCCATCTGTACCTCTATTTGGTTTTTCATTTTTCCTATATATCTAAAGTATGCCAACAGTCGCACGTAGTACGAAAAAATGTTGCCTCCCTACCAAGTGGAACATAGTGATTGAATTAAAAATGTCAAAATGAAAACAAAGTATTTGGTAAATAAAAAGGCAGTTTTGGGCCATACCAAGTAGGTGGTCCTCCAGGGAACCATTGGGCATGTACTCATACACTAATATCCTTTGCTCACCATCACAACAATAACCAACCAAATTGACTAGGTTTGGGTTGTGTAGAAGACTCAACATCAACACTTCCACCAGAAATTCTCTATTTCCTTGGAATCCATTCCTGTCAAGTTGCTTAACAGCAACATCCTGAGAAAAATGAGATAAAAATAAAAATAAAGAACTTGTCATCAAAATACTTGCATATATACGAGATGTTTGGCAACAACTTTTGGAGTTTGTAAGTGATTATGGAACCACAAAACCTAAATGAAACTGTATGGCAAACCAGCTTCTGTGATTCAATCAAAAATCCCAAATTCTTGCAATTGGCTAAAAGCAGTGATTGAATCGCAGAAGCAAAAGCAATTGCCAAATGGGACCATGTATACATATTGAATTATCAATATATATATATAGAGAGAGATAGATTGTGGAGACTACTTGGTTCTTGGATTGGATGTGGCCTTTGTAAACGCGACCAAAACCACCTTCACCGAGCAAACACTCGGGGTTGAAGTTCTGAGTTGCAACACAAAGCTCGCGGAATGTGAGAATCTGAGCAGAAATATTCCCTTTTCCAATTTTAGATATCTCTTCAGTGATGTACCTTCGCCTGCTGCTATCTGCAAAAAATGAACAATTCTCAAAGTTTGTCGTATTTCAATATTTCCAGAAACAAAGTCCTTTAACCGTTACAAACTATCGTGAGGCCAACAATATATGGAGAACACAAAACATACCACGTTCTTATATTCATGATTTGGATTGAATTACAACAAATTGCGTTTAGTATTTATTATGAACTACTATGACCTTTCAACCAATTTCAAGGAGACAATCAATCAATCTGTGGAGAAAATACCACATTAGTGCTTTTATATTTCAATCTTTCAAACAAAGTTCTTTTAAATAACAATATCAAAACTTTTCAATGAGATTGTTACAAACTTTTCAATCTGTGGTGAACACTAAACATAACATATTTTTCTATTTATCATGATTTGGACTGAATTGCAGCAAAGTGCTTTTAATATTACAATGTTAAAAACTGCTTCTTATGTTCAAAAATTCATGACCCCTCAAACAAATTGAAAAGAAACAATTAATCAATCTGTGGAGAACATAAAAGATATTTGTCATGATTTGGATAAAACTGAAGGTGAAATTGAAAGAGAAATGCTTACCGGATTTAAAGGAAATGTTAGTGAAGGAGGCTAAAGTTTTTGTGTCCTTATATTCTTGAATACTCTTCTTCAATGACTTTCTCGCAATTTTCTCCTCCGACATGCAACATGAAAAGCAACTCATTTTCCTTTCCCTTCTAACACCTCAATCCAAACACACCCAATTTCCAAAACCATCCAAATTCTAAATCATATCATCAAAGGTAACTACCATTGCCCATGGCAAAAAAAATAAAAATAATAATTAACCCTTTTAGGATAGTTTTTTAGATTGGTTATTTTGATCAACTGAGAAATTACAAACCTTAGGCCTGGAAAGGACCAGTTTCTGGTCTCTCTGAAAACTCAAGAAAATTTTCACAGTATTTCTTTTGCTTCATCTCCCTCCAAGGCCAAATTTTTTTTTTTTTTGGGTCTAGGCATTTGACTTGGTCAAATTTGCTAATTTCAGTACCATACATATAGCCACATTTGCTAAACTACCTCTCTCTCTCTCTCTCTCTCTCTCTCAACTAACTAACTAAATTCTTTCCGCTATTCTGAGCTATCCAAATACATGTTTGGATTACATCAACCTTCATAGGTTGAAACATGAGTTGCATGCACCGTTAAGGTCTGTTTGGTTCATGGCTTTAGTCAAAGAAATGAAAGGAGAACTCTGAGGAAGACACCTCTTTTTTTAAGAAGGATGAAAACATAAATTTTCATTTTTCAATTTTTTGAGTCACTGTCCTTCCACTTTTCTTGAGTATCTGTTATACTTTGAAATTTTTTAGTTTCTATTGTTTATTTGAGACGGGGAGAAATTCTCCTTCTCATTTTCCTTTGCCTTTTCTTTTCTTTCTCTAAATCCATTTCGGAGCCTAAAGGCTAGCTGATACTTGTTCTACTGATTTTTTCTTATGCTTTTTTTTTTTTTTTATGATAAGTAAATTATAAATTAACAATTTTTTGAGCAATGAAGCTTTGGGCACAAAAACTTACAAACACATTCCACCCAAAGTGGAATGTCTAGTTGGCAAAGTGGTACCCAACAGCTTGAACTCACAAACTAACCCAACTTTGGTTTTAGTACTTCAGACACAAATACACCCAAATACACAGCATACACACACACACACACTCTCTCTCTCCCCCCTCCGTTCCAAAATAAGTGTCCACAAACTTTTTGCACGCAGTTTAAGAAAACAATAACTTGTGGTGGATGTTTGTTCATCTTTTGGGGTGACACATTATCAACCACACATTTTTGTCCAAAATAGAAAATAGACACTTATTTTGGAACATCCAAAAAAGGAAAGAGGAAAGGTGGACACTTATTTTGGAACGGAGGAGTACGATATTGCTTGGAGAAATCTCCAAACCTCTGCAACTCCTCCACCACAGACCACCCAGCTGCCGGACCGCCCTCCCCTCCCCTCTTTGCCGCCGTTACCCCCTCCCTCCCCCTTGGTTTCTCTCTCTCTCTACCTCCCATCCCCATTCTCGGCTTCGCTCTCCCTACCTGTGAGACCTAGAACCAAATAGGTTAATTTAAATTAATTAGTCAAGCGAATGCGATGCGGAAATTATATATATTTTATTTATTTATGTTTTTTTAGGGGCATTTATATTTGAACAATGGGGGTTTATATTGTTAATTATTGATATCTTGGGGTCCTAAAGCGATATGGGGAAGTTTGGGAACTTAAATGCATGTTTTAAGAAATATTGGGGTGTAAAACATAATTTTTAAAACTTTAAAAAAAAAAAAACAAATTGTAGGAGACTTACGTTAGTCTCTTCTCTTCTTCATTTTGAGAGAGATACAGTGAAGAGGAAAAGAAGAGAAAGAGAGTGAGGGGGAGAAGAAGAAGAAAAAGAAGAAGAAAAAAAAGAAGAAGAAGGCTTAGGAATTGGAAGGAAAAGAGAAGTCTTCATCTTCTACACCCTAGGTAAGTAAAATTGGTTAAAAGCTTGAATTGGGGTTTTGTGTTCATAGGTTAAAATCTGAAATTAAAGTTGTAATTGATGTTGTAGAACTTGTTTATATGATTCTTGATATGTATATATGTTGTGGTATGAAGATTTTTGTGTAAAATTTGAGTTTTGGGCAATTTTGGAACATGTATTTTTAGGGTTTGATATAAATCCGAAAATTGAATATTTTAGATTCAAATTTGAAGTTTGATTTGGTTAATTTTGGAAGTGAATATGTGTTCCATATGCCTTAGGTGATATGTATATCATGTATGGCAATTTTTGCTTGAATATAGTTGATTTTGGAATTGTTGGGGTATTGAAATTTAGGGGTTTTTAATAAATCCGAAAATAGAAAGTTTGGGTGTATGAATTTGTGGGGTTTTGGAGTTGTTTAAGTGTTTATATCTGCTTTATATACCATTGAGATTCTTGGTTTCAAGTTTGGTAAAGATTGGTTGTGAATTGGGAGTTTCACCATTGTTGTGTTTTTGAAGCTTTCAAGAGCTTGAAGAAGATCTTTTGGGTATTTTTGTAAATCTGAAATTGGTTTGAAGTTGGGTATTTTTTTGAGTTTGATAGATGGAATGATGAAGTTAGGATAGGTTTTTGAATGGTAGAAGTGACTTGTAGGTTAGAAATTCATGAAATTTATGATTTTGGGTTGTTTTATGCTTGCCCAAAATGCTGTCAAGAGTTGTTGTCAAATAAAAAAACTGCTACTGTTATTTCGATTTTCTGCCCAAACAGTGAGGATTTGGAAAAAATGCCATTTGACGAAAGTTGTGCAGAATTGAATTTTACATGGACTAACGCGGACAGAATGTGAAAATTTTAAAGATACAGCTACTTATAGATGATTTAAAATTCAGCAACTACTCAAAAATGGTCTTTTAATCAAATTTATTGTATCTTTCCTTCTCTTCTTGAACTAGTGTTTGGCCGGATAGTCTTTCAATTAAATTTTCATATGTTTTCATCCTTGTTGGACTCACTAACATGTAAGTCCACTTCAGCTTGTATGTTAGTAAGTCATCCTCGTAGGAATCCCCGTGGGATTTCCAATGTCGCTTCCGCATTCGTGATTGGTATTACAAGAACAAAACATGGGCTGCTTTAAAAATAATTAGAATTAACTTATGAAATCAATTCTTAAGTTTCATTTTGATTGAAAATTATGCTTATTAGCCTATATATGCGATAGAACCTAATTGTTTAAGATTTCAGGTTCAGAGGCAAGTGGGAGCGCCCCGAAAGAACCGTCAGAGCGAGCGGACTAAACCACTGCACTAATTTTCATAAAGACTTGAGGTGGGTTTTTCTAGAAAACATAATAATGTAGTATGGACATTACTGGTTGAGTTTATATTTTTGTTGAATGAAAATCTTAAGTGAGTTGTATGAAATACATACATTGAGCATGACACGAATATTATATGTCATGCACGTGCATAGCGAAAGCGATAAAAATCCAAGTAGCGAAACTTGGAAACGGCCAAAAGAGCCGAGTGAAATGGGCCCGGGTGTGTGAGTCATTTCATTTATGAGAATGCATTGCATTAGCGTATATGTTGGTTGAAATAACTTGAATGCGGTTTGTGTGTTGACCTGAATGTTTTTATTGCATTATTTTGATTTTCTAGCCGTGAGCCAAGGGTTGCTCACACCCACACAGATTTTCTTGTGCAGGTAAAATGATCTCTTGGGCTGTAGGATTGCACTGCCGTGGGTCTAAGTTCGCTGTGGATGGCCATATAGGAGTAGTACTTTGTTGGAAATGTAATATACAGTCTGGTTTACAACTTTTGTTAGACGTTGTAAAAAAAAAAAACAAAAACTTAAACTTTTAAGTTCAGTAGTGTGGATTAGTTTATTTGGGCTGCGATAGTCGTTGTAAATTATTTGTAATATATTTGGATCTTCAAAATAACTGAGCATGTTTATAAAGCTGTTTAATACAGGTTGGGTTAGCCAAATTTGAGCCGTTATATAGCTGATTTGTTTTAAAACTATTACTCTCAAGATTAATTAATCGTCTTTGCTATTAGTTGAGCTGTTTAGTGGGCGTTCTGACCACGCCGGGTCGGGGCGCCACACTACCTCCCAAGTGTAACAACTATATGAGATTAAACTCTGATCTACCTCTACATTAACTCTATATCCACTCATTGAAATAAAAAGACTAAAAAATTTAAGGCTATTTTGTTGAGCAACTCAAATTTTTTTTTTTTGACGGATTGATTCTAGAGGTTGATTATTTCTTTAGAGCTGCTACGTAAAATGTGAATAGGCCAATTCAATTCAAAAGGGCAACCAACACATGCCAAAAGCTATGAGAGTATTGATTTTCACTTCACCTATTGCCAAATCTTTCTGCTTTTAGCCTTACAACCAGTACTCTCTCAAGCTTGCTAATCCGGGCTTCGAGTTCCAATATCAGTCTCCCAAATACGAAAGATCTACTAGTTTCTCTTTCATTGTCGATCATAATAACAAGACTGTCCAGTGAATTGCCATTTTCACTTCCATTTCAGCTTCGTTGTCGCTGATAATAACAACATTGTCTGTCTAGTGAATTGCCATGTTTACCCATACCCCCATTTTCATCTTCACTTCTTGTTTCTAACCTCTCGATTTCAACTTCACTATGCATAATCTTTTTCTTCTGACTATACTAGCATCTCAATTCTAGTTGATTCCAGTACCCCCCATCACATTTGGGAGGAAAACCAGGAGTAAAATCATAATCATTTCTTCCTCAAATTCCTAGCAAACTCACCATTCTTTTCGATTTTTCGAGCAGTCCTTGGCTTTCTTACAACACCTTCAATAAAATCTCCTGGAGCGAAAACCGACTGTTTCCACCATTTCAAGTACTGGGTTGTAATGTCTGGTTCGAATAACCTTGACGGTACATACAACTTCTTCGCATATCTATAAGTCATGCTGTAATTTTCCCGGGCAATTTCAGCAGTTGAATTGGGACTAAAACTCTGTCCTACAACATCCTGATCCATCCCAAACTGCATAGAAACTCGATGTGGGAGGTAATGTTCTATGAGAAATGCTACACACACATCCTAAACCACACCCTAAACCACACCCTTGCTTTAAATGCATGTACCCTGTGCTGTGTAAGTGGTGCACAGAAAAGTGTGAAAATTCAAACAGCACAAAGTACATGCATTTAAAGCAAGGAGTGTGGTTTGGGGTGTGGTTTGGAATGTGTGTGTAGCATTTCTCATGTTCTATTATGTCAATCCCAACTAGCTCACAAAACCCTCAAAACTCAACCATTTGATGGTACGAGGGGATAAGGATATAGGGTCTAATTCGTACTTTTCTATCCCCCCACCTTCAGTTTGCTTAATTGACAAGTGCTGAAAGGGCAATTGATGTTAAATCTCACTAACAGATCCTTGGTAGCCCAAGTGGGGAGGCGGACCAAGACAGGGTGTGTTTTATCCTCTTAGTTTTGTGTACGAAACTCTTTATGAGTAAATATTAAGGATTTAGCCAGAGTCTTTGGCCTCCCAAGGGAGGTTAGGGGTTCGAAATATTCCAGGGGTCGTATAAGTTAGTTGGAGGAATGATCTCAAGATGAACTTTAAAAAAGTTCATCTTGGTGTGGGTTCAGATCCTACCGCTAACTTGCCTCCTTGTTGTGGGGTCGGTGCACGTGCCCGGGGTTTGCCCCTTGTTCTACTCCGATAAAAACGACAATAGGTATCGATCCCGAAGTTGCGGAGGACAGACATGGAGATTTGTCCTCGTATTCCAAAAAAAAAAAAAAAAAATTCACTAAAACTCACACCCACACTCACACTCTATCTCTCTCCTAGTGGTACTGTGAGGTACGCACCCACACTCTATCTCTCTCCTAGTGGCACTGTGAGGTACGCAGTGGACCCAACAGTGGCACTAGAAAAGAGATAGAGTGTGATTGTGAGTGTTAGTGAAATTTGTTAGTGCCCCAAATATTACTCTAAATCAATGTGGAGAAGCTCAAACAATCGGCCTAATTCGTTTGGTTTCTCACAAACAAGAAATGATTCCATTTGTAATTCTTGTGTTTTGTTTGATATAAAGTTAGAATTGATTTGATTCCACCCAATTTTTGTTCCAAAGATTTGTCTAAAATTGATTTCATTTGCATGAATTTACTAATTTACCCCATCTGTTATAGTTTGACTTATAATATATTAACAGGGTGTTACAGGAAATCAAATTAAAATTAAAATTCAATTCTATTTCAAATCAAACTAGAGAAATAGAATTATAAATCAATTTAATTCTATTATAAGCAATTCAATCCTGTTCTATTCATTTTAAAAGTAAATCAAACCAAACCGACATACATATAACAAGTTTACTACAGCTTGGGAATGAACAAATTGTTCATGCTCAAATGGGAGAAAAATGGACTGGCCAACGCTCTAGCCCAAATGGGGGTTGGAAGATAGACTGATTTGATGTCTTAGATATGAATTAATTGGTGGATGCAATTAAATCTTCAATGCCGATACATTCCTGGCCCATCTGTTGGGCTTAAGCTTAACCGGCCTCTTTCGCGTTATGTTGGAATTTTGGTTTTTGTATAGATGTACTAGTGGCGCCATAGAGCGGGTGGAAATTGTCCCTATCTTTTAAAAAAAAAAATTTAAAAACTTTGGGGTATATTTTGAAGAGAGTAATGCTAGGAGTACACAATTTTTATACATACTTTTGCACACAAATACTTTAAATACATGTATCTTGTGCTATTTGAATTTTTCACACTTTTCTGTGCACCACTTATACAACACAGGGTATATGCATTTAAAGTATTTGTGTACAAAAGTGTGTGCAAATTTATGTACACCTAACATTACTCTTTTGAAGATGCAATTGCTCTGCTTAGAGAAGTTCTTTGTCTTGTGCCTCTCTAAGCTTTGCAAATGAATAAAACAATTACTCTCAATATAAATAAATAAATAATAGCTTCACAAAATATATGTTTGAGTTTGCAAAGGGTTGGTAAGTGCCTTTAGAGATGCCCAAATCATTATTTTGGCATTGTTATACTGGTAAAATCATACTCCTTCTGCCTCAAAATAAGTGTACACATTTTTTTTTGATGTCCCAAAATAAGTGTTCACTTTTGAAAGTCAACCACAAAATTTAACAAACCTCCTATAATACCCTTATAATAAAGACAAAGTATTATTTATGTGTGCGCACAAAATAAATAAAAAGTCAACCACCCACCACATCCAAGGGTACAATTGGAAAATACCTATGCAATGGACCTAAAAAATTAATATAATACAATTTTCTTAAAAATGTGCAAATTGAAGTAGACACTTATCTTAGGATGAAGGGAGTATATATTAGCGTTTGTGCTCCAATGATACATTCTAACAGGAATACCAAATTATAGGGAGAGACAAATCTAGGAATGGAGTTTGGGGGGCCAGGGGGGGCTTGGTATTGTGAAAGAGTTAGTGAGTTTACGGGGGTTTTGGGTGACGCCCCGAGGTGATTTTTTTGGGTCTATTCTACATTTTGGGGGGGGGGGGGGACAGATGAAGGAATTAGAAAAATTAATACTGATTGGCACCAAAGGTACAATAAAATAACACATTACTGCTACAAATTGAGACAAAGAAGTTGAATATTTCATATTTGAGAGGGGGGCTTAAGTGTAAAATAGAGAATTGTTTAGTTTGGGAGAGGGCTTAAGTGTAAAAAAATAATTTTTTAGGGTATATATGGTATTTTTCAAAAATTAAGGGGGACATGAGTCCCCCCTTGTCCCCACATATGTCCGCCCCTAATTATAAATAGCACCCAAAACATTATTCCAATGAGGTGCCAAAAATTCCTATTGCCCAAAATTCGAGAGGAAATATCAAATTTTTTATTGGCTAGAATTCTAAATTCCATGGACTGTGACTACTTCTTACCTGGTGGGGTCAAAAGGGGTATATATATATACACCACACTCTCACATATATATATACATATACACACACTTATACAATACATAAATATATATATACACATTCACAGAGAGAGAGAAGCAGAAGAAGGAGAAGGAGGACAGAAAGGACGGAGACAGAGAGGAGGACACAGAGAAGGAGAGAGAGAGAGAGAGAGAGAGAGAGAGAGAGAGAGAGAGAGAGAGGAAGCAATTAGGCTCGCCAGCACCCCCTTAATCACTTTAGTGAGTTCCAAACTCACTCAATAGCCTAGGGTAGATGTTTCTATAAGTTTTGAATGTGAAGGAACCAAGCCAATGCATCCCATAAGTTTTGGGCGTCTTTGCCCTGTGGTCTCAATCGATTGACATTACTATTCATCCAATCGATTGAAAATGACATCAATCGATTGAAACCTACTATTACCCCAATCGATTAAACCCTAGTCTTAATCAATTGGTATTTACCGAATGTTGATATTTTTTGTTAATTATGGTATGAACTGCTTAGTTGTTAAATTATTGTTTTATGCTTCCGTTATACAACATTGTTTATGAAAGTTATGGTGATGTGGTAAAGAGATAATATTTGCTATAACGTAAGAACGTTTCGTAATATTAGACGACATAGTAGTCATAATCAAATTTGATATCCGTTTCATTTCACTCAAAGTAGTCAAGCCACAATGGGATGTCTTGTATCGCTATTAGTACAGAATGTAGGTAGGTTTGATAAGTTCTGGAAAATCGTACGTGGGTAGACCCTTGGTCGTGATATGTCCTTTAAAGCAGTGGGCTGTGAATATGTCCTTAAAAGCAGTGGGCTGGACCAAGTAGCCCTAAGATATCCAGGTGATCTATAATATGTCCTTAAAAGCAGTGGGCTGTGAATATGTCCTTAAAATAGTGGCCTGGGATCACTGGTAGACATCGTTAAGTCGTGGCAATAGATCGATATGCCTTGTTTCAGGCGTCATATCCCTGACATGCAGTGGACTGTAAATATGTCCTTAAAAGTAGACGGATGATTTGACATTGTGTCCTTGATACACAGTGGGATGTAAATATGTCCTTAATAGCGGTGGACGGGATGCTGGTGTATCTATAGAGTTGAACTATCGAGTCTGTTCTTCAATCCAGAATACTTTATCAGTCGTGAGTAATAAGACGTTAATAATCAGAGAACTATTGGAATAAAGAGAAGATATTATTACTAGCATTAACTGTATATTGTTCCATAACTTATAATTACTTCACCTTTATGATATTGTATGAGTTTTTACTCACTCAGCTTTTAATAAGTTGGCGGCTTTTATGCATGGACATTCCCTGTTCAACCTACCATGTTCATAATACTTCAAGCAATGAACCATACAATGATGGCTACTATTTGAAGGAAGGATATGCTACTAATGTCACGCCCCGACGTAGCATAAATATGGAAAGCATTTAATTTCCTTTATGGACCCGTAGGTCGCGACAGTTTGAAGGATCGATTCCGTCCCAAACGTCGAATACATATTAATATAATTTAGAGTAGAGCAATCAAGGCTTACAAATATTTTTCTAACTTATTAAATATTACAGCACGAGGTCAACTAAGGCACACTCCGCCTGAAAACAAAACAATAATGTCTATAATCTATTACAGTCATCCTTATTACAAAAATCAGTTCATAACTTAAAAACATATAATAATAAGTTCTCCTTCCAGTAGTTGTTCTCAATTTGCAAAGTTATATGGCCCAGCATAGTCATAACCTGAAAAGCCTGAACACGAATGTCCAGGGCGCATCAACGCCATCAGCTTATTGAAGCTGGTGAGTATTAAAAACACGCACCTCATTTTGTATGGGCTTTTAGTTTAATGTTTCTATTCAGCGGACGTGGTTATTGGCAAGAACTTATTGAATCCATTGTTTGGGCTCATAATAAATTAAAAGTTGCTCCTGCTACTCAGCCTAGAGCCTTGAGCATTGTACAAGGACGTGCTGTAGGAGTAACCCATTACCTTCTGGGTGGAATTGCCACAACCCCTATCATTTAAAGCCAATCCTTACCAAAGGAGAAAATAGAATCGAATAATCTACCTTCTTTTTTCCTTCCCTCCCCCCGAAAAGAAACTTCCTTCTAACAAGTGGCTGAGAGTTAGCAAGCAACCTTGGCCTCTTGGCAGGAGGTTCGCTGTCCCCCTCCTTTCCGGTCCGGCCGCGGTACGGCACCTGAACTCGAAGCTACGATCAGATCCAACTCGAATGTAAAACATACTCATTTACTAATTTCTTTCATTTTGCAATTCCATTACTCCACAGGTTAACTATTATGGGAATTAATTTATTTATGAAATAGCAAGGGTGATATTATAATCATTAATTCATAAAGCATGTGACCGTGCATGAGACCAATACCACCATTCTCGTCTTACCAACTCTTTTCTCTCGACAGACACAACACCCGACTCTCTCGCACCAATATCTTTGAAACGATAAGATAGCCACATTTTAGCACAGGGGTACCAGGGAGTGTCCAATTTGCCTCACACTTTAGTACGGGGTACCAGGGAGTGTCTAATGCCTCACACTTTGACCGTACCATGCACGTCAGGGAGTGTCCAGTAGGCCACACTTTAGCACTACCATGGGTGCCAGGGAATGTCTAAGTTCGGCGTCACACACTTTAGCGCTACCATGGGCGCCAGGGAGTGTCCAGTTTTGCCACCGTAGCATTTTAAAGACACTTTAGCCGCAATCTCAACACGTCACACTTTGGTACACAATTACCAGGGAGTGTCCACACAATCTCAACTATATACTCTTTTCCACACTGACCAACACTCACACTCACCATGCATGTACAACTGACACCATATACTATAAACAAAACATATGAAATGCCGGGAACAATAGCCATGTATATTTGACAAGAATCGAAACCATAATCACTCTTTGATAACCATAACAAAACAGAACCTATATTGACATAACTTCCAAACAAAGCCTTAAAAATTTATAAAACATTACCCAAACAGTCCATTATCATAAAATAGACAAAAAGCAGAAACTGTCAGAAATTGCTCGCGCGATATGCCCATTTTTCGATTTTCTTTATCAAATTTTCAAACTGTCAGAAAACACGAAGATCGCGCGCGAGTTCACGCAGTGGCTTCATCTTCTTCGCTAAAACTCCCCTGTTTTCAGTTTAAGGGGTCTTTTTGACCCATTTTAAAATCTGCAAGTATATATGTAATATAATATATGAATCTCTTCATTTTCCTACAAGGATTATGAATCTTCAATCAATTTAACACGAATCAATCCGTATCTCTCGGATTTTATGAAAAACTAAAAGATGTCAAAACTTAATTTCTAATATACTTTCTCTTATGAATGAATTGGGCTCTAAAACTTTAAACACAACATCTATGATGTATAATATTTCATAATCATCTCTAAAAACGAATTTTGGTTAAGTTTAAAAAATTCATGTTTTCAAGCTATGGAGTTCATACGTAAAATCAACAATGGTGATCCATGATTCAAACAAATAAACAGTAATTGGACTATGTATTACATATTAAGTGAGTTAGAAATACTCACTGATGATAAGGATAAAGGAGAGTTTGTTGAGAAAGAACAAGAACTAGGAATACCCAAATCAAGCTTGCAAGCTATGGAGAGAAAGTTCTTCTCTTCTAAATAATTTTCTGAAACTCTCTCTAAGCTCTCTCTCTTATCTCTATGTATTGTGTGGTGTAGAATGTGTATCTGAGGAAAGGGTGAGAGTGTATGAGGCTTATATAGACATCAAGAACTTGGCCTCCAAGTTCCTTCTCAAAGGCTTAACAATTTAGTTTAAGTACTAATTTTCTAAACAAATCTACAGATTAACAGGATCATTACATACGTATATACTCTCCCACATATCTGAAGAGGCACTTTAGACTCATAGGGGTCAAATTGAAGATGTTTGGGTAATTAGCTTATAGGCATAAACCATCACACACCTTATAAGCACAGTGTGGATACCGCAGTCTAGCTTACCCATAGTTTTTATTTAAATCTCCTTCTAAATTCAAATTCAAAATGAGCCACCACTTAATTTTTAAAAGAAAAAATTAAGAAACCATTTTAAAGCAAACCGATCTTTTGGAAACCAGAGATTAACCAGGTCCGAGATTATGGAATGAGAGAGGAAGGAGCCCGACGGACTAAAACACCCTCTCTCATCCTATCTCGTGATAGGCCTCTACTCAACATCCTTTTAATCGAATTATTAATCTAAATGTGCCTTCAACTAATACATATGTATAAATATACATCACAAAAGCATGTTCAAAGGGTGTAAGATTGCTAAGGGCAAAATAACATTCAAAAGCCACATAGTTCATTTAGCAAGCGACATGATATGCAATAGGGAACAAGGGAATTTACCCGGGATCCAGCCGCAAATATTAAACGTGCAATGCATGAAAACAAAAGGAAATCCTAGCAAGAGAGTCTCTAATTCAAGTATACAACTAAAACAAGACCTATTTCTAAGGTGTCGTACATGGAGTCGGAAAATCGATAAAATCAAGAAACTAAGATAAAATAGAAAGGAGTTTAAGAAGTCATACCTTAATATCGCTACAAAACAAAGGGTTAGTACACACGCTTTAAACTATATAACATTAAACCATAAACAACATGCTTAATCTTCTACCTAAAGAAAAGAGGTTATAATTACGAGTATCAACACATGTGAATGAATGCATGAGCATGAGCAAGAATGAACTATGAATTATTCATTGATTTGGATCATTTGGTCTTTGGATTTAAGCCTAATTAATTATTATCAAAGCATAGTATAAGCCCTAGGTCAAGAAAAGATTATTTGGACCATTATTTACAAGGTTGGTTAAACCTGTCACAAAATTATGAAAATTCCAGAGAGAAGATCAGAACTTCAAAGAAATAAAAGGCATGGTTCCCATGGTTTGATCTTGGTAATTTTTAGACACAAGTTGCCTCTGTGAGTCTAGTTTTTAACCCAAAAAGAAAAGCAAAGTTTCAACGGTTAGATCTCCGGGAATTAAACAAAAACTAGACATCACTCGGATCTTCATAACTCTCTGTCCAGAGTTCTTGTACGATTTTCTAAAAATAGTAAAAAAAATCTAAAAGGCTCCAATCGTTTTAGGAGATCTTATTAACACATTAAACTTCAAGGAAAAAAATATTTGGAGTCATCAATACTTGATTAAAGCTCTGATTTACTCGTATCAAAAAGATGTTACTGTTCTGAAATTCTGGACAAATTATTGTTGTTTCACAAAACCTATGACCAAACCATGTTAACTGTAAAATCTCATTAAAACAAAAATTACAGTGGTAAAACTTTGTGTTATTGACACTTTCCAATTGGTTTCATTTGATTCCAACAGTTCATTATTTAACTAAAAATCCTTGATCAAAAGTGGTCATTGAATATATTGCACCATTTGTTCAAGTTCATCTTTGTTGGTTAATCCCAACTTCTAAACCATGAAGTTGGGCTTAGTCCAAACTACTTCTCCTACCATTTGATGGTCATTGGAGACTAAGGACACTTAAAATTATGGATTTTAATGAAGTATAAAGAAACTTCATAAAACCCCAACACAATGAACTTAAACCATGAAGATAGGCTTAGATTCAAATTATTCCTCCTATCATTTGATGGTCATTGGAGACTAAGGACACTTAAACTTATGGATTTTAATGAAGTATGAAGAAACTTCATAAAACCTCAAGGTAATGAATTCAAACTATGGTGAAAGCTTGAACCCATTGACTCAATACACTAATATCAACCTCAATCCTCTCACGAATCATGAGTTCATAAGAATATTGAGGGATTCTAAACATAAGGATTCAAGTAAGACATTGAAAGTCTTATGAACCTAAAAAAAAATAGACATAGTAAAAAAGAAAAGAAATCAAAGTTCAAGCAACATCAGACTCCAAGATTTATTTAAAACCAAAGGCTATTTGATCCAAATAATGAAATGAGAGTTCAATCACAATATATGTGGTGTGTGATGAAATAAGGTGGGAAGAGAGGTTTTGAAAATATGTAAAAGATCATAAGTATCTACATAATGTGATTGAACTTGGATGTTAAAAACTAAGTAATTTAGAGTTTACCTTTAATTTTCCTCAACTCCTTTTGTTGCTTTGAGATCTTCCAAGAATGGTGATCAAGCTCTTCTTCTAGCTCTTTCTTCTAATTCCACTTCTCTCTTAATTTAAAAAGTTTTGAAAGAGAATCAATATTATTGGGATCCTAACATTCTAAATTCCAAGTCTCCATTAATGGGATACACATCCTCTATATATAGGCAATCTTCAGATGGTTATTTTGGCAAATTCGCAGCCAAAACCCTAATTCCAGCCGCCTTTTGAAGGTATAAACTGACCTATTTTAGGAAAGGCTGTCATGAAAAAGCGACATTCGGGGAAAAAGGAGCGGCAGTCAGTAATTGCCGATGCGGCAGTCACTGATTGCCGTAGCGGCAGTCAGTGAATGCCGGAATGGCAATCAGTGAATGTCGCGGACAACTCCACAGAATGCCATTTTCTGTAGAAATCCATATTTTGGCGGCATTTGCTGAAATTCGCGGTGTTTACAGAATGCCGTCTAGCACTCCAGAGAGTACCGCAGCGGCAATCCGAGACTGCCGCAGCTCCTGTCATATGTCGTTTTACCCTATTTTTCTTTTTCTCTCTTTTTTCTTTTTGTTTTAAATTGAAAAAGTCTTCGGAAGAGCTTGAATCACCTTTGGAAGTCTTGGATTAGTCGAACACTTGTCATCATCGGATCTTAGAGGTAACACTCCACTTTAATTCGACGTCTGGTCAAAATCGAGGTGTCTACACACAGCCAAACAAGGCTCTAACAAGTTGGCTAGAAATCACTTGTGGTGTTTGGCAAAATTAGATTATGGCACAAGAATTAACCCACTCTACAATGCATTACCAAACAAGGCCTAAGTCAATCATTACTTTCCATAAATAGTAATAAAGCATAAGTCATTTCAAGCTTTATGTCAATTCCAAAATATGTGGGATCTCAGCGCGACGTAGACAGTTTTGAACATAAACTGGTATTTTCGTGGCGCGGTGATCACCACAAAATACAGAAAATTCATTTTTATGTAAGAAATGATTTTTCAGTTTTATAAAAATACAGTTTGAGTAAAAAGTAAATATTTCCATCGTTTTGAAATACAGATTTTGAAATCCAACACATGCATTACTTAGTTTATAAAAATTGCAGTTTGACCCCAACAAAAATTTTGATACTGAAATAGAATCAGTAATAAGTTTCCAAACATGAGAATCGTAAATTTAACATAACACTGGAAATACAAATTAAATATGGAAATGCTCAATTTCACAAAAAAATTAAATGAAATACAGGTTGTTACAACTAAGGGCGGACCAGCTAATGCAGGAGGCACCAGGGATAATTACTACGCTGGTGATCATGTATATGCCAGCAGAAGACATAGGATATATTATAGTTCAAATCCTACTATCGGACTTCAGTATTATGTTTTGTAATAAGGCATATATTGCCTTCAGACTTGTAATACTACGTTTAACTCTGATGTAACAATATAGGGATTTTATATTATAGTTCAGTTCCTATTACTGTTTAGAACTGCGTGGTGTGGACAATTCAGTGACTTCACCAGTCGTTGCCTATGGGCCCAAAAAAGAAATTTTATTTTTCCCTATTTGCTGTTCTAGGGTATGACCGGATTTTTGGTATCAGAGCCTAGGTTTAATACTGTCGCTTACTAATTGTCCTACACCATCTGGTCCTAGCATTTTAAGATTCCTAAGATACATGAGTATTAAGACAAGTTCGTCAGTATGACGTTAGATAGTTTCTGTATAGGTTAGCAGGGATCCAAACTTTCATAAATTTGTGGACGACACCTACAAAGGACATGTGATCCATGGGGACATTGTGGAGCCAGCGGACCCAGAGTTGTACTATAAGCGCATATGTCGTATAGCCAGTCAGTACCTAGAGGAGGATATATGGAGAGCTCTTTATATTGACAGACAGACTCACCCGACTGAGATATGTATGGGTGCTTACCATTATGTAAGGATTCGGGAGGTTATTTATCATGAGATGGCTCGTTTGATCCAGAGCAAGTTGGAGATGGATGTTATTGAGTTAAGAGCTATCTTAGGGAGACCCGACCTTCTGCCCGTACCTGCAGCTGCACCAGCTTAGGCAGCACTACCGGTACCGGTACCAGTGGTACCAGTGCCAAAGCCAGTTGAGCTCGAGCTGATAGGGGATGATGAGGAGGATGAGGATCCTGTCGAGGATATAGAGCCCGAGGATGAGGATCATGACATGGTTATGGATGGGAACGGAGATGAGGAGCTCGTGGACGACAATGAGGAGCCAGAGGATGACCCAGAGGAGGTTCTAGAGGACCCAGAGCCTGCTGATATGGATATTATAGTTGGAGAGGACGTGGTAGTAGCAAAGGGAAATGAGGGGGTTGAGGACGACAAGCCCGAGGAGGCAGTTGCACCCTAGGTATCAGCAGGGTCTATAGCACAAATAGTAGCTGTATGGGTAGTGGAGATGGTCGCACAGCCATCCGAATTTATTTTAGGAGAGACTAAGTTGGCCGAGGCTATCACAGTAGCCGAGGGATTTGCCATTGCAGCCGTTGAAGCCACTGAGCTAGCAGTAGACGTTATGGACGAGGGTGATGATGAGGTAATGATTGAGGATTGGGATGTTGAGATCAGGATAGGAGATCTTGATGCACCGATGGAGGAAGATCCACCTGAGGAGCTAGATATTGCTTTCGAGTGTGTGCGATAGTGGATGCGTGGGTGTGTGCATGAGTGTGTGTGGTGGTGAGTCATTGAGTGTGTGCGACAGTGTGAGTGTGTGCAATAGTGTGCGTGAGTGTGTTGTGCTGCTTGTGGAGTGTGTGCGTGAGTGTGGTGTGTGTTCCAAATTAATTTTCACCCAACTATTGGTCCATTTGCATTTATTATTATCCCAATATTACTTTATTAGAGATTTTTCCATCAGTGGTCAATTCTATTTTGTGGATCTGTGATCTTGAGTTTAAACTTGTAGTTCAAGTTCACAAATGTGTTTTAATTTTGTGGATCTGTGATCTTGTGCTTAAAATTGTAGGTCAAGTTCACAAATGTGCTTCCATCAATGGTCAATTCTAGTTTTGGATCTGTGATCTTGTGCTTAATTTTCACCCAGTAAACTTATTGTGTTTTGATTTTTTTAGGTCTTTCATATGGTGGATCACCCAAGCATCTCATTGGGTGAGCAAATAAGACTCACCACTTTCAATTATTAATTCATCCTCATCTTATTCATACAAAATGATGGATCCCACTTGCTCACCCAATAAGGTGTTTGGATGAGCAATCGTTGGAAATATATTTTGAATTTTTCTAGAGTGCGCTTGAAAAATGTAGTTTGTGGGTAGATAGTAGGTTAATTTAGTGTAATGTTTAGTATTTCTAAGTGAGTGTTAGGTGAGAGAATTAATTGAGTCACTAGAATATTCTATGTACAAATCTATTATATATATCTAAAATTCAAGGCCAAAAGCCTTCTCTAAGACCATCCAACTGTCGCCTAGGTGGCACTCTATAATCCCAGAAAAAATCATACGTGGCTACTCTAATTTTATATTTAATCTACGTGGACAACATTCTTTTCTTCAAATTTTAGCTTCAAACGTTTCATTTTAGGTCTGGGAAAAACAAAACGCTTCTACATCCGCCTCCTCCATTCTCCCATACGTTCATCCTTTCCTCTTCCCATTCCAATCACGCCTCCTCCATTCGATAGTCATCCAAGATGAACATTGTAAGTTCCTTTCGTACAATTCTAATCTTCTTCTCTCTTCTTCCTCTGCATCTTCTTCTCTCCTTCCCTTTTGTGCCCTAATCTCTCCACTCCAATCAAGGTGGACAACTTGCAGTTCTAATCTTCTTCTCTCTTCTTCTTTTGCATCTTCTTCTCTCCTTCCCTTTCGTGCTCTAATCTCTCCATTGTCTTACTGCCCTAATCACCGTAAGTCCCTTTCACCCTATTCTCCTGTTTCTAGGTTAGCTTTTTGGAAGTGAACCCAAAAGGGAAAGTGACAATGATATCTGTCCCCACCATCCCAAGTCCAATTCGTCATAATTTTCTTTTTAAAATTGTTGAATTTGAAATTTTTCTCTGTTGGATTTAATCTTTATGGAAAATTATACTATTCAATTTTAGATGCATTTATTTACAGATTTTGTTATGGTAAATTTAGGGTTCTTCACAATCCATTTGAGTTTTGACTTAAAACATTTTATTTTATTTACGGATTTGTTATGGTCTATTTTGCAGGAAAGTGATTATGGGGACAAAGTTGGAGGCTGATGCTTCAACTTCTTATTGAATTTTGGAGGGGACATGTGATTAAGAAATGTAAGTAATAGTCTAATTCTTAAGAAGTAAGATAATGGATGTGAACTATGGGTTTTAACAGGTCTTTTTTTCAATCTAAAAATTAAGAAAGAAAGGGAGTGAAGAGAAAGAGAAAAAAATCCTGCAGTGGCTGCAGTTTGCATTTTGTTTGTTAAAGAACCAGAGCTATGTGTGTATGTGTGTGTGTGTGTGTGTGTGTATGTGTGTGTGTGTGTGTGTGTGTGTATCAGAATTAATTAATGCGTTTGGTAAGAAGAGATTCATTTATAAAATTGCTAAGAGAAGAAAAGGGAATTGAGCATATATGTTTGTAAAATTGAAAACCTTCATTTCTATAACCTGTGTAAAATAGCAACAGGTCTATAAGTTGCAATATAGTGCATCCATCTATAAGGATTTCTCTGTAGAATGCCTAACTGGTGGTTTTTAATTGAAGAGGGTGAATCCAGAATTATTACTGACAACATCCTTGAAGAACGGGATCCACAGTTTGATGCTATGCTTTGTCAAGAAATATTAGATCAAAGGCTGGAGGAAAGCTTGAGATGGGTGAGGTGAGTTTCTACAAGTTTTCAATTTCTACATTTTTTTGGGTCATAATTCAATTTCTACATTTTCTTGAATAATTCAATTTCTACTTAGTAAGTGCATTGTGAATATCATAATGTGCATTGTTTTTTCAGAATGTCATATGGAGATCAACCCTTCTCTAAATGATCTCATTCTTATTCTCAACTTTACATGAAAGGTAGATTATTAGTACAATTGGGCAAAACAATCACATATAATGAGAAGGTGTTATTCTCTGACTGCTTTGAGATAACTCCAAATTCAGTTTTTAACTTTCGTTAGCCAAACACAACCTACTTTCTCTTCAATGATGGATTTGAATCTGGAGGTAAGAACAACTATATATATATATATCCTCTCTACATGTCATTTACAATGATTACAACATTTTTTCCTCTATTATTTCCCGTGAATAGCAAGGGTTATCTCCTAACTGCAGTGTTCTAAACTCTGCTTTTAAGTATATCTATGTCTATTAACTAACAAGAGGAGCTATTTGGTGAACATGACTAGAATGCTCCAGATTTGGCACCTACAAGCACTACTACAATTTATACTACTGATGGATCCACTTTCCAACAACAACAGGCAAACACCTAAGAAGAGAAGAGTTCTACCTGGAAGTCCAGGTAAACTTTCTATTTTCAACTATTTCATATGTGTGATTTTGTGTGTATCTATGTCCAAGTGTGACATGATTTTCCAAAAATAAAATTAGCCTTCCCAAAAAAAAAAAAAAAAACCTTTCTTTGTTCACTCCTGCTTACGATTTAGTGGACTTTGATCCATTCATTTAGTTTAGGTAAATGGAAATTTTAGGGGTCGAGTTGTAAATCTGTTCTTTTAATGCCATTACACATATGCTTAATTTACTGTTTCTTAAAATATGATATGATTTATAGTAATTTGACCTAGTTTCTAAATTCACTATTCTTTTTTGGGCAAAAATTCACTTTACTGGTTGGATTTGATGGCTTTTGAATTTTGTTGGCAAACCAGTTGGGTCGTCTTATTGATATCACTTATATATGTGTGTGTTCTACAAATGGGAAATTGTTTTTTTTTTCTTTAAAGCATAGATAATGCAGTAGTTACATAATTGATGTATACTTGGAGATTCCAATAATTGCAGTGAACAATCGTCAAACTATCAGCTTGCCTTGAATTGATTGCCCCCTTTCTTTCATGTACAAGGGAATCATCTCTCTCCCTCTCTCTCTCTCTCTCTCTCTCTCTCTCTCTCTCTCTCTCTCTCTCTCTCACTATACCAAAACCATTGATCAATTTTGGTACTGTAATTTTTATTTTAATTAGCCTATGCTATAGGATAACAGTATGGCATGTTTTTAATTAGTTTTCAGTTTTTGATTTTCACTGTTATTTTTTTTATGACCTTGCAAAATCTAAACTAATTTGCTCCAGCTCCCTAGAATTGAAAAAGGTTATCAAAGGAATTGAACTTAGAGACATTAGCATGCACAACTAGAAACTATGGGGGGTTACAAATTTTGGCTTTATGGAATTTTGATATGTAGATAGACTTCCATTGTTTTGCTGGCTAATCTTCTAGCTATGATGTTGAATTTCAGGTTGGTGTTATTTGATCTTTGAATGGTTGTACTTTACTCAATTTGATATTTCCCCCTTTAATATTTGGCCTTGCACTATAGGTGTTTTATGTTTACTCTATTAGAGATTTTACTTGTAGGTCAAGTTGAAGGTTTTTTGGTTGCTTAGTGCAATCGTGTGATTTTTCTTCTATTGGGGTTATCCCATCTCTCCTTCCCTTCAATAATGAGATGTTGCTTTGATTGGAAAAAAAAAAAATAACGGAAAAAAGAAGAAGAAAAGAACAGAGTGTTTTCTTTTTATCAAAGAGAGTCATATGGTTTTGTTTGAGTAATTTAAACTCAAAATTGGTTTCCAAATTCTCTTATCAATGGTACCACAAGGGCTGTGGTACTACCAATCATTTTCATGCGGGTACATCTATTAAGCTATTTATGAATCAAAGATGAGATTCAAAAGTTCATAAACTTGAGTGTTTTTGTGAAGCCCAAAGTTGTTATACTATTAGGCACTTTTTTGAATTTGTGTATTCATTTTAATGAAGTATTTGCCCTATTTCTTGATATTTCATTTATTCTCTCATAGAAAATTAGTTTGCGGCAATTTGATTGTAAACATGTGATTCGATATTCTTCAAGGTAACGTTTACAAGCTTCAATGTTTTGTTTGTATTCATTTATTAGAAATGATTTAAAATGTATTCGTACTTATGTGTTACTATTTTCTATCTGTTTCCTTTCCTGCAGATATAGGTTTAGTGACAGGAAAGATCAGCAAAATATTTTCACTTTTTTTAAATTACGTTAATAACAGTGATAGAAAATTCTTATACGATGTGATTTTTCGTTTACTATTCTGACTGTTTCCTAATTGACTATTGGGAAGTTTACTACAGTGTAGTAGCAGGTATTCCAAGAATTATTAATATTCTTTCTATACAAATGTTTGATTCTTTATGGTTTTTTTTTTCACATGTAATTTTACATATTTTTTATGACTTCCCGTGCATTTGCACGGGTGATCGACTAGTTAATATAAAAGGATCAAGCACTTTGCTATTATGTAAGCTTTCCAAATTAAAATAATAAAAAATATTTAAAGGAAGGTCAAGTCTCAGAAGCTCTATACACCACTTAGTGTACATCTACAAAGTAATATTTTTATAACAATAATAATAGATATACACATCAAATGACACATTATGCTTTAAATGCATGTATTCTGTGTTGTTTGAATTTTCACACTTTTCTGTGTATCACTTATACAACAAAGGGTACATACATTTAAAGCTGGTGTGTAGTTTAGTATGTCATTTGATGTGTATCCCTATTATTTTTGTTTTTATAATCAATATTGACCACTACATGCGGGTTGATCTTATCTTAAAGTCTAGTGAGGGTCTGCTGCTTAACAAAATTGCTTCATTGTTAAGAAATTACCTCGAAGGCTCTAGCAGTCCCGACATGCAAAGCTGTGAGACTTCTTCTCTCCTCCTCCATATATCTCAGTGGAGAAGTTATTCAATGGTCCAGACCATGGCCAAGTGTGTGGTTCATGTTTTGATATATTTGAAGATCGACTTCTAAAATGAATTGACTATTGACTAGCAAACTTGGTTTTGACCTTTTGCTTTGGAAGCTTACAGAGACATCATTCATGACATAATTGGTACGGATTTTCTAAGATATACTTTTAGTAATTGTAATTGTATCTTTCATTTTAAATTAATGTTAAAATATAATAATACCGTCCCAACGATAATACTCCAACTTTGAAAATTAGTTTGATTTTTATATTAAAGTGGTTTGCAAATAATGGATCAAAATGTCTAAAAATGTATAATCCATCCAAAATCATTAATATGTATCAATTTTCTTTACACGTTACAAGTGACAAAATGTGACCCATTTATTTAGTTATTTATGTATTTTAAAACCGAATACAAGGGGTGTATAAAAATAAATAAATAAATAAATAAAATAAAATAAAAACTACCATTAGAGTATCTACAATGGTGTTAAAAATACCACTAAACTTAGGTAAATTTAAGGTTTTTGCTCCATTTTGTTCCACAGTGGTGTGGATAAAACTAATATATACATTAGTTAAACTTTAGGAAATCTAATTTTGTGGTACGCTTAAGTTCCACTAAGTTCAACTAAACGGCACAGTGTGTGCTATCTAGCATTTTATGACAAGACCTAACAGTACAGTGTGTACCAGTCACCATCTCACGGCACACACTGTGCCTTCTACCTCTTTATATACAAAATTTCACGGTACAATGTGTTCTGGTCACCATTCTCACAGCACGCATTGTGCCGTCTACCATTTTCACAGCTTTGTGAGTGACGTCTGCCATTTTACACTACTACAATGTATACTAATGTTACGACCCATCCCACTACGCGTGGAAATAGGACACGTGGCACGCCAACTAGGCTCATCCAAACATCATAAACCTATACGCAGCGGAAAGAACTTTAAAACAACCCTGAGTAATTTAAAACTTTAGGAAACATTTTCCTCTGAGTTGAAAAATCCAATAGAATCAGAGTTATAAAAAGTTTTGGCCAATTGAATCCGATAAAAAGAAAACAGTTTTGAAAACAGAGGACCAGTCGACTGATCGAGGGTCCGGTCGACTGGTGATCTCAAACAGATAGGTTTTAAAATATAACAGCCCATTCAGTCGACTGTGTCGGGGACCCAGTCGACTGGTGCCTAAAATTTTCAGTCGACTGAAGAAGTCCAGTCGACTGGTGCCCAATCCAGCAGAATGTCCAGGTCTGGGGCTCCATCCAGTCGACTGTTTTCTCAACCCAGTCGACTGAACCTCAGACTGGACCCTCGGGAAATACGTTCACCTCCCGCAAGTTTCTCAAACTTCTAAATAACCCGTGAAACTTCGCACACGTCCAATTTATGCCTTTACGAGTGAAAACTATAAATTTCAAAAGTTTCCGACTAGGTTTCGTTTGAGTCCAAAATAACGTCCGAAAACTATATTCTGTGAAATCTCTACACAACCTACCTTTTTAATTAACGTATCACTCACGTTCTCACCACAGTTCTCAAAATGATATACTAAAATATCCAATATACCATAATTATACTACACAGGTATAATTACTATTCACAGGAATACCAGATAAAGTCAAATAACATTTAAATCATATAAATGCCATTTACTCATGCCCATGCAATATGAACTACCATGTTCTCGTGTCCTTACTGACACCTTACCGTTGACTCACAGTCAACCTCATCACCATTATCAACTAACATTGATAAATTCCCAAATTACAAATATGCATGATAAAATTAAAATTTTCTGGAACGAGTGTGACAACTAAACATGTACAACAACTTAATTTAAATTTATCTAAATTTTTAAAACACCACTACGGATACTCTTAGTAAATACTCCTGGAAGGCTCAAAAAGGCGCCAGTAATTGTTAGGAAATTTCCAGGAAAGGCTCTTGAGGGTCCCAACTTTTTCTCTTATTCTCCTTAATAGTTAATTTTCATTACACGCAAATTGGGAGACTGCTTGTCCTTCTTCTTCGTACGGAAGGCTCTGCATCTCACAAACCTTCAGTGCTAAGAAATTATTTGGAGGTCTTTAGAGGGTCCCACTTGCAAGCTGTGTTGCAACTTGCAAGATACTACTTTTGTTTGTTTATTGCTTACCAGCTGTTGAGATAGGGACCATACGATAAATTGGAACAGTTTTAACTCCAACAACATAACTGGTAAGCATCTTTAATGATACTCTTCTGTTTTTTTGATACTGTATGTGGTAATGGATGAGGTTTAAACACCAAATTTATATATTTGAGGAATTTATAAATGTCAGTTATTTAACACTTGAACTATGTCAACCTAATTGTGTGCATCTTTTATGATACTTACATATTTTAGTAATTGTAATTGTATCTTTCATTTTACATTGGTGTCAAAATATAATAATATTGTTCCAAAATATTATAAGTAGGCCATGACATATGATATAATAATAACTTTAAAAATTAGTTTGATTTTTAAATTAAAGTGGTTTGCAAATGGATCAAAATGCCTAAAAATATATAATAAATCCAAAATCATTATTATATAGTATCAATTTTTTTAGGGGCAGTTAGGCCACAATTTCTTATAAATGTCCTAAATAAGTGAACAGTCCAACTCATTTTTTTTTTAACGTCATAGGTCCTTATAGTTTTTTAATCTTTAAAATGTCATAACTCTCAAATTTTAAATCGGTTTTCGATAAATTTTATATATTCGTGATCTACAAAACAAAATCTACACAACCATATCCATATTGGCTATAAAAAAACTTGTTTTACAAAAACACGTCACTTTGCAGCTCCAACACGGATACTGAAAAAATGTACTCCTATTTTTTTCTGTCAAATCAACACTTTTATTGCATAGATCTCGAAAAAATAGTTCAAATGAAAAAAATCGTCCAAAACAATACCAGAATCGCAAAGTTATTGCCATTTTAACAAATGTCACTGTCTAATGTTATTGTCATTATAATGCTACCAGGTAATGACAGTATAATGACAGTGATATTTGTTCAAATCGACCAAAATGTGCAAAATTATGGCCAATTTTCATATGTTACTCTCTTTACAATACTGTCCAAGTAAAGACAGTAATATATCATCAATTCCAAAAAAAAAAAATATTTGAAGATAGTATCATGTCACTGTCATTTGCGACAGGAATGTTATACAGTAACATGATTTTGTTTTTTTTTTTTTTTTTCAATTTTTCAGTTTAATAGATTTTCTCTTTTAGATTACAAATATATAAATTTTATTCGCATTAAAATTATTGTTTGATAGTTATAGCATTTTAAAGTTTGAAAAATAAAAATGATCCTTTTTGCATTAAAAAAAAAAAAAGACAGACTAACTGCATAATACTGCCTATTTTAGGGACTGTTAATTAAATTTCCTTTTTCTTTACACTTTTTTTTTTTTTTTGATGTACCTACCTGGATGACTCACGCCACACACACACGCACGCACACACCCACATACACACACTATCCGAGTAGTTAAAACCTGTAGAAAATATGCACGCAAGCATACGAGTCGGGTTTAGGTCACTTATCTAGCGGAATAACCCGACGGATCGCCAAACGGTGTTGTTACGAGCCCGGCGTCTTCACCCACGAACTGCTGCTCCATGTTGCCTCCGTGTACTCTCTTATGTATCGCGTAGGTCGTGGAGATCACTACTAGAGTGGTCCTCATACGTATCACGCGCTAAATCCCATGGCTCCTTTGGTGATGGCCAAGAGAGAGATGAACCGTGAGAGAGAGAGAGGGAGAGAGAGAGGCTGCTGTGATATCCTTGGGAATGGCTGAAAATGTGTGTTTATATCATATATATACACACACATAATATCCAAACCCTAGGGCTCCAAAAACCTAAGCCCATTGGACCCGGTCCAATGTATGCGGGTGCCCGTATGGCCCACATATTTCTTACATCTCCCACTCACCCACATAGGGCTAGTACTAAAACCAATCTCTCAAAACAGAACTTCTCATCTCTTCATACAGGGAAATAGAACGTGCGACCTTACGAAAAGAAAGTACAGCGACAGGAGTGTAATGCCAAATCATCACCATAACCAGCAAGACACATCACTCGGAAGCTTCTCGTGTATGCCTTAGACGATTCAACCACACCAGACACAGCATTCTCAATCCCTCGGTGAAAAGAATTGCTGCACCACCTCAATGTAATGTACTCATGACATATCAGTAACAAATTACGATTGTCGCAGGCCTGCTAATGAGTCACAAAAAAAACATGGTGTGTTATTGAATGGTCTTCCCTGAGCCCACATGTCAATCCGACTAACTTGACCGCTTGCCCAGACATACCCCATAGAACGGAATAATCTCATCGTCCTAGGATAGCATGCTAAAGTAGCTGTCATCAAGCGTCCTCTTCATGACATAGTCTCAAGTCGTGAAGGCAACCAGTTTGTAGGATAACCAATGTCTTGGATATGCTACATGGCTCACACAGCAATGAAGAGGAATCCATTCACTGCTCCACAATCGATCGCAAAAGCACATACAGTATGAAATGTATGCTATGGCGTTCTTCCATAAAAATGGGCATGTCACTCTGTGTTTGGAAAAAAACAAGTAACGCCATACGAATCTTAGTCTAGACGTTTACACAAAACGTCTAACCTGAGTATCCAGCACAGTCGCCACTCTTGGCGCCCGTCTAAAAACTCACATTCGGCTATAAGCAGGCTACATAGAGTGGTGGGATATCTCTATGTTCGACCAAGTATAAGGTCTCATCTTAGATCCATCTAAGGCGACATATAGAAATAATAGGGTTTATATCTAGCTCGCTGTTCTTATACTGCGTAGATATAAGTGTTCAAGCTCGCTTTCTAAGCGCTATGGACACACATGTCCTAGCTAGCTATCTAAGCGCCAAGAACACAAATGTCTCATCTTGCTCGCCATCTAAGCGCCGTAGACATGCATGTCCTACTTCGCTATCTCGGCGCCAAGGTGAATCACCCGTGTGAGCAGGTCGATTCAAGCCCGGTGACATATAATAAATGTGCATTCATTCCATTCATATAACAAACATATATGTATGGAAACCAATTAGTTTATAAAAACTTGAATAATAATGTCAATACCACAATAAAATGTCTAAGCACATCAAATCCCCAAATGGAGATGTGCCTTAAGACAACTTCCCTTTGCGCAAACCACATCTCAAATGTGACACGTGCTAGAATGGTTTTTGAAAACTTTTGCATATGCTCAGGCTTACGTGCTATCACCTTCGATGAGCACAACCTCATCACTATGAGATAAAGAGCCTAGCCACTGCAAGACTTTTCAACCAAAACAGCTTCTCTAACAGCTACAGAGCACACCACATACTATGCTTCCATCGTGGACAGCATAAGGCAAGGTCCACAGTACTCCTGCGAACATATCGCAAGATACTCTTCACTACTCTCTAGTGACAGGACCATGGTTGCTACGGCAACGACTAATTAAACCAACCGCATAGCAGACATCTGACCGAGTACACACATTAGCATACTTCAGATTTCCTATTGCGGACGGATATGGCAAACTGGACATTTGTTTCCTCTTCTTATTATTCTTAAGACATTGATCTAAGGTCAAGGTGAGTCCCCCCAAAATGGGATGTCTATGGGTTTTCAGTTTTTCATGTGAAAACGTTCAAGAACCTACATCTTGTAAGTCCCTCGAGACAAACAGAGGAGCTTCTGAGAACAATATCTCACAGTCTAAACTTCCAACACATAATTGGAATCACCCATGTCCTCAATCTCAAATTGAGAGGACAACCACTCTCAAGTGGCGACAATGGAACTCATCTCATTCCCATCTTAAAAGGACGTCATCAACATATAAAGAATTAGAACGCTTTCCTTGGACCATCTAATGTACACACATTGTACCACTGCCTAGACGATTTGAGATAATAAATAGATCGTTTGAGACAACACACTTTTGCGCTCATTCCCTTTGGTCACAACACCAATGGGATGATCCATATTTATCTCGTCGTCTTGTTCTCCATTGAGAAAAGAACAGTTTAAACATCCAACTAAAAAGGTTCAAAAACTAAATATGCGATAATTGCTAGGATAAGGCGAATGGAGTCAGATCTCACCCTTTGGGAGAACATGTTTCCATGGTCTATACCCTCTCTGGGTGCAAACTATCGCCACAAGGCGCGCCCAATACTTGTCAATTGAACCATCTGCCTTGCATTAGATTTTGTAAACACACTTGTCTCCAATAGTCTTATGCACAGGCGGAATGTCAACTAACTCCTAGACCTAATTCGCGTCCATAGGGCTCATCTCATCTGGCATAGTAACTATCCACTCAGCTTCAGCAGACGAAGAAAAAACGCTTCAACAAAAGAAGCAGGCTCATCCTCATCCACTTGTGCACACATTTGCACACATATGAAAATGTCTTCCTCAATTTCAAAACAGCGATAGGGAACTTTTTCCTCATCACCATACAGTGTACTACCTGAGAATCTTGAGTGCCTAGTGGTGCACTCCCACTATCTGGTACACTCCCACTAGCGTCTAGCGGTGTACTCCCACTCGGGTGGAGACTAGTACCATTTTACAGCGATTATTGGATATGGATTCTCAATCTCCCCACCCTCGCTTAAAGATGGTATGTTGTCTTCAACATCCTCCAACTCATAGAGGTCAAGATATCTCTTAGTAATACAAATCTGGGGAAGTCATTCTCAATATCATGTGGCACCATTTGTCATTCCTGTACCCGTTTGTTCATTGTACGTAACATAGGCTGTCGAGCTATTAGAATTCCTTATGAAGGTATTCTTTCTAGCTCTCGAGTGTAGTTTCTCGCACTTATGCGATGTATAGTGAACATAGCCTCATGAGCTCCACGGGCGCAAATGCTCCAAAAGGAGCTTTTCGCCTTTCCATAGCTCATAAGGGGGTAGAAGGAACTGACTGAGAAGAGGCACTCTAGTATGTAGGCAGCAATCAAGAGTACATCCTCCCAAAACAACATTGGGAGGTTGACTTGCGCCATCATAGTCCTAGCCATATCTAGGAATGTCCTATTCCTTCTTTCTGCAACACCATATTGTTGCAGAGTTTCCGAGACAGAAAGTTGCCTGCGTTTCTCCTTTTTCCTCACATAGTTCCCAGAACTGATTAGATAAATACTCGCTATCCTCACATCGTGCGAAATCATCTATAAAAGTGAGAAAATAAGAGGCGCCATGACGTGCCTTTACAACCATAGGTCCACAGATATTTGAGTGAACTAGCTCTAATGCTTGAGTAGCTCTAATAGCCTCTCTAAAAGGCTTTCGGCATGTTTTGCCAACTAAGCAAGACTCACACATAGGTAGGTCAACCTTAGCGAGTGGGCCCAAAAAAAGGGCTTCTCGAGCTAATCAAGTCATCCTATCACATCCTATGCGTTCAAGTCTAGCATGCTTTGTCTCAGAATAAATGAATGACAGAGGAAACCGGAATTTATGAAAACAATTCTGAAGTAGTTATCCCTTGATAACCATGTCCTAGTAACACTACCATCCAAAAATGTCCATCCTATTACCACCGAACTGAAAAACGCCCTCGATTGCGCTCTTCCACCTTATTAGCCTTGGGCGCAAACTTGCTGGCCCCACCCTGCCTCTAGGCAGGTTTACCCTTACCATTGCGTTTAGGCCCATTGGCCTTGTGCTTACTTTCACTTATGAAAGTTGTGGTAAAGAAAGTAGCAATACAGTTCGCCTTACCTTTTTGGCGCTCTGTATTCAGCTCAACATGTCAGAAAATGTCAAACCCATAAATTTAACATTTCCGTTGTGGATCGTGATTTATTTTTTTTGGACCCGCAAATCAGGCAAAGAACTAATCATAGCCTGAAACTGCAGTTCGCCAGTAAAGATGTTCCGAGTATTCTGAAATCACGAATCATACCTGTCATCGACCTTAGATGTCTAGTCATCGTGTACTTGGAACGTTTCCTTTACTTTCCCGAACTTCATAACTAGATGCTTAATCTAGTAGTGAATGTGTCATCGAAAACAAATTTGAGCTGATCTCATAATACTTTGGCTATTGGGTAGTACATATACTTCCCAACAAGATCATGGTGCATGCTGCTTATCATAGAGCGCGTGCTATGATCCTTCTCGAGCCAAGTATTATAGGCTATTAAGGTTATAATGATATTGGGCCGGAGGCCCATTATTCGGTTTAATGGGTTGGACCATAGAATAAGCCTAAAGCCCATAAGCTCTTACTCATTCTATCAGTGTGTTACTTTGCAGTGCCATATTACAAAAATTAGTCCCTTTTAAACTTGTTACTTTTATAAAGTTCGACAAAGTGTGGTTTGGAAAACATTTGTTTTTGTAAATCCAAAAAAAAAATTGAAGAATAATATTTGAGAACATGCGCAAGGGATTGACATTATTATTTGCACATTTCATAAGGTTTGTTTTAAAATCCAATTACAAATGAGTTTTCCCCTTTCTACAATTTAAGACCAAAAAATTCGCTATTGCTCATTAATCAAATCTCAATTTTGTAAATAAAGAAAAACCTTTTATAATTGATTTTTCTAAACAAACATCAATTAGATGGTACAATTACCTATCTAAGATCATCCACAAGATATAAAATGCGCCATACAACAAGAGTGCGCATGGAACCCCACGTGGGTCCGAATTGACAACTTAGAGCTCATGTTAAGGTAATTCAAGTGTATGATTTATAAACAAAGAAAACCATCCCTTTACAAGTAGGCTTTTCCAATACAAGAAATGTAAACACTCGTCCTCACATTACATTTATAGCCCATAAAAAAAATAGGGATGCTTTGTTCATATACATACACAGAAACAACCTTAAACATACATCGTGAGGACACAAGCTCCATAAATTGTCAATTAATTGTCCATTCATTTAAGCCAGATTAAAATGTATTAATCACACACATCAAGCACTCATGTGGTCTCATTATAAAATGAATGGACTCATCCGTCACTCCACTGAAGGAGGAGGAATTAGAGGTCATAGGGTCAACCAATCACAAATAACAGTAATATAAACATGACCAACTATGCTGCGAGCCTCTAAAAAATAAAATGTACAATAAAATGATTATTGCATAGCCCGAATAGCTCCCATAAGCTAAGTAAAATCAATGAAAAGATCCTGAATTTTTCATTAATTTTTAACCCAATTTTAGGTCTTAAAACATAATTTAAAACCAATTTATTGAGGGCCTTTTAAATCAACAATTAATTTAAAACCTTATGAAAAATTTAATTAACTGAAAAACAGATTTTTCATTATAAATTAAAATTTTCGGAATTTCACCAAGGCCCAAAAAAATATTTTGAATCAATTTAACAAAATAAATTGATTTAGTTAAACAAAATTAACTATGAGCAACAAAGTTCCTAAAAATACAAAAATTTCAAAGAATTTGTTCTCCAAAAATTTTAAGTGGTCTAATATTGTGTTCTAAACACCCCATACTAATTTCAAAAAGTAATAATCTATTTTGGCTATTTTCAGCAATTAAATAAATGCCCATTTGCATAAATTTTATGCTCTAAAATACCAAAACAAATGTGAGATAATTTATAAAATTTTCTCAAGTCTCCAATTAGTGTACAAAAACACTAGATATTAAATTCAAGAATTAACAACTTTAATTGGTTATATCTTAAGCAATTAATATTGCGTATTCAACACAACATATATGCTCTAAAATACGTCCCAAAGTGCGAGAAAATACACTAAAATAATTTTCTCAAGCTACCTATAGTGTTCCAAACACATTGTGTTAATTCTCTGAACTAATAATCAATAAAAATATTTTAAGCAATTTAATATGTGTACCAAAACACACAATTATATGCTCTAAAATATTAATATGATTGAGATAATTTACCAAAAATTATCTTTGGGTCTCACAAAATTTTACATGGTCTTAAAACAGTGTCCCTTATGTCCCATATTAATTACAAAAATTAATAATGTATTATGGCTATTTTAAGCAATTAAATCAACGTCCATAAACATTAATTATATGCTCTAAAATACCATAAATACATGATAATTTACACAAAAATTATCTTAGAGTCCCTTACAGTGTACTAGACACTGTAGATTAATTTCAAAAATTGACATACATTTTTGGATATTTTAAGCAATTAAAAACATATTTAAAACATATCTTTTATGCTCTAAAATACCAAAAACAATGAAATAATATACCATAAAATTATTTCTGGTCCCACACAGTGTTCTTAACATAGGAAAAATAAAAAATTAATTTTCCACATTTTTCCAGAATTTTAAAGCATTTAAAACAACTTAAACTATTAAAAACACAATTTTTAATAACCAGAAACTGTTTTAATTAGAAAATAATTATTTTATATTCTGGAATATTTTAATAAAAAATATATTATGGACCAGGACCCCGAGGGGGACCCACACTCGCCGGAATCATGGTCGCCGGACCACGGAAGGCCGGCGAGTGGGACCCACTCTCCCCGGCGCGAGTGGGCGAGGCCCTTTTGGGTCTTCTTCTTCACCAAGAAGCCCTAAAAAACGCAGCAACTTGCTGCGCGAACCCCCAACTTTGATGGCTTATATCTCCTTCGATATAGATCCAAATCACGCGTATTATATATGGTTGGAAAGGTCTCACGGAGTAGAACACGATCAAGCCAAAAAATAGCCTGATTGGACGAGTAAATCATCCAGAAAAGAGGCTGAAAGTTGCTGAAAAATCTCGTTTTTAAAATATTCAAAAATTAGGTTTTCAGATTTCTTCTCCGTATGAGATAATCAAGCCATGGGACTTATAGGGGGGACTCTAGGGACCGTATGAGACACAACCATGCCAAAAAATTGGACCACTATTGGAGTTTTGTATTAGACCCACTTCAAAATCAAAATTTCAAAGTTTTGATAAAAGCTTGGTTAAGCTTTAATGGCAGATTCAATTCGGGTGATCTACGGGCGAATCAAGCACCTATAGGCTCTGATACCAATGTAGAAAATATGCACGCAAGCATACGAGTCGGGTTTAGGTCACTTACCTAGCGGAATAACCCGACGGATCGCCAAACGGTGTTGTTACGAGCCCGGCGTCTTCACCCACGAACTGCTGCTCCATGTTGCCTCCGTGTACTCTCTTATGTATCGCGTAGGTCGTGGAGATCACTACTAGAGTGGTCCTCATACGTATCACGCGCTAAATCTCATGGCTCCTTTGGTGATGGCCAAGAGAGAGATGAACCGTGAGAGAGAGAGAGAGGGAGAGAGAGAGGCTGCTGTGATATCCTTGGGAATGGCTGAAAATGTGTGTTTATATCATATATATACACACACATAATATCCAAACCCTAGGGCTCCAAAAACCTAAGCCCATTGGACCCGGTCCAATGTATGCGGGTGCCCGTATGGCCCACATATTTCTTACAGAACCCAAGAGATCGGCCCGACGGGAGCACAAGGGGTATTCTACAATGAAAGTAGGGAAAATCCATCTCACTCACCCCATGGTGAGATTCGAACCATCCACCTCCCACTTGGGAGAGGTGGAGTGATGCCACTAGACCAAAGAGGTCTTGGCTTTTTCTTTACACTTTAACAAGTGACAAAATGTTACACATTTGTTTAATTATTACCTATCTTAAGACCGAATGCGAGGCGTGTATCATGAAAAAAAAAAAAATTACCTTAGTAAATATCCTGGAAGGAACTAAAGGCGCCAGGAAATATCCTGGAAGGCTCTTGAGGGTCCCAACCTTTTTTTTTTCTTCGCCTGAGTCTTCTCCTTAATTATTCATTGATTGAGGGTCCCACACGCAAGCTGTGAGACAGCTTGTCCTTCTTTTCATATTGAAGGCTCTTAATTTGGTTTGGAGGGTCTGTGCTATGAGATATTTTGAGGTACTCTTAAGGTACCACGTGGTATGTTATTTGGTACCCCGTACCTAATAGTAGTGTGCCACACGAACAATGGAACATACCACAAAAAATTTAAATGGCTAACAATTCTGTGTAGCGCTTACTCATTAGATGTGGGGCACCACATTCTCCTGTGCTATTACTACATTTGCAGTTGCAATTGCAATAGACTTTTGTTTTTGCTATAGCAAAGAAATCAAAAAGAGTGTTAACATGGCTACTGCGTTGGTGGGAGGTGCATTTCTCTCAGCTTCTCTTCAAGTATTGTTTGATCGATTGGCTTCTCGTGATTTCATCAACATCTTCCGTGGGCAAAAACAGGAAGAAAGAGTACTCCTACAAAAACTGAAAATTAAGTTGCTGGGAGTTAAACCACTGCTGAACGATGCTGAGCTCAAGCAGTGGACCGACTCTGCAGTTAAAGAATGGGTGGACGAGCTTAAAGATACTATCTACCACGCAGACGACTTGCTGGACGAGATTGCTACTAAAGCTATGCTATTCAAGTTGGATTCTGAGTTCCCAACCACCACAACTACTACTCAGACCGTAAGCGACTTCCTTGGATCTTGGTCTCCGTTTGGTGAAGGTACTACATTTTCATTAGCCTCCAAAACAACTCCTTGATACAATTCTATATTACCCAAAAATGTTGTAGTAAATTTTTCTAGGCTCTTAAAATTTCAAATTACATTTTTATGACAGATATGGCGTCCAGGATCGAAGAGATCATTCAGAAATTGGAGTATTTCATGGATGCAAAAGACTCCCTTGGGTTGAGAGAAGTTGTAGTTGGCCGGAACATCTCATCTCACAGATTGCCGACTTCTTCTTTGGTGGATCATGTTTCTGTTTATGGCAGAAATGATGATAAAGACAAGATAATTCAGTTGTTGATCTCGGATGATGATGATTCAAATGGTCCCCTTGTAAGTGTGATTCCTATAGTTGGCATGGGCGGGATTGGCAAGACCACTCTTGCTCAATTTGTCTACAACGATCCCCAAGTTGTAGATCATTTTGAGGAAAAAAATGGGTTTGTGTCTCTGAAGAATTTGATATTACTAAGGTAACAAAAACAATTCTTGATGGGCTCTCTGTGTCTTTTTCTAGCGATGCTGACTTAGATACCCTTCAAGTCAAGTTAAGGGGTAGACTAGCAGAAAAGAAATTTTTGATTGTTCTTGATGATGTGTGGAATGAGAAGTATGAGAATTGGGACCAATTGAGGCGTCCTTTTGCAGTTGGGAAACGTGGAAGTAAGATTATCGTAACAACGCGCAATAAGGGTGTTGCATCTATCATGCAAACAGTTCCAATTTTTGATCTGGGACAACTGTCAAATGAAGATTGTTGGCTATTATTTTCAAACCACGCTTTTGTAAATGTTAGCCACGGTGTGCAGTCGAGCTTAGAACCGATCGGTAGAAAGATTGTGGAGAAGTGCAAAGGCTTGCCTTTGGCTGCAAAAACACTCGGTGGCCTCTTGCGTTATAAAGTGAAGGTTGGGGAGTGGGTGGATGTTCTAAATAGTGACTTCTGGGATTTGCCAAAGGAAAAGAGTGACATTTTACCAGCACTATTGTTGAGCTACCATCATCTCCCTTCTCATTTAAAGTTGTGCTTCGCTTTCTGTGCTATTATTCCCGAAGACTATCCATTTGAAAAGGATGAATTGGTGCCGCTGTGGATAGCAGCAGGTTTTGTGCAGCAGCCAAGACCCGGTGGAAGAATCGAAGATATAGGTGATGGTTATTTCCAGGAGCTAATCTCAAGGTCCTTGTTTCAGCAGTCAAGCAGAGATAATCATTTCTTGATGCATGACCTAATCAATGACTTGGCACGGTTTGTGGCTGGAGAGTATTGTTTCAGGGTAGAAGATGACCATCCATTTGATATCTCTAAAGTACGGTATCTTTCGTGCATCCGTTGGAAGTTTGACACCGTTGAAAAATTGATGGCAATCAATGAGCCTAATTATATAAGGATCTTACAATATTCTTCCCTAAGAACGAGTGTATTGCTTGATGTGTTGCCGAGACTAAGATGCCTACGAGCACTCTCTCTAAAAAGCTGTGATATTGTTGAACTGCCTGATTCAATTCGTAGCTTGATCCATCTTCGCCATTTGGACCTCTCTTATAATAGACAGATTGTATTATTGCCTGATACAATATGTAGGCTGTGTAATTTAGAAACACTTTTGCTGCGGGAATGTAGTAGTCTCACTACATTGCCTGAGCTCCTTTGTAAATTAATTTGCTTGCGTAATCTCGATCTTCGTGGAACAGAATTAAGAGAGATGCCAATGCAAATTGGTAAACTAAGGAGTCTCCAACAGTTAACTAACTTTGTAGTGGGGAACCAAACTGGGTCAACGATAAGTGAGTTAAGAGAGCTTGATTATCTTCGTGGGACACTCTCCATTTCAAACCTCCAAAATGTAAGAAAATACAGGGTACGTACATACATATCCACAATTTCAGTGTATGTAAGGAGCATATTGACCAGGTAGAAAAAAAATATATATATAGAAATGATTTAACCGCATGTAGTTATAAAGTCCTGGATGTTGCTGCTCTCTCTGAAACTCAATGTGAAGCAGCTTAAGAAAATACAGGGTTTCAAAGAGATCTAATCTCTGCTTGGCTCAAGGATTTAGTGAGGGAAAGCAAGGGCAAGAAAACAAAATGATAAACACAAGGGAACTTAGTTTTCCTTCTTATTTGAATTTACTTTGTCTTTTATTTTGATGAATTCACAAACCAAACAGAGCCTAAATAGACATAACAAATTAAAATGTGCGCCGGAGTGACAAGATGGTCAGGCTGGGATCAAATTACCTGACTTTTTGGTCTGGGCTGGGTGAAAATGCTTTCCATTTTAATTGCAGCCTTGAATGCGGCGGCCTATAATAGTTTATTTTGTGTTTAGACTTTAGAGGTTCTGCGTAAAATATCAAACTTTAAGAAAGACAGGAAAAAATTAAAACAAAATCATCTTTCAGACTAAATATCAAACAGTTAGGCTGGGTTTTTATTGGGAGGTGAAGATGATTTTGCTACGAAGACACTAGAGGTGAAGATGATTTTTCCATTAAAACAAAATGCATGAACGTTAAAAAGGGAAAGAGGAAGGATATATGAGACTCTTGAAATGACAACAGCCTTTGTCCCATACTTCATAGCACTCAAACTTGAGTGTTGCTCCTTGCGTCCTTTATGTGCTGCTCTTGATACTATTAGAGTCCGTTTGGGTAAGTTGAAATATTAAGTGATGAAAGATTAAGCTGTTAAGTGTTTTGGGTTAGTTGAAATATTTATCACTTACAAAACAAGAGTGCTTGACAAATATGTTGAAAAAAAGTGATTGTTACTTCAAAATGACCAAAAAAAAAAAACATGTAAATATTATTCAACCCTTTTGTTTTCAGGCATTTTTGTCTTTTAATAACTTAAAAGGGAAATTAAGTGATTGCTTGATATACAAGTTACTTTCAGCTTAATTTTTCAGATAGTTTATTTAAGTGCTGAAATCTTAAGCAAACCTAAACATTTCCTTAATCCAAATATTGTTCGCATAACTAGACAACTCTTTCTTGATATAGTGCTATCCTTTGAATAGTTAGCTTTTTACTTATCTTTCCCTTAAAGCTTATTTTTCCTTTTTTTTCGTAAAAATTCCAACAGGCAATACCAAAACAACAAGCAAATCTAATTAATCAACTCAACAATGAAAAGAAATTAAGACAAAAGCTAACCTGGATTAACGGATTTGGAAGAAGGGAAGGTAAGTCAAATTTTTTTTTTTTTTTTGCCCATTTGGATTAGATCATGAGAGCTAAGAAAGAAAAGAGAACAAAGTTGGCAAAGCAAGAGAAAATTTTAGATCCATCTGTACAATGGTTCTCAATATTAAACATAATTTTTTGGGGAAAAAAACAAAACTAATATAGGCTCGCTCGATGTAATCGTCGCGCGCCATAGAGGGAGGTTTTAAGTGTACATAACAAGAAACGAAAACAACGAAGTATTATATATTACTTCTGTCTCTGAATTTCACTAAACTAGTAAACCGAAACCAATCCAGCTCCTTCCAATGGCATATCCAGGAATAAATTTCAGTGGTGTCAATCAATAACTTAACTCCGGTTTGATAAAACTTAAACCTAGATAACGAGAGAAAATTTTAAGCTATAGAATTTGTAGTATTGAGAACAATGTCTTCACGTTTGAAATAGATTGCATCACGGACTTTTTTTTATAACAAAATTGTTTACTTGCAGTTTTCAGTAGGTTTTTAACTTCCTTTCTAGTAAAATGATACATCATAAAATGCACTGGAAATAAGTACTGAAATGTTTCATTTACAGCTCAATTAGGTTATCAAATACAACTCTTAGTATCGGAGCAAAAAATATTTTTTTTTTGTTTAAATTTAACTTTTAACCAAGTCAAATGACAAATTGACACTTTTAAATGACACCCTTCTCTTTGTTTGGCTTTCATTTCAGTAGTGTCATTTTAGAAAAACTAGAATGAATATATGTGAAATTACATGTAAATTTTTGCCCCTGAAAATTTGAGCCGGTTCAGTTGAACCCATCCTCACCATGTGGAAAATCTGTTACAGACCGATAATTTGTCAGTCCAAAAGATGTCCACGTTAAATACCCATAACTTCATCTTTTTTGGTCTTTTAGGGTGTTTTTTTTTCATGTATTTTTTTTCCAAGAATTATGCATCTTTGCATGCCAATTTTGCAACCCACAGAAGAAAAAAAAATAAAAAAAAAATATCGAGTCACTTACATTTGGAAACCAAATTTGGGATTCACATTTGGGAAGCATATTGTTATTCTTTTCCAGAAGGTAATATTTTGGAGAGGCCAATACATGTATTAAGGCCCCTAAGGTTGGGCTAAGTTGGACTAAAGGACAAGTCATAATCAAAACCCACACAAGGACACTCTAAAAAAGCTTTCCCTCCCAAAGTCTTCTAAAATTTTAACTTTCCCTCTTAATCCTATAAAATTTTATATTTCACCCTAAATGGCAAAATTGTCCATAGAACCTAAGAGACCACCACCACCATCTCTCCTCTTTCTCTCTAACTTTTTCCCTCCTCCTCCCTCCATAGCCACTACCATCACAACCACCACCACCGGAGCCATCCACGCCGGAGCCGGAGCCCAAGCCGTTGCCGTCGCCACTACCACCAACTCTTTTATCTCTCTAACTTTCTCTCTCCTCCCCCTCCATAGCCACCACCACCACCACCATCTCTCTTCTCTCTCTAACTTTCTCTCCTCCTCCCTCCATAGCCATAACCATCCCAACCACCACCACCACCGGAGCCATCCTTGTTGTCCCCGTCCCCGTCACCGGAGCCTTTGCCGGAACCGTCGCCACTACCACCAACTCTCTTCTCTCTCTAACTTTCTCTCTCCTCCCCCTCCATAGCCACCACCACCATCTCTCTCTCCTCCCCCTCCATTGCCACCACCACCACCAACACAAATCTCCACGGCCAACTGATCTTAAGAGAAATTTTTCTTAAGATGCCTGATCTTAAGAGAAATTTATCTTAAGATGGTCAGAACTGTTGAGTGAAGGTGGGATGATAGGTGATGGTCGCCGGAGGTGCGGAGGTGCTAGTGGCGGTCGTCAGAGGTCGTATGAGGTCGCCGAAGGTGGAAGTGATGGTGGCCGGAGGTTAGGCATGGGTGGTGACAATGGTGTTGGTGGTTGTGTTCTAAGATCAATATGAAAAGTCATGGTTTCACTGCAACGAATCTTTGGTGTGAATGGAAATATGCTGGTAAAAACTCAACTGTCTATCGTGTTTGTGTTGAGTTGTGGCCTTGTATATGTGCCCCCCATCTTTGCTGGATGTAAGTTCATCATTAGAAGAAAGAGTTTTAACTTTTTTGTTGGTTTTTTTTTCAGAAGCCTATGATACACTTGATCCAAATGGAAATATGACAATTAAGTGGGATATTATAAGCCGGAGGTCATCGGAGGTCGCCGGAGATGGTAGTGGTGGTCGCCGGAGGTGGAAGTGGTGGTGGCCGGAGGCTAGGGATGGGTAGTGGCAATGGTGGCTAAGGTTTGATAGTAAGGTTAAATGATGAAGATAAGGATATTTTGGTCCAAAAAATAAATTAGGAGTAAAAACCAAGTTGTTTTTATTAAGTGTCCTTCATTCCAATTTAGCTTGTCTTAATGCCCTTTTTACCAATTTTTCCTTAATTCTAAAAGTCCACCAATTACATATGCAAGCATAATCAAACTTAAAAAAAAAAAAAAAAAAAAATCGTAGGGCCGTGGCCCCCAGGCCCAGATGAAATTAAAAAAAAATCGCAGGGCCGTGGCCCCCAGGCCCTGATGAAACGGGGGGGGGGGGGGGGGGGGGGGGGGGGGGGTTCGAGGGCAGCGCCTAAGAGGCAATTATTTTTTTTGGGTCTACTTAATTTTACAATTTTTTTTTTTTTTTTTTTTGTAGATGATATACTTGAGCTAATGCTATAAAAACCAATACAAAAACTCAAGAAATCTTTTACCATTATATGATACATACAATTATAAAATAATAACTAACAAATGGCACCTAATAGTTACTATCAAATGGCACATTCGAAAAGTTAATACTGATTGACACCAAATGTATAACAAAATGACACATTGTTACTATAAATTATTAAATTGAGACCAATAAATTGAATATATCATACTGGCTGTCCTGTGGAATTTTTCAAAAACTCAATACTAATAAAATAGGGCATTTTTGAATTTGGGAGGGGGTGCTTAAGTATAAAAATATGCTTTTATTAGGGTATGTATCGAATGTTTCTAAAATCAAGGGGGGGGGGGGGGGGGGGGAGCTCATTAGATCCGTCCCTGCATGTGACAGTGATAATACCTTTCAATAATGGTGGGACCACTTCAACATTCTCAAATGAAAATGAAGTGAACCCACTGTCACGTGTGCTGAGAACCACATTTGAGATACAAATTTGGGAAGCATATCATTACTCTTATGCCATATCAACTAGCAAGTGTATGGCATACTAAACTTGCCAAAAAAAATAATTTGTGGCATACTATATAATCTGGAGAGCTTGACACCTTAGGCTTTGTTTGTTTCGGAGATATGTTGAGGAAAAAGAAAAGAAAAGAAAAGGCAGAGAAAGACACTTATTTTTGTTTGGTTATTGAGGAAAACAAGAAAGAAAATAAAATAGAGTGAAAATAAATTAAAATTTTGAAAGTTTGTTAGTCACTTGCGCTCTTTTATGAAGTTCCTATTATACTTTTAAAACTTTTAACTTCCAATGTGAATGTAAGAATTGACAAAAACAAATGAAGAAATGAACAACAACAAAACACACACACACACACACACACACACACACACACACACACACACACACACACACAAGCGCGGTAAATAGTTTTCATTCACGTGTTCCTTTCCTTCTCTAAATCTGTAAACCAAACAAAGCCTTAGTCTCCAATGCAATTTTTGGTTGGAGGGATAAAAAAGTAGAAGGAAGAGAATGTAAAAGGGCGGGAAGGTGTATTCTTAGGGAAAGGAAGGAATCTTTCCTTCATTTGATCGGTTAATGCAAGAAATGCACCCTCCCAGAAGGATGATTTTTTGATGTCAGTAGTCCAAAAAAATATGGAAAGGGAAGAGATGTATTCTTAGGGAAAGGAATGGATCTTTCCTTTCTTTTGTTTTGTTAATAAGAAGGAAAGTGTGAAATATCATACCCTCCCGTGAGAAGGATCGTTTTTTGGGGACAAAAAGGTCAAAAATAAATAAATAAATATGAAAGCTTCTTTTACCTCCCAATCGGTATGGACGGATGAGAAACGGTGAGTCCTCCATCTTTCCTTCACTCCTTTCTTTCATACCAAACATAGCAAAAAGAGAGAAAAAAAATTTTCAACCACAGAGAATGAAGCCAAAGATATATATCTAATATTCAAGAAACAAACAACATTTAAAGCTCAATCTCTTCCTCCCACTCTTGTTTATAAATACTACTAACTTCCTGTCATTTTAAGCATCAAACACAATTCAAAACTGTAATTTCTTAGCATCTAGAACATGTGTTGCATTTGACCATTTACATACGCCAAGCTTAAATCATCTATTTAACCAAATTCACCAGTAATTTGTATGTATATTCTTTACATGTAATGTAAGTTAAACAGTTTAACAATATATTGGATGAAGTAGATGATACCATACTTTTAAATTCTTTCGGCTTTTAAGCTTGCTAATCCTAGCCTCAAGTTCCAATATTGGTATCTCAAGTTCACCAAAGCAACTACTTTCTTGATCATTGGTTGTGGGTGCAGAGTGTTGGACTCTTTGTTGAACTTACATCTTCACCATGCATGTCTCTGTTTGATCTTACCATGAAATCTTGAATTCTCATGTCCATAGGTTTAATCTGTGAACACACCATTTCTCCAAACACCTCCAGAACTATTAGGCTTCTTAGTAAGTCTTGAACAATTCTGCAATTGTTAGTTTATCATCATCAACATCTTTAACCAGGAGGAAAGTCATCGTTATCTTCCTTGTTTCCTCTTAGACCCTTGGTCTTCATACACTTGGAGGGAAAACCAGGAGGTAAGTCATGGCTAGGGCTGTATACGAGCCGTGTCGCTCAACAAGCCCTCGTGAACATGTTCGATAAAGCTAGGCTAGGATCGGCTCGGCTCGTTTTAATAAAGAGATAATCAACATGTGGAGAGCAAAAAACAAGAAAGGTTAATTTTGGAACAGAACTTTTCAATCAGATCGTAAAGAGATAATCAACATGTGGAGAGCACAAAACATAACATATTTTTCTATTTATCATGATTTGGACTGAATTGCAGCAAAATGCTTTTAATATTACAATGTTACAAACAAAGTGCTTCTAATATTAAAGACTAGGTTGTCAAGGGACCATCAATTGTTAGAAACTTTAACCTATAAAATTGTAGAACCCTAGAGTAGTAAAACCACAGCCCTAGGATCATATCATGTTAGATTATCAAGGATATAATATAGTAGAATAAATACCTGTATCCATGGAAGCAATTAACAAACCTTAGAAGAACGATGATGACCAGTTATGTCTTCCTCAGTCAAATCTCCTTAGAGTTCTTTAATGGGTTTCCTTCTCTAGATGGGATGGAGGAGGAAGTAGTATATATGATTTGACATATTGGGGACCATAACATATATGTCTTTATGTACTGATATGTTAGGGTTCCCATTATTCCTAACAGGATCAGTATTTGGTATCCACTCATTAAACCCATACCTAGTAGAAGCCCATGGGCTTCCTACAATTAGACCACATAATATAAGCCCATTTAATTAATAGCCTTATAATATAATTGATATTAATATGTTGCCCACTCTTATTAGGAAATATAATTTCCTAACAATCTCTCACTTGGGCTACATATGATTCCTGAAACAATTATATTACATATTCCTTAGACGCACACATATGCTATTTATCTTTGGACTTCACTTTAGTTTCAATCTGGTCCATTTCCTATATTAATATGGGATCAAGGCGGCTTTCATCACACATAATCGTAACTAGACCTTCAATGGTCACCATACCAACACATTCAATGACATAGATCAAGTATGGATGAGTAGCATGGAAATTATATGCAATGTGATCTCAAACATGTCTATTTCCAACTGGTCCTAATTTAGTCTTTATTGAGATCAATCCGAAATAATGCAAAACTGCATATAGAAAATAGTTAGATTCAGAGATAAACTTTAAACCATCAACTTTATTCTGCAGAAAATAAAACCATAAATGTCAAAAATAGAACATCCAAAGTTAACTCCCACTAAACCAAAGTATCGTTAGACAACCTAACACCCATATGAGCAGTGTGCTCGTAAAAGACCTTGGGAGGTAATCCCTTGGTCAGCGGATCCGCAATCATGGAGTTTGTCTATATATGTTCTATCAAAATTTGACCACTCTGAATTCTTTCCTTAACAACCAGAAACTTTTATTGTCACAGTATATCTTTAAGGCCTTTCAATGCCATCTACCACACGAAGCCTAGTGACAAAGTTTCGCAACCATATCCCATGATTGAATGCCTCATAAACAGGCTATGAACTCCGCAGCCATGGTTGAAGAAGCTATGAGTGTCTGCTTAGCACTCTTCCAAGATATAGCTCCTCTAGCCAGCATATAAACATAGCCTGACGTGGATCGCTTACTGTCTTGGCATCCAACAAAATCGGAATCAGAATACCCGACGATCTCCAAAAGATCTGATCTCCGATACGTGAGCATGTAGTCCTTTGTTCTCTGTAAATACCGCATAACCCGTTTGACTGCTTTCCAATGATCCATTTATGGGTTACCCAAATATCTGCCCAATACTCCCATTGAACTTGTGATATACACAGTCATCAACCATATTCGCCTCAAAACCATACGAGGTGATTACTTTATGGAACTTGTGATACCATTGACGGGAAGCCTGTTTGAGACCATTGATGGAACTTTGTTTGACTTGGTGAAAGTTGATTGATCATCTTCCACTATCCCTATGTCAAACTTATGTTCTTGGAAGAATACAATATAATCATCCGAAATTGCATTTCTCCTTTCCCTAGTGGATCTTCTTAATGGCATCTCCTCTTGAGGTTGTTGAGTTTGCACTTCAGGTATAATTTGTTCATTTTGCACAGGGAGCTCTTGTACATTGTCTCGTATATCCGGATTTGTATCTTGAACAATGTCAGGAATAGGAATCTGAACATTGTCAATAGCAATATGATTAGGAATAAATTCCTCTTCAAAGACAATGTCTCTAACCTTATCTCCCCCCACAAACTCAACTTCCTCAAGAAATCTGGCATTTCCCGTCTCAAAAAATGTCCTAGTAGTGGGATCATAAAACTTTAAAGTCCCGAGAGCGTTCAACGTATCCAATAAAGTAGCAACTGACTGTTCTTGAGTCCAATTTCTTTTCATGTGGCCTATAAGGTCGTGCCTCAGCTGGACAACCCCAAATGTGTAAATGCCTAATGCTAGGCTTCTTTCTAGTCCATAATTCATAAGGGGTTTTGTTACTACTTTACTTGGAACCCTGTTGAGTATATATGCTGCAGTCTTTAGAGCTTCTCCCCAGAGTGATTTTGGTAAAGAAGAATGACTAATCATACTTCTTACCATATCCTTGAGCGTTTTGTTTCGTCTTTCAGGTACACCATTCATGCTAGGTTTGCCTGGCATTGTGTATTGAGGGACGATACCGCATTCCTCTAGGAGTTTAGCAAAGGGTCCTGGACGTTGTTCACCTGATCCGTCATATCTACCATAGTATTCACTACCACGGTCAGATTTGACAGCCTTATTTTTCTTGCCAAGTTGAAGTTCAACTTTGGCTTTAAATGACTTGAAAACATCCAGGGACTGTGACTTCTCATGTATTAAATATAGGTACCCATATCTTTAGTAGTCGTCTATGAACGCAATGAAATATTGTTGTCCATTCCAAGAGGCTGTAGGGAATGGACCACATATATCAGTGTGAATGAGTTTTAAGACGTCTGTACACCTGTTGGCACCTAATTTCCCTATGTTTGTCTGTTTTCCCTTAATACACTCAATGCAGACTTGAAAGTCTGCCAAATCTAAGGGGTCAAGAATCCCGTCATGCACAAGTCTCTCAATTCTCTGTTTAGAGATATGACCTAATCGCTTGTGCCATAAGGTGGCAGAATTCTCACTTAATTTTCGCTTTGTACCACGTGAATTAGTATGCAAAATTATATTATAGGAAGTAACAGTGTCAAGCATATACAGATTATCAACCAAAGAACCGGTACCAATAAGTTTTGAATCTTGAAATAGACTAACTTTATTATTTCTAAAAGAACAAGCATAACCAGATTTGTCCAAATTAGAAATAGAAATTAAATTCCGTTTAAAAGACGGTGCAACAAAAGTCTCAATCAAATCCAAATAAACACCAGTCTTTAATAATAATCTAAAATTTCCTATTGCTTCTACTGTAACTTTCTTGCCATCGCCCACAAAGATAAATCTTTCAGCATCAGTTGGCAGCCGGCTCCACAGGCAACCCTGCATAGACATACTTATGTGAGTAGTAGCACCAGAATCTACCCACCAAGTATCTTTAGGTACAGAAGCTAAATTAACTTCAGAACAAACCAAAACGAGAAGCTTACCCTTCTTTGCACGCCAAGCTGCATATTTGGGACAGTCTCTCTTCATGTGGCCTCTCTTCTTGCAGAAATAGCAAAGGAATTCCTCATTTTGCTTCTTTAGTTCCTTCTGCTGAGGTGTCACATCTGCAGCATCCTTAGCTCTCTTCCTTTTATTATTCTGAGAGGTTGATGCTAAATGAGCACTTTCAGTCTTGTCTCACTGAATTCTTTCCTCTTCTTGCACACAGTGAGATATGAGCTCATTAAGAGTCCATTTGTCCTTTTGGGTATTGTAACTCATTTTAAATTGACTGAATTGTGCAGGAAGAGATATGAGAACCAAGTGCACGAGCATGTCCTCAAACAACTCTAACTTTAGTGCCTTGAGTTTCCCACTGAGATGAGACATGTCCATAATGTACTCCCTTATGTTCCCCTTTCCTTTATACCTCATGGAAATCAGAGTAGCCAAAACGGTACTCGTTTCCGACTTTTCATTTTGAGCAAAATATTATTGTAATTCAGAGAGGAACTTCTTAGCATTTGTGCTCTCAGTGATCGAGCCCCGAAACGCTTCCGGAATGGAACATTTCATAATCATTAGACTTATGCGATTCGAGCGATCCCACTTCTCAATTTTACCCTCATTCGGGTTTTCCGTAGTCGAAGTGGGTCGTTCGGTCCTTAGCGCAAGGTCCAAATCCATACATCCAAGAACGATTTCCACGTTCTCTTTCCAGACCTTAAAGTTTCCCCCATTCAGAATTGGGATAGCACTAATTTGAGCAGAAACATTTGTAGCTGTAGCAGAAACTGAATAGAGAACAAAATAAAATAAAATAATATGCTCATAATTTATAACATGTCATAACATAAATATATTATGAATAATTTATATATATGCATGCATGACACATTAAATAATTTACTTAATGGTGGGTCCATCACAGGATACCTAGAACAACATTGACATTTAGTCTTTGGACAGAAATATCAACTGTAAGTGGTACTCCCCGTGTAGTGATCAAATATTGACAATAAGTCCTGTCAGACAGTGGCCTTCCTTTGGGCCGACTTACTGCCCACATGAAAAAGTAACTTGATAATTGACACATATTTACCACTACATGTACACCTATTATTCGACCAATTAAGAATCTTCCTTTGGCCGATTGTTAATTGCATGAATAACAGATATACCATCTTAATATTTTAAAATAAATAAATTTACACAACAGAGGTTACTTTGGCAACATATTACTTCAATTTATTTATTTAAAATATCAGACATATGTATTGGAGTCTAAAATAGACCCCAAATCTTAGGCTTCCATAAAACTTAATTCATGCTATGAATTAACCAATATTTCATGATACTAAGAAAAATCATTCATATCGCGTGCGAATTCAAAAATTCTAAAGTGCTATAGAAAACTTGATGAATTAAAATCTCATCATGAATAAACATAATATGTAATGCCGAAATATATTGCACTACAGAATGTACGATGTCCATCAATTTGCTAATATGTCATGAATCTATGATACTATATACCTTCAGGTGATAGCAAGATGAATATCATGATGCAGCCATGATGAACACGTGAAAAATTGTTGGGAAGGCACATGATGCCGTAACAGACTCAACTAATATATCGACACAATTTCGTGACCAAACCGTTCAAAATCGAATCAAGTGCCATCATAATAGTTTAATAATATTACCGAATAAAGTGTCATCCAAATAAAACATATCATGAATCAGCAACACTAATAACCAAAACATGAATAAGCCGAATCAAAATCTTGCATATAAAATCTCTAATAATCAACACGATAATTTGCTCTGATACCACTTGTTAGAAACTTTAACCTATAAAATTGTAGAACCCTAGAGTAGTAAAACCACAGCCCTAGGATCATATCATGTTAGATTATCAAGGATATAATATAGTAGAATAAATATCTGTATCCATGGAAGCAATTAGCAAACCTTAGAAGAACGATGATAATCAGTTATGTCTTCCTCAGTCAAATCTCCTTAGAGTTCTTTAATGGATTCCTTCTCTAGATGTGATGGAGGAGGAAGTAGTATATATGATTTGACATATTGGGGACCATAACCTATATGTCTTTATATACTGATATGTTAGGGTTCCCATTATTCCTAACAGGATCAGTATTTGGTATCCACTCATTAAACTCATACCCAATAGAAGCCCATGGGCTTCCTACAATTAGACCACATAATATAAGCCCATTTAATTAATAGCCTTATAATATAATTGATATTAATATGTTACCCACTCTTATTAGAAAATATAATTTCCTAACATCAATATGTTAAGAACACAAGACACATGACATTTTTCTATTTAACATGATTTGGACCAAATTGCAGCAAAGTGCTACAATGTTACAAACAACTTGTTTTTTATATTGAAAAATTTTCAAATGGAAAAGAGACAATTAATCAATGTATGGAGAGACCATTCAAAGAGAAACGCTTACTGTATTTAAAGGAGATGTTAGTGAAGGAGGCCAAAATCCTTATATTCTTGAATGACTGTCTCGCAATTTTCTCCTCCCATATGCAACATGAAAAGCAACTCGTTTTCCTTTTCTTCCATTACCTCATTCCAAACCAAAACCATCCAAATAGTAAATTAAATCATCATAGACCCCGCAATGGCGGGAGTCTCGTGCACTGGGTTTCCCTTTATAGGGATTCACAATTGTCCATAGCACAAACAAAAATTTACTCCTTCAAGGACAGGTTATTGAGATTGGTTATTTTGATCACCAGAGAAATTACAAACCTTTTGCTCAGGAAAAACCTTTTATCTTTTATAGGAGAGAGAGAGAGAGAGAGAGAGAGAAATAAAGAAAGAAAGAAAGAAAGAAGTATGGGCGAGCTCAATTCAAATGGAACCAAAAGAACCCACACACAACAATACGACGGCCTTAGCTCAGGTAATAACTAAGTCAGCACTCTTGATGGTTGTTCTAGGAACACAACCATTTGTCTTCATCTTACGTTTTACTTCCTCTAATATAACTTCCCATTATGGGCTGATCTTTTAGATTCTATGTGCTAAAAAAAATCTTTCATCATCACTTCTCTCGGACAAGACTATCATGTCTGCTTTAGATCTGTCAGCTCTTCCAATAGAGTGGTGACATCACAAACTAAATCATAATAAGATGCTATCAATTCTTGCATGCCCGCAAGATGTTACATTAAAAAAAAGCAAATGGATGACATATATTATCACATTTTGAAACGATGGAGCCCTCAAATCTCCTAATTGCCTCTCCATCACCTTTGTTATAACTTATATGAAAGGTTTCTTTTCTGTGCTAAACGTAACTAATCATGACGCCTCTTTCCTCTCCAATTTTAGAATCCAACTCCAAATAGCTATAGGAAAACATGCGACTTTTTCCTTAAATCCCTAAAGCAAGAAACGGTGTAAAACAACAAAGCAGTTTAGAAACAGAATGTAGTCTGCGTCAATCTTCCTTTACATGGAAAGAGTAAACCTTTTGATTTATCTTTTTGTGTTTAGCTGTTAATCTAGTTGCATTATCAAAGGATTGGTATCTCAACATAATATTTTCCATCATATTTAATATTTAACAATGATGAACCTTTTTTTCTGATTGGTATACATATCAAATAGAACAGAATGAACAGAATCATTTTCTGATTGATTCCAGTATCAAATTGCTAAGAACTATTTAGATCATTCAGCCAGTTTCCTAGAGAGATGCACCAATACATCCAATTCAAGTATGTACTTGAGTCAATGGAATAAGTCCACCAAATTAACTAAATATTAAGGTAGCTCACATTAGTCGGTGATGAATATTTCCTAGATATCGTTGTCTTTTTTCTCCTTGTGAATTGGGGCTTCCAAATTACTGAACACCTCTCCTTTTACATCAATAAAACGTTTTCTTTTCTTTGGACAAGTAATTAACAGTTGGTACAAACCGTATAATTGCTACCTGTGGAATATTACCCACAGAAAAATTGAAGTTCAAGTCATAAAATATGCATTCTCAGGAATTCATGGGTAGAACAGAAGAAGCTCCTCTTAGTTCCTAAACTGATAACTATTAAAACAGGGGAAAAAAAGAAGGTAAGTGCTCGTTCATAAATAAATTAACTACTTTTATTTTTTAGAAGACGGGAAAAATAAACAAAAGAAAAACAAGTTAAGGCGGTCAAACTAAGTTCTCAAAAATCAACTCTCATGATAAAAACAAAATTACTGAGAATCAGTCATCATAGCCAAATATTGACATTCTTATTTTATCTATTGATTCCACAATACTTACTAAAAACTCTAATTACTCGCACCAAATCTAGGTACTATGAGGCTATGAGCAACTCATATTTCTGTTAGTATCTCATTTTTCTGCTTCAAGTACTACCTATGCTATGTTATCCCCCCCTCCACCCCACCCCCCCAACCAAAAAGAAAGAAAGAAAGAAAATGTGGTACTTTTCTGGTCTCTCTTGGATGGAGTAGATGAAACCACGCAGTACATTCTTTTTGCTCTTAACCCAGCAACCAATTTCTCAAGCTTGCTAATCCTAGCCTCCAATATTGGTATCTGAAGTTCATCAAAGCAACTACTTTCTTGATCATTGATTTTGATGCACGGTGATGGACACTTTGTTTCACTTACTATTTCAACTTCTCTGTCTTTCTTTGGACTTCCCATCAAAGCTTTATCTTGAATTTTCATGTCCATAGGTTCAATCTGTGGCGCACCATTTCTCTAACAGCTCCAGAACTACTAGGCTTCTTAATAAGTCTCAACAATTCTGCAATTGTTAGTTTGTCATCATCAACATCTTAGGCCATCATACATTTGGAAGAAAAACCAGGAGTAGTCAAGTCACGGCTAGGTAGCACGGGTGCAGGTGCGGGGATTCGGGTACGGGGATGCGGGTGCGAGGGATTCGCCAATTTCTCAAAAAGTAAGGGCGCGAGTGCGGCAGGAGTACTTGGATAAAATATTAAAAATATATTTTCAGATAGTAGTATATACAAAATATTTTATTACTATTAGTGCATTAGTGTTTACCCTAGATAATTTCTATTATTTATCTTTTCAACTTCCAAAGTATTATGAAGAACTTGTGTTCTTTTTCAAAAGAACGCTACAAAAAAGATACAGCCAAACTCCAAAAGAACTCAAAGAATCTGCGGAGCACCCAGTCTAAGTGCGGGTGCGGCGGCCTTTTCGAAGAGTCCGTGTTTCATAGAGTCACGGTTATCTTCCTCGTTTTCTCCGAGACCCATGTCCATACATTTGGAAGGACAACTACGAGGAGAAAAGTCAAGGTTATCTTCATCCTTTCTTCTGAGACCCACGTCTTTCCTAAGTTTGGAAGGAAAATCAGGAGGAAGAAAGGAATCCTTATCTTTTTCGTTCACTCCAAGACCTCGTGGCCTTCTTTTGTAAGTCTTTGAACGCTCCCGCCTCAACACAACCTTAATCCCGTCTTCCAAAGCCAACATGGATTGCTTCCACCATTCTAGATATCCTTTTGTTACATCAGATTCAAAGAGCCACAGTGGTATATACAACTTTTTATCTATAATTGGCCGGCTATAGTTTTTCCAAGCAATTTCATGAGACTCATTGGACCGATTGACATTACCCGGAACATCTTGATCCATCCCGAATTGCATTGCTACTCTATGTGGGAGAGACATTTCTATACAATCTAAGCCAACTAGCTCAGAAACTCTCAAGCATCGAGCAAACGATTCAAGCTTTTTCCATATGAGATACAACTAATACCCACTCTTCACTTTCCCTATAAAACTTGCTAAACTTCCAGTTATTCACAACTGTAGCATAAGGGCGCCATTGGAAAAATTCACTAGCTAAGTCCATTTCCTTCCTCAAATCATCAACTTTCAATTTCCTCAATCTATGCCAACGAGTCGATCTTGGCTCTCCAAGATTTATTGGAATTGGGTTTTGGCCCCAAACTTGGAAATCTCTCCCAAACCCATAGCTGCAATAATTGAAATGGAGCCAAAAGAGTGACTCTTAAACCATGAGTTTCACTTGATTTGCTTATAGTTTTTTTCAAAAAACTTAAATCCCTATAAATGCTAGCAAGAACAACAGGTGCAAGAGCAATTTGAGTCCCTCTAGAAAGAGAAACTGCAATAGGGAAAAAATTTCTTCTCTCAGTGTCATAATTTGCAGGGAAGACATACCTTGAAAGCCATAGAGACAGAAATGCCTCATGTTCAAATTGTTGAAATGCAATTTGTAATAATTAGTGTGGGAAGCCAACAGTGTTATTTATTATTGTGTGGAAGTCAGGTGTGTTATTTTCCTAGAATAAGTAGTTATCACATAAATAAGTTGGTATTAAGTGTGGAGAAAGTTGAAAGTCTTTTGTATTTAAGTTTGTCTAAAAATAGGTCTTGTGTAATGGCTATAAATTTCCAGTATTTGTAATCAGGAAAGTAGAGAGTAAAAAAATTACTTTGAAGGTGTGATAAATATTCAGTAATTCAGAGCAAAGTTCTCTTGTCTCCAACAAATTTGGTATCAGAGTAAGGTTATTTAAAAGATTGTTCGATGGCATCTTCTTCGAACTCACAAGGACTAACTTATGGTTCTAGCTTAATTCCATTCTTTGATGGTGAGATATATGATATTTGGAGTCTTCAAATGAAGACATTATTTGTTTCTCAAGAATTATGGGAATTGGTCGAAGATGGTTTTGAACAACTAGAGTCTTCTACAGTACTACCATCATGGAGTCAAGCCAAGCAGAAAGAATATAAAGAGAATAAAAAGAAGGATGCTAAAGCCCTGCTCAATATACAACAAGGAATAAGCAAGTCAATTTTTCCAAGGATTATGGGTGCCAAAAATGCCAAAGAAGCATGGGACATTTTGAAAGTTGAATTTCAAGGATCAGAGAAAGTTATTTCTGTAAAACTACAATCTTTATGAGAGATTTTGATACTTTACTAATGAAAGAGAGTGAATCAGTTCAAGGGTTCTTTTCTAGAGTATCTGCAATTGTAAACCAAATTCGAAGTTATGGGGATACAATTGAAAATAAAAGAATTGTTGAAAAGATACTAAGGAGTTTGCCTCAAAGGTTCGATGTTGTTGCTGCCATAGAGGAATCTAAGGATTTGGCTAACTTGTCTTTACATGAGTTAGCAGGTTCGATGTGATTTTTGATGAACACAAATCATGGAATTGGGACAACAGAGAAGAGGAGCAGCCAATAATGATAGAAGAAGAAGAAGGTTTTTTGAACACTGATGCTGATCAGTTACTTCGAAGCCCTGATCAGTTACTTCGAAGTCAATCAAATCAAGCAAGTCCATCAAATTCATCAAGTCCAAGGAAGATGAGATCTCTTCGAGATATATATGAAGCCTCGAATGAGGATTTTGAAGCTTCAAATGTTGCATTTGCTGTCTTCGAACCTAATGGTTTCGAAGAAGCAGTAAAAGAAGAGAAGTGGAGGATCGCCATGGATGAAGAAATTAAAGTTATCAAGAAAAACAAAACTTGGGAGCTTGTGGACAAGCCAAAAGGAAATGATGTGATTGGTCTCAAATGGATTTTCAAGACCAAATTTCACGAAGATGGTACAATTCAGAAGCACAAGGCTAGATTGGTTGCAAAAGGTTACTCGCAGTAACCTGGAATTGATTTTAATGAGACATTTGCGCCAGTAGCTCGAATGGAAACCATTCGAACTGTATTGGCTATTGCGGCTCAATTACAAATGAAGGTTTTTCAGTTAGATGTGAAGGCTGCATTTTTAAATGGGAATCTAGAAGAAGAAGTCTATGTTGAACAACCTCAAGGGTATGTGAGTAAAGGAAAAGAAGGAAAGGTGTATCGCCTTCGAAAGGCTCTGTATGGTCTGAAACAAGCACCAAGGGCATGGAATAGCAAAATAGATCAATACTTCCAGAAAATTGGATTGTTTCAAAGTCCAAGTGAACCTTCATTATATGTCAAAAATGAAGGTGGTGATCTTCTTATTATTTGTTTATATGTTGATGATCTAATATATGCAAGCTCGAAGCAAGAGATGGTGGAAGAATTTAAGAAAAGGATGATGGCAGAATTCAAAATATCAGATTTGGGATTAATGAGGTATTTTCTGGGAATTCAAGTGAAGCAATCAAAAGAAGGAATATTCATTTCGCAGGAAAAATATGCAGAGGATTTGTTGAAGAAATTCAATATGGTTGATTGTAAACCAATGGGAACTCCAATGGCATTGAATGCGAAATTGTTCAAAGAAGATGGAACTCAGAAAGTTGATGGTCAAGTCTTTCGAAGCCTTGTTGGTTCGTTGATTTATCTCACAAATACAAGACCAGATATAGTACATGCAGTTGGAGTTGTATCTAGATTCATGAGTGATCCTAGCAAGGATCATTTCACAGCTGCGAAGAGAATTCTTCGATATGTAAAAGGAACAAAGAGTTTTGGAATAAGATATGAGAAAGAAGATGATAATAATCTGGTAGGCTATACAGACAGTGACTGGGCTGGATCAGTTGATGATAGAAAAAGTACTTCTGGATATGTTTTTAGTTTGGGCTCAAAGGTCATTTCATGGAGCTCAAAGAAGCAAAGCACAGTTGCTCTTTCGACAGCTGAAGCAGAATATATAGCAGCTTCAAAGGCAGCTTGTGAAGCAGTGTGGTTAAGAAGGATTTTGGGAAATTTGCAGCAAGACACATGAGAAGCCTACTGTTATCTATTGTGATAACATGTCTACAATAGCAATGACAAAGAATCCAGTGTTTCATGGAAGATTGAAGCACATTGAGCTTCGACATCACTACATCAGAAATCTGTTCGAAGCTAAGGAGATCAAATTGGAGTTTTGCAAGACTGAGGAGCAAAGGGCAGACATTTTCACAAAGGCGGTAATTATGGAGAAGTCTAATTATTTCAGGAGTGCATTAAAGATTACAAATTAAGAGGGGGTGTTGAAATGCAATTTGTAATAATTAGTGTGGGAAGCCAGCAGTGTTATTTATTATTGTGTGGAAGTCAGGTGTGTTATTTTCCTAGAATAAGTAGTTATCACATAAATAAGTTGGTATTAACTGTGGAGAAAGTTGAAAGTCTTTTGTATTTAAGTTTGTCTAAAAATAGGTCTTGTGTAATGGCTATAAATTTCCAGTATTTGTAATCAGGAAAGTAGAGAGTAAAAAAATTACTTTGAAGGTGTGATAAATATTCAGTAATTCAGAGCAAAGTTCTCTTGTCTCCAACACAAATCTTCCACCAATTTTCATAAAATGGTTCATCCATGAAATCTGACTCACCATATCTCTATGAGCTTTGATCAGATATTCTTCAATTTCAATCAATTCATCATTGTTGTTAAGAGGGCTAAAAACAGATCACCCAGAAGAGAAAAACCACCCAAAACCATCATATCTTCCAATGTTATAGTAACTTCACCCCAAGGAAATACAAATGTGTTTGTATCTATACACCATCTCTCTGCAAACCCAATAATCAAATCATTGTGTCTTAGGGTTTGATAAGTAGAACCCAAAATTGCTTCGTATGTACCAACTCCTTCCCATACAGATTTGTATACAGGCTCTAAGCGATTAACCCATGTTTTCCAACCCTTTGGTGGGTATCTCCTACCCTTGAAGATGACCTTCAATGGAGGTTTTTTTAGCTCAGAAATGGCGGGTCTGGAGGAGAGAGATAGTGGAGGAAGTGGTTCTGAGGAAGTGGCCAGAGTGGGTTTCTTCTTGGCCTTTACTTAGGCTAGCATGAAAAGTCTTCTTGGCCTTTACTTAAGCTGGCTATGACCATTTCATGGTTACATTTTCTCAAAATTGATTGTTAAAGTGATGCGAGAGAGAGAGAGAGAGAGACGTGTCAATCTCACAAGACAGAGAGAGAAGCTCATCCCTCTCTCTAGAAATGTGACTACTATGAGGTCTTCTAAGGAACAAAGAAACCATGGTGATGGTATTGCTACCTCTAAGAACAACAAATCTGCCTCATGCCTTAGACGATCCCTAAGATCTAGGAGATCGCCTTCAGATTCTTATGCTGATCAGTTTGTTGGTGATCAGTGGAAGCAGATGAGATGTCCCTCAAATCTTTATGCTCTTCGTGAGAAATCAGTTCCTATTCAAGACATTAAGACTAATGTGTCTATTGTTGAATCCCCAGATGAAGCTCATGAACAAGGTAACTCTTTTGGGTCCTTGCGTGAATCATATTCTATTATGCTGGATGAATTTCTTCTTGATGTTTTGGAGGTGGATTTTGCATGTAAGGAACAAGCAAATCTTAAAATTCCATTATCTGATTCCATAAAGGAGGATATCAATGAGAATGCCCATTGGAAAGGAGGTCCGAGAAGAGGTAACACAGTTCCATTCGCCTGGGATGAGCTTAGTAATGATCATGGCAGAGTTGATAATTGGGTTGATTTTGCTCCTGATTGTAACCCTCTTGATCCACATGGTAAAGAAAACACGAGTCCCAAGTTGTTTGTTGTGTGTGGGGCCGACAATCTTGAAATTCCTTCAGCAGATCAAGACATTATGGCCCCTCTTGCAGCTGATGGTTCAGCTCTGTTCATGGAACTGTGTGACAATGGAGTTGTTACGGAACCACCTGGTGAACCTACTGATTCGCTTTTTGTACGGGATGGTCAGAAACCTCCTTTTTCCGGTCATGAACTCAATAAAAACCTTAGCTCCATTGAAAAGAAATGTGAGTCTAGATTCAACTCCAACGACAAAGATGATACTCAAGGTATTCAAACCCATCGTAGTGGAGAAGATGAAGTACCTTCTAGATCTCACGCGCTTCTTGATGCACCTATGAGTGTCCCTAGCAATCCATGTAAAGTTGGTAGCCTTGTTGTCAGAAAACTAGCCTTTAATGAGCTGTTTACCATGCCATCTCAGACTGCCTCTGTCAAAGACAATAAGCAACCAAAAGTTGTGAACTCAGCTTTTAAGGAGGTCAAAATTCAGTCTTTTCTGGGAATTGTTAGTCTAAGTTGTAGCCCTTTGGTAAACTCAATCTTGACAATTCAAGTACATTTAATGTTACTGGAGTAGACAAAAATTGTTTGCATGATGCGTCCAACTCCGAAGGAAAAATAGAGTATAGCCGTTTGAACCCGGCTACTGATACAGGAAAAGGCATTGAGGTCCCTTTGCAGGATAAGGTTTCTAATTTTAATTTGAGCTTTTTTAAGCACGACTGGGCTGGTAATGATCTGAATCTCGATATCCCTAAGCTTAAAGTTCCTAAATCTCTAGTTGATGAAGGGAAAGTAGAATAGGCTACTACATTAGTAGGTCATTTTGTAGGAAAAAAGCTTTCTTACTCTCTTGTGACTAATGCTTCTTCCAAGTTGTGGGAGAAGAAAGGATTGGTGGATACCTTAGCAACTGATTCTGGCTTCTATTTTTTCAAATTCTCATCTGATAGTGAGAGGAATGCGGTTCTTGAAGGTGGTCCGTGGTTCATCGCAGGCAAGCCATTGTTGTTGAGGAAGTGGCAACCTAATCTCAAGTTGGACCCGGATAATCAGAAAATCATTCCCATTTGGGTGCATCTCTATGGTGTTCCTTTGGAGTTTTGGAACCCAAAGGGCCTTAGCTTTATTGCAAGTTTGATAGGAAGACCTCTCCATGTTGATAGTATGACGGCTAGTTGTCGTAGAATATCATATGCTAGGGTTTTGTGTTGAGGTAAGTGCTGATAGAGACCCTATCAAAGAATTTGACATTGAAGTGGAAGGCGATAATAGTGGTGAAGCTGAAAGTACTAGAATTTTTGTTGGCTACCAATGAACTCCATTGAGATGCAAGAAATGCTCTTCTTTTGGCCACGATTGCTCTAAAACCATTAAGCACGCTACCTATGCCAATAACCACAAGCGTATCAGTAGCAAGAAGGAGACAAAGGGAGCTTGGCAAGTGGTTCAAAGAAAGAATAAAGGTAAAGGTATTGTGGTCGATCCTTCCCCTTCGTCTCTTGAAGGGATGACGAAGAATTTCAAAGCTAGTAGCTTGGTTGATACTAGGTGTAGCAATGAGCTTTTTTTGGATAAAGACTCAGAAGTAACCAAAATTGAGTTTCAAGATCACTCCCAAATCATCACGAGACTCAATGTAGGTTCGGCTAGCCCAATGCAATCAATTCCTAATAAATTCAAAGCTCTAATATCTGATCGGGAAGCGGATGATATTTCCCATATTGAGGAAGATGATGATGATGACTCTATTGAGAACTTTGATGAAGTGGAGGATATTTCACTAATGTACGAGAGCGTCACCTCCTCCAAATTAAGGAAGAAGAACGTTAAAATGATTTTCAAAGGAACTCACCATAAAAGCCATCGGCGAGGATAGTTTTTCGATTGTTGTTGTGCCCAGGTTCATCGTTTTTTTTTTTTTTGGGGCCATGTTTAGCCTTTTGGCTTTGTTTGCTAGTTTTGGGGCAGACTCTGGACGTTTTTCCAATTTTGTGTCCCTTTTCTGTTCTAGCATATTTTTTGAGCACATTGTAACATTCTGCGATTTGACCCTTTTCGTTTTAATTAACCATTTTTCTGAAGAAAAAAAAAAGGCCAGAGTGGGTTTGAGAAAATGGGCAGTTCTAAGAGTTGGGTTTCCACCAGTGGGTCAGACCATAAGCTCTTCTCTCTACTCCATGATTGTGGGTTCTGGTGAGTCCACCATTGTTGGAATTCTTCAAAGAACAGAGCGAGTGTCTATGAGAGAGAAGATTAATCTATGGCCATAAGGGTTTTAAAAATTGTTATCAAAAGCTCTGTTCTTAGTCTGTTAATCATTCAATTGCGTTTACTGGAAATGGGTATATGGAGCTGTGAAGAATTTTCTGATACACTGAGTTTGTTACTATAAAATGGAGGCTGTACAGATTTGTTGCAGAGTATTTGAACAGTGCAAGTAACACGGAGGCTGGACTCTGGAGCCAAATTAAAAGGGAAATTTTCCTATGGTCGGGGACATTGTCACTTTTCCGACCAATAATATATGAGTAAAGATTAGGACATACTCAAAGACACAATTTTTGGGATACAATCCAATAGATGTGTCTATATCTCTCATGTGTACATCACAGGAGAGATATAGACACATCTATTGGGTTGAATGACATCACAGAGAGATATAGACACATCTATTAGATTGTATCCTAAAAATTGTATCTTTGGATGTGTCCCAAATTATACCCATGATATATGGCCACGTGAGTCATGTGACCAAATTATCCAACAAAAAATCTGCACTAACTACATGGCAGCCTAAAATAACATTGGCCGAGATAGCAAAGGAAAAAATTGTGATATGGTGGTATCATACAACCTAAAATAAATATAGGTACAATGTCTTCTTGGTACAATTAATTGAGACGTAAAAGATACAATGTTTTGAGACCTGACTACAAATTTTTTAAGATTTAAATTTTTTGAGACTTAACAGCTTTACATGTGACTTCTTCTTTATATATATATATATATATACATGTACATGGATCAGGACTGGATACACACACCTCCACACACACGCGCACACTCCAGCCCAACCCTACCCAATCCAACCCCAAAGTTTCACAATGGCCCACAACAAAGTCCAATGAGGGTCATTCATTCCGACTGAAGAATAACTGGGGAGACGAGCAACTAGAATACCTTATAGGGATTCGAACCCTCTCTTTCCTCATTGGAAAAAAAGATGCTATGCCAATTAGACGATAGCTCGCTTAGCCATGTGACTTCCTCTTAGTCGTATGATATGACTAAACTACCAAAGTCATATCGTAGAATTCTCCAATTATAGGAAAGTGACATACAACTTAGTGGTTTGGGCGATATCATACTATTCAAAGTGGTTTAGAAAATCACAGCATATTAAACCAGATTACAACTTGTTGGGACTTGTTTGGGTTTATATCATACCAGGATGCATCATAGAATTTTCCTAAAGGAAATTGTGGGAGTAGTGGGACCATGTGGAAGAAGAAAGGCGTAGACCTTTAAATTTTGTTGAATGGATTTAGGGTATATTTGAAAATATTTAAAATTGCAAGATGTTCCTACCATGTCTCATTTTTATTTGATTTTTATTAAAATCAGTATGATGTGTTTGATAAAGAAAAAAGAGTAACTAGAGCCCTTTGATCATGATCAAGTGGCATACAGCTCACTCATACCCTATTCACTCTCCCTCAATCACACCCCACACGCCCCTCTCTTTCTATCCCCACCAGTTCTCTCTCTCACTCTCATTTTGAATTTCAAAAAAAAAATTCATTCGGCTATGAGTGATCCATCCCCCCCCCCCCTCTCTAAAGTCTAAACCCTCACGGCACCTCTCACCCTCTCTCACATCGTTTCACTATCTCTCTCTCCCTCCCTCTCCCTCGCGCTGTCCACACCTCGCCGCCGACAAACGGTTAGTCCCCTCTCTCTCTCTCGCATTTGAATTTTAGGAACCCATGCATTTTGCTGGGGTTTTTATTTTGCTGGAGCATTTGAATCTGCATTTAGATTTTGGGGTTTCAAAAGCTTAGATCCAAACCAATCTTATTTTTTATGTTTTCTACAGGCCACACCACCGAAATTGGGCTGGGGTTTGTAATCAAAAAAAGGTAAAGAAAAGGAAAAGTGATTTGGGTTAGTCATTAATTGGGCTGGGGTTTGTAATTTTATTGAGCTCCGGTTTTTTGTTCTTATAGTTTCTATTTCAGTTTCTATTTCAGTTTCTTTACTTGGTGTTGATTGGTAAGAAATTTTGTATTTTGGGGCCTTTTTACTTCCATTTTCCTATTTTTCTTCTTTCACTGCTAAGTTACAACATAGTTAAGAAGTGCACAAATAAATGTTTAAACCTAAAATCTTCTTTTCTTTTTTTTCCTTTTTTTTTATCTCCCTTCTTTATTTTTTCCTTCAGTTAAGCTTATTGCAAGTGCTAAGAATCTATATAATGCTTCCCAAAGTTGCACCCCAATTTTGTTCCCCAATTGTACCTTATAACTGTGGCAGTGGTGAGTGGTACCTTATATTATGAATTTTTTTCCTCTCATAGTTACTGCTAGCTTGCTTGATGAACCCCTTTTGTTTCTGTTAGGCACATTGTGCAAGGTGTGAAAACTGATTTCATGATTTAAGAATTAAGTGTGGTTTTATAAGATTTTTAATGGTGAAACATACATGGTTCAAATTTTATATTTTATAAGATCCTAATGTTACCCAACTGGGAGCCACCCGTAGTACTGTTTTGCTGTTAAGAATATAAGGAGAAAAGATTGATGAAAGGCAAACTCTGTTAAAAGTAATGTTCTTTTTGATACTGGAAACAACCTTGATACAATTGGATTGGTCCCATTGTGCACATCTATTTTTTGGTCATAAGCTGTATACACATTAATAGCCTACTTTTGGCAACTACACACGAAGAAGCTTTAAGCTTTAACCTTGATACAATTGGATTGGTCCCATTGTGCACATCTATTTTTTGGTCATAAGCTGTATACACATTAATAGCCTACTTTTGGCAACTACACACGAAGAAGCTTTAAGCTTTAAGCTTTTAATTGTGTAATCAAAGCATGGGCTTAGGTGCCAAAGCTACAAAGGTAAGGCAAGAAAAAGAACGTGCTTAGCGGAGAGAAAAAGGGCCAATGAAAATTCAAGTTTCTAAATTCCATGTGTTATGCACCCTGAATCTCTGTTTGTTTCCCTGAAACTCTTAGTCGCCACTATATTTGTGGTGGACAGAAAGTTTTATTTACCACCTCAATTGATATATTGATAAGTTTGGAGCAGAACCAGAGTTCAGAAAATTTTAAATCTGTTCAGAATTGTTGCCAAGGCATGTGAGAGCAATAGGGCTTCAATCTATGTGTTCTTGAGAGTGATGTGGAGTTGTGCTTGCCTGTGAGGCTGTGACATTAATTCCTTGGAGATTTTACACTTTTTTATTGGTTAGTTGTAGTAAGGGTAGTATTAAGTCATGTCAAGGCATTTCTGATTGCATGATGTGCTTTTTGGTCAGATTATGATGCCAGCGAAACATTCTAACTCAGATAAAGTAACTTGCTGAAATTTGTAATGCAATTTGTAGCTTTGAGATAACATATTTTCTTTTTTAATTATTTTTTACATTTTTTATATTTTAATATGCATAACTGTTGCTTTACTTATGATGAGACATATGCTTAATTATTTGTCTCATCACCTTTCTTTTATTAGTATTAGATACAATATATATAATTGAAAAGCTTGAGATGCCAATTTGAGATACCTACAAGTAAAATAATTGATCGCCATCTATTTTTCCCCTTCCATGCTCACGGGGTAAGAATTTCTGTAGGTTTTGTGTGGTTTATGATTTGAGAGTGGGAAAAGAATAGAAAACAATAGAGAAAAACAACTCTTTGTTTGATTCAATGGCTGTGTAATTTATGAACTGGGGTAAAAAGTTGGTAATAATGACTTTCTATTTCCGCAAAGAAAGACTCAACCCTTTCCCCCCCTTCATTTACCAAAGTTTTATTTCTCTTTTTTCTTTTTTTCTTCTGATTTTTTTTTTGTGGGTCGTGCCCACAGGCACATGCATAATTTTTCCATTTGTTTTTGTTTTAAAAGAAAAAAATTTAGCAATTTGATTAGTTTACTTGAATCCCATTATTGGTGCAGTGATATTTTTTCTTTTGTGCATATGGTATTTTGACAGTTGGAACATTGGTTGCATAATTGAAAGCTATAGTATATGATTGGCTGGTGAAATGTACGTTGTCAAAACTTTTTTTTTGGAGAATCAGTTTATATTTAGTTATGAATCAGTTTTGTTGTTTTGCTTTTGCTCTGCAAATTTGAAGTTTAGATAGCACTGGTTTTCATCTTCTATCTGTTTATCAATCCCAGACTCCTCTTTCTGTCTCTTCACTCTCGACAGTCTTTCTCGCTTCACTCATCGGCAACCATACCTTCTTTAAATATACTTTCTTTTAATTTGCAGGGAACCTAAACTATTTTGTTTTCTTTTTTGGTTTTTCAGATCTGGTAGGGAGAAGTTGGGTCGGCGAACATACAAAAGCCCTAATTGGTATCTCTATCCTACCTTTCTTAATTGTTTTATGCTTTACTCTATAATTGAATGAATGAATACACTTTTCAATGTTAGTGTCTTTATTTCCACTTTAAAGAATCTCAGCAAAATTGAGGTGTACATCAGCATAGATATTGGCACCATTTTGAAACTTTGATGCATTGTGAGTTGTTTATGGTTAAGATCACCACCTCCTCTGCCTCTTCAAGATCGCACCAACACCATCCTCTAGGTTTGCATCTCCAAACATCCCCTTTATTTACTGCGTAACAGTTTTTTTTCTTTAATCACTTTTTCACTTGGTTATCTTTCTTTCTTAGGCCATCTCCAAACGTTACTTAAATAATAATCTAGAACAATTCTCGGGACAAAAAAGGGGCTCTTATAACTATACCCCTTTGATCTTGATCAAGTGATCCACAACTCCTTCACACAACTTCTCCCTTATATACATTCCATGCATGCATCACACTCCTTTCTCTCTCTCTCTCTCTCTCTCTCTCTCTCTCTCTCTCTCTCTCTCACACACACACACACACACACATACACACTTTGTGTGTGATTGACACTCTCTTCTCTCACCCTCTACTCTCATCTCAGCCCCAATCTTTTCACTCTCATCAATCATCATCGTCACCGCCGACACCAACCACCATGACCGGTAACTTCCATCGAGTCTCATCCTGCTCTCTCTCTCTCTCTCTCTCTCTCTCTCTCTCACACACACACACACACACACACCCCATACCACCGCCAGTACACACCCACCTGGTAGCGATCCGTCTCTTCTGGTAGAGCGTGGTCGCCACCACCAACAATACAAACAAATCTCTTGGGTAATCCCTCAATTTTGGAAGGTTGAATTGTTGATGTTTTAGGGGTAGTTTTTATTTTTTATTTTTTATTAACAATATGATTTAGGGTTTTTTTTTTCTTCCAACTTTGTTAACAGGGGTATCACTTCCTTTTGGGTTAGCGGAAGAAATTGGGTTGAAGTTCATGCCAAACAGCCCCTAAATCAAATTGTGCAGGGCTCTTTGATATCATTAGTAAGTTCAAATGAAGCATTGTTGAAGTCATGAAAAAGATGTTTGCTAGAGGTCAACAGTGATTTTTCTTTAGTGTCGATATGTCAAATATATCTATTAGTGCTTGAAAAAAAAAATTCCCACTTTCCTTTTTTTTTTTTTTTGTGTGTGTGTGTGTGTGTTTTGAGTTTTTTTTTTGGCAGTTAGTGGAAATGACTAATGCACAATATTTTTTAATAGTAAGGACAACTTAGATCTATCAATAAGGATAAGTCCTCCCCCTATTTCTTAAACTAAAATGCTTTCATCTTTATCATCTAACCACCATTAATACGTTGCTAATTTGGCATAAGTGCCTTCTTCCTTCCAAGTAGGAAGGTGCCCTTTTGGAGGAGTTTTTGTGTGGGTTTTGAATTATAACCTATAACACTCCAAATAAGCGTGGCTTACTTCTTTTGATCTTCATCAAGTGGTCCTAATCCTCCCAAAACTCATTCACACAAACACTCCCTCTCCCATAATACACTCTCTCCCAAACTCACTCAATTACGCATCACTCCCAAAACTTATTTCATTTTTGACTCCCTGTTATCACACCAAAAACCCCTGCTCTTTCCCTCTTCCTACCCTCTCTCCCTCTCTCTCTCCCTCTCTCGCTGTCTCTATGTTTCCCTCTATCGCCACTGCCGACCGAACCCCCTATCGACTGTCTCTCTCTGTCTGTCTGTCTGTCTCTCTCTCTCTCTCTCTTTAGCTGATCTGTTCATTTGTTGCAGATTTGGGAGCTATGTTCATTTGTTGCATCTCAGTCTCTAACAACCAACCAGACCCATCTCTATGCACGCCTCACTCCACCCAAGATCAATTTGAATTTCAAATAATAACTCCACAGTTTCTCTCTCTCGCGTCTGTCCCCCTTCTCTCTCTCTCAATCTCACCCATCTTCTTCTTCTACTCCTCTCTCTCTCTCTCTCTCTCTCCTAGCCCTTACATCTCAGTCTCTAACAACCAACCAGACCCATCTCTCTCACCCTCTCTTCGGTTCATCACCACCATCGCCTCTCTCTATCTCTCTCTCTCATCTACATAGTCTGGTAGAAAAGGGCCGCCGCTGCCGGTCATCGCCACCACCACATCTCCTGGTAATCTCCCTCTCTCTCTCTCTCATCTACATTTTGTATTGTTTGAACTCTCATCTAGGGCTTCTTTCTGTCAGCTCCTTTTCGACGGGGCTTCTTTGTATTCATTCTATTTGGATTCTTTCTATCAATTCCTTTTCATATTTGGTTTGAATTGAGGCAAAATTTGTCTAATGCTCTGTGATATTTTGTTTTTGTAACATGTTTGCCATTTTTTGCCTTCAATATTACTTGCACATTTTTGTTTGCATCAAATAATCAACTTTTTTTGTTTATGGATCATTCTTTACTCTTTCCCCCCCCCCCCCTTTTTCTTTCTCTTTTTTCAAGAACTAAGTTAGGTAGTTAAACTCTTACACTGAGTGAAACTCAAAGGAGTGAATTATGAATGTGGTTTTTGGTGATCCAAAAACCCAGTATGGGAAGCAATTGGTGTTTTTGGGAAGCAAGTGTTAATACTTAAGTTTTTCTTAATTTCAGCTTTTGCTTTGGTCTTTTTGGGTATCTAAAAGAATATTATCTCATTCTTTAGATCTAATTCATATCATAAAGCTAAAAGTTTCTAATTTTTTTTTCTCCTCCCCTTCTTCCATCAGTTCTTTCACTTTTGACCTTGGTGGCTTGATCTAATTCATAAGTACTGCACTTTTGAGGAATAAGTGGAGCGATGGTAGTTGAGATCACTCATTTGCTTTCTTTCATGTTGGTTTGAGGAATAAGTATTGCACTTGGGTATGTGACAAAAATTAGTGTAGTTTAATTCGCCTCTTTCTCTTATCTTAATGTCTCACACAGTTATCCTTTCATTTTTTTTAATGCAGTTTAATTCGCCTCTTTCTCATTATCATTTTTTGGTAGAGAGAGAGAGAGAGAGAGAGAAGGCACATATTGCTCTTATCCCTAATAACTTTAGAACTTCTGTACTGATGGCTTATCGATATGATCAATTTTAGGTTGTGTTGACTAACTTTCTTAGGAAAACTGGAATGCCTTCTTAATTTTGTTGGAAGATTTTGAAGGGATTCTTTAGAGTTATAACCATACTACTTAATTGTCTACTGTTTGGGCATCCCATAATTTGTTTCATGTAAAGAATTCCACTTAATTGTGCTTTTGTGTCAGTTTTGATGTGTGTTGGTGCAAACTTTTGGTGCAGACTTTTGGTTCATCACTAGCTTTGGATTAGTTAGTTGCTCAGGGCTCTATTGGGTTGTCCCGGTGGGTTTGTTTCATTTAGTGACGAAGGTCCATTTTCAAAGATGTTTTATTAATGGTAAATGATTCTGCTGAAATTGCAATTTTTTGTTCTGTAATTTTCTTCATTTCCTCAGAAATCTAACAGAGGTCAATCAAATTTATCATCACGTGCAAATAGGTAGAAGGTTAAAACTGAAATTTTTTGTTTCCAGGCTGCTTCCTGGAAGTATTGGATTGCAAAATCTCTAACAATTATCAAAACATCATCTACCAGAAACCATGAGAGATCTTCATCGTCTTCGAGCATGAACATAAGGGAGAGATCTTCATCGCCTCCGGTTGGGTCTACATCTATAAATTGGTTTACAAAAAATCTAAAAAGATTATTCTAAGATTGGTTTGGTCTGTGTCTTTAAATTGGAGTCTAGGATTGTTATTTTGTGTCAGTTTTGATGTGTTGGGAAAATGTCATTGCGGTGGCTTTCATATTTGAGTTTATTCAAAATGTGAAGGCTTGCTTTGATTTTCATTTTTAATTACTTCGAAAATTCTTCATAAAATTATTATTGCCAAACGTATTCTAACTTTTAACTTTTTCAAAAATATCGAATATTGGGTTACCAAGTGAACACTTAAATCACACCATTGAATTTACTTAATGGTGTCAGAGGACTAAAATCAGTAAATTTCACCCCTTTTGTGCTCTCAACTATGTTGAATCCTTATTTGTACCACTCAGCTCTAGACCTCGACTGCAAGGTCCAGTATTCTTGGAGTTTTTTTGCTAATTAACAAGTCATTATATGTTCATTTGCCTTAAGGTTGCAGCAGTTGAGTTAAATGTCACAAAGGTGTTTGTAGATGCAGATTACATTTTGTTTTTTCTTCTATACTTAGGAAACTGATGTGCCTTTTTACCTTTTATTTTAAAGCTACCAACATTTGATTTAGGTTTTTCTTCGTTTACCTTCCATGGTTCTGTACTGTGAGGCTTAACCAAGTTTTGTACTCTTAGGCTTTTGAGCTCAATTTTCTATTTATTTTCTTTTGATTTTTGGGGAACCAAGTGCAGGAACCGAGTTAGTACTCAATTTTAACATCAATTTTTTAACATAATTTTATAGAATAGCCGTGATCACATCCGTTTCAAGGTTTTAGAATGTGCGCCGTGCAGAATTTATTAGTTGGGTAACCAATTGGAAGAAATATAATTGACACTGTAAGTTTACAGGAAATCTCATAGTTTAGATGAAATTAGCTTTGGTTTCTGTAAGTCAATTGTTAATATGAACTGTTGAGACGTATGGATAATAATAGAGTATGCATAATTGAACATGGATGTTGTGAGTGTTTCCTTGCTTCTCATTTTTCCTTGCTTTCAATTTTTTTTTCTTTTTTGGCTAATTTGACCACTTCGTAGCTTAAATCTATTCATTTTTTTTGCTTAATGTAATGCAGTGAGAACCACTGTATTTTTAATCATAGTCGAATCTCTTAGATCTGAGGCATAGCTCAAGTGGCAAAAGCTTGGCATATATAAGTCCCTCCAATGCATAGGTTCGTGGTTTGATGATTTCCCTTTTCTTTTTTTTTTGACAGTGATCATTCCAAGAGAAGAGCTGAGGAAGGAAAATTCAGTAGCAACTTCACCTCCGGAGCAACAGCTTGCAACGACACCACCACTAGACACTGCCGGTCAGCTCCACTGTCTCTCTCTCTTCACTGTCTCTATCTGTTTCTCTATCTCCATCTCCAAGAATCTCTGTCTACTGAATTCAATCCCTACATACATCTGAAAAATAGCCCCAATAGCCCCTGTAAACAACCTCAATCACCCCCAAATAACCCCTATTTTGTTGAAATTCAATTTATTGTTTTGCTGAAATTTTCAGCCCCTACATAGAATTGAAAACAACCCTGTTTTGCTGAAATTTTCAACCCCTAAATACAGCTGAAAACATCGCCAATCAGCCCATGTTTTGCTGTCTTTTTATAGAGCTAATAATTTATATTTTTTGTCTTTTTAATACAGTAAAAGAAACTTTTAAATAGTGTGTTTAATGTTGGGGGTTTGACTCTTGCTTAAACAAGAGTTGATGATTCAAAAATGTTTTAGTGTGTTTAATATGGTGGTTACATTTTTTTTTCTTATTTAGTTTTGTTTTTGATTCATTAATTTTTGGGCTCATGAGTTTTTTTTTTTCAGCCTCAGGTAATCACTATACTTCTTTAGCTACTCATGCATCTTGCTCAAGAAATGAAAGGTAATTTCTATGATCATTTTTGTGAATATGTGATTATTTGTTTGTGAAACATGCTTTGAACTTGGATGAAAACTTGAAACGCCTTTTCTCCGTTTGGTTGCTGAGAAAACCAAGGAAAAGAAAGTAAAATAGTGATATTGAAATGTGAATAGGCTTTTACTTACCACAGACTGTTAGCTTCAGTAACATCCCTGTCACCTCCTATTGAGGGTCTGTGTCTTAGTACTAGCCCTTAGCACATGTATCTGCCAATGGTTGATGAATGTATTGAATGCTTTTTTAAAGTCAAGCCATTGTTTACTCTAATCGCATGCCTAATTTGATTTTTCCTGTGAAAATATGAATGGAATTACCAAAAAATTTATGAAGATTTGGCTAGAATTTCGGACATACATGATCCGATGGATGGAAGAGTTTGGATATTCTGATGTTAGAAGGTTGGGTTTCAATTCCTAAGGTAGTATATTTTTTTTACTGGTACTCTCTCTATTTCTTAGTATTTTCTCTTATCTATTTCTAAGGATATGGTTACAAACTTACAACCGATGATGCATTTGGGAACCCAATTTGGGATTCAAATTTGGGAATCGTAGCATCCCAACTTATGCCCCAAACTGATGTAACATTTTCTTCATGTTTGATATATATTTTTTAAATTCTCGAACAAGATTTACAAGACATGAGTGTAAAAAATTCCTTATTGTTTCAGGGGGTGGAGAATCCTAAAGTTAACAAATGCTTAAATTTCTTATGGGACCTCATATCATAAGTATGAGATATTTTAAAGAGATTGTTGGTAGAAGTTTTCTTCAAGAAAGGAGTTGCTTTATCTGATTCCGGCAAGTTTGAGAGTCTCTTTTACTTCATCCACTTTGTTCTCTCTCTTCTTTGGTATTTCTTTTTTTCTTTCTTTCCAGGTTCGGGCATCTTAATTAGTCATCTGTTTGGAAGTTTCAATTTTTGGAGTTAATAGATTAATATTTCACTATTTTAGTGAGGTTCGGAACATGAGTCGTGTAGGAGTTGAGTATATTCTCTCCTTCAAGACAGGTTGTGGCTGATTTGTTATCTCTCTTCTTTTTTGTTATCAATCCGGTCAGCAATATAGACATGGTGAGTTTCAATTGCTTCTTCTTCCCCTTTTTCCGAATCTGGGTTGGAAAATGCTTGATTTTTCTGTTATAATCCCTTCGAACTCTCTTTCTGTCATAAGAACACACGTGTGTTCCAAAAAAAATAAAATATTTCATGTACACTAACTTTTTTCCAAACCCAAATAGGCTAAACAGCCCAGCCCCTTATCTTTTTATTAACTGTCCCTTTTTTTTTTTTTTTTTTTTTTTTTTACAGTAGTAGCCCCTTATATTTATTATCAATCTTTTAATAATTTGTTTAAAAACGTTGGTTAGGTCAATTTGTTAAGTTGTGACATCTTGATTTATTTAAATTTTTTTTAGATTGGGCTTGATTCCAAACAGTCACTTTGTAGTTGGTAATTTGGAAAGGAATGGCATCATTCTTATGAAAGTCTCACTATGTGATTCTAATATTATATTCAATGCATGCCCATAAGTGTTCAAGCAGTGAATACCCCTTTATTTTGCAAATCTATGTTTGTACAATACACATATTAAGCATATGGGAACCACATTTTAGGTGTATATCATTCTGCATGCAGCCCACTGTATTGGAGTCTTGACAGAGAGGAAGCCAGTGAAGGACAAACAAACCCAATGCAGATAGCAAGATCAAATTCCAGGGAAGCATGAAGGTAAGATAAATGATTTTTTATTATTTTTTTTTAATTTTAAAGGAAAAGATAAATGGAAGTTTTAAATACCCCATTTTCTATTATTTCTATGATTTTTTTTTGCCCGTATTTGGGTAAAATCGTACTAAAAAGCTACTGATTAGCGAGATGCCCAACAATGAGGATTTTGCATTATTCTTTGCTTGGGATCAAAGTTGGAGTTGCTTCAACAATTTGTTGGGACAAATGGAGGATCTAATCTTTGTTTGATTACTTGCTTCATGTTATAAAGTTATGCATGCACAAGGAAACAAGGCCCTGTTTGGAAATTCGGAAAGCATCGCACCCCCTCAGTTATGCATGAAGTGGGTATTCCGTTGCTTCTAATAAGTTTGAAAACTGCAGACATGGTATTTCTTATGGGTTCGATTGCAAAGCATAGAAGACTGCAGTTTGAAATTTGCTGGATATAATAAGTTTGAAAACTGCAGTTTGAAATTTGCAAAGCATAGAAGACTGCAGATATGGTATTTCTTATGGGTACGATTGCAAAGCCCAACTACATTTGAAAATAGGGGTTGTGAATTGTGATAGAACACTTGCTTTTGGTCTTTCTAATTTTTGTTGTCCATTTTCTTTCACTGACTTTTGTTGTTACTGTTAGTTTTTATATTATTAATGATAATAATAGTATGGTTGTATTGTTAACCAAAATATAGACGAAATATAGTGTGTTTATTTGTTTGTTGCTCATTTCAGTTTATGGTAGCTCGAAGGATCCTGGACATAAATGGCAAGTGGATTATTGTGTTATGAGTCTTATGAGAGGCTAATAAATTGCGTGTTAATAGGGTCTTATGTCAGTCAAAATAACAAAGGAGACTCTTTTGGTTTTTATTGCTCATTTTAAACTTAGAATTTTTTTTTTCCCTTCTAGGTAGTGTCCTCGGGCACGGGCAATAAGGAAGGACAGGGTACTCTATTCACTTTGTATTTTCTTTTTAGGCGATTCATTGAGACCCCTAATGTAATTGATTTATTTTGATCCTTGAAATAAGAGTTTGGAACACATAAGTAATTGACTTTAGAGCGTTTGATATTGTAAAAGTGGAATTTTTTAGATTTTTTTGGGTCATATTTAGATTTCTTTTAGATCTACGTTGTTCATGTTTGATCCTTTTAATGTCTAAGTAGTATTTGTAATGAGATTTTGAAAAGATTTTTACATGTGCTTTTGTAACTGCTTCCATTGTTTTTTGTCACCCGTGGCCCCCGGGCACGGGCAATTACTAGTATACCTATAAAGTATACTTGTTGATGTGAATTACTAAAAAAAACTTATTAGTTACTCCACTAAATAAAGGGTAATACTTGGGACACAACCTTCATACAACTTTCATACAACCTCTCCAAAAGATGTGTCTATCTCTTTCCTGTGTCACTGTGGGGTCCAGTGACATCACAGGAGAGAGATAGACACATCTTTTGGGGAGGTTGTATGAAAGTTGTATGAAGGTTATGTCTCAAATATTTCTCCTAAATAAAAGGACATATTGATAGACTTGTGGGCAAAGGCTTGAACCCTTGTACTTTCACTTGGGAAAGGAAAGATCACACCCCTAGGCCATAGGCCCCGTGGTAGCATGTTTACTTTTTAAATGCATGTTTTAAGTGCACCTACTATTTTTCAAGAAAAAAGTTTCTGGGTTATTTTGAGTCTTTGTCACTAGACTTGAACTTCTTTGTACCTAATTAGTAGCTAGTGCATAAATAAAGAACTAGTTAGAACGGGTTCTTTTCTAAACCACTAAACTAGTTCTTGGGTTACCCAAACATCCTTTAAATGAGGGTAAGGAAACTAGACACAAAGCCAATATTTGATTCATGGACTTTGTGAGGAAAAAGAAAAGGAAACGTTAAGGAAAAAACTTTCCCATATTTGGTTAGTAAGAAAAATATTGAAGAAAATAGGAAGGAAACGAAAATGGTGAGTTACTTCTATTTCTTTCTTCTTTTTTTTCAAATTAAAATTAAATTTTTTTTTTATGTTACTTTATTATAAAGGAAAACACAATGGATCGGACTAGTTTCTTTTCTTTTATTTCTATTCTTTCTTGGGGCAATTAGTGGAAATGACTAATGCATAAGATTTTTTAACAGTAAGGATAATTTAAATTTATCATTAAGGATAAGTCATCCCCCTATTTCTTCGATTAAAATGCCTTCATCTTTATCATCTAACTCTAACCACCATTACTACCACCCCCTACCACCTCCGACCACCACCCCCACCTTCTCCGGTGACCACCTCACCACCTCCAGCGACTAAAAAAAACAAGTAAAATTTTATTTGTTATAGCCAAAGTTAAGTGAAATTTCATTTGATATAGAAAACAATAAGTGAAACTCTTAAGAGTCACTTTGAGGGATTTTTCACTAATTTTTCCTCTTTCTTTCTTCTTTTATTTTTGGGTAAATTACACTAACATCCCTCGAGATATGGTCTAATTACAGGGATATCACTTGTATTTTAAAAAATCTATCCCCTCCCGTTAGTCAATTGTTAGTTGACCATATAAATTTAGGGTGATTCTATCTGCACCCACCTTGTTTACTCACTACACACATCTTTCAATGAATATTTCATCTCCAAAGATATCCTCTAACACAATGACAAAAAAAGACAAGTTATTAAAATCAACTTCAAAATAAATACTCTTTACACCCATCTCTTATCAATATCAAAAGAATTATTAAAAAAAGCTTTATACATATCCACCAATATTAACAAAACCTAGATAGTATTTTAGTTAGTTTGATTCATATATACTTATCATGGAGCATCATTCGAATACCTTGGAGAAAAATATAGAACAAGAGGTATGATTTTTTTTTTTTAAACATTTATTCGAACATTGAGCATTGAAGAAATCAATAGTGTTCGGGTCTTCAGAATAGAACAAATTCTCAATGTTCCACCCAGTACCACCGAACAAATTCTTAATGTTCCACCAAGTACCACCGAACAAATCTACATTGTTCGACCTGATCCCATAGAACAATTGAATATTGTTCCACCAATATCGATTGGACAAGTCCGAAATCTATGAAGAGGTTAGTGTACCGTGAGAATCACAAATATGGATGAGTCTTCTTCAAGTGAGAATCACACCACCATGGCTTCTTCAAAGTCATGAGTCACTGCTGTTATTTTTTAGTGTAATTAGTTAGGGTTTGGTTGCAAATTACAAAGGAAGATGATGATGAATATGGTGGGTGTAGAGAGTAAATGAAATGGGAGATAAAAGGAGGGCGTATAAGAGCATCTCCAATGCTAGAGTCAAATCCATTATCAAAGCTAAAATTTGATAAAGTTGCACAAAATGTGTGCTCCAATGCAAGGCCATTTGTGTTGCCAAATTTTGAGAAAGTCATTTACTTTCTCAAATATAGCATAGGATTTGGCTTTTGTCAAATTTTGACAATTGTACTTTTTTAATTGGAATGGTGGGTGTGAAGAACAAATGAGATGGGTGCGGATAGAATTAGCTACAAAGTTATGTTATACTTTTTCAAAATGACTAACTTAGCCTTATTGCTCAAGACCATTTTAAAAACAAAAGCAACTGTATTTCTTTCTCGAGCTGTTTCCCTAATAAATGGCAATTTTTTTTTTAATTATTAAACCAATGTGAGTTTGAGTTTAATGACAAAAGTAGGGTAAATCGTTTTTAGGAAAAACGACATTATATTGTCGTTATTAAGAAAAAACGCTACTCAATTGAGTGTCATTTTTAGAGAAAACGACACTCTAAGAGAGTGTCGTGGTTAGCAAAAACGACATTAGTCTTTTTATTTTTTTAGACGTTTTATTTTTTGAATATTTTTCTAGACAAACAAATAATATTTTAATTGAATGTTGTGCTGACAAAAATTAACATTAAATGTTGTTTTTTACTAAAAACGCCCTTGAATGTCGTTTTTAGTAAAAACACCATTGAATGTCGTTTTTAGTAAAAACATCATTAAATGTCATCTTTACTAACCACGACATCAATAAAGTTTAAATCAGTCAGTGATGCACTGCACTGCATATTTGCAGCAATTAGTACTAAAATATGACTTCACTAAATAGTTAAGGGTAGATTAGGCTACAATTAGTACTATAGATGGACCATTATGTAAAAGTTATATTGATAGGGCCAATATGTAAATTAATTTCAAAACTTCACAATAACCATACATACCCAATTTATTCAAAAAAATTTGTAGGGACCAAATATCTGTAATATACACAATTATAATAAAGAGTTTACATTTTACCCCCTTGTGGTTAGACCCATTTTCACTTTATCCCCTGGCCCTGTGGTTCAAAAGTGGACACTTAGTCCCCTGTGATTTCGGACTAAAGTGAAACTGTTAAGATTTTACTCAGAACTGATGAAAACTCCAAATTTGGCCAAAAATATTAACACTTTAACTCCCTTTGTGAGATTAATTTTGGGGTTAGCCCCCTGCGTGAGGATACTGCTACCATTTAACCCACTTACGTGAGGTTATGGTGCAGTGCAGTGCAGCACAAACTAATTTAAACTTGGGTAAGTCTATTGTGAGAAGCTTCTCATATGAGAAGACATGTTTTAACCGTTGGATGAGCATCTAGCAATAAATGCATCTCTAGATTCCTGGGAATCTTATGGCTAGATGCTCATCTAACGGTTAAAATCCGCCTTCTCATATGAGAAGCTACTCACTATAGCATTGTCCTTTAAACTTTTATTAATGTTGTGGTTAGTAAAGACGATATTTAATGGTGTTTTTACTAAAAACGAAATAGTATTTTTACTAAAAACGACATAACGCTTTTAGTAAAAACTACATTTAATATATTTTTTGTAATAACGACATTCAATTAAAACATAATATATTTTTTCAAAAATATATTAAAAAACAAAAAAATCTAAAAAAATAAAAAGACTAATGTCGTAATACTATTAGAGAGTGACGTTTTCTCTAAAAACGAAACTCAATTAAGTTTGCGTATATCTATACAACACTCTCTTGGAAACAGGTCTTTCTTTCTCTCTATGTTTGCGTAGATATACATCACCTCTCTCTGACATGGATTGAAGTGACCGACCGCCGCAAAAAACCACCTTGAAAATCACGGATCATTCCTCCACTCAAGACCCGTCTCCAGCGGCCAAAACCCCTTTCCAGCCCAAATCATCTCTCTCTGACATGGATTGAAGTGAGCAAATCATCTTTAGCCATTGACTTCACTAATTCATCAATTTTTTTAAAAAAAATTTCTCTGTTGATTTCAAGCTCAATTCAATAGATATTCATTTGTTGAAGGTAAATGTGTCTATTCCATGTTCATTTCATGATTGCATTCACGGGCGACGCGGGCAAGGGAAAGATTTCTGGGATTCGCGGCGCCAAAAAGGATAGAGGGCTTGGTTTTACTGTTATCTCTTGAAAATATATACAAGTATATATGTGGGTGTTTTTTTTTATTTTTTTTTCCTGCCTGTTGCGGATTGGGGGTAAGTTCTTGAAATAGTAGGCCCTGACATGTGATAGTAATAACTTTGAAAATTAGTTTGATTTTAAAATTAAAGTGATTTGCAGATGGATCAAAATGCCTAAAAATGTATGATCCATACAAAATGTGACCCATTTGTTTAGTTATTACGTATCTTAAACTGCCCTTGGTCAAATCCTGGATGGCATTAAAGGCGCCAGTAATTGTTAGAAAATATCCTGGAAAGGCTCTTGAGGTCCCTATTTTTTTTGAGCAATGATAGATTCACAACAAAAACCCACAACCAATTGCACAACCTGTTTAAAATTGTTGGACTTCGTGCTGAAAAAGCTGTACACACAAAAAGACAAAAAAATGGGTGTACAGCTTTTTCAGCACGAAGTCCAACATTTTTAAGCAGGTTGTGCAATTAGTTGTGGGTTTTTGTTGTGCATCTATCATTTCTCATTTTTTTTCTTCTTCTCCTTAATTGTGTCCCACACGCAAGCTGTGAGACTGCTTGTCATTCTTCGTCATATGGAAGACTTTTAATTTGGTTTGGAGGGTCTGTGCAATTACTACATTTGCAGTTGCAGTAGACTTTTGTTTTGCTATAGCAAAGAAATAAAAAAGAGTGTTTAACATTAACATGGCCATGGCTGTTGTGGGAGGTGCATTACTCTCAGCTTCTCTTCAAGTGTTGTTTGATCGATTGGCTTCTCGTGATTTCATCAACTTCTTCAGTGGTCGAAAAAAGGAAGAAAGAGTACTCCTACAAAAGCTGAAAATTATGTTGCTGGGAGTTCAGCCGCTGCTTGACGATGCTGAGCTCAAGCAGTTCACCAACACTGCAGTTAAAGATTGGGTGGACGAGCTTAAAGATACTATCTACCACGCAGACGACTTGCTGGACGAGATTGCTACTAAAGCTATGCAATCCAAGTTGGATTCCGAGTTCCCAAGCACGAAGAGAAAATTCCCAGATATGGATAGACCTCCTCAGGTAAGAGACCTCCGTGAACTAATCCCAGGCTATAGAGTCCCAGATATGGAGTCCAGGATCAAGGAGATCATTGAGAAATTGGAGTATTTCGTGAATGCAAAAGACTCCCTTGGGTTGAGAGAAGTTGTAGTTGGCCGGAACATCTCATCTCAAAGATTGCCGACAACTTCTTTGGTGGATCATGATTCTGTTTATGGCAGATATGATGATAAACACAAGATAATTCAGCTGTTGATCTCGGATGATGATTCAAATGCCCCCCCTGTAGGTGTGATTCCTATAGTTGGCATGGGCGGGATTGGCAAGACCACTCTTGCTCAATTTGTCTACAACGATCCCCAAGTTGTAGATCATTTTGAGGAAAAAAAATGGGTTTGTGTCTCTGAAGAATTTGATATTACTAGGGTAACAAAAACAATTCTTGATGGGCTCTCTGTGTTTTTTTCTGGCGATGCTGACTTAGATACCCTTCAAGTCAAGTTAAGGGATAGACTAGCAGAAAAGAAATTTTTGATTGTTCTTGATGATGTGTGGAATGAGAAGTATGAGAATTGGGACCAATTGAGGCTCCCTTTTGCAGTTGGGAAACGTGGAAGTAAGATTATCGTAACAACGCGCAATATGGGTGTTGCATCTATCATGCAAACAGTTCCAATTTTTGATCTGGGACAACTGTCAAATGAAGATTGTTGGCTATTATTTTCAAAACACGCTTTTGTAAATGTTAGCCAGAGTGTGCGGTCGAGATTAGAACCGATCGGTAGAAAGATTGTGGAGAAGTGCAAAGGCTTGCCTTTGGCTGCAAAAACACTCGGTGGCCTCTTGCGTTATAAAGTGGAGGTTGCGGAGTGGGTGGATGTTCTAAATAGTGACTTCTGGTATTTGCCAAAGGAAAAGAGTGACATTTTACCAGCACTATTGTTGAGCTACCATCATCTCCCTTCTCATTTAAAGCTGTGCTTCGCTTTCTGTGCTATTATTCCCGAAGACAAGAAATTTGAAAAGGATGAATTGGTGCCACTGTGGATAGCAGCAGGTTTTGTGCAGCAGCCAAGACCCGGTGGAAGAATTGAAGATATAGGTGATGGTTATTTCCGGGAACTAATCTCAAGGTCCTTGTTTCAGCAGTCAAGCCACCATAATCATTTCTTGATGCATGACCTAATCAATGACTTGGCACGGTTTGTGGCTGGAGAGTATTGTTTGAGGTTAAAAGATGACCATAAACTTGATATCTCTAAAGTACGGTATCTTTCGTGCTTAAGATGGGGGTTTGACGCCGTTGAAAAATTGAAGGCAATCAATGAGCCTAATTATATAAGGATCTTAAAACTGTCGAAGTATTATTCCCGAAGATCGAGTGTATTGCTTGATGTGTTGCCGAGACTAAGATGCCTACGAGCACTCTATCTAAATAGCTGTGGTATTGTTGAACTGCCTGATTCAATTGGTAATTTGATCCATCTTCGACATTTGGACCTCTCTTATAATACAGATATTGTATTATTGGCTGATACAATATGTAGGTTGTGTAATTTAGAAACACTTTTGCTGCGACAATGTAGTAGTCTCACTACATTGCCTGAACTCCTTTGTAAATTAATTTGCTTGCGTAATCTCGATCTCCGTGGAACAAAATTAAGAGATATGCCAATGCAAATTGGTAAACTAAGGAGTCTCCAACAGTTAACTAACTTTGTTGTGGGGAACCAAAATGGGTCAACGATTAGTGAGTTAAGAGAGCTTGATTATCTTCGTGGGACACTCTCCATTTCAAACCTCCAAAATGTAAGACATGCATTGGAAGCAATTTTGAAAAATAAGGAGCATCTTGAGAAGCTAAACCTGGTATGGGTTGCTGAGCAGACTGATGATTCACAAAAGGAAATGGACGTCCTTGAGAAGCTACAGCCGCATGTAAACTTGAAGCATCTCACAATTATAAACTATGGTGGCACAAGATTTCCGGATTGGTTAGGAAATCGTTCATTCTCCGAACTAAAATCCTTATATCTTTATAAGTGTACTAATTGCTTCGAGCTGCCACCTCTCGGGAAGCTACCCTCTCTCCAGGAGTTGACCATTAAAGGGATGAATATGGTGAGGAACTTCTATGGGTGTGATTCTTCTGAGATTAAACCGTTTCAATCTCTGAAAAAACTGAGGTTTGAAAATATGCCGGAGTGGGAGGAATGGTCTATGTTGGGGGCCGGAGAGTTCTGCCACCTCCTGGAGCTTTGTACAAGGAATTGTCCAAAGCTGAAAGGCGAGCTTTTAGTGCACTCTCCATGTTTAAAGAAACTTGAGATATTAAATTGCCAAAATCTTGTGATCAAGATGACGCAACATCTCTCTTCTCTCCCAAAACTGAGGATTTCAAACATCTCAGACTTGCAGTGTCTGGCACATCTCTCTTCTCTCCAAGTTCTGAGGATTTCAAACATCTCAGAGTTGCAGTGTCTGCCACTAGGGCTCTTCAGGCTCACAAATCTTGAAGTGTTGGTAATACGGAGATGTCCCATGCTTCATACTGTTCAGATTCTGCCACTGGAGCTCTGCAGGCTAACAAATCTTGAAGAGTTGAAAATATGTGATTGTCCCATGCTTAATACTATTCAGATCATAGGAGGTGACCATCAAAGCGTTAGCTCCCAATCGGAGGAGGACATGAAGCGTGTCAACCCTAAGTTTCGCTCTCTGGAAATCCATAACTGTCCAAAATTGGAATTGCCACTATCTGAGGATACTGAGCATTCTTACAAGTTTCTTCAATACTTGAAAATAACGGGAGGAAGCTGTGATTTCGATACTGAAAGTGATTCCGATACTGAAATTGATTCCGATACTAAAATGTTTCTTCAAGACATGGAAATAACGGAAGGAATCACAGACATGGAAATAACGGAAGGAAACTGTGATTCCGATACTGAAATGTTTCTTCAAGATGTGGAAATAACGGAGAGAAGCTGTGATTCCCTCAAATCTTTTCCATTAGGCTTCTTTCCGAAGCTTCCCTCTCTGGAGATCGATGGATGGAGAAACTTTGAATCCTTTTCGGTAATTGAAGGGATCCAAAATTTGACATCTCTTCAATCTCTACATATCTCTAACTGTCCGAATATGGTGTATTTTTCGGAAGGAGGATTACCAGCTTGCAATCTCACTAAAATTACAATAGATTCATGCGAGAAGCTCAAGGCACTTCCGAAGCAAATGTCCGCTCTCCTTCCATCTCTTCGAACGTTGCACTTGAAGGATCTCCCAGAGTTAGAGTTGCTACTATATGAGGATAGTGAGCATCAATACAAGTTTCTTCAATACTTGACAATAGTTGGTAGTTGTGATTCCCTCAAATATTTTCCACTGGGCTTCTTTCCTAACCTTTGCGATCTCAAAATCTATACATGCAAAAACTTGGAATCCCTTTCGGGACTTGACGGGCAGCAAAATCTGACATCACTGCAATCTCTAAAGATCAAGGATTGTCCAAAGATGGTATCTTTTGCAGACGGAGGAGGATTACACGCTCCCAACCTGAGATCAATTGAAATATGGTCATGCGAGAGGCTGAAGGCACTTCCTGAACAAATGTGCACTCTTCTCTCATCTCTTCAATCCTTGTCCCTGATTGGTCTTCCAGAAATTGAGTCCTTTCCCTCGGGGGGTTTGCCCAAGAATCTATCTAACATTACCATTGGATGCTGCCCTAAGCTACAGTCCTTGCCGGATGAGGGACTGCCAAGTTCGCTTGTGAGACTACTTATCTGGGACTGTCCATTGCTAGGAGTACTTTGCCAAAAGGAAATAGGAGAAGACTGGCTCAAGATTTCACACATTCCCTATATACTCATCAATGGTGAAGTCATAGCTGATCACCGCTAGAACAAATAAAACCCCAATTCTTTTCACTCAGGTACACACTCTAATTATCTCAATATTCTTCTTTAAATTTTGAAATGACAATTGTACCCTCTTCTAATATTGTTGCTTACAACTATCAATTTACATTTTACATCATAAGGACTAAGGAGTATATGCTAGAAGAATAAATACAAACTACCTTTTTTCCTTCACAAATTTAACTTATCTCTTGGAATATGAATTGCTCTTTCTAAAACTTCCATACATTTTCTTGAGCCCGGACGGTGATGTTCTCTTACAAAAGTGAGTCCTTGTGTTTAAAAACTCAAATTTTATTTTATTTTATTTACAGATTATTTTATTTTTTATTTTTATTTCTTATTTTATTTTATTTTATTTTATTTTTGGGGTCATATTAAAAATACTTTTTTCTTCAATTTTAGATAATTTAAATTTAATATTGTGATTTATTCATTTTCTGTTTATTTAATGGAGATAAATTTGTACAAATAGAAGCGTGATTGTTATATTCCACAATTGAAGATTTCATTGAGAAGTAAGACATATGACAATTTTATCAATAACAATTACAACTTAGGAGGAAAAAAAAACCTCATGGACAATTAGAATTTTATTATGCTGATAAGATGACCTTTGTGAATCATCCATATTTGTAGTGTAATTTTGATTTTAATGAGTTTTTGGTTGGTATGTTGATGGATAAATTATTGAATTTTAAAATAAGAATATTAAACAAATGAAGTTTAAATAAAAATGTGGTAGATAATTAAAGAATGTATAGGGCCATCCCCTCGAAAAATGAAGGAGATGCCAAAATGGAAGAAATTGTTGGGTTTGCTCCAATAAATTCTGGAACCTTGTTCTTGGACCCCCACCCCCACTCCTATTACCAGTGGAAATGATAAACGAACTACATGATGGAACTTGATCAATGTCTATTGATGTCAACACCGACATCCCATGAATGTGCTGAGGTTTGAGAATGACATTACTCATAGTTAATCTTATTGTCACCATTACATAACAAATTGCTGTAAGGTTTATGTGAAATTGGCCAATACTTAGGAAAGTGAAACCCGACCGTAAAGACTTGGAGAGTGAAGCTTGATCATAAAGACATGAACATCGTTGAAGTTGAGACTACTTTTTGCCAATCTCATTTGAATTGGTTAGCGAATCAATAGGACATTAATTACATGACCAAATTGTTCTTATGAATTTTCTTGACTATTATCTTTATGACATTCTTAACTGGTTTTACTTTCACCTATTCAATGATTTATGCGTTTCACAATTTTTTCTGTTTCAAAAACTTGTGAGTTGTGATCACTCTTTCTCTGTGCAGTATATGTTCGAGTAATGCTCACAACTATTTGTTGTTTCAAAAATTTGGGATCACTCTCTCTGTGTAGTGTGATCACCCCCAATATTAATTTTTATGACGTCCTTAACTACTATTTTTTCCGACGATTGTTTGTGCTTACAACTATTTCTGGACAATTCTTATAATACTAACTGTTTAGTACTAGTTTAGGCCTAGGCCACATACACGATGCTTGGTGCACTTGTGAGTGTTTTGATGGGGGTTTACAGCTACAAAGGCCTGTTATGAAAAGAGGTTGTTATAGGCTTATGGCGTCAATATTTTACAGTTGAACAGGTCTTTTTTTTTTTTTTACATGTCTAGCTCTTATTTTCACGTACTATTTTCTCAAGAAAGATGGGCTCATAAATGTGACAGGGTAGTTCTACTTGCAGGATCTAAATTTTGGTCTTCTACTAAATTGACCCAACTTTAAGCATGAGTTCTTGTTAGATAATCTGCATTCACGAGCACTCTGATGAATGTTATTATCTCCAAACTTGTAGAAATTTATACGGTTTTTTTTTCAGCTTCTCCCTCCTAATAATCATTTGAGGTTATTGCTTTTTAGCTACATATTAGAGTTTCTGGTATGGGTGCCTGATCCATAATATTCTTTTCTTTTGCTTTTGTTACGTACCTATAGGGAGTATCCTTGATCTAGCCACATATCATACATCGTTCTTCTGTGAAGGTTATCTTGTTTATACATATTGCAATGCTTTATTGATATGAAGTATAGTTCTTTACGAGCCTCTTTACTGATAAATTGTTTAATAGCAGTGTATGTTTCTTGATTATTATTCAGCTACAGTGAGCTTTTCATTGCGACGAACAGGGAGATGGATCCCAACTCAGTGAAATCAACTCTGTCTAATTTAGATTTTAGCATTCAGAAATGTTACGGCAGCGGCAGCTTGTGATTATCAGAAGGTTTGGTTTCCGCAGTTTCCTACTGTTCTCTCTTTACTATTTCTCTTGAACATTTTAACTCATCTGGTTTCTGAATGCTGTACTGCATAGTCTGCATGGTATAAAGTTTCTTTCAATCAATTATGTGGATTAGTTTAATTTCAGATTAGCATGTTGGTCTGGTATGAGTTAAATAAGGAGTGACCATCCTATCTCTCTTTGGAAAGTTTGAATTTTATTGAGTTATGTAACATATGGAGACAAATTTACTTCATCATGGAGGTACTTCTCTTCTGGTTATAGTATGTAGAAGCTCTTTAGATTGTGATCTTCCCATTGAATTTTACTTAAATGGCAATCGTAAAAGAATGCATGAATCTTATTATTGATCGAAGGGGAAAAAACTGGGGGATAATTTTATTGCACTTTAAGTACTAATATTGAAAACATTTGTTAATAGATTAAGATAAAGGTGACCATCAAAGGATTGCTAACTTTTCGCAGACTATGAAACGAAATGAATCACTTAGGCAACAACTTGTGGAGATGAAGTCTTTTTTAGCAGTCTGCCTATGGGGTAGGAGATAGCACTTGCTGACCTTCTGTGTGGTACCGGTCAGCCGTGGACTGAGCAAGGTAAACATTAGAATAGGTTAGAGGTGTAGAGAAATAGTTTTACCAAGCTTAGAGACCCAAACTATGTCTCACGTTATTTTATTAGAGATGAGAATCAAGGATAAAATATATAATTACACAAGACTCCCTCTAATATAACATAACTAAAAAATGACACCTAAAAATATTATTCAACACTCCCCCTTAAGCTGGTGTAAAGATATCTCTCATGCCCAGCTTGCTAAGGATAAAGTGAAATTGCCTACTAGCTAGACTCTTAGTTAGAACATCAGCTAATTGATCCCCAGACTTCACAAATGGAGTACAAATGTTTCCACTATTTAACTTCTCCTTGATGAAGTGACGGTCAACTTCCACATGCTTGGTTCTGTCATGTTGAACTGGATTGTGGGCAATACTAATCGCAGCCTTGCTGTCACAATATAGCCTCATCGAATTTTCTAGCTTAAGACCCAAGTCAGACAGAATGATCTGAATCCATAACAGCTCACAAACTCCCAGGGCCATAGCCCTAAATTCCGCTTCAGCACTAGATCTGGCTACAACAGACTGCTTCTTGCTTCGCCAAGTTACTAAATTTCCTCCAACAAAGGAACAATACCCAGTCGTTGATCTTCTATCAGTCACTGACCCTGCCTAATCTGCATCTGTATAGGCTTCTACTTGGGTATGAGCATGTCTTGCAAAGAATAAACCTTTCCCAGGTGCTGACTTGAGATATCTCACAACTCTGAGAACAACATCTAGATGAACTTGCCTGGGGGAATGCATAAACTGACTCACCACACTCACTGCAAAGGCAATATCGGGTCTGATATGAGAGAGATAGATCAGTTTACCCACCATTCTCTGATATCTTCCTTTGTCTACTGGTTCTCCTCCTAGATCATCACTAAGCTTCAAATTCGGGTCCATTGGCGTATCGGCAGCCTTGCTCCCAAGCATTCCAGTTTCTTTTAGCAAATCCAGCACATACTATCTCTGGGAAAGAAAAATCCCATCTTTGGATCTTGCTACCTCGATTCCCAAGAAAAACTTCAAGCTACCCAAATCCTTGATTTCAAACTCCTTGGCCAGAGAGTTTTTTAACTTACCCATTTCTTCTAGGTCGTCTCCAGTGAGAACGATATCATCAACATAGACAATTAAAGTTGTCACTTTACGGCTGGGAGAGTGTTTAACAAAGACGGTATGATCACCTTGACTTTGTTTGAACCCATACCTTAGCATAGCATGCGAAAAACAATCAAACCACGCTCTAGGTGATTGTTTAAAGCCCATATAATGACTTCCGAAGGCGACAGACTTTCCCATTTGTCTTGGTATCTTCAAAACCTGGAGGAATATCCATGTAAACCTCCTCCTCTAAATCACCATGAAGAAAGGCATTCTTCACATCAAATTGGTGTAGAGGCCACTCTAAATGTGCTGCAAGAGACAACAAAACTCGGATGGAGTTCATATTGGCTACTGGAGCAAAAGTCTCCTGATAATCAACCCCATACGTCTGAGTGAATCCCTTAGCTACCAGACGATCTTTATACCTCTCAATCGTCCCATCAGCCTTGTGTTTCACAGTGAACACCCACTTGCACCCAACTGTCTTCTTCCCTCGAGGTAATTCAGCTAATTCGCAAGTGCCATTTTTGGACAATGCTCTCATCTCTTCAACCATGGCAGACTTCCATTTTGGATCAGATAATGCCTCCTGGACACAGTTAGGAACAGAAACAGAGGAAAGACTAGAAACAAAGGCTTTATGAGATGGAGATAAACGAGAATAAGATACAAAATCGGAAAGAGGATAAGGGTGTTTAGAGCGAGTTCTAGTGCCTTTTCGAAGAGCAATAGGAATGTCTAAATCATTACTAGGATCAGGAACAAGAGATGAATTGATACCTGGATCATTATCACCAGAAGAGGTTGGCTGGAGTGGAGGGAAAGGAACAACTTCCATATCTTCTACCCCAAACCTCCTTCTCTCCTTATTCTTTGAGTATGTGAGTAACTTCTTCCCTTTAACACTTACATTATCCTCTAAGCCTCCAATCTCCTTCTCTTTCTCTTTCACACTCTCCCTTACATCTTCATTTATTTCTTTCTCTCCCCCTTCCTCATTATCCCCTCTTGATTTCTCTTCCCCTTCCTCATTATCCCCTCTTGACTCGACTTCTCCCTCATCTCTTTCTATAGAGAAAGGAACAATCGCAACAAGCCTCTCTTCCCCACTCTCCTTCTCCCCCTGAAGAGGTGGCTGTGGAGACTCAAAGTAGGACTGGGTTTCATGAAAGGTGACATCCATGGAGACATACCACTTACGAGAAGGCGGATGACAACACCGACACCCTTTCTGAGTGGGTGAGTAGCCTAAAAAAACACACTTGAGGGCACGAGGATCTAATTTTTTTCGGGAAGGGGAATGGTTGTGGATAAAGCAAACACAACCAAACACTTTGGGTGGTATGGTGAACAAAGAGGACGGATTAAGAAGAACGTCAACAGGAGATTTCTTACCCAAGAGACGAGTGGGTAAGCGATTGATAAGATAGGCAGCTGTGAGAACCACCTCCCCCCAATAGGACTTAGGAACTGCCATGGAAAACATTATGGTTCGAGCAGTTTCCAACATATGACGATTTTTTCTCTCCACGACCCCATTTTGTTGAGGAGTATCAGTACAGGAAGTTTGATGGATTATGCCTTGTTTAAGGAAAAAAGTTTCGAGACCCCCATAGATATACTCCCCCCCTTGGTCAGAACGAACAATTTTATTGTTAGTGCAAATTTGGGTGCATATCATTTTATAGAAGTGTTTAAAAATCGAATACACCTCACTCTTCTCCCGCATCAAATACACCCAAGTAGTACGGGAAAAATCATCAACAAACGTAACAAACCACTTAAAACCTTTCAAAGAGGAAATAATGGGATGGTCCCCAAACATCAGTATGCACAATTTGAAAAGGAACAGTACTTTTATTCAAGCTCAATTTATAAGTGGCACGACAATGTTTTCAAAGTTCACATGCTTCACACATAACATCTGAAACATTTTTATTATTTAAAAGGGACGGAAATAAATGACGAAGAAGAAAAAACGAAGGGTGCCCTAGTCTTTGGTGCCACAGCCAAGCCTCTTTAGGAAGAGTCTCCCTCAAAGTGTGATGTGCACTCTTTATTAAACTTCCACTCGCAACATCTTGGGGTTGAAGAAAATAGAGTCCATTCACTTCCCTACCACTGCCAATCATCTTCTTGGTGGTAAGATCCTGAAAGACATATGAGACGGATAAAATGTTACAAAGCAGTTCAAATCACGAGTCAGTCGACTAATTGAGAGAAGATTAGTTGAAAATTTTGGTACATGAAGAACAGAAGACAAAGGCAGAGAATCAGATGCGTGAATGACACCTTTACCAGAAACAGAAGAGAAATTACCATCAGCCGTTTTTACTTTATCTTTACCAGAACAAGGAATGTAAGTAGAAAATAAAGAAGACAAACCAGTCATATGATCTGTGGCCCCGGAGTCAATGATCCAGGGTGGAAGAGACTGAGCATGTAAAGCACTTGCAAAATTAACTACATTACTTGCTTGGGCAAAAGATGTAGAAGAACTTGTAGGAGTATCCAACTGTGCCATAATACGTCTTAGTGTCTCCAAATCAGAACTACTAATACCGCCAGAAATACTACTAAGAGTAGACGATGACTCTGTAGAAGGATGGTGGGAATCAGAACTATCAGATAAGTGAGCCTTGGGCCCACTTCCTCAACCACCACTACGGGATGGGGTGGTTCAGTTCAGGCCAGGAAGGCTGTCGGAGGTCTTATGGAGGGTGGGTGGACTGTCGGCAGGTGCTGGAGGGGCAGGGGACAGTCGGCGCAACCTGGGTGGGTGGTGATGGTGTCGTTCCAGGTGCTGTGGTTGCTTGGTGAAGCCCTAGCCTAGGGAGGCTCTGATACCTTGTTGGGAAATAGTTTTACCAAGCTTAGAGACCCAAACTATGTCTCACGTTATTTTATCAGAGATGAGAATCAAGGATAAAATACATAATTACACAAGAGTCCCTCTAATATAACATAACTAAAAAATGTCACCTAAAAATATTTTTCAACAAGAGATTGTTTGAGTATCACAGAAATTGGTTCCCTTGTTCTGAAAAGAACTATTTCTTGATAGTTTGGTGTTTGTGTTAGTTGAATATGTGGTTATTTATCAGACCAACATAATACATTTTTTCATAAAAACTAGACAAAAGTAAGACAGCCTGTTGTTTTAGGCACTACCAAACATGACCTCACTTTAGCATGGATGGTGCAGTATCTCTCTGAGGCAACTGGTGCTGCTTTATCTAACCAATTTGAATTCTATTTTATAGTCTATACGCTCTTGTAATAGTGCTTGTCTGGAGGTTAACAAAAATTAATTGATGGTTGAGCTCTGCAGCCTTCATATCCCCTTATGAGTACTGCAAACTTTTCAGTCTGTTACTGACATCAAATTAAACTCTCTTTCCTATTCAAAAGTACTTCAATGCCTCTCACTTTTGATGGAGAAATGGGGCTGAGATTAACATCACGAACCAGAAGGTTAATTTAGGTGATCAGGTCGGCTAACATGATGAATGTAAATCTATGTTACATGGACTCTTCTAAGCAGGTGAAGTACCCGTGTTGACACGACTCTTTGCGGACATGGGTATGACACTTGGGAAGGATCCTTCTAGTGTAGTTTAGTATAATTTTCAGCCAAGAAAGGCGAAGTACCCGTGTCGGATATGGCATCCATAAAGAGTCCATGTAACATAGATGTAAATATGCCAAATATTTAGGTGACAAGGTCGGCTAACAAGGTTAATTTGCTATTGCTTTTTGTGCCCTTTAAAGTTTTTTTTATCAACTCACATGATAGTGGATAAATGGTGTATAGCGACTTAACTGAGTTTGATTGCCTTGAATATTGCAATGTTGATTTCTTGTAGATAGCTACCAGCATAGTTTATGCAGATAGTAATTATGTATTGTAATTGTGTATTGAATCTGCAATTTCATGTATGTACATATCCATAATTCAGATTGGTTAACTTTCACTGTGATATCGGGATCCCGAGCTGGAAAAATTGCATGCTGATAGGAGCTCACAGCTCTCAAGGTTAGAATTCAGTCTTACTAAAATGCTTGAAGTTTAGTAATTACATTTGGTGTACGATTTCTAAATAGAAGAAGTCTTAGTGCTTGGATTTGTTTAATATTAATAGAAAGATACTGAGAAGCGACAAGCGACTGTTGCAACTTGCAAGTTAGATATATATATTTTTTGTCTTTCTCTCTGTCATGTGGCCTATTTCTCTTAGGCCTTTCTGGGGGTTGTGCTTGTGTAGCCTGGCTTATCCTTCTCCTCTTGTATTCTCATTGATATTTTGAATACATTCTGTTTTTCTGATTAAAAAAAAAAAATTGCCTTAGTGTCCTACACTCCTACTGTTAATCTTGAGAATTTTTGAGAAATTTGTGTATCAAACTTGTTTTGGGGGGTTTGAGGAAATTTGAGAAAGTTAGAGTTTCAATTTGTTTGATTGTTACGTTGAGAATGATTAAAATAATACGAAAAATTGGTTTTGCTGCTTTAGGCAAATACAGCAGCTAGCATTGCTGCTTTTGGGTGAAGCATCAATTTGGAAAGTGCCATTTGCCGCTTCTGTTGGAGCCCTTTCGTCCTAGCTGGCGCAGCAGCTTTACTGCTTCTCTTGAGTTGCTGCTCTTGCTGAAGATGGTCTTATGTACCTTAAATTTTGTAACGAGCATATTGATCAGGTAGAATTAAATTTTTTTTTAGAAATGTTTTAACCGCATATGTAGTTGTAAAGTCCTGGATTTTGCTGCTCTCTCTGAAACTCAATGTGAAGCAGCTTAAGAAAATACAGGGTTTCCAAGAGATCTAGTCTCTGCTTGGCGCAAGGATTAGTGAGGGAAACCATGGAGAACAGTTTTATTTGTTTGTTTATTAGGGAGAATAGAAAGAAAAGAAAATCTAGCCAAAAATAAATTATAAATTTTGAGTTTTGTGAGTTAGTTCCTTTCTTTTCTTCTTTTTTCTTTCTTTTTTCCCTGAAGTTGCACTTATATTTTTGAAATTTTAATAATGCATAAGCATGGAAGAAAACAAAATGATAAACACAAGGGAACTTGTTTTCCTTCCTATTTAGCTCGTTGTTTTCCTCGTTAACCAAATAAAGAAAAGTGTTTCCCTTAATGTTTTCCTTTCCATTCCCTCCCTAAATGCATGAACCAAACATCGCCCGGCATCCTTTTATGAACTTCGTAGATAAACCATCTTATAGCTGCCCGCTTATGACGGTCTTCAAAGATACCTATGTACACTATTGTTTCGTTATTTGCAGATATTTACAAGGATATGACAACAATCTCACTTTCGTCACCGTTAAGGTTAGTACCACTTTTGAGTTATATACTTATATATGAATTCCTCAATCAGCCTCAAATAAACGAGGCATTAACAAATAGGACAATACTTCAGCACATTTTCTTGTGTACATTTCTACTGCTCCGAGATGTGAATATTCACGTTTTTATGCTTTTGAGTGTTCTGTTAACTTAGTTTCTCTGTATTGGTGCAGGGATCCGGGCACACAGTTCCAGAGTACAAACCTCGCGAAGCATTGGACTTTTATAGCTAATTTTTAAGGCTTTTGTTGGACAAGAAGATAGGGGAGTCATGGTGATGATATGTAGTGCTTTAACTGTTCAATGACTGATGATTACTCAAAGAGCTGAAGTACATTTAAGCCCCAAAAAAAAAAAAAATTAGAGATTGAACTATAGAATAATCATTATATAGAATTTCCACAGAGGACTGAACTTGGCGTATCAATTGGTCTTTGTTCTTGAATAGAGCACCATATTTTGTATTTTATGCATAACCAAAACTTGTATGCTGAAATAATGATTGGCAATACAAATATTATCTAGCTAGATGAAAATACATTTCAATCATAGCGTTTTGATTGTGAATTTGGAAGGCCAAATTATTGGTAGTGCTTTGGAGGTTCTGTGAATTAGTACAACGTGAATGAGACAATTGTTACCAAGGAAATGCGTATTCATACTTGTAAAACATACAAACTGTACATATATGCAATCCTTGAGGTATATTAGAGGGATATGCTATTGTGCCTCCTCTGTATCTGACACCGGAAGCATCGGGGGTATAAAAGTTTGTAAGGAATCCTAGCAGGACCCCATCTGTTCTTAAGCCCAGGATTTCTATTCCTCTGTGAGATTTTTTTATCCACCTCTTTAATAAGATCCGCACTGGAACTGCTTAAACATCCTTCGCTATACTGAGTGTCATTTCAAATCATTCGGACAACATTTTGAGATGGGACTTTTCAGTCCCTTAGAAACTCAGCAAACTCTATTGCCCAAAGTTTGTAAGGAATCCTATGCTTTCCTCTGGAATAAATTTCTGGCACATTGTAGGATGATTTGGAAGGTACTGAGCATACCCATATTGCCCATAGTTCACCGCAGCGTGTTGAGCCGATTCAAATGATTGAAAAAGAAAAACAAATAAAGATATTATTTTTTTTTAAATGAAACAAATTGAGGAAAAAAAAAAAAAACTTTCCCTTTATTCCCTGAACTTTTCATTTCCTCCCTTTCCTATGATAGCCAAACAGAAATAATCATTTAATTGCATTTCTACTCCTTTTGTTGTCAAAATCTTCACAACAAAAGAAAAGAAATGTAGTGTGAAAAACACTTTTTTATTTAGTTAATGAGGAAAACAACGAGGAAACTATGAAGAAAAAGAAGATACAGTGAAAAATAAAAAAATGAATTTCGTGAGTGATTCCCCCCCTTTACTTAAGTTACAAATGCACGTTGAAAATTCAAAGAATTTTAAAATGTTTTAATCATAGAGAAAAGCACAAAATTAAAATCACAATTTGTTTTTTGTTCAAAAAAAAAACACAATTTTCCTACTCAAATAGGCACAATTTGTTTTCCGAGGAAAATAGAATCTAAACAAAGGAAATACCCAAAAAAAATAATTTTACGAATACATCATTATTATAACAAGAGAATGACATTGCCAACGGAATATCCCCAATATAGTTTTTCTAGCTCATCTTAATCTATTAAAAGAATTACATTGTCCTGTCACAAAAACAAGTATACTACCTGAACTGATTTTCATACCACTCCTGGAGATTGAACCAATATGTTCAAAATGCATTGTAACATCTGTATCAAATAATTGAAAACGCAGAGACCCCGTGCATAATCACACAGAAATTATTCTCGAAGAAAACTCTATATTAAGCTCTCCACGGTCGATACACTTCATCAGCCAAGCAAATCACCGAACAAATTGGGATTCTGACTTGATGGGTTCACACCCATTTATGATATGAATCTCCTGTATGCGCTTCAAGCTATCTACGCAACTGAGAATCATTTAATTACTTGTTTTGCATTAGTACAGAGAAATAAGAAATCAATGGAAGGAAAGCAGTATTAGTGACAACATTAAATGAGAGATGGTTTCCAAAAACTTTGGAAGGAAACTTATGATATTGCTTCAACTTGAAATGGTGCAAGTGAGTTATGGTGTCTGATTTTGATGAGCTTAAAGAGCATATATACCTATGTGAAAATCATGTGATATTCAAACAAAGTTAAAGTTTTCCTATATAATATGGGACACTTCTGATTGTTCTGGTTATGCCAAATCCCAAGAGTATACGATGAAGAGAAAATCATTGGGAAAAAAACCACAAGTGTAACGATTATATCAGATTAAACTATGATCTACCCCTACATTAACTCTATATCCACTCATGTTTTATATAAGACATGTTTTGAATCTTGAAATAAAAAGACTAATAAATTAAAGGCTATTTTGTTGAGCAACTCAAAAAACATAAATACATAAATTGACGGTTGATTCTGGAGGCTGACTATTTCTATAGAGCTGCTATATAAAATGTGAATAGGACAATTCAATTCAAGAGAACAACTAAATATGCCATAAGCTATGAGGATAAACGAGTATGAGAAAATCCTCTGAAAGAAACCGACAAGTATAACAACTATATGAGATTAAACTATGATCTAACAACTAAATATGCCATAAGCTATGAGGATAAACGAGTATGAGAAAATCCTCTGAAAGAAACCGACAAGTATAACAACTATATGAGATTAAACTATGATCTAAACACTACATCCACTTATGTTTTGTATCAGACAAGGTTTCACATTTGTTCTTAATCTTGATATAAAACGACTAATAAATTTAGGATAAAACTTCACACACAACTTTTTGTTCAAACCCACAAAAGTGTCTACCTCTCTCCTGTGAAAGTTGTGTTTGAAGTATTACACATAAATTTAAGGGTATTTTGTTGAGCAACTCAAAAAAAAAAAAAAACAGATTGATTGTAGAGGTTGACTATTTCTATATAGCTGCAAGGTAAAATGTGAATAGATATTCAAAAGGACAACCAAACATGCCAAAAGCTATGAGAGTATGATTTTTCACTTCACCTATTTCCAAATCTTTCTGCTTTTAGCCTTGCAACCACTCTCTCAAGCTTGCTAATCCGGGCTTCGAGTTCCGATATCGGTCTTCCAAATATGAAAGAGCTACAAGTTTCTCCTTCATTGTCGTTGATAATAACAAAATTGTCTAGTGAATTGCCACATTCACCCCCATTTTCATCTTCGTTGTCGCTAATGGTAACAACATTGTCTAGTGGATTGCTTTGTTTACCCCCATTTTCAATTTCAACTTCACTATGCATAACCTTTTCTTCTGATTGTATTTGCATCTCAATTCTAGTTGATTCCACCCCATTACATTTGGGAGGAAAATCAGGAGGAAAATCATAATCATTTCCTCCTCCAATTCCTACAAACTCATTATTCTTTTCGATTTCCGTGCAGTCCTTTGTTTCCTTACAACACCTTCAATAAAATCTCCTGGAGCAAAAACCGACTGTTTCCACCATTTCAAGTACTGTGTTGTAACATCTGACTCGAACAGCCTTGACGGTACGTACAACTTCGGGTATCTATAAGTCCTGCAATAGTTTTCCCAGGCAATTTCAGCAGTTGAATTAGGACTCAAAAACCATCCTGGGACATCTTGATCGATCCCAAATTGCATAGAAACTCGATGTGGGAGGTAATGTTCTATGCAATCAATCCCAACTAGCTCACTAACTCTCAAGACTAGAATAAAAGATTCCAAATCTTCATCAAAATCCACATTCACAGACACCCACTCTTCTTTTTCTCTGTAGAACTTTGGAAAAAACCAATTTTTCAAAGAAATGGCATACGGGCGCCATTGAAAACTCTCTCCAGAAGAGTCAATAGCTTCTCTCAAACTCTCGAGATTCGATCTTTTCACACAATGCCACTGAGCCGATCTTGGCTCACCAGAGTTGATCGAATTCGGGTTTGATCTCAATGATGGAAATCTCTCCCAAGCCTAAACTTGAACAAACCGTAATGGTGCCCAAAGAGTGAGTGCCAAATAACTATCTTCACAGTCAGTTTTTAATTCAGTTGAAGCAGAAAAAAATGAACTTTTTAACAAACTCAAATCTCTGTAAATACTAGAAAGAACAGCCGGTCCAAGAGCGATTTGGGTTCCTCTAGAAAGATGAATAGCAATGGAAAAAAGATGTGAACTAATAGTATTATAAGCATTTCCAGGGAAAACAAACCTTGACAACCAGAGAGAGAGAAACGCTTCGTGCTCGAATTCTTTACCACTCTCCATAAAATGATTTATCCAAAACAAATGGCTGGCCTTTTGTGATTTTGATCGAACCAGTTCTATTCTGGCCTTGTTCAAATGTTCTTCAACTTGAACCAATTCTTGGGTATGAAGAGGCTTTGAAACAGAACAACCCAAAACAGAGAACACACCCAAAATCATCATATCTTCCAATGTAATTGTTGCTTCTCCAAAAGGAAATATGAATGTGTTAGTCTCAGAACACCATTTCTCTGCAATGGTGAAAATCAAATCATTGTCTCTTCGAGTCTGGTATGTAGAGCTTATAATAGCTTCATAAATTCCAGCTTTTTTCCACACAGAATGGTGTAGAGTGTTCATGTGATCAACCCATGTTTTCCACTTCTTTTGTGGGTCTCTCCACCCATTGAAATTGACCTTTAGGGGTACCCTGTTGGATTCAGAGGAGAAAGAAAGTGAAGGTCGCTTGAAGGTTGGTTGTCCATTAATGGAGGTGACAGTGACAGTAGTGGGTTTAAGAAAATGGGCAGTTCTGAGAGTTGGGATTCCACCTGTGAATGAAACCATGAGCTCTTCTCTCTCTTCAAAAATGGAGTCTTCTGGTGATTCTGCCATTGTTTTTGAAATTCAAGAGCTCAGAAATAAATGGACTCTATGGGTACCAACGGTTAATGGGTAATGCATATATGAGTTTCTTGGCTATAAAGCTTCAATCTTTCAGAGAGAGAAAGAGAGATTAGAGCTTTGAGAAGGGACTCCATTGTAAATAACTTATGGGTATCCCTTACCTCCTTTTGTAGAGAGACAGAAAGAGAGAGAGAGAGAGAGGGAGAGAGTGTTTTACCTGATAAAGCTGGTGGTTTTATAGTAGAGAGACTAAATAGAGGATGAACTTAAATCCACACTTAAAGTGCTGCTAATATTTAAGGCCGAAATGTCAAAGAGACCGAAATGTGTTAAGAACACAAGACATATGACGTTTTCTATTTACCATGATTTGGACAGAATTGCAGCAAAGTGCTTTTAATTTTACAATGTTACAATCAACTTGTTTTTTCCATTGAAAAAACTTCATGACCTCTCAAACAAATTGAAAAGAGACAATTAATCAATCTATGGAGACCACAATAACAGATTTGGATTGAATTGAAGGTGAAATTGGAAGAGAAACGCTTACCAGTGGGCCCCCTTTCTTTCCCTCATTCCTTTCTACCAAACACAGCATTAAAGAAAGAAGAAAATGTCAAGGACTCGAAGGAAAGAGAATGAAGTCAAACAGTAACTTTAAATGCATGAATTAGTTCATCAGATTCAAGAAACAAACAACAATATTTCAAGCTCAATCTCTTCTTCCCACTCATGTTTGTAAATACTATAGCTTCCTATCATAGGATCTAAAGCATCAAATTCTATACAAATCTGTTCTTTTAGCACCTAGGCAATGAACAAGTATTGCATTTGACCATGTAAATACTCTCAACTTAAATGCATCAATTTAACCAAATTCACCAGTACTTTGTAGCTATGATCTATACACATAACAGTTAACTATATTTTGGATGGAGTAGATAAAACCACGCGGTACATTCTTTTTGCTCTTAACCCAGCAACCAATTTCTCAAGCTTGCTATTCCTAGCCTCCAATATTGGTATCTGAAGTTCATCAAAGCAACTACTTTCTTGATCATTGATTTTGATGCACAGTGATGGACTCTTTGCTTCACTTACTACTTCAACTTCTCTGTCTTTCTTTGGACTTCCCATCAAAGCTTTATCTTGAATTTTCATGTCCATAGGTTCAATCTGTGGTACCATTTCTCTAACAGCTCCAGAACTATTAGGCTTCTTATTAAGTCTCAACAATTCTGCAATAGTTAGTTTGTCATCATCAACATCTTCGACCGTCATACATTTGGAAGAAAAACTAGGAGGAGTATAGTCATTGTTATCTTCCTTGTTTCCTCTGAGACCCATGTCCTTCTTACATTTGGAAGGAAAACCACGAGGATGAAAGTCAAGGTTATATTCGTCCTTTCTTCCAAGTCCCGTGTCTTTCCTACATTTGGAAGAGAAATCAGGAGGAAGAAAGGAATCCTTATCTTTTTCGTTCACTCCAAGACTCCGTGGCCTTCTTTTGCAAGTCTTTGAACGGTCCCGCCTCAACACACCCTTAATCCAGTCTCCCAAAACCAACATGGATTGCTTCCAGCATTCTAAATATCCTTTTGTAACATCAGATTCAAAGAACCGCGGTGGTATATACAACTTTTTATCTATAATTGGCTGTCTATAGTTTCTCCAAGCAATTTCAGGAGACTCATTGGACCGATTGACATTACCCGGAATATCTTGATCCATCCCGAATTGCATTGCTACTCTATGCGGGAGATAAATTTCTATACAATCGAAGCCAACTAGCTCAGAAACTCTCAAGCATCGAGCAAACGATTCAAGTTCTTTTTCCATATGAGATTCAACTAATACCCACTCGTCACTTTCCCTATAAAACTTGCTAAACTTCCAGTTATTCACAACTGTAGCATAAGGGGGCCATTGGAAAAATTCACTAGCTAAATCCATTTCCTTCCTCAAATCATCAACTTTCAATTTCCTCAATCTATGTCAACGATCCGATCTTGGCTCTCCAAGATTTATGGGATTGGGTTTTGGCGCCAAAGTTGGAAATCTCTCCCAAACCCATAGCTGTACTAATTGAAATGGAGCCAAAAGAGTGACTCTCAAACCATGAGTTTCACTTGATTTGCTTAAAGTTTTTTTCAAAAAACTCAAATCCCTATAAATGCTAGCAAGAACAGCAGGTGCAAGAGCAATTTGAGTCCCTCTAGAAAGAGAAATTGCAATAGGGAAAATTTTCTTCTTACAGTGTCATAATTTGCAGGGAAGACATACCTTGAAAGCCATAGAGACAGAAATGCTACAGTTGTGAATTCAACCACCCAAAATCAAGCAATTCATCATTGTTAAGAGGGCTTAAAACAGACTCACCCAGAAGAGAAAAACCACCCAAAATCATCATATCTTCCAATGTTAATAGTAATTTCACCCCAAGGAAATATAAATGTGTTTGTATCTATACACCATCTCTCTGCAAACCCAATAATCAAATCATTGTGTCTTAGGGTTTGATAAGTAGAACCCAATATTGCTTTGCATATACCAGCTCCTTCCCATACAGATTTGTATGCAAGCTCTAAGCGATTAACCCATGCTTTCCAACCCTTTGGTGAGTATCTCCTACCCTTGAATATGACCTTCAATGGAGGTTTTTTCAGCTCAAAAATGGCGGGTCTGGAGGAGAGAGGAAGTGGAGGAAGTGGTTCTGAGGAAGTGGCCAGAGTGGGTTTGAGAAAATGGGCAGTTCTAAGAATTGGGTTTCCACCAGTGGGTGAGACCATAAGCTCTTCTCTCTCCTCCATGATTGTGGGTTCTGGTTGGGTTCTGGTGAGTCCACCATTGTTGGAATTCTTCAAAGAACAGAGTGAGTGTCTATGAGATAGAAGATTAATATATGGCCATAAGAGTTTTAAAAATTGTTATCAAAAGTTCTGCTCTCAGTCTGTTAATCATTCAATTGCGTTTGGATTGATTACTGGAAATGGATGGGAATATGGAGCTCTGAAGAATTTTCTGATACACTGTGAGTTTGTTACTATAGAATGGAGGCTGTATGCAGTGTATTTGAACAGTGTCAGTAACATGGAGGCTGGAGGCTGGAGCTGGAGCCAAATTAAAAGGGAAATTTTTCTATGGTTTGGGGCATTGTCACTTTGTGGTCCCGACCAACAATATATGAGTAAAGATTGGGACACACTTAAAGATAATTTTTGAGACACAATCCAATAGATCAGACACAACTCAATACTACACATCTATTAAGTTGTGTCCTAAAAATTGTGTCTTTAAATGTGTCCAAGTGTTACTCATAATATATTGCCATGTGAGTCATGTGACCAAATTATCCAACAAAAAATCTGCACTAACTACATGGCAGCCTAAAATAACATTGGCCGAGATAGCAAGGAAAGAATTGTGATATGGTGTATCATCAATAAGTCTAGACACACATTCAATTTCACAACACTTTTCACAGTGAGGGACCGAGGGTACCTTAGCAAAATAAAACTTGTGGGCCCCACACTCTTATTGCAAAGCAATCCCTCATCAAACACACAAAACAATCCCCAAATTGAAAGCAATGGAGACGGTAGAAGAGAGAGAGTCCAGCCCTAACTCCCCCATTCCGCCGGCGAGGAAGACCACCACCAGCCGCCGGCGAGGAAGACCACCACCAATAAGTCTCGGGTTATCTCTCTCTCTCTCTCTCTCTCTCTCTCTCTCTCTCTCTCTCTCTCTCTCTCTCTCTCTCTCTCTCTCTCTACATATAGATATATATATCTACATACATATATAAATATATATATATATATATATATCCAGAGATGTATATACATTTATAATATCATTTTGTTGTTTGATATTGCTTGATTTTTGTTTGATAAAACTTGTTGTTTGATATATATACATATCTATGGATTGTTTGGGTTTTTCTCAGATTTTGCTTGATTTTTGAATTTTTTTTTACTTTTTATTTTTTTCACAACGCTTGGATTTGGTTGAGTAATTTGGGGGTATATACATATATATTTTTGTTGGTGTTAGATTTGAACATCTATATATATATATATATATGTAATATATCATCTCTAGAGTATGTGGTGCAGGGTTGTTCTACAATTGACCAGAATGGTGCAATGGCCTTATCCAAGGCACACAATGACCTATCTTTGCTTTGGCACAATTCATCTATAATTTTGTTGCAATGTTGATATTGTTTGGTTTTAATTTGGGGGTATATACATGTATAATTTTGTTGGTGTTAGATTTGAACATATATATATTTAATAAGTTAGAATTTGTGACTTTCAAGAGTTCGACTTGTTCTGTTAATGGTAGTCATATCAATGAAATATCCCTAAAAGATTAGCATACTGAAGATGATGGGATGTGGCATAATTAGGAAAGATGGCTATGGGTAGTTTATGTGATGTCCTGTTTAATGAGAAGCAACTTCTTTTACTTCTTGTGTGTATAGTTTACATGCTATAAGTTGCGTCTAATTCCTTTTTCTGATTTTTTTTTTCAGTGACGTGCTTATTCTTTTCTGGCCTATACTAGTTCTTCATTTCAGAACTAATTTTCCTTTTTTACCAATTTACCACTTGCATCACTTGGTTGTTAACTTGTTACTGTTCATTATTTTACTTCTTTTACCTTCAAGTCATCATACATTTTGAATTGAAATAGGAAATTGAGCGATTGGTTGTTTCACCAAAAACCGATAACAGCAATTATTGTATTTTTTTTCCTTGGGTTAGATAATAAACACTCGAAACAACTGGCAACTCTTGTTGCAAAAGCTTATTCTGTGTTTCAAAGGTGCAATTAAGACATTTTGAATTAAAATTAGAAGAATTTTTTCCATCTATCAAATTCATGGAGCACTAACTGGACATCAACTTTTGAACAGTTCTAAGAGTAGAAAAGAATACCTAGTGCTTACTTGTGGTCCACCATCCTTGAGCTCAGCCGTTCCTAGGGGTGGCTATGATGATGAAGAGAGTGGCTCCAATGATGAGAGTAGCGGGGATGATGAAAATCAGACAGTAAGTTCCAATTCATATGTTGTTGACCATTCACCAAGAAGCTATAATTGCTATTGATTGGTATGTACTTTGCTTCTTTTCCATTTCTCAATATAAGATCTTTTTCTGGACCACGCAGGTTTCCATTTCAGATAGACATAGACCAGGAAAAAAGCAAAAGACAGGCAAGAAAAATGTAAAGGATAAAGGATGGATACTCAGGGAGAAGCAGCGAAGGAGGAGAAAAGGATATGCAGTGCCCCAAGATACAAAGTATACTGCACGAAAACGGAAGACTCAATTTTAATCCCTCATCCCGGTTGTACAATTTTTCCACGGGCTTTTTTTGCTTTTAGTGTTTCCTTATATTTGTCCAAATTTGGAATCTATTCAAGGTTTTGCTGGTTTTCGGTGGTGACCAATTTATTGGATTCGCCTAGTGGTAAAACTCAATGTGGTAAGATGTAACTGGCATTGTTGAGTTTTGAGGTGCATCCGGCAAGTTGAGTTACATTCAATTTTTAATTTTTTTGGAGCAAGAGTGACATCTTGTAGTGAATCCAAAGCTCAGTTTCACTCAGAGATCTTTTGGAAGAAAGAAGTGTATGTCCAATGTAGTAGCTGTGAGAAGTCAGTTGCTTCAGTTGCTTGTCAATTGTTCCTCAAGAAGTGTAATTCACAAATGTGTGTGAATATAGAGAGTCTAGAGACCAAGTAGGATGATAGACTCCAGTCTGAGATGTGAGAATGGGGAAAAAAAAAACTCAACACAGCATAAAGATAGGCCAAAACCACATGAGAACATTGTTTGTAGGCAGGGACAGCCCCAAACAAGAGAAAGGTCTTAGCTTTCTTTCATTCAATGGAGGAGCACCTCAATTTGGGAAGAAAATTCAAAAGTCCAATTTTCCTTTTTTTTCCCAACACTGCAATAACTCAGCACCTCAATTCAAAAGTTCAATTTTCTTTTTTCCCAACAATCCAATACCTCAGCACCTCAATTCGATAAATAAATAATATTTCAATTCTATTGATGTAAAATATTAACAAGTGCCTTATTTAATACAATCAACAAGCAAATATAAGTGATCAGTCAAAGCAAAGATTGGCCTAACAGAGTTTTTATATATAAGAAATTGTTTTTTTTTTGTGTGGGCACAAAGGTCAAAGAGATTTTTTGTCTTTTTTTTTTGGTTAGCAGTAAACATTTTTATTCATCATGGAAAACCATGGAGTAAAAGCAAACACCTTACAAGACAAAGCCTGAGATTCTCAAAAATGCCAAACAAAATACCAAAATGAAAACCCAAAACCAAAGTTCATCTAGTAGAAAAACCACGAGCCCATTTCACTACCAATATGCTACCAAACAATTGAAGAGGGCTACATATCATCAACATTTGAGAACAACTCAGACCTCAATACTACAAATGGACCAAAAAGATGAGCCACAGAAGCCCCCAAAACAACCTCTAATCAAGCCCAAAGCCAGTATCAAAATCAAACATTCTGCAAAGCTAATTCTGCAGATTCTGGTAATGAAGAATCCCATTCAGCATAAAATCCTAAGATTGAAACATCCTATTCGTCCACGATAACAGCAACACCATCACTCACTTTTATGACTGTTTTGTGCAGGTCATAAAATCTCAGGCGATCTCGAGAGAGAGGAGCAACAGAGAGAGAGCGAGAGAGAAAGAGAGAGAGCGAGAGAGAGAGAGTGACAGAGAGAGCGAGAGAGATCGCGACAGCGAGAGAGAGAGAGAGAGAGAGAGAGAGGTTACTTGTTTTATCCAGTGGTTGCTCGCCGCCGTCGGGAATGCTTGTCTTCCTCGCCAGTCGCCGATCTCCACAATTGGGGGATTTAGGGCTCGAGCCTCTAGCCTCTTCCAACGTCTCTGGATTTATTTGGGAGATTGTTTTGATTATATGATGCAGGGATTGTTTTGCAATTAACAGTGTGGGGTCCATAAGTTTTATTTTGCTTAAATACCCTCATTGTGAAAAGTGTTGTGTTGTGTAATGTGTGTGTAGACTTATTGGGTGTATCATACAACCTAAAATAAATATAGGCACAATGTCATCTTGGTACAATTAATTGAGACGTGAAAAAAATTATTATGGATATAATGTTTCGAGACCTGACTATAAAATATTTGAGATTTAAATTTTTTGAGACTTAACAACTTTACATGTGACTTCCTCGTTATATATATAATATACACATACCTGGATTAAGACTGGATACACACACCTCCACACACATGCGCACACCCCAGCCCAGCCCAACCCAACCCAACCCAACCCAACCCAATTCAACCCCAAAGCCTCACGATGGCTCACAAAAAAGTTCAATGAGGTTCATTCATTCCGACAGAAGAATAACTAGGGGACAAGCAACTAGAATATCTTATAGGGATTCAAACTCTATCTTTCCCCGTTGGGTATGAAGATGCAATGCCAATTGGACGATAGCTCGCTTGGCTACGTGACTTCCTCTTAGTCGTATGATATGACTAAACTGACAAAGTCATATCATAGAAGAGTAATGTTAGGTGTACACAACTTTTGTACACACTTTTGCGCCCAAATGCTTTAAATGCATGTACATTGTGTTGTTTGAATTTTTCACATTTTTCTGTGAACCACTTATATAGCACAGCACAGGGTACATGCATTTAAAGCATTTATGTGCAAAAGTGTGTGTAAATTTGTGTACACCTAGCATTACTCATCATAGAATTCTCCAATTATAGGAAATGGACTTTCTATGATACAACTTTGTGGTTTGGACGATATCATACCATTCAAAATGGTCTAGAAAATCACAACACATTAAACCAGATTACAACTTGTTGGGACTTCTTTGGGTTTGTATCATACCAGGATGCATCATAGAATTTTATGGTGGGAGTACTGGGACCATGTGGAAGAAGAAAGGCGTAGACCTTTAAATTTTGAGAGCATTTTGCTCACCCAAAAATGGTTTACCAATACTCACCCAAGTATCTCGTTAGCCAATGTAGTGAGATCCATTATTAAACAAATGGTGGGGTGGATTTGATATTTCAAATGCTCTTTCTAGAATTCAACCTGCTGTTAAAGAATATATTAAAAATTTTAAAGAAGAAGAAAAGAAAAGAAAAGGGATGATAAATTTCTCCTGGAAGCATCCCAACACTCTTCTAAATTGAATATGTTTAACCTCATTTTCAATTCAATTAGGGGGAAATATCCATATCTTTCATGGGAAGAAATTCAAGTCAAGGTCATGGAAGCTCTTAAAGAGCTGTTTTTGGCCTCTCAAATTTTCCAATCAGGCCACTTCTAGCCAGACTAAGGATAAGGGCCAGACTTCTCAGCCCACACAGCCAAATACTTTCGGTTGCTTAGCAGGAGAGCCCAAGACCCATATGAAGATGAGATGAAATGGATACAACGTCCATTTCCAGTCAGGTTCCCATCATGGAAGACCTATTTGATGCCATCATTGCAACGGCATCCCAGTCCAGCAAGCCAAATGACAAGTTGGAGTAAGTGATGCATGCAGTGACGCATTTTTAGTGTGACGCATGCAGTGACATCATTCCTACCCACAGTTTTGGCTCATGGTTTTGCCTTTAGGTGGTTTTGGGAATTATTAAAGTTAAAAGGCATTTTGGACGACTCCAACAACCAAGGACACTTGTTTTTGTCTTTTTTTCTTTATACTAGTCATCTACAGTACCTTGTCTAAAGACCCTTTGTATTTAAGATGACCCTCAGGCATGTTGATGGGCATCTCGTCTCTCTCTCTCTCTCTCTCTCTCTCTCTCTCTTACCCCACTAATAATTCCCGCATCCTCTCTGCTCTGTAATTGTGATTCACCACAAGTAAGTAATAAATATTTTCTTTTTATATATTATTTTGATCCTGCTTATTTTATTTTTGGTATCAGAGACATGTGTGTCTAACTCTTTGAGGCCCCCAGAAAGAGCATTTGAAGTTCTGTATTTTTGGTACTAGAGCAAAAGTATTTTCTTAAATTTTGCTGAATGGATTTAGGGCATATTTGAAAATATTGAAAATTGTAAGATGTTCATACCGTGTCATTTTTATTTGATTTTTATTAAAATTAGTATGATGTGTTTGATAAAGAAAAAATATACACGTAAAACATATACCTATAAAGTACACTTGTTGAAGTGGATTACTAAAAATACTCATTAGTTACTAAATAAAAGGACATATTGATAGACTTGTGGGCAAAAGCTCGAACCCTTGTACTTCCACTTGGGGAAGGAAAGATCACACCCCTACACCATAGGGCCCGTGGTAGCATGTGTACTTTTTAAATGCATGTTTTAAGTGCACCTAGTACTTTCCAAGAAAAAAGTTATTGGGTTATTTTGAGTCTTTGACACTAGACTTGAACTCTTTTGCACCTAAATTGCAGCTACTGCATAAACAAAGAGCTAGTTATGTAAAACGGGTTCTTTTCTAAACCACTAAACTAGTTCTTGGATTATCCAAACATCCTTTAAATGAGGGTTAGGAAACTAGACACAAAGCCAATATTTGATTCATGGACTTTCTGAGAAAAAAAAAAAGAAAACGTTAAGGAAAACACTTTCCTATGTTTGGTTAGTAAGAAAAATATTGAAGAAAATAGGAAGGAAACGAAAATGGTGAGTTCCTTCTATTTCTTTTTTTTTTTTTTTTTTACAAATTAAAATTATAATTCTTTTATGTTACTTTATTATAAAGGAAAACACAATGGATCGAACTAGTTTCTTTTCTTTTCTTTCTATTCCTTCTTTGGGACAGTTAGTGGAAATGACTAATGCATAAGATTTTTTAATAGTAAGGACAACTTAAATCTATCATTAAGGTTAAGTCCTCCCCTTATTTCTTAGACTAAAATATCTACATCTTTATCATTTAACTCTAACCACCATTACCACCACCCCCTACCACTTCCGACCACCACCCCCACTATCTCCGGTGACCCACCCCACCACCTCCGGTGACTAAAAAAAACAAATGAAACTTCACTTGTTATAGTCAAAGTAAAGTGAAATTTCACTTGATACAGAAAAAAAATAAGTGAAATTTCACTTAACTTTTCCTATAACAGGTGATATTCACTTGTTTTTTTTTAGTTGCCGGAGGTGGTGGGGTGGTCGCCGGAGATGGTGGGAGTGGTGGTAGGGGTGATAGTAATGGTGGTTAGAGTCAAAGAGAAAGAGAGAAAATATCTAGCCTAAGGATATTTACCAAATATAAGTTTCAACCAGAGGGACTTTTTAACAAATTAAGAAATCTTTTGGACCATAAACTCTTAAGAGTCACTTTGAGGGATTTTCCCTTCTAATTTTCCCTTCTTTCTTTTGTTCTTCTTTTATTTTTGGATAAATTGCACTAACATCCCTCGAGATATGGTCTAATTACACGGATATCACCTGTCTCTTAAAAATCTATCCCCTCCAGTTAGTCAACTGTTAGCTCACCATATAAATTTATGTTATCCTTTTTCAAAATGACTAACTTACCCTTATTGCTTAAAAACCATTTTAAAAACAAAAGCAACTGTATTTCTTTCTCTCTCTATGTTTACGTATATCTATACATCACCACCGACTACACCGACCGCCACAAAAAACCACCTTGAATCCTCCACTCAAGACCCATCTCCACCAGCCAAAACTCCTTTCCAGCCCAAATCATCTCTCTCTGACATGGATTGAAGTGAGCAAATCATTTTTAGCCATTGACTTTACTAATTCACATATTGTTTATTTATTTATTTTTCTCTTTCTATTGATTTCAAGCTCAATTCAATAGATATTCATTTGTTGAAGGTAAATGTGTTCATTCCATGTTCATTTCATGATTGCATTCACCGGCGATGCGGGCAAGGGATAGATTTCTGGGATTCGCGGCGCCAAAAAGGATAGAGGGCTTGGTTTTATTGTAATATATTGAAAATATATATAAGTATATATGTGAGTGTTTTTTTTTCCTCCCTGGGTAGGGGGCAAGTTCTTGAAAAGTTAGGCGCTGACATGTGATAATAATAACTTTGAAAATTAGTTTGATTTTAAAATTAAAGTGATTTGCAAATGGATCAAAATGCCTAAAAAGGTATAATCCATGATTCCATCCAAACTGTGACCAATTTGTATAGTTACTAACAAATAGCAAGAGAGAGAGTAATTTTTATTGAATGAATCAAATGAAAGTTTCAAGACACCGACTATATAGCTGAGTGGTTCACCTAACTAATTGACAGCTATTTAAAACCACCACCTAACCAACTTGTTGAGTCCAACTTGTTAAGTCAAACTTATGTGAACATCTAATCAATAATTGTGCTGAGTCATTATCTAATAGTCCCCCTCAAGATGGAATCATCTTGTCTTTGTGAGCAGAATGAATGTTGAGCACCCCCATCTTCTGTAATAAGGTGCAAAACTGAGCTGCCCTAAGAGGCTTTGTAAAAATGTTTGCCAATTGATGTTAAGAAGGAATATGTAAAGTTTTAACAAAACCTTCTTGAATCATGTCTCTGACAAGATGGCAGTCAATTTCAATATGTTTAGTGCGCTCATGGAAGACTGGGTTGGCTGCAATATGAAGAGCTGCTTTGCTGTCATAGAAGAGTAAAGCAAGCTGAGGATGAGCTATGTGAAGATCCTTAAGAAAGACTAGCAACCAAGTGATCTCACAAATTGTGGCTGCAATGGATCTATATTCAGCCTCAGCTGAAGATCTGGATACAATGTGTTATTTCTTTGATTTCCAAGAAATCAGAGAGTCTCCAATGAAATTGCAGAAACCAATAATAGATCTTCGGGAATCAGGACATCCAGCCCAATCTGAGTCAGTAAAAGCTTGAAGCTGAATTGGTGACTTGGCACTGAAAAACAAACTTTGACCAGGGGTTGATTTACTATATTGGAGAATTCGATGAGCAGCATGAAGATGAGGCATTCTAAGGGCAGCAAGAACTTGGCTAAGCTTGTGGACAGAATATGATAAATCAGGTCTGGTGATGGTGAGGTATAAAAGCTTTCCAATAAGTCTTCTATACATTGAGGGATCAGTTAGAAGAGCACTATCAGAACTATTCAACTTACAATTTTGTTCATAGGTGTGTTGATTGGTTTAGAGCCCAACTGACCTGAACCATGTAGAAGTTGAAGTGCAAAATGTCTTTGGGAAAGATTAATACCATTTGGAGTCCTAGCCATTTCCAAACCCAAAAAATACTTCAAGACACCAAGATCTTTAAGTTTGAATGCATTATGAAGATTGGTCTTGAGAGTGTTGATGGAAGATAGATCATTTCCAGCAATAATAATGTCATCAACATAGACAAGAAGGGCTAGAAATGAAGACTCATTCTATTTAGTGAACAAGGAGTAATCAGATTTAGATTGGGTGAATCCTTGTGCCAAAAGAGTAGAGGAGAACTTAGAAAACCATTGTCTAGAAGCTTGTTTTAGCCCATATAGAGATTTATTCAATTTACAAACTAAATGGTCCCCTTTACTATGAAAACCAGGATGTAAGGTCATGTATACTTCTTCAAGGAAATCCCCATGAAGAAAAGCATTGTTAACATCTAACTAAACAAGATGCCAACTCTTAATAGCAACAAGAGCAATAAGGCATTTGACAGACGCTAATTTGGCTACTGGAGAAAAGGTTTCTAAATAGTCTATGCCTTCTTGTTGTGTATACCCTTTTGCAACAAGACGAGCCTTATACCTTTCCACAAAACCAGTAGAATTTAATTTGACCTTGTAAACCCATTTTCATCCAATGGGATGTTTACCAGGAGGTAATGAAGTAACAACCCAAGTATCATTCTCTTCAAGGGCTGAGATTTCTGTTGACATAGCCTCCCTCCAGTGAGGGTATTTAACAGCTTGGTGATAAAATTCAGGTTCAAAATGAGATGAAATTGAAAGAGCAAGGTGTTTGTGATTTGGGGACAAATGTGAATAAGAAAAGAAATGGGAGATGAAATGAGGATTAGAAGAAGAAGAAGAAGGAGGAGGATGAGGTAGATTTGAGTTAGTTGCTAAATGGCAATGATAGTCTTGATCAAAATAAGAGGGGGCTTTGGAGGATCTAGTAGATTTCCTAGTGGGAGCTGGTGCAACAGTATTAGACTAAGACGAATGAGTAGATGAAAAAGAAGTATCTGAAGGGACAAGAGATGGCTCTGTTGAAACAAGAAGAGTAGAGGAAGAAAAAGAGGACTCCATAGTGTCCTGAGAAGAAAAAGGAAAAGGAAGAGGTAGTTCCATAGAGGAATGAGAAGAGGAACTAGAAGAAGATTGGTTATAAGGAAATTAAAAAATATTCATGGAAAATGACTTCTCTTGAGACAAAGGTAGTATTAGTAGCAAGGTCAAGTAATTTTTATCCTTTAATACCACAAGGGTAACCAAGAAACATACATTTTCGTGCTCTAGGAGCAAATTGATGTCTATTTCTTGTGAGAGTGGATGCATAGGCAAGACAACCAAACACTTTAAGATGAGAATTTTTATGGAACTTTATGAAAAAGCTTTTCATATGGAGATTTGTTGGACAATAAAGGTGAAGGAATTCTGTTAATGAGATATACATCTATGAGGACTGCATCCCCCTAGAAATGTAAAGGTAACGAAGATTGAAAAAGAAGAGCCCTAGCAACATTTAAAATATGTTGATGTTTTCTTTCCACAACAGAGTTTTGTTGGGGGGGTGTTTCCACATAACTTAATTGATGAATGATTCCTTTGGAATTGAAAATTTCAGTTATAGAAAACTCAAGTCCATTATCAGATCGAATGAGCTGTATGTTAGTATGAAATTGAGTTCAACAAATTGGACAAAGGAAATGAGCAGATGCTTAGTTTCAGATTTAGATTTCATAAGGTATACCGAGTACATCTAGTAGAATCATCCACAATAGTAAGAAAATATTTGAAAATTGAAGTACAATCATCTGCAGTAAATGATCCCCAAATATCATAATGCATTAAAGAAAAAGGTATGGATGACAAGTTATTGTTACATTGGAAGGGCAACCTTTTTTGCTTAGCAAGGGGACAAACAGGACAAGGACTATCATTATGAGACAAAAAAGTAAAATCTGGTAAAATGTTTTTGAGTAAATCCATCCTAGCTTGAGATGGATGACCCATTCTGTAATGCCAGATATTATTTTGGGCAGCAGTGTAGGCCAAAGAAGGAAAGACAGAAGACACACATTTTTTTGAAGAAGCAGCTGGTGAAACCTGAAAAATATAAAGGCCATCTCTTCTTTCACCCATCCCAATCACTTTCCATTGGGTGAGGTCCTGAAGGAAACAATGATCATGTAAGAAAACAAAAGAGCATTGGTGGGATTGAGTAAGCCTACTTACTGAAAGTAAGTTAAAATTAAAGGAATGGATATAAAGTACATCTGCAAGAATGATGGAAGCAGTAAGCTTGACAGATCCTATGTGAGTAACAGGAATAGAAGATCCATTTGGTAGCTTGACAAAAGTATTATATACAGGACTGTATGATGTGAAAGAAGAAATAGAACTGGTCATATGATCAGTGGCACCAGTATCAACAATCCAGCTATCAGTAGATGTAAAAGATGCTGTCAAGACAGTAGACATAGAGGGAAAAGAGAAAACTGCTGATGTAAAATGGTTAATGTTACCTGATAATTGAGAGGATTCATTGATAGGAGATGGATGAAATAAGGAGGCTAGAGCAACATTAGAAGTACCACTTAAGGAAGCATGAGAATTGAGATAAGAAAGCAAATGCTTGCATTGATCTTGACTTAAGGTAAAAGGAAATGGACTAGTGGATGAAGGAGCTTCAAGACAATCTGATTGAGAACTGAATACTTGATTAGCCTGATGAGATGAGGCCTTGTCTTTAAGCTTGTAATCAGGAGGATACCCATGCAGTTTGTAGCACTTATCGAGGATATGGTTTGGGATGAGACATATTATGATTCTGTTTATACTGGTCAGTTTTGCTCATGAATGAAGCTTGATCAGAGACCGAAAAGGGAGGAATGTGACCAATGTTCCTCTGTTCTTCATCTTGAACAACCATAGCAAAAACTTTGTTGATTGGGGGAAGAGGATCCACCAGAAGGATCTGACTGCGAATGTACGAAAATGAATCATTTAAGCCCATTAAAACTGCATAACATACTGTGATTGTTGAGAACCACAAGTACATGTTGTCACGCCCCGACGTAGTATAAATATGGAAAGCGTTTAATTTCCTTTATGGACCCGTAGGTCGCGACAATTTGAAGGATCGATTTCGTCCCAAACGTCGAACCACATAAAACCATAATCAGAGTAGAGCAATCAAAGCTTACAAATATTTTTCTAACTTATTACATATTACAGCACGGGGCCTCTAAAGGCACAAACCGCCTTAAATCAAAACAATAACTTAATATCATTACAGTCATCCTTATTAAAAAACTGTTTATAACTTAAAACATGGAGTGTAGATAACGGTCTTTCTTCCAAGCAGTCGTTCTCAATTAGCATAATCATAATGTTCAGCCTGATCATAACCTGAAAAAACCTGAACACGAATGTCCAGGACGCATCAACATCGTCAACTTCAAGAAGCTGGTGAGTATTAAAACCATAACTTTGAATGTAACACATACTCATTTACCATTTTCCAATTCTCATTTAATCCAATAAGTTTATTTTAAAGCAAGGAGTTCATTTTAGGAAACAAGCACAATATTATTTAAAAGATATAATTCACATATATGTGACCGTGTATGAGAACAATGCACCATCTCATCTCACCGACTCTTTTCTCTCGACAAAACCCAACAATCCACTATCACACACCAGTATCTTTAAAATACTCCGATAGCCACACTTTAGCACAGGGGTGCTAGGGAATGTCCAGTTTGCCTCACACTTTGGTCCGGGATACCGGGGAGTGTCCAATGCCTCACACTTTAATATCTAATCCGCCATACAAATACCGGAGGAACCCTCACGTAGTATCCAGACTCGGGTATCAGGGAGTGCCCGTAGGCCACACTTTAGCACTACCATGGGTGCCAGGGAATGTCCAAGTTCGGCTTCACACACTTTGACGCTACCATGGTCGTCAGGGAGTGTCCATTTTTGCCACCATCGTATTTCAAAGACACCCTCGCCGCAATCTCAATCACAACACACTTTGGTACTCACTTACCAGGGAGTGTCCAGAACACAATCTCAATCGCACTTACTATACCATACTGTCCATTACTCTTTTCCATACTGACCAACATTCACACTCACTATGCATGTACAACTGACTCCACATGTACGTCATGAAACTTTAAAACATGAGGCAAATCACTGAATTATATAACGACGTGCGTACGGGGATTGTTAAGTCGTGGTACATCATTTCAATCGTCTATACATAACCAAATAGGATTCTGTTTTAGTAAATTTTCTATACAGAGCTTTAAAAGTCCATGAAACATCACCCAAACTGTTCCTTAACCTAAAATAAGCAAAAACCAGAAACTGCCCAAAGTCACGCGCGCGGGCCGCTCGCGCGAGGGGTCGCTCGCGCGAGCCGCTCGCGCGCGCGAGTTTCAGCAGAGGCTTCATCTTCTTCGTCAGAACTGCTCTGTTTCAATTTTAAGGGGTCTTTTTGACCCATTTTCAAATCCGAAAGCAAATAGGGCATGTAATATATGAAATTCTTTGTTTTTCAACAAGGATTAAGAATATGAAATCAATTTAACATAATTCAAACCATAGCTCTCAAATTTTATGAAAAATTAAAAGTTGTCAAAACTTAATTTCTTATATCCTTTCACATATGGATGAATTAGGCTTAAATACTTTAACCATAGTCTATATATACTATAATCTTTCAAAATCATCTTTCAAAACGAGTTTTGGTTAGGTTTAGGAAATCTCAAGTTTTTCAAATTCAAGCTCTCATAGAGGAATTAGCAATGGTGATTTATCAATACACATATACAATCAGTAACTAAGCATGAATTACATTTAAGAGTGAGTTTAAAATACTCACTATGATCAAGAGAGTAGAGATTGTTGAGAAAGAAAGACCAAATTAAGAAATCCACTTGAGCTTGGCTATGATGGATTGAAGTTTTCTCTCTCTCTAAAAATATTTTGTAGAACTCTCTCAAGCACTCTGTTTTCTCTCTGAATTTTCAGTCTTCAACAAAGGATGAACCAAAGGAGTGTGTGAGAGTGTAGCATATATAGAAGATGTAATTGATGAACTTGGAGGCCAAGCAAATTGTTGTTTACTCAACAAATTGTATTTGTTTTTCAATATTAATACACAACATATAAACACATACGTATGTATACTCTCCAGATTGGAAGGGCCAAGTTTAGAGTAGTAGGGGCAAGCTTAGGTTGTTTGGCAATTCCAGCGTATGACATAACAATACACACACACACACACAAAGCATTGCCAAACAAGGCCTAAGTCAATGATCACTTGCCATAAATAGTAATAAAGCAAATGTCAAATCTTGCTTTACATCACTTCCAAAATCTATGAAAGTTTAGCACAGCGCGGACAGTTTTGGACATAAACTGGTATTTTCGTGGCGCGGTGTCCGTCACAAAAAATACAGAAAATTCATTTTAATGTAGGAAATGATTTCCCGGTTTTATAAAAATACAGGTTGAGTCAAGAGAAATTATTTTCACCGTCTTTGAAATACAGATTTTGAAATCCACACGGATATTACTAACTTTTGTAAAATCACAGTTTGACCCTGATAAGAAAAAAATTCAATATGAATTAAAACAAGTATTAAGGTTTTGACACATGAAAATTGAAATTAAATTAAAGCAGACAATTATTAAATCTAAATATGACAAATGAAAAAAAAAATTACAACTAATTAAATGAAATACAGGTTGTTACACATGTTCTATAGTTGGTTAATTCATCCCAAACACCTTTGAGTTTGGTAAAATTCTAGGGCCATTCTTGCGATAGAAACAATCTTTAAGGTTCAACCACATTTCTCGAGATGTGTTGATGTAAATCACACTTGCTGAGATTTCTCCAGAAATTGAGTTCAGTAGCCATGAAAGGACCATGTTATTGCAACGAGTCTAAGAGGAGAAATTTGAAGAAGTTGAAGCTAGTTGCAAGATCGAGCCATCAACAAACCCCAATTTGTTTCTTCGCTGTTAAAGCCATGATCATTGATCGGCTCCAGGTATTGTAATTTTCTCCAATAAGAGGTTGTGTAACAAGTAAAGAACCAGGACTATCTGCATGGTGAAGAAAGAAAGGATCATCGATTTGATCCACGAGAGGAATCGAAACTTGAAGCTGAGGCATAGTGTTTGGTACTCAAGAAAATTGACGAACAGTGGAAAAGAAAAAAAAATCACTCGAGAATTGAAGAATTAATCAAGAAATTCTATAATGAAAGTCAAGGAAAAAGGAATCAGTGACTAACAGTCGCTAAAGATTGCAGAGAAACAACAAAAATGAAAAGAAAATCTAAAGAATGATGAGCGAGAAAATCCGAGAAGGTGAGGGAAAGTTTGGCGGAAGGAGGAAAAATTTTGTGTGCTTTGATACCATAACAAATAGTAAGAGAGAGAGAGAGAGTAATTTTTATTGAGTGAATCAAATGAAAGTACCAAGACACTGACCGAGTGGTTCACCTAACTAATTGACAGCTATTTAAAACAACCACCTAATCAACTTGTTGAGTCCAACTTGCTAAGTCAAACTTATGTGAACTCTTAATCAACAATTATGCTGAGTCATTATCTAATAGTTATTACATATCTTAAACTGCCCTTGGTCAAATCCTGGAAGGCACTAAAGGAGCCAGTAATTGTTAGGAAATTTCCTAGAAAGGCTCTTGAGGGTCTCAACATTTTTTTTTCTTCTTCTCCCAAATTGTTCATTGATTGAGGGTCCCACACGCAAGCTGTGAGTCTGCTTGTCATTCTTCTTCATATGGAAGGCTTTTAATATGGTTTGGAGGGTCTGTGCTATTACTACATTTGCATTTGCAATAGACTTTTGTTTTTGCTATAGCAAAGAAATCAAAAAGAGTGTTAACATTAACATGGCCATGGCTGTTGTGGCAGGTGCATTTCTCTCAGCTTCTCTTCAAGTTTTGTTTGATAGATTGGCTTCTTGTGATTTCATCAACTTCTTCCATGGCCGAAAACACGAAGAAAGACTCCTACAAAAGTTGAAAATTTCGTTGCTGGGAATTAAGCCACTGCTGAACGATGCTGAGCTCAAGCAATGGACCGACTCTGCAGTTAAAGATTGGGTGGATGAGCTCAAAGATACTATCTACCACGCAGACAACTTGCTGGACGAGATTGCTACTAAAGCTATGCAATCCAAGTTGGATTTTGAGTACAGAAGCACCACCACAACTACTCAGACCGTAAGCGACTTCCTTGGATCTTGGTCTCCGTTTGGTGAAGGTATATTTTTATTGGAGAACACTTGTGTGCAGTAAGATATGTGCAGTTCAAACTGTACCACACACGGTTTGAACAGTGAAACTATTTTTGCAAAAGAAGTTTTCAAAAAACTGCCCAATTTACTGTTCAAACTGTGTGTGGCACAGTTTGAACTGCACATATCTTACTATACACAAGTGTTCTCCATTTTTATTAGTCTCCAAAACAACTCCTTAATACAATTATTACCCAAAAATGTAGTAAATTTTTGTAGACTCTTAAAATTTTAAATTACATTTTATGACAGATATAGCATCCAGGATCGAAGAGATCATTCAGAAATTGGAGTATTTCGTGAATGCAAAAGACTCCCTTGGGTTGAGAGTTGTAGTTGGCCGGAACATCTCATCTCAAAGATTGCCGACAACTTCTTTGGTGGATCATGTTTCTGTTTATGGCAGAAATGATGATAAAGACAAGATAATTCAACTGTTGATCTCAGATGATGAGTCAAATGGTCCCCCTGTAAGTGTGATTCCTATAATTAGAATGGGCGGCATTGGCAAGACCACTCTTGCTCAACTTGTCTACAATGATCCCAAAGTTGTACATCATTTTGAGGAAAAAATATGGGTTTGTGTCTCGGAAGAATTTGATATTACTAGGGTAACAAAAACAATTCTTGTTGGGCTCTCTGTGTCTATTTCTAGCGATGATGACTTAAATAACCTTCAAGTCAAGTTAAGCAGTACACTAGCAGAAAAGAAATTTTTTATTGTCCTTGATGACGTGTGGAATGAGAAGTATGAGATATGGGACCAATTGAGCCTTCCTTTTCGAGTTGGGAAACATGGAAGTAAGATTATCGTAACAACGCGCAATAATGGTGTTGCATCTATCATGCAAACAGTTCTGATTTTTCATCTGGGACAACTGTCAAATGAAGATTGTTGGCTATTATTTTCAACACACGCATTTGTAAATGTTAGCCACCATGTGCGGTCGAGCTTAGAACCGACTGGTAGAAAGATTGTGGAAAAGTGCAAAGGCTTGCCTTTGGCTGCAAAAACACTTGGTGGCCTCTTGCGTTATAAAGTGGAGGTTGAGGAGTGGTTGGATATTCTAAATAGTGACTTCTGGGATTTGCCAAAGGAAAAGAGTGACATTTTACCAGCACTATTGTTGAGCTACCATCATCTCCCTTCACATTTAAAGTTGTGCTTTGCTTTCTGTGCTATAATTCCCAAAGACTATATGTTTAAAAAGGATGAATGGTGCCACTGTGGATAGCAGAAGGTTTTGTGCAGCTGCCAAGAACCGGTGGAAGAATCGAAGAGAGAGGTGATGGTTATTTCCAGGAACTAATCTCAAGGTCCTTGTTTCAGCAGACAAGCTATAATTATTTCTCAATGCATGACCTAATCAATGACTTGGCACAGTTTGTGGCTGGAGAATATTATTTGAGGTTAGAAGATGACCATCCACATGACATCTCTAAAGTACGGTATCTTTCGTACTTCAAAGTGAGGTTTAACGCCGTTGCAAAATTGAAGGCATTCAATGAGGCTAATTATATAAGGATCTTAAAACTGTCGAGGTATGCTTCTGCTTCTGCCCTAAGAACGAGTATATGGCTTGATGTGTTGCCGAGACTAAGATGCCTATGAGTACTATCTCTAAAGGGCTTTGATATTGTTGAACTGCCTGATTCAATTGGTAATTTGATTCATCTTCGCCATTTGGACCTCTCTGGTACAAAGATTGTATTCTTGCCTGATACAATATGTAGGTTGTGTAATTTAGAAACTTTTTTGCTTCGAGACTGTACAAAGCTCACTAGATTGCCTACACTCCTTTGTAAATTAATTTGCTTGCGCCATCTCGATCTCTGTGGTACAAAATTAAGAGAGATGCCAATGCAAATTGGTAAACTAAGGAGTCTCCAACAGTTAGCTAACTTTATCGTGGGGACCCAAATTGGGTAAACGATTAGTGAGTTAAGAGAGCTTCATTATCTTTGTGGGACACTCTCCATTTCAAACCTCCAAAATGTACTTATTGTAGGAGATGCAATTTTGAAAAATAAGGAGCATCTTGAGGGGCTAAACCTGGAATGGGTTGCTGAGAAGACTGATGATTCATAAAAGGAAATGGAGGTCCTTGAGAAGCTACAGCCGCATGGAAACTTGAAGCATCTCACAATCAAAAACTATGGTGGCACAAGATTTCCGGGTTGGTTGGGAAATCGTTCATTCTCCAATCTAAAATCCTTATATCTTCGTAACTGTACTAATATCTTTGAGCTGCCACCTCTCGGGAAGCTACCCTCTTTTCAGGAGTTGACCATTGAAAGAATGAATATGGTGATGAAGGTTGGTTTAGAGTTCTATGGGTACGATTCTTCTGAGATTAAACCTTTTCAATCTCTGGAAAAATTGACGTTTAAAGAAATGCTGGAATGGGAGGAATGGTCTATGTTGGGGGCCGAAGAGTTCTGTCACCTCCTGGAGCTTCGTATAAGCAATTGTCTGAAGCTGAAAGGCGAGTTTTGAGTGCACTTTCCATGTTTAAAGAAACTTGAGATATATAATTGCCAACGTCTTGTGATCGAGAACATGAAGCCGGTTACTGATCCTACCACAGGAGTTGTGCCTGTGCAACATCTCTCCTCTCCAAGAACTGAGGATTTCAAACATCTCAGAGTTGCAGTGTCTGCCACTAGAAAAGCTCTGCATGCTCACAAATCTTAAAGAGTTTGTGATATCGAGATGTCCCATGGTTCATACTATTCAGATTCTGCCACTGGAGCTCTGCAGGCTAACAAATCTTAAAGAGTTGGAAATATATGATTGTCCCAGGCTTAATACTATTCAGATCATAGGAGGTGACCATCAAAGCGTTAGCTCCCAATCGGAGGAGGAAATGAAGCATGTCAACACTAAGTTTTACTCTCTGGAAATCAACAATTGTCCAGAATTAGAATTGCCACTATATGAGGATACTGAGCATTCTTACAAGTTTCTTTAACACTTGACAATTATTTGTAGTTGTGATTCCCTCAAATCTTTTCCATTAGGCTTAGATGAGATTATGCTGATTGAAATTATCAAAGTGATAGAAAACTATATAATTTCGTAAGTTTTTTTTTATTTCCTATGTTCAATAGCATTAAATTTGTTTTTGCACCGACACTTTGTTTACACTTTACTCACCTTAATTTGTGTGTGTGTGTGTGTGTGTGTGTGTGTTTATGGGGGGGGTGTGTGTGTGTGTGGGGGTGAAGACATGAGTATGACCATAAGATATTTATTTGTTGATGATCTTGCAAAAATAGAAATCCAGGAATTTTGCCATCAACATGAAAACTGAAAATATAAAATTTTTATGTCAAAAACTTAAGGCCCTGTTTGGTTTGGGGATTCAAAGAAGGAAATGGAAAGAAAACAAAAAAGAAGGAAAAGTATTTCGCTTCGTGTTTTCCCCAATACTTTCCTCCATGATCAAACAATAAGCACTTTTTTTGTCTTCTTATATACCTCATTGTAATTGACCGAATAAAAAAAGGGATAATTAGCATTAAGTTCCTGGTTCTGAACTTAAGAGTCTAAATGACCGTAAAAGTTTACAGTTTTCTGAAAAGTCCTTGCTTAAATACACTTTTGTGAATTTGTGAAATTTTACAAAAGTAGTTTTGTGAAATTTCACAAAAGTAGTGAACTTCATAAAACTGCTTTTGTAAAATTCGTAGTTTTGTGAAATTTCAAAATATAAGTGCTTTGTACATATATAAGTGCAGGGACTTTGTACTGAAATGGTTTTTTTGTTGGACCTATGCCTTTACAAGAACCATAAAATGTCCTTATCACTAACTAGCCCATAAAAAAAAGGGTGTTTTCTCAGTATTTTTGTCACGACCCATCCCACTACGCGTGGAAATAGGACATGTGGCACGCCACCAAGGCTCATCCAAACATCATCTAAAAATACGCAGCGGAAAAAAAAACTTCTATAAAACAACCCTGGTAGTTTAAAACTTAGGAAACGTTCCCCTCTGTGTTTGTAGAATCTATTGAAATCTGAGTTATAAAAAGTTTTGGCCATTGAAAAACACATTCAAAGAAAATAGTTTTGAAAACAGAGGTTCAGTCGACTGCCCCGTCGACTGCACTAGGGTCCAGTCGACTGCTCCGTCGACTGTGTTAAGCAGAACCAAAAATACATCATATTGCAGAGAGATCCAGTCGACTGATCTGGGAATCCAGTCGACTGCTTTTCAATCAAAGGAAGCAGTAGCTAAAATCAACAGTGTTCAGTCGACTGCCCAAGGGGTTCAGTCGACTGCTTCTCTGATATTCACTTACAGTATCCCAAATACACGAGATCCAGTCGACTGATCAGGGGGTTCAGTCGACTGCTCCTCTGCTGGCAGCCCTGTGCTGGAAATTAACAAGTCCTACTACTCAAAACCAACAACAATCACAACCACAACTGATTTCAACATACTAAAACACAGTTACAGCCGTTCAATTACAAGATTTCAACACTGAGAAGCTAATCCATGTTTCTATTACAACATACTACAATATTCAATCCTTGTACAAGTTTTAGGATTAAAACAAAACATTTACAAAGGTGATCCCCCGGCGTTCATCGGCCTCACTCCACACACTTCTTCTTGTCTTTCTTCTTACCTGCAATGGAGTACATCTCCACTGCTCAGCTATATGCTGAGCGTACAATTCTAAATGTATGCTTATATGACAATTCATGGTTTAAGCATCTAAAACACATAGAAATAGTCTCTGGGGTGAGTGGTACGCATTCATCCGGTCGATGCCGTAGGAGGCCCACCTCTCCCACGCATCTCGTACACTGGTTGGGCCTTCCTCCATACCAGGTACCGTGTACTGGTTGGGCCCACCTCCAATCCAGACACAACCACAAATTTTAATTCCAACAAGATCACAATCCTCAAGGTTCGAGGAGCTTACTCCGAATGAATTTGCACCAAACTCCCCTTTGACCCAAGTAGACACATAACATGCTCACATAAACAGTTATACGTGCTTTTATCATAATTTCACGTGCATAATTAACGGGCCTAACTATTACATGAATTTCGCCCGGATCCAAGAATATCAAAAGTGATGTCCAAAACATGAAAATCCATATATTTCATAGATCTAGAATTCATACCTCGTGCGAATCTCTTCAAACTTTGAAGGATCGTCTAGGGGAATAAATAATCGTCGGATTTCGAATTTGGTACGATTCCTATAAGTTTTACCTGATTTTTCCCAAAAGTCCAAAATTAAGATTTTTACAAAACTTTGCCAAACACGACCTAAGTAGTACCAAAACGTAGGTCTTACCTCCACGAGTTCAAATCTGAAATCTGGAGAAAATCTGACGGACGAACGGTGGTCGATCGGCGTCGCAAAGCCCGTGGCAACAAAATCTCCCTTCTCTCTCCTCTCTCTAGATATTTAGGAGTTTGGATGAGATTTGAAATCTCATACTCATCTATATATAGGCAAGTTTTCGGGAAATTACATTTACCTCCCCACGAGTTTCTCAAACTTCTAATTATCTCTCGAAACTTCGCACGCGTCCATTTTATGCCTTTACGAGTGAAAACTATAAATTTCAAAAGTTTTCCAACTAAGTTTCGTTTGGGTCCAAAATAACGTCCGAAAACTATATTCTGTGAAATCTCTACACAACCTACCTTTTTAATTAACGTGTCTCTCACGTTCTCACCACAGTTCTCAAAATGATACTATCATATCCAAATTTACCAGAATTATACTACACAGGTATAATTACTATTCAACAATTACCAGATAAAGTCAAATAACATTTAAATCACATAAATGTCATTTACTCGTGATTATGCAATATGAACTTCCATGTTCCCGTGTCCTCACTGACACCTTACTGTTGACTCACAGTCAACCTCAATCCACCATTATCAATTAACATTGATGACTTCTCAATTTACAATTATGCATGATAAACTATAAATTTTTGGAACGGGTGTGACAACTCTCCCCTCCAAAAAGGAAGTTTGTCCCCAAACTTTACCTCAATCGTCGAACAAGTACGGATACTCATTCCGCATGTCTTCCTCACTTTCCCATGTAGCCTCTTCCAACGTATGACTACGCCATAGCACTTTCACCATTGGAATAGTCTTGGTTCTCAAAACTTGTTCTTTGCGATCTAGAATCTCCACTGGTTGTTCCACATAAGTCAAGTCCCCCTGAATCTGCAACGGTTCAGGTACAATGATCTTACTCGTGTCAGTCATACAACGTCTCAACATAGACACGTGAAACACATTGTGCACATGTTCCAACTCGGATGACAAGGCCAAACAATAAGCTACTGGACCAACCTTCTCTAGGATCTCAAAAGGTCCTATGAATCTCGGATTGAGCTTTCCCCTCTTTCCAAATCGTACAATGCCTTTCGAAGGCGATACTCGCAAGTATACGAAATTTCCACCTTCAAAATTCATTGGTCGTCGTTTAGAATCCGCATAACTCTTATATCGGCTCTGAGCTACTTTGAGTCGCTCTTGAATCAACTTCACTTTCTCAGTAGTCACCTGTATTAACTCAGGTCCTAACAACTTCCTTTCTCCAACCTCGATCCAACAAACTGGTGATCGACATTTACGCCCATACAAAGCTTCATACGGTGCCGTACCGATACTTGACTGAAATCCGTTATTATAAGCAAATTCAATCAACGGCAAGTGGTGCTCCCAATCGTTCCCAAAATCTAATACACAAAGTCTCAGCATATCCTCTAGCGTCTGAATCATACGTTCTGATTGTCCATCGGTCTGAGGATGAAATGCAGTACTGAAACTCAATTTCGTACCCATAGCTTCTTGCAAACTTCCCCAAAACCTTGACGTAAAACTACTATCACGATCTGATATAATCACAGCTGGGACTCCATGTAGCCTTACAATCTCTTTCACATACAATTCCGCTAACTTGGACGGTTTAGTCGTCTTGATCGGTAGAAAATGAGCTGACTTTGTTAATCGGTCAACTATAACCCAAATCTTATAATTCTTATTGCATGATCGTGGAAATCCTGAAACAAAGTCCATGGTGATCTCGTCCCACTTCCATTCCGACACTGGCAATGGTTGTAGTAACCCCGCGGGTACCTGTCTCTCTGCCTTGACCTGTTGACATGCCGAACATTCGGATACAAACTTAGCGACTTCACGCTTCATACCCTTCCACCAGAAGTTTTCTCTCAAGTTTCGGTACATCTTATTACTCCCCGGGTGCACTCAATATTTTGTACTATGAGCTTCTTCTAAGAGACGTTCCTTTATGTCTTTCACATTCGGTACACATAACCGATTTCCCAGTTTCAACGTTCCTTGTTCTAATACAAAACCAGGTCGTTTTTCCAAAGATATCTCATCTCTCATTTTACACAAATAAACATCGTTAAATTGTTCCTTCTTGATCTCATCAATAATATCTGGGTGTGCTACAATCGCCATCATCAAGTCATCGTTGGTCCCTGGAATCACATCCAATTCTAAGCGTTCCATTTCTTTTACCAACTCTTTTTGTTGTGTTAGCTCGTCGGCTAAATTCCTCGGCGTCTTTCGGCTTAATGCATCGGCTACTACATTCGCCTTCCCCGGATGGTACTCAATCGAAAGATCATAATCCTTCATCAACTCCAACCATCTTCGTTGTCTCATGTTCAAGTCCCGTTGGGTGAAAATATATTTCAAACTCTTGTGGTCTGTGAATATCTCACACCTTTCCCCGTATAAGTAGTGTCTCCAAATCTTCAAAGCATGAATTACTGCGGCTAATTCAAGATCATGGGTCGGATAATTAATCTCATGTGTCTTCAACTGTCTAGATGCATAAGCAACCACTTTACCCCCTTGCATCAACACGCATCCCAACCCTTTGTGTGAAGCATCACTATAGATCACAAACCCCTCGGTTCCGGATGGTATTGTCAAAATAGGTGCTCTCGTCAACCGTGACTTCAATTCTTGAAAACTGTCCTCGCATTCCTGACTCCATTCAAATGTAACTCCCTTCCTCATTAACTTTGTCATAGGCAATGAAATCTTCGAGAAATTTCCAATAAAACGGCGGTAATATCCCGCTAATCCCAAGAAACTTCGAATTTCGGAGACGGAAGTCGGTCTTTGCCAATTTGATACAGCTTCTATTTTGTGAGGATCAACTGATACTCCATTCTTATCAATCACGTGACCAAGAAAAGTAATGCTAGGTAACCAAAATTCACATTTCTTGAATTTCCCAAACAATTGTTTCTCTCGTAATCTCTGAAGTATCAACCTCAAGTGGTTCTCGTGTTCTATCTCACTAGGTGAATAGATAAGGATATCGTCAATGGATACAATCACAAAATCATCCAAATAGTCTTTGAATACTCGATTCATAAGGTCCATGAACGCAACTGGTGCATTGGTAACCCCAAATGGCATAACTAAAAACTCATAGTGTCCATAACACGTTCGGAAAGCTGTTTTCTCCACATCTTCGGCCTTCACTTTCAACTGATGATAACCTGATCTTAGGTCTATTTTGGAGAATACTTGTGTCCCACGAAGTTGATCAAATAAGTCATCAATTCTGGGTAACGGGTACTTGTTCTTAATCGTCAACTTGTTCAGTTCCCGGTAATAAACGCACATACGCATTGAGCCATCTTTCTTCTTCACAAACAATACTGGAGCTCCCCACGGTGATACACTTGGTCGAATGAAACCTTTGTCAAGTAACTCTTGCAATTGAACTTTCAGTTCCTTCAATTCTACTGGTGCCATTCTATACGGTGCTTTGGATACTGGCCTTGAGTCTAGTATAACCTCAATAGTGAACTCGACCTCTCTCTCAATAAGAACATCTGGTAGCTCATCAGGAAATACATCCGGATATTCTCGCACTATCGGAATGTCTTCTACTTTTAATTCGGTCGCCGAGACATCAGTCACTGAACATAGAAATCCCTGACATCCCTTTTTCAATAACTTTCCCGCTCGGATAGCTGAAATCAAGTACGGCGGCGGTGTAACCCCACTTCCTTGAAAACAAAAGTTCCCGTGTACCGGTGATCGAAAATTAACCTCTTTCCGTTCACAGTCTATTGTGGCGTGGTTAAGAGCTAACCAATCCATTCCTCGTATCACATCGAAATGGTTCACTACAATCGGTATAAGGTCTACAGTCATCAACTTCTCGCCTAGTTTGATTGCACAGTTCTTATATATAGTAGATGTCACTACTAACTTACTAAGTGGCACGGCAATGGATAAATCATATCCTAGTGGCGCGGACTTAACAGTTAAATGTTCCACAAAGTTATAAGATACAAACGAATGCGTAGATCCCGAATCAACGAGTATGCGTGCTAAGTGCGAACATACAAGCACCATACCTGAGACCACTGTATCAGTAGCAGCCACGTCTCCAGGGTTCATCTGGAATGATCTTCCCTGACGTTGCTCTGTCCTTTGTCCTCCGTCACTAGACTGCTTAGGCTTCGAACCACTAGAAGCCATAGAACTCGCCCCTTCTTGAGAACGCTTCTTTGGGCAATCCTTCGCTCGGTGTCCCAAGGTACCACAATCAAAACACTTGAGTTGCGAATGAGTCGCAGAACTCACACTGTTTCCCCCTATAGATCTGTTCTGAAAGTTGGTCAGAAAACATCGACCGGTGTGTGGTCGGTTGCAAAGTGAACACAACGGTATGTTACTTGGTACTCTCCTGGAATCATTAAAACCAGAACTAGAGCCTCGTGAAAACGGCCTCTTAAAAGATCCACCCTGACTTCGGTCACCACCCTCATGACTTCGCTTTCCTTGGTGATTTTGTCTCGATCTCTCTATTCCACTTTCGGCTACAAGTGCTGTCTGCTGTACTGCTGCCACAGTCGAATGTTCGTAGGTTTCTACTCTCAAACGGATATTTTCCCTTAAGCCTTCTTCAAATTTCCTTGCCCTATCTTCCTCTCCTGGCACAGAACCTTTACCAAACCTCAACAATGCATTATACTTGGAAGTATACTCTGTCACAGTCATGTCTCCTTGCTTCAAGTTATCAAATTCTCGCTTCTTTGCATTGTAGGCAGCTCGCGGAAAGAATCGGCGATTGAATTCTGCCTTAAACCCTTCCCAAGTAATCGGTGCTCCTTGATCTAGGACATTCACCCACCAGTTCTGGGCTTCACCCCTCAGTACGTCACTTGCATTCTCAACCTTCTCCCTATCTGACATCGGAATAGATCGAAAAATTCTCTCCATGTCCATAACCCAATGTTCTGCCAATGTGGTATCAGGAATCCCATGAAATTCCATCGGTTTCTTTCGAGTAAACTGTTCAGATATTGATCTTATACCCCTATTTTCGGGTGCATGTACTACAGTTATTGGTTCCACTTCGATATGGGGTGTGGGAGGCAATCGCTCCGATATATTCCGTATCATTTCCCCCATATTCCCCATCATCTCTGCCATTTCATTCATTCGGCGAGTATGTGGCGATAATTCTCGTTCTTTGTCACTCATGATTTCAATCCTGTAGTTCTCAATGCATAAACACTATACATGTACAACAATAACAATAGTATGTATGTAAAACAACATACATATGCATCAAACATCTCTAAGATGCATGAATGCAATTGAAAACATGTGGCAATTCACTCAACACTCCACTCGTCGTCGAACGTTCCCAAAGTTTTGTTACCTCTAGCTCTGATACCAATAAATGTCACGACCCATCCCACTATGCGTGGAAATAGGACACGTGGCACGCCACCGAGGCTCATCCAAACATCATCTAAAAATACGCAGCGGAAAAAAAAACTTCTATAAAACAACCCTGGTAGTTTAAAACTTAGGAAACGTTCCCCTCTGTGTTTGTAGAATCTATTGAAATCTGAGTTATAAAAAGTTTTGGCCATTGAAAAACACATTCAAAGAAAATAGTTTTGAAAACAGAGGTTCAGTCGACTGCCCCGTCGACTGCACTAGGGTCCAGTCGACTGCTCCGTCGACTGTGTTAAGCAGAACCAAAAATACATCATATTGCAGAGAGATCCAGTCGACTGATCTGGGAATCCAGTCGACTGCTTTTCAATCAAAGGAAGCAGTAGCTAAAATCAACAGTGTTCAGTCGACTGCCCAAGGGGTTCAGTCGACTGCTTCTCTGATATTCACTTACAGTATCCCAAATACACGAGATCCAGTCGACTGATCAGGGGGTTCAGTCGACTGCTCCTCTGCTGGCAGCCCTGTGCTGGAAATTAACAAGTCCTACTACTCAAAACCAACAACAATCACAACCACAACTGATTTCAACATACTAAAACACAGTTACAGCCGTTCAATTACAAGATTTCAACACTGAGAAGCTAATCCATGTTTCTATTACAACATACTACAATATTCAATCCTTGTACAAGTTTTAGGATTAAAACAAAACATTTACAAAGGTGATCCCCCGGCGTTCATCGGCCTCACTCCACACACTTCTTCTTGTCTTTCTTCTTACCTGCAATGGAGTACATCTCCACTGCTCAGCTATATGCTGAGCGTACAATTCTAAATGTATGCTTATATGACAATTCATGGTTTAAGCATCTAAAACACATAGAAATAGTCTCTGGGGTGAGTAGTACGCATTCATCCGGTCGATGCCGTAGGAGGCCCACCTCTCCCACGCATCTCGTACACTGGTTGGGCCTTCCTCCATACCAGGTACCGTGTACTGGTTGGGCCCACCTCCAATCCAGACACAATCACAAATTTCAATTCCAACAAGATCACAATCCTCAAGGTTCGAGGAGCTTACTCTGAATGAATTTGCACCAAACTCCCCTTTGACCCAAGTAGACACATAACATGCTCACATAAATAGTTATACGTGCTTTTATCATAATTTCACGTGCATAATTAACGGGCCTAACTATTACATGAATTTCGCCCGGATCCAAGAATATCAAAAGTGATGTCCAAAACATGAAAATCCATATATTTCATAGATCTAGAATTCATACCTCGTGCGAATCTCTTCAAACTTTGAAGGATCGTCTAGGGGAATAAATAATCGTCGGATTTTGAATTTGGTACGATTCCTATAAGTTTTACCTGATTTTTCCCAAAAGTCCAAAATTAAGATTTTTACAAAACTTTGCCAAACACGACCTAAGTAGTACCAAAACGTAGGTCTTACCTCCACGAGTTCAAATCTGAAATCTGGAGAAAATCTGACGGACGAACGGTCGTCGATCGGCGTCGCAAAGCCCGTGGCAACAAAATCTCCCTTCTCTCTCCTCTCTCTAGATATTTAGGAGTTTGGATGAGATTTGAAATCTCATACTCATCTATATATAGGCAAGTTTTTGAGAAATTACATTTACCTCCCCACGAGTTTCTCAAACTTCTAATTATCTCTCGAAACTTCGCACGCGTCCATTTTATGCCTTTACGAGTGAAAACTATAAATTTCAAAAGTTTTCCGACTAAGTTTCGTTTGGGTCCAAAATAACGTCCGAAAACTATATTCTGTGAAATCTCTACACAACCTACCTTTTTAATTAACGTGTCTCTCACGTTCTCACCACAGTTCTCAAAATGATACTATCATATCCAAATTTACCAGAATTATACTACACAGGTATAATTACTATTCAACAATTACCAGATAAAGTCAAATAACATTTAAATCACATAAATGTCATTTACTCGTGATTATGCAATATGAACTTCCATGTTCCCGTGTCCTCACTGACACCTTACTGTTGACTCACAGTCAACCTCAATCCACCATTATCAATTAACATTGATGACTTCTCAATTTACAATTATGCATGATAAACTATAAATTTTTGGAAGGGGTGTGACAATTTTCCTTGCCTAATTCTAGTTTGACATGAATATATCTTACCAAATTAGAGATGGCTGCCTGTTTATGTGCCCTTAAACTTGCAAAGAGGATGCAGTACTGCTTGGTCTTGCTGTTCTCTACCCGCACAGGAACTTGAACCTTCTACAGCCATCTCATATGCATTTGTGGCTTAAAATGTAGGGAATTCCTATTACGTTAGGTGAATTTAGTTTCTTAATGGAACATTTTGAGGACTGATCTTGTGTAACCGTAAAATCTCAGTCAAAAGCTTGCTATACATTGTTGGGCCTATTATCTAAAAGCTTAAGCTTTTTAAGCAACTAGTAACTTAGCAGGGCATCATAGCTCAAGTTCTGGGTTCAAGTCTTCTATCTCCATTAGCAGTACCTTGTACTTTGTTATTAGCTCCATTACACTGGAGTTCATTGCCTCTCCACATGTGTAAAAGGGGGTTGCATGTGAGGGAGGGTGTTAAAGCTTGATACAAATTATAGGGTCCATTCTCAAGGAGCTTAAGCTCTTGGAGCAATTGGTAACTTGTAACAATTTTTACCTCATTTCTTGCTCCATAACTTTGGTTTGAAAGCATTTTTCTTCTTTCTATATTAGTTCCATAACTTTAAAATGAAAATATTTTTGTTGCGTGTATAGCATTTAGAATTCAATAAATGGTACATCTCTTTCTACCGAAACTCCATTTTTATCTTGCATTGAGTCCATCCTTAAGAGTGAGTTGGGCATTCAAATTCTATGTATAACAAAATGGAATGGTTCAAATTTCCACTTGACAACATGATGAACAACAATTTTGTAATTTTAGTAATGAGCGTATATCAACAATTGTGGAGTACCCACTAATTATTTTTGAGTGTTAGATTGTCAAGAAAATGAATTTGGTACTAAGAATGTTTGGTTTTGGCTGATTTGATTGGTTGTTTTAACAGGTGCCGAGGTTGTTGTTCTTTGCATCACGAAATCCGGGGAGGTTCTTAATTATCAAGCATTCATAAATTCCAAGGGAATATACACCGTGGCAGAGACAATGTCAGAGAGCGATCGTTGGGATGCGTGTCTGACGAGACCGATCAGCAATTTCCACTAGCATTGCACACATTTGGGAGAGGGTAGCTCGGGTGTCAAGTTCACTTACAATCGTCCATCGGGTTATTCTCACACAATCAGACCCTGTGGAATGTGAGAATCTGAGCAGAAATATTCCCTTCTCCAATTTTGGATATCTCTTTAGTTATGTACCTTCGCCTGTTGTTCTCTGCGAAATAAGCAATTTTAGATATTTCTTTTGCTTCATCTCCCTCCAAGGCCATTGTTTTTGGTCTAGGCATTTGACTAAATTTGCTAATTTCAGTACCATACATATAGCCATATTTGCTTAACTACCTCTCTCTCTCTCTCTCATTATCCTAATACATGTTTGGATTACATCAACCTTCATAGGTTGAAACATGAGTTGCATGCACCGTTAAGGTCTGTTTGGTTCATGGATTTAGTCAAAGAACGGAAAAGAGCACACTCAGGAAAACATTTTTGTTTTAATGAACGATTAATAAGAAAAATAGGATGAAAATATAAATTTTCAATTTTCAAATTTTTGAGTCACTTTCCTTCCTCTTTTCTTGAGTACCTGTTATACTTTGAATTTTTTTTAATTCCTAATGTTATTTGAGCCAGGGAGATATTCTCCTTCTCCTTCTCATTTTCCTTTGCTTTTCTTTTCTTTTTATAAATCCATTTTATCTCCTCCTTCTCCTTCTCATTTTCCTTTGCTTTTCTTTTCTTTATATAAATCCATTTCAAAGCCTAAAGGCTAACTGATACGTGTTCAACTGAATTTTTCTTATGCATGTTTATGAAAAATAAACTATAAATTTACAATTCTTTGAGTCACTAAATTCATTTATACATGTTGATGGCACACTGAAGATTAGACGAGAAAGCTATTGGTAGTAGATGTTCTGGGAATAGTCTGAATATTGGTGTTTATGAGACTACCATCTTGTGAACAATTGAAGAATTCTATAGTGTGCCAACTGCCAAATAAGCTGAGATTAGACTTTTTTGGTTGATAGCCCCTTTTTACTACCAGGCTATTTATTTCCCCAAAATGGTAAATACTACTAGCAAATGATACCAAAGTGATTTAGAGTGCGGACCGTCAGTCCAAAAGCGGTGAGAGTGCGGATGACAAGAGCTCTATTAGCGAAGATCTTAAAGAGTTTTCTCTTGATTTTGTGTCCCATGGGCCTCGAAATGAAAACTTTCACCTCAAAATTCCATCCGAGCTAATCGAAGAGAGGAAAAAGGAGTGGCAGTCCACATTAGTTGGACACTTTGTGGGTAAGAAAAGGAATCCGCCATATAATATTGTTTACAACACTACGAAACGGCTCTGGGGTAATAAAGGCCTTATTGATACCCTTGGCAATTCTGGTTTTTATTCTAGTGTTTATTTCTTCACATTCTCTAATGTGGAGGAAAGGGATGCTGTGCTTGAAGGTGGCCCATTCTTAGTCCTTGGAAGCCAAATTTGAAGTTAAGTAAAGAGGAGGTTCACGCTATTCCTATTTGGGTCAATTTATTTGGTATCCCCTTGGAACTTTGGAACCGTAAGGGTATTAGCTTCATTGCTAGCTACCTTGGCAAACCTCTGCGGATAGACAAAGTTACTGCCAGTCCCAGGCACGTGTCCTTTGCTAGGGTCTGTGTGGAAGTGAGTGGAGCGCATGATCTAATCACTAAGTTTGTCCTTGAGACTGAGGATGAGATGGGCGGGATTGTTTTAACTGACATTACTGTGGAATACCAGTGGACCCCTCCCAGGTGTGCTAAATGCTCCGCATTTGGTCATGATTGTTCTAAAGATGTGACCTCGAAACCTGCCCCGGCTCGTCTCATCTCCCATCGTCGTCCTCCCCATCCCTCCTTTCCCTCTTGTTCCTATAGCAAGAAACTAGAGATTGGGGAATGGATAGTTGTGAAAGGCAAAGGTAAAGGTAAGTTGGTTGAATCTATGGATGTGCCCCAGAGCGAGGGCAATATGTTTTGTGTGCTTTCCTTTGATGTTGATCAGGGTCAAAGTGAAGTTGTGGTCTCTCCTCTTGGGAAAGATTTGGGTATGGCTAATCCTTCTCACCACCCCTCTACTGGGGTTGATACAGGCCGAGAGGCTTCCAGCTCTCCCCCTGATGAGGGATGTGAAGTTAGTGAGTCTGATTATGAGGAAGGTCCCCCGTTTGTCAAGAGCGTTGCCTCTAATAGACAAATGAAACGGGAGGCGAAGATAAAATTTAGTGGGAGTCGTCCTAAGGGTTGGCATAGAAACTGGATGTGACTGTTTTGTTGTGCCTTGCTTTCCTTGGTGGTTGTTTTGGCCTTGTTTAGCCTCTTTGGGCATTGATTGCTAGTTTAGAGGTTGACTCCGTCTCCTTTCTTTTCTTTAGCTGGTTTTTGAGCTTATTGTAATCCTAGGCTAAGGCCCTTTTTTCGTAAATTAACCATTTTTCCATAAAAAAGAAAATGTAATAAAGTTCATCTCAAGTTACAGCTCAAACTGGTAATGACTAATCTTAAAATAAATTCATGGAAGTTACATTACAAAAAATAAAAAACAAACAAACAAACAACACTATGAGCAGACCATTTAAATGGCCTCTTTTTTGGTCTGAAGCTTAGCTCCAAGCTTGTAAGCATCCTTCATTCTGCGCGATATGATTCTACGTAACTGAGAATCGTTTTATTACCGTTTTGCATCAGTACAGAGAAATAAGAAATCAATGGAAGCAAACCAAAATTAGTGACAACATTAAATGAGTGATGGTTTCCAAAAACTTTGGAAGGAAACTTATGATTAATGAAACTTCTTATTCAACTTGAAATGGTGCAAGTGAGTTATGGTGTCTGATTTAGATGAGCTTAAGAGCATATATGCCTATGTGAAAATCATGTGATTTTCAAACAAAGTTAAAGTTTTCCTATATAATAAGGGGCACCTATGATTTGCTCTGGTTATGCCAAATCCCAAAAGTATAGAAGTAAGAGAAAATCATTGGAAAAAAACCCCCTTCTGCAACAACTATATGAGATTAAACTATGACCTACCTCTACATTAACTCTATATCCACTCATGTTTATGGTTGGGATCTGTCGTTCTTGGGGTCCGAGTGTTGATTGAGTCCTGCTTTACTGTTGGTGGTTCGGATTTGCATCAAAGATTTGTCTTGGTATCACTGTGTTCAGATGTTTTGTCTGGGTGTCCTCTTGTTTTTGGTTTTGGAAAATTTCTTAAGGAATTTTGGCCTAAATGTTTCAAGTTTCTTGCTCAAAATTGAGAGTATTACTCTTTGGTTTACGACGAAAAGTGTCTCTCTCAATCAAAATTCAAGTGTGTAATAGCCTCTGTATCTGCTTGGGGCTGCCCTTATTCCATGGCGCAATCTTATTCATGGTGTAATGTTCTTTTCTCTGCTCTTGGTGACTGAAGAGTGGGGGACCGAGAGCACGGACAGAGGTGTGATTTTATGCCTCTGGTTTTTTCCACTGTTAAAATTCAAGTGTGGGTTTCTCCAACTTGGGAGGCAAAGTTTGGTTTTCTTTAATCTTGATGCTGCTTTATGTGACTTCTGGTTGTTTGTGTTTTTCCTGCTGGTTTTGGGGCGACTGAATATATCTGCCAAGAATCAACTTCATGGACTTTCTCGTTTAAATACAGTTGGCGATTATTTTAGGAAGGTGATAGTGCAGAATTACACACAGAATATTTGCTCTTTCTTTGTCCATAAGGCTTTAAAGTTTGTCTCGTTTCAATGAGCTGTGATTTTTTTGCTGGGTTCTCAGTTTTGGTCATAACAGTTGCAATAATGTTAGCATGGTTTGGTTTTGTTTTTTGCTGGGAAAGGTTGGGGGGACTCATGCTTTTGGGTATACTATTGCTTGCCTTCTTCTGAGGTCTGGCAGCAGTTTACAAGTTTTTGCTGCTGAAAGTTGTTTGTTCTAGACTACTACGAGCTTTCTGATTTTTGCGCATCTGCTTTACCTTCAATTTTCAAATTTTTTGAAGACCAGAGGTTTGGAACCCTTTTTCAGTGTTGTTGACGCTGCTTTGAGATGTTTTGGATGTCTCACTTAGGCTTAGTTTGGCCCCCTTTTGGTGCTTCTCCTTTTTTAAAGCACAATTTCATGTTAATTCATTTGGTAACTAGTTTATGCGCTTTGTAAAAATTGAACTTAGGGCTTTTTTGGGAGAGCTTTTAAAAGCTCTAGAATGGAGCTTTTAAAAGCTCAAGGTGGCTTTTTGGTTTCATGATATATTTTTGAAGAGTAGTGTGTCACTTGTACAAAATTATCAAACAATTTAGTAGTAAATTTCATAAGCTCCTTTTAAAAAGTCACATGGGGGCCAAACTAAGCCTTATTCATTTTAGTTTGACGGTTATGGCGGCTGTGTATTACCAAGAAGCATTGTGGTATGTATCCACGTGTTTTATGGTGTTTTATGGGTTGATTATCTTTGGGTTTTGGTTTTCAACTTTTTGTGTGTACATGCTTTTCAGCACAAAGTCCAACATTGTACTGCACGTTTGTGCAATTCATTGTGCATCTATCATTATTGATGAAATATATGAGGTAAAAATTATTTTGAAAAGTTTGGGGAAAATTAAGGGGCAAAAATGAATAAAGTATCAAATATATAAAGTAAACAAAAATTCTTTTGAAAAGTTGAGGGGGGCAATTAAATGGGCAAAAATGAATAATGTAAAAAAGATATAGGGTAAAAGAATAATTTCAAAAAGTTGAGGGGGGCAATTAACCGCTAGAGCATTACTGCATCCGCCCCTGGGACATTATTCATATTGGCTAATAACAAGGTGCCAATGAACATTTATTATCTCTTTAAGCAACAATGATAGGGATACACACCAAACGACACACTGTGCTTTAAATGCATGTACCCTGTGCTGTTTGAATTTTTCACACTTTTCTGTGCATCACTAACACAACAAAGGGTACATACATTTAAAGCTGATGTGTCGTTTAGTGTGTCGTTTAGTGTGTATCCCTATCAATTTTGCTCTTCAAGTTGTACTACTAATTTTTTTTTTTAGGTTCTGAGTGACAGTAACAATTGGTAATATTCAAAGGTGATAAGGTTTTACAAAGTGCCAAGTGGTAAGAGTGGCCACATTTAATCATGGGAAGGTGCAAATAGTTTGGAAACCAAACAAAATACACATTGGTAATATTTCAAGATTCACAACCAAATGGCGCATTAGTAAATTGTTAAGTATGTTGACTTTAGAGCATCGACAATGGGCTAATTCATACACAAAACTTAGTAGAACTTATTATGGGGACGTTATTGAAAGAATAAAGAGAGGAAATACTGTATATTGTATTGATGTATTAAACTGTACATAGTCCAGCCTTTATATAGGCTTAAGAGAGATAGTACAAGGGTGTAGTACAAAGTGAACCTAGACTACAATGTGGTAAGATACAGAATAACCATAAATATGGGAATAAGTCATTCTAACAGCCCCCCTCAAACTCAAGGTGGTATGATCGAGATCATCTTGAGTTTGGAAACTAAATCCTGAAGACGTCCTGGATGATGAGTTTTGGTGAAGATATCAGCAGTCTGATCAGTAGAAGAAACCGAGACGAGTCGAATGGTGCCACTAGTGAGATGATGGCGTACAAAATGACAGTCGATCTCAATGTGTTTAGTGCGTTCGTGAAAAACATCGTTATGCGCAATCTGAATAGCACTCTGATTGTCATAGTGGATAATAGTGGCATTGGAATGAGTAACACCCAAGTCTTCAAGTAACCAACGGAGCCAGAGTAGTTCTTGAGTAGCATCGGCTAGGGATCGATACTCTGCTTCTGTACTTGAACAAGCAACAACCGTTTACTTTTTACTGCGCCACGAAATAAGAGAATCTCCAAGAAAGAAGCAATAGCTTGTAGTGGATCGTCGATCAGTGGGGTCTCCTGCCCAATCTGCATCTGAATAAGCACGGAGCTCGAGGTAGGAATGAGCAGAAAAGTGTAAGCCGTGAAACATTGTTCCTTTGATATAGCAAAGAATGCGAAGAACTGCAGCATAGTGAGACGATCGAGGGGCAGAGAGAAATTGGCTGACAATATAAACTGCATAGGCAATGTCAGGTCGAGTAACTGTGAGATAGAAAAGACTCCCAACTATCTGACGATAAAGAGTGGGATCCTCTAGAAGAGTACCATCCATAGGAGTAAGCTTAGAATTGAGCTCAAGAGGGGTAGGACTGGTGTTGTTGTCTGTGAGTCCTGCACGAGTAAGAAGATCAGAGGAGTACTTGGCTTGAGAAAGGTAGTAACCTTCAGAATTGGAAGTAATCTCAAGTCCCAGAAAATAGTTTAGCTTGCCGAGATCTTTCATTTCAACATGTTGGCTTAGGTAAGTTTTGAGACCCAAGATTCCTGATGTATCATCTCCAGTGATAATCATGTCATCTACGTAGAGGAGAAGAAGTATAATGCCCTGGTCAGTTCGGCGAATGAATAGAGCCGAATCATAAGAGCTGGCTGTGAAACCGAAGCGCTCAACAATTGTGCTGAATTTTGCAAACCATACTCGTGGAGCTTGTTTGAGGCCATACAGAGCTTTGCGGAGTTTGCAGACTTGGTGGGAATGATGAGGATAACCAGGAGGAGGACGCATATAGACTTCTTCAGTGAGATCACCATTTAGAAAAGCATTTTTAACGTCCATTTGGAATAAATCCCAGCGGCGGACTGCAGCAACGACAATGAGGCTGCGAACAGAAGTAAGACGGGCAACTGGGGCAAATGTTTCCTCATAATCAATCCCATACTCCTGGGTAAAACCTTTGGCTACAAGACGAGCTTTGTATCGATCAATGGATCCGTCGGAATGAGTTTTGATTTTGTAAACCCATTTGCATCCCATAACATTTTTGCCACTTGGTAAATCTACCAAATCCCATGTGTGATTGTGCTCAAGTGCTTGTAATTCATCATCCATTGCTTTCTGCCAAAGATGATTAGAGCTTGCCTCACAATGAGACTGAGGTTCATGATAGAAAGTATTGTAAAAAAAGCAACATAATCACGAAGATGAACAGAAGGAGTTTTTACCCGGTCACTTCGACTGAGAGGTGGAGCAGGTGTATGAGCAGGATCAGCAGGCGGGGCAGGTAGCTCAGGAGAGGGTAAGGTGGATAACTCAGGAGCATTATTAGTGGGAACAGGTAGCTCAGGGGATGTGGATGTAGTAGAAGGTTGATCTGTAGCTGTACTTTCTAGAAACAAGTCTACCGAAGGATCAGTGAAGAGAAGAGGAGTAGTATCTGGTGAGAGGTAAAACTTGGACATGGAGGAGAACATCCTGTGCTCCCAGAAGATAACGTGTCTGGACACACGGAGACGTTTGGAGTAAGGATCCCAACACCTGTATCCCTTGTGTTCAATACCATATCCAAGAAAGCAGCATAGGCGGGAACGAGACTCTAATTTGGTACGTTCATGAGGTTGAAGGAGAACAAAACAAGCACTGCCAAAAACTTTGAGTGTACTACAATCAAGTGAATGACCATAGAGTCGCTCATATGGTGATTGATTGTTAATGATTGGGGATGGAACTCGATTCTTGGTGTAGACAGCTGTAAGAGCGGCTTCCCCCCAAAAATGTTCGGGACAGGAGGTAGATGTAAGTAGGGTACGAACAATGTTTAAAATATCTCGGTGTTTCCGCTCAGCACGGCCATTTTGTTGGGAGGTACCTGGGCAAGAACGGTGTGGGAGAGAACCATGCTGGCGTAAGAAATTAAGAACTCCAGTATCAGTGTACTCAGCAGTATTATCTGCACGAAAAACTTTGATATTGCAAGAAAATTGAGTTTTAACCATAGTAGCAAAATCAAAGTATAGTTGAGGCAGTTCAGACCGATTACGCATGAGAAAAATCCAATTATAACGAGAATAGTCATCAATAAAAATAACAAAGTATCTTGATCCTCCCATAGTGACAGTGGGAGAGGGGCCCCAAACATCTTAATGAATTAGGTCAAAAGGAGCAGAAGAAAAAGAATTACTTTTATTGAATTGCAATGCTGTTTGTTTTGAAAGTTGACAACTTGACATGGAAGACAATCAAATGTGTCCTTATTAACAAGTCCTAATTGACCACTAGAAACTAAAGGTTGCAGACGTCCAATAGAGGCATGGCCAAGACGAGAGTGCCAAAGACTAATAGGAGAACTGGAGGAGGCTGGAGCAGCTGTCTGAACAGAGGGGGTGAGGTGAGTTGGGATATGGAGATTGATAAGCTCAAAGAGTCGTCCAACTTTACGGCCTATCCCAAGAGTCTGTCCCGTCTGTGGATCCTGCACACAACAACCAGAGGAGGAGAAAAGAATAGTAAGACCAAGATTACACAGTTGCCCAACAGATATAAGATTCAGAGTGAGTTTAGGAATGCAATAAGTGTGAGGAAGTGAAGTATTAGAGGTGGAAACCATGCCTATATGACCGACCGACAACGGAGTACCATCGGCGGTTTGAATGGTTGGTGTGTGAGCGGCAGATATTGTGGTAGTGAAAACAGTGGGATCCGGTGTCATATGATTAAAACAACCAGAATAAAAAAACCAAGATGAATTACCTGAAGTGACGGATAGAACAGTAGGAGTGGATTTACCAGATTGAGCGAGAATTTGTTTGACAATATCTTCCACATGAGAAGCAGTAAGCCCTTCGACAAAAGCATTGGATGATGAATGATCGGCTGTAATAGCAGCAGATTTGGAGGAACCGCCCCGAGGCATGAAGTGCTGTTTGGCGGGGTGTTGTGAGCAGTCATACTGAAGATGGTCTGGACCTTGCTTTTGACAGTATTTGCAAGTGCGAACACGACAATCCAAGAGAGTATGTCCACCTATTTTGTAGTAATTGCACCATGGTTTGGAGGAATCAGAGGTAGGAGGGTAGGGATGTTTGGATTGAAAAATATTATTGGACTGATAATTGGATTGAGAACGATTCTTGAATGGATACCCCCGATGAGTAGCAAGGACAGTGTCAGCAGGAGGTCCTTTAGGAGTGACAAGAACACTATCGTTAGCCGGAGTTTTGCGAGGGCCAAGGCGAGTTTCCTCAGAGAGAAGTTCAGTGACTGCTTGATCGAGAGTCGGTAAAGGACTTCGATGGAGGAGAGATGCGCGAACATGCTCAAAATCATTAGTAAGAGCCATCAAGAAGAGAACTAGGCGCTGAGGATCGTGATATGAGGAGAATATCTCGGCATTGGTGGCATCGATAAACTCTGGTTCAGAAGACGTGAGTTGATCCCATATATAGTGTATCTCAGAGAGAAAGCTATTGATTGTCTACCCGGGTTGTTGTTTCATGCAGTGAAGAGCGCTTAAGAGCTGATATTGATGAGCCAGATCAGCTGTGGTGTAACGTGTGGCTAAAAAATCCCAAAGAGATTTGGCAGTGGTGAATCTGCCAAATTGGAGACTGATAGAATTAGCACAGGTGTTACGGACCCAAGTTATGATTTGATGATTTTTACTATCCCAATCCTCAAGCCGATCAGCAAATTTGGCCTTATCTTCTCCTTCGTTCTGTTTGGGTTCGGTGATATCACCAGTGACGATGCGCCAAAGTTTCCATCCTCGCAAAAAACTAGACATTGCTTGTGCCCAGATGACATAGTTTGTGCCATCCATAGTGGTGGAAATAGGTTGGGAAGCATCGTTGCGCTCCATAAGAAGGGGAAGGAGTGGGTTGGGTTGGGTTGGATTGGGTTGGACTTAGGTTGAATACGGGTTGGGTTGGCCAAAATTTGGGCTTGGGTTATGAATCAAGAGGTTGGTGGGCTTAAGCTGAGACGGGCTTTGGTTTGGTAGAGGGAAAATACTGAGGTGGGGGATGGTGGGGAGTAATTTGGTGGTTGTGAGTGGTCGGGTTTTGGTTGTGAGGGTCGGAGCTGGGTCGGGTCAAAAATGGTTTTTGTTTTTTTTTTTGTTGGTTAGAATGTGCAGTAGGTTAGAGAGGAAGGGGATTAGGAGGAATGGGACTGATGAGGATGAGTGGGTCTGGCAGACTTGGGTGATTGGTGGGGATTGGTGGTTGTGGTCGATGGTCTTGTGTGCGGCAGTGGTGATGGTGGGTACAGATTTGTGATGATGGTGATGTAATTTGGTGGTTATATATTGATGATGGCAGTGGTGGGTGTTGCAACAGATTGGTGCTGAGTGGTGGTCGGTTTTGGTATTGGTGTAGTTGGTGTGATGAGAACAATTGGTGTTGAGTGGTAGTTTGATGATGTAGCAGAATAAGTGATGATGGTGGTGTTTGACTTGCGGCAGAATTGATGTTGACTTTGATGATGATGATCTTGCTACAGAATTGTGAAGTTGTTGATGTAAATTTGTTTTGATGCTGATGCTGTGGACTCGGTGATGATGTCGGCGGAATTGGTGATGCAATTTGAAGGAGTTGGATGATTTGGTGAGGTTGATGCCGTGATAGGAAAGTGGGTCAACAGGAGAACCTTGGCTCTGATACCATGAAAGAATAAAGAGAGGAAATACTGTATATTATATTGATGTATTAAATTGTACATAGTCCAGCCTTTATATAGGCTTAAGAGAGATAGTACAAGGGTGTAGTACAGGGTAGTACAAAGTGAACCTAGACTACAATGTGGTAAGATACAGAATAACCATAAATATGGGAATAAATCATTCTAATAGTTATTAATGGTGTAGTTGGTACAACAGTGTACATCACTTAAATTTAGTGGAATTTAAAGTTAGTATACACCTAAGTTTAACTATTGTACCATAGAAATGGCATAGGGTACGCCGTGAGGCACCAAACGGCACACAAAAAATGTTGGCCTCTCCAGGCGGCACAATTTGTGCCATTTGGTGTCTCACGGCACACACTGTGCCGTCTAGAGCTCCCCGACTTTGTGTGTGCCATTGGGAAATTTGCTAATGGAGAAGTAGCCATTGGAACCACACAGCACAAAGAAAGCTGTGAGGCATCACATGGCACAAACTGTGCCGCTGGACTCACACGACTCAGTGTGTGTCGTGTGATGCTTCACACAATTCTCTGTGTGCCGTGTAAGTACGTAGCTACACCATTATTAGTGCCCTTTTGATATACACTAAATTAAACTTAAGCTCCTTTATTTTTAAGTTTATACTATACTTTCTAGATGCTCTTAGCTATAAGAGCATCTGTAGTGGGTAGTATAAACTTAAGGAAAAATTAGCTTAAGTTTAATGTACAGAGAGGGGACACTTATAATAGTGTAGTGACCAAACGGCACCCACAAAGCCGTTTGGCACGAAACGACATAGTTTATCAGCTTTGCACCCAAAACAAACAAAAAAAAAAAAGCAAAACAATAATAAAAAAAAGGATCTCACTGCACACACTGTGCCATTTGGGAATGGCACGGCACATTGTGTGCCGTGTGAGATATTTTTTAATAACAGACGGTTTTGAGTGTGCCACGTGGTATCTCACGGCACACACTGTGTCGTTACCCCCATACAATAGCTAAACTTAGCCGAACAATAAATTTAGGTTCCACAAAGTTTCCATCCTTAAATTTGTTGAAAACCCTACACCATTGCAAGTGCAAATTGCTAAGTTCCACTAAGTTTAATGAATGGAGCTGCTCACTGCAAATGCTCTTATAGCGGATTACAAAAGATTGGAAAAGCACTCTCAAACTAGGGCCCTGTTTGGTTCACTTGGAAAGGAATGTAAAGGGAAAATTGATTCCAAGTAATTAGAATCCTTGGAAAAAAATGTTCATTACTTTCCATTATTTTGTTTGGATAAATTAAGAATCTAAAATTTGAAACAAGATGAATTTTGTCTACATGTTCGGTTTATTCTAAAATAGTTAGGAATAGAATTCAAATTTTAGATAAGTTATGAGAATTGCCCCAAGATACATTTAATAATATATATTTGATTATTAGTTTATGCTTGTGATTAGGAGATAAGGTTAAAAAAAATGATTTAAAATTGACTGTAGATGGTGTGAAAGAAAGTTGATAAGATTGATTCACAAAGAAAAGATCAAAAAGATATGGCCATATTTATTTAAAATTTAGTTTTTCTTAAATTTCTGTGGAAAGAAACCTCATTACCATCTCTAGATAAGGAATGAGTTTTCTTATATTTTAAGGAATCCATTCCTAGTTGGAATCAATTCCAACTTAGGGTCCGTTTGATAAAACTGAAAATTAAGTATTGAAAATTTTAAGCGATTGAATTTTCAATACTGAAAACAGTGTTTCAAGTAGTGAAAATAGACTGCATCAATTCAGTGATTATTTTCAGCATAAAATTTTCACTTAAAGTTTTCAGTGAGTTTTTGGCTGCTTTTACAATTAAGTGGTACATTATCAAACGCACTGAAAAGAACTAAGTGCTGAAACTTTTCATTTTAAGCATTTAATTGGGTTATCAAACACACTCTTAGTTTCCAAACCATTTGAGTAAACCAAACACAAAAATGTGGTTCCTAGGAAAGAGATTCAGTTCTTTGGTTCTATTCCGTGCGAACCATAAGTAATGCTATGCTTTTCAAATTTTGAATCCCAAATGCTTCCCAAATACATGTGGCACTGGGACTACCTTCATAATGATTAGACCATTTTAACACCCTCCAATCAAAATCCAGTAGGTTCACTTCTACGTGTATTTAAAAATCATTTGAGATTTAAAATTTGGGAAACATATCATTACTCTTTAACTAAAACTATTGTACTTCACCTGTGACAAAATGTGAGTCACTTATTTTAGGGTAAATATCACCTACCTCCCATGAGGTTTGACTAGGGGTGGCCATCGGCCCGTTGGCCCGCTCGGCCCGCCCAGCCCGGCCCTAAATTTACTGGGCTTGGTCAAAAAGGTTGACCCATAGGGCTGGGCCTGGCAATATTTTGAAGCCCGATCAATTTTTTGGGCTGGGCTTGGTCATAGCACATAAGGCCCGCTTTGGCCCGGCCCGGCCCGCCTATAATATACATATCTATATAACATACATTATAGAACCCATATTACATACATTTGTTTAAAAAAAAAAAAGACCTATATATATAAAGAGATATATACTTGCATATACATTTATATATATATATATAAATGTACATTGATGATATTAGTTTTATTTAATATATATACACACAAGACTTGAATGAACTGATTTGTTCACAGACTCAAACCAATTCATGACTCTTTTAGACAAAAAAAAAAATTATGGACGGGCTAGGGAGGGCCGGGCTTGGGCTTTGGGTTCTTGTTTTGGGACGGGCTTGGGCAACCATTCTTAGGCCCGACATCGGGCCGGGCCGGGCTTGGTCAAAGGTGACTACTCTTGGTATGTAGTGTGAGCCCGGCCCGAGCCCGGCCCGGCCCGGCCCATGGCCACCCCTAGGTTTGACCTTGATACACATACCTCCCATACGTTTTAAGAATCTCACTTACCTCCCTTATTTATGAATTTTAGTGATAGATTCCCTCAAATTTTGTAACGATTTGTTAAAGGAAGGGGGGAAACTGATACTAAAATTTAAAAATAAGGGTGGTAAGTGAGATTCCTAAAATGTGAGGGGAGATATGTATATTAAGGTCAAACCTCAGGGGAGGCAGGTGATATTTACCCCTTATTTTAACTATGGGGATGGAAAATTCTATAGTTCTAGGACCTAAGTCGTTTCGCTCCACTTGGGGCGAAACCACTGTCCACATGTCACTTATGGATTGTATCCTGGAGGGTACTGTTGGAACATTTAGATATATATAGTTGGAACAGAATTATCAGATTAGTAGCCTCTTTAACAAATCTTGGGTCGAGTCACTGACCATCTCATTCTCTTTAAGATGTTTCGCGGCTCTGCCCAAATTGTGTAAGTAGTTTGTACTTGCTATGCTGTCCCCAAGATAAAACAGCCCAGAATCACCTCTGTCTCAGTTTTCTTTGCACGAAGAAAAAACTGGTATACTTAAACACCCTTCAGATATAGTTACTTAATAATCACAAATTGAAAAGAGATAATTACATTTTAGTCAACTTTTTGTGTAAATTTAAAAGTCAGTCTATTACTTTTTTAAAATTTAAAAAATTCAACAATCATTAAAAAAATTAAAAAGTCATTAACAAAATTAAAATAACATCAACTTTTCAATTATTATTTTGTATTTTAGTCTATGTTATATTTCAACATTTTGAACTTGTACCAAAATGTTGTGATGATTGCTCCCAACGTTTGGAAGATTTGCTCTAGACGTTGTGAAGAGTTGCACCGACTTTGAAATGAGTTGCTCCCTATATTTTGAAGAGTTACTCCCAAACGTTGTGCAGAGTTGCTCCCAATGTTTGAAAGAGTTGCTCTACAAGGTCATGTAAAATTTGATAACTTTTTTATTTTACAAAAAAAGTTAATTTTTTTTAATTTAAAAAATAACAATTGACTGACTTTTAAATTCTATACAAAAAATCGACAAAAAGTTATTTATCCCAATTGAAAATTCTCTCCATTTTGAAAACAAGAACTCACTGAGATTAGAAATTCATTTATTGTAATGGGGAATTTTTCTGATTGAAGAACAGATCAACGAAGAGAAAATATTGATCTATATCTGTGAAAATAAACCAATGAAGCAATATATAGGGAGAACCAAAATAATTGAGAGAGAGAGAGAGAGAGAGAGAGAGAGAGAGAGAGAGAGAGAGAGAAATTAAATTATTGTGTATAGGGGTGTTTGTGGAAAGTATGTGCAGATTCCTTTTTTCCTCTTAAAAAATTGAGTTTCTAAAGTTGGACTCTAATTTTGGGACCGAGGGATTTATATATATATATATATATATACAGAACCCTTCTTATGAGGGAATCCTCATTTTAACAAAGTGAGGACTTCTGTTTACAGCCCTTGGATCCAGTTTTCAGTCTGTGAAATTACTTCAGTACCCTTAATAAAAACTTGATCCAAAAACTATAAGCAGAAGTCCCCACTTTAATAAAGTTAAAGAATCTTCATAAGAAGAGTTCTGTATATATATATATATATATACATATATAAACACATCATGTGGGAGACAATTTTGTCTCCTACTTTTTGCCTTTTTCTTTTAGCTTTTCTTTTTTCCTTTTAATAAAATAATCCAAAAGGCATCGAAGGGTCTTGACTTGAGGGTCTCACTCGCAAGATGTCAGACTTCTTCGCCTTTCTTCTCCATATGGAAGGCTCTATATCTGGTTTGGACGGTCTGTGCTATACATTTTTTTTTTTACCCTTTTCTCCTGTAGCTTTACCTGTCCTAAATACCAGATTCCACAACAATAATATTAGACTCACACAAAATTTGTTAGGATATATTGGTGATCAAACAATATACTCGCCCAAGACCTCTCCTCATGTGGTTCACGACAATCACAAAACAATCGCGCGAACAAGACAATAGAAAAGTAAGCAAAGAATTAAGGCAAAGACAACTTCTCTTTATTGATAATAAACCCTACACGACAACCAATCCATCACCTCTCTCTCCTCTATTGTTTTTCCTCACTCTTTTTCTAGCGTCTCTTTCTTTTCTAGGAAATACAATTGTGTGGGATTCTCTCTACTCTACAGATTGATGACATCTTTTCCTATGGATTGGTCCTACCATATAGCTACGTAAATTCCACTACCACCCACACCGCTGCGTGAGTGTATAGGGTAAAAAACTTAAGTTGCCCTATGAATTCCACACCTTTGCATATGCTCTTTCTAGCTATTGAGATAGATAGGGACCATACGGTAAATTGGAAAAGTTTTAACTCGAGCAACATAATTGGTAAGCATCTTCTATGATACTTATATTTTAGTAATTTTTATTGTATCCTTCATTTTAAATTGGTGTTAAAATATAATAGGTTAAATTGCATTTTTCACCCCTGTAATTTGAGGGCTGTGACACTTTGGTTTCTGTAATTTTAATTTTTGCAATTTTAATCCTACGGTTTCATTTTTGTGCGCAATCAGTCCTTTTACAAACGGCCGTGAAACATATGTGACGGAGCAAGAGTAAGATGAACATTTCACATTTCATTGTACTTGGTCTTTATAATTTTTTGGGATTTTACTGCTTTAATGTAAATTTTTTTTGCAGAATCATATATTTGGTTTATTAATGTAAGGTAAAATACTTGGCATATTGACTTAATTTAATCTCAATTGATTTGGACACTTGGTTTGGATTGATTGTATACATTTGACTAATATAGTGAAGCAATTGAGTATGATGGTCAATCATTATATGACTAGGATAATAAAAGTGTAGTGCTATGTTTTCCAAATTTCCATCCCAAATGATGTGGCATTGAGATCACTGAATTTCGATTGGTGAATGTTGAAATGACCCCACAGTGGTCCTACTGCCACATCATTTTGTGATGAAAATTTGAGAAGCATAGCATTACTATAATAAAATGGCTTTGGCTCGTACATAGTGGAGCACCATTGGATACTTACATAACTATAAATAATTATATGTAAGTGTATTTATGGTAGTATGATGTGATCATATTTAGTTCTTTTGAGTATTGGGTAAGTGGTTGGAGTATATGATATTGTGTATATATTATATTTCATTTTCTACCATGATTCTGTAAATTTTTTTTTATATTAAAGTAGTAAAATTCCAAAAAAAATCATAAAGACAAAGTACAGTGGAATGTGAAATGTCCATTTTGCCCTTGCTCCGTCACATCTATTTCACGGATATTTGCAAAAGGGCTGATTGCGCACAAAAATATAATTGTAGGATTAAAATTGATAAAATTAAAACTATAACGACCAAAGTGTCACAACTCGATCTCAAACTATAAGGGTGAAAAAAGCAATTTACCCAATATAGTTATATCATACCAAAATATTATAAGTAGGTCCTGACATGTGATAATAACTTTGAAAATTAGTTTAATTTAAATTAAAGTGGTTTGTAAATGGATCAAAATGAATAAAAAAGTATAATACATCCATAATCATTAGTATATATCAATTTTCTTTCCACTTTATAATTGACAAAATGTGACCCATTTGTTTAGGGCTCGTATGGTAGTGTTGTGGTTTTTGATTTTTTATTTTTATTTTTTGTATTAATGCATGCCTCTAATTTAATACAAAAAATAAAAATTAAACCTGAAAATAAAAAACTACAACGTTACCGTGCGAACTCTTAGTTGTCACGTACTTTTTAAACCGAATACAAGGCGTGTATCATGAAAAATAAATAAATAAATAAAATTTAGTAGTAAATATCCTGGAAGGCACTAAAGACGCCAGAAATTTTCCTGAAAGAGTAGTGCTACATACACACACTTTTTGACACACTTGTTGACACACAACTTTAAATACATGTACCTTGTGCTATGTAAGTGGTGCACAGAAAAGTGTGAAAAATTCAAACAGCACAAAGTACATGTGTTTAAAGCACAGTGTGTCAAAAAGTGTGTGTACCAAACATTTCCCTTCCTGAAAAAGGCCTTGAGGATCCCAACCTTTTTTTTTGTCTTCTCCTTAATTGTTCATTGATTGAGGGTCCCACACGCAAGCTGTGAGACTGCTTGGCCCCCTTTTCATATTGAAAATTTGGTTTGGAGGGTCGGTGCTATTACTCCACTAGCATTTGCATTTGCAATAAGACTTTTGTTTTGTTATAGCAAAGAAATCAAAAGGAGTGTTTAACATGGCCGTGGCTGTTGTGGGAGGTGCATTTCTTTCAGCTTCTCTTGACGTTTTGTTTGATAGATTGGCTTCTCGTGATTTCATCAACATCTTCCGTGGGCGAAAACAGGAAGAAAGAGTACTCCTACAAAAGCTGAAAATTAAGTTGCTGGGAGTTAAGCCACTGCTGAACGATGCTGAGCTCAAGCAGTGGACCGAATCTGCAGTTAAAGATTGGGTGGACGAGCTTAAAGATACTATCTACCACGCAGACGACTTGCTGGACGAGATTGCTACTAAAGCTATGCAATCCAAGTTGGATTTTGAGTACCCAACCACCATAACTACTACTCAGACCGTAAGCGACCTCCTTGGATCTTGGTCTCCGTTTGCTGAAGGTACTTCTTTATTAGGCTCCAAAACAACTCCTTAATACAATTATTACCCATAAATGTAGTAAAATTTCAAATTACTACATTTTATGACAGATATAGCGTCCAGGATCGAAGAGATCATTCAGAAATTGGCGTATTTCGTGGATGCAAAAGTCTCCCTTGGGTTGAGAGAAGTTGTAGTTGGCTCGAATATCTCATCTCAAAGATTGCCGACAACTTCTTTGGTGGATCACGTTTCTGTTTACGGCAGAGATGATGATAAAGACAAGATAATTCAGCAGTTGATCTCGGGTGATGATTCAAATGGTCCCCCTGTAAGTGTGATTCCTATAGTTGGCATGGGCGGGATTGGCAAGACCACTCTTGCTCAAATTGTCTACAACGATCCCCAAGTTGTAGATCATTTTGAGGAAAAAATATGGGTTTGTGTCTCTGAAGAATTTGATATTTTAAAGGTGACCAAATCAATTCTAGAAGAGCTTAATCTACCATGTTCTGACGATAACTTAAATACCCTTCAAGTCAAGTTAAGGGGTAGACTAGCAGAAAAGAAATTTTTGATTGTTCTTGATGATGTGTGGAATGAGAAGTATGAGAATTGGGACCAATTGAGGCTCCCTTTTGCAGTTGGGAAACGTGGAAGTAAGATTATCGTAACAACGCGCAATATGGGTGTTGCATCTATCATGCAAACAGTTCCAATTTTTGATCTGGGACAACTGTCAAATGAAGATTGTTGGCTATTATTTTCAAACCACGCTTTTCTAAATGTTAGCCACAGTGTGCAGTCGAGCTTAGAACCGATCGGTAGAAAGATTGTGGAGAAGTGCAAAGGCTTGCCTTTGGCTGCAAAAACACTCGGTGGCCTCTTGCGTTATAAAGTGAAGATTGCGGAGTGGGTGGATGTTCTAAAAAGTGACTTCTGGGATTTGACGAAGGAAAAGAGTGACATTTTACCAGCACTATTATTGAGCTACCATCATCTCCCTTCTCATTTAAAGTTGTGCTTTGCTTTCTCTAATATTATTCCCGAAGACAGGGAATTTGAAAAGGATGAATTGGTGCCACTGTGGATAGCAGCAGGTTTTGTGCAGCAGCCAAGACCCGGTGGAAGAATTGAAGATATAGGTGATGGTTATTTCCAGGAACTAATCTCAAGGTCCTTGTTTCAGCAGTCAAGCAGAGATAATCATTTCTTGATGCATGACCTAATCAATGACTTGGCACGGTTTGTGGCTGGAGAGTATTGTTTGAGGTCAAAAGATGACCATAAACTTGATATCTCTAAAGTACGGTATCTTTCGTGCTTCAGAGGGGGGTTTGACGCCTTTGAAAAATTGAAGGCAATCAATGAGCCTAATTATATAAGGATCTTAAAACTGCCGAGGTTTTCTTCCCTAAGAGCGAGTGTATTGCTTGATGTGTCTCTGAGACTAAGATGCCTACGAGCACTCTCTCTAAATAGCTGTGGTATTGTTGAACTGCCTGATTCAATTGGTTATTTGATCCATCTTCGCCATTTGGACCTCTCTTATAATACAGATATTGTGTTATTGCCTGATACAATATGTAGGTTGTGTAATTTAGAAACACTTTTGCTGCGACAATGTAGCAGTCTCACTACATTGCCTGAACTCCTTTGTAAATTAATTTGCTTGCGTAATCTCGATCTCCGTCGAACAAAATTAAGAGATATGCCAATGCAAATTGGTAAACTAAGGAGTCTCCAACAGTTAACTAACTTTGTCGTGGGGAACCAAATTGGGTCAACGATTAGGGAGTTAAGAGAGCTTGATTATCTTCGTGGGACACTCTCCATTTCAAACCTCCAAAATGTAAGACATGCATTGGATGCAATTTTGAAAAATAAGGAGCATCTTGAGACGCTAAACCTGGAATGGGTTGCTGAGCAGACTGATGATTCACAAAAGGAAAAGGAGGTCCTTGAGAAGCTACAGCCGCATGTAAACTTGAAGCATCTCACAATCATAAACTATGGTGGCACAAGATTTCCGGATTGGTTAGGAAATCGTTCATTCTCCAAACTAAAATCCTTATATCTTTATAAGTGTACTAATTGCTTCGAGCTGCCATCTCTCGGGAAGCTACCCTCTCTCCAGGAGTTGACAATTAAAGGAATGAATATGGTGGGGAAGGTTGGTTCTAAGTTCTATGGGAATGATTCTTTTGGGATTAAACCATTTCAATCTCTGGAAAAACTGAGGTTTGAAGAGATGCTGGGGTTGGAAGAATGGTCTATGTTGGGGGCAGGAGAGTTATGCCACCTCCTGGAGCTTTGTATAAGCAATTGTCCGAAGCTGAAAGCCGAGTTTTCAATGCACTTTCCGATTACTGATCCTACCACAGGAGGTGACCATCAAAGCCTTAGCTCCCAATCAGAGGAGGAAATGAAACGTGTCAACACTAAGTTTTGCTCTCTGGAAATCAGTAACTGTCCAAAATTGGAAATGCCACTATCTGAGGAAATTGAGCATTCTTACAAGTTTCTACAAGACTTCAAAATAACGAGAGGAAGCTGTGATTCCGCTACTGAAATATTTCATCAAGACGTGGAAATAACGGAAAGAAGCTGTGATTCCCTCACATCTTTTCCATTAGGCTTCTTTCCGACGTGTAGAAAAATATGCACGCAAGCATACAAGTCGGGTTTAGGTCACTTACCTAGCAGAATAACCCGACGGATCGCCGAACGGTGTTGTTACGAGCCCGGCGTCTTCACCCACGAACTGCTGCTCCATGTTGCCTCCGTGTACCCTTTTGTGTTCCGCATAGGTCGTAGAAGACGACTTCTTGAGCAATCCCCGATGATACCACGTTCTAAATCCCAAGCTCCTTGGTGATTAGCTAGAGAGAGAAACCGTAGGGAGAGAGAGAGAGAGAGGCTACTGTAATGTTAGGGATTGATCTATATGTTGTGTTTATATCATATATATATACACACATAATATCCAAACCCTAGGGCTCCAAGAGCCATGGCCCATTGGACCCGGTCCAGTGTATGTGGGTGCCCGTATGGCCCACATATTTCTTACATCTCCCACTCACCCACATAGGGCTAGTACTAAAACCAATCTCTCGAAACAGAACTTCTCATCTCTTCATACAGGGAAATAGAACGTGCGAACTTACGAAAAGAAAGTACAGCGACAAGAGTGTAATGCCAAATCATCACCATAACCAGCAAGACACATCACTCGGAAGCTTCTCGTGTATGCCTTAGACGATTCAACCACACCGGACACAACATTCTCAATCCCTCGGTGAAAAGAAGTACTGCACCACCTCAATGTAATGTACTCATGACATATCAGTAACAAAATACGATTGTCACAGGCGTGCTAATAAGTCACAAAAAACATGGTGTGCTATTGAATGGTCTTCCCTGAGCCCACATGTCAATCCGACTAACTTGACCGCTTGCCCAGACACGCCCCATAGAACGGAATTGTCTCATCGTCCTAGGATAGCATGCTAAAGTAGCTGTTATCAAGCGTCCTCTTCATGACATAGTCTCAAATCGTGAAGGCAAACAGTTTGTAGGATAACCAATGTCTTGGATATGCTACATGGCTCACACAGCAATGAAGAGGAATCCATTCACTGCTCCACAATCGATCGCAAAAGCACATACAGTATGAAATGTATGCTATAACGTTCTTCCATAAAAATGGGCATGTCACTCTGTGTTTGGAAAACAAGTAACGCTATACGAATCTTAGTCTAGACGTTACACAAAACGTCTAACCTGAGTCTCCAGCACAGTCGCTCCTCGTAGCGCCCGTCTGTAAACTTACATTCGGCTATAAACAGGCTACATAGATTCGTGGGATATCTCTATGTTCGACCAAGTATAAGGTCTCATCTTAGATCCATCTAAGGCGACATATAGAAATAATAGGGTTTATATCTAGCTTGCTATTTTTACACTGCGTAGATATAAGTATTCAAGCTCGCTTTCTAAGCGCTATGGACACACATGTCCTAGCTAGCTATCTAAGCGTCATGAACACAAATGTCTCATCTTGCTCGCCATCTAAGCGCCATGGACACGCATGTCCTAGTTCGCTATCTCGGCGCCAAGGTGAATCACCCGTGTGAGCAGGTCGATTCAAGCCCGGTGACATATAAGAAATGTGCATTCATTCAATTCATATAACAAACATATATGTATGGAAACCAATTAGTTTATTATTAACTGATAATAAAACTTGAATAATAATGTCAATGCCACAATAAAATGTCTAAGCTCATCAAATCCCCCAATGGAGATGTGCCTTAAGACAACTTCCCTTTACGCAAACCACATCTCAAATGTGACACGTGCTAGAATGGTTTTTGAAATCTTTTGCATATGCTCAGGCTTACGTGCTATCACCTTTGATGAGCACAACATCATCACTATGAGATAAAGAGCCTAGCCACTGTAAAAACTCTTCAACCAAAACAGCTTCTCTAACAGCTGCAGAGCACACCATATATTATGCTTCCATCGTGGATATCATAAGGCAAGGTCCACAGTACTCTTGCGAACATATCATAAGATACTCTTCACTACTCTCTAGTGATAGGACCATGGTTGCTACGGCAACGACTAATTAAATCAACCGCATAGCAGACATCTGATCGAGTACACACATTAGCATACTTCAGATTCCCTATTATGGACGCATATGGCAAACTGGACATTTGTTTCCTCTTCTCATTATTCTTAAGACATTAATCTAAGGTCGAGGTGAGTCCCCAAAAAATAGCATGTCTATGAGTTTTCAGTTTTTCATGTGAAAACGTTCAAGAACCTACATCCTGTAAGTCCCTCGAGACAAACAGAGGAGCTTCTGAGAACAATATCTCACAGTCTAAACTTCCAACATATAGTTGGCATCACCCATGTCCTCAATCTCAAACTGAGAGGACAACCACTCTCTAGTGGCGGCAACGGAACTCATCTCATTCCCAGCTGGAAGGACGTCATCAACATATAAAGAATTAGAACATTTTTCTTGGACCGTTTAATGCACACACATTGTACCACTGCCTAGACGATTGTTAACTTGAGATGATAAACAGATCGTTTGAGACATCACACTTTTGCGCTCATTCCCTTTGGTCACAACACCAATGGGATGATCCATATTTATCTCATCGTCTTGTTCTCCATTGAGAAAAGAACAGTTTAAACATCCAACTAAAAAAAAGTTCCAAAACTAAATATGCGACGATTGCTAGGATAAGGCTAATGGAGTCAGATCTCACCCGTTGGGAGAACATATTTCCCTGGTCCATACCCTCTTTGGGTACAAACTATCGCCACAAGGCGCGCCTAATACTTGTCAATTGAACCATCTGTCTTGCGTTAGATTTTGAAAACACATTAGTCTCCAATAGTCTTACGCACAGGCGGAATGTCAACTAACTCCCAGACTCTATTTGCGTCCATAGAGCTCATCTCATCTGGCATAGCAACTATCCACTCAGCTTCAGCAGACGAAGAAAAATGCTTCAACAAAAGAAGCAGGCTCATCCTCATCCACTTGTGCACACATTTGCACACATATGAAAATGTCTTCCTCAATTTCAAAACAGCGATAGGGAACTTTTTCCTAATCACCATACAGTGTACTACCTGAGAATCTTGAGTGCCTAGTGGTGCACTCCCACTATCTGGTACACTCCCACTAGCGTCTAGCGGTGTACTCCCACTCGGCTGGAGACTAGTACCATTTTACAGCGATTATTGGATGTGGATTCTCAATCTCCCCACCCTCGCTTAAGGATGGTATGTTGTTTTCAACATCCTCCAACTCATAGAGGTCAAGATATCTCTTAGTAATACAAATCTGAGGAAGTCATTCTCAATATCATGTGACACCATTTCTGTCATTCCTATACCCGTTTGTTCATTATACATAACATAGCCTGTCGAGCTGTTAGAATACCTTATAAAGGTATACTTTCCAGCTCTTGAGCATAGTTTCTCGTACTTATACGAGGTATAGTGAACATGACCTCTTGAGCTCCACGGGCGCAAATGCTCCAAAATGAGCTTTTCGCCTTTCCATAGCTCATAAGGGGGTAGAGGGAAACGACTGAGGAGAGGCACTCTCGTATGTAGGCAGCAATCAAGAGTACATCCCCCCAAAACAACATTGGGAGGTTGACTTGCGCCATCATAATCCTAGCCATATCTAGGAATGTCCTATTCCTTCTTTCTACAACACCATATTGTTGTGGAGTTTCCGGAATAGAAAGTTGTCTGCGTTTCCCCTTTTTCCTCACATAGTTCCTAGAACTGATTAGATAAATACTCACGATCCTCACATCGCGCGAAATCATCTATAAAAGTGAGAAAATAAGAGGCGCCATGACGTGCCTTTACAACCATAGGTCCACAGATATTTGAGTGAACTAGCTCTAATACTTGAGTAGCTCTAATAGCCTCTCTAAAAGGCTTTTGGCATGCTTTGCCAACTAAGCAAGACTCACACATAGGTAGGTCAACCTTAGCGAGTGGGCCCAAAAGGGTTTCTCGAGCTAATCAAGTCATCCTATCACATCCTATGCGTTCAAGTCTAGCATGCCATGTCTCAGAATAAATGAATAACAGAAGAAACCAGAATTTATGAAAACAATTCTTAAGTAGTTATCGCTAGGTAACCATGTCCTAGTAACACTACCACCCAAAAATGTCCATCCTATTACCACTGAACTGGAAAACGCCCTCGATTGCGCTCTTCCACCTTATTAGCCTTGGGCGCAAACTTGCTAGTCCCACCCTGCCTCTAGGCGGGTTTACCCTTACCATTGTGTTTAGGCCCACTGGCCTTGCGCTTACTTCTACTTATGGAAGTAGTGGTCAAGAGTATAGCTATTTGGTTCGCCTCACCTTTTTGGCGCTCCGTATTCAGCTCAACTTGTCAGAAAATGTCAAAACCAAAAATTAAACATTTCCGTTGTGGATCTTGATTTGTTTTCTATGGACCCGCGAATCAGGCAAAGAACTAATCATAGCCTGAAACTGCAGTTCGCCAGTAAAGATGTTCCGAGTATTCTGAAATCACGAATCATACCTGTCATCGACCTTAGATGTCCAGTCATCGTGTACTTGGAACGTTTCCTTTACTCTCCCGAACTTCATAACTAGATGCTTAATCTAGTAGTGAATGTGCCATCGAAAACAAATTTGAGCTGATCTCATAATACTTTGGCTATTGGGTAGTACATATACTTCCCAACAAGATCATGGTGCATACTGCTTATCACAAAGCGCGTGCTATGATCCTTCTCAAGCCAAGTATCATAGACTATTAAGGTTATAATGATATTGGGCCGGAGGCCCATTATTCGGTTTAATGGGTTGGACTATAGAATAAGCCTAAAGCCCATAAGCTCTTACTCATTCTATCGGTGTGTTACTTTGCAGTGCCATATTACAAAAATTAGTTCCTTTTAAACTTGTTACTTTTATAAAGATCGACAAGGTGTGTTTTGGAAAACATTTGTTTTTGTGAAACCAAAAAAATTGAAGGATAATATTTGAGAACATGCGCAAGGGAAGGGATTGACATTATTATTTGCACATTTCATAAGGTTTGTTTTAAAATCCAATTACAAATGAGTTTTCCCCTTTCTACAATTTAAGACCAAAAAATTCGCTATTGCTCATTAATCAAATCTTAATTTTGTAAATCAAGAAAAACCTTTTATAATTGATTTTTCTAAACAAATATCAATTAGATGGTACAATTACCTATCTAAGATCATCCACAAGATATAAAGTGCGCCATACAACAAAAGTGCGCATGGACCCCTACGTGGGTCCGAATTGACAACTTAGAGCTCATGTTAAGGTAATTCAAGTGTATGATATATGAACAAAGAAAACCATCCCTTTACAAGTAGGCTTTTCCAATACAAGAAATAAAACCTTCGTCCTCACATTACATTTATAGCCCATAAAAAATAGGGATGCTTTGTTCATAAACATATACAAGAACAGCCTTAAACATACATCGTGAGGACACAAGCTCTATAAATTGTCAATTATTGTCCATTCATTTAAGCCAGATTAAAATGTATTAATCACACACATCAAGCACTCATGTGATCTTATTATAAAATGAATGGACTCATCCGTCACTCCACTTAAGGAGGAGGAATTAGAGGTCATAGGGTCAACCAATCACAAACAACAGTAATTAAACGTGACCAACAATGCAATGAGCCTCTAAAAAAATAAAATGTGCATTAAAATGATTATTGCACAGCCCAAATAGCTCCCATAAGCTAAGTAAAATCAATGAAAAAATCCTGAATTTTTCATTAATTTTAACCTAATTTTAGGTCTTAAAACATAATTTAAAACCAATTTATTAAGGGCCCTTTAAATTAACAATTAATTTAAAACCTTATGGAAAATTTAATTAATTGAAAAACAAAATTTTCATTATAAATAAAAATTTCCGGAATTTTACCAAGGCCCAAAAACATTTTGAATCAATTTAACATAATAAATTGATCTTAGTTAAACAAAATTAACTATGAGCAACAAAATTCCTAAAAATACAAAAATTTTCAAGAATTTGTTCTCCAAAGATTTTCAGTGGTCTAATATGGTGATCCAAACACCCCATATTAATTTCAAAAATTAATAATCTATTTTGGCTATTTTAAGCAATTAAATAAATGCCCATAAGCATAAATTTTATGCTCTAAAATACCAAAACAAAAAAAAAGAGATAATACATAAAATTTTCTCAAGTCTCCAATCAGTGTACAAAACGCACTAGACATTAAATTCAAGAATTAACAACTTTAATTGGTTATATTTTAAGCAATTAATATTGCATACTCAACACAACATATATGCTCTAAAATACGTCCCAAAGAGCGAGAAAATACACTAAAATAATTTTTTCAAGCTACCACTAGTGTTCTAAACACATTGTGTTAATTCTCTGAACTAATAATCAATAAAAAATATTTTAAGCAATTTAATATGTGTACAAAAACACACAATTATATGCTCTAAAATATTAATATGATTGAGATAATTTACCAAAAATTACCTGTGGGTCCCACAAAATTTTACATGGTCTTAAAACAGTGTCCCTTATGTCCCTTATTAATTACAAAAATTAATGACGTATTTTGGCTATTTTAAACAATTAAATAAATGTCCATAAACATAAATCATATGCTCTAAAATACCATAAATACATGCTAATTTACTAAATAAAATTATCCTAAAGTCCCATCCAGTATACTAAACACTGGAAAAATAAAATTTTCAATTTTCATAAATTTTCCAGAATTTCAAAATAATTTAAAACATATTTAAACTATTTTAAAACTTTTGTTTTTAATAACCAAAACAAACTGACGAATGGGGGGCTTGTTTAAGAAAAAAAATAAAAAAAAACACACATGAACAGTCTGGGCCCACCGCCCAACTATCCTGTGCGTGTGAGAAAAAAAAAGCATAAGGCATTGTCAATGACCAAACATATTAGTCACTTGACTCATGACCAAGCCCAGGCCCACAGAAGATCCAAGTGTGACACAGGGTGTGACACACGCGCCTTATGGTGCGTTGGGAGAGAAATTATGGCCTGGTTCATCTTTTAACCCTTGCAGAAAAAAAACGCAGCCCTTTTGGCTGCTCGGCGCGCAATCTTTGCGGGATCACCACGGCTTCATTTTAAGTCTAAAAAATACCAATCTTATATTATAGGAAAGCTCTTGAAGAGTACTACAGTTTAGAATCAAGAAACAGGCAATTCAAACTTGTATAACTTTCGAAAACAGTAGTTAAATATAGGCCTGAAAATTCGTTTTTTTTAATGGAAGCCATGGTTAGGGTTTGCTATATCTCACTCGTTGGAGAAAATCAGTACATGAGATTTTAAGGAGGGACTCTAGGGACCATATTGGACACAACCATGTAAAAAATTCGGACCCCTATTGGAGTTTCGTATTAGACCCACTTCAAATTTGATTTTATCAAAATTTTGGTAAAAGCTTCAAAAGCTTTAATGGCAGATTCATTTTGGGTGATTAAACGGGCGAATCAACAACCTACAGGCTTTGATACCAATGTAGAAAAATATGCACGCAAGCATACGAGTCAGGTTTAGGTCACTTACTTAGCAGAATAACCCGACGGATCGCCGAACGGTGTTGTTACGAGCCCGGCGTCTTCACCCACAAACTGCTGCTCCATGTTGCCTCCGTGTACCCTCTTGTGTTCCGCATAGGTCGTAGAAGACGGCTTCTTGAGCAATCCCCGATGATACCACGTTCTAAATCCCAAGCTCCTTGGTGATTAGCTAGAGAGAGAAACCGTAGGGAGAGAGAGAGAGAGAGAGAGAGGCTACTGTAATGTTAGGGATTGATCTATATGTTGTGTTTATATCATATATATATATACACACACATAATATCCAAACCCTAGGGCTCCAAGAGCCATGGCCCATTGGACCCGGTCCAATGTATGTGGGTGCCCGTATGGCCCACATATTTCTTACACGACGCTTCAGTCTCTGGAGATCGATGGATGCAGAAACTTTGAATCCTTTTCGGTAATTGAAGGGATCCAAAATTTGACATCTCTTCAATCTCTACGTATCTCTAACTGTCCGAATATGGTGTATTTTTCGGAAGGAGGACTACCAGCTCGCAATCTCACTGAAATTACAATAGATTCATGCAAGAAACTCAAGGCACTTCCGAAACAAATGTCCACTCTCCTTCCATCTCTTCGATCATTGTACTTGATTGATCTCCCAGAGTTAGAGTTGCTACTATATGAGGGTAGTGAGCACCAATACAAGTTCCTTCAAAACCTGAGAATAGTTCGTAGTTGTGATTCACTCAAATATTTTCCACTAGGCTTCTTTCCTAACCTTTGCTCTCTCGAAATCACAAGTTGCAAAAACTTGGAATCCCTTTCCGGACTTGACGGGCAGCAAAATCTGACATCACTGCAATATCTACGTATCTCTTACTGTCCGAATATGGTGTATTTTTCGGAAGGAGGATTACCAGCTCGCAATCTCACTGTAATTACAATAGATTCATGCGAGAAGCTCAAGGCACTTCCGAAACAAATGTCCACTCTCCTTCCATCTCTTCGATCATTGGACTTGAAGTATCTCCCAGAGTTAGAGTTGCTACTATATGAGGATAGTGAGCATCAATACAAGTTTCTTCAAAACCTGACAATAGATGGTAGTTGTGATTCCCTCAAATATTTTCCACTGGGCTTCTTTCCTAACCTTCGCTCTCTCAAAATCAAAAGTTGCAAAAACTTGGAATCCCTTTCGGGCCTTGACGGGCAGCAAAATCTGACATCACTGCAATCTCTAGAGATCAGGGGTTGTCCAAAGATGGTATCTTTTGCAGACGGAGGAGGATTACCCGCTCCCAACCTGACATCACTTACAATAGGGTCATGCGAGAGGCTGAAGGCACTTCCTGAACAAATGTGCACTCTTCTCTCATCTCTTGAAGAATTGGACCTGTGGAATCTTCCAGAAATTGAGTCCTTGCCGGATGAGGGACTGCCAAGCTGGCTTTTGAGACTAAGTATCTGGTTCTGTCCATTGCTAGAAGTACGTTGCCAAAAGGAAATAGGAGAAGACTGGCTCAAGATTTCACACATTCCCTATATACGCATCGATGGTGAAGTCATAGCTGATCGAAGATTCGAAGGCAGAGTTGAGTGACTCACCGCTAGAACAAATAAAATCCCAATTCTTTTTCACTCAGGTACACACTCTAATTTTCTCAATGTTCTTGTTTAAATTTTGAAATGACAATTGTACCATCTTCTAATATTGTTGCCCACATTACCCATATTCAATTTCTAGCAATTTTGGGAACCAAAGTGCATTTTTTGAGATTCAATGGGTTAACCAAATGGTTTTCCATTTTGGGAACCCCTTCTTGGTTTTTCCACATTTGAAGAGAGAGAGAGAGAGTGTGTGAATATGGGTAATTACCCATAAGTAAAATAATAAAAAATAATACATATCATATTCATTTAAGGAGAGAGAGAGAGTGTGTGTATTAAAAATTTCAACTTTTGTATAAAAAATTATTATAATAATTCAAACCTCCCTATAATGGAGAACATGGTTGGAGTTGGGGGCTTAAAACTGAATAGCTAAAATAGTTTCTTTTTTTTTTTAAAAACTATTTTGGCTAAAAATTAGAAAATATTTAGCCGAGCTTTCGAGTTGCCAATCAAAATCCACGGACCAAGCTCAATGGTTGACAGTTGGCATATTTACATATATATATTTACTTAAAACAATTGCTTGGCACGTGAATTTAGGACTATGCACATTATAATATACCAATATTCTTTCAATTTTAAATACTTTGCATTATACATATATTATGTTTTTATAATTATCATATATATATACTGTAATATTTTTTCAATTTCAAATATTTTGTATTATACATATATTATATTTTTATAATTATCATATATATAAACAAGTCCTTATCAAACCTATTAAAGAGATTTTTCACGAGCCTACTATACAAGCCTTAATCGAACTGTTCGCGAGCCTTATCGAGCCGAGCCCATGTGTGCTTTAGTTTGACTCGTTTATTAAACGAGCTTTGTATTCAAGCTCGAGCTTGACTCGTGTATTATACGAGCCGAGCCCAGCCGAGCCGCGAGCCCTTATTGAGCGGCTCAGCTCGTGTACACCCCTACTCTTGGAATATGAATTGCTCTTTTCTAAAACTTCCATACATTTTCTTGGTCCCGGACGGTGATGTTCCCTCTTACAAAAGTGAGTCCTTGTGTTTAAAAACTCTTATTTTATTTTATTTTATTTTATTTATAGATTGTTTTATTTTATTTTTTTATTTCTTATTTTTTATTTTTTTTTTATTTTTTTTGGGCTCATATTAAAATACTTTTTTATTCAATTTTAGATAATTTTAAATTAATATTGAGATTTATTCATTTTTTGTTTATTTAATGGAGATAAATTTGTACAAATAGAAGCGTGATTATATATTCCACAATTGAAGATCTCATTGAGAAGTAAGACATATTACAATTTTATATATGAAATTGGCCAATACTTAGGAAAGTGAAACCTGATCGTAAAGACTTGGAGAGTGAAACTTGATCATAAAGACATGAACATCGTTGAAGCTGGGACTACTTTTTGCCAATCTCATTTCAATTGGTTATTGTTTTAGAAGAAAAATGAGCATTTCGTTGTTAGCGAATCAATAGGACATTCTTAACTGGTTTTACTTTCACCTATTTAATGATTTATGCGTTTCACAATTTTTTCTGTTTCAAAAACTTGTGAGTTGTGATCACTCTTTCTCTGTGCAGTATATGTTGGAGTAATGCTCACAACTATTTGTTGTTTCAAAAAAGGGATCACTCTTTCTCTGTGCAGTATATGTTGGAGTAATGCTCACAAATATTAATTTGTATGACGTCCTTTAACTACTATTTTTTTCCGACGATTGTTTGTGCTCACAACTATTTCTGGACAATTCTTATAATACTAATTATTTAGAACTAGTTAGGCCTAGGCCACATACACGATGCTTGGTCAAGGTGCACTTGTAAATGTTTTGATGGGGGTTTACAGCTACAAAGGTCTGTTACGAAAAGAGGTTGTTATAGGCTTATGGCATCAATATTTTACAGTTGAACAGGTTTTTTTTTTTTACAGTTATACATGTCTAGCTCTTATTTTCACGTACTATTTTCTCAAGAAAGATGGGTTCATAAATGTGACAAGGTAGTTCTAGTTGCAGGATCTAAATTTTGGCCTTCTACTAAATTGACCCAACTTTAAGCTTGAATTCTTGTTAGATAATCTGCATTCACGAGCACTCTAATGAATGTTATTATCTCCAAACTTGTAGAAATTTATACCTTTTTTTTCAGCTTCTCCCTCCTAATAATCATTTGAGGTTATTGCTTTTTAGCTATATATTAGAGTTTCTAGTATGGGTGACTGATCCATAATATTCTTTTCTTTTGCTTTTGTTAAGTACCTATGGGAGTATCCTTGATCTAGCCACACATCATACATCGTTCTTCTGTGAAGGTTATCTTGTTTATACATATTGGAATGCTTTATTGATATGAAGTATAGTTCTTTACGAGCCTCTTTACTGATAAATCGTTTAATAGCAGTGTATGTTTCTTGATTTCTATTCAGCTACAGTGATCTTTTCTTTGCGACGAACGGAGAGATGGATCCCAACTCAGTTAAATCAACTCTGTCTAATATAGGTTTTAGCATTCAGAAATGTTATGGCAGCGGCAGCTTGTGATTATCAGAAGGTTTGGTTTCTGCAGTTTCCTACTGTTCTCTCTTTACTATCGCTCTTAAACATTTTAACTCATCTAGTTTCTGAATGCTGTACTGCATTGTATAAAGTTTCTTTCAAACAATTATGTGGGTTAGTTTAATTTCAGATTAGCATGTTGGTCTGGTATGAGTTAAATAAGGAGTGACCGTCCTATCTCTCTTTGGAAAGTTTGAATTTTATTGAGTTATGTGACATATGGAGACGAATTTACTTCATGATGGAGGTACTTCTCTTCTGGTGCTACACTATAGTATGTTGAAGCTCTTTAAAAGAATGCGTGAATCTTATTATTGATCGAAGGGGAAAAAACTGAGGGATATTTTATTGAACTTTAAGTACTAATATTGAAATCATTTGTTAATAGCTTAAGATAAAGGTGACCATCAAAGGATTGCTAACTTTTTGGAGATGACGTCTTTTTCGGCAGTCTTTCTATGGGGTAGGAGATAGCACTTGTTGACCTTCTGTGTGGTGGACTGAGCAAGGTAAACATTAAATTAGGTTAGAGGTTGTTTGAGTATCACAGAAATTGGTTCCCTTGTTCAGAAAGAACTATTTCTTAATAGTTCGGTCTTTGTGTTAGTTGAATATGTGGTTATATATCAGACCAACAAAGCACTTTTTTTTTTTCATAAAAACTAGACAAAACTAAGACTGAGCCTGCTGTTTTAGGCACTACCAAACATGACCTCATTTTAGTATGGATAGTGCAGTCTCTCTCTGAGGCTACTGATGCTGTTTTAGCTAACCAATTTGAATGCTATTCTATTGTATATACGCTCTTGTAATAGTGCTTGTCGGGAGGCTAACAAAAATTAATTGATGGTTGAGCTCTGCAGCCTTCATATCCCCTTATAAGTACTGCAAACTTTTCAGTCTGTTATTGACATTAAATTAAACTCTCTACCCTATTCAAAAGTACTTCAATGCCTCTCACTTTTGATGGAAACTTTTTAGTCTGTTGGTAGCTATCTATAAGAAATCAACATTGCAATATTAAAGGCAATCAAACTCACATGATAGTGGATAAATGGTGTATAGTGACCTGAGTGAGTTTGATTGCCTTTAATATTGCAATGTTGATTTCTTATAGATAGCTACCAACATAGTTTATGCAGATTGTAATTGTGTATTGTTTGTCCATTTACTTACAGGAAGTGTTTGTCCATGTACATACATATGCATTATTCAGATTGGTTAACTTTCAGAACTGGAAAAATTGCATGCTGATAAGATCCCACAGCTCTCAAGGTTAGAATTCAGTCTTACTAAAATGCTTGCAGTTTAGGAATTACATTTGGTGTAAGCTTTCTCAATAGAAGAAGTCTTAGTGCTTGGATTTGTTTTATATTAATAGAAAGAAACTGAGAAGCGACAAGCGTTAAAGAGATCCGTCACTTCTACCATTGGGAGTTCTACCGTTGCAACTTGCAAGTAACATATATATTCTGTTTTTCTGATAAAATAAAAAATTAAAAATATGCATTGTTACCATACTGTTATTCTTGAGAATTTTTTTGTGTATCAAACTTGTTTTGGGGGGTTTGAGGAAATTTGAGAAAGTTGAGTTTCAATTTGTTTGATTGTTAACCCGTTGAAAATGATTAAAATAATACGAAAATTGGTTTTGCTGCTTTAGGAAAATACAGCGGCATTGTTGCTTTTGGGTGAAGCATCAATTTGGAAAGTGCCGTTTGCCGCCTCTGTTGGAGCCCTTTTGTCCTAGCTGGCGCAGCAGTTTTGCTGCTTCTCTTGAGTTGCTGCTCTTGCTGGAGATGGTCTAATGTACCTTAAAGTCCTGGATTATGCTGCTCTCTGAAACTCAATGTGAAGCAGCTTAAGAAAGTACAGGGTTTCAAAGGGATCTAGCCTCTGCTTGGCGCAAGGATTTAGTGAGGGAAAACAAGGGGAAGAAAATCAATTACCATGGAGAACAGTTTTATTTGTTTGTTTATTAGGGAGAATAGAAAGGAAAAGAAAATCTACCCAAAAATAAATTATAAATGTTGAGTTTTGTGAGTTACTTTTCTTTTCTTTTCTTCTTTTTTCTTTCTTTTTCCCCTGAAGTTGTACTTATATTTTTGAAATTTTAATAATACATACGCATGGAAGAAAACAAAATGATAAACACCAGGGACTTGTTTTCCTTCCCATTTTGCTCGCTATTTTCCTTGTCAAACCAAATAAATAAAAGTTTTTCCCTTAATGTTTTCCTTTCCATTCCCTCACTAAATGCATGAACCTAACATCGCCTAACATCATTTTACGAACTTCGTAGATAAACCATCTGATAGCTGCCCGCTTATGACGGCCTTCAAAGATACCTATATACACTATTGTTTCGTTATTTGCAGATATTTACAAGGATATGATAACAATCTCACTTTTCCCACCGTTAAGGTTAGTATATACACATAAACCTATTTGTACCACTTTCGAGTTATATAGGAATTCCTCAATCAACCTCAAATAAACGAGGCATTAACAAATAGGACAATACTTCAGCACATTTTCTTGTGTACATTTCTACTGCTCCAAGATGTGAATATTCACGTTTTTAAGCTTTTGAGTGTTATGGTAACTTAGTTTCTCTGTACTGGTGCAGGGATCCGGGCACACAGTTCCAGAGTACAAACCCGGCGAAGCATTGGATTTTTATGAGCGAATTTTTAAGAAAAAAGATATGAGCGAATTTTTAAGGCTTTTGTTGGACAAGAAGATAGGGGGGTCATGGTAATGATATGTAGTGCTTTAACTGTTCAATGACTGATGATTACTCAAAGAGCTGAAGTACATTTAAGCCAAAAAAAAAAAAAAAAATTAGTGATTGAACTATAGAATAATCATTATATAGAATTTACACAAGAGCACTGAACTTGGCGTATCGATTGATCTTTGTTTTAAATAGAGCACCATATTTTGTGTTTTGTGCATAACTCAAAACTTGTATGCTGAAATAATGATTGGCAATACAAATATTATCTAGCTAGATGAAAATACATTCCAATCATAGCGTTTTGATTGTGAATTTGGAGGGCCGAATTATTGGTAGTGCTTTGGAGGTTCTGTGAATTAGCACAACGTGAATGAGACAGTTACAAGGAAATGCTTATTCATACTTGTAAAACATACAAACTGTACATATATACAATCTTTAAGATATATTAGATGGATATGCTAGTAGGAATGCCCATTGTGCCTCCTCTGTATCTAACACTGGATGGTAAAAAAGATTGTAAGGAATCCTAACGGGACCCCATATTGCCCATAGTTCACCGCAGCGTGTTCAGCCATATGAGAGTTGTTGGAGTCTCTATATGGTCGGAGCGAATTGTCATCTCGGACCACCACGTTTCTTTGCACTTATCACCATGACCACATTTCTAATTCTGACCACCATTCTTGAATTTATTTCACTGTCAGACTTTACTGAATCATCGTTTGCAGAGAAGATTGAGCAGAAGTTTTGTACCCATGTCTTAATGGCAATCTATATATCTGAGTCCATCTGCACCGTAGGGATAGTCTTCGGGAGCTGGACCCCAGAGGGCTTATCTTCGTCTTCGAAGGCCATTCATCTGAAATTTTGATAGACAAAGTAGGGCTTTGTATTAATCATCTACTTTCCACTTTAATTGCAGCCTCGAATGCGGCCTATGATCGTTTATTTTGTGTTTAGAATTTAGAGGTTCTGCGTAAATTTTCTAACTTTAAAAAAAAAAAATTAAAATTAAAGCAAAAATCATACATCAGAAAGAATTGCTGCAGTTGGCTGGGTTTTTATTGGGAGGTGAAGTTGATGGGGGGTGTAGACTCTTGAAATGACAAGAAGCCTTTGTCCCATGTACTTCATAGCACTTGTCAGCAAAAAAAAATGTTACTTCATAGCACTCAAACATGAGTGTTGCTCCTTGTGTTATGTGATGTTCTTGATACTATTAGGCCTTGTTTGGCAGGCCGGATAAAACTGTCGGATTCGACTGGATAAGGTAGGATCGGACTAGATTAGTAATCTTGTCGGATAAGCTGTTATGCTATCCTGTGTTTGGAACGTGCTGGATAAAATTGTCGGATAAGCTATTTTATCCTAATCTTGTGTTTGATCGTGCCGGGATATAAGTTCTGGATAATAATTAAATTATTGTTTTTTTAACTACAAAAAAAAATCGCAAAAAAAGAAAAAAAGATACTATTTTTTTTTAAAAAAAAAACAAAGGGAGTTAAGTGTTAATATTTTTTGTCAATTTTAAAATTTTTATTAGTTTCGAGGGAAATTTAACAGTTTTACCTTACTCCAAAACCACAGGGTGGTTAACTGTCCACTTTTGAACCATAGGGGGGTAAAGTGAAAACGGGCCTAACCAGAGGGGGGTAAAATGTATTTAACCCTTGAAATATTAAGTGATGAAATAATAAGTGCTGAAATTTTAAGTGATGAAATATTAAGCTGTTAGGTGTTTTGGGTTAGATAAAATATTCATCACTTAAAAAATAATAGTATTTGGCAAACAAACTGAAAAAAAAATTTTTTAAAAAATTAAATAAATAATTTTTTTTTTTGATTAGACGACTTTTTCTTAGGTTTATTTTGCATTATTTTCACTTTACAGTGTGTGATACTTGATTTAACTCTTATGAATGACATTTTCCCTTTTCATTTTCCAATTTAAGATTTTTATGCAATGTAGTATACCTATCATAATATTAGTTGTAGAACCAAATTTAGTACTTGATGATTATTTGGATGGTAATTGAGCCATATTGAAGGGTCGGTACGTTTTATCCATTTGGATTAGTCAAATTAGATTTCTTAGTTTCTTAAATACCAAGTGACTTCATAGATCAGTTAAAAATAAGTCAATTCCAAAAGAATTTCAAAAACATAACAAAGGGACTTTTGAAAATCAGCCCCCAGGGTCCCACTCACAAGATGTCACTAGTCAGACCTCTTCTCCTTTCTTCTCTATACGGAAGGCTTTGCATCTGGTTTGGAAGGTCTATATGGTATACATATTTTTTTTTTTGAGCACTTTTTTTCTCTGGCATTAGCATTACCTATTTGGAAAGCATAGCATTACTCTATTTTTTTTTTTTTACCCTTTTCTCCTGTAGCTCTACCTGTCCTGAACATCAGATTTCACAAACCTTCATGGGAGGTGGAAGGCTTTAGGGGGTTCACACATGCAAACTGTGTTGCAGGATACTTTTGTTTGTTTACCACTTACCAGCTGTTGAGATAGGGACTATGGTATTGGAAAAGTTTCACTCCAGTAACATAATTGGTAAGCAACTACTAAGCATCTTCTATGATATACTTTTAGTAATTGTAATTCTACCTTTCATTTTAAATTGGTGTTAAATTTTAATAATATCGTCCCAAAATATTATAAGTAGGCCCTAATATGTGATAGTATAACTTTGAAAATTAGTTTGATTTTAACACTAAAGTGGTTTGCAAATGGATTAAAATGCCTAAAAATGTATAATAAATCCAAAATCATTAGTATATAGTATCAATTTTCTTTACACTTTACAAGTGACAAAATGTGACCCATTTGTTTAAGGGTTAATTATACATACACCCCTTGTAGTTAGATTATTTTTCACTTTGCCCCTTGTACTTCAAATTGTGTCACTAATACTCTATGTACTTAGGACTAAAGTGAAACAGTTACCAATTCTGTTAAAATTAACGGAACTATAGATTGTTTAGTGGAGTATTTGTCACTTTGACCCCTTAGAGCATCTCCAACCACATTATGCATATGCATATTTTAGTGAGATATGCATAATGTGGTGAAAAAATGGTACTCCAACCATTATGCAAAATACTTATGCATATTTACAAGTGCCATCAAAACTATTAAATTTGCATAATGATGCAAAAGCCCTATGCAAATCCAATGGCCATCAACATTCCTTAAAAAAAAAAAAAAAAAAAAAAAAAATCAAACGGCTACCAAGGCTCCAAATAGTGATGAAAAATTATAAAATATTGATAGATAACCAAAATGCATACCATGATTGGAGTGGTTATGCAAAATTCATGCTGCAAAAATAATTTTTGGGTGATTTCTATGCATTTTGCATAAAAAGATGCATAACATGGTTGGAGTTGCTCTTATGGTGAGCACATTTTTCAATTTGCTTCCTTATAGTCTCAAACGTGTCACTAATACCCCTTGTTAGTGAACCGTTTGGTAAGTTCTTTATCTTATACAATAAAATCACAAAAAGTTGCGATAGGTATAAGTTGTCCAAGATAGCTTTTGGCCCATGACAATTGCAAAAGCTATTTTGTTAAATAATTTATTTTAGCTTCTGTCAGTTAAATTTAACTAATTTATTAACGATTTCACTTTAATCCAAAGTATAGAGGGTATTAGTGACACGATTTGAAGTATATGGGGCAAATTGAAAAATGGACTAAGTACAGGGGTGTATATGTAATTAACCCTTTGTTTAATTATTACGTATCTTAAAACTGAATGAACAATGCTAGTGGTACACCCTTATACACCCCAAAAGCATCCATACCTTGAGATGGACCAATGAGAAGAGACTAACAGTGGACCCCGCAGTCTCTATCTCTCTTCTCATTGGTCCACCTCAAGGTGTGGATGATTTTTGGGTGTGTGAGGTTCCCAACCTTTTTTTTTCTTGTTCATTGATTGAGGGTCACACACGCAGCTGTGAGACTGATTGTCCTTCTTCATATGGAAGGCTCTTAATTTGGCTTGGAATACTACATTTGCATTTGCATTTGCAGTAGACTTTTGGTTTGCGATAGCAAAGGAAAAAAAAGTGTGTTAACATGGCTACTGCTGCATTGGTGGGAGGTGCACTACTCTCAGCTTCTCTTCAAGTGTTGTTTGATCGATTGGCTTCTCGTGATTTCATCAACTTCTTCAGTGGTCGAAAAAAGGAAGGAGTACTCCTAAAAAGGCTGAAAATTATGTGCTGGGATGAATGTTCAGCCACTGCTTGACGATGCTGAGCTCAAGCAGTTCACCAACTCTGCAGTTAAAGATTGGGTTGACGAGCTTAAAGATACTATCTACCATGAGACGACTTGCTGGGCGAGATAACTACTAAAGCTATGCAATCCAAGTTGGATTCTGAGTACCCAACTACCACAACTACTCAGACCATAAGCGACCTCCTTAGATCTTGGTCTCCGTTTGCTGAAGGTAGAATTTTATTAGGCTCCAAAATAACTCCTTAACAAAAAGAAATTGGAGTATTTCATGAATGCAAAAGACTCCCTTGGGTTGAGAGTTGTAGTTGGCCAGAACATCTCATCTCAAAGATTGCCAACAACTTCTTCGGTGGATCCTGTTTCTGTTTACGTCGGTAGAGATGATGATAAATACAAGAAAATTCAACTGTTGATCTCGGATGATGAGTCAAATGGTCCCCCAGTAGGTGTGATTCCTATAATTGTCATGGGCGGGATTGGCAAGATCACTCTTGCTCAACTTGTCTACAACGATCCCCAAGTTGTAGATCATTTTGAGGGGAAAAAATGGGTTTGTGTCTCTAAAGAATTTGATATTACTGGGGTAACAAAATTAATTCTTGATGGGCTCTCTGTGTCTTTTTCTAGCGATGCTGACTTAGATACCCTTCAAGTCAAGTTAAGGGGTAGACTAGCAGAAACGAAATTTTTGATTGTTCTTGATGACGTGTGGAATGAGAAGTATGTGAATTGGGACCAATTGAGACGTCCTTTTGTAGTTGGGAAATGTGGAAGTAAGATTATCGTAACAACACGAAACAAGGGTGTTGCATCTACCATGCAAACAGTTCCGATTTTTGATCTGGGACAACTATCAAATGATGATTGTTGGCTAATATTTTCAGAACACGCGTTTGCAAATGTTAGCCACAGTGTGCAATCGAGGTTAGAACCGATCGGTAGAAAGATTGTGGAGAAGTGCAAAGGCTTGCCTTTGACTGCTGTTAGAATTATTTGTGGGTTATTAGGTCACCCACATATAATCATGGACCCGGGGTTCAATGGGCTTGACTTAACCTCCAAGTAATCCTATAAGGATTAGTATTGGAAACCAAGTATAACCCTAAGCCATAGGGGATATGTATATATATATGTGATATATACATAAGAGATAGAAGAGAACAAGAATAATAACTCAATCTCTCTCCCAAAACCTGCGGCTATCTCTCTTCCTCTCTCTTTTGGTTTGATTTCTCTCTCTAGCTTCAATCACACAAGAAGCTTGGGACTTAGCACGTGGATACAAAGGGGGTGTCTCTAGTAGGCATTCTCACGACCAGTTCGAAGCCTAAGAACATACACAGAGGCAGTCCAAATCGCAGTAGTTCGTGAGGTTCTTGCCGGGTTCGTAACAATGTCGTCAATCGATCCGTCGGGTTAATTCCGCTAGGTACGTCCTATACCCGACCCGTATGCATGTGTGTAAACATTATTTACATTGGTATCAGAGCCTTAGGTCGTTGATTCGCCCGTGTATAGCACCCAAAACGAATCTGCCATTGATGAGTTTTGAAGGTTTTTTGAAAATTATCAAAACTTGATTTCAAAGTGGGTCTACGTAAAAACTTTAATATTTTTCGAAATTTTTGTATTGGATCTGTTCTAATATATCATAAGAGTCCTCCCATGAAGTATCATACGTTAGTTATCTCCATGGTGCAAGAAATTGCAAAACCTAATTTTTGGGATTTAAAAATCAAGTTTTTCTGAAATTTTGAGCCATTTTTCGGATCAATCCAGATGTACAATGATGCCGTTTTTTTTTTTTTTTTTTGTGCATAATCTTAATCTATGCCACGAGGGCTTTCCAACGGTATAAAATTTGTCAAATTTGGGTAAGTAACGAAGCAAATGCAAGTCCGCGAAGTTGCCCTCCGCAGCAGCCATTGCTGCGTTTTTTTCTTCTTCAAGGAAGAAGGTAAACCTCTCCCAGCCACCCCCACTCTCGCCAGCGGCGAGTGGAGCGCGTGCGGCGGCTCCGGTGGTGGTGTGGGCCCCACTCCAGCGAGTGGGGGTCCTCCTCTGGGCCCCTGACCTCATTATATTTTTTAATATTTTTTCTGAAAACATTATTTATTTATTAAATAATTAAAACAGTTTCTGCTATTTAAATAAATAAGTTTTATTCATTTAAATATGTTTTAATTGCACTAAAATTCAGAAAAATTAAGGAAAAATCATTTTTTATTTTTCCTATATTGAGGACATTGTAAGGGACCATTGTTTTTTATTTTTTAGAGCATTAAAGATGTGTTTTGTACGTGTTTTTAATTGCTTAAAATATTCAAAACAACATATTAATTTTTGGGATTAATATATGGTGTTTAATACACTGCAAGGGGACTTGAGAACTTTTTTTGATAATTGTCTCACATATTTAAGATGTTTTAGAGCATTGGAATCATGATTTTGGTATTATTTTAATTGCTTAAAATATCTAAATATTATTATTAATTTTTTGTAATTAATATTATGTGTTTTGTACACTGTTTGGGGCCATATGAAACTGAAGGGAGACTTAGATTCCTTACAATGCCGTATTTTTTGGAATTTACATTATTTTGTTAATTTGTTTGACAAAAACAATTTAATTGGTAAAATTGTTTTAATTTTTATTTTGTACCCATTAATTCTAGAAATTCTTTGTTAATACTGAAAAATCAGTTTTTTTAGTTATTTTAAAATTTTCATGTGGTTTTAAATTATTTTGTTAATTTATAAGCCATTGATTTAATTGGTTTTAAATAAATTTAAAACCTTAAAATTGCTTTAATAATTGAAAGAAAATTTAGATTTTTTTCTTAGCTTATGGCAGCTAACCGGGCTGTTTCTTTTATTATTGCAATTGTATTTAGAGGCTCATTGCATTGTTGGTCACGTTTATATTGCTTTTGTTTGTGATTGGTTGACCCCGAGACCTCTAATCCTCCTTCTAAATGGAGTGAAGGATTAGTCCATTCATTCAATTGGACCGCATGAGTGTTTGTTGTGTGCGATTAATTCACTAATTAATCTGGAATAAATGAATGGACATTTAATTGTCAATTTGTAGAGCTTGTGTTGTCATTGTTGTATGTTTGAGGTTGTCCTTGTATATGTTTATGAACAACGCATCCCTATTTATTTTTTTTTTTTGGGTTATAAATGTAATGTGAAGATGAGTGTTCTTTACTTCTCATACTGGAAAAGCATGTTTGTAACAGGATGGTTTTCTTTGTTCATATTTCATTCACTTGAATTACCTTAGCATGAGCTCTAAATTGTCAATTCGGGCCCACGTGGCACTACAACAAAAATGGGTTTTTGCAAGGAAGCTTGGCAAGGAAAGGTTGTCACAGCCCGATCCCACAATAGCGAAATCGAAGCCTGTGGCACGCCACCGAGGCTCTTCCTACTCATTTCAAAGTTGTAGCAGCGGAAAATAAACTTTAAAAATAACAACGAGTAGTCGCTCTTTTGAAACAATACATCCGAAGTTAGTAAAAGCCGTATAAATTTGAAAACGTAATTATATTTTGAAACGAATGAATTTATATTCAAAGGGGTCCCAAAGGTGCCCTAAGAACCAATCAAAACATTTAAATAAGTTGCAGAAGGGGTATAAAAAGTTTTCATGCATGGGTCATTTCGACCGGTCGAGATGCCCCTTTCGACCGGTCGGATGACCCTCGGCAATAATCCTTCACAGCAGAGGGCACTTCGACCGGTCGACCTGCCCCTTTCGACCGGTCGAATGACCCTCTGACAGCAATCCTTCTTGCACTAGGATTTTGCCTGTAGGTCAAGCGACCCTACGACCCCAAACGATCTCAACATTAAATTAAGGCATGAAGTTGACAAGCAAACGTTTTAAAACGTGAACTCCAAATTTGTATACATAACAACTTAACCCACCCAAACCATGTTCTCCAAGTTAAAACAAAACGAAGTTCTAGCTACTCGGAAGTGATCCTTACAACACTTGGAAATATAAAACATATACAAGGCTATCATTCATTCCTATTACAAGTCTCTTGACTAAACAAATGAAATAGACGCTTCGATTACAAAACTACGAGATAAACATCTGTGTGTCGCCTTCTAAGTGAACTCCCAATATCTCGCGATTACTTTCCCGATTCCTCGCCAGAATTCATACCTGCAATGGTTCTTTGAATAACCACACATATTCTATTTGTTTAAGCTAACGGTTAGTGAATAATCAACATATGCACATGAATGATAAACATGGTTGCATTCACATCTCTACATTTCATACTAGTAGCGGGAGACTCACGTGCACATTCCATACTCCCAATCCGCGACTCCTCGCCAATAAGTCCACGCGAAAGGATAAGACCCACGATTCTTTTCTTCAATCGTGCGACCTTAATGCCTATATCGGCTCCACAAAATAGCTTAGTGACCACGTGCTCTTTCTGACTCAAATAAGCAACTTAACATGCTCAAATACATATCACCGTGCTCTCGGTAATTAAAACATTTTACCATGCTATTGGGCCTACTTATCAATATAATTGCCCAATATGAACTACACAATATATCTCTATGAATTAACACATGCTATTCAAACATAACATGAATACACGCCAAGCAATCATTCCATAATACAAAGTTGAATCACTCACCTCCGAATAACGCTCCTATAATTAAATCCGAAGAAAACCCGTGCACAAAGAACGTGCAGAAGTCCGTCTAGTACAATTCCTATTGATTAGAAATTCAATTATCAACTTTTATGAAAAATTCTAGAAAATAACTTTTCGGAAAACTTAGCCAAAACAGGCCCTAGTGGGTATCAAAACGAAGCCCTTACCTCAAGGAGTTTAAATATGAAATCTTGAAGAAAATAAACGGGCAAAAGGTTGTCGTTTGGCGTCGAGAAGCTCGAAGCTCTTGAATCTCCCTATGGCCCCCTTTTTGGAATTTAGGTTAAGGCTTATGAAATTTATGAAAGTCATCTCTAACTATATATAGGCAATATTTTCTAAAATTGTGTTTACCTCCCCACGAGTTTCCAAAACTCCTAATCAGTCTCTGCAACTTTCTACACAGCTAATTCATAGCTTCACAAGTGAAACTTCAAAATTATAAAAGTTTCTGACTAAGTTCCGTTTGGTTGTTAAAATGCGGATTTCTACATGACGTTTTCCCGAAGTTGCTAATTAGCCTACCAAATTAATAGCGTGTTAATTCGTCATCACCAGGATACTAAATCTAACAATAGATATATATTCTAGACCAGAAATAATACAGATATATAAATACACAGGTAAACATTTAATTCCAGATAACCATTTAAAGTGTTCCACAGTGACCGTCTCATACTCGGAGAGACGTCACAACAACAAATCCTCAATCACCACAGTCTCAGAGGGTTCTCTAACACAGATACCCAAAATCAACTTGTGAGTCAAAACTCACTCAAACATGTGCCAAAATGCACAGCACATCACATTATCATGCATAACAATGTAATGAAATGCAATAACACGCATGTGGGTGTTATAAAGGTAAATTTTCTTGCTAAAAGTATAATATTTGCAAGGAAATTTGATTTTGTTGCCAAAAGGCTGAAAGACATACACGTTAGGTAAGGAAAATGATAATTCCTTGCAAAAATGAGAACAAAATTTTTTTAGATCCTTTTTGGTCCTATTTTTATATATAATACATGTGTATATAAGGCCCTATTTTTTTAGGCCCTATTTTGCCCCTATTTTATATGTAATAAATGTATTTTGGCCAAACAATGCCTTATTTTTGGTCCTATTTTTATATATAATGCACGTATGTCTAAGACCCTATTTTTTTCAGACCCTATTTTGGCCCTATTTTTATATATAATACATGAATTTTGGCCAAACAAGGCCTTATTCTAAGGCCAAACAAACTCTTATTTTTTGAGGCCCCAAGCAGCCACCCGGGCCGCTGGCCCAAGGGCTGGCCCTGTATTTTACCTGGGCAGCACTTAAAGACATCGATTTTTTTTTAAAGAATTTTATAGGTACTGTAGATCTTGTTTGATATATTTTGTTTTGTAGATTATGAATATATAATTTTTATGAAAAAATAATTTGTCGTTTAGAAATTATGACAATTTAAAGTTTGGAAAATAAGTAACAACTAACTTGCTTAAATTATGGGGTGAGGAGGCATATGTGTAGTGTAATTGTTGAATATAAGAAAAGTGGGCATTTTCGTCCACTGAAAATCACAGAGACCTTTGGTACTAAAAGAAAAATGTGGGGATCTATCCCTTATTATAGTCTAACGTGGGGATCTATGGCCAGCCAACCCTAAAAATAAAAATTAAAAAAAAATGCCCAGTAAATATCCTGGAAGCCACTAAAGCGCCAGGAAATTACCTGGAAAGGCTCTTTAGGTCAACTCTTTTTTTTTTGGGGGATTATTAGGTATCAGTCTATAATTTATAGAGATTTTAAAACTCAGTCATGTGCTTTTTGAAAATACAAAAAAAAATCTATTTAAAACTACAAATTTAAATATACATAAACTTTTGGGTAAAATGGCAAAAATGCCCAAACACCCCCCCTCTCTCTCTCTGGTCTCCACTCTCCTCTCTCTCTCTCACAGCCGGCCATCACCACCACCTGAGAACCCAAAACCCCAACCCACAATTTCATCTTTCAACACTTTGATCCCCCAACACTTTGATCCCACAATCTCTGTGTATATATATATATATATAAAAATACATACATATGTATAATGTATAAATACATACACATGATTTCATACAGATGATTTGGGAGGTGGGGTTTGGTGGTTGTGGATGAGAGAAAGAGAGGGGTTGGGGTTAGGGTTTGGGTAGGTGGGGTTATGGTTTGGGTAGGTGGCGGCGGCCGGTGGTGGTGGTGATGTCGGCGCCCCTGTGAGAAGAGAGAGAGAGAGAGAGGAGACCAAAGAGAGAAGAGATAGAGAGAAGTTGGGGTTGGGGTTGCGGTTTGGGTAGGTGGGGTTAGGGTTAGGGTTTGGGTAAGTGGTGGTGGCGGCGGCCGGTTGTGGTAGTGGTGGCGGCGGCCAGTGGTGGAGAAGGTGACTTCGGATGTGGGGTTTGGTGGTGGTGTGGTGGTTGTGGATGAGAGAGAGAGAGAGAGGGGTTGGGGTTAGGGTTAGGGTTAGGGTTTGGGTAGGTGGTGGTGGCGGCGACCGGTTGTGGTAGTGGAGGCGGCGGCCAGTGGTGGTGGTGGTGGTGGCGGCAGCGGCCCTGTGACAGAGAGGGAGAGGAGACCAAAGAGAGAAGAGAGAGAGAAGTTGGGGTTGGGGTTGAGGTTGGGGTTGGGGTTGGATTGGTGGTGGACGCGGCGACCGGTGGTGGTAGTGGAGGTGGCGACCGGTTGTGGTTGTGGCGGCTGGTGGTGGTGGTGGTTGGTTGGTGGTGGTGAAGATGAAGAAGATGAGGGTAAAAGGGTAATTTTAGTGTAGAAAAGACCAAAAATTGATGTAAATTTAAATTTGTAGTTCTAAATAGACTCTTTTTGTATTTTTAAAAAGCACATGACTGTCTTTTAAAAACTCACAAATTCTAGACTGATTTTTAATTCTCCCTTTTTTTTGGGAAAATTAAAAATCAGTCAAGAATTTAGTAACAATTTAAAAGTCAGTCATGTACTTTTTGAAAAATAAAAGGAAATCTATTTAAAGTGTATAAATTAAAAATCAATCAACTATTTTCCTAAAATGTCTAAACTACCCCCCCCCCCTCTCTCTCTCCCTCCCTCCCTCCCTTTGGTCTCTTCTCTCTCTCACATGGCCACCAACACCACCACCACCTGCCGCCACCACTTGCCGCCGTCGCCGTCGCCGGTCACTGTCACCACCACCACCACTACCCTTAAAGGGCCACCACCACCACCAAACCTAACCCAAACCCCACCACCACCACCACCAAACCCCAACCTCTCTCTCTCTCTCTTTGATCTCCTTTCACTCCTCACATGGCCACCAACTCCACCACCACCTATCGCCGCCGCCGCCACCACCACCACCACCACTACCACCACCAAACTCCAACCTCTCTCTTCCCTTTCTTTGATCTCTTCTCTCTTTTTCTCTCTCTGTCTCTCTTTCTCTCTCTCTCTCTCTCTCTCTAGTAGGAAGAAAAGGCCATAGCGGCCACCACCACCAATGACCGCCACCATTGTAGGGAAAAAAAAGTTGCAGGTTTTGGAGCAACTGGTCACGCATAAGGAGCAACTCACCAAACGTTTGGGAGCAACTATCCAAACGTAAGGAGCAACTCACCAAACATTATCGGGAGCAACTTTCTAAACGTAAGGAGCAACTCACCAAACGTGAGGAGCAACTCACCAAACGTTATCGGGAGCAACTCACCAAACGGCATTGGGAACAACTAACTAAATTACATTGGGAGCAGCTCCCCAAACCGTTTGGACAGTTGCTCCTTACGTTTGGAGAGTTGTTCCTTAAGTTTGGAAAGTTGCTCCCAATACCGTTTGGTGAGTTGCTCCTTACGTTTGGATAGTTGCTCCCAAACGTTTGGTGAATTGCTCCTTATGTTTGGCCAGTTGCTCCAAAACCTGCAACTTTTTTTTTCCCTACAATGGTGGCGGCGGCGGCAGGTGGTGGTGGAGTTGGTGGCCATGTGAGGAGTGAGAGGAGATCAAAGAGAGAGAGAAGTTGGGGTTTGGTGGTGGTGGTGGTGGTGATGGGGTTTGGGTTAGGTTTGGTAGTGGTGGTGATGGTGGCCCTTTAAGGGTAGTGGTGGTGGTGATGGTGGCAGTGACAGGTGGTGGTGGCGGCGGCGGCAGGTGGTGGTGCAGTTGGTGGCTATGTGAGGAAAGAGAGGAGATCAAAGAGAGAGAAGTTGGGGTTTGGTGGTGGTGGTGGGGTTTGGGTTAGGTTTGGTGGTGGTGGCGGTGGCCCTTTAAGTGTAGTGGTGGTGCTGGTGGCAGTGACAGGTGGTGGCGGCGGCAGCAGGTGGTGGTGGAGTTGGTGGCCATGTGAGGAGAGAGAGGAGATCAAAGAGAGAGAAGTTGGGGTTTGGTGGTGGTGGTGGTGGGGTTTGGGTTAGGTTTGGTGGTGGTGGTGGTGGTGGTGGCATTGACAGGTGGTGGTGGCAGTAGGCGGCGGCGGCAAGTGGTGGCAGCAGGTGGTGGCGACAGGTGGTGGTGGTGCGGCGGCAAGTGGCGGTGGTGGGCTGGTGAGAAGAGAGAGAGAAGAGATGAAAGAGGGAGGGCAGTTTTGACATTTTATACATAACTTGATGTGTTTTTAATTTTTCAAAAGCACATGACTGACTTTTAAATACTCTCCTGACACATGACTGAATTTTAATTATCCCTTTTTTTTCCTTGTTCATTGAGGGCCCCACACGCAAGTTGGAAGACTGCTTGTCCTTCTTGTTCATAGGGAAGGCCCTTAACTTGGTTTGTTGCAATAGACTCTTGTTTTGATATAGCAAAGAAATCAAAAAGAGTGCATATATGGCTACTGCTGCGATGGTGGGAGGTGCATTTCTCTCAGCTTCTCTTCAAGTTTTGTTTGATCGATTGGCTTCTCGTGATTTCATCAACATCTTCCGTGGGCGAAAACAGGAAGAAAGAGTACTCCTACAAAATCTGAAAATTAAGTTACTGGGAGTTAAGCCACTGCTGAACGATGCTGAGCTCAAGCAGTGGACCGACTCTGCAGTTAAAGAATGGGTGGACGAGCTTAAAGATACTATCTACCACGCAGACGACTTGCTGGACGAGATTGCTACTAAAGCTATGCAATCCAAGTTGGATTCTGAGTACCCAACCACCACAACTACTACTCAGACCGTAAGCGACCTTCTTGGATCTTGGTCTCCGTTTGCTGGAGGTACTTCTTTATTAGGCTCCAAAACAACTCCTTAATACAATTATTACCCATAAATGTAGTAGCAAAATTTCAAATTACTACATTTTATGACAGATATAGCGTCCAGGATCGAAGAGATCATTCAGAAATTGGAGTATTTCGTGGATGCAAAAGACTCCCTTGGGTTGAGAGAAGTTGTAGTTGGCCGGAACATCTCATCTCAAAGATTGCCGACAACTTCTTTGGTGGATCATGTTTCTGTTTACGGCAGAGATGATGATAAAGACAAGATTATTCAGCTGTTGATCTCGGATGGTGATTCAAATGGTCCCCCTGTAAGTGTGATTCCTATAGTTGGCATGGGAGGGATTGGCAAGACCACTCTTGCTCAATTTGTCTACAACGATCCCCAAGTTGTAGATCATTTTGAGGAAAAAATATGGGTTTGTGTCTCTCAAGAATTTGATATTGCTAGGGTAACAAAAACAATTCTTGTTGGGCTCTCTGTGTCATTTTCTAGCGTTGATGATTTAAATACCCTTCAAGTCAAGTTAAGGGGTAGACTAGCAGAAAAGGAATTTTTGATTGTTCTTGATGACGTGTGGAATGAGAAGTATGAGAATTGGGTCCAATTGAGCCTTCCTTTTGCAGATGGGAAACGTGGAAGTAAGATTATCGTAACAACTCGCAATAAGGGTGTTGCATCTATCATGCAAACAGTTCCGATTTTTCATCTGACACTAAGATGCCTACAAGTACTATCTCTAAATGGCTATGATATTTTTGAACTGCCTGATTCAATTGGTAGTTTGATCCATCTTCGCTATTTGGACCTCTCTGATACAAAGATTGTATCCTTGCCCGATTCAATTGGTAGTTTGATCCATCTTCGCCATTTGGACCTCTCTGATACAAAGATTGTATCCTTGCCCGATTCTATTGGTAGTTTGATCCATCTTCGCCATTTGGACCTCTCTGATACAAAGATTGTATCCTTGCCCGATTCAATTGGTAGTTTGATCCATCTTCGCCATTTGGACCTCTCTGATACAAAGATTGTATCCTTGCCCGATTCAATTGGTAGTTTGATCCATCTTCGCCATTTGGACCTCTCTGATACAAAGATTGTATCCTTGCCCGATTCAATTGGTAGTTTGATCCATCTTCGCCATTTGGACCTCTCTGATACAAAGATTGTATCCTTGCCCGATTCAATTGGTAGTTTGATCCATCTTCGCCATTTGGACCTCTCTGATACAAAGATTGTATCCTTGCCCGATTCAATTGGTAGTTTGATCCATCTTCTCCATTTGGACCTCTCTGATACAAAGATTGTATCCTTGCCCGATTCAATTGGTAGTTTGATCAATCTTCGCCATTTGGACCTCTCTGATACAAAGATTGTATCCTTGCCCGATTCAATTGGTCGTTTGATCCATCTTCGCCATTTGGAACTCTCTGATACAAAGATTGTATCCTTGCCCGATTCAATTGGTAATTTGATCCATCTTCGCCATTTGGAACTCTCTTATACCAAGATTGTATCCTTGCCGGATTCAATTGGTAATTTGATCCATCTTTGCCATTTGGACCTCTCTTATACCAAGATTGCATCCTTGCCTGATTCAATTGGTAATTTGATCCATCTTCGCCATTTGGACCTCTCTGGTACAAAGATTGTATCCTTGCCTGATTCAATTTGTAATTTGATCCATCTTCGCCATTTGGACCTCTCTGATACAAAGATTGTATCATTGCCTGATACAATTTGTAGGTTGTGTAATTTAGAAACATTTTTGCTGTGGGACTGTAGAAGGCTCACTACATTGCCTGATCTCCTTTGTAAATTAGTTTGCTTGCGTCATCTCGATCTCCGTGGAACAAACATCAGCTATATGCCAATGCAAATTGGTAAACTAAGGAGTCTCCAACAGTTAACTAACTTTATCGTGGGGAACCAAATTGGGTCAACGATTAGTGAGTTAAAAGAGCTTCATTATCTTCGTGGCACACTCTCCATTTCAAACCTCCAAAATGTAAGACATGCATTGGAAGCAATTTTGAAAAATAAGGAGCATCTTGAGAAGCTAAACCTGGAATGGGTTGCTGAGCGGACTGATGATTCACCAAAGGACATAGAGGTCCTTGCGAAGCTACAACCGCATGTAAAGTTGAAGCATCTCACAATCACAAACTACGGTGGCTCAAGATTTCCGGATTGGTTAGGAAATTGTTCATTCTTCGGACTAAAATCCTTATATCTTTGTAAGTGTACTAATTGCTTCGAGCTTCCTCCTCTCGGGAAGCTACCCTCTCTCCAGCAGTTGACCATTGAAGGAATGAATATGGTGAGGAAGGTTGGTTCTGAGTTCTATGGGTATGATTCTTCTGGGATTAAACCATTTCAATCTCTGGAAAAATTAACGTTTGAAGAGATGCCGGAGTGGGAAGAATGGTCTATGTTGGGGGCCGAAGAGTTCTGCCACCTACTGGAGCTTTGTATAAGCAATTGTCCGAAACTGAAAGGCAAGTTTTCAATGCACTTTCCGTGTTTGAAGAAACTTGAGATATATAATTGGCAACGTCTTGTGATCGAGAAAATGGAGCTGGTTACTGATCCTACCACAGGAGTTGTGCCTGTGCATCATTTCTCTTCTCTCCAAGTATTGAGAATTTCAAACATCTCAGAGTTGCAGTGTCTGCCACTAGAGGAGCTCTACATGCTCACAAATCTTAAAGAGTTGGTGATATCGAGATGTCCCATGCTTCATACTGTTCAGATTCTGCCACTGGAGCTCTGCAGGCTAACAAATCTTGAAGAGTTGAAAATATTTGATTGTCCCATGCTTAATACTATTCAGATCATAGGAGGTGACCATCAAAGCGTTAGCTCCCAATCGGAGGTGGAAATGAAGCGTGTCAACACTAAGTTTCACTCTCTGGAAATCGAAAAATGTCCAGAATTAGAATTGCCACTAGCTGAGGATGCTCAGCATTATTACAAGTTTCTTCAAGACTTGAAAATACTGGGAGAAAACTTTGATTCTGGTCCTAAAATGTTTTTTCAAGATGTAAATAAAAGGGGAGGAACCTGTGATTCCCTCAAATATTTTCCATTAGGCTTCTTTCCAAAGCTTCGCTCTCTGGAGATCGATGGATGCAGAAACTTTGAATCCTTTTCGGCAATTGAAGGGATACAAAATTGGACATCTCTTCAATCTTTACGTATCTCTTACTGTCCGAATATGGTGTATTTTCCGGAAGGAGGATTACCAGCTCGCAATCTCACTGTAATTAGAATATATTCATGCGAGAAGCTCAAGGCACTTCCGAAACAAATGTCCACTCTCCTTCCATCTCTTCGATCGTTGTTGTTGATGGATCTCCCAGAGTTAGAGTTGCTATATGAGGATAGTGAGCATCAATACAAGTTTCTTCAAAACCTGACAATGTTTGGTAGTTGTGATACCCTCAAATATTTTCCACTAGGCTTCTTTCCTAACCTTTGCTCTCTCCATATTGAAAGTTGCAAAAACTTGGAATCCCTTTCGGGATTGGACGGGCAGCAAAATCTGACATCACTTAAATATCTAGAGATCAGGGACTGTCCAAAGATGGTATCTTTTGCAGACGGAGGAGGATTACCCGCTCCCAACCTGACTTCAATTGAAATATGGTCATGCAAGAGGCTGAAGGCACTTCCTGAACAAATGTGCACTCTTCTCTCATCTCTTCAATCCTTGGTCCTGGAAGATATTCGAGAACTTGATTCCTTTCCCTCGGGTGGTTTGCCCAATAGTCTATCTCAGCTTACCATCAGATACTGCACCAAACTCATGGCTTGCTGGACGGAGTGGGGTTTGCAAAGGCTTCTCTCTCTTAGAATGTGTGATTTCGAAGGTAAATGTGAAGTATTCTGGGAGTCGTTTCCAGAGGAGTGTCTATTGCCTACCTCTCTTACCAATCTCACAATCAAGGCTTGTCCAAATTTGAAATCACTGAATCCCAATGGCCTTCGACACCTCAATTGTCTTGAGCAATTAATAATTTGGGACTGCCCTAACCTACTGTCCTTGCCCGATGAGGGACTGCCAAGCTCGCTTTTGAGACTACGTATCTGGGGATGTCCTCCATTGCTAAAAGAACGTTGCCAAAAGGAAAGAGGAGAAGACTGGCTCAAGATTTCACACATTCCCTATATATACATCGAATCATAAAGTCATAGCTGATGAAGTCAGAGATGAGTGACTCACCGCTAGAACAAATAAAACCCCAAATTTTGAATCATTTTCGGTTATTGAAGGGATCCAAAATTTGACATCTCTTCAATCTCTACGTATCGATGATTGTCCGAATATGGTGTATTTTTCGGAAGGACGATTACCAGCTCGCAATCTCACTGAAATTAGAATAAATTCATGCAAGAAGCTGAAGGCACATCCCATACAAATGTCCACTCTCTTTCCAACTCTTTGACTGTTGTACTTGATGGATCTCCCAGAGTTAAAAGTCGCCACTATATCCATACAAGTTTCTTCAAAAACTGAAAATAGTTGGTAGTTGTGATTCCGTCAAATATTTCCACTAGGCTTCTTTCCTAACCTTTGCTCTCTCCAAATCAATAAATGCAAAAACTTGGAATCCCTTTTGGGACATCTGACATCACTGCAGTCTCTAGAGATCAGGGATTGTCCAAAGATGGTATCTTTTGCAGACGGAGGAGGATTACCCGCTCACAACCTGACTTCAATTAGAATAGTGTCATCTCTTCAATCCTTGGTCCTGGTGGATCTTCCAGAAATTGAGTCCTTTTCCTCGGGGGGTTTGCCCAATAGTCTATCTGAGCTTACCATCAGTCGCTGCGCCAAATTCATGGTTTTCCGGACGGAGTGGGGTTTGCAAAGGCTTCCCTCACTTAGAAAGTGCCATTTCATAGGTAAATATTGTGGGAGTCGTTTCCAGAGGAGTTTTTATTGCCTACATCTCTTATCCATCTCGAAATCACGGAATGTGAAAATTTGAAATCGCTGAATCCCAATGGCGTTCGACACCTCAATTGTCTTGAGCAATTATTCATTCAGGTCTGCCCTAAGCTACAGTCCTTACCGGATGAGGGACTGCCAAGCTCGCTTTTGAGACTACATACCTGGCGATGTCCATTGCTAGAAGTACGTTGCCAAAAGGAAATAGGAGAAAACTGGCTCAAGCTTTCACACATTCCCTATATAAACATCAATCATAAAGTCATAGCTGATCGAAGTCTGAGATGAGTGACTCACCGCTAGAACAAATAAAACCCCAATTCTTTTCACTCGATCAGGTACACACTCTAATTATCTCAATAATCTTTCTTTAAATTTTGAAATGTCAATTTTACCCTCTTCTAATATTGTTGCTTACAACTATCAATTTACATTTTACAGCCTAAGGACTAAGGAGGATATGCTAGAAGAATAAATACAAAGTACCTTTTTTCCTTCACAAATTAAACTTCTCTCATGAAATATGAATTGCTCTTTTATAAAGGCCAACACTTCCCTACATTTTCTTGGGTGCGGAAAAAGTAGGTCCTTGTGTTTAAAAACTACTTTTATTTATTTTTTAATATTTTTTTGTGGCACTTCTGTGAGAGAACAGCAACAGGATCCACAGAAATGTATGGACGCGATGTCCTTTTCATTTATTCGGTTTTGAAGGAAAACTCCCAAAAACCAATCCCAACCAATCTTCAATTTTTCAAAAATAAAAAATAAAAAATGGAGTGAATAGTACTCCTTCATACTTGAAGACACTCCAACAAAAAAATGAAGAACTCCTTCATTTTTTACTATTCATGTCCAGATATTCCATCTACGTCCCATATCTTATTTCTTTTCAATATTCACCCTTTACAAGTCCACTTGTATCCCAAATTTTGGATATTAGTTGTTATATCCATAAAAAAATAATTCTTATTACTTAAATTAAAAATTAATTTTTATTCAATTTTAGATAATTTAAAATTTGTATTTGGATTTATTCATTTTCTGTTTATTTAATGGAGATAAATTCATACAAATAGAAGCATGATTGATATATTCCACAATTGAAGTTCTCATTGAGAAGTAAGACGCATTACAGTTTTATCAATAACAATTACAACTTAGGGGAAAAAAATCACGGACAATAACAATTTTATTACGCTGATAAGATGACCTTTGTGAATCATCCATAACTTGTAGTGTAATTTTGATTTTAATGAGTTTTTTGTTCGTATGTTAATGGATAAATTATTTAATTTTGAAATAAGAATATTAAACAAATGAAGTTTAAATAAAAAGTGGTAGATAATTAAAGAATGCATAAAGTTGTGAAGAAAGTATGTAGTTTTTATAAAAGGTGGGGCCATCGCCTCCAAAAATGAAGGAGATGCCAAAATGAAGGAAATTGTTGTGGTTGCTCTAATAAATTCCGTATCCTTGTTCTTGAACCCCCACCCCCACTCCTATTACCAGTGGATATGATAAATGAACAACATGATGGAACTTGATCAATGCCTATTGATTTAGTCAACACCGACATCCCATGAATGTGCCGAGGTTAGAGAATGTCATTATTCATAGTTAATCTTATTGTCACCATTACATAGCAAATTGCCATCAGGTTTATGTGAAATTGGCCAATACTTAGGAAAGTGAAACATGATCCTAAAGACTTGGAGAGTGAAACTTGATCATAAAGACATGAACATCGTAGAAGTTGAGACTACTTTTTGCCAACCTCATTTCAATTGGTAATTGTTTTAGAAGAAAAATGAGCCTTTCGTTTGTTAGCGAATCAATAGCACTTAATTACATGACCAAATTGTTCTTATGAATTTTCTTGACTATTATCTTTATGACATTCTTAGTTAGTTTTACTTTCACCTATTTAATGATTTATGCGTTTCACAATTTTTTCAGTTTCAAAATTTTGTGATCACTCGTTCTCTCTGGAGTATATTTTCGAGTAATGCTCGCAACTATTTGTTGTTTCAAAAATTTGGGTTCACTCTTTCTCTGTGCAGTGTGATCACCCCCACTATTAATTTCTATGACGTCCTCAACTAGTATTTTTTCCAACGCTTGTTTGTGCTCACAACTATTTGTGGACAATTCTTACAATACTAATTGCTTAGTATTGGTTTAGGCCACAAACACGATGCTTGTCAAGGTGCACTTGTAAATGTTTTGATGGGGTGTTTACAGCTACAAAGGTCTGCTTATGGCATCAATATTTTACAGTTGAATAGGTCTTCTTTTTTCTTTTTTTCTTTTTTTTTTTTAACAGTTATGCATGTCTAGAACTTATTTTCACGTACTATTTTATGAAGAGTGATGGGTTCAAATGTGACAGGGTAGTTCTACAGCAGGATCTAAATTTTGGTCTTCTACTAAATTGACCCAACTTGAAGCTTGAGTTCTTGTTAGATAATCTGCATCCACGAGCTGATGAATGTTATTATCTCCAAACTTGTAGAAATTTATACTTTTTTTTCAGCTTCTCCCTCCTAATAATCATTTGAGGTTATTACTTTTTAGCTATATATTAGAGTTTCTGGTATGGGTGACTGATCCATGCTATTCTTTTCTTTTGCTTTTGTTAAGTACCTATAGCGAGTATCCTTGATTTAGCCACATATTATACATCGTTCTTCTCTGAAGGTTATCTTGTTTATACATATTGGAATGCTTTATTGATATGAAGTATGGTTCTTTACGAGCCTCTTTACTGATAAATCGTTTAATAGCAGTGTATGTTTCTTGATTCTTATCCATTCAGCTACAGTGATCTTTTCATTGCAACGAGCAGAGAGATGGATCCCAACTCAGTTAAATCAACTCTGTCTAATTTAGATTTTAGCATTCAGAAATGTTGTGGCAGTGGCAGCTTGTGATTATCAGAAGGTTTGGTTTCCGCAGTTTCCTACTGTACTGCATGGTATAAAGTATCTTTCAATCAATTATGTGGATTAGTTTAAATTAAGTTAAATAAGGAGTGACCATCCTATCTCTCTTTGGAAATTAAGTTTGAATTTTATTGAGTTATCTGATATGGAAACGAATTTACTTTATCATGGAGATACTTCTCGTCTGGTGCTACACTATAGTATGTAGAAGCTCTTTAGATTGAGATCTTCCCATTGAGTTTGTACTTGATTGGCAATCGTAAAAGAATGCGTGAATCTTATTATTGATCGAAGGGGAAAAACTGAGGGATAATTTTATTGCACTTTTAGTACTAATATTGAAATAATTTGTTAATAGCTTAAGATAAAGGTGACCATCAAAGGATTGCTAACTTTTTGCGGACTATGAAACGAAATGAATCACTCAGGCAACAACTTGGAGATGATGTCTTTTTTAGGCCGAGCCTGCTGTTTTAGGCACTACCAAACATGACCTCATTTTAGCATGGATAGTGCAGTATCTCTCTGAGGCTACTGGTGGTGTTTTAGCTAACCAATTTGAATGCTATTCTATAATCTATACGCTCTTGTAATAGTGCTTGTTGGGAAGTTAACAAAAATTAATTGATGGTTGAGCTCTGCAGTCTTCATATCCCCTTATAAGTACTGCAAACTTTTCAGTTTGTTATTGACATTTGTTGGAGATAGAAGAAAGAGATGGGGTAGAATTTCTGATGTATTATTCCTCAATATACAGCAGTAGTTATATACAACCTAGATTACAAGAATGGAAACTAAGGAAAAGGAAAGAAAAATATAAAAGGAAAAGAAAAAAAGATAAGATCAAAAATAAAATCAAATTAACTCCTAATATCCTTTAAAAGGATTTGACTGAAATCTTATCTATATAATATCTTATTTCCAACACTCCCCCTCAAGCTGGGGCGAAGATATCCACAAGACCAAGCTTGCTAAGAGAAGCTCCTAAAAGAGACGGGCCAACCGGCTTGGTAAACATATCTGCAGTCTGAGCAGATGAGGGAACAAACTGTGGAGTAATAACACCTGCTCGAACCTTCTCCCGTATGAAGTGAACATCCACCTCGATATGTTTTGTTCGCTCGTGGAGAACAGAGTCGGAAGCAAGCATTATAGCTGATTTGTTGTCGCAAAACAAAGTAGAAGAGTCACGTATAGGATACCCAATTTCTGTCAACAAGGAGCGAAGCCAGATAAGCTCACATGTGCCTTGAGCCATAGCTCGATACTCGGCTTCAGCTGAAGATCTAGAAACGACGGCCTGTTTTTTACTTTTCCATGAAAGGAGATGGCTGCCATAGAAAGTACAAAAACCTGAGGTAGAGCGTCTATCAGTTTTAGAACCTGCATAATCAGCGTCGGTAAAACACGAGATCCTACTCTGAGGACCAGCTGTATAGAATAACCCAAGACCAGGGCAAGTCTTGAGATATCTAAGAATATGGTGAACAACATCCAGATGTGAGGAACGTGGAGCATGCATGAATTGACTCACAACACTCACATCAAATGAGATGTCTGGTCGTGTGTGAGTCAAGTAAATAAGAAGACCAACAAGTCGCTGATAGACAGTAGCATCAGGTAAAAGTTCTCCCGACTCAACTGATAACTTCTAGTTTGGATCCATAGGGGTAGAAGCTGGCCGACACCCCATCATACCAGTATCTTGAAGTAGATCGAGAGCATACTTCCTTTGAGATAAAGAAATTCCATGGCGGGAGCGAGCCACCTCAATACCTAGGAAATAACGGAGAGGGCCTAGATCTTTGACATCGAAAACCTTTCCAAGAATTGTCTTAACTTTGGCAATACCTGGGACATCATTTCCAGTGATAATGATGTCATCAACATAAACAGAGAGAATCACGCAACGACCATCCGGGCGACGATGGAAAAACCACGTGTGGTCCAAATGACATCGAGTAAAGCCCATAGACAAAATAACCTCGCTGAAGCGATTAAACCATGCCCCTTGGGGACTGCTTAAGGCCATAAAGAGACTTGCGAAGACGGCAGACTTTCCCAGAATACTCCCCCTCAGCCCGAAAACCTGGTGGGGGATCCATATAAATAGTTTCAAGAAGATCACTGTTCAAGAAGGCATTCTTGACATCCATCTGATGTAGAGGCCAAGAATGTGAGGCAGCTAAGGAGATGAGAAGTCGAACAGTTGCCAATTTAGCCACAAGAGCAAAAGTTGCACTATAGTCCTTTCCTGGAACCTGAGTGAACCCTTTAGCCACAAGGCGGGCCTTATACCTTTCAATCAACCCATCCGCTTGGTACTTCACACTGAATACCCATTTACATCCAACCGTCTTTTCCCCGCTCGGGAGAGGAACAAGCTCCCATGTTTGGTTGCGCTGAAGAGCATCCATTTCCAAAGTCATAGCTGCTATCCAATGAGGGTCCTGAAGTGCCTCAGATATAGACCGAGGAATCGGAGTGGAGTCCACCCGGCTTAGAAAGGACCGATAAGTATCAGAAAGACCTGAATAAGAAACATACTGGGCAATTGGGTGGTGAGTACTAGTAGAGAAACCATAGCGATTAGGAGGACGACGAGTACGAGAAGGGTATCGAGAAGTAATAAACTCAAGGGGACTAGAAGCATTACCAGAAACCGGAGAGGATAATGGCTGAGAGACTGGAGCAGTTAGACGACGGGAGTACACTTATTGAGGATCTGTAGTAATGACTGGAGGTAGCATGGTGTCAGTCGTAGGGGGCGAGGAGATCACCTGAGGAGATTCAAAGGAGGAAACAGGACGCGGAAGCACACAAGTCTCCTCTGTGACTTCGTCAACTGCAGTTCCTGTTGAAGAATTAGGGCCAGCAAAGAAAGGAGTATCTTCCAAAAAAGTGACATCCATAGAGTGATATAAGTGACCGGAAACAGGATCATAACAACGATATCCTTTAGACATAGAAGAGTACCCTAAGAAGATACACCGAACTGCTTTATCATCCAATTTAGTTCGAGTAGGGCTCCGATTCTGAACAAAACAAGTGCATCCAAAGACTCGAGGTAAAATCGGAAAAAGAGTATAATTGGACTGAAGAATTTGTAAAGGGGCTCTACCATGTAAGACTCGACTAGGAGTTCGATTCAAGAAGTAGGTTGCAGTAAGAACAGCCATATGCCAAAAATATTTGGGGACATGCATCCCACACAAAGGCACCGAACAACAGCCATGATGGAGTGGTTCTTTCGTTCCGCAACACCATTCTGTTCACGGGTGTATGGGCATGTGAGTTGTTGAAGGATATCCTTTTGGTTAAGAGTCGATCGAAATTCATTAGTAATATATTCCCTGCCATTGTCAGATCGAAGATTACGCACAATTGTATTAAATTGGGTTTTAATCATTTGCAGAAAATTGGTGAACAAAGTGAATACTTCGGATTTTTTCTTTAGAAGATAGACCCAAGTGCAACGAGTGTAATCATCTATAAATGTGACATAGTAGCGATGGCCAGAGATAGCAGTAATTGGGGAAGGACCCCACACATCACTATGAATAAGATCAAATGCACATGGGGCACGATGCATGCGAGGAATGTAACTAGATCGTGTATGTTTAGACAATTCACACAACACACAACTAAAATTCAACTTCCGACAAGTTTTTTTTAGTAGAGGAAATAGTTGACAAAGATATTGAAAGTTCGCATGGCCCAAATGGGCGTGCCACAAATGTAAAGACTCTAAAGAAAAATTGACAGACTCAGAAGTAGGCAAAACAGATGCCTGGAAACCAGAAAACTGCCCATGCACCCCTGGAGGATCCCCAAAGTAGTACAGTCCATCCCGCTCATATCCCCTGCCAAAAATCCTCTTCGAAGTCTGGTCCTGCAAGAGACACCGATCATGAAAGAAAACAACAGAACAATTTAGGTCCTTTGCAAGCCGACTAACAGAGAGAAGGTTATAAGAAAAGTTGGGAACATGAAGAACTGAGGATAAAGTAATATTCAGAGATAAAGTAACTTCACCCTTGTTCTTGATGTGGACAATGGAGCCATCCACAATTTGAACATATTGAGAGACGGGAATAACCGGGGATGAAAAATAAGACAACTTACCAGTCATGTGATCATTGGCTCCAGAATCAAGGACCCAAGTAGGCTGGCCAGACTTAACATGAAGAGCAGTGGAGGTAGTACCTGCAGCTAAAGTAGCAGTCGAGGTAGGTCCAGGACGAGTACTCTGCTGAATAAGTGATCCCAACTGAGACTGGAGCCGACTCATTTGAGCTTGGAGTTGAAGCATTTCTGGATTAGACTGGTTGGGTAGCGAATCTGCAACTACTGCAGTCCGAGAGGGAACTTTGCCTTTGTTCCTAGCATATTTTTCCCGAAGCTCTGGATGAAGTTTGAAGCAGCGATCCCTGACATGACCATCTCTGTTACAATAAGTACAATGGGGTTTATTCCCCTGAGAGTGAACAGCAGAAGCTGTGGATGCTGCAAAAGCCATCTGATCAGGTATAGGAGTCTCATGGACAGCAGGAGATGGAGGCTGTAATAAGCGACGGCGACGCTCGTCACCATCAAGAGTGGCAAATGCCTCGTAGAGAGGAGGCATAGGGGATAAGTTATGTGATGTTCTTGATACTATTAGGCCTCGTTTGGCTGGCCGGATAAAATTATCGGATTGGACTGGATAAGGCAAGATCGGACTGGATTAGTAATCCTGTCGGATAAGCTGTTATGCTATCCTGTGTTTGGAACGTGATGGATAAAATTGTCGGATAAGCTGTTTTATCCTAATCTTGTGTTTGATCGTGCCGGGATATAAGTTTCGGATAATAATTAAATTATTGTTTTTTTAACTCCCAAAAAAAAAAATCGCAAAAAAAAAAAAAAGATACTATTTAAAAAAAAAAAAAAAACAAAAAAAAAAACAAAGGGAGTTAAGTGTTAATATTTTTTGCCAATTTTAAAATTTTTGTTAGTTTCGAGGGAAATTTAACAGTTTTGCTTTACTCCAAAACCACAGGGTGGTTAAGTGTCCACTTTTGAACCATAGGGGGGTAAAGTGAAAACGGGCCTAACCAGAGGGGGGTAAAATGTATTTAACCCTTGAAATATTAAGTGATGAAATATTAAGTGCTGAAATATTAAGCTATTAGGTGTTTTGGGTTAGATGAAATATTCATCACTTTAAAATAAGAGTATTTGGCAAACAAACTGAAATAAAAAATAGAAAAAAAAATTTAAAAAATAATTTTTTTTTTGATTAGACGACTTTTTCCTAGGTTTATTTTGCATTCTTTTCACTTTACAGTGTGTGATACTTGATTTAGCGCTTATGAATGATATTTTCCCTTTCATTTTCCAATTCAAGATTTTTTATGCAATGTAGTATACCTATCATAATATTAGTTGTAGAACCAAACTTAGTACTTGATGATTATTTGGATGGTAATTGAGCCATGTTGAAAAACAGGGCGAGTAAAGAGTGCTTTAGTCTTATCGGAGACTCCTTCCTCTCTCGTACCAAAATTCCGAATCGAGTTCTTTGATTATGAAAGGTTGGTACATTTTATCTATTTGGGTTAGTCAAATTGGATTTCTTGATTCCTTAAATACCAAGTGGCTTCATAGATCAGTTAAAAATAAGTCAATTCCAAAAAAATTTCAAAAACATAACAAAGGGACTTTGGAAAATCAGCCCCCAGGGTCCCACTCGCAAGATGTCACTAGTCAGATCTCTTCTCCTTTCTTCTCCATACGGATGGCTTTGCATCTGGTTTGGAAGGTCTATATGGTATACATATTTTTTTGAGCACTTTTTTTCTCTCGCATTAGCAAAACCTATTTGGAAAGCATTGCATTACTCTATTTTTTTTTTTATACCCTTTTCTCCTGTAGCTCTAACTGTCCTGAACATCAGATTTCACAAACCTTCACGGGAGGTGGAAGGCTTTAGGGGGTTCACACATGCAAACTGTGTTGCAGGATGCTTTTGTTTGTTTACCACTTACCAGCTGTTGAGATAGGGACCATGGTATTGGAAAAGTTTCACTCCAGTAACATAATTGGTAAGCAACTACTAAGCATCTTCTATGATATACTTTTAGTAATTGTAATTCTACCTTTCATTTTAAATTGGTGTTAAAATTTAATAAAATCGTCCCAAAATATTATAAGTAGGCCCTGATATGTGATAGTAATAACTTTGACATTAGTTTGATTTTTAAAACTAAAGTGGTTTGCAAATGGATTAAAATACCTAAAAATGTCTAATAAATCCAAAATCATTCGTTTATCGTATCAATTTTCTTTACACTTTACAAGTGACAAAATGTGACCCATTTGTTTAAGGGTTAATTATAGATACACCCCTTGTAGTTAGACTATTTTTCACTTTGCCCTTTGTACTTCAAATTGTGTCACTAATACTCTATGTACTTAGGACTAAGTGAAACAGTTGCCAATTCTGTTAAAATTAACGGAACAATGGATTGTTTAGTGAAGTATTTGTCACTTTGACCCCTTATGGTGAGCACATTTTTCAATAGTCTCAAACGTGTCACTAATACCCCTTGTTAGTGAACCGTTTGGTAACTTCTTTTTCTTATACAATAAAATCACAAAAAATTGCAATAGGTATAAGTTGTCCAAGATAGCTTTTGGCCCATGACAATGGCAAAAGCTATTTTGTTAAATAATTTATTTTAGCTTCTGTCAGTTAAATTTAACTGATTTATTAACGATTTCACAAAGTATAAGGGGTATTAGTGACACGATTTGAAATATATGGGGCGAATTGAAAAATGGACTACGTACAGGGGGTGTATCTGTAATTAACCCTTTGTTTAATTATTACGTATCTTGAAACTGAATCAGCAATGCTAGTGGTACACCCTTACACACCCAAAAAGCATCAACACCCTAAGATGGACCAATGAGAAGAGACTAACAGTGGACCCTACAGTCTCTATCTTTCTTCTCATTTGTCCACCTCAAGGCGTGGATGATTTTTGGGTGTGTGAGGGTTCCAACCCTTTTTTTTTTTCCTTGTTCATTGATTGAGCGCCCCACACGCAGCTGTGAGATTGATTGTCCTTCATATGGAGGGCTCTTAATTTGGCTTGGAATACTACATTTGCATTTGCAGTAGACTTTTGTTTTGCTATAGCAAAGAAAAAAAAAGTGTGTTAACATGGCTACTGCTGCGTTGGTGGGAGGTGCATTACTCTCAGCTTCTCTTCAAGTGTTGCTTGATCGATTGGCTTCGTGTGATTTCATCAAGTTCTTCAGTGGTCGAAAAAAGGAAGAAAGAGTACTTCTACAAAAGCTGAAAATTATGTTACTGGGAGTTCAGCCACTGCTTGACAATGCTGAGCTCAAGCAGTTCACCAACCCTGCAGTTAAAGATTGGGTTGACGAGCTTAAAGATACTATCTACCATGCAGACGACTTGCTGGACGAGATCAATACTAAAGTTATGCAATCCAAGTTGGATTCTGAGTTCCCAAGCACGAAGAGAAAATTCCCAGATATGGATAGACCTCCTCAGGTAAGAGACCTCCGTGAACTAATCTCAAGCTATAGTCCCAGATATGGAGTCCCGGATCAAAGAGATCATTCAGAAATTTGAGTATTTTGTGAATGCAAAAGACTCCCTTGGGTTGAGAGAAGTTGTAGTTGGCCGGAACATCTCATCTCACAGATTGCGGACAACTTCTTTGGTGGATCATGTTTCTGTTTACGGCAGAAATGATGACAAAGACAAGATAATTCAGCAGTTGATATCGGATGATGATTCAAATGGTCCCCCTGTAAGTGTGATTCCTATAGTTGGCATGGGCTGGATTGGCAAGACCACTCTTGATCAATTTGTCTACAACAATCCCCACGTTGTAGATCATTTTGAGGAAAAAAATGGGTTTGTGTCTCTGAAGAATTTGATATTACTAGGGTAACAAAAACAATTCTTGATGGGCTCTCTGTGTCTTTTTCTAGCAATGCTGACTTAGATACCTTTCAAGTCAAGTTAAGGGGTAGACTAGCAGAAACGAAATTTTTGATTGTTCTTGATGACGTGTGGAATGAGAAGTATGAGAATTGGGACCAATTGAGTCGTCCTTTTGCAGTTGGGAAACGTGGAAGTAAGATTATCGTAACAACACGAAACAAGGGTGTTGCATCTATCATGCAAACAGTTCCGATTTTTGATCTGGACCAACTGTCAAATGATGATTGTTGGCTAATATTGTCTGAACACGCATTTGCAAATGTTAGCCACAGTGTGCAGTTGAGGTTAGAACCGATCGGTAAAAAGATTGTGGAGAAGTGCAAAGGCTTGCCTTTGGCTGCAAAAACACTCGGTGGCTTCAGAAAGGATCACTTGGTGCCACTGTCGATAGCTGAAGGTTTTGTGGAGCAGCCAAGTGCTAATAGAAGAATCGAAGAGATTGGTGATGGTTACTTTCGTGAACTAATTTCAAGATCATTGTTTCAGCAGTCAAGTGATGATAAGTTCTTAATGCACGACCTAATCAATGACTTGGCACAATTTGTGGCTGGAAAATATTGTTTTAGGTTTGGAGATGACCAGCTTGATTTCTCAAAAGTCCGATATTTTTCATATTTCCAAGAACATGGGTTTGATGCATTTGAAAGATTGAAGGCAATCAATGAGGATAATTATCTTATAAGGACCTTCCAATGTTTCATTTCCAGTGGTCTTCATATAAGTTCCGTAACCGAGGACGAGAAGGGATTGCTTGATGTGTTGCCGACACTAAGACGCCTACGGGTACTATCTCTAATTCACTATTGTATAACTAAATTGCCCGATTCAATTGGTGAATTGATCCATCTCCGCTATTTGGACCTCTCCTTAACACATATCAAATGCTTGCCTAAAACAATAAGCAGGTTGTGTAATTTAGAAACATTGTTGCTGCGGGGCTGTCAATATCTCACTAGATTGCCTAGAGACTTTTGTAAATTAATTTGCTTGCATCATCTTGATATCAGTGGAACAAAGTTAAGAGAGTTGCCAATGCAATTTGGTGGACTAAGGAGTCTCCAATGTTTAACTAACTTTATAGTAGGGAACCAAACTGGGTCAGCGATTAGTGAGTTAAGAGAGCTTCATCATCTTCGTGGGACACTCTCCATTTCGAACCTCCGAAATGTAGTCAATGTAAGTGAAGAAGCAAATTTGATAAGTGAGAAGCATCTGGAGCAGCTAAACCTGGTATGGGGTGCTGAGCAAACTTTTAGAGAAAGGCTATATCAAACAAAAGATTTCCGGGGTGCTGAGCAAACTGATGATTCACAAAAGGAAAAGGAATGAGTGGTCCTTGAGAAGCTGCAACCGCATATAGATTTGAAGGATCTTACAATCGAAAGCTTTGGTGGCAAAAGATTTCCGGAATGGTTAGGAGATTGTTCATTCTCTAACCTAAAATCCTTGTGTCTTCGCAGTTGTACTTATTGCGATGAGCTGCCTCCGCTTGGGCAGCTAACCTCTCTTCAGGAGCTCACAATTGTAGGAATGAATAGCTTGGTGAAGGTTGGTTCTGAGTTCTACGGGCATGATTCTGTTCAGATCAAACCATTTCAATCTCTGAAAAAAACTGACATTTGCAGAAATGTCGGAGTGGGAGGAATGGTCGATTTTGGGGGCTGGAGAGTTCTGCAACCTTGTGGATATTTGTATAGCAGATTGTCCGAAGTTGAGCTGCGAGTTTCCAAAACACTTGCCGTATTTAAAGGAACTCAATATACAAAGATGCCAAAGTCTTTTGAATCTTGATGGGCTCTAAAATCTGACATCACTTCAATCTCTATTTATCAACAACTGTCCAAATATGGTATCTATTGGAGGAGGAGGATTACCCGCTCCCAACTTGACTTCAATTTGGATAATGTCATGCAAGAAGCTGAAGGCACTACCTGAACAAATGTGCACTCTCCTCCCATCTGTCACGCCCCGACGTAGCATAAATAAGGAAAGCGTTTAATTTCCTTTATGGACCCGTAGGCCGCGACAGTTTGAAGGATCGATTCCGTCCCAAACATCAACAACAAAACACAATAATCAGAGCAGAGCAATCAAGGCTTTTTTTTTCTAACATATTACATATTACAGTATGGGGTCTACTAAAGCACAAGCAGCCTTAAAACAAAATAATAACTTAGTGTCTATTACAGTCATCCTTATTACAAACCCAGTTATAACTTAAAGACATATAACTTAAAAGCATATAATCATTAAGCAGGTTTCTCATTCCAAAAGCCGCCATTCTCAGTTAGCGTAGTCATAAGTTTCCTCCTGATTATAACCTGAAAAGCCTGAACACGAATGTCCAGGACGCATCAACGCCGTCAGCTTCAAGAAGCTGGTGAGTATTAAAAACATAACTTTGAATGTAAAATATACCTATTTACCTTTTTTCCATTTTCAATTTTGTAAAAATCAGTAGTTTGACCAAAGAGAGGATTCAGTTTATAAACCAACTAGGAAAATATTAGAAGAAATCATTCATTCATGAAACATATGTTCGTGTATGAGACAATGTACCACACTCATCTTGCCGACTCTTTTCTCTCGACAGACACCACAACCCACTATCTCACTCTGGTATCTTTGAAACACTAAGATAGCCACACTTTAGTAACGGGGCGCCAGGGAGTGTCCAGTTTGCCTCACACTTTGGTCCGGGGTACCAGGGAGTGTCCATTGCCTCACACTTTGAATACCCTTAACCGCCATGCAAATACCGGAGCAACCTCACGCAGTATCCAGACTCGAGTATCAGGGAGTGTCCGTAGGCCACACTTTAGCACTACCATGGGTGCTAGTGAGTGTCCAAGTTCGGCGTCACACACTTTAACGCTTCCATGGGCGTCAGGGAATGTCCATATTTGCCACCGTCGCATTTCAAAGATACCCTCGCCGTAACCTCAACCATAACCACAACCACAACCGCAAATCTCAATCTCAATCTCAATCTCAATCTCATACTCTTTTCACACTGACCATTACTTTTTCCACACTGACTGACACCCACATGCATGCACAACAGACTCCATATGAATGTCATCAAACTTTAAACATAAAGGAATTCACAGAATTATAGAAATAACGCGCGTACGGGGATTGAAAATTTCGTAATTCATTGCCTTAATCATTTTAAACACAACTAATAGCATTCTGTATTAATAAATTCCCAAACAGAACCTTAACAGTACTTTAAAAATTCATCCAAACAGTCCCTTAGCATAAAACAAACAGAAACCACAAACTGACAGATCGCGCGCGCGGGCCGCTCTGATATACACAATATTGTGTATAATTATATCTTTAATCTTTATTTTGTTAGACCAATTTAATATATTATTTAGTCTTATTATGTTTATTCTCATTTTTGGTAGGAACCCCACAGGTTGGGTGGAAAAAGGAATTAAAATGGAGCAAAAAGAAGACAATAAGAAGTAATGTACAAGAGTGGAAATGCACCGCGAAGCATAGAATTATTTCTTACCATTGGACTTCAATTGTGTCTCTTGAATTGCCTGCCCAACAAAGACTCTTTCAAGCCTTACCCGTACAAGATGGGGTCATGGAGAATATTATATTACTCATTTTTTTAATTTAGGAAAGTAGGTTGGGAGGATTTACTTTACTCTCATATATATATATATATATATATATTTTAGAGCAAGAGGGAGACACACAACGAGAGAGGGAGGCGCACGGCTGTAGCTTTACAACATTTTTTTTTTAGTTGCTTTTCTCTTTAGATCACCAGCTTGTGCGAAGGCCTTGTTTGGCGTTTGGATTTCTTTATGCCTTCGATTGGAATTTAATTCAAGAACAAGTATCTATCAATTTTATATGAATCAACCTATAACTCTTAAATTTTACGAAAGATTAAAAATAGTCAAAACTTAATTTCTAATATACTTTCTTATTGGGACAAATTAAGGTCTAATACTTTGACAGTAGTCACTAGGGACTATAATCTTCCTAAATCATCTCTAAAAACTCATTGTGATTAAGTTTGGAAAATCTCCAATTTTTCAAACTATAAACTTCAACGTACAACATCAATGGTGAATCTTAAAATTAACTACCTAAATCAGTAAATAAGGAATAGTTACATTTTGAGTGAGTTAGTAATACTCACTGATATCAAAGATGAAGGGATGAGTAAATGTTGAGAAAGAATTCACCAATAAGAACTCCAATTGAAAACTTGGCTATGGAGTTTGAAGTCTTCTTCCTCTAAAATAAATTCTGTATAACTCACTGTATATTATTCTCTCAACTCTCTCAAACTTCTGAACTTGTAAATGTGCAGAATAGTGAGTATGTGGTTTAGTGTATGTATATAAAGCAAGTATGAACTTGGGGCCCAAGAATTTCTTAGGATTTCTTAATAACCCACTTTGGTTTAACAAATCTAATAATTAACCACTAATTTCTAAACAATTAGTAGATTAATAGGATTGTGCATAATGTGTAGATACCCACTGAACCTCCATCATCTAAGTGTAGATAATATATGTACGTATGGAGTTATACAACTCTCAGATGATCCAAGGGCCAAGTAGGCATATAGGGTCAATTTGTGGGTGTTTGGCAATTAAGCTATAGACTTAACAATTACACATGCAAGGTACTCATTGTCAAACAAAGCACAATCAAAAGATTACTTTTCCATTAATAAAAATAAAGTAAATGTCATGTCCGGCTTTTCATCAATTCAAAATCTGTGGAATTTTAGCACAGCACGGACAGTTTTGAAAGTAAACTGGTAGTTTCGTGACGCGGTGTTCGTCACAAAAATACAGAAAATTCGTTTTAACGTAAGAATTGATTTTCTGGTTTTATAAAAATACTGCTCGAGTTAAAAGAAAATATTTTCCACCGTCTTGAAACACAGATTTGAATTTCAACACAGGTGTTGCTAACTTTTATAGAATTGTAGTTTGACCCCAAAAGAAATTTTAAACTTGTAACCAAATCCAGAAATAAAATTTAGAATGTGAGAATTGAAATTAAAATAACAGCATACAATACTAATTGAATTAAATATGACAATGCAATTACAAATTAAATATGAAAATGTAATTTAAATTCATATGAAATGCAGGTTGTTACACCATCTCTTCAATCATTGGACCTGACAATTCTTCCAGAAATTGAGTCCTTTCCTTTGGGGGGTTTGCCCAATAGTCTATCTTCCCTTACCATATTTGGCTGTGACAAACTCATGGCTCGCCGGACGGAGTGGGGTTTGCAAAGGCTTCCCTCTCTTAGAATGTGCGTAATCTCAGGTGAATGTGAAGAAGATAAGTTGTTGGAGTCATTTCCAGAGGAGTTTCTATTGCCTACCCCTCTTACCACTCTCCGAATCTGGAATCGTCCGAATATGAAATCACTGAATCCCAATGGCCTTCGACACCTCAACTCTCTTGAGGATTTAACCATTTGGGACTGCCCTAAGCTACAGTCCTTGCCAGAGGGACTGCCAAGCTCCCTTGTAAGTCTAAGTATCATTACCTGTCCATTGCTGAAAGTACGATGCCAAAGGGAAAAAGGAGAAGACTGGCCCAAGATTTCTCACATTCCCGCTATATGGTTTGACGTTAATGAAAAAATCTGACATTCAGAAAATCAGGTTCTTCTCATTTTCACTCTCATCATCATAGCAAAGAAACCCCTATTTATTGTTAAAATCTACTGCCCTGTTTTGGATCTTATGTAATTTGCTATAAGGTATTTCCTTTTTTTGTAATTTTCCTAGCATATATAATCTATCTGAGTGACACATGTATGGGTGTAGCTAGTGTATGTGAATGTGTGATGCATTGGATAATCTCTTTGAACTGTAGAGTGTGCAAGTCAGTAAGTAATCAAAATTCCAAAGACAGTGAGCTCGATTCTGGTGTTTTCTCTGCGTTTTCTCATGTGTTCCTCGTCACTCACCAAGTCCAAGAGAGAGAACTTCAATTCCTTTTAGAAGAGAATAATTTCTCATATATTGAATCCCAATATGTTACAGTATATATACAAGAATGAAGAGAAAATACTAAACAGGAAATAGAAAAGAAGAAGGAAACTAAAGAAATCAAATCTCTAAATCAACGTGATATGCAAATCACGGGAGAATAAAATCATAATATTCCAACACTCCCCCTCAAGCTGAGGCGAAGATGTCCACGAGCTCGAGCTTGACCAAAGAAGCTTTGAGGAGAGAAGGCCCAACAGATTTAGTAAACATATCAGCTGTCTGTTCAGAGGAAGGAACAAACTGTGGAGTAATGATCCATGTTCTAACTTTCTCACGAATGAAGTGAATGTCAACCTCAATATGCTTAGTGCGCTCATGAAGAACAGAATCAGAAGAGAGCATTATAGCTGACTTGTTATCGCACAACAATGTAGACGATTCAGTCATAGGAAATCCTAATTCGCATAGAAGAGACCGAATCCATAAAAGTTCACACGTGCCTTGTGCCATAGCACGATATTCAGCTTCAGCTGAAGACCTAGAAACAACTGCTTGTTTCTTGCTTTTCCAAGAGATAAGGTGATTACCAAAAAAGGTACAAAAACCAGAAGTAGACCGTCTATCACTCTTAGAACCAGCATAGTCAGCATCCGTGAAACACGAAACCCCAGACTGCCTCTCAGCAGCAAAAAAGAGATCCAAACCTGGGCAAGTTTTAAGATACCTCAATATATGATGAACAGCTTCCATATGTGAGGTCCGAGGAGCATGCATAAACTGACTCACCATACTAACTGCGAAGGTAAGATCAGGTCTAGTATTAGTTAAGTAAATGAGACGACCAACTAGACGCTGATAAGAGGACGGATCAGATAAGAGCTCTCCTGACTCAGATGATAACTGGAGATTTGGATCCATAGGTGTAGTAGCAGGGCGACAACCCATCATGCCAGTATCATGAAGGAGATCCAAGACATATTTCCGTTGAGACAGAGATATTCCATGATGAGATCTTGCAACCTCAATACCAAGGAAATAGCGGAGAGTACCAAGGTCCTTGACATCAAATGACATTCCAAGTTGTTTCTTTATATCGGCAATGCCTAAAGTATCGTCACCAGTGATTATAATATCATCCACGTACACAGATAAAATAGTACATCGACCATCTTGACGCCGTCGAACAAAGCAGGTGTGATCAGAATGACACCTGGTAAAACCAGTAGATAAAACCACATCACTAAACCGGTTGAACCATGCCCGAGGAGATTGCTTCAACCCATACAGAGACTTACGAAGGCGGCATACTTTCCCAGAATACTCCCCCTCAGCCCGAAAACCAGGAGGAGGATCCATATAAATCGTTTCCTGCAGATCCCCATTTAGAAAGGCATTCTTGACATCAAGTTGATAAAGAGGCCAAGAATGAGAAGCAGCCAAAGAGATAAGAAGACGAACAGTAGTAAGTTTAGCAACAGGTGCAAAAGTGGCATTAAAATCTTTTCCAGGAACCTGAGTAAAACCACGGGCCACCAGACGAGCCTTATATCGATCAATGGAACCATCAGCAAGGTGTTTAACTGTATATACCCATTTGCAGCCAACTGTCTTTTCCCCAGGAGGGAGAGAAACAAGCTCCTAAGTCTCATTACGCTGTAGGGCATCCATTTCTGCTTGCATAGCAGTGCCCCAATGTGGATTCTGGAGAGCCTCAGACACAGACCGGGTAATTGAAATAGAATCAACCTGACCAAGAAAAGCTTGATAGGAACCTGAAATGGAAGAATAAGAAATATACTGGGAAATAGGATGGTGAGTAGAACAAGAATAACCATATCGATTAACCGGGCGAGACACACGGATAGATCGTCTGAGAGGGACAGGAGAGGCAGGACCTGTATCCGGAGAAGATTCTGGAGCAAGAGCAGGAGTGCGCGGACGACGAGAGTAACGGTAGTCGGGAGAAGATGTAATCACAGGAGGTAGAGAGGCACCGGGAGAACCAGAATCATTAAAGATAGGGACAGGACGAGGAAGCTCGTCTGTCATATCCGGAGTAATTGGAGAGGATAAGACAGGTGATTGAGAGGAACCTGCAAAAAATGGAACATCTTCCAGAAACGTAACATCCATAGAAGTATAAAATCGACGGGAAAGAGGGTCATAACAACGATAACCCTTAGACATAGGTGAATACCCAAGAAACACACATCGAATAGCTTTATCATCTAATTTAGTACGAAGAGGACTACGGTTTTGCACAAAACAGGTGCAGCCAAACACACGCGGTAAAACTTGAAAAAGAGTGCAATCGGGCTGAAGAACATGCAGAGGAACCTTCCCATTTAAAACACGACTCGGGGTACGATTAATAAGATACATAGCTGTAAGAACGGCAAGATGCCAAAAATACTTAGGTACCTCCATGCCACGAAGAAAGACACCGGACAACAGACATGATGTGACGGTTCTTACGTTCCGCTACACCATTCTGTTATGGAGTATAAGTGCATGTAAGCTGTTGGAGGATACCTTGCTTATTTAATTCAGAATAGAACTCATTTGAGATATATTCACGGTCATTATCGGAGCGAAGAGTGCGAACGATAGTTCGATATTGGGTTTTAACCATTTGTAAAAATTGAGAAAATAATGAGAAAACCTCAGATTTTTTGCGAAGTAAATAAACCCATGTGCAACGTGAATAATCATCTATAAAAGTAACATAATACCGATATCCCGATAAAGCAGTAACAGGGGAAGGACCCCACACATCTGAGTGTATAATATCAAACGCACAAGGAGCACGAGACATACGCGGTATATAACTAGAACGAGTATGCTTAGAAAGTTCACACACCACACAATGAAATTTATTATGCTCACAGGCTTTTATTAATTCGGGAAAAAGTAGACATAAATATTTGAAGTTGGCATGTCCAAGACGAGCATGCCATAGTTCTAAAGTTTTAAAAGAAAAAACATTAGAAGATGAACTAGGTAAAACAGACGCCTGGAGACTAGAAGTCACAGAAGATGGTAGTGGCTCCCCAAAGTAATAAAGTCCATCGCGCTCATGCCCCGTACCAAAAATCTTCTTCGTAGTCAGGTCCTGCAAGAGACATTTATTGGGTAAGAAAATAACGGCACAATTATAACTCTTTGCAAGACGACTAACCGATAAAAGATTAAGTGAAAGATGAGGAACATGGAGAACAGAAGATAAAGTAATAATAGAGGATAAACGAACATCACCCTTACTACGAACACTAGTAGTGGAACCATCAGCGAGACATATAGACTGGTTAACAGGGATAAGGGAGGAAGAAAAAAGGGACAACTCACCGGTCATATGGTCGTTAGCGCCAGAGTCCAGAACCCACGTCGGGGTTCCTGACTTAACATAAAAAGCATTGGATGTACCTGTAGCGTGAGCAGCAATGGATGTAGTAGGAGTTGGCCCAGACGGCTGAAGAAGAGATCCCAACTGACTCTGTATGTGTCCTAGCTGGGACTGAAGCTGACTCTGGGCCTGGTGAAGCTGTCCAAGATCAGGAAGGGCTGAGTCGGAACCGGTGTCAGCCATAGCAGCAAAGCGAGGAGGACCATTAGGAGGACCATTTGGACGAGTACGCACATACTGTTGCCTCAACTCTGGATGAAGTTTAAAGCACCAGTCTTTGGTGTGACCCGGACCATTACAGTAACGACAGATAACTTTCCGATTACCAGGACGAGTGCCCGTATTGGCCGCAAAGGCCATCTGATCAGGAACAGGAGGAGGCTCAGTGAGTGTAGTAGAAGGAGCTGGAATCAAACGTCGACGGCGCTCATCACCATCGAGAGTAGCAAAAGCCTCGTAGAGAGAGGGCATAGGAGTGGTGTTCAAAATCTGAGTACGAAGAGACTCGAACTCAGGTTTTAAACCCATCAAAAACTGATACGTGTGGAGATCCTCCAACCGTTTAACAATAATCTCCGCAACCTCGGCAGGGAAGTCACAAATAGGCTCATACTGGGCCAATTCCTCCCAACGTGACTGGAGAAAACCAAAATAGTCAGCAATATTGAGTCGAAGAGAATCCTGGGAGGCCTGGGAGATTTCCCGATGAAGCTCAAAAATACGGGAGGCATTATGAGTATGAGCGTACAACTTTGTCAGAGCCCGCCAGAGAGCAGGTACCGATTCATGGTACATAAACATCTGATAAATACGATTTTCCATAGAGTTGAATATCCAACCCAAAATAGTACAATTATCCATATCCCACTGAGCGCGTTTGGCGTCAGAAGCAGCAGGTTTGGGTGTCGTATCTGAAAGCCAAGTAAGTTTACCTCTACCGCCAAGATAGAGACGAAGAGACCGAGACCAAGCGGCAAAATTTTGTCCATTCAACAGGACATTAGTAACCCGCTGTGCAGGAGAATGCTGAGACAACGAGAGATCTGATCGTGGTTGAGAACCGGAGCCAATCTGAATATCTTTGTCAGCCATAGTGATGCAACAGAAAAAAAACCAAGAGAAACCGCAGTGAGAAAGCTATCGGACAGAGATAAGCGGCAGAAAAAGAGAGGCTACCAAGGATACGGGTAGCCCAAACAAGCAAGAACAGAGAGCACGAACAGCGGCTCTATATCATATCAAGGCCCTAAAAAAAAAGGGCAAGACGCAGCACACGGGCTGCGCAAGGGTTAGCCGAAGCTAACCAGAGAAGGAGAAAGGCCGAAAGTTCAGCAAAATAGGAACCTGTGCTGCGCCGAGGGTTAGGGGGCTGGCTGAGAGGGTGCGCCGAGTGTGGGGGCTGGCCGAAAAGATGTGGCGAGGTGGTTGGTGATGACGAGGTGGTGGGTGATGGCTGAGAGGTGTGAGGGTTTAGGGTTGTCTTCTTCTTTTGGCTCTGATACCAAGAAGAGAATAATTTCTCATATATTGAATCCCAATATGTTACAGTATATATACAAGAATGAAGAGAAAATACTAAAAAGGAAATAGAAAAGAAGAAGGAAACTAAAGAAATCAAATCTCTAAATCAACGTGATATGCAAATCACGGGAGAATAAAATCATAATATTCCAACACTTATTTATTTATTTATTTTATTTTTTAGGTACGAAGTGAGAACTTCAATTCCAACCAACATTTGTTTCACTCAGGTACACTCTCTAATTAAATCTTGAATGACAATTGTACCCTCTAACATTCTTGCTTACTACTATAAATTTCACTTCACTGCATAGGGAGAATATTCTAAAAAAAACAAATAGAAAGCACTTTTATTTTAGACAAATTTAAGTTATCTCATGAAATATGAATTTCTATTATCTAAATTTCTATTCTCCGTTTAGTAATTGAATCATTGAAGCTTACAACTTGTTGTACTGTATGTGTGTCTCTCTGTCAGTCTTATTGTCTACATTACAAAACAAATTCCATCAGGTTTACGTGAAATTGGCTAGTACTTGAAAGTAAAATCTGATCATTAAGACTTGGAAAGTGTAACCTAATCATAAAGACATGAGCCTTATTGAAGCTGGCGACTACTTCTATTAGCCAACAACATCTCAGTTGGTTATTGTTTTAGCAGAAAATTGAGCCTTCTGTTTATTACCAAATCAATAGGGCTTAACTACATGAGCAAATTGTTACTGATGACTTTTTTTTTTTTTTTTTTCCCTATGGCATTCTTAACTAGTTTTACTTTAGCTATTAAAAAAAACTAGCTTTGCTTTCACCTTTTTAATGACTTCAGTGTTTCACAATTTATTATTATTATTATTTTTTGTTTCAAAAATTTGTGATCATTGTTTCCCTGTGCAGTGTATGTTTCTAGTAATGCTCATAACTATTTTTCGTTCCTAAAATTTGGGATCACTCTTTCTCTGTGCCGTGTGCTCACCCTGTATTATTTATGATATTCTTAACTATTATTTTTTGCAACACTTGTTTATGCTCACAACTATTTCTGGACAATTCTTGTAATAATGATTGTTGTTAGGCTACATACACAATGCTTGGTCAAGGCTCACTTGTAGAAGTTTTGATGGGCTTTTTCCAGTTACTAAGGTCTGTAATGAAATACAGAATGTTAGAACATCAAATACTTTTTTTACGCCTATACTTGTCTGGTTCTTATTTTTATGCTTCACATCAGCTTTCACACGCTACTACTTTCTCAAGAATGATGGCTAAATATGGCAATTGGCCTGGGTAGTTCTAAATGTGGATCATTTAATATGACTCATGCCTTTATTCAATATTCCACATAATCACCACTTCTTTTTATGCATTTGTTCGATGCTTGGTAATTAAAGGTAAAAGAAGTTAGAAAAATTATTAGGAAACTTTTTTTTTCCCTTGTGCTTTCTAAATTTAACAGCTAATCCTGGAAAGTTTATGAGTCTTCTAATGTGCAGTCCACGACAGAAATTGCAAGGGAAAGCATTTTGAAGATACTTTTTGGGTAGAATACAGTTGGTGAGTTTTTTTTTCAATTGTCCTGGCGATGGATTTGCAACGCCAGAATTGTATCAGGTAGATTAAAATGATGGTATCAGTAGTTTATGTCAGAGTTGTATTAGTGATTTTTCATGTCTTATGTTCCATTTATGCCATCTGTTTGATTAAAAGCTACTAAGTGTTGATTTTCTATTTAAAAAGTTAAAGATTGCAACGCTCCTTATAATGTGATTAGGATTTACAGTCCCAGGAATTGTCCCTTACCCTTTTCAATTGGTCAATGATTATTTCTTACTTTGCAGTAAAATGTGTTTTTTTTTTAAAATTAAAATTTAGTACAGTTTTCTACATGAACCATTCACCAGACTTGGATATAACAATGTAATAGATCTGATGGTGTTGGTGTACTTGATCTCTTTGCCCTAAAGTAGCTAGGCCCACATGTTATATACCAAATGGCTCTTAAGGACCTACATAATTGATGTGCTCGATGCCCTTAGTATGCTTTACAGACTCTAAGCTCTTCATTTTAGTATTTGGTTCAAAACAAAAACAAAGATTTTTTTTTTTTTTTTGTTGCTGCATCAAGCTCTGAAACTGTTGATACTTTATTTATGTAGTGCGGAATATGCAAACCCTGATGATTTTGAATATGGTTGTTGCAGGAGCAATGTTGTCACAGAAGACAGTGTTAGTTATTTGTAGGGAAACATGTTGATCCCTCATCACACTAGACCTCCAATTTTCTGTATCTGTTGCCGTTGGGGTGTTGGCAAATTTGGAAAGCTCGGAATTGCAAATCTTTTCCTTTCTGAATCTTGTTCTCCAATTGTGGTTGTACATCACACTATCGGATATCTCTTTGAGTTTCGCCGTGCGATCTCATTAATCCCCCAGTTTTGAGCCCCGTGATCGTCGGCCAACACTATCGGCTAAATGTATTTTTTGATGCGAGGACCCGTGAACAGTTGAAGCCTGAGCTTTAATTAAGGCATGCCATTCTTACTTTTGGGTGCATGTTTTCTGAACCGTTGATTTTTGAATCGAATTCTGTCTGGTGGAGGATATTAAAAACAAATCTTTGTCTAACGGGCATTCTGAGATGTTTGTGATGAATATAATTCAGCTTCTTTATCGATTCTCTAATTGCACTGTGGTTCATACCAAGAGGGATGGGAACTTTTTAGCTCATGATTTGGCCAAAGTAGCTACTACATTAACTGTAGATGTTAGTTGGGTTCATAGTTTTTTCCCACTTGGCTTTTGAATAGAGCTAAAAACTTGATTGTAATACTGTGGTTCTTTTTTTGTCTGAAAACAAATAAATTATATTAAGTTTAAGAAATGGTTGGGTTCATTGGTTTACAAAAATTTGAAATCCTGAAATTTTGGAATTGGAATGAGTTCTTATTTTCCAAAAAATGTGGAATTTTGTCCGAAATTTTTTGATCCTTTCCATCCGAAATCAACCCTGGTTTTGGGTCTCTTTTGACATAAAGTAGGATTTAGCTAGGCTATTGGAGATGCTCTAAGTTGCTACATCTACAATAGTAACAATACTTCTAATCAATACTACATTGAACGAATGGAAGGATAAGTAGGATTTAGATAGACGACACTCTCGCAGTCTACTCGTCGTCTTCTTGTCAAGAGCTCTGTGTTTCTTTTCTCAGGATCTACTGGGATACATGGGATGGGAGCTACAACGTTGTTCTGCGCTTCGTCAAGGGCCAACTCCCCGAATTCCATGTATATGATTAGGTTAGCTTTTACTTTGATTATTACAGGCCAATTTCCATGAAATTAGGGTCTCTGCTCCGAGGCAACGACAGACCCACGGCAACACCCGACAATGACGATGATAATTCCGGCTATTTCAGTCCTGCCCTGCCCTCACTACATGGCCAAATTAAACTTTGGTTATATTTTATTTTGGCCATGTATTGTTTTATTCAATTGGTCATTGTATGCTCATGCTTTTCTGCACAACCCAGAAAAGAAAGACTGCGTAACTCTCCCCCCCCCCCCCCCCCCCCCCCCAAAAAAAAAAAAAAAAAAAAAAAAAAAAAAAAACCACTTGCTATTTATTAATTTCAGCCTATGAAATATCTTTCTGGACATCATCTCATCTAGGTTCTCGATTCTTTGCTTTCGAAAGCTGATCGGGGTTTTGATTTTCAATGCGGATCTGGGTTTTGATCTTATAACTGCAAATTGTACAAAAGAATTGTTGTTTCTGGTATCCTTGCATTTAGAGTTCGATAGAATGTGGGTGCATTCAGATACTTTGAATTGTTTTCTGATGGCTTGTTTATTGTTAAATGTATTGCCTACTGGTTGATCTTGAAATTCAAGGAAGCTGAAAATATATGACATATTAGTGCTACTCTTGGTTATAATTTCACGACTTTCATTGGGCTATGAACTTTATAATGAGGGGGGCAAACCACATAAATATGTCTATGCATTCAAAAATTTGAAGGTTTCAAAATTATTATTCGAAAATTTGGAGATGGGTGGTTCCGAATAACTTAAATTGTATTCTCCCAGATTTGTGTGTTTTCAAATTAGTATCTAAACAACTTATGTCAGAAATTTGAAAGGTTTCTTAATTACAACCGAGCTCAATGGCAGGTAATGGAAAGCTCGGGGGACCGAAATCCACCGCGCCCGTGCCCTTAAAGAACCAAAAAACCTATAACTATTATCCATATTTTTTGGTCAAAGAATTACTCATAACAATGTAGCAAGGTGGTGTTACAGCCTAATCTACTCAGTTGTTTTTATAGACATACAGGAAGATTAAATATTATAGGCCACCTTGATAAAAGATTAAGATGGCGAACAGTTACCACTTGTAATTAGCTAATTGAAATATCAATTATTGTAGCTCACGTGTTGAAATTCTCTTCTAATTTGCATCTCATCCGTGTCAGGGCTTCTTTTGCTGTGACATTTAAATTGCTTTCTAAAGTAGCTCTACATTTCAATTGTTGAATTTTCTGGGTCCTGGTTTTAGGAATGAATAAAAAAATGTGTTCGACAACATTGCCCCTCAGAGATTTTCTATTTTAACAAGTGCTGACAGAGACATATTTGGGTAATTCTATAATAGTGATACTATACCAATCGTATCCTTCGCTACCACCATATTAACGGTGGGAACAACATGCACGGGAGGGATAAATTCTCCCATTTCGTAAAAAAGGTTGCTAAAGAGGATTCGTAACTTAACAACATGAAAAAATGTAGGCAAAAAAACAGTAGTAAAAACTTCATCCACTTACTCTTCCTTTTGTTGATTTCCACTCTTTGCAATGGATTTGATTGGCATCAGTCCCTGAGTCGTTGGCTAAACGAAACCGTGCATGCAGGCGCGCAAGTAAGTGATCAGTTACAAACACATGTTATCACTTGTTGGTGTGCTGTATAATTTGGTGCACATTTTACAGGCCAATAGTGCTGCATTAAATAGTTAAATTAACTTAAATGGGCTGAGTAGTATTTTACGTGGCGTAATGATTAACTTTATTCCTCTCATCCTTTTGAAGAGATACTTGTCTGTCTTGTTTGTTTCACACAACTGAACTGCTCAGGTGAAGTAAGCAAGCTATTTGCTTCACTACAATGTACATTGTAAGACTAAATTCATGATACCAGTTCTCTCTTTCTTTTCCGTGGGTTAAGCCAATTTTAAGATTGAATTTACTGAGTAAGTTTTGACCTTTCTCTTATCAGCATGATACAGGTTTCTAGATAAGAAAGACGCTGCTGGTGAAAAAAAAAAAAAACTTGTTATCCTATATGTCTTCCTAATCTCTTGCTGTCTAGACAACTTGGCATTTCACCAGCCAATAGCCTCTCCCATGATTTCCCCCTTATCCTCATCCTTCAAAAGCCTGCAGCCAAGTGTTAAAGAGTTTAAGCCAATGTATGGTAAACAGGAGGAGGAGTCTCGTATTCAGACTTGAGAAGAGCAGATCACAGTGACTTTGGTTGGATTTTCTCCAAATTTAAGTGGGCACAGGCCCGATGAGAACATTGGTGTTAGTTCAGTGAAGGAACTACAAAAGACGTATGCAAAATACTTCTGTAGGAAAACTAAGATGAAAGGATTTTTGGGTTGTACAATGCAAAGATAGTTTTAGATGGTACATTATGCTTCTCAGGATCTCTTTCTTGAGTAACTCAAATAGCAATCTGTAACTGCCCATGTGGTTAAAGCAATGCTCTGCTTTGATGGTTTTCCTCAATATACAGAGCTTGAGTTGTAAAACAGATGCTGAATCTTCTGTTTGACAGTATAGGTTTTCTTCCTTGCTTCAAGGTACCATCTTGCTGTTCACTGGAAAATTCAAATTGCAATTCTTACAAATACAGACTCCTGAAACATTCTAGCCTCAACATTTCATCCAACACGTGCAACGCACGTGCACTTGCCTAGTGATTAAAAAAGACTTAAACAACATATGCATCTATATACATGTCGAGTGACTGAAAGACAAAACAAAGAAAAAGTGCTTTAAAAGTAATAGGGGACCGTGACCATGAGTCTGGTGATCAGAACCATACTCTCAAATTAAACATGTCTCACTTTCTCTCTCCTCTCACCGTCTCACACTATGCGACTTATTAGGGTTTTTAAAACCCCCAACTTGCAGCCGCTCACTCAACTTCACCTTACTCCACACCACGATCGGCCCACCACTATCGACCACAACGACGATCCTCCACAACTAGTGCCATGACGATCCATGAGCCTCCGTCGTCGTCACGCCAGAGGAAAGATAATTTTTTGGCTATTTTCCAAAAATATCCTTATTAATTTTGAAGTTATCCAAAAAAAAAAAATGAAAGAAAAAACAAAATAAAAGTATTTTGAAACTTTTGCATTAATTGCATGTTGTGTGAATGACTATCACTATATCCCATTAAAATGTTACTCTTAAAGTTGAACACGTAAAACGGGCCGGAGACATTACCACTTGGCAACTGTTGGGATACTCCGGCAGCATAATTGGTAAGCGTCATCTATGATACTTATATTTTAGTAATTGTAACGGTATCTTTCATTTTAAATTAGTGTTAAATAAATAATAGGGTTAAATGCACATATATCCTTGAACTATGACCCAATTTTAAATCACACCCCTGAACTAAAGAATGCAATGAGTTGCCCCTCCCAGTTGACACGGCTAGATGGTGTTAACAGAAAATTTTGATTTTTTATTTTACCCCCACTTATCACTCTAATTTTTTTTTTTTTCGGAAAAAGGTGAATAATTAAAAAGAAAAGCCTTACGGCATCTACAAAAACACAGGGGCAAATCCCGAGATAGAAAAGAAGCACAAAACAATGGTTGGAGAACCAAACATGGGATGGAACACTATCAACACAAAAGCAAAGAGAGAATTCCATCCCTAACATCCAAAGGAACAACAAGGAGACATCATCTGTGACGACCCTTGGGCCGACTAGCACTAAACTTCATCTTCGCTTCTCGTTTCCTCTGCCTGGAAGAAATGGGAGTACCTAAATCAACATCATCCTCAGCATCCAAACACCCTGTACCATAATCAACATCATAGAGATCCTCCAAGTGGGTATCCAAACTATCAAGCTGATGCTCAATCTCAAGGGAAATGGGCTCACTTGTGTCGTACACACAAGGGATTAACCCATTAAAGGAGTTACTTATTTTAATTTGTTGAGTATCAGACGAAGCAGAAGCACCCATCCTAGACGAACTGGCATCATTAAGCAACCCCCTTGAAGCAACAACCTTTGCCTTCCCCTTACTACCCACCTCAGTCCAATGACCCTCACCATGAGAATTATCTATAGTAGTATTGCTGTCATTTAGATCAGTCGATGATTTCTTGACGGGAACCCATTGTTGAGAAACTTTTTGGTTATTGGGCCTGGGACAAGCATATGTAGCTTGGGTCTACCTGTGACAGTCATGTCCAAAACACTTGCAAACACTGCATCTAACGGGAGTCCATTGGTACTCAATTTGAATGGTAATCGGATCAAAACCCTCTGCTTCTAGATCAAAACTTGTGATCCAATCATCTTTAACATCAACTTCAATACAGATTCTAGCATAGGTGATCCGTCGGCAAGTGGCAGTCATCCTATCAACATGGAGCGGTTTACCGATCATGCTAGCTACGTAGCTAAGGCCCTTTGAATTCCAATATTCAAGCGGAATATTAAAAAGATGCACCCACACAGGAACCCGTGAGACTTTGCCTTTATCAATAGAAAGATGAGGTTCCCATTTTCTGAGGATGAGAGGCTTCCCAGCAACATTCCAAGGGCCACCCTCCAACACTGCTTCCATAGCAAAGCTAGAGCTGAACTTAAAGAAAAAAGTTCCCTGATCCGTAACAAGGGTATCGACGAGGCCAGCATTTTCCCAATATCTGGTAATGGTTTTAAGCACTAAAGAATAAGGAAGTTTTCGATAAAAAAAAAAACCCCACAAGGGTGTTGTGCCACTCTTGGCACCCTGGATTAACCACATTAGAGGGAACTTTAAGGACACGGTCATGCCTACAAGTGCTTAGGTCAATATGGCTCAAAGTAAAGTCATGCACAGGAGGTTTAAGCAAATCAGCCCACTTATCCTTCTTTGGGCTTGGATGGGCCAAATCAGATTCAGGGGGAATGGCACCACCTTGCAACTCATCAACATTAAAATTTTGAGTAGGAGAAATGGAATTGGCAAGATCAAGATGGCCATGATCCGGATTAAAATTGTGGCTAAAAAGCTTAGGAATGGCATCAGTACTTGTTTGTGGTACCAACTTACAAGCTGAATTGTAAGTAGACAAACCATCACATTTACTCATCATGGGACCCGCAGCATGAAATTGATTTAGTCCACTTTGGGTTGCCGAAATAATAGGGATAGACACCTTCACTTTAGTGTTGTCCATACTTTGAAATTCACAAGTCAAGTGATCATGATTGGGAGAAAGTCTTGAATTATTATAATGAGCAACCATCACTTTCTCAGCAAAATTAGATGTAGCAGCAACATTATCAATGGAAGGACTCACCTCAAAACTTGACATATCAGCTGCAACTTTTGACTCAAGCAATACACCAGCCGCACATTTGGACCCAGCTACAGACTTTGACTTTAATGAATCAACATCCGCAACTTTCGAGTATGAGGCAACAAGCTTGGTTTTATCTTATGGGCAATGGGCTTGCTTGGACTTATCAACATTATTTAATGCGAATTGGACACAATTGTTATGCTCCTTGACAGCAACATTAGTAAAAGAAAGTGGAAATGCTAGATGCACAAAAAAAAGTGCACAATAAAATGCACAACCTGTTTAAAATTGTTGGACTTCGTGCTGAAAAGTCTGTACACACAAAAAGACAAAAAAAAAAAGGGTATACAGCTTTTTTAGCACGAAGTCCAATAAATTAAAACAGGTTGTGCATTTCGTTGTGCACTTTTTTTGTGCATATAGCATTACTCGAAAGAAAATGGTCATCAGAAGTTAAATGAAGATCAGACTTTATACCACTTTTTAAGGAAAATGGATAATTAAAATTCAGTCAAGTTTCAGTAGAGTATTTAAAAGTCAGTCAAGTGCTTTATTGAAAATAAAAGGAAGTCTATATAAAGTTACAAAATTAGAAATGCATCAACTTTTTTTTATCATAAATGCCTAAAATACCCCTCTCTTTGGTCTTTCTCTCTCTCCTCACATGGCCACCACCACCACCACCGGCAGCCGTCGCCGCACCACCACCGACCACCACCGCCACCACCACCGTCACCGCCACCACCACTGGCCACCGCGGCCACCAAAGGGCCACCACCACCACTACCACCACCCCCACCCCCACCCCAACCTCTCTATCTCTTCTCTCTCTCTCTCTCTCTCTCTCTCTCTTCTCATAGCCATCACCACCACCACCACCACCACCACCAACCCAAACCCAAACTCAAACCCTAACCCCCTCTCTCTCTCTCTCTATATATATATATATACATGAGTATATATACATATCTAACATATGGCCACCACCACCACCTCAAGCTTTCTATATCTCTTATCTCTCTTCTTACCACCACCACCATTACGGGTCACCTCCGCACCGCCACTGCAGAAAAAAAAAAAAAAAAAGAGTTGCACGATTTTGGAGCAACTGTCCAAACAGAAGGAACAACTCACCAAACGTAGGGAGCAACTCACCAAACGTATTGGGAGCAACTCATAAAACATAAGGAGCAACTCACCAAACGTATCGGGAGCAACCCACCAAACGTAAGGAGCAACTCACGAAACATATTAGGAGCAACTCACCAAAAGCATTGGGAGCAACTCACCAAACGTGTTGCTCCTTACCACCACCGGTCGCCTCCGCCACCACCACCACCACCCCAACTTCTTTATCTCTTCTCTATCTTTGATCTCATCTCTCTCTTCTCACAACCACCAACACCACCACCACCACCACCACCAAACCCAAACCCCAACCTCTCTGTATTTCTCATCTCTCTTCTCACCACCACCACCACGGACCATCTTCCTCATCCACCATCCCCATTGCAGAAAAGGGAAAAAAAAGTTGCAGGTTGGAGCAACTGTCCAAACGGAAGGAGCAACCCACCAAACGTATAGGGAGCAACTCACTAAACGTAAGGAGCAATACGTTTGGTGTTTTGCTCATTCCGTTTGGCGAGTTGCTCCCTACGTTTGGTATGTTGCACCCTACGTTTGGTGTGTTGCTCCTTAAGTTTGGACAGTTGCTCCAAAATCCTACAACTCTCTTTTTTCTTTTTTTTACTACAGTGGCGGTGGTGGATGACGGAGGTGACTTGTGATGGTGGTGGTGATAAGAAGAGAGATAAGAGATATAGAGAGCTTGGGGTGGTGGTGGCCATATGTTAGATATGTATATATACTCATGTATATATATATATATATATATATATAGAGAGAGAGAGAGAGAGAGAGAGGGGGAGTTGGGGTTTGAGTTTGAGTTTGGGTTTGGGTTGGTGGTGGTGGTGGTGGTGGTGGTGGTGGCTGTGAGAAGAGAGAGAGAGAGAGAGAGAGAGAGAGAGAGAGAGAGAGAAAGGAGATAAAGAGGTTGGGGTAGGGGTGGGGGGTGGTGGTGGTGGTAGTGGTGGTGGTGGCCCTTTGGTGGCCGCGATAGCCAGTGGTGGTGGCGGCGGCGGTGGCCAGTGGTGGTGGTGGTGGCAGCGGCTGTCGGTGGTGGTGGTGGTGGCAGCGGCTGCCGGTGGTGGTGGTGGTGGTGGTGGTGGCGGCGGCTGCCGGTGGTGTGGTGGTGGTGGTGGCGGCGGCGGCGGTGGCCAGTGGTGGTGGTGGTGGCAGCGGCTGTCGGTGGTGGTGGTGGTGGCAGCGGCTGCCGGTGGTGGTGGTGGTGGTGGCGGCGACTGCCGGTGGTGTGGTGGTGGTGGTCATGTGAGGAGAGAGAGAGAAGAGACAAGGAGGGTATTTTAGAAATTTTATACCAAAGTTGATGTATTTTTAATTTACAAAAAGCATTTGACTGACTTTTAAATACTCTACTGAAACTTGACTGAATTTTAATTATCCCTAAGGAAAAAGCAATAGGACCCATGTGGGGCTGTTCAGCCTTTTCCGGATATAAAGGCTTTTCAGCCGTAATATGACCGTTGGGAATACAAGATACACTTGAGGGTATAGGCGCGTGGGTTTCCAAAGCAGCAAACAACTCGGAAGAAGTAACTAAGGCTGATTTTGGATCAGAAAAGGCACATGCCTCGGTCCTACTAGGGAGTTCAAAATCAGCCTTGAGGATTCTATCAAGATTATGAACATTAATGGTTTCAATATCCATAAGAACCGAATCAACTTTAGAACCTGAAGATGAGCTTCTCGTGGCTGGGTTAGGCTTTAAATCTGATCCAGATTTATGAGCATCAATAGGATCAGATTGTAAGACATCTAAAAGAAATCTTTCAAACTTACTGGGCTCACGAGCAGAAATCGAAGAATGGGCAATGGTTTGAAAATTTTGAGCATCATTATCTTTTGGGACTGCCTCCATTCCTCCTTTATAACCAGCAATCTTAAGTTGTAGCTCATGATTTTTAGCTGAAATGGAAGAAATTTTCAATGGGTCCAAGCTTGAATCGTCAAGAACCACAAGGTTAGATGGCACTTCCTTACCTTCACAGCCTCTCCTAGACTTAGCAAGGTCACAAGAGTCTCGGGTAGAACCTAAGTGTACACTGTCTTCATCTTCCTTAACAGGTGGATCTTGTTCTTGAACATCATCTGGAAGCCCAAAATCATCATTAGATACCATAGTTGCTACCCTACTAGTATCATCGAGAGAATAGGCTTTTGAACATCGCAACTGCGTTCATTTATCACCAACAAACTCATTAGCATATGGGTCCGTAGGTGGTCGCCGATGTCTTGTGGATCGTCTGAGATCCACTGCATTCGTGAGATCTAACTCCTTCTCGGTAGGACCAGAAGTTAAATGAACAAACTCTTTGAGCTCCTTCAAGGATAGTTTTGTTTGGGAATGAGAGGGGGATCTTTTGATCATCTCTCTCTTCCCCATCTTCAGTTATCTAGAGAGAGGGAGGAGCTTCTCTCTCTACCATTGCCTACCTCTTGCAGATTATTTTTCTGGAGGAGTCAATCTTATTTGTGTGAAAATCAAAAGATATCTCTATCACTCTAATTTTAATTCTTCAACCAAAGAAAAGAAAAGCCGTCTCACTGATATTGTAGCCTTTTCACACCACAAAAACACACTCCAGCACCACCATGACGACACTCTTTACCACTATCAACCGTCGCTAAACGCATCATCCCAAAGTCTTAATACATTTTACTGAAATTCAACCACCACAGAAGTAACATTAAGCATCCTCCGTTTATTCATGCAACCATATTAAGGAAGAGAATTAATCAATTCCACAACCATCGTTCACCATCTAAAAGACCGTAGATGTTGAAAAATTAACTTATTTTCTGTTGATTGCTCTGGGCCTTACGGGTTAGTTGCAGATATTTATCCTTTATTTATGGACTCACTGCTTGGAATTGGGTTGACATATACTTTGCAACACAGGTCATGACGTCCTGTGGTTTGGGTTTAAAATAGCAAGAGAAGGGTAGTTTGGTCTTAAAATTTAGTTCTATTTTTTTTTTAGCAGATGACAATTGCATATATTTTTTCGTTAGGTTTTTAACGGCAAGTTAACAACGGGGTGTTTAGAATTAGTGTTGTGGGCCAAAATCTGTAGGGATGGATCCGTCGGGTAATATAGTTTGAGTAATGCCATGTTTTTTAAATTTTTTTTTTTCAAAAATGTTTCTCAATATATGGGGTAATTTTTGGGATACAACTTTCATACAACTTTCACACAACCTCTTAAAAGATGTGTCTATCTCTCTCCTGTGTCACTGTGGGGTCCAGTAACATCACAGGAGAGAGATAGACACATCTTTTTAGGAGGTTGTATGAAAGTTGTATGAAAGTTGTCACCTAAGAATTACTCCAATATATGTGGTAGTAGGATCCTCTTTAATAATAGTAGAATCACTTTAACATCAACCAATCAAAATTAATTGGGTCCACTATCACGTGTGTTGGGAAACATTTTAAAATTTTTTTTTTGAAAAGCTTAGTATTACTCATATAGTCTAGGGGGTGAGTTAAAACGGGGTTATAGTTCAGGGGGTGTAGATGTAATTATACCAGTATAATTCGGCCCAAAATATTAGTATAAGTAGGCCTTGTCATGTGATAACAATTTTGAAAATTAGCGTGATTATAAAGTAAAAGTGATTTGCAAATATAGATCAAAATGACTAAAAATCAAGGGTGGAGCTTATAAGGGGCTACGGTGGGCTCTAGCCCTTTAAATTTTGGAAAATTATTACTTTTTCTAATTTCAATTTAACCCCCATCTTCTATTCTTATTTTTCACTTTAGCCCTCCCTAATATGTTGCAAATCCTAATCTAGCCCACAAAATTCTCTTACTTTTAGTTTAGCCCCCACCCAATAAAATTTTCTGGCTCCGCCCTTGCTAAAAATATATAATAAATTTAAAATCATTAGTATATCAATAATGCTAGGAGCACAAACACTTACAAACACACTTTATCTCTCTCCTGAGTGGCAATGTGGGGTCCGGATAATTTCAATGAACCCCACAGTGCCACCAAGGAGATAGATAGAGTGTGTTTGTGCCCCAAATATTACCAATTCCGAGTAATACTATGCTTCCCAATTTTTTTCCCCTAAAAAGTGTTTCTCAACATAAGTGGCAGTGGGTCCATCTTCATTAATGGTAGAACCACTTCAACATCAACCAATCAAAATCAACTGAGTCCATTGCCACATGTGTTGGGAAACACTTTTGGAAAAAAAATTTGAGAAGTATAGCGTTACTCTTAGTATATATATATATATCAATCTTCTTTACACTTTACGAGTGACAAATTGTGATCCATTTGTTTAGTTAGTATTAGTACGTATCTTAAAACCGTTTTTAAAAAAAAAGTACGGGTAGCTCTATTGGCACACACCTACTTTGCTCTCTACACCCACCAGTTAGTGATTTTTTTTCATTACATTTATACCCCTACACAAAATACCGAATAAGGACAGATGAATAGCAAAAATTTTATAAGAAAAATGCTCTCTACACCCACCTACTTCTACGTACAAACCCAAATTCATTTTTCTTTTAATCTTTTCACTCTCATAGGAAAATCAATTTCCCTTTACAAATAGCATTCTCTGCTTGTATATGTCTCTCTCTCTGTGTATATATATATATATATGTACTCCTATATAATGTACAAAGTAACTACATAACTCCATAAGCAAAGCCATTGTTGATAATAGATCATATTAATATTATACAAAACATGATTGAAGACCAAATATGTCTCTCAATCAAACAAAAACTAGGAAAAGGAAATAAGATCCAATCAAAATCAAAATAAGATTATCCAGCAACAATCAAATCAAAAGTTCTATTGGCCACCACCAGCATGTAGCCACCCTCTAGCTTGGTACTCTCATCTCCATTTCTGGCTCCTATTTTCTAACTCTGATCTCTCTCCATTATGCTAGTATCCCTTCATCTTCTCGAATTCCTCTTGTGATCGAACACGTAGGTGGGTGTAGAGAGTAAGAGATGGTGAGAGTTTTTAAGATTAGGGTTATTTTGGAGATGTGGGTGGGTGTGAAAAGCAATTTATTTTAACCTAAATTAAAATTGTGGGTGACAAGAGTAGGTCAGTATATTGAGCAAAATAGATGAATGTGAATAGAATTTCCCAAAAAGTACGTATCTTAAAACCGAATACAAGGCGTGTATCGTATCATAAAAAAAATAATAATAATAAAAACAATAATGCTAGACTGACTTTGAATTCCACACTGAAATTGACATAAAGAACTAAGTAGCAAATATGTAAAATATGTGAGGTCCACTCCCCACACACAAAACACTCTCTGGAAAAAATGGAGCCAAAATCCCCAAATTGTGCCCTAGACCTTCACAGATCACCCATGGGCCATGGCCTCCCCTCCATCCACCGGCCCTTCATAGACCACCCATGGCCTCCCCTCCACCCACCGGCGGCGACCTTCTCTCTCTCTCTCTCTCTCTCTCTCTGGGTTTGGGTATGTATATATATATATATATATATATATGCAACTTGATTAAGATTTTGTGATGGAGGGTTGGAACTCCACAGTCTTAGGGTGGAGACTGTGGAGACTTTGTGTTAATTTGGTTTGTTGAAGAGCCTGGATGTTCATCAATTGGCTATGGTACAGCTGTGGAGTTGGGTCCTTTTAAAGTTAATAAAAACAGAGTTGGACTTAGACTTTAATGAGCACTCTTGGAATCAAGGTTAATTAGGTTTCCTTTTAGTATTTTCTAACTTGTTCTTTTTTAATGTCTCTCACTATATTTTGATTATACTAATTAACACTGTAATTGAGAACTTATGAGCCACTCACAAATCTTAAAAATAAGGACTAAGTTAATTTACACTCTATACATTTTGAAAGATAATACTTATAATTAATCATGTTTTATTGATCTTCAAAATAATTTACCTCGCAGAAGCCAATTTGCTGTTTGTGGAATCCCTTATTGGAGTTGGGTTCTCTTATACAAACACATCCTCTGATCTTACCAAATTGGATGATGGGTTTGTGGGTAATGTACCATTAATTATTTTTCTGAGGAAGAGTTGTTTATTTTTTTTTTTACTGTTGGGTTTGGGTATATGTGTGTGTGTGTGTGTGTATATATATGTATATGTATATACATATATACCCAAACTGAGAGAGAGAGAGAGAGAGAGAGAGAGAGAGAGAGAGAGAGAGAGTACCTATATTTGAGTGACGCCGGCGAGAGAGAGAAGGTCGCTGCCGGTGGATGGAGGGAGGCCGTGGGTGGAGGGGAGGCCATGGGTGGTCTGCGAAGGTCTAGGCTCAATTTGGGGATTTTAGCTTTTTTTTTTTCCACAGAGAGAGAGAGAGAGAGAGAGAGAGAGAGAGAGAGATTTGTGTTTTGTGTGTGGGAGTGAGAGTGGGCCTCACATATTTTACATATTTGCTACTTAATCCTTAGGAAAAGGCTACCATGCGGAAGGGTGGTTTTTCCGCATGGAAAGTTTTGGTGCGGACAATATTGGAGGGTCAAGATTCATCTAGGTACACTATCTAAGGGTATAGATTAATTCAGCACATTATGATTGACAGCTTTGACTCTGACAGTTGGCGCATTAAATGCGCATTTAATGCCCATTAACTAGAGTAACCGGTTGTTGTAACAGTTTGTAAGAAATTTTGTTCCTTGTGTAAGAAATTTTGTTACTCTCTAATAAAACTTGTTCCTCAGCTAAAATTTGTTGTACTTATAATGTAATATTTTATTGTACATAAATAACCATGTATGCAGTATGCAACATAATGTAACATTTTGGTTGTTTATTAAATAACACACCAACCACATCATTTATTGAATAACAACACAAATCTTATAAATCACCTTAAACACACAGATTATTCCTTTCATTTATTATTTCTTCATTTCTTACTTCTCATTTCAAGCATAAACAAAATATTCCTTTCATTTAATTTTTTTCTTCATTTCTTGCTTATCATTTCAAGCATAAATAGATTGTTACTTTCAATTATTTTAATTTTCATTTCAAGCATAATCCAAGTATAGACATTTGAATAATACTTGAAGCAATTCGGATTACACTTGAAGCCATTTGGATTTCAAGCTATTTGAAGCTCTCCATACAAGAGAAGACAATATTGTCTTGTGAAGTAGGTAATATTTTTATTTGATGAAAAATTTTATCATATTAAATTTTTTTGTTTTGAAGTGTTCTTCCTTTATTAAAACATAGTTCATATTACACGCATACTTGTCCATATTACACGTATAATTTCATTAAACATAACCCAGTTGTGGCCAATGTGCCAACGACAATATAGTTCGCACTCACACCTTATGCTACACGCATAAAATATGTTCCCTTGTTGTTCCATTATTAAGAAATTTTGTTCTGTTGTTGTTCCATGATTAAGAAATTTTGTACCCTTATTGTTCCATGATTACGAAATTATGTACCCTTATTGTTCCATGATTAATAAATTATGTACCCTTATTGTTCTATGATTAAGAAATTTTGTACCCTTAGTGTTCCATTATTAAGAAATTTTGTACTCTTGTTGTTCCATCATCAGCGTTAGTCGCCAATGCCATCTGAGTTTGACGATGGCCCTCCAAAAGTTGAGCCAGTGCCGCGGTGATTTGCTCGGGAGTCATGGAGACCCTTCTTATTCTTTTTAGGAGCCATGGCAATCAGCAAGTGATTTATTGATGAGAAACTGTCGTTTCCCACAGACGTCGCCAACTGATGTTGCCAAAATTTGGATAAGAGCAAGAAGATGTAAACCGATTAGGAAACAATCTACTCCTTCCTTTAGTCTTCTAGATGAGATAGGAAACTATCTGGACTGCTGTGGATCACGTCCTACGACGTAGCTGATTCACCCTCGACGCTAGCACGAGCTCACGTCACATCCCCGACCTGTGGGTCAGGTCCGGGCGATCCTGGGCATACTGTTCGGGGAGACTACGTGTCGAGCGCAATTACTGAATGACTTGGGCTTAGTTTGGCCCCCATGTGGCTTTTTAAAAGGAGCTTATGAAATTTACTACTAAATTGTTTGATAATTTTATACAAGTGACACACTACTCTTTAAAAATATATCATGAAACCAAAAAGCCACATTGAGCTTTTAAAAGCTCCATTCTAGAGCTTTTAAAAGCTCCCTCAAAAAAGCCCTAAGTTCAATTTTTGCAAAGTTCATAAACTAGTTTCCAAATGAATTAACATGAAATTGTGCTTTAAAAAAGGAGAAGCACCAAAAGGGGGGCCAAACTAAGCCTTGGTACTCCTTACTGACAAGTATGCGTATAATATGGACTATAATTGATAAAATTCCATTATAAAAAAAATTTGTACTCTTATTGTTCCATGATTAAGAAATTATGTATCCTTGTTATTCCATGATTAAGAAATTATGTACCCTTATTGTTCTATGATCAAAGAAATTATATACCCTTATTGTTCCATGATTAAGAAATATTGCACCCTTCTTGTTTTATGATTAAGAAATTTTGTACCCTTATTATTCCATGACTAGGAAATATTGTACCCTTCTTGTTCCATGATTAAGAAATATTGTACCCTTATTGTTCCATGATTAAGAAATATTGTACCCTTCTTCTTCCATCCGTCCAAAACAACCTAGACAATCGATGTTCCTCATCCACCTCGTACTTGTCATAAATTTCTTGATTGGTCTCATCTTTAGAACACTAATATGCAAGTGTTCCCTTGAAATCACCATCTAAAAGCTTTGATGTACGTTCATGTCACGACCCATTCCGCCACGGGTAGAAATAGGACACGTGGCACGCCAACTACGTATCCATTCCGAGGTTTTCAAGTGGTTTCCAAGTGGTCCCATTGCATTTTGGATGAAAATTTGAGAAGCATAACATTACTCCAAATAAATATTCTAATGTCTTTCACCTACTGCTTTGACAAAAAAGTTAATAACTTAACTAAAAAAACTAAATCTATAAAATATTATAAATTTGTAAACTCTTGTTGTATGTTAGGGCCAAAGATTATAAAACCTAAATAGTTTACAAATTTATAAAATTTTACAGATTTAGTTTTTTAATATTAAACCATTAACTTTTTGTCCAAGTAGTAGGTGAAAGACATTAGAACATTCATTTAGAGTAATGTCATGCTTCCCAAATTTTTATCGCAAATGAAAATTTACAATATTTTACAGATATAGTTTTTTAATATTAAACCATTCATTTTTTGTCCAAGTAGTATGGTGAAAGATATTAGAACATTTATTTAGAGTGATGCTATGTTTCCCAAATTTTTATCCCAAATGATGTTGAAGTGGGACCACTGTGGAACCACTTTAACATCAATTTATCAAAATCAACTAGGTCCACTGTCACATGTGTTGAGAAACACTTTTGGGAAAGAAATTTGGTAAACATAGCATTACTCTTTTATTTATATATTTTTTTTTCGAACTGCAAATTTTTATGAAGTTAAGGCTAAATACTAGTATAAATCTAAATCTGTAAAATTTGCTAATGCATATCTAATTTCCTGGGGGGATGCTGGTTCAATTCGGGCACGTCGTCGGGCCAGTACAGGGACCCGACCACGCTTCGTTCCTGAGCGGTCCGTTAGTCTGCGTGGGCTTATTCTGTTGGGCTAGTAGAGCTTCGATTTGCATCTGGACCTGACGCTGACCCTCCAGAAGCTGTGCAAGAGCCGTAGTGATTTGCTCCGGGGTCATGGGAATAGCCGGCTGCACGACCGGTGGGTCCGCCTGACCTGTTGGCTGAGTGGTCCTCTTGTTCTTCTTCGGCGGCATGGTGATATACTCTTTCCATTAGTCTTCTAGCTCGTGTAGGAAACTGTCTAGAACATTCTGGATGACGTCATGGGACGTGGATGGGCCGTGTCCATGATGAAATGACCGAAGATGAAGTCCTTCGCATGAAATTCAAATCCGAGGGTGAAGGTACCAAATTTTACAATAGTTATGCGAACGTGGTGGGTTTAGTGTACGAAAGGATGAATTAAAATACGGAAGGGACCAAATAGTCGTATTGAGACGTTGGGTGTGTTCTAAAAAAGGGGAGAGATGCCAAAAATATTTAGATCGTGAAGATGTAAATCATACACCGCATGTCATGGACACCACGTCAGTCCATCCACCGCTCGTTAAGGATATAAATGACCAGATGTCTGCCCAAGCACGATTCCCATAACTTATCAGACCAATCTAGGTTCCGTACTAATACTAATACATGACTTCCCATTATGGCCTGACTACTCTGATTAAAATGAAACGGATTATCAAACTTGATTAGAATCAACCATCAACTAACGTTCCGACCTCGATCATGTTACTCACAAAGCTATAGCAATCGATTGGAATCATATCCAATCGAAATTTGATCGTTATCGATTGGGATAAGACCCTTGAAGCATTTAACAAGTTAAACCCCAACCAATTTTAGTTAGAAAACTCACCTTAACAGAATTCCTTAACAATTCTCACACCCGAGTAAATCCTACATGAATTCGGTAACTCTTGTACACTGAAGGTGTATGAGAGAACCAAATTGGATGGCCTTAATTGCCTCCAATTGTTGACATGTAAACTTTGATACAGTGTTGAGTCCCATCACTGAAAGGTACAGTAGGTTGTCGACATAACTACGAACATTTCCAGTGAGTTGTCTATATAACTCAATCAAATGTGTCACTTTTAAACTTTTTGTAAAAATTAATCTTTAATTAATTAAAAAATATTATATTATTAAGGAAGTATTCAGAAGTGGACAACAATAAGTGTTTTGGTGAGTAAGGAACAAGAAGGGTACAATATTTCTTAATCATGAAACAACAAGGGTATAAAATTTCTTAATCATGGAACAATAAGGGTACAGAATTTCTTAATTATGGAACAATAAGGGTATAGAATTTTGTAATCATTGAACAATAAGGGTACAAAATTTCTTAATCATGGAACAACAAGGGAACAAAATTTCTTATATTGTACAATCATAGTCATTCACGTTTTGTTTTGTTTTGGTTTTGGTTTTTTTTTTTTTTTTTTTTTGTTGTGCTTGAGATTCATCTGGGAATGGAATGGGCATTACTTTAGTTTTGATAAAGAATGAACATTTATGCTTAAGTGGAATAGTCAATCCAAAAGAAATGTCCATTCCACTATATCTAGTCACACCAAATATCGTAATGGAATGAACCGAGAAATGACTATTTCATTCTGAAGTTCATTCATGTCTGCCAAACGTACCTTTAATACTTTTGGGATCACATACATTGTTACATAACAATTGTACCACATTTTGTGATAGGGAATTGTTATTTCCACTCCATCATTGAACCAAGGCACTCCATAGTACCACTCTCAGAGCATGTGGTACCATGTATGCAATGCATGACATGCATGGTACTACATATTTTAAGAGTGGTACCATGGAGTGCCTTGGTTCAATGATGGAGTGGAAATAACATCACCCTTAGAGTTTTGTGATAATTGTTAATGGTACTACATATCTTGCATGTAAGACAACTGACAAAGTATTGGGGAACCTTAGGGCATATAGGTTCTAAAAGTGGAAGAAAAAAAAGGAGATAAACACTGAACCCCACACCGGACACTGAAACCCACATTGTACCCCTTATTTATTTCCATTTTTAAAATCTTAACATCTGCCCTAAGGGCACATGTTAACAAAAAAATCCTTAATATAATGTAAGTATAATAAAATAATACAATAAATACTGTATAATTAATTAAGACTATAAAAAAAATTACTACAACTAAAAAGAAGAAAGAGAATGAAAGATGGCAACTTTTAGCCAAAAAGAGGCAACCGGCTATGCAAAGATTATTTGGCATTAGTAACCGGCCAAACAAGTTGGAACAGTGGTTTCCAAAATCCACTTCAATTTTCAATGCCATACTTTTCAAAAGGTAAGCATGTGTTGTCTCCATCCAAGCCCTCCATCCAACTCATCTAGCGGCTGAGAATTGTCCGCACATGCGGACGAAACTACCTTTCGTATCACAGCCTTCCCCTAATCCTTAATGTCATTTTCGGTGTGAAATTCAAAGTCAGCGTAGTATTACTGCTCTCTTTTTTTATTCTCCTTGTTCATTGAGGGTCCCACACGCAAGTTGGGAGACTGCTTGTCCTTCTTGTTCATAGGGAAGGCTCTTAATTTGGTTTGGAATACTACATTGTATTTGCAACAGACTTTTGTTTTGCTATAGCAAAGAAATTAAAAAGAGTGTTAACATGGCCATGGCTGTTGTGGGAGGTGCGTTTCTCTCAGCTTCTCTTCAAGTGTTGTTTGATCGATTGGCTTCTCGTGATTTCATCAACTTCTTCCGTGGCCGAAAAAAGGAAGAAAGAGTACTCCTACAAAAGCTGAAAATTATGTTGCTGGGAGTTCAGCCACTGCTTGACGATGCTGAGCTCAAGCAGTTCACCAACCCTGCAGTTAAAGATTGGGTGGACGAGCTTAAAGATACTATCTTCCACGCAGACGACTTGCTGGAAGAGATCAATACTAAAGCTATTCAATCCAAGTTGGATTCTGAGTACCCAACCACCACAACTACTCAGACCGTAAGCGACTTCCTTGAATTGTGGTCTCCGTTTGCTGAAGGTACATTTTATTAGGCTCCAAAACAACTCCTTAATATAATTATTACCCAAAGATGTAGTAAATTTTTGTAGAATCTTAAAATTTCAAATCACATTTTTATGATAGATATAGCGTCCAGGATCGAAGAGATCATTGAGAGATTGGAGTATTTCGTGAATGCAAAAGACTCCCTTGGGTTGAGAGAAGTTGTAGTTGGCCCGAACATCTCATCTCAAAGATTGCCGACAACTTCTTTGATGGATCATGTTTCTGTTTACGGCAGAGATGATGATAAAGACAAGATAATTGAGCTGTTGATCTCGGATGATGATTCAAATGGTCCCCCTGTAAGTGTGATTCCTATAGTTGGCATGGGCGGGATTGGCAAGACCACTCTTGCTCAATTTGTCTACAACGATCCCCAAGTTGTAGATCATTTTGACGAAAAAATATGGGTTTGTGTCTCTGAAGAATTTGATATTTTAAAGGTGACCAAATCAATTCTAGAAGAGCTCAATCTACCATGTTCTGACGATAACTTAAATACCCTTCAAGTCAAGTTAAGGGGTAGACTAGCAGAAAAGAAATTTTTGATTGTTCTTGATGATGTGTGGAATGAGAAGTATGAGAATTGGGACCAATTGAGGCGTCCTTTTGCAGTTGGGAAACGTGGAAGTAAGATTATCGTAACAACGCGCAATAAGGGTGTTGCATCTATCATGCAAACAGTTTCAATTTTTGATCTGGGACAACTGTCAAATGAAGATTGTTGGCTATTATTTTCAAAACACGCTTTTGTAAATGTTAGCCAGAGTGTGCAGTCGAGCTTAGAACCGATCGGTAGAAAGATTGTGGAGAAGTGCAAAGGCTTGCCTTTGGCTGCAAAAACACTCGGTGGCCTCTTGCGTTATAAAGTGGAGGTTGCGGAGTGGGTGGATGTTCTAAAAAGTGACTTCTGGGATTTGACGAAGGAAAAGAGTGACATTTTACCAGCACTATTGTTGAGCTACCATCATCTCCCTTCTCATTTAAAGTTGTGCTTCGCTTTCTGTGCAATTATTCCCGAAGACCATCCATTTGAAAAGGATGAATTGGTGCCACTGTGGATAGCAGCAGGTTTTGTGCAGCAGCCAAGACCCGGTGGAAGAATTGAAGATATAGGTGATGGTTATTTCCGGGAACTAATCTCAAGGTCCTTGTTTCAGCAGTCATGCCTCGATAGTCATTTCTTGATGCATGACCTAATCAATGACTTGGCACGGTTTGTGGCTGGAGAGTATTGTTTGAGGTTAGAAGATGACCATAAACTTGATCTCTCTAAAGTACGGTATCTTTCGTGCTTCAGAGAGGGGTTTGACGCCGTTGAAAAATTGAAGGCAATCAATGAGCCTAATTATATAAGGATCTTAAAACGGTGGAGGTATGCTTCTCGCCTAAGAACGAGTGAAGTGCTTGATGTGTTGCCAAGACTAAGATGCCTACGAGCACTATCTCTAAAAAGATGTGGTATTGTTGAACTGCCTGATTCAATTGGTAATTTGATACATCTTCGCCATTTGGACCTCTCTTATAATATAAAGATTGTATTATTGCCTGATACAATATGTAGGTTGTGTAATTTAGAAACACTTTTGCTGCAGGAATGTAGTAGTCTCACTACATTGCCTGAACTCCTTTGTAAATTAATTTGCTTGCGTAATCTCGATCTCCGTGGAACAAAATTAAGAGATATGCCAATGCAAATTGGTAAACTAAGGAGTCTCCAACAGTTAACTAACTTTGTCGTGGGGAACCAAATTGGGTCAACGATTAGTGAGTTAAGAGAGCTTGATTATCTTCGTGGGACACTCTCCATTTCAAACCTCCAAAATGTAAGACATGCATTGAAAGCAATTTTGAATAATAAGGAGCATCTTGAGAAGCTAAACCTGGTATGGGTTGCTGAGCAGACTGATGATTCACAAAAGGACATGGAGGTCCTTGAGAAGCTACAGCCGCATGTAAACTTGAAGCATCTCACAATTATAAACTATGGTGGCACAAGATTTCCGGATTGGTTAGGAAATCGTTCATTCTCCGAACTAAAATCCTTATATCTTTATAAGTGTACTAATTGCTTCGAGCTGCCACCTCTCGGGAACCTACCCTCTCTCCAGGAGTTGACCATTAAAGGGATGAATATGGTGAGGAAGTTCTATGGGTGTGATTCTTCTGAGATTAAACCGTTTCAATCTCTGAAAAAACTGAGGTTTGAAAATATGCCGGAGTGGGAGGAGGAATGGTCTATGTTGAGGGCCGGAGAGTTCTGCCATCTCCTGGAGCTTTGTATAAGGAATTGTCCGAAGCTGAAAGGCGAGCTTTTAGTGCACTCTCCATGTTTAAAGAAACTTGAGATATTAAATTGCGAACATCTTGTGATCAAGATGACGCAACATCTCTCTTCTCTCCCAAAACTGAGGATTTCAAACATCTCAGACTTGCAGTGTCTGGCACATCTCTCTTTTCTCAAAGTACTGAGGATTTCAAACATCTCAGAGTTGCAGTGTCTGCCACTAGAGCTCTGCAGGCTCACAAATCTTGAAGTGTTGGTAATACGGAGATGTCCCATGCTTCATACTGTTCAGATTCTGCCACTGGAGCTCTGCTTACTAACAAATCTTGAAGAGTTGAAAATATGTGATTGTCCCATGCTTAATACTATTCAGATCATAGGAGGTGACCATCAAAGCGTTAGCTCCCAATCGGAGGAGGAGGACATGAAATGTGTCAACACTAAGTTTCACTCTCTGGAAATCCATAGCTGTCCAAAATTGGAATTGCCACTATCTGAGGATACTGAGCATTCTTACAAGTTTCTTCAAAACCTGACAATAGATGGTAGTTGTGATTCCCTCAAATATTTTCCACTGGGCTTCTTTCCTAAACTTGGCTCTCTCAAAATCAGAAGATGTAAAAACTTGGAATACCTTTCGGGACTTGACGGGCAGCAAAATCTGACATCACTGTGGTCTCTAGAGATCAGGGATTGTCCAAAGATGGTATGTTTTGCAGACGGAGGAGGAGGATTACCCGCTCCCAACCTGAGATCAATTAGAATAGAGTCATGCGAGAGGCTGAAGGCACTTCCTGAACAAATGTGCACTCTTCTCTCATCTCTTCAAGAATTGTTCCTGATTGGTCTTCCAGAAATTGAGTCCTTGCCGGATGAGGGACTGCCAAGCTCGCTTTCATATCTATCAATCCGGGGCTGTCCATTGCTAGAAGTACGTTGCCAAAAGGAAATAGGAGATCACTGGCTCAAGATTTCAAGCATTCCCAGTATATACATCAATGGTGAAGTCATAGCTGATCGAAGGCAGAGATGAGTAACTCACCGCTAGAACAAATAAAACCCCAATTCTTTTTCACTCAGGTAGACACTCTAATTATCTCAATGTTCTTGTTTAAGTTTTGAAATGACAATTGTACCATCTTCTAATTTTGTTGCCCACATTACCCATATTCAATTTTTAGCTATTTTGGGAACCATAGTGCATTTTTTGAGTTCCAATTGGTTCCCCAAATGGTTCTCTATTTTGGGAACCCTTTTGATTCTCCACATTTGAGGAGAGAGAGTATGAATATGGGTAATTACCCATAAGTAAAATAATGAAAAATTATACATATCATATTCATTTAAGGAGAGAAAGTGCATTAAAATTTTTAACTTTTGTATAAAAAATTAATATAATAATTCAAACCTCCCTATTATGGAGAACATGGTTGGAGTTGGGGGCTTAAAACTAATTAGCTAAAATAGTTTTTTTTTTTTTTTTTTTTTATAACTATTTTGGCTAAAAATTAGAAAATATTTGGGTAATGTGGTTGGAGATGCTCCAACTATCAATTTACATTTTACAGCATAAGGACGAGTATATGCTAGAAGAATAAATACAAAGTTACCATTTTTTTTCCTTCACAAATTTAACTTATCTCTTGTCTTGGAATATGAATTGCTCTTTTCTAAAACTTCCATACATTTTCGTAGGCCCGGACGGTGATGTTCCCTCTTACAAAAGTGAGTCCTTGTGTTTAAAAACTTTTTTTTTTTTTTATTTACAGATTGTTTTATTTTATTTTTTTATTTCTTATTTTTTATTTTATTTTATTTTCTTGGGCTCATATTAAAAATACTTTTTAATTCAATTTTAGATAATTTAAAATTAATATTGAGATTTATTCATTTTTCTGTTTATTTAATGGAGATAAATTTGTACAAATAGAAAGTGTGATTGATATATTCCACAATTGAAGATCTCATTGAGAAGTAAGACATATTACAATTTTATCAATAACAATTACAACTTAGGAGGAAAAAAAAAAAACTTATGGACAATTAGAATTTTATTACTCTGATAAGATGACCTTTGTGAATCATCCATATTTGTAGTGTAATTTTGATTTTAATGAGTGTTTTGTTCGTATGTTGATGGATAAATTATTTAATTTTGAAATAAGAATATTAAACAAATGAAGTTTAAATATAATGTTGTAGATAATTAAAGAATGTATAAAGTTGTGAGGAAAGTATGTAGTTTTTAGATTAGGTGGGGCCATCCCCTCCAAAAATGAAGGAGATGCCAAAATGAAGGAAATTGTTGGGTTTGCTCTAATAAATTATGTACCCTTGTTCTTGGACCCCCACCCCCACTCCTATTACTAGTGGAAATGATAATCGAACTACATGATGGAACTCGATCAATGTCTATTGATTTAGTCAACACCGACATCCCATGAATGTGCTGAGGTTTGAGAATGACATTACTCATAGTTAATCTTATTGTCACCATTACATAACAAATTGCTGTCAGGTTTATGTGAAATTGGCCAATACTTAGGAAAGTGAAACCTGATCGTAAAGACTTGGAGAGTGAAACTTGATCATAAAGACATGAACATCGTTGAAGCTGAGACTACTTTTTGCCAATCTCATTTCAATTGGTTATTGTTTTAGAAGAAAAATGAGCCTTTCGTTTGTTAGCGAATCAATAGGACATAAATTACATGACCAAATTGTTCTTATGAATTTTCTTGACTATTATCTTTATGACATTCTTAACTGGTTTTACTTTCACCTATTTACTGATTTATGCGTTTAACAATTTTTTCTGTTTCAAAAACTTGTGAGTTGTGATCACTCTTTCTCTGTGCAGTATATGTTCGAGTAATGCTCACAACTATTTGTTGTTTCAAAAAAGGGATCACTCTTTCTCTGTGTAGTGTGATCACCCCCAATATTAATTTTTATGACGTCCTTAACTACTATTTTTTCCGACGATTGTTTGTGCTCACAACTATTTCTGGACAATTCTTATAATACTAATTGTTTAGAACTAGTTTAGGCCTAGGCCACATACACGATGCTTGGTCAAGGTGCACTTGTAAATGTTTTGATGGGGGTTTACAGCTACAAAGGTCTGTTACGAAAAGAGGTGGTTATAGGCTTATGGCATCAATATTTTACAGCTGAACCGGTCTTTTTTTTTTTACAGTTATACATGTCTAGCTCTTATTTTCACGTACTATTTTCTCAAGAAAGATGGGCTAATAAATGTGACAAGGAAGTTCTAGTTGCAGGATCTAAATTTTGGTCTTCTACTAAATTGACCCAACTTTAGGCTTGAATTCTTGTTAGATAATCTGCATTCGCGAGCACTCTAATGAATGTTATTATCTCCAAACTTGTAGAAATTTATACTTTTTTGTTTTCAGCTTCTCCCTCCTAATAATCATTTGAGGTTATTGCTTTTTAGCTGTATATTAGAGTTTCTGGTATGGGTGATTGATCCATAATATTCTTTTCTTTTGCTTTTGTTAAGTACCTATGGGAGTATCCTTGATCTAGCCACATATCATACATCATTCTTCTGTGAAGGTTATCTTGTTTATACATATTGGAATGCTTTATTGATATGAAGCATAGTTCTTTACGAGCCTCTTTACTGATAAATCTGTTAAACCACCTTAACACATGTTTAGCACATGTTTGTTATGTATATGACACATGTTTATTTTGTATATTCTGTAACTGTTATATTCTTTATCATATGCCAAAGTCAAGGCTAAACATCTTAGGCTTAAGATCAGGCTGATACGTTAGGCTATAGTTAGGGCACAATAGTAGCCATTTCCTTATTCAGCTTTTTGTACATCTTTTTAATCCCTCCATTGAGAGAATTATACATCAAGAAATTCTAATTCTTACATGCTATCAGAGCAGGACTGACCTCTTCTCTGTCGATTCCTGCCTCCTTAGAATTCATCATCATCTTCTCATCCTTACCATCACCATCGCAGACCAAGGTTGTCTTCCCACCTGCACCACCACCAGCAACTCAACTTCCATAGCTCTCATCGCTGCTAAGTTCTTGAAACTTCTCCGTTCTTTTTTTTTACAGAGAGATATCTTATCTCTTCCTTTTAACCCCACAAGAAATCCACTTTCCAAAATTGCTGAAACACCTCAAATTTCCCAGAACTTTCAGAACAAGCCCTCAAGCTTCCTGAAATCACCAAAGGGTCCCCAAACTCTCTCAAATTCCAGAAATAACTCCATAATTCTCTGAATTTTCATCATGTCAACCAACTCTTCGGCAACTTCCACTACCTCTTCTGCTACTCCATCCTTCTCCACTCCCACCATCACCAATCTTGTCACCATCAAACTCACGGATGACAACTTTCTTCTTTGGTCTCATCAGATGGAAGCTTTCCTCTATGGTCAAAATTACTTAAGATTTGTTGATGGATCTTACCCTTGTCTAGACAATGAACCCGATCAATCTCACTGGCTTCGGGCAGATAAAACACTTGTAAGCATTATCTCTGCCACCCTTTCTGAGCGTACACTCGCCTCTTTAATTGGTTGTAAGACATCCGCTTCCATATGGACCCTTATACAAGATCATTTTTCACAAAAGTCTATAGCCAATTCCTCTCTCTACCGCAAAAGACTGACAAGTCTTGATCGGGGTACTCGTTCTATTTCACAATATCTTCAAGAAGCCAAATCCATTACTGATGCTCTTGCTACCATTGGAGAGCCTGTCTCCAGTAAAGATCTTGTCAATGCCGTCCTAAGCGGTTTAGGTTCTGAGTTTGATATGCTCGTCACCGCCATCGAAAGTTTTGACACCCTACCACAATTTTCTGTCCTGCGATCTCGATTGCTAAACTTTGAAGCTCGTCATAAAACCTTGGCTCTACCTACTCCCTCTGCATTCATGGCTTCTCCGATTCCGACAACACCCTTTCACAACTCTGGACCTCGGAACAATTATCGTAACAAAAGAAAGAAGAACCATGGTCGCCACGGTTTCCCCCGCAAGGACACTCCTAGCATTTTTGGCCCTGCTCCCGCCACCAATCCTCCTGCTACCGGTCCTTGCCAGCTATGCTTCAACTATGGACATACTGCTCGCTCTTGTCCACGACTGTCTACGTTCACACAACCTCCTATACCACGCTCTCTAAACTCTGCCTTTGCCGGTCTTCAGATTGCACCCGTTCCGACTTCACAAGCTTATCACTCAGGCACCTTCCAAAGTTCTGCTACGCAACCTTCTTATGATCATGCCTGGTATCCGGATACTGGTGGATCTACCCATATGACTGGCAATCCTGGTCTACTTCAGCAGTCTACACCATACACTGGTCCTGATTCAGTCCTTCTTGGCAATGGTGATCAACTTCCTATTACATATACGGGTAACATGACACTTCCCATTGGCTACTTGGGTGTTACATCTTCTTCAGGAATTGCACCTCACCACCCCTCATCCAATAACCTTACTATGTGATAAAGCACCACTTACATGGCATCCAATCCTGTGTTTCATGCTCAAACTAAACATATTGAGTTAGATTATCACTTCATTAGGGAATGCATTCTCTTAGGATCTCATTGTGTTCAATTCGTGTCTTCCCCGGATCAGCTTGCTGATATTTTTACTAAAGGCCTTCACAAACTAAGTTTTCAACTATTACGATCCAACCTCGTCTCTCCTAGACAGCCGAGCTTGCGGGGGAGTGTTAAACCACCTTAACACATGTTTAGCACATGTTTGTTATGTATATGACACATGTTTATTTTGTATATTCTGTAACTGTTCTATTCTTTATCATATGCCAAAGTCAAGGCTAAACATCTTAGGATTAAGATCAGGCTGATACGTTAGGCTATAGTTAGGGCACAATAGTAGCCATTTCGTTATTCAGCTTTTTGTACATCTTTTTAATCCCTCCATTGAGAGAATTATACATCAAGAAACTCTAATTCTTACAAAATCGTTTAATAGCAGTGTATGTTTCTTGATTTCTGTTCAGCTACAGTGATCTTTTCTTTGCGACGAACGGAGAGATGGATCCCAACTCAGTTAAATCGACTCTGTCTAATATAGGTTTTAGCATTCAGAAATGTTATGGCAGCGGCAGCTTGTGATTATCAGAAGGTTTGGTTTCTGCAGTTTCCTTCTGTTCTCTCTTTACTATCGCTCTTAAACATTTTAATTCATCTAGTTTCTGAATGCTGTACTGCATTGTATAAAGTTTCTTTCAATCAATTATGTGGGTTAGTTTAATTTCAGATCTGCATGTTGGTCTGGTATGAGTTAAATGAGGAGTGACCGTCCTATCTCTCTTTGGAAAGTTTGAATTTTATTGAGTTATGTGACATATGGAGATGAATTTACTTCATGATGGAGGTACTTCTCTTCTGGTGCTACACTATAGTATGTTGAAGTTCTTTAGATTGAGATCTTCCCATTGAATTTATACTTAAATGGAAATCGTAAAAGAATGCGTGAATCTTATTATTGATCGAAGGGGAAAAAACTGAGGGATATTTTGATTGCACTTTAAGTACTAATATTGAAATCATTTGTTAATAGCCTAAGATAAAGGTGACCATCAAAGGATTGCTACCTTTTAGCAGACTATGAAATGAAATGAATCAATCAAGCAACAACTTGGAGATGACGTCTTTTTCAGCAGTCTTTCTATGGGGTAGGAGAAAACACTTGTTGACCTTCTGTGTGGTGGACTGAGCAAGGTAAACATTAAATTAGGTTAGAGGATGTTTGAGTATCACACAAATTGGTTCCCTTGTTCAGAAAAGAACTATTTCTTAATAGTTCGGTCTTTGTGTTAGTTGAATATGTGTATTTATCAGACCAACAAAATACTTTTTTTTCATAAAAACTAGACAAAAGTAAGACTGAGCCTGCTGCTTTAGGCACTACCAAACATGACCTCATTTTAGCATGGATAGTGCAGTCTCTCTCTGAGGCTACTGATGCTGTTTTAGCTAACCAATTTGAATGCTATTCTATTGTCTATACACTCTTGTAATAGTGCTTGTCGGGAGGAGTACAAAAATTAATTGATGGTTGAGCTCTGCAGCCTTCATATCCCCTTATAAGAACTGCAAACTTTTCAGTCTGTTATTGACATTAAATTAAACTCTCTACCCTATTCAAAAGTACTTATGCCAAATATTTAGGTGATCAGGTTGGCTAACAGGTTAATTGGCTGTTGCTTTTCGTGCACTTGAAGTTTTTGATCAACTCACTTGATAGTGGATAAATGGTGTATGGTGACTTAAGTGAGTTTGATTGCCTTTAATATTGCAATGTTGATTCTTATATAGTTTATGCAGATTGTAATTGTGTATTGTTTGTCCATTTACTTACAGGAAGTGTTTGTGCATGTACATACATATGCATTATTCAGATTGGTTAACTTTCAGAGCTGGAAAAATTGCATGCTGATAGGATCCCACAGCTCTCAAGGATAGAATTCAATTTGGAAAGTGCCGTTTGCCGCCTCTGTTGGAGCCCTTTCGTCCTAGCTGGCACAGCAGCTTTGCTGCTTCTCTTGAGTTGCTGCTCTTCCTGGAGATGGTCTAATGTACCTTAAATTTTGGGAGGAGCATATTGATTAGGTAGAATTAAAAAAAAAAAAAATTAGAAATGTTTTAACCGCATGTAGTTGTAAAGTCCTGGATTATGCTGCTCTCTGAAACTTGATGTGAAGCAGCTTAAGAAAATACAGGGTTTCCAAGGGATCTAGCCTCTGCTTGGCGCAAGGATTTAGTGAGGGAAAGCAAGGGAAAGAAAATAAATTACCATGGAGAACAGTTTTATTTGTTTGTTTATTAGGGAGAATAGAAAGGAAAAGAAAATCTACCCAAAAATAAATTATAAATGTTGAGTTTTGTGAGTTACTTCCTTTTCTTTTCTTCTTTTTTCTTTCTGTCTTTTTCCCCTGAAGTTGTACTTGTAGTTTTGAAATTTTAATAATATATAAGCATGGAAGAAAACAAAATGATAAACACCAGGGACACGTTTTCCTTCCTATTTTGCTCGCTATTTTCCTGGTTAACCAAATAAAGAAAAGTGTTTCCCTTAATGTTTTCCTTTCCATTCCCTCACTAAATGCATGAACCAAACATTGCCTAACATCATTTTATAAACTTTGTAGATAAACCATCTTATTGCTGCCCGCCTATGAAGGTCTTCAAAGATACCTATATACACTATTGTTTCGTTATTTGCAGATATTTACAAGGATAGGATAACAATCTCACTTTCCTCACTGTTAAGGTTAGTACACGTAAACCTATTTGTACCACTTTTGAGTTATATAGGATTTCCTCAATCAGCCTCAAATAAACAAGGCATTAACAAATAGGACAATACTTTAGCACATTTTCTTGTGTACATTTCTACTGCTCCAAGATGTGAATATTCACGTTTTTAAGCGTTTGAGTGTTATGTTAACTTAGTTTCTCTGTACTGGCGCAGGGATCTGAGCACACAGTTCCAGAGTACAAACCTCGCGAAGCATTGGACTTTTATAGCCGTTAGTTGGCAAGAAAGAAGATATGAGCGAATTTTTAAGGCTTTTGTTGGACAAGAAGATAGAGGAGTCATGTTAATGATATGTAGTGCTTTAACTGTTCAATGACTGATGATTACTCAAAGAGCTGAAGTACATTTAAGCCAAAAAAAAAAATTAGTGATTGAACTATAGAATAATCATTATATAGAATTTACACAGAGGACTGAACTCAGCGTATCGATTGGTCTTTGTTCTTAAATAGAGCACCATATTTTGTATTTTATGCATAACTCAAAACTTGTATGCTGAAATAATGATTGGCAATACAAATATTATCTAGATGAAAATACATTTCAATCATAGCATTTTGATTGTGAATTTGGAGGCTGAATTATTGGCAGTGCTTTGGAGGTTCTGTGAATTAGCACAACGTGAATGAGACAATTAGTACAAGGAAATGCGTATTCATACTTGTAAAACATACAAACTGTACATATATACAATCCTTGAGGTATATTAGAGGGATATGTTATTGTGCCTCCTCTGTATCTAACACCGGATGCATCAGGGTATACAAGTTTTTATAGGTCAATGACGAGTATTCCAAGGTAAACAATTCAGCATCTACAAAGTTTCATGTTGGGCTTTGTATGAACGAACTTCTCCAGCTTCTTTTATGTCTCATTGATATATTAATAATAAATATTACAGAATTCCATATTTATCCCGCATGTTTCGATAATTTCATTTTTTTCCCAACAATTCTCAAAGTACTGAGTAACTATATACTTACCATGTATTGTTGTCCAAACTACAAACGCAGAGAATTTGCCCAAAAACTTCTCAAAATATTTTTTTCCCTCAGATTGACTGCCCATGGTGTGAAATACTAACATTTCCGTAATCTAAATTCATCACTATAGGTGGGCTAGCTCCCAAGCTAGGCCATGAGCACCTATGAAAAGGAAAAATAATGTACGTACATTTCTCTCTGTGTATGTGTAATATTTAGCTCAATTACTGCCCAAAATCCAAATACTTGTTTTGAGAAGAAAACATTTAATCGTACTTATTTTGGTTGGATTACTAAATATAATAAAGACAACACACAATGGAAGCACATGATTCGAATCTCAGTCTCACGTCAATAGCTACAGAGTCATTGCAACTTCAAAATCCATTGTACCGACATATCTTATGTTTGGTTGGATGGGTGTCTCTCCGTGCCTTTTTGGTTGGATAGCCTACCATCCCATGTTAGAGTTTCTCTATGTTTTGGAGCTTCTTTGTTTTGATCTGGGGATATGCCCTTTATTCTTTTGTTCTGATTGTATATCCAGGGGTATGCCCCTTTGTCTCTTGTAGATGCCGCTTGGCTTTTCTTTTTATTGATTAACCCTTTTTCCGAAAAAGAATTAAACAGAACTAGATACAGGGGAGAGCATTGAAAATCGTGCTGAATGTTATTATTCAGCTGTTTTGTACTGTCGTTTAGAAAGACAACCCTCTACTTAGTTCTTTACTGCTGAATTCATAATTGATTGACAAGAAAAATTTTCAAACATTCTTGTAATATTCAGTTTAATGATTATGGATTACCTTAATACCCAGATTTCTGTGCCAAAACTGGCAGTCAGCTGCTCCTCCAGCCATTGTACCGAGCATATAGGGGTTGATTTTGATGATTTTCTTCACAGATTGTGATGCTACAAAAATTCACAACAGTATCAGTTAATGTAGATTTTTTCTTCAACATCACAATGAAAAGAAAAGGACCAGTATTTAATGGTGATAAGCAATGTTACTTAAAGCTGTCTTAATGTTGCCGTAGTTGCGAAACTGAAAGCGAAGGGAAACTCATGATTTTCTAATTGAATAGTATAGTGAATAATACCTCAGTTTACACCAGGTAAAAGAAAAAAAACAGTAGCACATAATACTACAGATAGGATCAGTCGCAATGAAAAAGTTAAAAAATGATGTGATGTTAGCATACTATCGGTGCTGGCAATGATCCATACCCCTCTATGCCATCTAAATTGTTAGTAACATAAAATAATCAGTTACCAAACAGATAAGAAAAGAAAAACATTTCTGCATTTGCATGTAAGCATATTTTTTAACTTTACTTGTACACATAGATTAGCATCTTTTTCTTTTTTTTACTTGTGAACATCTTTAATCTCTCTCTCTCTCTCCAAAGTGTGAATGTATTGTTCAAGAAAAGTATATGTGCTTTGGCTCTCAACTCCATGTATAAATCAAAGACCTGAGGCTTCCAGCCATCCCAAACATCTCAATAAGGCTATAACACTGCAACAATCAGGTAAGCCCTTCAATGTCCTTGTCTGCCTTCATATGGTGTGTCCTAATTATATTATGTGATGAGTTATTTGTTGAATACCTCTACATATCAATTCTTCATATGATCATAACAGCTTGAAAAAAAAGTTTAGTTTATAGGCAGGGCGGAGCTAGGATTTCGATTCAGTGGCTGCCCCCGGCCAATTTTTTTTTTGAATAAGTAATATGCTTTCAAACCTTAAAAATTACATGATTGTTACATGAGATTCACGTGTAGTTGATTAAGGGTTAAAGTGAGATTTTTGAGTTTAAAAGGGGTAAATTTAGACAAATTCAAAGATCAAATTTTAAGATAAATTTGAGATTTGAGTAAAAATTAGACAAATTCAAAGATCAAAGTGAGATTTTTGAGTTTAAAAGGGATAAATTTAAAAATTCTGGAGGGGCACAAATACATATAATCTCAAATATATAGGGCAAAAAGGTAAATTTCAAAACTTCAGTGGGGGACGTGCCCCCACTGGCCCCCACGTCCCTTCGCCAGTGTAATTTAGGTAATACATGTTTATCAGATTTAAAGTTTACATGTTTGCATGTTCAATTTCTATGTTAAACCAGTGGCATTCTTTAATCCTTCCTTCATAACAAATCCTAGGTTACATAAATGATTCTCTTTCATGCTGAATGCTGATAGATCCAATTTTCAATCCATTGAGGCTCTGTCTGTCTCATGGATTTTGTAATGGAAAGGAAAATAATATATTGAGTAAAAAACTTTTCTCTGTTTGTTTACTTGGTAAAATAACAAGAAAATACGGGAAAAAAGAAATCAATAGAAAAAGGAAATCAGGAACTTTGAAGTTTGTAATGTCCTTGCTATTTATCTCTTTTATTGGGTTTCTTAAGTATTTTGAATATTTTTGGTTTCTAACATCAGTTAAGTATGGAGTAAACTACTGGGCTAAACACTGAAGGCCCATTTGGTTAAATTTCCGTTTTTTTTTTCGTCTTCTAAATTCTTAGAATGGAAACTAGTTTTTTTTTTTTTTTTTTAAAGGAAAACTAAAAATTGATGACCACATTTTCTTTGTTTTCTTTTTTTGACCAAATTTTGTTGTCATTTTCAAAAAAAAAAAAAAGAAAAAGAAAAAGAAAGAAAGAAAAGAAAAGACGCAATTACGAGACGCGGTTTTGTTTTCTTTCATAGAGGAGAATTGAAAGTTGAAGAACATTTTTTCATTTTTTTTATTTGTTATTTTTTGCCTAATTTCATTGTCGTTTCTTAAAAAACACACACACACACACACACACACACACTTATACATGCAGTTTTTTTTTTATTTTTGAACAGAATGCAGTTTCAATTTTTGTTTTCATTGAACAGAACAACACAAAAAGGGAAATGATTACCAAACACATTTTCAGTTTTTGTGTACAGAAAAACGAAAAGCAAAAATTGAAACCGGGAACCCACCCATAGGGATATGTTTCACTTCTTTTAATCCGCAAACAAATTAAATAGAGATAGAGGTAGCACCTTTTTAACTTTGGTTGTTAGTTTGTAAGAAGTTTAAGAAGGTGAATAAAGTACTATATTCTTTGCTAGAAATTTCTAAAGACAAACTAGATGTTTCTTATGCTCTGCTATTCCAGCTGCAACAATACATGTACTGCAAGAAACATGTATTTAATAGCCATGTATGCCTATGTGGATGAGGGTGACTATGAATCTTAGATCTTTAAGATGACTGATCATTTTGTTTAGTTAGCTCTTAATTACATCCTAGGAAGCACCGACACTTCTAAGAAGGTAACGTGTCATGTGTCGTATCGTGTCCGACACATGGACACGACAGTTCACGGACACTTTTCCTGGAGTGTCGACGTACAAATTTTTAGGATTTTGTTCGTGTCATCGTGTCCGTATCGTGTCGGTGTGTCCGTGTGCGTGCTTCATAGAGTACATCTTTGGTGCCTTAAGGCACTTATAGATGATATCTGATCTATAGTAAAGAACTAGGGGATGTTTCAGAAAGCTTAGAACCATTTATGTACTTTCAAGTATTGGTAGATGACCTTTTATTACCTTAATCTGTGCCAGATCTAAAATCGCTCACAAATAGCTTCTTTTCCCCCAACCTAATGATGTTGGTTAGAAGCATCAACCAAGTACATGTGTTTGGGTGAGAAGGGCATTTGCTTAGAAATTTTCACCCATGGTTAAGTATGTGTTTTGGTCATATAATTGCTTAGATGTTCGGATTATTCCTTCTAGTTAAGAGCAAGGCTTTGAGTAGATTTCAGTTAATCAGCTTCCATGTTATGGACATTTAAGGTTATGATATATAAAGATCAGAGTTGGATCACATTGACTTTACAATTCTCTTGTGTGGACAAAATTTAGGAAAATAAGTTAAAAGCAACATACTTGGAAAATCAATTTTATGGAATATTTCCATGTTTAGTGGGAAAAAAAAAGGACTTCATGCAAAAATATGATACATATCCATACAGCTCCACTCCGTTATATGCATTTTTAATTTCTCTAAGAGCGCAGCTTGTACCTGATTCAGTTTCTTCATCTGTGCATTTACTGACTCTTTAATATGTTCTATTCGATTGTTGAATCAGGTGATTCATAAAAAAAATATCATCACTCTTGGACTAACCAGGTTATTCTCACCGTCCTGCGACACAGAAGGATTCCGTCAGAAATAAGGTCAGTGCAAAATAAGTCCACATTCTATTATTCACTCATTGCTTAACATCCCTTAAGTTTTACAATGTATTTATGTTTCTTTTTTTTAAAACCTTTTTTGGGCAGCAAAAAAGGGAAATTTTTACTGACATAGGCTTCCTAGGCTACAATAGTGAGGGAAAACCAAAATATTTGGTCGCTTAGTGCACCACAAAATTATAAGATATCTATACGAAGTAAATTAATACCTTCATCCAAAACAAATCGCTCAGATCATTGTCCTCATAGGTTACATCTACTCTGTGAATAGAATAGCAAACATCTGTTGCTAGCATATATCAATGATCCAATCGTCTTTGATCTCAAACATTTTTTTCGATCAGATTGGACTAAAAATGGTGTTAAAAGATATGCCATACAAGCCTGTATGGTCGTATCAGACTAATTATAGTATTGAAATCATAAAGTTTGATCAGAAATGAACCACTTACTCGCCATGTCTCAGACTTGTATAATGCAGCTTGCATGAGTAGGCTTTCCTAGGGTAAAAATCTGAAAAGCTGATTGTTCTAGCCTCGAAAAATTATATGCAGAACCTGGGAAAGCTGAAATGTCCGTCCGCTTGATTCATCCCTGTAGAGAAAAACTTTAGCTGAGTATACACCTTGGGCTCTGTTTGGTTTGCGGATTTAGAGATTGAAATAAAAAAGGAAATAAAACAAGAAGTAAAATTAGTTTCTCTGTGTTCTTTTTCCACGATTAAATAATATCAAAAGCTAAAAGTTTTCAAAATACAATTGTAACTTAAGAAAAGGGAGTATTATGAATTGACTCAAAAATATTCAGCATTTCTAGAGAAAAGGAAAAACATTAGAGAATTAACACGGTTCGGTAAAACAATGCCTACGTCTACACGAAGAGGCAAGTTCTTTGGATTAAATCACACAACTCAACCAGATACCCTGGTACACCCACTCCCAAAAAACCGAAGGACCTAACTATGGGTATAATGTTTTGACACCTTGGTGCAATGTTTTGGGACCTAAATATGGGCACAATGTTTTGAGACCTAGGTTCAATGATTTGGGACCCAAACCACTACCGCCGCTTCATAGAAATTTGGTAACATCCAAAATACATTGTTCAAAGTTTTGATAAGAACCAAACAGAAAGGTATCTTGATACAAAAACATGTTATATAAAGGATATATAGTACTAAATGAAATCATATGACAATTATTAGTTATTATTCTCAAAATAAAATGGTATGCATGTAGATTTATCATCAAAATGCAATTAAATCTGATTATTCCACCTATTTCAGATTAAAATCCCAATTTGAAGGAGTTAATACACTGGACAGGACATGGGAGAATTGCCAAGTCCATGTACAATCTAGGCAATAGTGGCCAAGGCCAAGAAGGTAGTGAAATCCCAAAAAGCACTTAGAGGTGGGGAAGGGGCATTTAACATCCTCCTAACTTTCCTAAGCTACAAATAATATAGCAACAAAACTATCTGGATCAGTCATATTGTATATAGAATCAGCTAAAACCAAGATGACAATATTAAATATAGCTACTCTATGACGATTAAGGATCCTTAATTACCTAGACCACACGGTTTTTTTTTCCCTGTTTTGTCAAGATGAAAAAGTTAAAAAGGTGATGTGATGTAAGCATACTATTGGTGTTGCTGATGATCCATACCCCTCTGTGAAATCTAAATTATAAAAAACATCAAATAATCAGTTACCAACGGACTCTAAGAAAACAAACACATTTCTTTATTTGCATGTCAGCATATTTTTTACTTCACTTATCCATATATTAGCACGGTATTCCTTTCTTTACTTGTAATCATCTCTCTCTCTCTCTCTCTCTCTCTCTCTCTCTCTCTCTCTCCCCGTAGTGTGAACGTACATGTTCAAGAAAAGTAAATGTGCTTTGGCTATCAACTCCATATTTAAATCCAAGACCTGAGGCTTCTAGTGATATTATACATCTATATAAGGCTACAACACTGCAACAATTAGGTAAGCCCTTCAATGTCCTTGTCTGCCTTCACATGGTGTGTCCTAACTATATTATGTGATGAGTAATTGGTTTGAATATTTCTACATACCAATACTTCATATGATTATAGCAGCTTGAAGAAAATTTTAGTATTTAGGTAATATACGTTTATCAGACTTACAGTTTATGTGTTTGTATGTTTAATCCTTCATTCATTACAAACCCTACATTACATAACTGGTTCTTGCTTGCTGATAGATTCAATTTTCAATCTATTGAGGCTCTGTTTGTCTCATGGATTCTGTCATGGAAAGGAAAAGAATACATCGGGTCAAAAACTTTTCTTTAGTTGTTTAATTTGAAAAATAACAAGAAAATAAGGGGAAAAAGACATCAATAGAAAAATAAAATAAAAAAAAATAGAGAACTTTGAAGTTTTTTATGTCCTTACTCTTCTCTTGAAGAAAATAGGACTCATGTCCTAATAGTGTTGGTGGGTGAGCAAAAATGCACTCTTCCGCATGTTATGGATTGTAATTATCAGAGTCATAATGATACTACAGTTCGCTTGTATGCAAATAATTTTGGAAAATAAGTGTTAAGCAACATACTTGGAAAACCAATTTTTTTTTTTTTACCGTAACGTGTTCCTGTGTAGCAGAAAAAAGGACTTCCTGTCAAGAATATCCATATACAACCTCACTCCGCCAGTCCTTTATGTGCATTTTAAGTTTCTCTAAGAGCACAGCCTGTACGTAATTCAATTTGTACGGAAATAATTTAGGAAATTTAGTGATAAGCAACATACTTGGAAAACCAATTTGTTGGACAGTAATGTTTTCATGTTTAGCAGAAGATAAGGACTTCCTGTCAAAAATATCCATACAGTTCAACTCCTTCAAATGTATTTTAAGTGTCTCTAAGAGCACAGCTTGCACCTGATTCAATTTCGTCATCTTTGCATTTACTGACTCTTTAATATAGTCTATTTGATTGTTGAATCAGGTGATTCATTTTGGAACGTTCAACAACTCAGAAGACTACCATCTGAAATAAGGTCAGTGGCAAATATGTCTACGTTTTATTATGTAATCAAACGTTGCCAAACATCTCCTGATTTTTAAGTTGTATTTACACTTTTTTAAAAAATTTAGGTAGCGACAAAGAAAATTTTACTGATATAAGCATTTTTCAGTCAGCAAAAGCAAGAGAAAAGCCAAAAAAAAATTGACCACTTAATGGCTTATTGCACAATAATAATAGAAGATATAGTTTATAAAGTAAACTAATGCTTCACTATTATATGTATGTTTGAATTTTTGCAATTATCATCATCCGAACAATTCACTCAGAGCTAAACAATCATTGTCCTCATAGGTTATATCTAGTCTGTGAATTCAAAATCAAACCTCTGTTGCTAGCATATAACAATGACTACCTTCTTTGATTTTGCACATTTTTAAGTCGGATAGGACAAAAAATGGTGTTAAAAAGATGCCATAAAAGCCTTTATGGGTGGTCAGACTAATTATAGTATTGAAATGATAAAGCATTTGATAAGAAATGAACCACTTAATTGCCATGTCTTAGACTTGTATAATGTAGCCTGCCTCAGAAGACTTTCCTAGGGTAGAAATAAAAAAAACTTTTATTGATCTAGCCTTGAAATTTGTATGTTGAACCTTGGAAGCTGAAATGTTCATGTGATTCATCCCTGTTGAGAAAATGTTTTACCGGAGTATACACCTGCAGGCTCTGTTTGGTTTGCGAATTTGTAGGAGGAAAAGAAAAACTATATCCCTTGTGTTTTTTTGTTCATGCTTACGTTACATTAAAAACTAATTTATTATTTCAAAAAAAAATGTAACTTAAGAAAAGGAGAAGAAACTGACTCCTGATATGCAACATATTTAGTTTATTTATCACCCTAGATCCCCTGTCAATTGAATAGATGATTTTGGTTTAGCTTCTGTGATTTCGTATTGTTTTACTCTCTTTCAAATAGTGGACTTTTCAACCTTAATTTGCTCCCTATTAACCAAAACAAAAGTGTTTTCCGTTCCTTCACCTCAACAAACCCATGAACCAAAGACATAAGGTTACATAGAAATTACAAACAATTGTTATGTAAATTAGAAGATGACTTTTAAGTTTACAAGGTCACAATGGCTAAAATTAACAATTGAACAATCTATTACTATAAAATTCTTTTCTTATCCAATACCCCATTAATTGATATGTTTTTTGTTTTTTCATCTCGATCTGCGGAGGCAATGGAACTGGTTCAACCTCTTTTCGAGATTGTAAAATGTCTGTGGCAACCGATTGCTAAACGAATTAGTAACGGGAGAAGAATGACAGAGAATTTCATCGAGCTCAAAGCAAAAGTAACGAAATTATGTCATAGAAGAGACGACATTAATGGTGAAATAGAACAAGTGAAGCTACAAAAAACACCTACAAGAGAATACGAGGACTGGCTTGCAGATGTGGCGGAAATTGAGAAAAATATGCAGACAATAGAACACGAATACAAAGATGAGAAGAGATGTTTTAAAGGATGGTTTCCCTACAGTACGCGTATAAATCTCGGTAAGCGTGTAATTGAGACAATAGAGCAAGTGAAAGAACTGCTAGAGATATCCAAGTTTGAAGGGGGGTTTGTTACTAATTTACCGACGGCAAACGTTGAAGCAGTGACTGTTCCCACTATCACAGCAAAAAGTGCCTTGGATCGAATGTTACAGAAGATAATAAAAATCATAAATGAAAATCGAACCGAAAAAATTGGTATATGGGGAATGGGTGGAGTGGGTAAGACAACTGTGATGAAACTCGTGAACAATACGCCCGAAATTACGAATCTGTTCAATATTGTAATATGGGTAACGGTCTCAAAATCTTGGAGCATTAGAAAAATTCAAGATGAAATTGCACAACGCTTGCCTTCTTTGGATATAAAGGGTGATTCAGATGATGGAGCTTCTAGAAAAATCTTACGCGCACTCGAGGGAAAGAAGTTTTTGTTGCTTATGGATGATCTTTGGGAAATGGTGGATTTAAGTAGTGTTGGGTTGCCAAATACCACTCAAGAAAATGGTTGCAAAGTGGTTTTGACAACTAGAGAACGTGGTGTTTGTCGCAAAATGGAAACCGATGTGGAGATCAAAGTGGAGGCCTTGTCTGACGAAGAGTCATGGAAGCTATTTTCCTCGAAAGTTGGAGAACTTGAAAATTTTAAAGCCATTGAACCCCTTGCTAAAGATATCGTTAGAAAGTGCGGTGGATTGCCACTTGCACTAAGCGTTTTAGGCAGGGCCTTAAGAAAGGTCGATGATGCGAATGTTTGGCGCAATTTTTTGAGGGAATTAAACTCACCGGCTGCATTTAAAGACATGAATGAGTTTGTGTTCAAGCCATTAAAGGTAAGTTATGACCATTTAAACGACACTAATCATAAGGATTGTTTTTTGTACTGTGGATTGTATCCAGAGGACCACAAGATCAACAAATCGGAGTTGATAGATTATTGGACAGCGGAGAAATTTCTTTCGGGTACAAGAACGTTGGCAGAGGCACGTGATAAGGGACATGCTATATTGCAAGCTCTTTCAGATGCATCATTTTTGGAAAGTTGCGAGGGCAATGATGTAAAACTGCATGACGTTGTTCGAGATTTGGTGCTACATATGACTTCCCCAGATGGCAATGAGGGTAAATTTTTGGCTCGAGCTGGTTTGTCAAATGATGTAATACCAGAGGAAGGGTGGGAGAATGCAAAAAGAGTTTCATTAATGTACTCTAAATCAGGGTTCTTAGGTTTACCGGAGATGCCAAATTGTCCCATGCTGACAACATTGTTGCTTCAAAACAACCATAGTTTGTCGGTACTTCGCCAATCTTTCTTTACCCACATGCCTATCCTCCGAGTTTTAGATCTATCGGAGACCTCTATAGAATATTTGCCATCTTCCATCTCAAATCTTGTAAGCCTTCGAGCACTTCTTTTAAAAAATTGCAGGAAATTAGAAGAACTCCCTGCGGAAATAAGTGCACTTAAGGGACTTGAGATAGTCCGTGCCACGGGAAATCAGATCCCCTCTATACCCATTGATTTTTGGGGACTGACGAACCTTAAATGCCTTGAATTTTCATCCAATTTTCATACAATTATGGACAATTTTCATCCAAGTATATTGATGATGGTCCCGAGTGGTAGTATATCGAGGCATCACCAATTAGAAGAATTAAGTTTCCTAGAATTGGGATCTAAGTTGCTATGCGATGAAAGCTTGGATGTAGTTGTAAGAGAGCTGGGAAGTTTAAGAGGACTTACTTCACTTGGGTTTGATTTTCGAGAAGTCAACAATCTGGAACACTTCATCGAAAACAGCAAACCATGGAGAGAACAAAGTTTAATAACTTTTTGTTTCGTTGTCTCTATGCAATATGGGGTTGAAAGGCTGGATTTAGTTTCGTATCTAGGGAAGAGAGGTCTATTGTATGGATGTGGTGGAAGAGGAGAGAATAGTAGTAGTGATGAAAGTACTAGCGTGGTGGTGGTACCCTCTGCAATAATCCAAGTACTCGCCCGCTCAGATAGTTTTGCATTGTACAAGCATGCTAAACTTAGAAAAGTCTCGGACTTGGGATTGAAGAACATGCAGGAGTTGAAGAAGTGCTACATTTGTGAATGTGGTGCATTAGAAACAATTATTGAAGATGGAGATTATAACCATGATGATGATGATGATGATGATGCTTTTCCAAATCTAGAAGATCTCTGTTTGAGGGATCTTTCGAATTTGAAGAGCATATGGGACGGAGGACCGCTAGTCCGATCATCAGGAAACAAAAGCTGCTGCTTCACCAAACTTACAGATTTGGGTTTATATAACTGTGATAGCTTGAAGAAGCTATTCTCAGCATCACTTGCTCAGCAACTACACAATTTGAAGGAGTTATCGATTTGGAGTTGCGAAGAGCTCCAAGAGATCATTTATGTGGATGACGGCAATGAAACCCCCCATGTTCATGATCGTGATCGTGATCATCATTATGAGACGACGACAACGACAACGACAATGCAGCTGCTTCCCAAATTGGAGACTTTAACGCTAATTGGACTGCCAGAGTTTTTTAGATTTTCTGATGATCAAGTAGGCGTTTGCTCATTCTCATTGTGTTGGCCCTCATTAAAGGAACTTGGGGTTATTAATTGTCCCAAACTGAAGAAACTTGGTTTTCGCGATGGTGGCGATGCAGCTAATTTGAAGAATATTGTGGGCAAACGCGACTGGTGGGAAGCTTTAGAGTGGGAGGACGAGTCCATCAAACTACGACTTTATCCTTATTTCGACGTGGTCTCAACATTTCCCTTTGGCTAATTCTTGAAGGATGTGTCCATTTCTTTTTTTTTTTTTCCTGCGTCCCTGTGATATGAGAGAAATAGACACATCTTTTAAAGAATTTGTGTAAAAGTTGTGTCCCAATAATTACTCTTTCCCTTTTAATGAGAGCCCTTCAACAGACTTCTTATTTCTTTTTAATCTCTTTTCGTTTTAATAAATGTTATTTTAGTAGCTAGAAAGTAAGCACTGTGAATGGTGGGAAGCTTTAGAGTGGGAAGACGAGTCTACTAAAGTATGATTTGATCCTCGTTTATGTTAGTAATAATAATAAAATGATATCGCCTCCTCCCAAATTTTGTTTCTAAATGATTTATCAGTTGTATTGTGTGCAATTGCATGTGATATACTATTAATTATTATCATAATATTTGGCATAACTGTTAAGGCTTTTGAGAACTAAATTTGAGACACATAACGTTAATTTAATTGTATTATTAAGGGGTATGTCTAAGGGCCTATTTGCAAAGCTGAAAATGGGATCTATTGCATTCTCAATCTCACTTTTTATTTGATTTTTATGGAACCAAAGTTATGTTGGTTTGACAAAGAACCAATTTTAAATTAGACTAAGTATTTAGACTCCTTTTGTAACAACCCTAAAATTTCTAAGTGTGTAAATAATTATTTTAATAATAATTTTCAGTTAGCAATATTATATGAGTGTGCCTTTGTAAGATACGTGTTTAAAAATTTTAAGTTTGGAGAACCCATGAATTAAATTGCTAGTAAGCATATTTAATTTGTTAGTAATATCAGTAATATTTCCCCGATTGTTTTTGTATTAAAATTTCTAATGTTTCATTATTATTATGACATGACATTTTGAGCTTTAATTGAATTGTATGATAGATTATTGTATGATCGAGTTACAATTTTTGTAGAATGACGAGTTTAGTTTCGGGTAGTGTTTCGGGGCCCACAAGTAAGTTAATTAGTGAATTTAACATGAAAATTAAGTACCCGGGGTATGAGTACCATTTAGGTTAACTATTTTAGTGGTTTGGATTGCGTTCTGGGCTCATATAGGTCTCTTTTGAGAACCCACAAGAAGAAAAACGGGATTCTTGTGTAGTCAAGTGTTAGTAGTTTTATAAACCTAGTTAGGAGAGTATGATATCCATATATCATTAACCCTAGCCACCCAAAGAGAGAACAGACGTGTGTGTGTGAGAGAGAGAGTGAGAGAGAGAGAGAGAGAGAGAGAGAGAGAAGAAGAAGAAGAAGAAAGGAGAAGGGTCTCGGGTTCGTGGGCACGTGTAGAATCGCGGGGCGTTCATGGTTGTCGATTTTTGATCAACTAGGTGAGTTAAATGGGTGTATCCGTGTATATATATATATACACGTATGTATATATGTATATGCGAGTAAACCAAATATTTATATCTAATATATATATATATATTATGAAACTGGAAGATTTCTCTTCCGCCACGTGTCATTATCTATGCAATTTTAGTATTTTAATATTTTTTTTCTTCACATATTCAAGAAATAAATGCTCATAAGCGAGGGCATGATTCATGTATCAAATTCAAACTTTATTTTAGAAACAAAGATCAATCAAATCTCTTTCCTCTGTATATCATCCCCTCACACTCAAATCACTCTCCTCTCCTCCAAAAATCAAGCACATTTAATTTCAAAAAAATTATCTACCCCTCTTATGATCTCATTCCTCTCTCTCTATTCTCTACCGTCTTCTCACTCTCTCTCCCCCCTTCCTCTCACATCTCTCTGTCTGTGTGTTCCCGTCAACTCCCTCTGGCTTTTCAAGTTAGGGTTTTAGAAACCCCTTCGACTTCTTCTTCTTCTTCTTCCCTCAACTCCCCAGGGTAACTGTCTCTCTACCCTCTTTGTACACACAAGCACACACGATTTGTTTGATTTTTTTTTCCTTTTCCATGCTGCAGAACATAGAATTCTGAGAATATACTCTTTGTTTTCCATTTTTTTTTTAAAATCCGTGTGATTGATCTGTTCCAATCTAATTTTCTGAACTCTTTTCTTCTTTTTTTTACACTCTCTCTAGATTTGTTCAAGCATGCACACCCCATCTGAAATTCAGCCCGTGGGGACGCCGACGAAGTTGGTAAGGAGGCGATGAAGATGATTGATTAAATTTGAAGTTAAGTTTTTTTCCCTATCTGTAAGTTTTTATTTTTTGTTTGAAAAAAATCGTCTGGGAATTATCAAGAGGGGCAGGTACCCTCGCAAAAGCAACAAAGAAGTTCATGGAGGTACCCTCTCTGTACTTCCAAAACCTTAATTGAGGTAAGCCAAAAAAAAAAAAACCCTTTGTTGATGTCTCTGCCTATGTTGTGTTTGTGTTTTTCAAGGTTTGGTTATTTTTGATTCTGTGTATATGTTGAATTTTCTATTGCTATTGATTATGCTTGATTTCTCTTTTTTGGATATCTGCTATACCTTTGTTGTATTTTGTTCCAGAATTGTATTTTTATATGCAAATTTGAACTTGCATTTTTTAGATTGGTGTATTTAGGTGCGAAAAGGTCCGAGTAATGTTATGGTTTCCAAACATTGAATCACAAGTTTGGCTTTCCAATGCTTTGACTATTGTACAACATGCTCTGGCAGTTGTGGTGGTACCACTCACCGTTGCATGTGGTACAACCCCAATAGCATTTGAGATATCTCAAGAGGTTTATGTTTCAGTACTTGACTACTTTTCTTTTCATAGTTCACTTTGGGCCCGTTTTGACGTTGCAATTTAGTCATGGAAAATGTGTATTCACCTCAATTGAGGGGTGGATATTTGAATATTTGAAAGCGTGGGGTTTACTTTTTGATTGCAGCAGTGAATTCCAAGAAAATATAAACCAAGTTGATTGACCTCAATTGAGTGGTGGGCTGCCCAAGCTTCATTTCTAAAATTTTAATTAAGCATCAAAAAATAGGAATAGGTTTGGCTCATTTATAAAACTTAACCAATTCTTAATTTTTAGTTTTTGGCTAATTTGGCTAGCAATTTGATCCGATCGTGCACTAGGAGTTGGTGAACAAATGTTAGGAAATGAGATTGTATAAAGTAGTGTATGGGTATATTAGTTTCACAAGACTGGACTCTTGAAATTGTGTATGAGGTATATATCCATATATATAGTGCTAGAATTAGAGTGCAAAGAGAACCGTGAGTTAGTGGGATTGACAAATTTCAAAAGTACATTAAAAAAATGAGATAATATCAAGTTGTGGAGAAAATTAAGGGATCTAATTTGGACTAAATCCAATGTTTTGTGAATGAAGTATAGAATTTTGCATTTTGCTTAATTAGTGAATGTCAATTATAATTAGTCTTGAATAAGTAAGATTTTATCTTTATGTTAAATGATATAGTTGCAGATCAATTCTAAATGAAATATTCAAATTTGGTAAAATTTGACTTCTTTCCTATAATGAAGTAATCTGGGCATGTTATATGTGCTCCAAAAATTAGATGTTTATGTCCATATTTTTATATTTGGAGCACATGGACGTGATAATAGTTGACCAAAAACCCAGTCATTATGATTGCCTTTGATAGTAAAAGAATTAAGCTAAAACAAAATTAGTCATGAGCTAATTATGATTATGATTTAAACTCTAAGGAAGTTATAAATCTATTGGTTGAAATTAGCAGTAATGTTGGTTCAGGAAATCTTCTCGCAGCTTCTGTAAGTTGTCTTTAACTCTGTTGGTAAATCTTTGTGTAAGTTTGATATATGAGTAAGTCTTTAATTTGGGCACAAACACAATCCACAAACACCATGAGCGATATATTTGTTTGTGCCCAAAGACTTACTCTTGATATATATATATATATATATAGTTATATATATTTACACATTAGAAATTCAAAAAGAATATTTGCAGCAACTAAGGTTTCAACATATAACTTTAGGGATTTAATTATTATGATTGATGATATATAGAGAGAGCTTGAGTGAAATTGGAGCTTTCCGTTATTTAAAAAAAAAAAAAAAAAGAAATTGGAGCTTCCCAAATACATGATTGCAATATATAAAATATATATTAGGATAGGATTTCAGTTATGTAATATGAGCAGAGGTTACATAATGCCCTATCATAATATATGGCATTTTTTTGGCATGTATTTAGGCCTTTCTTCATATTAGATTAGAAATTCAAGAAAAAAGACATGTGGCAGGTTTTAAGGTTTCCGTTTTCATATATTTATATTAGATTAGATTTATGCATTGTTTGGTGTGATTTTTGATGAGCTCTTTTCATTTTCTCATCTTCTAAATGGTTTGCATGAAAAGATGTATTTATCAACTACAATGTAGAGTTTAGCAGTGGTTTTATATGGATACTGAATAGTACAGATATTTTATATGGATCTGATGCTAATTTTGTGCTGCTCATCCTCAATCGTAGCTAATTTCAAGTGATATGACCTTAATCTCTACGAATTTCAGATTGATGATACTATTGACTTTTTGAAGTAAATGGGGAACTTCATGATAGCAAAAGTCTCTATAAGGTAATCTCTCAGTGAAAGCTACTGTGTATAATATGCTTTACATTTGTAGAAGTTGGCTTTAAACATTGTTGTCATTACAGGCTTTGGCTTCCAGAACTAGGCATGCCATTTTACATTTCTAATTGAGAGACAAATTTTCTTTATATGTTGTTCCATCAATCTGCTATTTCTATGTTGTATGGTCAAGAGTGCGATGTTGTGAGACAAAACTAGGCACTCTTTAAACATTGTTGCAGGGCACTCTTGGCCATATTATTTTGATGTTCCAATATTGAATGGTCAGAATTGTTATGTCCTATTGGCGATGCATTTTGTGAATTTTATTTGGTGCATCGATATTGTAGGCTGCAGCATGCAACTAGGAGTTTAAAGGCGAGGAACACGAGATTAGAGAATGTAATGGAGGATTTGAAAATTGGACCGGGCCTCGGAATTTGAATCAAATTTTATTTTTCTTCTTTTCATTGAATATTTATGGTTTTGCTATTATTGTAATTGTTTGTACTATTATTGAGAGACACCATGGTTGAGAATAATGTAATTTGGATGTTGATTTGCAATCAGCTTTACAGACTCTGTGTTAATGCATTGAATTTCTTTTTTTTCAAATTAGTTTGTTTAGGAATTTTTTTTGTGATATCTACAATGATTTGAGAGTTCTATGAACCACATCGATCCCATACGGAGAATGGAGGCACAGATTGGAATTAAATATAAGGCTTTTTTTTGTTCTGTTTTTTTATTCATATTTGGGGTTTAGTTAATTGTAATCTAATCAGTTTTTGTATCATTAATTATTAATTATTTTCAATCAGTTTTTTTTTTTAAATTCATTTTCTTAACTATCCATGCGTTTTTAAAACCCCCTATACCGTGCATTGCACGGGGTTACAACTAGTGTTTAAGTAAATTGCTAGGATTCAATTTTGTATTGGATGCACATTATTGTTGTTTTTGATTTAACTTAGATATTTTTTTTGGTGACCTTGTGATCACGACTTTGGTATATCCGTAATTGTTATGCGTATAGATAGTTTGACGAACACATACATGGGATACTCTTGATAAATATGGAAAGGCTATGTAAAATTCGTTTTTATTTTTTTAACAATTGCTGAAAACTTCAGAAAATTATTGTAAACTCGTGGCTTGGAATTTTAACATTCTGTCCACGAGTCTTGTGTAAAACGTGATTCTGCACACTTTTCGTGTTTTGAGTTTTCCCTGATTCTGCACCGTTTGGGCTGTGAATTTAAATTTCAGTAGCAGTTTTTATAAGATTAAAAAAACGCGTTGATTGTCTAAGTTGATTTATGTGTTAGGATCAACTCGTATTTCGTTATTATGATATAACGTGAAATTTTGTTGAGATGTAAGCATTCTCATCTAATGTTTGGTTTCATAAACTTGTGAATGTGAGACCATCTGTGTGAAGATTTTTTTTTTTATTTATAGAAGTTAATAATAGGAAATCCTTTAATGTTTACCACTGCGCCTTATGAGTTTAGGCGGCGACTTCGTGGATGACCCGTCTTGTGTGATTAGACGGCGACTACGTGGATGACCCGTCTCTTCATTTTTAAGCCTTATGCCCGGCTTGTTGGTCTATTTCATGTGTATTTAGACATTGTTTATTGACGTCAAAAACGTAAGGACTAGTCTTTCGGTATAGACTCAAATCCCAGTGATACCTCATGGGAGTTGGGACCGGAGTGGGAGTTAGTATTACGTTAGGAGACACTGTGGGATATATGTGTAGGCTGAACCATGGATGGGTGGCCGAAGTGGTGAACATAAGGTTTAATTAACTAAAACACATGTGGTGCTTAAATTACTGCTATCCGTTGTATTGTTGTTCGTTATATCTTGTTGTAGTTGAATACTAAAAATTTGTAATTGTCATCTCAACAACTTCTGTGGGTATCCATTAGTTTAAAATGTAGTCTTGTATGTGTACCGTAATATCTTTGGGAATATTGTGAACTAATAATAAATAGGATCAGATTAGTAAATAAGATAATTTGGTCACTTAACTTCACAATTGAGGGTCGTTTCGCGCAACCTGAAGTAAAACGACAATCCGAGCGACTTTTGTGTTTTACACTTTTCCTAAAAATGTCGTCTTGACACCGTTTTAGTTTAATTTTAGAATCTGCTGAATATCACATGTTTATGAGCTGAAGTTTAATAATTAATTTTTAACTTACGTGTTTAGAATTAATGAATGGGGACGCGAGACTTCCCTTGAAAATTTAATTCTGAACATTTTTCGTGTTTTAAGTTTTGCCCAATTCCAACTCTTTCTTGGAGATAAATGCATTTTTTTTAAATAGCATTTAAAGTATGATTTTTATTTTTTTGTACTAACGTCTATTTATGCAGGATGGTAGGCCCACTAATGTGTTTGCAGGTATTGGCCTACCATAGCTAAGAAGGGTAAGTATTTATTCAGTCTAGTTCGGCTAGGAACTATATTGCCGTCACATAAAAGGGAAACTACCCCTTGTCCCGTTATGTGAGCGGAACTACTTTCCTGCCCGATCTTTTATTTATTATTGTTGTGTTGGTGTAAGGGATTGTGAGCGATCCCTAAGACTGTGTGTGATTAGTTTTATTTAACTCATACCAGTCATGTGACTGACCCGTTGAGTTTTTCTCACGGGTGCGTTCTTTTTGGAGCGTAGCCGATCGAAATTTGCAGGGATAGTGAGAAGTTCGTGGCATCTGATAATCGGAGAAGTGTGAAGTCCTTATTAGCCTTTAAAATTTTTATTTGAGAGTTTTAATATTTTATATTTTGGCATTGTGGGCCATTTGACTTTACAGATATTGTTTGAATGATGTTTTTTTTTTTAGAAATTAATTATGGTTTTGGAACCTTAGGTCTTGATCCTTATTGATTGGATATTTTACCGTTACATTGCGCTTGTGAGTTAGGTTTTATCCTGTACAGACTGTGTAATGTTTTACATTGTGATCACCTCTAATTATTGAACAACTAGATATTGGTTTAGGGATTCTCTCTTGACTAATATTTAATTGTCTGAAAATTGGGGTGTGACACCTTTATACAAGAAATTGACGTTTACCAAACACTTGAATAGTAATTATAGTATAACCGGTTCTTTGTATTTCCAAGCTGCCCTTTTCGTTGCAAGCTGTCACGTTTCTTTTGTTCATCAACTTATCAAAAGTTGTCAAACAGATTGCTAATTTTGAACTCTACAATTTAATTGCCAATTAATGTAAGTCAATCGAATAAAATATGCTAACCGCCAAAACTATTGACCAAAAGCGTTTTGTTACGATTGATAAGAAGATGCTACCCTATATCATAAAAAGATCAGAGGTCTATCTTTGAAGATTTAATAATGGAAAAATCTCCAACTAATTCTTAAGAATGATTTTAGATTAGTTGCATCTCTGAAATATCAACAGAACCTAGATGATTAACAAGAACGAAATAGGAAGTAAAAGGAAAGACATCCAAATTTAATTATTTATTTTTTTTATTTTTTTTATTTTCATTAGTGTGATCATCATGCTTAAATAACACTAGTAAATAAAATCCCTTTGAAAAAACTAGAAACTCATGAAAAGATGATAGGAAGAGACAAAAATTAAATAAATAAATAAATAATAAAATTGTTATTCTTGCTTTCTTTCCATTTCTATTATTCTCAGGAAGTTTTTATTAACCAAACAAAAGAAAAGTGTGTTTTTCAATGTTTTAATTTCATGTCCCTCTTATTCTCATCAATGACGTGAATTACCACCATGTGGCAAATTTTAGGTGCTAGGAAGGTACTATATAGTAGTCTTACACTATATCCTGCAATCAATCACCATGAATATTTTAAATAGTTGGACCCATTTGTTTCCCAAAGTGTAGAACCCACCCAACAAACTATTGTGATTGCTTTAAGGCCACGTTTTGATGCACAGCTATGGTAGGTAGGGACTTTACTACTAAATTTCTAATTTTTTTATGTCAGTAAAGTCCAAAAAAATATGCAAAGGGAAGCTGTCTAATGTATTCTTTGGGAAAAGAATGTATCTTTCCTTTCTTTGTTTTGTTAATAAGAAGGAAATGGTGAAGGAAAGTGAGAAATATCATGCATTTTATGGCACCCTCCCGTGAGAAGGATCATTTTTGGGGGACAAAAAAGGTCAAAAAAATAAATATGGAAGCTTCTTTTTTCTCCCAATTGGTATGGACGGATGAGAAATAGTGGGGCCTCCCTCTTTCCTTCACTCCTCTCTTTCATACCAAACATCGCAAAACGAGAGAAGAAAAAAATTGTCAAGCCCAGAGAATGAAGCCAAAGAGATCTAATATTCAAGAAACAAACAACTTTTAAAGCTCAATCTCTTCCTCCCACTCATGTTTATAAATACTGCTAGCTTCCTGTCAATATGATTTTAAGCATCAAAACACAATTCAAAACTGTAATTTCTTAGCATCTAGAACATGTATTGCATTTGACCATTTACATACACTACGCTTAATGCATCTATTTAACCAAATTCACTAGTACTTTGTTTGTATGTTATTTACATGTAATGTAAGTTAAACAGTTTTAACAATATATTGGATGAAGTAGATAAAACAACACGATTAAATTCTTTCGGCTTTTTATTAACCCAGTAATCAATTTCTCAAGCTTGCTAATCCTAGCCTCAAGTTCCAATATTGGTATAAATCTCAAGTTCACCAAAGCAACTACTTTCTTGATCATTGGTTGTGGGTGCAGAGTGTTGGACTCTTGGTTAAACTCACATCTTCACCATGGATGTCTCTCTTTGATCATACCATGAAATCTTGAATTCTCATGTCCATAGGTTCAATCTGTGACACACCATTTCTCCAAACAGCTCCAGAACTATTAGGCTTCTTAGTAAGTCTTCAACAATTCTGCAATTGTTAGTTTATCATCATCAACATCATTAACCATCATCCAATTGGAAGGAAAACCAAGAGGAAAGTCATGGTTATCTTTCTTGTTTCCTCTTAGACCCTTGGTCTTCATACGCTTGGAGGGAAAACCAGTAGGTAAGCCATGGCTAGGGCTGTATACGAGCCGAGTCGCTCAACAAGCCCTCGTGAACATGTTCGATAAAGGTTAGGATCGGCTCGGCTCGGCTCGTTTTAATAAAGAGATAATCAACATATGGAGAGCGAAAAACAAGAAAGGTTAATTTTGGAACAGAACTTTTCAATCAGATTGTAAAGAGATAATCAACATGTGGAGAGCACAAAACATATCTTTCTTATCATGATTTGGATGAATTGCAGCAAAATGCTTTTAATATTACATTGTTACAAACAAAGTGCTGCTAATATTTAAGACCGAATTGTCAAGGGACTATCAATATGTTAAGAACACAAGACATATGACACTTTTCTATTTACCATGATTTGTACAGAATTGCAGCAAAGTGCTTTTAATATTACAATTACAATGTTACAAACAAAGTGCTCCTAATATTTAAGACCGACTTATCAAGGGACCATCAATATGTTAAGAACATAAGACATATGACATTTTTCTATTTACCATGATTTGGACAGAATTCCAGCAAAGTGCTTTTAATATTACAATGTTCCAAACAACTTGTTTTTTATATTGAAAAATTTTCATGACCTCTCAAACAAATTGAAAAGAGACAATTAATCAATGCATGGAGACACCGTTGAAAGAGAAACGCTTACCGTATTTAAAGGAGATGTTAGTGAAGGAGGCCAAAATCCTTATATTCTTGAATGATTGTCTCGCGATTTTCTCCTCCGATATGCAACATGAAAAGCAACTCATTTTCCTTTTCTTCCATTACCTCAATCCAAACACACCCAATTTCCATAACCATCCAAATTTACCACTTCAAGGACAGGTTTTTGAGATTGGTTATTTTGATCACCTGAGAAATTATAAACCTTTAGTCCTGGAAAAACCTTTTGCTCAGGAAAAACCTTTTATCTTTTATAGAGGAGAGAGAGAGAGAGAGAGAGAGAGAGAGAGAGAGAGAAATAAATAAATAAAGAAAGTAAGTAAGTAAGAAACAAAGGCAGAAGTATGGGCGAGCTCAATTTAAATGGAACCAAAAGAACCCACACACAACAATGCGACGACTTTAGCTCAGGTAATAACTAAGTCTGCACTCGATGGTTGTTCTAGGAACACAACCATTTGTCTTCATCTTACGTTTTACTTCCTCTAATATAACTTCCCATTATGGGCTGATCTTTTACATTCTATGTGCTTAAAAAATCTTTCATCATCACTTCTCTCGGACAAGACTATCATTTCTGCTTTAGATCTGTCAGCTCTTCCAACAGAGTGGTGACATCGCAAACTAAATCATAATAAGATGCTATCAATTCTTGCATGCCCGCAAGAAGTTACATTAAAAGAAAGCAAATGGATGACCTGTATTATCACATTTTGAAACGATGGAGCCCTCAAATCTCCTAATTGCCTTTCCATCACCTTTGTCATATGAAATGATTCTTTTCTGTGCTAAACGTAACTAATCATGACGCCTCTTTCCTCTCCAATTTTAGAATCCAACTCCAAATAGCTACAGGAAAACATGCGACTTTTTCCTTAAATCCTTAAAGCAAGAAACGGTGTAAAACAACAAAGCAGTTTAGAAACAGAATGTAGTCTGCGTCAATCTTCCTTTACATGGAAAGATTAAACCCTTTGATTTATCTTTTGTGTTTAGCTGGTAATCTTTCACCGGCATTGAGTTGCATTATCAAATGATTGGTATCTCAACATAATATTTTCCATCATATTTAATATTTAATGATCCTTTTTTTCTGATTGGTATACATATCAAATATAGAACAGATAGAACAGAATCATTTTCTGATTGATTCCAGTATCAAATTGCTAAGAACTATTTAGATCATTCAGCCAGTTTCCTAGAGAGATGCACCAATACATCCAATTCAAGTATGTACTTGAGTCAATGGAATAAGTCCACAAAATTAACTTAAATATTAACGTAACTCACATTAGTCGGTGATGAATATTTCCTAGATATCCTTGTCTTTTTTCTCCTTGTGAATTGGGGCTTCCAAATTACTGAACACCTCTCCTTTTACATCAATAAAACGTTTTCTTTTCTTTGGACAAGTAATTAACAGTTGTTACAAAACGTATAATTGCTACCTGTGGAATATTACGCACAGAAAAATTGAAGTTCGAGTCAAAAAATATGCGTTCTCAGGAATTCATGGGTAGAACAGAAGAAGCTCCTCTTAGTTCCTAAACTGATAACTATTAAAATAGAGGAAAAAAAAGAAGGTAAGTACTCGTTCATAAATAAAACAACTTCTTTTATTTTTTAGAAGACGGGAAAAAATAAACAAAAGAAAAACAAGTAAAGGCGGTCAAAATAAGTTCTCAAAAATGTCAACTCTCGTGACAAAAACAAAATTACTGAGAACCAGTCATCATAGCCAAACACTGACATTCTTATTTTATCTATTGATTCCACAATGCTTACTAAAAACTCTATTTACTCGCACCAAATTTAGGTACTATGAGGCTATGACTGTTGGTATCTCATTTTTCGCCTTCAAAGTACTACCTATGCTATGTCACCCCAAAAAAATAAAAAAATAATAAATAAATAAATAAAAGAAAGAAAGAAAATGTGGTACTTTTCTGGTCTGTCTTGGAACTCAGGAAAATTTCCACAGCATTTCTTTTGGTCATCTCCCTCCCAAGTCCATTGTTTTTGGTCTAGGCATTTGAGTTAGTCAAGTATGCCAATTTCAGTAGCATACCATATTTGCTTGACCACATCTCTCTCTCTCTCTCTCTCTCTATCTCTTACTAACAAAATTCTATTTGCTATTCTGAGCTATCCAATACGTGTTTGGGCTTCAAAAACCTTCACCAGACTTAAATATGATCTGCCAACGTGTTTCTGCCGTTAGGGGTCTGTTTGGTTCATGGGTTTTGTCCGAGAAAAAGGATTTTTTTTTTGAGGAAATAATTTTTTTGGATGGATGAAAACCGGTGGGCCCCTTTTCCTTCCCTCATTCCTTTCTACCAAACACAGCAATAAAGAAAGAAGAAAATGTCAAGGACTCGAAAGAAAGAAAATGAAGTCAAACAGTAACTTGAAATTCATGAATTAGTTCATCAGATACAAGAAGCAAACAACAATATTTCAAGCTCAATCTCGTCTTCCCACTCATGTTTATAAATACTATAGCTTCCTATCATAGGATCTAAAGCATCAAATTCTGTACAGAACTGTAGTCTTTTAGCACCTAGGCAATGAACAATTATTGCATCAATTTAGCCAAATTCACCTGTACTTTGTAACTATGATTTATACATATAACAGTTAACTATATATTGGATGGAGTAGATGAAACCACACGGAACATTCTTTTTGCTCTTCACCCAGTAATCAATTTCTCAAGCTTGCTAATCCTAGCCTCCAACATTGGTATCCGAAGTTCATCAAAGCAACTACTTTCTTGATCGTTGATTTTGATGCAAAGTGATGGACTCTTTGTTTCACTTACTACTTCAACTTCCATGTCTCTCTTTGGACTTCCCATCAAAGCTTCATCTTGAATTTTCATGTCCATATGTTCAATCTGTGGCACCATTTCTCTAACAGCTCCATAACTATCAGGCTTCTTATGAAGTCTCACCAATTCTGCAATTGTTAGTTTGTCATCATCAACATCTTCGGCCGTCATACATTTGGAAGCGAAAGCAGGAGTAGTCAAGTCATGGTTATCTTCCTCGTTTTCTCCGAGACCCATGTCCATACATTTGGTAGGAAAACCACGAGGAGGACGGTCAAGGTTATCTTCATCCTTTCTTCCGAGACCGTGTGGATTCGAGGTATGTGCAATCTGGTATTGGTTATGGCCAATGGTGATGTGTTTGCGGTTTGTCAAACGGTTGCAAAGTGGATAGGCTTTGTGGGTACTCCGGTTGAGGGGGTGTTGATGATGTGTGGGAGACTGAGTTACCCCCACATGTGGCCGAGGGGGTGATTGTTGAGGATCAGCCACATTTTGTGGGTCCAATCCATAGCTAAGTAACCTTCACAATTATGTTTGATCTAAGTGGTGACCAAGTGGGCCATGAATGTGATTGAAAACAAAGAAATATAATCTTTGTGGTCATCACTTGCATAGGTGGTCGTGATGTCAGATTAGCCAATGAAATGGCTTTACTTAGTTGCCAAGTTTAATTGTGAATCAACTTCTTGGGAGTCCATGCAAAGTGGACCGAGTAAGGCGGCATGTATATCGATTATATATATGTATATACATGGGTTGGACAAGTGTGGGATTTGTACCACCAAATGGGGTTAAGGGGTTTTGCTCCATTGTGACTCTCGGGCAGAGAGAGTGGTGACGAGAGAGGGTGCCCTTAGGGGCATGGGACATTAATCATTGGGTTTTTCTGTGAGGGGTGTTCACAGCGTTATAGGGATGTGAGGTAGAGAGGGTATTTCTTTGTCTCTATAATTTCTCTATGTATTACATTGATTATGTCAGGTTTTTTGGGGTATTGAGTGGGGAGTGTACAAGGGTTTTGTATTTGGGTTATGGGATTTAATCCATGTAACTTGTACCATGTTTTACTCAATAGTGAAAGAATGAATCTCTTGGGTGTGGACGTAGGCAGATGTTTGGCCGAACCACGTAGAAATCTGTGTGTCTTTTCTTTGGTGTGCACGTTTATTATTGTTTGTGTGTTTTCTGTGTATTGGGGGAATTTGGTTCCGCGTGTTAAATTCCCAACAGCTCTTTCCCATACAGATTTGTATACAGGCTCTAAGCGATTAACCCATGTTTTCCAATCCTTTGGTGGGTATCTCCTACCTTGAAGATGACATTCAATGGAGGTTTCCTCAACCCAGAAATGGCAGGTCTGGAGGAGAGAGAAAGTAGTGGGGGAAGTGGTTCTGAGGAGGTGACCAGAATGGGTTTGAGAAAATGGGCATTTCTAAGAGTTGGGTTTCCACCAGTGGGTGAAATCATGAGCTCTTCTCTCTCCTCCATGATTGTAGGTTCTGGTGAAAGCTCCATTATTGGAGTTCTTCTCCAAGGAACAGAGTGAGTGTCTATGAAAGAGAAGATTAATATGGGGCCATAACTCATAAGGGTTTTTAGAACTAGTTCTCAAAAAGCTCTGTTCTTAGGTCTGTAAAAAATTCAAAAAAAAAAAAAATTATATAGAACATATAGACCAACTTGTAATCTATCCCATTTTTAACATTTGGTCCAACATATAAAGTTTCTTGTCACTTTTCAGTAGATAGCACCCTAAATTATATTACCATCAATCCAAGCTTTCCAAATAACAGTCATCGACCAGCCCTTATTTAATTATCGAAAACGAACAAAAGTGATAATTAACAGAAGGGACAGAACGAATTATAAAGGGACCGGAAGAGAAGCAGATCAAAAATCACTATACGCAAGTAATGATTACAACCAATAGACTTCCCGACTCTCAAAATGGTTAGACAATCTCACAAAGCACAATTTTAATCTTTCCGCTACAGAAAACGTTTTCCGAAAAGATTTTCAAATAAACCAAAATATTGTTATCTCAGAGCTGCGGTCCCTGAACCCCTCTTTGTTTCCCATAATGGACCCGACTTAATAAGTTTGCCTATGACTCCCAAAATTGTAAGGTAGGCCTACTGCACTGGTACAGTGGTACTCCTTCAAACTTGCTATACAAGTAGCTCTCCACTCAAACATATTTCCCAATCCCTCTCTCTCTCTCTCTCTCTCTCTCTCTCTCTCTCTCTCTCTCACACACACACGCACACACACACACGCACACAAACACACATAAGGACATGGGGTCTGTACTATTTTTGACTTTGCAACTTCTACTTTTCCCTCTCTTCCTTTTTCTAGCCAAGACTAAGATGTCTTTGTAGGTAATAGTCGACAACTCATATACTTTGACTACACACATCACCAACGACTCCACGTGTAACAACATCACTATTGTAGACTCTACGTGTAACGACTCCAAAACCGCTAGCCCACTCCAAACGGGCCCACCCACAAAACACACTACAAATGCAGGTAACTACGAAGCTCCCCCAAGACCCACTTTAATAAAGCCCACCCCGAGGGCCCATTCCGGATGAGCCTACTCCAAAGCCTTCACCAGGGTCAACTCCATTCCGAAAGCCTTATTCTCCAAAGGCGTAAAGTGGCCCACTTCAACTCCACTCCGAAACTTCACTCTCCAGAAAGCCTAAAGCAGCCCACAAAGGAAGAACATTCCAAATATGCACACACTTACACTCGGACACCTACCCTTGGTTTGGAAGCAGTACCTAAGGGTGGGCAAGTCTATTGGGATCTCGGAAACTCATGGTAAGGTGGCTAGAACCGAAGGCATCTCCCTAACCTGCGCCCCACGGGTAAGGTTAGGGTTGGGCCCAAAGAGAGAGAGAGACACGTGACTTTCACACGTGCCTCACCCCGATCCACCCACAGCCAATAAGCAAAGCTCATTACTGCAAATCTCGTCGGAACCTTTGACCGCCTATGCTTAGTCATGTCAAAATTGCTTAACCAGCTGCACCAATAGAAAACACCTCGGTTCCCTCCCTCGCTGAAGCCGTCTGCATGCCTCGACACTTGCCCTCGCTTAACCTCTCGGAGCCAATAGCAAAAGCCTCGGTACCTCCACTCGCTGAAACCTCTGCACCAGTAGCACCTCCTCCTCCCTTGACCAACCAATGATATTAGTTCATAACCAAACGACAAGCATTTCTCTCCCATTTTGTCTCCACCAGCTCGGTACATGCTCCGTCTACATCCCATTTAATGCCCTCAACCACCCTAAACAGCAGCATTTAAGCCACTCACCTACCTTAAGCAAAACAACCCAGTAAGAGGATGCCAACTCGGCCTTGCTCTATCATGTCAAAGATTTGCAAATACACCACCGGCTTCAACTATAAATAAGCACCCTCATTTACTACACCCAACAACCCAACTTGATCTAATCCGGTACTAGAGCAAAGGATTAGCAGTCATTCTTACTCCCAGCCATTGCCAAAACATTCCCGTAGTCTCCAGCCCACTTTGACCTTTCGCCCCCACCAGTACCTTCGTCTCATTCTATCCTTCGCCTCATAGCACCATTCATATCACCAAACCCCCCTTTTAGCCCTATTGCACCCGTCGTCTCAACTCGTCCTTCGTTCCACTCCGAACACTCCAATACCTACCCATCGCCTCGGGATACACACTGCTTTCTCTCTCTCTCACTTGGGACTACTTCGGTTCTCATCCGGACCCGAAGTCTCTCCGAATCCTATTATCCCTATTGCCATTATTATTATATTTTATATACTCTTGCTTATATCTCACATATTTGTTCCACGTGTACTAATCCAGGCTTGCGTGTTATATCTCTCTGTATCTTTCACATACATCACAAAAGAACCTCACACATTTTGGCGACCACAGTGGGAGATATACTCGCAAGTATGGTTAGCGAACGAGAACAACCGCCTCCCAAAAAGTCTGGGCGCCCCAGAAAGTCCAAGGCCCAACCTACCGGGTCAAACATCAACCAAATAAGCCTCAATCCAACCCACTCACAAACTCAGGATTCTCGGGAATCCATCGCAGCTGACGTCGAGCTCGACATCTTAAAACGGTTAGAACAAATAGAAGGACAGCAGAAGCACTTCCAGAGATTGGAAGAGCAGAACCACCTCATCATCGAAACCCTGACCGCCATGGCTCAGAAGGTGACTCCCCCATCGGCGCCAAACGGCGCCTCTGGGCTGGAAGACGTGGTCAGAACCTCGTTTAACATTTCCGATGTTAACAATCAGCAGAATGCACAAAAAGAATCAACACCCACCGGTGTCGTCTCCGGGACGGAGAAACAAATCCCCACCGGATTTGTCACCTTGGCTGAGGTGGAATCATTATTGAAAGAAAAAGCTCTATCAATCCCGCATATTCCGGCACTAGACACCCGACCTCCTTATCCACTGAGATTGGCCAGCCTCCCTTATCCAGAGGGATACAGTAACGCACACTTTGCAAGATACGACGGCAGGCGGGGAAACTCCAAAGAACATATGGCCAGATTTCTCGACGGTCTCGGTACCTACCGAGAAGACGAAAACTTGCGTCTTCGAGAATTTTCTAAATCTTTGACCGACCGGGCATACACTTGGTATGCCAACCTAGAGCCTGGTTCCGTCAATTCCTGGGCTCAACTGGCCTCAATGTTCCACGCGAAATTCTTCAGCGTAACGGAAAAAGTTACCACCATCTCCCTCTCCCGAGAAGTCCAAGGTGAAAATGAGCATTTGGTTAAGTATGTGGACAGGTTTCGCGATCTCGCCATGGAATGCCACGACAACACCACTGAAGAAGGTCTCGTCCAGCTCTGTGTACATGGAATGCTCCGCGACTACAGGATTCATCTCATCAATCATTCGTTCCCGGCATTCTCGGATCTCATGGTTGCTGCACGAAACTTAGCAAAGGATGTGAGAATACCATCAAGGATACACCGAGATACCCGCCCTTCGGCACCCCGTCGTTATCCAACCGCTGCTGTAACCGAAGAAAGAAGAAGTGGACGAGACCGAGAATACAATGATAACAAGCGCAGAAGGGACGAAACTGACGCACCGGCTCCATTCCCTTGCAGCATGAAGGAGGTACATGCCGTACTCAAGAAATGGATAAGAGATGAGGTAATCACCCTTCGCCCGCCCACAAGACCTCCGACAGAAGGTGACAAGGCCAGGTATAATTACTGTGCTTATCACCAGATGGTAAAGCACGCAACCAAGGACTGCTGGGCCCTTCGCGGCATCTTCCATAGGAAAATAGCCAACGGAGAGTTGGTAACCACTACTCAGCCAGATGCTGCTGAGGAAATACCTCGCCAACTTCGGGGACACAACGAAGGAGCTGTTAATATGGTCTCCCTCCACATGGCTTCTCACCACTTGCGAAAAATTGCGTCTCCTACCATCGATCACCCCAGTGGGTTGTCACCTGTGGAAATGACGGCTCCTCTCATCGAACTCATAGAAGAAGAAGAAGAAACATCACCAATCGCTAGGAATCCCTCCACCAGTATGATCATGACAAACCCTTCTTGGAGCACCATGGAATTCACGGCGTCAAAAGTCAAAAATCTCACCAAATTCAGATACTTCTTTGATCAGGTTGGATTCTGTGAGGAAGCACGCCTTGAAGCCACCAAAGCTATCCTACAAGTGGCAGAAACCTACCAGCAAGCATGCGTAGCCACCGGGGGTTCCGTCCGTCGCGCTGCTTTAGAAGCTGAGTCAGCGATCACCTTCACGGATGCGGACATACAGGTCCCACACCCACACAATCGCCCGTTGTATGTGTCAGCCACGGTCCACGAAAGAGAGTTCAAAAGAGCATTGCTAGACGGAGGAGCCTCCCTCAACATCATGTCGTTAACCACATTCAAGGAAACTGGTATCTCCCTTGAGAAACTGATTCCACAGGCCACAGACATCGCGGGGTTCGGCAATGACACACGTCGAACAATTGGGTTTGTCACCACGTCACTTCGCCTTGGAAAGTTCCAAGCACCGGCCCGATTTCATGTGATCGATGCGGATACCTCTTATCATCTCCTAATAGGTCGCAAGTGGATGCACACGTTCGGCATCGTACCATCCACCTACCATCAATGCATGAAGGGAAAAGTGAATACTAGCGAGGGAAGGAAAGTGTTCACTGTGGCCGGGACCCTAAAACCGTTTGGAAATCATGAGGCTCATATGGCGGAAGCGGAACTATTCGATAATGCTTGTTCCGAAGAAGAGACCACACCGCCAGTCTCACCGCGCGGCCTCACCATCCCAAAGTGGGAGGACGCCCGGAAAGAAGATTTCTCCTCGAAGGAGAAACAGAAACGTCGCCGTAGCGTTTCCCCGGAATGCATTCGAGTCAAGCTCCCTGACGGACGCTTTGTATACCGCTGCCTATGACGGTGCGCGGGGCCGGGCCCAGAAGCTACACCGCACGGCCCTAAAGCCCCAGAATGCAATACCATAGGGATACCTGAAGCTACCGAGCCCGGGGTAGCCCCGGAGACGTTCCAGGATGGACCACGCACTGCAGGACCAGAAATAGAGGAAATTAATCTCGCACCAGAAGGGAGAACCCCTCGTATCACCTTTGTCTCCAAAGCAGCAACTTCGGAGGAACGAGCCACGTTGATTTCCCTTCTCAAGGAATACATCGACGTATTCGCCTGGACATACGAACAGATGCCGGGACTGGATACGTCCTTGGTAACACACAAGCTCAACGTCGATCCAAACCACCGGCCGGTGAAGCAAGCACCTCGAGTGTTTCGGCATGAACTAGAACTCCAAATTAAAACCGAGGTGGAGAAACTCCTTCATGCAGGGTTCATTAAGCCCATCAAGCACCCTACTTGGTTGGCAAATGTGGTACCGGTGAAAAAGAAGAATGGACAGATCAGAATTTGTGTCGACTTCAGGGACCTAAACAAAGCATGCCCGAAAGATGAATTCCCTCTGCCAAATGTCGATACTCTAATCGACGCCACCTCCGGACATCAAGAGTTCTCCTTCATGGATGGATTCAGCGGCTACAATCAGATCAAAATGGATCCAGGAGACGCAGAAAAGACAGCCTTTCGTACCCCCTTTGGCAATTTTTATTACACCGTCATGCCCTTTGGACTGAAGAACGCAGGCGCCACTTACCAAAGGGCAATGACGACCATCTTCCATGATATGCTCCACCATAATTTGGAGGATTACGTGGACGATATCGTAGTGAAATCCAGACAAGGGAAAGGCCATGAAAACGATCTCCGTGCCGTTTTTGAACGTTGCAGAAAATTCAAGCTCCGGATGAATCCACTCAAGTGCGCCTTCGGGGTTACGGCGGGAAAATTCCTCGGGTTCATAGTCCATCGCCATGGCATCGACCTAGACCCGACAAAGGCCAAATCAATCATGGACATGCCACCGCCAAGTACTCAGAAGCAACTAAAGCAGTTCATGGGAAGGGTGTCCTATCTCCGTAGATTCATTCCAGCGTTGTCAGAGATATCTCACCCCCTGGGAGATCTGCTGAAAGGGAAAGCCAAATTCAGATGGGAAGAAGTCCACCGGCAATCTTTCGAAGCTGTCAAGAGAGCTTTGTCAGCTCCCACCACCATGGTGGCTCCAACACAGGAAAAACCGCTGCTCCTCTATCTCACATCCACGCACAAATCTATCGGGGCACTCCTTGCCCAGGAGATTGACGGAAAAGAAAAACCGGTATACTACATTAGTCGGGTGGTCCGTGATGCTGAGGTAAGATACACGCCCATCGAGCGGCATTGTCTCGCACTCACATTCGCAGCCCAAAAATTCAGGCACTACTTTCTCAGTCATATCGTACACTTGGTTACGAGGTGTGACCCATTGCGATATCTCCTATCTAAGCCTGCTCTCTCAGGACGAATGGCGAGGTGGCTCCTTCTCCTGGCCGAATTTGATATCACTTGCGTGACACCAAAAGCAATCAAAAGTCAGGCTTTGGCAGATCTACTAGCCCAGTTCCCCAGTGGAGAATTTGAACCGCCTTGGGAAACACTTCCGGGAGAAGAACTTAACTGTGTAATGGCAACCAAAGACCTCGGGGAATGGGCTCTCAGCTTCGACGGGTCCTCTACGTCACTGGGAGGAGGAGCAGGAATCAACTTGATATCTCACTCAGACGGCTCCAAGCTCCATTTGTCCTATAAGCTTGACTTCAAATGCTCAAATAACGAGTCGGAGTACGAAGCGCTAATATTAGGACTCCTGGCGGCCGCTAATATGGGAGTCACCCGCCTGTGCATCAAGGGCGACTCCAATCTTGTTGTCAAACAAACCTCAGGAGAATTCGCGATCAGGGAGCCAGCTTTGGCAGAATACAGAACCATAGTCCTAAGGCTATTGGACAAATTCGAGGCCATTCGGATGGAGCATGCGCCAAGATCGGACAATCGCTTTCCAGACGCTTTGGCAACTCTTGCGTCAAAAGTCGACATACCCGAAGGCTCCACCCGAATCGAGATCGTCAAAAGAACTCTCCCATGTACCATTTTGGAGCTACTCCCCCCTGAGGAAATCAACGACTGGAGAGCACCCATCATCACCCAATTATTAAGTCGTGAAGGAAAAATGACAGTGTCAGAACTAAAAAACTTCACCCTCCTTGGACGCAATCTTTATTTTCGTGCTCCTACGGGCGTCTTGGCGCGATGCGTGGGGGAAGAAGAGGCAAAACTTCGACTCCACCAGATTCACCAAAATGCGTGCGGAGACAAGGATATCAGTCTTTATCGGATGATACAGAGAAAGGGGTACTACTGGCCCGAAATGTCTAAAGAGGCTTCCATGTTCCAACGGACTTGCTCGAAATGTCCGAAAGATCCGAGCAAGGAAGATTGCAATTTCACGGCTCAGATAGCAGATTGGCGCCATCCATATATGGATTATCTGAACGAGAACTCTCTCCCCCTTGATAGAGGCGACGCGGCCATAGTAAAGAAACGGGCCTTGAAATTCTTTGTCCACGAGAATCAGCTGTTTCGTCACGGCTTCAATGGGGAGCCGCTGCGATGTCTTGCTGGGGGAGAAATTCACCAAGTTCTGAGCGAAGCACATGGGTTCGAGCACCAAGGGGGAACAAAATTATACCGCCACCTCCTGGACCTAGGATACTACTGGCCAACGATGGAAGAAGACTCAAAAAATCATGTCAAAAGATGTCACCCTTGCCAAATCCACGGAAATCGAATCCATGCACCTGCCGTTGACTTGCGAGCACTGTCGACACCATGGCCATTCCACACTTGGGCTCTCGATCTCATAGGGCCAATTTCTCCGGCATCAAAAGGCAATATTTGGATCCTCGCGGCCACAGAACTCTATACCAAATGGGTGGAAGCCATACCAATGCGGAAAGCAGTCGGGCCGGCAGTAGCGGCCTTCATCCGAGAGCACATTGTGTGCCGTTTCGGAATCCCCAAAGTAGTCCTATCCGATAATGGAACACCATTCATTAACAAGCATGTGGGACAGCTCCTCCTAAGTTATGACATCACCCACCACAAGTCCACTCCTTATTATCCAAAAGGCAATGGTCAGGCCGAGGCAACAAATAAAACACTACTGAAGATCTTAAGCAGGACAATGAAGGACTGTCCCAAGATTTGGGCCGACCAACTCCCTCTGGCCCTTTGGGCCTACAGAACTTCCAAGAGACGACCAACTCAGGCGACTCCCTTCTCTTTGGTCTATGGAGCCGAATCAGTTCTACCCACAGAATTGGTGGTAGCCTCTGCCCGAATTGCCATGAAAAGCGAGGTTCTACACGACCCTCGCCCGGCTATGCTCAAGCAACTGGATGAGCATAGGGACAAGGCGCAATCAAACCTCCAAAAGTACCAAAAGCAAATCGCACGGGCTTACGATGCTATGGTCCGACCCAGAGCTTTTAAGGAAGGAGACTTAATTTTGAAGGCAGCCAAGCACATCATGCGTGGTATTTCGGCGCCCAAATTCACGCCGCAGTGGGAAGGACCTTATGAAGTTAAAGAAGCAAACCCCAGCGGGTATTATAGGATCCAGAAGGTTGGTGAAAAATCCATATCTGGACCAATCAACACCCAATGGTTAAAGCTATATCATGCCTAGCCAGCACTTTTGTTTATCATCTTTTTGTTCTACTGTTTTGGTTTGCACTAGAGAAAGTTGTTAGTCGAAAGAAGATATGTACCACAACATTCATGAACAACTTAATATTTTCGAAGTTACTCTCCCCACATTACTAAACAAAGCACCAAGCTATAAAAAAAAAAAAAAAAAAAAAAAAAAAAAAAAAAAAAAAAAATCAACTCCCCTAGATTACGAAGGTCACTCGATATCCATTAAACTCAAGAGTAGTTGTTTACTCCGCAAACAACCCTACAATCACCAATGTTTCATTCGTAACTTCGTCCGTAGAAATCCCTGTCCGCGAACGTTGCTCCACTATTTTCGACCTCGCCAGTCTCTCCTCAAACAGCTTGTACTCCTCCTCACCACGATCCACGGCCGCCTGAAGCCGCAATGCTTGAGCCTCCTGCTGCGACGAGCGAGGCACTCCCGACCTCCTCCACTGACCAGCATTAGTTACCAATTCCACTCGAGCTCTCCGGAAATTCTCGCTGACAGCAACAAATTGCCGCTCATCAAAATGCCTTCGCCGTCTAGCCTCCACAAATTGTCGCAGTAAAACCACCATGTCCAGATGCTCCGTCAGCCACAACAGACGCAGCCCTTGTGTGCTTATATCATGTATATCACCTCTTACTCGCTGCATATAATCGTAAGTGGCATCCCCCAGGTTAGTCCTAGACATCTCTAAAAGTACATTGCCCAACATCTTACAAGCTAATAATCTTTCTTGTTGATTCATATATGTTAAGCCGATGAAAGTTTGTGGATGGTGTACATACACCCTCTCCAAAAAAGGCACAAGTATTTCCCATACGGGAATACCTCGCCAGCCATCTTGCGTATCCCCAAACGTCTCCGGTAGCCGTGAAAAGCCCGGCCCCGAATTTGACGCCCATGACGAGCCTGCCATACTTTAGCCCACTTAACACTCAAATACTCAACAAGAATGTTATACATACTCCTCTTATATACACTACTTAAAAGCAAACCGTACACTAGCACGTTGTAGCCACACAAACCTTCCAGCAAAATCTAACCCCACCCCCTTATCTCTGTATGTGCCACGTGTGGACATATAAACACTTTTTATTTATTTATTTATTTTTTAAATCTTAATATATTTAAAAAAAAAAAAAAAACAAAATCAATTTTAACTTTTCTATTCTCTTTCGCAACAACTATCCTTACTACATTTTTTCACAACTTATCTCACCCAACTTCTCCCCCTGTCTCCAACGATACACACATATCACATATATTGCATAAGGAAGACAACATGCATTAAACATAACATTTTTCTTTTTATAAGCTAAACAAAAGAGGGGGATATATATATATTACAATGGACATACCCGCCATGATTAAAAAAAAAAATAATAATAATAATAGACAACGTAGCACATATCTTTACTTGGACAAAAGAAACACCTATCGGAAAGTACCAAGAATATCCATATCTGCGGAAGAAAACAAATCGCCAATGCCGAGACTATCTGCAGGCATCCGGAGGGCACTCGCGTCAAAAGTCCCCAAGGTACTCAAAAACTCACGTACCTTAATAACCGCCCTCTCACGACCCCCAAGAATCGCCTCCTCCTCCTTCAATGCCACCAACCGACGTTCCAAGTCGGCCCTTTCCCGCTCAATCTCCACCATCCTAGTACTCACGCTCGCCATCTCGTCATCCGCACACCTCAACCCAGTAGCTACCCTAACTAGGGCCAAACGCGCCTCCAACCAACACACATCCGAGCCCATAACCTCCCTAAAAGATGCAAGCTCACTCGCCATATTATTTAGAAGGCTTCCACTCAAATCCGCCACATTAGTGGCAAATAAACTCCAAACCATAGATGCAAGTGTGCTCAAGAAAAAAGACCTTAAACCAGCAGCAACCCTCATGACCGAAGGAGAAAAGGTCTGCGGATACCGACGATATATCATCCCCAACACGACTTCCTCAGTGGCAGTAGCAAGAGCCGGGAAAGGAACGTCACCAGGAATTTTCCCCAAAATACTGGCCAAACTCGGAATGGGTAACCCGCCTTCAGCAGAGCTTGCATGAGGTATAGAAGCCACAACAGGAAACGACTCAGGAGCTAACACAGAAGAGCTAACGCCAACTGTAACCGTCTCGGAAGCCGAATCAGTAGTCCTACCACACGGCGGAGAGTGGACACCATCGGAACTCAACGTCCGCCTATCAAACTCATGCGACCGTAACCCCAAAGTAGTGCCAAGCCCGGATTGAAAAACACCGAGAGACACAATTGCCTCACCGTCACCAGTAGTAGCCCCAAAGCCAGTATTATCCGAAGAAGCGGAGCCCGCAAATCTCCGGAAGCCGGAGTCCGAAAGTGAAAACCCGGTCCCAACGGGACAAGGACGGCTGACACCACTCAAAGGGCGGCCAGAACCAAAAACACCGGCGGCCACAGACGTCAAAACCGAAGCGTCTACCATCGGTAACTGCATACGCTCCACGACCTCACCAGAGGAATCACTATCCACCCTCTCCAGTCGTTCTCGCCGCCCATCCCCTATAGCAGTTTCACATTCTTGATCTCCCGGCGATTCGTCGATTGCCCCACCTCCAACATCATCGCACATAAACACCTCCTCCATGGGCCGAAAAGCCGGAGCTACACCCGCATCCATCAACAATGCATCCTCCACACCAGTATCAAAAAAAGGAATGTCCTGGATGTCATCCGAAGGAATTGATAATCCCGCGTCATCGGTGTCCTCGGGGTCCTCGGTATCTATAATGATTGCTTGGCCCCTTCTGCTCTCACTTCTCCTTTTTCTTTTATTTACCGCATGCTGCAACACCTGCACAAACAGAAAGACAAAATTTTAACCAACAAAGTCCTTTAAATCGAATATTAATAAATAAAATAGATGTGTGATCAAATCAAATTTATAAGAGGGACTCACATGTTTCTTTCTCCGCATGGGACTATCCTCGGAGGTATCAAACTCAATTAACAAGAAACTACTATCCCAACCATCACCATCGACCAATACAACACTCCTCTGTAGTCGGTCAAAAAATCTGGACTTACCCCACCGGGCAGCATCATGAGTGCGAGTGGCACCGTCCTTCTTACTTATTGCTCGTAGCGTGGGGTCTGCATTTTTTATCCGCGGCACCGACACCGGCATAGGAGCGTCATCACAATATGCGTAAAACCTCGCCTGAGCATGTCGCCAAAAGAGAGCATAGTCGCCTACACAACAACCAGAAATCTCCGGCCCAACCAATAACACTGTATCCGGACCCATGCTACTACGCCCCTCATAGCAGTCACGCAAACCGACAAGTGGGCACGGCGAGTCTAGAACCACGGCTCCTTGATTAAGGCCGAACTGCCTACATACCCTATCTGGGCGATATATCATCTCACGAGCTCCACGCTCCGTGAACCCAGGCAAATACATACGCGTAACAGCATGAACGGCCGCTACCACATCCTCCGCCTCGCCACCCAAAGTACTCCTCACCACACTCCGAGCCGGAAGCCTACGGAACAAAGGTAGCTGCGTCATACTAGCAATCTCCACGTACGGACGGAATATAAACGCTGATTCATCATCAATAACCCGAGCGAGAGGAAACTCAGGTCGTACGTCAGACCCCCACCGTTGTCCCCAAAATCTAGATGCCACCCTCGTCGAACCAGGCCCCGCATAGCCGCGCCATCTCTCAAACAAAAACAACTGTAAGAATAAATATGAAACATGCGTAGCAATGTCATACCGCCCCACCGAACGTCGCATGTCCTGGGCCACCATATCCAACCGTAAATATAACGATCCCAAGAACATTTGCGCCAATGGGAGAGCCTGCCCGCGTGATAAAATAGAGGCCAATCCGAATAAATGTGAGCAAGGCCCGTCTTCTGGGGCACCTCCAAATATGTATCTTGAGAGCCAACACACAAGATAAGCAGCAAGACTATAATCCTTCCCCTTCCCAGTAAAACTCTTCCGATGTCGTCGCTTCGCACCTGGTTGTCGATCTTCCCAGAAATACCGAAGAAACGCACGATAATCGGCCTTATCTCCGTTCGGAATAGGACCCCTGGGCCTCTCCTTACCATCATTCAGAAAATGCGAAGTAAACTGACAGGCTAAGGTACCGGCTTCTAACGCCTCAACTACCACCATATCCTCCACCGAAAGCTGATAGGAGCCAAAATCCAAACCACCACCAATATTCAATAAAAATAGAGACGAGACATCCTCCAAAGTGGGGGTAAACTCACCCCATGCAGCAACAAAAGTATGCGTGACTGAGCACCAGCGGGAAATCAAAGTCAATATGTCTCTCTCCTCTAAAGAGCACCTCATATCTCTGAATAAACTAATAGAGTCATAAATCCGCGCCTCCTTCAGGACAGCCTCAAAGTTTGCCAATATGTACTCCGTCCATTCATTCCACGCTTCACACTGAGCAACTCCCGAAGCAGCTACAAACTTTAATACAGCATGAGGATATTCAACCCTCTCCACACCCAATCGGATAATAGCATGAGCAGGCGGCAAATCAAACCTCGCCGCACTATCCGCCTCCGAACATGTGCCACCTCCGTTTACACTTTCAACAATCGGCTGCCAGAAGTTATCATTTGTAAATATATACGGGGCACGCTGCCAAAATCTCTCCGGAATACCTAGAAGTGGTTGATCACCCGCCCCGTGACCAAGCTCTTGCACCATCCCGACAAAAGATCAGCACCGAATAGCAGAATGCTGCAAAACAATACATCTTGATAAGAATCACAGAGCTTTGCAACCAATGGCAATAAAACTATGCTGTTAAAAATCAAAAGACAACAACGACAAGGTTAGTCCCCTCCAACACCAATCTCTCTATTTGTATTAAACGCCGTTATTATTCATTATCAAACAGCAAGGGCGACTCGAACACACCACATTCGGAACCTCGCTACTCGCTCGCAAATCAAAAAAAAAAAAAAAAAAACCCACCAAAGCCTTCGGACCCACCCCCGAACCCACCCCTCCCCCACCGACGGAACAACCACCCCAGAACTAAAAAAAGAGGGAGAAAACCCGAAAGCCCCCGGATCTCCCCCTTCCTAACAAACATTCGGAACCCACCTCATCCGACAAATCCCCCATCTATCGGAACATTCACCCAGCACCCACCATTCGGAACTCACCCCATCCGGAACACTCCCCATTTCCGGAACCCACCATTTGGAACCCACCCTCGGTACCACCACCCCGACACTCGGTAACCGCCCCCCACCCCCGGTACCACCACCCCGACACTCGGTAACCGCTTTTCCGAAACCTCACCTTCCGACCCCTTTTCCGAAACGCACCGACGGAGCCCCCCACCATTCGGAACTCAACACTTAAAAAAAAAACCCGAAAGGGGCTTCGGTCTTTCCCACCACCGTTTCTCTCTCTCGCCCTCGGAACCACCACCCCGTCACTCGGAATCCTCCCCCCACCCTCGGAAACCTCCCCCCACCCTCGGAACCACCACCCCGTCACTCGGAATTCTCCCCCCACCCTCGGAAACACCCCAACCTATTCGGAAATCCCCGCCCCCTTTCGAAACTTCAAAAAAAAAAAAAAACAAAGGGGCCATCGGATCCGTACACTCTCGGAATCCCCCGGAAACCCCACACCCATTCGGCCCCTTCGGACCCCCACTTCCGGAACACCAAAAACCCCCGACCATTCATCCTTCGGCCCACTCGGAACCCGCACCGCCAAACCTGCCCAACTCCCGAAACCACCCTCATCCCCGAACTGTCCGGACCTTCGGAACCAACTTCCGAAACCCTCCCCCATCGGAAACACCACCTCCGGAACTCCCTCATTCGAAATCAACCCAAAAAAAAAATAAATAAATAAAAACCAGAAGGGCCTCGGTCCCCTACCACTCGGAGCCCTCTCCCCCTCTCGGACCCCTTCTCCGAAACACACCATCGAAAAACCCCCCCCCCACCGTTCGGAACTCACCACCAGCAAAAAAAAAAAAAAAAAAAAAAAAAAAAAAAAGGGGCATCGGCCCCTCCCTCTGCCTTCGGCTCCCCAACCCCCACGCCCACCCGAAAACCCCCCCCCCCCCCCCCACCTCGCCACACCACCACCACAAACCGGATCACCACCCGATTTCACCACTACCCCCATGGACCCATCTCCTTATACATACAAACCCCTTAACCCAATCACAACTACATCCTTACATACACATATATACCCACATCCTCATATAGAGGGAAGTAAGAGGCAAAGAGAAATCCATACCTTGAGAAACCACCAATGGTGTCTCCACTCCAAGCTTGCCTAAATGTCTATACCTCTTCTCTCTTCCTCTGCTTTTCTCTTCTTCTTTTCTTCTTCTTCCTTTACACCCTATAAACTAACTTTAGATATAAAAAAAAAACCAAGAGGAGCTCCCACTTAAAACACACATGCTATCCGGCCATTGTCCCTATTTAAATTACTAGCTCCTGATCACTAGTCCCCTCACTCACATCGCCAGTACAATTAAAATCTTTGCCAGATTTCTCTATGAAAGAATCAAAAATACGCTCTGATCCTCTACACGGTCCATATCCTCTAGTTATTATCCTTCGTACAATACCCTCATTCTTAAAATTTTTTTTTTTAATTTCAACACTACTAAAGGTGCCCGAGATAAGCAGATCTTAAAAAAAAAAATTTGCAAACCTCAACTCCATTACATTCATTAAGATACCAACAATGGACAAAACCGCCACTGCTCGGGGCAAAATAAAAATATACATACATTTCACCTAATATCAGTAACACAAAATAAAAACATATACTCCATGCCTTCAAATACAACTAAAGATCTGGCTAGCCAAACAAGCCGGTATCCAACTTGTAATTAATATGCAAGCCCAGTTCGCGAATTTGCTGCTCAACAGCAGACACTTCAGCTCTAGCAGCTTCAAAACGAACATTACCATCTGCATATTCCCGTTTCAGCTCCAGAAAACGCCGATGCTCAGCTTCATACATTTCAATAAACTCCACCGTGTTCGGATCTAGGGAGCCAACCCGCTTGCCACCGCACACTATACTCTCGTAACGCCCCATAGTTCGTGCACACTCGGTCACAGAATTCTCCAACTCCAGATAAGTATTAAAAGCAGCACGCCGCTCCAACATTGGCTCAAAAAGGCCATACCTACGCTCCATCTCCTCTACATGGGAATGCAACCAGTGGACCGACAGTCTATCTTGTACCAGATTTCGCACCTGTTCTAGCAAGCTAGCAAAGAAATCATTATCAGCCTCCTCTAGCGTCGTCTTCCGCAGCCGGCGCAAAATCCGACAAAGACGTTTTAGTAAATCGGATTGAGATCTAGCACCAATTCGTCCAAAACGAACAAAAGTTTCAGGATATCGTTGGTAAACTAGCTCTAGATTATCAAAAAACTTCTGATCTATCCTCACACCTCTCCAGCCATCCTCCACGACTCCAAATGACTCTGGCAGTGGCAAACCCCACGAAGAACCTCCGGAAGACCCAACACCAGACATCTCCACAAACAAAACCAACCACACTGCAATGAAACAAAATCAAGCACACAAAGGCAATACATATGAGGAACTCAAGATGCACCCAAACCCACAATATATAGACAGACAATAAAGGAACATCAAGACAAAACGCAACACGTGCCATATCACATTAACCACATGGCGACAAAATACAGGATACTACACCACACAGGATCTGCTACCCACTATGCAAACAAACAAAAATATATTCTATATATGTTTACATTTATCAAGGGGGACAGCGTTGGAGACTCCGATCAAAAGAGCCCGGTGTCCAGCTCGTAATCTTCATGAAGGCCGTTCTCGTTTACAAACGGACGAAGAGGAAGCTCTTTGGCAACAACCTCCGCAAGTTCTCGTTGAATCACCGCCAGCTCACTCTCCAACCCCATCAGGTCTTTCTCATGACCCTCAAAAAGAGCTATTTGGTTACTATCTGGCCTCAAAAGTCTTCCCAGCCACGACAGAGCATCCTTACATTTCTCCATCTCCCGCAAAATCTCCTTGCGACGAACAGCGAGACTCTTCCTATGAAGCACAATCTTAAAAACAAAATATTTTTGCTGCATGTCTTCCAAATGATGAAGCAACCATTGTACTGGCAGCTCAGCTTCCATCATGATGTGAACTCTTGGGAAACAAACACAATACACATCTTCATCACTAGTGGACAAAGTAACCATGGACAGGTAATCCAAAACATACCCCAAATGATTCAGCAGGGTAGATTGCTGCTCCGGAGCGCGATCAGCAAAATCAACAAAAGTATCAGGCCTATGATTATAAACACGCTCTAAACACTCAGCATACCAGTGATGCACCTTGACACCCCTCCAACCATCTTCTGAATTACCAAATAAGTCGGGAAGAGGACGACGTCCTCTTACAACATGGGACGAAGTGGAGTCAGCCATATGTATATCCGCTACAAAGGATCATAAAGGGGTTACTACACTTATATATATAGACCACTAGAACGGATGCAGAGTACACGTATACATACAAACACGTCAATCAAAGTACAGGAAGACACACCTCACCCAGGGGCACACTCCCCAACATCGCCTCTCCAAATATCCTAGGGGCACATTCCCCAACATCTCCTCCCCAGATACAGTACCCTCTCCAGATAGGAAATTTTTCCTCCAAGGGGCACACTCCCCACAAGGGGCACACTCCCCATCTCCATCTCTTTTTTTTCCTCCAAGGGGCACACTCCCCACAAGGGGCACACTCCCCATCTCCATCTCTCCATAGGATACCCCTCTCCCACCCCTCTGAGAGGCACACTCCATCACACCACAACAGGGACTCCATGAATATAGACTCCGACTACCACTCCTAATAGTTTTTCAGAGAATAAGGCAAAGAGTCAAAATCACCAATCACAAGTACAAGAGGACTAGCACAAAATACAATTTTTATTATGAAACATTACAGACCCAATACATACACCAATACATGACAACGATAAACATGCGTGTCTCTTACAGACCCAATACATACATTACAAGGACACACACATGATTTATTGGAATCAGATTCGGGATGAGGAACAAAGCCTGGATCACCACGTCACGGGCCAATGACTGTTCAAATCAGGATATCTCAGGGAGAACTTGTACAACCATTTCGCATCCAGCCCGGATCTCCTAAGCACAAAAACACCAGGCCACAGTAGCCCAGTACTTTCGTGAAAGAAGAACTCACAGCGCAATAGAGCAGAAACATCAGTTATCACCAGCTCGCCCCAAATATCGTGATCCTCACCCCAAAACACGGAGAAAGATCTAAACAGCAGTTACTCATCACAAGCACCACGACGACATAGCACCCAGATAGAACACGCACCGCCTAATAAAGCATGTGCACTGCTAGAAAAGATCTCTCCCCATCTTTGCACTGATAGAAAAGATCCCTAGAAATATATTATGCAAAACTTGTAACGCCACTCCACGCACAAGTCTGATACATAGCGGAGGTCCCAAGAAATTTTGACCCCGCACCATCGCCAAAACACTCCTGCCTCACATGGTAATAATCCAGACAAGGAACTCATGTCTTACACTATAAAGGAGCAAGAATGCAAGTCTGCGTTGAGGATTGGTTGCATGTAATCTCCACAACCCTCCCCTTTTATATAGCTACCACCCCAAAACTGCACAACGAACATGCACAGCAGGCAACACTAATACTTACCAGACCAATCTATTAACCAGATTCGACATCAAAAACCTCACCAGAAGGACAGTACTACCTGCACAAAGTTGAGACATCTATCCAACTGTCAACAAAACATGACCCGCAAAAGGCTAGAAGGCCCATTCATTACCAGCAAAATAAACCGGGAAAGATACGCAAGGACTATGCCCGCATCCTAGCCGCTCCACGCCTAGAATACGGACAGGGGGGCTAATGTAGGTAATAGTCGACAACTCATATACTTTGACTACACACATCACCAACGACTCCACGTGTAACAACATCACTATTGTAGACTCTACGTGTAACGACTCCAAAACCGCTAGCCCACTCCAAACGGGCCCACCCACAAAACACACTACAAATGCAGGTAACTACGAAGCTCCCCCAAGACCCACTTTAATAAAGCCCACCCCGAGGGCCCATTCCGGATGAGCCTACTCCAAAGCCTTCACCAGGGTCAACTCCATTCCGAAAGCCTTATTCTCCAAAGGCGTAAAGTGGCCCACTTCAACTCCACTCCGAAACTTCACTCTCCAGAAAGCCTAAAGCAGCCCACAAAGGAAGAACATTCCAAATATGCACACACTTACACTCGGACACCTACCCTTGGTTTGGAAGCAGTACCTAAGGGTGGGCAAGTCTATTGGGATCTCGGAAACTCATGGTAAGGTGGCTAGAACCGAAGGCATCTCCCTAACCTGCGCCCCACGGGTAAGGTTAGGGTTGGGCCCAAAGAGAGAGAGAGACACGTGACTTTCACACGTGCCTCACCCCGATCCACCCACAGCCAATAAGCAAAGCTCATTACTGCAAATCTCGTCGGAACCTTTGACCGCCTATGCTTAGTCATGTCAAAATTGCTTAACCAGCTGCACCAATAGAAAACACCTCGGTTCCCTCCCTCGCTGAAGCCGTCTGCATGCCTCGACACTTGCCCTCGCTTAACCTCTCGGAGCCAATAGCAAAAGCCTCGGTACCTCCACTCGCTGAAACCTCTGCACCAGTAGCACCTCCTCCTCCCTTGACCAACCAATGATATTAGTTCATAACCAAACGACAAGCATTTCTCTCCCATTTTGTCTCCACCAGCTCGGTACATGCTCCGTCTACATCCCATTTAATGCCCTCAACCACCCTAAACAGCAGCATTTAAGCCACTCACCTACCTTAAGCAAAACAACCCAGTAAGAGGATGCCAACTCGGCCTTGCTCTATCATGTCAAAGATTTGCAAATACACCACCGGCTTCAACTATAAATAAGCACCCTCATTTACTACACCCAACAACCCAACTTGATCTAATCCGGTACTAGAGCAAAGGATTAGCAGTCATTCTTACTCCCAGCCATTGCCAAAACATTCCCGTAGTCTCCAGCCCACTTTGACCTTTCGCCCCCACCAGTACCTTCGTCTCATTCTATCCTTCGCCTCATAGCACCATTCATATCACCAAACCCCCCTTTTAGCCCTATTGCACCCGTCGTCTCAACTCGTCCTTCGTTCCACTCCGAACACTCCAATACCTACCCATCGCCTCGGGATACACACTGCTTTCTCTCTCTCTCACTTGGGACTACTTCGGTTCTCATCCGGACCCGAAGTCTCTCCGAATCCTATTATCCCTATTGCCATTATTATTATATTTTATACACTCTTGCTTATATCTCACATATTTGTTCCACGTGTACTAATCCAGGCTTGCGTGTTATATCTCTCTGTATCTTTCACATACATCACAAAAGAACCTCACACAGTCTTCAAAAAGAGTCCCACCTGGTTCTCTGGGTATACCAATACTAGGCCACAGCCTCAGCCTTTTGCGAGCCATACGAGCCGACAAGGTTGAAGATTTGCTACAAGAAAGAATACGAAATTATGGTCCCATAACGAAACTCAGCCTCTTTGGGACCCCAACAGTTTTTCTCCAGGGACAGGCAGCCAACAAGTTCATATACACGTGCGATGGGAACATTCTTTCCAATCAGCGACCAACAGCGGTGAGGAGGATACTGGGAGAGAGACATATCTGAGTTGATTGGTGAAGATCACAAAAGAGTGAGGGGGACGCTTGTGTCATTCTTGAAGCCCGAAGTGTTGAAGAAGTACGTCGGGAAGACAGATGAAGAAATCAGAGAGCACCTTGATAAGTGTTGACATGAAGAAATCAGAGAGCACCTTGAAGCCACCCACCACGAGACAACTTAGTCTTGTGAAAGGCTTGTGGGCCAGAGAGTTTACATGTATGACAAAATCAGCAAAAAGAAAGGTTTGGCATGGCAGAGCTACGATGCCAGTTTCCAAATGCCAAAAATTGTCTCTCTCTCTCTCTCTCTCTCTCTCTCTCTCTCTCTCTCTCTCTCTCTCTCTCTCTCTCTCTCAAATATATACTTATTTCTCTGATTTTATAATATCAGTAGCATCTGAAATAATTGATATTAATTGTGACATCTTCAACAACTGTTTAGTGGGGGAGAATGTTAACTACTTCAGGATTTTCTTTCAGGAATACAGATCTGAATGAAGCACATAACATGCAAATGCCATTCTACATTCCGTTCCATCACTGTACCATCCAAATCTTGTAACTGACAGAAACAATAAGTATCACCGACAGGGAAAGGGGTCGGATTTAAACATCAATAGCTCAAAGGGCAGTTGTAGTTGTACCTTAAGGCTTTGTTTGGTTCATGGATTTAGTGAAGTGAAAGAAAGGAAAACACCAAGGCAAAAAATTTCCTTTGGTTACTTGGGAAAATAGGAAGGAAAAAGAACTATAGTGCGAAATAAATTAGATTTTGTAATTTTGTGAGTCATTTCCTCCCTTTCTTCTTAAATACAATAATATTTTGAAATTTTTTAACTTTTAATAATATTTTTACATGGAAGAAAACACAAGGGAAGTAGTTTTCCTTCCCCTTTTCTTTTCCTTCAGTAAATCCGCAAACCAAACAAAGCCCAAAAGACCCATTCCACAAATTTCAGTAAAAGCAAATTAAACAAGAGCGGCAATTTACAGCAACATCGAACCGACCTAACAAACCACAGATCAAGGAAGAAAGCCCCTTACAAAAGAAGCAACAAGTTACAAAAGCTCCAATGTAAAACAATAACAACTATACGGGGGGACAACGCTAGTGGTAACTTCACAATTTCAATCAAATACTGCAATATCGAGTAAAATTTTAGAAGAGAATACTTTACAATGTAACAGCAACAGCTAATGACAAATTCACAATTACAGTAAGAGAAAAGACACAGAGAGATTTAAAGACAAAATACTGCTACTGGTAACAAAAACAATTATGAGCCAAGTTTTCCCGGATTAGGATAATTTAAGAATTTAAAGAGAGACAATACAGAGATAGAGAAAGAAAACTTACTTGCAATGAAACTTGCACTACGTCCGCAAATGATAAGGGCAGCAGATGGAAGCAAAACTGCGGAGTTCCATATCTGGGATCTGATCAGTGAGAGACTGAGTGCTAATTGTGATATAACGGCTGCGACTCGGTCTAAATTCAGCTCCTCTTTATCACTTAAGTACATTGGTTCGCTTTCTTCTTTTATCAGAATGTAAGTCATATATAGTAAAGTTGTGCTACCTGTAAAATGAGCTAATTTAGTAACAACATGTTTGGTTATAATATGAGTTTAATTTCTACTGAGAAATGAAGTGCCTAACAAAGCTTAAACTTCTTTTTTTTTAACAGCAAACATGTTTTATTAAAAGCCAAAAAGCCAAGAAAGATACAACCAAGGCTCCCAAACAGATCCTTGTAGAATCCCCTCGCTGCTCCCACCCCCCCCCCCCCCCCCCCCACAAACTATATAAAACTAACCCCCCATTAGGGGTGTATACGAGGCGAGCCGAGCCGGCTCGCGAGCTTGCTCACGAGCTCAAACGAGCCGAGCTTTCAAGTGTTCGCGAGCTTTTTAACGAGCTTTTTTGCGCGCTCTTTTAAACTATATAGTTTAATAATAAAAAAATCATTTATCAAGCCTATTTATGAAATGTGCCTTATTTTCTCTAAAATTATATAGTTTTATAATAAATATATTTATAAAAGTCACTATACAAGCTCTTTATCAAATCTATAAACGAGCTTTTTCACGAGCCTGCTCACGAGCCTTAATCGATCGGGTTCACGAGCTCAAATGAGTGAGCCGAGTCTAGCCTTTATCGAGCCGAGTTTCGAGCCCTTGTTGAGCGGCTCATCTCGTTTACACCCCTACCCCCATACAACACCACAGACCAATCTGCAGAAAAAAAAAACCCCAAATCAAGCAACCCAAAACACTGCAGCATTAAAACACCCTTAATAGATCAATCATACAGCCCCTATAACAGCCAACCACTCCAATAAAACCAAGGAACCCTTTAAACCCAGAGCACTTTGAACACTTATGACCTAAAACACCGACAGCAACATTAACCCAACCAGTTGACAAAACCATCCTTGTCCCAGCCCATAAATCAGCCTTGTTGCAGCAGAAAAGAGAACAAATGACAGCACTTATAACAGCAAAACAAGTTGTGGGAAAACTAGTAACCTAGGATCAATGATGATCCTGAGGTCCCCTATTTCGATCTTCGGCATAACCCACTGGACTATGTGAGCACTGTCCTCGGCTTTTATGAGTACGGGTAGGCCCGTGATCAGTTATAATATAACGATGCCACAGCTATAAACCACAATTTTCTCACTTAACCAGCTCGCCATAATACCTTGCGCTGTAATGGTGCAGGGATATGATCTACTCGCTTCACTTCCTTAACAATGATCATCTCTTAGACAACCTTTGGTTCGAAGACTACATTCTTATTCTCAGCATTTTGTGGTCTTGAACTAGAAAAGAAGCTCAAAGAGGGCCAAATATCATAGGCCTTGAAGATTTCAATCAATTTACCATCACCATCATTTCAAGATCAACCACCGATCCCAGACCCTTGCAAGTTAAATACACGCTGTCCAAAGAAATTCCAGAAACCAGCGTTCCACAGCAAAACAAAGCTTAAACTTACATCTTTATATTCAGTCCTTCAGGCTTCAGCAAAAATTTTAACTAATGGTAATGGTTTTCTTTATCACATTCACATGCTCCTGTAAAGAGCTTCATTTCACCAATTCAGATTGTGAAATAGTTGCAGGAAAAGAAAATTCAAATCTCTAATTCAACTTAATGTAGCATGAAGGACAAAGGAAATACAAAAACCAACATAGGGGCTGTTTAACACAGTTTCTGCTTATGCAATTCAGTCGCAAAAAATTGTGTGGGCAGCTTTTGGCCAATCGCAAATTTCTGTAATTGACTCATTTTGGGCGATTCACTCATAGAATCTTACTTTCCAAATTGTTGCATTTTAGCTTTTGTAGTTCTATATCACCTATGAACTCCAAAAGTTGTTGCCAAACGGAGCCACATAAAATATGGGTATAGACTAGATACATATTTATGTGTCAACATCATGTTGGCATAAAGTAGTTGCTTTCAGACTCGAACTTGCGTTTGTGGAAAGAAACCAACATTGATGTAAGCAACAAGAATGACCACCAAATGAAATAGATGAATCTAACTATCAACATGGGCTGTTATTATAATCTGCATACCTTGATGCACCCAGTTTCGGGGGATTAATGAAGAGGTCTTTGTCAGCTTTGTTGGCACGAGTAACCATCAAACTTGTAGGAGTAATTTTCTGTGAACCCTCCTCTTTTAAGTTCAATTAAATCATTATAGTTAAAAAGTACAAACATCAGAGTTTTTTCTTTTTCAGTCAGTACAAAACAAAAACAATACAGCATCCTCAGCTGTCACAACTAAGGCTTAGTTTGGCCCCCATTTTGTTGCTTCTCCTTTTTTAAAGCACAAATCCATGTTAATTCATTCGGTAACTAGTTTATGAGCTTTGCAAAAATTGAACTTAGGGCTTTTTTTGGGGGGCTTTTAAAAGCTCTAGAATGGTGCTTTTAAAAGCTCAATGTTGCTTTTTTATTTCATGATGTTTTTTTTTTAAGAGTAATGTGTCACTTGTACAAAATTATCAAACAACTCAATAATAAATTTCATAAGCCACTTTTAAAAAGCCACATGGGGACCAAACTAAGCCTAAATCTAACACTAACTCAGTGTACAGTCCATAGGATGATCAAAAAAGTGCACGCACCAATGAATATTTCTCTCTATTTCCTATTCATTAATCTGACAATCTTGGGCAAAGAACCAAAGTGTCATTTAGAGTAGCAACTAAAGCAGTTCAAAGAGAGAGTTATTTCAGAACACCAAATGGAAAGATGCATGTGCCTTCACCATAAGATCCTCTACAAGGTAAACATAATATTTGAGTGAGGAAGCACAGCCATGTTTATTGTTATCAACTACGCACCAAAAAACTAATTAGCGGTCACGTGCAAATAGCAAAAAGTGGAGCATTAGTAGCAGCACCATGAATAATTTCGTCAGGGCTGTAAGTAATATTGCCATGACCTATGCATTTCCTTTCAAGTACTGTATTGACACCTGCACAGCTATGGTGCACGGATCCTCCTTCAGAAGTTATAGTCTGTTCTTTACCAAACCAAACCAAACCAAGCCTTGTGTCCCAATCAATTGGTCGGCTGTATGAATCCTTTTCCTCCATTCTGCACGATCAAGAGCTATATGCTCATTTAAATTATATATATTCATATCTTGTTGCACTACATACTCCCAGGTCAGCCTAGGCCAGCCTCTCCCTCTAACCATTCCAGGCACTACGATCTTATCACTCTTTCGCACATGTGCATCTACAGGTCTTCGTTGCACGTGACCGAACCATCTAAGTCTATTCTCCCTCAACTTATCCTCAATATGTGCCACTCCTACAGTCTCTCGAATGTACTCATTTCTAATTCTATCTTTCCTAGTCTTACCACACATCCATCTTAGCATCCTCATCTCAGCTACGCTCACTTTGCTAATGTGTTGTTTCTTAGTTGCCCAACATTCTGTCACGTAAAGCATAGATGGCCTAATAGTTGTCCTATAAAATTTTCCTTTCAATTTTGCTGGTATTCTCCGGTCACATAATACTCCGGAAGCGCTCCTCCACTTAAGCCAGCCTACTTTAATTCTATGGGTCACGTCATCACCAATTTCTCCATCTCTACTGATCATTGAACCTAGATAGCGAAAGTGTTCTTTCTGTGAGAAAAATAAATTAAAGAGAAATTGATTTTCACTGTAACACACAGTAATCTGATTGAATACCACGAAAACCTTTCCAGGCAGATTGTAAATAAACATGAACTTGATAGCTCTAGTTTTGTTGGATTTGTCAAAAGCTAAGTTAATGATGATGATATTAATACGGTTTTAGTCCCAACGATCTAACGGCCTTAACTGGGCACAACGATTATGTTTTATAGCCATTTGGTTGGGTACTGTTCGTAACATTAATACATATTTCCCCCCCTTTTGCGGTTGCTTCATATAAGGGGTGTGTGAGTTTCTGTTTTTCCTTTTTCTCTTTTTGTTAGGTGCTGGTGTGTGGTTCTTGAAGACGTATACTTCAAGTGTAGAGGGTATACTTCAAGTGTACATGGTGCAGCCCATTTGGTGCCTTTTCAATTCAGTAAAATTACCTATCAACAAAAACATTAATAAGTATTAGCAAGTGTGCGGTCCCCTCTGTATGTGCTCTAACCCATAGGACATGTGATGTGACTAAGTGTTTTAAAAGGCTTTCCGAGGCGCGCCTTGAGGCAAGGCAAGGCCAAAAGCCTCAAGGCTCTGGAATTTACGCGGGAATCATCTAAGGTGTTCGCTTTTTTCTGTTTATGATGCTAATATATATTTCTGCTTTTTATTTAAGCTGTTAATCCTAGTTTTCAGTTTATTATTAGTAATTTTGATTTTTTTTTTTTTTTTATTACACCTTGGCTCAAGGGTGGTGCAACACCTCGCCTAGCGCTTTCACCTTTTAAAACATTAGAATACTTCAATGGCTACGAATAGGTTCGATAATTTTTCTTGCATATATTCCAAATCTTTTTTCCTTTTGTTTTCCGGTGTCTCACTAATATCTTAAAAACATTTCCAGAAAGATAATTCCTAGTGTTTTCCATCAAACCCCAAAGTTCAGGAGCAAAGGCTCAGTGTGATAGCTGAGATAGCTAACTTCAGGAGGAAAATCTGTGTACTCTCTTCCTCTCCCAAATTTTCAGTTTTTCCTCCTGACAGAGTATCTCTCATTTAACTAACATAAAAAAAAATCTCTCTCTCTCTCTCTCTCTCTCTCTCTCTCTCTCTCTCTCTCTCTCTCTCTCTCTCTCTCTCTCTCTCACACACACACACACACACACACACATAACTAACACGAAAAAATATAGAACTCTTTGCCAAAAAACAATTTATGTCAAAACAAATGAAACATTAACCTTATAGGTAATTGATCCGCCGTTAAAAATAGTAGATACTATCCTGTAATTCTCATGTAATATTATACAGATTTCATGAACCAAACAAAAGTGATAGGGTTATTAAAACGTTTCATCTCCCTGAAGATCTATGCGTTCAAAACGATCTTCGAAAAATTAAATTGTTCTGAACATCAGATTGCAGTTCATTTATGTAGAACTTGGCAAAAGCGTGATTGAAAAAAATAAAAATAAAAATGTAAAAAAATATAAAAAATAAAACCAGAATTTGGTCAAAATTGGACTAGAGCATCCAAAAATACAACTCATTGGTTATGTTATTCCCCAGATAAGAGCCAGCCTTAAGCTCTTTCTTGAATTGAATGGGTGTGTGTATCATTTACCTTAGATACATACTCACAACTGAACCAGATTAAAATAAAAAGATATATGTATATATGTGTCTCTCTCCTTAAATCAGAAGCAACTTCGACCGAGAGAGAGTACCTTTCCCTTAAAGTGGTTTCAAATGGTAGTATTTAAGTCTTCTACCCCTTGAAGTATTATTTCAACACCATCCAAATTGAACGCCTTCAGTTTAGGTGTATTTTGGAGACCAGAAGTACCCAAAGTGGCATTAAAAGTCTTCATTTTGGAGCATCCGGCCACAGTTACTTCTTCCAATGATGGCAATTCAAAAATAAATCTCCCTGTGCAGAAACCATTGAGGTTAGGGAGAGCTCTGTGTATCAATGTTTTGAGACTGTTCAACACAATCTTATAATTAACTCTCTTCTTAATTTTCCTTTGCAACAATCTCCTTGAATCCTTCATAGCCCCTCAATGAGAAACGTCAACTTTCTCTAGTTGCTGAAGAGATCGAGCAACACTAGGTCGGCATATATATCTCAGTACATCACATTGGTCTATTGCTACAACTCGCAGGTTGTGGAGGTGCACGATTCGGGTGGACAAATTCCAAATATGCCTCAATCTCGGCAACCCTGTGAGCTCTAATGCTCTCAAACAAGAAGGTAGCCTCAGCTCGTGTCTTCTATCCCCAGCAACAGGCTCTTCAAGTTGCAAATTGAATACTTGCTCAAGAGCAAGAGAAGTACTTATCTCTAGGTTTTCTAGTTGTTGTAACCATTGGAACAAATTGAAGGAAGGTATCTTCGACAATCGCTTACAATTTTTAAACTTCAATGTTTTTAGCTTTGATAGGAAGCCCCTGGAACTGGAAGGAAGTGAGCCATAACATATCCCTTCGAAGGTACTCAGTTCTTCGACATCAGAGAGTAGTTGCAGATCATGCTGCTGTGCATGGGATGAAACCCCCCATGCCTCTGTATTGATCAAGGACGCGAGTTCACTACATAATACTACTTTCAGAGTCTTCAGGGAGTTCAAACCATCTCCATCACATGATAGGTTAGGAATTATGTTTTTCATGTCTTCCAAACCATGCAATCCATATCACGAATTTTTTTTCCAGCAGCATCTTAACCTATCCAAGCCACCAAATCCTGGGCCAACCAAGTCTTTGAGACGCAAAGAATATGTGGTGCAAATAATCAACAGGATGCCTATGCAAACATTCAACTTCTCCAAGTCAGGGAAAACAAAGCCTTTAGGTATATTCTTATCGTTGCATATGGAAATGGTCAGCACGGTGAGGCGATGCAAGGAATTTAGTGCAGCGATGACTTCAAGTTCGATTGAGGTGTCAATCATGTACAGTTCTTCAAATTTTGACAAATACTTTACGACATTCGGTATAGACTGATTATAAGCAGGGAAAAAGTGAGTCCGGAAGCCAACCAAATCCAACAACCTTAGATTAGCAGACTGGCATAATTCAGTTGGTATAGCATTTAAGTAGCAATGTTTCAAGCGAAGGACCAGGTGTTTATCGATCCAAGAAATGCAGTGCTTGAAATATCCACCATTTCAAGGATTAATGTTCGAAGACATCTTAGGTTACCAAACGGATTATGAATAAATGGAGATTGTCGAAGAGAATGATCGAAGCTTAAGATGTTGCTCAGATCCAAAACACTAAGTTCTTCCATCCCTTCAAAGGGTGGTACAATTACTCCACCACAGAATTACACTAGGTTGAAACAGCAATATATGAAGGTTAGGGAATTCCATCCGAGGAGGGAGTTCATCAAAATGACTATATATCCATGAGATGCCAGCGTAACTATAATTTTCCCTAATGGTCCAACCACGGAAATAACGACTAGCTCTTACAAAATATCTCTCAGAAGCAATGTATATAGTGGCCATCTGAACAACACCATGCATATTTACGTGCCCTTGTATCTCACTATCTAATAACAAAGAAGAAGCTTTCAGGTTGTTAATAACTGAATTTGCCCTATTAATGGATTTTAAACTCTTGAAATTTGCTCTTTTGCCTACATATACACACAAACACACACAGGGGTGTGGGGGCCAGTGGGGGCACGTGCCCCCACTGAAGTTTTGGAATTTATCTTTTTATCCTATATATTTGAGATTATATGTATTTGTGCCCCTCTTGAATTTTTAAATTTACTCCTTTTAAATTTCAAGAACTCAAAAATCTCACTTTGATCTTTGAATTTGTCTAATTTTTACTCAAATCTCACTTTGATCTTTGAATTTGTCTAAATTTACCCATTTTAAACTCAAAAATCTCACTTTGATCTTTGAATTTGTCTAAATTTACCCATTTTAAATTCAAAATTCTAACTTTAACACTTAATCAACTACATGTGAATCATATGTAACAATCATGTAATTTTTAAGGCTTGAAAGCATATTACTTATTCAAAGAAAAAAAAATTTGGCCAGGGGGGCTGCCCCCTAGCCCCCATGTAAGCGTGCCCCCACTGCATTGAAATCCTGGCTCCGCCCGTGACCACACACAGAAATACACATATGCTAACCAAAACTAGCTCCTCCTCCTTGAAGGTATATATTCATCTTGTAATTGAAAATTACATGGGCAAAGTTTAGATACCTCAACATTTCCTGAAGAGGAACCCTAACAAATAGAAGTCCCATGCTCTGTTACATTCTTGTTTTCTCTTCCACATTGCCCACTTTCTCAAGCTCAAAGTTTTTGCTTTCTTCTGAGCTCGGATTCTCTAACCAATCATCACTTTCTTTCTGTGAAATAAAGAACGAAACTTAAATTTTTAGTATCAATTATAGAGAAACAGAATTTTCTTCTTCTTTTCTCCTCAATTTTCTCTTGGCAGGTATGAGGAAAAAGGAGATAAAAGTAGAGGTTGAGGACTCGAAATACCTCATAATAAGAACCGAGGCGACCGACGAATCAACCGATCCCGCGAAGCAATTTATGAGGAAATATCTGGCTTCCGGGTATGATTGATGGAGTTTTAAGAGTTACAGTGCAAGGGTAGCTTAAAGATTGAAACTTTTTGAGAATTTCTAGGCACTGTTTGGTATGCCAGATTTAAAGATTGCTTCTTTCAATTTGTATGTATAAAGAAAGTTATTGAAAGTGGCAATCATAGGTAGATTATGGTTAGGTTCTACTAATTTAAATTCTTTTTTTTTTTTTGGTAATAAAAATTTTAGTTCTTGATAGAGAGAAAAGAATTCATGGTGATGCTCTAATTGATATGGATGGAGTAAAGTGAATGTTGTATCTGAAGGCCGTGTTTGGTTGATATAAGCTCTGCAATTTTTATGGACGCAGAGCTTGGTTGCCCCGACATTGCTAGGAAGGTTTTCGACCACTCTTTGAAGAGAAATACAGAGGTTTGGAACACTATGATAGGTGGGTATGTCCAGAACAGTTGTCCAATGGAGGCAACTGATATCTTCCTTATGCTCTGGAGTCTGAACATATTGTTGTTCTTGATGATGTGACTTTTCTTTTAGCACTATCTTCAGCTTCACAATTGAAGCAGCTTGACTTTACTCAACAGCTACATGCGTATAAAATTAAGAATGCCTTTGCATTATCTGTCACGGTACTAAATTCAGTAGTTGTAATGTATTCCAAGTGCAACAGTATTGAGATGACAAGCAAAGTTTTCAAAAGAATGAAAGAGATGTTGTTTCTTGGAACACAATGGTGTATGCTTTTGTGCAGCATGGGTTGGATGACGAAGGGTTGATTCTCGCTCATAAAATGCAGAAACAAGGATTCATGGTTGATCCATAATGGTAACTGCTTTGCTCTCAGCAGCATCAAATCTTAGAAATCAGGAAATTGGAAGACAAACAGATGCTTATCTTCTTAGGCATTGTATACAATTTAAGGGAATTGAAAGCTATCTCGTACTGGACTAATTGAAGTTGCACAAAAACTGCTTGAACAAAATTGCATATCTGACAGAGATAAAGCCACGTGAAATGCCATGATAGCTGGGAACACACAAAATGGGCTGATTGAGCAGGCTTTCATCATATTTAGAAAGATGCTGGTGGAAAACGTGATACCTAATGTTGTAACCCTAGCATCAGTTCTCCCTGCCTGCAATCCGAGGGGGAGTATTGCTCTAGGTAAGCAACTCCATTGATTCACCATTCGCAAATCCTTAGACGAGAATGCGTTTGTGGGATCTACTATGATATAGACATGTACTCTAAATCGGGTGCAATCGGATATGCAGAAAATGTATTCACTAAAGCCCCCGAGAAGAATTCAGTTACTTATACCAACAAGAAATTGGGTTACGGTCAACATGGAATGGGTGAGAAAGCACTCTCTCTTTTCACCTTAATGAAGGGATCTGGGATTAAACTGCTATTACCTTAGTTGCAGTTTTATCTGCCTGCAATTATGCCGGGTTGGTTGATGAGAGCCTTGAAATATTTGCATCAATAGAAGGAGAATATGGGATTCAGCCCTCTTCCGGGCACTATTGTTGTGTTGTGGACATGTTGGGGAGAGTTGGGAGAGTGATGGAAGCCTACGAGTTTGTTAAAGACTTGGGTAAAAAGGGTAATATGCTGCTGGGAATAGCAGCTTGCAAAATTCATGGAGAATTTGAATTGGGAAAGATAGTTGCCAATAAGTTACTTGAAATGGAGTGGGAGAATAGCATGTCAGGGTATCATTTTTGGCTGTCGAATTTGTATGCAGAGGTAGGAAATTATGATTTTCCACAGTCAAACTAACTGGTTTGAGGGCACAATCCCAACAATTCCGTCTACTGGTGGGAGGCGGCCACCTCCCGCCGGACCCCTAGTAGCCACCACATTTTTCATCTTTGCCGACCCATCCTTGAGAGTCCCTAATATTGCCGGAAATAGGTTTCAGTCGTCACTGTTCATCCGCACTATTCACCTGATACTGTTCATGTTTACTGTTCACTCGATACTCTTCATGGTTACTATCTAGGAAGCATGGACTCTTCGGAAAGGCAGTCGTACCCGAACTGGGTGTGTACTAATTGAAGGCAGCCACACCCGCACTGGGTGTCGGACCGCTGCACCCGTGCTTCCTAGGTTATTGTTCACTGACTGTTCATGGTTACTGTTCGTCGGCTCTGTTCATTGGTGTTGTTCCCCCCTTTGTCTTTCTTTGCCGACTCACCGTTTCGAGTCGAGAGATTTATTTCAATTGCCAATCTTCTTCAAAAATTGAAAATGTTTGTTGCTAATCTCTTTTGTGAATTGAGAGTGTTGTTAGCCGATGATCATTACAAGATCGAGAAAATCCTAGCCTCTTCTTCGATTTGTTTTGAAGTTAAGAAATCCTTTGCCAATCTCCTTCATGGGATTGAGAGTACCGTATGTCGACTCGGTGTGGTCCAGATTTATGTTGATAATCCATTATTGGGTTGTTCGTTGTTCAGCTGCTGATTGGACAGTTGATGTTCAACTACCATCGTTCAATCACAAGTTGAAGACGTTGTTGGCCCCTTCAGCGACATCGAGAGTTATTTTGCAGACCAAATGGGGTTGAGAGTGTTTTTTTTTCCTTTCTACTATTTAGTTTTTTGGTTGTAAACTTTCTTTCAAACTTCGGTTGTAATTTTCATTACTACCTTCAGTTTGAGAGGGAGTGTTAAAGGACAATTTAGTAATTGAGTATATTGGTGCTTAGGTCATCATTGATGTCAGCCCTAGTAGTATTTTGATAATTTACCTTTTGTGTTATGACCTATATATAGGCATCCATTGTAACCCTTTCATAATATCATTAATATAATCTAATCTAGTTTATTTACAAACTCCTTATTTTACTCTTCCTAGATTTCCATAAAATGACATCAGATTAATTGAAGATACTTTCGGAAAAAAGGAAACAACTTATGACTTCAAATCAACCAATCGTATACATGAGTTTTGACCTTTACCGAGCATTACGAGTACCACCAACCATATCAGTCTCAAATAGTACCTACACCCATACATCGTCGAACAGCACGTAGGTGAAACAAAAATGGAAATTGTCGGAATCATAGAGTTGGACAACAATTGAAGCAACCAAAAGGTGCTTTGCCTCCCAATTGTACATCCATATGCCAACTAAATCATAACAGAAGTATATAATCATTCCTCTGAATCAGATGTCCAGTCTATAGTACTAGAACTGAGGCTCGGTCTATAACCTGCCTCAGTCATCTCTATTGCCAGCTCTCCCAACATTTCATATATCTCGGTAAACTTTGGATGCTTTCGATCTCTAGATGAAAATAAATTTACATACCCACCTATATCAATCCAACTGCAGCCTACCTCCTTGGTCATACCTTTTTCCCTCATTCCTTTCCTTACTCTATAAACAGACTCCCAATTTCCTACCTCTGCATACAAATTTGACAGCAAAACATGATAGCCTGCCAAGTTATTCTCCCACTCCATTTCAAGGAGCTTATTGGCAACTATCTTTCCCAATTCAAATTCTCCATGAATTTTGCACGCTGCAAGGATTGATCCCCATATTCCCAGCATATTACCCTTTTTACCCAAGCCTTTAACAAACTCATACGCTTCCATCACCCTCCCAACTCTCCCCAACATGTCCACAACACAACAATAGTGTTCGGCAGAGGGGTGAATCCCGTGTTCTCCTTCCATTGACGCAAATATTTGAAGGCCCTCATCAACCAACCCGGCATAACCGCAAGCAGATAAGACTGCAACTAAGGTAATAGCGTCTGGTTTAATCCCAGATCCCCTCATTGAGGTGAAAAGAGAGAGTGCTTTCTCACCCATTCCATGTTGGCCGTAACCCAATATCATGTTGGTATAAGTGACTGAATTCTTCTCAGGGGCTTTAGTGAATACATTTTCTGCATATCTGATTGCACCCGATTTGGAGTACATGTCTACCAGAGCAGATCCCACAAAGACATTTTCGTCTAAGGACTTGCGAATGGTGAAGCAATGGAGTTGCTTACCAAGAGCAATACTCCCCCTCGGATTGCAGGCAGGGAGAACTGATGCTAGGGTTACAGCATTAGGTATCACGTTTTCCACCAGCATCTTTCTAAGTATGATGAAAGCCTGCTCAATCAGCCCATTTTGTGTGTTCCCAGCTATCATGGCATTCCACGTGGCTTGATCTCTGTCAGATATGCAATTTTGTTCAAACAGTCTTTGTGCAGCTTCAATTAGTCCAGATTTAGAGTACATGTCTACAAGATAGCTTTCCATTCCCTCAAATTGTATACAATGCCTAAGAAGATAAGCATGTGTTTGTCTTCCAATTTCCTGATTTCTGAGATTTGATGCTGCTGAGAGCAAAGCAGTTACCATTATGGAATCAACCATGAATCCTTGTTTCTGCATTTCATGAGCGAGAATCAACCCTTCGTCATCCAGCCCATTCTGCACAAAAGCAGACACCATTGTGTTCCAAGAAACAACATCTCTTTCTTTCATTCTTTTGAAAACTTTGCTTGCCATCTCAATACATTTGCACCTAGAATACATTACAACTACTGAATTTAGTACCGTGATAGATAATGCAAAGGCATTCTTAATTATATACGCATGTAGCTGTTGAGCAAAGTCGAGCTGCTTCAATAGTGAAGCTGCAGATAGTGCTAAAAGAAAAGTCACATCATCAAGAACAACATTATGTTCAGACTCTAGAGCACTAAGGAAGATATCAATTGCCTCCACCGGACAACTGTTCTGGACATACCCACCTATCATACTGTTCCAAACCTCTGTATTTCTCTCCAAAGAGTGATCGAAAACCTTCCTAGCAATGTCGGGGCAACCAAGCTCGGCATACATAAAAATTGTAGAGCTTACAGCAAACAGATCATTAACAAACTCACTACCCAATTTAAGAAGTAAGCCGTAGAGAACATTAGCAGTTGTAGCATCCCCTATCCTTGAAACAGCAGGGAACACATTGACAAAACTTATGACCGTAGGTTTTATTCCCCTGTTCATCATCATCATAAAATGCCCACCAGCTTCCGTGAACCTTTTCGTCTTTACATACCAAGAAATCATGGTATTCCAAGTAACAACATTCCGTTTGCGCATGGTCTGAAACAGTTTAGGTACGACTTCATAGCTAGTAGAAACTGAAGCGGCTAATTCGTTGTCGTCTGCATGGGGTGAAGTAGTAGATAAACAAGTAACGTACATGTTTAAGAGGGAATTAAAGACAATTGCACTGGGATATAAATGGGAACGCAGAAGATGGCAATGCACGGCTCTACCAATGTGAAGTTGTCGGGTTTTGGCGCAAGCTTTGAGAGTGGAAGAAAAAGTATAGGAATCACATTGGGATTTTAGTTTGTGGGAGTTGTTGTTGTTCATGCGGGCGTAAAACAAAAGGGCTTGATGGGGCATGTTGTTACACATGAGGCCAATAATGATAGTGTTACAAATAACAGTTGTGGGTCGAGGAATTGTATCAAACAGTTGTTGAGCGACATTGAGTTGGCCTTGTCTGCACAGTTGGCTGAGTCGGTATCGAATTGTTGCTGTTTGTATTTTTTGCCCGGATGAGTCAGACTGATGGTGATGGTGGTCAGAAGAATCATCTTCAGAAACCATCCACTGGAGAGTTTGAGATTGTGGAGTGAAGGTTGCAGCAGGGAGGTTTGATGATGATGAGTAAGTGTGATGATGATGATGATGATGATGATGAGTGTTGTGAGAAAAAGAGGAGATGGTGGTCATAGACAGCGGGAGAGGGAGAGGGAGAGGGAGAGGCAGAGCCATAGTCAGCTCGTGTCTGTGCGGTTTTGGTATGCGGTTGTGGTGTCTGTGTGGTGTGCGGTTGTGGTGTCCGTGCAGTGGTGTCTGTGCGGTTGTGGCGTCTGTCTAATGTGCGATTGTGGTGTCTGTGCGGTTGGAATTTTCGGTAAAAGATACAGACGATTTTTTACTAGATTATAACTTGAACAATGTTAGGGGACAAAAACACACTTTGGGTGTGTTTGATAAGCCCATTAAGTGCCTCATTGTATTGATTAAAAAAAAAAAAAAAAAAAGATAATCCCATTAAGTGCAGAAAATAAAAAGATTCAACACTTATTTTTTTTCAGTACGTTTGATAATATACCACTTAATTAAAAAAAAGTAGCTTCAAAACCACTGAAAACTCTAAGTGAAAATTTTCTACTGAAAATAATCACTAAATGCATTCTACTTCAATAGTTGAAACACTGTTTTAAGAAATAAAACTTCAAACGCTTAAATTTTTTAGTACTTAAAATTCAGCACTTAATTTTCAGTACTTAATTTTTCAGTTTTATCAAACGCACCCAAAGTGGTACTGTGGGGTTCGGATAATTTCAATGGACCCCATAGTGCCACCCAGGAGAGAGACAGGGTGTGTTGGAAGTATTTATGTAAAGTGTTGGTGTCCAAATTTTACTCTTATAACTTTTCAAATTTGTCCTTTGAAAGGAAGATTTCAAAAAAAAATATGTTTTTTTTTCCTTATACTCCCCTTCGTCCCATATTTAGAGTCCACTTTTGGAAAGGGTGATGCTATTTCCACTCCATCATTGAACTAAGGCACTCCATGGTACCACTCTTAGAGCATGTGGTACAATATATGCAATGCATGACATACATGGTACTATATGCTCTAAGAATGGTACCATAGAGTGCCTTAGTTCAACGATGGAGTGGCAATAACAATTCCCTTTTGGAAAACCAACTTATTTCTTCCAAACTGTCCCTTATTAAAGACCTTTCATCTAAATTAGTGAGGGTAAAATTGAAAAAATATGAGAAAATCTGTAGTGACTTTTCAAAAGTGGACATAATTTTGGGACTTATCAAAATGGATTAAAGGACTCTAAATATGGAGATAGAGGTAGTAATTTTCTTTTCAAAACACGATTTTAAAGACTTCAAAGAAGGTTGTAAATCATACTCTCTTTTATATATATATATATATATATATAAATTATACTAAAACACAGCTCTTTTAAGTCGTTATAAAAACACGTCTCTTTGAAGACGTATTCTGAAAAGACAAACTTTGAAGTCGTGTTTTAAAATGAGGATGTTTGAAAAAGGTTAGCTTGTAGTCACCATTTCAAAAGATGTTTAAAAAAAATGGGAGAGAGAGAGAGGACGAGTTTGAGAAATAAGTTGATATGTATGCTCGAAAAGATTGGGGATTGATGGGTGTGATAAAAATTCGACAATAAAGTATAATCTAATCAGATAACTGTTGTGGGCCATTGTGGGGATTTGGGGTTGGGTTGAGGGGTGTGTGTGTATGGTGCGTTTTGTGTCCAACCATAATCCAGTTAAGTATAAAAAATAAAAAAATAATAAAAGATCATATAACCGTTACCAAACTTTAATATCTTTGCATTGATTAATGCTAGAGACACAACTAATTGTATAACTATTTTCACAATTCACAATATTTAAAATAAGAGGCACCACATTTTAAAGCATATCACACATAAAGACAAAACACTTTAATGATTGTGCTTTAAATGTTGTGAATTGTGAAAGAGTACAGATTTAGGTACCAACGAGGTGCACCCAACGGTCGGTGCCGTCCATCTCTGCAGAACCACGCCCTGATCACGTGGGGTCCACCGATATGGATGGCACCGATCGTTCGGTGCACCCGGTCGGTGCCTCTATCATCGTTCATTGTGAAAAGGGTTGTACAATTAGTTGTCTCTAACATTATTGTGTTGCATTTGGCTGTATGGAATTTTGTTCTATTTTCTTTTCAATTCATGAAATCCACATCTAAAATTACAAATGCATTATACAGTACTAATATACTTCTTTTCTTTAGAAAGAGTAATACTAAGCTTCCAAAATTTGAACTTATTTATATTTAATTCCCAAATGTTGGATTCACATACATGAATCATAGCATTAATTATTCTTATGGAGAACTTGAAAGGGTAGTTGTGCATTAGTTCTACAATAATGCTACACCCACTCCCTATTTCACACCCTATTCCACAAAACAGCCCATCTAAGCAATTTTGCAAAATTTGTAGGACCCACTTTTAGGACAAATGAACAAAATAGAAACAAAACCCTTTCAAACCTCGTTACAGTAACCAAAACAGAAATAATACATACACATTATGACACATTAAATGACACACAAGCCCATCTAAGCAAAAAAACACATGCTGGCAGTGTGTTCTTGGGGTGGTCCTCCTGGCTATGGTAGAGGTGTTTGCTGTAATTTGCGCGGGCGTGCCAGAACCAATCTGTGGTTCGGTGTGTGTGTATGTGCGTGCAAACTAATTTCCTATACTGCTTGTGTGAGTGATACACAAGGCTTTAGATCTGACTTCTAACAGTGGGATTGTGTGTAGTGAGTAGGAAAGTACCCTCACTGAAAGTCCTTTAGCAGTACTGAAGCGCACAAGCTAAAAAGTATCAAGTTTAACAGGTAAACAACATCACAAACGGTTTAATAAAAATAGATTTTTATTAAATGCCTGGAAAACTAACAGATCTCAAGAACACCAGAAAGAGCTGAATATTCAAAAGAACAAAAAGAAGAAAAATAACAAAAGTACAGACCTAATTGCTATTAAAGCTGGAAAAACAAAGACTTGCAGAAAGTGCTCTGAATGCTTTTGAATGTGCTGAATACTGTGTATGCTGTTTCGAGAGAGACGCGGAGTCCTTTGCTTGGATGGCCTGCTTTATATTTATAGCGGCCTGGATTGATTTCTATTTGGACTATGATTCCTTATCTTATCAAGAACTTGATTGAATTAATCCCTTTAATTTAGGGATCAGACCTCAATCCAGCTGGCCATGCTCAGATCCTGTCCAAAACGGACTCTTATTTCTATAACTTTTGATGACGACGTCACCCTGCCAGCTGTGAACAGCAACGCCCTCACCTTCATCAATCGGCCTCATCATTACTCCTCCTGCATGAGTCGGGCTCTACTGATTCCACGCCTTCCTCCATGCCCAATTACCTTTCTTCAACCGCCCATGGCCAATCGGACTTAAATTATGACTTCTCTCCATTACGTGGTGTCCGATTGGGCTTCCTGCTTCTGCTTTCCACCACCGGGCTTTCAACATGCTAGGTTATGTTTCCTATGAGACCGATCATCCTTACCCCTGTTCACCATTCTGATCGGGCTCGCTTTACTTCTTTCATCACTCTTGTTTCTTCCATCGGTCTCATCTCTACATTTGAGTCCGATGGTTTAATCATTACTTAGCCCGGCCTTTCCTGCATTCAACTCTGCTCAAATTGGGCCCAAAAACATTGACGGTTTTTGGGTGCAAACAATTGCCCCCCAAAAGGTCATATCAAACATCCCGCCTTGATTTGATGTGACGTTTTGAATTTCAAACTGGCCACACGTCAAGCATGCAGCAACTGTCAGATTATGGAGAATCCCACCAGTCACTCCACATTTAATGCGCCATGAGTACGGCGTCGTGTTCTTTAATCTCCCAATTTGTGAAACTCAGTACCACATTCGCATTTTCACTCTCTCTCTAGAATTCAAGCAAAAATAGAGCTTCTTCTCTACACCGTCATCTTTTCCGGCGACCCTTCCTCTCCGTCACCCTCATGGCTCCTAAGACTGCTCCGGCCATCTCCAAAGGAAAGAAAACCTTTGCAAACGCACCACCACCACAAAACCGATGTAGAGAGGTTAGGACCCTTGCAAAAGCTCATGCCGCCGAGATCTCCACGGATTATCTCACCCCCTATAGCTCCTCTAATGGTTCACCCGCCGCACCAGGCTTGGGCGCGGCGTTTCTTGGCCACCCTCCGGCGGCTTTTCTTCCATTTTTCCCTCCGGTGGAAAACGAAGCGTTCCTACAAGTCCCTGCTCACTAGCACAAGGTCCAGACCGCTAACCAGCCAATTCGGGGATGGCCGACCCCTACCGCTGACTGGGACAAATGGGTTACCAGGGTTTCGGCCTCTAAGGCCGGTGTCTGGAAGCAAACGGGCATCTACGACGCAATAATGCTCAGCCGGTCTCAAATAGAGATAGACCGACCTCTTCTCCTGTCAGCTTTACTATTCTGGTCTTCTTCTTGCAACGGCTTCCTTTTCCGTTGCGGACCAATGGCTCCTACTGTGAAAGACATCAGCTACCTGCTTGGTCTTCACCCTCATGGACAAGAGATTATCCCCGGGCTTGACTGTGGGACGGCCAGCTTCGCTTATCCTCAACAAGATATTGTCAGGGACGGAGCCGTTTCACATAGGCCAATTACAGCCTTTGGAGGCTTCCTTGCTGCTTGCATTGGGGCAGATGATACGGAGGTGTCCGATGCAGAACACACGGCCTTCCTCATCTATTGGCTCAATAAATTCCTCTTCTGTTCAGCCTCTCAAGCCATCACTAAAGAGTATACGACCCTAGCCCTAGCTCTTGCATCAGGGAAGCCATTAACCATGGCCACGCTGGTTTGGGCGCACTTGGTCAGAGGCATAACAGATTTTGTTCACTCGGGCTTCGGAGCTGGTGGGAGCCCGATGTGGGTGCTTCAATTGTGGCTTCACTCCTACTTTCCCGAATTCCAACCCACCATCAGCCAATTGGCCGATGTTCCTATCTTCGCCGTTCAGTTTATGGACGTAGCTCCTTCTTCACACTCCTTCGAAGAGTGTTTCACTTTCTTTTACCAAGGTTGCTCCCCTCGGGCTGCCAACCTCTTCACCCCATTCTTCTCTCTTCAATTTTCCTCATTCCTTCAGCTCTCCAATAATCCTTCCAACTGGGGTTCGGGCACCCAGTCTACTTACAACGAAATCTTCTCTAGCTACTTAGTAGCTAGAGACATTATCTTTAGCCCGAGCATCCCATCAGCCAACAATAAATGCGGGGCCGAATACTACTTTGCTCCTCTGTACGCCCGCCAATTCGGGCTTACACAACTCGTGCCAGTTCCCCCTGGCATCACTGTTAATGTTGATTGGGTTGAACGCGGCCTGATCGTTAACGACGGTCAAGTGAAGAAAATAAAAGAAAGGTCCGACCGGCTCAAGGCAGCGTTCAACTTCACACCCTTCTCTGCCCGGCCACTGGTGTCAGAGGAATTCGCCCAGTGGTGGGACGAACGGGCACGCATCATCTTTCCAAGCACTGCTGCTGAGGCCCTTGTGCCTTTTATTGCTTCATCAGCCGTTGAGGCCGATGTCCCTGTCCCAACGGCAGCTCCAATCTGACGCAAGCAAATAGCCAAGAAACCTGCCCGTAAAGCTGCTCCGGGCAAGGGTCCTTCTCAGAAAAAACAAAAAACAACACCGGCCTCCACTCAGGTTAGATCCTACTATCTTCCAGCTATGCCCGATTCTCTCTGTTTTGGTTCTAATCCTCTATTTTGCAGCTTATTGATGAAGATTCAGGAGAGGATCCACTCTCAACCCCAGCTCAGACTCTTCCCCCAACTCTCCCTGCGTCACCAACATCTGCAGCGGCCTATCTGGAACGGGTAGCCGTGCGGGTTATGCCTCTTCACATCGTGCCTCCTCTGACTCTTTCCAGTGGAGATGAAGACCTTGTTCATCATATCAGCCAAGCCCCTGAGCAAGTTGTCCTCTCTTCCAGCACTGAGGGTGAGGCCGATGCTGGAACTACCACAGAGGCCGCCGGGGATGAGGTAAATCAGGTTACTCCTCCTGCGGTTGAAGCTCTTTCCGGGCAAGGGGGACCCACTGCAGCCCCCAGTTTTCCTGTAGACACAATAGTAGAACCGGTAGTGGCTGAGGTGATCATCCCTGAAGTTGAGACCATTCAGGCCGGTGATGATAATTCGGGCTCTGTCCCAGGAACTGAAGTCCTGCAAGCAACGGTGGCCACGACGGGTCCAGAAGTTGATACCGGCCATCCTTCTTCTTCTCAACCAACACCTTCTCAACCAAGTGAGTCCGACATTCGCGAAGCGATCTCGACCTCCCTTAGTCCTCGCACCCAGGTATTGAAGTGTTACTTTACGTTAATTCGTGTGCTTTTCTAAAAAGCATGCCTGACTGCATTCTCTTGAACAGGCCGATCCCACAGGTCCAATGCCAACTATTCCTTTCAACGACTTCTTCTCGGGCCTGGACCTGGGAGCTTTTGACCTTGGCCCCCATGGAGCCCGAAACGGTTTTTCCTCCCCTACTGCAACAAGCCAAGGACCTACTCCTCGGGCTGACTGACCAGGAATTTTCCAACCTGCCTGGTGCCGCTGATATTGACACAACCTTGAACACTCTCATGGTCGATCCTTCCCTTTCCGACGGGCAACTATCATTACTCCTGGAGATAAAAGAGAGACTCCCCAGTGCCCGTCTTATAGATAGATCGGCCTTGAAAATTCAAGCTGATGCGGAACTTCACTTGGGCTCCCGGCAGAAGGCATTAAATTTCTTGGAAGGGGCCAAAGCCAAATTTGAAGCGGGGAAGGCCTCTCGGGCTCAGGTTCTTGCAGGGGACTCTTGGCTGAAGAACCGTATTGCTGCACTAAAGGCTCAACTTGCCCAATGTGAGGCCGATGTCATTACTAACAGCGCCGCCCTTGGGAAAATTGATGAGGCCCTTTCCTCACTAGGCGGTGATGCCCAGAAGTGCAGCGATCAACTACAAGCCAGCGTCCCCATATCCCGGGCTTGGGCCCAAAAGCTGGAAAAAGCCAAGCGGGATCGGTCTGGAGCCATCAAGACCTGGGAAGACTTGAAGGCTAAGTTAAGAAATTTTGGGTCGGCCTAGAGGCCGACTCCTTTTTTTTTTTTTTTTTTTAACTTTGTAGAGAATTTTCTTTCTTCATCATTTTGTAAGTAAGCTGTGCTCAGCTTATGAATACATAAACTGTTTATCTGAATCATTCGGGCTCTGGCTCATAATTTATCAACTGATCATAATCCAACCCAGGATTAGGTTTATAATCTAAATCAATGGTTTCCCATAACGTGGGATAATAAGATTTTAAATACTGACCATTGATCAATCGGACATGAACAGTTCCATCTAAATCACGCAGCCTATAAGCACCACCTCTTTTGACTTGGTGGACGATGAACGGGCCTTCCCAATTGACCGACCATTTACCATATCGATTATCCTTATCTCCGATAGGTAACACGGCCTTCCATACCAAATCATCCGTGCAAAAAGATTTCTCCTTCACCCTATTATTGTAAGCTCGGGCTGCCCATTGCTTTTGCACTTTCAAAGAATCCAAAGCCGTTAGTCTCATTTCATCAAGCCCTTCCAACTCAGCTATCATAGCCTCTGTATATTCAGCGGGCTCAAGCTGATTCTGTAAAGCTCTTCTAGCCGATCGGACTGTTACTTCCATAGGTAACATCGCGTCATGCCTGTAGGTCAGCATGAACGGTGTAACCCCGGTACTTGATCTTTTAGATGTCCGATAGGCCCATAATGCTTCGGACAAAAGCTTGTCCCATTCCCTAGGATTCTCCACAATCATCTTTTCAATGATCCCCTTAAGGATCTTGTTAGTAGACTCGGCCTGACCATTAGCCTGTGCATAATAAGGCGTAGAATTAAGAATCTTGATTCCCCTACTTTCTGCAAAGGCCGATGTCTCCGTCCCAATAAACACATATCCTTGATCGGCCGTGATTGTTTCTGGAAGGCCGAACCTATGGATAATGTGTTCCTCAATGAATTTTATGACGGTGGCTTGTGTCACCGTTCTACAAGGTATGGCCTCGGCCCACTTGGTAAAGTAGTCCGTAGCCACTATGATGAAGCAATGCTGGCCGGATGATGGCGGTAGGACTTTTCCGATTAAATCCATCGCCCATCCCCTAAACGGCCATGGTTTGATTACGGGTTGCAACACTTTGGCCGGGACATGTTGGATCGGACCATGCTTCTGACAAGGTTGACATCCCTTGGCATAACTGATACAATCTTTCAACATACCAGGCCAATAATAATTATACCTCCTCAGTAACCACTTCATCTTGGTGTCGGCCTGATGTGCTCCACATATCCCTTCGTGCACCTCGGCCATAACCTGCATGGCCTGTTTCTTCCCTAAACACCTCAGGACCACGTCGTCACCGATCGGTTTCTTGAATAATTCTCCATCAAGTACCACGAATCGGACTGCAAACAATCTAACCCTTCGGTCTACCCTGACATTTGGGTGATTCAGGTATTCAATGATGGGGATTCTCCAATCGTCATCCTCCATCAGGACCGAATTGTTAGTAGCGTACCAACCCCTCTTTGCAACGGACGGTAATGATCGGACATTTACCGTGATTAGTTGGTCTTCTGCACTCTTCTGGGAGGGTGAGGCTGATCCTGTTTTTGCCAACTTATCGGCCTCAGTATTGGTTGTTCTTGGGATATAGCTTACACTAATGTCATCAAATGCTTCCATGAGCTGAGTAGCAACTGCATGGAACGGGCATAGCTCCCAACTTCTTATCTGAAACTGTAACACCCGGACCCGGGAAAAGGGGTTAAATATCATTTTATATGCATTAATTAATATAATTAGTGTGTAAAATGGATTAAGGGGAGGCTTTGGACTCGCCCAGAAAAAGTGTTCAGAAGAGGGACACTAATTGGAAAAGTCCCCAGTGAGGTGGGACGAGTATTGGAGTGGGACCCAGTGAAGGGCCTGAATAAAAATATGTGCATTTTATGTGATTAAATGCATTTATATGATTATATGATTATTTGTTTAAATGCTTTCATAATATATGATGATATATGTTTAGCATTTGGTATTAGTTTGGACACCCAAATAAGGGTATAATTGAAAAAGATTTACAATTGGTAGGTACGATAGCAACTTCATAAAATATATGGGACCCACGTTGGGACCCATACGAAACTTAGACAAACACTCATTAGATAATTGGGTAGTTAATGGAATGTTTGGGGGATTTCATAATAAGAACTTAGAAAGTTCCGGGGGTGTAAACAGAAAATGGCTAAACTTGAGATCAAGACACCTCATGTTTGTGCATGAGTGTATGTGTCAAAAGAGAGAGTAAGTCTCTCATGTGTTGTTGGGAATTAAACTAAAAGAAGAAAAGAGAAGAGAGCTCGGAGAGAGAAACGGAGACGGACCGTCACCGACGACGTTTTTCGCCGTACCGTCGCCGCCGTTCGCCGGATTCACGATCCGAGACCACCTTTGGACTCGTGGAGGTAAGAGGATCACATGCACGTAATTTGTTTTCATTTTCGGCAACGTTTTTCCGGTAACCGTTCTTGATAGTCGATGTTTGTTGTATCAAAACCATGTAGGATTTACTTTGGGTAAGAATTGATCAAGATTTGTGAAGGAATTCTTCATTTCTAGCTTGAATTTGGGTAGATCTTGCTAAGGTGAGTTTTCTAGCCTAAAGAATGGTTGTGTTTGACTATGTTAAATACATCAATGGTGTAGAGATGATAATTGATGCTTAGGAACCAAGAGAATGATCTTATTGTGTTGATTACTCATGTTTAGAAATCATGTAGTTACTAAATTGTGAATTTCATGCTAATTTTATGAAAGTTATATGTGCCTACATGTGTATGTGCTTATGTGGTTATGTGGTATTCAATGAGCCCGGGAAAATGATTCATTAGTTGGGAGTAATAAGGGTGGTGAAGAGGAAGAATCCGAGAAATACGGAAGTCCAAGGAATAGAAGTGACCACGGGACCAAGGGAGGTCCCGGGTCTGAATGAATCATTGAACCGGTGACTCGGCGATTACAAAAATATGGCTTATGTGTTTATTGTTGCATTGCACATGTTTAAACATTCAGCCATGTTTAGATTTCTCACTAAGCGTAATGCTTAAGAAAACCGTTTTCTGTTTCTGTTGTGGTAAATAACAACCACCGCAGGTACAGAGCAATATCCGGAGAGGAAGTGACGTGCTCGGGATTGGGGAAGAGATTTGGGTCTTGTAAATATGTTTATAATGTGTAATGTAGTATAACTTGTGGGTTAGTATCCTTGACTTGTGAATTGAAGACTTGACTCATGGTTGTATCCATAGAGTTAGTTTTGGAATCCTACGACTCATGTGTTAATGTAGATTTGAAGAAACTTATGTAATTTCTATGTGGAAGTTGTAGGTTGTATGTTTGGACCTTTCCGGCAAGTCCGGATATGTGTCGCAACTCTTTTGTGTAAGTTCCTTTTGTAACTAAGTAGATTGAATGGTTTTGGAAATGCTATTTGGAAAGTTTCATGCTTATGGTTGTTTTGGAGTTAACTTGGTTTTGATTACTTACTTAACTCATTTGAAGTTGTATACATTTGTTTTGAAAGAGAAAGAAAACCTTGTATAGATTATTAATATGTTTCTCAAAGGTTTACAAAGTTTGAAGAAGTATTGAATTGGCTTGAATCCATTTCTAACAAGTTCATGTAATAGAGTTGTCATGGGTTAATTTGATCCAATTCTAGTGGTGGATATGTGGTACATGCTTGGTTGATGTTTGAAAATGTGTGGGAATGTTTAATTATGTTTGGGGACATGTTGTGGAAGTTTTGGAGGTGTTCTCAAGTGATTTAGACATGTTTTGGTGGGGTTTAAACTTGCAAAACAGGTTGGGAGAGTTGCTGCAGAATTTTCTGCAAAAGAGCTCTCTGTCCGGTCGACCGGATATTTTAAAGGTCTTTGTCCGGTCAACCGGACTGGTGTGTTTTCCAAATAACCATGCTTTGTCATCATAACTTGAGCTAGGAAGCTCGGATTCGCGAGCCATTTTCACAGTTGGTTTTTAAATGAAAAGTACTGTATTTTGACATTGGGTTTGACTAAAATTTCAAAATGACCATTTTACCCTTGGGGCCTATTTTGTAACAATAGAGTTGTTTAATGTGGTTAAATACATGTGATTCTTAGTAATTCGAATGGTTCTTTGCTAATTAATGTATGTGGACTCTTGTAGCATTGTTACACGTGTCCTAATCCGCACGAGGCGGGTTGGGGTGTGACAGTTTTTAGTATCAGAGCAATAGGCTAGAGCCTTTGGGGACGAGAGACGTATACGACGCGTAGTGTGCACACAACGACACGTAGTTGCATAAACATGCATACACGTTTACTTAGCATGCTTTTAAATATTGATTAGCATGTCGTGTGTTTCTTAAAAGTAACGTGCATGTGTGTACTACATGTGGGTGCCAGGCATAATGTCTGGAGGTGACACCTCAAATCGTATGGAACGTGTTGAAAGGGCAATCGAAGGATTGGTCCGAGTCGCTGAAACTCATGTGGTAGAGGAACGACCAGTACAACCAAATCCAAATCCGGGGGAAGAAGTTGTAACCATTTCGAAATTTCATAAACAAAAGCCGACCATATTCCGCGGGGAAGCCGATCCGATGAAGGCGAATTTTTGGATCTCTGATATGGAGAAAATCTTCAGGGTTCTACCATGTACAGAGGAACAAAAGGTGTTGTTTGCGGCCGATACACTGAAGGATGAAGCGCAATATTGGTGGCGTACTAAGCTGGGTACGGGTCAACCGACTACATGGGATCAATTCCTTGAAATTTTCAATGAGCAATACTTTCCGGAATCGTTTGGGGATCAGAAGGCTCAAGAATTCATGGAGTTAGTACAAGGAGGAAAGTCAGTGCGTGAATATTCAACACAATTTACAAGTTTGGCAAGGTTTGCCGGGGATATTGTAACAACCGAGAAAGTGAAGGCAAGAAAGTTTGTAGCAGGACTCCGAGGTGACATTCGAGGGCGAGTGACCGTATTCCGTCCAGAGACCTATGCTAAGGCATTGGATATTGCTTCTATTGCTGAGAGAGACCTTGGGTATACCTCAAATATGCCACCACCATCAAATCAACAAGGTAAACGGCCAGGATCAAGTCAGTTCAGTGGTCAAGGTAGTGCAAAAAGGCAGAGTTCAGGAGGATCATCAGCTAGTATTGGTAGTGGTTCTGGTGGAAATAAACCAAGGTGTCAGACTTGCCAGAAATTTCATTGGGGCAGATGCAATCAACTTCCAAATCCAATCATTTGCAATATTTGCCGACAACCGGGACACATCGCCAGGAACTGTCCAAATCAGAATGTAGATATGAGGGGTCGATGTTTCACTTGTAAGGAATTGGGACATCAAGCTAAGGATTGTCCAACCAAGCGTCAGGGAGCTTCTGGTTCTGGTTCATATACAGCTAGTGCCATTACACCGAGGACTACTCAACCTCCGAGGAGAGAGCAGCGGGAGGCAAGATCATATCAGCTCAGGCCGGGAGAGACCGCTTCTGCCGATACCATTGTTTCAGGTATGGTTTCCATTTGCTCACACCTAGCAAATGTACTCATAGATTCGGGATCCACACACTCGTTCGTATCACATCACTTTGCTAAGTATCTAGATAAACCATTAGAGTTTCTGGATTATGATTTATCTGTTGCAATACCATTAGGGGTTCCGTTGATTAGTTCAGGGGTGTTTAGAAACTGTGAGATAAATATAGGTGGTAAAAGTTTAACAGTCGATTTAGTACCGTTAATCGTTCAGCACTTTGATGTTATATTGGGTATGGATTGGTTAGCGGCAAACTATGCAAATATCGATTGTAATAACAAAGGGGTCATATTTCGTATTCCGAATCAAGATACGTTCTATTTCCAAGGCAAGGGTGTTGTGTCACCGCCGTATATAGTGTCGGCTATTGAAGCATGTCGTTTGTTGAAGAAAGGTTGTCGAGGGTTCTTGTGTAGTATACTGGATACTAGGGGTAATGGTTTAAAACTTGAGGATATTCCGATAGTTAGAGAATTTCCGGATGTGTTTCCAGAAGAATTACCTAGTGTATTAATTGATCGAGAAATCGAGTTTGGTATTGATGTTATGCCAGGGACTCAACCAATTTCGCGAGCACCATATCGAATGGCACCAGTTGAGTTGAAAGAGTTGAAGATACAGTTGCAAGAGTTGCTAGACAAAGGTTTTATCTGGCCGAGTGTGTCCCCGTGGGGTGCACCGGTATTATTTGTGAAAAAGAAGGACGGTACAATGCGAATGTGCATTGACTACCGGGAGATCAACAAGGTAACCATCAAGAACAAATACCCATTGCCACGCATCGACGACTTATTCGATCAACTTCAAGGGGCTCAGGTATTTTCAAAGGTAGACTTGAGATCGGGATACCACCAATTGAAAGTCAAAGCAGAGGATGTAGAGAAGACTGCCTTTAGGACTCGCTACGGGCACTATGAATTTTTAGTGATGCCGTTTGGGGTTACTAATACACCTGCCGCCTTCATGGATTTAATGAACCGTGTGTTCAAGTCGTACTTGGATGAATTCGTGATAGTATTCATTGATGACATTCTCATTTACTCAAAGAATTCAGAGGAGCATGAACAACATTTGAGACTAGTCTTACAGCGACTTCGAGAGAAACAATTGTTTGGGAAATTGAAGAAAAGCGAGTTTTGGTTAACAAGTGTCACTTTTCTAGGGCACGTGATTTCTAAAGAGGGTGTTTCTGTTGACCCACAGAAGATTGAAGCCGTTATGAATTGGTCAAGGCCGACAAATGTATCCGAGATTCGAAGTTTCTTGGGGTTGGCCGGATACTACAAAAGGTTTGTCAAAGATTTCTCTAGAATTGCGACTCCGATGACAAGGTTGATGAGAAAAGACGTACCGTTTGAATGGAACAAAGAATGTGAAGATTGTTTTGTAGCATTGAAGGAAAAGTTAACAATGGCACCAATACTTACAATTCCAACAGGTACTGGGAATTTCAGAATTTATAGCGATGCTTCGCACCAAGGCTTGGGATGTGTGTTAACTCAAGGTGACAAAGTGATAGCTTATGCTTCACGACAATTGAGATCTCACGAGAAAAATTACCCGACACATGACTTGGAGTTAGCGGCAGTAATCTTCGCCCTGAAAATTTGGAGACATTATCTATACGGGGAAACTTGTGAAATCTTCACCGATCACAAAAGTTTGAAATATCTGTTCACTCAGAGGGATCTTAATATGAGACAAAGAAGGTGGTTGGAACTTATGAAAGACTACGACTTGAAGATTCAATATCACCCGGGAAAAGCAAATGTAGTTGCAGATGCTTTGAGCCGAAAATCGTCAGAAAATTTAGCTTATGCCCTAACCGGACAAGAAAGGTTGGTGAAAGAATTTGAACAACTAAAACTTGAAGTGGTTCCCAGAATTGAAGGTGGGATAATGGCTGCAATTATGGCACAGCCAAGTCTTGTTGGTGAGATAAAGTTTAATCAACTACTCGATCCAGATTTTAAGAGGATTGTGGATGAATTACCTGAAGGTAAAAGACCGGAATTTAGTCTCCACGATGGTGTCTTAAAGTATATCAATCGTTTATGTGTACCTAAAGTTGGGAATCTGAGAGATAAAGTTATGGAGGAAGCTCACAATACCAGGTATTCAGTACACCCGGGAAGTACCAAAATGTACCGAGACTTGCGAGAAATTTACTGGTGGAGTGGTATGAAGCGAGAAGTCGCAGAATTTGTGTCTAAATGCATGACTTGTCAAAAGGTGAAACTGGAACATCAACGACCCGGAGGAGAACTACACCCGTTAGAGATACCGGAGTGGAAATGGGAACATATCACAATGGATTTCGTATCGGGATTTCCAAAATCGACAAAGTCGAATGATAGCATTTGGGTTATTGTTGACCGGTTGACTAAGTCAGCCCATTTCCTGCCTATCAAGACCAAAGATCCATCAAAACTTGCAGAGATTTATATCAGAGAGATTATACGGCTTCATGGAGCACCGGTTTCGATAGTATCGGACCGTGATACTCGATTTGTGTCAAAATTTTGGGAGAGCTTGCAAAGAGCTATGGGAACATCTTTACATTTCAGTACTGCGTTTCACCCCCAGACTGATGGTCAATCCGAGAGGGTGATTCAGATTTTGGAAGATATGTTGAGGGTATGTGTTATGGATTTCAAGGCTGATTGGGAGACCCATTTGCCTTTAATCGAGTTCTCTTACAATAACAGTTTCCAAACTAGCATTGGAATGGCGCCTTACGAGGCATTGCACGGAAGAAAGTGTAGATCGCCAATTTGTTGGACAGAAGTTGGTGAAAAACAACTTTTGGGACCAGAGATAGTTCAAATTACTACTGATAAGATTCGATTGATTAAACAGCGGTTACAAACGGCTCAGAGTCGTTATAAAAGTTATGCGGATACGGGTAGAAGACCGTTAGAATTTGAGGTGGGTGACTATGTGTTTTTGAAAGTATCGCCTTCGAAAGGCATAGCACGTTTTGGTAAGCGAGGTAAGCTCAGTCCGAGGTATGTTGGGCCATATTTGATTCTTAATCGGGTGGGACCGTTAGCTTATCGGTTGGAATTGCCACAAGAGTTAGCGAACGTTCATAATGTATTCCACGTGTCAATGCTTCGACGATATGTGCCGGATTCGAAACATGTTATCATTCCGGAACCATTAGAGATTCGGGAAGATTTAACTTACGTGGAGCATCCAGTGCAAATTCTTGATAGAAAAGATCAAGTGTTGAGAACCAAGGTGATTCCACTTGTTATGGTTCAATGGCGAAGCCATTCAGTCGAAGAGGCTACTTGGGAGCGAGAGGATGAGATTCGAGCAAAGTACCCGCACTTATTCGACACCTGAGGTAAGAGTAAGTTTGGGGACCAAACTCCTTTTTAGGGAGGGAGAAATGTAACACCCGTACCCGGGAAAAGGGGTTAAATATCATTTTATATGCATTAATTAATATAATTAGTGTGTAAAATGGATTAAGGGGAGGCTTTGGACTCGCCCAGAAAAAGTGTTCAGAAGAGGGACACTAATTGGAAAAGTCCCCAGTGAGGTGGGACGAGTATTGGAGTGGGACCCAGTGAAGGGCCTGAATAAAAATATGTGCATTTTATGTGATTAAATGCATTTATATGATTATATGATTATTTGTTTAAATGCTTTCATAATATATGATGATATATGTTTAGCATTTGGTATTAGTTTGGACACCCAAATAAGGGTATAATTGAAAAAGATTTACAATTGGTAGGTACGATAGCAACTTCATAAAATATATGGGACCCACGTTGGGACCCATACGAAACTTAGACAAACACTCATTAGATAATTGGGTAGTTAATGGAATGTTTGGGGGATTTCATAATAAGAACTTAGAAAGTTCCGGGGGTGTAAACAGAAAATGGCTAAACTTGAGATCAAGACACCTCATGTTTGTGCATGAGTGTATGTGTCAAAAGAGAGAGTAAGTCTCTCATGTGTTGTTGGGAATTAAACTAAAAGAAGAAAAGAGAAGAGAGCTCGGAGAGAGAAACGGAGACGGACCGTCACCGACGACGTTTTTCGCCGTACCGTCGCCGCCGTTCGCCGGATTCACGATCCGAGACCACCTTTGGACTCGTGGAGGTAAGAGGATCACATGCACGTAATTTGTTTTCATTTTCGGCAACGTTTTTCCGGTAACCGTCCTTGATAGTCGATGTTTGTTGTATCAAAACCATGTAGGATTTACTTTGGGTAAGAATTGATCAAGATTTGTGAAGGAATTCTTCATTTCTAGCTTGAATTTGGGTAGATCTTGCTAAGGTGAGTTTTCTAGCCTAAAGAATGGTTGTGTTTGACTATGTTCAATACATCAATGGTGTAGAGATGATAATTGATGCTTAGGAACCAAGAGAATGATCTTATTGTGTTGATTACTCATGTTTAGAAATCATGTAGTTACTAAATTGTGAATTTCATGCTAATTTTATGAAAGTTATATGTGCCTACATGTGTATGTGCTTATGTGGTTATGTGGTATTCAATGAGCCCGGGAAAATGATTCATTAGTTGGGAGTAATAAGGGTGGTGAAGAGGAAGAATCCGAGAAATACGGAAGTCCAAGGAATAGAAGTGACCACGGGACTAAGGGAGGTCCCGGGTCTGAATGAATCATTGAACCGGTGACTCGGCGATTACAAAAATATGGCTTATGTGTTTATTGTTGCATTGCACATGTTTAAACATTCAGCCATGTTTAGATTTCTCACTAAGCGTAATGCTTAAGAAAACCGTTTTCTGTTTCTGTTGTGGTAAATAACAACCACCGCAGGTACAGAGCAATATCCGGAGAGGAAGTGACGTGCTCGGGATTGGGGAAGAGATTTGGGTCTTGTAAATATGTTTATAATGTGTAATGTAGTATAACTTGTGGGTTAGTATCCTTGACTTGTGAATTGAAGACTTGACTCATGGTTGTATCCATAGAGTTAGTTTTGGAATCCTACGACTCATGTGTTAATGTAGATTTGAAGAAACTTATGTAATTTCTATGTGGAAGTTGTAGGTTGTATGTTTGGACCTTTCCGGCAAGTCCGGATATGTGTCGCAACTCTTTTGTGTAAGTTCCTTTTGTAACTAAGTAGATTGAATGGTTTTGGAAATGCTATTTGGAAAGTTTCATGCTTATGGTTGTTTTGGAGTTAACTTGGTTTTGATTACTTACTTAACTCATTTGAAGTTGTATACATTTGTTTTGAAAGAGAAAGAAAACCTTGTATAGATTATTAATATGTTTCTCAAAGGTTTACAAAGTTTGAAGAAGTATTGAATTGGCTTGAATCCATTTCTAACAAGTTCATGTAATAGAGTTGTCATGGGTTAATTTGATCCAATTCTAGTGGTGGATATGTGGTACATGCTTGGTTGATGTTTGAAAATGTGTGGGAATGTTTAATTATGTTTGGGGACATGTTGTGGAAGTTTTGGAGGTGTTCTCAAGTGATTTAGACATGTTTTGGTGGGGTTTAAACTTGCAAAACAGGTTGGGGGAGTTGCTGCAGAATTTTCTGCAAAAGAGCTCTCTGTCCGGTCGACCGGATGTAACGCCCTGTATTTTATTATCATTAATAAATAAATACGGCATTTCATTTCCATGAGCATCTGTTTTAATTTCTATTTATAAACATTTATCTGGGGTCAAACCGTAATTTCCAAAATATTTTCTGTGGTTTCAAAATCGATATCTATATTTTTGTATAACCGGGAATTTAATTCCTATGTTAATATAATTTTCTGCATTTTATTTTCAACCGTAAAAATACCAGTTTATGTTTTAATCTGCGCCTTATACCGCGTCTTGGGTGAGGGAGCACGTGAGCTCAACCTCACCGGATGATCTCCCTATTGCTTGGAGGCCACAACTCTTAGTTTATATATACGTATATATCACTCTAAAAACCTCCCTCATTCACTCACAGTCTCTAATTCTCTCTCAATTCTCTCCATTCTCTTCTCCTTCTCAAGATCACACACACACATAACACACATACAGTATATACATATACATATACACATTCATAGTTATATATATATTGATATATCAAGTACGGGGAAATTCTAAACAACGGAATTGTCGACGGATATTACGGCGGATTTCTCGGTCTCAAATTCTCAGTCTAATTAGCCTCTGCGAGTAATTTAAACTCACTCTCAATGTCTATATATGTGTATTTCAGTGTATGTATGTGTGTATATGTGTATATATATCAATACACCATTAAAGCTTGAGAATTGGAGTTTTAAAAATCGTAACCAAAATCAATTCTGTAAATTGGGAATGGAAGATATTGATCCCGATAAGCTGTGGTTCGAATCCTACACAGTAATTTACTCGTATCGCGACGAACGGTCGATTTAAAGTTTTGACACCCTCCCTTTAATCGCGAATAACTAGTGATATAATCCGTATTAGTTAAAATTGATCGCGTATTCTTAATCTACGCGGAAAACCGAGGAGAACCATATATCACATGTCTTAGTACGAACAGATTCTGAAAATGGGTAAATTTCAGTTTTAAAACCAGAAACAGGGGAGAAGACGAAGAAGATGGCATTCTGCAAGAACTCGCGCGCGCGACCCGCTCGCGCGAGGTTCGCTCGCGCGGCCCGCTCGCGCGAACCTTTTCCCCCCTCGCGCGCGCGATCCGCTTGCGCGACCTGTCCAGCCCCTCCGCGCGCGCGATCCGCTCGCGCGATCTGCCCTCCCCCTCGCTCGCGCGATCCGCTCGCGCGATCTGCCCTCCCCCTCGCTCGCGCGATCCGCTCGCGCGATCTGCCCTCCCCCTCGCTCGCGCGAGGTGGCAGTTTTGGCAGTTTGTGTGATTTTGGTAAGGGACTGTTTGGAAAATATTTTAAAAGTTTTTAAAGAACAGTTTGGCAAAAATATTGTTTTAAAGGTCTACGTTTTAAGAATTGTACGAAACAAGAACAACTTAGGCCGAAATTTATGCTCGTACGATTATTCCGGCTTTGTGATTTATTAAGGGTGTTATTTATGAAACATTGACATACATATTAGGGTTGAGGTTGTGTCAACATGCATGTGTGTGAGAAAGCGTGAAAAGAGTAAAGAGTAGCGGTCTGGTGTGCGACCTCAATATCGATCGGATAGTATTCCTGGTATTGGAGGCGACAGTGTCGTGTACGACTTAGATATCGATCGGATAGTATTCCTGGTATCTAAGGCGCGCGTTTCGGATATTGATCGGATAGTATTCCTGATATCCGAAGCGATGGTGGTAGTGTTGTGTACGGCTTAGATATCGATCGGATATTATTCCTGGTATCTAGGGCGCTTGTTTCGGATATTGATCGGATAGTATTCCTGGTATCCGAAATGATGGTATTGAGTGTGGCTTAGATATCGATCGGATATTATTCCTGGTATCTGAAGCGATAGTTTGGTGTGCTGTTTTAGATATGGATCGGATAGTATTCCTGGTATCTGAAATAATGGTTTGGTTGTGTGGAGTTTTGTTGAGAGAAAAGAGTCAGAAAGATGAGATATTACATTGTTCATGCATGGTCGCATATTTATTGCTTTCTTTTATTCCCCATGGCTTATGTTGAAATTGGAACATTGAATATATTGCTTTTAAAAGTTAAATTGCACCGTTGTTTATTTGCTTATATATACATTGCGAGCACTTGTTTATTTTGCTCACCAGCTTTCATAAGCTGACGGCGTTGATGCGTCCTGGACTGTATGTCCAGATTTTCAGGGTCAGGAGCAGCCAGGGTATTTTGACTATGCTACTTAGAGTCAGGAGACTTTCCAGGAGGCTGCTTTATATTTCCTATGTCTTTTAATTTGGGTTTTGTAATAAACTAGTTTAGACTTTTGAATAAGGCGTTTTGTGCCTAAGACTATGACTGCTGTAATAGTTTAGTAAGTTTTTTATTTCGGAGCTTATGTTTTTGTTAGTATCCTTTGCTCTAGAAATGTTTGTTAAGTTATTTGTTGCAGGGATAATTGGTCACACTCACTTGTCACGACCTACGAGTCCATAAAGGAAATTAAATGCTTTCCTGAATTATGCTACGTCGGGGCGTGACACCGGATATTTTAAAGGTCTCTGTCCGGTCAACCGGACTGGTGTGTTTTCCAAATAACCATGCTTTGTCATCATAACTTGAGCTAGGAAGCTCGGATTAGCGAGCCATTTTCACAGTTGGTTTTTAAATGAAAAGTACTGTATTTTGACATTGGGTTTGACTAAAATTTCAAAATGACCATTTTACCCTTGGGGCCTATTTTGTAACAATAGAGTTGTTTAATGTGGTTAAATACATGTGATTCTTAGTAATTCGAATGGTTCTTTGCTAATTAATGTATGTGGACTCTTGTAGCATTGTTACACGTGTCCTAATCCGCACGAGGCGGGTTGGGGTGTGACAGAAACTCTCCGGCTATCTGTCCGATCACCAACCCTGAGTCGCCCTTTATATGCACGGACGATGCCCCCATTTCAAGGAGTATCTCAAGTCCGATAATAAGTGCCTCGTACTCGGCCTGATTGTTAGTGCATTTGAAGTTGAGCCGAAAAGACATTTTTGTCCTTTTGTACTTGGGTGATACAATCACCACACCTGCCCCAGCACTTTCTGCGTTTTTTGAACCGTCAAAGATTAAAGTCCATGGGACTAGGGATGTGCTCAGGACCTTGGGTGCTAGAGGCAGGTTCCCCAAATCAGTAGGATCTGGGTGATCGGCCAAGAAATTGGCTATGGCCTGGCCTTTTACCGATTGTTGTGAACGGTATTGGATGGCGAATTCCATCAAGGCCAAGGTCCATTTCCCAATTCGGCCTCTCATGATTGGTCTTGATAACATGTATTTTATCACATCAGTTTGACATATTATATAAGTGGAAACAGGAAGCATATATGTTCTTAACTTCTGTGAAGAAAAATACAAAGCCAAGCATAACTTCTCAATCGGCGCATAACGCTGCTCGATTGGAGTCAAAATTCTACTTAAGTAATAAACGGCCTGCTCGTTACCTTGCTCATTATCTTGAGCTAGCATACTACCTATAGAGCAGTCAGAGGCCGATATATACAACTTTAAGTACCTACCCTTTTTTGGTGGCATTAATACTGGAGGCGTTGACATATATTGTTTGATTCCCTCAAAGGCTTGTTGATGGCTATCTTTCCACTTGAAGTCTTCATCGGTCTTGATCTTCAATAGTGGGGTCCATACTTGGGTCTTTCCTGCACAATTTGATATGAATCTTCTTAAGAAATTGATCTGTCCGAGCAATCTCTGAAGCTCCTTCTTATTAGCAGGTGGCTTTGCTGCCTGGATAGCCCGAGCCTTATTTTTGTCAATCTCTATCCCCCTTTGATGTACTAGGAAACCTAGGAAGTTCCCTGCTGTAACACCGAATGCACATTTGAGAGGGTTCATTTTTAGTCCGTGAGCCCGCATTCTTTCAAACGCTTTTTCCAAATCCCTCAAATGATCGGCGTTACCTCCTGACTTTACCACCACATCATCTATGTAAACCTCCATGAACTGTCCGATCATGTCATGGAAGATTGAATTCATTGCCCATTGATAGATGGCTCCAGCATTCTTGAGCCCGAAAGGCATGACAACCCACTCAAAGGTTCCAATTGCCCCCGGACACCGAAAAGCAGTCTTCAGGACATCCTCTTCGGTGATGTAAATCTGGTTATACCCCGAATGCCCGTCCATAAATGACAGAATTTTATGTTTAGCAGCCGAGTCGATTAACTGATCGGCCATAGGCATGGGATACTCATCTTTCGGGGTAGCTAGGTTTAAATTCCTGAAGTCTATGCAAACCCTTAGCTTCCCATTCTTCTTCACTACTGGCACTACATTCGAGACCCATTCAACATATCGGGCTGTCCGAATGAAGCCGGCGTTCAGTAGTCGTTCGATCTCTTATTTCACTTTTAATGTCACTTCTGGTGACATGCGCTGAGGTAATTGTTTGAATGGCCTGAACCCCGATTTAACTGGTAATCGGTGCTTAACCAGTTCTCTAGATAAACCAGGCATCTCGTCATATTCCCAGGCAAAACAATCCTGGTACTTGTGAAGGAGTGCAATCAATTCGGTCTGACACTGAGGATCCAGCATCTGACTTACATAGGTAGGTTTATTCTCTCCTTCCTTGCCTAGGTTGACTTCCAAGAGAGGGTCTTGGACATTGGCCTTTAAATCATCAAGTTTCGCCGTGGCCGTTTCCAACTCGCCTATTTGAATCTCTTCTTCCTCTGGCGCTTCCTCTTCGTAGATGCAATCAGCCAGATTGGTCATTCTGTCACAAGGGCCGATTTCCAATCTTCGGTCGGCCAAGAACGCACACCATCTGGCCATGCTGGCCCTGAGGGCCAGCAACTTCAGTTCTTCAATTGTTGGAGTCCCCATAGACATCTTCTTGTTCAATGATCTCAGCCGGCCTTGATTCTTCTGTCCGACTGAGATTATGGAAATATGCTTTAATGTCTGACGAACTTCCTTTAAAGAAGGTCGCCGAGTTTGGTCTTCGCATTTTGTTGCACCCCAACAACTTCACAGGCTCGATGTCATCTTCATACAAGACTGCATCGGCCGTCTGCACCCGGGCTACAAATGGCTTGGTGTCTGCCCCAACGACTTCCACCTCATCTCCTCTCCAGAAAATTAACAATTGATGAAGCGTGGAGGGAATACAATAGTTTGGGTGTATCCAATCCCGGCCTAATAAAGCATTATATGCCGCTGAAGTTTCCACGATGAAAAAAGCAGTCATGACCGTTTTACTGCCAACGGTCAGTTCAAGGGGTAGGATCTCCTTGGTCCTTGAAGGTGCCCCCGTGAAACTCTGGACATTCATTTCGGTCGGAATAAGCTCCGACTCAGATTTCTGCAAGATTCTTAACATAATTTGAGGCATGATGTTGATAGTGGACCCCCCATCAACAAGATTCCTGTTTATTGGGACGCCCTCTATGTGCCCTTTTACATACAAGGGCTTCAGGTGCTGTGACATCTGGTATGTGGGCTTTTCAAACACCACTTTGACTGGTGCAGTTTGCAATCCTTCCTCAGTCTGCTGTCCTTTCGGCCTTAGGATTGTGATCTTTGGCCGATCGGACTGTACATCGGTGGCATCCACGTTCTTGCTTGTAGCCTCGACTATTTTGGGCTTAACAGTCTCTCCTCCGTTCCAAAAGACTTCTTCTATCACGGCCGAGTCCTTAGCTAGTCCTTCTACCACATCCCCTTCCATGGTCAGGCTTGGCCACGAAGGACATAGGTAGTGTGAACACCATGTTGGACGACAGGCCTAACGGAATTGTCCCGAATTATATAGGTGAAAAACTTGAATCCGACAACTCTCCATCGGACTCAACACGCATTTGGTCCGATGCAACTCTATCTTTGTCCGGCGATTTTCCTAGTCGGACTCCTTCCCTTAGGCGCTCAGTGGCACTGCGTCTCGCCCTTATTGCAAGTCCTGAGTTCTCAGATGACTTATGTTCAGTGGGTTGAGGGTTTTCAGCCCGATTCATCAAAAACTGGCGTTCCCGCTCGGCCTGTCGCATTCTCTGATATCTTCTTTTCTGGGACTTGCTATATTGCGACCGTACTGGGAACTTAGTGTGTTCAGCTCTATGCCACTTTTGATCTTCTACCCGAGGCGGTAACACCATCCTCGGGCTCCTGCCAGAAGTTGTCGCTTGGGAACTTCTTGCCCCCAGTCGGCCGGATTCGCCATGGCCGACTTGCTGCCCCAACTGATGTTTTGCCCGCCATTCGGGCTTGGCCTAACCTTGCCACGGTAGTGACAATCTCTCATGTACGGACCTTCTCGGGCTTGATTCCTGATATTCATAGCTTCTCGGCCTCTTACTCGGGCTCGAGACTTCCTTCTTGATGTCAGCCTTGCACCTCGGGCAAAGGCCTTGTTCGATGAATTCCAGTTGACGCCGTAGATCGGCTATCAGATTATCCGTATTGGATTTGGCCGTTTCGTCCTCGGCCTTATGTGCTTCCGTCTTGCGTTCTTGGTAGCTCTTTTGGAGGTCATGTATTGTCACCTTCGGCCCATCAGTGGCCGAAATAGCAATTTGCTTGCCCTCTCTTTGTTTTGGCACCAACCCCCCGTCAGATAAGTCAATCTTCGGTCTCGGCCTTGATAGCTTGGTTAGATCGGGCATCACCATGTTTGTGCCCGTGATCTGAGGAAAAGGATTTGAATCGATCCCCATTGCTTTGTCCGAGAATTTGAAGACTCCCTTTTCGACGTTCTCCTGTATAAAATTGCGAAAAATAACACAATTGTTAGTAGAGTGTTTCCAAGAATTGTGCCATTTACAGTACTCTTTATTTTTTATGTCATCGGCCTTTGGGATCCGATGACCCTCACTTAGCTTGATCACTTTATCGGCCAACAAGGCATCGAATATTTGATTAGCCATTGTTATATCAAAAGTGTAGTTTTTTCCCGCCTCGAACGCCATTTTCTTTGCAGCGGCGTTATTATTAACAGGCTTGTTCAAGGCGTTGCATACGATTGGCCGTTTGCAAATCAACTCGGCCATATCGCATTCTGTTTCAAGGTCGCACTCTGCCAAGTGGACCTCGTAATTGGGGTCTTTATAATATGTTCCCTTGGAAGAGTTCTTCTTCTCCTGCTCATCCAAGAGAATACGCTCATAGCGACCGGCCCGTGTGGCAAGCTCGAATAGGTCGCGGAAGTCAGTTCCCTCAAACCTCTTACGAAGCTCAAAGGACATTCCCCCCATGGCCATCTTTGCATACTCTTCCTCGGGCGGAACCGTCTTGCACCGGTATTTTGCCTTTCGAAAATGGGCTATGTAGGTTTCCACGGTCTCCCCTACTAGTTGCATCATCCTGGACAAATCTGCCAGTGATGTCTCGGGCTCAGTCCTGTAAAACTGACCGTGAAATAGTTCTTCCATCCCCTGCCAAGTTAACACCGAATTGGCTGGGAGATTAACGTACCACAAAAACGCCATGCCTGTTAGCGAGTTTGGGAATAGTCTTAACTTTAATGGGTCACTGTGACCCACATGGCCGCATTGAACAATGAAACGGCCAATGTGCTCAACTGAGGACTGTTCACTCTCTCTAGAGAATAGAGTGAAATTCGGTACCTTGTACCCTTGAGGAAATATGACTCGGTCAATCTCCGGTGGGTACGGCCGTCTGTAAGTCGGCCTTTCCAGTCTTCGCATAAACGGGCCATACTCCTCGTGTATGGCCGCTACCAGCTCCTCCCTATTGATGGGTTGAGCTACAGGCTGAACATTCCTTATCGGGGGTATCAACGGCGACGGTCCATTCTGTTGGTTGTTATGGACCTGATGGGTCCAAAATCCACCGTTGTTCCTCTGCCCCCCGTGGCCATTCCCTGGTGGCTGTGTGTGGCCGACTGAACTTTCAGTCTGGCCGGTAGATCCACCAAACCCTGGTGTCGCCGATCCGTTGGGATCGGTGAATACCACTCCGCTTGTCATGCCGGTCTGTGACTCAGATTGTTTGCCCGAGCCGTTACCATCCCTTAAGTTCGGACAGACATATGGCGGGCTTTTCGGCTTATCGGACTCCAGCAAGGTACTCGAGCCCGAGCCGTTAACCTGTTCTCCTCTGGATCTGGCCTTATAGGTTTCAATCAATTTTCCGATTGTTTCCGTCAGGCGGTCCAACTTTATGTGAGTGGTCCTGGTTTCATGGACCAGATCAGCCTGACTTTTATGGATATCGGTCGTTTGCTGCATGACCGATTTGAGGTTGCCCATAGAGCCTATAAGTGCGTTGTACTCATGCCACATGGGCTCAACATTAGCTCTCATGGCCTCTGATATTGCCTCGAGCGTGACACTGCCATCCTGTGGAGAATGGCCGGTGCTCTCCTCTGTGGGTGGGTCCATAGGCTGATCGTCCTGACCGTTCTTTGTCGTCATATCTCTCTTCGGAGGCATGATTTGACACTGTGGGTCCCACCGGGCGTGCCAAAAAATGTTTGCTGTAATTTGTGCGGGCGTGCCAGAACCAATCTGTGGTTCGGTGTGTGTGTATGTGCGTGCGAACTAATTTCCTATACTGCTTGTGTGAGTGATACACAAGGCTTTAGATCTGACTTCTAACAGTGGGATTGTGTGTAGTGAGTAGGAAAGTACCCTTACTGAAAGTCCTTTAGCAGTACTGAAGCGCACAAGCTAAAAAGTATCAAGTTTAACAGGTAAACAACATCACAAACGGTTTAATAAAAACAGATTTTTATTAAATGCCTGGAAAACTAACAGATCTCAAGAACACCAGAAAGAGCTGAATATTCAAAAGAACAAAAAGAAGAAAAATAACAAAAGGACAGACCTAATTGCTATTAAAGCTGGAAAAACAAAGACTTGCAGAAAGTGCTCTGAATGCTTTTGAATGTGCTGAATACTGTGTATGCTGTTTCGAGAGAGACACAGAGTCCTTTGCTTGGATGGCCTGCTTTATATTTATAGCGGCCTGGATTGATTTCTATTTGGACTATGATTCCTTATCTTATCAAGAACTTGATTGAATTAATCCCTTTAATTTAGGGATCAGACCTCAATCCAGCTAGCCATGCTCAGATCCTGTCCAAAACGGACTCTTATTTCTATAACTTTTGATGACGACGTCACCTTGCCAGCTGTGAACAGCAACGCCCTCACCTTCATCAATCGGCCTCATCATTAATCCTCCTGCATGAGTCGGGCTCTACTGATTCCACGCCTTCCTCCATGCCCAATTACCTTTCTTCAACCGCCCATGGCCAATCGGACTTAAATTATGACTTCTCTCCATTACGTGGTGTCCGATTGGGCTTCCTGCTTCTGCTTTCCACCACCGGGCTTTCAACATGCTAGGTTATGTTTCCTATGAGACCGATCATCCTTACCCCTGTTCACCATTTTGATCGGGCTCGCTTTACTTCTTTCATCAGTCTTGTTTCTTCCATCGGTCTCATCTCTACATTTGAGTCCGATGGTTTAATCATTACTTAGCCCGGCCTCTCCTGCATTCAACTCTGCTCAAATCGGGCCCAAAAACATTGACGGTTTTTGGGTGCAAACAAGAGGCCAAACTCTCTAGTGCACTTATTGTTTCGGGATGGGCATAGCAAAAACACATGCTGGCAGGTCAATGGTCGTCCCCCCCAGGTTGCGAATGCTGCCATCTCTGATTCTGGGTACTCTCTTGCTACTGCTCCTATGGATACTGTTTCTGTTCCTCGCGAGGAATACTCTCAGTTGCTTCAGTATCAGGCAGCACACCAAGCATCCACCTCATCTGCTTCCTTAGCTTAGCATGGAGGTACACATACTGCTTGCATTGGTTCAGGCTCTTCCCCATGGATAATTGATTCTGGTACTAGTAATCATTTGATAGGTATATCTAGTATTTTTACATCTATCCGGCTGTCATTGTCTCTTCCCCCAATCACTTTAGCGGATGGGTCCTCGACTCCTGTTGAAGGAATCGGGACGGCTCAACCCTCTTTGTCATTATCCTTGTCTTCTATTTTGTACATGCCTCGTTTGTCCTTTAATTTAATGTATGTTGGTCAGTTGACTAAGGATCTTAACAGTTGTGTCTCTTTTTATCCTCATTCTGTTCTTATTTAGGATTTGACAACTCGAAAGACGATTGGCATCAGGCATGAGTCTAATGGCCTCTATTACTTTGATGGTGATCCTGTCCTTGCTCCTTCACCAATTGCATGTCCTGCTACCGTTTCACCTTATCAGATCCACTGCCGCCTCGATCACCCTTCATTGGCTAATTTGAAGCCCTTAGTTCCTAGTAACAACATTCCGTTTGCGCATGGTTTGAAACAGTTTAGGTACGACTTCATATCTCGTAAAAACTGAAGCGGCTAATTCATCATCGTCGTCGCCATGGGGTTGAAACAGTAGTTAAACAAGTAGCATACATGTTTAAGAGGGAATTAAGGACAATAGTACTGGGATATAAATGGGAACGTAGAAGATAGAAATGTGCGGCTCTACCAATGTGAACCTATCGGTTTTAGGAGCAAGCTTTGAGAGTGGAAGAAAAAATATAGGAGTCACATTGGGATTTTAGTTTGTGGGAGTTGTTGTTGTTCATGCGAGCGTAAAATAGAAGGGCTTGAGGGGGCATGTTGTTACAAATGAGGCCAATAATGATAGTGTTCCAAATAACTATTGTGGGTCGAGGAATTATATCAAATAGTTGTTGGGCGACATTGAGTTGGCCTTGTCTGCACATTTGGTTGAGTCGGTATCGAATTGTTGTTTATATTTTTTTGCCGGGAAGAGTCAGACTGATGGTGATGGTGATGGTGATGGTGATGGTGATGGTGATATTGGTCAGAAGAATCATCTTCAGAAACCATCCATTGGAGAGTTTGAGATTGTGGAGTGAAGGTTGCAGCAGGGAGGTTTGATGATGTTGATGAGTAATTGTGATGATGATGATGAGTGTTGTGAGAAAAGAGGAGGTGGTCGTTGCTGACAGAGGGAGAGGGATAGGGAGAGGCAGAGCAGAGGAGGACATAGTCAGTCTATGTCTGTCTTTCGCATCAAATTAACTCACTTTCCTAAGTCCTACCAGGTGGAGGTCGTTGTGGTGTCTGTACGGTTGGCATTTTTGGTAAAAGATAGTTATAACTTTTCTAAATTATTTCTCAAATTCATAATTTTTCCGAAATTGTCATTTGAAAGGAAGATTTCAAAAATAAAATGATTTTTTTTCTTATGCTCCCATTCGTCCCATATTTAGAGTCTATCTATCTTTGGAAAGCCAACTTACTAAGGGACATTATCCTCACATAAAAGAATGCATGTTTCTTCCAAAATTGTCCCTTATTAAAAACCTTTCATCTAAAATAGTGAGGGTAAAATTGAAAAAAGTATGAGATAATATGCATTGACTTTTCAAAAGTCAACATAATTTTGGGACTTACCAATAACTTAATCCATGGAATGAGACAATTGTCATGACTTGTTGGAACCCTTGAAATTTGAAAGTACTAAATCCATTCCGAAACAAATTTGGTTAATAACTTACATAAAGACATCAAATCGTGTGTGGCATGTTTACCAATGTCCAACATAAACACAAGCCATAACCATCTGCCATAGAGTAAAAACTAATTTCATGTCTAACACATTCAAGAAAGAACTGATCAAACATCTCAAATTTGGTCACCATAAATTATCCACTATCTCTAAAATGAGATAAGAAGGTGTTCATTCGAACACACCACCTCTAAAACTTGGTGCAATAGCTTGAGGTTTCTTGTAGGCGGCAGGGTTTGTCGTTGCTATCTCATAAGACCCTCTTAACCTTAACGGAACGAAACATCAAAGCTGGTGACTACAACAACGCACAAGAGAAAAAAATAAAAAGGAATATAGGCAAATAAGTAGTTAGAACTAATTTTCTCTATAAAAAAAAAAAAAAGTAGTTAGAACTAATGCACAACTACCCTTTCAAGTTCTCCATAAAATGCAATGATTCATATATTACAATACATTCGTGATTTTAGATGTGGATTTCATGAATTGGAAAGAAAACAAAATTCCATATAGCCAAATGCAAAAATATTAATGTTTGGTAATGGTTATCTGATTTTTTTTATACTTATCTGGATTATGGCTGGACACAAATACACCACATACACACACCCTTAACCCAACCCAACCCAACCCCAAAGCCCCGCAATGGCCCATAACAGTTATATGATTAGATTATGCTTTATTGTCGAATTTTTTACCACACCCATCAATCCCCAATCTTTTCGAGCGTACATATCAGCTTATTTCTCAAACCCGTCGTCTCTCTCTCTCTCTCTCTCTCTCTCTCTCTCCTTTTTTTTAAACGTCTTTTGAAACGGTGACTGCAAGCTAAGATTTTTCAAAAGTCCTCATTTCAAAACACGTCTTCAAAGAAACATGTTTTTATAACGACTTAAAAGAGCTGTGTTTTAGTATAATTTATATGTCCAAAAAAAAAAGAGAGTATGATTTACAACGTTCTTTGAAGTCTTGAAAATCATGTTTTGAAAAGAAAATTACTACATCTGTCCCCATATTTAGAGTCATGTATTCCATTGTCAAGTGACCATCAATATGTTAAGAACACAAAGAATTGCAGCAAAGTGCTTTTAATATTACAATGTTACAAACAACTTGTTTTTTATATTGAAAAATTTTCATGACCTCTCAAACAAATTGAAAAGAGACAATTAATCAATCTTAGACCATTGAAAGAGAAACGCTTACCGGATTTAAAGGATATGTTAGTGAAGGAGGCCAAAATCCTTATTTTCTTGAATGACTGTGTCACGATTTTCTCCATCGTGTGGCAAAGGCACACACGTGGACTATGGAGATAGGGGACAAACAAGGCTCTGATACCACTTGTAAGGCCTAACCCATTCAACTCCTTAAAACCCAGGTGCTAAGGAGAGGGGAACTAAGGCCTTATAAATCGCACAGGCAACAACACATCTAAGCGATGTGGGACGACAACACCCACTTGTAAGGCCCAACCCATTCAACTCCTTAAAACCTAGGTGTTAAGGAGAGGGGAACTAAGGCCTTATAAACTGCACAGGCAACAACACATCTAAGCGATGTGGGACGACAACACTCTGTGTAGTGTGATCATCCCCACTATTAATTTTTTTGACGTTCTTAACTACTATTTTCTCCAACGATTGTTTGTGCTCAAAACTATTTCTGGACAATTCTTAAAATACTAATTGTTTAGTGCTAGTTTAGGCCACATACACGATGCTTGGTCAAGGTGCACTTGTAAATGTTTTGATGGGGGTTTACAGCTACAAAGGTCTGTTACGAAAAGAGGTTGTTATAGGCTTATGGCATCAATATTTTACAGTTGAACAGGTCTTTTTTTTTTTTTTTTTTTTTACAGTTATACATGTCTAGCTCTTATTTTCACATACTATTTTCTCAAGAATGATGGGCTCATAAATGTGACAGAGTAGTTCTAGTTGCAGGATCTAAATTTTGGTCTTCTACTAAATTGACCCAACTTTAAGCTTGAGTTCTTGTTAGATCTGCATCCACGAGCACTCTGATGGATGTTATTATCTCCAAACAGCTTCTCCCTCCTAATAATCATGTGAGGATATTGCTTTTTAGCTATATGTTAGAGTTTTTGGTATGGGTGACTGATCCATAACATTGTTGTCTTTTACTCTGTTAAGTACCTATAGGGATTATCCTTGATCTAGGCTATCTAGCCACATATCATACATCGTTCTTTTGTGAAGGTTATCTTTTTTTTTTTTTTTTTGCTAAGACTTACGGTTATCTTGTTTATATATATTGGAATGCTTTATTGATATGAAGTATGGTTCTTTACGAGCCTCTTACTGATAAATCGTTTAAGCAGTGTATGTTTCTTGAGTTATGTGACATATGGAGACGAATTTACACTATAGTATGTTGAAGCTCTTTAGATTGAGATCTTCCCATTGAATTTGTAATGGAAATCGTAAAAGAATGTGTGAATCTTATTATTGATCGAAGGGCAGAAAACTGAGGGATAATTTTATTGCACTTTAAGTACTAATATTGAAATCATTTGTTAATAGCAGTCTTTCTACGGGGTAGGAGATAGCACTTGTTGACCTTCTGCGTGGTATCGGTCAGCTGTGGACTGAGAAAGGTAAACATTATAATAGGTTAGAGGTTTTTTGAGCATCACAGAAATTGGAGACGAATTTACACTATAGTATGTTGAAGCTCTTTAGATTGAGATCTTCCCATTGAATTTGTAATGGAAATCGTAAAAGAATGTGTGAATCTTATTATTGATCGAAGGGGAAAAACTGACGGATAATTTTATTGCACTTTAAGTACTAAAATTGAAATCATTTGTTAATAGGTTTAAGATAATGGCGACCATCAAAGGATTGCTAACTTTTCGCAGACTATGAAACGAAATGAATCAATCAGGCAACAACTTGGAGATGACGTCTTTTTTAGCAGTCTTTCTACGGGGTAGGAGATAGCACTTGTTGACCTTCTGTGTGGTATCGGTCAGCGGTGGACTGAGCAAGGTAAACATTAAAATAGGTTAGAGGTTGTTTGAGTATCACAGAAATTGGTTCCCTTGTTCAAAAAAGAACTATTTCTTAATAGTTTGGTATTTGAGTTAGTTGAATATGTGGTTAGTTATCAGACCAACAAAATACAGTTTTTCATAAAAACTAGACAAAAGTAAGACTAAACCTACTGTTTTAGGCACTACCAAACATGACCTCACTTTAGCATGGATAGTGCAGTATCTCTCTGAGGCTAGTGGTGCTGTTTTAGCTAACCAATTTGAATGCTATTCTATAGTCTATATGCTCTTGTAATAGTGCTTGCCGGGAGGTTAGCAAAAATTGATTGATGGTTGAGCTCTGCAGCCTTTATATCCCCTCATAAGTACCACAAACTTTTCAGTCTGTTATTGACATTAAATGAAACTCACTATCCTATTCAAAAGTACTTCAATGCCTCTCACTTTTGATGGAGAAATGGGGCTGACATTAACATCACGAACCAGAAGGTTAATTTAGGTGATCAGGTCGGCTAACATGATGAATGTAAATATGCCAAATATTTAGGTGATCAGCTCGGCTAACAAGGTTAATTTGCTGTTGCTTTTGTGCCTTTTAAAGTTTTTGATCAGCTCACATGATAGTGGATAAATGGTGTACGTATGGTGACTTAAGTGAGTTTGATTGCCTTTAATATTGCAATGTTGATTTCTTTTAGACAGGTACCAACATAGTTTATGCAGGTTGTATTGTTTGTCCATTTACTTAGAGGAAGTGTTTGTCCATTTACTTCAGACATCATCTTGATGAGTTGATTGATGCACGTTGGATAATGTACGTACATATGTATAATTCAGATTGGTTAACTTTCACTGTGATATCGGGATCCCGAGCTGAAAAAATTGCATGCTGATAGGATCTCACAGCTCTCAAGGTTAGAATTCAGTCTTACTAAAAAAAATGCTTGCAGTTTAGTAATTACATTTGGTGTAAGCTTTCTGAATAGAAGAAGTCTTAGTGCTTGGATTTGTTTTATATTATTAGAGAGAAACTGAGAAGCGACGAGCGTTAAAATGCTTGCAGGTTGGGAGTTCTACCGTTGCAAGTAAGATATATTATACTATATTTTTTCTGTCTTTCTCTCTGTTATATGGCCTATTGCTCTTTAGGCCTTTCTGGGGGTTATTCTTGTGTAGCCTGGCTTATCCTTCTCCTTTTGTAATCACCAATTACAAAAATAAAAAAATTTGCCTTGTATCATACTGTTAATCTTGAGAATTTTTGAGAAATTTGTGTATCAAACTTGTTTTGATTGTTAACCCGTTGAGAGTGTTGAGTTTGAGAAAGTTGAGTTTCATTTTCTTTGATTGTTAACCCATTGAGAATGATTAAAACAATACGAAATTTTGGTTTTGCTGCTTTAGGCAAAATACAGCAGCATTGCTGCTTTATCAAGTTGGAAAGTGCCGTTTGCCGCTTCTGTTGGAGCCCTTTGGTCCTAGCTGGTGCAGCAGCTTTGCTGCTTCTCCTGAATTGCTGCTCTTGCTGCTTTATCAGGTAGAAATAATTTAATTTTTTTAGAAATGTTTTAACTGCATGTAGTTGTAAAGTCCTGGATTTTGTTGCTCTCTCTGAAACTCAATGTGAAGCAGCTTAAGAAAATACAGGGTTTCCAAGAGCTCTACCCAAAAATCAATTACCATGGAGAACAGTTTTATTTGTTTGTTTATTAGGGAGAATAGAAAGGAAAAGAAAATCTAGCCAAAAATAAATTATAAATTTTGAATTTTGTGAGTTACTTCCTTTCTTTTCTTCTTTTTTCTTTCTTTTTTTCCCTGAATCCATTTCGAAGCCTAAAGGGTAACTGATACGTGCTCTACTAATATTTTTTCTTATGCATGTTTATGAAAAATAAATTATAAATTTACAAATTTTGAGTCATTAAATCCATTTATACATGTTGATACCATCTTGTGAACAAATTGAATCAATTCTGTAGTGTGCCAACTCCCAAATAAGCTAAGATGAGACTTTTTTTCGTTGATACTCAATGATAGCCCCATTTTTACTACAAGGCTATTTATTTCCCCACAATGGCAAAATACTATCTAGCAAATGATACCAAAGTGACGTAGAACACAAGAAGAAAATTGGTATAAATTATAATACATCTCAAATTACAGCTCAAATTGGTAATGACTAAATCTTGAAATAAATTCATGGAAGTTACATTATAAAAAACAAACAAACAAACAACACTATGAGCAGACCATTTAAATGGCCTCTTTTTTGGTCTGAAGCTTAGCTCCAAGCTTGTAAGCACTGTATGCTCTTCAAGCTATTTACGTAACTGAGAATCATTTAATTACCTGTTCTGCATCAGTATAGAGAAATAAGAAATCAATGGAAGTAAAGCAATATTAGTGACAACATTAAATGAGAGATGGTTTCCAAAAACTTTCGAAGGAAACTTTATGATTAATGAAGCTTCTTATTCAACTTGAAATGGTGCAAGTGAGTTATGGTGTCTGATTTAGATGAGCTTAAGAGCATATATACCTTTGTGAAAATCATGTGATATTCAAACAAAGTCAATGTTTTCCTATATAATAAGGGGCACCTATGATTTGTTCTGGTTATGCCAAATCCCAAAAGTATACGAGTAAAAGAAAATCATTGGAACAAAACCCACAAGTGCAACAACTATATGAGATTAAACTATGATCTACCTCTACATTAACTCTATATCCACTCATGTTTTGTATCAGACATGTATGGATTCTTGAAATAAAAAGACTTAAATTTAATTAAGGCTCTTTTGTTGAGCAACTCAAAAAAAATATTCGACTGATTGATACTAGAGGTTGACTATTTCAATAGAGCTTCTACGCAAACTATGAATAGGGCAATTCCATTCAAGAGGACAACCAAACATGCCATAAGCCATGAGAGTATTCGAATAAGAGAAAATCCTCTGAAAGAAACTCACAAGTTTAACAACTATATGAGACTAAACTATGATCTACCCCTAAATTAACTCTATATCCACTTATGTTTTGTATCAGACAAGGTTTCACATATGTTCTTAATCTTGACATAAAAAGACTAATATTTAAGGGTATTTTGTAGAGTAACTCAAAAAAAAAATTTAGACAGATTGATTCTAGAGGTTGGCTATTTCTATAGAGCTGCTACGTAAAATGTGAATAGGGCAATTCAATTCAAAAGGACAATCAAATATGCCATGAGCTACGAGAGTATGATTTTTAACTCACCTATTGCCAAATCTTTCTGCTTTTAGCCTTGCAACCACTCTCTCAAGCTTGCTAATCCGGGCTTCAAGATCCAATATTGGTCTCCCAAATACGAAAGAGCAACTAGTTTCTCCTTCATTGTCGCTCATAATAACAAAATTATCTAGTGAATTGCCATTTTCACTCCCATGTTCATCTTCGTTGTCGCTGATGATAACAATATTGTCTAGTGATTTGCCGTGTTTACCCCCATTTTCATCTTCATTTCCTGTTTCTAACATTTCGATTTCAACTTCACTATGCATACTCTTTTCTTCTGATTGTATTGGCACCTCAATTCTAGTGGATTCCACCCCGTTACATTTGGGAGGAAAACCAGGAGGAAAATCACAATCATTTCTTCCTCCAATTGCTAACAAACTCACCATTCTTTTCGATTTTCGATAAGTTCTTCGCTTTCTTACAACACCTTCAATAAAATCTCCTGGAGCAAAAATCGACTGTTTCCACCAGTTCAAGTACTGGGTCGTAACGTCTGACTCAAATAGCCTTGATGGTACATACACCTTTGCGTATCTATAGCTTCTGTTGTAATTTTCCCAGGCAATTTCAGCAGTTGAATTGGGACTAGAAACCCATATTGGAACATCTTGATCCATCCCAAACTGCATAGAAACTCGATGTGGGAGGTAATGTTCTATGCAGTCAATCCCAACTAGCTCACAAACCCTCAAGACTCGAATAAAAGACTCCAAATCTTCATCAAAAGCCACATTCAAAGACACCCACTCTTCTTTTTCTTTGTAGAACTTTGGAAAAAACCAGTTTTTCGCAGAAATGGCATACGGGCGCCATTGAAAACTCTCTCCAGAAGAGTCAATAGCCTCTCTCAAACTCTCGAGATTCGGTCTTTTCACACAATGCCACTGAGCCAATCTTGGCTCACCAGAGTTGATCATATTTGGTTTTGGTCTCAATGATGGAAATCTCTCCCAAGCCCAAACTTGAACAAACCGTAATGGCGCCCAAAGAGTGAGTGCCAAATAACTATTGTGACAATCAGTTTTTAATTCAGTTGACGCAGAAAAAATTAAACTTTTTAACAAACTCAAATCTCTATATATGCTAGCAAGAACAGCCGGTCCAAGCGCAATTCGGGTCCCCCTAGAAAGGTGAATAGCAATGGAAAAAAGGTGTGGACTAATAGTATTATAAACGTTTCCAGGGAAAACAAACCTTGACAACCAGAGACAGAGAAACGCTTCGTGCTCGAATTCTTTACCACTCTCCATAAAATGATTTATCCAAAACAAATGGCTCGCCTTTTGTGATTTCGATCGAACCAGTCCTATTCTGGCCTTGTTCAAATGTTCTTCAACTTGAACAAATTCTTGGGTATGAAGAGGTTTTGAAACAGAACAACCCAAAACAGAGAACCCACCCAAAATCATCATATCTTCCAATGTAATTGTTGCTTCTCCAAAAGGGAATACAAATGTGTTAGTCTCAGAACACCAATTCTCTGCAATGGTGAAAATCAAATCATTGTCTCTTCGAGTTTGGTATGTAGAGCTTATAATAGCTTCATAAATTCCAGCTTTTTTCCACACAGAATGGTGTAGGGTGTCCATGTGATTAACCCATGATTTCCACTTCTTTTGTGGGTCTCTCCACCCATTGAAATTGACCTTTAGGGGGACCCTGTTGGATTCAGAGGAGAGAGAAAGTGAAGGTGGCTTGTAGGTTGGCTGTCCATTAATGGAGGTGACAGTGACAGTAGTGGGTTTAAGAAAATGGGCGGTTCTGAGAGTTGGGATTCCACCAGTGAATGAAACCATGAGCTCTTCTCTCTCTTCAAAAATGGAGTCTTCTGGTGATTCTGCCATTGTTGTTGAAATTCAAGAGCTCGGAAATAAATGAACTCTGTGGGTACTAACGGTTAATGGGTAATGCATATATGAGTTTCTTGGCTATAAAGCTTCAATCTTTGAGAGAGAGAAAGAGAGATTAGAGCTTTGAGAAGGGACTGCATTGTAAATAACTTATGGGTATCCCTTACCTCCTTTTGTAGAGAGAGAGAGAGAGAGAGAGAGGTTTTTTTTTACCTGATAAAGCTGGTGGTTTTATAGTAGAGAGACTAAATAGAGGATGAACTTAAATCCACACCCAAACACAGCCTATTGCCTATAGACTAAACACAGCCTCGCACATTCTATAATCTATAGGGTTTAACGCAAAAATTCTCTTTCTTGCAAAAGGAATTGAAACAGAGGACTGAACACATATATAATGTGTGATGTGTGTATCAGCATATATTAGCATATTAGCATATTGGTAGCAGATTAGTATTTCCCAAAATATCTACATGTGTGTGTGTGTGTGTCATCTGATTCTGAAAATTGTGGCATAGTGGCACACTAATCTGGAGAATGCTTGATGCTTTAGGTTCTGTTTGGTTCGGAGATATGTTGAGGGAAAAAGAAAAGAAAAGACAGACACACTCATTTTTGTTTGGTTATTGAGGAAAACAAGGAGGAAAATAAATTAGAGTGAAAATAAATTAAACTTTTGAAATTTGCTAGTCACTTGCGCTCTTTTATGAAGTTCCTATTATACTTTTATAACTTTTAACTTCCCATGTGATGTAAGAATTGAGAAAAACAAATCAAGAAATGAAAAAAAACCACTAGGTAAATAGTTTTCGTTCTCGTTTTTCTTTCCTTCCGTAAATCTGAAAACCAAACAAAGTCTTAGGGTGTGTTTGATAAAATTGAAAATTAAGTGCTAAATTTAAGTGCTGAAAATTTTAAGTGATTTGTATTAGCAAAACAAAAAACAGTGTTTCAAGAACTAAAATCAACTGCATTCAGTGATTATTTTCAGCAGAAAATTTTCACTTGACATTTTCAGTGAATTTTTGACTGCTTTTTCAATTAAGTGATATATTATCAAATGCACTGAAAAAAATTAAGTGCTGAAAATTTTCATTTCCACCACTTAATTGGGTTATCAAACACACCCTTACACTTCGTTTGGATTGAGAGAAGTGGAGAGAAGAGAAAAGAAACTTATCAAGAGAATAGAAGAGAAGAGAAGAGAAGAGAAAGTTGAGTTTTCTCCATCATGTTTGGATAGACAATAGAGGAGAGAAGAGAAAAGAAAAGAAACATAACTTTTTCTCGTTTGGATAACTTTCATAAGAGAAAAGAAAAGAAAGTACTTATAACCAATTTACTTTTTTGTCCTCTATTAGGGATACATGTTAGATGGAATAATAATATATTGGGGCGTATTTGTCTTTTACACATTATTTAATCAAGTTTCTCTTCTTTTCTCTCCGGAATCTCTCCGATTTGGAAAGAAACAAAACTGGGCTCTTTTCTCTCCACTTTCTCCCCGCTTTCTCTCCATTTCTTTTCTCTTCTCTCCCCACTTAAATTACCAAACGAGATAACTGGAGAGAAAGTGGGCTCTTTTCTCTTCTCTCCCCGCTTCTTTTTCCTCCCAATCAGTATGGACGGATGAGAAGTGGTGGATCCTCTTTCCTGCACTCCTTTCCTTCGTACCAAATATATATAGCATAAAGAGAATGTAACAAATTGTGGTCGGGCCAAACGGGCACCCACATGTTATTGGACTGGGTCCAAAGAGGCTTGGCTTGGACACCAAGTAATGGGCTTTGGAGTCCTAAGCCCTGTAGGTTTTTATGTGCCTATATATACACATATATACTACATGGAAAACCTAATGAAAATAATAATTTTCAGCAGCCTCTCATTCTCTCTCACGTTAGTCTCTCTCTCTCTCTATCCCTACGGTTCATCTCTCTCTTGGCCATCACCAAAGGAGCCATGGGATTTAGCACGTGATACGTACGAGGACCGCTCTAGTAGTGATCTTCACGACCTACGCGAAGCATAAGGGAGTACACGGAGGCAACATGGAGCAGTAGTTCGTAGGTGAAGACGCTGGGCTCGTAACAACACCGTTCGGCGATCCGTTGGGTTATTCCGCTAGGTAAGTGACCTAAACCCGACTCGTATGCTTGCGTGCATATTTTTCTACATTGGTATCAGAGTCTATAGGTGTTTGATTCGCCCGTAGATCACCCGAATTGAATCTGCCATTAAAGCTTCAAGCAAATTTTTATGAAACTTTGAAAATTTGATTTTAAAGTGGGTCTACATCGAAACTCCAATAAGGGTCCAATTTTTTGGCATGGTTGTGTCCCATATAATCCCTAGAGTCCCTCCATAAAGTCTCATGGCCTGATTATCTCAAACAAGTGAGATATTGCAAAACCTAATTTTTTGGATCAATAAAAATGAATTTTTTTTCCAACTTTGATCCAATTTTATGGAAGATTTACTCAATCAATGTCTCTATTTTTTGGCTTAAAATTGTAGTACTCCGTGAGAGCTTTCCAACGATATAAAATTTGTAAACTTTGGATCAATAACGAAGGAGATACAAGCCGGCAAAGTTGGGGGTTCGCGCAGCCCTGGGCTGCGTTTTTAGGTGAAGAAGAAGACCCAGCAGGGCCTCGCCCACTCGCGCCGGGGAGAGTGGGACCCACTCGCCGGCCTAAGGTGGTCCAGCGACAATGATTCCGGCGAGTGTGGGTCCCTCTCGGGGTCCCAGTCCTTAATATATTTTTTAAATATATTTTTCAGAAATATTTTTAATTATTTTATAATTAAAACTGTTTCTGCAATTAAAATAAATAGTTTTTAATAGCTTAAATATGTTTTAATTGCTTTAAAATTCTGAAAAAATGTGGAAAATTTATTTTTAATTTTTCCTATGTTAAGGACACTGTGTGGGACCAGAAATAATTTTATGGTAGATTATTTCTTTCTTTTTTTTGTATTTTAGAGCATAAAAGATATATTTTAAATATGTTTTTAATTGCTTAAAATATCCAAAAATGTATATTAATTTTTAAAATTAATATATAGTTTTTAGTACACTATAGGGGACTCTAAGATAATTTTTGTGTAAATTATCATGTATTTATGATATTTTAGAGCATGTAATTAATGCTTTTGGGCATTTATTTAATTGCTTAAAATAGTCATAATACATTATTAATTTTTGTAATTAATAAGGGACATAAGGGACACTGTTTTAAGACCATGTAAAATTTTGTGGGATCCATAGGTAATTTTTGGTAAATTATCTCAATCATATTAATATTTTAGAGCATATAATTGTGTGTTTTTGTACACATATTAAATTGCTTAAAATATTTTTATTGATTATTAGTTCAGGGAATTAACACAATGTGTTTAGAACACTAGTGGTAGCTTGAGAAAATTATTTTAGTGTATTTTCTCGCTCTTTGGGACATATTTTAGAGCATATATATTGTGTTGAATACGCAATATTAATTGCTTAAAATATAACCAATTAAAGTTGTTAATTCTTGAATTTAATGTCTAGTGTGTTTTGTACACTAATTGGAGACTTGAGAAAATTTTATGAATTATCTCATTTTTTTGGTATTTTAGAGCATAAAATTTATGCATATGGGCATTTATTTAATTACTGAAAATAGCCAAAATAGATTATCAATTTTTGAAATTAATATGGGGTGTTTGGAACACCATATTAGACCACTGAAAATCTTTGGAGAACAAGTTCTTGAAATTTTTGTATTTTTAGAAATTTTGTTGCTCATAGTTAATTTTGTTTAACTAAGATCAATTTATTATGTTAAATTGATTCAAAATGTTTTTGGGCCTTGGTGAAATTCCGAAATTTTTTATTTATAATGAAAATTTTGTTTTTCAATTAATTAAATTTTCCATAAGGTTTTAAATTAATTGTTAATTTAAAGGGCCCTTAATAAATTGGTTTTAAATTATGTTTTAAGACCTAAAATTAGGTTAAAATTAATGAAAAATTCAGAATTTTTTCATTGATTTTACTTAGCTTATGGGAGCTATCCGGGCTGTGCAATAATCATTTTATTGCACATTTTATTATTTTTAGAGGCTCATTGCATTGTTGGTCACGTTTAATTACTGTTGTTTGTGATTGGTTGACCCTATGACCTCTAATTCCTCCTCCTTAAGTGGAGTGACGGATGATTCCATTCATTGTATAATAAGACCACATGAGTGCTTGATGTGTGTGATTAATACATTTTAATCTGGCTTAAATGAATGGACAATAATTGACAATTTATAGAGCTTGTGTCCTCACGATGTATGTTTAAGGCTGTTCTTGTATATGTTTATGAACAAAGTATCCCTATTTTTTATGGGCTATAAATGTAATGTGAGGACGAGGGTTTATTTCTTGTATTGGAAAAGCCTACTTGTAAAGGGATGGTTTTCTTTGTTCATAAATCATACACTTGAATTACCTTAACATGAGCTCTAAGTTGTCAATTCGGACCCACGTGGGGGACCATGCGCACTTTTGTTGTATGGCGCACTTTATATCATGTGGATGATCTTAGATAGGTAATTGTACCATCTAATTGATGTTTGTTTAGAAAAATCAATTATAAAAGGGTTTTTCTTGATTTACAAAATTAAGATTTGATTTATGAGCAATAGCGAATTTTTTGGTCTTAAATTGTAGAAAAGGAAAACTTATTTGTAATTGGATTTTAAAACAAACCTTATGAAATGTGCAAACAATAATGTCAACCCCTTGCGCATGTTCTCAAATAATATTCTTCAAATTTTTTTGGATTCACAAAAACAAATGTTTTCCAAACCACACTTTGTCGATCTTTATAAAAGTAACAAGTTTAAAAGGGACTAATTTTTTTTGTAATATGGCACTGTAAAGTAACACACCGATAGAATGGGTAAGAGCTTATGGGCTTTATGCTTATTCTATAGTCCAACCCATTAAACCGAATAATGGGCCTCCGGCCCAATATCATTATAACCTTAATAGCCTATAATACTTGGCTCGAGAAGGATCAAAGCACGCGCTTTGTGATAAGCAGCATGCACCATGATCTTGTTGGGAAGTATATGTACTACCCAATAGCCAAAGCATTATGAGATCAGCTCAAATTTATTTTCGATGGCACATTCACTACTAGATTGAGCATCTAGTTATGAACTTCGGAAATGTAAAGAAAACGTTCCAAGTACACGATGACTGGACATCTAAGGTCGATGACAGGTATGATTCGTGATTTCAGAATACTCGGAACATCTTTACTGACGAACTGCAGTTTCAGGCTATAATTAGTTCTTTACCTGATTCGCGGGTCCATAGAAAACAAATCAAGATCCACAACGAAAATGTTAAATTTTTGGTTTTGACATTTCTGACAAGTTGAGCTGAATACGGAGCGCCAAAAAGGTGAGGCGAACCGTATAGCTATACTCTTGACCACTACTTCCATAAGTGGAAGTAAGCGCAAGGCTAGTGGGCCTAAACGCAATGGTAAAGGTAAACCCGCCTAGAGGCAGGGTGGGGCCAGCAAGTTTGCGCCCAAGGCTAACAAGGTGGAAGAGCGCAATCGAGGGCGTTTTTCAGTTCGGTGGTAATAGGATGGACATTTTTGGGTGGTAGTGTTACTAGGACATGGTTATCTAGGGATAACTGCTTAAGAATTGTTTTCATATAATTCTAGTTTCCTCTATTACTCATTTATTCTGAGACATGACATGTTGAACTTGAACGCATATGATGAGATAGGATGACTTGATTAGCTCGAGAAGCCCTTTTTTGGGTCCACTCGCTAAGGTTGACCTACCTATGTGTGAGTCTTGCTTAGTTGGCAAAGCATGCCGAAAGCCTTTTAGAGAGGCTATTAGAGCTACTCAAGCATTAGAGCTATTTCACTCAGATATCTGTGGACCTATGGTTGTAAAGGCACGTCATGGCGCCTCTTATTTTCTCACTTTTATAGATGATTTCGCGCGATGTGAGGATCGCGAGTACTTATCTAATCAGTTCTGGGAATTGTGTGAGGAAAAAGGGGATACGTAGACAACTTTCTATTCCGGAACTCCGTAACAATATGATGTTGCAGAAAGAAGGAATAAGACATTCCTAGATATGGCTAGGACTATGATGGCGCAAGTTAACCTCCCAGTATTGTTTTGAGAGGATGTACTCTTGATTGTTGCCTACATAGTAGAGTGCCTCTCCTCAGTCAGTTCCTTCTACCCCCTTATGAGCTATGGAAAGGCGGAAAGCTCATTTTGGAGCATTTGCGCCCATGGAGCTCAGGAGGTCATGTTCACTATACCTCGTATAAGTGCGAGAAACTAGGCTCAAGAGCTGGAAAGTATACCTTTATAAGATATTCTAATAGCTCGACAGCCTATGTTATGTATATGAACAAACGGGTATAGGAATGACAAATGGTGTCACATGATATTGAGAATGACTTCCCCAGATTTGTATTACTAAGAGATATCTTGACCTCTATGAGTTGGAGGATGTTGAAGACAACATACCATCTTTAAGCGAGGGTGGGGAGATTGAGAATCCACATCCAATAATCGCTATAAAATGGTACTAGTCTCCAGCCGAGTGGGAGTAATAATCGATATAAAATGGTACTAGTCTCCAGCCGAGTGGGAGTACACCGCTAGATGCTAGTGGGAGTGTACCAGATATTGGGAGTGCACCACTAGGCACTCAAGATTCTCAGGTAGTACACTGTATGGTGATGAGGAAAACGTTCCCTATCGCTGTTTTGAAATTGAGGAAGACATTTTCATATGTGTGCAAATGTGTGCACAAGTGGATGAGGATGAGCCTGCTTCTTTTGTTGAAGCGTTTTTCTTCGTCTGCTGAAGTTGAGTGGATAGTTGCTATGCCAGATGAGATGAGTTCTATGGACGTGAATAAGGTCTGGGAGTTAGTTGACAATCCGCCTGTGCGTAAGACGATTGGAGACAATTGTGTTTTCAAAATCTAGCGCAAGGCAGATGGTTCAATTGACAAGTATTAGGCGCGCCTTGTGGCGATACTTTGTACCCAGAGAGGGTATAGACCATGGAAACATGTTCTCCCAAAGGGTGAGATCTAACTCCATTCGCCTTATCCTAGCAATTGTCGCATATTTAGTTTTTGAACCTTTTTAGTTGGATGTTTAAACTGTTCTTTTCTCAATGGAGAACAAGACGACGAGATAAATATGGATCATCCCATTGGTGTTGTGACCAAAGGGAATGAGCGCAAAAGTGTGCTGTCTCAAACGATCTATTTATTATCTCAAATCGTCTAGGCAGTGGTACAATGTGTGTACATTAAATGGTCCAAGGAAAGTGTTTTAATTCTTTATATGTTGATGACGTCTTTTTAGCTGGGAATGAGATGAGTTCCATTGTCGCCACTTGAGAGTGGTTGTCCTCTCAGTTTGAGATTGAGAACATGGGTGATTCCAACTATGTGTTGGAAGTTTAGACTGTGAGATATTGTTCTCAGGAGCTCCTCTGTTTGTCTCGAGGGACTTACAAGATGTAGTTCTTGAACGTTTTCACATGAAAAACTGAAAACCCATAGACATCCCATTTTTGGGGGACTCACTTTGACCTTAGATCAATGTCTTAAGAATAATGAGAAGAGGAAACAAATGTCCAGTTTGCAATATCCGTCCGCAATAGGGAATCTGAAGTATGCTAATGTGTGTACTCGGTCAGATGTCTGCTATGCGGTTGGTTTAATTAGTCGTTGCCGTAGCAACCATGGTCCTGTCACTAGAGAGTAGTGAAGAGTATCTTGCGATATGTTCGCAGGAGGACTGTGGACCTTGCCTTATGCTGTCCACGATGGAAGCATAATATGTGGTGTGCTTATCAGCTGTTCGAGGAGCTGTTTTGGTTTAAGAGTTTTTGTAGTGGCTAGGTTTTTCACCTCATAGTGATGAGGTTGTGCTTATCTATGTTGATAGCACATAAGCCTGAGCATATGCAAAAGATCTCAAAAACCATTCTAGCACATAGACATTCGTTTTTGTCACATTTTGAGATGTAGTTTGCGCAAAGGGAAGTTGTCTTAAGGCACATCTCCATTGGAGGATTTGATGTGCTTAGACATTTTATTGTGGTATTGACATTATTATTCAAGTTTTTTATAAACTAGTTGGTTTCCATATATATATATTTGTTATAAGTGGAATGGATGCACATTTCTTAAATGTCACCGGGCTTGAATCGACCTGCTCACACGGGTGATTCACCTTGGCGCCAAGATAGCGAAGTAGGACATGCGTGTCTACGGCGCTTAGATGGCGAGCAAGATGAGACATTTGTGTTCATGGCGCTTAGATAGCTAGCTAGGACATGTGTGTCCATAGCGCTTAGAAAGCGAGCTTGAACACTTATATCTACGCAGTATAAGAACAGCGAGCTAGATATAAACCCTCTTATTTCTATATGTCGCCTTAGATGGATCTAAGATGAGACCTTTATACTTGGTCGAACATAGAGATATCCCACGACTCTATGTAGCCTGTTTATAGCCGAATGTGAGTTTTCAGACGGGCACCAGGAGTGGCGACTGTGCTGGAAAACTATGGTTAGACGTTTTGTGTAACGTCTAGACTAAGATTCGTATGGCGTTACTTGTTTTTCCAAACACAGAGTGACATGCCCATTTTGATGGAAGAACGCCATAGCATACATATCGTACTGTATGTGCTTTCGCGATCGACTGTGGAGCAGTGAATGGATTCCTCTTCATTGCTGTGTGAGCCATGTAGCATATCCAAGACATTGGTTATCCTACAAATTGGTTGCCTTCACGACTTGAGACTATGTCATGAAGAGGACGCTTGATGACAGCTACTTTAGCATGCTATCCTAGGACGACGAGACAATTCCGTTCTATGGGGCGTGTCTGGGCAAGCGGTCAAGTTAGTCGGATTGACATGTGGGCTCAGGGAAGACCATTCAATAACACACCATGTTTTTGTGACTCATTAGCAGGCCTGCGACAATCGTATTTTGTTACTGATATGTCATGAGTACATTACATTGAGGTGGTGCAGCAATTCTTTTCACCGAGGGATTGAGAATGCTGTGTCCGGTGTGGTTGAATCGTCTAAGGCATACACGAGAAGCTTCCGAGTGATGTGTCTTGCTGGTTATGGTGATGATTTGGCATTACACTCCTGTCGCTGTACTTTCTTTTCGTAAGGTCGCACGTTCTATTTCCCTGTATGAAGAGTTGAGAAGTTCCGTTGTATTGAGAGATTGATTTTAATACTAATCCTATGTGGGTGAGTGGGAGATGTAACAAATTGTGGTCGGGCCAAACGGGCACCCACATGTTATTGGACTGGGTCCAAAGAGGCTTGGCTTGGACACCAAGTAATGGGCTTTGGAGTCCTAAGCCCTGTAGGTTTTTATGTGCCTATATATACACATATATACTACATGGAAAACCTAATGAAAATAATAATTTTCAGCAGCCTCTCATTCTCTCTCACATTAGTCTCTCTATCTCTCTATCCCTACGGTTCATCTCTCTCTTGGCCATCACCAAAGGAGCCATGGGATTTAGCACGTGATACGTACGAGGACCGCTCTAGTAGTGATCTTCACGACCTACGCGAAGCATAAGGGAGTACACGGAGGCAACATGGAGCAGTAGTTCGTAGGTGAAGACGCTGGGCTCGTAACAACACCGTTCGGCGATCCGTTGGGTTATTCCGCTAGGTAAGTGACCTAAACCCGACTCGTATGCTTGCGTGCATATTTTTCTACAGAGAAGAAAAAAATATGTCAAAGGACAGAGAATGAAGCCAAAGATATACATCTAATATTCAAGAAATTATACAAAACTCTTCCTCCCACTCATGTTTATAAATACTGCTAGCTACCTGTCTATATGATTTAAAGCATCAAACACTACACAAAACTGTAATCTCTTAGCACCTAGGCACTGAACATGTAATCTCTTAGCACCTCCAACTTGATTTTTTTTTTTTTCCTTCGGAAAACTGGTTAATTAATCGAAAAAATTGTACAATGTACAAGGGGCATACCCCATGTAACACCCGTACCCGGAGGACGGGTAAATTATTATTATTTTTATATGCATTAATTAATATAATTAGTGTATAAAACGGATTAAGGGGAGGCTTGGACTCGCCCATGTAAAAAGTGTTCAGAGAGGGACACTAGTTGGAAAAGTCCCCAGTGAGGTGGGACAGGTATTGAAATGGAACCTAGCGAAGGGTAAATTGGTAATTTACATTTTAAATGATTAAATGCATTTTATGTGTTTACAAGAATAATTGTTTAAATGCTTTCATATTATGTATTGATATATGTTTAGCATTTGGAGTTAGTTTAAACACTTCTATAAGGGTATAAATGAAAAGGATTTAAAATTAGTAGGTGCGATAGCAATTTCACCAGATAAATGGGACCCACGTTGGGACCCATACGAAACTACCCATTTAAATAATTGGGTAGTTAATGGAATGTTTGGGGGATTTCATAATAAGAACTTAAGAAATTCCGGGGGTGTAAATGGGAAAAGGGCAAAATATTGCCAACACACCTTGCATGTGTGTGTATGTGGCATAAGAGAGTTAATCTCTCATTTCTACAGCAGAAAAATCAAAAGAAAACAAGAGAGAGCCGAGAGAGAAGACGGAGACGAGACGCCGTTCGCCGTAATCTTGCCGTTCCGTCGCCGTCCGTCGTCCAATTCGCGAACCGGAGCCGTATTCGGACTCGTGGAGGTGAGACGAACGTTTCTATACCTTTAATTTACATTTTTCTCGTCGTAATTTCGGTAGCTTACGCCAATCGGTGAACCACGGGTTGCCGGATTCTTGTAGGATTACACCGGAGTAGAAATTGAGCTGGGTTTTGGGTGGAAATCAACATCTAGAGGCTTAATTTGGGGTAAAATCTAAAATTGGTGAGTTTTCTAACTAAAGCCTTGATGTGGTTCATGTTATGTGCTTCAATTTCTAGTTAGAAATAATAATTCTGGATTTAGTAGTCAAATTCATGTTAAAGTTAGAATTACATGTTGATTTGGTAAAGAAATATTCATGATTATGTGACTATGTGCTTATGTGTTAAGTGGTCAATGAATGATTGGGAATAATGGTTCATTATGGTGAAATAAGGGAGGAGAAGAGGAAGAAATCCGCTTTAAGAACGGATGTCCAAGGAATAGAAGTGGCCGCGGGACCAAGGGAAAGGTCTTCGGGTCGGAGTGAACCATTAGCCCATGAATTCTGCGATTACATATGTTTATGTGCTTAAATTGTCGCATTACACATGTTCATGACATCATTAGCATGTTAGTTAATTCACTAAGCGAAATGCTTAAGAAAATCGTTTTCCTATTTCTGTTGTGGTACATAACAACCACCGCAGGTTCGGAGCAAGGCTCGGAGAGGAGGTGAAATGAGTTTGGATCGGGGCAGGGCTAGGACTTATGTGCATGTGTTTACCATCGTGTAATATGATGTAAATTATGGTGTTGGACTTGTGATACTTGAGTTATTATGTTAATAGTTGTAGGAGTTGAAGTTAAACTTAGACAAGCTTATGTAATTCCTTATGTTAAAACTATGAATTCTGTGTGTTAGTTAAGTTGGACTATTCCGGCAAGTCCGGGTGTATGTCGCAACCATTTTGGACAAGTTTGGTTTGTGACTAAGTTGAATGTAAAACTTTTGAACTCTTTTTATGTAAAATTCTATGTTCATACAAGTTTATGCAAGGTTTGGGCTTTAGTGTCTTAATTTGATTTAATTGAGCTTAAGTACAAGTCTAAAGTGTTTGAAGGTACCCCAATGTGTATTAGGATCAAGGTTAAGAAGTTTTACAAGGTTTCAAAGTGTTTGAGTGAGTTTTTGGTTTCAAAACTTCATGTAAATAGGTTGAAAGTTGCTGCTGCAGAAATGGTTCTGCAGAGGGGCTTTCGACCGGTCGAAGGGACCCGTTCGACCGGTCGAAAAACCCTCTGCCAGCCCTTTGATTCTAATTGTTCCCATGTTTTGTTTTAACTTCTAAAAGGCCAAGAGGGTCCCTTTGGGGTCCCATTGACCTATAGAAACTTTACTTTTAATTACGAAAGTTGATAAGTATTTTTCGCAGGATTTCTTAATCGGCACAAGTTATACTAGTGTTATTTGGCTCAAACTTGTTTAATAAAGCTTCAAACTCTTCCTCCAAAATGTTTTCATGTATATTCTAGTTCTTAGCAAGGACTTGAGTTAGTTTCTTGTTTGAATTAATTGGAATGAATTGAAATCTTCCAACGGTTGCGTGGTTTGATGAGTTTCCGATGCTTTTGTGCACTTTTCGGTAGTTCTAAGTTGGTTGGGAAGTAGCCCCAAGTGACTAGTGTGTTTGGGGACTTCTTAGAATGTTAAATGGGGGAAAATATGGTTCAGAGGGTATCTGGACCGGTCGAATTGACCCTCTCGACCGGTCGAATGCCCCTCTGCACAAGACAGTGATTTCAAAGGTATTTTTCGTCGACTTTTACGGAAACGGGCATAACTCTTTGTAGAAAATTCGAATTCATGCGCCGTTTTTTGAATTGGAACCGGGACTCAAAGGGCTATCTTTTGATGTAAAATTTTGTCATATTTTATTAATGACCATTTTGCCCTTGGACTATTTTATCTCAGCATAGTAGTTTTAAACTACTTCAAATCATGTTTTACCTTCATAACTAACATGGTTCTTACTTATGAGTGTATTTTGGGTGCGTATAGTCTTGTTACACGTGTCCTAATCCGTGGGGGCGGGTTAGGGGTGTGACAGTTTTTGGTATCAGAGCAATAGTTTAGGGCCTTTGGGACGAGAGACGTATATGACGCGTGGTGTGCACACAACGACACGTAGTTGCATAACCATGCATACACGTTTACTTAGCATGCTTTTAATGTAAATTAGCATGTTATTGAATTGTTTAAAGTAACGTGTGTGTGTGTGTAATAATGTGGGTACCAGGCATTATGTCTGGAGGTGACACCTCAAACCGAATGGAACGAGTTGAAAGAGCAATTGAGGGATTGGTTCGAGTGGCTGAAACTCACGTGGTCGAGGAAAGACCGGTACAACCGAATCCAAATCCAAGGGAGGAAACCGTTACTATTTCAAAATTTCATAAACAGAAGCCAACAATATTCCGTGGGGAAGCCGACCCAATGAAGGCAAACTTTTGGATTTCTGATATGGAGAAGATCTTCAGGGTATTACCGTGTACAGAGGAGCAGAAAGTTCTATTTGCCGCTGACACATTAAAAGATGAGGCACAATATTGGTGGCGAACTAAGCTGGGTCCGAGTCAACCAACTACATGGGATCATTTTCTGAAAATATTTAACGAACAATATTTTCCAGAATCGTTTGGAGATCAAAAGGCTCAAGAGTTTATGGAGTTGGTGCAAGGGGGGAAATCAGTCCGGGAGTACTCAACACAATTTACGAGTTTGGGAAGATTTGCGGGAGATGTGATAACAACTGAAAAAGTGAAAGCAAGGAAATTTGTGGCGGGGCTTCGAAGTGATATTCGGGGACGAGTGACTGTATTCCGTCCAGAGACCTATGCTAAGGCTTTGGATATTGCTTCTATCGCTGAAAGAGATCTTGGGTATACATCGAGTATGCCACCACCACCGAGTCAACAAAGTAAACGACCAGGATCAAGTCAGTTCAGTGGTCAAGGTAGTGCAAAGAGGCAGAGTTCGGGAGGTTCGTCGGCCAGTAGTGGCAGTGGTTCTAGTGGGAACAAACCGAGGTGTCAAACTTGTCAGAAGTTTCATTGGGGACGATGCAATCAACTTCCAAATTTGAACACGTGTAATCTTTGCCGACAACCGGGGCATATTGCAAGAAATTGTCCAAACCAGAACTTGGATATGAGAGGTCGATGTTTTATCTGTAAAGAGTTAGGGCACCAAGCTAGAGATTGTCCTACCAAGCGTCAAGGAACTTCAGGCTCAGGTTCTTCCGCAGCTAGTGCCATCACACCAAGGTCTACTCAGCAACCCCCGAGGAGGGAACAACGGCAGGCGCGATCATTTCAGCTTAGGCCGGGAGAGAATGCTTCTGCCGATACCGTTGTCTCAGGTATGGTTCCCATTTGCTCACACTTAGCAAATGTACTTGTCGATTCGGGATCCACACATTCATTCGTATCACACCACTTCGCTAAACATTTAGATAAACCACTAGAATCCCTAGATTATGATTTATCTATTGCGATACCATTGGGAGTTCCATTGGTTAGTTCAGGGGTGTTTAGAGGATGTGGAATAAATATTAATGGTAAGGGGTTAACCGTCGATTTGGTGCCATTAGTGATCCAACACTTTGATGTTATATTGGGTATGGATTGGTTAGCGGCTAATCACGCGATTATCGACTGTAACAATAAAGGGGTAGTCTTCCGTATTCCAGATGAAGAGGTATTTTATTTCCAAGGCGAGGGTGTTGTATCACCGCCGTATATTGTATCAGCTGTTGAAGCATGTCGGTTGTTAAAGAAGGGTTGCCGTGGATTTTTATGTAGTATTCTTGATACTAGGGGTGTTGATCTTAAACTTGAAGATATCCCGATAGTTAGAGAATTTCCAGATGTATTTCCAGAGGAGTTGCCTAGTGTGTTGATCGAGCGGGAGATTGAGTTTGGTATTGATGTTATACCAGGGACTCAGCCTATTTCACGGGCACCATATCGAATGGCACCAGTTGAGTTGAAAGAGTTAAAGATTCAACTGCAAGAGTTGTTAGATAAGGGTTTTATTCAGCCTAGTGCGTCCCCGTGGGGTGCACCCGTGCTATTTGTGAAGAAAAAGGATGGGACAATGCGGATGTGCATTGATTACCGGGAAATCAACAAAGTAACAATCAAGAACAAGTACCCGTTGCCACGTATTGACGACTTATTCGATCAACTTCAAGGGGCTCAGGTATTTTCGAAGGTAGACTTGAGATCGGGATACCACCAATTGAAAGTTAAAGCAGAGGATGTAGAGAATACTGCCTTTAGGACCCGCTACGGGCACTATGAATTTCTAGTGATGCCGTTTGGGGTTACTAATGCGCCTGCCGCCTTCATGGATTTGATGAACCGGGTATTCAAATCGTACTTGGATGAGTTCGTGATAGTATTTATTGATGACATCCTTATTTATTCCAAGAGTCCGGAGGAGCATGAACAACACCTGAGGTTGGTTTTACAACGACTTCGGGAAAAGCAATTATTTGGAAAGTTAAAGAAAAGTGAGTTTTGGTTGACAAGTGTCACGTTTTTAGGACACGTGATCTCTAAAGAAGGTATTTCTGTAGACCCGCAGAAGATAGAAGCTGTGTTGAATTGGTCAAGGCCAACAAATGTGTCTGAAATTCGAAGTTTCTTGGGGTTAGCTGGATACTACAGAAGATTTGTCAAAGACTTTTCCAGAATCGCGACTCCGATGACAAGGTTGATGAGAAAGGATGTACCATTTGAGTGGAACAAGGGATGTGAAGATTGTTTCTTAGCATTGAAAGAAAAGTTGACAACCGCACCAATACTTACAATTCCGAAAAGCACTGGGAATTTTAGAATTTATAGTGATGCTTCTCATCAAGGTTTGGGATGCGTGCTAACACAAGATGACAAGGTAATAGCCTATGCGTCAAGACAGCTGAGATCTCACGAAAAGAACTACCCAACACATGATTTGGAGTTAGCAGCGGTAATCTTTGCTTTGAAGATTTGGAGACATTACCTATACGGGGAGACTTGTGAAATCTTCACCGATCATAAAAGTCTGAAATATCTATTTACCCAAAGGGATCTAAATATGAGACAAAGAAGGTGGTTGGAGCTTATGAAAGATTATGACTTGAAGATTCAATATCACCCTGGGAAGGCGAATGTCGTTGCCGATGCCTTGAGCCGGAAGTCGTCGGAAAATTTAGCCTATACCCTAACAGCACAGAAGAAGCTAGTGGAAGAATTTGAACAATTGAACCTTGAAGTAATTCCTAGAGTTAAGGGTGGTTTAATGGCTGCAATCGTAGCACAGCCGAGTCTTATTGGTGAAATTAAATCTAATCAACTTTTAGACCCAGAATTCAAGAAGATTGTGGATGAATTACCAGAGGGGAGAAGGCCAGAATTTAGTTTCCAAGATGGTGTTCTGAAATACATCAATCGGTTATGTGTTCCTAAAGTTGGCAATTTGAGAGACAAAGTTATGGAAGAAGCTCATAATACAAGATATTCCGTGCATCCAGGAAGTACGAAAATGTACCGAGATTTGCGAGAAATTTACTGGTGGAGTGGTATGAAAAGAGAGGTCGCAGAATTTGTGTCCAAATGTATGACATGCCAAAAAGTGAAACTGGAACACCAACGACCTGGGGGAGAATTACATCCTTTAGAGATACCAGAATGGAAGTGGGAGCATATCACGATGGACTTTGTATCGGGATTTCCAAAATCTCAAAAGTCGAATGATAGCATTTGGGTTATTGTAGACCGGTTGACTAAATCAGCCCATTTCTTACCAATTAAGACTAAGAATCCATCAAAGCTAGCAGAGATTTATATAAGAGAAGTTGTTAGACTTCACGGGGCACCAGTGTCTATAGTGTCGGATCGTGACACTCGATTCGTATCGAGGTTTTGGGAGAGCTTACAGAGGGCTATGGGGACAGCTTTGCATTTCAGTACCGCATTCCATCCCCAGACCGATGGTCAATCCGAAAGAGTGATTCAGATTTTGGAAGATATGTTGAGAGTATGTGTTATGGATTTTAAAGCTGACTGGGAAACTCATTTGCCATTGATTGAATTCTCCTACAACAATAGTTTTCAAACTAGCATTGGAATGGCGCCTTATGAGGCACTGTATGGAAGAAAGTGTAGATCGCCGGTATGTTGGACAGAAGTTGGTGAGAAACAGCTTTTGGGGCCAGAAATAGTACAAATCACTACCGATAAGATTAGATTGATTAAACAGCGGTTGCAAACGGCTCAGAGTCGTTATAAAAGTTATGCAGATACGGGTAGAAGACCGTTGGAGTTTGAGGTAGGTGAGTATGTTTTCCTAAAAGTGTCGCCTTCAAAAGGCATAGCACGATTTGGCAAGCGAGGTAAACTGAGTCCAAGATATGTTGGACCTTACTTGATTCTTGATCGGGTAGGACCATTAGCTTACCGATTAGATTTACCACAAGAGTTGGCAAATGTTCATAATGTGTTCCACGTGTCAATGCTTCGACGTTATATATCGGATCCGCGACATGTCATTATTCCAGAGCCATTAGAGATTCGAGAGGATATGACTTATGTGGAGCATCCAGTGCAAATCCTTGATAGAAAGGATCAAGTATTGAGAACTAAGGTGATTCCGCTAGTGATGGTTCAATGGAGGAGTCATTCAGTCGAGGAGGCTACTTGGGAGCGAGAGGATGAAATTCGAGCAAAGTATCCACACTTATTCGACGCTTGAGGTAAGAGTAAGTTTGGGGACCAAACTCCCTTTTAGGGAGGGAGAAATGTAACACCCGTACCCGGAGGACGGGTAAATTATTATTATTTTTATATGCATTAATTAATATAATTAGTGTATAAAACGGATTAAGGGGAGGCTTGGACTCGCCCATGTAAAAAGTGTTCAGAGAGGGACACTAGTTGGAAAAGTCCCCAGTGAGGTGGGACAGGTATTGAAATGGAACCTAGCGAAGGGTAAATTGGTAATTTACATTTTAAATGATTAAATGTATTTTATGTGTTTACAAGAATAATTGTTTAAATGCTTTCATATTATGTATTGATATATGTTTAGCATTTGGAGTTAGTTTAAACACTTCCATAAGGGTATAAATGAAAAGGATTTAAAATTAGTAGGTGCGATAGCAATTTCACCAGATAAATGGGACCCACGTTGGGACCCATACGAAACTACCCATTTAAATAATTGGGTAGTTAATGGAATGTTTGGGGGATTTCATAATAAGAACTTAAGAAATTCCGGGGGTGTAAATGGGAAAAGGGCAAAATATTGCCAACACACCTTGCATGTGTGTGTATGTGGCATAAGAGAGTTAATCTCTCATTTCTACAGCAGAAAAATCAAAAGAAAACAAGAGAGAGCCGAGAGAGAAGACGGAGACGAGACGCCGTTCGCCGTAATCTTGCCGTTCCGTCGCCGTCCGTCGTCCAATTCGCGAACCGGAGCCGTATTCGGACTCGTGGAGGTGAGACGAACGTTTCTATACCTTTAATTTACATTTTTCTCGTCGTAATTTCGGTAGCTTACGCCAATCGGTGAACCACGGGTTGCCGGATTCTTGTAGGATTACACCGGAGTAGAAATTGAGCTGGGTTTTGGGTGGAAATCAACATCTAGAGGCTTAATTTGGGGTAAAATCTAAAATTGGTGAGTTTTCTAACTAAAGCCTTGATGTGGTTCATGTTATGTGCTTCAATTTCTAGTTAGAAATAATAATTCTGGATTTAGTAGTCAAATTCATGTTAAAGTTAGAATTACATGTTGATTTGGTAAAGAAATATTCATGATTATGTGACTATGTGCTTATGTGTTAAGTGGTCAATGAATGATTGGGAATAATGGTTCATTATGGTGAAATAAGGGAGGAGAAGAGGAAGAAATCCGCTTTAAGAACGGATGTCCAAGGAATAGAAGTGGCCGCGGGACCAAGGGAAAGGTCTTCGGGTCGGAGTGAACCATTAGCCCATGAATTCTGCGATTACATATGTTTATGTGCTTAAATTGTCGCATTACACATGTTCATGACATCATTAGCATGTTAGTTAATTCACTAAGCGAAATGCTTAAGAAAATCGTTTTCCTATTTCTGTTGTGGTACATAACAACCACCGCAGGTTCGGAGCAAGGCTCGGAGAGGAGGTGAAATGAGTTTGGATCGGGGCAGGGCTAGGACTTATGTGCATGTGTTTACCATCGTGTAATATGATGTAAATTATGGTGTTGGACTTGTGATACTTGAGTTATTATGTTAATAGTTGTAGGAGTTGAAGTTAAACTTAGACAAGCTTATGTAATTCCTTATGTTAAAACTATGAATTCTGTGTGTTAGTTAAGTTGGACTATTCCGGCAAGTCCGGGTGTATGTCGCAACCATTTTGGACAAGTTTGGTTTGTGACTAAGTTGAATGTAAAACTTTTGAACTCTTTTTATGTAAAATTCTATGTTCATACAAGTTTATGCAAGGTTTGGGCTTTAGTGTCTTAATTTGATTTAATTGAGCTTAAGTACAAGTCTAAAGTGTTTGAAGGTACCCCAATGTGTATTAGGATCAAGGTTAAGAAGTTTTACAAGGTTTCAAAGTGTTTGAGTGAGTTTTTGGTTTCAAAACTTCATGTAAATAGGTTGAAAGTTGCTGCTGCAGAAATGGTTCTGCAGAGGGGCTTTCGACCGGTCGAAGGGACCCGTTCGACCGGTCGAAAAACCCTCTGCCAGCCCTTTGATTCTAATTGTTCCCATGTTTTGTTTTAACTTCTAAAAGGCCAAGAGGGTCCCTTTGGGGTCCCATTGACCTATAGAAACTTTACTTTTAATTACGAAAGTTGATAAGTATTTTTCGCAGGATTTCTTAATCGGCACAAGTTATACTAGTGTTATTTGGCTCAAACTTGTTTAATAAAGCTTCAAACTCTTCCTCCAAAATGTTTTCATGTATATTCTAGTTCTTAGCAAGGACTTGAGTTAGTTTCTTGTTTGAATTAATTGGAATGAATTGAAATCTTCCAACGGTTGCGTGGTTTGATGAGTTTCCGATGCTTTTGTGCACTTTTCGGTAGTTCTAAGTTGGTTGGGAAGTAGCCCCAAGTGACTAGTGTGTTTGGGGACTTCTTAGAATGTTAAATGGGGGAAAATATGGTTCAGAGGGTATCTGGACCGGTCGAATTGACCCTCTCGACCGGTCGAATGCCCCTCTGCACAAGACAGTGATTTCAAAGGTATTTTTCGTCGACTTTTACGGAAACGGGCATAACTCTTTGTAGAAAATTCGAATTCATGCGCCGTTTTTTGAATTGGAACCGGGACTCAAAGGGCTATCTTTTGATGTAAAATTTTGTCATATTTTATTAATGACCATTTTGCCCTTGGACTATTTTATCTCAGCATAGTAGTTTTAAACTACTTCAAATCATGTTTTACCTTCATAACTAACATGGTTCTTACTTATGAGTGTATTTTGGGTGCGTATAGTCTTGTTACACGTGTCCTAATCCGTGGGGGCGGGTTAGGGGTGTGACACCCCAGGATAAAACATTGAGCTCAAAGACACGCTAGGAAAACAAAGACTCAAAAATGGAAAACAAGAAATCACCGTAGAAATCTAGCAACAATGGCCAAAGCAATGCAAAGCTCATCAATAAGAAAAAACAAAACAAAGAAAGGGCCAAATGGAGCTATCGGCGACGACCCTTGGGATGACTTCCGCTAAATTTCTTCTTTGCTTCTTCTTTTCTTTTGTCTGGAGGAGGTGGGACTCATGGAACACACACACAGAATATCATAATCATGCCCGTCATCCTCCACTTCAGGGAGGTTACTGGAGGCCATCCTATCATCTCCATGCACAGTAGAAGAGTGATGAGAGGAGCTGGCCTCAGAACAAAACACACTGGCGGACGGAGGAGCAGCTGCTTCAAACGTCCCTAGGTCTGTATTGGTCTCTTCAATATCGTGGGAAAGAGCTGAAAACATATTACTCGCGTTCTTAGGAGCGCCCTCTGGACCCGTTCCTTTATGGGAGGGAGAAGAATCTTCAAAAACTGTTTTCCCTTTGTCCTTACTTTTCATAACCTGCCAAACACTAGTAGTACCTTTAAATTTTAATTAATAGGATTGTGGGTACAATGACTAGGCCAAGCCAATTCGGAAAGATTCCAGGAAATCTCTTAACAGATTCCACACATCAATTTAATCAAATTCACCAGTATATTTGTACCTATGATCTATAAATATAACAGTTAACTATATATTGGATGGAGGAGTAGATGAAACCACGCGGTACATTTTTTTTGCTCTTTACCCAGCAATCAATTTCTCAAGCTTGCTAATCCTAGCCTCAAGTTCCAATATTGGTGTCTCAAGTTCACCAAAGCTACTACTTTCTTGATCATTGGTTATGATGCACAGTGATAGACTCTTAGTTTACTTACAACTTCACCTTCCATGTCTCTCTTTGGTCTTCCCATCAAAGCTTTCTCTTGAATTCTCATGAATTATCATGACCTTTTAACATATTTTAGAGAGACAATCAATCAATATGTGGAGAAAATACCACATTCTTCTCGTCCCATTTCATTTGTCCTTCCCTTTTTTGGCCGTCCCAAAACAATTGTCCATTAAGAAAATTCAACGACAAATTTTTTAGTTATTTTCCAGAATTACACTTGATGATTTTGAAAACACCCAACAAAAGTAAAAGGGGAAAAACAAGACAGGTTAATTTTGGAACGATGTCTACTTTCATCCATGTGAATGCGATCATTATGTTCCCTTAAAAAGTAGGACTCCCAAAGATGGATATATAAAATGGGAGGGAGGGGGAGTGGTTTTACATTTAAATCTATCGAAGTGCTTCTAATGTTTCCAAAAGAAAATTTCAATCAGATTGTAAAGAGATAATCAACATACGGAGAGCACAAAAAATATCTTATCTTTCTATTTATCATGATTTGGACTGAATTGCAGCAAAATGCTTTTAAGATTACAATGTTACAAAGAAAGTGCTGCTAATATTTAAGGTTGAAATGTCAAAGAGACCGAATGGTGTTAAGAATACAAGACATGACATTTTCTATTTACCATGATTTGGACAGAATTGCAGCAAAGTGCTTTTAATTTTACAATGTTACAAACAACTTGTTTTTTCCATTGAAAAAACTTCATGACCTCTCAAACAAATTGAAAAGAGACAATTAATCAATCTATGGAGACCACAATAACAGATTTGGATTGAATTGAAGGTGAAATTGGAAGAGAAACGCTTACCAGTGGGCCCCCTTTCTTTCCTCAGTGCTTTCTACCAAACACAGCATTAAAGAAAGAAGAAAATGTCAAGGACTCGAAGGAAAGAGAATGAAGTCAAACAGTAACTTTAAATGCATGAATTAGTTCATCAGATTCAAGAAACAAACAACAATATTTCAAGCTCAATCTCTTCTTCCCACTCATGTTTGTAAATACTATAGCTTCCTATCATAGGATCTAGAGCATCAAATTCTATACAAATCTGTAGTCTTTTAGCACCTAGGCAATGAACATGTATTGCATTTGACCATGTAAATACTCTAACTTAAATGCATCAATTTAACCAAATTCACCAGTACTTTGTAGCTATGATCTATACACATAACAGTTAACTATATTTTGGATGGAGTAGATGAAACCACGAGGTACATTCTTTTTGCTCTTAACCCAGCAACCAATTTCTCAAGCTTGCTAATCCTAGCCTCCAATATTGGTATCTGAAGTTCATCATAGCAACTACTTTCTTGATCATTGATTTTGATGCACAGTGATGGACTCTTTGTTTCACTTACTATTTCAACTTCTATGTCTTTCTTTGGACTTCCCATCAAAGCTTTATCTTGAATTTTCATGTCCATAAGTACAATCTGTGGCACCACTTCTCTAACAGCTCCAGAACTATTAGGTTTCTTATTAAATCTCAACAATTCTGCAATTGTCAGTTTGTCATCGTCAACATCTTCGACCGTCATACATTTGGAAGAAAAACCAGGAGTAGTAAATTCATTGTTATCTTCCTTGTTTCTTCCGAGACCCGTGTATTTCCTACGTTTGGAAGGAGTATCAGGAGCAAGAAAGGAATCCTTATCTTTCTCGTTCCCTCCAAGACCCCGTGGCCTTCTTTTGTAAGTCTTTGAACGCTCCCGCCTCAACACACCCTTAATCCCGTTTTCCAAAGCCAATATGGATTGCTTCCACCATTCTAGATATCCTTTTGTAACATCAGATTCAAAGAGCCGCGGTGGTATATACAACTTTTTATCTATAATTGGCTGGCTATAGTTTCTCCAAGCAATTTCAGGAGACTCATTGGACCGATTGACATTACCCGGAACATCTTGATCCATCCCGAATTGCATTGCTACTCTATGGGGGAGATAAATTTCTATACAATCTAAGCCAACTAGCTCAGAAACTCTCAAGCATCGAGCAAACGATTCAAGTTCTTTTTCCATATGAGATTCAACTAATAACCACTCTTCACTTTCCCTATAAAACTTGCTGAACTTCCAGTTATTCACAACCGTAGCATAAGGGCGCCATTGGAAAAATTCACTAGCTAAATCCATTTCCTTCCTCAAGTCATCAACTTTCAATTTCCTCAATCTATGCCAACGAGCCGATCTTGGCTCTCCAAGATTTATGGAATTGGGTTTTGGCCCCAAACTTGGAAATCTCTCCCAAACCCATAGCTGTACTAATTGAAATGGAGCCAAAAGAGTGACTCTCAAACCATGAGTTTCACTTGCTTTGCTTATAGTTTTTTTCAAAACACTTAAATCCCTATAAATGCTAGCAAGAACAGCAGGTGCTAGAGCAATTTGTGTCCCTCTAGAAAGAGAAATTGCAATAGGGAAAAAATTTCTTCTTACAGTGTCATAATTTGCAGGGAAGACATACCTTGAAAGCCATAGAGACAGAAATGCTTCATGTTCAAATCTTCCACCAATCTTCATAAAATGGTTCATCCATGAAATCTGACTCACCATTTCTCTATGAGCTTTGATCAGATATTCTTCAATTTCAATCAATTCATCATTGTTGTTAAGAGGGGTTAAAACAGACTCACCCAGAAGAGAAAAACCACCCAAAATCATCATATCTTCCAATGTAATAGTAACTTCACCCCAAGGAAATATAAATGTGTTTGTATCTATACACCATCTCTCTGCAAACCCAATAATCAAATCATTGTGTCTTAGGGTTTGATAAGTAGAACCCAAAATTGCTTCGTATATACCAGCTCTTTCCCATACAGATTTGTATACAGGCTCTAAGCGATTAACCCATGTTTTCCAATCCTTTGGTGGGTATCTCCTACCCTTGAAGATGACATTCAATGGAGGCTTCTTCAACCCAGAAATGGTGGGTCTGGAGGAGAGAGAAAGTAGTGGGGGGAGTGGTTCTGAGGAGGTGACCAGAGTGGGTTTGAGAAAATGGGCAGTTCTAAGTGTTGGGTTTCCACCAGTGGGTGAAATCATGAGCTCTTCTCTCTCCTCCATGATTGTAGGTTCTGGTGAGGCCGCCATTGTTGGAGTTCTTCTCCAAGGAACAGAGTGAGTGTCTATGAGAGAGAAGATTAACATGGGGCCATAACTCATAAGGGTTTTTAGAACTAGTTCTCAAAAGCTCTGTTCTTAGGTCTGAAATCACGTTTTAACGGTTCAATTGTGTTTTGGATTGATTCCGAAAATGGTGATATTGAGCTCTGAAAGAAGTTTCTGATACTCTGTGAGTTTGTTACTGTAAAATGGTGGCTGTACGGACTTGTTGCAGAGTATTTGGACAGGGTAAGTGGACTCAAATTAAAAAGGTGAAATTATTCTATGGTAGGGGACTATTGACACGTAGTGGATCCGACAAATAATATATTGCCATGTGGCCAACAAGTCTAACAATAAAAAATGAGTAATGTTAGACATACTTTGAAATTCACACTAAATTTGACATCTTATGTTTTAAATGCATGTACAGTGTATTATGTGAATTTTTTTTACACTTTTCTGTGCACAACTTACACCACACATTGTGCATGCATTTAAAACTGAGTGTCAAATTCAATGTGAATTTTTAAAGTGTGCCTAACATTACTCATAAAAAATGCACTCATATTGTCCGGGATAACAAGGAAAGAATGGTACGACATTGAGTAATGTTTGGGGCACATCATTACACACTAAAAAAACATCTATACCCTGAGATAGGTGTGCCCATAGCATTGTTTCATGACATTATGGTTTGGTGGTATCCTACGACCAAAAATAAATATAGGTACAATGTGCTCTGGTATAATATTTTGAGACTTGATTACAAAATTTTTGTGATCTAAATAAAGTAGACTATGCGTACGAATATATTGGTAGACTTATTTTCAAAACTAAAAATACTTTTTAGTTGCCAAATACAATAACAAATTGATTTTTTTTTTTTATTATTACATGGGGAAAGGAAGATTCGAACATAGAAACATGATACAGAGGAGGGGCACTAAGTGGCAATTCTTTATCACTTGGGCTATGAATCATTGTGTATAAGAACACATTGATAGACTTATTTTCAAAAGTGTCATTGCCACATCAGTGGGTATACTTTTTAAGTGTATGTTTTAGGTGCACCTAAGATTTTCCAAGAAAAAAAGTTTTTGGGCTATTTTTAGGGGTGAAATTCGGGCGATTCGGTGGGATTTTTTTTTTCTCAATTTTTCACATTTTAAAAAACCAACTGAATGGTCGGTTTCGATCGGTTTGGTTCCTTTTTTAGCTTGAAGAGTTTAGGGGAAAACCTACCGGGTCGGTCGGTTCGATTTTCAGGTTTTTAGACTTTCACCCCTAGATTTTTTTACGCCAGAATTTGAACGCCTTTGTACCTAATTAGCAGCTACTGCGCAAATAGAGAACTAGTTAGAAGTAGAACATGCTATTTTCTAAACCACTAAACTAGTTCTTGGATTATCCAAACATCCTTTAAATGATGGTAAGGAAACTAAAACACGAAGCCTACATTTGATTCATGGGCTTTGTGAGGGGGAAAAAAAAAATGTAAAAGGAAAACACTTTCCTATGTTTTCACGTTTGGCTAGTAAGAAATATGATGAAGAAAATAGGAAGAAAACAAAAATGGTGAGTTACTTCTAATTTATTTTTATTTTTTTTGTTCAAATTAAAATTGTACTTTTTTTTTTAAAAATGTTGCTTAATTATAAAGGAAAACACAATGGATCAAACTTGTAATACCCCTAAATTTCATCTTTATTACTTTTTAATGATTATTTCATTTTATGGGATTAAAATTGCTATCAATAGATTTATTAGGGGTCTTATTATAAATTAGATTAAATAACAGTTAGTCATTGTGCACAGTCATAGTGCACGTGTGTCGTGTATAGGTGATAGTTATCAGAAGTTCAAAAATGATACACGAACAACGTTTTGTACAACGTTTTGTACAACGTTTTGTACAACCGGGGGCAGCTAAGCAAATAGATAAAACTTTGTGGGCCCCACTGTTGAATTAAAACTGACTGCTCTCTCTCTCTCTTTGACACACAACGTTACCCACCTTGAAGGAATTAAAATCCCCAAAACCAAACCCCAAAACCCTAGCTTCCAAACCACAACACCCGACCGGACTCATCACGGCGCCGGCGAAGGACGGCGAGAGAGACCCAGCGGCGGCGCCGGCGTTCAAAGGTACACTCTCTCTCTCTCCCAGCTCTTCTTCTTTACCCCCAATCTACAAACCTTCCATACTCTTAACTCTTCCTCCTCCGACGAAGAGTCGCGGCCTTCTCCTCTCCCATATTCATTAAATCATGGGCATTAACAATGAATGTCTCTCCCTGTATTTGTGTAAATTTGACCCCCCCCCCCCCCTTCTTTATATATCTCCCTGTCTTTGAACTCCCATGGCCAGCAAAACACCCACCATAACTGAAGACACAGGCTGCTAAGAATTGGTTGCAGAAAATCAAATCCATGAATTAGTTGATGAGCTATACATATATAAGTCATTCCCACGTCAAATTACAACCTAATCTCATGTATTTAACTTTGCTATTTGGAGTTTCATTATGCCAACAAATATGCAATATAATGATGGTCTAATACGTGTGATATAGGTAACTTGGTTGCGGATTACATTGAAATCGTTGGACAACCCTACTCCAACTACACTGCTACACCGTAAAACGCTGCTTGTACGATGTATTTTCTAACTTCCATTCATGATTTCATTGTGGATTTTATTTGTTCCTTGGTCATGCTGCCTAATTGAGCCTTGAAGTAAGAGTAGTTGCAACCTTCTTTTAAGAACTGTAAGTCATTTATTTCCTAAATTAACCAAACTAGGTTAATATTGAGTGATGGGTTCACTATTTTTTAATACCTTTAGTTCTCTTTCTTTTGTTCTATAACGTGGAAAAGTCGGCTTGTGAGTTGAATATAATGGTCAACAGATTTGATCTCTCGCAAATCTTATCCAGAAATACCCATTTAATGAAGTACATCCATAATCTTATTGAACATGATATTCAAATTTTGTCAAACCTATTGAACATAAATTCCGCTCCAGTGATGTAAACTTTCTTATGTTGATAACCACCCGCAAATAATCAGTTGTTTGTAAAGCAAAAAAGATAAAGCCAAAATTAACAAGAAAGGAAGAACATCATGAGAGGTGTGATTTTACATAACCATCCCGTGATTCTAGAGTATTATGCAAACATTTGGCTTCTCAATCTATGTTTACGTGCAATCAATGTTATGATGTTCTCAACTTAATTAATCACCATAGAATGAAAGCCGGAGAAATTGATCTTTTAGAGAGAGAAAAACTATATATTGACGAGGGAAAAATTGGGAATTTTCTACCCAACTTATCACATTGGGGATTTTATTTCCTACACGCATCAACGTTTCAATTTATTTTTCAAACATGGAGGAAAAGGAAAAAAGCTTTCCTTTTCATTTTAATTGTTACCAAACGGAGACTAAGGAATTGTAACGATTTCTTCTAATGTTTGTACAGATGGGACCTTTGCCTGCAGCTAATGTTATGCCAACCTTAACCTTTGTTGGAGTGATGAATTATCCCAATCATAGTTATATCTATCTCCCCAGAAGCAATGGCAACTTCAGAACTTGTGAACCTTTTATGTCTCAGTTTTCACAGCCACTCCCACATGGGTCATCTCAGGCACGCCCTGGCTCTTCGGTGACTAAAAGAGTTTGTAAAGAGCTCAGCATTGGAGTGATTTGAATTGCCTTTTGATCAATTTAGCTATTTTGTGTAGTTAACTTTTGCTATTTTTCTAGCACTAGGCAGCGAAATCAAACAGAAATTGTAAAGTATTGTTTCACCGAATAATTTGAAGGCATTCGATTTTGTGTTCATCTTAGCTTTTTAGTCTTGTTGCTCGAATTGTTGAACTGCATTGTATATTTGTATGTCTATTATGCATCTGGCACCAACCTCACGATGTTCATCCATGTAATTTAATCAAAACAAGTAAATGAAACATGAGAGTATTTGTATCTGTTATGCGTCTTAGCTATTTTTTTTTTCTTTTTCCTGTTTTGGATATCAAAGTGTCAAAACAAGCAGCCCTATACCTGATTCAAGCACTATTGGAAACAAATGTTTCCAACTCAATGAAAACGTGCCACCTTAGCATGATATTTAACATACTGGAGTTGGCCAAGAGTTAAAACATATGTCTGGAAATGAAGGATATTATACATTTGCAGCACAGAAGTAACAACCAGATTCCCAATCAGAAAACAAAAAGAAATTGTCACACAGCATTTTCACTTACTAAAAAAAAAATTTCAAATTGGTGGCTGAAACATGAGAGTACAAGTTTTCTCTCAAATGTCCCCATCTAAAGACAATATGTGGAGCATCAGGTTTTCCACTTCTCAACAAGAGAAGATGGAACACAAAGAAACTACAAACACATTTGTACAGGCCATTCTAAATAAAATGGACATGAAAGAATTGCATATTAGTTTTAGATACCAATGCAACTTAGAACCCATTTTCATAAAGAGATTTTGAGGGATGGTCGTAACCCTCTGATTGTAATCGGATGGAGATGACATAGATATTAATACAGATCCTTGACAGGCATGTCAAAGCAACTAAGAAGAGCAGCAGCCAGAATTCTGGGCGACAGGTTGTCCCCATATCTGCACTGTTGGTGGCCTAGCATTGTTCGCAGCTGGTTGGCTAGCCATCCTGCAGTAATGGGAAAAATTTGTCATTAAACTAAGCACATTTCAACCAACACAGCTTAGGCTCTGTTCGATTCATGGATTTAGTGAGGGAAGGAAAATATAAAATCTTTGGAAAAATGCTTTCATTTGGTTGATTAATGAATAATACAGTAAAGAAAGGAAATGCGGTGAAAATTAATTTAACAATTTTTGTTTCGTGAGTAACATGCCTTACTCTTTACTCTTTCCTTGATTCCTGGTAAAACAGAGGCAAAAGAGAGTTTAGAACTACAGATAGTGTTCCTATATTCTTATCCTCTTCAAAATTCAACTAGTTGCGGTAAATTGTTTTAAACCGTGAACAATATGGAAGTAAAATTACACAAACCTTATATTTATCCTGCTGCTACTTCCATATGGCAGCATTCCAGAAGTCAACTCCCATTTCTCCCCAGTACTTGCCCACTTTCAAGGCGGTGTGCATTTTCACAGCTTCAGCTTGCTAATTATAGACCAATTAAAATCAACCACACAAGCACAAAAATATTGTTCAAACTTTAAAGCAAGGGTCTTTCTAGTTTAAAGAAAGTATGATATACAAACACACATATATACACAAATTTCACATACTTGAGTGACTAAAACAACAGTGGGGACCAAGCAAACTGCGATATTAGGCGAAGGCTTCCGAAGAAGGTACGCGTAGCTGCGAAGAAGCATAATCGCGATAAGAGTTTTTCCTGAACCAGTCTCCAAGAACACTATTGTGTTTTTCTTGATTGCTGTCTCCATTCTCCAATCCTTCAATTTGGTAACTGCCAAAACAACTCAAACAATTTCAGCTGGTTCCATTGCCTTCTTTTCAAAGCCTCTGTCTCTCTGTCTCTCTACAGCACCAAATATCAGACTCAACATAAATTATTAAGAATAAACAAATCAAATTACTTGCTCACACAGGGAAAGAGATGGATTATGATTCTCTTTCAAAACACAATGATGCATAAATAAAAAAAAACAAAATACACAACAGTGTACAGAAATTAAGATAAAAGAAACCCATTTCCTCTAGAGAGAGTATAAAAAAATTTTAAACAGAAAGATTGATTTTTTTTCCCCTGAGAGAAGCTGAGGAGTGTATAACTCACTGAGCTGGGTTTCTGGGTTTGGACCGAACAATCAACAAAGGAGGAGGATCTTTGAAGCGACCGGCGGTGAGTCACTAGTAGCGAAACTTAAAACACTAATAATGGTAGTAACTCAGTGTCTCACTCTCTCTCACTCACACTCTGATAGTTTGAATATATATATATATATATAAATAATGATTGAGATGAGTGAGATACATACACATACACAATAGTAATTAAAGAGAACATATATATATATATGTAATTAGAGAGAACGAGACAGAGAGAATGAGAGAGAGAGTGTATACCTCTGTCGCCGATGCCTCCGTCGCCGCCCGCAGATCGGGTCGCCGTCTGCGTCTTCTCTCTCTCTCGTTTTTTCTTCCAGACAATTTGGGGAAATTAGGTTCCCAAATGAGAGGGAGGCCCCTGTTTTTTAAGTCAAAAGTGAACCCCACAAACTTTCTATTATTTGCTGAGATGGGCCTGTTGTGCAAAGCGTTGTAAAAACCATTGTGCGCGTATCATTTTTGTCAGAAGTTTATCACAAAAGTGGTTAGTCACGTGTGATGTGCTGTGTGTATAAGGTGAGTCTACCTAGTTGTGTGCCACGTGTGTGGTTGTGTGGTATTGTGTCATATGTATCAAGTCTGCATTTGTATTAAAACTTAGCAAGACTAGTCCAAGACAAACATAACAAGTCATATAGTAGTGAAGTTGGTGAAGGCTAGCTAAGGCCACGTTTGGCCTTGGCTTAGGGAGGAGGTGCATGGCTAGTAAGGCCATGTTTGGGACGGCTATTCAACTGGTTTTTAATTGGTGTATTTATTTTTAAGGTACAGGGGTTGTATACAATATGTTTCCAAATCTCCGGAGTATTTCTTTATTATCTCTCTTGTACTCTTTTGGAGCTATACTGTGTTTTCATTTGGAATCTATGAATTTCTGGTAAATGTGTTGGTGGAAAGTGTGTTGGCTAAATACCACGAAGCTGATGGGTATATGAGTAAGGAGCACCTGCCAAGAGCCAATAGTCCAGAGACCAGAAAAGTCATAAATGGCTTGGTAAATGTTTGCTCTAATTTGCGCGGGCGTGCCAGAACCAATCTGTGGTTCGGTGTGTGTGTGTGTGTAAGCATGCAAACTAATTTCCTATCTGCTTGTGTCAGTGATACACAAGGCTTTTGGTGAATCTGACTTCTAAACTGGTGATTGTGTGTAGTGAGTAGGAAAGTACCCTCACTAAAAGTCCTTTAGCAGTACTGAAGCGCACAAGCTAAAAAGTATCAAGTTTAAACAGGTTAAACAAATCACAAACGGTTTAATAAAAAATAGATTTTTATTAAATGCTTGGAAAAATAAAACAGATCTCAAGAACACCAGAATGGACTGATCATTCAAAAGAACAAAGAATAAAAATAACAAAAAGACACAGACCTAATTGCTATTAAAGCCAGGAAACAAAGACTTAGAGTGCTCTGAATGCCTTGAATGTGCTGAATGCTGTGTATGCTTTTGTCGAAGAGACGCGGAGTCCTTTGCTTGAAGGCCTGCCTCTATATTTATAGCGGCCTGAACTGATTCCTATTTGGACTATGATTCCTTCTCTTACGCCCCCAGCTACTGATTGATTGGCTGATTTGAAGAAATCCTTCTATATCACCATCTCCTTCCTTATCCAGAACTTAATTGAATTAATCCCTTTAATTTAGGGATTTGACGCTCCAACCCAGCTGGCAACTAACAACTCCTTTCCCAGACGGACTCTTGTTTCCAAAAAACTCTCAGAGATAACGTCATCATGCCAGCTGTGAATAGCAACGCCCTGTCCTTCGTCAATCGACCTCTCCCTGTTGGATGAATCGGGCTCATGACTTCTTCCATGTCCGATCATATTTCTTCAACTTCTTATAATCAATCGGACACACTCTTCCTTTTCGTGATGTCCGATTAGTTATAACGTTGCTTTACTTTTCCATCGGGCTCTCAACATGATAAGTTATGTTCTCATAGCCCGATGATGCTTACACTTGCCACATGCTCCCATCGGACTCTCCTCATCTCCCAACAGTTGTTCCCCCCATCGGGCTTACCTCTTGAGTCCGATGAGTCATCACTACTTGCCCCAGCGTCTCCTTCACCCAACTTCAACTCCACTCGGGCTCAAAAATCAATGACGGTTTTTGGGTGCAAACAATTGCCCCCCAAAAGGTCATATCAAACGTCCCGCCCTGATTGATGTGACGTTTTGAATTTCAAATATGCCACGCGTCAAGCACGCAGCTAACGTCAGGTTATGGAGAATCCCACCAGTCACCCTACTTTTAATGCGCCATGATTACGGCATCGGGATACTTAAATATCACCCAACGTCCGAAAACTCATTACACATTCACATTCTACTTTCTCCAGAATTCAAGCAAAACACAGAGCTTCTCACTCTATCTTCATCTTTTCCGGTGACTTTTCTTCCTTCCATAGACATGGCTCCCAAAACTGCTCCGGCCACCTCCAAGGGGAAAAAATCTTTCGCGGACGCTCCACCGCCACAAAATCGCTGCAGGGAGGTTAGGGCTTTGGCCAAAGCTCACGCTGCTGATATATCCACTGAATACCTCACCCCCTACAGTTCCTCCGACGGTTCTCCCGTCGCACCAGGCCTAGGCGCGGCGTTTCTGGGCCACCCTCCGGCGTCTTTTCTTCCTTTCTTTCCTCCGGTAGAAAACGAAACGTTCCTACAAGTCCCTGCTCATTGGGCGAAGGTCCAAACTGCGAACCAACCAATTAGAGGATGGCCTACCCCCGCCGCTGATTGGGACAAGTGGGTAACTAGGATTTCGGCCTCTAAGGCCGCTATCTGGAAGCAAACGGGCATCTATGATGCAATCATGCTCAGCCGGTCTCGCATTGAAATAGACCGGCCTCTTCTTCTGTCTGCTCTACTCTTCTGGTCCTCGTCTTGCAATGGCTTTCTTTTCCGTTGCGGACCAATGGCTCCCACCGTCAAAGACATTAGCTACCTGCTCGGCCTTCATTCCCACGGCCCAGACATCATTCCCGGTCTTGACGTTGGAACGGCCAGCTTTGCCTATCCACAACAGGAAATTGTCCGGGACGGGGCCGTTTCTCACAGGCCGATCACGGCCTTTGGAGGTTTCCTTGCTGCCTGCATCGGGGCAGATGATACGGCGGTGTCCGATGCAGAACACACTGCCTTCCTCATCTATTGGCTCAACAAATATCTCTTCTGTTCGGCCTCCCAAGCCATTACCAAAGAATATACAACCGTAGCCCTAGCTCTCGCATCGGGAAAACCCTTAGCCATGGCTACGCTGGTTTGGGCACATTTGGTCCGAGGCACAACAGATTTTGTTCACTCGGGCTTCGGAGCTGGTGGAAGCCCGATGTGGGTGCTCCAATTGTGGCTTTATTCCTACTTTCCTGAATTCCAACCCACCATCAGCCAATTGGCCGATGTGCCTATCTCGGCCGTTCAGTTTATGAACGTAGCTCCCTCTTCACACTCTTTTGAAGAGTGTTTTACCTTCTTTTTCCAGGGTTGCTCCCCTCGGGACGTCAATCTCTTCACCCCATTCTTTTCCCTTCAATTCTCTTCTTTTCTCCAGCTCTCCAATAACCCTTCAAACTGGGGTTCGGGCACCCAGTCTACTTACAATGAAATTTTTTCTAGCTACTTAGTAGCTAGAGACATTATCTTTAGCCCAAGCATCCCCTCGGCCAACAATAAATGCGGGGCCGAGTACTACTTTGCTCCTATATATGCCCGCCAATTTGGGCTTACTCAACTCGTGCCCGTTCCTCCTGGTATCACCGTCAACGTTGACTGGGTTGAACGTGGCCTTATTGTTAACGACGGGCAGGTGAAAAAGATAACAGAGAGGTCAACCCGGCTCAAAGCCGCTTTCAACTTTACACCCTTCTCTGCCCGGCCAGTAGTATCAGAAGAGTTCACCCAGTGGTGGGGTGAACGGGCTCGAAGCATATTTTCACGCACCGCTGCTGAGGCCCTGGTTCCTTTCACTGCAACATCAGCCACGGTGGCCGATGTCCCTGTACCGGCAGCAGCTCCAACCCGGCGCAAACAAGTCGCCAAGAGACCGGCTCGCAAACCGACTCCAGGCAAGGGTCCGCCTCAAAAGAAACAAAAAACACCGGCCTCTGTTCAGGTTTGCTCTTCCCTCTGCTTTGTTGATTAAGCCCGAATTCCTTTCATTCAGTATTAATCATTCTGTTCTATCTTTGCAGCTTGCTGACGAAGATTCGGGAGAGGATCCACTTCCAAACCTTGCTCAGACTCTTCCCCCAACTCTCCCTACATCACCGGCCTCTGCCACGGCTTATCTAGAGCGAGTGGCTGTTCGGGTAATGCCACTTCACGTCGTGCCTCCTCTAACTCCTTCAAGCGGAGACGGAGACGAAGACCTTGCTCATATCGGCCAAGTCCCTGAGCAAGTTGTTCTTTCTTCCAGCACTGAGGGTGAAGCCGGTGCCGAACCTACCACAGAGGCCGCTGGGGAGGAAGTAAATCAAGCCGTCCCTTCTGAAAACGAAACTCCAACCGGACAAGGGGAACCTACCACCGCCATCAGCTCTCCTATTCACATAATACCAGGACCGGTGGTGGCCGAGGTCAGTCCTCCTGAAGCGTCTGCCGTCGAGGCCGGTGATGATAATTCGGGCTCAGTCCCTGAAACAGAAGCCCCACAGACGACAATGGCCTCAATGAGTCCGGACGTGGGAACCGGCCTCCCCTCTTCTTCTCAAACATCTTCTCAACCAAGCGAGGCCGATATTCGCGAAACAATCTTGGCCTCGCTTCGTCCTCACACCCAGGTATTGCTGTGTTACTTTGCGTTAATCCGTATGATTCTAAAAACAATGCCTGACTGTATTCTCTTGAACAGGCCGATCCTTCAGACCCAGTGCCCGTTATTCCCTTCAATGACTTCTTCTTGGGCCTGGACCTGGGAACTTTTGACCTCGGCCCCCTGGAGCCCGAAGCGGTTTCTCCTTCCCTGCTGCAACAATCCAAGGACTTACTCCTCGGACTAGCGGACAAAGAATTTTCCAACCTTCCTGCTACTGCTGACATTGACTCTGCCTTGAACACTCTCATGGCCGATCCTTCCCTTTCTGACGGGCAACTATCCTTACTGTTGGAGATAAAAGAGAGACTTCCCAGTGCCCGTCTCATGGACAGATCGGCCTCGAAAATTCAAGCTGATGCAGAACTGCACCTAGGCTCCCGGCAGAAGGCATTAAATTTCTTGGAAGGGGCCAAAGCCAAATTTGAAGCGGGGAAGGCCTCTCGGGCTCAGGTTCTAGCAAGGGATACTTGGCTGCGGGACCGTATTGCTGCATTAAAAGCTCAACTTGCCCAATGTGAGGCCGATGTCATCACCAACAGCGCCGCTCTTGAAAAAATTGATGAAGCCCTTTCTTCGCTAGGCGGTGACGCTCAGAAGTGCAGTGATCAGTTACAAGCCAGCGTCCCCATATCCCGGGCTTGGGCCCAAAAGCTAGAAAAAGCCAAGCGAGATCGGTCTGGAGCCATCAAGACATGGGAAGACTTGAAGGCTAAACTTAGGAGTTTTGGGTCGGCCTAGAGACCGACTCCTGTTTATATATACTTTGTAAAATTTTTTTTTTTATTATTACTTTGTAAGTAAGCTATGCTCAGCCTATCAATACAAAATCCCTGTTCACCTAAATCATTCGGGCTCCGGCTCATAATTTATCAGCTGATCATACTCCAACCCAGGATTAGGTTTATAATCTAGATCAATGGTCTCCCATAACGTTGGATAATAAGACTTTAAATACTGACCATTGATTAATCGGACATGGATAGTCCCATCTAAATCACGAAGCCTGTAAGCACCTCCTCTTTTAACTTGGTGAACGATGAACGGGCCTTCCCAATTGACCGACCATTTACCGTATCGATTATCCTTATCTCCAATAGGTAACACGGCCTTCCACACCAAATCATCGGTGCAAAAAGATTTCTCTCTCACCCTTTTATTGTAAGCTCGGGCGGCCCGTTGTTTTTGTACTTTTAATGCATCCAAGGCCATTAGCCTCATTTCATCAAGCCCTTCCAACTCAGCTATCATAGCCTCCGTATACTCAGCGGGCTCTAATTGATTCTGTAAAGCCCTTCTGGCCGATCGGACTGTAACTTCCATAGTTAACATCGCGTCATGCCCGTAGGTCAGCATGAATGGTGTAACCCCAGTACTTGATCTCTTTGACGTCCGATAGGCCCATAATGCTTCGGACAAAAGCTTGTCCCATTCCCTAGGATTCTCCACGATCATCTTTTCAATGATCCCCTTAAGGATCTTGTTAGTAGACTCGGCCTGACCATTAGCCTGTGCATAATAGGGTGTAGAATTAAGAATCTTGATTCCCCTACTTTCTGCAAAGGCGGAGGTCTCCGTCCCTGTAAACACAGATCCCTGATCGGCCGTGATTGTTTCTGGAAGGCCGAACCTATGGATAATGTGTTCTTCAATGAATTTTATGACGGTGGCTTGTGTCACCATTCTACAAGGTATGGCCTCGGCCCACTTGGTAAAGTAGTCCGTAGCCACTATTATGAAACAATGCTGGCCGGATGATGGCGGTAAGACTTTGCCAATCAAATCCATCGCCCATCCCCTAAACGGCCATGGTTTGATTATAGGTTGCAATACTTTGGCCGGCACATGTTGAATCGGACCATGCTTTTGACAAGGTTGACAACCCTTGGCATAGCTGATGCAGTCTTTCAACATTCCAGGCCAATAATAATTATACCTCCTCAATAGCCACTTCATCTTGGTACCGGCTTGATGTGCTCCACATATCCCTTCGTGTACTTCGGCCATAACCTGCATGGCCTGCTTCTTCCCCAGGCACCTCAGGACCACGTCGTCCCCGATCGGTTTCTTGAATAATTCCCCATCTAGTACCACGAATCGGACTGCAAACAACCTGACTCTTCGGTCCACTCTGACATTTGGGTGACTCAGGTATTCAATAATAGGAACTCTCCAATCGCTATCCTCCATCAGGACCGAATTGGTAGTAGCGTACCAACCCCTCTTTGCAACGGACGGTAATGACCGGACATTGACCGTGATGAGTTGGTCTTCTGCACTCTTCTGGGAGGGTGAGGCTGATCCTGTCTTTGCCAACTTATCGGCCTCAGTATTGGTTGTTCTTGGGATATAGCTCACACTAATGTCATCAAATGCTTCCATGAGCTGAGTAGCAACTGCATGGAACGGGCATAACTCCCAACTTCTTATCTGAAACTCTCCAGCAATCTGTCCGATCACCAAACCTGAGTCCCCTTTTATATGCACAGATGATGCCCCCATTTCAAGGAGTATTTCTAGTCCGATTATAAGTGCTTCGTACTTGGCCTGATTGTTAGTGCATTTGAAGTTGAGCCGAAAAGACATTTTTGTCTTTTTGTACTTGGGTGATACAATCACCACTCCTGCCCCAGCACCTTCTGCGTTTTTGGACTCGTCAAAGATTAAAGTCCATGGGACTAAGGATGTGCTCAGAACTTTGGGTGTTGGAGGCAGTGTTCCCAAATCAGCAGGATCTGGGTGATCGGCCAAGAAATTGGCTATGGCCTGGCCTTTTACCGATTGCTGTGAACAGTATTGGATGGCAAACTCCATCAAGGCCAAGGTCCATTTCCCAATTCGGCCTCTCATGATTGGTCTTGATAGCATGTATTTTATCACATCCGTTTGACATATTATATAAGTGGAAACAGGAAGCATATATGTTCTTAACTTCTGTGAAGAAAAATACAAAGCCAAGCATAACTTCTCAATCGGCGCATAACGCTGCTCGATTGGAGTCAAAATTCTACTTAAGTAATAAACGGCCTGCTCGTTACCTTGCTCATTATCTTGAGCTAGCATACTACCTATAGAGCAATCAGAAGCCGATATATACAATTTTAAATACCTACCCTTTTTTGGTGGCATTAACACTGGAGGCATTGACAGATACTGTTTGATTCTTTCAAAGGCTTGTTGATGGCTGTCTTCCCACTTGAAGTCTTCATCGGTCTTGATCTTCAATAGTGGGGTCCATATTTGGGTCTTCCCTGCACAGTTTGATATGAATCTTCTTAAGAAATTGATTTGCCCGAGCAATCTCTGGAGTTCCTTCTTATTAGCAGGCGGTTTTGCTGCTTGGATAGCCCGAGCCTTATTTTTATCAATCTCCATCCCCCTTTGATGTACCAGGAAACCTAAGAAATTTCCTGCTGTAACACCGAATGCACATTTGAGAGGGTTCATTTTTAATCCGTGAGCCCGCATTCTTTCAAACGCCTTTTCCAAATCTCTCAAATGATCGGTGTAATCCCCTGACTTTACCACTACATCATCTATGTAAACTTCCATGAACTGCCCGATCATGTCATGGAAGATTGAATTCATTGCCCGCTGATAAGTGGCTCCAGCGTTCTTGAGTCCGAAAGGCATGACAACCCACTCAAAGGTTCCAATTGCCCCCGGGCACCGAAAAGCAGTCTTCGGGACATCCTCTTCGGCGATGTAAATCTGGTTATACCCCGAATGCCCGTCCATAAATGACAGAATTTTGTGTTTAGCGGCCGAATCGATTAACTGATCGGCCATAGGCATGGGATACTCATCTTTTGGGGTAGCTAAGTTTAAATTCCTGAAGTCTATGCAAACCCTTAGTTTCCCATTCTTCTTCACTACTGGCACTACATTCGAGACCCATTCGACATATCGGGCTGTCCGAATGAAGCCAGCGTTCAGTAATCGTTCGATCTCTTCTTTCACCTTCAATGTGACTTCTGGTGACATACGCCGAGGCAGCTGTTTGAACGGCCTGAACCCCGATTTAATTGGCAATCGGTGTTCCACCAGTTCCCTTGACAGACCAGGCATCTCGTCATATTCCCAAGCAAAACAATCCTTATATTTATGCAGGAGTGCAATCATATCGGCCTGACCCTGAGGATCCAACATCTAACTCACATAGGTGGGCTTGTGCTCTCCTTCTTCGCCTAAGTTGACTTCCAAGATAGGGTCCTGGACATCGGCCTTAAGATCATCCAGCTTAGCAGTGGTCGTTTCCAACTCATGTATCTGAATCTCTTCTTCCTTCGGGGCTTCTTCTTCGTAAATGCAATCAGCCAGATTGATCGTTCCGTCAGTAGGGCCGATTTCCAATCTTCGGTCGGCCAAGAATGCACACCATCTGGCCATGCTGGCTCTTAAGGCCAGCAGCTTCTGTTCTTCAATTGTCGGAATCTCCATGGACGTCTTCTTGTTCAACGATCTCGATCGGCCTTGATTCTTCTGTCCGACTGAGATTATGGAAATATGCCTTGATGTCCGACGAACTTCCTTTAAGGAAGGTCGCCGCATTTGGCCTTCCCAATTTGTTATACCCCAACAACTTCACTGGCCCGATGTCATCTTCATACAAGACTGCATCGGCCGTCTGCACCCGGGCTACAAAGGGCTTGGTGTCTGCCCCCACCACTTCCACCTCATCTCCTCTCCAGAAAATTAACAACTGATGAAGGGTGGATGGAATACAATAGTTTGGATGTATCCAATCCCGGCCTAATAAAGCATTATAGGCCGCTGAAGTTTCCACGATGAAAAACGCAGTCATGACCGTTTTGCTACCAACGGTCAGTTCCAAGGGTAGGATCCCCTTCGTCCTTGAAGGTGCCCCCGTGAAGCTTTGGACATTCATTTCTGTCGGAATCAGCTCCGACTCCGATTTCTGCAAGATCCTTAACATGATTTGGGGCATGATGTTGATAGTAGACCCCCCATCAACAAGAATCCTGTTTATCGGGACGCCCTCTATGTGCCCTTTTACATACAATGGCTTTAGATGTTGGGACATCTAGTGTGTGGGCTTTTCAAACACTACTTTAACTGGTCCGGTCTTCACTCCTTCCTCAGTCTGTTGTTCCTTCGGCCTTAAGATAGTAATCTTTGGCCGATCGGTCTGCCCATCGGTGGCGTCCACACTTTTGCTAGTGGCTTCCACCACTTTAGGCTTAACGATCTCTCCCCCGTTCCAAAAGTTTTCTTCCATCACGGCCGAGTCCTTAGCTGAGCCTTCCACCACATCCCCTTCCATGGCCGATGGTTGATCCGGCTTGGCCATGAAAGACATGGGTAGCGTAAACACCATGTTAGAAGACAGGCCTACTGGAATTGTCCCGAATTGGATTGGCGAAAAACTAGAATCCGACCTATCTCCATCGGACTCAATCATCTTGTCCACCGTACCTGTCCCCTTTTTCTGTGAACTTTCTTGTCGGACTCTCTCCTTCCGAGGCTCGGTGGGAGCAATCGGACCCCCTACCTGATTCTTCAACAACTGGCGTTCCCGCTCGGCCTGTCGCATTCTCTGATATCTTCTTTTCTGGGACTTGCTATATTGCGGCCGTGCTGGGAACTTGGAGTGTTCAGCTCTATGCCATTTTTGATCTTCTACCCTAGGCGGTAGCACCATCCTCGGGCTCCTTCCAGAAATTGTTGCTTGCATCTGAGGCCTTGGAATCACTTGGGAACTACTTTCCCCCAGTCGGCCGTATTTTCGCTGGCCGACTTGGTGTCCCAACGGATGTTTTGCACGCCACTCGGGCTTGGCCTGGCCTTGCCACGGTAATGACAATCTTTCATGTACGGGCCTTCTCGGGCTTGAGTCCCGATGTTCATAGCTTCTCGGCCTCTTACTCGGGCTCGAGACTTCCTTCTTGATGTCAGCCTTGCACCTCGGGCAAAGGCCTTGTTCGATGAATTCCAGCTGTCGCCGTAGATCGGCTATCAGATTATCCGTGCTAGATTTGGCCGTCTCTTCGTTAGCTTTCTGTACTTCCGTCTTGCGTTCTTGGTGACTCTTTCGGAGGTCATGTATTGTAACCTTCGGCCCATTGGTGGCCGACGTAGCAATTTGTTTACCCTCCCTTTGTGTTGGCACAAATTCCTCGTCAGATAAGTCAATCTTCAGTCTCGGCCTTGACAACCTAGTTAGGTCGGGCATCACCATGTTTGTGCCCGTGATCTGAGGAAAAGGATTTGCATCGATCCCCATTGCTTTGTCCGAGAATTTGAAGACCCCCTTCTCGACGTTTTCCTGTATAAAATTGCGAAAAACAACACAATTATTAGTAGCGTGCTTCCAAGAATTGTGCCATTTACAATATTCTTTGTTTTTTATGTCATCGGCCTTTGGGATCCGATGACCTTCACTTAGCTTGATCACTTTATCGGCCAACAGGGCATCGAATATTTGATCAGCCATTGTTATATCGAAAGTATAGTTTTTCCCCGCCTCAAACGCCATCTTCTTTGCAGCAGCGTTATTATTAACAGGCTTGTTCAAGGCGTTGCATACGATTGGCCGTTTGCAAATTAATTCGGCCATATCGCATTCTGTTTCAAGGTCACACTCTGCCAAGTGGACCTCGTAATTGGGGTCTTTGTAATATGTTCCCTTGGAAGAGTTCTTCTTCTCCTGCTCATCCAAGAGAATACGTTCGTAGCGACCCGCCCGTGTGGCAAGCTCGAACAGATCACGGAAGTCAGTTCCTTCAAACCTCTAGCGAAGCTCAAAGGACATGCCCCCCATGGCCATCTTTGCATACTCCTCCTCGGGCAACACTGTCTTGCAGCGGTATTTTGCCTTTCGGAAACGGGCTATGTATGTTTCCACGGTCTCCCCCACCAGTTGCATCATTCGCGACAAATCTGCCAATGATGTCTCGGGCTCAGTCCTATAGAACTGTCCGTGAAATAACTCCTCCATCCCTTGCCAAGTTAACACCGAATTGGCTGGGAGGTTGACGTACCACAAAAACGCCATGCCCGTTAGCGAATTTGGGAATAGTCTTAACTTCAATGGGTCACTGTGACCCACATGGCCGCATTGAACAATAAAACGGCCAATGTGCTCAACTGAGGACTGTTCACTCTCTCCTGAGAATAGAGTGAAATTCGGTACCTTATACCCCTGAGGAAATATGACTCGGTCAATCTCCGGCGGGTACGGCCGTCTGTAAGTCGGCCTTTCCAGCCTCCGCATAAACGGGCCATACTCCTCGTGTATGGCCGCTACCAGTTCTTCCCTATTGATGGGTTGAACTACGGGCTGAACATTCCTTATCGGGGGTATCAACGGCGGCGGTCCGTTCTGTTGGTTATTCTGGACCTGATGGGTCCAAAACCCACCGTTGTTCCTCTGCCCCCCATGGCCGTTCCCTTGGGGCTGTGTGTGGCCGACTGAACTTTCAGTCTGGCCGGCAGATCCTCCAAACCCTGGTGTCGCCGATCCGTTGGGATCGGTGACCACCACACTGCCAGCGATGCCGGTCTGTGACTCAGATTGCTTTCCTGAGCCATTTCCGTCTCTTAGGTTCGGACAGACATATGGTGGGCTCTTCGGCTTATCGGACTCCAGCGAGGTACCCGAGCCCGAACCGTTGACCTGTTCTCCTCTAGATCCGGCCTTATAGGTTTCAATCAACTTTCCGATTGTTTCTGTCAGTCGGTCCAACTTCACGTGAGTGGTCCTGGTTTCATGGATCAGATCAGCCTGACTTTTATGGATATCGGTCGTTTGCTGCATGACCGATTTGAGGTTGCCCATAGAACCTATGAGCGCGTTGTACTCCTGCCACATGGGCTCTACGTTAGCCCTCATGGCTTCCGAGATGGCTTCTAACGTGATACTACCGTCCTGTGGAGAATGGCCGGTGCTCTCCTCCGTGGGCGGATCCATATGCTGATCATCCTTTGTCGTCTTATCTCTCTTCGGAGGCATGATTTGACACTGTGGGTCCCACCGGGCGTGCCAAAAATGTTTGCTCTAATTTGCGCGGGCGTGCCAGAACCAATCTGTGGTTCGGTGTGTGTGTGTGTGTAAGCGTGCAAACTAATTTCCTATCTGCTTGTGTCAGTGATACACAAGGCTTTTGGTGAATCTGACTTCTAAACTGGTGATTGTGTGTAGTGAGTAGGAAAGTACCCTCACTAAAAGTCCTTTAGCAGTACTGAAGCGCACAAGCTAAAAAGTATCAAGTTTAAACAGGTTAAACAAATCACAAACGGTTTAATAAAAAATAGATTTTTATTAAATGCTTGAAAAAATAAAACAGATCTCAAGAACACCAGAATGGACTGATCATTCAAAAGAACAAAGAATAAAAATAACAAAAAGACACAGACCTAATTGCTATTAAAGCCAGGAAACAAAGACTTAGAGTGCTCTAAATGCCTTGAATGTGCTGAATGCTGTGTATGCTTTTGTCGAAGAGACGCGGAGTCCTTTGCTTGAAGGCCTGCCTCTATATTTATAGCGGCCTGAACTGATTCCTATTTGGACTATGATTCCTTCTCTTACGCCCCCAGCTACTGATTGATTGGCTGATTTGAAGAAATCCTTCTATATCACCATCTCCTTCCTTATCCAGAACTTAATTGAATTAATCCCTTTAATTTAGGGATTTGACGCTCCAACCCAGCTGGCAACTAACAACTCCTTTCCCAGACGGACTCTTGTTTCCAAAAAACTCTCAGAGATAACGTCATCATGCCAGCTGTGAATAGCAACGCCCTGTCCTTCGTCAATCGACCTCTCCCTGTTGGATGAATCGGGCTCATGACTTCTTCCATGTCCGATCATATTTCTTCAACTTCTTATAATCAATCGGACACACTCTTCCTTTTCGTGATGTCCGATTAGTTATAACGTTGCTTTACTTTTCCATCGGGCTCTCAACATGATAAGTTATGTTCTCATAGCTCGATGATGCTTACACTTGCCACATGCTCCCATCGGACTCTCCTCATCTCCCAACAGTTGTTCCCCCCATCGGGCTTACCTCTTGAGTCCGATGAGTCATCACTACTTGCCCCAGCGTCTCCTTCACCCAACTTCAACTCCACTCGGGCTCAAAAATCAATGACGGTTTTTGGGTGCAAACAGTAAAATGTGAGGTGAGGTAAGGTGACTCTTGTTATATTACCACGAGGAATCCTGGTATGATGCTCTTGGGGGTGAGCGGTTGACTGTGGGATAGGTGTATATTTTTAAACCTATGCAATTGTGTATTCTTTATGCTTTTGAGCTGTTTATTCCTGTCATATTGTATACTTCCCCGTGTGTATTGGTAAATGCAGGTAGTACAGGTAGCTGGGAGAGCGGAGGTGTTAGAGTAAAGTCAGATTGGGACGCTGTATAGACTACTGTGGAGTCCGGGCTATTTTAGTCTTTATTTATGTCAAAACAATTCTTGTAATATATTTTTTTTTTACAAGTGTAATATATTTTATTTTTAATGAAAAATGTAACTATTTCAATTATTTTATAAAGTGGATCCGGGGTGTGACAAAACTAGCTTTTCGTTTCTTTTCTTTCTTTCTTTCTTCTTTTTTTTTTTCTTTGAAAATTCACAAATCAAACATAGCCTTAATGGAAGAAGGATGACAAAATTCAAAGAAAAAAAGGGAGGATCTTAATCACTTGAACTCCGTTTATAGTTTCCTTTAAAAAAAATAATAATAATAAATAAATACAAAAAGGTAGGAAATTTGAGGTTTATTGAGTCATTCCACTATGTTTGGTAGGGTGCAAAGGCATGAAAAACTTATAAGAGAAAGGAGGGAGGGAAAAAATATCCAATCTCTAGGGAAAGGAAGAGACTATTTTTTTTTGGACCTTTTGTCCGGTTAAATTAAAATTATTAAAGATAGAATTGAATATTGCGTGTTCTATATAATATATAGACAATTGCCCTTAAATCCCCTATTCATGTACTTTCGTGGATGGAGGACACCCAACATTTTTATTTAATACTAGATCCCTAGGATCCTAGTTAACACATCTAATCATGGTTAATGATTTTGTTGTCCCCATTTTACCCTTCTATATATTTCTGTGATATACATATAGATGTAATATATATTTAGTCATTAATTGGGAATTTGAGAGTAATATTTGTATTTATTCCCCACTATTGCCATGTTTGTTTGTGTTTTGAATGTTAGAATTATTTCTACCATTTACATCCCTTAACACATGCAAATTGATCATTCATATTCATTACATCATAAAAATCTGTCAAATTAAATGTTTGACTCTTTAATTGTATGTTCATGTGGATCATTTTTGTTTTTTAATGATTGATTTTGGTCTTCTTTCTTATTTATATTTCACAGCATGTGAGACATACCTTATTTACACAAATGTTATTCAATACAGATTGGCTAATATCACTACCATAATCGATTGTTCAGCTTCCTTGCAAGAGAAAAAAAATTGTCAAAAAAAATGTTGACTCTTTAATTGAATAATCCTTCAATCATTGACCCTTGCATTGTGGTATTTTTATCTCTATTAATTACATACATGTTAAACAATATATATCACCAGAAATCATTACTCCCAACCTGAACAAAAAGAACATCATCAATTTTTTTGGTCATTACTTTGCTTGTGAAATTCACAAAACAAGTTGTTGGTATATGAGGCAAATAAAAAAGGATTATAAATCCCACAAGTGAGACAGGTTGTTGCCCACAATCATGACGACCACCTTCACGACTCAATGGTGCGGTGGTGATGTGTTGGCAGTGGTGGTGGGTGCCATGGTGTCTAAGAGTGGTGGTGGGTGCAATGGTGATGATGGTGGTTAAGATTGGTGGTGGATGCGATGGTGGTTAATAGTGGTGGTCTCTCTCTCTCTCTCTCTCTCTCTCTCTCTCTCTCTCTCTCTGTTCCCATTTTCCATAACATGTTATGAGTTTCACAAATCATGTTGTGTCACTCTCTTTGATTTCCATTTTTTCCAGAATATGTTGTGAAATTCACAAATCATGTTGTGACTTTCTCTTCCATTTTCATTTTACAGAACATGTTGTGAAATTCACAAATCATGTTGTGACTTTATGTCGCTTTCATTTTCGTTTTCCAAAACATGTTGTGAAATTCACAAATCATGTTGGGACTCTCTCTTCCATTTCCATTTTTCTAGAACATGCGAAATTCACAAATTATGTTGTGTCTCTCTATTCCATTCTCGTTTTCCAGAACATGTTGTGAAATTCACAAATTATGTGGGACTCTCTCTTCCATTCCCATTTTTTCAGAACATGTTGGAAAATTCACAAATCATGTTGTATTTCTCTCTCTCTCTCTCTCTCTCTCTCTCTCTCTCATTTTCATTTTCCAAAACATGTTGTGAAATTCACAAATCATGTCGGAACTCTCTCTTCCATTCCCATTTTTCCACAACATGTTGTGCCTTTTCAATTCAAAATGTGTTCCACAAATCATGTTGTTGGACATGATTGTTGATGAAAATAGCTATCATTATGAGTAATAATGACTTTCAAATTTTGATCCCCATAAATTTTTATTCTCTTAATTTTTGGGGAGAAATTTTGGTTGAAAACATTAATAGAGGAGGTTACCATTTTTAAGAATACCAAACTTAATGAGGAAGGGGTATTTTAGTCCCTAAAAAATTTCAGGGAGTTAATTATAAACATGTTTTAACTCAAGAACCTAAAGCTATTTAATTGCAGTATCTAGGGATTTATCACTAAATCACCCTATAATATATAGTAAAAGAATGATTTTTTTTCAAGGGCAGAAAAGTTAAAAGAGAAAAGAAGCATTTTTCCTTTTCTAATACATACAACTAATTAAGGATGAGAAATGATGGGCCCCAGGATGCCTCTTCACTTTTTCCTCCATGTTTCCACTCTACTAGATAAAAGATTTTCTTCTCTTCCATCTCGTTTTCCTTCCTTCCTTCCTTCCATTCTTTCTTCATACCAAACGTTGTCTGCAGTTCAAAGAGGTTTCTAAACTCGGTTACCTACATATGTGGCATGGGACTTGTCCAATAATATTGGGACTTAAGTACATTTTTTTTTCCCGTACGTTGTCCGATTTGTCATTTTTGTCCCTATAATTTCAATTTTGTCCTTGCGCTTTTTAATTTGTGTCAATCAATGACAATTCTCAAACGGTGTGACAAATTTGGATGGAAAGACAACATGTGACTTACAAGTGAGGGTATTTTGGTAATTGCACCCACTTATATGCCCTCACTTTTGAGGGTGTGTGTGTGTGTGTGTGTGAGAGAGAGAGAGAGAGAGAGAGAGAGAGAGAGAGAGAGAGATTCCACAGAATATTAACAAAACAATTTCAGAAGAGATCACATTTTATAATTAGAAACAGAGTCTAATCCTGAGATTTTTGAAGTTATAGCAGTTCTTTGCACATACATTCACAATTTCACATGTCTATAAAGACTGCTGATCAATAACATTCCTCCATGTCAAAGTAAAAAATCTACAATGCCCATCTTATCGTCTCACCGAGACTAGCTGAGACTGAGAATTACATTTTATGAACAGAAACAGAGAACAAATCTACTACCAAAACCACTAATTCTGGATCTAATTAAGTGCAATTTTGATGTTTCACAGCAAACATGCACAACATTTAAGGAATTAAGCATTTTCTGACTTTATAACTTGTCTATTCAATAGCATACTAATGACGCATTAACATTGGATAACCATCATTAATAAAACTTAACTTAGATTGGAACAATTTCTTTTGGACAATGTGAGCTCAACTGCACATGTTTCAAGTTTGCTACCAAAATAGTCCAATACAAAAAATATAAAAAAAAAAACTATGAAACTAAAGATAACCAAAGGACTAATAAAACTTAAGATTTCTCTACTGTCTTTGTCACTGTCTTCACTACTGATTTACTCCCAATAGTTTCTCTATCTTCTGAACCCTCCCTTCAAGATCTAGTCTAAGTTTCTGAAATCCACTTGTTGATTTACCAATGTAGCCATCTACATTTATAGGATTTTTTAATGACTCTCCAGCCTTTTTCTCTTCCCCTTGTTTGTCAACACACTGAACTGTGAAATTGTTTCTGCTTGATTCTCTCAGTTAGTGAGAGAAAGTCCAAAGAATCATTGGCAGAATCAAAACCCTTCCATTTTGCTTCTCTGGCAGTACTATTTGGTTCACTAAATTTCCCATGTACGGAAATTTGCTTCTTTTTTCCCAAGTGAATTTCCTTTTTGGGAATTTTCCTTGAGATTTCTAGGATTTGGAGAAATGCGTTCTTGGGTTCGGTGGCTTGAGATAACTTCACACGAACTAGCTGTGCAACTCGCAATCCCAGAAAGAAATTCTAATCGTGTGGCTAATGGAATTTCATTATCACTTCAATCGTAAGGCACAAGGGAAGTATGAAAACTATTATGTATTTTAGTGCACCCTCCCATAAGAAGGATGATTTTTTGAGGTAAAAAAAGTCCCCAAAAAAAAAAACATGGAATGGGAAGATGTATTCTTAGGGAATGGTATGGATTTTTCCTTTGTTTGGTTAATAAGAAGGAAATAGTGAAGGAAAGTATAAAATATTATACTGTATATTTTACTGCACATCCTCAGAAGGATGATTCTTTGGAGACAAAGGGGTAAAAAAATTGATTTTCCTACACTCCTTTCCTTCGTACCAAACATAGCACAACGAAAAAAAGTTGTCAAGCACAGAGAATGAAGCCAAAGAGATCTAATATGCAAGAAACAGATAACATTGAATGCCCCCCTCATGCTTATAAATACTGCTAGCTTCCTGTCAATATGATTTAAAGCATCAAACACAATTCAACATTGAACATGTATTGCATTTGAGTCATTTAATCATGTACATGATCCTATTTAACCAAATTCACCAGTACTTTGTATCTATGCCTTTACATGTAACAGTTTAGCATGTTTGGATGAAGTAGATGAAATCACGCGATTAAATTATTTTCTGTTTAATCCCTTTCAAGACACTGACCAATTTCTCAAGCTTGCTAATCCTAGCCTCAAGCTCCAATATTGGTATCTCAAGTTCACCAAAGCAACTACTTTCTTGATCATTGGTTTTGATACATAGTGATGGACTCTTTGTTTTACTTACTACTTCACCTTCCATGTCTCTTGTCGGTCTTCCAATCAAACCTTTATCTTCAATTCTCATGTCCATATGTCCAATCCATGACACCATTTCTCCATTATCAACACCTAAAGATGAAGAATTTGGAAAATTCTTGTTATTAAGTGTCAGGAATTCTGCTATCGTTAGTTTATCGTCAGCAAAATCTTCCACCGTCATACATTCGGAAGGAAAACCAGGAGGGAAAAAACCATGGTTATTGTCCTTGTTTCCTCCAAGACCCATGTCCTTCATGCATTTGGAAGGAAAACCAGGAGGAAAGTCAAGGTTATCTTCCTCCTTTCCTCCGAGACCCGTGTCTTTCCTACATTTGGAAGGAAAATCAGGAGGAAAAAAGGAATCCTTATCTTTCTTGTTCCCTCCAAGACCCCGTGGCCTTCTTTTGTAAGTCTTTGAATACCCCCGCCTCATGACACCCTTAATCCTGTCTTCCATAGCCAACATGGATTGCTTCCACCATTCTAAATACCCTTTTGTAACATCAGATTCAAAGAGTCTTGCTGGTACATATAACTTCTTATCTATGATAGGCCGGTTATAGAGTCTCCAAGCAATCTTAGGAGTCACATTGGATCGACTGACACTACCCGGAACATCTTGATCCATTCCAAATTGCATTGCTACTCTATGTGGGAGGTAAATTTCCATACAATCTAATCCAACTAGCTCAGAAACTCTCAAGCACCGCGCAAAAGATTCAAGTTCTTTCTCCATATTAGATTCAACTAATACCCACTCTTCACTTTCCCTATACAACTTACTAACCTTCAAGTTATTCACAACTAAAGCATAAGGGCGCCATTTGAAAGATTCATTAGCCGAGTCCATTTCCTTCCTCAGATCATCAACTTTCAATTTGCTCAATTTGTGCCAACGAGCCGATCTTGGCTCTCCAAGATTTATGGAATTGGGTTTTGGCCCCAAACTTGGAAATCTCTCCCAAACCCATAGCTGTACTAACTGACATGGAGCCAAAAGAGTGACTTTCAAACCATGATTTTCACTTGAATCACTAAAAGATTTTTTCAACAAACTCAAATCCCTATAAATACTGGCAAGAACAGCAGGTGCAAGAGCAATTTGAGTCCCTCTGGAGAGAGAAATTGCAATTGGGAAAACATGTTTTCCAACAGTGTTATAATTTGAAGGGAAGACGTACCTTGAAAGCCACAGAGACAGAAATGCTTCATGTTCAAATCTTCCACCAATCCTCATAAAATGATTCATCCATGAAAAATGACCGTCACGCCCAGTATTATTCAATCTCAACTCTCTCCGAGTATTGATAAGATTTTCTTCGATTTCTATCATTTTTTTGTTGTTAAGAGGGCTTAAAATAGACTTACCCAGAAGAGAAAAACCACCCAAAATCATCATATCTTCCAATGTTATAGTCACTTCACCCCAAGGAAATATGAATGTGTTTGTATCTATACACCATCTCTCTGCAAGCCCCATAATCAAATCATTGTGTGGTAGGGTTTGGTAAGTAGAACCCAAAATTGCTTCATAAATACCAGCTTTTTTCCATATAGATTTGTATATAGGCTCTAAGCGATAAACCCATGTTTTCCAACCCTCTTGTGGGTGATGCCGACCCTTGAAGATGACATTCAATGGAGGTTTCTTCAACCCAGAAATGGCGGGTCTGGAGGAGAGAGAAAGTGGACTTGGGGGGAGTGGTTCTGAGGAAGTGAGAGTGGGTTTGAGAAAATGGGCAGTTCTGAGAGTTGGGGTTCCACCAGTGGGTGAAACCATGAGCTCTTCTCTCTCCTCCATGATTGTGGGTTCTGATGAGGCCGCCATCGTTGAGAGTTCTTCAAAGGAACAGAGTGTCTATGAGTGGAAATATTAAGCTTTGGCCATAAGGGTTTTACAAACTGTACTGAAAAGCTTTGGTCTTAGCAGTCTCTGTAAACCTCTGAATTTTTTTTAACGGTTCAATTGTGTTTGGATTGATTCCAGAATTGGTGATAGTGAGCTCCCGAAGAATTTTCTGGTACTTTCTGTGTTTGTTAGTGTAAAATGGTGGTGGTACGGAATTGTTTCAGACTAACGTGGAGCCAAATTAAAGGGGAAATCATTGTGTGTGGTCCGGGACCATTTCACATGGTGGTGCTTGCCAATAAGACATCGCCATGTATTCAAATTTGAGACAAAAAATATTTTGATTTTAATTAAAATAAGTATGATTTTAGTTTGATAAAGATTCAATTTGGAGTATTTTAATGACAAATTTGAACTCCTTTGTGTTGGGTTTGCGTAGCATGTTCAGTTCTGGGCCCGGGGGTTCATGAGGCCCTGAGTAGCTTGATCTGCATCGAATTTTTATTTGGGTATTAAAGTGTTTCGGTAATTTTGTGTTGTTGTAACCCTCATGGTATGCATACACGGTTTTTCCCTAACAGTCGGGTAGTGTGTGAACAGTATAACCCTATTTTTTAATCATAATGGAGTTGGTGTTAAAAAACTGTGTACGTATGCAATTTGACCGAAGCACTGGATAAATATGTTTGTTGTGCTCTTTTAATTGTTTATTTTTGTTCTGTGTTTGTTTGTATGTTTCTGGTCATATTCCCAACCCTTTGTACCAAATTAGTATCTACACAAATAAGAATTTGTTAGAATAGGTTCTTTTCAGAATTACAAAACTAATTCTAGAGCTACCCAAACATTCTCTTATTGAGGGAAAGGAAACTAAACATTAAGCTTATGTTTGGTTTATGGACTTTATGATAATAAAATAAAAAATAAAAAATGGAAAGGTGAAGAAAAACACACTTTCTCTGTTTGGTTAGTAAGAAAAATGATGAAGAAAATAGGAAGCAAGCAAAAATGGTTAGCTACTTCCATCTCCTTTTTTCCAAATTAAAACTTTGTTTTTTTTTTTTTTTGTTTGGTGTTACTTAATCACGAAGGAAAACACAAAATAGTTTTTTCTCTTTTAAATAAACAAACCAAACAGAGCCTAAAATGGAAAAAGAAAAATATTTCAAAGAAAAAAAGAGTGGATTTTAATTACTTGAGTCCCACTTATAATCTCCTTCAAAATAAAAGTAGGAAATTTGAGGATCATTGTGTCATTCCACTATGTTTGGTTGGATGCACCAAAGGCACAGAAAACTTGTAAGGAAGAGAAAGGGGCAAGGCAAGAAATATCCTAGAAAGGACGAGTTTTTTTTTTTTTTTTTTTCCCCCTTCCTTTTCTTCGGTTAAATAAAAATTACTAATGCAATAAACGAATATTACGTGTTTTACCGTCATGTTCCTATATAGCAAAAGAGTGATTTTCTCATGCACAAAAAAGTCAAAAGAGAAAAGAATCATCCTCCTTTTTCCAATACGTCCAATTAATTATGAATGAGAAATGATGGACAAATGGATGAATATTCACTACTATTGTTTTCCCTCTACTTTATACTATACTAAATAAAAAGATTTTCTTCTCTTCCTTCCCCATTTCCTTCATTTCATTCTTCCTTCATGCCATATATATGCATTTTCATTCCATTTATTCATAGTTGCTGGTGATCGAACTTCCCCTTTTCCTTCATTCCATTCTTCTTTCATATCATATATATGCATTTTCATTTCATTTATTCATAGTTGTCGATGATCGAAGAATAATATTATGATTTCTAAACTTGGTTCCCTACCATAAGTGGTAGTGGGACTCGTCCAATTATATCTATCGGTCTTGTTTTTATTGGAAGTTGTTTAACGTGAGGAGAGTCATAAATAAAAGATCTCTTGCTTATATACTTAATTTCTTTCCGGGTAATGATATAGTAAGCAGCTTCTCATGTGAATACGAAGCTTTTAACTGTTGGATGGAGATTTGGTATCAAGATAATAAGTAAAAAATATTACTCAAATAACTATTTATTCTTCATTCAATGGTTGTAGAGTGCTTGTGCATATGAGAAGCTGCTCATAATATCATTGTCCTTTCTTTCTTTCTTTACTTCCCACTAGTTTCACTTATAAAACAAGGAATCATTATATGTTCAAAAGGATATCGGCTTAAATATTTTTGGCTAATTGAGTAATAGGACATTTATTTGGGTGGAAGTTAGAAAAATGCACGGACCAAAGTAAGATTTTTTGAATTTAGAAGGGGGAAATTAAAATTCTAGTAGGGGGCAAAATATAAAGTGCTTTAAGGTAAGAGAGTAATATTAAAACATTGAGAGGGGGCATATGCCCCTCTACCTGTATCTCCCCCATGCACAGCATTTCTCCACACGTATATTCTTATGTCTACAAAGGCTGCTCAATAAGGATAATTTTTTGGACACAACCTTCTCACAATTTTTTGCTCACAATCTCACTATCTCTCTCTATCTCTCTTCTCATGGGCCCCATAGTGTCAGTGGCCGCCACAGTTCTTACAAGGAGAAAGATAGTGAGATTGTGAGCAAAATGTTGTGGGAATATTGTGCCCCAAGAATTACTCGCTCAATAAATCTCCCCCTTTTGACTTTGTTTTGTTACGGAGTCATGTCTACATAGACGGCTCAAGAAAAAGGGGGAAAAAAGGGGGAAGCTAGTTCCTTTATTTCTCTTATGTTTTCCTCCATACTTAAATAACGTTAGAGGGAAAAGTTCTTAAAAATATTTTTTAACAAAGTAAAAAACGGAGGAAATTGACACACAAAATTCTAATTTTTTTAATTTATTTCCTATCATATTTTCTTTTCCTTCATATTTTTCTTGCAATCAAATAAAGAAAAACGTTTTCCTTCGTGTTTTTCTTTCTTATCCATCACTAAATCCACGAACCAAATAGAGTCTTAGAGTAAGCAGGCTTCATAGTTCTCTTAGTTTGACCAAACCCACAAATAAAAATCAATAAACAAAGTGACACTTCTCTAAGAACACTGTAAAGAAATTTGCTCACCTATTGCTCATCAAAGCACCTCATTGGGTGAGCAATTTTTATGCATTCACTAAAGCAGTACTCATAACAGTGCAAATCCACCATTTCAAAGTGAAAAATCTACCAAATACTACATCTTATCATCTTTCCGGGACTTGCTGAAGATGAGAATCTATGAGTAGAAATAGAGAACAAGTCTAACACCCAAAACCACAAGTAATGGTTCTAGCAGTTAGCAAATATACACCACTTTTCAAGGAGTTATCACGCATTTTCTGATCTCTATAAATTGTGTTTTCACTAGCATACTAATGACTCGTACACATTGGAAGATGACTAATAACACTTCTTAGACCATCTCCAATGTTATTTTCGTCATGCCAAACCTATATTTTGGCATTGCTGCAGTACTAAATTGGTATATTTTAGCATATGTGTTCCAATCGTATATGTCAAATAAAATGTTATTTCTTTCTTTGTATTGGTTAAATTTAAGGTATTACCTTGTCGGTATGCCAAATTATAGCATAGTCCTCCAAAAATACATCTCCAATGGTGTGCTACAGGTCATGTCAAATTATAGCAATGCCAAAGGTCATGCCAAATTTGGCACAGGATATAGCATTGCTATAATTTGGCATGAGTTTTGGCATGCCGTTGGAGGGATTTTTTTGTAGGTCATGCTATAATTTGGCAATAGCATGAGGTATAGCATGCCCATTGAAGATGGTCTTATACTAACAATTTTTTTGGACAACGTGAGCTCAACTACAGAGGTTTCGAGCATGCTACCAAAATAGTCCAAAAACACTATATACAAAAAATACAACCAAAAAGGACTACAAAAACACCTAAGATTTCTCTATTGTCTTTGTCATTGTATTCGTTACTGATTTACTCCCAACAGTTTCTCTATCTTCTGAAGTCCCCCCTTCAAGATCTAGTCCAAGTTTCTGAAATCCACCTGTAGATTTCCCAGTGTAGTCATCAACATTTATAGGATTTTTCAAAGACTCTTCAGCATTTTTCTCTTCCCCTTCTTTATCAACACCTTTAACTGATTTTCTCACACATTTTCTCTGTTTGATCCTCTCACTAATTAGTGAAAGAAAGTTCAACAGATCCTTGGAAGAATCAAAAGCCTCCTTTTTTGATGTCAAAAAAGTCAAAAAAAAAATATATATATATATATATATATTAAAAAAAACTTATATATATATGTTACGGAAAGGGAAGATGTATTCTTAGGGAAAGGAATGGATCTTTCCTTTGTTTGGTTGGTTAATAAGAAGAAAACGGTGAAGGAAAGTATGTAATATCATGTATTTTACTCCACCCTCCCGTGAGAATGATGATTTTTTGGGGACAAAAAGGTCCAAAAAAAAAAATTTACGAAAGCTTCTTTTTCCTCCCAATCCGTATGGACCAATAAGAAATTCACTCCTTTCCTTCGTACCAAATATAGCATAAAGGGAAAAAAAATTGTCAACCACAAAGAATGAAGCTAAAGAGATCTAATATTCAAGAAACAAACAACAATTAAAGCTCAATCTCTTCCTCCCATTCATTTTTTATAATACTGCTAGCTTCCTGTCAACAGGATCTAAAGCATCAAACTCGATACAAAACTGTAGTCTTTTAGCACCTAGGCACTGAACAAGTATTGCATTTGAACATGTACATACTCCAACTTAATGCGTCAATTTAACCAAATTCAACAGCACTTTGTATCTCTGGTTTATCAATACATATTACAGTTGACTATATATTGGACTGAGTAGATGAAACCACGCGGTACTTTTTTTTTTTTTTGCTCTTAACTCTTAACCCAGCAACCAATTTCTCAAGCTTCCTTATCCTAGCCTTGAGCTCCAATATTTGTACGTCAATTTCACCAATGCAACTATTTTCTTGATCATTGGTTTTGATGCACAGTGATGGACTCTTTGTTTTTCTTACTAGCTACCTCACCTTCCATGTCTCTCTTTGGTCTTCCCATCAAAGCTTTGTCTTGAATTCTCATATCCTTAGGTTCACTCAGTGACACCAATTCTCTAACATCTCCATTATCAACAGCTGGAGATGAAGAATTTAAAAAATGATTGCTAAGGCTCAATAATTCTGCTATTGTCAGTGTATCCTCATCAACATCTTCCACCGTCAAACGTTTGGAAGGAAAACTAGGAAGGAGGAAATCATGGTTACTCTCCTTGTATCCTCCGAGACCCATGTCCCTCGCACATTTGGAAGGAAAGTCATCGTCATCTTCCTTGAATCCTCTTAGACCCATGGTCGTCATACACTTGGAAGGAAAGCCACGGTTATCTTCCTTGTTTCCTCCGAGACCCATGTCCATACATTTGGAAGGAAAAACATGAGGAAAGTCGTGGTTATCATCCTCATTTCCTCTAATAGCCATGTCCTTCGTAGGTCTAGAAGGAAAATCAGGACAAAAAAGGAATCCTTATCTTTCTCGTTCCCTCCAAGACCTCGTGGCCTTCTTTTGTAAGTCTTTGAACGCTCCCGCCTCACAACACCCTTAATCCCATCTTCTATAACCATCATGGATTGCTTCCACCATTCTAAATACCCTTGTAACATCAGATTCAAAGAGCCGTGGTGATATATACAACTTTTTATCTATAATTGGCTGGCTATAGTTTCTCCAAGCAATTTCAGGAGACTCATTGGACCGATTGACATTACCCGGAACATCTTGATCCATCCCGAATTGCATTGCTACTCTATGTGGGAGATAAATTTCCACACAATATAATCCAACTAGCTCAGAAACTCTCAAACACCGCGCAAAAGATTCAACTTCTTTTTCCATATCAGATTTAACTAATACCCACTCTTCACTTTCCCTATAAAACTTGCTAAACTTCAAGTTATTCACAACTCTAGCATAAGGGCGCCATTGAAAAGATTCACTAGCTGAGTCCATTTCCTTCCTCAAATCATCAACTCCCAATTTTGTCAATCTATGCCAACGAGCTGATCTTGGCTCTCCAAGATTGATGGATTTGGGATTTGGGCCCAAACTTGGAAATCTCTCCCAAACCCATAGCTGAACTAATTGAAATGGAGCCGAGAGAGAGACTGTCAAACCATGAGTTTCACTTGATTTGCTTATAGTTTTTTCAGAAAACTCAAATCCCTATAAATGCCAGCAAGAACAGCATGTGCAAGAGCCATTAGATGTCCTAAAAGTTGTGTATTTGGTTGTGTCCCAATTATTGTTTGGTTTGTTCTTACGCGTTTTAACGGTTCAATGTGTTTTGGATTGATTCCGAAAATGGTGATATGGAGCTCTGAAGAATTTTCTGATACCGTGTGTGTGTTTGTCAGTGTCAAATGGTGGTTGTACAGAATTGTTACACTCTTTTGCCACCAATGAGAAAAAAAATGATTTGTAATTCTTGTGGAGCTCTGTGTGTGTTTGTTAGTGTCAAATGTGTTAGGTATGATATAAAAATTAGAAATGAAATGATTTTCAATTCTTGCCAATTCCTGAGACTTCAAGTTTTAGGTCAAAGTGAAATTTGACCAAAATCGGTCGGATTTAGTGAGAATTCAGTTTGAAATTATGTTCTTCCCAAAATATCCAGCTTCTTCTTTTTCAAAATGGTGGTTGTACTGAAATCAAGAGTCAAGATTAGAATTTGGTGGATTTAGATATGGATGTAGCATTATTCTTACAATAATACTAGATTGACACAAAATTTCACACAAACGACCCTGGTCCTAGATTCTAGTGAGCCTCATGTGGGGAGCACATGGGTCCCACACGAGATCCACTGGAATCAAGAGCTAGAATTATTTTGTGTAAAATTTTATGTGAGTCTAACACTACTCTTTTTGTTATTCTAGTATTCTACTTCTATGGTCCGACCATTGTCACATGGAAGTCCCGTTCAATAAAGCATTGTCATGTGGCTAAGGTGTTGTCTAATAAGAAACAAAATAATCTGCACTTGGCCACATTGTAGCCTATATTTGTCGGAACCACCACATGACAATGGTTCCGGACCATTCAAGAACTTCTCAATTAAAGGAGAGAATTATATGATATGACAGGACCTAAAATAAATAGAGTAATGCTATGTTTCCCAATTCACAAATCCAAATCTTCATCGCAAATGATGTGACAGTGGACTAACTAAATTTTGATAGGAGGATACTAAAGCTATCCCACATTGGTTAATAGGCCACTGAATTTTGATTGGTGCCACATTATTTGAGATTTTGATTTGAAAATCATAGCATTACTCAAATAAATATGAGTACAATATTTTGAAATATATGTACAATTTACTGAGACGTAAACAAAACCGTTGTGATACAATGTTGTGAGACCTCAGTACCATTTTTTGAGACCTAAACAAGATCACTGTGGTACAATTTTGTGAGCTAACTGTATTATACGTGATTGCCTCTTAGTCACAGAAGGTTGGTCCTATGATTCAACCGTACAGTTAAGGTTGTAGCATAAAATTCTCCAATTAAAGGAAATGGTGGGACTATTGGCCCATTTGGGGAAAGAAATCCGTAGACCTCCTTTAAATTTTCTTGAAACGATTTGGGCCTGTTTGAAAATATTTAAAATAGCATCGCGTTCAAACTGTGTCTCACTATTATTGGATTGTTATTAAAATCGGTCTGATTTTAGTTTGTTAAGAAACCAATTTTGGGGATAGAGGTGAAATTAGTTCGGTTCAGTCGGTTTTGGGGTGGTTTCACAACCGATCGAAGGGGGTTCGGTTTCAGGATTTTTAGTTTGTTTTTTTGGTTCGGCTCGGTTCTGTTTTCCATAGCACTCCCTTGATGAAAACTGACCGAATTATTCAATTCGGTCGATCAGCTCGATTCGTTGATTTTTTTTTTTTTTAACACTCCTAGGCATGAAATCCTTTGTACAATTAGTAACTACACAAATGCAGAACTAGTTAAAACTGGTTCTTTTGTGAACCACAAAACTAGTTCTTAGGTTACTCAAACATCCTGTTAGTGAGGGAAAGGAAACTAAAACACTAAGCATGTGTTTGGTTCATGGACTTTGTGACGAAAAAGAAAAGGAAGCGTAAAGAAAAACACTTTTTTTTTTGTTTGGTTAGTAAGAAAAATGGTGAAGAAAACGAAAATGTTAAGTTTCTTCCACTTCCTTTTTTCAAATTAAAACTATATATATTTATATATATATATATATTGATATTACTTATTCATAAAGGAAAACATAAGGGAACTAGTTTTCTCTCTCTCTCTTTTTTCCATTACATTCACAATCCAAATAGAACCTAAAATGGAAAAAGAAAAACATTTCTAAGGGAAAAAAAGAGGGATTTTAATGACTAGAAGTCTACTTAGAATTTCCTTTTTAAAAAAAAAGGTAGGAAAATGTGTGAGGTAGAGAAAGTCCAATCTCTAAGGAAAGGAAGTGTTTTTTTTTTGTCCTTTGTTCGATGAAATTAAAAATTACTATTAAAAGAAATGTATATTGCTATGTGTTTTTACTATCATATTAATTCTTATTTAGTAAAACAATGATTTTTTTTTAATTAGTTATGAATGAGAAATGATGGGCCCATGTGAATGCCTATTCACTACTATTCTTTTCCCTCCACATATCCACTCTACTAAAAAAAAGATTTTCTTCTCTTCCCTCCCTTTTTCCTTCCTTCTTTTTTCGTTATACCAAACATATAGTTGCCTGTGGATCAAAGAATAATGTCATGTTTCTAAATTTGGTTCTCTAACACATGTGCTAATAGTGGGACTCATCCAATTGTATTGGAATTTTTACTTGTTTTTTTATTGAAATAAAATGCTATGCTTCACAAAATTGAATCACAAATATGATTTTCAAATGCTTTCACAGTTGTACCATAAGCAATGGTATATTGTACAACTGTTAAAGCATTTGAAAACCAATTTTAAAATAATTTGGGAAGCATATCATTACTCTCTTTATTGTTAGTTGTTTAAGGTGCCAATTTAGTATACAACAACTAAACATGAGAGGGCTTACAAATTCTCTCTAGTAACCTCTTTGTTTGCTTGAAATTCCAATCAGGAATCCAGGAGTTCATCATATTCAAAATAATGACGAGGAAAGACAGATAAATTCCACAGTATATTAACAAACAATCTCATAAGCTAATCACATTTTATACTTCGAAATAGGGAAGCAGAGTGTAATCCGGTGATTTTTGAAGTTAAGAGGAGTTCTTTGCACTTATATTCACTAGTCTTAAACCACGTGCAAAGGTTGGTGCACAAGTATTGAACAATCAAATTGGCTAAAAACTTGGCTTGTATAAACAATTTATTGACATCTTTTGATAAATATTAAAATCTTGAAGAATCACGCTAGACATATAATATCGAATTATTCAGATAATAATGTCTTTCAAGTGTTAAAGTGAAGTATTCAAACACTTCCTAATTACTTGTTTTAATTTATATCTTTATTTTTCTAAGAAATTCTCACAATTTTAACTATGTTCCGTTCTTGTTAATTATGTGGTCATATGGATGGAAGTTGGAACAGAAATTCTGAAACCAACTTGGAAAAATACGATTTTCGGAATTGTAAAATTGGTTTAGAATTGCAAAAATCAAAAATTTGAAAATTTCCAAAAACATAAAAAATCAAATGAAAATGGTTCTGTAAATTTTCAAAATAACAATTTCCAAAGTATTTTGAACAACTTCTGTTCTGAGCATTACGGTATAAGTTAAATATATGCCTATATATTTTATTTTCAAAACTTATGGCACGAAAAGTTTTATTGAAGATTTTTTTTATTTAAGAAAGAGTTAAAATTCTAAACACATCCAATTAGTTGCTACATTTTAGGTGTTAATATCAGTGATGAACGTATTAATGTTATATAATTTTTTTAATAAAAATAATCATGCCGATTGTATTATAATGCAATTTGAATCCACAATCACGTGATGATTTTCTTTTACTTCTTCCTTTTTTTATTCTTTTTTTTTTAAAAGATAATGCATATGACATAGGTGCAACACAAGTTACACAAGCAAGAATAAAGTATGAGTGATAGAAACTAAGCCAGTAAGTCCCCATTTGATAAAACTGGGAATTAAGTCCTGAAAATGATTCTTAATTTACTAAATTTACAGTGCTAAAATGAATATTTTGCTTAAATTTTTTAGTAGAATCTTTTTACTTAAAGTTACCAGAATTTTTTTAGCTACCTTTTAATAAAGTGGTGAGCTCTACACATTGTAAAACATAAAGAAAAAAAAATGTGCTAAAAATTACATTTTCAACACTGAATTGAGTCATCAAACACGCCCTAATTGATTAGAATAAACGGCCATATTTATTTTACACTAATTAGGGGGAAAAGCAAGAAGAATAAAATGGAACATGCTTCATGATGAAATCTAAAAAAAAAAAAAAATCATACCTATATATATAATCATACCTGTGATTTTTCTACTTTTCTATATATTTTTTATTTTGTTTCTATTTTTCATATCTCTAGAATTAATACAGATATATACATATATATATATGTATAATCTCTCTCTCACATGTATATATATAGCAGCTATATTATATATCCCAAAATTATAGTAGTCCAAGATTAGCTATACTATACTTTTTAAACCATATTTAATTTCATCAATATCTAATCTATCTAATCTATTTTGATACACACACACACACACATCTCCCGACATACACACAAACATGATACAAATTAAACTTTTTTAATTAAAAATAATATAACTACATTATACATAAAATAATAATACCACTAACAAATTTACGTATATATATACACATATCTTCAAATATACACACATACAGATACAAATTAAAAATTTTTAATTAAAATAATATATGTAACTAAAATAATAATACCAGTAACAAATTTACGTGCATAAATTTTGCTTAGCAAAATAATATGTACATAAAATTTAGAAACATTTTCCCGTGCATCGCACATGTATAGATTCTAGTGCTCAAATAAAGCCTAAACTCTACACAACACTCTTTCTAAGTTTGTCTTACACACAAATAGTTCTTCTAACTCTCCAACCCAAAATAATATGAAATAGTTTTTCATTAGTATGAAGTACTCAATTTTGTTTTTGTCTACCATGGAACGAATGTGACAATACTTTAACGTTGAAATAGTTTAGGATTAGATTTGTTTACTACAAAGAAGGTCATTTATAAAAATAAAATTCGTTTGGTGAGGTTTGAGAATGAACTTTTTGACAATGAGTGCATCTTTAGAATGTCTATTTGGAGAAGTAAAAAAATCTCACTTCTGGAAACTGTAATTTTGCACTTCTCTAGAACTCGGAAATTGTGCCACTTAAGAGAGAGATAAAGATGGTTGTAAATGAGTTGTAAAAAATAGTCGTGCACTTAACATCATTCTTTTTTCTTTTTTTCTTTCTGATGAACCTAACCAATGGATCTTGGTTAAGGGTAATATTGGTAAGAAGGTATAAGTTTGCACTTTTAAGATGTTGCCACCAAACGTATTTGTACATTTAAATGCACTATATATATATAACATTCACACTGACCAAACAATTATTTCTTTAAAACAAAAAAAAGCCATCTAAATAAGTCCATATTAAAAAGTCTATTCCTGGAATAGACTTTTGTATGAGAAGATGTTCTAAACACCAATTATATATTCAACTGACAAATTAAGTAAAGTATAAGAATGATTACAAATATACATTTAAAAGAGTTAATTACACAAACCTCCCCTAAAGTTTACCTTAATTACACAAATTTCCCTCGCAGTTTGAGTTTACATGGACATTCATTTTACTACTTTGTTGGAATTTATCAAAATAGTGTTATAGAAAGAAAGTACAAAGTACAACTAATTCAACTTGACTTAAATTAGTATAATTGGAATGCATCTTTAAATTCAGTAAGAAAAGAAACATGCTGATATTATTATAGTTGGTGAAAATGCATTCTTGAAATATTATTCCACCCACACTCTGTTTAATCTTCTCAAATGTAGAATTTTATTTATAAATGGCTATGTTTTTGTAATGTCAAAAAACTTTATCACAAATATTTTAATCATTGTTTTCAACTTCCCCACAAATTTCAAATATATGTGTGATTGGATTATGGTTCATCCAAGATCATTTTGCTATGGAAATAGCGGCAAGGATAGGAAAACTAATTCTTAAACTTTTTAGGCAAAGGAAATAGAGACAGTAAAACGTAAACATTAAAATAAATAAACAAAAGGAACAGTCTCCAGTTCAAACTCAATTATTAATTGCAATGTGACTGAAATAAGTTGTGGCAGTAATTGTGCGTATCATATGCCACTGTTGTGGTACAAACGAAAAAGCACATGGGAAACCAAATTAGAAAAATTAAAACTGGACACTTATCCTCCTGTGGTTTTAAATTGGACACTTAACCCTCTATGGTTGTGGACTAATTAAAACTATTAAGATTTCTCAAAACTGATGAAAATTTTAAATTAATAAAAAATTTCAACACTTAATTTGGGTATAATTTGACACTTAAACCCACGGTGATAAAAAAAATTTCCACCAAACAAAATTTTAAAATTTTTATAAGAATTGACGAAAAATCTTAACAGTTTTAGTTTAGTCCGCAGCTATTAGGGGATAAGTGTCCATATTTGAACCACGGGGTAAAGTGAATATTTGCCTAATCGCATGGTGTGGAATGTAATTAACCCTTTTTTATTTGAGGGAACTAAAAGTCTACTTTTAATTGTGTATTCTATTAACAATAGGAGTGCATAATTTGATCACTTTTTGCTAAACTTATCAAAACCGTATATATATATATATATATATAAACATATGCACATCTATAGGGATAAACCGGAAAAAGGAAAAAAAAGCAAAAAGAAAACGAAAAGTGGTATTACAATAGAAATCCTATGTGAGGTGACCATTAAATAATTAAAAATCAAAACAAAAAAGAGGTGTTCAATCTGAAAATCAACAGTGCATGGAATATCTAACATTCATTCATTTGAGAATTGAATTAGATTAGAGAAAGAGGGATAAAAACAAAGGGGCTGTTAAAAAAGAAAAAGAACAAAGGTTAGATGGGATTGAGAGAGAGAGAGAGAGAGGGGGGGAGGGTTTGTGGAATCAGTGTAACGAATTGGATGTTTGTAGGAAGCATGAAGAGGAGGGTTTCCTTTTAAAATTTTCTTTCTTTCTTTCTTTCTTTTTTTTTTTTTTGTTGTGTGTGTTGTTGTTGTATTAGATATTGTTTATTTGGTAATTAAATGTTGTATTGTCCACATCAATGAGACGTATTCCGGTGAATATATTGGCCGAATCTTTCCGGTTTACCTAGCATCACTGAATAGGCAACATATTAATTATTAACATGATATATCTCAAAAACACATAAAAAATATATATAAATAAAAAAAGAAGAAAAAAGAAAAAAAAAAGTAGTATTTCATGGACATACCAAAAAAATAAAAGTGACATACCAAACTTATTAAAACTCTAAAAAAAATCAATTAAGTAAAAGTGCACCGATTGATAAAAGTGTAAAACACTTATGGGTATCGGTGCACTTATATATATTATAGATATAGATATGTCTACGAAGATTAGAAGGTTTTGGGTTTTTCGAAGGTATCAAGTGGCATGCCTATGTAGTATACTTCAACCAATATTGAGAATTGGTCTTTTCAGTGGAACCCACACCCCGTTGATGCTAGGTCCCACTTTGGGTGTTGATGCCGTCTAAATGATCCACTTCCATTGGTTGCAGCTGCAGGGGTACCACATGGACATGGCACACGGTTGCCTCAATGTACTAAAAAATTTCTCCTCCGAAGATGCTCAATTAATCTCCCCCATTTCAAAGTAAAAAGTACATAATGCCCATCTTTATTGTCTCACTGGGACCTGTTGAAACTAAAATTACATTTTATGGTCAGAAATACAGAACAAAACCACCACCAAAACCACAAGTTTTGATCGTAAGACAAATTTGATGGGTCTTTACATAACCTTTCAAGGATTCAAGCATTTTCTGATCTACAACTTGTCAATTCACTAGCATACTAATGACTCATAAACATTGGATAGAAATTAGTAACACTTAACTTAGACTGTAAACAATTTTTCTGGACAAAGTGAGCTCAACTAGACAAGTTTCAAGTGTGCTACCAAAATAGTCCAAAACAACATATATACAAAAATGATCAACAACTATGAAACTAAAGATAACCGGAGGACTACCAAAACACCTAAGATTTCTCTATTGTCTTTGTCATTGTCTTCATTACAGAATTACTCCCAACAGTTTCTCTATCTTCTGAAGCCTCCCCTCAAGGTCTAGTCCAAGTTTCTGATCAAATCCATTGGTAGATTTCCCAATATAGCCATCAACATTTATAGGATTTTTCAAAGACTCTCCAGCATTTTTCTCTTCCCCTTCTCTATCAACACCTTTAACTGATTTTCTCACACATTTTCTGTGTCTGATCCTCTCACTTAGTATGAGAAAGTCCAACGGATCATTGACAGAAGAATCCAAAGCCTTTCTTTTTCCTTCTCTGGCTGTACAATTCGGTTCTCTAATTTTCTCTTGGGGGTTTTCTTCTTTCTTCCCGAGTGAGTTTCCTTTTCGGGATTTTTCTTTAAGAACTCTTGGACTTGGAGAAACACAATCTTGGGTTCGGTGGCTTGAGAGAACTTCACATGAACTATCTTTTCTACTCCCAATCCCAGAACAAAGATTGAATCGTTTGGATAACGGAATATTATCGTCACTTGAATCATCACTTGAATCCTGAGGCACAACCCTCGAAGGGACTTGAGTAACCGAAGCACGGCTCTCCTCAACATGGGATTTCGAAGAAACTTGAGAAAATTTCTTAGAACTCCTCTGTGCCTCCAATGAAACTTCAGCCTTTTTCGCCTGCACTGACTTGGATATTTCTGATTTCTTGATTGTTTTGCTTGCAAAACCATCTTGCTTCCGTAAATTATCCTTGGAATGGTCTTTAGTGCTACAATCACGAACTGACGGTCTACTGATCTTGAAAGGGCATTTATGAACAACCGAGTCCTGAGACACCTTACTAGTAGATTTTGTCGAAACTTGTGATGATGTTGTACAAGGCCATTTCGGGTTCTTAGTCTTTGGTTCATTTGAGGCTCTAAAATCCTTCTTTCCCACATTTTCTTTAACCGGTGGACAATTTTCGGACCCCATTTTTCTTTTTGGCACCAAGACTTCTTTGATTGAATCTCTATGAACACAAATAGAACTCTTCCACCAATTGAAGTACCTAACCGAAACACTTGGCTCAAATGATCTCGGTGGAACAAAGAAATTAATCTCTTGACATTTTTTTCCAATAATATTAAAACCAAGACTATCACAAGGAAGATCTTGGTCCATCCCAAACTGCATTGCTACCCGTTGTGGCGAATATTTCTCTTCACAATCTATTCCCACAATATTGGAAGCCTGTAGGAATCTAAAAAAAGCTTGCAATTCTTCGTCCAAACTTGAACTATTATAGATCAATTGTGAAGTTTCTTTGTAATACGATAAATGACGCCAATTCTCCAAATCCTTGGCATAAGGCCTCCAACAAAAATTTTCTGCTAATCTAAGAGCAGATCTAACAAGGGGCAAATTGATTTTCGAATTCAACTTGTGCCACCGCGCCACTCTAGGCTCACCGGGTTGAAGCAAATTAGGCGAATTCGGTGCCAAAAGCGGGAAATGCTCAAATGCCCAAAGCTGCACCAACTGAAATGGACCTGAAACAACAATGGAGTCTAAAGATGAAACAGCGTTTTCTTTCAATATTCTCAGATTCTGATAAAGCCTAGCTAGAACAGCTTGTGCAAGTGATAATTTAACCCCTTGTGACAATTGGGCAGCAATTGGAAATACATGTTTCCCAACAGTTTCTGCAGGAATAGAAGGAAAAACATATCTAGACAACCATAGAGACAAAAAAGCTACATGTTCAAACTCATTTTGTTCTTCCTCCATGAAATGCTTGAGCCAAATCGAGTGTCCAGCTTTTTTAGCCTTTGTTCTACACATTTCGCTTCTTTGATTGTTCATCTCTTCCACAATTTTCTGAGATTGACCCTTTAAATTACTCTCAATTGGGTTTCCAATCACTGAATACCCACCAAGAATCATCACATCTTCAAGTGTAATTGTTGCCTCACCCCATGGAAACACAAATGTGTTAGTCTCTGAACACCAAAACTCACATAACCCTAGTACCAAATCTCGATTACATTTAACCTCGTATACAGAACTCATTATAGAATCGCATATACCTGTTTGGTTCCAGATTGAACCGTATTTCTCAGCTAATCGATCAACCCATTCTTTCCATTTTCTCTGGGGTTGATTAAACCCTCTGAAGATGACCTTTGATGGCCATTGTTGAAGATTGTGAGAGAAAATCTCGGACAACAATGGGGTTTTTGGAATTCCAGATGCTTCATTTACATGATTCGAAATGGGTTTTAGAAATCTTGCGATTCTTAGTGTGGAATCACCATTTTTTGGAGAAATCATTTTGGTTTCTCTTTCTTCGAAGGTAGAAAATGGCTGTTCATTTTTCTCTGCCATCATTGAAACTCCAGAACCCAGAAGGAATGTAGACTCTGTTTTCATTGTTGTTTCTGATCAAAGAACATTAAATAGAAATGTAGACACTGTAAATGCATGTATAGAGAGAGGTGTATATATAGTGGGCAGGTGGGTTGGTGGGTAGGTTTGTTTTGAAAATTGAGTGGCAATATATGCGCCGTCGATATCACTGAGCTGCGACACTTTCTGGGGAAGTTGAAAAGGTGCGGCTAATTGGAGATTATTGAGTGGGACAGGTATATCAACTCATTATGTTTTTTCTTTCTTTTTTTTCTTTTTCTTTTTTTGTTGAGAATTCATCAGCTCATTTTGTTAATGCAATGTGATGAAATTTTTACCTTCTCATATTTTCCAAACGCATTATCTTTTCAACTAATTTTTTAAATTTTAAAATCGCATGCTAAATTTTTTATGCATGAGGTTGTAAATTCAAAATGCGACTTTAGTAGAAAAAAAAAAAAGTATATTTCAACAAAAAAAAAAAAACTGCAGAGTCAGAAGTGACATTTTAAATATGCGACTTTATAAAGTTAATGTGTTTGGAAAATAAGTTGAAAAGTTGGTGGGCTGTAAATAAGATCTCAATTTGATGGGTTGGGTAATAAAATTCGCAATGTGATGCTCCAATAATATGAGTCCACGTGGCCTAATTTTTAACAATAATGCTAGGCACACACCTTTAACCACATCCTTTAAATGCATGTACCATGTACTGTGTAAGTGGTGCACAGAAAAGTGTGAAAAATTCAAACAATACAGGGTATATGCATTTAAAGCATATGATGTAGTTTGGGGTGTGGTTGAAGGAGTGTGTCTAGCTTTATTCAATTTTTAAATGGATAGATAAATAATTGTTGACTTTATATGTTGAAAAGTCTAAAATTGGACTAGGTTTAGTCCAAAACTCCCTTTTAATTTATTTCTTGTGAAACTCAATGCAATGTTAATTTGACAAAGATCCAATTTTAAGAGAGCTAGTATTAGATTGATCATAGACTCCAATGCAAAAAATTGGTACACACCAAATACTTGAATTCGAAAAATCGATTCACTTATGAACCACGTTATCAATTCTTTGCGTTTGTAAATAACCTCTAAGTAACTTGCCATATCTCCACTATGTGGCTCCTATTTTTTAGGGGTATAAGCGGTCGGTGTCGGTCGGTTTTTTCATGAAAAAAATATAAAATAAAAACGACCAATGGTGGCGGTCTTTTTTGGCGTGAACATACATTTAAAAAACCGACCAATCGACTTTTTGGTCTGTCGGTTAAAATCGATTTTCGATTTTTTACTTACACCTCTACTATTTTTAGAGGTCATGTGATACCCTATATAATTATGAGATCACACCACATTAACATAATGACGTGTTTTGACTGTCTCACTGAATAAGTTCTTAGTTAGTTGGCTACTAATAAAGACATAATGATATTTAGCTGTAATTTCAATTAATACAATTCGAGTAATGCTATGCTTCTAAAATTTAAATTTCAAATGATGTGATAGTGTGCTCACTGAATTTGGATTTGGAAAGCATAGCATTACTCATACAATTCTGCAGAGCTTTTTTGTTTTTTTGTTTTTATTATCTATACTAATATCTAAAAGGAGAGCTAAATCCTCTCCTCTAACCAATGCCACTTGGTATTTTATATTTTTTTCCTTTTTTCTACATCATTTTCTAAATCACTTTTTCTTTTTCTTTTTCTTATTTCTTTTTCCTTTTTTGTTTTGATTTTATTTTATGGAGTATTCCATAATAAAGACCATTTATCTTCTCCAATACTCAGTAAAATATATAATATATAAATGCATGCATGGTGGCCTTTAATTTTACTCTGAATTGGAAATTTCAAAGGTCATGAATTAATATATATATATATATATATATATATTACAAAGTATTTCACCTTTTGTGAGTCTTCAGCTCTCTCTCCTCTCTCCATTAAGTGTCCTTTAATTTCCCAAGATTGTTCTCTCAATTAGTCCAACCATTCATCTCCCAAACATGCAAAAAGTCTAGGGGCAAATATATCTCTTAATTCTTCATCATTTATTATACTTCTACTTGTGGCTGATTGTGGATTTAATTTTAAGTTATCAGAACCAACGAAAGCAAAATCAGTGGTATTACTGTTTGCTGTAAATGTTGTTCGGGCGTGCCAGAGCCTTGTGAGGTAGACCCAAACTAATTAATACAAAATTTCCTAAAGCACTTGTGTGAGTGATACACAAGGTTTGAAAATCTGACATCTAACAGGCGATTGTGAAAGGTGAGTAGGAAAATACCCTCACCTAAGGTCCCTAGACAGTGTTGAAGCACACAAGTCTAGCAAGTGATTAAGAAAAGAAATTAAATAAAAAGCAGGATTTTATTTAATTAAAATAAAAGAAGGAATTACAATGGGTGTAATTGAAATCTAAGAAAGCCTAAGAAAAATAAAAGAATGCTAGGAGCGCTAAGAATGCTTTTTTGAATGCATTTGTCGAAGTGACGCGGAGTCAGTTGATAGCTTGGCCTGCCTGTTGATTTATAGCGGCCTTGGAGGTCTTCTAGATAAGGTAGGAAATATCAGATGCATCATTATCTGATAAAAAATACCAGTTTATCTCCTAATCTGATAAAGCCTTCTATATCTTCAAATATATACATATATATATATATATATATGTGTATATCTAGCTTGAACCTTGTCACGCCCCGGAGTAGCATAAATAGAGAAAAATAAATTTCCTTTATGGGTCCATAGGGAATGACAAGTGAAAGTCACTGATAATCCACACCACACAGTACTAGTCCAAACAGAAACAGTAAACAACTGAAATATAAACACGGTTCTATCTATTACAAACATCAGAGTACGGTCCACAGGATCACAACAGGTCTGGAGACAACATATGCCCAAGTACCCGTTAACTACAAAGTTGAACAGTAAAAGGAAAAGTAGTAATATAACTACTATCTATCTTCAGGTCTTCAGCTAGCGTACGGATAGGCGTCAGCATAACTGGCATCAGTGGGGCCATTCTCTACGTAACTCCCTTCAGGGTAATCGTTATCGCCATGAGTTCCGTCATCTGCATTGTAAAGGACAGGGTAGTCTGGACGGGGAATGTCCAGGCAATAAAGGCCGTCAGCTTGTTGAAAGCTGAGTGAGCACTAACTAACACAGTCTCATAGAAATGACATAATTACCATTATGAACAATGTATGACAGTGATACTAATTATATTCCTCACTCGTTTATTCAGACATATCATTAATCGATTATTATCGACTCCCATTCTAAGACTGATTCCACAATACCCAACTGACTATCTCGAACTGATTATATCAGCACAACATATCAGTGCTCTTGTTCACCGCTATACCGCTTTTAAGAACTCTTGCGAGCACCCATACATCGTTCTCATATAACGACTGGTCCATGGATATACCCATACTCTTGTTCACCGCTTTTAAGAACTCTTACTGTTCACCGCTTTTAAGAACGCTTGCGAGTACGATACATACACAGCTCTGGTAATTCAAATCATGGGCGTGCCACATCTACTCTTGTTCACCGCTTTTAAGAACTCTTACTGTTCACCGCTTTTAAGAACTCTTGCGAGTACTGTGCACCCATAATTCTCACGATCCTGATCAAATCCTTGACATACACTTATCGGATTCAACCTGAGCGAATCATCAGCTCGACTCACACAACCTTAACATACAATCCTCTTACTGACTCATTTCTCACTTATCCAATACTACCCAGTATTATCATTTCAAACTTACTCGTTATCGCGTCGTACTATTACTAGCGTTTCGAACCCGACTACGTTACTCACCATGTTATCTCAATCTCATTATCGTATCCCATTACCTCCGTAATCCATAGTATCGCATAATAGGAACATGGAACCGCAAGTAAACAACTACGCATTATGAATTATAAACGGAAAGGAATACATTCATGTTCTGCTCAGGTTCAATCGATTGAGGTCATCTCGATCGCTCGAAGAAAGTGCTGTTCGATCGATTGAAGTCTTCTCGATCGATCGAAGTGAAGGTGATCTCGATCGATTGAAGTCATTTCGATCGATTGAGACTTAGTGATGTTCGATCGATTGAACTCAGTTCGATCGGTCGAACTTCGTCTTCTACAGATTCTGCCAGTGAACGTGCAGAATGTGCTAGGGGGTGTTTGGGTTATAATTAATACGCCCAGAATATGTAAAACATCATAATTACGTTACCGAGTGAGTTTGGAACTCACTAAAAGTCGTTAAGGTGCGTTTGGCTTGGTTGAAAGCTTCCAAGCTTTATCAATGGTGGCCTCCTCTCTTCTCTCTCTTCTTTCTGTTCTATGTCTCTCTCTGTCTCCTTTCTCTTCCTCTTCTTGTTCTTCTTCTTCTCAGCTGTGAGTATATATATAAATCTATAGGTGTGTGTATATATATATAGATATATAGAGGTATGTGTATATATATGTATCAACACACAAGCACACACTCTCTCAATTCTCCCAAACTTCAGCAAACACCCAACCTACACGAATGCAGGGTATATATAGAGAGGGGAGGGCAAGGTGGCAGCATTTGCGCAGAAACTGGGATTCTGATATTTAAATTCTCGATCGATCGAAGGATTCTCGATCGATCGAACTCAGATCGGTCAGTTAGATCGATTGAAAAAGGGTTTGATCGATTGAAGTGGGGACCACGTATTTAATTTATGTCGGTAGGGTTTTCGATCGCTCGAAAAGGGTTCGATCGCTTGAACTGAAGGGTCTCGATCGCTCGAACTAGCTTCGATCGATCGAAGATTGAATTTCATGAATGGTCAATTGAAGTATATAGAATCTCTCTGCATTAAATATTTATTGAAAATACGGGGTATTACATCATCCACCACCCAACAAAAGATTTCGTCCTCGAAATCAGAAACATACAAGGTTAAAACAAAAACGGAAACTTCTCACGCATCTCTGACTCTAGTTCCCATGAAGCTTCTCCTTCATCATGATGCTTCTACTGAATCTTGACTAATGGAATCTCCTTATTCCTGAGCTTCTTGACTCCACGATCTAAAATGCGAACTGGTCCTTCGTTGAACGTAACATTGTCGTTGACTTCAATATCCTCGAAGTTGATTTCATGCGCTGGGTTATGAATACATTTCCTCAGCATACTGATGTGGAAAACGTTGTGCACTCCTGACATCTTCGGTGGCAGCGCAAGACGATAAGCAACTTTTCCAACACGCTCTAGAATCTCGAACGGTCCGATGAATCGTGGCGATAATTTGCCTTTCTTCTGACCAAATCTGACGATGCCTCGAACAGGCGAAACCTTGAGTAGCACATGATCTCCAACGGCAAACTCTAAGTCTTTGCGTCGCTTGTCAGCATAACTCTTGTGTCGGGTCTGAGCTGTCTTCATCTTCTCACGTACAATCTGAATCTTCTCATTGGTTTCTCGTATCATCTCTGGCCCAAGAAGTTGAGTATCTCTGACTTCAGTCCAACATAACGGTGATCGGCAAGGTCTTCCGTACAAAGCTTCAAACGGCGCCATTCCTATACTCGAATGATAACTGTTGTTGTAAGCGAATTCTATCAAAGGTAAGTGTGTCTCCCAAGAATTCTCAAAATCAATGACACAAGCACGTAACATGTCCTCCATTACTTGATTAACTCTCTCCGTCTGTCCATCGGTCTGTGGATGAAAAGCTGAACTCAAGTTCAATGTTGTTCCCATTGCTGTCTGGAGACTCTTCCAAAATTCTGCAGTAAAGCGCGAATCTCGATCTGATACAATAGAAACAGGTACTCCGTGTAATCGTACTACGTGTTGCAGATACATTCGGCTCAATCGTTCCACTGGATACGTCATACTGTAGGCGATAAAATGTGCCGTCTTTGTAAGTCGATCCACAATTACCCAAATAGCGTCATGATTCTGCTGCGATTTTGGTAATCCTACCACAAAATCCATGGTGATGTGTTCCCATTTCCATTGAGGAATTGGTAACGGTTGTAGAAATCCAGGTGGTTTCTGATGTTCTGCCTTTACTTGTTTACAAGTAAGACACTGAGAAACATATTCAGCCACTTCTCGCTTCATTCCTTCCCACCAAAAATTTCTCTTCAAGTCCTTGTACATCTTTGTACCTCCAGGATGAATCGTCATCCGTGATTTATGAGCTTCATCCAATATGTCCTTCCGGAGATTTTCTTTGTCAGGTACACACAGTCTACCTTTACATCGTAAAGCTCCATCTGTACTAACACTCCAGATCTCAGGTTCTTTTGCTGTCATCTTGGTGAACCATAACTTCAAATCCTCTGCTGTCTGTTGAGCTTCTATGATACGGCTGATCAAAGTTGGTTGTACCATCAGACATCCAAAATGTTGTCTTTCCATTGGCTCCACTGGCTGAAGATCAAATTCGGCTAAAACTTCTAATGCTCTCCATTCTCTAATTAGTAATGCAGCGATCACTAATCGAGGTTTACGGCTCAAAGCATCTGCTACGACATTTGCTTTACCCGGATGGTATTGCAATGAAAAGTCATAGTCCTTGAGTAACTCCATCCATCTTCGTTGTCGCATGTTCAACTCCTTTTGAGAGAACAAATATTTCAAGCTCTTATGATCGGAAAACAGATCAAACTTTTCTCCATAGAGATAGTGTCTCCAAATCTTTAAGGCAAACACTATTGCTGCCAATTCCAGATCATGCGTCGGATAATTCTTCTCGTGTACCTTCAATTGTCTTGATCCATACGCGATAACATTCCCGTCTTGCATAAGTACACAACCCAATCCCTGGTGCGATGCGTCACTGTAGATCACATATCTTTCTCCACTCTTAGGTATCGCAAGTACTGGTGCAGAAGTCAATTTCTCTTTTAACTCCTGAAATGCACCCTCATGCTTGTCCGTCCATTCATACTTTGTCTCCTTCCTTGTTAAATTCGTCAAAGGTCCTGCTACCTTGGAAAATCCTTCTACAAATCTTCTGTAATATCCTGCTAACCCAAGAAAACTTCTGACCTCTGTCGCATTGGTCGGTCTATTCCAGCTTAAGACTGCATCAATCTTAGATGAGTCCACAGAAATACCGTCCTGAGATATAACATGTCCCAAGAATTTGACTTCCCGTAGCCAAAACTCACACTTGCTGAATTTTGCATACAACTTGCTATCTCGAAGTGTCTGTAAGGCAATCTGTAAATGCTTCTTGTGATCTTCTTCCGTCTTTGAGTAGATCAGTATATCATCGATGAACACTATAATGAATTGATCCAGATATGGTTTGAATACTCTATTCATTAAATCCATAAATACTGCTGGCGCATTCGTCAATCCAAAAGGCATAACTAGAAACTCATAATGCCCGTATCTTGTCCTGAATGCAGTCTTCGATACATCCTCTGGTCGAACTAACAGTTGGTGATATCCAGAACGTAAATCGATCTTAGAAAAGATCCTGGATCCTTGTAACTGGTCGAATAGGTCGTCTATCCGAGGAAGTGGATATCTATTCTTGATCGTAACCTTGTTCAACTCCCTGTAGTCTATACAGAGTCGAAGTGTTCCATCCTTCTTCTTTACAAACAGAACTGGTGTTCCCCAAGGTGACGTACTCGGGCGAACGAAACCTAAGTCTTCAAGCTCTTGAACTTGCTTCTTCAGTTCTAACATCTCAGTTGGTGCCATCCTATACGGAGTCTTAGAAATAGGCAATGTACCAGGTACTAATTCCACACAGAAGTCTATTTCTCTTTTCGGTGGAAGTCCTTTAATATCCTGAAATACATCCTGAAAGTCTTGCACACTAGGAATCTGATCCATCGTGAGCTCTGTACTTGTACTCCCAATCGTAGCCAAACTACTCGTAAGAAACATGTCACTCGTCAGCTGACACTGAAATCTAATCGTCGGCCTTCCTTGTCTCGGAAATACAATCGTCTTAGTAGGGCAATCCAAATTAGCACTATACTTAGTCAACCAATCCATTCCTAGGATAATGTCGAACTCTGACATTGACAGAACTACCAAGTCTGCTGGAAGATTCCTATCTCCCAAAGTCAATGGGCAATCTTTACACACTTTACTCAACTTAACAGTCACTCCCAAAGGTGACACAGCATTCAGTGTTGACTCAAGTGTCTGGGGTTCTAAACCCAATTGACGCACAATCTTAACAGCAATAAATGAACGTGCGGCTCCAGTATCAAATAAAACTTTAACTGGACTATGAAAGAGTACAAGCGTACCTTCCAAATGTTGCTGCTCATCAGCGTTAAAGCCTGCTTCTCCTGGAATGATAGCATTTATCCTTGTCTGATCTGGAGGTCCTTGTATCCCTTGAATTGATGCTCCATAGTATCCTCCTTGTGGTGCACGACAATCCTTGCTCAAGTGCCCTGGCTTGTTGCAATTCCGACAGACAATATCCATTCTGCGATTAACTCTAGGGGCTGTACAGAATCTGGCAACGTGCCCTGGCTTTCCGCAATTAAAACATCCTCCGCTATTGCTTGGCGGTGCTGTCAGTAGTGCCTGCGGCTGTGATCCTTGCTGGCGATATTGCTGGGGTCGAGTATAGCCCTGTTGTGGCTTTCTGGTTCCTTCCCAGGTTCTCTTATTCCCTTGAAAATTCCCTTGTGGTCTCCAACCTTGAGTATTCCTTGGTGGCAAGTTATGGAAATTCCTCTGTTGAAAACTTCTAGATGACTGAGATCGATTCATCTGTGGTTGTTGTGCTGGATAAGCATCCTTCTCTAACCCTGCTGCAAATCTGACAATCTCTTCAAATGATTGATTCAGATGACCAACCATCATATGTCTGAGATGGGGATTCAATCCTTGGTGAAATCTCTTCACCTTCTTCTGTGGCGTGTCTATCATATGCTGAGCAAATCTGGATAGACGCTCAAACTGTGTTGTATATTCCCTGACATTCCATCCTCCTTGTACCAAATTGAGAAAGTTCCTTTCCTGTTGATCTCTCTCATCCTCTGGGAAATACTTCTCCAAAAATCGTCCTTTGAATGTCTCCCATGGCATAGCTTTAGCAGCATCGATCCCAATAGTGGCTCGCTCGGCTTCCCACCAATCTGCGGCGGCATAAGTGAGCTGAAAAGTAGCAAGGCGACGCTTCTCTTGTTCGCTGCATTCCAATGCTTCAAATATCAACTCCATTTCTCTGATCCATTGTTCCGCTTTCCATGGTTCTGTTAGTCCATCGAACTTCTCTGGACGTAACCCACGAAAATTTGCTAACAACTTATCTCCAGTCTGTCTTGGTGGCGGGGGTGCAAAAGGTCTCTGGTGGGTGGAATGATTATAAGTATCCCCCACATGCTCCATCCTCTGCATGAAAGCTTCGAAAATTCCCGTCGGATCCATCCCTTCCGGAATAGGTGCTCCATTACGTGCTTGGTGATTTCTCAAGGGTCCTACCATGATGATAACGAGTATTGCCTACAAGAGACATATTGATCAGCTGAAAGTCTTCTCGTAGAAACGAAACCAAGATAGAACGAAAAGCAACAAGAGCTAACAGTTCTACAAAGCAACACATCAATCAACCAACAATCAATATCAAAAGTACTGCTCGTATAAATATAGATATCAAAAGATGTACCATGGAGTACACAGTAACCATACCATGTACCACGTGGGACAAGGCTAAAACAGTACTAAGGTCAACTACTACTGTCTATACAAAGCTATGGTCAAATAGCTATCTCTCAAGCTCCCAAAAATCTAGTGGACAACATGTCCTGATGAAACTAACAAAAAAACTAAGTCTTGCAGGTCCTGACTCAAAAGTCGTCAGTGTCTGATCCTGCTGGTGGTGCCTCGTCCTCTGAATCAATCTCCATCTCCTCGAGTGGATCGTCCTCAACTGGAGCAGCAAGATCTCCGACTACAACTCCTATATCCCAATCCTCTACTATCTCTGCATCATCATCCTCTATACCGTCTGCTATTGCCTGATTTGCGACATCGACTGCTACTGCGGCGAATCCATCGGCTATATCAAGAGCTCCCGCTATGGCTGCCTCTCCCATAACAAAATCTGCTGGCTGCGCGACCATCTGAGCTATCCATCCTACTGCCATATCGGCCATAGCTGCCATATGCATAATGGGTCCAGCTGGTATCTGAAGCACAACTGGTGCCTCCGGCACAACTACCTCCTCATCGGGCGCATCCTCATCTACTACTATGTCTGCCTCAACAGCCTCTGGGTCCGGTACTGGATCCTCTGGCTCGAACTCTGGCTCCTCGGGGTCATCCTCAGGCTCATCATCATCTGCATCGTCTGCATGCTCATCCTCTACTGGGTCCTCGTCGTCTATCGGTTCCTCCTCTCCGTCCTCGTCCATGTCCTCATCGGCATGCTCAAGGTCCTCATCCTCCTGGATCGGCTCAGGCTCTGGAACTGGTACATCGGGTACCGGTGATGGTGGTGGTGTTGCTGGTACTGGTGCAACTACAGGCTCTGGTGGACCGGCTACAATAGCTCTCAACTCAATCTCATCCATCTCAGGCTTACTCTGAACTAACCGTAGTATCTCCTGGCAAATGTCTCTACCAATCCTCGCAGTATGGTAAGCATCCATACGCATCTGAGTCGGGTGAGTCCTCTCTGTCACATAAAGTGCTCTCCACATGTCCTCCTCCAAATGTCTACTAGCTATCTGGCACACACGCTCACGATAAAACTCCGGGTCAGCTGGCTCCACGGTATCCCCATGGATCACGTGTCCTCCATAAGCATCGGTAACAAACTGATGAAACTCTGGATCCATGCTATCCTGCAAAGGAAAACTATCTATCGTCAGGAAGACGAACTTATCTTATACTCATATCTCATCTCAAGAAAATCTTAAATACTAGAACCAGATGGTGTGGAATCCATCAGTGAACGACAATATCAGAACCTAATCGTAATATAACCAGGTGCTCTGATACCAAAAACCCTGTCACGCCCCGGAGTAGCATAAATAGAGAAAAATAAATTTCCTTTATGGGTCCATAGGGAATGACAAGTGAAAGTCACTGATAATCCACACCACACAGTACTAGTCCAAACAGAAACAGTAAACAACTGAAATATAAACACGGTTCTATCTATTACAAACATCAGAGTACGGTCCACAGGATCACAACAGGTCTGGAGACAACATATGCCCAAGTACCCGTTAACTACAAAGTTGAACAGTAAAAGGAAAAGTAGTAATATAACTACTATCTATCTTCAGGTCTTCAGCTAGCGTACGGATAGGCGTCAGCATAACTGGCATCAGTGGGGCCATTCTCTACGTAACTCCCTTCAGGGTAATCGTTATCGCCATGAGTTCCGTCATCTGCATTGTAAAGGACAGGGTAGTCTGGACGGGGAATGTCCAGGCAATAAAGGCCGTCAGCTTGTTGAAAGCTGAGTGAGCACTAACTAACACAGTCTCATAGAAATGACATAATTACCATTATGAACAATGTATGACAGTGATACTAATTATATTCCTCACTCGTTTATTCAGACATATCATTAATCGATTATTATCGACTCCCATTCTAAGACTGATTCCACAATACCCAACTGACTATCTCGAACTGATTATATCAGCACAACATATCAGTGCTCTTGTTCACCGCTATACCGCTTTTAAGAACTCTTGCGAGCACCCATACATCGTTCTCATATAACGACTGGTCCATGGATATACCCATACTCTTGTTCACCGCTTTTAAGAACTCTTACTGTTCACCGCTTTTAAGAACGCTTGCGAGTACGATACATACACAGCTCTGGTAATTCAAATCATGGGCGTGCCACATCTACTCTTGTTCACCGCTTTTAAGAACTCTTACTGTTCACCGCTTTTAAGAACTCTTGCGAGTACTGTGCACCCATAATTCTCACGATCCTGATCAAATCCTTGACATACACTTATCGGATTCAACCTGAGCGAATCATCAGCTCGACTCACACAACCTTAACATACAATCCTCTTACTGACTCATTTCTCACTTATCCAATACTACCCAGTATTATCATTTCAAACTTACTCGTTATCGCGTCGTACTATTACTAGCGTTTCGAACCCGACTACGTTACTCACCATGTTATCTCAATCTCATTATCGTATCCCATTACCTCCGTAATCCATAGTATCGCATAATAGGAACATGGAACCGCAAGTAAACAACTACGCATTATGAATTATAAACTGAAAGGAATACATTCATGTTCTGCTCAGGTTCAATCGATTGAGGTCATCTCGATCGCTCGAAGAAAGTGCTGTTCGATCGATTGAAGTCTTCTCGATCGATCGAAGTGAAGGTGATCTCGATCGATTGAAGTCATTTCGATCGATTGAGACTTAGTGATGTTCGATCGATTGAACTCAGTTCGATCGGTCGAACTTCGTCTTCTACAGATTCTGCCAGTGAACGTGCAGAATGTGCTAGGGGGTGTTTGGGTTATAATTAATACGCCCAGAATATGTAAAACATCATAATTACGTTACCGAGTGAGTTTGGAACTCACTAAAAGTCGTTAAGGTGCGTTTGGCTTGGTTGAAAGCTTCCAAGCTTTATCAATGGTGGCCTCCTCTCTTCTCTCTCTTCTTTCTGTTCTATGTCTCTCTCTGTCTCCTTTCTCTTCCTCTTCTTGTTCTTCTTCTTCTCAGCTGTGAGTATATATATAAATCTATAGGTGTGTGTATATATATATAGATATATAGAGGTATGTGTATATATATGTATCAACACACAAGCACACACTCTCTCAATTCTCCCAAACTTCAGCAAACACCCAACCTACACGAATGCAGGGTATATATAGAGAGGGGAGGGCAAGGTGGCAGCATTTGCGCAGAAACTGGGATTCTGATATTTAAATTCTCGATCGATCGAAGGATTCTCGATCGATCGAACTCAGATCGGTCAGTTAGATCGATTGAAAAAGGGTTTGATCGATTGAAGTGGGGACCACGTATTTAATTTATGTCGGTAGGGTTTTCGATCGCTCGAAAAGGGTTCGATCGCTTGAACTGAAGGGTCTCGATCGCTCGAACTAGCTTCGATCGATCGAAGATTGAATTTCATGAATGGTCAATTGAAGTATATAGAATCTCTCTGCATTAAATATTTATTGAAAATACGGGGTATTACAAACCTGGTCCCCTTTGTGGCTTCATTCGGCTTGCTTCCCCTCCAAGTAAATGATATGCACAATAAAGTGATAATATTATCTCCCAAATCAGATAATATCTTCCAAATATAACAGCTTTTCTTCCTTTATCACAACACTGAAATTTTATCACTTAAGAGGATTTGTAGGGATTGATCACTTTCCATAGTTGACCAACCATATCTTTACGGCAACTAATCAACTTAGCCCGATCATGTAGTGCTCCCATCTAAACTGCATTGGACTGAACCACTAGAGGAATCAAATTAGTGGCTGACTTAAGAATGGCCAGAAGTATTAAATGGAAGCCAAACAATGTGGCTGAATTGTGTCAAAATGAGCACGTGGCCCACCAAGTGAATTTGGTAGATATAGATGAGGTTTAGGCCAAATGACACGTGGCCACCCTTCTTAAACAATTGATCAGTCCGATGAAAACAGTATTTCCTTTAGCATTGAAGTAATTGGTGGGCCCTTCTGTTACTTTTCCAATCTCATCATGGCCGGATGAACAATTTGGCCAACCAAAGCTGAGTCCGATTAGACTTTGACAGTCTGATTTCATGGTGAGTCTGAGTGTAATAAGTCCGATCAACTTTTAACCAACCAGTTAGTCATTATTTTGCAATCGGTCTCTAAGTCCGATTAAAAAAAGTTCCAATCGGCCTCTACCAACTTTTATTTAAAAAATGTATTTTTTAGGTGCAAACAATTACTAAAACATATATGGCCAGAAATTTGTCTCTCGCCTCCAAATTTGTATTATGAAAGTTGATTTCTTTTTACACATGTCTCTAAAAGGATTTGTGAATTTAAAATTGAATTTTTATTGAGTTGTCTTCTTTTCTTTTTCTTGTTTTTTTCCTTGTGATTTTGCAGCGAAGATCGATTAGCTATTTCGAAGAGGAGACACTTTTGTGTTACTATGGTATGATGGTATGTCCTATTTTTTCTACAAAAATCATATTTTAGAGATATAGTTTGGTTTCGTTTAGGCCTTTGGTGTAAAGCCCATGGAAGGTTCGGGCAATTATTTACTTTTTGTTTTTTTTTTAAGTCAATTACATTGTGTCCCTTAATTTTTGATATCGCCCTATCCTACATGATTGGGCATTACACCACCCCTGTGTGACGACACAGTGTATGGTGTCGCTGGATAAGGTAATATTGGGACACACTCAAAGACATAATTTTTAGGACACAATTCAAGAGACGTGTCTATCTCTCTTGTGTCACTGTGGGGTTTAGTGACATCACATGAGAGATATAGACGCATCTCTTGAGTTGTGTCCCAAAAATTGTATCTTTGGGTGTGTCCCAATCTTTACTCTGCTGGATAACTTCTTATAGAATTTCAAAAGTTAAAATAAAACTATGTATCAAATCATATTTTGCGTTTCAATCGTAAAGAAAAATGAGAGTTAGCTAACTTGGATAACTTTCTGCTATTGAATCGCCAAAAAAAAAAAACCAAAACAAAAACAAAATCTATTGCCAAACATTCCCTAATAGGTTGTTTGGAAAACAAAGTACCGATTTTCGGTTCATTAGTGAACCAATTCTACAAAATCAAATATTTTGATAAGGGAAATGTTATTGTGAGAAGTTTCTCATATGAGAAGGCGGGTTTTAACCGTTAGATGATCATCTAGCAACAGATTCTTCCCAGATTCCTGGGAATCTTATGGCTAGATGCTCATTCAACGGTTAAAACTCGCCTTCTCATATGAGAAGCTTCTCACAATAGCATTGCCCTTTTGATAAATGTCATATTCTGCTATTAGAATTCCGTGATACTAGTATAATAACTCTTTTAAAACTGATTCTTTGTCAAATACTAATACTAGTATAACATTAACTCTCACAAAAACCAAATAGTAAGTGAGACTTGGACTGCAATTTAGTCATGTGATACACTTTCCCAAACAGACCCTAATGTAAAAGGTTCTTTGTACAGCTATATCGGGTCCCCCCGGTAACCGGTAAGGCCAGTTCTCCTTCCCATATTAAAAGCTGTGGGAGAGAAGACGAAAGCAAATAAAAGTGATTGGTACAAACACAGCGATGGGGTTGAAGCTGAAGAAACTGATGATGGCGGCACTTTCTCTCTCTACAATATTAATGGCGTATGGCGTGAGTGCTTGGACCGGTGAAATTCATGGCAGAGTTGTCTGCGATGTGTGTGCTGATTCCTCAATCGGCCCTGAAGACCATGTCTTAGAAGGTTCTTTTCAACACACTTCTGACCTCTCTCTCTCTCTCTCTCCTCAATCTGCCCTGAAGACCATGTTTTGTTTGGTGTTCTTCAGTCAATTTTCAGTATTGGGTTTTTGTTTCTGGTTTTAATTTTTCGCGGGTTTGTCATTAACATAATGAATTTGTGCTAAAAAGTAAAAACTTGTCCTGTGCCAAATCTGAATGCAATTTCTTGATAGTTCAAATGCTTTGTTTCTGGGGCTTTGTCACAAGTGTAGATTAGATTATGCTGATTGAAATTATCAAGCTGATAGAAAAATATATTCTAATTTCTTAAGTTATTTTGATTTCCTATGTTCAATAGCATTAGATTTGTTTTTGCACCGACTCTTTGTTTACACTTTACTTGCCTTAATTTGATTGGTTATAGCTAATTTGTGGGGGGTGAAGGCATGAGTATGACCATAAGATATTTATTTGTTGATGATCTAGCAGAAATAGAAATCCATGAATTATGCCAGCAACATGAAAACTGAAAATATCAAATTTTTATGTCATTTGTGAAAAACTTAAGGCTTTGTTTGATTTGCGGATTCAGAGAAGGAAAAGGAAAGTAAAATAACAAGGGAAACTGTTTCGCTTCGTGTTTTCCCTAGTACTTTCCTCCGTGCTCGAACAATAAGTACTTCTTTTGTCCTATTATTTTTCCTCACTATTGTCTTTAATAAACAAAACGGTGTTTTCTCAGTATTTTCTTTTCGGTTCCCTCACTAAATAAGTGAACCAACAGAGCGTAACTCTAGTTTGACAGGAATATAACTTACCATATTAGAGATGCTGCCTGTTTATGTGCTCTTTAATCTGCAAAGAGGCTGCAGTGCTTGGTCCTGCTGTTTTCTACCAGCACCAGAACTTAAATCTCGTACAGCCATCTCGTTTAGAGTGCTGAATGATTAGGTCTACATCCATTTTATGCATTTGTTGCTTGAGATGTAGAAACTCCTATTACGTTAGGTTAACTTAATTTCGTTTCGAACATTTTGAGGACTAATCTTGTGTAACTGTAAAATTTCTATCAAAGCTTGGTATACATTGTTGGGCCTATTCCCTTAAAGCTTAAGGTTTTGGAGCAATTAGTAACTTGACATGGTATCGAAGCCTTGTTTGTGGGAGGTCTGACGTTCGACTTCGATTGTCCATCCCCGGTTCATATGCATGTTTGCACTTTGTTGTTTATCTCCATTATGTTGGAGCTTGGTTTGTTGTCTCTCCACATGCAAGTTGGGGTTGCACCTGAGGGAGGGTGTTGAAACTTTATATACATTGTTGGCCCATTCTCTAACAACTTAAGTTTTTGGAGTAATTGATAACTTGACAAATTTTGGAATAATTGGTATCACTCAGGTTCTGGGTTAAAGTCTCCTATCTCCATTCTATTTCGCATTGCCTTGTACTTTGTTGTTAGCTCCATTACGCTGGAGTTCATTGTCTCTCCATGTGTAAAACTGGGTCGCATGTGAGGGAGGGTGTTAAAGCTTGATATAATTTGTTGGGTCCATTCTCAAGGATCTCAAGCTTTGGGACTTAGAAGTTAGAACAATTTACCTCTTCTCTTTCTCCATAACTTTGATTTGAAAATATATTTGTTGCATGTGTAGCATGTAGAATTCAATAAACGAAAAACTTCTTTCTCTATTAGCTCCATAACTTCGAAATGAAATATTTTTTGTTGCATGTATAGCATTTAGAATTCAATAAATGATGCACTTCTTTCTATATTAACATCTTTGTATTCTTGTATCCCCAAGAGTGGGTTGGGCATTCAAATTCTGTGTATAACAAAATTAAATGGTTTGATTTTCCATTTGACAACATGATGAACCCCATATTAGATATGAAACTATATCAACAATTAGGCAGTGCCCACTAAAAACCTTTGAGTGGTAGCTTGTCAAGAAAATCAATTTGGTGTTAAAAATGTTTGATTTTGGCTATTTTGATAGGTGCTGAGGTTGCTGTTCTTTGCATCACGAAATCTGGGGAGGTTCTTAATTATCAGGCATTCACAAATTCCAAGGGAATATACACCGTGGCGGAGACAATGTCAGAGAGCGATCGTTGGGATGCGTGTCTGACGAGACCTATCAGCAGTTTCCATGAGCATTGCACACATTTGGGGGAAGGCAGCTCGGGTGTGAAGTTCACTTACAATCGTCCATCGGGATATTCTCACACAATCAGACCCTTTGTTTATCGCCCTCTCAGTGTTCCAACGTACTGCATTTAATGGTACAGCGTTGGCACATATATGGTTTAGATACCTCCCGGTTTTAAGATGGGAATTAGATACAAGGTCATAGCTGTTTAAAGTTGTGTTTATTTATAAAACTATCATCATAGTGTGTAGTGTGCGTGTGTGTATTGCTATATGGAACTTAATTGAGGAGACTGCTGCATTGCTGTGATTGAACTTTGTAAAAGCATTGTTGTATTCGAATGTAAAATACATCACTTTTGCGTTTGAGTCGAGTGGGTCAACTGAACTTTAGAGACTGACAGACCGTTTGCGGTGGCGAAGCCAGGATTTTGCGCTTGGGGGCCGAGCTACTAATTAAACTGTACACACGGCACGGGGTTCGGGGGCAGCGCCTGAAGGGATTTTCTAGGGGGTGTATTTCTACATATTTTTGGTATGATTTTTGCTATAGAAAGAGTATAGTTTTATCATTTAAGGTTTTATGCCTTTTTTGAAAGTTGGAAAGTTTGGTGTTTGTGATTGGGGAACTTCTATGATACATCCTAGTAGTTTTGGTTGTATTATACATTCAAATTTGGTGCCAAGATGGTGAACTTGATGTCCCAAATATGTGACTACCAAAGTGTGGTAATCTTCAAAACTATTTTACTTTTAAAATGGCAAAGTGATTTCCTTCGGGATTTTTCTTGTGACCCTTATGGCGTATTGTAAATTTATGATAATGAGTGTTGCAATTATATTTTCAAATGGCACCCGAACATAGTTATTGCTCATTGGCACCAAGTTTACAGCGAAATGGTATAATGTTATATTATAGGACGGGGTATCTTGTAAAAGTTAAAAACTTTGGGGGGCCACTTTGTAAAATAATTCAAACCCCCCCTCCTAGTGACTGTTTGGGTAACACAAGAACCAATACTAATGTTAAAAAAATAACCGGTTTCTAAACAATTTCTTGTTTGTATAGGTGCTTTTTGATTATATAGGAGTTCATGTCCGACTTAAAATGCCCGAGATGTGATTCTTTATCAAACTAACATAATATTGGTTTCACAAAAACTAGATAAAAGTGGACTGAGTTTGAACTTAAATCAAAATTTTAAAATTTCCTAGACATATATACGCTATTAACCGTCTAAACGTCTTGCTAAGTTCATATTTTAAAATTTCCCAGACATATATACGTTATTAACCGTCCAAACGTCTTGCTAATGAAGGGCATTGGAAAATTAGCTTCACAAGTTCTAGAACTACAAAATATTCTGTTGATTTACTTAAGAAAACAGCGAGGCTGAAGATCGAATGAATTATTTTGATTCGCCAATTAAGCTGTGAAAATTGAGTTGTAGGGGTGTAATCTTTTTGGTTCGGTCGGTTTTGAATGATTTTTTTTTTTTTGTGTGTGTGTATATAAATCAAATCTTTCGGTTTTTAGTACACCTAATCGATACATAACCAAATCACCGTTGACTCTATTCGGCTCGGTTTATGTATTTTGATTTGGGCCTCAACCTCTATTAGTTTTACTTGAACCCTTTTTTTTTTGTAACCGTAGGTGTCCGGACCAGCTTGCGCGCACCTCAACTAATCCCACGAGGCCAGGGCGTCCGGGTGAATCACCTGTGGCCACCCCTTGAGATTCGAACTTGAGATCTCTGAGTATAACACCCAAAAACCTTGCCATCCGACCACAAGAGAAGTGGTTATTTTACTTGAACCTTTACTTGATTCCTACATCAAAATTACTTACTTTTTGCATGCCACAAGATTCCGCCCCACATTTTCTCTTTTAATAAGCTCTTTCAAGCATCGAATAGATATAACTACTTATGTAAAGAAATAAATTAAAAGCATAAAAAATCCTTCGGTTTGATTCGATTTTATCAGCTTCGATTCAGTTTGGTTCGATTTTTACTTTTTAAAAAAAAAAACACTAAATAACCAAACCGAAAGTTTTGGTTTTTATGTTTATAAAATTGAAGTTGACCGAAAACGAAAGGTAACATTGAATCCCCCCCCCAAATAAAAGGAATTTCTAAACATTTTAGAAAAACTGAAAAATAACTCAAACATGAAGAATTTTTCTACTAATTAATTTAAAAATAAGATGTCTATTAAAATGGCATAAATAATGAATAATGTGTTCAAAATTGCAACAAAAATGATAGAGGACACAAACATCGTTAGGAATAAGTAGCAATTTTGAAAATGTGGGAGACACAAAAACAGACGAACAACTATTTGAAGACTTCAATTTTTTTAGACCTTCGAATCTGAAGACATCAAATGAAGAGGGATCTTCAAATCTTCAAACTTGAAGATATGAAAATGGATTGAAGTTGCTCTAAAAATGTTTAGAGAAACACCCCAATTGGGTATTTCACCGATCTATCTACCAATTGCAACGCAACTCGAGTAGGTTTGAGTTCACCTAACCTCAGTTGTTTATAGACTGAGTATGGCAGTAGATTTACATAATCAGACATATATTTCCCTAGACTTTAGCTTATTTCTATTTCAGCTTATTTCTATTTCAGACATTGTTGTAATAATTTAATGACTTATTATTATGTTATGGTAGATGTTGTTTATTATTGCTGTCACATTTGTGATTTGTAAAAACCATTTTAACCTTGTTTCTCATAAAAAAGTTCACGTAAAGAATTGGTTTTGCATAAGTTGGTATAGCTCAACTGGCAAAGAGCTTGGAATATATAAGTCCCCTCCAATGCATAAGTTCAGAGTTCGAACCTCATCCCCTCCCCCATATCAACAAAAAAAAAAAGAACTAGTTTATTGTCTAATAAGTGAAATTGTTCTATAAATTTACATATTTGATGAATATTCACTTAAAAAAGAATAATGTCATATACTTCTCAAATTCTGTATCCTAAATAGTTCTTAAACACAGTGCCACAATGGCATGGGCCCGTTTTATTTTGATTGAAGCACAGTCCTACTATTACTTGAGTTTGGGAACCATTTGAGATATAAGATTTGGGAAACATAACATTACTCTTACTCTACCAAGTAGGCCTAGCATAATTGGTATGACCTCTCTTTCTCCAGTGGGGAGATTGACGGTTTGAATCCCCTTATTTGGGGGATTCCATTGCTTGCCTCTTGTTATTCGTCAATCGAAAATAGTGACCCTTGTTGGGCTTTGTTGTTGGCTATTGTGGGGCTTTGGGGTTGGGTTGTGGTGGGATGAATGTGTGTGTGTCCTGCCATAATCCAAGTAAGTATAAAATAAAAATAAAAATAAATAACAAAAAACATTATTCTTAGAACTAATAGCTCTTTGGGTTAATTACATGGACCTCCCCTCTATATTGCAAAATTATACAGACCTCCCCTGAGGTTTGGATTTGCATTACACACACCTCTCCTCTAGATTGCAAAATTTACATAGACCTCCCTTCTTAATTTGCTAATGCCGAAGATACCCAGAGTTATAAAAAAAAAAACTCTCTCTCTCTCTCTCTCTCTCTCTCTCTCTCTCTCTCTTGTACATACATACATATATACATACATACACACCATACATATATATACATATATACATACATACACACTATATATACATACATATTTGTATATATATAGCCATTGAATACATACATACATACATACTGTAGGAAATAGACTATTAAAATATGATTTCTGCAGCAGAAAAGTAAGTTTCAAAAACTTTATGTAAGCAGAATTTACTACTTGTGTGAATCTAGTTACGTGTAGAGAAGAAGACTACCTTAAAGGTCTTGAACCCAATTCTGAATACTTCAAAACTTCGATTGGTTTTCCTTCTCTAAATATCCAGCAGCTTCCTCTAGATTGTCTTCACTCCTATGTCTGCGTTGGATGCACGCGCGAAGACTAGAACTTGTGGGAGTTCAATTAGAGAGAAAAAAGGCAAAGGGAATACTATAAAACTGATTCTGGAGACATAGGGCTTCAAAAACGACGAGTAAAACAATTCTGCACGTAGGTCTCCTATTTATAAGTATTTTCACCGACCTTGGGTCCAATCGATTGCCATTATCCCAATCGATTGGTATAATACCAATCGATTGCCATGCGGATTGCTTCCAATCGATTGGTCTCCTTCTCTCTTGTTTTCTTACATCCTCTGGAGCTAAGAGTGGGATCTCCTAGGTTCCTTATTGTTGGCTCCAATTAGTTATTAATTCCCATGACCAAACTCTATGATCAGCAGATCAACTAACTAATTGATGGATAAATCGGTTTAAATTAAAAGTTTAAACGCGCAGCGGAAAAATCAAGTTATGCAAACTTAATGGTAGCCCAGGATCTACTACTCGTCAATTCCATAGGTGCGTACAAGAGGGGACAAGAGTTATACCTTAGTGTCTTGAACCCAATTCTGATTTTCTTCTTCTTCCTTGGTGATGCAGCAGCCTCCACTAGGTTGTCTTCACCCTTATGTCTCCTGTGGATACTTCCCGGAGAGACTAGAGATGGTAGGATCTCTAATAGAGAGAAAAGAGAATGTTTGGAACTCTAAAACAGTTTCTGCAGCTTTTGACGTTAAAAAAAACGACGAACCTATTTTTCAGAACGCAGCTGCCCTATTTATAGATTCCCAGAACCGACCTAGACTTCGAGCGATCGAAGAACTTCGATCGATCGAACCTTCGATCGATCGAACAATTTTCGATCGATCGAACCTGCCATGACTTCAATCGATCGAACCAACTTCAATCGATCGAACTTGTCTTGACAGCTTCCTCAAGTGTCTTTCCAAGTATCCTTGCGGAGCTAAGAGTGGGACCTCCTAGGCTCTTTATTGTTGGCTCAGACCAGTTTGTTAATTAGCATGACCAAACTCTTTGATCAGCAAACTAACCAACTGATCAGTTAACATTTACTCCACTATAAAACGATAACTGAACTCCAACGCAAAAGAACATATTCGAAGCGATAACTAGACTTGTATGGTGTACTAATGTCCCTCTACCTTCAGCATTCATAATCATATTCAGGTAGTCGGATAACTGTTACTGTCAACCTAAATCATGATTACTTTTTGTATTCCTTGAGTCTCATTCACCTCTCATGATTACCAAACATGTTGATAACTCTTATCAACAAGACTACAGTACTCAGTAATCGACCAGGTGACATTCTCAAGGCAATGCTTACTCTGAATCAGAGGGTAGATTCTATCTTGACAATATATGTTCACAACCCTATGAATATGACATACCCAAGATACCCAGGTGTTGATCTTCTATAGACCTCACTGATTGGTAAGTCAAAGCAGCCATATCCACAGCCTGTGTTCATAATCGTCTCAAGATTGAAAACACGTACCTTATACAAGTTATGAGTTCCTATTGACTGTTTGACAGTCTTGAGTGTCAATAACAAAAACTCAGGTCCGTCAATGCACTATAAGCATTAGCATATTAACTAAGAGTTACACTCTAGTGATTGAGATTCATCACTCCATCCAATGGTAGTCAATCATGCTACAGTGTAAACCTGATGAGATATCCAGTCTCATCATCCACTGTGACAAGTTCTAAGTATCAAAGAATAGTAATTCGTATCTCACTTGTATGTATCTCATACACACACGAATTTCTTACTATGACACTTAAGGATTAACAATCATCTCATGAAAGAAACATACATAATGAAATGTAAAGCTGATATCCATAAATTAAAATGTCAATGTCTCATACATAAAGTAATGGTTTGAGGGTACAAACCCAACACTAATCAGTTAACGGTTACTCCACTATAAAACGATAACTGAACTCCAATGCAAAAGAACAAATCTGAAGCGATATCTAGACTTGTATGGTGTACTAATGTCCCTCTACCGTCAGCATTCATAATCTTATTCAGGTAGTCGGAAAACTGTTACTGTCAACCTGAACGATGAATACATCTTCCATTCCTTGAGTCTCATTCACCTCTCATAATTACCAAACATGTTGATAACTACTTATCAACAAGACTGCGGTTCTCAGTATTTAACTTGGTGACATTCTCAAGGGAATGCTTACTCTTTATCTGTCACAGCCCGGTCCCAAAATAGCGGAACCGGAGCTCGTGGCATGCCACCGAGGCTAAACCAATTCATTAACGTTCCCAAAAATTTTGTTTGAAGAACACACGCAGCGGAATAAACAAGTCATTTTGAAAACTAAATGTCCAATCGACTGATCCTCAGACCCAGTCGACTGATCCTGGTCCAGCAGAAAGTTGGATTTTAAAACACCATCCAGTCGACTGCTTTCTACACCCAGTCGACTGAGGCTTCAAATTTTCAGTCGACTGATACGGTCCGGTCGACTGAAGTCTGGCCTGAACAAAATATTTGAATTGAAAACATGATCCAGTCGACTGTGTCGAGGACCCAGTCGACTGATCCTCAATTAAAAGGTGCAGTGAGTTACTGAAAACAGAGGCTCCAGTCGACTATTTTCTCAACCAGTCGACTGATTTATGGCAGCTTCTCATTCTGCAGAGTTTTCTAAGTTTAAAAGCTTTTGAATTCGAACGGCGATCAAACACACACTTCCAAAAGTACTCCAAAAACAATCCTAACTGTATTAACATATTACCGAAGCACAATTACAACATGTTACTAACTATTACAACGTTTTAGATTCATTCTAACATACCAAGTTAAACATAACTAAAAACCATAAAAATTCTTATTACAACATTCCTATTGTCTCAAAACTACAAGATTAACGTTCAAGTTGCCTTCAAAGCGAACTCTAAACCCACGTGCTCACTTCTGCGATTCCTCGCCAGCATTTACACCTGAAATGGTTATTTGAATAACCACACATATTCGATTTGTTTAAGCTAACGCTTAGTGAATGAAACAACATATGCACATGAATGATAAACATGTCCGCATTCACATCTCTACAATTCATATTAGTCGCCGGAGACTCACGTGCCAGTCCATACTCCCAATCCGCGACTCCTCGCCAATAAGTCCACGCGAAAGGGTAAGACCCACGATTCTTCACTTCAATCGTGCGACCTTAATGCCTATATCGGCTCCACAAAATGGCACGGTGACCACGTGCTCCTTCTGACCCAAATAAGCAACTTAACATGCTCAAATACATATCACCATGCTCGCGGTAATCAAAACATATCACCGTGCTATTGAGCCTACTTATCAATATAAATGCCCAATATGAACTACACAATATATCTCTAAGAATTAATACATGCTATTCACACAAAACATGAATAAATGTCAAGAAATCATTCCAAAAACATAGTTGAATCACTCACCTCCGATTTACGCTCTTAAACTTCAATCTGAAGAAAACCCGTGCACAAAGAACGTGCAGAAGTCCTTCTAGTACAATTCCTATGGATCAAAATTCCATTTATCAACTTTTATGAAAAATTCTAGAAAATAACTTTTCGAAAAACTTAGCCAAACAGGCCCTAATAGGTATCAAAACGAAGCTCTTACCTCGAGGAGCTCGAATATGAAATCTGGGATAAACCAGACTGACGGAAGGTTGTCGTTTGGCGTCGCAAAGCTCTAAGCTCCCGAAATCTCCCTATGGCCTCCTTTCTTGAATTTAGGTTAAGACTTATGAAAAATCTAAGTTCATCTCTATCTATATATAGGCAACTCTTTTGGAAATTACGTTTACCTCCCCACGAGTTTTCCAAACTCCTAATCAGTCTCTGAAACTTTCTACACAGCTTATTCATAGCTTTACGAGTGAAACTTCAAAATTATAAAAGTTTTCGACTAAGTTTCGTTTGGTTGCTAAAACGCGAATTTCTACATGACGTTTCCGAAGTTGCTAATTAGCCTACCAAATTAATAGCGTGTTCATTCGTTCTCACCAGGATACTAAATCTAACAACAAAAATATATTATAATCCAGAAAATAATACAGATATTGCAATACACAGGTAAACATTTATTTTCAGATAAACATTTAAAATGTTCCACAGTGACCGTCTCATACTCGGAGAGACTTCGCAACAATAAATCCTCAATCACAACAGTCTCAGAGGGTTCTCTAATACAGACACCCAAATCAACTCGTGAGTCAAAACTCACCCAAACATGTGTCATAGGACACGCCACATCACATTATCATGCATGGCAATGTAATGCAAATGCAATAACAAGAATGCGGGTGTTATATTATCAGAGGTAGATTCTATATTGACAATATATGTTCACAACCCTATGAACATAACATACCCAAGATACCCAGGTGTTGATCTTTAAGACCTCACTGATTGGTAAGTTAAAGCAGTCATATCCATAGTCTGTGTTCATAATCGTCTCAAGATTGAGAACACGTACCTTATACAAGTTATGAGGTCCTATCGACTGTTGACAGTCGTCAGTACATTATAAACACTAGCATATTAACTAAGAGTTACACTCTAGTGATTGAGATTCATCACTCCATCCAATGTTAGTTAATCATGCTACAGTGTAAATTTGATGAGATATCCAGTCTCATCATCCACTGTGACAAATTCTAAATATCAAAGAATAGTAATTCGTATCTCACTTGTATGTATCTCATACATACACGAATTATTTACTATGATACTTAAGGATCAATAATCATCTCATGAAAGAAAACATACACAGTGAAATGTAAAGCTGACATCCATATATTAAAGTGTCAATGCCTCATTCATAAAGTAATGGTTTGAGGGCACAAACCCAACAAATACTTGTATATATCTTTGAGGTGGGTTTGGTATTTTGGGTTTAGATCTTAGGTTTTTTGAACAAATTGATCTTGGGCTTAAATCTTAGGAACAAATTAGTTTTTGGAACAAATTGATTTTGGGTTTAAATTTTTGATTTTTTTGAACAAATTCATATTTATATTTGTATGTCCATATATTATGTATGTACTTGTTTATCTATATCTATATATACACACACACAATAGAGAGGAGAGGGAGAGGTGTGCGTAGTTTAGTAAAATGGTAAACAAAGTAAAAGCAAAATATTGTAGTAAATTCATGCCAGAGGGGGAGGTCTGTGTAATTTTGCAATATAAAGGGGAGGTCCGTGTATTAACCCTAGTTCTTTAAAATTGGTTTTCATAAAAATCAAATAGGAAAAATCAGATTGTGACTAAGGGTGTGTTTGATAACCCAATTAAGTGGTGAAAATGAAAATTTCTAGCACTTAATTTTTTTCAGTGCGTTTAATAATCTACCATTTAATTGAAATAGCAGCCAAAAATCCACTGAAAACGTAAAGTGAAAATTTTCTACTGAAAAAAATCACTGAATGCAATCTGGTTTAGTTCTTCAAACACTGTTTTCAGTATTGGAAATAAAAATCACTTAAAATTTTCAGTAGTTAAATTTAGCACTTAATTTTCAGTTTTATTAAACACACCCAAACCCAATCCTGGTTTAAGCATTCCCAAACAGCCCCTTACACGGTTTTACGCATATTGCGCGGGGCTTATAAAATTGTTGGCCCACTGTCAAACAAAAGGCTAAAGAAACAGTTGAAAAAGTGCATGAGAAGGGGTGGTGGCGTGAGCGTTCCCTCACAGATCGAAAACGTATAGCGTTTCTTCTCTCTCCACGAGAGGTGCAAAAGTCTAGAGAGAGAGAGAGAGAGAGAGAGAGTTCGTTGAAGCACGAATTGGAGCTAAACTACAGGCGTTGAATCTAGAAAAAACAATGATACAGTGGGTTAAACGCTTGCGAATTGAATTCGGGACTTCGTTTCTCTGGCTTATCTGCTTGATTTACTTCACCCAGGTTTGAAAAATCTCTTTAAATCCTCTTTAAAGATCTCATTTTTCTTGGATTTGTAGGCTTTTTAGTTTTCTCTGTAAATTATCGCATAGAATTTCTTGTTTTTGTGATATTTGTGTTTTGTTAGCTCTATCACATTCATGGGTTTCTCTGTAAATTATCGCATATATGTGTGATTTTGGGTTAGTTAGGGTTCGTTGTTCTAGGCGAGTTTGGGTGAATTTCTAGCTAGATTTTGCATTGATTGACGAGCTAGTATGAGTTTGTTTTCAGATTAGGTGATTGAGCTAGTTTAGATCTCTCTCTCTGATCGATTGCCTTATACACAACCAAACGGTACTCAAAATATTCAAACTTTCTCTTATCAACTCAACAAAGGAAGTCTATTATGCCCCCTACTATTTGAACCGGCTACACATATCCTTCTTAGATATTCTATTTAACTCTAGGGCTTTGGTTTTTATTGCATCATAGGCCCACAGGTAATTTCACATTACTCTCTAAGTTCTAGTATCCACTCTGTCAACTGAAACCACTTAAAAAGTTTCTTGTTCATAACTTCATAAGATGGTATTCACTGCAAATATTTGAACTTTCTAACTGAAATTACATAATCATATTCCCAGAGTGGTGTTATATTCGATTTCTAGATTTCGTGGTTGCTCATTTATCTCAATCTCTAGACTTCGTGCAGCGTTTTCTATGAACACGTTTTTTTTAAGTGACTTTAATATGTTGTAAAAGGCCATTTGCTCAATTTTAGTCTTGCTAATTGTGGGTGGTCTAGTAGGATGGATATGTTCCTAACCCCTCCATCACTTCCTATGCAAACGGGTGGCCTTCAGAGTTGAACATGTGGTCATCATACTTGTCAGCCACTTTCAAGAATTGAGTGTAGTTATAGTTATAGATATAAATATTAAAGGGTGGTGATTATATCCCGTGATCAGGGGATGTTATCCTGGTTTAGCTCAATCACAAAAAATGATTTGGCATAGTAAGTAGTTTTAGAGTAACTGAGTAAGGATTGCTAATCTAAGTTCATTATTCTGTGGTTGACTATGATCATTATTAGCTATTTAGTATCAAGTTGTCAAACTTGATAGTATGAAGAGTAATACATGGCTTTCTCGACTATTGAAATATTTGAGTTAGCTGATTGAGAGACTTCTACCAATTTGATTGGTGAGCCAGGTAGAAAGGAAGCTAAAGCATTGGTGGAATTATGGTACTTTAAGAGCTAACCGTTGAAGTTGTGGTGGCTCTCTCATCCATGTTTTTCATTTGTGGCAATTTATTATCATGTATTCAGGTTGGAAGGAAAGGGTTGTAAAATTTTTTTAACTAAGATTACTGTCCACGAGAGTAGAATGACAAAATAGGAGTTCTGTTGCTAACATCAAATAGTTATGTAGAACTTCGATAACTTGAGCATTCTTTAAATTGTTTTGTGGTGGCTTTTGCCACACATGAGAGAGAGAGAGAGAGAGAGAGAGAGAGAGAGAGAGAGAGAGAGAGAGTACTAGGAGCAAGGGGCAAGTAATAAAAGGCGTGTGTGATAATTGATTACTTGTGATAGTGTTTTGTTTTCCTTACTTTCTTTTAATATCTTCAAATTATGTGTACTTACATTTTCTCTATGTTTTCTCTATGTGAGAACAGGGCTTCAGATCCTTTGTGTGGACAGCAGTTTCCTACCAACTGAAAGACAGGCTTAAGCTGTCACCCTCCACCTCACAATATGTTTCTTCAATAGTATTTTTCCCATGGAGCATAAAACCACTATACGGGTATGAATGAAATCATAATTATTATGTATAAACTGCTCAATTTCATTTCATGCATCCATAAACAGCTTTTGCATCAATCTCCCTACTATATTATGAACTCTTTTTTATGCGACAGTAAAATCGGTTGACCGCATACATAAATTGTTGTGTCTGTTCATAATATTTTCGATTCTCTTTTACGTTTTATCAGTTTTATTGATCCGAAAATGTGTCTTATGCAGAATCTTGTCTGATTGTGTCCCAGTTAGAGGAAGAAAAAGGATTCCATACTTGGTGATTGCAACTGTACTCTCTCTCTTGCCATGGGTTATTTTGGGCCTGAATGCATCCCTGAGGAGTTCCAAAGTGCATCTCATGATTTATTTATTAATTCAGAATCTGGGCTCTGCCATGGCAGATGTTGTGATTGATGCTATGATAGCTGAGGCAGTAAGACTCGAGCGGTATGTTCATTCATACATACAAATATCTGTTCCATTTATATATTGATGAATTTGAGTATCAAATTGACATTAACCACTATGCAAGCATAGTTATTGAACCTTAAGTATAAGGGCACTCCTTGAGGGCTCGAATCCCAGTGCTCCTGGGAAACTCAGGTTTAGCGTGTTAGGAAAATAGGTCAGACATCTTTACCAATATAATAAGGGAAATGCACCTTTTTGGGGACCAAAAATCCCCTTTGCCACGTCATTAAAATGAGGTCACTAAAGTAATTAGTGTCCGCATTTCAAAATTACACTAGTATCCCTATTTTAATTAGGTGGCTGGGGTTCTTATGTCCATTTAAAATTGAAAACTCAACACAACGCTATCCTGCTACGTTCATGAGTAGTGGGATAGCAAGCCCCATATAATAAAATCAAATGCTGGCTTGAGTAGGCTTGTGAACACTTGAGAATTTGAGATGGGTAACATGCATTTGCAGTGACATAAATTACATAATCCTTGTGAGTTGATATGGCTCGTGAGAGATTTCAAAGACACTTTGCAATGCTCATTACTTAGGTGAGGCATTCAATGGAAAAAATGTCCAATTTTTCTAATAAGCCAGCTCGAGCTCTTCAAACCCAACCAAACAAGGTAGAACAGGGCGTGTTCAAGTAAGGTTCACACCCATTGAGCTTGAACAACAGGGTGTTGGACTCTATTGGGCTTTGCTTGTTTGCATCCCTTAACCAAATACCCTGTATTAGTTTTGATTGGTTGAACCATATGGGAACTATTTCAAGAAAATTGGCTGCACCCTGTGTTTGTTTATATTCTTGGAATTCAGATATCCTATGTGGGACCCGCTACCCTTGTAGGCTAGCCTCTAAAGTACATCTTACAATTATTGATTATTGAAGATTTCTCTTTTTCTTTGATGCTTTTATAATACGAGCTGATATTTTACTATGATTCATGATCAGTGCCTCATTTGCGGGCGACCTCCAGTCAATATCTTGGATGACTATGGCTTTTGGAGGAATCTGTGGGAGTTTGTTAGGAGGATATGCACTAACTAACTTACAGATTGAAAAAATCTTTCTTCTATTCTCTATATTACCAACCCTACAGCTTTTATCGTGTGGTTTGGTTGAAGAGAATCCTTTAGGTAGAAAAGTTCTCCCTGAGATTTTGACCTCAACGAGCTCCGTGGCAGCAAATGGAAATTCTAACTTATTGGATGACCATGATTTATCAGTTCAGAAGTCTGAAATCAGTACTTTGAGGAGAAAGAATAGTCAAAAGAAGAGCAAGAAGAGACCCGTTGAAACTGGTAAATTCCCGATTGAAGAACAGCGCGGCCTATTCGCATCACAATTGTTTATCTCTCTAAAAGGAGCCAGTTATAGTTTGTTCCGGGCTTTCAGACAGCCCATGATTCTGAGGTAACTACCTGGAACTTTTTTTTGTTGCTCAGCAGTTCCATTTTTTGGCACACCCTTAGGCACTGTGTGGTTCATGGATTTAGTTAGGAAAAAGATGAGAAAACATAGAGGAAAACACTTCTCTTCGTTTGGTTAGTAAGGAAAGTAGGAAGGTAAAGAAAATATTTGAAAAATAGATTAAGAATATTAAATTTTGTAGGTGACTTTCCTTCCTCTTTTCTTGGTGCCCTGTTGTATTTTGAATTTTTTTTTTACAAGGTAGAGCACTAGGGATACCTTTTTGGTTATCATTTTCCTTTCCCTTTTTCTTTTCATTCTCTAAATTCTCAAACCAAACAGAGCCTTAAGAACTTCATTTTCATGAGAACTCAATGAATTGTTATCAATTGATTTGTATCCAGAAAAATTATTTGAATGGGTGGTTAAATCTTATGGCTCAGTTTTGAAATTGATCCATCATGTGGAAAAAAGTTTTTAAAAGCACAAAATCACCTTTACTCTATGAAGCACAGGCACAGGCACAGGCACAGGCACACGCCGCCACAGATACGGCATGACACTACAAACGCTAAACAAAATGAATGGCGACACTGCAAGGAAATTGTCTGCGAAGTGTCGTGTCCGTGTCGGACACGACTCAACACACAATACGTTACCTTCTTAGAAGTGTCCGTGCTTCCTAGCCTTTACTATGACCCCTGGACTTTATCAGGCTGATACCATTTATTACTAGTTACCTTTTTTTTTTTTTTTTTGGAAAAGATTACTGTAGTCACTTGACACACTTCTGTTTTGATGGACTTATTTTGTATTTATTGGCATCTTCTCATCGAATTTCACTCTTGGGAATGCCAGACCAATGGCTTGGTTTTTCTTGGCGCATGTCACAGTTCCAAATCTCTCGACAGTCATGTTCTATTACCAGACAGAGTTCTTAGAATTGGACGCATCCTTTTTGGGTACAACACGCGTTATCGGGTGGTTAGGCCTTATGTTCGGAACCTTCATTTATAATCGTTACTTGAAGAACATGAAATTACGAAAAATTCTCATGTAAGTGGTCAGTTTATATTTCACTTTAACTATTGGTCTCCTATTTTAATACTTATTTGCTGATTTGATTGTGACCTTATGATGCAGGTGGGCTCATGTCGGTTTGTCTTTCTTGAGTCTTCTAGA